>JAUIMM010000670.1:6697500-9465000 GCA_031769625.1 Taudactylus pleione
CAGACATTAGAGCAACCTTATGGTTGCTCAGAATGTCTGCGGCGGTGCCCGTGAAACTGCGTCCGACACCAACACGCCCATCGCCATTTACGTCCCCGCCCAGGAACACCTATTGAAATTGCATAGATCTCCGTGCAATTCAATATGCGTCCCCCGTTGGTAACCATAGCTGCACCCACCTCGGAATCAGGCTCACTATGTGGGGTGAGGGGTATAGTAATACCATTTGGGAGCATATACGGCAGAACATACACCCACACACACACATTATATGGTAACAAAATACATATTAGGGAGAGAGAGATAATTCATCTGCCTACCTCTGTAATAGGGCCCCCTGTCTGATGTGCCCCGGGCCCCCTATAGCCTTAATCCGGCCCTGCCCCCCCCCCCTCCATTTTTTAAATAGGGACATAAGATAGTGCACTTGAAATAGGGGCGTTGGTTCATGTGGAAGGGCAAAGGAAGAGATAGGGGAGGCCAGGCGATGCTGGGGATAAAAGAAGAAGCTACAAGTGATGATGATAATAAACAGGAAAATAGACAAGCCCAAACAGCACCCCCTGCCCTGCTTGTGCCATGGCACTGGTCGCACCACCCTAGTTACGGCCCTGCATGTGACTCAGTCAGGTACTATATATATTTACAATTATTGTCAAGGTGGGAAACCCTGTATCTGGTGCAGCGCACATAACCGTTTAATTGGATGCACTGCTTGAAATATTTTTACAAAGATATTTTCAACCTTTTATTTTTACATAATACCCTCATTAGCGCAACCATATTTAAAAGGCAGCGCCCATGAATTCTGAACTCTCCAGATATCGCTAGTTGATTTAAATTGTGCTTCAGTAACTTAATGTATGTTTGGAAATGTTCACATACTGTACAGACCTTTGCAGAGATTAGGATTCTCAACTTATTATATGCATGCTAGGCTTGTATAGTTTTTGAACTTTAAATGCATACGTGGGCATTTTACGTAGACACTGGTCTATTCGCTATTTGCTGGGGATTACTTCTGTAGGTTAAAGCCAGTAACAAATATGCGTTGGCCCCATAACAAGCACAATAGTCATTTGATGATAAGCAATGTGATCATTATATTGTTAATGCAGTGCAAGGCATTCTGGTACTCTGAGTGTTCGATCTGTGTGACAGACTTAGGGGAGATGTACTAATCCTTTGAGAGAGATAAAGTGAATGGAGAAAGTACCAACCAATCAGCTCCTAACTGTCACTTTACAGGCTGTGCTTGAAAAATGACAGGAGCTGATTGGTTGGTACTTCAGCTCCATCCACTTTGTCTCTCCAAGGCTTAGTACATAGACTCTAAAATCTTCCCCAACACCCTTTCATATAAATATCAAGCTATATTTTAGTTCTAGTGGTCATTTCCTAAAAGCATCAGAGTTCTGTACGTCATTTCTTGTTAAATACCAGGAATAGTTGTGCAATGTACATTTCATCCCAGCTGTGATTTTCACCTCAGTATTTATCTCCTCCTAAATTTTGCATATTTTGGTAACTGGAGGTCATTTGCCGGCATATAATGTAACCTTCACATATGGAACCGCAACCACGATATAGTGTATGTTTTTCGAGCTAGTTTTGAGGTCATTTCAGTGTTGTGGCTTTATATTTAGCTGTTCTCTTCCCTGATAACCTTTTATATACGTTATTATGTTTCCTTATTTTCCTTCTTTGGTGCATTCTGTCAACAAGAGAATACTTGGACAGCACTTCAGTATCTAAAACTGTCTACTTTAATTTTATGTGGTCTTCTAGCATTATGTGCACATAATGATGAAGCTTTGTGGCTAATTCTGGTTCCATTGCCTGTGCAGGCCCATTAGTCTCCGAGATCAGCATTTTGGTGGCTTTGGTGTAGTCGTTAGAAAGCACAAAATCATTGACCTGCTAAGAAAATCGTTGTTAGATATAAACTTAGGATGTTCTCCACCGTTATAAGCAATCGTGGTCACCAAGTGCCTCGTGCCTCAGAGCACCTCTTGGATTACTCATGATAGTGGGGAACAACCTAGTGTTCCAGTGTATTTTCATCATCTTAATTGTGAGGACAACTCCTTATTTTTTTAGGAGTTTGTCTTGGTGAGCTCCCTTGATCATTTTGAGATTTCGCTCTTCTTTTATCCAGCACCCTCTGTACCCCACCCCCGCGCCCCAATTCCTGAGGGTGCTGTGCTATGTAGCATCGGCACATGACCTTGTGGGGATGATGGCACTTTACTTTTCTTCTGCTGGGCAAAGACCCTGACAATGATCGCTTAGAGAAGAAGAAAGGCACCTTCTTTTTAGATCTATTTATTTAAATACTATGGGGACCTATACGGAGAGAGACTGTTCTGGATACGTTACTAACTGAGAAGTCATTACTAACTGGATACTCGTTTGCTGAATCACTGATTATATGTAAGAGAAACTTACTTACTACTACTCCAGTTAGTTTTCCAATGATGTGTTCCACTTCTCTTGCAACATCTTTGTCCATTACGATACATGTTCAAACATCAAGCTGACTGGATTACTTCTATTCGGTGTCATTGAATTTGCATTTATTATGTGTTAATGTTTTATTTGCATGTACAGTTTTAGTATCAATTAAAGTATGTTTTTTGTTAAAGCCATTTCTCATTAAGTGAATGGATGAACAAACACATTTAATGATTAAATACTACTTTGTGATAGTTTCTAAGACTAGCTCTGTACAGTAGTTTTTTTATTGTGTTTCCACAATTTTGAGGTTACACAAGTTGTTTCCTACACATGCAGCATATCTTGTTTAAGGATAGGATTTAGTTTTGGTGTGTGTGTGTATATAAAATATAATATCATTTGTGCGTGTGTCAAAAACCTGTATCAGCCAGGGGTACCATTAAGGGGCAAGCGTTAATTAGCAATGACCAGGTCATCCATAACTGGGGGAGCCCTAAAAATCGCTGGCAATTTGCTTCTAATCTGCTGGATAATAAACCGTTACTATTACTTTTTGTAGCGTGAAGAGCCACGTCGCCTGCCTGTCGTATGCCGTCTTCACATTATGTAATCTGAACACTGTTTCTCTTTACTTGTATTTTAATATTTCATTGTCTTTTTGATTCTGAAACATCTTTTCTGTGTTACTGCCGTTGTCTAAAACTGTAATATTGAGAGCAGGGTATACCGTATGGCATTGATAGGAAACCTGGTAAACTTCGGGGGCCGCATTGGATAGCCCACTAACATTTCTAAGAGCCGCACAGTACTCTTAGGGACAGATTCCAACGTTTATTTTACATTTTTCTGCCCATTATGGCGGGCTGATTCTGCTCACAGCCTATGAAGGTGAGAGCAGACTCTGCCCTGCCGACTTCTACGCCTAATGAAATCTGCCCCTTGATTTGTACGGTGTACTATGCTATGTGTAGACATGACTCATGGCTTTGTGGCTGAATACCCTCACCACCTGACGTCTTTACTTAATCTTCTTTTTTTTTTATAAGGATTTGAGACCACACCACCTGCTATTCATGTTATGTCATTATAAAAGTCATATATTGATAAGTCATAATGATTGTTAACTACTACCATACACTCTTCATATATACCGGCTGATCTAGTCTATTCTGCCTCGGGAATCACTGTTCAGTTTGGGCAAAATACCTAGGTGGATACGTTGGACAATATCTGGCTCCCAGAATAAGCAGCTGGATCTGTTTCTGGCTTCTCCAGGTACTGAGAGTGTTGTCCTCTTCCAGCTGCATTTACCACCATTGCCTCTAATTTATACCCAATTACTGGTCATTGTACTCATTTTGGAGGCATGCCCACTTCAATATCAGGTCAGCTGGCCCCTTTCGCTGCCCATATTATAACCTGTGTGGCCAGTTTAACTTAAAGCGTTATCAAGACTGGACAATCATTCGGAATGAATGGGTAAATCAGACATATCTGTTTTGCTGATAACACCTATGCACTGTAGTCTCTCCCAAACAATATTATCTACTACGTATTGTTTATAACGAAATGATTTAGTCTCTTCTCCTCCTTGTATTGTTGTAGGCAATATATTATCTACTGGTAAATAAAATTACATTTTTCTAAATCTTTTGTAACCCTCACTCTGTAGATGGTTGGGGAACATATATATGTATATGTGAATTCATGACGGTGTTAAGTTTCTGATAGCTGGTTTTAATTTTTTAGGAGTTTGTCAAACTAGTTTAGTAAATAACTATACACATCGGGAATGCCTTTATGATACTTCCATGTGCTGCTGTATTTGGCGTCATCCTGGCACATGGGGTGGGGGAGTGGTGTTAATTAGCCCAGCTCGTTATCGCCGCCATGCTGTCATTAGTTCAACAATTACTGTCGTGATTTTACACCATGTTTTGTAGCATCTATATGTTGGTGCTGATCCTTTGGTCTGGATCATTGATATCATATAGGTGTGGTCAAAAATGTTCCATAACTCTATATTAGGTTGGTTGCCTACATGCATTGTGAGAATGACTGATATAATGTGTGTCAAATGTAGTGGCATCTGAAATACGTTGGTAACAGAAATTGCAGTGTTGTAAGCAGGGAGAGGTGAGTGGGTGGCACTACATTTATCCCTTGGGGTACACTTTGCACTCATGTACTTTGATCACAATTAAGTGAAACAAACAACATCCAAAAGACGCTGCCACATCGCCGATCCTAAACCGCCAGCTTATGGGGTCATTTGGAGGTACAGGTTGAGTCTCCCATATCCAAATATTCGGAAATACGGAATTATTTTTGCATGACTGAGATAATGAAACCTTTGATTTTTTTGATGGCTCAATGTACACAAACTGTCTAATATCTAAAAATATCTAAAAATATTGTATACAATTACCTTCAGGCTGTGTGTATAAGGTGTATATGACACACAAATGAATTTCATTTCTGTACACAAACTTTGCTTGAGCCACAAAATTATTGAAAATATTGTATAAATGTGTGTGTATAAGGTGTATATAACACATAAATGCATTCTGTGTGTATATTTGGGTCCCATTCCCAAGATGTTTCATTATGGTATGCAAATATTCCAAAATACGGAATATTCCGTTATCTAAAATACCCCTGGTCCCAAGCATTTTGGATATGGGAGACTCAACCTGTACTGAGTTCCAGCTAAAAGAATCCCTAGTAAGACCTAAAGCATATCTACAGTGAGTAAGGTGATACAAATATTCCAATGCACAGTGACACAAATAAAGGGCCTTTATCATATGTTCTTAGGCATTGGACTATTTATCTTACACTTAGACCATTGTCCACAAATAAAGAATCTCATGGAATGTTAAAATGTTCTGCCTTTATCTGGCCCTATTTGTCCTAAATGTCAGTACAACCATAACAGAATTTGATAATGTAATGCCGCCGGATGTATTGCCGGCGGACTAAATACCGACGCTGGAAGCCCGAACCATCAGGATTCCGACTGTGGCTGGTAAGTACCCTAAACCTCCCTTAGTGGTGCCTAACCCTAACCTCCCCCGCCTCCCCCATTGGTGCCTAACCCTAACCTCCCCCCGGTTATGCCTAACCCCCCTTCTCGCACCCTAAACCTAACCCTCCAGTGGGGGGTGCCTCACCCTAACCTCCCCCCAGTGGTGCCTAATCCTACCCCCCCCCCCCTTCCCCTTGGCCTAACCCTCAGGGATGCCTAACCCCAAGTCCCCCCGGGAGTGCCTAAAATGAAACCCCCTGTAGCCCCCCACCTGCCTGCGGCTAACAGCTACCAGTTCCCGCTTACCTTCGTTCAGGATGCTGGGCGTCAGGATTTCGGCGTCCGGCTAAAGATGGGCGTCTGTATTTAGATGTCCATCTTTAGTACAGAGTCGGGATTCCGGACGCCGGTAAATAAACTGCATCCCTGATAAAGTACTAAATGTGTTCTGATTCAAAGTCATCGTAATCCTAACACATTGGATATTCAGTAACAGTCATGCTCAAATACGAGGTCTTGTTTCCTTGTTTATTGAACCACCCTCATACTTGTAATTACTTTCATCTGTTACTATTCTCACATTTTTGATACTACTGCTTACTTTATATACTGTATTATAAATAAAATGCTACCAGGTGTGTGTAATTCTAATTCCCTCCATTATGGGTTAATAATCGTTAAACGTGTAACTGTCAATTACATTCACAGCAGCCCATCCATTTACTAGGAAATCGACTAATGTATGGGGTACATTTGCAATTCCTGGTACATTCTACTAAACACAATTTCATCAATATTTTTTATGATTGCTTTTCAAGTTGATAAGCTGCATACACACACAACGATTTTGTTACCAACAATTTTATGAACGATTATCTGTCAGATTTTTTAAAGTGTAATGAACGATTTTTTTTAACTACAAACTATTTTTGCATATTCCCTTAATGAAAATCGTTCAGTTGGTCAATCTGACTGAACTACAAACTACAAATGTGAACGCGCATGAACGATAATCGTTCATCGTTTTAACTTAGAAAGTGAACAATTTTTTCAACGATTGAACGATAAACGATATCGTTAACGATAATCGTTCAAAAAATCGTGTGTGTATGCACCTATAGTATTAGATTTCTGTTGCTTCACTTAACGGGAGATTTGCCTGTTGTACTACAATTGTTAGCTTCTACTTCTGAGTGTTCCTGCTGATTTGGCATTAACCTTTGCAGACTTTACTGTTTCTATTCTGCGGTGTTTGCCGGATCTCTGCTGTGCTCTATAAGTTACTGGTGTATCTATCTTCATACAGATTTGCACGGCAGGTTCAGTCTTGTTCCGCTATGAATAAACAAGGCCAGAAGCAGTTTCTCTTTTTAATGTTCTCTTTGCTAGCTAGTCAGAACATTTATATTTATTAGTGACAATTGAACCTATTTTTTTGTTTGTTTAGAAAACTTCTTAGTGCTTCATTGACTACTTTTAAGTAGAGATGTGCGCCAACCCCTGTGTTTTGGTTTTGGATCTGGATCTCCCCTGGTTTTGGATCTGGATTGGTTTTGCCAAAACCTCACATCCGTGTTTTGTTTTCATGTATTGGTTTTGGATCTAGATTTTTTTCTTAAAAAGTAAAAAAAACAGCTAAAATCACATAAAATGGGCCTTTTTTTGTTCCTACAGTATTAATAACCTCAATAGCCTTTATTTCCACTCATTTCCAGTCAATTTTGACCACCTCACAGCTCACAATATTGATTTGTTCATCTAGTTTAGGCACAAAATTTGCACCAAGATAGCTGGCTGACTAAGCTAAGCTGCAGCAGTGGGCGGCACAAACACATGGCAGTTCAACTTCAAACATGGCACATCAGGAAACCCTTTTATTATTCAAGAGAGGCCTGAGGGAGTTGGAGTATGTATGTAGTTGAAGGTAGTGCAGGGACAGGAAGGGTTGATTGGTAGTAAATTTAATTTCTTTTTGGTTCCAAAGAAAATTTGAGGGGGGATGGGAGGAGGCATTTACAAAAAAATGTGATACAGTATATTTACATCAGTCCTTGCCACAGAAGAATCCTTGAGCATGGCTGCTGCTGCTGGGAGTTGATTTTTTTTCATCCCAGAAGGGGACCAGGAAGCGTGCTTTCCAAAAATAAATAAACAATTGACTTAAATACTGCTTTGCAAATCTTTTATAAAGGCATTTCCCAACCTGTACAGGGACATAAAAAAAAACCATAGTGGCCTTCAAACTGCCATTGTTCCCACTGTCCACTTAACCATATGAGATATTGTGAACAAGCGGAACAGAGCAGCAAATGCAACATTTCAGACTTAAGGTTTAAGTATTACGTTGTGTCTTTCTTGGGAATTCTTTCTTGAGCGCCATGCCTGCTTGCTGGGAGTTCATTTTTTTCATCCCAGAAGGGGACCAGGAAGCGTGCTCTCCAAAAATAAATAAACAATTGACTTAAATAATCTTTTGCAAACCTTCTGTTCTGTAACAAAATTTCCCAACCTGTACAGGAACATAAAAAAAAACAGTTAGTGGCCTTCAAATTGCCAATGTTCCCACTGTCCACTTCTTAGATATGTGAATGTTAGCAGCATGTAGAAGGCCAAAAATTAGGTGGACCACACATGGCTGATTGATCAACCATGGTGACTGGATTAGTGTCATAAGGAAGAGGAGGCTGCAAACTGAGTGTCATGTTATGAGTTGGCCATATGGGGTATGTTGCTGTTAAGGGATCAGGCTGGTTATCATCAGTGGACACAATATTATAGTTGTTGTTATTTTGGGTTGCCATCTCCTGAAGGGTGTTTACCAACAGACAGAGACTACGTACCTATCAGCTCAGGCATAGACACTTCATGAGGAACAGAGCTCTGTTCTCTGGAGGGAAGCCTAATAGATGGGAGCCCCTGTTCCAACACCTGAAGCTCTTATCTCTCCACATCATCTATTATAGAAGAAAAAAAATGTCATCGGGGACATCTAGCTCCTCTTCCTGTACCCTGCTCACCCTTTTTGGACAGGAAGTCCAGGATGGATGGTTTCTAAGAAGAAGGCCTAGCAACAGATGGGGATGGTCATTATCAAGACCTGGTCCCCCCAGTGGGTGTAGTCTGGGAGGTATTGGTTGGCATGCAGGCAGCGGAATAACAAAGGCCTCCATGTTGTCTGTACTTACTGTTCCGTATTACAGAACACAGTGACAGAATCACTGGATGTCTTAGTGCATTCAGGCCAAATATGATCCATGAATTCCCAGACAGACTCCGGACAGATGAATCCTTTGCTTGTAATAAACTTTGGTAATTTCTGGCAAAACATGTGAATGAAACCTTTCCACACTGCAGAACATGATGGAGAAATCCCTTGAAGTTCAGCACCTAGAGCATCTTTTTTCATGTTCTGAGGCCTCTCCTGACTTTTGTTTATGTTTTTGAATAGAACAGGTTTAGAATTTAGGATGTCTACTCTATATATGTTTGTAAATAAATATAGGCTTTAGTTTTTTAGAGCATATAACTTTATAAGCTGTTAGGATAACATTTCTGCTTTGTTTAAGATTAAAAAAAAACAACTTTTTGTAACCCAATAACTTAAAAAAAACAAAAAACTTTTCATTGCAATTAAATATTGCATTGACAGACAGCAGCACAGCACCCCTGCGCAGCTACGCCAATTACAGGTGTGGCTGACACGCACACACAAAAAATTTGACAAAAAAAAGACAATTTTTTTTTTTTCAGCTCCAGAACTTTGGCCCAGAGCACAGATTAATCATGACTGGAGTCTGGCAGCACTAAGTTGCAAGTTGCGTTGCTGGCTGGATACACGCGCACACACACAAAAAGACAATTGATTTAAAAAAAATTTATGCTCCAGAACTTGGGCCCAGAGCACAAATTGATCACGAATGGAGTCGGACAGCACTAACTTATATACTACATTTATCATGGAGACGAAAGCTCGTGAACCGCGAGATTTCAGACTCTATCGTTTTGCCTCAGTTTCGAGATCCGAGTCAGGCGGGAAACTCAGAGCCTGCTTGGATCCGACATTCGGGTGGTTTCGGCTCTCTGGAAACCAAACCCGCTCATCTCTACTTTTAAGGTCTGGTGTACACACTGTCTGTTCTTCCACGACAATTTTGGTTTGAGCCACATTCAGTGTACAATGAGGATTTATGAACAATAGGACATGCTGCTATCATCTTCGTAGATTTTATTGAGCTGTATTCCCTAAGTGGCAAACTTATCATGGATGCTGGGAAAGTATCTGCTTGCTAAAGTACTAATAAGATTTTTCAGTGTGGAAATGGCTGCAGTCTTTTTTTTGTTTGTTTTTGAAAGGCATGGGCTTCTGACCAGGGGCGGGGCTGTGCTGGGGGGCAGGGTGACATCTGCTCTCTGGGCCGCCACCATTCTAAAGTTAAGGGCCGTCTGCTGGCTGCAGCCTGAATCACATGGCTGAGGGACAGAGAGAAGATGCTCCCTGACCGCTCCATTTATGGTATTCATACAGTTAGAGTGAGCTGGGAGCATCTTCTATCTGTCTCCTGGCCACCTGTCACATACCTGTGATGCAGCCACTGTGTTCGGTTTAGGGAGGTCAATCCCGGGATCGGGATCTGCTGGATTCCAGGATTTTCACCTAAAAATGGCCGGAATTGAATCCCGGGGTTGGAAGATTCCAATCCCGATTCCAGGAATGACCATAAATGTTTCTTTTTAGATGCCGGACAGCGCTGAGCACCTCCAGCAGAGTGCTCAGACGCTACCCGGCTCACCCTTCCCCGTCTGTGCGTGCTACGCAGCGTGATGTGAAGACACAGGTCACTCTGCTCAGCCCAACGCCGGCTGGACCGCCTGTTCACCTAAAGGGGAGGCATATTTTGGGTGCTTAATGAGAGGGTATCTGGCATTATTTTTAATAATGGAGGTGTGTGTGTTTTTACTCTTGTGCATTATTTTTAATGAGGGAATTTTGTGTGTGTGAGGGAGCAAATCTGTGGTTTGATATTTCATGAGGGAGAAGGGTAGTTATCATATTTGAAGTACAGCTTCTAATCAGGAGTGTGGGGGGGGCATATCTGGGGTAGGAATTTTAATAATGGAGGTTTGGGTATGTGAAATCTGGGGTCTAATTTAATAGGGGGGGGCAGATTTTTAATTAGCAAGGAGAGGCGTCCAGATTGTGGATATGGTTTTATGTCTAATTATTCTATAGAGGTCATTGTTATGGTTTCTGTATTGAAGAGAGGACACTAGTATAGCTTCTGTTTTGTCAGAGGGGGCTGGTAGGTTATGTATTTGCTTATAGCTCTTTGGCATAACAAGTATTTTCTATGGCTATTTAAACCACACCCACATTAGATACACCACGCCTCTGACCACACCCACATTAGATACACCACACCTCTGACCACACCCACATTAGATACACCACGCCTCTAAGAAATGTATTATACTATTTTTTCCGTCGCAGTGATTTGGTAGAAAATCGAGGGCCACATACTTGTGTTTGCCCATAGGCTTAAAGTTGCCAGCCAGCCCCTGCTCCTCAAAATTTAGAGCGGCACTAGTATTGAGTGGAAAACCCAGCATGTTTCACACTTTCAATTTTGAGGCCACACCCGCATTAATATACCTCCTAGTAGGGAACAAAATATAACTGTTAAACTAAATATTTTCTCCATTCCACATTTGCAGTGAAATGTTGCATGCTTCACCAGTGGAATGTTTTTATTTAATTTGTCCCATTTGCAGGGCCTTCAAGCATTGAGATTGTTCCCCAATTAACTATTTATACGCCTTTCTTTCACATGTGATGATCTGAAAACTGACCGTAAGACCAGTGATCACGATGTGCTGCCTTCTCTTATTGCTTTTTATGTATACATAGCTGGCATTGCAGTATTGCAGTGTCAAATCTCTTACTGAGATGCATCTGATTGCAGCCTGCTGGACAGCCAGCATGGTTCTTCTGCACTTCTTTCTATAAATGTACAGTTACTCTGTGTAAAGCACATGGTGTGCTGTGTACTACACTGGGAGAGCCAGTGACTGCTCTTCACAGCTGCTGGGCAGCCTCAGTTATGTTTGTTCAGTGTAATAATACATCTGGCTAGATTTTCCTTACTGATAGTCTATCCATTAAGTAGTGGTGTCAGCTATCGTATCTGCTCGCTTGTTTGCAGGGTGGCATTATAACCTACTGAACTTCATAATCTAAAGTGAGATGTGTGCAGAGATTAAGGGGCCTATATTGTAAACAACTCTGCCCTTAATATATGCAGAAACTGCTGTTTACACATGTTTAAGTATCCATCAAATGTACCAATATAGAAAGCAGGAGATATCTGAGATGCCTCCTGCTTTCTGGCTACCAGCCTTCCCCATCGTTTTCTATGGGGATGTTATTTAACCTCATCTGTGGAGCGTAGCATTTTGCATCTTGCATGCATAGGACTATCCACCATCTTCAGGTGGTGTTAGTCCGTTCCCTTCAGTGGGGCAGCCCTGCAGGAGAGGGATCTTGCAGTTCCTCTCCGGTGGGCTAAAGGCGATCATGATGCGCATAGCATAGTCTTCGTATTTTACTTCCGGTCCCCAAAGTAAACTGATCGCCTATGCGATCACTTTACGTCATACCGATCGCCGGGCTCTTATCGGAGCCGGTGTCCCAGCAACTTCCAATGACAAAAGTATCCTTATTGCTGCAATGTGCGGATATAAAGATCCTTAATTTTTTGAGGCACACACCGCAAATCATAATAAATGTGCCCCAAAAGGTTATTTTTCAACTTTGCATAACTATGATTTATTGATCTGACCACCAGTAACTTCTTTCTAAATATATTGTTTTGCCTTACTTTATTTTTTCCTGCGCTTTCCACCAAAGCTTTTATTTAGTCCAAGAATAGTTTACATTAACTGCCATTAAAGACTGCGCTATTTTCTGCCTGTGCATTGGATACAGTCTCTCGTTCTGTTCAATGATAAGCATGATAAATAAATATACTTAGATGAAACGACATTGGTGGACAACACAGGAAAGATAAAAGGCGCGTTTAGTAAAAGCCGCACCAGGTCATGGACAGGAGAGTAGAACCTTTTTTCTTTAATTTTCCATTTATAATGTTGAGGATAAACTCTTGTAATCTGAAATATGCCTGACTGCACATTCTTTAGAATGACTTTCAAATGTTAATTGCCAAATTCCCAGTATCTGAATTTACAGATTACACTTACCGAAATGTGACTTTAGTTCATTTTAGTCTGTAGCAATTACTGTACAGCCAAAGAGAGCATGTATAATTAGGACTGCTAAGAAATTATCATTTCCTATGGATAGACTCAATGCAGGTGCTTAATGACTGCCGACTGCCGGATTGCTTCCTGAAACATACTATAAGGCCACAAAGAGAGCAATCAAGGTTAATTGTGTTTAAATGCCAAGCTAGTCGATTTGACACATGTAGAAAGCATTCCCTATATAAGACTATACGTTGGAATGTCATGAGCCAGTGTTCTGCAATTTAAATGTATTGTAAGCAGAGAATAATACAATATTTATCTCTACAAATGCAAGTTGTTAGACATTGTTCTCAAAGTGCCTAAATTAATTTCCCAGATAGCTGAAAACCTAATGAGCCGTTTTCAAATTCCTAAGCCTGCAAACAGTGAGGTTTAACTTCTAATCTGGGGCAGTCGAATATTTTGTATTCAAAATGCACCTTTTACTAAGTAATGATCCTTCGTACCTCAGCAAACGTCTTCAGATGCAGGCAACGGATTTGAGAAGCTGGCAGTGGACGTGCTTTAATAAGACGCCACCAGCGCCATTAGTATATGCACTCAGATCGACTGAGACTGAAGACGCAGCACCGATCCACATGTCGACAGAATATCACACCCATATCTACAGTCGTTTCTAGGATACCACACCCCACTAATACATTTCAGTGCAAAGTAACTATGATTGGACAAAAGTGTTGTCAGAACTCACAAATAATCATGTTCTTTTGCCTGTTAAGAGGTGCTTAGATAAAGTGTAATGTGCAATGCAGAAACGCCAAAAGTACACAAAAACATCAGAGTACTGAACAAGTAATTGGACTCTTCATCTTATACAAGGTTCCCTCTCCCTTCCCAGGTGTTGGGATGCCTGCACTCAGAATACCAGTGGCATAATCCTGGCACCAGCATCCCAATGGTAATTATTGGGGTTAGGATTAGACACTAGGAGGGAGGGTTAGGGTCAGGCTGCTGGGGAAGAGGGTGAGGATTAGGCTGCGAGGTGGGGGGGTTTAGGGTTAGGCACTGGGATCCTGAGTGCCCGCATCCCATACCTAACCCAAGGGTTGCAGCTAGATCCCCTTCAGCTGCAGGACCCTGACATCATCAGTTACTATCCACATGGACATAGAGTGGGAGTAGAACCTCTGGCCAGATACTACAGTTGAGACAAAATAACAGCGCTGTCAGGGCATGGAACCACACTCGACGTCACGTCTGGGTCCTTTAGCTGAGGGGGAACTAAGATCAACCATTCTGAAAGTAACTTTCTTTATTGGACTTGACAACAAGCCGCTTTCATTTCCCATAGTCCCTACTCCTCATTCACCCCACATCACTTCCTCTTCTCATTCGCTCTTCTGTAAAATTAACTTTATTACTCCAACATATTATATTTCCTTGATTACTTATTTCAAGTAAAATGCCATTTTTAGTGCTGTCAAACCTAAAGTATCTTATACTGTTTTTATATTATATGAACATTATTCAGGAGTTCCATGATCTGCATAAAGGCACTACAAAGTCATTCATTCATTAATTTTTACATCAGTAAAATATATAGAGCATATTGTACATAACACTCTATGTAGAACTAAACGGGATGATCTACTTTTACACCGAGGTGGCAGCACCTCCTGAAGATGAAAGATTTGTGTGCGCTTGATTAGAATCTTCTTGCTGACATACAAGCAGTAAGCACCAAACTTCAGTCTTTGGGGAGGACTAGATGATTGATCATTTCACCCTGATCTGTTTAGAAGGGTGTAAGAAGAATTACATTACTGCAAATATTTGATTGTGTGTGTGCATATATTCACACAGTACATGGCTAAAAATGTGGATGTCTGAACATCACACTATGGGCTCTATCCAGTTACGAGCGAAGGGAGTGAGTTGTCGTAACGGCATACAATTCGCCCCCCCTCGTGGCCCAATGTCATCCCGGACTTGCACATTTTTGCCCACAGCCGTAAGTGACTGCGAACAAAAAAAGTGCGAATCCGGCAACACCATATGCCACACTTACTCGTGCCGCAAGGGACTCCTAAATGGATCAAGTCATGTTAGGTTGATCCAATTAGATGTGCATTACTCGCACCTGCGAGTAAGTGCTGCTGTATGCCGCACTGACTGTGCCTCCGGGCTCGCACTTTTCTGTTCGCAGCCAAAATATGCAAGTCCGGGGTGAATCGGGCCGCGAGGTGGGCAAATTGCTGTGCCGTTGCTGGCATTTCTATGCTGTTGCAATGACAATTCGCACCTAATAAAATCGAGCTCTATATGGATTTGTTGATTATCTTATTCTAAATCCATGGGCATAAGTATAGTGTTAGTGAGTTAGCAAAGTCTGCCATGGGGCCCAGTGATGCCTCTGGCAATTGGTGTGGGAACTTTACACAATATCTCTCTCGCTCTCTGTGTTTTTGTTTGTTTTTTAAAGCAAGCATTTTTCTCATTAATTTTCAACGTGATCTCACAGGGGTCTATGTACTAAGCCTTGGAGAGAGATAAAGCAGACTGAGATAAAGTACCAACCAGCCAGCGCCTGTCACTTTGCAGGCTGTATTTGAAAAATGACAGTTAGGAGTTGATTAGTTTGTACTTTATCTCTCTCCACTTTCTCTCTCCAAGGCTTAGTACATAGGGCCTGATTCAGACCCGGTCGCTAGGCTGCGTTCGCACGCAGCAGTCAGCAGCCAAAGTATGCAAATCCCGCTATTGCTAGCAAGACATTGGCACGCCCACTATGTCTTGCCGTGCAATCGCGGTATGTATTTAGACGCCCACCAGCCTGACACAAGACGCCTACTTTCCCTTAGTAATATACGTCATCTCTAGGAAGTGTATTAAACAATCTGTAAAATCGAGTAAAAACGGGCCCTTACGCAGCACTTGTGGCTGGCCATACCCTACCGCGAGCACTGCGAGTGCTGCTGTGTGTAATTCAGCCATGTGACGTGTATGCTGACGCTGCGTCTTAATTATGCACGCCCCTGAAACGGCGTTCCGACGCACAGACAGGCCTGCGTTCACACCACCACACCCCCGTTACCATCGACCACCCACAAACGGCACATCTTGTCACTCATTCTTGCAGAGCGTCTTTTATGCTTCGCGATCGCATGGACTGGCACGCGCACTGAGTCTTGTACACATGCGTAGATTGCAAACATCGGCAGGCTATGTGCGAACGCAGCCTAGCGACCGGGTCTGAATCAGGGCCATAGACCCCTAAGATTTTTCTGTGTGTGTAGAAATTTGTTTGTTCAGTGAAGAGATTGTGGGAAAAAATAAACCTTCACAAAGTTCCTGGAATACATGTTTATACATGTATGCTGCAGTAATGTGAGGCAGGTGAGGCAGAGCCTCTCCTGTCATACTTGGGTATACTCCAGAGTTTTCACTATAAAAATGATGAGAAAAAATTAAAGAAAATACTATAAATATCATCTTTGTATTATTCTAATCATTTTTATAGTCCAAACTCTGGAGTAGAAAGTGTATGGCAGGTGAGGCAGTGCCTCCCCTGTCTCTGCACATCCCTGATCAATTTTCAGCACTATAAACTGCTTTACCTTTGTATAATGCCCACATGTACCCTCGGGTTCATATATGTACCCTCGGGTTCATATATGTATGTGTAAAGTTTGCTCTGATACCAGCCAGTGCCTCCTCAGCCATTTACCTCACCGCACGTCTCTGGTATGTTGCATGTGTGGTCTCTAAGGAGAAGGTTTCCTTTATTAGCCTTTAGGAAGTGACGTAAAAAGTTATATCGGATATATTATAATTTGAAGAGGTTCCAGAAACCTTTAAGTGTACATTTCTGTTACACGTAGCTTAGAGGCTCTTATAACCAAGTCGGGAATTATGGTACTTTTGTAAACACTAAGACAATTCCTAAATGTATGTTGTGTATTTGTCTCTTGTAGGAAGGAGGAGAGCTCTCCATGGTAAAAATAAACTGAATCTAAACAGACAAGGAAAGAAGACTGGCCCAGAAGTACCGTCTGCCGAAATGAAGGATTCCCCAGATGGTAAGATGTGATCATTAGTGGAGTCCTATACTGCCACAACCTGTATAACTCTCCTATATACTGATCAGGTGTACTACCTGGCTCAGCTTTATGTGGTAGTGTCCTGCACTTTCTCTTGGGGCTAGTTCGCTGTCAGAACGCACATGGCATAAACATGATGGAGAGCTGAGCACATGGCACCTAATATTTTTTTTTTTGTGTGCAGTTCTCTTAATTCCTGAACTCTATAATAATTTTTTTTGGCCTTATTTGTATTTTATTGATATCATGGCACTAAATCAACATGGCATGTTCAGCCCATCCATACACCAACTCGTACAATCGCCCCTTTCCAGCACACCACTCCACCGCAGACTTTGCAGAGCCTCTTCTCAGACCAGTCCTCCCCTTCCTATATAATCATTATATGCCCATTTCATTCCCACCCTACAGAAACCGCGCCACCCATGTGGAGACGCCTCAGTAGCGATCACATTGTGCAATCGTCATGAAACTTGCCACTGATGGAAGTCACCACTAATTTGTGTGATCCTCCCAACCATCCAAGAAATTTACCTCCTGTCCTCCTCTAGTCAGAACTCCCATGCCTTACACCAGGCTTCATAATAACCAATTAAAACATTGTTTTAAATTTAATGTTTCAACAGTATCTCTGGTCTGACATTTGCAGAAGAAACGCGGAAAGCTGCTGTTATATTTATTAGCAGGACTGACCTCTATATACTACTGAGGGGTTCCATACAAAAGGTTGACAATGGAAAGGTCGACAATAAGAAGGTCAAAAAAGTATGGTGGTTGCTCAGATCAGCTTAATGGCTTAGCACAGGTGCTTGTAAAGGGCGGGGTTTACACTGAACACAGGAAAAAGGGGATTTGCCCTCCAGCACACTGTAGCAAAATAAAAAAAAATACTTAAATCCTACATAATAATAGAGATTCAGAGGTATTAGTTACATACGTTTGCAAAATATATGAGTAAGCGCCAGGCCAATCGTCAAGGCTCCTCTATACTGGCGTCCCTAACATTAAGGGGTTCACATCCGAGAAGCAGGGTACCCCAAAAAATTCCAGCCAAGGGCCATCCCCAGGGCATCACACGAAAAGGGGGAAAAAGATGATAGTGAAGTGAAAAGGATAGATGTGTAAGGATAAATCAATAAGTGTTAATGAAATGTGAAAGAATTAAAATGACATAAATAATAAACAATTAGAAAAGTGATGAAAATATTCTATGTGAATTTAAGTGGTGATGCCTTGAAAAAGGTCCAGCCAGAACATGGTCAACAAGTACAAAAGTTCGACGTGGACAAGGTCTATACATTATTTTTTATTGTTAGAGTTAGGCACTTACGGGAGTATTAGGCACTAGGAGGAATGGTTAGGGTTAGGCACCAAGAGGGACGGTTAGACACTAGGCGGGACGGTTGGGGTTAGGCACTAGGCGGGACGGTTGGGGTTAGGCACTAGGTGGGACGGTTGGGGTTAGGCACTAGGTGGGACGGTTGGGGTTAGGCGCTAGGTGGGACGGTTGGGGTTAGGCGCTAGGAGGGACGGTTGGGGTTAGGCGCTAGGAGGGACGGTTGGGGTTAGGCGCTAGGAGGGACGGTTGGGGTTAGGCGCTAGGAGGGACGGTTGGGGATAGGCGCTAGGAGGGACGGTTAGGGTTATAGGCACTAGGAGGGCTAGTTAGGGTTAGACACCAAGGGGAGGGTTAGGGTGACGATTAGGGTTAGATAAAACATAAAAAAAGTGTCAACCATTTCCATGTCAACCATATTGAACCTATTGACCTTCTGTATTGTCTAACTTTTGTTATGTTGACATTTTTCCATGTTGAACTTTGGTGTCGACCTTTTTATTGACAAACTTTTGTGTCACATCCCTACTGAGACCAGTTTAGCGCTCAGTAAATGAACAATTTGGGAGAATGAGACTGCCTTACAAATTGAGTAGCCTATTCTAATGTGTACAGATGTATCCACATACATCTAGCCTCCTTGCGCATTAAACAGCCCTTGCAGTGGCGTGACTCAGAAGCACTGAGCATCTTTTTGTGCAACTTTTTCTTTTAATATGTGTCAGGATGCACAAGCAGCTTCTGCTGATTAAAATTATATACAGCATGCCTATGTTTTGTGTGTGGTTGCTGCATGCGAAATGCTACGTTACAGTGTCAGCTGCTGTGACACTGTAACGTAGCATTTTGCATTCAGGTATAACCGCAGACGCACACAAAATATAGGAATACTGTGTATCATTTTTATCAGCATAAGCTGCTTGTGCATCCCTATTAGCATCACTTTGTGAATTAATGCATTTTAAGGGAAAAAAGTTGCACGAAAAAAACGCTTGGTGCTATCAAGCCACATAGCACTTATGAGTTATGTGTCACGCGACTTGTAGCATATGGAGGACAGATGTACGTGGAGGTCCTGAGTTAACATACTGTACATGTTAGGACTTGTAGTCTCACATCAACTAGACATTAACGGGTTGAAAATGGTGTTTGTCACTTGGTGCAAGCGTCAGACACCAGAACCAATCCAAACCAACACTTGGTGACCAAATTGGATGAGAGTCAGCGTGATAAGGGTCTGTTAGTGCAGATGGAAGATGCAGGACTGTAGCCAGGATCTGCACTCATTTTCCAACATGCCATGTAATAGTCTGATCGATTTTCACCCGTGATTCTTTTCGCCACTGCACTCATGTTTGGCCAAGCATCTCACTATGACGCCTATTTGATCCTTTTGTCCTGAACATAGGCTGTGAGACCAGCGTTAAGCAAATAAAATAATTTTGCCCGCTTTTAACAATTAATTTTTACATAGTCATTCTTATCAGCTGATTTTTTTGCATGCTGATGGCTTCAGCACAGCTATAGACTAATTGTTTCATGGCTTTAAGGCAGCCCCAATGTAAACCCAGCTTGGAGTGCATTAAAACTAGCGTACATACTGAAGTACTGCACATTTTATACTGGAAAAAGTTTTTGTAGTACTTTTTTGTGAGGTGAAGTTTTTTTTCTGGAGCAATACTTAATCGGAAGAAGTTTCTCGCACCTTGTCTGCATGCTCAAACTTAACCACCTAATGATCTTTACCCACCAAAGATTTTAGGACAAGGAGCAATAGAGCGTTAGTCAGGATACCATTTGCTTATAGCCAAGACAAAAATTTCAAATGTAATATTTATGTGCTCTATTTTCAGTCCCTTGATAAAATACACATTTAATATGCTAATAATTGCAAGAGGTTATTAAGTAAAGGTTTTCTTTCCTTTTTTTAGTTGTACTACTTTCTTGAAATTACTTGTGAGCAGAACCTTGGACAAACAGACTATATAATACACTTTGGATTGAAAGTTTTATTTGGTACCAAATTCTAAAAAAAATATCTAACATTTCTGTAAAATAATAATAGTAAAAAGAAAAGAAGTTTATTTCAAGAAAGCCCCAAAGCAACGCAAAATGGGGAAAAATGAGTCTGTACAGTCAATGGGGGAATATTTTACACACAACTGTTTATATATAAGCTCTATGTGGGTATATGTACTAAAGGTCGATTTTGATCAATTTTATTTATTTTATGAACAGTTTCTTATATAGCGCAGCATATTCCGTTGCACTTTACAATTTGAACCAACATTAATAGAACAAGACTGGGTTGTAAGAGACAGACCTAAAGGTAATAGGGCCCTGCTTGCAAACTTACAATCTGTAAAATCGATCAACATAAATGTTGTGTTTCTGGAGCTTAATCACACATTTAATAATACTAATCAAAATTGTCTGTTAGTAAATGTGTGATTTAGCCTCAGAAACATAACATCGATGTTGATCGATTTTTAAATAGATTAAAATCGACCTTTAGTAAATATACCCATATGTCCTCAATGACGGCAATGTAATAATACTGTAATATTGTAAATTTAGCCTGATTTTAGACTACATGTTGTACATCTAGTTGTATGTGTAATTGTATTTATGTAGAAGATATAGGGCCTGATTCAGAGCCGCTCGTAAGCGGCCGCTCGTTCGTTCCGAGCGATGTTTGCCCAACTGCGCATGCGTACGGATCGTAATACGCATGCGCGAACCAGTCAGTGCAGCCGAAAATCGTTTGTTCGCTAAATAGCGAATGCCTGCTAATATGAGTGACAGGAGGAGGCGTATGTGGGTGGTAACAGGGGAAGGTGCTTGAAAACGGGGAGTGGAGATCAGAACGCAGGCGTGCTTAAAGGTCAAAACGGGCGTTTTAAGGGTGTGCATAATTAATACAGCAGCGTCACTGACCACGTCACTGGGTTATTTTATAGTCAGAACTGCTCGCAAATTTGTGGTAGGAAAAACCAACCACAAGAATAGCGAGCAGTTCATACGCTGGTCGATGTACTCGATTAATCTAATAAATAGCGGACATGACGTAGGATGCGAGCGGCCAGGGGGCGTAGTTATCCAAAAAACGACCGCAAGTTTTGTACGCTCGTTCAGACATAGAGGCGTGAACTGACCGCAAAGAGCGAACGGTTCATTTGAATAGCCACCCCTTTTTTTGGAACGAACGACCGCAAATAGCGACCGGCTCTGAATCAGGGCCATAGTCTCTTCATCACAAAATAAATCATTTTTCTTTGTTTGCAGCTCCAAATGAAGAGGATGCAAAGCCTCTAGGCTCCCCTGTTTTATCGCTTGAACAGACAGCGGTTATCCAGGAAATGGTGAATCACAATGTCCTCCCAGAGTGTCTTACCATCCCTGCCGCTAAACTACTACATATAGCAGACCAAAAGAGTATGGAGGATGCTACCGTTGAGCAAGAGCTTATTGAAGACTTGCAGAAAGAAAGTTCGGAAAGAGAGAGTGTAAATCAGGAAGAAGACAGCGGAGAAATGCTTGACGACTTCCGAAGTACATCCGATGAGACTCCAGAAGGTTCTCCAAAAAAGAAACCTGGTAAAGTCTCTAAACCCAAAGGCGATGTCAATGGAGATTCTTCAGAGGCTTTCATGTTTCCATGCCAGCATTGCGAGAGAAAATTTACAACAAAACAAGGGCTAGAACGACACATGCATATTCATGTTTCCACAATAAACCATGCGTTCAAGTGCCGGTACTGCGGAAAGGCTTTCGGAACACAGATTAACAGGAGAAGACATGAACGACGGCATGAAGCGGGCCCTAAAAGGAAATCTTTAGTGCTGTCTACTTCGGGCGAATTTGGTCAAACTCACAAACATATTATCGATTCTCTTAAAGCCACCGACGAATACAGTAGTTCTTGGCTACAGTGTAAAATGACTGATTCTGATAGAGAAACTTCACATTCAGTTCTTTCGGATGAAAATGGAGAGTCGAGCCGAGAGCTGCACCCATGTAAATACTGTAAGAAGGTATTTGGAACCCACACAAACATGCGACGGCACCAACGCAGAGTTCACGAGCGCCATCTTATTCCAAAAGGCGTGCGGAGAAAAGGCCACTTGCTTGAAGATACAAAGTTAAAATCTGAGCAGTCTCCACCAGTTGAAAACATTTACGTAGAGAACACCGAAATTGAGGAGGACGGAGAAGTGGATGATGTTTATATAATGGACATCTCCAATAATATATCTGAGAATCTAACCTACTATATAGATGGTAAATTACCATCAAACATTGCAAATAGTGGTTGTGATATAGTAGAAGTAGAGACCAACTCTACAGATGTGTTGGGAATCAATTGCTTGCTTACCCCTATCAAGGTTGAAGTTTCTCAAAATATAAGACCTCTGCCATCTGCTTCTTCTGATAATCCCAATCTACTTACTGACTCTTCCTGCAGCGGAATATTGGAGACAAAAAAGAGACGAACCAATAGCCCTCCTCTACTGTCAAAAATAAAAACTGAAGTGGACCCCGAACCAGTGACACCTTCTTGCTCTCTAACTATTCCGCTAAGCGTGGCTGTAGGTGATAATTTAACATTTCAGAAGGAGAAAAATGTTTATTTATCTTCAAAGCTGAAACAGCTTCTTCAAATGCAAGAGAGCAACAAGTCTCAAATTAGTCCATCACTGATATCGGAGATTCCAAAGCTGAGCCCTGCAGTCTCGTCTTTGACAACCTGTTCCAATAGATTTAAAAGACGCACAACATCACCTCCCAGTTCACCACAACACAGCCCAGCTCCTAAAGAATTTGTTAAACAAGGAGAAGGGAAAACCTCTTGGAATGAAGGTCTTGGTCCAAAAATACCAAAGTTAGAAAGTCATAGTCATTCGCCTGTCTGGAGTTTATCTGGAAGAGAGGAACAAGACAGCGCGAGTCCTTGTGAAGACCTAAAGATTGCGAAAGATTGGACTTCAAATCTATCTTTCGGTAACGTCTGCATCCAGCAACCGCTGGACTTGTCCAGCGGAGTAAAACAAAAATCTGACAGCAAAAGTCGAACACAAGTTCCATGGGAGTCTGTGCTTGATCTGAGTGTAAATAAAAAGCCCTTCTGTGAAAGCGATACAAAGGAATTCAAAGGGAACATCTTATGCATTGGTGTCAAAAAGAAGAAGCCTACTACTTGCATGTTGAAAAAGGTTCTATTAAATGAATATGATGAATTAGAAGTACCTGGGGACAGTATTTCAGAGACAGATGCTTCTGTTCTTCCCTGTAGAACCAATGAGCAGACACATGTTCCAGAACTTGGGGCTGGCTCAAGTGATGACATTTCTCTTTGTACGGAAGTTACTTCCCCTGCTCCAGTTGAACATAGTTGTACACCAGTTTGCCAGTCACCACCTATTCTAACTCCTTCTGAGGCACCTTCTCCTACTCCATGCTCTCCATTTTTGATGGACAATGCATCACCACCTCCTCTTCTCACTACTAATGCTCCTTCACTCCCAGATTCTTTATGCAGTGTACCTCCCACTCCATCTTGTCCTTCACCCCTGTCTGCTATCACACAGTCCCCTCTCCCAGTTCTCTCATGTACAGCATCCCCATCCCCATCTCCCTCTCCTACTACTGATCCTTCTGGCTCTGCTTCACCTGGCCCTCCCACCCTCTCCTCTTCATCATCTTCCTCCTCCTCCTCTTCCTCTACCCCGTCGTCATCCTCTTCATCATCATGTTCATCTCCTCCACCATTGACTCTAGGAATGTCAGTCTTATCTCCCTCTTTGAATTTAGAATCTCCTGCAGCGATGTTTGTTAAGCAAGAGAGGCATGAGGAAGTATCAGCAACTAGAGACTCGTTACAGATGAGTCATAATGACTCAATTTCTGAAGGTTTTAATAAGACCTTTGTGTGCAATGTTTGTGAATTGCCATTTACATCTATTAAAGACCTTGCCAAGCATCTTCTTGTGCATGCTGAAGAGTGGCCCTTTAAATGTGAATTTTGCGTGCAGCTTTTCAAAGATTCCTCAAACCTCTCAGAACATCGTTCCATGTTGCATGGGGTGGGGAAGATTTTTGTTTGCTCAATATGCAAAAAGGAGTTTGCTTTCCTTTGTAACTTACAACAACATCAACAGGATCTGCATGCAGATAAAGAGTACAGTCACCATGAGTTGGAAAGTGGTACTCTTAGGCCACAAAACTTTACAGATCCTAGCAAAGTAAGTTTAATTCAACATCAGATAATAGATGATGATGAAGATCCCATGACACCATCCCCAGAAGATGGAGATTTAAATGATTCTTCTGAGGAACTTTATACAACAATTAAGATTATGGCTTCAGGGGAAAAATCAAAAAACCCAGATGTACGCATGGGTCTTAATCAGCACTACCCAAGCTTTAAACCACCGCCTTTTCAATACCACACCAAAAATCCCATGGGTATTGGCACAACTGCAACAAATTTTACTACTCATAATATTCCACAAACCTTCACTACTGCTATACGTTGCACTAAATGTGGGAAGGGTGTTGATAACATGCCTGAATTACATAAGCACATATTGGTATGTGCTTCTGCCAGTGACAAAAAGAGATACACTCCTAAAAAGAACCCAATACCCTTGAAACAGACTGTGCAGCCTAAGAATGGCGTAGGGGTGGTGCTTCTGGAAGCTACAGAGAACAATTCATTTCGGCGTATGGGTCAACCGAAAAAACTTAATTTTACCATTGAAATCGGTAAAATGTCATCTAGAAAGCTCAAGCTGGGTGCTATAAAAAGGAAAAACCAATTACTACACAAGGCAATTTTGCAAAAGAACAAGAAAGCCAAGCAAAAGTCAGGGTTGAAATTAAGCATGTCCCCTGATTTATCTTCTCACGTTTGTCCATATTGCAACCGAGAGTTTACCTACCTTAAAAGTTTGAACAAACATGCATCCTTTAGTTGTCCGAAGAAGCCAGCCTCTCCACCTACCAAAAAGAGTGCCCCCAAACCTTCAAAGAAGTCTTCATCTGCCAAGAAACACACAGCCAGCATCACACGACGGACAGCCGATGCCGAGATACAAATGCAAAGCACAGAGTCCCATCTGGGAAAAACTAGAGCGAGGAGCATAACACCTGCACCTATTCAGCTACCTACAATACCTATCAAGTCTAAGCAAAGTGTAAAAACTGCTCCTCCGGTCAAGTCCAAAAAACAGAATATCCCTGTTGTAAGGAACTCAAGCCCTGTAAGAATGTCTAAAGGCCAAACTGCTCTAGAGTTGAAAAAAATAAAGAAAGCGACACTCCATGTCCTACCACAGTCTTTTGGGAAAACCTCACGGAAGCTGCCTGTCAAAATACAAAAGAACAAGTTTCCAAACAAACAGTTAGCTAAGAAGAAGAAAATGGGCAAATACAAAGGTAAATCAAGGGAGAGATTAGGAGGACCCCGAACCCGAAGCTCTGCAGACTATTCAGATAAGAGGGAGGATGGCAGACCGGAATCTAGGTAATATAGCTCTGCTTCTCGAATAGGCTCTGTGTGCATGGGCGTTTGAGTACATGGGGAAAGTTTCTCCAAATACATGTATTTTTCATTTGCATTAGTTTGAAATTACAGCTGATGTCGCTGCTATGTTTATTATCTATTCCATTAGCTGCATTTCACTCGCCTTTGTAGTGCAAAATTGCGCCAACATAAACGCTGTGTGGAAGATTTGTGCAAAACAGGTGATGTTATCCATAGCAACTGATGATTGCTTTCATTTTCTAGATCAATGGTTCTCAAACTCGGGCTTCAGGACCCCACACAGTTCACGTTTTCCAGGTCACCTAGCAGGAGCACAGGTGTATTCATTACTCACTGACACATTTTAAAAGATCCACAGGTGGAGTAAATTATTTCACTTGTGATTCTGTGAGGAGACCTGCAAAATATTCACTGTTTGGGGTCCTGAGGGCCGAGTTTGAGAACCTGTATTCTAGATTGACACAATGAGATTGGGGACTATGAAATACACCCTTTTCCTGCATATTCATATTCACAATTGTTTTCCCATGTTTATCTGTACTTCAAGCTTAGTGATTCTAAATGGAACTAAAAGGACTAATATGTGCATCCCAGGCTACCTATACACCCGATTAGTAGTCTGTACTTATTTGACCCTTGAAACAGTGGCTCAGGTATCCTAAAAAGCACATGTATGTGCTTTTTATGATCTAGAACAATATATAATTCTTTGTCAAATCATATAAATTATTTATTTGAACCACATAATACAATCAACAGGACAGAATAGAGACATATACCCTAATGGTCATCTGATTAAAAGATGACACAATAGCGACTAATATTCAAGATACTATAAGCAGTTTCTCTTTGATGGTATGATAAGATTATTTTAAATAAAAAAAATTTCACATTCTTGTCTTTACTTTTATTATTTTTTTAATATTTCACCAACCTATTACCGGAGGGGAATCCTCTTTCAATGAATACTTAACAAAAGTTATATTTTATTTTACAATTATTGATTTGTGCACCATTATACTACCGCTTTTTCGCTTTTCTGTAATTGATTTGATCCTGTCCTGGCAAAGGCAGTTTTACACACACCAGCATTTTGGCCAAATAGAGGCTATTTATCACTGTATCAACTGGGACATAAAAGCGGGCTTATGAAATCTTCATAATGAGTAGGAGAAACACTATGGCTAATTAGCCCTTTATGTGTTTTCTCTGTATTTCAGTGATTGTTATATTAATTACATGTTGTTTTAATTATAAGTTACTTTTAAAGTATTGTTATAATTTGACATTTTCAAGTTTGCACACAGCAGGTTATTTTTTTTTTTCTGTTTTAGTTTTAAGTAAATTTCCCCTTTCAATTCAACCAGCTAGTTTAGGTCAACTTTTATTATAGTGTGGACACTGCGCCAGGATATTTTTTTGTTTCACCGTCCTCTCTGTATTCAAGCATGCTCTTTTCTCTCTCATTCTTAGAAAGAAAAAAAAAAACACCATTAACCCTAACATTTTCTAATTAATGCTCCATTTCTCTCACCGTTTGCCTCCAAGATCCTCAAGCTAATTGTCAACAACTACCTTATATCTTTTCTACCCCCAACTTGACCCACTTCAGTCTGGTTTTCATCCTCTCCACTCTACTGAAACTGCCCTTACTAAAGTCAGTAATGACCTTCTATTTGCCAAAGCCAAGGGCCACTACTCTCTCCTTCACTTGTCTGCTGCTTTGAACACAATTGACCACCCTATCCTCCTGAAATTCCTTCACTCTGTGGGCTGCCTGACACTGCCCTCTCCTGGCTGTCCTCCTACCTACAGTCAGGTGCATAAATATTGGAACATTGACAGAATTTTCATATTTTGGCCTCTATTCACCACCACAATGGCTTTGAAATGAAACAAACAAGATGTGCTTTAACTGCAGACTTTCAGATTTAATTTAAGGGTAATTACATCCAAATCAGGTGAACGGTGTAGGAATTACAACGGTTTCTATATGTGCCTCCCACTTTTTAAGGGGCCAAAAGTAATGGGACAAACTAAACAATCCTAAATCTAACTTTCACTTTTTAATACTTTTATGCAAATCCTTTGGAGGCAAATACAGCCTGAAGTCTGGAACGCATAGACATCACCAGATGCTGGGTTTCATCCCTGGTGATGCTCTGCCAGGCCTCTACTGCAAATGTCTTCAGTTCCTGCTTGTTCTTGGGGCATTTTCCCTTCAGTTTTGTCTTCATCAAGTGAAATGCATGCTCAATCGGATTCAGGTCAGGGGATTGACTTGGCCATTGCATAACATTCCACTTTTTAGCCTTAAAAAACTCTTTGGTTGCTTTTGCAGTATGCTTCGGGTCATTGTCCATCTGCACTGTGAAGCGCCGCCAATGAGTTCTGAAGCATTTGACTGAATATGAGCATATAATATTGCCCGAAACACTTCAGAATTCATTCTGCTGCTTTTGTCAGCAGTCACATCATCAATAAATACAAGGAAACCAGTTCTATTGGCAGCTGTACATGCCCACGCCATGACACTACCACCACCATGTTTCACTGATGAGGTGGTATGTTTTGGATCATGAGCAGTTCCTTTCCTTCTCCATACTCTTCTCTTCCCATCACTCTGGTACAAGTTGATCTTTGTCTCATCTGTCCATAGGATGTTGTTCCAGAACTGTAATGGCTTTTTTAGATGTTGTTTGGCAAACTCTAATCTGGTCTTCCTGTTTTTGAGGCCACCAATGGTTTACATCTTGTGGTGAACCCTCTATATTCACTCTTGTGAAGTCTTCTCTTGATTGTAGACTTTGACACATATACACCTACCTCCTGGAGAGTGTTCTTGATTTGGCCAACTGTTGTGAAGGGGTTTTTCTTCACCAGGGAAATAATTCTTCTGTCATCCACCACAGTTGTTTTCCGTGGTCTTCCGAGTCTTTTGGTGTTGCTGAGCTCTCCGGTGCGTTCTTTCTTTTTAAGAATGTTCCAAACAGTTGATTTGGCCACACCTAATGTTTTTGCTATCTCTCTGATGGATTTGTTTTGATTTTTCAACCTAATGATGGCTTGCTTCACTGATAGTGACAGCTCTTTGGATCTCATATTGAGAGTCGACAGCAACTGATTCCAAATGCAAATGTCACACCTAGAATCAACTCCAGACCTTTTACCTGCTTAATTGATAATGAAATAACAAGGGAATAGTCCACACCTGTCCATGAAATAGCTTTTGAGTTGATAGTCCCATTACTTTTGGCCCCTTAAAAAGGGAAGGCACATATAGAAACCGTTGTAATTCCTACACCGTTTACCTGATTTGGATGTAATTACCCTCAAATTAAATCTGAAAGTCTGCAGTTAAAGCACATCTTGTTTGTTTCATTTCAAAGCCATTGTGGTGGTGAATAGAGGCCAAAATATGAAAATTCTGTCAATGTCCCAATATTTATGCACCTGACTGTATCTGACTGTTCTTCTGTGTCTCTTCTCATGGCTCAACCTCTCCCCCTCTTCCACTGCCAGTTTGTGTCCCCCAAGGCTCTGTTCTTGGTCTTCTATTCTCCCTCTATACGCCCTCACTAGGTGAGCTCATCAGGGCCCCCATTTATTAATGATCGCACTTGCAACGTGAGCTGGGCATGCCAGTAACGCCCATGATAGCATTGCAAGATGCGATCATAGTGCCGGGATGTATCATTCGGCACGTGCAGGGAGAGGGGCTCCGAAAGAAGCCTGTCCTGCAATGTGCCAGAGTGCTGCCGGGGCTGTCGCTCATGCGCATTCTCGCTGACTGCACATGTGTGGCGGCCTTTGCTGGGGGAGGGTTCAGGAGAAACCCTCCACCGACTAATTAGAAATAGAATTTGATGGCAGATAAGAACCACTTGGCCCATCTAGTCTGCCCCTTTTTAATTTGTACTTTTGGCAACTTCAACCCAATTTGCTCCTTAGGTCTCTCTTAAGATGCCTGTGTTTAAATTGTTCCACCATCTTCGCTTCAACCACATCTGATGGGAGGCTATCCCACTCATCCACTACCTTTTCTGTGAAGTAATTTTTCCTCGCATTTCCTCTGAGCCTACATCCCTCCAGTCTCAGTGCATGTCCTCGTGTTCTTGTACACCTCTCCCTTTGAAGAATGTTTCCCTCCTGTTTTGTTACAAACTTTCAAATACATCAAGGGTTTTATCATGTCCCCCCTGTCCCTTCTCTGTTCCAAAGTATACATATTAATAACTTTTAGTCTTTCCTGATACGTTTTGTGGTGTAGGCCTCGCACCATTTTAGTTGCCCTTCTTTGTACCATCTCTAATGTATCTATATTCTTCTGGAGATATGGCCTCCAGAACTGAACACCGTATTCTACATGAGGCCGTACCAATGACCTATACAGTGGCATTATCACTTCTTTCTTTCTACTACTGATTCCTCTCCCTATGCAACCAAGCATCTGACTTGCCTTCCTCAATGCTTTGGTGCATTGCTTGCCTGCCTTCAAGTCATCTGAAATGGTGACTCCTAAATCCATTTCCTCCTCTGTATTTTCTATTATAGTGTCCTTGATACTATATTTAGCCTTTGTTATTGAGACCCAAGTGCATGATTTTGCATTTTTGACATTAAACTGTAGTTGCCATGTTCTTGCCCATTCCTCTAGTCTACACAGATTCTCAGTCATTTGTTTTACCCCTCCTGGTGTGTCTACCCTGTTGCATACCTTTGTGTCATCTGCAAAAAGACATACTCTCCCTTCAATACCATTTGCAATATCACCAATATAGATATTAAAAAGCACTGGCTCAAGTACAGATCCCTGGGGTACTCCACTGGTTACCTTTTCCTCCCGTGAATACACTCCATTTACTACAACTCTCTGTTTCCTATCCTGCAACCAAGATCTTATCCATTCAACAGTCATAGAATTCAATCCCACAATTTCCAGTTTATCATTCTGTGATGTGGGACTGTGTCAAAAGCCTTACTAAAGTCTAGAAAAGCTACAACTAGGCCCCCCCCCCCCCCCCTCCTTGATTTATTACTTTTATCACCCTGCCAAAAAAGTCAATAAGATTTGTTTGGCATGATCTCCCCTGAGTAAATCCATGCTGTTTGGGATCCTGTAAATTGTTGGATTTAAGATAATCTACCACTCTCTTAATAGTGTTTCCATTATTTTCCCCTACTGATGTAAGGCTTACTGGTCTGTAGTTACTTGCTTCTTCTTTGTTTCCACATTTGTACAGTGGTATTACATTTGCTATTTTCCAGTCCTCTGGAATCACTCCTGCTACTAGTGACTGGTTGAATAATTCTGTTTATGGTGTTACCAGGACCCCTTTAAGCTATTTTAGTATCCTTGGATGTATCCCGTCCGGCCCCATTGATTTATCCACTTTCAGTTTTGAGAGTTCTGTTAGGACTGTCTCCTCTGTAAATGTACTTTGTATACCTCATTTTTATGACTGCCACTTAACTGTGGTCCCTTCCCCTCTCCTTCTGTAGTGAATACTGAGCAAAATAATTATTTAGATGATCTGCTATTTCTTTGTCTCCCTTGATCATGTATTCACTCTCTGTCTTAAATCTTTTTATTCCTCCATTTGAGTTCCTCCTTTCACTTATATACTTAAAAAAAAGTTTTACCCCCTTTACTGACTGGGACATTTTGTCCTCTGCTTCTGCCTTTGCGTGCCTAATCACCTTCCTTCTGGCAAGATACTCCTCTTTGTCGTTATTATTTTGAGTCTGCTTATATTTCCTAAAAGCCATCTTATTTTATTTCACACTAGGTGATACCGCTTTAGTAAACCACACTGGCTTCCTTTTCCTGGTGCTTTACCTAACCCTTTTAATACAAAGGTCTTTAGCCTTTAGTATTGCATTTTTTAATTTTCCCCACCTCTCCTGCACTCCTTCCAAGTTCCTCTAATCTGCTACTGACTCACTAACACATCTCTCCATCTCTGCAAAGCCAGCCTTCCTAAAATCTAACACTGTCGTTTTTGTATGGCATGAATTGGACCCTGTCTTTATCCTAAACCATACTGCTTGATGGTCACTGGATCCTAGGTTCTCACTCATATTTACATCTGATATTCTGACACAATTTGTGAGTATCAAGTCCAGAATAGCATTTTTGCAAGTGGGCTCAATCACCAATTGTTTGAATGATGCTCCCTGAAGGGAATTTAGAAAGTCACCACTTCTAGAGGAACTTGCAGCAGATACCTCCCAGTTTACATCCGGTAAATTAAAGTATCCCATGATTATGACATCTCCTTTTAAAGCCATTCTAGTAATGTCCTGCAATAGGTACCTGTCCAGTTCCTGTCCCTGTCCAGGTGGTCTATAGATCACCCCAGTGTGAATGATATCCTTGTCCCCCTGTGTCTAATTATGCGCAGTGTAGCCTCTCCCCTCACTCGTGTCTCCAACTGTCTCTCTACTATTTCTTCCTGGATGTCTCAGAGCTTGCTTAAATGTATCATGTCTATCTTCCTTCCTTCCAGAGTCCCTGCTCCTCCTTTCAATTGCACTACCCATCAACAACCTTACCATCTCATCTATCCTGCAAGTCCGCTGTCTTGGAGTTATGCTTGACTCCAACCTCTCCTGCAAACCACAAAGTCAATCTCTCTCCCGGTCTTGTCCCTTCCACCTTCCTAATCTCTCCAGGATCAGATCCTTTCTCACCCTAGAGGCAACAGAGACCCTTCAACAGCCACTCCCCCCTACATTTCTAACCTCCACATTCTAACCTCCACATTCCCAGCCGCCCACTTTGCTAAGCCAATGACCGCAGTCTCTCCTCTCAAAAGATTTTGTCTGTGCTTTTCCCCATCAATGGTACTCCCTCCCCCAATTAGAAACTCCAACTCTTTCCAATGTTATCAAAGCCTTCCAGCTCTCATCCTAATTCAACCCTCCATGCTCCTCCCGAACTCTCTCACCTCTGTGTCACCTCTGTCTGCCCCTCCTCTCTAGACTGTAACCTCTCACAAGCAGAGCCATCTTCCCGCTTGTACTTCTCTCTTGTCCACATTGGCACCAAACCTTTAGGTTCAACAGACAGGTCTACCTCTATGGGTACTGTGACTGCATATGCAACGATTTCTATATAGGGTGTAATGTTTTGTACTGTAAGTCTTTTGCATTTTTTACCTCCTTTTTTTGTTTGTATGTTTATGTACTTTGCATCATATTGATTATTTTTATTATCCTTTATTTATAAAAGGTACCACAAGGGTTCCTCAGCACCTTACAGAGTCAGCAGTAAAATCAGCATAAATTGCTCATATAAAGTCAGGTGCATAAATATTGGAACATTGACAGAATTTTCATATTTTGGCCTCTATTCACCACCACAATGGCTTTGAAATGAAACAAACAAGATGTGCTTTAACTGCAGACTTTCAGATTTAATTTTAGGGTAATTACATCCAAATCAGGTAAACGGTGTAGGGATTACAACAGTTTCTATATGTGCCTCCCACTTTTTAAGGGGCCAAAGTAATGGGACAAACTAAACAATCCTAAATCTAACTTTCATGTTTTAATACTTTGTTGCAAATCCTTTGCAGGCAATTACAGCCTGAAGTCTGGAACGCATAGACATCACCAGATGCTGGGTTTCATCCCTGGTGATGCTCTGCCAGGCCTCTACTGCAAATGTCTTCAGTTCCTGCTTGTTCTTTGGACATTTTCCCTTCAGTTTTGTCTTAATCAAGTGAAATGCATGATCAATCGGATTCAGGTCAGGGATTGACTTGGCCATTGCATAACATTCCACTTTTTAGCCTTAAAAAACTCTTTGGTTGCTTTTGCAGTATGCTTCGGGTCATTGTCCCTCTGTACTGTGAAGCGCCCACGCCATGACACTACCACCACCATGCTTCACTGATGAGGTGGTATGTTTTGGATCATGAGCAGTTCCTTTCCTTCTCCATACTCTTCTCTTCCCATCACTCTGGTACAAGTTGATCTTTGTCTCATCTGTCCATAGGATGTTGTTCCAGAACTGTAACAGCTTTTTTAGATGTTGTTTGGCAAACTCTAATCTGGTCTTCCTGTTTTTGAGGCTCACCAATGGTTTACATATTGTGGTGAACCCTCTATATTCACTCTTGTGAAGTCTTCTCTTGATTGTTGACATTGACATGTACACACCTACTTCCTGGAGAGTGTTCTTGATTTGGCCAGCTGTTGTGAAGGGGTTTTTCATCACCAGGGAAATAATTCTTCTGTCATCCACCACAGTTGTTCTCCGTTGTCTTCCGGGTCTTTTGGTGTTGCTGAGCTCTCAAGTGCGTTCTTTCTTTTTAAGAATGTTCCAAACAGTTGATTTGGCCACACCTAATGTTTTTGCTATCTCTCTGATGGGTTTGTTTTGATTTTTCAGCCTAATGATGGCTTGCTTCACTGATAGTGACAGCTCTTTGGATCTCATATTGAGAGTCGACAGCAACTGATTCCAAATGCAAATGTCACACCTAGAATCAACTCCAGACCTTTTACCTGCTTAATTGATAATGAAATAATGAGGGAATAGCCCACACCTGTCCATGAAATAGCTTTTGAGTTGATAGTCCCATTACTTTTGGCCCCTTAAAAAGTGGGAGGCACATATAGAAACCGTTGTAATTCCTACACCGTTTACCTGATTTGGATGTAATTGCCCTCAAATTAAATCTGAAAGTCTGCAGTTAAAGCACATCTTGTTTGTTTCATTTCAAAGCCATTGTGGTGGTGAATAGAGGCCAAAATATGAATATTCTGTCAAATTACCAATATTTATGCACCTGACTGTATAACATTCACAAAAAAAAAAAATCTGTATTTCCACAAGTAAGCAGAATAAGCACCTGGTTTACACAAGTCCTCATCTGTGTGCACTGGCACTTGCTGTGTAATAGGTATGCCTCCTTACAGGCATACGCTTACCTGCTGGTCTGCAATGGCGGCATTTGTGTGATCACATGCCCTTATCCTTCACGCCCCTCTTAAACCCCCCGGTCATAACTATAAGTGCGTTAGTAATGCATTCCCGTACTTGGTTGTGCTCATTTTTGTGAGCTTGCCTTGTGCAAATTAATTCTACATATGCTACACAAACGGGTGTACATTCAGCCGTGCATCAGCCCCAATATTTTGAATGTTTCATTGCCCCCACTTCTGAGCAAGGTGGACAACATGATGTAGAAATTAAAATCATGTTAATTAGGTCTTAAAAAGTGGTTGATGTCTTATTGGATATGAAGGTTAAAGCGGATCCATCACCTATACATTGGGAAGGCTTCCATTTTGTGATCATGCAATCTATTCAAGAGCCTCATGCCTCACTGATGTTGGCAGCTACTTGTTATGTGAATATTGGTGCAGATCACAAAATGGCGGTCTTCAGTGCTTGTAGTTGATGGGTTAACTTACATCCATACATGGGCAATGCAACATTTTGTGACCTTAATGCATCGCCTTGTATTCTTATTTCTCTACAGGAGCCAGTTTTAAATTGTATACCCTCCAATGATGACTGGTGAACTATGGAATAGCTGTTGCATGATCAAGCTAAATGAAGCACTACAAGAGAATTAAAATCTGGTTGCACATTGATCGTTGCAACCCTGTCATCTAAAAGTCTCTTACTGCATTTCCTGAGTCTTTGTCTGGCATGCTGAAAATACTGTTCATTCCATGAGGACTGCGTACATTCGACTGGGATACTCAACTCCACGAGTACATTTTAAGTTTAATGTGATTATACTTGGAACAGAGGATTTATTATTATACAGGGGATATAACCTCTAACGATGTTCTCTATCTTTTTATTTAAAAAGATTTTTGAAAGTTGGCAATTCAGGGTTTTCCAAATATTGCTGCATCTGACAGAAGTACTTTGATAAAAGTATCAAACAGATTTAAAACTTTTTCTATAAATCCTGCAATTGAAGCCTAAATATAAAAAAAATCAGTTTGGAACTTTAACAATTTCCAGCAGTAGCAACCAGACACAGGAATTTAATATAATTAATACATTTGTTTTTACCAAATCCCGATTTCACATTTTTATATTCACACAGAGCTGTAGTCTAAAGGTATGTAACTGAAACCAGTTTTGTTTTATTTTTCTGTTGGGTCCCATTTAAATAAAGAAAAATCCCATCAAGGATTTTGAAAAACATGTATGTTCTGTAATTAAGATTCTCCATATATTGCACACCTGTTTCTTAGTACTGTAGTATAGCTGACAATTATTGTTTTGACCTGTTAATATATTTTACAAATGTTTATTTTATTTTTTTTTGCCACTACTATTCAGAGCTGTAATATTTCAAATTATTCAACATGGATTTCATTTATATACCCTTCTCTTTCATCAGTAATCTACCTCCTAGACTGTAGTTCAACACTTGTTTGGTGAATTTGTGCCACTTTATCGCTTTTACTATCATTCCCATTTTTGTTACATTTATCTAACTGGGATTTTTATGTTCAGAAATTGTATAAAGCAATTTGTAGTAAGTTTAAATAAAAAATAAAAAAAAGGAAAAAAAATAAAATATTTAAAATTATTTAAATTTGTTTTCGAAATGTCGGTTGTATTATGTGATTTCTTCGTTTTGACAAGTTATATTTTTGGGGGATGTTAATCTTAAAATTGTTTTATGTACCGAAGTTTGCTGTTTGTTCCATTTGTTTTTGTTTGGTTGTTTTTTGACAAGTGATTTGAAAATATTTTATTGAAATAATTAGAATTTGCTAAATTTGACAAATGGTTTCCAGTTGTCACCGCTTTTAAACCTAACATTGACAAATATATTTTACTTAAAAGTATACAAGTTAAGATGTGGTTTATGCTATTTTTATTCTGGCATGAAATCTTGTGATTGTCAGATGTGTTTTAAAATGGGAAAACTTTTATGCTGTTTAAAGCACTTAACCTTATAGATGGGCCGTGATATCTTTTATATAGTTGTAATCAATAAAAGAAAAAAACTTTATTAAACCAAGTTTGGAAATCTTACCTTTTAAATCTTGATATTTGTTTGGTAGGTAGAACAAGTTGTGTGATTTTTATGGCATGAACCATCTTGGTACATGAATATATGTGAAAGTGGTTTTATTTGCATGTTTGCAAGGCTCAGGAAAAGCCCTGTAGTGTTACTACTCAATAATACCATTCTTAGTATGTGATCGCTCATTTTGAAAGTGGAATACAAACCCATACATTTACAGTGAAATGGTTAGATGTCTTCTGACAGCTGTTAAACAGCTTGTTCAATCAGTACTTAATATACTTAAGTGCAGTCACTCAAATTACACAATTTATTCTGGACAAGGTGGTATTTCATATATATATATATATATATATATATTTTACTGCCTACTTACTATTCAGTTCTAAATAATTTAACTTTTTTTAAGTACGTATTCTGTCATATAACTTTTCCCTTTAATACTCAATGACAGGCCTTACAGTGTGTTACTCCCTTTAAGTTAGACCGGCAGCTAAAAACGCACCCCGGATGTCATATAACGCGGCTCTCCTCTGTGTCTTTTCCTGTCTCTAAGCAAAGTTTGGGGAGGTAGTAGTTTGTTTTTGTTTTTTTTCTGTATTGCAGCGTCTTACTCATTGGACCTGGTAATGCACCATCTGTTGCTTCAAGACGCAGACAGGATAGCTACCTGGGTTCACCAATTTTCTGCCTCTGGGTATAATTCTGAATATTTTTAAAAAGCACGCAAAATAGAAGACTGGTGCTTTGATGGCACACCACGTCTTAGGAGAAGAGCAGACTATTAGGGGAGCCTGGGACAGCTGGGTAACTACAATCGCCATTGTATTGCTTTCTTGCACACTACACAATGAGGAAGCAGAATCTATAAGCAGGATGGAGCCTGAGCCCGATCCCAAACAGCTGAAAGGCACCCACTCGAGGTATTCCCCCACATCAGGGGTGTTTTTCATATGGCGCTCGAATATCTGGAAAGTTAGTTTGGTGACATTATCCACTGCGGGACCCTTATAGAACCAATGGGAAGAAGAATAGCAAGTGACTTGTGATGGTAGTTTTCCTGCTCACAATTAAGGTGTCTTTGAAAGGTCTTTACGTTTAAACATGATGATAAAAGAACAAGATCCCTTACATGTACGGATATGGAGATGGCTATTCTCATTCAGAAAGAAGTTCCTCAGGAGTACCAGAAGATTCCTCTAGTTGCCTAGAGAATGAAAACTGGATCATTTGGAATTTTTGTGAAAAAATCTTTTTAAATCTATGGGTATGGCCAGGGGTGTATCTAGGGATCCAGGCGCCCCTGGCAATGTAATGTACTGGCACCACCCTACCCCCATTATGCAGTGCCCCCAGTAGTGATCCCCCCCTATGCTGCATTGCCTCCAGTAGTAGCCCTCCCATTCAGTGCCCCAAGTAGTAATCCCCCCTATGCTGCATTGCCCCCAGTAGTAGTCCTCCCTATACAGTGCCCCCAGTAGTAGCGACCCTATACAGAGCCCCCAGTAGTAATCCCCCCTATTTTGCATTGCCCCCAGTAGTAGTGCCTGCCAGTAAAAGTACCCAGTAGTAGTCCCCCCTATACAGTGCCCCCAGTAATAGTACCCAGTAGTAGTTCCCACTATACTGTGCCCCCAGTAGTAGCCCCCTATACAGTGCCCCCAGTTGTAGACCCCCCTATACAGTGCTCCCAGTAGTGGCCACCCCCCCCCCCTAAATTGCCCCCAGTAGTGGCCACCCCTATACAGTGCTCCCAGTAGTGGCCACCCCCATAAATTGCCCCCAGTAGTGGCCACCCCAGTACAGTAGCAGGCACCACCCCCATAAAGTGTCCCAGTAAGGGACACCCCCTGTTTCAGTGCCCCCCCCCCCCTGTATTGCCAGGCTTACACACACACACATACAAAAAGAACAAAAAACAATTCAACTTACCTGGTCCCCGCTCTTGACGCGACCGCCGCTGTCCGAGTCAGGGCCCGCTCTTCTCCTTCATGGGAGAGACGTCATGACGTATGACGTCTCTCCCGTCACATGCTGCGGGGGAAGCCGGAACACGGAGCTCATGAGTGAGCTCCAGCCGGCTCCCTCTGCGGACGACGCAGCAGCTAATGAGAGTCAGGCAGACTCTCATTAGCTGGCTGCTATTACAAACACAGCTGCTGCTGGCGGCTGTCTGTTTGTAAACTGTGTAGGGCAGACCGCTCTCACTGCGGTCTGCCCTACACTTTTGGGGCCCGGGGGACTTGTCCACCCCTTGGCTACTGGTGTCACTGCCGTGTGGCGCCCCCCCTTTGGTCGGTGTCCCTGGCGAGTGCCATCCTGGCCAATGGGTAGATACGCCCCTGGGTATGGCTGCTACAACAACATCCATATCCGCACAAAGATTCTCTTTTTGAGGCGCTCAGCTGCAAGAATGGAGTTTTCCCGGCACTTCAGTTGGTAAATGTTTAGTCTGTAAGTACTGGGAAATAATGTCAGTCTAATGCAAAGAGACTGTAATGCATGTATCCATTTGATGGTGAGGAGATACGAAAATGGAGTTGTGTCCCTAAACTAGATGCAGCCATAGCCAGAATGACTGTGAACTGCAATTCCCCTTTCAGGTGGGGTCATCTTAAGCTGGCCATCCACTATACAATTTTATGTCAGATATCTGTCCAATCTGGCTGGCTGGAATGAAAACCTGGTAATGTATGGGAGCAAATGACAGTCAATCATATGGTTTTAAACACTGAAAAATTGTTGAAATTGGTTACATTTGTGTGTGTTAACCAATTTGTCTGACCGACCATTTTTGGCTATTTTCCAGTGTTTGTGAGCAAATGGACGACTGTCATTTGCTCCCATACATTACCAGGCTTTCATTCCAACAGCCAGATTGGACAGATATCTAATAGAAAATTGTATAGTGGATGCCCAGCTTTAGAGATCCTATGGATAGGTCAACAAAGTGCTTTAAAACTATATATATATATATATATATATATATATATATATATATATATATATATATATATATATATATATATATAATGTGTATATGTATAATATAAAAAAAAAAATTTTTTTTTCTCAGGGAATGGATTTCTAGGCTTATGGAGTGATACACCCCACATATACAGTATATCAATGAGACGTTAAACAGACAATATCTGTTAAGTATGGGTATTACACACACAGGATTTTTATTGCAGGGGTTAGGTACGGGATCCCGGAGGTCATGGTGCAGATGGTCAGAATACCTACAGAATTTTGTAAGTATTATAACCCTCCCCCTAAGCCCCCTTTTCCACAACATATTCCTAACCCACCCCTCCCACAGCCTATCCCTAATAGTCGTCTGGATTCTGACTCCGGCATCCTGACCATCTGGATGCCGACTACATACCATATTTCAATGTGCAGCTTCTTTAGACACCATTGCTTTTGTTTCTTCAGCAAGATCTATGGCATCAGTGGCAGTGGCCAAAAGAGCCCAAGTGGTTCCATAGGCAGCTGATGGCCAGTCTAATATAAGTTTGGCTGTTCTCCCATTTATAGGGCCTTTTTTGGCTTCATGGGAGCTCAATCAAGTGCTTAAATCTTTATTAGATGCCCTGTTTCTTGATTTGATGGATGATACTGGAGGTAGTGTTGTTCTTAGTGACAATTGCTTCTGCCAGGAAGGTTGGAGAGTTATAGGCATTGCAGTTCAAAGAATGTTTTATAAATATCTACAAGGAAGAATTACCAAATGTGGTCATCTGTATCTGATATTAACCTGGAGGTTGTTTTAACACCTTTTTACTCACAGCTGGTAGATGATAACGAGACAAATCCGCACTCTCTGGATTAAGGAAGACTGAGTGTTCTGTATTCCTAAGATGTTTTCTCTTGGAAAAATACAGAGTTATGTGTTATTCCAGCAGGATCTCAAAAAGTGTATGTCCCTTCCAGATAAGTTGCTTCTAGATGGATCAGAGAAGTAATCGTACATGCAAAAAAGAGGTGGGCATGAAGATCCCACTTCTCATCCATGGTGTCTATTGTATACCCAAGTTTAATACTGACTCCTTGTGATTTTACTTAAATGCATAACACTGTTTTTATATGTATATAGGTATTTTCTTAGTCCTCTCACAAAATCTTGTCCTTTTTATGTATATATCTTCATGTGTACAAATATGGACTATATCTGTGAACAAACCTTTACTATAAGTAATAAGATATTTCCATGATGTGTATAAATGTTATTTATATTAGGGCTTATACACTTTAAAATCACGGCCGATAGAGCCATATGGTTTATGATTACACCACATGACTCGGATCACTGACAAACAGCCTATTTAAAATATAGATGTTATCACTTCTATGGCAAACGTTCTACAAGCCGATTCATCAAAATAGTCACTGCTGGATCTTGTGGTCCCATTCCCCTGGGACTACAAGATCCAGCAGCCTTCGGGGAACTGGATGTTGGATCTGATTGGTCCAATAAGTTCAGTGGACTTCATACTGCTCAGATAATATGAACAATAACATTTAATTTTAACAGAGGTTTATGACTTAATATGAACTGTATTTTACCTGTCTGTTAATCAAGTTAATTATATTGTTACTGCATCCTATTAAGCATTAAATTATTTGCCCGTTTTATTACATTTTTGACATATGGCCTGAGTAAATAGTGTCTGATTGCTAGCCTCCTGTTAACAATTACCGATTGGCTTGTGGGTATAATACCGGCACTGAAATCTCTGACAGGTAGGGATCCCGGCACCAGTATCCCAACCGCTGGCATCCCGAACGTAAGTATCGGGTTTTGGGGGGAGGTTAGGTTTAGGCACTGGGAAGGTGATGTTCGGTTAGGATGTGGGGGGGGGGGGGGGACTAGGATTAGGGCACTGGAAAGGGGATGTTCGGTTTAGAGTGGGGGGTTAGGCTTGGGCACTAGGGCGAAGGTTAGGGTTAGTCACTGGGGAGGGTAGGGGTTAAGAAAACACGTCTTCCCTATCGGTGTAGGGATTCTGGCTGTTGGGATGCCGTTGTCTGTTTTCTGACCAGCAGCATCCTGACAGCCAGGGTCTCATACCCAACCCGGTAACAAAGCTCTCTGCTTTCTGGGCAATATCCGGGTCCTAAACAGTCACTTTAATTATACTTAATAGTGTGTTTTTTCTGCTTCTATTACTGTGACTTTTTCCAACTGGCCTTTTTTTTTTTTTTTTATTCCATTATGTCTGGCTGTTATTGATTATGGTTTTATTATAATTGTTTGTATTTTAACATGCATAATCCTGCTTTTTTCCTATTTTAATTACTTTTTCTGCATTTTTTTTTTTTTTTTTTTTTTTTACCAAGCTGTATGGTTAATTTATATTGGGGTTTTATATTGGATATAGCTCTGTCTACCTCTAACACTGGTCTGCGTCATTTTTGAGGTTCCTTTTTTTTATTTGCTGGTGCCTAAAATGGAGATGATACAGGTGCAAAACACGCACAAATGTCTTTGAAAAGGTTCTTTCTTCCGGAATATCTGTATTTGTGTACCATTTCATATATATACACTGTACATTTGATGCGAATCTGCTTTGAAACAATAAACATTATAATTTTCAAACTATTAAATAATTTACTAGCTGGAGTACACAGCATTGCCCGAGATTTTAAGAATGTTTGTTTATACATCATTCTCCAACCAATCTCTCCTTAGGCAGGCCTCACGAAAAGTGTAACAAACTTCCCCATCAACAGTCCTAAGGTCTTCAAAGGAAGTAGGACCTGTAACGGTGTAAAGCAAACTTCGGAGATAGAAGCATTCAAAATTTGTCGGATGTACAGTGTAAACACGGCCAAGAGCTTCTGGTGCTCTGATACCAGGATGACCTTGTACAGCGCCTCCCTGTTTTCTGCGCATAAAAACTTTTCGAGAAGCATTCCATGTGTAATATTTTGGCAGCTCACAGTACAGCAGGGTCCTTGCAAAGTCATCATTTTGACACAGTTCGAAGAAAGAAGTCAATGTTGTTGCGTAATTTGGTATAGTCAGAGAGCTGAGAATGCTGGCAAAGCCTGCTAAATAAAGCTCTCTTCGATAATAAACATTAAGATCATGACAACAAAAAAATCCCTGCAGTGAGGCTCCACAATGAGCATCCAGCAAAAATTGTGTTTTTTCATTAATTAAAAATTAACAGTAATTTCGATTGAAAAAATTTTTTAGTTACCTCTGCCGTGTTTTAATACGCTCGTATGTAAATTTTCACGATCTTCGCTTGTAAACTGTGGATTTGTATAGAAAGACAGAAGGACAAATTTTCTCTTTTATATAGTATAGTAGAGAAGATAGAAAAGAAAAAATATTAGATAAGCTAAATACTTTTCTAATTCCGTACCTGACCTGTAGAGGGCGAATGCTATGCAAAAATTGTGGTTTTTAATTAGTAATTAATTTCAATTTAAAAATTTTGTAGTTGCCTCTGCTGTGTTTTAATACGCTCGTATGTAAAATTTCACGATCTTCGCTTGTAAACTGTGGATTTGTATAGAAAGACAGAAGGACAAATTCTCAATTTTATATAGTAGATTTACACAATATGAATTTTTTTAAACTTGATTGAGTATAAAAACCTGACCTAATTAAACTAAATGAGTTATATTTTTGAATTCACAACCCACTAAATATAAAAGATCACCTATGAAAACATTGACCTCAGGGGAAAAAAAAAATTAAAACCTGTTCTCTTTCTTTACCCTATATTTGGAGGCTGATCCCCTCCATTATATAGCTGCTGTTGCATCTCCTGACAGCGACAATCGGTCATACACTTATTGGACATAAAGAGCCCACTCTACTTAAACAGTGGCAACTTCTTGGGCAAGACAGCAGCATGGACATCTATCCGTTATTTCAAACAGTCCATGGCCGGTCTGATCCTAATTATTTTGGTAAGTGATTACAAATTTTGCCACCAAAAGGGAGATCCAATATGGGGGACACTAGAGTTCACAGTAATATTACACACTGATCACTATACACAGAACATACTTATATTACGCACCTGATATATACAGGTCACTCTGGGGACACCTGCTGTAAAATATAGAATCATTTTAGCCTGCCATGAGTTAACTACATAAGAAAACAAAAGGGACAGGCATCCCTAATAAAGACAGGCGCCTAAACCATTGAGAGGTCAAAGCAAATACAGATGAGGAGACATATGGTACACACACAGAATTGGTGATAAACACCCAAAGGTGAATAAAGAAAGAGAGAGACCAGAAAAATTGAGACGGATGAGAGGAGGTTCACAAGTGGGGAGACTGAAAGGTACACATACAAACTGGAGACTGAGAGAAACGGCCATAGACGCAAGCAGAGGGTGACACTGACATAGAGGAGAACATGGGACCAGTGGTGGGCAGAGGTGGCCTGACTGCTTGGAGTGTAGGGGGGCATTGCCATTTATTACCAGTTATTTATATAGCGCACACACATTCCGCAGCGCTTTACAGAGAATATTTGGCCACTCCAGTCCCTGCCCCAAGCAGAGCTTACAATCTATATTCCCTACCACATGCTCACATACATTTGGAAGCTGTCTCAGCACTCACCACCTCAGTCGCATCATATAATTATCTCCCTTTGTATCTTATAGACCCTGAGATATGCTATATGATGATATAAAGATGGTGAATTCTCAAGACAATTTCTATTCTCTTACCTCCTATTGTGTCCCCTCTATCTCCTTATATGAAATGTAACCCATCACCATATTCTGTTATCTCTCACCCCACCTCCATATTGCAACATCAGCTCTCTCTTACCACTTTTAGTTGCTACCAGCTCTATAAACTCCTCATTGGTAGCTGCTTAGTGTTCAGACACACAGGCAAATATTCCCATTCCCCCTGTAGGGGTGATCTGCATTCAGGCAATCTCCTCACTTCAATTGAAGTATTGTCCTCCGCCAACATGCTGCCAGCTGGACCAATATCAGCCACCCCGGTGTCCCATATCTAGTGGTTTACCTGGTAACTAGTATTCTGGATTCATGATTCACCTTTGATTACAGTTCTGTCACAATACAGGTATTCTGTGCCCAGCTGACTATTCCAGCTGCCGGCAGGGGGAGCTCACAAATGTAGTTTTCCTAAATGTTCCAACACATGCACATCTTTTTTTTTTTTTTCCTTTTAACTATACCATTTGTACTCTGAATGACCACAAGGTGTCATACAAGGCAAGTCTAATATTATATAGCTGTTATAGACACAATCTTGTTAATCGTTAGCATGAAAAAAAAAATACAAAGATTTTACCCTTACCTGTTTTTTTCTGGGCCCGGTCTTTTACCTTCTGTCTTTTTTTGTGTCTGTTGTATTGATTTTTTTTTTTTTTTTTGTTACACTATTTTTTCCAAAAAGTGTCTGTGTGCCTCCCAAATGCATTAAAGCATCCCCTTTGTATTAATGTTTATGTTAGAGCTTTGTAGTAGCTTTTAAAACCTAAAACTGGTTCACAAATTCTGCCATTACAGTCCAGCTTTTAAGGCTATCCGTGCTTTATACACAGTTGAGTCGAGTCACATTATTATGACCACCAGCTTATAGCCAGAGTAACTGCCGTGTGCAGCATGGACAGCAGCTAGATGGGCTGGGAGTGACTCAATAAGGTGCTGGTGGGTTGGCACAGGTATCTGGAGCCATGCTGACTGCAGTGCACCCCACAGCTGCTGGAGGGTGCGTGGTGGAGTATCCATAGAATGAACACAACGATCGAGGTGGCCCCACAGATGCTCAATTGGGTTTAAGATCGGGAAATTACGGTGCCAGGGAAGAACTTGGAAGTCTTGGTCATGCTAATCCAAACAATGTTGGACATTTCTAGCTATGTGACATGTTGCATTGTCTTGCTGGAAGATCCCACCTGCCTCAGGGAAGACAATCAGCATGTATGGGTGTATGTGCTCTGCAAGGATGGATTCATAACCAAATCTGTGGAGGGTGCCTTCCACATGGATGAGGGTGCCCAGAGAATGCCATGAAAACATTCCCCTGACCATAACGCTGCCACCATCAGCTTGTGTTCATCCAGCAATGGTTGCAGGGTGTTTGTACTCTGATAGTTCTCACCTGACACACCAAATTTCATCCGTTCGATGAAGCAGAAAAACGTCACTCATCAGAGAGGGCAACCCTTCGCCAATCAGCGGAGGTCCAATACTGATAAAGGCATGAAAATTGAAGCCGATGCACCTTCGGAAGCATAGGTACAGTGACCATCTGTTTGCTTTGGATCCCCATACGCAGCAGGGTTTGCTGAACTGTCATTTTAGACACACGTCTGTTGGCCCCTAGGTTCATTTTGACTGTGAGCTGCTCCACTGTTACGCGTCGGCCGGCCCTCATGCATCTTCGTAGCCGACGTTCACCTCTTACATCAATGTCATGTGGTGCTCCGCAGTTTCCACGCTGGTTATTCACAATGGTGCCATTTGTCCAGTCATGATACACCTTCACCACAGCAGCACGCAAACAGTTCATAAACTAATGCCACCCTTGGCTCGAAAGCCGATAATCATTCCTTTTTGCAACTCTGATAAATCGCCTGTTTTACCCATGACAGCAACAAGTGATGTGTGCAGACGGCCTATCACACACCTTATATACCCACCAAGCCAGCGCACGGCACATGACGTACTTTATGGGCTACACGCTGCCGATGTCAAATGTGAGAGGTGGTCATAATAATGTGACTCGACTGTGTATGTGTTCGGTATTATCTGATGGAGCTGGTAGCCATGGCTGAGATATTAATGTATTATTGGCACACTGTACGTGCAAGACCTGGTGGGAAGCACCATGTGATCAAACCATCCTGTTCTATCAATGTATTATTACCAAAACCATTGCTGTGTGATTTAGCCACATATACAAAGGTAAAATGTCCTGTGTGCAATGGGCTATGTTTCTTCAGGTCCTTTCATAAAAAAATAGGATGGATCCCTTTATCCCCAAGCCCTGAAGATGAAATGATCCATTCTGTGCAAGGACAGGGAGGTCCCTTACTGCTGAGAAATGCTAAAACAGTTCCCAAAAACTAGATAATCTGACATTTTCGTGGTTTCTAGACTTAGACAGCCACACTTCCTACCATCCATTTGGTAGTGAAGACTAATAAGATTATATGGGCCAATTTTAATAGGGTTTGAGTTTTAGTTAAAATCCAACTCGCACCACCTCACATTTTTTGATGGTGCGAGTTGGTACCGGGACTCGTATATGTAATAGCCTGCAAACTTTTGAGCTTGAGGCTACTACACTATGAGAATGTGTGCGAGTATTTCCTATGTAAATTCGCACCTTTAATGCGACTAGCTCCCGGCCAAAGCATTAACCCTGACCGCAAGTCAGCCCAAACAGGGGATCCCTGGGGAGGTGGGGACCCCCCCAATAAAGGGTTACCCCTCTCCAGGGCACACCCGGCCTGGGCTGATAGTCTGGTCTAACCCTGGCCCCCCTGGCCGGTGGGTGCCAGGTTGATAGTGTAAATGTGTGGTGTAAAAGATAGAAGTGTAAATATTGTCTTTTGCAATAGAACTACAGGTCCCAAGCAAGCCTCCCCCGCATGCTGGTACTTGGAGAGCCACAAGTACCAGCATGTGGGGCATTACAGGCCCTCGGGTACCTGTAGTTCTACTGCAAAATAAATATTTAAACAAGACACACACACAGTGTTATTTAAACATACATGCACACGAACTTTCGCACTCACATAATCCCCTAGTATCCCTGTAACCAAACACGTCCACTTCTCTAAGTAGCATCCAAGGATACCTGAAAAAAAGAAATCCACACTCCCCTCATCCTATGTGTTGATCATGTCCTCTTCGTTCCATGTAGGCATCCAGGGGGTTAAAGAAAACAAACCGAGAAATCCCGATACCAGGCCAGACAGGAGGAAGGTATGTTTACACATAGCCTTCCTCCACCAGAATGACTGGGACCCACATGTGCCCAGTCATTGCAGGAACCACCAGCCAATCAGCTGGACGCCTCTGTAAGAGCTGCCCCCTGATTGGCTGTGTGCGGTTAGCCAGTCTCCTCCATAGACTTCAACGGTGTGAAATCTTCCCTGAAGTCTATGGTAGGAACTGCTACATTGTAGCCAATGGTATAAGGTTACTTGAGGTGAACCTTGCGGTTACCATCAAAGGATACAATGTAGCGGTTCCCACCATAGACTTCAATGGAGATTTCACACCATTGAAGTCTATGGAGGAGACTGCCAGCCTATCAGCTGGCATCTCCTCCAGAGGGGAGGGGTTTAACGTAATTTATTTCTATTTATTTTTTTAAGTATATTTTATATGTACACACAGAAACATGCATGTATCTCATGGATATGTGCATGTTTCTGTGTTACTCTGACCTGCTCAGGATAGACTCGCTACCCTAAAGCTGGTCCTATTGTTTTAGCGATTTCTCAGGCAGTAATATGTGCGAGTGAAGCACTCGCACTCTATTACATTGCCCAAGTTCTATCTAGAGAATGGGAAAACCTCTGGATGCGAGATGCTTTTTAGCGACAAATAGTAAATCCTGAAAAAAAGCAAGGTTTACTATAGTCGCACCCTATTACATTTGCGAGTGAGTAAAAAATGCGTGATTTGAGGGAAAGTCCAATGTGACCTCCCTAAACTTGGGGATAGACAATGCGGGTGTAGTACAAACTGTCGACAATCAAAATGTCGACATGGGTGTTATGTCAAAATGTGAAATGTCGAAATTATGACTGTTGACATGGTGGTTTCCATCATTTGTAAGCCCTAACCGCATGCCTAACCCAAACCTAATACTAATCGCAACCTAAGCCTAACATTAGCTGTAGATATTACAGTACGCCTGTCAACAAGTCGACACTATGACAATGTTCATAGTGACAATACGTAAGAATAGTAACTTGCACATAGACTTTCATGCTCACACACTATAGAATTACAAAGCACCAGACTTCTCTTCCTATTTGTACATGTATAATTGTATAAGAAAACGAAAAAAAGGAACTGACGAAGCCTGTAGGTGAAACGCGCGTCTTCTGCCTGTCGGGAGCCTCCTTTGTGCACGTGGAGACTCCTGCATACTGGACACTGCTGCTGCCGCACTGAGTATCAGGTATCTTCTCTGTCATTCCTAGGAACATCCGGACTACACCGCCTCATGCAATGTTCCCACTGCACTGTTATGCGACATCAGTGGGGTGAGGTGTGCAACTTGTAGTTCCAGGTTATGTTTTCCTATCTTTATATCTTCTTTCACTGGCACTTTCTTTATGGGAGTTCATAGACCCATTAGCACATATTGAGAGATCTCCTGCTTCTTTAGGTGCAGGGGATTCTCTGTCTCCCTGCCATAATCACTGACCTGTCAGTCAATTTCTATAGGCATTTCCACTCCCTTATTGTCCCACCATTTAGCCTCCTGTACTTACCAATGCGGCAGGCTTTAGGTGGAGCCACATAGGAGATCAGTGGATGCCGACTCTTTTCACTATTCTCATACCCTCATGGTACATGTGGTGGGTACGCTCATATCCTATTCAATACGAACTGTAAATGGGATATAGAAGCAACTTATCCCCTTACCTTAAGTGAGTGGTATCTGTCACCTGATTTATATATCTTTTTTACTCAGTGCCATGATGTAACTATTATAATTCTGTTGGATAACAGTGTTATATCATTTTCAATACATTATATTTACTATACATTTTGGATTTTCTTTGATATGATACGATTAGTACACTGTTATAATAATTATGTGCATGTCATTATGGCAGACTGATGTTCCAGTATTTACTTCAGATATTTATCTGTTGAAATTTATCTGTTTATGTCTTTTTGAGATTTTTTCACCTGCAAATCTCGAGTATTATATTGTATGATTACCATATGGTATTTATGACTATACGCTTGAAAAATGATTCAGTAATTTTTTCACCGATATATTGGCTCACTGTTGCATCAAGCCACGACATCGATGATTTGACTGACTATTGAATTTTGATATGGTGAACCAATGCTGTAGTAATTTCTCAGCACTAAGATTGGTACTTACAACAATAGCACCTATCTAACTTATTTGGTGCTTCAACAGTGCATGATTACCAAACACCATCATATGTTTGGATCAAATGAGTTAATAATTATTTCACCGATGTATTGATTCATTATTACATTAACTCATGATATCGATTAATTGATTTATCATTGTTTGTTGATACTGTGAACCTATGCGATAGCAACTTTTTCCAGCATGGTTTCATTGTTTGTTGTTCATGTTGTTCTATGTGTTTAGTCCCTATTATTTTACCGATGTACTGATTCATTATTGCATCAACTCATGATATCATTGATTTATTATTGCTTGTTGATACTGTGAACCAATGCGGTAGCAATTTTTTCCAGCATGGTTTCACTGTTTGTTGTTCATGTTGTTCTATGTGGTTAGTCCTATTTAGATGATTACTTGCTTCTCGTGTATCTATTAAAAGTTACGTTTTACTGATATAGGGCCTGATTCAGACCCACTCGCGAGCGGCTGTCCGCTCGCAAGTGGGTCGATGGTCTGCACTGAGCATGCGCACGACGGAGGGAGCTCCGTCGTGCGCATGCGCCAGACACAACGAGCGAAGGACTTTCCTTCGCTCGTTGTGTCCGATCAAAGGGGGCGTGCTGTCAATGTTGATTGACAGCACGCCCCCTTTTGTGGGCGTGCCTCCCTGACGGGGGCGTTCCCACGGGAACCCCTTCCCGTCAGAACCCGGCCCACTGACATCACTAGTGATGTCAGTGGGAGTGATTTTGGCTCTGATAGAGCCAAAATCACTCCGGAGCTTGCGGTTGAAAACCTCAACCGCAGGCTCCGGCTCGCAATTTCGATGGTCGCGATGGTCACGACCATCGCGGCCATCAAAATGCACGCTCGTATAGCCTGTGGGTGGTGCCCCACAGCTATACGAGCGTCCAGGAGGACGCTCCATGAAAATGGAGCCCGGCCCTCATGCAGAGCGTGCGCTCTGCTCAGAGCGTACGGCTCTGAATGAGGGCCATAGACAGCTATACTGTGCCCCCAAAAAACAAGAGTACTTTTTTTCGTTTTCTTCTGCTGTTTATTTTGCTCTCATGGGAGCACCTCCTTCTTTGAACATTATTGCGTATGTCCTACCCTTTTACATGACGTTTTCAATATTGTAGGAGTTTAGCCTGTCGCATTAATATTTCCACCTTAGTTGGTACCAGTGCTTGGGGTTTCCCTTTCCCTCTCCCTTATATGTATAATTGTATATCAGATCTTGTAATCAAACACAAATAGAGACATTTCCTTACGTAACCATTTCATAATAGGAAACAAGCCGGCAGCATTTTCCAGTTATAATATGAAAATGGGAAATGAAGATGTTTGGCTCCCAGGGATGTTTTTCATATTTCGCAGACATATTCCCAGTTCTCTGTGTTGTTTACCAGAAACATCTGGAGGCTTTTTTTGGTCAATAATTGTAACTTGAAAAGAAACTGCATAATTTCCAGGGGAATTCTTTTTTTTTTCTTTGTTACTCCTTGAAATCGCAATGTGTATTCTTTGCTCCAAAGTGGGCAGGCCGGTGGACATAATTGCATCAACGTGACCCCACCCCTGCTTCATAGTGCCGCAATTACTGGGTGGGGCCACAATTACGTGATTCAGTGCAAATCGCGCCATTAGCCGCCTGGACTGCCCATTTTACTCGGTAAGTGGGTGGGTGGCTGCCAGCTTCGGGAGACTTGGCAATTCTGCCCTGCACTTGGGAGCGCCGGGACGTTCTCCAAGTATGGTGTGTTGGTGAACACAAATGTACGAGGATAGGGATCACAAAGATGCTAATTACACCACCCTAAATAGCCTCCTGTTGTGCCTAGACCATATAGGTTGTAGAAGCTGTTTTAAATTGTTAAATTCACAGTAGTCCCAGCAATATTATAAGAATGAGCAGCAGATAGAATAGCCATGCACATGGCCAGGGCATTTTACCACATTGCCTGACATGAAGGGCCGCATAGTCTAAAGCAAGCCCTGAAGGTCATGGGATTGTATATAACATGCAAAACAAGAGCTTATAGGCCTGATTCAGAGGTGGATGCAGAAGCGACCGCTTAGCGTATTTTGCCATATTCACGCCTCCGGACATGGGTGTAACTACCATAGGTGGGAGGGGTGCAGCTGCTATGGGGCCTGGAGCTGAGGGGGGCCAATCTTCCTTGCCAAAGTTACATGGGTTATATACATTTTTCACCATTGGGTAGTACATAGGGGCCCTTACAAACATGTGCTATGGGGCCTTCAAATACCTAGTTACTTCCCTGCCTGTGGATTTACACTAATGCCGCTACAAACCCCATCCCTGGTATACATCCATACTTAAGAATGGACTGAGACGCCCACTGTCCTCGTCTATACATACTGCATTACTATGTGAGCGACCGAGCGTCTCTATTATCAACTACTTTCAGCAACACGCCCGTGACACTCCCCTAACACAGCCACAATACGCTACCTCCGCCTGCACCTTTTTTTTTTTGCCAGCCCCCTGTGCCTCCCAGTCACCTTCCAATTATGCCTAACCGTGATTTTTTTAAGTATTTTTCACGCCTGCGCAGTAGCAAAGAAAATTGCTGAACTCTGCATTTTATGTGACTCTAAATTAGGCCGAATTTGTCAAAAACATTTCCAGTCTCCTGCCAAAGACACTTCTTCCTACCGACATTTCCTTCCGGCTCATACAGATGTCATGGATGCATAAAGCTGATACTGTAGTTCAGCGATTAAGAAGTTTTGCTAACAAAATACAGTAAAAGGTACAAATAATTGGGTCCGTGAGGACGATGTTCACAAAAGGAGGTATCTATATCACAAAGTTTTTATATATATATATATATATATATATATATATATATATATATATATATATTAGGGGTGAGCGGGTTCGGATTTCTGAAATCCGAACCCCCCCGATCCGAGTCCGATCCGAATCAGGCTCGACTTTTCCCGCCTGACTCGGATCTGAAATCGAGGCAAAACGTCATCATCCCGCCTTCCGAGTCTCGCGGGTTTTGGATCCTATATAAGGTACCCGCGTCGGCGCCATTTTCTCACTCGGCTGTGGACAGTGAAGAGGGAGGGTGGGAGTTAGGGCTGTGTAGTGTAGTGTAGTGCTGCTGTTGTCCACTACTTCAAAGTCCATAGGGGCTGGCTGTGTTGTGCTGTGCTGCTGTTGTTAATAGGGGCTGTGTCCACTACTTCAAAGTCCATAGGGGCTGGCTGGACTGTGTTGTGCAGTCAGTTCTCCATAGGGGCTGTGTCCACTCCAAAGTCCTGTGCAGTGTCCCAGTCCTAAAGGGGTGCTGTAGTGTTGTCCAGGGGGTGCTCTGTCCATCAGGGGTGCTCCCCCCAAGTGCTAAAAAATTAATATATTTTCTGTGTTTGTGAATTGTGTGCGCAGTAGCCGCACGTGCATCAACAAAGTAGTGCCAAGCGTGCGCCTGTGTCATAAGTAAAGGGCCGGCTGGCTTGACCGTTAAGGGTGCTGTAACCCCCGAAAGTACACTCCAGTCCAAACCAAAAAAAAAATTATTTTCTGTGTTTGTGAATTGTGTGCGCAGTAGCCGCACGTGCATCAACAAAGTAGTGCCAAGCGTGCGCCTGTGTCATAAGTAAAGGGCCGGCTGGCTTGACCGTTAAGGGTGCTGTAACCCCCGAAAGTACACTCCAGTCCAAACCAAAAAAAATAATTATTTTCTGTGTTTGTGAATTGTGTGCGCAGTAGCCGCATGTGCATCAACAAAGTAGTGCCAAGTGTGCGCCTGTGTCATAAGTAAAGGGCCGGCTGGCTTGACCGTTAAAGGGTGCTGTAACCCCCAAAGTACACTCCAGTCCAAACCAAAAAAAAAATTATTTTCTGTGTTTGTGAATTGTGTGCGCAGTAGCCGCACGTGCATCAACAAAGTAGTGCCAAGCGTGCGCCTGTGTCATAAGTAAAGGGCCGGCTGGCTTGACCGTTAAAGGGTTCTGTAACCCCCAAAGTACACTCCAAACCAAAAAAATATATATTTTCTGTGTTTGTGACTTGTGTGCACTGTGGCTGCACGTGCATCAACAAAGGAGCAGCGCCAAGCGTGCGCCTGTGTCCCATAAGTAAAGAGCCGGCTGGCTCATTTCTTAAAGGGTGGTGTAACCCACAAAGTGCACTACTCTCCAGCAAAAATAAAAAAATATTTTCTGTGTTTGTGTGCGCTTTAGCCGCACGTATATATATCAATATAACATAAATGGAGGACCAAACTTTCTCCGATAAAAATAAAATAGGGAAAGATCAAGAACCACTTCCTCCTAGTGCTGTTGCTGCTGCTGGGAGTTGTTCATCATCCCAGAGAGGAAGTAGGAACATCACTACTTTTACTAAACAATTGACCCTCCAACAGTCCCTAGCGATGAGGATGAAGTATGACAGCAGTCATCCTGAAGCAAAACGTATAACTGAGGCCTTGACTGCTATGTTGGTGTTAGACGTGCGTCCGGTATCTGACATTAGTGCAGTGGGATTTAGACAATTGATGGAGGTAGTGTGTCCTCGGTTCCAAATCCCGTCTAGATTCCACCTGCATCCTCAAAGCAGCAGCGACAAGCGTGCATCTGTCTGTTAAAGGGTGGTGACACCCTCAAAGTGTGCTACACAAACAATTAAAATATTGTTCTTTTTTTTTCGGTCTTTGTGAAATGTGTGGGCTGTAGCCGCACCTGCATCCTTAAAGCAGCAGCGACAAGCGTGCGTCTGTCTGTTAAAGGGTGGTGACACCCTCAAAGTGTGCTACACAAACAATAAAAATATTGTTCTTCTTTTTTCTGTCTTTGTGAATTGTGTGGGCTGTAGCCGCACTTGCATCCTCAAAGCAGCAGCGACAAGCGTGCGTCTGTCTGTTAAAGGATTACATCGGTGACAGCATCCAAGTAGGCATGTCAGACAGTCCGTACCTGTACTGGCAGGAAAAAGAAGCAATTTGGAGGTCCCTGTACAAACTGGCTCTATTTTACCTGAGTTGCCCCCCCTCCAGTGTGTACTCCGAAAGAGTGTTTAGTGCAGCCGGGAACCTTGTCAGCGAAAGGCGTAGGAGGTTGCTTCCACAAAATGTGGAGAAGATGATGTTCATAAAATGAATTATCAACTCTTCCAGGGAGACCAGCCTCCAGAACGTACAGAGGGACCTGTGGTTCCAGCAGGGACGAATTAATACTCTGTGAGGATGAGGATGTACACACTGAAGAGGGTGAGGAATCGGTGGATGAGGAGGATGAGGATGACATCTTGCCTCCATAGAGCCAGTTTGTGCAGGGACAGATAAATTGCCAGCTTGTTTTGTGGGGGCCCAAACGAACCAATCATTTCAGCCACAGTTGTGTGGCAGACCCTGGCGCTGAAATGATTGGTTTGTTAAAATGTGCATGTCCTGTTTATACAACATAAGGGTGGGTGGGAGGGCCCAAGGACAATTCCATCTTGCACCTCTTTTTTTTCTTTGCATTATGTACAGTTTGGGGCCTAGTTTTTCAATGCCATCCTGTCTGCCACTGCAGTTTCACGCCTAGATGGGTCACGTGTTTGTGCCGCCCACTCGTGTCGCTTAGCATAGTCATCCAGCTACCTCGGTGCAACCTTTTGGACATAAAAACACTATTGTGAGGTGTGAGGTATTCAGAATAGACTGGAAATGAGTGGAAATTAAGGTTATTGAGGTTAATAATAGCATAGGAGCAGAAAAACCTACAAATTCTGTGATTTTAGCTGTTTTTATGCTTTTTTTCAAAAAAATACAGATCCAAAACACAAAACCCAGAACCCAAAACACGGAAGGGTGGTTTTGGCAAAACCAATCCAGATCCAAAACACGAAGAAAGATCCAGATCCAAAACCAAAACACGAAAAGTGGCCGGTGCACACCCCTAATATATATATATATATATATATATATAGTTAACAGGGGCAATTGCAGGATATTTAGAGGGGGTTTCCATATATTATATATATTGTATATACAGTGGGTCAAATAAATATTGAACACAGCAGCATTTTTCTCAGCAAATATATTTGTAATGGGGTTATTGTAATTACATTTTTCACCAAATGTCAGCAACAACTCATGCAATCCACACATGCAAAGAAATCAAACCATAGATTTTCAGAAATTAAGCTATGTGTAATAATGTGAAATGACATAGGGGAAAAAGTATTTAACACATGAAGAATGGGGGGTGCAAAAAGGCATGGAAAGCCAAAATACCAGCTGAAATCTATCAGTAATTAGAAAGCAATCCAGCCCCTTGTCAGTGCAAATTAATATAAGATAGTTCAGTCCCAACTGATGGCCTATAAAAAGGTGTCTCAGTACCAAGGTATAACACAAGAAACATCTCATGATGGGTAAAAGCAAAGAGCTCTCAAGACCTTCGCAACCTTATTATTGCAAAACATACTGATACCATTGGTTACAGAAGGATTTCTAAACTTCTGAATGTTCCAGTGAGCACTGTTGGGACCATAATCCGTAAGTGGAAAGAACATAATTTCACCATAAACCGGCCATGACCAGGTGATCCTTGCAAGATTTGTGACAGAGGAGTGAAAATAATTATTAGGAGAGTTCTCCAAGAGCCAATGACCACTTGTGGAGAGCTTCAGAAAGACTTGGAATTAGCAGGTACGATTGTTTCAAAGAAAACAATAAGTAATGCACTCAACCACCATGGCCTGTATGCACGCTCACCACGCAAGACTCCATTGCTGAAAAAAAAGCGTTTTGAAGCTTGTTTAAAGTTTGCTGCACAACATTTGGATATGCCTGTGAAATACTGAGAGAATATAGTCTGGTCAGATGAGACAGAAAATTGAACTCTTTGGATGCCATAATGCACATAATGTTTGGAGGAGAATTGGCACTGCCCATCACCCCAAAAACATCATACCAACAGTGAAGTTTGGAGGTGGGAACATCATGGTGTGGGGCTATTTTTCAACATACGGTACTGGTATACTTCATGTAATGGAAGGATGAATGGAAAAATGTACCTGGACATTCATGATAAAAATCTGCTGCCATCTACCAGGATGCTGAAGATGAAACGAGGGTCTACATTTCAGCAAGACAATGATCCCAACAACATAGCCAAGGACACTCTCAATTGGTTTCAGATAGAGAAAATAAATCTGCTAGAATGGCCCAGCCAATCACCTGACTTGAATCCAATTGAAAATCTATGGAAAGAACTAAAGATCAGAGTTCATAGAAGAGGCCCACGGAACCTTCAAGATTTGAAGACTGTGTGGAAGAATGGGGCAAAATCACACCTGAGCAATGCATGCGACTAGTTTCTCCATACAGGAAGTGTCTTGAAGCTGTCATTACCAACAAAGGTTTTTGTACAAAGTATTAAATAAATTTCAGTTAGCGTGTTCAATACATTTTCCCTGTGTCATTTCACATTATTACTAGAGATGAGTGGGTGCGAATCTCAGAGATCCGGACCCACCCAAATTTTGCAGATCCAAGCAGGCTCGGAGTTTCCCACCTGATTCTGATCTCGAAACCGAGGCAAAACGATAGTCGGAAATCTTGCGGTTTGCGAGCTTACGTCTCTATGATCAATGTAGTATAATAGGGACCACACGGCGGACACCATTTCACTCCAGCTGTGGAGACTGAACAGGGAGGGTGAGTAGTGTAGGGCTGGGAGAGTGGTCCTGTGCTGTGTCCTGTCCTGGGCTGGTGCACTGCTGATCCATTCTGGGTTGTTGCTGCTGTGCTGTCTGCTGTGTCCTGCGCTTGTGCTGCTGAGTGCTGATTCATTCTGGGCTGGTGTTCTGCTGTCTGCTGTGTCCCGGCTGGCTGGTGCTGTGCTGTCTGCTGTGTCCATCTAGGCTGGTGCTGCATCCATCTGGGCCCAAGTTCTGGACTCCCAAAAAAAATATATATATTGTAAAAAAAATAAAAGTGTCTTTTAGTGTAATATTTTTTTCTGTGTGTGCGTGTTACGCTTAACCGCACAAGATTCAGCCAGCAACGCAAGTTGCAACCTAGTGATGCCCGACTCCAGTCGTGATCAATCTCTGCTCTGTTTCCAAGTCCTGGAGCATAAAAAAAATAAAAATGAATTGTCTTTTTTTTATCTTTAACTGTCTGTGTGTGTGCGTGTATCCAGCCAACAAAGCATGTTGCAACCTAGTGCTGCCCGACTCCAGTCGTGATCAATCGCTACTCTGGGCCCAAGTTCTGGAAGAAAACAAAATATATATTGTCTTTTTTTGTCAACATTTTTTTGTGTGTGTGTCAGCCACACCTGGCTGTCACTGTCATCGGCGTAAGTGCGCAGGAGTACTGTGCTCCTGTCTGTCGAGGAGCTGCTGCCCAAAATAATAAACAATTTTTATTGTGTGCATGTCAGCCACACCTGGCTGTCACTGTCATCGGCATAGCTGCACAGGGGTGCTGTGCTGCTTTCTGTCAAGGGGCTGCATGAATATTGCAATGAAAACTTTTTTTTTTTTAAGTTATTTTGTTACAAAAAGTTTTTTTTTTAATGTTAAACATAGCAGAAATGTTATCCTAACAGCTTATAAAGTTATATGCTCTCAAAAACTAAAGCCTATATTTATTTACAAACCTATATAGAGTAGACATCCTAAATTCTAAAACTGTTCTATTCAAAAATATAAACAAAAGCAAAGATTATAAGTCTAGTGTGTTATAGTGTGTTATTAGAACAAGCGGAACAGAGCATTAAATGCAACATTTCATTTTAAGGTTTTAAGTTTTACGTTGTGTCTGGAGATCATTTAGAAAGCAGAAAAAGAGCTCCACCACAAGCGGCAGATGACTAAACTCGCACACAAAGGTTTAATAGAAATAGTTACAACACCAGATCAGATGTTTACCCTGGAGGATCTGTCTGATTCATCATGGTGCCCCCAAGACCAAGATTGTGTAAATTCTGCCAAACGAGAGACTGACACTATGGCTAAACATAAGAGTCACCTTCTGGATGTGAATTGTCTCATTTGCATGGGGAAAACCCAACCCTAAGATGAGATGGATCTCAGCCAGTGGACAACATTGAAATCACCATTAAAAAGTCACAATGGAAGACTACAGTGTGGAGAATCTTTCTTCACAGTCAGGAGAGGCCTCAGAGAACATGAAAAAAGATGCTCTAGGTGCTGAACTTCAAGGGAATTCTCCATCATGTTCTGCAGTGTGGAAAGGTTTCATTCACATGTTTTGTATAAAGCAGTTCAAAGTTACAGCCTTCAAAGTGTCTGCCTATAACACCCACCTTTGCCAGGAATTACCAAAGATTATTACAAGCACACGATTCATCTGTCCGGAATCTGTCTGGAAATTCATGAATCGTATTTGGCCTGAATGCACTAAGACACCCAGTGATTCTGTCACTGTGTCCTGTAGCCAGGGGTGGATTGGGCCGCAGGGACGCCAGGCCGTTTCCCGCTGGGCCGGTCCCCATATATGTCTTTAGGGGCCGGCGGCCGCCTGGCACGCTTCCGTCACTCACCACTTCTATGATCCGCCGGCCCAGCCCCAGCTGCCGCGATCAGAGCTGTCCAGCTCCGATCAGGCAGTGTTACAACTTCTGCACATGCGCAGAAGCTTACTGTGGAGGGCGCTGCTGAGTCCCCCTGCAAAAAAATGAAGAATGTCTCTGATAGACATCCTTCATCTCTATGGCATTGGCTGCAGCTGCGTGTCCACTCTGCCGCTGCTGCCGCCGCCCCTGCAGCTGCCATTTTCCTAGACCTCTCCTCTAAACATCACCCCCGCCCACACTGACTAATCCAGGTCCGTCTGACACCCGGGCAGTCACAGCACTGACGTCCGCTCCGCTGTGACACCAGGGCGGGCACCTGTATCCAGCACCTCCCCTTCTTTCTCCTCCTCTCCATGACTGATATTACTGACGAGGAGCCAGCTGCCAGGCCTGGGGCGAGAATTCAAAGCTTGCATTGCCCTACTGTGGTATGTACATATATATATATATATATATATATATATGTACATCTGGTATTTGTATGTATGTGTTATGTATGTATTTATGTATCTCGTATATGTATGCATGTAACTATGTATATGTGGTGTATGTATGTACCTATATATTTGCGCATCTTGTATCTGTATATGTGTTAGATATATATCTGGTATATGTATGTGTGTATGCATGTATGTACCTATAATATGAGCATCTAGTATACGAGTATATTGAGTATGTATGTTCTTATTGTATGTAGCTGTATGTGTGTATGTACCTATGTAATGTGTATCTACTTATAAATATATATGTGTATGCATGTAGTACAGTATAAATAAACAAGAGGCAGCATATTTTCTTTTAGGAAAGGGAATATATATGTATATGTGAATTTCTATGTATATGACTGTACAGTATATGTACCTATGTATCTGTGTATATACGTGACCCTATGTATGTTAGGGTCTGTGTGTGTTTATTTATGTATATATGTACCTATGTAATAATGCATGAACAGCATAAATAAACAAAAGGCAGTATGTTTTCCACTCTAAAAAGGAGTATATTTGCACATGAGTATGTATGTATATGAGTGTATGTATCTATGCATAGGTCCCCGGGGAACAGCAGTACTGCGCGTGCGCGAGTCACCAGGAAAATGGCCGCCGTCATATTCCCAGTGATTTTTTTTTTTTTGCTGCTCTGCAGCGCCAACCCGGTCAGAGCAGCACTCTGGAGACTCCGGACAGGTAAGCATAAGGACCTCATTCAAAGTCGGTCGTTGCCGCCGCTCAGTCGTACGCAGCCGATGTTCGCTAAAATGCGCATGCGTAAAATTCACAATGCGCGTGCGCAAACTAGCTGTTACGATCAGAAATATCTCTCTCCTTGAACACAGCCAGGTCGTTAGTTTGAGTGACAGAATCAACCATTTGTGGGTGGTAACAGGGGAAGGTGCTTGTGAACGGGGGAGTGGAGATCCGAACGCAGGCGTGCCTGACTATACAAACAGCGTTTAATGGGAGTGCATAATAAGTAGTGTCATTGCACATGTGACATGGTGGTTATTGCACTGACTAGATCATAGTGCTTAAGAGAGGGTATGGTCTGCCTTAAGCTCTGCGATCAGCTCCGATGGGTCCCGATGGTCGCGATTAATCCTTATATCCCAGGAGATGACGTGTGTTGTGTTCGAGAAGGGGTCGTGATTTAGTCTTACGACCGCTTTCTTCCCTCGGTCGTTCAGCTAACGATCTCATCTTAGCGACGCAACTTGCGATCGCTTCATTTGCATATCCAGCCCCTTTCCCCTACGACCGTGCGGCCGCAATGACCGACTCTGAATGAGGTCCTAAATGTGTGCAGTTTGGGCCCCCTTGGACCCAGGGGTCCGTGTGCACCCTGCACCCAATATAGATATGCCCCTGGATCAATAACTATGCACAAGGGATGTGTGGCATATACTAACTGTTTTATGCTTGTGGGATGCGCGTGACTATAGCACATGCGCTGGGGAAAGCAGGGGCTTTTGAGTGAAGCTTTGAATAGGGTGCCTAGAAGCCTAGCACCGGCCCTGAGTGCACCACTCACAGCTCCGGCTCCGGGACAACAAGCAGCAGGCACACACACAGTACAAGACGGCACAGTAGCATCCTGCACACAGGAGCCGGCAGCCTAAAATTTCTGACTGTCACAGTCTGTGTGACAGTCAGTAAGCTGATTTATCTATATCTAAAATATGTCTGCCTGTCTGAATATATATATATCCTATCCACTTGCTATATACTGTGTGTGTGTGTGTGTATATATATATATATATATATATATATATATAGTTAGACATTATATATATATATATATTTATTAATTATAATACATATATCTGTATTATATACATCACTGCAATGCTCTCTGCATTATTTGGTGGTGACTATGACTCCCTCTGCATTATATAGTGGTCGCTGCGATGTTCTCTGTATTTGGTGGTCGCTGTGATGCTCTCTGCATTATATGGTGGTTGCTACAATGTTCTCTGTATTATGTGGTGGCAGCTGTGATACTATTATATGCTGGTAGCTGTGATGTTCCCTGTGTTATGTGATGGTCGCTTATAAGGAGGGAGTATCTTCCATCAACAGACCCGCCCTTTCAACAGAGCCCGCCCCCATTAGGGCTGCTTTCAAAAATTTCCCAGGCTGGTTTACAATCCCAATCCGCCCCTGCCTGTAGCCAACTTTATTCCTACCTGAATCGCAAACTGAAATACGGAAGAGTAAGCATAGACAATATGGAGGCCTTTGTTATTCCGCTGCCTGCATGCCAACCAATACCTCCCAGATTACACCCACTAGGGGGACCAGGTCTTGATAATGACCATCCCCATCTGTTGCTAGGCATTCTTCTTCCAAACCATCCATCCTGGACTTCCTGTCCAAAAAGGGTAAGCAGGGTACAGAAAGAGCTAGATGTCCCCGATGACATTTTTTTTCATCTATAATAGATGATGTGGAGAGTTTAGAGCTTCAGATGTTGGAACAGGGACTCCCACCTATTTGGCTTCCCTCCAGAGAACAGAGCTCTGTTCCTCAGGAAGTGTCTATGCCTGAGCTGATAGGTAGTCTCTGTCTGTTGGTAAATACCCTTCAGGAGATGGCAACCCAAAATAACAACAACTATAATAATAATAATGTGTCCACTGATAAATAATAATGATGACCATCCTGATCATACAGCAACATACCCCATATGGCCAACTCATAACATGACACCCAGTTTGCAGCCTCTTCTCCCTAATGACACTAATCCAGTCCTTATGATTAGTTGATCAATCAGCCATGTGATTTTTGGCCTTCTACATTCTAACATCATATTCACAATTATTGATGAAGTGGACAGTGGGAACAATGGCAATTTGAAGGCCACTAACTAACTCTGTTTTTTTTTAACAGGTTGGGAAATTAATTTACAGAACAGAAGGTTTGCAAAAGATTATTTAAGTCAATTGTTTTTTGGAAGCACTCTTCATGGTCCCCTGCTGGGATGAAAATCCACTCCTAGCCGCAGAAGCAGGCACAGGATTCTCAAGAAGGACACAATGTAAGGCCTTAAATCAAGGGTAGCCAACCTCGGTCCTTGAGAGCTCACGTTTTCCAGATGACCTAGATGGTGCACAGGTGTATTCAGTACTCACCAAAACATTTAGAAAGATCCACAGGTGGAGTTAATTATTATAGTTTTGATTCTGTGAGGAGACCTGGAAAACATGCACTGTTGGTAGCTCTCGAGGACCAGGGTTGGCTACCCCTGCCCTTAAATCATAGATCTTACACTTTTCCACATATCTGTGCTGGTTAAGTGGCACTGTGAGGCCACTAACTATTTTTTTTTTATGTCCCTGTACAGGTTGGGAAATGCCCTTATAGAAGGTTTGCAAAGCATTATTTAAGTCAATTGTTATTTTTTTTTTTGGAAAGCACTCTTCCCGGTCCCCTTCTGGGATGAGAAAATCAACTTCCAGCAGCAGAAGCCACGCTCAAGGATTCTTCTGTGGCAAGGACTGATGTAAATATACTGTATCACATTTTTTTTTTTTGTAAATGCCTCCTCCACTCCCCTTCTCCCTCATAAATTTTCTTTTGATTCAAAAAACTAAATAAAATTTACTACCAATCAACCCTTCGTGTCCCTGCCCTACCTTCAACTACATACATACTGCAACTCCCTCAGACCTCTCTTGAATAATAAAAGTGTTTCCTAATGTGCCATGTTTGAAGTTGAACTGCCATGTGTTTGTGCTGCCCACTGCTGCAGTTTAGCTTAGTCAGCCAGCTATCTTGGTGCAAAATTTGGGCCTAAACAAGATGAACAAATCAATATTGTGAGCTGTGAGGTGGTCAAAATTGACTGGAAACGAGTGGAAATAAATGTTATTGAGGTTATTAATACTTGGAACAAAAAAAGGCCCATTTTATGTGATTTTAGCTGTTTTTTTGATTTTTAAAGAAAAAATCCAGATCCAAAACCAAAACAAGGAGTTGAGGTTTTGGCAAAAACCAATCCAGATCCAAAACCAGGGGAGATCCAGATCCAAAATATGGGGGTCGGCGCACATCTCTAATTATAACACACAACTTAATTTATGGACATCTATGGTTTGATTTCTTTGCATGTGTGGATTACATGGAATGTTGCTGACATTTCGTGAAAATTTCATTACAATAGCCCCATTACATATATATTTACTGAGAAAAATGTTGATGTGTTCAATACTTATTTTACCCGCTGTATATAGTTGTGCCCCATATGCAGGACCCCCTAAAGTAGTGACCCTTATGCAGTGCCCCCAAGCCCAGTACTTACCTCACCACACTGGCTCCCGCTGCCTCTGACTGGATCTGTCTAGATCCAGCAAATGTACAGGGCAGGCTCCTCACATCGCGGGTGATGTCATGATGTCACCCGCACAGTGATTCACTGACGCGATCGGAGGCATTCTTGGTTCGTCAAGGGGGGGTTTCCAGGTACTCAGAAACCCCCCCCTGCGTGCGCTACTGGTCAAGTGAACAATTATGATAATTGTTTGCAAGAAGGAAAACATTTTTAAATTTCCAATTTGTTTAATTAAACTTTATGTGGCTTCTATTTCCGTTTGCAAAACCAGTCCCCATACAGTAGCTTTCTTTCTTTTTTAAAGTGCCCCAAAAATCATTTTTATTATTGCCGCTATATGCGATGATTGTGACTTGGATTCAGGAGGTTATTGGAAGTCATTTTGGCTAGTATAGAGTGGAATGCCTTTTCTGGTAGCTATTAGTATGGTGAGACATGTTGTATTGGCCAGTAAGATTTGTGGAGGTTGCACTTACCAAAGCCGCATCTATTTATTGTGCCATCAGGGAACAAAAGCATCTCTCTGCTTGAGACATTAATTTGCTGATATCATGTTAATTTATATCCTGCAGAAAAATATGACGTCTGCCAGAGTTCATTGCAGTTCAGGAAACAGAGAGCTATGACCTGAAGCTGAGGGAAAGTTGTTTCCTGTATTCCCTGGTTCTTTCCCAATAAATGTGGAATTGTTGACAGATCCTGCTTGTGCTACATGTAAATAACTCACACTCCCTGCTTTTCTGCTCTCTGGGCCTGAGTTATTACCAATCTCAACTGAGATTACGCACTCAATTGTCCGATTGTTGCGTTTTGCGCATGTACAAACTGGCCACTGCGATCGGGACTGCGATCACAGTGATTACGCATACCTAATCGCAGAGTGATTGACAGGATGTGCCGTTTGTGGGAGGTGACGAGGAGGTGGTCGGCGAAACTCAGGAGTGCCAGTGCATTTTGAACACAGTTGTATGGGCGTGCATAAATTATCCACTGCGATGCCGTACGCTGCTTGAGTGCTCACAGCGTGCGATGAGGTTATCAATTCCTGAGTATGGTCAGACCTTGTGCAAGTGTGCATGAGGCTGCGATGGTACTCGATTGTTTCGCAGTCTTGCTAAACATTACGGATGTGTGTAAGGTAAAGTGGGCGATCGCAATGGATTAGCATACTATCGGGGTGAAACTGCATGCGTAATCGCTATTGCAATCACAGTTGTGATCCGTAATGAATCAGGCCCACTGATGGGTCTCATTCTGAGCTGCATGCAAATCGCACATAGGGCCCGATTCAGACCCACTCGCGAGCTGCTGTCCGCTCGCAAGTGGGTCGATGTTCTGCACTGAGCATGCGCACGACGGAGGGAGCTCCGTCGTGCGCATGCGCCAGACGCGACGAATGAAGGATTTTCCTTCGCTCGTAGTGTCTCTTCAAAGGGGGCGTGCTGTCGATGTTGACTGACAGCACGCCCCCTTTGGTGGGCGTGCCGGGGCGTGCCTCCCTGACGGGGGCGTTCCCACGGGAACGCCTCCCGTCAGAAGCCGGCCCACTGACATCACTAGTGATGTCAGTGGGAGTGATTTTGGCTCTGATAGAGCCAAAATCACTCCGGAGCTTGCGGTTGAAAACCTCAACCGCAGGCTCCGGCTCGCAGTTTCGATGGTCGCGATGGTCACGACCATCGCGGCCATCAAAATGCACGCTCGTATAGGCTGTGGGTGGTGACCCACAGCTATACGAGCGTCCAGGAGGACGCTCCATTTTTATGGAGGGCGGCCCTCATTCAGAGCGTGCGCTCTGCTCAGAGCGTACGGCTCTGAATGAGGGCCATAATTTTGATGGTCATGTAGTTGAGCGATTATTTGCAACTGCGCTGTGAACATTTCTGAAAACCCCTACAGAGCATGTGTTACTCACAGTGGCCCTGATTCAGAGCCGCTCGCGAGAGCGCATCGCTCGTAAGCAGCCCGATGTTTGGGCACTGCGCATGCGCCACATCCGGCGTGCGCGAGCCCTGCTGAGTGACTGAAGTTCACTCGCTATGGGGCTCGCAACAAGATGGGGTGGCTGTCTATGGTGAGTGATAGCTTGCCCGTTTTGTAGGCAGGTAGGGGGGTGGCTGCACAAACGCAGGCGTTCCCTTAGGAATGCCTGGCGTTTCAGGGCGGACTTACTGACATCACTACTGATGTCAGTAGTGGACTTCCTGCTCTATTAGAGCAGGAAGTCCACTTGGCCTTGCGGCAGCCTAGATCCTACCACAGAGTCTAGTTGCAAGGCCGATGGTCGCGATTATCGCAACGGGCTCCTGGTCGCTCGCACAAGCTGTGGGTGGTCTCCCACAGCTTTGAGAGTGGGTGGAGAAAAAAAAAAAAACACACACCCACAGACCTCGCGAGCGGCCAGCGGCTGCGAACGGGTCTGAATCAGCCCCAGTGTACACACAAAGGGGATGCTGCAATTGGGACAGATGGTATCAGAAAGGTGACGGAAAGTGACGGACATTCCTGGGCGGTGACTGGGAGGTGCCTACTAGTGCATGCAAAAATGGTCCGTTCAGTGGGCGTGTTATGGGAGTGTCATGGGCGTGTCCGTGCAAGTGCAGACATAGGAGGCCATGGTCAGACGGAGAAACGGCACCTGCAATAGGGCTGCTGCAATGTTTGATAGTGGGACTGATGGCAGTGTATAAGGACGCACCAATCGGTATTACAGCATGCACAGACGCAAAGGGTGGCTGTCTCAGTCCTTGCACATTCAGCGCAATGAATGAGCTCAAGGAAAGTAGTATGTATGCCTGCATAAACACACAGACGGGCGACCACCAATAGATGCTGCTGCCTATGATTTTCCATACGACTCCTGGTCCGGCCCTGCAAGTGTACAAGAAAATGCAGATTATCTCTGCTCCATCTATTGTAGAAAACAGCGAGCGCCATATGCACAGGCTCATTGTAATATGCAGTTGGCATTCTGCACTAGTTGCCGATTCCTGCCCTCCTCTGCCAGTCAGTGGTGAGCATACTACTTTGTGAGATTGTATTCATTGTATGGACAGAATTTACGAAGCAATGGTTTCTGTAAGCCACTGCTTCCCGGCGGGTTGCAGGTGAATATTTTAAACAGCACTCGGAGTCCGTGTAAAGCACGCCAGGCCTTTCACTGACTCCGGGTGCCATTTTAAATATGTACCTGGAACCGCCGGGAAACAGCGGCTTACAGAAACCACTGCTTCGTAAATTCTTCCCATTGTGTGGGGCAAAACCTTGTCTGAGATTATTTTTACATCCATCAGTATCTTAACCGTTTTCTATTTTAATAACATTTCATTGTAACCAGTCAACACCTGTATAAATTCTTTTTACTTTCCAACAGTATATGGAATTTTTCTCCAATATGCGTATTTTATTTGACATTTACAGATTTATAATGTATAATGCTTGAGTATGTAAACGCAAAACCCATTTTGATAATGAGATCAATTGAATCGCTCCACCATCTTGCCGTGGAGCACTGTATGCTCACAGGCATTTGTATGTCCCAAGTTTTCAGATCCAAGTAAGCAGATATTCATTATCTCTCGGCATTGAAGATTAGGTGAAGTGAATGGCACTCAGCTGGATCCAGGTAGTTGGCAAGGTGCTCACTGGATACTGATGGGTATGCTCCAGAAAATGGATATAGACAGGAAGGATACAGGTGACAATGCTGATGCAAAACAACTTTATGATACAATCCAAGGTCATGGCAGGCAGTGGACAGTAAACAGTATGAGGTTAGGACAGGCAGCAACACGACAATGGGCCTGATTCAGCAAGGATCACTATTGCGATTGCAATAGCGATTACGCATGCAGTCTCACTGCGAAGATATGCTAATGATTGCCATATGCAGCCTAACATAAAGACCCCCACCTTACCTTACACACATCCATAATACTTAGCAAGACTGCAAAACCATCGGTAACATCGAGTACCATTGGAGCCTCACATGCACTTGCACAAGTTCTGACCTTACTCAGGAATTGCTAACTTTATTGCACGCAGTGAAAGCCCAAGAAGCAAATGTTTAATTTATACACTCCCTTGTAATGGCGTTCAAGGGCACTCGCATGCCTGCGTTTCATCAACAAACCACCACCCCCCGTCACCACCCCCAAATGGTACTTCCTGTTAATCACTTTGCGATGGGTCTGCATATTTACTGCGATCTCAGTCCCGATCGCAGTGGAGCCTTCGCGCACTACGATGCATGAACAGAACGCAACAATCGGCAACAGCAATCCTTGCTGAATCAGGCCCAATGTCCAGTAAATAATGAGAGGTCAGGGCAGGCAAGGTAAAGATTTCAGAGGTATACTTCAATCCCGTCATGTGTCAAGCTCCGGAAAGCGAACTTTCTGGAGCTCATCCCCAATAGGCAACGCCTTCTATAGATTGTGTTGCCTGTAGAAGCCTATGGTCTTCTTTATGCAGTATTCCCCTGAGAGGGATTCAAAGGATCCTTCTCTCTCCCCTTCCTCTGCACAGCTTATGTATGCGCAGGCTGATGGTCTCACATGCGCAATAGGTTTCCTGGGTCATAAACCCAGAAGCCTTCACAAAACAAAGGACAGTTCTTATTGGACGAGCGGCTCTTTGCGTTTATAATCACAATTATTTATGCACACTGCATTTATAAATGTCGCTATGCGTACGATAAGTGGAGGTAGTGAAGGTAGATATTTTTTACAAGACAAAACCATGCTGGCTATTGCTGATGATATAATTACGTGGAATGTAACTATGACCTCTAAACAACCCTTAAATATCTTCCATTTATATAGATCACAACACAGTGGCCTTATTAGATTGTTCAATATCGTTTCTATATTTGCTTTTCTCTAATCTATACCAGTCAGTAGGAGTCTTTAAAAGTAAGAAACAATAGTAGAGAAATAACTAACATAAGCGTCCCGATGTCTGAGTGAGGTAAGCCATCGAGTCCAGGTTCTTTATTCACCATTTGTGTAACTAATGGAAATTTATTTCCGCCGCATTGATACTTTCGGTGTGGTGTTAAGGCTCCCATACACGGTGCGATTTGCGCCTCATGATGCGACAGCCGACCTATTGGGCGGTCCCCACACACGGAGCGATAGGGTGGCCGACTGCCTGATATGCCAGCACCCCCCCCCCCCACCCGCATAGCGCTGCATGGGATTGTACATCTCATCCCCAGATCAAGTGAACATGCAGTAAGATCTGGAGGTGCGATGTACGACCCCACGGGGATTGCGCACTGGCCACTATCATGCCCACACATGGTACGATATAGCAGCGATATCGTACCAATCCATCGGATCGGCTGTGTATGGGGCGGCCTTTAGTGTTGCCATGCTGATATATCTACAGAGGTTTATAGGCTTAGCGCTACTTTATTTGACAATCTGTATTCTATTTTAGATTTTTACCAATCTGAAAATTCAAGTGGAGAAACCTTGTTCTTGTTTTGCATAGTTTAGGCAAATGTGTGCGCAATCTAGGAGTGTGTGCTTGCCTGGCATGGACCAATAGGAACCTATCATTCCTTGTTGAAAGAAGAAAACAAAAATGCTGCTATCTTGAAATAGCTTCTTAAGCCTACATGATGTACAGCAGTAAGAATAGCAATGGTTTGAAGAGAATGGCTAAAGCTTGATATAACATTATTGCAAATCTTCTTACTATTCATGCGTTTGCAGTTAGTGTCCCCATGCTCCCAAAGAACTAAATCTGGCACGTTCTTATGGCTTAAAATATATCTTTATTACTTTTGATTGAAATATGTGAACAACACAATTTGGATTTACATTAATCATTTATACAGGCTCATGTAAACAAGTTTGCTATGTCATTTTCAAACCACACAAATACATGACTTAGGAAGAGATGTCTCAAACCTTCTAAAGAGAACAGGAGGAGAAGTTGATCATAACAACCAATCAGTTGCTAGCTAGCATTTTCTAGAAAGTACTAGATAAACGATAGCTATAAGTTGATTGGTTGTTATGGGGAAATTTTCCACTTGTCCCATTTAGAAGGTTTGTTTCATCTGCTCCTTGATCCCTTAGCATTGATTCTTTATATAGGGTACAGTATATTCATGAATATATCAGATATATGATTGCTGGGGTCTATGTTTGTCTATAACACTGATCAACACTCCCTTTATTGCCAATCATAACTTTGTGGCGCTGATTCCGAACATGACATTAATTTTGTTACACTGTCTCTAATTTTTGAGCTACACGGACAAGAAACAAGAGAATACCCAATAGGCAACTGTCAGGTGATTGCTGGCCGGGCGGCCGATCACTTGTAAACGGAGGGAGAATATTTTAGAATGATTGCGTAGTGAACACCTAGAATATTCGCGTCTCCCCTTGTAGAATGTTCTGATAGATTCCCATACGCACGCGTTATGGCTAAGTTCCCTATTACTTGAGGGTATCCATTATCTCAAGAAGTAGAAGTAAAGTTACTAAAGGTCGATTTTGATCGATTTAAAATCGATTAACATTAATGTTGTGTTCCTGGGGCAAAATCACACATTTACTAACAGATTTTTTTAATAATTATTAGTAAATGTGTGATATAGCCCCAGAAGCACAGCATCGATTATCATCGATTTTAAATCAATCAAAATCGATTAATATCGACCTTTAAAAAATATACCCCCTAGAGTCGATTCAGAACAAAACCTCTAATTTTTTAATTCAGCAACCCCAAAATACCCTAAATTCAAGCAAACGTCCTTGGTAACTAAACACTTTTTATTTTTGTTGGACTGTGCAATCCGTGCAAAGATTTTATATATGAGTCTGTCACAAAAAAAGACAAGGATCTCCCAAGTCATATAGAAACCTAAAAATCAACTAAACAATGTATTATGATTTGGTGGACTAATTTCAATTATATGTCAAGCAATATTTATGTGTTGTTTTAATGTATTATAACTAAGAAAGAAAAAAAACACTTAAAAAATATATACTGTATATTATTACTTAAAATTGTCATTCATACCCCTTTCACATCGCAATGCTGGGTCGCACCCAGGATTGTGTACACAGGTCCATCCCAGGTATGACCTGGCTGAGACTCCTTTCAGATTGGCTGCCCGACCCGGCTTATTGCCGAGTTGATGACGTCACCTCCATCATGTGATAAGCTGGCGCTTGAAGATGAGAGTGGCGTCTTCACCTTTAGTTGCACCCGGTGCGGGTGTACAAGCAGGAGCGCGGCGCAGCCGCGCATGCTGGGGAAAGGGGTGGGGCCTCAGGACAAGTTGGCAGGGCCTCACATGTGGGGGCGGGGCAGCGCACCCGAACCCTGGTTTTAGTGTCTCCGGGGGGTCCAGGAGGTGCGGGCTTCCCCCGGGGTCCAGTGTGTTTGTAGTGCTGGCTCCTTCACTGTGACAGGAGCCGAGTGCTGCACGTAATTCTACAGTGCAGCACCCGGCTCCTGTCACCAGAGGGGGAGTCTGCACTTTGGTGTCACCCCTCGGCGGGTGACACCCGGGTGCGGCCCGCACCCCCCTTGTGACGCCACTGGCGGTAGATTAATAAGCTTCTGTTCATGTACAGTATTGCACAGCAGATGTTTTTGGTGTTTGCAGTCTGTTAACATATTAGATTGCCGCTATCATCACTCCATCCCTTGGGGATCCCCTGCAAATTCTTAGTTTTAGATAGAACTTTTGAGATTGAAGCCCGTAGTGTTCCCGTTAGAGGTTTAGCGGGGTCAAATTCCAATAGGAGGTTAGGGGCCTGATTCAGAGCCGCTCGTAAGCGGCCGCTCGTTCGCTCCGAGCGATGTTTGCCCAACTGCGCATGCGTACGAATCGTTATACGCATGCGCGAACCAGTCAGTGCGGTCGAAATTCATGTGCTCGCAAAATAGCGAATGCCTGATAATTTGAGTGACAGAAAGAGGCGTATGTGGGTGGTAACAGGGGAAGGTGCTTGAAAACGGGGAGTGGAGATCCGATCGCAGGCGTGCTTAATGGTCAAAACGGGCGTTTTATGGGTGTGCATAATTAAAACAGCAGCGTCATTGACCACGTCACTGGGTTATTTTATAGCCAGAACTGCTCGCGAAATTGTGGTAGCAAAAACCAACCACAAGAATAGCGAGCAGCTCATACCCTGGTCGATGTACTCGATTAATCTAATAAATAGCGGACATGACGTAGGATGCGAGCGGCAAGGGGGCATAGTTTCCCAAAAACCGACAGCAAGTTTTGTTCGCTCGTTCAGACCTAGAGGCGTGAACAGACCGCAAACAGCGAACAGTTCATTTGAATAGCCACCCCTATTTTCTGGACGAGCGAGCGCTAATTGCGTCTGGCTCTGAATCAGGCCCTAAGTTACCTCGTAGATACATTGCACCAGTCCCGGGATCCATACTATTAAATGCCAGCTGTTACACCAAATATCCCTTCAGTAGTTTGGCACTTTTCTACGCATTTTTTCCACCGCTCTGCCCTGACAACGGCTTCCTCAGGAGACTGGACTAAGAGATGATCTAATATGCAAGCTTAGTCCTATTATCTACTAAAGCCTAGCTCTCCCTGCCACCATCTTACACACCTCTCAGCTTGCTTATTATAGCTTCATTAACCATCCATTAATGCTGTATAAGACGTGTTAACAGGCTGCAAAGAACAAAAACATCTGCTTTGAAATATATGAACTGAACAGTGACGTCGCTATGGGGGTGGGGGCCGCACAACGTGTTCAACCTCGGAAGGGTGACACCAAATGCCGGCTCCTCCTCCTCAGTGACATGAGCTGAGTGGTGCAGTGTGTCATTCTCATGCAACACTCTGCTCCTGTCACAAAGGTGGAGCCAACAGTGCAGACACTAGTCTCAGGGGGCAGCCCAGCGGGGGACGCCCCAGGAGAGAATTCCCACAAGGCCATGCCCCCTTTTGGTGGCGCGTGCTGCAGATTTGGAGTGCTCACCAGGTGTCCCCAGACTCGATGACGCCTCTGGATCTGAAGCTTCTTAATCTACTGCTACAGCTTTTTTATTCTCTCAGCTAGCGACAGACTAAAGCCGCAGACACACTAGACGATAAGTTGGACGATATGAACGATAATGATATTGTTTATAGCGTTCAATATTGTCCAGTGTTTATGCACAATATTGTTAACGATATGCGCTCCTGCGGATCATTAACGACGTCTTTCATCGCCCGAAAATGCAGGGCACGATATCGTCCGGTTCTGCATGTTCAGGGATGAGCAGGGTGAAGTCACTGAACGATATTGTTCAGTGTGTATGCGCGATGACCTTGAGCCGGGTGAAGGGAAAACATTTATCATTATCGCTCATGGAGCATATCGTTAAGTGTGTACCCAGCTTAACATCTCTGACTAGTTACAACAGTGACTACTGTGACTGAACGTTTGGATCTGGAGTATTTCCGTGTTGGCGCCGTTCACACCGCACACGGGTGCAGTGCTCACTTCTACCGGCGCTTGGAGATGACATCATCTCCAGGCGCTGAGAAGCCCGGAAGTCCCCTTGCTGAAACGGGAGCCGGGTCGAATGACCCGGGGAACCCATTTACACTGCAGTGTTTCACGGGTTATACCCGTGTTAAACCCTGCAAGATACCTGGGTTGGATTGCTGGGTCACTCGACCCGGGAATCCAACCCTGGCCCCTTTTACACCAAAGAGCTGCCCGGGTTAACCCTGCAATAACCCGGGTTTTAGTTCTGGTGTAAAAGGGGTATTAGTGACAAAGGTGCAATTTTAAGTAATAATATATATATATATTTTTAAGTTTGGTTTTATTTTTTCTTTCAGTTATGTCAAGTAATATTTCTGTGTTTTTAATAAATATTATAACTGAATAGCGCATCAACATTTTGCTTTTTTGGGGTGTCCAGTTCTCCCATTTTGTATGGTGGCTGATGTCAGTTATTAGATTATATAAGTGCATATTTATCTGAGATGCATACATACATACATATAGCATAGAAGGTTAGTGCCTGTGTTTTTTGCTTTATGGTCACTTTAGTCACTTAGGGCCTGATTCAGACCCACTCGCGAGCGGCTGTCCGCTCGTAAGTGGGTTGATGGTCTGCACTGAGCATGAGCACGACGGAGGGAGCTCCGTCGTGCGCATGCGCCAGACGCGACGAGCAAAGGACTTTCCTTCGCTCGTTGTGTCTGATCAAAGGGGGCGTGCTGTCGATGTTGATTGACAGCACGACCCCTTTGGTGGGCGTGCCTCCCTGACGGGGGCGTTCCCAAGGGAACGCCTCCCGTCAGAAGCCGGCCCACTGACATCACTAGATAGAGCCAAAATCACTCCGGGCCTTGCGGTTGAAAACCTCAACCGCAGGCTCCGGCTCGCAGTTTCGATGGTCGCGATGGTCACGACCATCGCGGCCATCAAACTGCACGCTCGTATAGGCTGTGGGTGGTGACCCACAGCTATACGAGTGTCCAGGAGGACGCTCCACAGTTATGGAGGACGGCGCTCATTCAGAGCGTGCGCTCTTCTCAGAGCGTACGGCTCTGAATGAGGGCCTTAGGTAGTAGACTCCCAGTATATGCTACAATAGAACAAATTAATAAACAAGATGCAACAGTCACTAGACACTCAAAGAACGTGTTCACAGATTTATGTGTTAAGAAATTCTCCAATAAAGGTTCTTCACACCCCTCTATAATTAACCATTAAGGCAGCTGAGAAACATTAAGAAGAGCTTGAAGACAGCATCTCTCATACCAATCATCACAGTATATGCTGGCTATCCTGGAAAACATAGTGTCCCCTGATCATGTGAGGGAAAGTAGTTGAGATCAGCTTCTAGCTCAGAAGTTCCTGGAGAACAATTCATGTATAGAATAAAACATCAGATTCACCGGAAAGAACTCTCATGTCAACACCATTTTGGATCTCAGGTGAGACTGATTCTAGCAGGTAGTCTGGTTATAAGAAATAAATACATAGAGGCAAATTCAATTAGCCGCGAAGTAGGTCATGTGACTTATTACCGTTGGTTTAAAATTTTATGCCAGCTCCAGAGCAGGTGAAAAATAGGGGAAAAACGGATTTTAATGTAAAAATCACATGGCACAGCAAAGAACCCCTGGGACACCCATCCTAGTAAATAGTCATTTATTTAGAGGCTTTTAAATAGTAATAATGCACGTCATTTTTCACGTAATTTTCTCTAAAAAAACAGAAAAATTTGATAAACTATGTGGGACATGTATGTTGGGTGTTGTATTGATCGGTAAAGGGTTACGATACATGGGACATGTAGGTTGGGTGTTGAATTAATGAGTTTCTGAACTTGCTGAAGAAAGATGCAAGTGTTTTTTTCCAAAATATGTTTAATATTGTGTGATCATTGGATTTCCAAGTATATCTACAGTATATATCTGTCCTAGCTAGTATATACATTTCAGGTAATACTATCAGTTGTGGAACTTGATTATTATGTTGTACTGTATTTTCTGCTGTCCATTGCATGTCATTTAGGTACATATGTGATCGCACGTTTTAATTTATCATTATATATTTATGAGTTGTTTCTTGTGTCTGCAAATCTGATATAGGGATCATATCCAATAATAATAATATATATATGAACATACTTCGCCAAGGCAAATGCCAGAAGGGCCAAAGGCCAGATGGGCCGGTCCGGCTTCAAACCCCGGCCGAGCACCTGCGCCTCCCGGTGCTCTGCTCCACCAGGGATACTGAAGGATGGAGGCGTGTCATGAGGCCACACCCCTGTGAGGCGAGGTCATGCCACTTTTGAGGCAAGGTCACATCCTTTTGCGCACGCGCGCGCGCGCGCACAGGGTGATTGTCAGGGCTGCTTAGCAGCCCCAGTCTGTCCCTGCACTAGGCTATATTTCTACCCATTCAATTTGGGATTGGATAATATATTACCTGTTGGATAATTTTTCTATAGGTATTTTAAATCCTTGTTTGTCCATTTGTGTTTCTGTGCATTGATGTTTTAATGACATAACAAACGTTAAGTTTTAAATTAGGTAGAAAAGTGTGCCCCAGCAACAAGAGAGTACTCTCTTCTTTTCCTTGCAATTCCCAGCTATTACTCTCATGGGAGTACCTCCGCAACACACATCACCCAGAGCATAGGGCTAAGAAACATACCCTTCATCTATTAGTGGATACATCTACCTACTTCCCCTCAATTAATCTGAGTTGGAACCAGTGCTCCAGGCCTTCCCACTTCCTTTCCCCCTTCAATTACAATAAAGAAGTTGGCGTCGGAATGATTTTATGTTAAGAGGGGGCAATATATAATTTAATTTTGGCCTCCCTCCCATTGCTGGGCGCATAGGCACCGCAGCACCATAGTGGAGCAGCAGGAGGCACGGACTGTACATTATAGCAATAGGCTGCACAGCACAGAGAAAGAGGTGTCATGTGCGGCTTTTAACTCAAAGACCACACATTGGCCCTCATTCAGAGGCGGTCGTTAGTTGCAAGCGGTCGCACTGAATCAGGGCGGCCGCTTGCATCCTGAACGGCCGCCTCCTTGTCAATCGTTAAGCTGTGGGTTACCACCGACAGCTTAACGACCGACCAGGTTGATGGTCGTGATGGTGATCACCATCGCGACCATCGGGGCTTACGACCAGACCCTAAGGTTGGGTCTGGGCACTCGTAAGCCCCAGGGAGCTTTCTGCTCTGATGGAGCAGGAAGCTCCCCACTGACATCACTGATGTCAGTGCGGCCGCCCACAAAAACGGTAGGCGTTCGTAAAGGAACACCTCCGTTTTGGGCCCCCCGGCCCGCCTACCAAACGGGGGCAGCTGTCGATCAACATCGACAGCCGCCCCTTTGGTAGCGAGCTCCGGAACAACAGAGTTTCTCTGTCGCTCTGGGGCTTACGCACGCGCAGTGCGGCCGCTGCACGTGCGCAGGCCTAACCATCGAGTCGGTTACGAGTGCATCAGCGCTCGCGACCGACTCTGAATAAGGTCCTTTACACCTCCTCCTCTTCTGTACACTGCAGGGGCTGTGCAGCCTTTTGCTATAATCAGGGTTGCCAATATTCTGGCTGCTCCTTTCGAGAGTGACCAGCCAGATCGGCATTGCAGGAGGGATGTGGCCGGTATAGGGGGCGTGGCGGGAGATGTTTTGTGGGCAGGGCGGGGCCACGCAATCACATAATTTTGACACCCCCCCACTACACAATGCCGATATTACTGGAGGGCGGGACAAAAAATGACGCAATTCAGCGTGAATCGCATCATCGGCCCCCTGCTGCGGGGGTTTCCTTTAAAAAGCATGGGGGGCCATGGAGTGATTGGCAGCAGCTGGGAGGCTTGTCTGCCTTTCCGGGGGCCCGGGAGCGGCACCGGATTTTCGGTAGTCTCCTCAGCGAATCGGGAGTGTAGGTCCTGGCTATAATGCACTGCCCATGACCGTCTGTGGCAACCGCTTCACTGGCGCCTCTCAAATGTTTGGCCCCCAGCCCCCCCCTTGTTCCGGCATCTATAACATTCGAAAAATACTATTTCCATGTGTATCAATGAGTCCATTCTGTTGTGGAGTTGCTCAATTGTTTGGGGTCATTGTACTTGTTGCAAGATCAATTTTTATCTGGACTCTAATATGGCCTTCTTCTGGTTTTGGTTGCTCCAAACATAACAGCTGATATGTGACTCGTCTGTCAAAAAAAAAAAAAATCCTTTGTTTCTGAATCTCCTGTACAACCCGGAATTCACTAGCAAATTTAAATTGTGCTTGTGAGCAGTGTATCCTCTTGTGCAGTGGTGTATCTACAATGGGTGCAGGGTGTGCGGTGCATACAGACCCCTGGGTCCTGGGGCCCACACTGCACACCCATCACCCATGTTTAATACCCACCTCTCTGGAGCTGCACAAATCACCAGGAAATTGGTGCAGTGCCCATTTTCTACATCATTAACGGGACTAATCGAATCCCACCCTGAGTGTGCTAATATTCAATAAGGAAAATTAAATCTATGGACTGTTGTAAACAAAAACCTCTTCATGGTAAACTTATTTGCTCTCGTCATTGTAGCCCAAACGTATGCAATTTGCGGTCCAAGGATACAGGGCTACTAGCCACCAGGAGGCATAAAGACTGCATATGCAATACAGGTGAATTCATGGCTATCAAAGTTACAGGATCAGAGCATGAAACAGTGCATAACATGTGGCAAATACTGTGTATATATTCTCATATTTTAAAAGTGGAATGCTGGAACATCGATATTGCTGTGATCCATCACTGTAACATAAACTCTCCATCAGTAGGCAATGCAGTTGTGGGGACAGCCGATCGGCCAGGAACATTCTGAGATGCCGCGTGATAAACAACAACAGCCTGGAATAAACACACAGGTGACATGTTAGCAATGAACAATTTATGCATATATCATTATATGATGATAACAATTTTTGCAGTTAGAATGAATAATGCTATTTATAGAGGCAGATTCAATTAGCCACGAGCTGCCCATAACGGTAGCTAATTTCTGCTTGTATCAGCATAGGCTGCAAGCAGAACTCAGCTATAATGACATGCTGCCAAGCTGGCAGAAACTGTTTAGTGGCTCTCAAGGCTAAATCAATTGGCCCTGTAGAATGTACCAAATGCCCTGTCTGCTGTGCTGTTATGTGCTATTATTTCCAGTATGTAATGCAAACATATGCCGCACTTTCTGTAAGGTATGTCGCTGCATAGTAGCTGCTACTGACTAAATATCTCATACTAGAACACCAGACACTTTGTTATGGGGGTCTGAGGAGTCCTCGCACCCCCCCCCCCCCTAAACTTACACACTTCCCCAAGGTCTCCTCCCTTCGCAGATAGCGCCTCGTCCCCAATTGCGAATGACAGACTCAGGACAAACAATCCGTGCTCATTATATAAATCATGGCTAGTGTTTTACATCTGCTCTACATGACCACAAAAACAATCAAAGGCAGAAAGTTAGGGTGCACTCTTGAAACTGGAATCACATAGGCATTGCAGGCCTCCCCCTTTTCTACTAGTGTTCTTACCTCTGTAGCAGTGGCATAGCCAGGAGGAGCAATTACCCCCCCTCCCCCAGCTGAAAGTTAGTGGTAAGTGTATAGCACCCAGGCCATATCCTGAACTCCCAGCAGCATTGTGAATGTGATGTAATGATGTTCCAACTTCCAACACTGCTGGTCAGAGACTGGAAGAGCTGTGTGTCAACACTCCACTGTAGAGGGCTGGAGCGAGCCACAGAGCATAGGCTTACAGAACTGGATATACAGATGGGGGGGCACAAAAACAGGACATACAGATGTGGGACATGTGTGCTATCTGATGGGCCTTATAAGAGGCATGTGAGAAACACCTGGGCCTAGGGAGCCTATGTTTCCTTGTTCACACCCCATCATGTCAAAAGATGGGTATGCCCACTGCTCTGTAGATCCACTGGGTGGCAAGGCTGTTTTCTCCGGCTGCGCCTCCATGTCGAGGCATTTCTAGCCTATATCTGACACAGAGCAGCAGCAGAACTACAAAAAGGTAGGATATGTACAGATGCTCTAGTTCACCCCCTCTTCCCCATTGTAAGCCCTTGAGATAAGGACGGTCGCTGGATATTGTGGGAGCACAGGAGTTTGCCTAATTGTAGTGCTGGCTCCGGGCCCTGCTTAAGCCATTATTTGTACCGTAGCTTAATGATGTCATGGCCATGGGCTGATTGTACTTGTGAGTTACATCAAATACAACATGTGAGGACAAGACCAGAATGTTATCTGTGTGCAACAGACGGGATACTGGTGATGAGAGCTATGAAGGTGAGTATATAAACATATATATAAAGAACTGCAAGGGAAATGGTGCTTATATGGGCAACAGTACAGGTACTCATTTGTACGTTTGATACACTTATTAATAAACATTGTATGGTGGAAGCTGTCATATTTAAAAGGAAAAATAAACGTGTACCCTAGATTTCATGTAGATATGATGTGATAGAGTTACCCTTGAAATCCTCAATGTAATAGTTTTTGGAGTTACAGTAGGTGCTCCTTAGTTATACTGTAGTAAGGAACCAAGAATAGAAGAAAAAATACATCATAATGCACACTTCAAGCTACGCGTGTCCATACCTCCCAACATTTGCTGGGAGGTAGTCGGGACCTGCGCGCGCCAAAGGCGTGCCCGCTTGAAAAGGGGGTGTGACCTAATCATAAATGGGGCGTGGTCATATGACACGCCCCCGTTTACGTCACTAATGGGGCGTGCCCAGCATTTCCGAGATGCTGGGCAGCCCCCAGGCTTCCCCCCCCGTACTCTGAATAGATGCTGTGCGCATGCACACAGCGTCTATTCTACCTCTGCATACACGCTGCTCTGCATAGCAGAGCAGCGGGTATGCTTCCCCCAACTTCCCCCCCACCACGGGACACTGCGGCCCGCGGGCGGGACAGCGGGAAAGTCCCAGAAAAACGGGACTGTCCCGCTAAATGCGGGACAGTTGGGAGGTATGCGTGTCGCAGACAACCTGGGCCTGATGCAAAGGTGAAACTGCGATTTTGGACGCAGCGGAGTTGCAAAAATATGCTAATGACTTAGCTGATGTCTTGTGCACAGAGACGCCCACCTCTGGCGTTGACACATGCGCCTTTTACGTACAAAAGATAAAACATCGGTGGCACTTTGTACATCTGAGCAAAGCTATGCTGTCTCAGAATGTTCGTTTCACCCTTACACGCTGGGGCCTCTGCAGCTGGATACAAATTTGCAGAGGCTCACTAGGGCACACACAGAGAGTGTACCGACATGCCTGCGTTTTTGTAGCCACCCCCATTACCTCCCCCGAATGCTGAATAAGCCATCGCTACATGTGCGCAGTGCGGCTTTGGCGCATGCACGGCAGCAAAAAAAAAAATCGCTCCACTATGTCCAACATTGACAATGCGTCCACAATTGAATCAGGCCACCTATGTCCAACATTGACAATGCGTCCACAATTGAATCAGGCCACCTGTCCTATAGAAGCAGAGTGTCTCAGAAAGTAGTAGCTTGATGTGAAGGAGACGTATTATATTTTAGTCATTTCTTTGCGTTATTATTCTACCTTTTTTATATTTGTATATTTTTTCACTATTTCAGTGGAAATCTATATAATATTTGTAGGTCTGTCCCGTCTCCTCAATGTGCGGGCAGAGGAGGCTTGGGCGCTCACTGCAAAGGAGACGGGACAAACTTCAGAGAGGAGGATCGGCCTCTGGGGTAAGTATTGGAGACGTGAAGGAGTATAGGGGGCAGGGAACAGCAGAGGTGGTGGGTGTGGCCATAGAGGGGGTGGGGTCAAGTGGGAGCAGAAACCGAGGTGATCTGCATATGCCATGACTGTTATACAGAAATATATCTAGGACTATTGGGAGCACCACCAAGAGTTCTAATTAAGAGAGGAGTTGTTACTCCTAATGATGATTCATTTACATAACTAATTTCTCTCTGGTGCAGAATGCTTCTCCAATTTCCCCTTTCCCAAATTTTTCAAACACAGCCTGTAACATGACAGTTAGGAGCTGAGTGGCTTGTAGTTTATCACCCTTCAGTTTATCACTTTCCAGAGCTTAGTACATACATCTCCTAGAGCGTGTGTCTAGCTTCAGGGAGGCCCCGCCCACTATCTGCCCTCACAGCTGTCACTGGCTGGCAGACTTCCATATAAAGAGGCCCATTTATCAACGAGTTTTGTCATACACAACGAGTTTTAAAACTCAATGCGTATGATAATATTGCCCCAGCCAATCAGCTCCCAACTGTCATCTGTTTGCAAAATGACAGTTGGGAGCTGATTGGCTGGATACCATTTATCATACACAAGTTTTAAAACTCATTGCGTATGATAAAACTCATTGATAAATGGGCTCCAAAGCCCCCACATGAAGGAAACGTGGGGGTTGGGGCTAGAGATCAAGGATGGAAGACATGGGGGGTGAGAAGGACAGAGATGAGAGATTGGGAGAAAAGGGGTAATGGAATAGATAGGAATGAGAGACAGGTGGCGAGGGGGATAGAGAAGAGATGTAGACAGGGTGGTGAGGGGGAAAGAAATTAAAGAAAGGGAGATCGGTGGGGTGAGAAGGATCAGTGGCAAATGCAGGATTTCCAGAAGGGGGTTTCCAATGCTTAATTTTAGAGCGAGTGTGGCCAGTCAATGGAGAGGGCAGAATTAGTACTTAACCAGCTTTAATAAGCGTCATACAAAGTGTATTGTGTATAATAATTCCAGCATATACAGGACCAGTGATCACAGTAAGCCATGAGATGCATCAGTAGGCCATCCTGCCTGAGCTGAATGTATTTATTTTGGATGTGAGCACCATTCCAGACTATTGGAGCAAGTCCGGGAGCCTGGAGGAGCAGCAGAAGAACATAGCACTGCCCTGGACATATATGTACATATTGGGCTCTATAGCAGTGCATGTCTAACAGTGCATGTTTTCCAGATCTTCTAGTTGCTACTGGCAGATACATGTTAAAAGATCCACAGGTGGTGCTAATTATTTCATTTGTGATACTGAGAAGAACATGCAGCACTAGTAACAATCTATTATATTATTATTTCTATTGTGGTCATGGTGTGGGCTGGGGAGGGGGGTTTTCAGGCAGACGGAAACCCCCCCTACGTTTGCCTATGAGGATAGAGAATAGAGATGGGTGCGGGAGGTTTCATTTATTTTTCATATGTGTGTGTGTGTGTCTGTTGCATCTGCCTACAGTCTATCAAGAGTGCTAATGCCTACCTGAAAGCTACCCTAATTAGTAACGTATAACTAAATGGGTGGGGTTCTGGGCCTTCGGATACTACATAAAACACATAGTAAACCTTACCACTTCATTGTAAGATGTCCTGCACACAGTTTTGCATCCAAATATCGATGTAGACAAGGTGATGCAGAACCCCAGTACAGTAAGAACAAAAAGTATCAATATGATGCCTAAGAACAGAGCCTACAACAACAGAAGAAAATAAAAAGCAGAATGACGACAATTACATAAATAGAATCTACCCCAACATGAATGCTGCCCTGTATAATACAAAGTTACAAACCAGTAAAATCTGTCTTACAGGATTTTACTGGTGTACAGTATACTAGAGGGTAAATGCATTAAATGTCCAGATTGACCACTGCTTTCATTATGGACCAGTTTTAGCTGTATTACCATCTCATCCCCTACAGTGTATACAGTATAAGAAAGTATTTAGGGGCAGTCGATAAATCAGAAAGACACAATATATAATGGCTATTTTGGCTTCGCCCTCTCCCCATACACCCATGAATCAGGGCATTCAAAATGAGGGGACGGGTCCTAAAGATGTGAAGTACGCGGCCCCACCTGCACCAAGATATTTGTCTGAGAGTGTTTCAGAAGAAGGTCTTGGTGTGGACGGGGCCGCGTACTTCTCATTAGGCCCTGCCCACTCACATCAGTGTGCAGTGATGTGAAGGTGTATGGCAGTGGTTCTCAAACTCGGTCCTCAGGACCCCACACAGTTCACATTTTACAGGTCACCTAGCAGGAGCACAGGTGTACTCATTACTCACTCACACAGGTGGAGCTGATTATGAGGCCTATTCATCATACCTTAAAATTTGATGGAGGTAATTAGGTTTAGAACTCGCATGGAGTTCTACCTAATTGCCGGAGGAATTCATCATTCCTCCTCTCCATCAGTATCTATTCCGAAAAGCTGTCATTTTTGCGATGACAGCTTTTCGGGAAATAGATACTTTTCCCTCTCTACTCTAAGTTACCGCAGCTGGAAACAGTGCTGCGCATGCGCTGTTACATTCGTAAACTCAGCGCATGCGCAGCACTACCTACAGCGGCAGTAAGTTTGTGTGCTCCCCCCAACCCCTCCTCCTCCGCTCACTTCCCCCCCGTCCCGCACTTAACTGCCTGCGCAGCAGCTTCCGGCTCCGTCTTGCTGGTCTGACACGTGGTCTCCCAGCACACCACAGTACTGTTTAGAAAAAAAAAAAAACGTTTTTTTTTCTAAACTTTATTGTGTTCTGCTGGGAGAACACAGTGTGCGAGCAACCACCAGAGCCGGAGGAGGGACCAGAGCGCCAGAGGGAGCTGCGGGGGACCTGTCCAGCTGACCGCAGGTAAGTCTCACCTGCTATTCGCCTCCTCACAGTGGCGGATAGTACCTCCATCAAATTCCGAAAGTACATAATTTTTGGAATTTGATGAATACCATAATTTCCATATCCCCAAACTAATGTACTAATGTATGGGGAGTGTGGAAATGAACGCAGGGGGACTTAGCAAGGAGATATCAGTGTTATCTCCTGTGAAGTGTCATCATGAATACTAAAATAACGTTATTTAATGAAAATGTCCATAAAAACTTTATTTTAGTGTTGATGAATAGGCCCCTATGTCACTTGTGATTCTGTGAGTGATACTGTTTGGGGTCCTGAGGACCAAGTTTGAAAACCTGTGGTATATGGGATGGGACCAAAAAGGTGCAATTGGCCATTAAAATAATTGTGTCATATTGGCTACTTCCCATATACCCACAAATCATGTCTTTACACCATGAGGGGTCAGAGCTCAGGGTACTCAGAACCCCCCCTGTGTGCGCCACTGACCCATGTATCCTCACTCATATAATTGACAGTTGTTGGGCAAAGTTTGTAAATAACTATTTTTAACTTAGATTCATCCTTAAAAAATTCTATAACATTTCCGATCAGATTCACTGTTTAAAGCCTATTTAGAATGGAAAATGTTTAAGTCAGTGGCAATTTTCGGTGGGGTCTAAGTTTTGTTTTCCTGACTCCAGTTTATAAAAACATCTAAAATGCTGTCCAAAGTTATCCGATTGTATTTTGTTCACTAAGTTGTAACAAGTTATACTATCTACCAACAGTAATAACATAGAATTACCATAGGCTGGAAATCCCCGTCACAGTCCTGGCTTTGCCCGTAATATGCACATTGCATAGAGCCAAAGGAGTGATAAAAAAACAAATACGGTGTGTGCATGAAAAACAAACAATAGATGAGCATTGCTGCAGTTGCTGCCACGGAGCTGATTATGTTTAGAACCAAGCTCGAGTTCACCTGGAATATAAAGGAAACATAAAGTGACCATTTAATATTTATTATTTTTTTAAGGTCATTGCATTTCTTTTCCTCTTTCTGTCAGTAATGTTTTCATGAAAACAACTTTAAAATAGGTGGAACGAGAATCAACTTGTAGCCAGGTCGGAAGAGCGTTTATGATAACAATAAAGTGAAGGTAACCAATCAGAGCACTGTAGCAGTCACTGGACCAAACCGACAGGTAAATATGGCAGTAGAAGGTACAGAACAACAATTAACGGCTTTTACAAACAGAATAGTAATATGTTGGGTCTGCGCTCTGCCTGGTGAACACAATTTAACCGCTCCTGCCGACACAAGTGTCCTCATTCGCCTATCCTATTTGCATTATATGGCAGGAGACGCACGCTGCCACTGAGACGATCCGCCATAGGTAGAGATTCCCGGGCTTAGTTCTTAATTTAGTGACTGTGTCGCATGGTAACTGCGTCCAAAGTCACTTATAGTGTACTGGGTGCTTAGTATTAATAATTTTGTTGCAATGGAGCTGGTAGAAAGTCGCAGATTATTACTATTTATTAACAGTTTCTTATATAGCGCAGCATATTCCATTGCGCTTCACAATTGGAGACAACATTAATAGAACAAAACTGGGTAGTAACAGACAGACATAGAGGTAAGAGGGCCCTGCTCAGAAGCTTACAATCTATAGGGAAATAGTTGTTGATCCATTAGGATAGGTGCTACAGATTGCATATTGGTCCAGCCAGATTGCAGAGGTTCTTGGTGGGCTGTATGATCCAGTCACATAGGAATGTTGGCCTAGGGTTGGGCGGATGTCAATGCGAATAAAAAGAAAATATGTGAGGTTATGTGGGTGGTTCTGGACTCTGATAAGCTTGTCTGAAGAGATGACTTTTCATGGAACGCTTGAAGGTTTGGAGACTAGCGGAAAGTCTTATTGTGCATAGGAAGGCATTCCACAAAGTGGGTTCAGCCCGAAAAAAGTATTGTTCCCTGTAAATGGGAGCAAGTAATGCGTGGGGATGAGAGTTGCAGATCTTGTGCAGAGCAGAGAAGAGAGTTCGGGTTGGGAGATATTTTGAGATGAGTGAAGAGATGTATGTTGGTGTGGTTTGGTTAGTAGCCTAATGTGTAAGTAAAAGTATTTTATATTGAATATGGTAGAAAACCGGTAACCAATGGAGGGACTGACAGAGCGGATCAGCTGACGATGAACATTTGGCAAGGAAGATCAGCCTAGCAGCTGCATTCAAAATGGATTGTAGTGGCAAGAGTCTGTTTTTGGGAAGACCAGTAAGGAGACTATTGCAATAGTCAATCCAGGAAATAATGAGTGCATGGATTAGAGTTTTTGCAGTGTCTTGTTTTTTTATATTTTGGATATTTTGAGACAGATTGAATGTGGGGCAAAATGGATAGTTCAGAGTCAAGGATGACACCTAGGCAGCGAGCTTGTGGTTTGGGGTTGATTGTCGAGTTATCAACAGTGATAGAGATATCAGGTTGGTGACTAATATTGGCCAGTGGAAATATACTGTAATTAATTCTGTTTTGGAAACATTAAGTTTGAGGTGCTGAGATAACATCCAAAATGAAAAGGCAGAAAGACATTCAGTGACATGGATGAATACAGATGGTGACAAATCTGGGAAGGATAAGTAGATTTGAGTATTGTCCACATACAGATGATACTGAAATCTGAAAGAGCTGATTAGTTTGCCAAGAGAGGTGGTACAGATTGAGAAAAGCAGAGGACCTAAGCCTGAGCCTTGTGGTACTCCCAGTGATAAAGGTAGCAAAGAGGAGGCAGAATCAGAAAAAGAAAAACATTAAACACAACGCTGCGCGGTGGGATGTATAGCAAAACTCACTTGTATCGGTCCTCAGCCTTTTTGCCAGGTTTAGCATCCAAGTGGCATATGGTTGCTGTATATAAACTAAGCCAGTGGCAGTGTTCAATGTACATGTGCATTGTACTTTTGTTGCATTAGAGAACCAACTAAAACACACATACGGTACAAAACTGTGTGGTGCAACCTACTCGCAAATATCTGTGGAGCTCCAAATGGCGCTACTTGGCAGGATTTTCAGGATAGGTCTATTTGGACACATCTGGATGTTTTGGTGAACACAGCTCAGGAAAAGCGCACATATGTATGAGCCGAATTTATAAAAGAACTATTTATTAAAACAAATTTCATATATTCAATTATTTATTGATCATAATGGAGTATTTGTGACCCACCAATATGCAGGAAATTCACCTGTATGTATAAGTTTATTCAGACCTATCTCAAGGGGATACATTTGGTATCCCGGTGGTCGGGATGCCGACGCTTACATTACTGGTGCCGGTATCCCAACGCCAGTCAGAACCCCAGCGTCAACATCCCAACCGCTGGGATAATGAAGTTAAGTAGCAGGGTTAGGTTTAGGGGTTAGGCACTAGGAGGATTGTTAGGCACTAAGGGGGGAGGGTTAGGGAGTGAGGAGGGGAAGGTTAGGTTTAGGCACTAGGGGGGGAGGTTAGGGTTAGGCAACAAAGGGGGAGGGGTAGCATACCGATCAACAAGTGTCGGTATGCTAACCCTGTCGCCTGTCGGGATGTCGGCGTCAGGATTCTGACTGCAGGCATATCGCACCCAACCCATCTCAAGATGTGTCCTGGTGTAAAACAGTAAAAGAAAACTGAAATCTAGTTGGTGCAAAAACAACAACTAGCTCCTTGCGCTAATAAAACAGGTGTGTAAAAAAACCAATTCAAGCTGCTAGTCCAAATTGACCAGTACCACCGGGTCTCAGTAAAGTCACCCACAAAAAACTACAAATTAGGACTGCGCTATAAAATATCTAATATATTGCTTGTTTGAAATGAATCAATGATCAAGGCTCCTCTAAATATAAAAAACAAATTTATTCACAACCTACAATAGATATAAGTAAAAAATAAACATAATAAATAATAACACAAAAAACACGTATCTAAAACACACAGTAATTGTATAAAATAGCACTGGTAGCAATTACATTTATATCACTTGTGCCATGCACATAATCATTCCACATAAAGCTTAGTGCATCAGTAAATGTCCTGATATAAAAGAGGGAGATATCTCTCCTTTAGTTGGTATATATCTGTCTGTATAAGCTCTTATCCATCTGCATATTATTGGTCAAAGAAAGTCTTTTATGCACTGTGTGTAAAACAGTAACATTTGCACCAGACTTGTGTCAGGCATACAGTATAAGTGTACATATTACACCTCATGGTAGCCTAGACATAGCGCAGAGGTTTGGCTTTACAGTGTAGGTAGAAAAGTTAAATTACCCTATTTGTACACACTACAATAATAATCCTCCCCCAATTTTTCCACCTACAGTATTCTTTCCCCAATACCGCCTATCCAGGACCATCATCAGGGTCTATAGGGAGTACCTGTGTATGAAGCCCAGTCTGATAGCGGGGCCTGCTTTTGCAACCTGCTTCTTAGTCACAGGCAGATGGCTGTCTATGAGCAAGAGTCAGTTTGGGCCTGGAATCATCAGCATCAGAGGGCCCCTTCTGTCAGCCTTTGATCATCTGAGCTGCAGAGCCAGGTGTAGATGGGGGCCTGGGGGCTGTATGCTCTGGGCATCCCTCTCTCAAGTGGCTAAATCCAGAGTCCGGAATACCCTAGCTTTCTCTCTTCCACATCATGCGCTTCCCCAAGCTCTTTGGCTCCTTCCTTCTTCTCCTCCTCCTGATTCCATTGGCTGGACTAGACAAAGTCACTCAGAAGTTTCTCAGTTGTGCCTCTGCTCCCCCCTCCCCATGTGTGCCTCTGTTCCTCTATCAGCTTTGCCTCTGTCTTCTTCCATGTGTGCCTCTGCTCCTTGCTCTTCTGTACCTCAGCCCCCTTTTTTATCTGTACCTCTGCCCAGGGGCATTTCTAGAGAGGAGGGGGCCCGTGTGCAGTCTCTGACATGGGCCCCCTCCCCTCTGCCCGGTGGCTGGCAGCGCACTGAGCTGTGCGTGGCCAGCGCCGGAGTTATAGACTCTGGGCACTAGGGTGTGCCCAGAGTCTATAGAGTATGCGCAGGTCACCGGGTAAATGGCCACGGCGGCCATTTTCCAGTTGTTTTTACAGTGCCGGACCCCCGCGCCGACGTGGGAGTCCGGAGAGGTAAGTAAACTATGGGTGCAGGGTGTGGTGACCCAGGGGCTCGTGTGCCCCGCACACCCTGCACCCATTATAGATTTGCCCCTGCCTCTGCCCCTTACCCCATCTGTTCCTCCACCGCCGCCCCCACATTCCTGGTAGCTGCCAATCAGAAGTGCTGCAGACAAATGGAAGCAATACCATGTATAGCATCACATAATTCAACTAAAGTTTGGTGGGTAATCACAAATGTCCATTAATAATAATTTAAAATGTGTATATTATGCACGTGTGTGTAGATAGGCAGAATGAGAGGAGGGAAACCCCTGGGTCCCAGGGGCGTATCTATAATGGGTGCAGTGTGTGCAGGGCACATGGCCCCTGGGTCCAGGGGGTCCCCGCACCGCACGCCCTGCACCCATAGCATACTTACCTCTCCGGGGTCCCACGTCAGAGCGGGGGTCCAGCGGCCTAAAAGCCACCACCACCGCCATTTTCCTGGTGACCAGCACATACTCTATAGACTCTGGGTGCACTCTAGTGCCCAGAGTCTATAACTCCAGCACTGGCCGCGCACAGCTCAGTGCGCTGCCGGCCGCCGGACAGAGAGGAGGAGGCCCATGTCAGAGACTGCACACGGGCCCCCTTCTCTCTAGAAACGCCCCTGCTGGGTCCTCTCTCCACTGGGTGATCACAGTAATGGTACACAACAGCGGATCCCTCAAAGTAGCAGAACCACCCAGTACTTAACCAGTGAGGTGGTTTATTAAGCAGTAATGTGATTGTACAGCCGTACTCAGAGTCTTGTATGGAGCAGAGCATGCAGGTCACCTGCCGGTGACTGTAATTGGGTAGCGGTGCTTGTATAAACGGTGACAGAGGGCACCTAATGCAGGGTATCACAGAGTATCATTCACAGTGACAAGATGGGGCTGAGCATTTTCAGAAGTCCTAATGGCGGCCATCTTGGTAAAGGATTGATGCCTCTTTAAAGGAGCATCATGGAGACTGAGCAATAGCGCGCTCCATATCTCACTACTGCTGATCAGGGCCACCCTTAAAAGTTCCATGCCTACAGTAGGTACGTCAGAATGTGCATCCAATCAGGGGTTTGACCATGCCCTATTGTGCTTATTGGGCCCCCATTCAGATGTTATGCAGTTGCAAATTCCAAAAATGTACATTTTATGCAAATAATATGATGTGCATGCACCTCTACATGAGCCCAAATTACTGTAGCTGTAATATCATCTTTTGTATTTTACAATTGTTATTATGAACATTTTTATTATTAGTCTCACGAGATGGGCAATAAGTATGATTTTTATTGCCTTATTTTGCAGAGATAAAAAAAAAAAAATCACTTATCACCAAGGCTGCTGAGTATTATTCCTGAGGTGGTTAACAGAATAGTGGAATAGTTGTATTTCTATAATCGGCTTCTCCATGCAAATACAAAACTATTAGTGGTGATAAACATATTGGGCCTCTTTCAGCAAGGATCGCAGTCACTAATACGCATGCAATCGGCTGATTATTGTGTACTGCACATGTGTATACATCGCATTGCACGAACCAGCCACTGCGATCTCAGTGACTATGCAGACCCATCGCAGAATGATTGACAGGAAGTGCCGTTTGTGGGGGTGGTCGGGCGAACGCGGGCGTGCCAGTGCATTTCAACGCCGTTGCATGGGCGTGCATAAATTATCCACTGCGATACCATATGCAGCCTGTGGCCTCATAGCGTGCGCTGATTTAAGCAATTTCTGAGTGAGGTCTGACCTGCCTTAACTGTGCGTATGGGTACAATGTTACTCGATGTTACCGATTATTTTACTATGTTGCCAAAGTATACGGATGTGAGTAAGGGGAAGTGGGCGTCCTTATGTTAGGCTGCGATCGCAATGCAAATGCAATTATTTGCATATCACCACTTATATTAGCAACTGCGTTGCGTGCGTATTAGCAGAATAGCGATCCTTTCTGAATCAGGCCCATTGTTGCCTGCTTTAACCCCTTCATGTATGCAATACCCCACTATGTAGAATATTACGTCTGACTTGGCATTACATAGGCAGACAATTCCCAGCAGTCTCTGCAGCTGCTGAAGAGGTCATTAGCAGCAGGTCACATGACCAGTGTCAGGCCAGTGACAGTCGGAGCTGTGGGGAGAGGAGAGCTGAGGGCTAAGGGCCCCAACGTGTGAACAAGGAGTTCCCGTAGCCTGGGTTATAAAGGACATGTCATCTGTGTTAGGTTATTGGGACATTCTATTTATTTGAACAGAACATTGCTAATTTTGTATAGGAATAATCAATTAGAAAAGCAGTAAGTCATGTGATTTATTGTGTGTTTATTGTTCCAAACCTCTTATTCTATAACAGTGACCCATTTCAGTAACTGTGGGCTACTAAAAATAAATCCAGATTGCTTTTGCATGAAATTTGTATCATGTTGTCTGTGTCTGATTGGGGGAATCCTCGTCTTTCTGTGGGTGTGGGTCTGATTCAGCAAGGATCGCAATTGTAAAGCTTCACGCAGGTATGGTAATGCAGCAGGAGGCATCACACCTCCTGTGCATTACTTATCCGAGCTGCGCGTTCCAAAGCAGCATTGGATAATCTGCATAACATCGTCCGGCTAAGGTGACCCATGGGGGTCACGCAGCCGGCCACTGCAGTGGCGAGGAAGAGGCCAGGAAATGACGGAGATCCTGGCCTCCCCCCCTCCCCCAATGGTGCGACACACTTCATTTCAGGAAACGGAGGCCATTGCCGCCCCGTCCCTGCCCACAAACGGCAGCAGACTGTCAATCACTGACAGTCTACTGCCAGTCTGCGAGCGGGACCGCATACCCGCTCTGCACATGCGCAGGACGGGTCATGCACCTGCGCTGATTTCTGAACATCGGGAATCTGCGCACAGCAGTGCACTGCTGAATCAGGCCCTGAGTTAGGAATTGCCGCCAGTTACAACTGCACCTCACCATCTGTATTCTTCCCAGTGGGGTATTACATTTTAGCATCTGCGAACGGGATCGACTACAGGGTCAAAAGAGGATGGCTGCCCTCCATGGAACAAAAGAAAAAAAATGTCACAGCAAAATCAACCAGCTGACCAAGCAAGTCAAGGAGACAGATTAAACAGAGGAAGTGCCACTACTGTATGTCTGCTAATTACTATGCCATACTACTTCGAGGCCCCTTGGCTGCCAACTTACTCTAGGAATGCACATGCACCGGGCACAAGTCCATTTAAGTACAAATTACAATTACAATTACAACTGTACCTACTCAGTGAAGTACAGAAAGTGGAGATCCTCATTGGGCAGTTAAAAGGCCACGCTTTACATGAAGTGAAATCATGGCCTGACCGATACCGGAGAACCGTTAACGATATCTTTGAAAAACTAGTTGCTATTTTTAACTCACGAACCGTGTCTGAATTGAAAAGGCACCCTTATGCCAGGAAGCAACAGCCCCATGAGTCTTTATGATAGCTTGCTCTTAGTTTGCAGAAATCACTTCAAGAATTACAAAACCTTGACCCTCATGAGATCCAGCAAGAGGATGAAACATTAACCAACCTCTTTATGGAGGGAGCTCTCGGGGAGGAGGTGCGCACTCAGTTGCGAATGTGGAGATTTCAGAATCCAGATTGCCCATTCCTCGAATTTAAAGAGACTATTATGAAAATTCTGGGACTGAATCAAAGGTCCTGATTCAGAGGCGCTCGCTATTTGCGAGCGCTCGCTCTGAATCATGGCAGATTTTTTTTTTTTTTTTTAAATCCGCCTCCAGGCCACTTGCATAGCTGTGGGTGACCTAGCGATATTTTTGCACATCACTCAGCCATCCAGAAGAACAAATACTAGCCAACCCAAGAAAATACTGTCAAAGTTTGGCAGATGGGGAGACTGTAGAGTTTGATGTAGTCAAAGGAGAGAAAGGTGCGGAAGCAGCTAACGTAACTGGTCCTGGTGGTGTTCCAGTCCAAGGCAGCAAATATGCAGCAGATCACAATCATTATTGGCGTTTTCCACATACCAGAGGTCCTAAAGGTAACTATCGATACAGTGAAAGTAGAGAGAGACCAGAAGAAATTGAAAGTGTGACAGAGGGTGCTAATCCACATTGGCCTCACTGGAGGCGTCACTACACACCGTCCTATCTAAGGAGACTTTATGGACACAGACAACAGTATTCTGGTGTTGCATGGCAGGATGAAGTGCTGAAGGGAATGGTTGGCCAAGATGTAGAAAAACAAAATATACTGGTGTGCTAGAATTGGCAAGTAATAGCCTGGCCAACATTTTCTCAAGAACCACAACCACAGAGTCAACCAAAAGTATTTGACAGTGCTTCCAATGTGGTCTGCAATCACCAACAGTCAAGTGTAGTTAAACATACAGAAGACTTAGAGAAAGTAAGCATAGCAGAGAAGTTGGGGTTCCCTGAAACAAATCACGTTGTTTCTTCTATGCAAAAGTCTAAATCTATTGATCTTGAGGAACCATATATCATACCCAAAGAGCCCATAATGTCTGTGCCCTCAGAATACAAATTCCCAGAGCATAAATACTGTATACTGAAATAAGTTCTAGGGAGGTAGCATTAATCCTACAGAGAGTTCTGGGAAAGTCAGGAAAGAGGAACAAAGGTGCTCCATATTTACAGTATAGACATTAACAGGTGAATAAGTGTTTAGAATAAATATTGTTCTTGTACATATCAGATGTAAATAGTCTTTGTGTAAAAAAAAGTTAAAGAGACTGTTCTACAGGGGACTTTGAGTGTTGCCTGTTGTGTGAGAACACGCATTATTCAAGTGGGGAACTATGTAATACCCCACTATGAGCCGTATTCAATCAGAGCGGATCCGCGATACTTTTTTCGCCTCCCAGACTTTTTGCCTCAATCTCGTCTTTTGTAGGCGGAAAAGTATCGTGGCCGTGCCCGCTTTACCTCGTATTCAATATGGAAGTACGCGAAAACGGGACCTGGCGAAACTTGAACAGGCGGAAAATCCTGTCAGATTTGGGGAACTCAGCCTGACACCCCCCAAAAGATGCTCTGACATGGGGGTTAGCTATGGTACCCCCCGATTTGGCTTGCTGAAGGTATTTGGTGTTTTTAAATGGGCTCAATAGCTGCTAAATAGCATTTTTCTACACGTGGTGCAGAATAGTATTCAGGAGTTTTTTTTCCAGAAAATAAGTTATCCCAGCAAATTTGGGTACTTGAAAATGGGGGTCAGCATATTTAAAAGTTAAGTTGAAAAAATTGTGAAAAATCCACCTGCCACGAGCACCTGCAATTAAAAAAACACTTGGGGCATACTTGGGGACCACCCCAGAGTCAAGTTCGCTAGTTTTTAACTTTGTCCCGCAACATGTTTTTTTTACTCCCCCAAATTCAAAGTAATTTTTTGGGGTGTTCTTAAGGGTTTTAAAAATTTTTTTACACAGTTTACCTTTGGGGGACTGTCTGAAGGCTGCACGGGGGTTCCCGCATTGTTGCACCCCAACACCCCAATTCTGCACTTTTTTCCGCCTCCCATTCATAGGCAAAACTTTATTTTACATTGCATTGACTTTCCGCCTAGGCGGAAAGTCTTCCAAATTGAATAAAACCAAAACAGGCGAATATTACGTCATCGGCGAAAAGTTTTCACCAAAAACACGCGAAAACTGCTTTTTGCTTCAAATTGAATATGCCCCTATGTGAGTTATTATGTCTGACTTGGCATTACATAGGCAGACAATTCCCAGCAGCCTCTGCAGTTGCTGAAGAGGTCAGGAGCAGCAGGTGACGTGACCAGTGTCAGGCCAGGGACAGTTGAAGCTGTGGAGAGAGGAGAGCTGAGGGGACGCCACTGCAGAGTTATAAACAGCTGAAGTAATAAGTAGCAGAGAAAAAATAGAGTGGCTGGGACTTATAGTACCACATAGTAAGCCAAGCTGAGAGCCCTGTCTCATTGTTCGCTGTGGATAGAAAGTCGCATTCTAATTTTGGTCCTCAGATTTGGTGAGAGGAATCCATTATTACACACAGCTTCTATGTGTGATATAGAGACTCTGCTCCTAATATATATATATATATTAGGGGTGTGCACCGGCCACTTTTCGTGTTTTGTGTTTTGGTTTTGGATCTGGATCTTTCTTCGTGTTTTGGATCTGGATTGGTTTTGCCAAAACCACCCTTCCGTGTTTTGGGTTCTGGGTTTTGTGTTTTGGATCTGTATTTTTTTTTTAAAAAGCATAAAAACAGCTAAAATCACAGAATTTGTTGGTTTCTCTGCTCCTATGCTATTATTAACCTCAATAACCTTAATTTCCACTCATTTCCAGTCTATTCTGAACACCTCACACCTCACAATAGTGTTTTCATGTCCAAAAGGTTGCACCGAGGTAGCTGGATGACTATGCTAAGCGACACGAGTGGGCGGCACAAACACGTGACCCATCTAGGAGTGACACTGCAGTGGCAGACAGGATGGCAGTTAGAAAAACTAGGCCCCAAACTGTACATAATGCAAAGAAAAAAAAGAAGTGCAAGATGGAATTGTCCTTGGGCCCTCCCACCCACCCTTATGTTGTATAAACAGGACATGCACACTTTAACAAATCAATCATTTCAGCGCCAGGGTCTGCCACACAACTGTGGCTGAAATGATTGGTTCGTTTGGGCCCCCACAAAACAAGCTGGCAATTAATGTGTCCCTGCACAAACTGGCTCTACGGAGGCAAGATGTCATCCTCATCCTCCTCATCCACCGATTCCTCACCCTCTTCAGTGTGTACATCCTCATCCTCACAAAGTATTAACTCGTCCCCACTTGAATCCACCACCACAGGTCCCTCTGTACCTTCTGGAGGCTGGTCTCCCTGGAAGAGCTGATAATTCATTTTGATGAACATCATCTTCTCCACATTCTGTGGAAGCAACCTCCTACGCCTTTCGCTGACAAGGTTCCCGGCTGCACTAAACACTCTTTCGGAGTACACACTGGAGGGGGGGCAACTCAGGTAAAATAGAGCCAGCTTGTACAGGGGCCTCCAAATTGCCTCTTTTTCCTGCCAGTACAGGTATGGACTGTCTGACATGCCTACTTGGATGCTGTCACCGATGTAATCCTCCACCATTCTGTCAATGGTGACAGTATCATATGCAGTGACAGTAGACATGTCAGAAATTGTTGCCAGGTCCTTCAGTCCGGACCAGATGTCCAAACTTGGTCCTGCCTGCCCTGCATCACCGCCAGCGGGTTGCTTAGGATACCTAAGTTTTTTCCTGGCAGCCCCAGTTGCGGGAGAAAATGAAGAAGGAGCCGTTGACGTGTCACGTTCCGCTTCAGCTGACAGTGTGTTCACCAGCAGGTCTTTGCACCTCTGCAGGCTTGTGTCGGCCGGAAAGAGAGACACCACATAGGCTTTAAACCTAGGATCAAGCACGGTGGCCAAAATGTAGTGGTCTGATTTCAACAGATTGACCACCCTGGAATCCTGGCAAAGCGAATGAAGGGCTTCATCCACAAGTCCCACATGCCGAGCGGAATCGCTCCGTCTTAGCTCCTCCTTCACTTTCTCCAGCTGCTTCTGCAAAAGCCTGATGAGGGGAATGACCTGACTCAAGCTGGCTGTGTCTGAACTGACTTCACGTGTGGCAAGTTCGAAGGGCTGGAGAACCTTGCACAACACGGAAATCATTCTCCACTGCGCTTGAGTCAGGTGCATACCCCCTCCTTTGCCTATGTCATAGGTGGATGTATAGGCTTGTATGGCCTTTTGCTGCTCCTCCATCCTCTGAAGCATATAGAGGGTTGAGTTCCACTGCGTCACAACCTCTTGCTTCAGGTGATGGCGGGGCAGGTTCAAGAGTGTTTGCTGGCGCTCCAGTCTTCGGCACGCAGTCGCTGAATGGCGAAAGTGGCCAGAAATTTTTCGGGCCACCCAAAGCGTCTCCTGCACGCCCCTCTCGCTTTTCAGAAAATTCTGCACCACCAAGTTTATTGTGTGAGCAAAACATGGGACGTGCTGGAATTTCCCCAGATGTAATGCCCGCACAATATTGGTGGCGTTGTCAGATATCACAAATCCCCAGGAGAGTCTAAGTGGGGTAAGCCACTGGGCGATGATTTCCCTCAGTTTCTCTAAGAGGTTGTCGGCGGTGTGCCTCTTACTGAAACCGGTGATACACAGCGTAACCTGCCTTGTAACAAGCTGGCGTTTCTGAGATGCTGCTACTGGTGACGCTGCTGCTGTTGCTGCGTAAGGTGATACATCTACCCAGTGGGCTGTCACAGTCATATAGTCCTTAGTCTGCCCTGTTCCACTTGTCCACATGTCCGTGGTTAAGTGGACATTGTGTACAACGGCATTTTTCAGGACACTGAGGACACTTTTTCTGACGTTTCTGTACAGTCTCGGTATCGCCTGCCTAGTGAAGTGGAATCTAGATGGGATTTGGAACCGGGGACACACTACCTCCATCAATTGTCTAAATCCCACTGCACTAATGGTGGATAACGGACGCACGTCTAACACCAACATAGCAGTCAAGGCCTCAGTTATACGTTTTGCTTCAGGATGACTGCTGTCGTACTTCATCCTCCTCGCTAAGGACTGTTGGAGGGTCAATTGTTTAGTAAAAGTAGTGGTGTTCCTACTTCCTCTCTGGGATGATGAACGACTCCCAGCAGCAGCAACAGCAGCAGCGGCAGCAGTAGGCGTAGCAATGCAGGATCCTCCAGAGGAATCCCGGATAGGAGAGTCAGTCATGCCAGTGACATGGCCTGCAGGACTACTTCCGATCCTGACTAAGGAGGAAATTGACGAGGAGGGAGTTGACGGTGTGGTTTGCAGGCGCTTGGATACAACAGGACAACGGGATTTAGGTGTCCCTGGACTGCTTACGGTCTTAGCCAAAGTTTCTGAACTTGACAGTAACTTTTTATGAACGCGCTGCAGGTGCCGTATAAGGGAGGATGTTCCTAGGTGGTTGACGTCCCTACCCCTACTTATTTCACCTTTACATATGGTACATATGGCAAGACAGTTGTTGTCCGGATTTGGATAGAAATATTGCCAGACCAAAGAGGTGGAATGTTTGGTCTTCTGCCCAGGCATGACCGTGATGGGCTTTTTCATCCCACGGACAACAACTGTCTCCCCCGGAGCCTGATTTAAACAAACCACATCACCATCAGAATCCTCCTCGCCAACTTCCTCCTCAGCGCCAGCTACACCAGTATCCTCATCCTGTTGTACTTCAACAGTGACATCTTCAATTTGCATATCAGCAAGTGGACTGTGGGTGCTCCTTTCAGCACTTGCAGGGGGCGTGCAAATGGTGGAAAGAGCCACCTCTTCCCGTCCAGTGCTGGGAAGGTCAGGCATCGCAACCACCACCACACTTGGACTCTCCTTGGGGATTTGTGATATCTTCTTAGAAAGCACAGTTCTTCGCTGTGCTTTTGCCAGCTTAACTCTTTTGATTTTTTTAGTGGGAGGAGGGCTTCCATCGTCATGTGAAGCTGAACCACTAGTCATGAACATACTAGGGATCGACCTTAGCCGTTCCTTGCCACTCCGTGTCGTAAATGGCATATTGGCAAGTTTACGTTTCTCTTCAGCTGATTTAAATGTCTTTTTCAAGGTCATTTTCCTGAACTTTGCCATTTGGGATTGTATGTGCCCTCTACTATGACATTGGGCATCGGCCTTGGCAGACGACGTTGATGGCATGTTATCGTCTATGTCATGACTAGTGGCAGCAGCTTCAGCACTAGGAGGAAGTGGTTCTTGATCTTTCTCTATTTTATTTTTATCGGAGAAAGTTTGGTCCTCCATTTATGTTATATCGATTTGATATATACGTGGGGCTAAACACAGAAAATAATTTTTTTTTTGGTTTGGACTGGAGTGTACTTTGTGGATTACAGCACCCTTTAACGGTCAAGCCAGCCGGCCCTTTACTTATGACACAGGCGCACTCTTGGCACTACTTTGTTGATGCACGTGCGGCTACTGCGCACACAATTCACAAACACAGAAAATAAATTTTTTTTGGTTTGGACTGGAGTGTACTTTCGGGGGTTACAGCACCCTTAACGGTCAAGCCAGCCGGCCCTTTACTTATGACACAGGCGCACGCTTGGCACTACTTTGTTGATGCACGTGCGGCTACTGCGCACACAATTCACAAACACAGAAAATAATTTTTTTTTGGTTTGGACTGGAGTGTACTTTCGGGGGTTACAGCACCCTTAACGGTCAAGCCAGCCGGCCCTTTACTTATGACACAGGCGCACGCTTGGCACTACTTTGTTGATGCACGTGCGGCTACTGCGCACACAATTCACAAACACAGAAAATAATTTTTTTTTGGTTTGGACTGGAGTGTACTTTCGGGGGTTACAGCACCCTTTAACGGTCAAGCCAGCCGGCCCTTTACTTATGACACAGGCGCACGCTTGGCACTACTTTGTTGATGCACGTGCGGCTACTGCGCACACAATTCACAAACACAGAAAATAATTTTTTTTTGGTTTGGACTGGAGTGTACTTTCGGGGGTTACAGCACCCTTTAACGGTCAAGCCAGCCGGCCCTTTACTTATGACACAGGCGCACGCTTGGCACTACTTTGTTGATGCACGTGCGGCTACTGCGCACACAATTCACAAACACAGAAAATAATTTTTTTTTTGGTTTGGACTGGAGTGTACTTTCGGGGGTTACAGCACCCTTAACGGTCAAGCCAGCCGGCCCTTTACTTATGACACAGGCGCACGCTTGGCACTACTTTGTTGATGCACGTGCGGCTACTGCGCACACAATTCACAAACACAGAAAATAATTTTTTTTTTGGTTTGGACTGGAGTGTACTTTCGGGGGTTACAGCACCCTTAACGGTCAAGCCAGCCGGCCCTTTACTTATGACACAGGCGCACGCTTGGCACTACTTTGTTGATGCACGTGCGGCTACTGCGCACACAATTCACAAACACAGAAAATAATTTTTTTTTGGTTTGGACTGGAGTGTACTTTCGGGGGTTACAGCACTTTTTAACGGTCAAGCCAGCCGGCCCTTTACTTATGACACAGGCGCACGCTTGGCACTACTTTGTTGATGCACGTGCGGCTACTGCGCACACAATTCACAAACACAGAAAATAATTTTTTTTTTGGTTTGGACTGGAGTGTACTTTCGGGGGTTACAGCACCCTTAACGGTCAAGCCAGCCGGCCCTTTACTTATGACACAGGCGCACGCTTGGCACTACTTTGTTGATGCACGTGCGGCTACTGCGCACACAATTCACAAACACAGAAAATAATTTTTTTTTGGTTTGGACTGGAGTGTACTTTCGGGGGTTACAGCACCCTTTAACGGTCAAGCCAGCCGGCCCTTTACTTATGACACAGGCGCACGCTTGGCACTACTTTGTTGATGCACGTGCGGCTACTGCGCACACAATTCACAAACACAGAAAATAATTTTTTTTTGGTTTGGACTGGAGTTTACTTTCGGGGGTTACAGCACCCTTTAACGGTCAAGCCAGCCGGCCCTTTACTTATGACACAGGCGCACGCTTGGCACTACTTGGTTGATGCACGTGCGGCTACTGCGCACACAATTCACAAACACAGAAAATATATTATTTTTTTAGCACTTGGGGGGAGCACCCCTGATGGACAGAGCACCCCCTGGACAACACTACAGCACTCCTTTAGGACTGGGACACTGCACAGGACTTTGGAGTGGACACAGCCCCTATGGAGAACTGACTGCACAACACAGTCCAGCCAGCCCCTATGGACTTTGAAGTAGTGGACACAGCCCCTATTAACAACAGCAGCACAGCACAACACAGCCAGCCCCTATGGACTTTGAAGTAGTGGACAACAGCAGCACTACACTACACTACACTACACTACACTACACAGCCCTAACTCCCACCCTCCCTCTTCACTGTCCACAGCCGAGTGAGAAAATGGCGCCGACGCGGGTACCTTATATAGGATCCAAAACCCGCGAGACTCGGAAGGCGGGATGATGACGTTTTGCCTCGATTCCAGATCCGAGTCAGGCGGGAAAAGTCGAGCCTGACTCGGATCGGACTCGGATCGGGGGGGCTCGGGGGGGGTTCGGATTTCAGAAATCCGAACCCGCTCACCCCTAATATATATATATATATATATATATATATTTATATTGTGATAGGATCACTGGTAAAGTGGTCTGTGGCAGGTACAGATTCCTGTCTTATGTGTTTTAAACCCCCAGGAGAAAGTCTGCAGTATAGCAGGCTTGAGTTTCAGCTTTTTGAAAAGCCGGTTTGGGACCTGGGGGTTGTGGGTGAGAGGAGAGGGAGGGCTCCACCCACGGCCACTCCAGGTTTTGGTTCTCGCAGCCTGGTAACAGGCTTGTTAGGGTTTCCACCTGAGAGTGGCCAATATAAGCCTAGTGTGTTTAGGGCTGAGTGTCTCACCTGGGAGAGCAGACAGGGAGTTTGCTCAGAGACACTTGAAAACCTAACTGTAAGTGTTGTGCTGTGCCTTGGTTGCTGGTGAGGGCATTAGGCCCTGCCAGGTTCTGGTAGTGAGGGAACTACCTGTGAAGTTAGTCCCCCGACAGGGCTAGGATTTATGTTTATGTTGTCTTTATGTTATTTCTGACATTGTACAATAAAGACTGGCGCCGACCAGCTTGTACTTGCATCCAGACTGGTGTGCTGCTTCCCTGCTGCTGTGTGTGTGTGTAAGGAAGGAGTCCTCTACTCAGGAAAGGGACCCCCTAACCTAACTGTGTCACAATATGGTGGAGAATGCAGGCACCCACACACACTGAAGTTGCAGCAAGAGGAAAACTTTCCATTTAAAAATTAAAGGGACAGACACCCAATTTGTGAGTGTGGAAATAAAACTGTGTCCTTGGAGTCCCATAGAGGAGGCGTCAGCCAATGCTCAGAGAGGCAAGGTTCAGCTTCCAACCTACACCCCAGGACAAAATGGAGGAAATTGTTAAGGCCTTGCTCCAAGCTACAGCAGCTCAGCAGGAGACTAACAAACTTCAACAGGTCTCCATCGAGGAAAACAGACAGGCCATAAAAGAGGTGTTACAGCACCTGATCGCCTGACCCAGAGATGTTAATACTGGTCCTCCCACCACCACTCACTCCGTACGAGCCAGTCACTTCCTCCAAAAGCGGACTTCGGGCGATGATGTGGAGGCCTATCTCGCCGCATTTGAAAGAACGGCCGAAAGGGAGAGTTGGCCCAAGGAGCAGTGGGCAAGTCTGGTGGCAACTTTTTTGTCTGGGGAGCCACAAAAGGCCTATTTTGACTTATGCCTGGCTGATGCCAAGGACTATAAAAAACTAAAACAGGAGATCCTAACTCGCTTGGGAGTCACCACCTTTGTTCGTGTCCAACGGGTCCACCGCTGGGAGTTCCATATGAACAAGCCTCCACGTTCACAGATGTATGACCTCATCCATCTGTCCTCAAAATGGCTACAGCCCGAGACGCTGACGGGACCACAGATCGTGGAAAGGGTCGTGATGGACCGGTACCTGCGATCATTACCTGCGACTCTGTGCAAGTGGGTGAGCCATGCAGACCCTAAGTCCGCGGACCAGTTGGTCGAGCTGGTGGAGAGGCACGTGGCGGCTGAGGAGCTGATGAGTATGCCCCACTGAGCCCCGATGGCGCACCGGCAAACTCCCACAGACACTGGTAAGACTGTTCCAGGGGAGAAGGGTGCTGGGCGGTGGAATGTACCTAAGACTGAGGGTGTAGAACCTGGAGACAGGCCTGCCAGGCCAGGAAGGTTCTTGCCCCGTAAACAACTAGACATTAATATGACTCAGTGTTTCCGTTGCGGTGGCTTCGGCCATATTGCCGCTAATTGTTCACTTACAGCTGAACCTATACAATGTGATACTGCTCATGTCTACCGCAGGGGGTCTTTCTTTGCACAGACAGCCTGTACGGCTGACCGGCAGGCTGAGACTGATAAGCACATGTGTGTACTCACTGTAGATGGCAACTGAGTAGAGGCACTGTTAGACTCTGGTAGCTTGGTGACACTTATAAAAGCTGAGCTGGTGAACCCCTTGAGGCATAAGGGGAAAACTGTTGGTGTGACCTGCATACATGGGGAAAATCGATATTATGTTACTGCCGAGGTGAACATCGAGACACCATGTGGCTCTGCTATAGTTTCTGTGGGTTTGGTGCCTGGTCTGATGTACGATGCAATATTGGGGAGAGACTTTGCTCACTTCTGGAAATTGTGGGAAAGCCGTTTTGTTCCAGAAGTGAACAACCCCGATCCACTTGAGAAGGTTGTCGATATAGTGGAGGAGGGAGTTCCTTCTGAGTCAGAGTTATTCCCTTTTCCTACTATGGTTGGCGAACTAGAGAATGCGGAGCGTGACGGTGGCCCACCAACTGATGTGCCTCCCATTGAGGTGGGAAGTGTTGTTGGGCCAGTGGATCATCTGCCGTGGAGCAGTTGAATGACCCTACTTTGGTAAAAGCCAGGGAGAATGTAAAAGTAGTTGATGGTAAACCCATAGACCCTGATAGTCCTTTGTCCTATCCCCACATGGCAATGTGTCAGGATTGGTTATATCAGGTGACTAAGAAGGGGGAAGATGTTGTGGAACAACTAATAGTTCCCAAAGCCTACAGAAGAACAGTGTTGGATCTGGCCCATGGCCGTATAACGGCAGGTCATCTATTGGTAGAGAAAACCACTGAGCGATTAATGCAGAGGTTTTTCTGGCCGGGCTTCATAAAGAGGTATCTGACTCTTGTGCATCCTGCCCTGAGTGTCAGTATCATGCTCCCAGACCACGTTTTAAGGGACCACTAGTTCCATTGCCTAGTATAGAGGTGCCGATAGTAAGAGAGCACCTGGAACCGGCTCAACAGGCACGGCAGAGGGTATACAACTGCAATGCTCGGTTACACAGCTTTGCTCCTGGGGACAGAGTGTTAGTGTTGGTTCCCACTGTGGAAAATAAACTTTTGGCTAAATGGCAAGGGCCCTTTGAAATCTTAGAAAGAGTGGGACAGGTCAATTACAAAAGTTTACCAGCCGGGGAAAAGAAAGCCGGAACAGATATACCATATAAATCTGTTAAAGCCCTGGAAAGATAGAACGGTACTGTCGGCCGTCCGAGCCCCTCCAATAAATCCAGGGCCCTTAGTTCCCGAAGTGACAGTGGCAAAAACCCTGTTGGCAATTCAACAACAAGGAGGTCAAGGAGTTTCTGATCAGAAATAGGGTGCTGTTCTCTGACGTACCTGGGAAAACCTCGGTCATTAAACATGACATCATCACTGACCCAAGGGTTAAAGTTAATCTAAAGCCCTATAGGTTACCAGAAGCACCAAGAGCATCGGTGTCGAAAGAAATTAAAATATGCTAGAGTTAGGGGTTATTGAAGTATCACATAGTGAATGGTCAAGTCCCATTGTGTTGATTCCAAAGCCCAACGGGAGTGTGTTTTTCTGCAATGACTTCCGAAAGTTGAACAGTGTTTCAAAATTCGATGCCTACCCGGTGCCACAGTGGAGAAGGAGGCATTGGCCATAAAGTGGGCGTTACAAACTTTAAAATTTTCGGTGGAACACAGGCCAGGGGGCCTGTTGTCTAAAGCGGACGCGTTGTCACGCGTTCATTGTTTGGGGGCTTCAGTTGTTCCGCCCCATAGGTCGAAACAAAGGGGGGGGATATGTGATAGGATCACTGGTAAAGTGGTCTGTGGCAAGGTACATTTGTCCCAGATTCCTGTCTTATGTGTTTTAAACCCCCAGGAGAAAGTCGGCAGTATAGCAGGCTTGAGTTTCGGCTTTTTGAAAAGCCGGTTTGGGACCTGGGGGTTGTGGGTGAGAGGAGAGGGAGGGCTCCACCCACGGCCACTCCAGGTTTTGGTTCTCGCAGCCTGGTAACAGGCTTGTTAGGGTTTCCACCTGAGAGTGGCCAATATAAGCCTAGTGTGTTTAGGGCTGAGTGTCTCACCTGGGAGAGCAGACAGGGAGTTTGCTCAGAGACACTTGAAAACCTAACTGTAAGTGTTGTGCTGTGCCTTGGTTGCTGGTGAGGGCATTAGGCCCTGCCAGGTTCTGGTAGTGAGGGAACTACCTGTGAAGTTAGTGCCCCGACAGGGCTAGGATTTATGTTTATGTTTTCTTTATGTTATTTCTGACATTGTGCAATAAAGACTGGCGCCGACCAGCTTGTACTTCCATCCAGACTGGTGTGCTGCTTCCCTTCTGCTGTGTGTGTGTGTAAGGAAGGAGTCCTCTACCCAGGAGAGGGACCCCTAACCTAACTGTGTCACAATATATATATATATATATATATATATATATATATATATACTACCGTTCAAAAGTTTGGGGTCACCCAGACAATTTCATGTTTTACATGAAAACTGACTTTTATTTATCAAATGAGTTGCAAAACGAATAGAATATATAGTCAAGACATTGGCAAGGTTGGAAATAATTACTTTTATTTGAAATAATAATTTTGTCCTTCAAACTTTGCTTTCGTCAAAGAATGCTCTTTTTGCTGCAATTACAGCATTGCAGACCTTTGGCATTCTAGCTGTTAATTTGTTGAGGTAATCTGAAGAAATTTTTCCCCATGCTTCCTGAAGCACCTCCCACAAGTTGGATTGGCTTGATGGGCACTTCTTGTGTAACATACGGTCAAGCTGCTCCCATAACAGCTCAATGGTGTTGAGATCTGGTGACTGCGCTGGCCACTCCATTACAGACAGAATACAAGCTGCCTGCTTCTTCCCTAAATTGTTCTTGCATAATTTGTAGGCGTGCCTTGGGTCATTGTCCTGTTGGAGGAGGAAATTGGCTCCAATCAAGCGCTGTCCACAGGGTATGGCATGGCGTTGCAAAATGGAGTGATAGTCTTCCTTATTCAAAATCCCTTTTACCTTGTACAAATCTCCCACTTTACCAGCACTAAAGCAGCCCAAGACCATCACATTACCTCCACCATGCTTTACAAATAGCGTCAGGCACTCTTCCAGCATCTTTTCACTTGTTCTGTACCTCCCAAATGTTCTTTTGTGTGATCCAAACACCTCAAACTTCGATTCATCTGTCAATAACACTTTTTTCCAATCTTCCTCTGTCCAATGTCTGTGTTCTTTTGCCCATATTAATCTTTTCCTTTTATTGTCCAGTCTCAGATATGGCTTTTTCTTTGCCACTCTGCCTAGAAGGCCAGCATCCTGGAGTCGCCTCTTCACTGTAGACGTTGACACTGGTGTTTTGCGGGTACCATTTAATGAAGCTGCCAGTTGAGGACTTGTGAGGCAACTATTTCTCAAACTAGAGACTCTAATGTACTTGTCTTCTTGCAAAGTTGTGCACCGGGGCCTCCCACTTCTCTTTATACTCTAGTTAGAGCCTGTTTGTGCTGTTCTCTGAAGGGAGTAGTACACACCGTTGTAGGAAATGTTCGGTTTCTTGGCAATTTCTCACATGGAATAGCCTTCATTTCTAATAACAAGAATAGACTGTCGAGTTTTACATGAAAGTTCTCTTTTTCTGGCCATATGGAGAATATAATCGAACCCACAAATGTGATGCTCCAGATACTCAACTAGCCCAAAGGAAGGCCAGTTTTATAGCTTCTCTAATGAGCAAACCTGTTTTCAGCTGTGCTTAGCACCCACAATGTACCATTATAACACTGGAGTGATGGTTGCTGAAATGGGCCTCTGTACACCTATGTAGATATTACTTTAAAAAACAGACGTTTGCAGCTAGTATAGTCATTTACCACATTAATAATGTATAGAGTGTATTTCTGATGAATTTAATGTTATCTTCATTGAAAAAAACAGTGCTTTTCTTTCAAAAATAAGGAAATTTCTAAGTGACCCCAAACTTTTGAACAGTAGTGTGTATATAATAAAAAAAGAAAGTAGATCTATGGCACTGCTCCTCAGATTAGTTCAGTCTTAATGGTGGTTGGTACTGGTAAGAAAATCTTTATCTTCTTTAAATGGTTACTCCCACTATGCTCCTTTTATAGATATAAATCAGGTGGCCGCTTTAGCCCTTGAAAATACCGACTGGTAAATCGGGTAATCTAGGAAGAAAAAGGGGGACAAGGACAAGCGCCTGATAGTGTAGTAGTTAGTGTTAACTTAAATTAGATACAAATATATTCATATGCGCGTACCATGAATATGCTTGTATATTAAGCATATAAGGAACCAATCCTCAGATTATACACGACCATTTCCACAGCAGTCTTAACCTTCAGCCAGATTTCACCCAGGGAATAGCTGACCAGATAGCTACAACTTTTTTGGAGCAGAAAAATTTGCTTTCACAATGTGGTATGTTTTATAAGTATATGGTTTTTAATATACACATATATGCATGTCACACACAAAAACAAACATAGGAACATAGCTTATCTTATAGGTCGCAATGGTCAGTTCCAGTAGTAGTACCTCCAGGTACATCTAATAAAAGTCCATATAAGTCCCTTTAGGGTAGGTCTGGATGGTTTGTAGAGTTGCTGTAGCTTGTCCAATGCGTTTCGCCTTTAACAAGGCTTCCTCAGGGGTCTTGCATGATAAATTCACAGGGGGCTTCTTATACCTGTATGTCCTCCAAGATTTGTCCGTTTTTGGCACCAAAAATGGCAAAAACGTCAGCAGGCACCCGGAACCGGAAGTGTGCGCCCGCTCAGGTGTCCCCCCCCAAAAAAAAAAATATAGATTTTTTTTAGTTTTTTATTTATTTATTTTTTCCCTTTCTCTCTATATTGTATCCACAACCTTTCCCGGAAGTGTACATCACTTCCGGTTCGTGGCTGCTGCCAGAGGTGATCAAGACAACTCCAACAGGGGGATCCCCTACACTAGCATAGGACTGCCTGCTAGTCCATGTGTAATCGACTCCATTCTCTTGGAGTCCTTATAGTAGCTCCAGACGCCATTTTGTTGGAGCTCAACCACCTATATAAACAATAAGAGGATTCTTTTGGTATTGATTGCACTTGCCCGAGTACAGTACTTTCAGGAGTCTAGGGGACAAAACACAATGCCAAATCTTACAGACTAGGATAAAAAAAGGAGGGGAAAGAGGACTACAGTACAAATAATAAAACCATTAATGTTAAAAATTCACATAAAACTGTATAAAAATACAGTGTGTATGTATATGTATATATATATATATATATATATATATATATAATCAACACTACAACATTGCTGCTTGCCATTCAGTTGTAAATACACTTTAAGGACCCCAACATGTGCACAAGGAGTTACCCATAACCTGGGTTATAAAGGACATGTCATCTGTATTAGGTTATTGGGACACACTATTTGAAAAGGACATTGCTAATTTAGTATAGGAATAGTCAATTATAAAGGCAGTAATAGTTTGTTATTGTAATTCATGTGATTTATTGTGTGTTTATTGTACCAAACCTATTATTCTATAACAGTGTCCCAGTCCAGTATTTGTGAGTCACTAAAAATAAATCCAGATTGCTTTTGCATAAATTTGTCTCCCATTGTCTGTGTCTGATTTGGGAACCCTTGCCTCTCTGTGGGTGTGGACAGAGTTAGGAATTGCCACCAGTTACATCTGCTCCACACCATTTGTATTCTTCCCAGTGGGGTATTACATGTATAGCAAACTCTAATGTGATAATAAACCTTTATCACCATAATAGGGCTCCTTGCCACTTAATAGCATATCCTTATAAATCTTATAATTAACATATAAAAAGCATACTCACACATATTGAATAAACTCTCTCACCTTTCCTATAGTTGGTTTGCAAGAAGCAGCAACTGATAGTGATCCAGAAATAATAAACTAGAAAAAAAAACAAAATGTAAATATTTGTTTCTGCATACTGTACATACCTACAAATTAATCCTTTCTCATGAGAACAAAATTAGATGTAGGGCCCGATTGAGACCCGCTCGCTAGGATGCGTTCGCACACAGCCTGCCGTTGTTTGCATTCTGTGCATGCGTACGCATCGCAGTGTGCGTGCTCAAAATAGTCTGTGCGATCGCGAAGTGCTCGCCCCTTGTGTAGAGACGCCTCGCTAGCATGAGTGACAGGATGAGCCTTTTGTGGGTGGTGACAGGGGTTGGTCGCTGAAAGCGGGGGAGTGGTGGTGCTAACGCAGGCGTGTCTGAGCGTCTTAATGCCGTTTCAAAGGTGTACATAATTAGGACGCAGCGTCATAGTACACATCACTTGGCAGATTTTTACACTGAAGCGATCGCAGTGCTTGCGGTAGGGTATGATCTAACACAAGTGCTGCGTATGCATCCAATGGTACTCGATGTTACCGATGGTTCATACACATCCTGGAGATGACGTGCACAAGTGGGCGTCTTCAGACAGGCTGGTGGGCGTCTGCATACACAGTGCAATCACACGCCAAGACATAGTGGGTGTGCTGATGCCTTGCTGTGCGATCGCGGATTTGCATACTTTCGCTGCGTGCAAACGCATTTAACAAGCGGGTCTGAATCGAGCCTATGGCGACAGAGAAACAGCGGCTGCTCCATTTATTTGTTCAGGGACGTCTTTAGAGAGGAGGAGGCCCGTGTGTACCCCCGACACAGGCCCCCTCCTCTCACTCAGGTGTCCGGCAGCCGACTGACGAGGCTGGCCGGATACCACAGAATCAGTAGACTCTGGGCACTAGAGTGTGCCCAGGGTCTATTGCGCATGTGTAGATCGCCGGGGAGATGGCATGGCCGCCATTTTGGGGTGTTTAGTTCTACATCAGATGGAGTGCCAGCATATTATAGCAGTAGTAAAAAAAAATGCCAATCCAAACAAATAAAATAAAGCATTGTAAAATGAACCAAAATATTTACTTATATTAAAACATTAACAATAATAAATTTAAGGAACAATGAGCCTGATTCAGCAAGGAACGCAGTAGCTTATATGCACACAATCGGTCGATTGTTGCATAGTGTGCATGCATCGCAGTGCATGTGCACTAACTAGCCATTGCGATCGGGATAGCGATCACAGAGGATACCCAGACCCATGGCAGAGTGGTTGACAGGAAGCGCTGTTTGTGGGTGGTGACAGAGGGGGTGGTCGGGAGAACGCAGGCGTGCCAATACATTTCAACGCCATTGAAGGGGCCTGCATAAATTAGCCACTGTGATACCAGATGCCGCCTGAGGCCTCATAGCATGCTCAGAAGTATGCAATTCCTGTGTAAGGTCAGGGCTTCATTAACTTTCCGATGTTACCGTTTGTCTCTCTATGTTGGCCAAGTATATGGATGTAAGTAAGGGGAAGTGGGCGTCCTTATGTCAGGCTGCGATCGCAATGCGAATGCAAACATTTACATGTCACCGCTGAAATATGCAACTGCGTTGTGTGCGTATAAGCAGAATAGCCATCCATATTGAATCAGGCCCATTGCCATTGCTCCCATTTCTTTAATAGACCCAAGAGTGGTAGCTAGCATGTGTATTGCTGATATAGGTGCCAGCTGTCTGGTAAGCTGCCCAGGCCCGGCGACAGGGGGGTACAAAGGGTACCCCTGTCCCAGGGGGGTACCCGAGGTTCAGAGGGACAAAAAATGGGGACATGGCACCTAATTGTGAATAATAAACTGACAAGCTGCTGGCGCGACTCAAGTGGGCAAAGATAATCTTAATAAGCGGCAGTGTTACCCACCCCTCTCCCCATCTCGGTCACCTGGTCGGTCCGGTCCGTGCGTGTATGACGTTCTGACGTCATTACAAATGATGCTGCGCCCCTCCGTTCTGTCCCTGTCTGCTTTCCCTGCCGCCACGGTCCACCTAAGAGGAGCAGTAATAGGCAGCCTGCCCTGCGGCATTGACCGCCGGGCTGAGGCACAGGACAACAAGGTGCAGGCACGGTTTGCACCCTGCACCCTCCCACCCTTGATGCAGCTACCGCAGCAGAGTGACACTGACTTCTGCAGCCTGCACCATAGACAGAGTGGTGTGGTAAGGTAAGTGAGTGCATCTTTACTTCATTTCTTTTCTATTTTAATAAAAACCTTCTGCGTCCCCTGTTAATTGAATCTGTCCCCTTTTTTAATTTTAACATATCCACTGGATTGTATAATGAATATAAGGCAGTAGATGTCAGTTTGTGTATGTATATATATTGTCGAAGCTGGATGATTGGCTGAGACCAAATCTTTTAAATTAATATCTGGCAACGCCATTTTGCGTCGCCTCTAACTACGCCATTTTGCGTCATCAGCACAAAACCATTGTGTAAAACGCTATACTTGGTTATTAGCGTCGTGAGTCTGTTTTGCTACTGTATATTGTTGAAAGTCCAAACAAAACCTATACGCACATTAGATAATACATATAAAATATACAAGACGCACAACGCACATTTGCGCTGTACATCAAAGCCTACAGATAAGCACAAAACACAGACGCACAACGCTTACTAGCGAAAGTACACAATATTCTCACACTCTCACATGCACGCACTTATAAAAAGATTCCCTCACATTAAGCTTGATATTAGAAGTTTTATTAGCAAATGCTTATGTTGTGAAATGTAATGTATATGATATTTAAGGTGCAGAAACTAGTAGACAAGTCATGTTTGGTACCATTCTAAATCCCTGTTTATTCTCAGATCTCCGGTTCTATCGGCAAGGAGATCGCATCATGTGTCCGAAAGTTACGAATTATAGGAAATTAGTGGTTAGAATGTATACCTCTGTATGTAGTGTCTTTGGCTACTTTAAACCAGTTCTTTGGCAGGAAAACCACACAAAGAAACTTCTGAGGAACTGGGACATACCCCTAGTGACACTGTATGAACTGACCTATGACCTGCATCGTACCAGAATGTCCAGGAGCAAAAACCAATGGAAATCTGTCAACTAGTTTCTTTGTTAGAGCTGAACTCTGTAAGGTATATAACCTGAGTACTGATTATAGTATACAGCCATTCTCCTTGGATGACCACAGGCTTCTGGATAGACAACTGTATACTGGGACCAGTGCGCACGCGTATCGGCTTGTACCTTGTATTTACTTGCTTTTGCGCTAATTGTTTAGATCAAAGCGCATTATACTTTTTCCTTGAATAATATAACTTTTTGTGCTTTGAAACCACACGATTGGACTGGAAAGCAATTATTTCTTAAGCGACTGGTAGCGCTAAATAGCGACAATTGGGTATAGCAATTGAGGGGTATCAATAGTTGGGGGCTCATAGTTTTGGAGGTCACGATACTAAGAGATCGCACGATAGCATACGGATCTCGATTTCTCAACAAAGAGTGGAAGAAGGCGCCATACGCAGGAAAGAACGCACTGTGTTCAAAACCTGTACCATCTAGTGTTGTGAAACCAATATCCGTTATTGTTTGATTTCAAGAAGTGCTGACTAGGACCTGGGGATGGGAGAGAAAAGTTAATTTCTTTCATTGTCTGTCTTGGCGCTAGAGTGCGAGTCGCACAATAGCGTATTCGTGTTTCCTGTATTGCTACCACGTGTTCAAACAATCGTTTTGAAAGTATTGTTGTATTGATAGCGTGACTACATTGTTTAAAACCTCTGAATCATACTGCCATACTTGCGAAAAGTCTATTTTCTGTGCAGAAAACTAAAGGTGTATGAAAGCAAACGTGTGATTGTAATGTGAATAGGAACTGTGTGTCAGACCTATATACTAAGTACCGTGTGTCGGACGTAAAGACTCGGTAGGTGTCTGATGAGGCAGAAAGCTACTGAGTGTGTACACATAGCAGGTGTATTGCAGCGAGGATAGGGATTTTGTACCTCGAAGAAAACAAGGGTTATCGACATTTGCCCCCCAATAGTAGTCGCAGAGCCCATTGATCAGTTAGGTTCTCTGGACATTGCGACTGGACTGCACGGTTGGGTAGACCGTGATTGTGACTTGGGGTGTAGTGGAGGAAATCACTAGAAAGGGTAAGTGTTATTGGAACACTTAAATTCTACCAGGGGAGAGTAACTCAAAAAGGGATAAGCTAGCGGACAAAGCTTGTGTCAATTGTGTCCGGAAAGACAGAATAATCGCATAGGCGCTATTCTGCTCCTCTTTGTGCACACTGTCTTTCACGCTTAGCGGGACGGTTGTGCACAACGGGAAAGGAGTGCATGAACGTAGCTCTGTGGAATCATTCACCGGTCCACATTCTCTAGTGACAAGCTGCTTAGAGTTTTCCCAGATGGGTGCTAAGCAGACGCTGGGAATGGTCGACGATGCGCTGCTTGTGGAAGGACCGACAGGTTCGGCAAGGCATATAATGTATACAAAGTATGGTGCGTATGCAACTGTGTGCTGTAATGTATGGGTTAAGATGACCAAGAGATGTGTGAAACCTTTTCCTAAAATTGGCAGTTTTGATGTGGAGGTGTTGAATAATGTTAGAGATCGCATTTGTGTGGTGAAATCTCTAAAGAAATGAGTAAAGTATAATGATTGTTTGAAATTATGGCAGCATGAGGGGAGTAGCGTCGCGAGCACTACGCAAAAGAGCGTGCACGCGACGCAAAACAGCATTGTGCACGGACCACAAGGGAGCGCACACGCGACGCTGGTTGGCGTCGGGTGCGCACCGCAAAAGGGCATGCAAGCACCACAAAGTAGCGGTGCCAAAGGTACAGGTATTAGCACATGCGCACCTCCGCCGCCCTATGCGGCTGAAGGTGACGGTACAGCCAATACCAAAAATGATAAAAATTTAACAAGTAATTAGTTCCCTATCCTGAGTAATCATAAGGAAAATGTGTGTGTGTAAATGATGAACCTGTTGAAATGTCAGCCATTGCATATGCAGTAAATCTATTAGAAACAGCACTGAACCTAGAAAGGGAAGTAATCCCACCAGCTGTATCAGTAGAAGGGATCCCATCAGTAGTATCAGCAGTGGAAATTGATGAAGGTAGTACAGTGCATTGTAGTAACAGATTGAACACCCAGAGTACTAAGGTAAAAGTTCCCGTAGGTAACCTTAAAAACAGCAAAGTGGTAGGCGTCCATCCTGTCCAGACAATAACAGTTTCCAATGGGAATCTGGACGGAAATGGTGTAGTACCCACGAGGGATGTAGCAATGCATTGTCCATGGACGAGAGCAGAATTACATTCAATAATGACAGATTTTCCTGACCCTAGAAAAGAATTAGCTAAGTGCCAAAAATGTGTAAAAGAATTAGGTAATGCTCATGAGCCAACCAACAAAGATTGGTGTGTGGTATTACGGGCATGTCTTCCATCCAATACCGATGTAAAGAAGTTTATCATGGATTGTGTATTGGATGGAGATGGTCCCTTAACTGATGAGAATAACCAAGATAACATAACACGCATAGTCACCCAATTGGCCGTATATTTTCCAGTGGTAGTGAACTGGAGTAAAATTTTCACCATAAGGTAGAAGGTTAGTGAGTCTGCAGCAGATTATTTCACCAGAGCGTTGCAGACAATCACCCAATATACTGGTATAGAGAATATAAAAGACAACACACACCACAGGGAAGTAGCTGTCATAGTACTTATGGATGGTCTTAAAGATAATCTAAAGATCAGGGTTCAAACTTCTCAGCCTAACTGGAGAGGAATTACTGTAGATGCCCTCAGGGAGTCAGCTATAGAACATGATAAAAACATCCTCAGGAAGAGAGAAACACAAAGTGAGAAGCTAATGGCTTTTAGCATTCAAGTTTTAGAAGGAATGCACACACAGCCACAAAACCCATACCAGACGCAACAACAAAACACATATCAACATACCCAGCCACAAGCCACATACCACACACAACCACAAACTCTCCACACACAACAACCTACACAGCGACAACCTTTCAACATAAGATTTTACAAATGTAACCAGAAAGGACACATAGGTAGAAGCTGTCAAGAGAAAAATTGGGGGACAAATAATAAGAAAACACATAAGTTCACCCCAAAAGGATATGAGCAGAATTCTCAGCAGTCGCCGGTTCACATAGTGGCCGTGAATGCTTTACTGGAGAATGATAGTCAGCTCTAGGGGTCAGGTCATACCTGTAGTCTACAGCGAGTCAGGTTAACTGAGAGTACTAGGGAAGAACCTACAATGACAGTAGATATAGATGGTACTAAACACTCTTCTTGTAGACACAGGGACAACCAGATCCGGTTTAAATTCTCCATCAAATTTGCAGGTGACCAACAAGACAGTACCAGCAATGGGAGTAACTGGTAAAGTGCAGCATTATCCTTTAACCAAATCTGCAGAGGTTACTATCGGGCCACTGCAAACCAAGCATTCCTTTCTTCTGGCGGCAGCAGCTCCTACTAACCTACTGGGAAGGGATTTGTTGTGTAAAATAGGATGTGTCATTTACTGTACCCCTGATGGTATATTCCTAGATATCCCAGAGAAGGTTGCGCATGAGGTAAGGGATATATTGGACACTCCACAAAGGTTAATTTTTCACTCTACCATTTTAGAACAAAGCCCATCCCAAGTAAAAGAGATATTATCTCAGATACCGAGTTCACTTTGGACCAAAGATGAACAGGACACTGGATTGATGGCAAATGTATCTCCTGTAATGGTAAATTTAAAAAGTAATAGGCAAGCTCCAAAAATCCCTCAATACCCGTTAAAACAAGAGGTAGAGCTAGGGGTTTATCCAATAATTGAGAGGTTGTTACAACAGGGGATTTTAATTCGTACAGCTAGCCCAGCTAATAGTCCCATTTTTCCAGTGAAGAAGGCTGGAGGGAGAGGCTATAGGTTAGTACAGGACCATAGGTGTATAAACAAAGTAGTTGAGAGCCAATTCCCTGTAGTGCCCAATCCAGCTGTCATCCTCATGCAAACTCCACCATCTGCAACCCATTTCACTGTCATTGACCTATGTTCTGCCTTCTTCTCTGTCCCTCTTTACCCTGACTGTCAATATCTCTTTGCATTCACCTACAGAGGGGTACAATATACATGGACGCGATTACCCAAGGGTTTCATAGATAGCCCCAGTATTTTCTCTCAAGCCTTACATGACTGGTTGCAATCTTTTCAGCTAGCTAATGGATCTGTTCTAATTCAATATGTAGACGATTTGTTGTTGTGCTCTGATTCGTTTATGTCATGTTTAAATGATACTAAACTGTTGTTACTTCATCTATCACAAACAGGACACAAGGTGGCAAAGGACAAATTACAGCCATGCCAGGCTAAGGTTAAATACTTGGGACACTGTCTAACCCAGGGGCTAAGACATTTGATGACTGACAGAATACAGGCCATACAGACTGTGACACTGCCACAAAACCAACAGCAAATCCGTAGCTTCTTGGGCATGCATGGAAACTGCAGAATGTGGATCCCATGTTTTTCTATTTTGGCATTACCATTGCAGGAATTGGTGTCATCCTCAAAGCCCAACCGTGTCACACACACTAAGGAAACAGAGCAGGCTTTCCTTAACCTTAAGGATAGTCTGACAAGAGCACCTGCCCTGGGAATACCAGATTATGAAAAACCTTTTGAGTTATATTGTACGGAGGCTGATGGCTGCGTAGCAGGTGTCCTCACACAAAAACACGGTGATGCTAGCAGACCTGTAGCATACTACAGTGCACAATTGGACACTGTGGCAAGATCACTCCCAACGTGTTTAAGAAGTGTAGCAGCATCCGCTTTTCAGGTCGATAAGAGTGAGGATGTAGTATTAGGTCATGATATGACTGTATATACACCACATGCTGTATCTGCTTTGCTGAATTCTGCCCAAACCAGACATGTTTCTTCAGCTAGGTTCACGAAATGGAACTAGCTCTGATGGCACCTGCAAATATTACCATTAAAAGGTGCAATACGTTAAATCCAGCAACGTACTTACCATATGTGCCTCGGGATGCACAAAGGGTGGAGAGAGGTGAGTTGCTGGTTGAAGGTGAGTTTTGCAGGTATAATGACACACATGATTGTATGGAGTATTTGAATCAGACCTTTACTGCTAGACCTGACATACGTGATACACCATTAGAAAATGTAGATGTGACATTTTACACGGATGGGAGTTGTCATAGACAAACTGACAAGGTGAATTATGCACAGGTTATGCTGTTGTAGATGACGAGGATGTTGTAGAAGCCGAACCACTTGGTCCACTTCACTCAGCACAGGTGGCTGAACTGGTGGCATTGAGGAGAGCGTGTGAGCTGGCAGAAGGTAAGTCAGCTAATATCTACACTGACTCTAGGTATGCCTTCGGGGTAGTACACGATTTTGCACACTTAAACCACAGAAAAGGACTCTTGACAGCGATCCAGCTACCAAAGGCAGAAACTGTCATCAAATGTAAAGCCCATACATATGAAGAAGACCCCGTGTCACTGGGCAATAACAGAGCAGACGAAGCTGCCAAATGGGCAGCAGGATTAAAAGTAAACATGCAAATTGATAAAATTATGGTTTTCCAAATGATTGACACCCGGAAATTAATTGAGATGTGAAATTGGGTGTCCCATACAGGAAAAGGCAGTCTGGAGATCAAAGGGATGTGGTCAGGAGTCCTCTGGACTCTGGAGAGATGGACAAGGGGATATTACCCAAACCTGGCTGAGGCAGCGCATGATCTGACTCATCTGGGAAAACAAGGTATGTGCAAGTTGGTCAGAGCATATTGGTGTGCCCCAGGCTTTTCTTCCCAAGCTGAAAAAAAGGCAATGTCCTGCCTAACCTGCTTGAGGAAAAACGTTGGGAAGACAATACCAACTGAGCCATCTCATATCCCTCCGACAGACGGTCCTTTTCAGGTAATACAAATTGATTTCATCCAATTACCACCCTGCAGGAATCTCAAGTATGTATTAGTTTGTACCGATGTGTTTTCTAATTGGGTCGAGGCATATCCAGCTGCCACTAATACTGCTGTATTTACTGCTAAAAAGATTGTTCAGGAATTTGTATGCAGATACGGTATCCCTAGATCATAGAAAGCGATAGGGGTACTCATTTCACTGGAGATGTTTTCCAGAACATGTGTAAGTTAATGGGTATTAATAGTAGACTTCACACCCCCTACCGACCACAAGCCAGTGCGAAGGTGGAGAGAGTGAACGATACTATTAAGAACAAACTGAGTAAGATCATGGCTGAAACTGGATTAGGATGGCCAGAAGCCTTACCGCTAGTCCTCCATAGCATAAGGACCATTCCTAGACCTCCTCTTTATCTGTCCCCCTTTGAGATACTGTTTGGTAGACAACCTCATTTAATTATATGTCCACAGGATGATCTGAAGACTAATAACGAGGTTACTGTGAAATATCTTCTAACAATGAGTAAACAGTTGAAACAGCAGCAACAGAAATTAAAAATGTTGTTACCTGACATGCCTGAAACAAACTGTCATGATGTTGAACCTGGAGAATATGTTATGATCCGAAATTTCTTACGTTCAGGTTGTTTGACAGATCGGTGGGAAGGTCCGTATCAAGTGTTACTGGCAAGTACGACATCATTGAAAGTAGCAGAGAGAGATACCTGGGTCCATTCCACTCACTGCAGAAAGGTCATCCACCCAGAGTAGATACAAGGCGGAGTCGAGACAGATAACGTGGACCTGTCGATTGCGAGACTGTTCCGGGAGAGTTAGAGACTGCAGTGGAACACCTGAGCTAGGGAAATCTGCAGGCCACTATTCCAGAAATGGAGTGGCGTGCTGGGTTTGTGTTTCCTTCCAGGGTTCTCATCATACTCATTTGTTTCGTAATTTTCTGTTTCTGTGATGGAGGACAGATGACGGAGAGGGAGGATGATGGTGATATTGATGGAGTGGGGTCAGGAGAAGGAGCGATCAAACAATCAGGGCGGTATATGGCAAAACTCAGTACAGTAATTATTAAGAGATCTGTTATTCTAGAAACTCTGAGTCAGTGTGAAGGGCTATTGTCTGAGGAATACTGTATGTGTGCGAACTGTGGATCCCTAATTGATGAAAAGTGCATCCAACGATGCCAGTCCAAGAATAATCTGTATTTGGGCGAGCATCCTTTAGAGGATTACCATTCCTTAGTGGGTAAGGTCTTAAACCAGACTGAATGTTGGGTGTGCACTCACGTGCCTCAGGGACAACATAATGTAGGTTTAGTACCATTCCCATTAAATGTCTCGGAGGTTCATGGATTACAGAAAGGGAAAACGCTGGATGGGAAATTCATTAGGTCCAAACCTCCAAATTTTAAGCTCCACCAGTATCAAGCAGATAGATCTCTCTTATGTTTAAACATCACCAATTTCAACAAACCAGGAAGTTGGGAGGTGACCGGGAACAACCAGACAATGACCTTTTCATACAGAGCTGATAATGATCCACTAGATGATAAACTTCTACACGACATTACTATCAGTGGGAGATATTTCCGGTATAGGTATACTCGTAGTCCCATCAAGGAAATGGTTGGCAGAGTACCAGTAGGGTACTGTGCAGATATTATACAACTGGAGACATGTACCAGTCAAATGGGAGAACCTGGCATAGGATCTTTTGTCAGAGAAATGTGTTTAATGGTAATGATGCATTCTATTCCTTATGTACTCCCAGACAATGTGTATTTTATGTGTGGAAGGAAAGCGTACAAGTGGCTCAATCCGAGTTCTGAAGGATTATGTTACCTAGGAATGGTAGTTCCAGAGGTTATGACCCTTACACATGGTGAAATTCTGGGTATTCATAAAAACACACCATCCTCATATCTTCATACATAGTATGAACACAGAGAGAAAAGAAACATGATACCTGGTGAAGTACATACAGCCACACAGTTGATTAGTGAAACAACTGGCTTCCAAATTTTGGTAGCATTAGATCCCGCCAGGATCACTTGGGGTACTTTAAATTTTATATACATCCAAGACCTTGCTAAATTAATAGATAATATCACCGAGATGTATGATGACACGTTCAGGAACACAGGTAAGGAGCTACAGGCCTATAAGAAAGAACTTGTGCAACATATACTAGTTTTAAACTATTTACCAGCTGTTACTGGTGGTTACTGTGTGACTCTGGCCACCCAAATTGGTTTCAAGTGTTGCACGTACATCACCAATAATACTAGTGATCCCAAGGAGGTGATAGACCAGAAGATGGATGAGATTCTGCAGCTGAAATGGGAATTTCGAAAGAACCATAATACCTCATTGACTGAGGTGGAGGAAAAGGTAGAAGAGTGGTTCTCGTGGTTGAACCCTGTAAAATGGTTCTCCGGTCTAGGAGAGTGGGTCCAGGAAATGGTTGCTAGTGTAGGTAAGCTCCTCATATTGGTTGTCATCTTAGTAATTGGCTTATGTGTCAGATGTGTTCCTACTGTGTTGAAGTGTGAAAAATGTACTGCTAAGGCAAACAGGGAGAATGAAATTATGATAGTGGTTAGTAGTAATAGTATGGATATCAAGGTAACTGAAGAACTGCATTACAATCCTGAACTAGAATGTACCATCAGATGATGAAAGGTGGATAGATTCAGCCATGTATGAAAAATATGATTGAATGTTACGCTAAACATCTTAAATAATGAAGTTCCTATCCTGTCAAGACTTCCTTTATAGGTTAGGTGCATCCCCACATCTTTCCCCTGATCTTCAGAGAACCGAGGTGTGCGTATAAGTGTAGTTTTATGTCCCCCCAAGGGGCGCATTATTGATGGTTTAATGACCGAATTGTGCCATCCCATAATATAACATTATATATTATTTTATAGTGTATGACTGAATAGATTAAGACCAAAGTGTGATAGCGCTTTCGTTGCTATCAAAGGGTGGTCTGTTGAAGCCGGATGATTGGCTGAGACCAAATCTTTTAAATTAATATCTGGCAATGCCATTTTGCTTTGCATCTAACAATGCCATTTTGCCTCATCAGCACGATACCATTGTGTACGATGCTAAACTCGGTTATTAGCGTTGTGAGTTTGTTTTCCTACTGCATATTGTTGAAAGTCCAAACAAAACCTATATGCACATTAGATAATACATATAAAATATACAAGATGCACAATGCACATTTGTGCTGTACATCAAAGCCTGCAGATAAGCACAAAACACATAGACGCACAACGCATACTAGCGAAAGTACACAATATTCTCACACTCACACATGCACGCACTTATAAAAAGATTCCCTCACATTAAGCTTGATATTAGAAGTTTTATTAGCAAATGCTTATGTTGTGAAATGTTATGTATATGATATTTAAGGTGCAGAAACTAGTAGACAAGTCATGTTTGGTACCATTCTAAATCCCTGTTTATTCGCAGATCTCCGGTTCTATCGGCAAGGAGATCGCATCATGTGTCCGCAAGTTATGAATTATAGGGAATTAGTGATTAGAATGTATACCTCTGTATGTAGTGTCTTTGGCTAGTTTAAACCAGTTCTTCAGCGGGAAAACCACACAAAGCAACTTCTGAGGAACTGGGACATACCCCTAGTGACACTGTATGAACTGACCTATGACCTGCATCGTACCAGAATGTCCAGGAGCAAGAACCAATGGAAATCTGTCAACTAGTTTCTTTGTTAGAGTTGAACTCTGTAAGGTATATAACCTGAGTACTGATTATAGTATACAGCCATTCTCCTTGGATGACCACAGGCTTCTGGATAGACAACTGTATACTGGGACCAGTGCGCACGCGTATGTATCGGCTTGTACCTTTTATTTACTTGATTTTTGCGCTAATTGTTTAGATCAAAGCGCGTTATACTTTTTCCTTGAATAATATAATTTTTTGTGCTTTGGAACCACACGATTGGACTGGAAAGCAATTATTTCTTAAGCAACTGGTAGCGCTAAATAGCGACAATTGGGTATAGCGATTGAGGGGTATCAACAGTGATATATATATATATATATATATATATATATAAAAAATATCATACAAACTCGGCACTCACATGCTTTTCAAACTGCAACTCCTTTAAACATAGGGAATGTTGGTTCCAAAATATTGCAATAATTTGTTAAGCTGGCCACCGCTTCACGGTCGTTTTTCAAAAAGGAGTACTTAAGGAGTGCTGGGCTCACCCCCAGCCTGACGTTAAATGTGAGGCGTGTCATAGGGCACGTCCCCAATTAGCGTCACTTAGGGGGCGTGACCTATGGTAATTAGGTCACTGCCCTTTTTGGGCACGCGCGCAGGGTGAGGGAATGTCGAAAATCCCTCTCCGCACAGGGCGCGGCAACACCTGGAGCTGGCCTTGTCTAAGTAGAAGCAGCCTATTTACTGTATAGCTGCCACCAGATCTCCATTACTACCACGATTTTGTTACTGTATTGTTAAGATTGTTTTTGTGATGGTTTTACAGCAGGCAATCTACAGTAATCATCTCTTCTACTTAGTCCACGTGAACATGTAATCTGAAATACAAAATGTTAAGATAAATATTATTTGCTCAGATTAGAAGGAGACATTTTCTTACCAATGTACCAGACCAATAAGTCACACCAGTGTCAAATACAGCATCTATGATACCACACCATGTATCATGGCATATGACAGTCAGAGCAATGCCAAATACAATATGATTTATTCCTATAACTATCTGGGTCACCTGTAAAAGAAAAAAAAACAAGAGCTAATTATTTCTTCAATTAGATCAACATCTCAGATTACATCTCATAAAAACACACATCCAGAGGAGGCTTATGGGTACATTTACTAAAGTGAGAGTTTTTAGAAGTGGAGATGTTGCCCATAGCAACCAATCAGATTCTAGCTATTATCTTCTAGAAGGTGCTAGTTAAATGTTAAGTAGAATATTTTTGGTTGCATCTCCCTTTCTAAAAACTCTCACTTTAGTAAATATACCCCTTAGAGTAGTTTAAAGTGGTGAGCTCGTACTCCTTGAACATTGGGCCTGATTCAGAGTTGAACGCTATGCCGATTTACACGCAGTTCAGCGATTATCGGTTATCTGCGCATGCATCGCAGCTGCATTACGTAAGCATGGCGAATGAATTGCAATCGATTTCACTGTGGGGATTCAGGGGCCTATTCATCAACACTAAAATTATGGACATTTTCCTTAATTGTCATTATTTTAGTATTTATTAACACACTTAACACAGGAGATATCACTGATTTCTCCTGGTTAAGTCCTCCTGCGTTAATTTCCACACTGCCCGTACATTAGTACATTAGTATGGGGATATGGAAATTAGGCTATTCAACAAATTCCAAAAATTATGTATTTTCTGAATTTGATGGGGTTACTATACGCCACTCTCAGGTGGTGTATAGTGGGTGATACCTACCTGCTTTCAGATGGGCAGGTCCTCCTCCTGCGCACTGACTGTGTGTGCTCCCCTCTGTTCCCCAATGGCACTTGTAAGTGCTTTTTCAATTATCAGTTTATGCCTAGCCTTGGGTCCGGGCGGTAGGTCGCGGTTCGTGGCTGCAGCCTGACAGAGGGGTGGGGAGGGGGGGGGGGGGATGTGGCTGCGGGACATTTTTTTTATATCCAGTTACCGCAGCTGTAATCAGTGCTGTGCATAGTAATCAGTGCTGTGCATACACCGCTTCTGTGACCAGCATAAGGTAGGAGCAGGCAGGGAAAAATATCTATTTTCCGAAGAGCTATCACAAAAATTTTCGGAATAGATAGTTATGGGGAGGAGGAATGATGAATTCCTCCGGTAATTAGGTAGAACTCCATGCGAGTTCTAAACCTAATTACTTCATACTTACCTACTTTTAATACTCTCTTCCCGGGAGAAGCCCGGGTAAGAGAAGCAGCAGGGGGCCGATGGGGGCGGGGCCTAACGATTCGCATCATTACGCCCCGCTACAGACAGAATGGGTATGATATCCCGGCTGTTGGGATGCCGCTGGTAAGAATACCAACAGCGGCATCCCAATAGCCAGAAGCCCGACACCCATAGCAACTAATGGTAAATATGTCCCTACCCCTTCCCTAACCCTTACTCCTTCCCCAGTGCCTATCCCTAACCTACTCCTCTAGTGCTAAGCCTAACCTCCCCCTCCCCGCACCCTAATCCTAACTCCCCCCCTAGTGCCTAACCCTAACCTCCCCCTCCCCGCATCCTAATCCTATGATGTAGTGGTGGGTGTCTGGTCCTGGACGCACCCCTCCCCAACATCCCGATTTCAGCGAAGTGGCCCGCGGGTGGTCAAATCGGGAGGTATACATATGAAATGGGTAGTACATGAAGGATCTGTTAGAGGCAAAAATCTAAAAATAAAATGAAAACAGTCTATAAAACTAATGAAATAAAAAATCATTAATCAACCATTTTAGTTTCCTGTTCAAGGAAGCCGTAACACCGTACAGCATGTAGGGTGTGATGAGCATCAGCAGCTGCGGTGGCTCTTAGGACAGTACAGCTGCGAATCACCTGTTCAGTGATGTTCTAGGCGAAGGCTACGACATTGTCGATCGGGTGCGGTGACACGCCAGCATGGTGATTTTTCTCCAATATCATTCTATACTTCATTATCTCCTTTACAAAAACAGTGTGCAGGGAAAACCGTTATGGCAGCCAGGGACTATATATATTTACAGCTTACAAATTAAGTTTACACAATGTTGAAAGAAAAACTTGGATTTATTGGAATGCTTGTAGAAGACTTGTGAGAATAAGGGGTCTATTTACTAAGCAGTGTTAGGAGACAGAGGGCCTGATTCTGAGCCGGACGCTGTGAACGAGCGCCCCCGCTCTGAATCAGGGCTTTGTTTTTTAATGTTGCGACCTCTTGGCCGCTCGCATAGCTGTGGGTTACCACCCACAGCTTATGCGAGCGTCCATGATGATGGTCGCGATGGTCAAGACCATCGCGACCATCGGGTTTGCGACGAGACCCTTGCGGTAGGGTCTCGTTGCCGCAAGCCCAAGAGTGCTTTTGGCTCCATCAGAGCCAAAAGCACTCCCACTGACATCACTTGTGATGTCAGTGGGGCCAACCCCAGATAGTAGGCGTTCCCATGGGAACGCCTCCGTCTGGGCAGACACGCTCCCGGCCTGCCCACCAAAGGGGGCGTGCTGTCACTCAACATCGACAGCACGCCCCCTTTGTAGCGAGACCCGGAGCGACGGCTTCGAATAGCGCTCGCGAGCGGGTCTGAATCAGGCCCAGAGTGAAAAGTGATAAGAAAGTGATAAGGTGCCAAGCCAATCAGCTCTCAACTGTCATCTCACAGGCTGTGTTTGAAAAATGACAGTTGGGAGCTGATTGGCTGGCACCTTATCACTTTCTTATCATTTTTCACTCTGTCTCCTAACACTGCTTAGTAAATAGACCCCTAAGAGCCTTACTGCTTTTCACTGATTAGAATCATCTTCTTTCTTCCCCATGACATGGAGACAATTGTTGCTCGTTGCGCCCTACCTCATTCCAGGATCAGGTGATATGTTCTGAACAAACATGCCTTATGCCGGGTACACACTAGACGACCCACGATGTGACGAACGACATATCGCGTGGACCAGGGCCGGCTCTAGGGGTGTTCGACCAGTGTGGTCGAACAGGGGCACCACCCGTAGAGGGCGCGCCCCTCCCCTACATCCCGTCTCGCTGTTCCACCCGTGGGTCAAAGTGGCCCGCGGGTGGTCAAATCGGGAGGTTGGGGACCCCCACAGCTGTGCGGCGGTGCCGGACCCCGTCATCCATTCAGTGACGGGAGAGGGCTGGGGGAAGCCCAGCTAGTGAGGCTCTCCCCAGCTTGATGTAATTACGCCACACCTCCATTTTTGGCCGCACACCCTGTTAACAGGCCCCTGGAGCCAGCTCAGTGTGCTACAATGCAGCGGGTTGGGCGTTTTCTCATGCAAAGTTCCATTTTCGGGTGATGGAGATTTCCTGCCCTCTTCATCTAAACTGCAGCTGCCCTATGGGTCACTGCAGCTGGCCGATGGTACGCAGATTAACTGATGCTGCGTTGAACAACGTAGCTCGGTTAAGTAATGCACAAGGGGCGTGATGCCTCCTGTGCATTAGCATATCTGCAAGGATAGCAATTGCAAAGCTGCCTGAGTGCAGCTTTGCAATTACAATCCTTACTGAATCAGGCCCTGTGAGTGGTGTTTTGCAGTGTCTGTAGTGCACTGTGAGTGGTGTTTTGCAGTGTCAGTAGTACACTGTGAGTGGTGTTTTGCAGTGTCTGTAGTACACTGTGACTGGTGTTTTGCAGCGTTTGTTGTGCACTGTGACTGGTGTTTTGCAGCGTTTGTTGTGCACTGTGACTGGTGTTTTGCAGCGTTTGTTGTGCACTGTGAGTGGTGTTTTGCAGCATCTGTAGTGCACTGTGAGTGGTGTTTTGCAGCGTCTGTAGTGCACTGTGAGTGGTGTTTTGCAGCGTCTGTAGTGCACTGTGAGTGGTGTTTTGCAGCGTCTGTAGTGCACTGTGAGTGGTGTTTTGCAGCGTCTGTTGTACACGGTGACTGGTATTTAGCAGCGTCTGTAGGGCACTGTGGGTGGTGTTTTGCAGCGTCTGTTGTGCACTGTGAGTGGTGTTTTGCTGCATCTGTAGTGTGCTGTAACTGGTGTTTTGCAGCATCTGTTGTGCCCTCTGAGTGGTATTTTGCAGCGTCTGTTGTGCACTGTGAGTGGTGTTTTGCAGCGGCTGTAGTGCACTGTGAGTGGTGTTTTGCAGCGTCTGTAGTGTACTGTGTGTGGTGTTTTGCAGCATCTGTTGTGCACTGTGAGTGGTGTTTTGCAGCGTCTCTTGTGCACTGTGAGTGGTGTTTTGCAGCATCTGTAGTACACTGTGAGTGGTGTTTTGCAGCGGCTGTAGTGCACTGTGAGTGGTGTTTTGCAGCATCTGTAGTACACTGAGTGGTGTTTGTCAGCGGCTGTAGTGCACTGTGAGTGGTGTTTTGCAGTGGCTGTAGTGCACTGTGAGTGGTGTTTTGCAGCGTCTGTTGTGCACTGTGAGTGGTGTTTTGCAGCGTCTGTTGTGCATTGTGAGTGGTGTTTTGCAGCGTCTGTTGTGCACTGTGAGTGGTGTTTTGCAGCGTCTGTTGTGCACTGTGAGTGGTGTTTTGCAGCGTCTGTTGTGCACTGTGAGTGGTGTTTTGCAGCGTCTGTAGTGCGCTGTAACTGGTGTTTTGCAGCATCTGTTGTGCACTGTGAGTGGTATTTTGCAGCATCTGTTGTGCACTGTGAGTGGTGTTTTGCAGCATCTGTTGTGCACTGTGAGTGGTGTTTTGCAGTGTCTGTTGTGCACTGTGAGTGGTGTTTTGCTGCGGCTGTAGTGCACTGTGAGTGGTGTTTTGCAGTGTCTGTTGTGCACTGTGAGTGGTGTTTTGCTGCTGCTGTAGTGCACTGTGAGTGGTGTTTTGCAGTGTCTGTTGTGCACTGTGAGTGGTGTTTTGCAGCGTCTGTTGTGCACTGTGAGTGGTGTTTTGCAGCATCTGTTGTGCACTGTGAGTGGTGTTTTGCAGCATCTGTAGTGTGCTGTAACTGGTGTTTTGCAGCATCTGTTGTGCCCTCTGAGTGGTATTTTGCAGCGTCTGTTGTGCACTGTGAGTGGTGTTTTGCAGCGGCTGTAGTGCACTGTGAGTGGTGTTTTGCAGCGTCTGTAGTGTACTGTGTGTGGCGTTTTGCAGCATCTGTTGTGCACTGTGAGTGGTGTTTTGCAGCGTCTCTTGTGCACTGTGAGTGGTGTTTTGCAGCATCTGTAGTACACTGTGAATGGTGTTTTGCAGCGGCTGTAGTGCACTGTGAGTGGTGTTTTGCAGCATCTGTAGTGCACTGTGAGTGGTGTTTTGCAGCGTCTGTTGTGCACTGTGAGTGGTGTTTTGCAGCATCTGTAGTGCACTGTGAGTGGTGTTTTGCAGCGTCTGTTGTGCACTGTAACTGGTGTTTTGCAGCATCTGTTGTGCACTGTGAGTGGTATTTTGCAGCATCTGTTGTGCACTGTGAGTGGTGTTTTGCAGCATCTGTTGTGCACTGTGAGTGGTGTTTTGCAGTGTCTGTTGTGCACTGTGAGTGGTGTTTTGCTGCGGCTGTAGTGCATTGTGAGTGGTGTTTTGCAGCGTCTGTTGTGCACTGTGAGTGGTGTTTTGCTGCATCTGTAGTGTGCTGTAACTGGTGTTTTGCAGCATCTGTTGTGCCCTCTGAGTGGTATTTTGCAGCGTCTGTTGTGCACTGTGAGTGGTGTTTTGCAGCGGCTGTAGTGCACTGTGAGTGGTGTTTTGCAGCGTCTGTAGTGTACTGTGTGTGGTGTTTTGCAGCATCTGTTGTGCACTGTGAGTGGTGTTTTGCAGCGTCTCTTGTGCACTGTGAGTGGTGTTTTGCAGCATCTGTAGTACACTGTGAGTGGTGTTTTGCAGCGGCTGTAGTGCACTGTGAGTGGTGTTTTGCAGCATCTGTAGTACACTGAGTGGTGTTTGTCAGCGGCTGTAGTGCACTGTGAGTGGTGTTTTGCAGTGGCTGTAGTGCACTGTGAGTGGTGTTTTGCAGCGTCTGTTGTGCACTGTGAGTGGTGTTTTGCAGCGTCTGTTGTGCATTGTGAGTGGTGTTTTGCAGCGTCTGTTGTGCACTGTGAGTGGTGTTTTGCAGCGTCTGTTGTGCACTGTGAGTGGTGTTTTGCAGCGTCTGTTGTGCACTGTGAGTGGTGTTTTGCAGCGTCTGTAGTGCGCTGTAACTGGTGTTTTGCAGCATCTGTTGTGCACTGTGAGTGGTATTTTGCAGCATCTGTTGTGCACTGTGAGTGGTGTTTTGCAGCATCTGTTGTGCACTGTGAGTGGTGTTTTGCAGTGTCTGTTGTGCACTGTGAGTGGTGTTTTGCTGCGGCTGTAGTGCACTGTGAGTGGTGTTTTGCAGTGTCTGTTGTGCACTGTGAGTGGTGTTTTGCTGCTGCTGTAGTGCACTGTGAGTGGTGTTTTGCAGTGTCTGTTGTGCACTGTGAGTGGTGTTTTGCAGCGTCTGTTGTGCACTGTGAGTGGTGTTTTGCTGCGGCTGTAGTGCACTGTGAGTGGTGTTTTGCAGCGGCTGTAGTGCACTGTGAGTGGTGTTTTGCAGTGCCTGCAATACGAATAAATAGCAAAACCTAAGAGCGGCTACAGCTGGGGCCCTGAATCAAACAAGACTGGCGGGACTGGAAGCAACCACAGCACCAGTCGCACCGCCAGTTCTAACTAAGGCCCGGGCAGCGCTGGGCTCTTTTGGGTGGCACAAATGTGGTCTGGCCATGACCTATGGAGATGTGACGGCGTGACATCATAGGTCACGCAGCTGTGCACCTTGTCGCCGTCCAGCCTGCATCATACATACCTACCCTCTCACAAGTGTTGGGAGGCTCCCGAATTGTCGGGGAGCCCCCCGCTCCCCCGGAAGAGTATCCACATCTCCCGCCCAGCAGGATGGGGAGATAAATGCCGGGACTCGCGGCTCCGTATGGAGGGGGTAGAGCAAAATTATGCAAAACCGTGTAATTTAGCCTCATCATGCTCACGCAATTCGCTGCAATTTGCCATGAAGGGGCAGGGCCTAATGACGTAGTAAGCCGGCCCGTCCCCCTAAGCAGTCACCAGTGTCTGCCCCCCGGGCATCTCTAGGGGAGCAGATAAGTAAAGTAGGTAAGTATGGCCTGCACTGTGCTCTGTCGCTCTGCAAGTTAGGGTTTATGTATCAAGTGATGAAAATAGCAACCAATTAGCTCTTACCTATTGTTTTATAGACTTTACTTGATAAATGCTACTTCAAAGCTGATTGGTTGCTATAGGCAACTTTTTCACTGGTCCACTTCTCCATGATTTTCATTGCTTGATACACTTAGTCACTGAGGGGCCTATTCATCAACACTAAAAATAATGCTTTTAAGGACATTTTCCTTAATTACCGTTATTTTAGTATTCATGAAGAGACTTAACCAGGAGATATCAGTGATATCTCCTGTGTTAAGTCTCCCTGCGTTGATTTCCACACTCCCCATACATTAGTATGGGGATGTGGAAATTATTGTATTCATCAAATTCCGAAAATTATGTATTTTCGGAATTTCATGGTGTTACTATAAGCCACTGTGAGGTGGTGAATAGCAGGTATCACTTACCTGTGTCAGCGTGGTCAGGTCCCCCGGCGTCTTCCTCCGGCACTTGGTCCCTCCTCTGGCTCCGGTGGTTGCTCAGACACTGTGTTCTCCCAGCAGAACACAATAAAGTTTAGAAAAAAAAAAAGTTTTTTTTTTCTAAACTGTACTGTGGTCTGCTGGGAGAACAGGTGTCAGAGCAGACACCAGATCCAGAGGCGCTGCAGCAGGCAGGTAAGTGCGGGACAGGGGCGAGCTATGCGGAGGGGGGAGGAGGGGGCATTGGGGACGACGACACAAAATGACCGCAGCTGTAGGCAGTGCTGCGCATGCGCTGGTTTTACGGATGTAACAGCGCATGCGCAGCACAGATTCCAGCTGTGGTAAGTTAGTGTAGAGAGGGAAAACTATCTATTTCCCGAAAAAGCTGTCATCGCAAAAATGACAGCTTTTCGAAATAGATACTGATGGGGAGGAGGAATGATGAATTCCTCCGGTAATTAGGTAGAACTCCATGCGAGTTCTAAACCTAATTACCTCCATCAAATTTTAAGTTATGATGAATAGTCCCCTGAGGCTGCAGAAGGGAGGGACTGGGAGCTTCTCTCTCTCCTCTGCTAAAGACATGTCAGGTCAGTATTCTGTGGAGGACTAGGACAATAATTGTGTATTTTAGCATTTTTCTGTGGGGGCCAATGTGTGTATTTTTTCCTGTGGGGGCCAATGTGTGTGCTTTCTTCTCTGTGGGAGCCATTTTGCTTTATGTTTTTCCTGTAGAGGATAATGTGTTTTATTTTTTTTCCGATGGGGGATAATGTGCATGTATTCTTTTTCCCGTCAGGGACAATGCTTGATTCAATTTAGCGTAATGCTGAATAGCCCTATGAGGGAGCACACCCTGAGGGTAGGAGGAGAAATCCGTCAAAAGTGCCAGCTTAGCGCGGCACTAACAGCCAGAGAATGCGAGAACCGGATATTCTCCAACTTAACTGGCAACTGTCGGACCAAACAGCGCGGTGAATTGAATGGCCCCAGGAGCTCCCTACCGGGGCTATTCAGCATCACGCTAAATTGAATCGAGCCATTTCCGGTGGGGGCCAATGCGGGTACTTTTTTCCTGTGGGAGCAATGTGTGATTTTTTTTCTGTGAGGGCCAATATTTTTTATATTTTTCCTTTAGGGAACATTGTGTTTTTTATTTTCCTATGGGGGCTAAGGTGTGTGTTTTCTTTTCTGTGGGGACATTGTGGTCAATTTAATTAGGTGTGAATTGCTAGTTGCTATTTTCTCTTCAAATTTGCATAGCAAATTCATTTTGCAATCCAATTATCAACTCGCACTGAATCAGTCAGACTGAATTCGCATTTTTCCATTCGCAAGGTGAGAAATGGAAAGGAAGATTTTTATTTTAAGGTTAAAATGTTGGGACACTGTGCTGAACCCTTTGGACCCCCTCCCCCCTAATGACTAATTAGCTTAATTAGTCCAATAATTACATGTCATTTTTGGAGGTAAAAATTAAATTGTCCTCAAATTACCCCAAAGTCAACTTTTTGTTAGTTCAGGTACCCCAAATTTAATTAAAATATATTTTTAATTGAAAAATAATTGTTTTAATCATTTTTTTTTCATGATGCCCACAAAGTACCCCCAAAAAATTTTTTTCCTACTTTTGTTTTGCGTTTTTCATTTAATTTGTTTGAGATTAAACGAAAAAAGTTTGCTTTTAATAATTTTTTTTCATTTTTTAAAAAAGCACAAATTAGCCATTTGACACCATTTAAAAACCTACAGTACCTTCCTTATGCCCACAAACAGCCTTTTATACGGTCCTACTAACAAATTATCAAATTTGGGGGGTCCTGGATGGTCTCCCCACTTTTTCATGCACTTCTCTCACATCTCATTTGGCAGTCAATTCGCAAACCTCCGCTGCAAGAACCGCGAATAGGTATTTTTAATTGGATTGGAGAATTATAGGGCATTCGTGCGAAGTCTGCAAGTTTCAAGAAACACACTCGCTACTCGCAATTCGCACCTAACTGGATTGACCCAATTGCGTTTTATTCTTTTTCCTGTGGGGGATAATGTGTGTGTGTTTTTTTTCCCGTAGGGGACAATGGACCTCATTCAGACCCGCTCACAAGCGCTGAGCGCTCGCAAGCAGGTCGATGTTTAGGCCCTGCGCATGCGCTGCGGCCGCACTTTGCGTGCGCAAGCCACAGAGCGAGAGAGAAATTCTCTCGCTCCGGGGCTCGCTACAAAAGGGACGGCTGTCGATGTTGATCAACAGCTCGACCCGTTTTGTAGGTGGGGAGTGGGGGTGGTTTCAGAAACAGAGGCGTTCCTTAAGCAATGCCTGCCGTTTTGTGGGCGGCCGCACTGACATCATCAGTGATGTCAGTGGGGAGCTTCCTGCTCGATCAGAGCAGGAAGCTCCCTGGGGCTTGCGGTTGCCGAGACCCAACCTCAAGGGTCTCAGCGCAAGCCCCGATGGTCGCGATGGTCTTGACCATCGCGACCATCAACCTGGTCGCTCGCTAAAGCTGTGGGTGGTAACACACAGCTAAGCTAGCGACCAGAAGGCCGCACTTCAAAAGACAAGCGGTCGCCCTCATTCAGAGCCAGCGCTCGCATTTTGTGAGCACCTCTGAATGAGGGCCAATGTGTGTGTTTTCTATTTCTGGTAGGGGATAATGTGTGTGTGTTTTTCCAATGGGAGACAATGTGTGTGTTTTTATTATTATTAATAATAATAATAATAATAATAATAAAAGTATTAATTGTGGATATAGTTGGATTGGGGAGGGGGGGGCACTCCAAAAATCTTGCAGGGGATGCTAGTAGTAGATGCAAGTTGTCTGTGTTTTTCAACTGCGTCTGCATCTGCACTGGCGCCAGCTTTAAAAGATTAGAAGGATTCCATGCATTCATGTTCACTGTCATAACGTGTAGTCCATGATCATGCAGTTAGTTGGCTGATGTTTTCAAATAACATCTTTGGCAAAAACAGAACTCCAAAAATCTATACATGTTGAATTTATTAATTAAATCTCAATATAACAATATTTAATTATGGTCCTTTACCAAGTGATTCTATCATGTAAACTCTCATGGGCAGGGCCCTCCTTCCTCATGTTCGTCACTAGCACTATCCTTGCTTCCTATTCTCCTTGCCTCTTGTCTCCTAGTCCCCTTGAGTGATTCTGACTCTGGGGGTCATTCAGACCCGCTCGCGTGCAAAGGACACTCACAAGCGGGTCGATGTTCCCCCACTGCGCATGCGCACGACGGAGGGAGCTCCGTCGTGCGCATGCGCGAGACCCGGACTGCGACAGCCAAGCTGTCGCTCCGTGTCTCGCACCAAAGGGGGCGTGCTGTCGATGTTGATTGACAGCACGCCCCCTTTGGTGGGCGTGCCGGGGGTGTGGCGGCCAGACGGAGGCGTTCCCATGGGAACGCCTACCGTCTGAAGCCGGCCCCGCTGACATCACTAGTGATGTCAGTGGGAGTGATTTTGGCTCTGATAGAGCCAAAATCACTCCAGGGCTTGTGGCAGGGAGACCCTACCGCAGGGTCTCCGTCGCAAGTCCGATGGTCGCGATGGTCAAGACCATCGCGACCATCTTTTTGGCCGCTCGCATATGCTGTGTGTATCATTTTACATATAACTTGGTATAAACGTTTCAAATGACACATTTCTCCTAGTAAAATACTGTTTAAAGAATGATCATGTGATATGATCAAACCCTGACAGTTGTGATGGTAAAAGGGAATCAGAGACATGAACCAACCAAATAATATTACTTAATGGTACATGTAAGCTGGTGCTCATTTATAATAAAGTAATACTCGGCATTAATAAAACTGCACCGCATCCTGGTCAGATCTGAGCTGATGGAAACAGAGAGCAGCAGGGTCACATAATTCCCGGTATAAAGGCTTGCTCAGTAACACGTGACCTTTTACCCAACTTCCTGTGTTCCTGTAACATAATTAATGGAAGCCCTTGCTGGGTTTGCATATGTGAAGTAGACAGTGAATATGAGAGCTACATCTGAAGCGCTACAATCAGGGCCGTAGCTAGGGTAGTGCGGCCGGTGCCATCGCACAGGGCACCACAGGTCAGGGGGCGCTGTTTGGGCCTGTCAAATTTCTGTTTATTATCATTCTTGCTTGTAGCTTCCTCTTATTTCATCCCCAGCATCTCCTGGCCTCTCCTATCTCTTCCCCATGAAGCCATGGCCCTTTTTTGGGTGCATTATGTCCCTTTGAAAAATGAGGCGGGCGCCAATGCTCTTTCTGGCACAGGGCACCAAATAGTCTAGTTACGGCTCTGGCTACAATAGCTCAGTTGTGACCAATCACCAGTGTACACAGTAGATGGCTTAACAGCAGACTATAGGGGAGTCCTGGACCTTTAGTATTCCTTGGTGGGTACACACTAGTCGATATGTTGCCCGACCCAGCAGATCAGACCGACATATCGTCCACATCGGCAAATGTGTACACACTATGAGCAACCATGCGCAATCCCGCAGGGTCGTTCATCGCATCGACAGATCGAGCCTACATGTTGCTCAATCTGTCATATTGATGAATGACTCCATGGTTGTGGATGCGGCTAGTGAGTGACATATCATGCGGTCGTTCACCAGATCATGTGGTGTCAAATGACCACGCGATATGTCGTTTATCGTGTAATAATCGCATCGTGGGTCGGCTGGGTACACACATCGTCTAGTGTGTTCGGCATATCACCTGATCCTGGAATGAGGTAGGACACAACGAGCAACAATCGTCTCCATGTCATGGGGAAGAAAGAAGATGATTCTAATCAGTGAAAAGCAGTAAGGCTCTTAAGCTGGCCACACACTAGACCAACTTACATCCATCCATCCAACTAGTTGATTGGTTGGAATGAAAATCAGGTAAGAAATGAAAGCAAATGACAATCAGTAATTTCCTCCCAAACGCCGGAAAATGGACAAAAACTGTTGTTTGAACAAATTGTTTGGATCAAACATTTAACAAACTTGTCTAATGACCATTTTCATCTGTTTTCTGGCATTTAGGAGCAAATTACTGATCATCAGTTACTCCCATACGTTACCAGATTTCACTCCAACCAATCAACTAGTTGGCTGGTTGGACAAATAATCTTTAGATGTGTGGCCAGCTTTATTCTCACAAGTCTTCTACAAGCGTTCCAATAAACCCATGTTTTTCTCTCAACATCGTGTAAATTAATTTGTAAACTGTAAATATATAGTCCCTGGCTGCCATAACGGTTTTCCCTCCACACTGCTTTTGTAAAGGAGATAATGAAGTATAGAATGATACTGGAGAAAAATCATCACGCTGGCGTGTCACCTTCAACTAGAACATCACTGAACAGGTGATTTGCAGCTGTACAGTCCTATGAGCCATCCAGCAGATCCTTCATGTACTACCCATTTCATATATATATATATATAATATATATATATATGTATACACATATGCACACACAGTGGCAGAACTGCTGTAGTTGCAGCGATTACAGTGGTGATGGGGCCCAGAGACGATGACCTGACCATGCGTGGGGCCCCGAGTAAAGCCTAATTTGGCTGATTCAGGTCAGTATTCCCGGGGGCTTCACTGTGCACTTGCTGCACCCCGCACTTGGCAAGAAGAGCTAAGTAGTGGCTCCTGGAGACGATGGACCAGCATAATCACGCCGCCACGTTTGCCAAGGGGCCCAGCGATTGAGTGCTACTCCCAAGCATATACACAGTAAACAGGATGTGAATGACCCTATTCAAATGAACCAAATTACATTTACATGTTACAAGGTGAAACTGGTCAAAAATAGTTTGTGCCTTTAACTAAGGTACATCTGGAGAATATGAGACTCTTAGCCTTGCTTTTTGAAACACTACTACTGTAAGTAGCCCCAAATCATTGCCTAAATGAACCATATTATTGTCTCTGTAAAAGATCTGTGCCTCCTTCTGTCCATTTTTCCAACCATAGGAAATGTACTCACCCCAAGAGATTCAGGTTCTCCTTGGAAAAATTTTATAATTGGTTTGGGCATTGTGGTTGGAGCATCATTAATCCTCTCCAAAGGTATAATATTTTGTGGACCATCTTGAGATATAGTGACAATGCCCCCAAGATCTGATGGAAGTGCTGACATGGTTCTTCCAGCTATGAGTGATGAGAAACAGACAATTAGCAAGAATGGAAGGGGCAGAGTTTATGGCGATTTTATTATTTGGTTTGGAAGTATAACATGTCATTAGGGATCTGGATTTCTGAAATCCCAACACACCCGAATTTAGGGGTTCGGTGTAGAACCGGGTCAAGGTTTGGATTCACTTTTCTGACCCGGTTTGGATCTGTTGCCAAGTTGTAACTGTGATTTAAAAGCCGAATTCGGGTTTTGGATTCGGACATTTTAGCTGTTTTTTATCAATATTTAATTGATTTTTATTGATTTTTATCCAAAATACAAGTATGAATCCAGATCCAAAACCAGAACACAGGGGTCTGCACACATTTCTACATATCATGTATTGAAACTGCAAGGTTTGAAACCACTATCCCCTTAAATAGAAAGTGTACAAACTGTGTCATTTGCGAAGCTACAGTTAGGAAATCCGTACATCAAAGTAGGCGGCATGGTGCTGGTATATTACATGCTGTTTAACCTATCTTGGCAATTGGACCGGGAAAAAAAATAAAATTTTGTAAGAATATCCCTTCTCTTTAATTTATAAATGGCCAGTCACTACTCATGCCCGCATTAAGACTAAGATGAATATTGTTATCAAGATTAGTATGCAATACATTTAACAATCTACAAATTCTTCATCAGACTTTAGATACTATACATTACTGCAAGCATTTTACTGGCTACTATACAGAAAGCATCTCAGTGACTGCTATACAATACAGAGAGCATGCTAGTGACCAAAATACACACCACAGAAAACATCTCATTGGCCACTATGTAATACAGTCCCAAACCTCTGGTGGCTATACAATACAGGCCCCAAAATCTGTAGTGGTGATGTAGATCTCAAATCTCTAAACTAAGAATACTTTACATTTATGGTAGCGATGCAGGCTGCCAAATAATTGGTGGCTATGAAGACCTTCAAATCTACAAAATGATGATTGTACAATGCTGCCCCCCAGATATCCAAGCCCATCTTTGACCCTAATGACATCCTAGGAAGTGACCCCCTTCTGTTGGAAATGGTGCCCCCTATCTTGCACTGCACTTGGCTTGCTTACTTTAGCATTGGAGAAAGTGATGGTGTCCTTTTCTCCTGGGTAGAGATGGCGATCAACAATAAATGGTAAGCAACCATCGATGGTTTGCTACCAATGGTCGATGGTTTGCCATCGATGACTGAGAGGTAGCAATGTTTTTTTTTTCTTCTGCGTAGGGCAATGGAGCTTAGCACCTCTTCAGGTTGCAACATTGAGTCACTAACCCTATACTGATTGGCCCACTGCCTGCTATTCCCCATAGGAGGAATGTTATCATTAGGTGCAAACCAACAATGGTTGCATGTTGATGGCTTCCTGCCATCAATGTTAACCCACTGATGACCATCACTACTCCTGGGACTGAAGGTTTAGTACTGGGCTATGGCATTATAGCCATGCACCATACTTACGGAGTAGCAATAGAAATTTACCTGCACTATTTGGTGCAAATTCTCTACAGTTTACAGAAGTAATCTCGGAAGATACACTGGGTGGGATGCACCGATGTAAAAAATGCGGTCAAACCCCTGAAAATTAAATTTTCGGGGGTTTGACTGCATTTCTCATATACACCAAGCTCCAGGGCTTGAATATGGTGGGCAACGCCATCTATAGATTGAAAATTGAAGTCTGTGGGATTCTATTTTGCGGCTCCCCCAGGAGGGATCCAATTGGACCCGGAAGTCCTTTACTCACAAAGGACATCTCTTACTGGGAGAGCTGTCCTTTGCGATTTTCTTTATGCATACCAGCATAATTAACGTCCGCATGCAAGCAATGAGTGCGGCATGCATTGCAAATTGCAATGCGTGATGCTTCCCGCTAACACCCCTACACAAACCACTTAAACCCCAAACGTAGTATCCCCTAGCTGGGATACCTGGCTTTGCCTTGGGTGATAAAATGGACATTGAAGCCTGCAGCCTTAAATTTTTACATTGTCCTCGACTACAACCCCTTTCCATTGATCCTGAAAGGGACCCCAATGTTTGCTAACATTGTTTTAGCCCTGAAAATGGTCAATCTATCCATGTATATAGTATTTAGACACTGTTCCCTCAAGCAATGTTACTGTAGTACTTGAGGAAGCAGCTACAATTGCAGTCTGCTTTTGGCTACAAACTTTGGCCATGATTAGATTTTGGAGGAATATTTTTCCTGTTCATGTTTTTCCGTCTAGAAAGACAATACCTCCAGTTTTTCTCGTTACAATAGAACTAATGCTGTTATATGCAACTGTTTAATCATTTCTGTCACAAATCTCTGCAACTTTTCAACATTATAGCTTGTTTCATGTAACATGTCTTTACTAAACCTAGAAATGGTTATTTCTGTCAGGAGTTGGAAGCCCTGGCTGATGCAGACTCTTGCCTACCATATTTTGATTTTTTATCCTCCAAGCAGATGAGAGCTTGATTGAACATTGCATCCGTGCATCGTAACCTTAACTCAAGATTGACTTGTCTTGCTTCATAATGAATGTTTTCATTCATATTTTCTCTAAAGTCAAGCCGGGTTGACTGAGTAAGGCAGCCCATACACAGTAAGATTTTTTACACGATGTGCACGATTTAGATCGGTCGCAACGATCAATCGTGCATATCGTGTGTGGTTTGGCATATTGTACGATGGTGATGCGCGTCCCCGCCATCATACATCAGCATCGTAGTTCTTATGGAAAAACCATAAGATACATGATCCGTCATGCTGTTAAATAGGTAAATGAAGCATCTTGTAAGATGCATCATTTACCATTCACAGCAGCATGCGATGCATCGGGCTGAATTTGAAAACGTACCGAGGTGTCGTCCATTTTCAAATCGCCCCGTGTATGGCCCGCATAACCGTCAGTGCAGGTGCAGTGTGACAGTTGATCCTCTGACCAACTGCTTTTCTGTTGGAGCTCTGCCTGCCCCCCACTTTTACATATCAGCCTGTGCCTTCAGATCAGTACTGTTTTAGGCACTGGAAGACATCCTGAGCAAACTTGCTTAAACAAAAAATTTAAATCAGAGACTCTTTGGCCTACTTGGCGGGCACCATGTAGACCTCCATGGTTCTGACAAACTTCAAACATAGCCAAAAATCTAATCCTGGACAACCTACACCACCATGCCAAATTTGGTGGAGTTAGGTACAAAGATGTGGCCGTGCACAAAGGACAAACAGACAGACAGACACGTTCTTGCTTATTATATAAAGCATACCTCCCAACATGACCCTCTCCAGGAGGGACACAATGCTCCGGTCCTGGACTTCCCTGGTAATTTATGATTGGTGGAGGCTCCAGAAGCGGGGCTGCAGTAGAGTCCAAAATTCAAATAGGGGAGTCACACCAACTGCCAGTGAGTCCCAGCCAGTGATGTTTGGCAGCGTTTGAAATGACAGTTGGTGTGGCTCCCCTATTTGAATTTTGAACTGCGCTGCAGCCCCACCTCTTACCAGGGAAGTCCAGGACCAGAGCATTGTCTCCCTCCTGGAGAGGGTCATGTTGGAAGGTATGTATCTATAAAGGAACCCACGACCCACAATAATATCAGTAAATAAAACGATGCATAATGCTGTGTCCACAACTCTAAGTTCTGCATATACCACTAATACCCTACCTATTACAGCATGCTCAATACTAGCAATAATAACGCTGTTGCACACACACAATAAGCCACACACATTAAAATAGGTCCAACATTGGTAATAATACAGTTCTACATATTATTACCAACCCTCACACATCTTCATTTGCTCCACCCACGTATAATACTACCTCTATATAGTTTTCTAATCCCAAGTCATTTACTATAAATGCCTACAGATAACTGGTCTAAATATAAAGTGTCCAAACACTAAAATCAGTGAACTGTTCTCCTGCATTTCAAAAATTTGTTTTTACTTTAAACACTGCTCAATATTGTTATCCGGAAAAGGCTCCAGACCGCCTAATACAGACTTGTACCAGGAACAAGTTATCTTATTTACGAAATAACTATTTCCTGCTAACACAGCTAATTTCTAGCTAGTACAAATGAATCACAATTTTCATATCATAAGCAACAGATGGAACATGTAAAAAAAATGATTACTATTAATATTTTATTTACATTTTTATATATATATATATATATATATATATATATATATACACAAAGACAATTCTTAGTTTAAAGACAACTTTTCATATTTTCATGGCGGAAACAGCTTTTTTGGGCTAAGGCACCATATTATTTCATTAGGTACAGTATTACGCATAAGGCATAAAGTGCATACAACAGAGGTTTCCAAACTCCGTCCTCAAGGTACCCTAACAGTCCAGGTTTTAAGAATATCCATGCTTGACCACAGGTGACTTAATTAGTACCTCAGTCATTTTGATCTAACTACCTGTGCTCAACCATGGATATCTCTAAAACCTGAACTGTTGGGGTGCCTTCAGGACAGCGTTTTGGAACCTCTGTCATACGAGATCTATGTACCTCATACCCCCATGATCCTATTGAATTGATAGGCTGCTCCCTTTTGAATATTGCTTTTGCCTATACAATGGCTCACAGCTGTATGTAGTAGGTGACATATATACTTTAAGAAAAATTACCTAGGCGCTTGATGAGTAAATACCACACCCTGAATAATCCAGCTGATTGCGGTAGTCAATCCCAAAAATAAATATATAATATATTACAAAAGGCAGCTGGTTAATCAGAGGGTGAATACAATATAACAAGGTTCAAATTTGTAAAATAAATACATTTTATTAAATGAAATACCAATAAAATTCAATATGCATTGATCCTTATTTTCACATGTTATATATTTGAAACATTGTAAGAAATATATATATATATATATATATATATATATATATAATTAATAACAAATGGTCCTGTTCCAGCAGCACCAAGGTGTAGAGTGGCGCTACACCTTTTGAAGCACAATTTTTTTTCTGAAGCGTTCTGCCATTTCAGTGAGGCTAGAGCAGCTTGTGAGCGGTTCCCTCTCCTAGGTTGAACTGAACTCACACGAAGTGAACTACCGCCTGTGTCTGGATTCCTGAAAATTAGTGCTTCAAAAGGTGGAGAGCCGCTCTACACCTTGGTGCTGCTGGAAACAGCACACAAACGGAGATTTTATTCACTACACTGGGGATATTACTGCCTACCACAGCCTTCACACAGAGATCCAGGCTCCCTTCTACACAGGTGAGAGCCACAAATAGTGACACCGTGATTTAAACTGCAAACACACTACAGGTACAATTTTGCTATCAAAGCCTGTCCAAATTATACAGGACCTCTGCACTGCTTATACTCTGTTTGCAGTTGGCAAACATTACAAGACTTGGAATTATGAAAATTCTCCTATTAACACAATTTGGAGATTATTGTCTATTGGTACAGGATCATTTGTTATTAATTTTTCTACATATATATATATTTCTTACAATGTTTCAAATATATAACATGTGAAAATAAGGATCAATGCATATTGAATTTTATTGGTATTTCATTTAATAAAATTAATTTATTTTACAAATTTGAACCTTGTTATATTGTATTCACCCTCTGATTAACAAGCTGCCTTTTGTAATATATGACATATATACTTTAATTTACAATAGCAACTCTGTTCCATGACGACACAAGTTTGATGTGTGTAACTTGCATTCACTTGTGCTGATCCTGGAAGAGAAATCACTGTACATTAACTGTAAACTTTACATTTATTTTAATCTTTTATTTAAGTTCATGTAAACTCTATTTCCACAGTTTTTTTTTTTTTAAGAATATTATTTAATAGATGAAAAGAATACAATGGAGCCTACACAGAGGCTCTAAATAACAGAATACAAAATTTACATCTCGCATATTAAATTTTGTTATACATATTATTTTCATCTAGATTTTTTTGCAAACAATAAAAATAATGAGAGAAATAAAAAATTAAAATAGAAAAAGAAAAAAGTGTAGTGTGGCAGGCAACGTAAAAGAGAGAGGGGAAAAAAGAGGAGAAAAACATAAACCCAACTGGACTCTTGTACAGTTCTATCTACATCTGTAGAAACTCATTATCGGAATGCTGAGGGTGTCTGAAAATTTGAGGTGAATGGATCCCATATTTTAATAAAATTTTGGGAATAATTGCGTAAAATGTTTGTCATATATTCCATAGACTATACGTACCATACCTTAGCTATGATCTAATTTATCGTAGGGACCTTGGTTGTTTTCCACGCTGTTGCAATACTACAGGTAGCAGCCAAAATAACATGTCTAATAAGTTTTTGTTGGTGATGAGTGGCATCTGGGGCACACAGAGGCAATAAGAAATACTGAGGATTAAAGTGGATATTTAACCCGACTGATGTGTGAAGGAGAGATCTGATTTCCTCTCAAAAAAGACATAAGTTTTGTATTTCCACAGTTTCTACTGTCCAGGATTTTAAAGCATTATCACTGGAAAATGTTGACTGTGTAATTGTCACAATGAATCAGTATTGACTGTCAGCACTAGAAAACCATTCCCACACTTTCTACAAATTCCTGCACTTTTTACCACCAATTGCTATTTTTTCCTGGCTTTATAATGCAATATTGATTAAAGAGGAGAATACAAGATGCGGAAACATTTCATATTGTAGTGTCTCTGCCAAGGTCCACTGACAGTATTTGCCAGTTTTCCTGAAAGTTATTTTCACATTTGGCATCTGTCCTCTCTCCCTACATTAAATCTTACAGTTTTGCAATATGCTGATAGTACCTGGTTATGTGATTCCCTCCGAGCTTTACAGAGCAGATTATACTGTCTTATCCTCTATCAGGCTGCTCACTGAATGTTTGTGGCTGTTTACAGAGATAGAAGAATGTTATGACGCTTTCTAGAGGGAGGAGCCCCATGATTTTCATGAAACTCTATGGGCCTGCAGCCAGTTCTAACCACATTGTTAGAAGCTATCCCATGTGAAATGCTGTGTAATCTATTTGGTACAGAGGTATGCCTGGGCATTGGACCTGATGTAAAGCTAAATGAAAAAGATGTCCCATTTGTGTATGAGCAAAAGATGCATCTCCACACATCTGCGCCTTGAGCTGATGCATGCATCCTACCAGGGCCAGCAACAAAAATTTCGGGGCCCGGTACACTGATGTCTCTAGGGGCCCCACTATCTCACCACCACCCCTGATCCCGCACATTCCAACCCTGTATGTGTGATATGTAAAGCACGATATTCTTAACTCCCATAGCCCCATTACCTGCCTCTGACCCCAGCCAGTGTCACCTTCCTCTGTCCCCAGCCCTTATCGCCTTCTTTTGTTCTTTTGTACCCAGCCCCTATCATCTTCTGTCCCCAGGCCCCATCAGCTTCCATTGCCCCAGCCCCATCACCTTCCTCTGCCCCAGCTCCCATCACCTTCCTCTGCCCCAGACCCCATAAGCTTCCTCTGCCCCAGACCCCATCAGCTTCCTCTGCCTCAGCCCCCATCAGCTTCCTCTGCCTCAGCCCCCATCAGCTTCCTCTGCCCCAGCAGCTTCTTCTGCCTCAGTCCCCATCAGCTTCCTCTGCCTCAGCCCCATCAGCTTCCTCTGCCTCAGTCCCCATCAGCTTCCTCTGCCCCAGCCCCCATCAGCTTCCTCTGCCCCAACCCCCATCAGCTTCCTCTGCCTCAGCCCCCATCAGTTTCCTCTGTCCCAGCCCCATCAGCTTCTTCTGCCCCAGCCCCCATCAGTTTCCTCTGCCTCAGCCCCCATCAGTTTCCTCTGCCTCAGCCCCCCATCAGCTTCCTCTGCCTCAGCCCCCCATCATCTTCCACTCTTAGCCCCCAAACAGCTTCCTCTGCCCCAGCCCCCATCAGCTTCCTCTGCTCCAGCCCCCATCAGCTTCTTCCATCCTCAGCACGCAGCCCCATCAGCTTCCTCTGCCCCAGCCCCCATCAGCTTCCTCTATAATCACCTATCCCCAGTAGTACTACCAACCATCCCCTCTACAGCGCAGCTTAGGAAGAGAATAAAATGCGCATCGCACGTGCTTACCTGATGGCCCAGCATGGAAGACATGCGGCGACGTGACCTGTGACATTACGCCACCACGCTGTTCACTTAAAGGTCAGGCCCGGGCTGCAGCTGAGCCATCTGGAAGAGCCCAGCGCTGCCCGGGCCAGGCTACAAGGGAAACAGAGCTGAGGCTTGGCGGTGACTAATGGCGCAGGCAGCTGCGGCCCAGCAGGAACAAGGCGGCCTTGTGTTGCGCCCGTCCGGTCCTCGTGGCCCGGTACGAGTGTACCTGTAGTCTCCCCCTGTCGCCGGGCCTGCATCCTACGGTATGTGCAACCTTAAATCTAGTCTGTAGCTGTGCGTTTTTAGATGGAAACTACACTGTATTGCACATTGTTTTGCAGAGTATAATTCACATCATCTCTTTTGGAGCCAGAAGAAACCAAGGCTAACACATAGAGAACAAACAAACTAAATACAGATAGGGCCCTGGTTCATGACCACAGTACTGTGAGGTAGCAATACTAACCACTGTGCCACATTTCTGCCCAACTAACAGAGGGCCTGATTCAGTGCCACTCGCTCTGACAGAGTGGTCGCTCTGAATCAGGGCTAGGCTTTTTTTTTTTAGGAGCAGCCTCCTGGCCGCTCGCATAGCGGGAACGCCTCCGTTTTGGCAGCCACCCCCCCGGCCCGCCCACCAAATGGGGCGAGCTGTCACTCAACATCGACAGCTCGCCCCCTTTGGTGCGAGACCCGGAGCGATAGATTGCCCCTCGCTAGCCGGGTCTCGCGCATGCGCACAACGGAGCCGGCTCCATCGTGTGCATGCGCTATGGGTCACCATCGACCCGGTTGCGAGCGCTCAGCGTTTGCGACCAGGTCTGAATCAGGCCCAGAATCTATTTAATTTACCTAACATCTTAGATGGTGCAGGACGTCTAAGGAAAATATATTGAACAGTTTCTTAAAATACATCTTCAAACAGTATGACATGTACGATACATGTACGATACAGTACTAATGGACAAATGGCATGACCTGGCAAAAGTGAGGAAGCCATATTGCACCCATAACCCACCCACACTACATAGTAGTGTAACTATGGAGGGGCGGCACAGATTGATGTGGTTGGCTCAAAGGGGGACCTGCTGACAGATGCTTCAGCTGCTGATCCCCAGCTTCCTCTTAGCAGACCAAAATAAATGTATTACAAATAAGTTACAATAAAATATGTATGTGATAGAGGGGGGAGAGTTATCAAATCTTGGAGAGAGAGAAAGTGAAGGATTGATAATGTAAGAAACCAATCAGCTGCTAACTGTCATTTTTCAAGCACAGCCTGTAAACTGACAGTTAGAAGCTGATTGGTTGGTATTTTATGACTCTCCATTTATCTCTCCAAGATTTGATACCAGTCCCCGTGGATACACTTTAGATCATTGTACTTCCCAAACTACTGTACATACAAATAAAAGTAAAGCTAAACATCCTCCCATCAGAGGTGATAGAGCTAATTAATGAACATGCTTGGGAGAGACATAAGGATATCCTTACACAGAACTAAGGATCACATAGGGATTGAGGTTACCATAATGTTAACAAAAGGGGCAGACTACAGTTGATGGGCCAGTGGTTCTTATCTTCCGTCAAATTCTAGATTTCTATGTATGTTTATATGGGAGGATGCATCAACGCTAAAAATGCAGCCAATCCACCAAAATATTTTTGAGGTTTGACTGCATTTTCCATATGCACCAAGCTCCGGAAAGTATTGCCTAATAGAAGTCTTTGGGTTTCTTTTTGGGACACTACCCTGAGAGGGATCAAATAGGGTTGCCTGCGGCTCGCACATGTGCAGAGGGACTCCCAAGTCATAAACCTGGAAGACCCCACGCCGCAAAGGATAGCTCTTATCAGGAGAGCTGTCCTTTCTTAAAATATTAATGCATACAGGTTACTAAATGCCAGTATGCATGCGATTATTGGCGGGATGCATCCCACCCTGTATATAGAAAATGTTCTTTACAATATAGAGCAGTAAGACATCCGCAGCAACAGCCGGATTAATATATTCAGGGTCACCAAGAGGGGGGAAGAGCAGGTATTGGTTACCCAGCCTTGGCCTAGTGTAAGAGGCTTCGGTAGGGGCCCGCGCCAGCTGAGCAAGGATAAGAATTTCCCCTCCTCCTAGTAGTTTTCATTAATTTAATGGAAAGGCAGACATGGCCACACCCTCATGATTTGGCCACGCCTCCCGTATCACCCAGTCTCATCCTATTGGAGTTGGGGGGGAGTTAGGAGTGAGGGCTTAGGGTTAGACATTGGGGAGGGTTAGGCACTAGGGGGGAGGGTTAAGTTTAGGGTGCGGGGAGGGGAGGTTAGGTTTAGGCACTAGGGGGGAGGTTAGGTTTAGCCACCGGGGACAGGCCCAGCGACAGGAGGGTCTAAGGGTACACCTGTACCGGGCCCCACGGTCCAGAGGGGCCCCAAGGTCCACAGTGCACAAAATGGAGCAGCGGGCTCACGGCTCCTGTGGGTGCAGTGCAGCCGCCATCAGGACCCATACTGACCGCCGTGAATCTCGCTGGTAGCCTGTCCCGGGGGCCGGGCATCGATGGGAGCTCAGATGCGGTGCCGGTGTTGACCATGCAGTTGGCAACGCAGCTGCGTGATGTCATAGGTCATGTCGCCAGCACCGCACATCATCTGGTACAGCCGCAACTGTCACTGAAGGAGCATGTGAGTCTGCTGTACACACATGCTCACTCAGCAGGCTGTGGTAGTAAGGGGCTGGAAGCTGGAGACTGTGGAATGTAATAGTAGCTGAGGAAGGTGATAGGAGCTGAGGAAGGTGTTAGGAGCTGAGGAAGGTGTTAGGAGCTGAGGAAGGTGATGGGGGTTGAGGATGGTGATGGGGCTGAGGAAGTTAATGGGGGCTGAGCATGGTGATGGGGGCTGAGGAAAGGGCCTGAGGATGGTGATGGGGGTTGACTGAAGATGGTAATGGGGGCTGAGTTTGGTGATGGGGGCTGAGGATGGTAATGGGGGATGACTGAGGATGGTGATGAGAGTTGAGGATGGTGATGGGGGCTGAAGATGGTGATGGGAGCTGAGGATGGTGACGGGGCAGAGGAAGGTGATGGGGCTGAGGATGGTGATAGGGTTGAGGAAGGTTATAGGAGCTGAGGAAGGTGATTGGGCTGAAAAAGGTAATGAGGACTGAGGATGGTAATGAATAGCTGATGGCTGACAAAGATGACGGGGCTGAGGTTGGTGATGAGAGGCTGAGGGGTGACAAAGTTGATGGGACTGAGGGCCGACAGAGGTGATGAGTGGCTGAGGACTGAGGATGGCTGGCTGCAGACACCATCCCTCCTACCCCTGAGGCTTCCACAGCACTGTCATCAACAAGAACTTGGAAGAGACGGCAGACAAGAACTACAGCCTGCATCATAAGTGACAGAGAGACAGTGTGGTAAGCCATAGTGTATTTTTACTTTATTTAAAGTCTGGCATATCTTTCAATTAACATTATCATGCTTCACATAGCATACATGCAGAGAGAGATTTGTGGGTGCGGGGTCAAAGGTGGTGGGGTTGGGAGTGGTGATGAGGAGGTAGGGCCCCCAGAGAGATCAGTGTATGGGTCCCCAAGATTTCTGTTGCCGGCCCTGACCAGGGAGGGAGGGGTAGGGTTAAGGATTAGACTCACCTTGTGTCCTTATGGGTGTTGGGATTGTAGGGATGCCGCTGTCGGTTTTCTGACCAGCGGCTTCCCGACTGCCAGGATCTCATACCAAACCCTTCAGAAACAGCCTGAGGACTACTGGAGAGAGAAAGTGATCATTAATATCTTGTCATTACATAGAAAATGGGTCTCAGACTGCACACCCTGAACATGTATATATATAATTGGAGGTGCTACTTGTGGAGACCATTGATATATGCAAAAAAAGAAGAAATACAAGTGCACAACTCCTACTGGGTAATAGTATTGTCAGAGTAGGTAATTACTATGGAGTCCATAGTCAGACCGTCCAACAGATAGGGACCTATTTAGGAAGTCATGCGGAAATGGCTATTTAAGCATGGTTCAGGCACGTTTAAGCTGGGATTAAATTTTGGAGCCAGGTCTGATAGATAGATAGATAGATAGATAGATAGATAGATATGAGATAGAAATTAGATAGATAGATAGATAGATATGAGATAGATTGATATTAGACAGATAGATAGATAGATAGATAGATAGATAGATAGTTATGGAGTAGATAGTTATGAGATAGATAGATATGAGATAGATAGATATGAGATAAATAGATTGATATGAGATTGATTGATATGAGATAGATGGCTAGATAGATAGATAGATAGATAGATAGATAGATAGATAGATAGAGATAGATATGAGATAGATTGATATGAGATAGATAGATAGATAAATAGATAGATAGATAGATAGATAGATAGATAGATAGATAGATAGATAGATAGATAGATAGATAGATACAGTCAGGTGCATAAATATTGAGACATTGACAGAATTTTCATATTTTGGCCTCTATTCATCACCACAATGGCTTTGAAATGAAACAAACAAGATGTGCTTTAACTGCAGACTTTCAGATTTAATTTGAGGGTAATTACATCCAAGTCAGGTGAACGGTGTAGGAAATACAACGGTTTCTATATGTGCCTCCCACTTTTTAAGGGGCCAAAAGTAATGGGACTATCAACTCAAAAGCTATTTCATGGACAGGTGTGGGCTATTCCCTCATTATTTCATTATCAATTTGCATTTGGAATCAGTTGCTGTCGACTTTCAATATGAGATCCAAAGAGCTGTCACTATCAGTGAAGCAAGCCATCATTAGGCTGAAAAATCAAAACAAACCCATCAGAGAGATAGCAAAAACATTAGTTGTGGCCAAATCAACTGTTTGGAACATTCTTAAAATGAAAGAACGCACCAGAGAGCTCAGCAACACCAAAGACCCGGAAGACCACGGAAATCAACTGTGGTGTATGACAGAAGAATTATTTCCCTGGTGAAGAAAAACCCCTGAACAACAGTTGGCCAAATCAAGAACACTCTCCAGGAGGTAGGTGTATATGTGTCAAAGTCAACAATCAAGAGAAGACTTCACAAGAGTGAATATAAAGGGTTCACCACAAGATGTAAACCATTGGTGAGCCACAAAAACAGGACGACCAGATTAGAGTTTGCCAAACAACATCTAAAAAAGCCATTACAGTTCTGGAACAACATCCTATGGACAGATGAGACAAAGATCAACTTGTACCAGAGTGATGGGAAGAGAAGAGTATGGAGAAGGAAAGGAACTTCTCATGATCCGAAACATACCACCTCATCAGTGAAGCATGGTGGTGGTAGTGTCATGACGTGGGCATGTATGGCTGCCAATGGAACTGGTTCCCTTGTATCTATTGATGATGTGACTACTGACAAAAGCAGCAGAATGAATTCTGAAGTGTTTCGGGCAATATTATATGCTCGTATTCAGTCAAATGCTTCAGAACTCATTGGACGGCGCTTCACAGTGCAGATGGACAATGACCCAAAGCATACTGCAAAAGCAACCAAAGAGTTTTTAATGGTAAAAAGTGGAATGTTATGCAATGGCCAAGTCAATCCCCTGACCTGAATCCGATTGAGCATGCATTTAACTTGATGAAGACAAAACTTAAGGGAAAATGCCCCAAAAACAAGTAGGAAGTAAAGACATTTGCAGTAGAGGCCTGGCAGAGCATCACCAGGGATGAAACCCAGCGTCTGGTGATGTCTATGCGTTCCAGACTTCAGGCTGTAATTGCCTGCAAAGGATTTGCAACAAAGTATTAAAAAGTGAAAGTTAGATTTAGGATTGTTTAGTTTGTCCCATTACTTTTGGCCCCTTAAAAAGTGAGAGGCATATATAGAAACCGTTGTAATTCCTACACCGTTCACCTGATTTGGATATAATTACCCTCAAATGAATTCTGAAAGTCTGCATTTTAAGCACATCTTGTTTGTTTCATTTCAAAGCCATTGTGGTGGTGAATAGAGGCCAAAATATGAAAATTCTGTCAATGTCCCAATATTTATGCACCTGACTGTAGATAGATAGATAGATAGATAGATAGATAGATAGATAGATAGATAGATATGAGATAGATATATAGATAGATAGATATGAAATAGATAGATATATATGAGATAGATAGATAGATAGATAGATAGATATGAAATAGATAGATTAGACATGTGCCTCATAGTACAATAAATAGATTTACAATATAATATACACCAGCAGTAATATTAGGCCGCCTACCAAGAGCAAATTAATTTGCGCTTGTCTGTGGACTATATTGACAGGTGCTCCTCCAGAGGTGATACAGCTGCCAGATTGTTACCATCCGGGGTCCGTCATAGATGGTGCAGTGTCAGAATTACCGTCTTTCAAGCTAATCATCTTAGCTGAATGTACGTAGGACAAATCTCCCCCTCTAGTTTCTTATTACTTAATAGGCAAGTACATCAGTGGCGTCCCTCCCCGAGGTGACACCCGGTGCGGGTAGGGGCTAAGCCACGCTCTAGCAAAAAGGGGGCATGGCCTTGCTGGATATGGGTGTGGCTTTGCGGGTAGGAAAGAGGCCTTGCGGTTTTAGTCACTCCGGGGGTCCGGGAGATGTGGGCTGCCCCCATGGACAAGTCTGTTTCAAAGTGCCGACTCCCTCACTGTGTCAGGAGCCGAGTGCTGCACGTAATGCTACAGTGCGGCACCCAGGTCCTGTCACTAAGGAGGTGTCACCCTTCTGCGGGATACCTGGGTGCGGCCCGCATCCACCTTGTTGTGACGCCACTGAAGTACGTTACATTTAATAAAAGACATGCTCCAATAGTGTGATATAGTATAATAAAACCAAATCAATTTATTTTCCACATGCACACGTATAGTTAAAAACATACAAGAAATAATAATAAATGATCTTGGGCCTGATGCACTACGGATCGCAACTGTGATCGAGCACGCAATCAGTCGATTGTTGCGATCTGTGCATGCATCGCAGTGCGCTTGTGCGAACTAGCCATTGCGATTGGGACTGCGATCACAGAGACTATGCAGACCAATCTCAGAGTGATTGACAGGAAGTGCCGTTTGTGGGTGGTGAAGGGGGGCATGGCCAGCGAAACGCAGGCGTGCCAGTGCATTCGAACGCAGTTACGTGGGCGTGCATAAATTAGCCACTGCGATGCCCTATTCAGCCTGAGTTCTCATAGCGTGCGATGAGGTTACCAACTTCTGAGTAAGGTCAGGGCTTGTGCAAGTGTGCGTGAGGCTGCGATGGTACTCGATTGTACCGATGGTTTCGCAGTCTTGCTAAACATTACGGATGTGTGTAATGTAAAGTGGGCGACCTTATGTAGTGCTGCGAGGGTATTGTGATCGCAATGGATTAGCATAATATCACAGTTGCACTGCGTACCTAATCGCGATTGCGTTCACAGTTGCGATCCATCAGCTGACAAGGCTGCATCACATGCGACCACGCTGCACTGCTGTGTGGCTTTAGAAGATGAGATCTGTTCTGCATTTGTGCCTCTAACTCCTCGGACCACCCGGCAGTGATACGGCATTCTGTGACCGCTGACATCACTGCCGGAATAGTGCCCCAAAATGCAGTGCAAACCGCATTCCGGAGCGCATGTGCTGGGGATCAAAATGCGAGAAGGGGAACTTGCCAATGGAGGGGTGGGAACTTTTATAATGGGTGCCTATGGACACGGGGTGGTGCAAGACACCCCTTAGGCATATAATTAGTTTAAATAAAATATGCAAATGTATTTTTAAAAATACTTTTTATTAGAGATGTGCAGTTCGGTTCTCCAGAGATCCGAATCCACCCGAATTTCGTGAATCCGGGTAAATCCGAGTCGCGGTTCTAATCTAATGAGCAGATCCAGGTAAATCCGGGTCGCAGTTCTGATCTTTTTGCAAGTCGAGAATTCAGATTTTAAATCCGAATTTTGGGTTTTAGATTGCATAGATTACATGATTTTAGCTGTTTTTAAAACTTTTTATCTATTTTTTATTTTAAAAAATCCAGATCCAAAACCAAAACACTTGAGGGTGGTTTGCAAAATCAAATACAGTGAGGGAGTCGGCACTTTGAAACAGATCCAAATCCTTAAAGGAGATACAGATCCAAAACCAAAACACGGGGATCGGCGCACATCCCTAATTTTTATACTCTATTTAAAAATTTTTTTTAAAAATAAGTCAATTTCTGACCAGTTTTGCCAGGAAAAAATAGTGAGTTATGTGGTTAAATAGGCCCCATAATGTTATTACAGAACAGGAAGTTCGCAGGTTATGCAGCTGTTTTCCAAGGAACATATTGTGCAATGCTTGGCAAATGTTATTGGGGTTATTAGTAAAGGAGAAGTGGCAATTTGCTCATTTTTTTTAATATCGTTTATTAGAGATATAGAAACAAACAACAAAATTAAATAGCATCTCAATATAAACCGAATATTAACAAGTACCATTGCTACTGTCATTTGGGATACTTCTACAGCATCAGGGTTGCATATATAACATTTGATGGTTGTATCTCTGTGCTAGGGATTTGCTGAGGAAGAAATAAAAATTCTGTGCTGTAAGGAAGAGTGCTCGCACAGTCAGAAGCTTGTGCTTAGCTAATCGCCACTAGCTGTCATGTCACATGTGAATTTATGCTGTAACAGTACTTAACATTTCTCAATGTCACAATTACATTTTAAGCAGTCCATTGTGTAACAATATTGTTTTGATGTAATTCTCATTACTGGTAAGGACAAGGGTACATATTTGTACAGTATATACAGGTAGATTTCAGATTGTGTAGAACAGTCCCATTTGTTTCTGTAGTTAAAAAAAACTTTTTCATGGAATTTGCCATTTGAGGCCACCAAAGCTCACTCCCAGTCCCAGTTCGTTGGCCACAAAAGGGGCAGAGTTTTGAAAGATGCCAGTTTCTGGGTAGTTGGGTGCAGGAATCTATTTTGCCTCTTTGTAAATGTTGGGAGGTATGTAACGCTCCTCCATGTGCCTCACAAGGGTCAGTCTGCCACTGTTACAATTTTGTCATCCTTCCAATGTTGCCTTTTCCATAATCCAGGCCAGCACGTTTCATACAAAGGGAACGGTAATCAACAGTAACACACTGCACTCATGGGAAAATATATTAAATATTGAACATAGGCAAAATATAAAACAGGACAACGTTCTACAAGTACAAATCAGCAATAAAACAAGATACTGCGACGTCTCCACCTTACTGAAAGGTTTGAATACTCCTATAGCGGGACATTATCATGCTGTTTTAACAGCTGAGGAGCTGATATGTGAGAGGGAATCACAATGACCTATTACTTAAAATACCACGTTAATCTCCTAAAATGAAAAGCACCACAGCTTAGGGGATGAAAACCACGGTCTTCTACTGTATGACACTTAGCAGTGTTTACTCTATACCGTATGTTGTGTGTTCTGGCTAAAGAGGCCTAATACATCAGCAATCAGAAACAATGATTCAACGATTCTGCATGTTGTCCCAATTTCCCGATTCCCCAATCTGCCAATATGCACCCGTATATTACAGCTGTTTAGTGAACAAGCCCATGTCTGGATCCGGGGAATCTGGTAGCACTCCAGGGCACCCTACCTGCACTTCCTGACTCCGGTCTCTGCAAGGTATTTCCTTCTCCTCTGCTCTACTCTCATGAGGCAATGTTCTGTTTGTCCTGCCATGCTGCTGCATCAGGAAATTACAGAGCAGCCACACCTGACAGCAGATGCAGCCATGACCTCATACTTCATTCCTGAGCCAATGTGCCTATTCGCTCATCACCCGTCCAATGCCTACATCAGCAATCAGAAACAATGATTCAATGCTTCTGCATTTTATCCCCTGATTTAACGATTCCCCAATCCGCCAATATGCACTCATACATTACAGAAAGTTTTCATCGATTCGCAGATCATTTTCAGCAAATAACAGATCTGACAATCGCCAAAAAGCTCATAATTTTACTAGTAACGGTCGGCAAATCGGCTGATTGTTACCATACACTAGCAATCTATAGCCCCAATTGGTCGGTGAAATCCAACATTTTGGACAACCTGATTTACCAAATCCTAATCACTTTTTGGTCGGAATCGGCAATCGGTGAACCCCATACATTGCCGATATTTTTACACAATCATCTGCAAAATGGGGAATTGACCCAAATGATTGCTGATGTATAGGGGCCAGCAGAATTGTACAAAATAAGAATGTTTCCTTATGGTTTACTGGTTATTTTGAGAGTGTACCCAATGCCTCCATAGCATTGCGGTATATCTTGGCTTGAATTAATATGCTTGAAAATGCAGCTTGTCAGTTCACTAGGAGGCTCCAGGGACAGGCTGCGCCAACTTCTGCAAATCATATAGGGTCCCATTTAACAATGAGACATAACCCCTTTAACACACGCTTAAGAGGTTATGTCCTCCTTTCAGTATTTAACAAACCGCGGTAAGCTTAGCTTACCACTGTTTGTCACTGTACCGCTTATGTCATCTATAGATGGTGGTAGAGATACGGTCCCCATTGCCAGCATTGATGAGTCCCTGTTGGGTGAACATGTAATGCAAATGTTCAGACTGGCCAATACATTATACAAAAGCCTGTCACTGGCTGTGATAGGCTGCCAGCAACAGAGCAGAGGATGACTCCAAGGAGGGGGACATCAGTGGACCTTGCCAGAGAGGTAAGTAATGTTAAACACTAACGGCATATTCGTTAGAAATAATGCGATACTAAACTTAATATGCCGCTGGTAATAAGGATTGTTGTTAAATGGGGCCCATAGTTCTGACTGGAAAAAAGGCCTGCTATGAAAATATGCTAATGTTGCAATCTCAAAGCTGTCGCACAGCCAACATGAAGATGCCCACTTCCCCTAACTCACATCCGTAATACCTTCGAAATCCAGCGAAAACATCGGTAACATCGAGGTACATCGGACCCTCAAGCACAATTAGAGCAGTTATGTCCTTACTCAGAAATTGATGCCTCAGTTTTGGCTGGGACGTATAACTCCCCTTAGGGTTCTCACCTAGTTATATCGGTGGCCATTTTTTTGTAGTACTTTGGGCGTGGTAATTTTGGATGAGATAGTTTAAATCACATTAGTATTCTGTCTATGATTGTGCAGTTATAAATAAATACATCAGTGCACAAAATAATGTTGTGCACTGATGTATCTATTTATAACTGCGCAATCATAGACAAAATACTAATTCGATTGAAACTATTATCCAAATTGGCCGCGCCCAAAATACTACAAAAAAATGGCTGCCGATATAACTAGGTGAGAACCCTAAGGGGAGTTATAAGTCCCAGGCAAAATGGAGGCATCCATAGATAACTAAGAAAACGGCTGCCTGTTTAGCCAGTCTCGGCCAGAAAGTACATGGTGCTGAGAATAGGAAGCCGGAAAGTTAACTGCTACATAGGGACAAGATGATGAACGCGATCAGCGTTACTCCTTAAGTGCATTTCACGGCTCAGTGACACTTATGAGTTACTGCGATAGAAAAAGGATCCCGCACATGCAATACAATCCAATACACATTTTATTGTCACCAACATCAGAACAAAACAATGTTGGATTGTCAATTACAAACACTTCAGCATATAAAACAAACCAGTAAACTATTGTCATAATACTCAGGTCAGTGCATTTTGACAGTTCAATAGACGAACAGCTACTGGAAGAAGAGAAGAAGCTATTATATAACCGCTTTGTACGTGTGCGCACACTCCTAAGTCGTACATTTGATGGTAATCTTTAGAAAACCATATAGTTGGGATGACTAGGGTCAGCTAAAATACTTCTAGTCCGCTTTAATACTCTGCTGCCATAGAGAACTTGAATTTGGGGCAATTTCACACCTATTATTTTACTTGCAGTCTTGACCACGCATTCAAGAGCACCCCGATCAGCAGCAGAACAATTTCCAAACCATGTAATAATCCCATAGGTCAGGACTCTCTCTATTATACACCGATAAAAGCTTAGGAGCGTCTCTGAACTCAAACAAGCTTCCTTTAGTCTCCACAGAAAAAAAGGCATTGCTGCGTCCTCTTAACTACAAGTGTAGAATTTAGAGACCAGGTCAGATCCTTTGAGATATGAACTCCCAGAAAATTAAAGGAATCCACCTCCTCAATGACCATATCATCCAAAACCACTGGTAATTTGGGTCCACAATCCACCCTCCTAAAATCAATGCGCATTAGATTTCTGGGAAAACGTCCGGAAACGCCGTGGAAGAGCCAGCCAAATAAACAAATGGGTATAAATATCAAACAGGGACACCCTGGTGACATCCTCCTGATGAAGTCCTGCTGGATATAGTGTAAGAGACTAAACGCGTTGGGGACAGGCTATGACATCCATACTCTGACTGGCTTTTGCAGAATACAGATAAGCTTTATCCACTTTAAATACTACACCATGAGTGCACATGTCCTATTTCTACGCATGTGATTTCTGGAATACCGGGCGATTACACACAAATGGAGGTGGTAGATGCAAGGGGTGAAGTTCTGTTGTCTTTGAGAAGGTGGGGACTCTTTTTAATGTACCAAGGCCTGGTAAGAAAGTGAATCAATACCTGCCTGATATTTGATTTTATATAGTATGCATATTAACTACCTTCTTGGTTACAATGTTTTCGAGGTTATCACACTATTTTTAACCTTTTGTCTTATATATATAGTGACAGGGTCAGCGTAATTCCACATTAAGTAAATGTGATATATCCAGATCTCCCAGGTTTGGCAGAGCAAAGGCATTAGGATTGTGTAAATGTCCAGTTCAGGTGTTGCCTCAATCAGTGCCTGGAAAGGCAGCTGATTACAGACACCTGTGAGAAGCTGGTTTTAGAACTGCAGAGACAATGGGAAAACTGAGCCTGACGGTGAAATATCGCCCAGCTTATAGGCCCGGGGATGACTAGTGTTAGGGATCCTGGACCTGTGAGTCCACTGAAGAAATATTGCTCTATTGGAAGACTTTGTATGACATCTTGCCTGTGAAACTGCCAAATCCTGTAAACCTGCCTGTGGTGAGCAATAAAACTACTGATGGATTTTACTCAGTCTATGTGATTCTAGTAACATTTGGCACCCGAATAGAGACTATTGGAAATTACTATGCAGTAAAAGCCCGGATACAGTGACCGGATCCACCCACAGCAGCAGTGAGACACATTGCTGGACGCTACCTGATGCGCAGCGGCTTGGTAAGTCTGAGACGCTTTACTAGCAGCTGGGTAGGCGAGTGTGGCAGACCAGCCATAAAGCGGCAGTTATACACAGAGAAAACACAGTAATTAAACTGTAAGAGCGCTAACGGGGTCTAATAGTTAATAATAAGATGTAAAATAGAAATATCAATCTGGAACAGCTGTATATAAGAGGGTAGTCAGTCCTCAAAGGATAAACATAGAAACAACAAAATAACAGCGCTCAATAACAGATATGAAAAAGTAAATGATAAAATTTGATAGCTATTACAGTAGCATAAAAATAGCAGTCAATACATAAAATAAGTTCAGACCAATAATTACCAAGTCCAGTGTCCAGTTTACACTTTGATAAACGAAATGCGTCAGAGACTGGTTGCCTTTCCTCCGCCATCAATCCAACTAAAGGAGTGCCATCCAATGCTACATCAGCGTGCCTATCCAGCCATACCAGCACACTGCCGAACCTATGCCCAGGGGACCAGATTTTTTTGCAAAAGCCTGTCAGCATTGCTAATTAGGACCCCAACTATAAACTGGACACTTGACTTGGTAATTATTGGTCTGGACTGAAACTCAAAGCACTATACTTCTAATACCATTGGAACACAATTTTGCCTCCGAGCATTCACGGATTAATTATTTGATTTGTTGGATCGGATAATGCTTTTTATACTTATTTTATGTATTTATTGCTATTTTTATGCTACTGTAATAGCTATTAAATTTTATCAGCGGTTATTTTGTTGTTTCTGTAAAGCGGCAGTTGTTCACAGTGATAATTTGTCTGTGTATATGCAAATTGTGCACAATATAAAGACTGCTTAATTCCTGTGTATGTGGGTGAATGGCCAGGGAATGTGCTGCAGTTTTAAGAGAAGCCAGCTGATATAGATTGCTGGGAATCTGGCTTCCAAAAGAGAAATTATGAAGCATCCTAAGTTTGTCCATAAAGGGATAAAGCAGTATAATATGGAGGAATTTATGAAAGTATTTGCTGAATTGGCTGTAGGGAAGCAGACCCATATTCAGTTATTACAAGCAGAGTTAACAGAAGTGAGGAAAGGTGGGCAGGAGCGAGGGGTGTTACAGAAGCTTACTCCATCTGACGACATTGAAGCTTTTCTGTGCACCTTTGAGCATACTGCTGCACGTTTAAAATGGCCCGAGGAGGAGTGGGCTGCCAGACTTGCTCCCTGTCTCACAGGGGAACATCAGAGAGCATATGTTGATTTAAACGTGACTGAGGCAAACTCATATCCGCACTTGAAAAATATTAGGCAGAGTTGGAGTGACTGGACCTAGCAGAGCTCAGGAGTTTCAGGAATGGTGCTTAAACCCATCTGAAGCTCCAAGGGTCCAGCTGGCCAAATTAGTAAGGAGTGCTTGCATCTGGATAAGAACTCTGCTCAGCGTATAGTGGAGGTGGTGGTTTTGGACCATGCTGTGTGGGTACTAGATTGTGTGGTGCAAGAATGGGCTCTACAGGCTGATCCTCAAATGTTAGCGGTGGTGATTGAATGGTACCTGACCCAGTTGTTAAAGCCAACAACCCACCTCCAGTTGTGTGTTTCGACTGTGGCGAGCCTGGTCATTTGCGCCGGCAATGCCCAAAGCAGGGCAAGCCGATGGACTGTAGTGCTGGAAAAACAATTCAACCAGTGGTCAGCATGGCTGCTGGAAGTACTTCACCAGCGCAAACCACCTTGTTTCGTTTGATGGTGTGAGTGGAAGGCCGGGAGGTCTGGGCCTTAGTGGATACTGGCAGCGAATTAACCATCATCTCTGCCAACCTAGTTCCACCTGGGGCTGATCAGGTGCTACCCCCGGTAAAGAATATATGTGTACATGAGGATGTAGAAGAATGCCCCAGAGTGCACCTCCCAATAGTGATCAAAGGGCGATCCCTGAAGGTGGTAGCCACCAGTCCTCACTACCCATTGATCCTAGGTTGGGACTTTCCGTTGTTACAAGAGGTGGTTACGTGGCATGATGACAGCAGAAGGTCCACATCAGAGGTGTCGAAGGTGCCAAGCTCTGCTGTTTCCCAAAGTTTGGTGGCAGCAACGTCCTCCTTGACCAGTGAGCAGCCAGAAAGGGAGTGAGACCGAGACACAGTGGGTTCCCATTGGCAAGGAAGTGTCCTTGCAGGACTTTGGCCAGGATTAACAGAATGATGGGAACTTGATAAATGCATTTGAAAATGTAGAGTTAAATGGTAGAGTAATCACAGCTTTACTAGCAGAAGGTGTACCATACTTTGCATTGAAAAATAATTGGTTATATCATGTAATCTATTTGTAGGGTAAGAGAGTAGACCAATTGTTGGTGTTAAGGGCGGCTCATACACACCAGTCGGGTGGCCATTTGGGGGAGGAGAAAACTCTTCAGCGTATTCAGTTAAGATTCTTCTGGCCCAGTCATGCAGCTGTAGAAAAGTATTCTCAGGAATGTCCAGTGTGTCAGAAGACAGCACCCCAGCCATGGTTTCGGGCACCCTTGGTTCCCCTCCCTGTTATTTATGTACCTTTTAAGGGAATTGGTATGGATCTGATAGGGCTGGCGGAAAAATCTGCTCATGCGCATCAATACATATTAGTGGCGGTAGATTATGCCACAAGGTACCCGGAGGCCATCCTGCTATGTAACATGAAATCTAGCACTATTGCCCGGGAATTGTTGATGCTATATACCCGCTTGGGAATACCAAAGGAGGTCTTAACGGACCAAGGTACCCCTTCTGTCTCTAAACTAATGAAAGATATGTGCCGACTGTTGAAGGTGGATAGGATTACTACCTCAGTTTACCTCCCGCAAACAGATGGACTTGTTGAACGCTTTAACCAGACCCTTAAACAAATGATAAAAAGGGCGGTGTCTGAGGAAAAGCGAGATTGAGACTTACTCCTACCCTATTTAATGTTTGCAATGCGAAAGGTACCCCAATCCTCTAGGGGATTTAGTACCTCATTCAGAGTCGGTCGTAGCGGCCGCACGGTCGTATGGCCAACGACCGCAAATTCCAATCGTACGGCAGGTCGATCGTAAACAAAGTGACGCCCATTCGTTAGCACTGCACCTCCTCTAGCTACCGACTGATCTGATCGAACGAACGAAACAATCGTAGTCAGGTGCTGTCAGTCGTTGTATGCTAATTATGTTTTGATGTTTGCGGCCGTATGTGTTTTGATGTCATGTTTTCATGGACTATCGATCAGCTTGTTATGAGCTTGTTGTCAATTATCTAATTAAGAGTGTTTAACTCTTGCTGTCCTTTAAAACAAGTTTTTTGTCATGTGTCAATAAACTTTATTGTTCATTTCGTGGGTGTTTTCTCCGTTCTCTTTTTTTTCACACAATTTAAAAAACAAAGTAAGATTTATTATCTGTGAATGTACTGTTGATAAGTGTGTTAACTTTAAAAATGCATGTGCATTTTGCGTTAGGATCATATGCACTCTTATGTTTGCAATTGCACACTGTGTGTTGTAGCCAATCAAATGTGACCTTATTTTTCAGGCCACATGATTAAAGGATTGGCCAATAGTGTTTTTTTTTGGAAACTGAGTAAATATTTTAGCCAATCATCTTATTTTTAGCCCATGTATATTTCATGTTTTCTGAAAAATCGGCCATTGCCATAATGAGAGCCGCGGCCTTTACCAGGAGAGAATTGCTGATCCTGGTGAATATAATGGACAGGCGGATTACTTCCGCAGAGCAGCCCATTTCCAAGCGCATAAAGCAGGTGGCCTATGCGGAGGTGAGGCGAGCCCTGAGAAGTGCGGGATACAGGCGCAATATAGCGCAATTAGAGAGGCGCTGGTCAGATCTGCGCCACCGGTCGCCTGTCCTTTTGATGAATTTGCAGGCGCGACTACGCAGACGTAAGTATGCATTTGTATAAAAGTAATAATTAGTGGACTGTTAAAAATGTATGTTCCTTTTCCAATTATTTTAGTCAGTGTTAAAAAACCCTCCTATATGTTGTCCCTATTGTCCTGAATGTGTAAAGTGTACTTGTATTGTGTAGCCGAAATTGAAAACTAATATTTTTTTTTATGTTTAAATTTTAGAAGCACAGCGGAGACAGAGAAGGGCACGCAGAAATCAAAGAAATGCAGGTGCCAACCTGCAGCCCTCACCCTCACATTCCCCATCTGCTCAACCCAGCCCTCCCTCCCCACCACCATACTCCCCCAGTAACCCTCCCTCCCTCTTCCAATACTCCCCGAGTATTCCTCCCACCCCTGCCCACTCATCCCAAATATCCCCTCCCTTTGATATTTGCAGCTCTATTTCCCCTGCAGCATCTCCGGCAACTTCGACATCTGGGGTTGTGCCACACCACTCTGAGGGTATGTGTTTTGTAATATTTGATTGATTTTTTTTGGTGTTGTTGTTATCCATGTTTTTGTAAACATTTTTGGGCGTTGTTTTTTTTTTTGGTAATTTCAGTATGGGTGTCAAAATCATTGTGCAGTAATGCTGTTTTTCAAAATTGCGACCTTATGTTTTGTGCCTGGGCCTTTTTTTTATTGGGGACCACAAAAATGTAGGTCTTTTGGGCTTTTAAAAATGTTTTGTATTTTTTTGAATAAATGATTTCATTTGGATTAGTATTTTAGAATGTTAAAAAACATGTCACACAACTTGGCAAGGTGCTAGGAACCAGACTATAATGTTGTGTACACTGTGTTTAAAATGTACTAAGATGTAACTTCATTAGGAAAAGTGATGTTTGCCATAGCAAACAAACACATTGTATTTTAGGATTATCAAGAACATTCTAGAAGTGAATACGTGCATTGTGTTTTAAGGATATGGCCATCATGACTTAAGAATACACCTCCCATTATTTTTAACATCATCATAGGGTTTTTTGGCTTATGCCACATAGTTAGGGTTTCCAATTATTTTTACACCATAAAAGTATAAACATATTAATAATGTTGTGTGGCTGAAACTTTCAAACACACCCTAACATCATTGTGTTTACCCACTTTTTGGTACATTGAATAATGTGTAATGTTCAAATGTTTGTAATTTTTATTAAGTTTTTAAACTAAAAAAAATGTTTATGTCCACAGATCTAACCCACATCCTGAGGCAAAAGAGGGAGGAGCTGCGAACCACAAGTGGACATTTAATGCAGGCCTACTGCTGCCTTCAACGCATTGTGGGGAGTTTGGAGCAATTTTAGTTTTTTTTCATATTTGTCCATTTTTCTAATTAATATTATATTACAAAGCCTGCAATTTGGAAAGCCTGCAATTTCAAAAAACTTCTGCTTTACCACATCAAGGGCTTCCGTATCCAAAGGCATACTAATAAAATGTGCTATATGATTGAAGAATGCATCTAGCACACGCCTCAGGAGCCGTGAAAATGAGGGCTGGGAGAGGCCAACCACCAGCCCCACAGTGGTTTGGAAGGACCCCGAGGTGCAGAAATGTAACACCGCCAACAGCTGTGTAAGTGGTGAGATTGCTGTTGGAATGTGAATCTGACTTTCTAGATCATTCTTTATTATTGAAAGGGGCAGGCGATAAGTGGTTACAACCACATCATCAGGCATTCCAAAAAGGGCGACACGTGTTCTATAAATCTTAGCCCTTGCACGCCTCCTATGCCTACACCCAGGAGGAGGCTGAGGAAGGTTGGTGGGGGGCAACATGGCCACTATTAGCTGTCCCACATTGCTCTGTAAAGTTACATTTATTTTAAAAAATGGTTTTAGAGAATGGTTTTTGATTATTTGTTCAAAAATACTTAGCTTTATAATAATGGTGCATATTCTTACAGGGTCGGGCAGTGCCATCTTCGGAAATCCCTACAGGTGTATTTGTTGTACGGTTGATTTTTTAAGGGAAGAAAAATATTTTTTTTAATTTTTTATTAAAAACCACTACTACTACTATTATTGTTAAAACAAACCTTAACTTTTAAATTGGTCAATATTAATTGTTGTAAAAAATTTTTTATACATTTCCCAAATACAAAAAAAGCATTATTAAATGATAAAAAAATGACACAAAAAAAAACATCAATTAAAAATTTTTTTTTTAGGTTTGTATAAATAGACACTTACCTGATTCAAGTAAAAAATGGACTGTTAAACACCTTAAAAAAATTTAAAAAATACAGATTAATTTTACAAAAATAATGTCCTTTTTTTAGGTTTATAGAACAAAATTAAAATAAACAAAAAAATGCAGTAGGCTGGTACACTTACTTGAGTCTTCTAATAACGTTGGTTTTTTAAGGCTACAAAAGCACGGCCACCCAAACACAACAAGTAACCGGGTTTCGTAAATGTCTGCACCAAACAAATTTGTAAACAAAAAACCACCACCAAAAAAAAAATAAAAAAAAAACCACCACCAAAAAATGAAGACTAAATAAAACCACCACCCAAAAAAAAAATCCACCACCAAAAAAAAAATAAAAAAAAAACCACCACCAAAAAATAAAAACTAAATAAAACCACCACCCAAAAAAAAACAAAAAACAAACACAACACACAACCAACACTCAAACAACACACACAAGCACCTCTCAAACAACACACACAAGCAACACTCCAAAAGCACACACAAGCAACACTCAAACAACACACACAAGCAACATTCAAACAACACACACAAGCAACACTCCAAAAACACACACAAGCAACACTCCAAAAACACACACAAGCACCTCTCAAACAACTCCAAACAATGTAACCACTAACAATCCCTTCCTGCACCACAAATCACTCCAACTACAACCCACAAGTAAGGGAACATTTGGCTTTGCCTTAAATAAAGAAAAAAAAATCAATTATTGAATCATGCAGGAAAGGTGTGCATTTGTAGTTAAATAAGGATGCACGGGTAACCAATCCAGGGATGCGCTCACATCTAGCCCAACCCACGCAGTGATTATGGAATGCAGGAAAGGTGTGCATTTGTTCTTAGGCAAATAAGGATGCACGGGTAACCAATCCAGGGATGCGCTCACACCTAGCCCAACCCACGCAGGGATTACGGAATGCAGGAAAGGTGTGCATTAGTACTTAGGCAAATAAGGATGCATGGGTAACCAATCCAGGGATGCGCTCACATCTATAAAAAAGTCTGCACAAGCAGTATTCTTCATGCTCTCTCACAGGTTTGAAAAATGTCAAGCGAAGAGCATGGTGAGCAGTGGCCAAGTGAGGCAGGTAAGTGCGAATCACATTTTTGAAACACAAGAACAGTTCATATTTCCAAAAATATACTTTTTTATTTTATCTAATTTTAAAAATGTTGTAGGTGCTGGGAATCCAATTCCACCACTAGAGGAGGAGGAGGCGGGCCCAAGCAGGCCAAGGCCAAGAAACCCTCCGTTTTCACGGATCGAGCTTGAGACACTGGTGAACATGACAATGGATAACCTTGTCCATGCCCCAAGAAATATGGGAGCTGGAGCCAAAGACAGGATTTGGGAAGAGATATCCAGAGCTGTTAATGCTGTGGGGACAACCCACAGAATCATGAAAGCCGTTAAAAAACAGTAAGAAAATGATATTGTGAGTGTACTGAAGGCAAAAGCTTGATCTTATTTTAAAAAACTAACCCTTAAAAAATGCAAAATTACATTGACAGCTGGACGGATTTCAAGTACCAACTGAAGAGGAAGCTACGGAGTAGGGTGGACCATGCTGCGGGGACAGGTGGTGGTCCCATCCCTGAGGAGCTGGCCTTGACGAGGTTGGAGACGTTGGCTCAGGGATGTGTGACGGAAGAGGAGATAGTCGGCGTGTCCACTATGGACATTGACATGGCCGACTTCAACGCTCCACATGTGCAAGAATGTAAATATTTTTAAGACTCTAAAAAGTATAAAGCTAAAAGATGTATGCGTTTTTTTTGTAAAGGCCAAAACTAATGTTTTTTTTTTATTTTTTTTCCAGACTCAGAGGAGGTAGTGCCTGCTCCTGAGGTCAGGTCTGGGTCCAGCACAGATGGAGACTCTGCAAGGGAGGATCCAAGTACTCCATCTGGGGACCCTGTGGAGTCTACTCCAGGGCAACCATCAGACCGAGCAGTGCCTCTCCTCACCAGGTTGGTCTCCCAAACTCAGGAGAACAGGTGTGTTCTTCTGAGGATGGAGACCACTCTGGTGAGGGTGGCAATGGCCCTGGAGACCATTGCTGGGGCCCTAGATTGTTTGGCCAATACCCAGGAGCAGGCCAACCCACCTACCATGATGGAGTGAGACTCCCTTCCTCCCAGGACCACCACCTCTGGCAGCCCAACAGCCACCCCCGCAAGTATGGAGAGCTTTATGCCTAGGCCAGAGGAAATCCCATCTACCTCTGGCCAGGCCAGTCGGCGTGTTACATGCCAGTCGGCTTACCTCTTCCTCCGAGCCGGCCCAAACGACGAAAGTAGCCCTGGATATCTCCTCCCTCACCTGTTGTCCAGTCCCCATATTTCTTGTCACCAATGTCTCAAGCTCTTTTTTTTTTTTTTTTTTGGAAAAAACAAATGTTTTTTTTTTTTTATTATTATTTTAATTATATGCAAATGTTGCCGTAACAATTGTTATTTAAATTGTGCTGAAAGGCAAATTTCAAATAAATAAAAAATTTTAATACCAAAAATGTCTATCTTTAACTATATCAATGTATACAAGGTTTAAAAAGTATGGTACCTGAAAAGGCTGCTACGCAAAACACAATGCTAGATGTTTTAAAAACTGTTTTACAAAAAAAATGTTTAAAAAGCACAAATAAACATTTGGGTTACGAATTCCCTAATGCACACGCAAGTGAAATCAGTTACAAGGTAATTAGCAGTGTTAATAGTTACAATGCAGCAATCTTAGCTGCTTGGTTTGTGTGGTTCCAAATAGAAACATCACAGGTAACATCAGATTAACGATTGTATTGTTTTGGCTTACGGACGCTTCTTGCCTATCTTAGCCTGGACGATCATCCTGTTCGTAGAGTGATGTTGTCATGCATCCGCAATTCTTGGTCGTACGAAGCAGATAATTTATGCACTCCCCTAAAACGCCTGGAAACGCTGAAGAACGCCTCCGTTTGCAGACCACCACCCCAGACCACCAACCACAGCTAGCCGTGCGCAGGCGCAGAAAGAAAAACATTGTATGCATACGACCGTGCGGCCGCTACGACCGACTCTGAATGAGGTCCTTAGTCCCTTTGAACTCCTCTATGGGAGGCAACCTAGAGGCAGTGGCCCCCCGGGTTGAAAGAAGGATGGGGAAAACAGTCATGCCAAGAGCCTAACATCGTTCAGTTTGTGACCCAATTGTATGGCCGTTTAAGGCAAATTGCGCCACTCGTGAACGAGCACATGGATAGGGCACAACAGCGGCAAAAACGTCGATATGACTTGACCGCGATTAATAGGTCTTTTAAACCACGAGACAAGGTACTGGTTCTGGTACCCACCACTGAAAGCAAAATGTATGCCTAGTGGCGAAGCCCTTATGAAATTATAGAGGCAGTGGGACCTGTTAATTATAAGGTTCAACAGGAGGGTAAAAGGAAAGAAGTGCAAATCTACCATGTAAACTGTTAAAACCGTGGAAAGAGAGCGCTGGTCAGCCCTCTTTGGTTGCCAAGAAAACCCCGGAATGTCAGGTACCCATTGAAGTTACCCTTAATCCCCGCCAGAAACAGGAGGCGGTGAGGTTACCAGCACGGCACCAAGATGTGTTCTCTGCCATTCCGGGAAAATCCCAAATTATCCAGCGTGATATAGTTACTCCTCCCGAAAGTGGTAATAAAACAGAGGCCATACCGTATACCCGAGTTAAAGCGGGCTGCGGTTATACGGGAAGTAGAGGAAGTGCTGTGCCTAGCGGTCATAGAGGAATCAAATAGTGAATGGAATAATCCCATAGTTTTCGTGCCTAAGCCTTCAGCTGCTTTAAGATTCTGCAATGATTTTCACAAATTAAAGTGTCACAGTTTGATTCCTATCCGATGCCCTGGGTAGATGAGCTGGTGGAGAATTTAGCAAACAGCTAGTATTGCAATTTCTACGGGCACATGGGTTTACTGATAAACCTGAGAAGTGTGCCATTGGATGGTGGAGGCAAAATATTTGGCATATATTGTAGGCAGAGGGCAGGTAAAACCTCAGCCCAGTAAGGTGGAGGCGATCCTCACATGGCCTAAACCCAAATGTAAATCCCAGCTCAGAACATTCCTTGGCCTAGTGGGTTACTACCGCAGATTAATTTGTGATTTTGCCACTAGGGCGGCACCATTTACTGAGTGTCTTAAAAAAACAGTCCCCAGACAAGATACTGTGGTCTAGAGCAGCAGAAGCTGCATGGCAGGATTTAAGGCACGCCTTGTGTGCAGAACCTGTTTTGCAGGCTCCTAACTTTAAAAAGCAGCTTATACTGCAGACAAATGCCTCAGGTACAGGATTGGGAGCAGTCCTTTCCCAAATGGTAGAAGGGGAAGAGAAACCCGTCCTCTACCTCAACCAGAAGTTGCTGCCCAGGGAGCGCCAGTACTCCACTGTGGAGCAAGAGTGCTTGGCAATCAAGTGGGCAGTAGACTCGTTAAAATATTATTTGTTGGAGTGAGAATTTTTGTTGGTTACAGACAGTGGATGCACACAAACAAAGAAGTGAATGCTCGTGTAACCCGCTGGTTTTTGTCTTTGCAGCCATTTAAGTTTGAGGTGCAGCATCGTCCGGGGAAACAACACCTCAATGCTGATGCCCTTTCCAGAATGTTTGTTGGGAACGATCCTCCAAGCAACCCTACGGTGAAGCTAGAGGAGGAGGAGGAAGAGGGTGAGGATGGCGAACTGTGGAAAATGGTAGAGAGCTGTGTACCCAGATGGATGGCACAAATAGATGTGGGCGAGGCAGATAGCTCGCCTGAAGGTGTTTTAGCTTCACCAGGGTGGTTGAAGCTAAGGGGGGAGGAATGTGACAGGGTCAGCACAATTCCACATGAAGTAAATGTGGAATATCCAGATCTCCCAGGTTTGGCAGAGCAAAGGCATTAGGATTGTGTAAATGTCCAGTTCAGGTGTTGCCTCAATCAGTGCCTGGAAAGGCAGCCAATTACAGACACTTGTGAGAAGCTGGTTTTAGAACTGCAAAGACAATGGGAAAACTGAGCCTGACGGTGAAATAGTCGCCCAGCTTATAGGCCCGGTGGTGACTAGTGGTAGGGTTCCTGGACCTGCGAGTCCACTAAAGAAATATTGCTGAATTGGAAGACTTTGTATGACATCTTGCCTGTGAAACTGCCATATCCTGTAAACCTGCCTGTGGTAAGCAATGAAGCTACTGATGGATTATACCCGGTCGATGTGATTCTTGTCACATTATATATATATATATATAAACGAAAAAAAAGGGGTGCACTCACCAGTCTTCGTAAGAAATATTCTTTATTCCAACAATAAAAAGTATTGCATCTTAAACAGGATCAATGTTTCGGTCCTAAGTGTGGACCTTTGTCAATACTTTTTATTGTTGGGATAAAGAATGTCTTATGAAGACTGTTGAGTGCACCCCTTTTTTTCTTTTTTGTATAAAGAACCTGGCGTTTTTTTATGGGTTGGTCACCCCAGCAAGCTATCACAATATAATGTTAGTGTGGACACATATCTGTATTGTGTATGTATATACCGTATATATTAGGGGTGAGCGTGTTCGGATTTCTGAAATCCGAACCCCCCCGAGCCCCCCCGATCCGAGTCCAATCCGAGTCAGGCTCGACTTTTCCCGCCTGACTCGGATCTGAAATCGAGGCAAAACGTCATCATCCCGCCTTCCGAGTCTCGCGGGTTTTGGATCCTATATAAGGTACCCGCGTCGGCGCCATTTTCTCACTCGGCTGTGGACAGTGAAGAGGGAGGGTGGGAGTTAGGGCTGTGTAGTGTAGTGCTGCTGTTGTCCACTACTTCAAAGTCCATAGGGGCTGGCTGTGTTGTGCTGTGCTGCTGTTGTTAATAGGGGCTGTGTCCACTACTTCAAAGTCCATAGGGGCTGGCTGGACTGTGTTGTGCAGTCAGTTCTCCATAGGGGCTGTATCCACTCCAAAGTCCTCTGCAGTGTCCCAGTCCTAAAGGGGTGCTGTAGTGTTGTCCAGGGGGTGCTCTGTCCATCAGGGGTGCTCCCCCCAAGTGCTAAAAAAATAATATATTTTCTGTGTTTGTGAATTGTGTGCGCAGTAGCCGCATGTGCATCAACAAAGTAGTGCCAAGAGTGCGCCTGTGTCATAAGTAAAGGGCCGGCTGGCTTGACCGTTAAAGGGTGCTGTAACCCCCAAAGTACACTCCAGTCCAAACCAAAAAAAAAATAATTTTCTGTGTTTGTGAATTGTGTGCGCAGTAGCCGCACGTGCATCAACAAAGTAGTGCCAAGCGTGCGCCTGTGTCATAAGTAAAGGGCCGGCTGGCTTGACCGTTAAAGGGTGCTGTAACCCCCGAAAGTACACTCCAGTCCAAACCAAAAAAAAATTATTTTCTGTGTTTGTGAATTGTGTGCGCAGTAGCCGCACGTGCATCAACAAAGTAGTGCCAAGCGTGCGCCTGTGTCATAAGTAAAGGGCCGGCTGGCTTGACCGTTAAAGGGTGCTGTAACCCCCGAAAGTACACTCCAGTCCAAACCAAAAATAAAATTATTTTCTGTGTTTAGCCGCACGTATATATCAAATCGATATAACATAAATGGAGGACCAAACTTTCTCCGATAAAAATAAAACAGAGAAAGATCAAGAACCACTTCCTCCTAGTGCTGAAGCTGCTGCCACTAGTCATGACATAGACAATAACATGCCATCAACGTCGTCTGCCAAGGCCGATGCCCAATGTCATAGTAGAGGGCACATACAATCCCAAATGGCAAAGTTCAGGAAAATGACCTTGAAAAAGACATTTAAATCAGCTGAAGAGAAACGTAAACTTGCCAATATGCCATTTACGACACGGAGTGGCAAGGAACGGCTAAGGTCGATCCCTAGTATGTTCATGACTAGTGGTTCAGCTTCACATGACGATGGAAGCCCTACTCCCACTAAAAAAATCAAAAGAGTTAAGCTGGCAAAAGCACAGCGAAGAACTGTGCTTTCTAAGAAGATATCACAAATCCCCAAGGAGAGTCCAAGTGTGGTGGTGGTTGCGATGCCTGACCTTCCCAGCACTGGACGGGAAGAGGTGGCTCTTTCCACCATTTGCACGCCCCCTGCAAGTGCTGAAAGGAGCACCCACAGTCCACTTGCTGATATGCAAATTGAAGATGTCACTGTTGAAGTACAACAGGATGAGGATACTGGTGTAGCTGGCGCTGAGGAGGAAGTTGGCGAGGAGGATTCTGATGGTGATGTGGTTTGTTTAAATCAGGCTCCGGGGGAGACAGTTGTTGTCCGTGGGATGAAAAAGCCCATCACGGTCATGCCTGGGCAGAAGACCAAACATTCCACCTCTTTGGTCTGGCAATATTTCTATCCAAATCCGGACAACAACTGTCTTGCCATATGTACCATATGTAAAGGTGAAATAAGTAGGGGTAGGGACGTCAACCACCTAGGAACATCCTCCCTTATACGTCACCTGCAGCGCGTTCATAAAAAGTTACTGTCAAGTTCAGAAACTTTGGCTAAGACCGTAAGCAGTCCAGGGACACCTAAATCCCGTTGTCCTGTTGTATTCAAGCGCCTGCAAACCACACCGTCAACTCCCTCCTCGTCAATTTCCTCCTTAGTCAGGATAGGAAGTAGTCCTGCAGGCCATGTCACTGGCATGACTGACTCTCCTATCCGGGATTCCTCTGGAGGATCCTGCATTGCTACGCCTACTGCTGCCGCTGCTGCTGTTGCTGGGAGTCGTTCATCATCCCAGAGAGGAAGTAGGAACACCACTACTTTTACTAAACAATTGACCCTCCAACAGTCCCTAGCGAGGAGGATGAAGTACGACAGCAGTCATCCTGAAGCAAAACGTATAACTGAGGCCTTGACTGCTATGTTGGTGTTAGACGTGCGTCCGGTATCCGCCATTAGTGCAGTGGGATTTAGACAATTGATGGAGGTAGTGTGTCCCCGGTTCCAAATCCCGTCTAGATTCCACTTCACTAGGCAGGCGATACCGAGACCTCAGTGTCCGAGTGTCCTCAGTGTCCTGAAAAATGCCGTTGTACACAATGTCCACTTAACCACGGACATGTGGACAAGTGGAACAGGGCAGACTAAGGACTATATGACTGTGACAGCCCACTGGGTAGATGTATCACCTTACGCAGCAACAGCAGCAGCGTCACCAGTAGCAGCATCTCAGAAACGCCAGCTCGTTACAAGGCAGGCTACGCTGTGTATCACCGGTTTCAGTAAGAGGCACACCGCCGACAACCTCTTAGAGAAACTGAGGGAAATCATCGCCCAGTGGCTTACCCCACTTAGACTCTCCTGGGGATTTGTGATATCTGACAACGCCACCATTATTGTGCAGGCATTACATCTGGGAAAATTCCAGCACGTCCCATGTTTTGCTCACACAATAAATTTGGTGGTGCAGAATTTTCTGAAAAGCGACAGGGGCGTGCAGGAGACGCTTTGGGTGGCCCGAAAAATTTCTGGCCACTTTCGCCATTCAGCGACTGCGTGTCAAAGACTGGAGCGCCAGCAAACACTCTTGAACCTGCCCCACGATCACCTGAAGCAAGAGGTTGTGATGAGGTGGAACTCAACCCTCTATATGCTTCAGAGGACGGAGGAGCAGCAAAAGGTCATTCAAGCCTATACATCCACCTATGACATAGGCAAAGGAGGGGGTATGCACCTGACTCAAGCACAGTGGAGAATGATTTCCGTGTTGTGCAAGGTTCTCCAGCCCTTCGAACTTGCCACACGTGAAGTCAGTTCAGACACTGCCAGCTTGAGTCAGATCATTCCCCTCATCAGGCTTTTGCAGAAGCAGCTCGAGAAAGTGAAGGAGGAGCTAAGACGAAGCGAATACGCTCGGCTTGTGGGACTTGTGGATGAAGCCCTTCATTCGCTTTGCCAGGATTCCAGGGTGGTCAATCTGTTGAAATCAGACCACTACATTTTGGCCACCGTGCTTGATCCTAGGATTAAAGCCTATGTGGTGTCTCTCTTTCCGGCCTACACAAGCCTGCATAGGTGTAAAGACCTGCTGGTGAAAACTGTGAGGTTCTGAATTTGTTGTGGACCCGGGGTGGTGATAGGAGCAGACACAGAAGCAGATTTAAATGAAAAAGTGCAGTTTTTAATAAGTGACTTAGAAGACATGGGAATGGCAGATAAAAAGTCCAGGTATAGCACTAAAGTGCACTTGATAACTGTAGTCGGGGTTAATAAGAAAATGTCCAGATAGTGACAGGCAGGAACAGTCAAGTATTGTGAGCTGAAAACAGAATGCAGGTATGATGAGCTGTAACTAAATGCAGGCTTGATGAGCTGTAACTGAATGCAGGTTTGGTGAGATGTAACTGATGCAGGCAGAGGTAGTGAAGTTCAGCTGGGAGTGAGATGAAGCAAGGTGCAGGGAAACAGCAGGTTCAGGTACTCAGGCAGGTAAGAAGGTATATGGAGGGTGCAGGGTAAGTCCAGCAGGTTGGAGCAGGCAAGGTTCAGGCTAGGAGCATATACAAGCAGGCAGGTAAGGCACAGGTACTCTCTCTCTCAGCCGCAGCTGAGAAACACATTGCTCTGGCAAAGGAAGGAAGGCTCTGGACCTTCCTAAATACTCAGTGCCGCGCTGTGACTGGCTGGAATGAGCACATGACCTACCAGGATTGGACAGCTGGAATGACATGGCCGCAGGCAAGATGGCGACGCCCATGCCAACGGAACGGAAACACCGCCAGACCTCACCAGGCCTAGTGACAATGTGCCCGCACAGAACCATGCGCAGCCACTGCCCCTTGCCAAACACCAGCACCGCTGCCAGAGACCCCCCGCCACAACGACCTCACAGGTAATACCCAGTGAGTACCATACCGAGAAACCCTGGCCGTGACAGTACCCCCCCTTATGGGTGGTCTCAGGACACTCACCAGGCTTCTCCAGATGGGCAGCATGGAACCTCTTGATGAGTGCAGGAGCATGGACATCTCGGGCATCGGTCCAACAACGTTCTTCTAGGCCGTAGCCCCTCCAGTCCAGTAGGTACTGCAAATGTCCTCTGCGGAGAAGGGAATCTAAGACCTAGGAGACCTCAAACTCTACGCCCCTTTCAGTCTGGACATGGGGAGAAGCAGGCAGGACTCTGTGGAATTTGTTTAGCACCAGGGGTTTCAACAGGGAGACATGAAAGGAACTGGGAATTTTCAGATAAGGGGGTAGCTGAAGGTGATAAGCCACGGGGTTAATGACTTCTATGATGGAGAAGGGCCCGGTGAAGCGTGGAGCAAATTTCATGGATGGCACTCGAAGTCATAGGTTCCGGGTGGACAACCAGACCTGGTCTCCAACTTGCATACACGGTATTTTCCTATGCGTCTTATCAGCTTGGAATTTGTAACAGGAGGACGCCTTCTCCAGGTCAATACAAACTTGAGACCAGATTGAAGCAAATTTCCGTAAAGTGTCTTCTACAGCTGGGACATCAAAGACGGGCAGGCTTTAAAATTCAGGGACCCGAGGATGAAGGCCGTAGACCACTTGGAATGGTGTTTGGTTCATGGAAGAGTAGTAGGAGGCATTATGAGCAAATTCAGCCCATGGCAGCAGTGCAGACCAATTGTCCTGAGAATGATTTCATAAAACTCCTCAGGAAGGTCTCAAGGTCTTGATTAACCCTCTCAGTGGAACCGTTGCTTTGTGGTTGATAAGCAGTAGAAAAATGTAGCTTTACTTGCAATACAAAACATAAGGCTCTCCAAAATTTTGCTGTGAACTGAACACCAGGGTCAGAGACTATCTCAGCTGGAAGACCATGGAGACAGAAAATATGTTGAACGAACAAGTGAGCCAGGTCAGGGGCAGAAGGCAATTTCTTTAGTGGTATGTAATGGACCATTTTAAAGAATCTGTCTACTACGACCCAGATGGTAGTGAACCCTTGAGAATTCGTCAGATCTGTGACGAAGTCCATGGAGAGATGCGTCCATGGACGTAATGGAATAGATAGTGGCAATAGCTCACCAGCTGGTGCCTGATGTGAGGATTTATGCTGGGCACATGAAGAACATGAAGAAATAAATTCCGACACGTCTGCTTTCATGGATGGCCACCAATAGCCTCTCTTTAAAAATTCCAAGGTCTTCTGGGTACCTGAGTGACCTGCAAAGCAAGAGGAATGAGCCCAGGTGAGTAGCTGCTTCCTTAACTCCGGGGTCACAAAGGACTTCCCTGTAGGAGGCTGTAGCTGTAAGGTGGTGAAGACTCTTGACTCCAAAACAGGGGTATTTTGTTGATTCTCTGATTTGTCATCACAGCGGAAAGATCTGGACAGGGCATCTGCCTTTTGATTAAGGGCTCAAGACCGGAAGGTCAGGGTGAACTGGAACCGAGCAAAAAATATCACCCATTGGGGCAAACGAGGACTCACGCACTGAAGATTCTTGAGGAAGAGATTTCTATGGTCCGTGAAGACAGTGAAGGGAAACTTGGCATCTTCCAGCAGGTATCTCCATTCTTTTAATGCTAATTTTACTGCTAAAAGTTCATGCTCACCAATGGCATAATTTCTCTGGGCAGGAGAAAACTTCTTGGAGAAGAACCCACAGGGATGAACTCGATTATCGTCATAACACTGGGAAAGAACTGCACCCACGGCCTCTGAAGACGCATCCACTTCCACTAGAAATGGCCTATCCAAATCTGGTTGTCGTAAGATTGGAGCTGAAATAAATGCCTGTTTTAAAAGTTGGAAGGCAGTCTTTGCCTCAGGTGGCCATACGGCAGGGTTAGCGTCTTTTCGGGTCAACGTGGTAATGGGAGCCAATAATGATGAAAATCCTTTAATGAAACGTCTATAGTAGTTGGCGAACCCAAGCAATCTCTGGATGGCTTTCAAAGTCTGAGGACGGGACCAATCCAAAATCGCCTGCACCTTCTTGGGGTCCATTTCTAGACTGGAGCCAGAGATAACGTAACCAAGCAATGGCACACTGGGAACCCCGAAGACACATTTCTCTAGTTTGCAGTAAAGGTAGTTCTTTCTCAGACGGGACAAAACTTCCTTCACATGTTCATGATGTTTTGTTACAGAAGACAAAAAAATCAATATATCGTCCAAGTAAACTACAACCGAGACGTACAACAGGTCCCGGAAAATCTCATTAACAAAGCCCTGAAACACGGCAGGGGCATTGCACAGCATTACGTGCATGCGAAGGGCATTACAAGGTATTCAAAGTGTCCATCTCTAGTATTAAAGGCGGTCTTCCATTCATCGCCAGCACAAATGCGGATGAGATTATAAGCCCCTCTCAGATCCAGCTTTGAGAATATGATGGACCCTTTAACTCTGTCAAACAATTCTGTGATCAGGGGAAGAGGATACCAAATCTTAATTGTTATATCATTGAGGCCCCGATAATCTATACAAGGTCTTAGACCTCAGTCTTTCTTGCCAACGAAAAAGAAGCCGGTTCCAGAACCACGCGCAGCTAATGCCCCTCGCCAAACACCAGCACCGCTGCCAGAGACCCCACGCCACAACGACCTCACAGGTAACACCCGGTGAGTACCATGCCGAGAAACCCTGGCCGTGACAAAAACACTGTCAGCTGAAGCGGAACGTGACACGTCAACAGCTCCTTCATTTTCTCCCGCAACTGGGGCTGCCAGGAAACAACTTGGGTATCCTAAGCAACACGCTGGCGGTGATGCAGGGCAGGCAGGACCAAGTTTGGACATCTGGTCCGGACTGAAGGACCTGGCAACAATTTCTGACATGTCTACTGTCACTGCATATGATACTGTCACCATTGACAGAATGGTGGAGGATTACATCGGTGACAGCATCCAAGTAGGCATGTCAGACAGTCCATACCTGTACTGGCAGGAAAAAGGCAATTTGGAGGCCCCTGTACAAACTGGCTCTATTGTACCTGAGTTGCCCCCCCTCCAGTGTGTACTCCGAAAGAGTGTTTAGTGCAGCCGGGAACCTTGTCAGCGAAAGCCGTAGGAGGTTGCTTCCACAAAATGTGGAGATGATGTTCATAAAAATGAATTATCAACTCTTCCAGGGAGACCAGCCTCCAGAACGTACAAAGGGACCTGTGGTGGTGGATTCCAGCGGGGACGAATTAATACTCTGTGAGGATGAGGATGTACACAACACTGAAGAGGGTGAGGAATCGGTGGATGAGGATGACATCTTGCCTCTGTAGAGCCAGTTTGTGCAGGGACAGATTAATTGCCAGCTTGTTTTGAGGGGGCCCAAACGAACCAATCATTTCAGCTACAGTCGAGTGGCAGACCCTGCGCTGAAATAATTGGTTTGTTAAAGTGTGCATGTCCTGTTTATACAACATAAGGGTGGGTGGGAGGGCCCAAGGACAATTCCATCTTGCACCTCTTTTTTTTTTCTTTGCATTATGTACTGTTTGGGGTCTAGTTTTTCAAACTGCCATCCTGTCTGCTACTGCAGTGTCACTCCTAGATGGACCATGTGTTTGTGCCGCCCACTTGTGTCGCTTAGCATAGTCATCCAGCTACCTCGGTGCAACCTTTTGGACATAAAAACACTATTGTGAGGTGTTCAGAATAGACTGGAAATGAGTGGAAATTAAGGTTATTGAGGTTAATAATAGCATAAGAGCAGAAAAACCCACAAATTCTGTGATTTTAGCTGTTTTTAAAAAAAAAATACAGATCCAAAACACGGAAGGGTGGTTCTGGCAAAACCAATCCAGATCCAAAACACAAAACACGAAAAGTGGCCGGTGCACACCCCTAATATCTATGTATAATAAATATATATATACACACATACACACACACACATACACACACACACACACACATATATATTTTTCCCTTGTTTGCACATATATTTATCACATCAATATTATTGTCCCTAGGATAACATGAAATTCAAACAAGAAAAACACCAAAAAATATAAAGGACCAGCTTTATTGCACAACCTTTAAGCCATAGGCAGTACAATTGGCGTTAAAAGCTGACAGTAAAAAACGTGAACCCCGTTAGTACATATTTCCAAGCGGTAATGCCCTCAGTCGGCTATGGGAAGAACTATCGTCGCGGTAGTATCTCAGGATTTGGACGCTGCGGAAGTGAAGACTTTTTTTTCAAAGAAACTTTAATAGTACATTCCCGAAAACAACAGCTCTGCGGGACAACGGGCATTAGCTCTATGGTAAGTGTGAGTACAACCCGCCCAAGATGTAGTACAAGAAAAAAAACAAATTGTTTATAACATGTCACACAATATCATCACCAGCGTTCTGCCCCAGTATAAATAGGACAAAGTCTTTCATACATCGACCACTTCATCTTAGGCATTATTTGAATAGACCTTATAAAAACAGAATGACGTTGATTTTCACACATCTTGTATGCTATTGGTCAAGCTAGACCAGGAGCCTAGATAACTGAACTCTTCCAAAAGTAAAGCGAATCCTCTAACATATATATGATTATATAGTGATGTCTCCCATGCAATTTGAGTAGTTCTCCTGTTTGTGTGATTGTGGGACAAGCACACAGACTGTCCCTTATCCCTGTACTGTTATGTTCCCATCAGGAGACAGTGCAGCAGTAGAAGCAGCCGTTGTATCAGGAACACTCAAAGACGTGGTTTGATAGATGACCACATTCTGAAATAAAACACATGGTATATTGTTCAGACATCAGCTAAAACAATTAGCTATAAAATTGTGTAACTACACTATAATATATAATGAATCCATGCCATGAAAATAATACTCCAAGTAAATAAACTCACCTCTTCCAGATGATTCTCAAAAACTTAGATCAAATATGATTGTATGAACTTACTGCTGGTGGACACTGGTCCCTTCACCAACACTCCATTCCCTTGCTCACATCATGGCACTGCCCCTGTCACATATCATTAATCTCCTGATACACTCTGTCCTGCTGGGGAACCCTGCTCCTTTCACTATAGGGGTATATTTGTCAAAATTCATTTTTGCATTAGATTTCATTTGTTCGATTTAGCTCACCTGAAATCGTCAAAATACCACATTTATTAAAATTCAATTTTGGAAGCCTTTTCTAAATCGAATTCTATTTGGTTCGATTTTAAATAATGATTTCTTATTCAATTTTGCGTGCTCATGTCCAAATCAAACACAAAATCGAACTTCAAATCTCCAAAATAGTAGACCTGCTTCATGCTGGAATTTTTAGAATGAGCAGGAATTGTACAGGGATTGTAGGCGAGTATGTGTGAGTGTAATAAAGTTCTACTTCCATGGTGTGTTTGTCTTGGCTTGCTGGAACCTCTAGTTCTCCTGTAAAATACAATGTTATTTATAAACAATCAATCCAGCACCCACCGGCCAGGGGTCCGGGTATGGTCCCGGGCCCTTAATACCCCGCATGCTGGTACTTGTGGTTCTTCAAGTACCAACATGCGGGGGAGGCTTGCTGGAACCTCTAGCTCTCCTGTAAAAGTCAATGTTATTTAAACTATTTTTATACACAATAAACCCGGCACCCAGAGGTGTTGGGGATAGCCCAGGGATATCTGCACAGGTCTGGGGTACCCTGGAGAGGGGGAACCCCTTTATAGGGGGGATCTCCGCCTCCCCTGGGCTGACTAGTGGTCAGGTATAATGCTCTAGCTGGGGGACCTGGTAACAGGGTATCCCGGCTGTGACACCCACGCTAGAAAGAGTCTGGTGCTGGTTGTGCAAAATACAGGAGACCCCTACATCATTTGCCCCCTTTATTTCCACAAACAGGACCAGCTCACTGAGCCCAGTGCTGGTTGTGCAAAATACGGGGAACCCCTACGTCTTTTGTCCCCCATATTTTGACAAACAGGATAGGTTCAGAAAAGTCTGGTGCTGGTTGTGCTTTTAGCGGGGGACCCCACATCATTTTTTTTTATTACATTTTAATACTTAAAAAAACTTTTTACACACAGAATCATGCACGGATCTCACTGATCTATATGTGCATCTGTGTAATTCATACCTGCTCATGCTAAAATCGCCAGCATGAAGCAGGTCTATTATTTGGGAGATTTTCCTTTTCAAATTGAATATTGGTAAATCAGGGATTTGTTTGTTTGTGTATGTAAAAGTACCGATGTTTTGCCGATATTTGATTTTGAGTGGAATTTGACTGGGATTCGGTTTTAAGTTCGATTTGACATTTGATTTTGCCTTTAGTAAATCTACAAAGGCTAAATTGATTGCAAATCAAATGGCAAATCACACAAAAACAAAATTGAACTTTGATACATAATATACACCTTAGTATGTGACTTCCTGCTGCCTCCATTCCTCTCCTCACATCATCATGTCACTGCCCCTGTCACATGCAGCCCTGTCCTCACTAATACATCACTCCAGTGACATGCGGTTAGGTGAGGGAGCCTTTCCTGTCATACTTAGGTATACGCCACAGTTTTTGCTATAAAAATAAGAAAAATGTAAAGAAAATACTATAAATATCTTCTTTGTATTGTTCTAATGATTTTTATAGTCAAAGCTCTGGAGTAAAGAGTGTATGGCAGGTGAGGCACTGCCTCCCCTGACTACCTTTTCCGCACATCCCTGATCAAAACTCACCAACTTTCCAGCACTATATACTGCTGCACCTTTGTATAATGCCCACTTTTATAATGACCTGTATTTCACTTTTACTAGACCTAATGCCGTTCTCATTGAGTTTTAGGAATCTGCTGGTCAATACCGGGGTCTGCCTTCACATACACAGTGCATTAATATGATTGTCTGTATATATATATATGTGATAGGAACAGGAACACTGGTAAAGTGGTCAGTGGTAGATACATTTATCCTAGGTTTTTGACCTATGCGTTCTAAAAAACCCCAAGAGAAAAGTCTGCAGTGAAGCAGATTTGAGTTTCAGTTTTTCGAAAAGCTGGGTTGGGACCTGGGGGTGTGGATGTGAGGAGAGTGAGGGCTCCATCCACAGGCCACTCCCGATTTTGGCTTTTTTGGCCTGTTAGCAGGCTCATTAGGTTCTGCACCTGGAACTAGCTGATATAGGCTGTGTGTGATTGTAAGCTAGTGTCTCATACCTGGGAGAGCAAGCAGACTGGCTGGCTCAGAGACACTTGGTGAAAACTACCTGTAAGTCTTGTGCATATGTTTGTGTTGATGGTGGAGGCAGTAGGCCCCACTATTTCTTTAGAGAGGGAACCTCTTATGTATTTAGAGCCCAGACGGGCTAGCGTTCACTTTTATGTTTTGTTTTCCTTTTATGTTGCACATTAAAGACTGGTACCGACCAGCTAGTATGAGACCCCAGACTGGTGTACTATTTTTCCGGCTGCTGTGCGTGTGATGAGGGAGTCCATCTACCCCAGGAGAGAGACCCCTAATCCGGTCATGTTACATATATATATATATATATATATATATATACATACATACATACATACATACACATACACACAGTCAGGTGCATAAATTTGGGACATTGACAGAATTTTCATATTTTGGCCTCTATTCACCACCACAATGGATTTGAAATGAAACAAACAAGATGTGCTTTAACTGCAGACTTTCAGATTTAATTTGAGGGTAATTACATCCAAATCAGGTAACTGTGTAGGAATTACAACGGTTTCTATATGTGCCTCCCACTTTTTAAGGGGCCAAAAGAAAACGGGACTATGCACGCAAAAGCTATTTCATGGACAGGTGTGGGCTATTCCCTTGTTATTATTTCATTATCAATTAAGCAGGTAAATGGTCTGGAGTTGATTCTAGGTGTGGCATTTGGAATCAGTTCCTGTCGACTCTCAATATGAGATCCAAAGAGCTGTCAATATCAGTGAAGCAAGCCATCATTAGGCTGAAAAATCAAAACAAACCCATCAGAGAGATAGCAAAAACATTAGGTGTGGCCAAATCAACTGTTTGGAACATTCTTAAAAAGAAAGAATGCACCGGAGAGCTCAGCAACACCAAAAGACCCGGAAGACCATGGAAAACAACTGTGGTGGATGACAGAAGAATTATTTCCCCGGTGAAGAAAAACCCCTTCACAACAGTTGGCCAAATCAAGAACACTCTCCAGGAGGTAGGTGTATATGTGTCAAAGTCAACAATCAAGAGAAGACTTCACAAGAGTGAATATAGAGGGTTCACCACAAGATGTAAACCATTGGTGAGCCACAAAAACAGGAAGACCAGATTAGAGTTTGCCAAACAACATCTAAAAAAGCCATTACAGTTCTGGAACAACATCCTATGGACAGATGAGACAAAGATCAACTTGTACCAGAGTGATGGGAAGAGAAGAGTATGGAGAAGGAAAGGAACTTCTCATGATCCAAAACATACCACCTCATCAGTGAAGCATGGTGGTGGTAGTGTCATGGCATGTATGGCTGCCAATGGAACTGGTTCCCTTGTATTTATTGATGATGTGACTGCTGACAAAAGCAGCAGAATGAACTCTGAAGTGTTTTGGGCAATATTATATGCTTATATTCAGTCAAATGCTTCAGAACTCATTGGACGGCGCTTCACAGTGCAGATGGACAATGACCCAAAGCATACTGCAAAAGCAACCAAAGAGTTTTTAAGGGTAAAAAGTGGAATGTTATGCAATGGCCAAGTCAATCCCCTGACCTGAATCTGATTGACCATGCATTTCACTTGATGAAGACAAAACTGAAGGGAAAATGACCCAAGAACAAGCAGGAACTGAAGACATTTGCAGTAGAGGCCTGGCAGAGCATCACCAGGGATTAAACCCAGCGTCTGGTGATGTCTATGCATTCCAGACTTCAGGCTGTAATTGCCTGCAAAGGATTTGCAACAAAGTATTAAAAAGTGAAAGTTAGATTTAGGATTTAGTTTGTCCCATTACTTTTGGCTCCTTAAAAAGTCGGAGGCACATATAGAAACCATTGTAATTCCTACACCGTTCACCTGATTTGGATGTAATTACCCTCAAATTAAATCTGAAAGTCTGCAGTTAAAGCACATCTTGTTTGTTTCATTTCAAAGCCATTGTGGTGGTGAATAGAGGCCAAAATATGAATATTCTGTCAAATTACCAATATTTATGCACCTGACTGTGTGTGTGTGTATGTGTGTGTGTGTGTATATACACACACACACGATCACACTCATGTGATTCATTATTATACATTCTGTATGTTACATTATACTGCATTCCCACGGCTATGGTGTGTCCACTACAGGTACATTGTACAGTGTCAGTATTTACTCTATATAAATTTATAAAGGGGCCAAAGTCCATGCACTCTCTAAACCAAGCTCCTATAGTGGCTGGTCACAACCCTATGGTGGCTTACCACACCTCTTAAGCATGGTCCCCTATCACTGCATTCCCCAATTAGGCCCTTTATGCCGCAGTCTGACAGTGATATGGGCTGTTATGTAGCTATGGATACAGCCTTAGCTGCAGACAAAATTCTCCCAGCCTTCACAAGACCAATGTATTACACAAAGGGTAATGGAGTCCAGAGGCATTCAGAAACAAGTATCAGAGGACAGAGCTATTGGAGGACAGTAGTGTGTTGTGGGCTAGGCCAGAAAGCATGTGCCTCTTTGGCTGGACCTCTGTCAACCATTCTGCGCTGACATATGGACACCAATCAGGTCTCCATGTTCGCGTCATGATCAGTACCTGAGAGAGCATTGATTTTACAGAGCTCCCGTAAACTGCCCGCCCTCTGCGCCCACCAGCAGGGAAAAGGGAACCAAGTTCTACTACTAACGCCAGCAGGTGATGTGGACCACATTACACATATGCTATTATCCTCCTCCTGATGGTGGTCCCTAGCCCCAAACCAGCCACCAATAGATTGTACTGTGGTTATTGTGATACAGTTAAATAAAGGCCCTTTATCATTTTCAGCCCCAGGCCTATGTGGCCCTTAATATGGTCCTGTAATCAGCCCTTCAATGTGCTTAAATATTAGACCAAAATACAGTAATAATTATATTAGTGCTATATAGCAACAGCTCTTCCTGTGAGATCCCAACCAGCACCGGGTCTAGAAAGCATCCACAGATAAAAAAAAAAAAAACAGGAATACACTTATAGGGGGTCAATTCAATTAAATGCGAGTTTGCTAAAGCAGGAAACTCACATACACCACCAGAGAAATGCAAGGATTCGATTACAAAAGGCAATTTGTAGGACTTGCAGTGAGATAGCGTGATCTGGGAAATCATCCTGGTTACCAAAAAAGTGGCAACTTAGAAAGAAGGACCATATAGAAAGTTGAGTTTTGCATTCTTTATTAATGGTGGAAAAATTAAATTAGGGGCCTATTCATCATCCTTAATGGGTTATCTATATACAGTATGCATAATCTGTAGTTTCAGCATTTATTTTTTATTTTTTTTTATTTTAACATGCCCATTCATTAATAGGGGCCCAATGGGGCTGCTTAGTATTCAGCAATCCCCATCTTCAGATAGTGTTGATTCCTGGAGCCCCGCTCCCTCCTATGGGAAGGAGGTCCGGGGTTGTAAAGAGCGATCTGAGTGGATCCCTCTGCCACTTCCTCACCTGTGCCCTGTGGCCGTGTGCATGCATAAACTTATTTTGGCCAATTAATATAATAATGCAGCTCTACAGACCAGCAAATTGAAACTATTCTATGCGTTTCATTGAGAATCAACTTCATCAGGGTTAAGGTTCAATCAAAAATGGAAGGTGCTTATACACTGAAGGCCTGATTCAGAGCCGGACGCTCTGACCAGAGCGCTCGCTCTGAATCAGGGCCCTCCTACCTAAAAATGGAGCGGCCTCTTGGACGCTCGCATAGCTGTGGGTTACCACCCACAGCTTATGCGAGCGTCCATGATGATGGTCGCGATGGTCAAGACCATCGCGACCATCGGGCTTGCGACAAGACCCTGTGGTAGGGTCTCGCTGCCGCAAGCCCAGGAGTGCTTTTGGCTCTATCAGAGCCAAAATCACTCCCACTGACATCACTAGTGATGTCAGTGGGGCCGGACCCAGATGGTAGGCGTTCCCATGGGAACGCCTCCATCTGGCAGCCACGCCCCCGGCACGGCCACCAAAGGGGGCGTGCTGTCACTCACCATCGACAGCACGCCCCCTTTGGTGCGAGACCCCGAGCGACGGATTCCCCGTCGCTCGCCGGGTTTCGCGCATGAGCACGACGGAGCTCGCTCCGTCGTGCGCATGCGCACTTAGGCACCATCGACCCGCTTGCGAGCGTACAGCGCTCGCGAGCGGGTCAGAATCAGGCCCTGAGTGGCCAAATTATTATGACTACCAGGCAACTTTATGCAAAGTAGCTATTCACCTCCAGTTTGCTCAGGAACACAGGAATTATACAGTAAATGATAGGAAACTGATCATGTAGTCTGACGGATTTTTTCAATTACACCATGCAGATGGTCGGCTGAGGATATGGCGACAACAGCACATAAACATGGATCCTTCTGGATCCGCTACCATCAAACGTTCAGAAACTGGAAGATGTAGTTCATCGCATTCAACTGAAAGTTTGTAGAATCCATGCCTAGAAGAATTCAAGTCGTATTAAGTGCAAAACGTAGCCCAACAAAATACTAATTGGGTGGTCATGATTATTTGGCTACTCAGTATATAGGGCTTATGATAAATAGAGCCAATCAAATCACAGTACATCATAGTACATAAAATACATGTGCTATTAATAAGAATAGGCTATTCCAAAAATGGATACCAGTATACAACTATGTAACTGCATTATATGTGCTTCTTAAACATAACTGGAGTTCCAAACATATCCTAATGTCGAGTAGTGGAATAATATGTTGTGTGTGAGTGGTGTCAGGACCAGGGGCGCCGAGATAGGAGGGGGCAGCGCTGCAAATACTTTTTCTATTTTTATTATTCCCGCGATTAGGCCACACGCCCCCAAAAACACCAGGGCAAGTTGATGCATATTGATAGTTTATTATATAGCTTATTTGTTATATTACATATGTTTTGAAGACCAGTAACTTACCATATCATTAAATGATGATCGGCACACAGTTCTGCATGCAAATACAGATGTGGATATGCTGATGGTGAATACCAGCATGGTAAGTATTAAAAGAATTGACAGGATACCCCGTGTGACAATCTGAAATAGCAAAACACGTGCTGTTAGTAGACAATTCACAATTTTAAAAATGAAAGTAAAGCCCATATTATAAAAAGTTGTGTTTTATTAACCTTAATATTCCTGAAATAACTATAGGGTTTATACTTATATAACTATATCAACCTGTTCTCTTTCATTCCTCTGCAGTAGGCTGCCATGTTAGGATGACGGTACATCTCTAAAGCTGGGTAGACACTAGGCGATATATCGCTCATTCTATTGATGAGCGATATATTGCGAGTCCATCAGCGGATGTGTAAACCTGATGTGTCTGTGAACTACATCATTCACAGTCCTGTAGCACAGCCAATGCCGTCATATATCTGAAAGACATATCGGTGCATCTGGCCCAGTGGCGTAACTAGGGTATTTGGAGCCCAAGGCAAATTTGAAAATGGAGCCCCCCCAATGAATAAAAATGGGCGTGGTCACAAGGGGCATGGCCACTGAAAAATGGGGCGTGTCAGCATGACACACACCCCTTTCTTGTCACTGGGAACATTTTTCCATTTGCACCTTAATACAGTGCCCCTTATACAGTCCCCCCTATGCAATGCCCCTAGTAGTGGTCCCCCTTATATAGTACCCCCGGTGTACAATGCCCCCAATAGTAGTCCCTCTTATGCAGGCCCCCAGTAGTGCCCCTTATACAGTAACCCCAGGAGTGTTCCCCTTATGCAGCCCCCGATTAGTTCACCTTATACAGGCCCCCAGTAGTGATCCCCCATATGCAGTGCCCCTTACACAGTTCCCCCTGTAGTAGCCCCCCTTATGCAGCCCATTAGTTCCCCTTATACAGTGCCCCCAGGAGTGATCCTCCATATGCAGCCCCCCAGTAGTGCCCCTTATACGGTGCCCCCAGTAGTTGTCCCCCTTATGCAGGCCCCCAGTAGTTGTCCCCCCTATGCAGTGCCCCCTGTAGTGGTTCTCCCTTTTCAGTGCCCCCTGTAGTGGTCCCCCCTGTTCAGTGCCCCCAGTAGTAAGCCCCTTATATAGTGCCCCAGTAGGAGGAACCCTTGATGCAGTGCCCCCAATAGTAGTGGTCCCCCCCAGTAGTGGTCCCCCCAATGCAGTGCCCCCAGTAGTAGTCCCCCCTACACAGTGCCCTTTATAGTGGCCCCAGTAGGAGTCCCCCTTAATGCAGTGCCCCCTGTAGTAGACCCCAGTAGTGGTCCCCCCCCAATGCAGTGCCCCCAGTAGTAGCCCCCAGTAGTGGTTCCGTGCCCCCCCCCCGAAGCAGTGCCCCCAGTAGTAGTCCCCTCTTTAGCAATAGTCCCCCCCAGTAGTAGACCCCAGTAGTGCTCCCCCCTGAAGCAGTGCCCCCAGTAGAAGTCCCCTCCTTAGCCCCCCCCCGATAAATACACACTGAAATGAAACAATAAATAAAGTAAAAATTCTTACCTGAATCCACGCTCCCGCCACCGTCCGCACGTCAGTCCTCCCGGGCTGGCGCGCTCTGCATTATGGGAGAGATGTCATGACGTCTCTCCCATTACCCACTGCAGGAGCCGGAAGGGAGCCGGCTCTTGTAGTGGGCGCTGCGGCTGCAGCAGTCAATGAGCGTCTATCTGACGCTCATTGACTGCTGTTTAACACACACATCGCCGCCAGCGCTGGCGGTGATGTGTATGCAGCAGCAGCAGCCAATGAGAGTCTGTCTGACCTCATTGGCTGCTGATTCACATGCACATCGCTGCCGCTCGGCAGTGATGCGTGTGCAGTAGCAGCAGCAGCCAATGAGAGTCGTCTGACTCTCATTGGCTGCTGGTTAACACACACATCGCCGCCAGCGCTGGCGGCGATGTTTGTTAGCATAGCCTGAGCCCGCCCACCTGCCACCCTCCTCCTGGCGCTATTGGGCAAGCGCTCAGGCAGAGGGAAGGGCTCAGCTGTGCAGCACAGGACCGGCGCTGGAAGCCTAGCGCCGGTCCTGTGTAAATGTGTAGTGCTGACCGCACACACTGCGGTCGGCACTACACTGGCTAACTAGGGCGGGCCGGTACGGTGGCCAGTGGCGCCCTTGCCCCCCCCCCCCCGCGCACATGCCCCGCTCGCCCTGCCCTAGTTACGCCATTGATCTGGCCATGTGTACAGACTACCCGATGTAAGTGCAGGTCCCGCCAACACGGACATCTCAATTGGGCGGGCAAATTTAAATACCCGCCCAGTTGTGATGTCAGCCTAGACACATAGCTTACCAATCGGCTGCTCTGATGGGGGATCGGTCCGCTGACCTAAGTCCCAGGGAGGGGTGCCTAACCCCAAGACCTGGGGACGTACCTAACCCTAACCCTCCCTCCCCCAAGCCTAACCCTAACCCTCACGGGGGGGTCCTAACCCTAAGTCCCCCCCGGGTGGCCTAAACCTAACCCCAATAATATTACATTTATGTTTACAACAGAGATGTAGTATTTACCTATAATACACTACAAATGAAATGCTGATTAAAATTAGACTAAACATCAATATACAGTTATGTAACATTCTACATATACTTAAAGTATATTTAAAATAAGAACTTTATATTAATGATATTCTATAACCGCACGGTGAGATAGTTTCTGCAGGGTCGCCAAAGTAATCCTATTAGAAAACTGAACAGGACAAGCACAAGGAATGCTGCAATATTATGAATCACAATAGCATGAAATCAGATCTCATACAATCAGATTGACTAATCATTCATTTGTAACCTATATAAGTAAATACTTCATCCAAGATATCTATCTTTAACACCAGCAATGTGTCTTTCCACCAAAATACAACATATTGGCATAAAGTAAGTTCCATTAGGCATTGAGGGTCCGATTCTCCGATAATTAACATTCTAACTTGCCGTGGATTCCGGAGCAATTCATCATTGATGCGAAATCAGCTGTCCCAGTGAGCAGCTTCACTGCTCCTTTTGGAGCGGTGACGGGACTGCACAGGGACGACCTACAGGTCACGCATGCGCACAAGAGCCCCAATGTCCAACGGAAGGAGTCAGACAGGGGCGGAGGGATCCAGAAGGATCTCTCATCGCAACCCGGACCTGCTTCCCATAGGGAATGAGCAGGTTGCGATCCACAAGCGGGAGCATTCGCCATCTGAAGAATGTTCCCGCAGTCAAGCTCAGAAAATATTGTATTTTCGGAGCTTGATGAATTCTGTCCCCATACTAGTGTATGGGGACAGCGGGCCATTCCGCAAGAGGAAGGTTAGTAGGAGATATCTGTGATACTAGTGTATGGGGACAGCGGGCCACTCCGGGAGAGGAAGGCAAGCAGGAGATATCTGTGATACTAGTGTATGGGGACAGCGGGCCATTCCGGGAGAGGAAGGTAAGTAGGAGATATCTGTGATACTAGTGTATGAGGACAGTGGGCCATTCCGGGAGAGGAAGGTAAGTAGGAGATATCTGTGATACTAGTGTATGAGGACAGTGGGCCATTCCGGGAGAGGAAGGTAAGTAGGAGATATCTGTGATATCTCCTGCTTTACCTTATTGATGAATGGCCCATATACTTCATTTTTACAATTGCAGGTGAAAATATTAATTTTCACCTGCTTTTGTAAAAATTAAGTGATGATGAATAGGCCCCATAGGATGAAAATTAAAGGTGAAATTTTCTTTTATGCAGAGTGAAAATGTCTGTGCCGCCCTCTGTACATTCTATAGAAGCAGCAGACACAAGTTGGAGGCATGGGCAAATCACTTTCGGATAGGGATGGCCAAAGACCATCGATGATTAAGAATCATCAATGGTTTATGGCCAATGTCGAATGCTTTTGACATCGATTGAACCAGATAGTTCTCCCCCATCGATGTCTAAGCTTAACCAAATGTTTTCTTTTTTTGTTCAAGGTGCCGGGACTCGGAGCATAGCTCCACCCCCGGCACCCACGAAGCACCGCCCCCACGCACTGATCGGCCTGCGGGCAGTCATTCAAAATACAGGGATGATCATCGGTTGGTGATACCATTGATGGTCATCCATTTAATAGTTTGTAGCCATCGATGACTACTTGCTATTTTACAATCAATGGTAACACCACCGATGGCAATCCCTATTTTCGGACATGCCACATCCCCATGGAAATATGCTGAGTTAGTTTGAAGTACTGGTATCCCCATAGGACCATACCCTAAAAACACCTCTTCAATCCAGTAATGTATCAATCTAATTGTGAATATGCCATATGTGCAATCATCAGCCAACTGCATCTGTATGAAATAGGTAAGGTTTGTTGGCAAACTGGTCAGATTCAGCTGCTCTCTCTCATAGGCTTCACCATTAGATGCAACCTCAACACCTTGCTAAAAGTGAGTGGAAGATAAGGTCACATACTTAGAGATGCACAAGAACAGTTCAGTATATTTTGAGACTCATTCAGAGGGTCTAATTTTTGAAGCAGAAAGTGGCAGAGGCAAAACTCTTTTTGTGGAGGTATTGTATAACTTAATTTGTGGTTTTGTGGTTACATATCCAACAATTGACTGTGGTGTAAGTGGAGAAGTATGCACCAGCCGATGGAAACTTGTGGGTAGAGCGAAGGAGTCTTCCCTGCCAAGTATGAAGCGGGCCTTGATTAGAAGAGCAAAACAATATTATATTTTTTGTACTAGTTTATTGAAATAACATAAATGGGAGGAGGGGGAGAATTCTTACATAAATGAGTGGAGAGTGAGCATTCTTACATAAATGGGAGGAGAGGGAGCATTCTTACATAAATGGGAGGAGAGGGAGCATTCTTACATAAATGGGAGGAGAGGGAGCATTCTTACATAAATGGGAGGAGAGGAAGCATTCTTACATAAATGGGAGAAAAGGGAGCATTCTTACATAAATGGGAGGAAAGGGAGCATTCTTACATAAATGGGAGGAGAGGGAGCATTCTTACATAAATGAGTGGAGAGGGAGCATTCTTACATAAGTGGGAGGAGAGGGAGCATTCTTACATAAATGGGAGGAGAGGGAGCATTCTTACATAAATGGGAGGAAAGGGAGCATTCTTACATAAATGGGAGGAAAGGGAGCATTCTTACATAAATGGGAGGAGAGGGAGCATTCTTACATAAATGGGAGGAGAGGGAGCATTCTTACATAAATGGGAGGAGAGGGAGCATTCTTACATAAATGAGTGGAGAGTGAGCATTCTTACATAAATGGGAGGAAAGGGAGCATTCTTACATAAATGGGAGGAGAGGGCGCATTCTTACATAAATGGGTGAAGAGGGTGCATTCTTACATAAATGGGTGGAGAGGGCGCATTCTTACATAAATGGGAGGAGAGGGAACATTCTTACATAAATGGGAGGAGAGGGAACATTCTTACATAAATGGGAGGAGAGGGAACATTCTTACATAAATGGGAGGAGAGGGAGCATTCTTACATAAATGGGAGGAGAGGGCGCATTCTTACATAAATGGGAGGAGAGGACGCATTCTTACATAAATGGGAGGAGAGGGCGCATTCTTACATAAATGGGTGAAGAGGGCGCATTCTTACATAAATGGGTGAAGAGAGGAGCATTCTTACATAAATGGGAGGAGAGGGAGCATTCTTACATAAACGGGAGAAGAGGGAGCATTCTTACATAAACGGGAGGAAAGGGAGCATTCTTACATAAACGGGAGGAAAGGGAGCATTCTTACATAAATGGGAGGAGAGGGAGCATTCTTACATAAATGGGAGAGGGAGCATTCTTACATAAACGGGATGAGAGGCCGCATTCTTTCATAAATGGGAGGAGAGGGAGCATTCTTACATAAATGGGAGGAGAGGGAGCATTCTTACATAAATGGGAAGAAAGGGAGCATTCTTACATAAATGGGAAGAAAGGGAGCATTCTTACATAAATGGGAGGAAAGGGAGCATTCTTACATAAATGGGAGGAGAGGGAGCAATCTTACATAAATGAGTGGAGAGGGAGCATTCTTACATAAATGGGAGGAGAGGGAGCATTCTTACATAAATGGGAGGAGAGGGAGCATTCTTACATAAATGGGAGGAGAGGGAGCATTCTTACAGAAATGAGTGGAGAGTGAGCATTCTTACATAAATGGGAGGAAAGGGAGCATTCTTACATAAATGGGAGGAGAGGGCGCATTCTTACATAAATGGGTGAAGAGGGTGAATTCTTACATAAATGGGTGGAGAGGGCGCATTCTTACATAAATGGGAGGAGAGGGAACATTCTTACATAAATGGGAGGAGAGGGAACATTCTTACATAAATGGGAGGAGAGGGAACATTCTTACATAAATGGGAGGAGAGGGAACATTCTTACATAAATGGGAGGAGAGGGAACATTCTTACATAAATGGGAGGAGAGGGCGCATTCTTACATAAATGGGTGAAGAGGGCGCATTCTTACATAAATGGGTGAAGAGAGGAGCATTCTTACATAAACGGGAGGAGAGGGAGCATTCTTACATAAACGGGAGAAAAGGGAGCATTCTTACATAAACGGGAGGAAAGGGAGCATTCTTACATAAATGGGTGGAGAGGGAGCATTCGTACATAAATGGGTAAAGAGAGCCGCATTCTTACATAAATGGGTGGAGAGGTAGCATTCTTACATAAATGGGAGGAGAGGGAGCATTCTTACATAAATGGGAGGAGAGGGAGCATTCTTACATAAACGGGATGAGAGGCCGCATTCTTTCATAAATGGGAGGAAAGGGAGCATTCTTACATAAATGGGAGGAGAGGGAGCATTCTTACATAAATGGGAAGAAAGGGAGCATTCTTACATAAATGGGAGGAGAGGGAGCATTCTTACATAAACGGGATGAGAGGCCGCATTCTTTCATAAATGGGAGAAAAGGGAGCATTCTTACATAAATGGGTGGAGAGGTAGCATTCTTACATAAATGGGAGGAGAGGGAGCATTCTTACATAAATGGGAGGAGAGGGAGCATTCTTACATAAACGGGATGAGAGGCCGCATTCTTTCATAAATGGGAGGAGAGGGAGCATTCTTACATAAATGGGAGGAGAGGGAGCATTCTTACATAAATGGGAAGAAAGGGAGCATTCTTACATAAATGGGAGGAGAGGGAGCATTCTTACATAAACGGGAGGAGAGGGAGCATTCTTACATAAACGGGATGAGAGGGAGCATTCCTTCCTTGTTTCGAGGAGAAAAAGCCTTTTGATTTTAGCACAATTTGATGCTCTATGTTTTTTGAAATTTTTCACCATATCTGTGTTGGTGCAGATCAGGGCCATTCCTACAATTTGGAACTCATGTTACACCTACCAGTAGCTGTGGAGAAGCAGATTTCTATACGCACTGTAACCAACATATACTACAACATATCTACAAATTCACAAAAGTGCCAAATGAAATAACATTTGTCATGATGTTCCCTAAGGGATGTAGTCAGCATCCCGGCGTGCAGGATGCCAACGATCAAAATACCGACGCTGAAATCCCGACAGCGTCAGGATCCCGGCTCCTGAATCCCGACCGCCAGCATCCCAAAAGGTAAGTATTGGTGGTTAGGGCAAGGGTAAAGTTTAGGGAAGAGTTAGGCACTAGGGAGAGAGTTAGCGTTAGGCACTAAGGGGGGAGAATTAGGTGTATGGTGTAGGGAGGGGTAGGTTAGGTTTAGGCACTAAGGGGGGAGGTTCGGAATATGCACCGGAGAGGGAGGGTTAGTGGTAAGGATTAGTGTTCGATTACTTACCAAATGCCGTCAGAATTCTGATTGTTGGGATGCCGCAGTCGGTATTCTGACCGGCAACATCCAGACCGACAGTATCACGTCCCCCCTCCCCAGCGCGCAGTAATATTCTATGTTTTTGGAGGTCTATGCTCTCTATGTTTTTGGAGGTCTATGTTTTCCTCCTGCATTTAATCTTGCCAGTGATATCTAGCTATGTATAGATGCTGCTGTACTGATTTGTGCTTGTTGATAAAGCTGGTTTCATATCGTCATGGGATGCACTGTTTATCATTAGAGCCAACACGGATCACCTGGCAGCTGGAGTGTGCGTGACGTCATCACGCACGTTGCCAGAAGTCGGGAGATGGCCTCCGGGCAGCTTTGCACATGGGGTGACATGCTTTAAAAGGTAAGATGTTTTTCTTTGCAATGACCCTTGACGAAAGATGTAATAAACATCTTAAATGTTGGAGTTCAATGGACTTGTTCACACGTGTGTTCATCTAGCCTCATTACTCCATGCAGCGCGATAAGCCTGGCCGCACCAAGAGACTGTGCCGATTGATTTGATATATGACACTTGTATATCTGTGTGCAACTGAGAATATAAATGACACTTGGTATAGAAGAAAGCTGTGATCACTACATTGTACCACTTCCCATGCTGATTGGGAGACTTCGCACAGAGATATACAAGTATCACATATTACATTAAGCAGTACAGTCTCCTGGTGCGTCCTAGTCGCATCGCAAGAGACACGCTTGGTGCAAGCAGAGGCTCACGCGACCAGGCACGCCAAGAGGGGCTGTTTGACGCAACTGCATACATATATACAGTGCTCCATGTGTGTCGGTATACAATATATGATATGATATACCGGCAACTCAAGCACTGAGCCCTGCTGTGCCGCCCGCCGGAAGATCTGACCGCCGAAGGGGCTTTGGTGCCGGGTCACCAGCTGATTACAACTGGTGCACTGGCAGGCATCCATGGAGAGACAGCAGCACAGCACCGCCATCATTTAGAATCTGGCACTGTCCGCATGCCAATTGGAGCTCGCATACCGACAGCCAATCAGGAGCGGCCACAGCAAAAAGGCCACTCAAAAGGACATGCCCCTTTTGAGTGACCATGCCCCCTTTCCGCTGCATGCATAAGTATGACCTTAAATTTTCCATAGCCCCATTTCAAAATTCTTACTTCGACCACTGTTTGAGATAGATAGGATAGATAGATAGATAGATAGATAGATAGATAGATAGATAGATAGAGTAACAGAGTCAGGGAACTGGTACCATCTCCTGGGGTAGATGGAAGTGCACAGCAGCTGAGCAATCACACAAAAGTCCTTTGGTCTGGTGCAACTGGCCTCAGCCAGTTTTATTATGCAGAAAAACTAAAATAAACAGAAACAAACACCTTGCCGTCTGGCACTAACTAAACACATGAATGATCCTAGCTCACTAATAAAATAAAGCATAAGAAGTTTTTGCCAGGTGTAGTTCAGCTGGTCTCAGCAACCTGCTTCTCTCAGAGAGCCACAAAAAGACTCTCCTTTCCCCAGCAGTGTCTCTCCCTAATGATCAGCCTGACAGCCGTAAAAAACAGCCACACAGCTGAAAGCCTTAATTAGCCTCCTGTGAAGCTAACAGTCAAAAAAAACCTCCTATAACAAAACACCTTCCTAAGGTTTCAAGGGGGGTGGAACACTTGCAGCCTCCAAACAAAAGATGCTGGAGAACGCATCCGCATTAGCCTGTTGGGACCCAGGGCCCGATTCAGAGGCGCTCGCAAAAAGCAAGCGCTCGCTCTGAATCAGGGCGGGCGCTGGTTTTTTTAGGAGCAGCCTCCTGGCCGCTTGCATAGCTGTGGGTGACCACCCATAGCTATAGCGAGCGGCCAGCTTGCGACGAGACCCTTGTGGTAGGGTCTAGTTGCTGCAAGCTCCAGAGAGCTTCTGGCTCAAATTGATCCGAAAGCTCTCCCACTGACATCACTGGTGATGTCAGTGGGGCCGCCCACAAACGGCAGACATTCGCATGGGAACACCTCCGTTTGTGAAGCCACCTCCCCGCTGTCGATCAACAGCCCCTTTTGTAGTGAGTCCAGGAGCGAGTGCGCACTGGGCCACCATCAACCCGGTTGCGAGCGCTCAGCGCTTGCGACCGGGTCTGAATCAGGCCCACAGGCCAATATATTAAAAAAATACATACATACACACACACAAATACATTGGTCTATAAATGGACCAGACTCCTCAGCTGCTTCGCCACCACATCCGCTCTGCTTCACCCATCTCCCATCCCCCTCTCTGCCAGGCCAGCCCGTATGTGCAGTCAGTGCTCAGTAGGAGCTTGGGTGCACGCCATAAGCACGTGCCACAGTAGCGATTAGATCATCACGTAAATGTGCATGTGAAGATCTAATGAATTTCAAGCTCCAATTTTATAATAGATAATATGTACTTGTTAATGTTATTTTTTATTGTCCTTTTACATAAGATATTTGACATTTTAGCTATGGAGGTCTAGAGGCTTTATATAAATTCAAAGAGTATAAAACAAAAACACATGGATGATATTTACCTTATGATCATATTCCCCTACACAGTCCTGGCTTGGTTTATAATATGCACAGTACTTGAGACTGTATGAGTAATAGTGTCCATAAAGTAAAGGATATTGCATTGCAATCAATATAATGGCAATGCCAGCAATCACTGAACTGAGGATGTTTAGAACCAAACTTGACCGCACCTGGAATGAAATAGAACATTAAAACATGAAATGTGACCATCATTGTTGGGGCAGAGCTGTATTTAAATGTCTGGTCTAGGGGCCTGATTCAGCAAGGATCGCAGCTGTGATTACGCACGCTATCGGGCAATTGTTGCGTTCTGCGCATATGTATGCACCGCAGTGTGCATGCATGAACCAGCCACTGCGATCGGGTCTGCGATCACAGAGACTATGCAGACCCATCGCAGAATGATTGACAGGAAGTACTGTTTGGGGGAGGTGACCGGGGGGGGTCAGCAAAATGCAGGCGTCCCAGTGCATTGGATGCCGTTGCAGGGGCGCGCATAAATGATCCACTGCGAGGTCATACGCAGCTTGGGCTTTCACTGCTACTCTTTTATACCCAAATAATTTCTTCTTCAGCAAATATGCCCCTTACAATGTCACTTGGTAGTACAATGTGATGGAAAATCGTAGCATCGGACGTCAGCTTATGCACAAGCCGGGGCCCCTGGAGGCAGGGGAGGGGGTGCACTACCATCTATGTAGCCTCCGGGCACCTGGCATGAACTTATGCCCCTGTCTATGAATGGGCATCTTACTGGATTCTCCCTACTTTAGTTTCATCCACTTCTTACTCACCACTAGGGCACCTAACACTTGGCTGCTTATGCTCTGTTACTTATCTGGGTGTTATGGTCGCTAATGTAGCAATGTATATTATCCATGTCCTGGTCCTGTATTGTATTGTTCTGTAAGTCGCTTGTCTACAACTTGTTTATGTGCTTTGTAAGGTGCTGCGGAACATTTGTGGTGCCATATAAATAAATTATAATAATAATAATATTACTGCTTGTAGGGGGGATCTCTCTGAGCTTAATTGATATTAATGGATATTACTGCAACTGGTCATCTACTGCTACCGATTATACAAATAACTATAAAGTCCACTATCATTAGCATATTTGACCTCGCTCAGCATTATCACAAACATATTATATTTGTGAGTATTTCATTGTATTGAGTCTGACATTGCAGATCTTGCTGGGAAATAAATGTTACATTAGTTCTTCGTGCGCATTGATGCTGACATAAAAAGTGCATAATACATTATAAAGTGCAGGTTAGATCTTTAGATTACAACTGGCATATCATATATTGCTGATCATCACAGCTGGTTTTTTACAGTAGATGATAGTAGGAATTATCACTGGTATATAATAATTTGATAAATTTTGTAATAATATAACAAAAAGTTAATAAAAATGATAACTACCATATTAGTCCTGCTGGGAATTATTAAAGTCATATCAGAATTTACCTATGGCATGTAAGGTTGTGTATTTGCCATTTTATTTTCCATGATTACTGAGTCTCATTGGCAACCCTCATTTTTTCTTTCAGCATAATGATAGTCATGTGATGTAATGATGCCCTAATACGGCTGTAGAGAATTAATAAAAAGATCTGCAGTGGGGTAAGTGGTTCTAGGGTGGAAGAGAAGGAGGGGGCCTGAGAGTGATAAAGGAAGGAGGGGGCCTGAGAGTGATAAAGGAAGGAGGGGGCCTGAGCGTGATAAAGGAAGGAGGGGGCCTGAGCGTGATAAAGGAAGGAGGGGGCCTGAGCGTGATAAAGGAAGGAGGGGGCCTGAGAGTGATAAAGGAAGGAGGGGGCCTGAGAGTGATAAAGGAAGGAGGGGGCCTGAGAGTGATAAAGGAAGGAGGGGGCCTGAGAGTGATAAAGGAAGGAGGGGGCCTGAGAGTGATAAAGGAAGGAGGGGGCCTGAGAGTGATATAGGAAGGAGGAGGCCTGAGAGTGATAAAGGAAGGAGGGGGCCTGAGAGTGATAAAGGAAGGAGGGGGCCTGAGAGTGATAAAGGAAGGAGGGGGCCTGAGAGTGATAAAGAAAGGAGGGGGCCTGAGCGTGATAAAGGAAGGTGGGGGCCTGAGAGTGATAAAGGAAGGAGGGGGCCTGAGAGTGATAAAGAAAGGAGGGGGCCTGAGCGTGATAAAGAAAGGAGGGGGCCTGAGCGTGATAAAGGAAGGAGTGGGTCTGAGAGTGATAAAGGCTGGAGGGGGCCTGAGAGTGATAAAGGCTGGAGGGGGCCTGAGAGTGATAAAGGCTGGAGGGGGCCTGAGAGTGATAAAGGCTGGAGGGGGCCTGAGAGTGATAAAGGCTGGAGGGGGCCTGAGAGTGATAAAGGCTGGAGGGGGCCTGACAGTGATAAAGGCTGGAGGGGGCCTGAGAGTGATAAAGGAAGGAGGGGGCCTGAGAGTGATAAAGGAAGGAGGGGGCCTGAGAGTGATATAGGAAGGAGGAGGCCTGAGCGTGATAAAAGGAGGGGGCCTGAGCGTGATAAAGGGAGGAGGGGGCCTGAGCGTGATAAAGGGAGGAGGGGGCCTGAGTGTGATAAAGGCAGGAGGGGGCCTGAGTGTGATAAAGGGAGGAGGGGGCCTGAGTGTGACAAAGGAAGAGAGTAGCGTGAAATAGGAAGTGTATAATAGAAAAAAACAGCGATAAAAGGAGTATATAAGCATCCCTTAATAAATTATATTCATAACTATATAGTGTAAAAAATTATAAAATGCAAATGTGCCAATATGCCAATTTATGTAAACAATTAATAGTATAAATAAAATGTAAAATAAAATAAGAACAATACATACAATAAAGTGCAATAATAGAATATAGTATAAACACTACAGTATGTATTTTCCACAATCATTAAACCACAGCGATTGATCAGTCAGGCTAAGAAGTGGTAAGCTAATATCTACATAAAGACTAAGGGCCTCATTCAGAGGCGGTCGGAGGATGCAAGCGGTCGCTCAGAAACTGGGCGGCCACTTGCATCCTGACCGCCCGCCTCTGTTGCGGTCGTTAGGCTGTGGGTTAACACCCACAGCTCTAACGACCGCTCCGGTGATGGTCGCGATGGTAAGAGACCATCACGACCATCGGGGCTTACGACGAGACCCTAGGGTAGGGAACGCCTCCGTTTGGGCTGCCACCCCCCCGGCCCGCCTTCCAAATGGGGCGAGCTGTCAATCAACATCGACAGCTCGCCCCCTTTGGATCGAGACCCACTACGACTGGCGCTGTCGGCCGTAGCGGGTCTCGCGCATGCGCACGACGGTGCCATCACCGTCGTGCGCATGCTCTGTGGGGGGCTATCGACCCGGTCCGAGCGCATCGGCGCTAACGACCGGGTCTGAATGACCCCCTAAATCCCTGAAACACAGTGACTAAGTAATTCAAGTGAAATCCCTGCAGGGGACTAATGATAGGTGTCGAAATCCCGATGTCTATCATTATCCACCCGCCAAAATCCCGACGCCCGGTATACTGAACGAATGTAAGCTGGGCGTCACTAGCGGGCAGCCACAGGGGGGGGAGGGTTAGGTTTAGGGGCTCCCGGGGGGACTTAGGGTTAGGTACCAAATAGTTTGACAGTTGATAGGTCAACATATCAAAGATCGAAACTAAATAGGTCGACAGATAAAAGATCGACAGTTAATAGATCGACAGATAAAAGATCGACTAGTCCAAGATCGATGCCAACTAGGTCGACAGTTGATAGATCGACAGATAAAAGATCGACATGTTACTTTTAGACAATACAAAAAGGTATACTTAACCTACACGCTGCCCGCTATTTGTGTGGTGTCGATCTATTAACTGTCGATCTGTTATTTGTCTACCTATTTGGTTTCGAACTTGGAACATTGTCTATTAGTTGTCGATCTACGTTGTGTCGCCCTTATATACTCTTCGATCTTACATATTCGATATTGATCTAATGTCCCGTTCGACTATATTACTATCTGACTATTGTTACTGTCGATCTATACTTTGTCTATCTAAACTACATGTCGAACTAAAGTGGTCGACCATTTAATGGACGGAACAAGTTGTGTCCGATCTAATAATCCACACCCCTCCCCAGCATGATGGGATACAAACTGCACGCCATCCAGTATAACAGTATAGGCACAGCCATGTTGGACTGTGTCACCTGACACTCTTCTTCCCCTCAGAGCACTTCTCCCCATACTTGCCTACATCCTGGCTGCTTCCTCCGGGAGGAAGCAGCCAGGTCGGTGTAGCAGGGGGCGAGGCCTGTATAGAGGGGCGTGGCTGGGCACTTTACCAGCTTTTAGGGGCAGACTGGGGGCGGAGCCACGAGATAGCGTCATTTAGGCTCCGCCCCCACAACAAAATGCCGATATTTCCGGCATTGCTATGCGGGGGGTGGGGTTATGATGACGCGATTCAGCGCGAATCGCGTCATCAGCCCCTCCGCAGCGGGGGTTTAGCACAACATTGCGGGGGGGACTGAAAAAGTCGGGAGGCCTGCCTACTTTTCGGGGGGGCCGGGAGCGGCACCCGATTTTCGGGAGGCTCCCGGCCAAATCGGGAGAGTAGGCATGTATGCTTCTCCCTGACCAGCTGATCACGTTATGCAATCCCTGGGGATCCACCACTATAAATTCCATTCCCTGACTGGACATCATTGCCAGTACAATGTCACTTCTTGCTGAAGGTACAGCTCAGTGCTGAGCTCCCAGGTACCCTGTATCTGAATGGTCCCAGGGCCTGATTCAGCAAGGAACGCAAAGGAGAGAATGCACGCACTTGACCGATGTTATTGCACTACGCCAGCGTATGCATCGCACTGTACGTGCGCGAACTAGCCAGTGCGATCGGGTTAAGGTACGCAGACTACACGCAGTGTGCACGCAGAGCCTTCCGATATTGACAGGACGTGCCGTTTGTTGGTGGCGATCAAGCGAACACAGGCGTTATAACGCCGTTATAGGCACGTGCATAATTAAGGCAGTGCAGTGGCATACACAGCCATACCGTAATCTGTACACAGGAAGCGGCCAAAATCCTTAGGCAGGTAAGGGCAACCATTATTATGCTAATGGGAACGTTGGTTCTAGATGTTACCGATGTTTATGCTATCTTGTGTGCTGTGAGTAAAGGGAGATGGGCGGCTTAATATGAGGCATGGTCGTCTGCATCTTGTGCTGCGGTCTCCGTGCGTGTGCATTGATTAGCATATTCTCGCAGCGGACGGGTGCGTGCATCTGCATCCATGCGTTCCTTGCTGAATCAGGCCCCCAGTCTGTTATATCCAGTTCCTGAATCTGGTAAACAAGTCTCCTATACCATCTTGCACACCAGTCTGGTTTTACCACTGAGAATTGTTCTTACAGCCTCCATTGGTTCCAGCCGATACCTCCAACCATCGGTCTCATCCAATGCTTACAACATTGGACTCTTATCAATTAAGTTTTTCAATTCATCAACATCAAGTTCATCAAATCATCAACATCGGATTCAAATCCATCAAGTTCTTTAATTCCGCAACATTGGTCTCAGGGGGTCATTCAGACCCTCTCGTGAGCGTCAGGACACTCGCAAGCGGGTCGATGTTCCCCATTGCGCATGCGCACGATGGAGGGAGCTCCGTCGTGCACATGCGGGAGACCCGGCGAGCGACGGGCTCACCATCGCTCCGGGTCTCGCACCGGGTCTCGATGTTGATTGACAGCACGCCCCCTTTGGTGGGCGTTCCGGGGGTGTGCCTGCCAGACGGAGGCGTTCCCATCACTAGTGATGTCAGTGGGAGTGATTTTGGCTCTGATAGAGCCAAAATCACTCCAGGGCTTGTGGCAGGGAGACCCTACCGCAGGGTCTCCGTCGCAAGTCCGATGGTCGCGACCATCTTTTTGGCCGCTCGCATATGCTGTGGGTGGTTACCCACAGCTATGCGAGCGGCCAGGAGGCCGCTCCATTTTCATGGAGGAGGGCCCTGATTCAGAGCGAGCGCTCTGGTCAGAGCGTTCACCTCTGAATCAGGCCCTCAAACCGATCCAGCTGTCAATGCAGCATCATTAGTTCCAGTCAGAGTCTGTCAATTCCTCCAGTATTATATATCCAGTCCCATTCCAACCTGCTATTCAACAAAGATATTCTATGTCTGTCCTCGCCTCCAGGACCAGTATTCACTGCCATATCTCTACCGCCTCACATCAATACATGAGGAAGTCCTGGCTCAAGCCACCTAATTTCCTTCACGCCTCTCTAATCTCCTCTTCAGCCTCCCATGTCTGTTCTTACCCAAACCAACCCTTAGGCGTGACAATGCAATTGTGGTAACTGAGGGCCTGATTCAGCTGGGAACGCAGTTGCTTATACGCACACAATCGGTTGCTTGTATGCATCGCAGTCCACATGCGTGAACTAGCCACTGCAACCAGGATAGCGATCACAGAGGATACGCAGACCCACGGCAGAGTGATTGACAGGAAGTGATGTTTGTGGGTGGTGACGGGGGGTGGTCGGGAGAACGCAGGTGTGCCAGTGCGTTTCAACGTAAGTAAGCTATTCCTGAGTAAGGTCAGGACTTCATTAACTGTCCGATGTTACTCAATGTTACCACTTGTTTCTCTATGTTGGCCAAGTATACGGATGTGAGTAAGGAGAAGTGGGCGTCCTTATGTCAGGCTGCGATCACAATGCGAATGCAAATATTTACATGTCACATCTGATTTTAGCAACTGCGTTGCGTGTGTATTAGCAGAATAGCGATCATTGCTGAATCAGGCCCATTGTCGCCTGATTTAACCCCTTCATGTATGTAAATACCCCACGATAGTGAGTTATTACATCTAACTTGGCATTACATAGGCAGACAATTCCCAGCAGTCTCTGCAGCTGCTGAAGAGGTCATTAGCAGCATAATCACCTTTAGTAACCCTGCGGCTCTCACCATTGACTTCAATAGTGGGAGCCGTTCATTGGCTGAGATAGGCGGGGGCTTTATACTCTCTCAGCCAATGAACGCTCAGAAACGGCACTACAAAGGGAACTTCATTCGGGAGGTATCATTCATTCGTCTGAGCCCTTCATTCGGGAGGTATCAACCATTGTGGTTGGTGCCTAGTTCGTGGGTCGTTTTTTATGTTATGATGACCGGGGCCTCATTTATCAACGAGTTTATCACTTAAAACTAGTGATAAATATCACTTTTTATGATAAATGGTGATCAGCCAATCAGCTCCCAACTGTCAACTGTTAGAATAATGACAGTTGGGAGCTGATTGGCTGGAGCACCATTTATCATAAAAAGTGATATTTATCACTAGTTTTGAGTTATAAACTCGTTGTTAAATGAGGCTGCTAGGATGCCTACAGGGTTGAAGAGGACCGGTCTAGGTAATGTAGATGAGTGTGTGTGAGTGAGTGCGTATGTACTGTACATGTGTGTGTATTTTCTTTATTTAAACATTTCTTTACAGGTGAACTACAGGTACCAGCGGGCCCATAATGACTCACATGCTGGTACTTGTGAATCTCCAAGTACCAGCATGCAGGGGCGGCTTGCTGGGATCTGCAGTTCTACTCCTAAAGACAATGTTTACACCTATATTTTTAAACTACACTTTTACACTATCAATCCGGCACCCACAGCCCACGGGTGCTGGGGATAGCCCTGGGCTACCAGCCCAGGCCTGGGGTGCCCTGGAGAGGGGGACCCCTTTATTTGGCTGACTAGTGGTCAGGAGTAATGTTTCAGCTGGGGAACCCGGTGCTGGTTGCGCTAAGTACAGGGCAACCCTACTCGATTATTTCCCTGTACTTACACAACCAGGATTGGCTATGAAGAGTCCAGGTCTGGTTGTGTTTTTAGGGGGGGGGGCCCCATGCAATTTTTTTTTTAACAATAACTCTTAACAAGCTTTTTACAGCAAGATACATGCATGCATCTCACTGATGTTTGCATGCATCTGTTTCAAATCGAACCGCTCATGCTGAAAACGAAAGCATGAAGTTCTTCTATTCAGTGATTTGCAGTTCAATTTCGAGTTCGTTTTTCATTCAATTTGCAAATCGATTGTTAGTAAATGAAAGGATCCTATAGTCCTCCAGGGGAAAACATTGATGTTTTTCAGAAATTCGATTTCATTTGAAATTGCTTTTCCTGTTCAATTTGACATTCGATTTGGCCTTTAGTAAATCCCTTCATACAAAAATCGAAGCAAAATCAAATTCAAAATCGAACAGAAAATGAACCTTTGTAAATATACTACCAGTACCGGACTGAACCTTATTGAGAGGCAGCATCCCCTCTCCACAGCGGTGAGTGCCTATACATCTTACACCTGTGGGTGCCCTCTTATAGTGAATCCATAGGGGATCCCGGCTCATCATTATTATTAAAAGATCATTCTCCTCTTAATACTCAATACATGAGTTGAGATTTATAGCGGCATAATCAATTGGGCGTGAGGTTTAGCTAGGAAAAAACCTTGCGCCCAATTTTGGTTTGCCGTGGGTATGTGCGCTCCCGATACCCATGGTATCCAGTTTAAAAAAGTGGTCAGAGCTGAAAACCCCATGCCGTGTAAAAAAAATTCTCCACTTACCTGCCCAGTGGTCTCCACTGCTCCCGGTGGCCTCCTCTTCATCTTCTCACTGGAGAGGGGGCTGCTGGGAGTCCCGGTGGCTGCAGGAAGGCACAAGGGCTGCTGGGAGATGTAGTTCTCGCATCGCCTATTACGGGGGGGACACTGACACTGGGGGAGGGGGAGCACACACACACCGGGGGTCACACACAGACAACACTCATACACACACACACTCACTCATATAGACTAACAAACACTGACACACACTGGCATACTCACTGCTGCTGCAGGAAACCGGGTCCCGATGCTGAATGCAGAAGACAGCACTTTACTGACTAATTAGCACTTTACTGACTAATTAAGCTAATTGGAAACTTCCAGTTGCTTAGTCATTAGGAGGGATGCTGCCACGGGGTCCCAAGCATTTCCTGACCTTTTGATTTTAGGAAAAAATGGTCGTGCTCTAGAGGTGCGCAAAAAAAACCTCCCGGCGCTCAAAATAGGAAAAATCGAGCACCTAATTGAATAGCAAAAATTCAAAACCTCGCAGGTGCAGGATTTTTGCTATTCTCGCACCTACTGTAATTGAATATACCCCATAAACTTTCACACTTTATGCAGATATAAGCTTACCACTTCTTAGACTGACTGATCAATTGCTGTGGTTTAATGATTGTGGAAAATACATAGTGTTTATACTATATTTTATTATTGTACTTTATTGTATGTATTTTTAGTCTTATTTTATTTTTAATATTATTTATACTATTAATTGTTTCATTAAATTGGCATATTGGCACATTTGCATTTTATAATTTTTTTACACTATATAGTTTTGAATTTTATTTATCAAGGGACGCTTAGATACTCCTTTAGCGCTGTTTTTGCTATTATTCATTTGTATTTTTAGTTGGCAATCTTATTACAGCAGCTTGGCATATTTGTATCATATTATTGTATTCCTTGTGGCATTCATTTATTTGTTCCATAGCGCCTGTGGCTACCTTCTTTTTATCTATTGCAATAGGAAGTGTGGCAGAGAGAAGTGGGTGAGGATGAAGGATGGGAGACAGACAGCCTGATTCACATCTGTACACTAATATAATAATAATAATAATAATTTTATTTATATAGCGCTTTTCTCCTAAAGGACTCAAAGTGCTTTACATTTGCCTTTACAGTACAAAACACAATATAAGCTTAAACAAGGGACATCAGTGAAATGCTTGGGTGAATAGGTGAGTCTTGAGTCTATTTTTGAAGGAGTGGAGGCCTCTCGAACTGTGCGGGGAAGTGAGTTCCAAAAGGTTGGAGCCACAAAACTGAAAGCTCGACCCCCAGACGAATTCCGTGAGATCCTAGGTACTGTTAATAGTCCTTCGTCAACGGATCGCAGTACTTGTGTGGGACGGTAAGGAATCAGAAGCTGCTTTAGGTACCTTGGGCCATGGTCATGTAGGGCTTTATAAGTTAGTAATCCAATCTTGAAAATAATTCGCCATCTGGCAGGCAGCCAGTGAAGGGAGTAGAGAATGGGTGTTACGTGGCTGGAACGGGGCTGGTTGGTTAGCTGCATTTTGTACCATCTGCAAACGGTGCAATTATTTTGCTGGGAGTCCAAGGTAGAGGGCGTTGCAGTAGTCTAGGCGTGATTATATAAATGCATGTATGACTTTAGGCAGATCTTCTGAGGGAATTAAGTGCTTGATTCTGGCAATGTTCATCAGATGAAAGAATGAGGATTTGATTGTGGCTGATAATTGATGTTTAAGTGTCAAGCCACTATCCAGGACAATACCAAGATTGCAGCTGGGAATCCCATTAGGGCGTTTCTAGAGAGGAGGGGGCCCATGTGCAGTCTCTGACACGGGCCCCCTCCTCTCCGCCCTGCAGCTGGCAGCGCATTGAGCTGTGCGTGGCCAGCGCTGGACTTATAGACTCTGGGCACTAGAGTGTACCCAGAGTCTATAGTGTATGCATAGGTCACCGGGAAAATGGCCGTGGCGGCCATTTTCCCTGTACTGTGCATGCACAAACGACGGGAAAATGGCCGCAGCGGGGGACTTCGGTGAGGTAAGTAATATTATGGGTGCAGGGTGTGCGGTGCGGGGCCCCCCTGGACCCAAGGGTCCGTGTTCCCCGCACCCATTATAGATACGCCCCTGGATCCCATACACAACTGCTGTGCGCAGAATTGCAGCAGGTCAGAACTTATTTAGAAATTGCTAACCTCATTGCATGCAGTAAGTGCTCAAGCTGCGTATGCCGTCACAGTGGTTAATTTATGCACGTCCATGCAACGTCATTCAAACGGACAGGCACGGCTGTGTTTCTCCAGCCACTCCCCCATCACAACCCCCAAACGCTGACTACCTGTTAAAAAAGGTACTATATTCCACATACTATAATAGTGTGATGAGGAACTCCTCTGCGTAAGTTTGTTTCCAGGTAGCCTTGGTACAAAGTTACAAACAAGGCAAGAGCTGAACTATATGAGAAGATGGTGGTTGATGCTAACCAGCCAGAATATCCAATGTCAAAGAAAGAAGAGGAGATTATCTAGCTGTATTGGCAGTGGTCTGCCATGCATTACATTCTCTAATCATGCCAGAGTAACTGGTGGTCCTTGTGTAAGGACTCAATGAGGGTTACTGTAGAAGGCAATCTCAAGTCTGTTAGTAGCTCAAACATGTCAATATCCACATGCACTGTGATAACTTGTCCTGGTGATGCAGAATTAATGAGTCTTTGCAGGAAACACATTGCGTTCCTCTTGTATGCTAACTGATTCCATACTCTGCACACAAAGGTGGGAACCTGAGTATTGGAAAGGGTTGCAAAATATATATTCAAGGAGCCCCCAAAGGTCTGAACTATTGTTTGAAATAATAATTATTTCAAGGCCACATTGCCCAACGATAGATGTTGGTGAGAGAGAACAGGCCAGTTCATTCAGTTCTCACGGCATGTACAGCACACTGATGTTAGATGAATGGCCCATTCCCAAATACCTAGGACTTTAGTGCAAAGGGAATGAGCGCCTCTCCCATCCTGTTCAGATAAGATTCCACAGTTTTTGAAACTTGGGGGTCTATTTACTAAGTCTTGGATGGAAATAAGCTCCAAACTGTCATTTTTCAAACTTAGGGGTCTATTTACTAAGCAGTGTTAGGAGACAGAGTGAAAATTGATAAGGTGCCAGCCAATCAGCTCCTAGCTGCCATCTCACAGGCTGTGTTTGAAAAATGACAGTTGGGAGCTGATTGGCTGGAACCTTATCACTTTTCACTCTGTCTCCTAACACTGCTTAGTAAATAGACCCCACAGCCTGTAAAGTGACAGTTAGGAGCTGATTGGCTTGGACTTTATCTCCATTCACTTTATCTCCATCCAAGGCTTAGTAAAAACACCCCTTGGTGCTTGATTCAGAGATGTACGCTAATGCTGTGTACGCAGATGCGATGAGAAAATATGCAAATGTCGCAGCCTCCGGGAGATCTATTGAGACACTTACCTGCGGCTTTGCAAACCCATGCATCTACGTAAAATATCACAGCAGCTGCTTACAAAGATGCAGAATAGTCACAGATAATTAGATTGTTGCAGTCCTGAGTGAGTCTATGGTCCCGCAGAATTGAGACCCGAAGCCGGATTCCTTGCATATGGCCTCGCAGTCACAGGGTGAGACACCCCCCGAAATGGTCGCAACCCGCCTGCACTCCTTGCAGCCACTCCCCATTACCTCCCCCAAATGCTCCCTGACTACCAATCACACTACAAATAAATACTCACTGCGAGAGACTACGGAAATGGATACGAAGGTGGACGATAATTGCTCAATCGCAAAAACATCGGCATAGCGTAACATACATACATAACTCTGTATCAGAGCCTTGGGTGCCTTTACCTTGATATACTGTAGGGCTGCTTAGTGACTCTCCTGACACATTTTTGCAAGGCAATAGAGGACACAGTGGCGTATCTATAATGGGTGCAGTGTGTGCGGGGCACATGGGCCCCCCGGGTCAAGGGGGGCCCAGCACCGCACACACTGCACCCATATTATTTTAGACTTACCTGTCCGTGGTCCCACGTCGCATGTTTGCGCTGCTCAGAACTAGAGTGTGCTCGGACTCTACTGCGCATGCACAGAAAGGGAAAAATGGGCGCCACGGCCATTTTCCGGCCTTCTGCGCATGCGCAGTAGACTCTGGGCACACTCTAGTCTAGTCTACTAAGGCTCCGGTGGCTGGCTAGTCGCATCAGTCGGCTGCCGGCCACCGGGGAGAGAGGAGGGGGCCCCGCACAGGGAGTGCACACTGTCCCCCTCCTCTCTTAAGACGCCCATGAGAGGACAGCTGTAAGTACCCAGTCAAAGAAACAGACCCAAGCTTCCTCACTTGTATGGATGGCCATCAACCATTAATAGCTTGCCACCGATGCTTGATGGTCTTGCATTGGTCCCAGAGATCCAATGGTTATCAGCTACTGATGACTGTCAAGCAGCAATGTTTTCATTTATTTTTTATTCTTGGCACCATCAATGGTGAATCAATGTTAATCACTGATAGTACCATCGATGGTGACAATCCATAGTTAACCCACTGGTGGTCATCCCTACTTACCTGTCTGCGCTGTATAAAAATCTGCCTGAGGGGAGGGCCCAAGAGGTCACATGAGTGACAGCTCAAAGACCAGATGCTCCGCCTCACTGTCCACTGCAGGAACAAGCTGGGTTAAATCTTTTCACTTTACCATATTTGAGCGGTAATCGGGAGTCTTGCTCATGCACCCACCAGCTGTTACTAGGTGGCAAACAAAGAGGGATTGTAAACAGAAGCAGGGGGTAGAGTAAGTGATGTATGGAATCACCCAGATTTCCTGCTTGCTCTTACCTTCCCCACTGTGGGTTTGATCGATGCAGCAACGGAAAGTGATCCAGAACAAATATACTAAAAGAGGAAGGGAAAAAATGTCCACTTAGATTTTATTTTGCATCAAAGGATCACCAAGGAGTAACTACACAATTTTGATCATGGTCAATGTATTTTTTTAGAATATCTATTACTACAGAGACAATGTAAAAGGAATGGACATAATTTTTTAGTACAGAAGCCATTCATCTAAAATTAAACATTTCCCACAGATAACAATCAATACTCTGGCAAGTTCCCCTGAATGCAGGGCTGGATTAACATTTGTGGGGTCCCCAAGGCAACTAACTTGTGTGGGCGGCCCTAGTATTAAAATTGTCAATAAAATATGCTGGATTAAAAAGTTATATGTTTAAATACACCCAGCAACCACAAATGTGTTATGTACACTGTAGTGCCCCCAGTTCACATTAAGCCAAACAGAACGTCCAGTCCACATATGCAACACTTGTGATGTAGCTGTGTGTGGGGCTCCACAGTGTGTGAGGGCCCCTGGGCAACTGCCCCGGCTGCCCTGTTAATCCAGTTCTGTCTGAAGCCCCAACAGTATGGATACCGGTCGATTGGTCGACAATAAAAAGGTCAACTTTCAGACGGTCGACATTCTGAATGTTGACAGTAAAAAGGTCGACGTAGTCATTAGGTTGACCATCATTCTGTTCACACGTATTTAGTTTGACAGAGCTATATTGACGCACCATCAAAATGTCGACACATGGTTTTTCTGCTTGATTTTTAGGGTTAGGCTAAAATACCAAAACAATATTACAGTAAATTGCCACCTATTCGCTATATCAACCATTTAACCCTGTCGACCTAAATATATGTCTACAGAATGACGGTTGACCTACTGACCATGCCGACCTTCTCACAGCCGAGCTTCTGAATTGTCGACTTTTATACTGTTGACCTTTTATACCACACCCCAATAGTACAGCATTGTAATTATCTCTTCTATTAATACCTAACGATTCAAACAGGCAGTTTTGTAACGGATGCCCATTACAGAGAGCGTGAATTTTTTATCCTATTATTTTGCCGATTGACCTCTTCAGAAGATGACTGCACACGCCAGTCATTTCCAACTGGTTTCTCTACCATGGTCAATTGTAATCCTCTAAAGCTCAATTAGATCACTATAACAGATCGATTTTATGTTGGGTGGCATAATAAAATCATTCCGGAGCCCGCCCACCCCTCCCCTCACCTACTCCCTCCCCTCTCTTCCTGTCTCTCTCTTACCAGGGACTGTAGGTGTGGCCACAGACAGTCAGTGGCTGTGCATTATAACACAGCCCTGGCCCGCATGGAGGAGCAGGTGTACTGTGCGGTGCTTTAACGTAGTTAAAACGTATGGTGGAGGGAACGTGCAGCCTATTGATCTAAAGCAGCGCGCTTGACAGCCACTCCTTTCAAATATTTGGGTTTTGAGCTGCCCCCTCCCCACCCGTTCCGACACCTATGCCTTAGAAGATAAGTAACTAAACAGGCCACCTATTTTCTGTGCTTTCTGAAAGCTTTTGAAATCTCAATACCTCATACAATGCCTGATCTTTTGCAATCTGTGTGAGCTTAATAAGTGATCTTACCATTATACTAGGCCAAAACATAACACCGCTATAGATGATCAATTCCAAGTAGAAGTCATAGTGAATCCCAGTACTTGTTAAAACGAAACCAAATGTAATAAGAATTATTCCAACAAATATTTTAGTTACCTGTAAAGTAAAAGATATGAAAGTCAAGTTAAGATATCATGTACTAAATGTAACAATTGCCACTATATGCAAACAATATATTCTACTTGCAAAACAAATACGGTATGAACCTCTTGTTACGGTTTCAAATAAGAAAAATGCTTTAATCCATTAGGACATTATTATTTTTATCAGTAAAAGAACTGGGCTGGAAAATTGTCATATCTTGCATGTCATTTACAGTAGTGATGTGTGCAGACCTCCGTGTTTTGGTTCTAAATCTTCATTGTGTTTTGGCAAAACCACCCCCACATGTTTTGTTTTGGGATTTTTTTACAAATTGATGAAAACAGCTAAAGGGCTGGATGCACTGTTGCAGATATTGCGGTCAAACCTATGAAACTGATGTTTTCGGAGGTTTGGCAGCTCACCGCATATGCACCAAGTCCTGGAATGCGATACCTTCTGGGGCTTGGCTGTGGCGAGCCTCTATTAACGACTCCACCTGAGAGGGATACAACTGCAGCTGTATATGCAGGTAAATGCTATGATATAGTGTCTTAGCGGGAGGTAGTCAAGAAGCCGACGGTCGAAATGCCGACTGCCGGCTTTCCGATTGTGAAATCCCAGCAGGGGACTAATGATAGGCGTTGAATTCCTGACGCCTACCATTATCCACCCATCCTGATGCCCGGCATACTGAACGAAGGTAAGCCGGGGATCGCGAGTGGACAGCCGCGTGGGAGGGGGGAGGAGGGTTAGGTTTAGGGGCTCCCGGGGGGACTTAGGGTCAGGCACCCCCACGGGAGGGTTAGGGCCAGGCTAAGGGAAAGGGGGGTTAGGGTTATGCACCCCCGGGGGGAGGTTAGGGGTAGGCACTCCCCCGGGAGGGGAAGGCTTAGGCACCCCTGGGGGGAGTTTAGGGTTAGGCACTAGGGGGGGATTAGGTTTAGGCACCCCTAAGGAAGGGGAGAGGGGAGGGTTAGATAGGTTACTTACCTCTGTCGGGATCTGCACTCTTCGGCATACTGGTGTTGGGATTTGAACCGCCGGGCTCAAGTCTGGCGGTCATTCATACCACACCCATCTTAGCTGCTGGCACTGTAACATGCAGGTACACCCACAGTCGCACACAGAATATAGGCATGCTGCATATCATTTTAATCAGCAGAAGCTGCTGTGTCCCCTATTTGCACCACTTTGTGAATAAGTCACACAAAAAAATGGTTGGCAGTCACAAGTTATGTTTAACGCGTCTTGTAGTGCATGCAGATAAGATGTATGTGGACAGAACTGTTATTATGACTATTTATTAATCACTCAATCAATGCTTTACCTGGCTTCCACTACATTAATAATCCACCTCTATTTTCCTGGGGTGTGGATTGACAGGTAGACAATCAATAGATACCAGAAGGTAGAAAGTGAGTGGTCGACAGGGTCAAAAGGTCGACAGATAAATGGTTGACAGGGTCCTAAACCTACACCTTTTCCTAACCCTAAAAATCATGAAAAACCATGTATTGACCTTTTCTGTGTCAACCATTTACATGGTGACCTTTTGACCCTGTTGAACATTTACATGTTGACCTTTTGACCCCGTCAATACATTCCAGAGCTTCAATGTGGTGGACAACGCCATCTGTAGATGGCATTGCCCAATAAAAGCCTATGGGTTTCTATTCACGACTCCCCCTGAGAGGGATCCAATTGGATCCCTCCCAGCACTACCTCAGCACGTGCGTCACTCGACACCTACGCAGATGGACTGCTGGGTCATAAACATAGAAGTCCTTCTATCGTAAAGGACAGCTCTTACCAGGAGAGCTGTCCTTTGTGATTTTATTCATGCATACCGGCGTAATTAATGCCGGCATGCATGCAATGAGTAGCATCATGCATTCCACTCAAAATCATGTCATTTGGGCCTGTTTTTGTTCCTACAGTATTGTTAACATCAATAACATTCATTTCCAGTAAATTTTTACCACCTCACAATATAGTTTTCACCAATATTTACCAAAGGTCGCAGCCAGTTGACTGGCTAAAGTAAGCGACAGAGCAGTGGCACAAACACATGGCAGTTTAAAAGAATATAGCACATGTATGAAACATTGCGGCACACCAGCTGCAGACAGGATGGCAATTTAATAAACTATATGACCCTATAGAATGTTTGCATTAATCAAGACCTAGATTAGGGGCCCAAGGCCAGCACCGGAAGATGGTATCCAGCTGGTAGATAGACAGCAACTAAATAGACAGTCAATAGATAGACACCAGAAGGTAGAAAGTGAATAGGTTGACAATGATTTAGGACGACAGGGTCAAAAGTTTGACATGTAACTGGTTGACAGGGTCAAAATGTTGACAGTTAAATGGTTGACACAGAAAAGGTCAACACATGGTTTTTCATGATTCCTCATTATTTTTAGGGTTAGTATTAGGGTTGTATTTAGGACCCTGTCAACCATTTACCTGTCGACCATTCACTTTCTACATTCCGGTGTCTATCTATTGACTGTCTATCTAGTTACTGTCTATCTATCAATCCATACCCCAGGAAAATGTAGGTGCACTATTTATGTAGTGGAAGCCAGGTAAAGTATTGATTGATTGATTACGAACAGTCAGAATTATAAAGAAAATTAAATCAGAGACATGAAAGAAACTATTAAAAAACAAGCATCCAAAATATGAGTTATCTAATGTAATTCAAATTTGATCCATACAGCAAATCACAGGCCTCAGGAATCAGAACAATACAAAAAGGTTTAAATGGCCTTGCAAGAGATAAAAGACCATCACAATGTCCCAAATTACAGTATTAGATGATTATTATTATAATTTATTATATGCTGCCTGTCAAGCACACACAAGAAAGAAGGATAAGAAGCTTGAGTTGGTTAAGGATGGCCTTGTGATAGATAGAAGACCAACAACAATGCCCCAAAATACAGTATTATACAAACATTATTAGAATTATAAGCTGCCAGTCAAGCACACACAAGAAAGGATAAGAAGGATGAACTGGTGATGGATGGTCTTACAAAAGACATAAGATCATCAACGATGCCCCAGAATTATAGAAGTGGTGCACAATGAAATTGTCCTTGGGCCCTCTGACCCACCCTTACACTGTATATTAAAAATGACATGCACAGTTTAACAAACCAAACACTTCAGCAACAGGGACTGCCACTTTTGTGGCTGAAGAGCTTGGCTTCTTTGGGCACCCACAAAATAAAACATCTTGGTGGTTTGGTTAAACTAAGCTACCAATGGGCTTAAGGCCAACAGTGTTTTTAATCATCGTCACAGTTGGAAGAGGTCATCATCCTCATCATCACTTTTGTTAATATCTTCATTACATAATATTAGCTCATTCTCACAGGAATCCATAGTTACAGAACTCTCTGTACAGTACTTTGTTTTAATAGAATTTGTGGTTCATGTTTAACATCAGTTTTTCAAAGAATTTTGGAAGTAGCCTCCTACATTGATTGCTCATAGTTTTCCAGGCTGTGCTAAACACTCTTTCCAAGTACACACTGAAGGGTGGGGAGCTTAAGTAAAGCAGAGTTCGTTTCTACAAGGGATCCCGATTTGCCTATTTTCCTGCCAGGAAAGAAACTGTGTGACATGCTAATTTGTACATTTTCATTAAAGTAATCTTCCATCATTCGTTTGAATCTTACTGTATCAGATTGAGGGCCTATTCATCAACACTAAAATAACGTTTTTAAGGACATTTTCCTTAAATAACGTTATTTTGGTATTCATGAACAGACTTAACACAGGAGATATCACAGATATCTCCTTGCTGAGTTCCCCTGCGTTAATTTCCACACTCCCCATACATTAGTATGGGGATGTGGAAATTGTGGTATTCATCAAATTCCGAAAATTATCAATTTTCGGAATGTGATGCAGTTACTATTCGCCACTGTGAGGTGGCGAATAGCAGAATCCACTTACCTGTATCAGCGTGTGCAGGTCCCCTGACGAGTCCCTCCGGCGCTCTGCTCCGTCCTCAGGCTCCGGAGGCTGGTCTGTCATGTGTGCTCCCCAGCAGAGCACAAGAAAGTTTAGAAAAAGAAAAAAAAAAAATTTTTCTAATCTGTCATGTGGTCTGCTGGGAAACCACATGACAGACCAGCAGGACGGAGCCGGAGGCTGCTGCGCGGACAGGTAAGTCGGGGGGGGGAAGGTGAGCGGAGGGGGGAGGGGGTGTGGGGGGTCGGCGGAGTTACGAAACTTAACGCATCTGTAGGCAGTGCTGCGCATGCGCTGGTTTTACAGATGTAACAGCGCATGCGCAGCACTGTTTCCAGATGCGATAAGGTAGTGTAGGCAGGGAAAAGTGTCTATTTCTCGAAAAGCTGTCATCGCAAAAATGACAGCTTTTCGGAATAGATACTTATGGAGAGGTGGAATGATGAATTCCACCTATAATTAGCTAGAACTCCATGAGAGTTCTAAAGCTAATTATCTCCATTGAATTTTTACGGTTAATGAATAGGCCCCTGAGTCATGGTATAGGTGTCAATAATTGTGGCCAATTCTTTTAAGCCTAACCAGATGTCATAATGTTGTTTCACTTTGGTGTGCTGAGTTGACTCGTCCTGATTTCCAGTGAGTCTCTTGGAAAAGGTCAGTTTTTTTCCTGGCAGCAGCATTTGCAAATAAAGCTAAAGCAGGAGACGTCATCGTTTAATGTGACACTTGAGCCGACAACTTGCTTTTTTTGTTTCACATACTGTAGGACTTAAACCTAGGATCGAGCATGGTTGCCAACATGTAGTGATCCAAGTGCAAGGTGTTGCAAACCCTTTGGTCCTTGTGAAGTGAATATAAAACTTGATCTACAAGTCCAACATACTTAGTAGAATTGCTTTGTTTCATCTTCTCCTTCAGCTTCTCCAGCTGCTTTTCAAGTCTTTTAATTAAGCATATGACTTAACTCAGGATAGCAGTGTTTGCCAGTATGCTGCAGTAAGTTGGAAACTTGTTCCCCCTCTCCCTATGTCATGGCTTGATGTGTACATTTGGATGGCTTGTTGCTGTTCCACCAGTCACTGAAGCATGTAAAAGATGCAATTCCACTGGTTACTACCTCTTGCTTCAGTTGGTGCCATGGCAAATGGAACCTTTCTTGCACCTGTTGCAATGTTCTACATGTGGTTGCTGAGTGCCAAAAATGCTCATAAATTTTACAGGCCACAGCCAGCATCACATCTCCTGCTGGAACCTGTCATTTTATTTTTAGAAATGGTACGTGTTAAAATTCACCCACTCATGCTTGTACAATGTTACTTGCATTATCAGAAATTACAAATCCAAAGAGTCCCAGCGGTGAAAACCTGCTATCACATCCCTGAGTTTGTCCAACAGATTGGCACGGATATGCATCTTAATGAAGCTAGTGATACAGAGAATACCCTGTCTGTGAATGAACTGGTGTTGTGTGTTATAAATACAACTGGTATAGGGAGGGCACACCCACGTATCAGCTTGGACGGCTGCAGGCAAAAAGCTGACCCAAGCTTTACTAAACAGAAATTAAATAAAAAAAGGGAATTTCATGCTCTCAATCTTAGATATATGGGATAAATGTCAGAGAGATATGTGGCTGTAATAAGATAAAAAAAATACTGATTTATATATACAAATTAATAACATAAAGCAAATAAACTGCATGCAAAAATGGTAAACAAACAAATAAAAAACAAAAAGCATAGAAGCAAAAAAGAAAGAAAAATAAGAAAACAAATAAAACAAATAGGTGTCTCTTCAATACCGGTATCACAAAATCAGAATTGTAGAATTAACTCTCCTAGTTCCTCATGTCCCAGGAATTTGGGCAAGTGTTAAATGCTGCAACATTAAGGTTTGTACACAATATAAGTATTAAGGTTGGTGAGCGGTACTAACAAAGAGGAGTAATTCCAAGCTCTCTGTTCCCTTGTTACTCACTTATCTAATGTCTGTGTTTCTGTCCTCACTCTCTGCCGGGTTACCGGGAGTGCTAATGGGTCTTATGGTGTTCCTCCGTCAGGGGTGGGTATGTCCTTCTCTCATATATATATGTACTGTACACTATATTTTTTTTTTTCTGAATACATAATCAGCAGAACCAAGCCTTCACTGTCACTCATAGACAGTGACTCACTCACTAGGAGTGACAATGGTTGGGGCGGCTGCTGGCCACTGCTCTTGGATACTGCCTGCCCCTGTCTCTAGAATACTGGACTGGACCTTACCTGGCAGGTCCTGTCATCCAGTGTCCAACTCCACACACACAGCGCTGCACGCTCCCTGCCAGCCGGACCCACCTGACCGCACAGCCGCAGCAGCTCCTCAGTGAACGGTTGGAGCCTTGGACGGGGAGACGTAATGACATCTCTCCCATCCCAATAGGTTGCCAGGACTCGGGAGGCAGAGACTGAGGATTGAGTCACGCTGTGTCACTAGGAGGGGGGAGCCTGCTGCTGTCCGACTCCGAGTCCTGTGTAAACAGTGCTGGGTGCCGCGCAGCATCGGGCGTCCAGCAGCAGCAGATAGATAAGGTGGTGGGTGGCTGGTGTTCCGCCCTCAGTGCTGTTGCGCTCTTTGCAATGGCACCGACAGCACCACCCTAGCTACGGCCCTGTTGGGGGGGCACAGGGCAGGGAAGGCTGGACAGGTGGGGGCACTGGGATGGCAAGAGTGGACTGGGGTGGCATAGAGCATGGAAGGCTGGTTGGTCTGGGGGGCGGGCAAATGGCAGGGAATACCAGCTGGACTAGGGGAGAGGCAGGGCAGAAAAGGCAGGCAAGCTGGACATGGGGGTGGCTGCAGGGAAGACAGGCTGGCTGGCTAGACTAGAAGGGAGAAGGGGGCACAGGGAAGGCTGGCTGGATTGAGGAAGGGAAGTGGATAGATACCCTTCAGTTTATGTACCCTGACGTTATCAGTTACTGTCCAACGTCATTCCCTACCCATCCACGTGGGCATAGAGGGGGAATATAATCTTGTGGCAAGTGAAGCGAGCCACCGTGTCCGAAGCTTGGCGAGCGAACAAGTTTCTCTTTTTGGTGGACTGTATGGGCATGAAACTGCACTTCTGCTCTCACTGACGTCACCCCCAGGTACAGAATCTGAAGGAGAAATATAACAAGAAAAATAATACTTAAGCGCTCCTCCTTCTGAGGTAAAATATATAAAATATTCACTCTCAGTGACCATAAAGTCTTAAGTCTTTAGATAAAAGTCTCAGGTAATGAATATATTAAAAACTTCTCCTTTTCCTCTGGAAGGCAATCTTCAACACACTAGTGTGAAAGCCCTTAAGTGTTAAACAACATCTCAAAGAAATCACAAGATACGATCTCTCATAGTGCAGTGTTGTCAAATTTATTTCCACTTTAAAACAATTTAAAAAATCAAGAAAGCATAGAATGAATAAAATGGCAGCGTACCACAAATAACCTTTTTAGAAAGGCACAATAACAGGCACAAGGGGTTATTATAGCTACCCCAACAAGCAGTTCTCCTCTCTGGTACAGGTTCCGCCTAGAAAACTAGGTAGTGGCAGCCCCACAGATCAACGTGTTTCAGCTTAGAAGCCTTTGTCAAGATGTTTTCCTAATTTTCTAGGGGGAACCTGTACCGCCTAAACCTAAGTCCCCCGGGGGGATGCCTAATCCTAAATTACCCCCGGGAGCCCTAAACCTAACCCTCCCCCCCTGCGGCTGTCTGCACCGGCGCCCGGCACCACTTCGATCGGGACGCCAGATGCCGGTCTCCCGGCGTCGGTAAAATGACAGGCGTCTAGATTTAGACGCCTGTCATTTAACCCTCGCTAGGATAAAGCATACCGGGAAGACAGGCTGGCTAAACTAGGGGGCTGGCTGGACTGGGGGGGCAGGGGTAGGGAAGGAAGGCTGGTTGGACTGGGAAGGGGCTTAGGGAAGGCTGGCTAGACTGCGGGAGGAGCAGGGAAGGTAGGCTGGCTGGAATGGGGGTTGGGCAGGGAAGGCAGGCTGGCTGGCCTGGGGTTGGGGGCGGCAGACAGGGAAGGCTGGCTGGTATGGGGGGCACAGGGAAGGCTGGCTGGACTGGGGGGACAGTGCAGGGAAGGCAGGATGGCTGGCAGGACTGGGGGGTGGGCAGGTTAGCTTGACTGGGGGGCAGTGCAGGGAAGGCTGGCTGGACGAGGGGGGGGCACAAGGCAGGATCAACATACCTGCTCTTTTCATAGTACTTCCTGAGAGAGAGGGGCCTGGGTGGCAGCGGCGAGGAATCCACTGGGTGGCAGGCCGGGAGAGCATCAGCACTGCAACATGTGAGCTATGGAGCTGGCCGTGAGTCAATCATAACTCGCACAACAGCAGAAGATATCGTCAGGTTGTGCACGTTTGGGGATGAGGGAGGGTGCCGTCACTGAACGATATCATTAATGATATCGTTCAGTGTGTATGCTCAATGTCGGGAACAACATTGAGCCTGGCAGTGTAGGGGAAACACTTAACGATATCGCTCATGGATAATATCGTTAAGTGTGTATGAGCCTTTAAATTTGGAGTTGTTCCCTGACCACCAGTGCTGAGCAGACGTGGTGACTAAGGAGAATACAGGTCTGTAAATTTCCATTATAGCCTCAATTTATAAAAAGGGACAAAGGCAAACTATTAAACTAAACATATGCTAGTGAGATAATCCTATAATTTACAGTCTAACAAGAATCTTAATGAACTAGAGACTAGGGGCCCGATTCAGACTTGGTCGCGACGCAGCCGTCAGGGGCAGAGTATGGAAATTCTGCAATCGCAGAGCATGGCTTCATGACGCCCACTATATCTTAGCGTGCGGTGGCAGTGCGATCGCTGGCCAGTCTAATGCCACCCACTTTCCCTTTCACAGCACACATCATCTCCAGGAAGTGTATTTAACAATCAGTAACATCGAGAACCATCAGAGGCATACGCAGTACTTGAGGTAGACCCTACCCTACTGCAAGTACTGCGAGTGCCTCAGTGTTTAATGAAGCCTGGTGATGTGTACAATGACGCTGCCTTGTAATTATGGACACCCAGAAAATGCCGTTTTGACACTCAGAATGGCCGCACGTTCTCCAGACTTAAACCCTGTAGAGCTGGTTTGGGATGTACTGGAGAGAAGAGTAAAAGGAAAGCAACCTACAAGTGCAACACAATTGTGGGAACTTCTATGCTTTTCAGAGTATACTGAGACATTAAACTGTGTAAGTTTCAATAAAAACTGGAAAAAAGGTTATAGAGCCATTCTACTTCGGCCGACCAGGACTTACCCCAAGAGCTTCAGGTTCTCCTTTGTAAAACACCATCAGTGGTTTAGGCAAGGGTGAGGCAGCATTAGAAACCAGCCCTTCCTCAACTCCATTTGCCGGTTGAATTTTTTGACCCACTTGAGAGATAATCACAAAGCTTCCTGCATCTGGTGTGGCTGCAGTCATGGCTCTTCCTCTGCAACAAGTACACAGACATTATATATGACAAAGTACTTTTTATAAAAAAAAAAATTCCTATCTTTAATATCACAAATACAATTTTACACAGCGCTGTACTTATAAAGGTTTAGGTACATTTTTTTGGCCCAACTGATCTCAAATAAGTATTCAGCATCACTAGACCCTGAGCAACTGTTTATTATGTACATACTACATGAGGGTTATTCAACATATGCCCCTCCAGCTGCTGTGGAACTACATATCCCAGCTTGCTCTGCCACAGTTTTAGCATGCCCTAATAGCAAAACTGCGCTAGGGCATGCTGGGATGTGTAGTTCCATAGCAACTGGAGAGCCGCATGTTGAATACCTCTTTACTACAATATGCAGAGAAGCCCAGGGAGGAGAAGCAGATGGGCTGAGTTGGGCAGGGCCGGCCAGATCAAGTCATTAAGCCCCGTCCCCTCACGGGAAGTCCCGCAACAAGGCATGTTTGAAATAGGGGGCGTGGCTAAAATATGTGATTCTAATAGAATTGCGTCAATAGGCTCCGCCCCCAATGTACGGACCCGCCGATCCTCGCTAATATTCTTCCCATTCTGACAACTTCACTAGGAAGTGGGCAGAATGCGGGAGAAGTGCCTACCTTTCCCGGAGTGCGGGGGGGTTACCCGAAAAATTTGGGAGCCTCTCGCGACATTCCGGGATGATAGGCATGTACTGTATGGTTTGGACAGACTGGTTTGACTTGAGACCTGGGCTTATTGGGGTTGATGCAGATTTCCGTTCTGGAAATGGTTTATGGTATACCTGCAAAACAAAGAAGAACTAAAATTTAGTTTACCTAAAATACAAACCTTTACTTAGGGGGGAGAGGCAAAGTCAGGGCCGTAACTAGGGTAGTGCGACCTATGCCGTGGCACAGGGCACCGCAGGGCAGGGGGCGCTGTTTGGACCTGTCAATTTTCTGTTTATTATCATTCTCACTTGTAGCTTCCTCTTCTTTTATCCCCAGCATCTCCTGGCCTCCCCTATCTCTTCCCCGGCCCTTCCCCATTAAGCCATGGCCCTTTTTCGGGTGTGTTATCTCCCCCATATATAAAAAATAGAGGGGGCGTCAATGCCCTTTCTGGCACAGGGCACCAAAAAGTCTAGTTACAGCTCTGGGAAAAGTGCACTAAAACTCCCCCCCCCCCCCCACACCCTAAACAAGAGCAGCCAGAGAAGGGAAGAGAATCTACTGTTTGCAGCATTAGATGCACTGGGAACAACTTTTACTCACTGTAGACACTTAGGGGTAAATTTACTAAGATTCGAGTTGAGTTTAGCAGTTTTTAAACATGATTTAACTCACTGAAACTCGGGTGATTTGAGGCTCCTGAAACTCTCAAAATTTACTAAGAAGTGAGTTTAGCTGAGAGTGTGTTTTCCGATGGTAAAGCAGATCGAGATATCTCCCCCCAAGTGGCAAGTTTAGATGAGATTACCCACCTGAGATTGCAGTGTTTTCTCTCTGCCAAACTTTCCTGAACAAGCAGCCTGCACAAATCAGTGAGATATGAGAAGGCTGCTTGTCTTGTACCTGTAAAAAAAAAGTGTTAAATGTTTAAAAAAAAGTGGGGTCCCCCCCCCAAAAGCATAACCATCCCTGGGCTGCTCAGCCAGTCATGGTTCCTAAAATTATGGGGAGAAAAAACGTGTAAGTTTCCCTCGTGATTTAGGAATTAGTACCTGGCTGCAGAGCCAGTCCTGGTTTTAAATATAGGGGGAAAAAAATTAGTAGAGGTCCCCTCTATTTAAAACCAGCACCGTACCCAAACTGACTGGGGTGTAATGCCACAGCCAGGGGATCCTATCACCGAGTCTCCCCAGCCAAAGCATTCACACCCCAAGCCAGGGATCTCAGGGTAGGTGGGGATCTCCCCAAGAAGGAGTCCCCCCTCTCCCGACACCCCAGGCTTAGTTTGAAGCCCAGGGCTCATCCCCGCACCCCTGGAGTGATGGGTACGTGGGTAATAATGGAGAAATAGTTCAAAACTATTGTATTTTACAGTGGAACTACAGGTGCCAGCATGCCTGCTCTTTTGCACTTGTGGAACTACAAGTTCCAACAGGCGGGCATCCCCGTACCCTCACTGAAAAATAAATAGTTAAATAACCACAACACTCGCACACCGTGACAAGTTTAACTTTACATACACCTACCTACCCCACTCACACATACTTACCTGTTGCCAGGTGAACTGTCCCCTTCTTCAAATAGAAATCCACTGGGAGTACCTGGAAAAAAGATCCAATACTCACCTCCTTCCTGGCGCGGCTCTCCGTAACATCCCCGTACTTGGCAAAATAAAAACACGACTGACCCGATCCATGCTGGAAATGTGACATATTTTGTGACATATACTTACACTATGCGAAATGACAGCTGACAGCTGTCATCTGTATTTCCCATGAACCGTTAGCCAATGTAGCGGCTGGGGCTGGTTATGCTTTTGGGGGGTGGGGGGGGCCCTACGTTATTTATTTTATTAACCATTACAATACTGATTCAATGCAGAAACACACACAAATCACACTGATCTGTGTATGTCTCTGCCAAACTCGCAGCTCAGGAGGTTGGCTATTTGAAACAACAATTTAGCTGCGAGTTTGCTACAATTACACCTGAGATTGTAATCTCGTTTGTTAGTAAATTCCCGAGTTGTATCTTTTTCAGTGAAAGTACTTTAGAGTTTGGCCGATGGTGAGTTTATTAGAGTTTGCGATCTCACCCGAGTTTTACAGTGAAAGAGAGAAATCTTTCCCAACTCACATAAGTTTATCTTTAGTAAATTTGCGAGTTGTAAATTTACCCCTGAGCACCTGAAAGCAACACTCTTTAGGTGTTTATTTAGGTCACATACATTAAGTCTACCAAAAACTATTTAGTATAGTTATGGATAGAATTAACCTGTAAAAAATCTATCACATTTATTTCAGGCATAACTGCCAGTCAGATAGATGGAGTCAGAGATTTAGGGGGTGATTCAGCAAGGATCGCAAATGCAAAGCTGCACACAGGCAGCCTTGCCATTACATCCTTGCACCCCCTGCTGCATTTGCGATCCCAGCACTGCAATGGATTTCACAGGCTAGGATCACCATCGCGACCATCGGTGGTCGATGGTCGCGATCGTGGAATAAGCTGAATAAGCCTCAGCTTAGTCAGGCTGGCCAGCTTGCAAGCCCAGGACACACCCCCGTTTCATGGACGCCAGCCAACCTGCCACCGCACCGCCTCTTAAATGCCTCTGCCTGTAAATCAGGCAGAGGGATACAATGGTCTACATGCAACTACGCAGGACCCATTGTGCACACTCAAAGAATTGCGTCCTGCGCAAGGGCAGGTTTTCGATAATCGGGAATCTGCTATCAGCAGTGCACACAACTGAATCAGGCCCTTAATTTGGTAAATGTCACAGACCATGAGCACCTCTTCTTTCCTGAAAAAAAACCCAGAATAAATGTGCATTACTCTTAAGAGCCCATGTATTAATAATTGTGGAATTGCAGCGATTATTAACGTTCCATATCGAGACGGATTAGCTTAGCACCGGGTCTGAATCAGGCCCTCTGTCCCTGCGAATCCACTTCACACACTTTTCACTGTATTTTTCACAAAAAAGTGAGAAGGTTTCTGTGCATGTACTGGCGGCTCACCAACGCACAACTCCGCTTCCCCCCCCCTCAGTGATTGCCCCCTGGGTGGGTGGTCACAGGGGGGCAGAAACAAACAGTGAGACTAGGGGTAGCCATAAAATGCTCTCACTATCGGTAAGAAACCAACGATGGTTGCCTATGCACAAATGCTGCCCACGCAGGCATGACCAATGTTTATCATCGGTGACCTCCCATTAATTGTGAAAACGCTCCCCATCAGACCATCAATGGTTACTTATCATTTATAGTTTCTGGCCTCCCTTAAGTGAAACAGACAGTCGTGGGATGTATGGTGGCAAAGGAGTAGGCTCCTATAACTAAGTATCCATCCCAGCTGTAACCTAACAGCTGCAGATCGGGGCCTAGTGTAACAAATTCTTCCATGCCTACAACTGTCTGCCACCCGCTCCATGTAACCAGGGGACATACCACCATAATGGGTGGAACATACGGAAAACTGTGCAATGCAAGACTGAGGCTGGTAAGGTCTGACAATTAATAGAGCATTCTCTTAAAAGGGAATCAGTTCGGCTGCAGGGAGAAGTCCCCTCAGATCATATGGAGCCAGGAGGTCACTCCATAGATGAAGCCCGTACCCAGTGCTGGATTACCAACAGGGCAACTAGAACGGTAGCCCATTGTTAGCAAGGGTGGGTGAACTGAAACTGATGAGCAAGAAGGAGATACAGGAAGGTACCTCTCTACCAAATGCATGAAGGGATACATATCACACTTGTTCTAATGATGTTTCGGGAATACTGTAAGTGCTTAGATAACATCAGTGATCGTGTTTTAAATCATCCGAAGTATACACTCCCTTTTAACATAAAACAGCAGTTGGGGGAATTTGTATGACTTCACACACGCTGTCAGTATTCAATCAGCATTCCATATTGTAGCCAAAGCTCTTGTCCCCTAAGTGAACCCACACACATATATATATATATATATATTGTGGTGCTGGATTAAGGGACAGAATATATATCTCCAGTATCCAGTGTTTCAGAGTCAGAGCCTCTATTTCCCATTTAATCCAGCATCTACCCCCAAATGTTAAACTGCAGGGAAGAGTATACTGTATCTCACTGGTATGCGGAGTGCAGCAGCCGCGGCTCGACTAAACTAATATCTCAGCGATCCACCTATATAGGTATGTAATTTAGCTGACCACAAAGATTGTTATCACATAATAACACAAAATCACATATATGAGTCAGAGCAGCACAAGTGGTCAGTGTGAAACCGCCGACGTATGTTTCACTTAATGACAGTTTTTTCAAGGCAACCAGAGCGTACTACTCAGAACACTTATGTGGGCAGGAATCAATCAGCATCCTCCTCCTTGTCACGTGAGTCATGTGACCAATCATGTTGCAGTATTACCTCCACATACAGCGCCACTTCATATAGTATATATCCCCTTCCAATCTCAGATAGGTATTGGGTTTAAAAATTACAGTGGTAGCATTTTACCAATAATACCTGAGCCACTCATTTAACTCACAGGGGCATATCCATTACATCATAGGGGCGTATGAAAAGAGGAGGAAGTATGTACTTTCACATAAAAATGAACCCTATCTTTATTAACATATGTAAACAAAAACGTAAATGTCCAGATATGCTACATTATATACACTTATCAAAACGATTATAATATAAAATGGAAGAAAATAAAGATCAAATTGATCACACATTAAAGCTTCTTATTTAATATAATTATATATAATTAAACCTTAATAGGAATTGTGTCATATATTGATATTTAAGATATAGAAGGTTGGATAATTATTGAATTCCCTTAATGGATGACATTCCCTAATCCATAATATCTAAACTTGATTATGGAGTAAATATAAGAACCCCAAAAAATGTTTTATATAAATTGGGTGACAATATATATATATATATTGTGATAGGATCACTGGTAAAGTGGTCTGTGGCAGGTACATTTGTCCCAGATTCCTGTCTTATGTGTTCTAAACCCCCAGGAGAAAGTCTGCAGTGTAGCAGGCTTGAGTCTCGGCTTTTTGAAAAGCCGGTTTGGGACCTGGGGGTTGTGGGTGAGAGGAGAGGGAGGGCTCCACCCACGGCCACTCCAGGTTTTGGTTCTCGCAGCCTGGTAACAGGCTTGTTAGGGTTCCCACCTGAGAGTGGCCAATATAAGCCTAGTGTGTTTAGGGCTGAGTGTCTCACCTGGGAGAGCAAACAGGGAGTTTGCTCAGAGACACTGGGAAAACCTATCCTGTGAGTGTTGTGCTGTGCCTTTGTTGCTGGTGAGGGCATTAGGCCTTGCCAGGTTCTGGTAGTGAGGGAACCACCTGTGAAGTTAGTGCCCCGACAGGGCTAGGATTTATGTTTATGTTTTCTTTATGTTATTTCTGACATTGTACAATAAAGACTGGCGCCGACCAGCTTGTACTCGAATCCAGTCTGGCGTACTGTTTCCCGGCTGCCGTGTGTGTAAGGAAGGAGTCCCCTACCCAGGAGAGGGACCTCCTAATCTGACTGTGTCACAATATATTATATATATATATATATATATATATATATATATATATATATACACACATATACATATACACACACACACACACACACAACTGTATAAATAAAAAAATCATATTATAGAATACATTAATTAGTATTCAAAGGGGAAAGGAAAGTATCACAGAAACACTATCGTGATTACATATAATAAATAAATATATCATCTATATGATTGAAATCCAATTGAATCCTTAAACAGTGTATCTGTATAATAGTTATAGATTGGTAATATATTAATATCTTGTTATTCCAATATTAAACAACTAAATAATGTGTATACAGATAAGATAGCATGATTTTATTCAGTATATATAACTATAATCTGATGTACAGTATCTATTCTCGAATATATATATATATGTTATGTGTATTAGGTGATGAGTGACTGACGTTGCCTGAAATGAACTATTACAGATAAGCATTATATTTCACTCAAACTTCTTATTTTTTAAAAGAACAAGTTTGGAACTTTTTAATGAGTTTTTCTACTTGTTTTTATTTATTGATTCCTCTGTGATACTGGATTTTTTAAATATATAAATATATGAATTCTACTCGCTTTTAAACGGTTGAATTGTGTTTAGCATTTTTTAAATATTTATAAGCACTTTTTGCACATTGTGGATAATTAATTTATCAGAACACTTCGTGCTTACTTAAGAAGTATCTATTTACATGTATGTTTTGTGTATGTATTTTATTATTAAATTGTGATTATATTTTTCCATCTATATACACTCTGTGTATTATGTTTTGTTGGTTGAATTGCACATTTTATAAATTATTGCACTAATATACATCAATTGCTCATCACCTAATACACTTATAACATTTCACTACTAAGGGCTACTCCAAAAGTCCTTTCACATTGGGCTTAGCTGACACCCTATTATACTAAGGGAGAGGGAGAGGGAGAGAGGGAGAGGGAGAGGGAGATTCCAAATGGCTAATGGTATTCTATATGTAATAATACTTCTTATAAAATATAAAATGCCCGTAAGTTTAGTATGTATTTACAAATTACCATAAGTTGATATAATAATGATATTCCATAACAAGTTCTATAAGAGGTTTAAACAAAAATTCATGATAGATGATAATTTCATAGATTGCAGCATCTGGTGTTGTTAATTCTTAAAATAAATGTCAATAGGCCTTCCATGACCAAATTCCTGATTCAATAGAGTAAACCCTGATGGTCCTATAGGAAGAGGAATAGCTGTTGTATTCATTCAAACCGCCAGGATGCAGAGTATTAAGAAGAAAGATCAATTTCAATTAAAATTTTAACAATTCCAGGTCGAGATTTTTACCTCTAATGTCCACTTTGATGTGTTTCATTCCGAAGGCTTTCAAACCCTTGGGATTACCATCATGGAATCGCAAAAAATGACTGGCCACTGAGGTCAAGGTTTTGAATTTCAATTTGTCCTGTTTCGCATGTTTAATATTACCTACATGCTCTAGTACTCTCCCTTTTAGTCTCTTCATTTTCCCTATGTAGCGTAAGCCACAAGGGCATTCCAGTTGGTACACTACTCCCACTGTGCTGCAGTTGATATATTCATAGATGTTCCAATTTTTACCATACTTGTCAAAAAAGAAAGTTCTTGATACCATATATTGGCAAGCTTTACAATTACATGATCTCTTGATGGGGAAAGTACCTTTTTTAGGTGAGACAAAATGACTATGAACAAGGTGATCCCTCAGATTCTGGGATCTTCTCCAACTAATATTGACTTTTGTTGGTAGTATGCTGGGTAGATCATTATCTGTTAGGAGGACTGGCCAATGTTTTGTAAAATAATATTCATGTCTTTCCATTGGTTATTATAAGTACTAATGAATCTCATCGGGTCATCTTGTGGAGTTTTAGTTTTGGCTGTTAATAAGGAATCTCTCGAATATGACTTCACTTTCCATTTGGCTGTTTTGAGAAGTCTATTGCTATAACCTCTCATTTTAAGTCTTTCACTAAATTGATATTCACGTTCCTTATAAGTGGCTGCCTCTGAGCAATTCCTCTCAGTTCATAAAAGTTCCCCTTTGGGGATACTTCTGATTGTGGCTGGTAAGTGGGCACTATCTGCATGCAAAATGCTATTAGTTGCCATTTTTTTTTCCTGTAGATGTCAGTTTTAATTTGACCATTGTCATCTGTCTTAATCGTAAGGTCCAGGAAATCAATTGTATTTGACTTGCAGCTCCCATGAGTTTCAAATTTAGGTTATTGTTGTTAAGAATAGATACAAATTCTTCTAAGAGATCCTTTTCTCCCTCCCACAATATCAACACGTCATTGATTTAGCGTAAGTAGAAAAGGGTATTTTTCGTAGTTCTCTTTGAATACGTATTCCTTCTCCCACCAACCCAGGTAGAGGCCTACATATGTGGGGGCACATGCAGTCCCCATTGCTGTGCCTCATACCTGGAGGTAGAATTTGTTATTACAAGTAAAGGAGTTCTTAGTTAATATGCATCTCAGTAATGATAGGAGGAATGTATTCATCTCATGATGTCTATTCATTTCTAATACTTAACTTCAGCTATACCCTTATCATGGTCAATACTTGTATAAAGACTTTCAATGTCGTACGTTGCCAACCATGTTCCAGGGTTGACAGTAATATCATGCAATTTAGTTAAGACATCTGTTGTATCTTTTACATATGAAGGTAACGTAAAAAAAGTGATGCAAGTATTGATCAATGAATACACTCGCTTTTTCAGATAAACTCCCAACTCCCGAGACAATAGGCCTCCCTGGTGGGATATTTAAATTTTTATGAATTTTAGGGAGTAAGTATAATGTTGGTACTCTAGGGATCTCCACTTTCAAAAATTCAAAGTCCTTTTTACTGATGATGCCATTCGAAAATGCTGACGTAATCATGTTACTATAGATGTTTTGAAAATCTATGGTATGATTATATCTTAACAGCATGTAGCATTTTTGATCTTCTAATTGTCTGTTCAATTCCTCCTGATACATATGACGTGGCCATAGGACAATATTGCCCCCTTTATCAGAGGGTTTAATTTTTATATCGTCCCATTGAGAGATCTGATGGAGGTCCTGTCTTTCTCCTTCCGATAGATTGTCATCATAGGATCTATATGTATTTTGATCCCTAAATACTTTATCCAGGTCTTTGGACACAGGATCCACAAAAGTTTTCACGGGGGGGCAAATCTTAAAATCGGGAAAGACAGACTTACGTTTGATTTTGGAAGCATCAAATGGTAATAATCTGTCTACAGTACTGTTGTTATTTTGATCTTCCAACTCCTCCAGGATTTGTACAATAAGCTGATCTTCTGTAGAGAGGGATGACTCAGATATATCACCAGTCCGTATAAGTTGTGAATCCATTAATGTGCTGAAAAATTTATTTAGCAAGACCTTTCTCGCAAAAAGATGAAGATCTTTTTCTCATGTGAATCTATCTGGTCTCTTGGTAGGTGAAAAAGAGAGTCCTTTACTTAGAAGGGAGGTTTGATCGATGGTAAGATGTTCTTCTGTAAGATTAATAATTCTTAAGTTGTCATCATTTACTTTCTGTAGCAGCGTTGGTCCCTTGGTTCTTCCCTCCAATCACACGCGTCTCTCTTCCTTCTTCCTCCTCCCCTTGCCCCTTCTAGTCTTAGACCATCTTAGATCTCTAAGACCTTCTAGTCTTAAGAGATCTCGTCTCCTGTAGGGTGCTACCTAAAAAATGCCTGCTTTTATCCTGATTGAGCTGGTTAGATGGACCTTCACCCTCAGAGGAGTATAGTTAATAGAGCTCATATCTCTTGCTCATTGATGATAATTTCTCCATTTATATACATTGCACATAGTGAATCAGTGTGTTTTTAATATTTATCTGTTCTTATTTTGCGTATATTTTTTGTTTCACTTGACAAGGTTGCTTCAATAATTAGAATAATAAATTGTTACATATATATTTCACTGGTGAGGCCTTAGAAACTTTTAATATTAATAAATAAAAGTTATATTTTAAATAGAATATTTACAGTGCGCCAACCAAAAATACATTTATTTTTTCTTCTTTTTTCTTTAGTTCTCCAAGATGTTTGGAACAACCTCCCCGCCGAGTTGCTTTAAAAACTGTGTGCAAGTGTACCTAGAAGAATTGAAGAATTGATGCTGTTTTGAAGGCAAAGGGTGGTCAGACCAAATAATAATTAGATTTAGATTTTTCTTCTGCTCATTCACTTTGCATTTTGTTAATTGATAAAAATAGACTATTAACACTTCTATTTTTGAAGGCATTCTTACTTTGCAGCACTTTCCCACACCTGCCTAAAACTTTTGAACAGCACTGTATATGTATGTATATATACACCACCCAAACTTTGAGATCCGGACCGAGATCTGAACGCAGATCGAGGTTTCCCTCGTGACTCGGATCTCAAAAGGAGGCAAAACGTTATCCTCACACTGTCGGATTCTCGCAGGTTTTGGATTATATAAAGGTCCCTGCGATCTGCACCATTTTCACTCCGGCTGTGGAGAAAGAAGCTAGCAGACATGTAGTCAATCGCTGTCAGTCACTCAGTGTGTGTGTCTAGTTGATGTCTTGGGTTGAAGGCTGCTGCTATGTTGTCCATAAAGGGGCTGAGGCTGCAGTATATAAAAGGGGGCTTCCTTCAGTGGGTGGTGCAGCTGCTGTGTCACTTGTCCTATCAGTTAACTGTGGCTGCTGCTGTGTTGTTGTCCTCTCCATCAGGCTAGGGCTGCAGTCCATAATGGGGTGCTGTGTTGTCTGTGGTGTCTGTGAATTAGGGGTGCTCTTCCCCAGTGTTAAAAAAAATAAAAGTACTTTTTTTGTGTGTGTGCGTTAGCAACTTAGCTGCGCTGTTCGGTGACACTGACGCAGTGTTGCCTCATTCAGGGGTGCTCTTCCCCAGTGTAAAAAAAAATAAAACTACTTTTTTTCTTTCTTTTTTATTTTTATTTGTGTGTATGTGTTAGCAACTTAGCTGCGCCATTATTGTATGGTGACACTGCTGCAGTTTATCGTCCACATATTTGTGACTCTGCAGGTGGCCTGTCCGCACTCGGCAGGGATGCCTGGTTGTCCATAAAAAAAGTGGTGCTGTCTGTGTTGTTCATCAAGGGGCTGCTGTATCATTCAGGGGTTCTCTTCCCCAGTGTAAAAAAAATAAAAGTGAAATGAAATTAATATCAATTATCAATCACCAAAAAAAAAAAATATATATATATATTTTTTTGTGTGTGTGCGACTTAGCTGCGCTGTTCGGTGATACAGTGTTGCCTCATGCAGGGGTGCTCTTCCCCAGTGTAAAAAAAAATAAAAGTGCTTTTTTTGTGTGTGCGTTAGCAACTTAGCTGCGCTATTATTGTTTGGTGACACTGCTGGCCAGATCTCAGTTTATTGTCCTGGTATTGTGACACTATAAGTCATAGTGCAGTGTGTTACTCTTATTCATAAAAAATCTTGTGACACTAAGTGGTAGCGCAGTGTTTTACTCATAAAAAATCTTGTGACTCTGTAAGTGGTAGTGCAGTCTAATATTCAACTTTACACTTCTTTCCTCAACCGTGAATAAATTATTAGTCTACACACCGACTATAAGACCATGACAAAGTGCTAAATAACATGCGCTACATATAAAACATAATGACATCACTGAAAGTGGCCGCGCAGTGTATTATTCTTTTTTTATTCATAAATAATCTAGTGACACTGTAAGTGATATCGCAGTGTGTTATTTTCTTATTCATTAAAAAATATTGTAACACTGTAGGTCATTGATACCGCAGTGTAATATTTAAAATTGGTACAAATTGACAAGTGTGCTGTATCGCACTTCATTCGTGTTTGTTGATATAGAGAACGATGAGTTGAGAGGAGAACTTGAGCCACATACTAGTGCTGGAGCTGCTGCCAGTGCCACCAGTCATGATGATACTAGTCCATCTACATCATCTATTAAAGCCGATGCCCAAGGGCATACAGGCCTTAAGTCAGGACATCTAAAATCAAGAACCAATCTTTTACAGTGGTAAACAAAAAAACATCAAAGGGAAAGTTAGCTGCAGAAAGACAAAATTGGCAATATGCCATTCACCACATGAAGTGGCAAGGAAAGGCTAAGGCCTTGGCCTTTATTCATGACTGGTGGTTCTGCCTCTTATGATGATGTAAGCACAAGTGAACATGCTGACATAGAAATTGAGGATGCTTCTGTGGAAGTGCACCAGGATGAGCAGGATATTTGAGTAGCTGATGATAATAAGGATGTTGTTGATGAGGATGTTGTTTGTGTAAATCAGGCACCAGTGGAAGAAACAGGTACTGCCCATGATAAGAAAAAGCCCATTGTCATGCCTGGATACACAACAAAAAAATCCACTTCTTATGTGTGGAATTATTTCTAGCCAAATCCAGACAACAATTGTCAAGTCATCTGTACCCTTTGTAAAGCCAGATTAAATAGAGGTAGGAACCTTAACCATGTAGGAATCTCCTCCCTGTTATGTCATCTGCAGCGCATCCATCCAAAAAGCTTTTGTGTTTACTCATCTGCATCACCAGTGGGTCTTTTGGGATAGATCTTGATGGGATTTAGTAGCGGGGACACAGTACCTCAATTAACTGTCTAAAACCCACTGTATTATTGATGGATATTGGATGCACATCTAATACCAGCATAGATGTTATGGCGTCAGTGATTCGCTATGCAACTGGGTGACTGCTGTTATACTTACTACCCCTTGCAAAGGATTGTTTAACAGTCAATTGTTTTTTAAAGTACTACTAGTAGTCTTCCTGGTCCCCTTCTGGGATGAAAACCCACTCCCAGCAGCAGCACCAGGCATAGCACTCAAGGATTCTTCTGGTGCAAGGACTGATGTGAATGATTTAAGTATTTTTTGTAAATGCCTTCCCTCCTCCCCTCCCCTCCCCTCCTCCCTCATAAATTTGCTTCAGAATCAAAAAATTTAATTAAATTTACTACTAATCAAATCTTCCTTTCCTTCCTTCAACTACATACATACTCCAACTCCCTCAGGCCTCTTGAATAATAAAAACATTTGTTCCCTGATGTGCCAAGTTGGAAGTTGAACTGCCACTGTTGCTGCAATCTTTGACATGTGGTTGCTGAATGCCAAATATGTCCAGAAATGTTTATGGCCACAGACAGCATCTCCTGCATGTCCCTTTAATTAAAAAAAAAATTCTGAACCACCAAGTTAATTTTGTGGGCAAAACATGGGACATATTGTTCACTCATGCTCTCCCCTCCTCCCTGATAAATTTGCTTCGGAACCAAAAAATTGTATTAAATTTACTACCAATCAACCCTTCCTGTCCCTGCCTTCAACTACATACATATTCCAACTCCCTCAGGCCTCTTGATTAATGAAAACATATGCTTCATTATTTGCCATTTTGGAAGTTGAACTTCCACGTGTTTGTGCCGCCCACTGCTGCCGCTTAGCTTAGTCAACCAGCTACCTTGGTGCAAATTTTGGGCCTAAACCGGATGAAAACAATATTGTGAGCTGTGAGGTAGTCAAAATTGACTGGAAACAAGTGGAAACTAACATTATTGAGGTTAATAATACTTTAGGAACCAAAAAAAAAAACAAATCCCGTGATTTTAGCAGTTTTTATCAATTTGTGAAAAAAAAATCCAGATCCAACACCAAAACACGCAAGGGACGGTTTTGACCAAACCAAATCCAGATCCAAAACACGAGGAGATACAGATCTGAAACCAAAACACAGAGGTCGGCGCACATCCCTAATATATATATATATACACATATAGTCTTTGCCCCTGAGGAAAATCATTTGGATTGAAATGTGCATATTATAAATATGTGTAATTTTTTCAACTACAAATGGTCAAAATGTCAACATGAAAATGGTCAACACAAAAATGGGGATGTTTAGAGTGAAGATTATGATTAGAAAACGAAAAAGTGCCGATCATTTTTGTGTCGGCCATTTCCATGTTGACATTTTGACCATGTTGACCATTACTACCTGCCGACCTTCTTACACGTTGACCTTTAGTGTGGCGACCTTTTGTCCCTGTCGACCTATTAACTGTCTAACATCTGTTGTCTATCAAGATATTGTCTACCTTTTTACTGTAGATCTTTAGACCGGATCTCAGTGGCAAACGCAGGATTTCTAGAGGGGGGTTTCCAAATGCTTGATTTTAGAGTGAGTGTGGCTAGTCCATGAAGAGGGCATAATTAGCACTTAACCAGCTTTAATATATTGTAGTTGCATAATTCCAGCATATACAGGACCAGCAATCATAGTATGCCATTAGATGCGGCAGTAGGGCCATTCTGCCTGAGCCAAATGTTTTTATTCAGATGTGGGAACCATTCCAGAGCATTGGAGCAAGTCCGGGAGTCTGAGGGAGCAGCAGAAGAACCTAGCACTGGCCTGGACATATATGTACATATTGGTCTCATTATGTACTGGATAGTGTATATTATACAGTATTAATAATTAACCCTATTGATGGTCTATAGCAGTGCACCCCTAATAGTGCATGTTTTCCACATCTCCTAGTTGGTGCAGAGGTGTATTTATTGCTGGCTGACACATTTTACAAGATCCACAGGTGTTGCTAATCATTTGATTTGTGATACTGAGAAGAACATGCAGCACTAGTGGCATTCTATTATATTACTATTTTTATTGTGGTCATGGTGTGTGCAGGGGAGGGGGGTTTCCAGGCAGATGGAAACCCCCCCTGCATTTGCTTATGGATCCTGACAAATTAACCTAAAAAGTGAACAATACAGTTGTGTATTCATGTTACAATTAACAATCAAATTAACAATAAATTTAACTTTTTTTTTTTTAAAGGCTGCATGCTTCTCTTATACCGTGATTCTCTAATAAAATATCTTCAAACCTCTTATTACATTAGATCACAGGTTCTCAAACTCGGTCCTCAGGACCCCAAACAGTGCATGTTTTGCAGGTCTCCTCACATCATCACAAGTGAGATAATTAGCTCCACCTGTGGATCTTTTAAAATGTGTCAGTGAGTAATGAATACACCTGTGCCCAGCTAGGTGACCTGCAAAACGTGAACTGTGTGGGGTCCTGAGGACAGAGTTTGAGAACCACTGCATTAGATTAATCAGCGCTGCAGCGGTGCTCAGAGGTGCCCTGTGCTAACACACCCTGCCCCTGAAGCAGTAAGATAGACTCCAGGCATGTCCTAAGGAGGCACCCTGTGCCTTTCTCCCAAGTCCCCCCACAAACTGTAAATGGGTGCGGCCCTTAGATACATATTCAGTAGGAATAAGTAAATGCTTCTTGTAGTTACTTCCTGTGCTGACCTTCAGACATCACAAACCTAAACATTATTTGTTTTTTATATGACACACAGTTATATAGCGGCCATTAACTCTTGCACTCAGATGGTACCTTGTTTTGTAATGATCGTCTGCAGAATAGCTGGAACTCCCTTTCGGTCTTGGCTCAGTGGAAAGCAGCAAACTGTTTACAAAGACAGAAAGAACGTGTTGCAATGTCTGTGGCTGGGAGGAGTCGCTGTTCCATCACTTTCCCTGGGCGCAGAGCCAGTATAAAACAAGGGGGGGAAATCCTGCTGCTCCTATGAGAAAATGTACAGTTGTTATACAGGCAGCACATGTTCAGCCTTTTAGTAAAACATCTAAACAACACAAACAGTAACGTGAACGTGAGCCAAGGCATGTTTGTAAAGGGCTGTAATCCATACAACCAGTCACACGATTGCTTTCATTTTCTAAGCAAAATGACAGAACCTTATTGGTTGATATGGATTACTGCATCTTTTTGCATGGAAAGGTATAGATCCCCTTCAGTATTTGTACCTGGAAGTGACGAGAAGTGAGGGCGGAAGTGCTGTTCCATGCCCATTAAGGCCACCAAAAGAAGAAATGTGTCCCCTTGCAGGTTCGCTTCCCTCGCTACGCTTTGGACACGGTGGCTTGCTTAGCTCTCCTCAGGTTTGTATTCTCCCTCTATGTCCAAGTGGATAGTAGGGAATGATGTTGGACAGTAACTGATGACGTCAGGGTACAAATACTGAAGGGGATCTATCCACTTCCTTTTTTTTTTTTGCATGTGCATCAATGTCCCTATTGATTTAATCATTTCAGTGCAATAGCTGTATGATAATTCCTGTACCAAATATAGGAACCATTGCTGTGAATCATAGATCACGCTGACTTCTTGTTGGGAGCCAACACATCATAAGCCAGGTGGAGTCTTATCTTCATAACAGAAGTGCGTAATGGGCAGCATACCTCCCAACTAGTCCCGTTTTTCTGGGACTGTCCCGCCCGCAGGCCGCAGTGTCCAGCGGTGGGGGGGAAGTTGGGGGAAGCATACACGCTGCTCTGCTATGCAGAGCAGCGTGTATGCAGAGGTAGAATAGACGCTGTGCACATGCGCACAGCATCTATTGAGAGTACAGGGGGAAGCCCGGGGGCTGCCCAGCATCTCGGAGATGCTGGGCACGCGCCATTAGTGATGTAAATGGGGGCGTGTCATCTGACCACGCCCCATTTCCGATTAGGCCACGCCCCCTTTGGGGGGCACGCGCGCGGAGGTCCCGACTCCCTCCCAGCAAATGTTGGGAGGTATGGGGCAGTATGGTGCCACCATGGTTAGCATTGCTGCCTCACTGAACTTGATGGTCCGATTCATTAAGGATCGCTATTGCGATCGCAGATCTGCTGCGAAAATATGCTAATGATTGCTATTGCAATGCCGTCCCACTGCCAGCATAGAGACACCCACTGCCTTCCACTACCGCTGTCCCCCATCCGTAATATCTTGCAAACCTCCATAAACATCGGTAACATCGAGTACCATCGGCCCCTCACGCAGAATTACAGCAGCCCTGACCTTACTTAGAAATTGCTAACCTCGTTGCATGCAGAGAGTACTCAGGCTGCGTATGCAATTTCTAATTTATGCATGCCCACGCAACAGCGGTCAAACGGGCAGACACACCTGCGTTCCTCCGACCCCCACCCCCGTCACCACCCCCAAACACTCACTGCCTGTCAATCATTTTGCAATGGCTCTGCGTGGTCTGCTTGATTGCAGTGGTGCCTTCGTGCACGCACACTGCAATGCATACACATGTGCAGTACGCAACAATCGGCCAATTGCGAGCGCTGTTGCGGTTGCGATCCTTAATGAATCAGGCCCTGAGACCAGAGATTCTATATCAATGGAGCAGGGACTGGTGTAAAGGACAAATATTCTCTGTACGGCGCTGCATAACTGGATGCATTATATAAATAAATTATAATAATCTTTAAAACTACAGCACAAAGGACCTCATTCAGAGTCGGTTGTAAGCGGCCGCTCGGTCTTACGCATCCGATGTTTCCAAACCACGCATGCGTACGGTTAGTTGTGCGCATGTGCGTACAAGACCGTGCGATCCAAAATGCTGTCGATCGTACGGCTTACAAGCAGGAAGTGGCTTCCGAGAGTTGATTGACATGAAAGGCTGTTTGTGGGTGGTGATGGGGGTGGTGGTCTGAAAACGCAGGCGTGCCTCACCGTTTTCGGGGCGTACATAAATTACCTGCTACGACCGACATAGAAGGCCAGAAGTAGTAAAACGTCACTCTGCGAGCAGGTTCGAGGCCTGGCTGATCGTACAGCTTAAGGTTGGGTACGTGTTCTCTCAAGCTCCAGAGTACAATCGATACTATCGAATGTTACTGATGTTCGGAGTGATGTTTCTATTTTGAGCCACACAATGCAAGCAGCTAATAATCGTTTGCTGTTGCTAATAACACTGCTAATTGGCATGTAATTGATTCAGCTGCGTTTACATTAGCGAATAATAAGAATAAATATATTTCAGGGGGATGGCTTATTCTATGCGGTTTTTTGGTAATTTTTGGAGTAATTTGCACACAACACAAGCGGCTGCAACCATCAGAAGAAAAGTAACATACAGCGACTGACAATGACTGACGATTGACTCAATCGCTAGCTGCTATCACTCGTTAGCTAGAGGAGGTGCATTGTCCACGTATGGGCGTCACTTTGGTTACGACCGACCGGCCGTGCGATCGCTTCCTTTTTCAGTTTTGCGGTCGTTAGGCGTACAACCGAGCGGCCGCTTACGACCGACTCTGAATGAGGTCCAAAATGTGAATTGCTAGCCAAAGGAAATTTGATGAGTGGAGATACAAAACTCGGTAAGGTGTATGTTTATCCACTAATTTAACACATAGACCATGTGACATAGCAACTATCACTTATACAGATGGAATATACATTATATCAAATTATCAATTACATTAAACACAATTTGGAAAATAAAACAAAGTAATCAATTTCAGAAGTGAAAGCCAGACGAATGCGTATTCAACAATAAATATTTACTTTCCAAAAAGCCACCAGCTGCTCTTATACCTTGGTTCTCCAATAATCAAAAAAATCGTAAAAATTATTTTACAGTATGTTATTATAATGTTCAGTAGGAAATCTGTAAACAACATGTTTCTTTTATACCCCTTTTACACCAAAGTACCAGGTCTGACCCAGGATTTGGAACATGTTTCCAACCCAGATCAGACCCGGGACAAAAACCGTTTACACTGCTCCACCGACCCGGGCTTCGTTCACACCGGAGCTGGGTCTGCAGTGACCCGGCCCTTCCGGCGTTGAAGTGGATGCTTGGAGATGATGTCATCTCCAAGAGCTGCTAAAGCCGGTCACACTGGAGCCAGGTCTGCAGTGACCTGGCGCTTTCATCAATGCAATGGACGCTTGGAGATGATGTCATCCCCAAGCGCCACTGAAGCTGGCCACCCCGTGACCCGGCTCTTCCGGCGTTGCAGTTGACACTTGTAGATGATGTCATTTCCAAGGTGGTGAAGCTGACCACCCTGGAGCCGGGTCTCCAGTGACCTGGTCCTACCGGCATTGCAGCGGACGCTTGGAGATAAAGCCGGCCACACCTCAGCCGGGTCGGCAGTGACCCGGCTCTTCTGGTGTTGCAGCGGACACTTGGAGATAATGTCATCTCCAAGCACCAATGAAGCCGGCCACATTGGAGCAGAGTCTCCAGTGACCCAGCTCTTCCGGTGTTGCAGTGTACGCTTGGAGATGATATCATCTCCAACAGACACTGAAGCCGGCCAATCGGGCAAATTGCGACACAATCCAGGTCCTCATGACACAGATCACGACAGGGTGACACTGGAACTACCCGTGGCCTACCCTGCAAGCTGGTGTAATTGGTGAATAAGCGATAATAAATCTAATGTAATTATGTAAAATTAATAATATAGTGTTAAGAAAGTAAGAAAACATAAATAAATCTGGTAATATAAAAAATAAATAAAAATAGAGGTAAAACATTCAATCTAAACAGAAATGAAAGATAAAAATAGAAAACTATAAATAAATAACGCTATGGTGAGTTAAAAGCTAAACAAAATACTAACACTGATGGCACCTGAAAAGAAAAAAGTTAGCAATGGAGTAACAGTATTTAATGTAAATAGCTCTCTCTGAGAATCGGTGAGGAGTCCTCTGCGTATCCGGCGTGCCCGGCCAGAAATGGGCAAACATCCAGAAGGCAGCCATCCTTGAAAAAGTATGTTTATCGCATGAAACGCATTGGAGGCAGAAAGGAGATCCTGGAGTAACATCCCACCTGCAGCCGCTCACCCCCGCTGAGTCCCAAACCGCTAAGGTGACATCACCATCGGCCGTCTGGCCAGGCACGCCAGATACACGGCGAAGAGGAAGGCACCAATAGAGGGAAACCCGGGATTTGGAACACGTTTCCAACCCGGATCAGACCCGGGACAGAAACCTTTTATACTGCTCCACCAACCCAGGCTATGCCCGGGTCGGCACTGTTCACACCATAGCCGTGTCTGTAGTGGACCCTTGGAGATGATGTCATCTCCAGTGACCCGGCCCTACCGGCATTGCATCGGACGCTTGGAGAGTAAGCCGGCCACACTGGAGCCGGGTCTGCAGTGACCCTGCTCTTCCAGTGTTGCAGCGGACACTTGGAGATAATGTCATCTCCAAGCACCACTGAAGCCGGCTACACCGCTGCCGAGTCTCCAGTGACCTGACTCTTCTGGCGTTACAGTGGACACTTGTAGATGATGTCATCTTCAAACGCCACTGAAGCTGGCCACAGCGGAGCCGGGTCTCCAGTGACCCGGCCCTACCGGCATTGCAGCGGACACTTGGAGAGTAAGCCGGCCACACTGGAGCCGGGTCTGCAGTGACCCTGCTCTTCCGGTGTTGCAGCGGTCACTTGGAGATAATGTCATCTCCAAGCACCACTGAAGCCGGTGTCAGGGCTCAGCCGGGGATCGGCGCCCGCTTACCGCACCGCCGGCTTCCCCTCTCATCCTGGGTGGTCGGTCGGTCTGCGCGACGGCGGGGGAGAAGCTGAGTATTCTCCCCGCATGCTGTGGCTTCCTGGAGGGCTGGTGTCCGGCATCGCAAATCCGGACATGGGCGCCGCCATGACAGTCGGCCCATGTGACTGGACCCTTCTCCCTGATAGGCCCGTTTCCAGCTGATGCTGTGCACCTGTCTAAGGGTTCCCCTGGGTATAAAACTGTTCCACAGGTTATGGGAAATTGCCTGAACAACGGTTGTCTCCTAGCGTGCTTTAGTGAGTTCTCGGTCCAGGTTCCTATTCACCTGTACAGCAGCAGTGTTACCACCTTTACCTGTGTGCCTATACGTCTCTGGTGAATACCCGTGCAGCAGTGTTACCACCTTTACCTGTGTGCCTATACGTCTCTGGTGAATACGCGTGCAGCAGTGTTACCACCTTTATCTGTGTGCCTATACATCTCTGGTGAATACCCGTGCAGCAGTGTTACCACCTTTACCTGTGTGCCTTTACGTCTTTGGTGAATACCCGTGCAGCAGTGTACCCACCTTTACCTGTGTGCCTATACGTCTCTGGTGAATACCCGTGCAGCAGTGTTACCATCCCCACCTGTGTGCCTTACGTCTCCAGTGAACATCCGTGCTACAACGTACACCACCTCTACCCGTGTGCCTTCTATCTCTGGTGACATCTCAAGTAACCGTGAGTTGCTTCCCACTTGAAATCCTGATTGACATTTGATCCTCGTGTCAAGGTTTTTCTATACAGTGTTTTAAGGGACTGTTTGGTGCCTAAGTAGGCATATCCTCGCTGGGCCACGGGTGTAGTGTCTCTATCCCTGCAGGGCTTGGGTAACTGGTCAAAGGACCGCGACCTGCTCACGGGGTGCAGCTAAGCCCATATCCCAATTGGGGGGGTCACTGGCGAACACCATCCTGTGGGTTAGACTCCGCACCTTTTCCCAGGTCTCGCCAACACTCAAGACCTGTGGATGAGGAGAACGTACATCCAGGCACCTCGTCTCCGCTTCTTTCCCCAACTTAGGCCCACCACGTCCTCTTCTCCAGTCTCAGACGTGACAGCCGGCTACACCGCTGCCGAGTCTCCAGTGACCTGGCTCTTCCGGCATTGCAGTGGATGCTTGGAGATGATGTCATCTCCAACAGACACTGAAGCCGGCCAATCAGGCAAATTGCAACACAATCCAGGTCCTCGCGACTCGGATCACGCCGTTTACACTGGAGGGTGACACAGGAACGACCCGTGGCCTACCCTGCAAGCTGGTGTAATTGGTGAATAAGCGATAATAAATAAATCTAATGTAATTATGTAAAATTAATAATATAGTGTTAAGAAGGTAAGTAAAAATAAATAAAATCTGGTAATATAAAAAATAAATAAAAGTAGAGGTGAAACATTCAATCTAAACAGAAATGAAAGATAAAAATCAAAAAACTATAAATAAATAACGCCATGGTGAGTTAAAAGCAAAACAAAATACTAACATTGATGGTACCTGAAAAGAAAAAAAGTTAGCAATGGAGTAACGGTATTTCATGTAAATAGCTCTCTTTGAGAATCGGTGAGGAGTCATCCGCGTCTCCAACGTACATGGCCAGAAATGGACAAACATCCTTGAATAAGTGCATTTATCGCATGAAACGCATTGAAGGCAGAAAGGAGATTCTGGAGTAACATCCCACCTGCAGCCGCTCACCCCCGATGAGTCCTAAACCACTCCGGTGATGGCACCATCGGCCGTCTGGCCAGGCACTCCGGAGACACGGCGAAGAGGAAGGCACCAATAGAGGGAGACCCGGGATTTGGAAAACGTTTCCAACACGGATCAGACCCGGGACAGAAACCTTTTACACCGCTCCACCAACCCAGGCTACGCCCGGGTTGGCACCGGTCACACCAGAGCTGGGTCTGTAGTGGACGCATGGAGATGATGTAATCTCCAAGCGCAGCTAAAGCCAGCCACACTGGAGCCAGGTCTGCAGTGACCCGGCCCTACCAGCATTACTGCGGACGCTTGGAGATGATGTCATCTCCAAGCGCCACTGAAGCTGGCCACACACCATAGCCGGGTCTGCAGTGACCCGGCTCTTCCGGCATTGCAGCGTCACTTGGAGATAATGTCATCTCCAAGCGCCACTGAAACCGGTCACATCGGAGCTGGCTCTCCAGTGACCCGGCTCTTCCGGCATTGCAGTGGACACTTGGAGATGATGTATTCTCCAAGCGCCACTGAAGCTGGCCACATCGGAGCAGGGTCTGCAGTGACCCGACTCTTCCGGCGTTGCACTGCAGTGGACATTTGGAGATGATGTCATCTCCAAGAGCCACTGAAGCTGGCCAATCGGGCAAATTGTGACACGATCCAGGTCATTGTGACCCCGATCATGGCGTCTACACTGCAGGGTGACACAGGAGTGACCCGTGGCCTACCCTGCAAGCTGGTGTAATTGGTGAATAAGCAATAATAAATAAATCTAATGTAATTATATAAAATTAATAAAAGTTAAGTAAAAATAAATAAAATCTGGTAATACAAAAAATAAAGAGAAAAATGCAAGTGCACACTCTAACTATGTAAACCTAATAATAATGCTGCTAACATGCATCAAAGAGGTTCTTAGCATAAAAATGGCCATAATTATGGGCCTGCCCACCGCATCCGGGTGACCTCTATCAGGCAGGTCCCTAACACTCCTATGGAACCAGTACAGGGCACGGGACCCCCCAGGCCAACCCAACAAAACCGCTCCATGGCATCACACTGGTGCGAGCTTACAAGTGATAGTTAAAGAGACTCCTATGTGTTAAGTCTTACATAAGCAAGAGGTTATATTTAAAAGTGTATAAAGTGCTACATATAGAAAAAACAAACTAAACAAGTGAAAAAGTGCACTTTATGATGACATGAAACAGTACAGCCACGCAAGCCCAGAGATCCCCGCTGCGCCCCAATACCAGTCCTAAGACAAACACACAGCATATATATAGTAGGACTTACCCTCACTGTGCCTTATTATTTGTGCAGTCTTGGAGTGCAAAAACTCCTTGCTAATTAAAATACCCAGGGACAGATGGGAGGGGTGCTAAACAAGGTAGAAGGTGTCTTGTCCTTCTAGTGTACATACATACACTCAGTACAGAATACATAAGGGCAGGGGCCCTAGATTGCACACCCTAAGCACAATGTGAGGTGCTACCTGCTGAGACTAAAACATAACTGAAAAGAAAAAAAGTTAGCAATGGAGTAACGGTAATTAATGTAAATAGCTCTCTTTGACAATTGTTGAGGAGTCCTCCGCGTCTCCGGCGTGCCTGGCCAGAAATGGACAAACATCCAGAAGGCAGCCATCCTTGAATAAGTGCATTTATCGCATGAAACACGTTGGAGGCAGAAAGGAGATCCTGAAAAAAGATCCCACCCGCAGCCACTCACCGCCGCTGAGTCTCAGCCCGCTCCGGTGACGTCACCATTGGCCGTCTGGCCAGGCGAAGAGGAAGGCACCAATAGCGGGAGACCCGACACTGCTCCCCAGCCTGCTGCTAAGAAGACTTCTATAGCGGTAAGGTAGGGACAGTTAGGTTTTAACATCTACATTCGGCTGGCTCCACCAGGACTCCTTCACCGATCTCAAAGAGAGCTATTTACATTACATTAGATACCGTTACTCCATTGCTAACTTTTTTTCTTTTCAGGTACCATGAGTGTTAGTATTGTGTTTTGCTTTTAACATAGCGTTATTTATTTATAGTTTTTTGATTTTTATCTTTCATTTCTGATTAGATTGAATGTTTTACCTCTATTTTTATTTATTTTTTATATCACCAGATTTATTTATATTTATTTACCTTCTTAACACTATATTATTAATTTTACATAATTACATTAGATTTATTTATTAGTGCTTATTCACCAATTACACCATATTGATTTTATAAATAAGCTGCTTTTTACTCGAGCACATATCACTATTTTCAGTTGCAGCCCTGCAAGCTACCCGAGTTGGATCCCCCGAGTCCCTGGACTCAGGTGGATCCGTTTACACTGACAAAAATCCCGGGTTGATGCATGTTCACGTGCATCAACCCGGGATTTTCAGGTCGGTGTAAAAAAGTTATAAGTTACATCCTGTCCTTCGCACATCACAAACTAAAACTAAACATCACTGTTGTTTTTGTTATCTGAGATAGGGTTACATAGATGCATATGGCCTCTAGTTAGTACCTTGTTCTGTAATGGAAGTCTGCAGAGCAGCTGGAGGACTCCTTTTTGTCTCTGTTCAGTTTAAGAGCAACTAACTGTTTACCATTGGAACGTGCTGTAACGTAGCTGGCTGGAGCCGCTGCCCACTTTCCCTGGGCAGGGAGCCAGTATAACACAGTGGGGGGAGATCCCCTTCCCCGTGTGATCTGAAGTCTGTTTATAAGGGGAGGGTGGGAAGGGGTTAACAGCCAAAACTGGTGTAAAAGGAATCACCAGCCAACTTGCTTTTATTTTCTAAACAACATGACACAATCAGATTGGTTGCTATGGGATGCCACATCTTTTTGCACCACTTTTAAAACTTAACTCATTCAGTGCAATAGCTGTTGATGTGGGATTTATGAAGATACAAAAACACCAAAGAAAGGAAAGAATGACACACACACAGGGTGCAAAAGATTGCTAGATTAAAAGACATAGGGGAGAATTCAATTAGCTGCAGGCAGAGCCTTAATTAGACATTTTGGTGCTCTGTGCCAGAAAGAGCATTGGTGCCCCCCCTATATAGTAAACAGGGACAGTGCGCCACACTATAGTACCCACAATTCACATTATGCCACACACTAGTGCCTCTTACACATTATGCCACACAGTAATGCCCCTTACACATAGGGCCTGATTCAGAGCCGGACGCAATTAGCACTCGCTCGTCCAGAAAATAGGGGTGGCTATTCAAATGAACCGTTCGCTCTTTGCGGTCTGTTCACGCCTCTAGGTCTGAACGAGCGAACAAAACATGCGAACGTAATTTTGAAAAAAATGCCCCCTGGCCACTCGCATCCTACGTCATGTCCGCTATTTATTAGATTAATCGAGTACATCGACCAGCGTATGAACTGCTCGCTATTCTTGTGGTTGGTTTTTGCTACCACAATTTTGCGAGCAGTTCTGGCTATAAAATAACCCAGTGACGTGGTCAATGACGCTGCTGTATTAATTATGCACACCCATAAAACGCCCGTTTTGACCTTTAAGCACGCCTGCGTTCGGATCTCCACTCCCCGTTTTCAAGCACCTTCCCCTGTTACCACCCACATACGCCTCCTCCTGTCACTCAAAATAGCAGGCATTCGCTATTTAGCGAACAAACAACTTTCGGCCGCACTGACTGGTTCGCGCATGCGTATTACGATCCGTACGCATGCGCAGTTGGGCAAACATCGCTCGGAACGAACGAGCAGCCACTTACGAGCGGCTCTGGATCAGGCCCATTATTCCATACAGTAATGCACATTATGCGACACACTAGTAGTGCCCATTATCCACATTATGCCACACAGTAGCAGTGCCCCTTAAACACATTATGCCACACAGTAGCAGTGTCCTTATACACATTATGCCACACATTAGTAATGCCCCTTACATGTTATGCCACACAGTGCCCTTATACAATTATAAACTACAGATGGGACTGCGCCTATTTATAGAGCCCAGTTGTGAGATGGCAAAAAATAAAATAGCAGTCGGGTTTCACAATAACATTAATTTAATCACAAATTACAAATTAAAATATACATATATCACAATACACTTCAATAAATATCATTAGGAGTATTTATATTACTAAGATCACAATATGGATAAATCGATCTATGTACTTGCATTCAATATAGTGAATAAAAACAGTCCTGAAAAAAAAAACAGCTGATGGAACAATTAGATATTGCTGATAATTAAGTGGTGCTCCACTTGCATATTTATATGTGGAAAGTATCCCGTGACGAAAGTTCTGTGAAATCACACATGCATAAACTGTTCCAAATAGGCAAAAGACGTAAGTATTTGTGTTATAAAGCTCTTGATGTCACAAGCTATAGCCGCACTTGGTGTACCTGAACCACGGGGTTGCTCTGGGAGATAGTCTGACTCAGGCAGCCCTGCTCCAGCAATATCGTCGGGCTCCTGTGTAATCCAGCTCTAATCCTAATATATTGGATGCAAGTACATAGATCGAGTTATCCATATTGTGATCTTAGTAATATAAATATTCCTAATGATATTTATTGAAGTGTATTGTGATATATGTATATTTTAATTTGCAATTTGTGATTAAATTAATGTTATTGGGAAACCCGACTGCTATTTTAATTTTCTGCCATCTCACAACTGGGCTCTATAAATTAGCGCAGTCCCATCTGTAGTTTGTGGTTTATCTTCTTTTGGGTGTACACAAACCCTGATATTGTGGACTAGCAGCTGGTATGTTAATTACAGAATTTATTCTGTGGATATAGTTAAATAGTAGAACAAATATAGAATTTAATAAAGCTAGATTAGCGCCGAAGTCAATTGTTTCCTTATACAATTATGCCACACATTAGTAGTGCCCTGATACACATTATGCCACACAGTAGTACCCCTCTCACATTATGCCACACAGTAATGCCCCTTACACATTATGCCACACTGTAATGACCCTTACACATTATTCCACACACTAGCAGTGCCCTTATACACATTATGCCTCACATTAGTAGTGCCCCTTACATATTATTCCCTTACATTTTATGCCACACATTATTAGTGAGCTTGTAAAATTATGCCACACATTAGTAGTGCCCTTACACACATTATGCCACACAGTAGTACCCCTTTCACATTATGGCACACAGTAATGCCCCTTACACATTATGCCACACATTAGCAGTGCCCTTATACACATTATGCCACACATTAGTAGTGCCCTTATACACATTACACCACACATTAGTAGTGCCCTTATACACATTATGCCACACAGTAATGTCCTTACACATTATTACCTTACACATTATTCCACACTTTAGTAGTGCCCTTATACACATTATGCCACACTTATTCTGCGTAAATTCAGAATATCAACATTCTGAATATCAACATTAACATGTTGACACCAGAATGTTGACATGTGTTTTTTTCGTGATTTTTAGGGTTTGGATTAGGGTTAGTTATAGGCTAAAATAATTAAAAAGCCATATGTCGACATTATGGTGTAGAAATGTTAAATGTTGACATTTTGAATGTGTCGACATGTTAACCGTGTCGACCTAATTGTATGTTGATGTATTGGTTGTCGATCTAACATCCATGTCGTCATTCTTACCGACAACATTCAGAACATGTTGACATTCTGGTGTCGACCCTCTGAATGTCGGCTAGTCATACCACACCCGACAATTGGGCGCCAAAATTTTGCTGCAAAAATGAACGCACCTATAAAGCCCAATTCCGTTTAACACGGCTATGTGCACTCCCGATTCTCACACTATGCAATTGAAAAAAATTGGGCACGCTAAGTTTTTATGGTAAAAACCGTGTCGGCCAACGCAGGTGTACCAGTGCGTTTGAACGCCTTTGCAAGGACGGGCCTAAATTATCCACTACGATGGCCACGCAGCCTGAGGCCTCATAGCGTGCGTGGAGGTTAGCAATTTCTGAGTAAAGTCACAGCTTGTGCAAGTGTGCATGTGGCTGCGATGGTACTCGATGTTACCATTGGTTTCGCAATCTTGCTAAACATTACAGATCTGTGTATGGTAAGGTGGGCGTCCCTGTGTAGTACTGTGACGGCATATCAATGGATTAGCATATCTTCGCAGTGAGTGTGAGTAATTGCTATTGCATTCACAGTTGAGATCCCTGCTGAATCAGGCCCTATGAGCGCTGTTTTTGATACTTTCTGGTACACATGCAGAGATACTGTAGAAATGCATATAATTGTGTGAACACATTACACAATATACGAGGGCTGATTGAAAAGTAATGAGGCGGCCTCTGTTTTTCTGTCCCATAGGTAGACGTGTCAACGCTATGCTGGTTATTGTGCAGCTTATACATCGATGTGTCTGAACCTGCGGTTGGACTGCCGTAGTCTTCTTTGTTTGGTCACAGCGAGTGGAAGATCTTTGTACGTTTCGTCATGGCGGATGAGGAAGACGTGTCTGTGAGATTACGTCAGAGATGTGTGATTGAATTTTGTGTTAAACTTGGAAAAGCGGAAATGAAACTCATGAAATGTTACGGCAAGCGTACGGTGGAGAAACAATTATCCATGCTGCAGTATTTTGGTGGTGGAAGCACTTCAAAGAGGGTAATACGCGAGTGACAGATGAAGCGCATTCTGGGAGACCATCCACCGCGGTTACAGATGTCAATGTTGACAAAGCTGCGGAGATGTTGCAAAATGACAGAAGGATAACTTTACACACACTTTCGGCTTCACTTGGCATCTCATTCCAACGGGTTCAGCATATTGTAACAAGGGAGCTGAAATGCATCAGGTGTGTGCCAGGTGGGTACCCAGAAATCTCACAGAAGAACAGATGCGACGACGAGTTGAACTGTGCAAGAACACTGGGCCTGATTCAGAGGCGCTCGCAAAAAGCGAGCGCTCGCTCTGAATCAGGGCGGGCGCTTGGATTTTAAGTTGCGGCTTCCTGGCCGCTCGCATAGCTGTGGGTTACAACCCACAGCTTATGCGAGCGGCCATGATGATGGTCGCGAGGTCAAGACCATTGCGACCATCGGGCTTGCGATGAGACCCTTGCGGTAGGGTCTCGTTGCCGCAAGCCCCAGTGGACTTCCTGCACTATTAGAGCAGGAAGTCCACCTACTGACATCACTAGTGATGTCAGTAGGGCCGCCCACAAATGGCAGCCGTTCCTACAAAATGGGGTGAGCCGCCCCTTTTGTAGTGAGTCCCGGAGCGAGTGCTTTTTGCGCTCGCTCCAGGGCTCGTGCATGTGCACTGGGCCACCATCGACCCGCTTGTGAGCACATAGAACTTGCGAGCTGGTCTGATTCAGGCCCAATGTTCGAATGGCTTCTGCTGTTCTTTGATGCACATAGTATGATCCTACAGCACTGTGCTCCCCGTGGACAGACATTTGGTGACTACTATACAAACGTCTTGAAAACCATTTGCATGGAGCCATGAGGAAGAAAAGACCATATTTTCTGAAAAAATAGTGTTTTTTGCTCCAAGACAATGGCCGCCCACATGTTACTGCTGTTACATTGGCAGCACATGAATGGGACAGCCCTGGAACACCCTCCATATTGCCCGGCATTCCCAACCCTGAAAAAACAACTGTGCGGAAAGAAGTTCTCAACAGATGATGAAGTGAAAAATGCCACAGCTGCAACACTAAGGAGCGCATTCAGACCCGCTCACTAAGATGCATACTCTCGCTGCTGCCGATGGCGTGCAGTGTGTATGCATTGTGCGCATGCATCGCAGTGCGCGTGCACATACCTTAGCGAAAGTTCACAATGCATTCGCTCACTGCGCATAGACAGCCCAGCAGAGTGAGTGACAGGAGAAGCCGTTTGTAGGTGGTAACAGGGGCATTAAAAACGAGAGAGTGGAGGTGCAAATGCAGGCGTGCCTGAGCATCCCAACGGCATTTTATAGGAGTGCATAATTATAAGACAGCATCATAGTACACGTCACCTGGCTTGTTTTTACACTGAAGTGCTCGCAGTGCTTGCGGAAGGGTATTGTCAACCTCAACTCCGATGTACCGATGGTTGCATACACTTCCTGGACATGACGTGCACAAGTGGGCGTCTTAAAACAGGCTGGCGGGTGTCTGCATACACTATGTGATCGCTCTCTAAGAAATACTGGGCGAGCTAATGTATTGCTGTGCGGCAGCACTGCCTACGCAATTTGTATACACATCGTGCGAGCGGCTCTGAATCAGGCCCTAGGGGCTCTATTCATTAACATTATTTTTACTAAAATAAAGTGAAAAAGGGTGTTTTCGCACCCTTTTCACATTATTTTAGTTTCACCTAAATTTACTAAAGGGCAATTGGAGTGTATGTTTGTTTTAATGAGCAGCCAATGAGAGTCTGTCAGACTCTCATTGGCTGCTGCACCCACTACACCCACTGCCACTCCATCTTCCGGCTCCCGCAGTGGGTAATGGGAGAGACGTCATGACGTCTCTCCCATAATGCAGAGCGGCCCGCCCGGGAGGACAGACTGAGGAGCGGATGGCGACGGCGGAGCAGGAGACGGAGCGGAGATTCAGGTAAGTATTTTTTTTTTTTTTTTATTACATGTGTATGTACTCGGGGGGGTCAAAGGGGGGACTGCTACTAGGGGCACTACAAGGGGGTGGGTACTACTGGGGGCACTGCATAGGGGGGAACCTCAACTGAGGGCACAACAAGGGGGGACTACTACTAGGGGCACTACAAGGAGAGGGACTAGCACTGGGGGCATTGCATCGGTGGACCACTACTGGGGTCACTCTATAAAGGACAATACTGGAGGTACTGCATAGGAGGGAGAACTACAACTGGGGCCACTGTTTAAAGGGGTACCACTATTGGGGGCACTGCATGGGGGGACTACTACTGGGGGCACTATATAAGGGGCACTGCATAGGGGGTACCACTACTGGGGGCACTGCATAGGGGGGAGTACTACTTGGAGCACTATATAAGGGGCTTACTACTGGGGGCAAAAGGGGCACTGCACAGGGGGGACCACTACTGGGGGCACTATATAAGGGGCACTGCATAGGGGGTACCACTATTGGGGGCACTGCATAGGGGAGCACCAAAAAATGTACTCGCTTACCAAACAATTTGGGCTAGGGCCGGCCATAATAATAACACCACCTGGAGGTGGTGTTATCCAGGCTTTCACCCAGTTACCGGATTCCTGCTCTGCTCTATCAGACAGGGCAGAGCCAGGAGCCGGCCCCAGTGATCAGCTGTGTGGACCACAAGCTGATCACTGCAAAAAAAAAAAAACTTACTCGGTCAGCTGGTCTCCCGGCTCCTGCACAGTGACCCTAGTCAGCTGCTGCATTAAACAGCTGACCGGGTCACAGTGCAGGATAGGAGACCAGCTGACCGGAGCCCCGAAGGGAGGACATCACCGGAGCAGCGATGACCTGACTGGAGGTAAGTAAAAGCAAGGGGGGGTCGTGGGGAGGGGCGGCCGCAGGGGGGGTAGTGGCGGCCGGTCGGCACATGCGCGAAACCTTGCTACTGTATTTTATCCGAAAAATACAGTGATAAAGATGAGGAGGGATTCACAGGGACAGAGCTTTATCGCAAGCTCTGTACCTGCAAGGGATTTTTAATGCGAATTCAGTCGGAAATATCGCACTACAATCTGCGGATTGTAGTAAATAGAGCCCTAAAGTGATGTCATAAAGCAGTTTATTGCATGTCTTTGAATCATTGCAAAAATTTACTGAATATGAAAGACGCTACTTTGAAAAAGAAAAATGTTCAGATCCTGTGGAGTCATCTGATTCTGAATAAAAAAATCAGCCTCATTACTTTTCTATCAGCCCTCGTATATACTGTATACTCTTTATTATTTCTCTGACGTGTACTATTTTAGGAGACATCCCAGCTCAGGATTAAAAGCCTTGAGGTCAGACAAGCACAATTCAATTTATTCTCTGGTACGCAGACTACATTTATTCTATTAAATATTGTTTATATCAAATTTACACTACAGTCTGCACTATGTTTAGCGTCCCGTGTCTTTCTAGAAAATAACTCAATGGAATGTGAGTTTGTTTTATAAAATGCAACATATCAGAATACAAATTTATAGATTATGTGAAAGAAAGATAATAGATGCTGTATTACAATAGGGGTACTGTAGGTGTCTGTCAAAAACATCACACTACTCCGGTCCCATGTGGCATATATTAAAACTTTTATTTATTAATTGAAGTATTGTTATCTTAGAATAACAATACTTCAATCTTAGCATTATATTGTAATCCAATATCCCTGCCACGACTTAGGGCCTCATTCAGAGGGGCACGTAGTGGCAATGTCACCCACAAGCGGACAAGTTTTCAGTCTATGCATGTGTCCCGATTTATTACCGCTCTAAGGGTCCTCACTGCCAGCAATGGGCACTGTATCGGTGTTGCCATCTATAGATGGTGCAAGTGGTACAGTTAGGGATGGAGCGATGCTCTAAGCAAAGTATGCAGTGCAGGATGGCGTCAGGCTGGAGTGGCGCCTTCGACACTCTGCCAGCTTCATGAATCTTGCTGGGTCTCCTACCCCTCTGATCCCGTCTCCCCTGCTCCATCCATCCCTGCACTGCCCCATTGATTTTTTATTTTTTTTTGTTAGGCTTCCATATATGTTACTTTTTATCATAAACATTTAGGATTAGGGAGGGCAGTTTAATGTTCCTTTTATTTTTTCCTAAAATATCTGTTCCTCCACAATACCCACCATATGCCAATCACCAAGACTGCAAACACTGCATCAATTATAATCACAAATGAAATATTGACAAGATAATTTGCACATATGCCAATTATTTTGCCCACAATGCACCATGTAAGCAACTGATGCAGCTTACACACAGGAACCAACAAATAGTGACCAGCACATAGCAAGTATTATAAAAGTGGAAATACATTAGGGAAAAAAAAATTATGGTTTCCCTAATCCTACTGGTGTGTGATTTAAACTACCTCCAGTGTAAGTTTTTAGTTTGATTTCTGCTATGTGAGGGCTTGGGTATGATCCTGCTCTCCCCCCAAGGCTTTTTTCTTTCTGGGAAGAACTAAAGTATGCATTTGGAATCCGCAGATGGATGCATTGATAACTTTGGGGTGATTGTCATATCATATGCATGGGGTTGTGAACAAGATAATTTGCAAAAATGCCAATTGGTATACTGACAATGCACCATGATTGTAATTGTTGCATTCCATTCCTGCGTAGTGTACATATAAAAATCAATAAATAGTGATTTGCATATAGTAAGTAATATAAACAAAAAATATATCAGATAGAAAAAAAATACTCTCCGTAATCCCACTGGTGTGTGATTTAAACTACCCCCAGTGTAGTTTTCCTTTCATTCAAATTTATCTTAAATGGGGGTTTTTGGTTTAGAACCTTCGGTTGCCTGTTCACCAAACCTCCTGAGGCTTTCTGCCTTCTGGGGCAGAGCTGAAGAATCCGTTCCCCAGAGGGATGCTTTGGCCAACCTTGGGGTGAAAGTCAGTGGTAGACACAAATCAATAAATAGTAATTTGCATACAGTAAATATTATAAAGGAAAGAAATGTATTGGATGAAACATTAAACATTTACTCTCCCTAATCCTACTGCTGTGTGATTTAAACTACCCCCAGTGTAATTGTCCTTCCTTTTATTTTCTCCTTAAGTGTGGACTTGGGTAAGACTCTTATGGGCTGCCTGTTTTCCAAACCTGAGACTTTCTCCTTCTGGGGGAGAGCTGAAGAATCTATTCTAGGGATGGCCATTGATGGGTTATTTATCTATGGTTACCATCAATGGGATTATTGGTGAGTATTACTATTAATGGCACTAAACCATCTATGGTGAACCATTGATGGTTTGTACCCCCTTGATGGCCACTGATGCCTGTGGGCCACAAGCCAATCAAAAGTGAAGGGTGGCGGTTGGCTCCGTCCTGAGGAGGGAAAAAAAAAACTATTGACTCTCGCTCATCTATTGAGAGCCATTAGTTGTCTGCCATCTATGGCAAAAAGAGTTAACATCGGTTAGTCACCATCAATGTTTTAAAAACATTGATGGTTGATGGCCATTCCTAATCCATTCCCCAGAAGGATTCCCTGACCAACCTTGGGGTGAAAATCAGAAAAAATTACCTCATACACAATGGGTTGTAGACAATGCAATTTTTAAATATGCAAATTTTTCCCACAATGCAGCATGATAATTGATGCAAAGTTTGTATTCTCTTCCTGTATAGTTTACATATAGAAATCAATAACTAATCATTTGCATATAGTAAGTATTATAATGGCAAAAATAAATAAATAAAAATACTCTCCCTAATCCTACTGGTATGTGATTTAAACTAGCGATATGCTGAAAGGATGGATGTGTAGGGGGGAACTGAATACACTGGCACTGCCTTTATCATTGGGTGTTGAGCTGCCTTTACTTCCATGTGACGCACCTCCACTGGCCTAACACGCACAGACAATTATTAGACAAAAAAAGAAAATTAAAAAAAAAAAAAAATTCATATCCAGAACTTGGGTACAGGTCACAGATTGATGACAACTGGAGTCGGGCAGCACTAGGTTGCATTGCCGACTTGTTAGATCTTGTGCGGCTAAGCCTCAGACACACAGACAAATATTAGACAAAAAAATAAAAAAAAAATTTTCAGCTCCAGACCTTGGGCCCAGAGCACAGATTGATGACGACTGGAGTCGGCCAGCACTAGGTTGCATTGTCAACTTGCTAGATCTTGTGCAGCTAAGCCTAACACGCACAGAGACACGGACATTAGACAAAAAAAAGACAATTTTTTTAAAAAAAAATTCAGCTCCAGAACTTGGGCCCAGAGCACAGATTGATGATGACTGGAGTCGGGCAGCACTAGGTTGCGTTGCTGACTTGCTAGATCATGTGCGGCTAAGCCTAACACGCACAGAAACACAGACAATTATTAAACAAGAAAAGATAATTTTTTTTCAGCTCCACAATTTGGGCCCAGAGCACAGATTGATGACGATTGGAGTCGGCAGCACTAGGTTGCGTTGCCGACTTGCTGTATCTTGTGCGGTTAAGCCTAACACGCACACACACACAGACAAATATATATTAGACAAAAAAAGACACTTTATTTTTATTTATGTTTTCAGGGCCAGAACTTGGGCCTGGAGCGCCGATTGATGACGACTGCAGTCGGGCAGCACTAGGTTGTAACTTGCTGTATATTGTGCGGCTAAGCCTAACACACACACACACAGAAAATAAATTGACTCTCTCTCTCTATATATATATATATATATATATTTATTTATTTATATTTTTGGGTCCAGAACTTGGGCCCAGATGGACGCAGCAGACAGCACAGAACCAGCCCAGATGGACACAGCAGACAGTACAGCACCAGCCCAGGACACAGCAGGCAGCACAGCACCAGCCCAGATGGATCAGCAACAGCCCAGATGGACACAGCAGACAGCACAGCACCAGCCCAGAATGGTTCAGCACCAGCCCAGGACACAGCAGACAGCACAGCACAGCACCTCTCCCCAGCCCTACACTACCCACCCCCTCCCTGTTCAGTCTCCACAGCAGGAGTGAAATGGCGATCGCTGCGTCCCTTATATATAGAGACAAAAGCTCGCAAGCCGCGAGATTTGGTCTCTATGGTTTTGCCTCGATTTGAGAGTACAGAGTCAGGTGGGAACACCCGACCCGGCTTGGATCCGACTCGGATCTACAAAATTCAGGTGGGTTCGGATCTCTGAGATCCGAACCTGCTCATCTCTAGTTTTAATACTCCTGTAGTGGGACATTATCATGCTGTTTTATGTGAAAGGGAATCACTATTACAATTTTCAGATCATCCAACTGTAAAAGACTCATCATTTTACTAGTAATGGTCAGTAAATTGGCTGATCTTTACCGTACACTAGCAATCTATAGCCCCGATTGGTCGGTGAAATAGAGCATGTTGGACAACCTGATTTACCGATTCCGATCACTTTTTGGTCAGAATCGGCAATCGGTGAACCCAATACATTGCCGATATGTTTACACAATCATCTGACAAATAGGGAATTGCCCCAACTGATTGCTGATGTATGGGCCCCTTTTTACTTGTACAAAATAGAGATGTTTCCATATTGTTCCCAGTTATTTTGATAGTGTACCCAATGCCTCCATAGCGTGGGAGTAGGTGTATCTTGGCTTGAATTAATACGCATGAAAATGCAGCTTGTCAGTTCACTAGGAGGCTCCAGGAACAGGCTGCACTATTTAGTACTCACTAAAGCGATCTACAGCTTATCTATAGTGATAGTTCCCATTGCTAGGAATGGGGACCCAGCAACAGACTGCAGAAGCTTTACAAGCAATGCCGAGACCCTGCCAGGTGAACATGTGATGTGTATGCACAGACTGGCCGCAGCGCATATTCAAGACACAAAAAACAGTCAGGGGCAGTGATAGGTTGCCAGCAACAGAGCAGAGGATGCCTCCGAGGACAGGGAAGCTAACCATCGATAGTCTATGACAAGTGGTTTCGCCATCGCTGACGGGTACCGTTGCTGCACCAATGATGGCAGACCCCCAACAGATGTTAAGAAAACATCGGCGCCTGCGGTCTCAAACAATCAATGGTTTCTATCAACGGTTGAACCCATTGGCCATCGATGGTACAGTTGTCAACGGCCTTCAAATTCCTATTTTTATGGTATACGGTGTTTAAAAAAAATATATTTTTTTTTATAAAATCGTGTTGGAAAAGTTTTAAAAAGATGTTCTTGACCTAATTCAATCATAAGAAAACCTGACAATTTCTGAGCGATTTTTAGAAATTTTTTATATCAGTTAAGTGGTTAAATGCTTGTTGCAAGATATTTCTATATAACATTATTAATATATTTTAGGAATTAATGATACTAACGCTGCTGCCTGCAATACTCGATTTCTTGTTTACAACTATTTGCTGTGATATTTCTCACTCAGCACAATATACATGATAAATGTGATGCCTATGCAATAAATTCCAAGTGCAATTTGACAGTGTGTGAATTCATCCCTAAGCATATATTTCTTGCCAGGTTGACTGAGAATATTTTGATAACTATGTTTTTTTTTTAGTGCATAAGATGTTATTTCATTTTAAGCATTGAACACTGGACTACCTGCAACTTGCATGCCCTATCTATATTTATTGGCTGTGCTGTTATCCATACCTTTATAGTGGGTTGAGTATGAAATCCCAGCTGTCGGGATGCCGCTGTTCAGAATACCGACAGTGGCATCCCGACAGCCAGAATTCCGACACCCATAGGAACTAAAGGTAAGTATTTTCCCTACCCCTACCCTAACCCTCCCTCCCCGGTGCCTAAACTAACCCCCCTTTCCTAGTGCCTAAACCTAACCTCCTTGCACCCTAAACCTAAAACCCCCTCCATGGTGCCTAAACCTAACCCCCCCCAGTGCCTAACCTTCCCTCCCCACACCCTAATCCTAACACTCCCTCCCTGGTGCCTAACCATAACCCCCCCCCCTAATGCCTAACCCTAACCCCGATAGCTAACGTTAACCTTCCCCTAACAGCCAGATATTTACCTTCGGGATGCCGATGGTCGGGATACTGGTGTCGGGATCCCAACTTGTCGGGATTTTGGCGCCAGTATTTGGACTGCCGGCATCCTGCACGCCGGGATGCCGACTACATCCCCTTTATAAGAATCTCCAAATCATTATGGACACCAGATACTATAATTAACACAACTTACTCCAATCTGAGGAATGCATTGTTATCTGTAGTACTACATTAAACTTATCGGTCACATGAGATACTTTGAGGAATTGTGCTTGGGATCCTGAGTACTTATTTAAACAGGCTGCTTATAGTCCACCACAAATCGCTGTATTAACCAGCTACATTAAATATACTTACCTTTAGATCATGCTTATCGAGCTAGCTATTATTTTGATGTTCTATTTTACATATATATTGTTCTACTACTTTTGAACCTATATTTCACCTAAATTTCATTTTTGTACCACATATGATAAGAAATTACAGACTTACTTTAATGATAATTTTTTGGTAAAAAAAAATTGATTTTGTTGCATTGTCCTTTTTGCGTGTTCACAGTGAGGAACTCACATTGGTAGTAATTTCTCCCCCTGTATTTTAACTAAGGATTACTTATAAAAAAAATGTAACCCTCAGTCACAGCTCACACTAGTAGTAGCAGAGGCTGTAACTCACTGCAGCATACACACACAGAGATAAGAAGACATTCCTAAGCAACGACAGTAGTCACAGTGAGTGCAGAAAATTACTGTCTTTGCTCAGCAACTCCTTGGTGGTCCCCCAGCAGGTTGAGTTGACCTGCAGTGAAGAATGCGGGATTTAGGATTTACAAAGGTCTTATGAAATTAGGGATTCACAATATTAAAGTTGTATGAAGTCTTAGGTACCATTTAATTTTTTTTAAACAGTCTATTTGTCAGAAAAGCACATTTGAGGATGCACTGTAAAAGAACCGTCCATGAACCGTACACTGTGTAGAGGTCCAGCTATAGACAGTCTGGATTCATAGGACTCAAATTACAAAAAAATTATTCGGTGTGCTGAATATAACACAATTACCCCATTGTCCCTCACAATACAAGAGAAAGGCTATATGGATTTCTGCTATTGTGTAAACTATCTATTGTACTTTATCATAAGCCCAACCCCCCTCACTTCCGCTGTCGCTATCCATTCAGAACTAAGTGAAAGTCTCTGGGAAGGAAAGTATATTATATACCATCACATTGGGCCTGATTCAGGTGCCCGGACTGCGCATGAGCCGGGTACGCAGTGCGCATGTGTTTGGATGCCACTGTGACACCGCAGCCTGATTGACAGGCTGCAGCCATATCAGGACAGGGAATGGGTGGATATGAGAACAGTTCTCCAAAATGGAGGTGTTTTGCCTTCATTTTGTGGGAGTGCTGAGGCTAGGGTCTGCATCTTCCGACACAGATTTCCTGGCTCCGGCCGAGCAGTTCCGATGTCCATTCTGAGTAAGCTTAGACTTACTCAGATGGGTGATGACTGTGGCCATCACGACAGATGGTGATTCAATGCTCTGATGATGGCAGGAGATGTCTTGATGACTCCTGTAGTATTAGCATAATTTAGCATTGCTGCTGTGTCCAAAGATGCAGTGATGCTATTAGCGTGCAACTCTCAATCAGGCCCATAGCTCATAACATTTGCTAATTGAGAGTCAGAAAAAGTGCACACGCCACTGCAAAGCATGCACAAGGAGAGGCTTGGCAATGATACATGGGGCTTATATAGTGCTTTGGAAGCACTGGCTAGCTCCCAGGCCCCTCCACCTTCTATGCCAGAAATCTGCCACGGAAAGGGGCATCACATTTTGGGACATATCTTTCAACTGTTTTCAAATTGGGACAATAATCCTTTTATGGTGCCCTCAATCGTTCAATCCCTGGTGGCAGTGAGCACTTGTGGTGTTGTGATATTGTTAAGGTTTGGTGTAGGTGTCAATTTGTGCCACTGGCATAACTACAAAAAAAAAAAACACTCTGCCACAGGTACTTAAGTACCCCAACCCTAATAGCCATTCACACAAATACCTAAAACACATAACAAGGGAACCACATGGGTGCACTGCACAATTTCATCAATTGCCATAAAAAGATCATACCCGGCAGCCAATCACAAGCAGGATGCAAGGAAAAATACTTGTGGCTCGCTGGCGATCAAGGGGAGTCCCCTGACTCCCAGCTCTGGCCATCGTGTGGCTTTAGTGTATCGGTGGGTATTTTTATGACCATTTTCAGGACTACTCTCTTGGATGACAATTATATTCTGCGAATCTTTACCGAATTGGGCCAGTTTTGAAAATATATCGGTGGCAGCCAATCTCTGACATATTTATATCTTTTGCTGTTATTGTACAGGTATGATCCAAAAAATGTAGAGTTTAACCTGTACTATGTTTTCCATAGATGTGTTATATCCATAATACTGGGCACTGTATAGCCTTCATAAATTTTATATCTATTAATAATCTGTGTAAATAAATTTCAAAGTGTCAGTTTAATCTTTTTTTATTTATTACAAGAATAAAAATACATGATTTGTATGACTTTTCCCATACATCTTATCGTACCTATATAGTACCTTCTCGCCCTTGTCACAGTTGACAACAATGAGTACAAAATGTAGCACAAGAAAAAAAAAAGTGCGTCAATCAATGTAATTGCCGGCATACTGCACCGTTATAAATAGGGCAAAGCCTTTCATACATCGACCCCTTACATCTTACTGTAGGCATTATTTCAACAGACCTAATGAAAATGGAGGGCACCCTAGTGTGCAGGATGGACCTTAAACCCCTTGGCTATAGGACAGTTGTACAGACAACTGCATGGTTAGTGGAGGATTAATATGTTTTGGTAGCTAGCCAGTGATAGAGTTATGGGTGGGATTAGAGGTGGAGCTGCAGTTACTTAGGCCATCTCCCTATAGCAAACTGCCTGTTTTCAGCATTTTCCCCTCGCTCCCTATTTTTTAGCTATTTTTGAGGTCACCTTTTTGCTTTTTCTTTGGCGTTGGATGGGAAAGAACAGCTGCAGGGAGGTCAGTGAACTGATTAATAGGTCGCTCCCCTTTGGATATACATTTTAGCTGATTGTTCCTACTTGGGGGTCAGCAGACTCGGTTGTCTAATCGGGCTTGGAAGGTATGGGGGATTTTCATGTGACCTATGGACTTGCTGAGTGGGCAATTGGCCCTGCAATATTTTTCTAGTCATCTGATTGGTAGTCATTAACCCAGTTAACCCTAGTGTGTATGTGTGTGCGCGCATTGATATGGAATATAGATTGTAAGCTCCATTGGGGCAGGGACTGATGTGAATGGTCGAATATTCTCTCTGTAAAGCGCTGCGGAATATGTGTGTGCTATATAAATAACTGGTAGTAATAATAATAATAGTCATTGATTCTGTTGGCTGCTATTTCTTTCGGTTGCCACCATAGTAAAATTATTTATTGTTTGATAATTAATAAACAGGCCCACCAGTTTAAACGCCACATCTGTCTCCGTGTTATTAGTTTAAGTTTATTGCTAAGATTTAGGGTAAAATGTAATAAGGTGAGAGTTTAAAAAGTGTGAGAAAATTCACATTGTCTAAACTCGGCCAATGTAATAGAGACCGAGTTTGCATGTTTTTTAGACTCAAAAAACTATCACGATTTAAACTCTCATCCAGATGTTTTCCCATATTGAATATAATACTCGACCAATGTGATAATTTACGGCTTAACTCTCACATTTTCTAAACTCTCACCCTATTAAGGGGGGTATCCACTAGACGATAAAGTTGAACGATTGAACGATTATAAAGTTGTTCGATAATCGTTCGTTAATCGTTCAAACATCGTTTGAACATCGTTTGCAAATCGTGCAGTAATTGTTTCTAACGATGTACGATGCACGCTCCCGCTGGTCGTTTCATCGTCTCCTCCATCGACTGAACATGCAGGTCAATTTCACTTGATTGCTCACAAATCGTTTATACATCGTTTACACATTGTTCACGCTGAACGATCAAACGATGAACCACTGTCTGCCCACTATAGCTGAAAGCTCTCAATCACCGATTAAAACAACATAGTTTATTGTTAGATCTTTTACAAATCGTTTGCAAATTGTTCAGAGTGGAAGATCATATTTCAAGGGAAACTTCAAGGGAAAATCGTTAAGAGGTTGGACAGGGATAAAATCGTCTAGTGGATGCCCCCCATTACAATTGACCCTTTGTATTTAGATGCATAAGTTGTCAATTGCCGCTAGAGCGTTTATAAAAACAGAATAACTTGTTGTTTTTCACACATCTTATATGCTACTGGTCAAGCTAGACCGAGAGCCTAGATAACCGAACTCTTCCAAAAGAAAAGTGAATCCTCTAAAATATATATGATTAAAATAGTGATGTCTCCCATGCAATTTGAGTAGTTCTCCTGTTGTGCTTGTCCCACAATCACACCGACTGTCCCTTATCCCTGTATCGTTATGTTCCCATCAGGAGACAGTGCAGCAGTAGAAGCAGCCGTTGTATCAGGAACACTCAAAGACGTGGTTTGATAGATGACCACATTCTGAAATAAAACACAGATGCTTTGGTCAAACATCAGCTAAAACAATTAGCTGTAAAAATGGGTAACTACATCCTAATATACTGTATAATGAATCCATCCCATGAAAAGAATACTCCAAGTAAATAAACTCACCTCTTCCAGATGTTTCTCAAAAACGTAGAATAATCAAATATGAGTGTAGGAACCTACTACTGGGGGACACTGGTCCCTTTACCAACACTCAGAGCCGGCCCTAGGCATAGACAAACTAAGCAAATGCCTAGGGGCATCCAAGGTCCGCCTAGAGACGGTGGAGGTTTGGTGAAGGCAAGGCCGGGGCACCTGCTGCCAGCTGGGCAGAGACTCTGGCAGCAGTTACTGCCGCTGCACATCATCCACGATCGGAGCTCAGCTGACAGCCTGGCAGCAGCAAATAGTGAGTGGACACAGAATGAGCTTTTGCGCATGGGCAGAGGCTTATTGAGGACTTTAGGTAATGGTCAGAGGAGGCTGCTGCACCATGGCCCTTGGCGGAGCTCGAAGTAGTGAGTCACACCTCACGGCTCTGGGCTCCGCCTCCAGCAATCATCACACACAGCTGCGACCTGCCAGTCTGAGACTGGAAAAATGGGTCTGCCACCCGCGTCTTGCTGTACCCTTTTCAGGATCTTACAGGGAAGAGGGCACCACGCAAAATCTTGCCTAGGGCACTAATTTGACTAGGGCCGGCTCTGCCAACACTCCATTCCCTTGCTCACATCATGGCACTGCCCCTATCACATCATTCCTCTTCTGACATACTCTGTGCTGCTGGAGGACCCCGATTCTTTCACTATAGAACACTCAGCCTACTGCCCTCCATTCCACTCCTCACATCATGTCACTGCCCCTGTCACATGTAGCCCTGTCCTCATTAATACATCACTCATCTCCTGATGTACTCTGTGCTGCTGGGGGACACTGCTCCTTCCACTATATAACACTCACTATGTGACTTCCTGTTGCCTCCATTGCCCTCCTCACATCATGTCACTGACCCATCACACGATGCAGCATGCCCTCACCAACATATCACTCATCTGCTGATATACTCTGTACTGCTGGAGAACACTCTTCCACTATAGAATTTTCTATATTTACTGTATATACTGTGTGTATTCCTTTTAGCCTAATTTGATGTCAATTAGCATAAAGTTAGCCTGAGGGGGGGCCTTATTGGTACATATCTTTCTTTGTGTCTTGCTCCCCTTTCTCATGTCATGCCGTTGAGCCTTATATTCAGGGTCGGACCGGCCCACAGGTAAACAGGGGACATCCCTGGTGGGCCCCACCCCCTCCTCTAGAAGTTAGGTTCCAGACTGTGCATTTAAAGTATACATTGTTAGCAGCAGCGGCTCCTACTCTCTTAGATGAGGGGGGCTGCCGCTGCTGACAACAAAAGGGGGGTGCAATCACGCACCCGCTCCTCCTGGCCGGGTTCCGGCACCTGCGCAATCGATCTGTCAGGCAGCGGGACCAGCACATGAGTACTAGCGGTGGGGAGCTGCGCATGCCACCGACATCCAAAGGGCTGCATTGTCTGCAGCCCCTAGGAGCCAGCTAGGGCTGGAGGAAAGGCAGAGTAGCGGCTTCCTCCTGGAAGCCGCTCTCTGCTAATAGCAGCCTGGACTGGCATTCCCAGGGGTAGGAGACACTTCCGCCTGGGGCTGCCTGTGGTGTATGTGACTGGCAGGTAGCGCTTCCAATAGGAAGCCACTGCCAGTCACACAGTGTAGCCAGTGCAGTCACGGACTGCACTGACTAGTGACTACACAGAGGTGGTGGGTTTTACGGGGGGGCTGCAGCCTCGCAGCCCCTAGCAAAATCCAATACTGATTGTTACTATATTTGAGGGCTAGTTACCTGGAGCTGGACTACTGATGAATAAGGGTGCTTGGCTCACTTCTATAGATATATTACTACACCAAGTTTGTCCCTCCTGCAAATTTAAATGGGTGGTCGTGACGCAACCCCTGTCCCTTCCTTTTGTTGGCTGTAGGCTTTAACATAATTAACACAATTCCTGACAGTGATTGGAATGACATTGTAGATTGACATTCGTTCACTAGCTTACAATTAACTTGTCCCAGTGGTAAGAGCTTAGATAAATGATTGCTTTTATGATGGCCTGTATTTCCCTTTTACTAGACCTAATGCCGTTCTCATTGAGTTTTAGGCACCTGCTGGTCAGTAGCAGGGTCCTCCTTCACATACACAGTGCATTAATGTATATAAGTATATACAGTATATATACACAGGATCACTCTCATGTGATTATTATACATACAGTATATGTTACATTATACTACATTCCCAGGACTATGGTCTACTCATTGCAGTGCATTACTGTTATCAATCTGCTATGCATGCACTATCAGTATTTACTATATATATTTATAAAGGGACCCAAGACCATGCAATCTCTATAGTTACTGGTCACACCCCCTATGGTGGCTTGCCACACCCTTTAAGCATGGGGCCCTATCACTGGATTCCCCTATTGGGCCCCAGTCTGACAATTATATTGGCTGTTATATAGCTATGGATACAGCCTTAGCTTTGGACAATTCTCCCAGCCTTCACAAGACCAAAGGTTAATGGAGTCCAGAGGCATTCAGAAAGAAGTCTCAGAGGACAAGCCCTTTATCATCCTGTAATCAGCCCTTCAATGTGCTTAATTATTAGACTAAAATACAGTAATAATTATATTAATGCTATATAGCAACAGCTCTTCCTGCGAGATCCCAACCAGAACCGGGTCTAGAATGCATCCACAGACAAACAACCCAGGAATACACTTATAGGGGTCAATTCAAATAAATGCGAGTTTGTAAAAGCAGGAAATTCGGATACAATTAAAACTGTTAGTGGCCATAAGTAAAGTACTGGAGTTTCTTAAAAAGTTGCTTGAGGAAGCCAACTTTAACTTCAGATGGCATGGATTCCCGGAGCCATGCTCCTTTCTATGGGAAGGAGGTCCAGGGTTGCAAAGAGGGATTCAAGCGGATCTCTCAGCTGCCTACCCACTTGTGCCTTGTGGCAGTGCGCTTGCGCAAACTCATATTAGCCATTTAATAGAATATTGCAGTTCTGCAGACCAGCATATTGGAACCATCCTATGAGTTTCACTGAGAATCAATGTTATCAGGATTATGGGTCAATCAAAAATGGAGGTGCTTATACTCTAAGTGGACAAATTATTATGACCACCAGGCAATTTTATGAAAAAAGCTATTCCGCAGATAATGCTAATGTAGCATGCCTTAATCTGTATAAGAACATAAGGTATGCAGAGACTAATGAAGTGCGTCACTCATGAAATAATGGGTAAACAACGCAATCTGATGGACTTTGAACATGGAACGATTGTTGCCGCTTGTAGCAGAGGGGCGAGCGCTCACAAAACAACTGCACTGTTGAACCACTCAAGGGCAGCAGTTGTTAAAGTGTACACAGAGAGGACCAGCAGACAAAACACTGGGTGTGAGCGCAAAGACTATGGCCATACACAGCTACTGGATGCTCGAGCTGAACAAAGAGGGCATACTTGTTCAGTCCCATAGGCAAAAGTGCATCAAATGACAGATAATCTAAATCAGGGACCAATTCAGATGGCCTCTCAATGAATGGTACACCACATATTATTATATCGTATGGGCTACAGAAGCAGATGCCCTGTCCCAGGCTTGGCGACAGGGAGGTACAACAGGTACTCCTGTCCCGGGCCCGAAGCTTTAGTGGGGCCCCGAGGTTCTAAACGGGGCTATAGTGCTGGCAGCTCTGATCATGCCCCAGGATGTGTCGTCGCTGGCGGGGATCTTCTGCTGCTGTCGCCGCCGGGTGATGGGAGTTGTTCGGAGTTGCTGTGGAGAGTGCCAGCGGCTGGCCTTTGCGCGGGTGGAGAAGGAAAGTGCTGGCGGCTGTGTTGTAGTGAATTGTCCTGGCTGCAGTCAGCAGGTAGGGAGGGCGCGTGCGCACACACACACACACAAATACCTCCCCCTGTGGAGGGGGCCCTCAGCGACCTCATTGTACCGGGCCCCAAAACTTCTGCTGCTGGCCCTGCCCTGTCCATACGCCATTGCTATCTGCTGCAAACAGGGTAAGATGCTCCAGTTTGCTCAGGAACACATGGATTGGACAGTAAATGTTTAACAGCTGGTTTTTAGTGGCTTTATGAATCACGTTTTTAATTACACCATGCAGATGGTCGGCTGAGGATATGGAGACAACAGCACATAAACATGGATCCTTCTGGATCCGCTACCATCAAACATTCAGGAACTGGAAGATGCACTTCATCACATTTGATTGACTATGCCTCGAAGAATTCAAGTCATATTAAGGGCAAAATGTAGCCCAACAAAGCACTACTTGGGTCGTCATAATAATTTGGCTACTCAGTATATAGAGCTTATGAAAATAGAGCCAATCAAATCACAGTACAATGTAGCACATAAAGTACGGAATGTGCTAATAGTAGGAATACGCTATTCCAAAATGGATACCTGTATACGGCGGTTCGATTCCCGGCAGCGCCTGGCCGACAAAAGCAGAGCTCCCGGCAGCGGAACCCCGACAGCGCTGGAAATCCCGATCGCCGATAGGTAAGTATCTACTAACCTAACCTAACCCTCCTTAGGGGTGCCTAACCCCAACCTCCTCCCCCTGTGTCTAACCCTAATCCCCCCTCTAAGTGCCTAACCCTAACCCCCCTTTCCCCACTGCCTAAACCTAAGTCCCCCGGGGGGGTGCCTAACCCTAAGTCCCCCCGGGGGTGCCTAACCCTAACCCTCCCTCCCCCTAGCCTAACCCTAACCCTCCTGGGAGGCTGCCTATCCCTAAGTCCCCCCGGGTGCCCTAAACCTAACCCTTCCCCCCCCCCCCACGGCTGTCCACTCGCCGCGCCCGGCATCCCTTCGATCGGGATGCTGGGCACCGGTCTCCCGGCGTCGGGGAAATGCCAGGAGTCTACATCTCTACATCTAGACGCCCAGCATTTCACCCTCGCCAGGATGACAGTCGGGAAGCCGGCTGTCGGTATTAAGGCAGCCGGCTTCCCGATTGTATACCTCTCACAACTACTTAACTGTATTATATGTGCCTCTTAAAAATAACTGGAGTTCCAAACATATATTTATAAAAGAAAATTAATGTCAATTAGTGAAATAAAGTGCGTTTGCATCTATAGTTAAGGTGGGTACACACGGTACGATTGTGTACCTACCATTGCAACCCACAATCCCTGGCCAACATATTGGGCGGTCCGTACACACAGCGCAGCATGGGATCATCAGCCGCATCCACTGATCTTTCTGCATGTTCAAAAGATCAGGTGATGCGACCGACGACCCCACGGGAGCGCGCAATGCACGATATAGTGCATACACACATAACAATACAGACAACTGGTTTTTCTGATGCGTCTGATCGTTAGCAATATCGTTCCGTGTGTAGGGGCCTTTAGCCACTTCAATCCTTCTTCCCAATTAAAATGATCTGTTATCCTAAGGATCTCAGGGCCTAATTCAGACCCGCTCGCAAGCGCTGAGCGCTCGCAAGCGGGTCGATGTTGGCTTAGTGCGCATACGCACGTCGGAGGTGGCTCCGTCGTGCGCATGCGTGAGACCCGGATAGCGACGGGCAAGCCGTTGCTATGGGTCTCGCTACAAAGGGAGCATGCTTTCGATGGTCAGTGACAGCACGCCCCCTTTGGTGGGCGTGCCGGGGCGTGCCTGCCCAGACGGAGGCGTTCCCATGGGAACGCCTACCGTCTGGGGCCGGCCCCACTGATATCACAAGTGATGTCAGTGGGAGTGCTTTCGGCTCTGATAGAGCCAAAAGCACTCCAGGGCTTGCGGCAATGAGACCCAACCACAAGGGTCTAGTCGCAAGCCCATCGCGACCATCTTCCTGGCCGCTCGCTATAGCTGTGGGTGGTCACCCACAGCTATACGAGCGGCAGGAGGCCGCTCTAAAAATTCAGAAGGACGGCCCTGATTCAGAGCGAGCGCTCTGTCAGAGCGTCCGGCTGTGAATCAGGGCCTCAGTCTTCAGTCTAATGCTTTAAATAAGAACTAATGAATTACCATATGGTTGTAGTTTAAGATCCACATTAAAAGATACATTTGTTGTTAGAGCCTTCACATCAGAGATTATGGATCACCCTGGGGGAGAGTCTCTGTTTGGAATTTTTGGAAAATATATAAAAATAATAGAAACCAATACACAGATCCAGCCTGCAAACACAGAGTGAGCCCCTGGAAAATATACTTTATTATATGAAGGAAACTGTCAATTATCATATAAGAGATCCCAGGACTAAATAGGGGTCCACCACAAGGGATCCCAGTATCAGGGACCCTATAAAAAACAAACAAAAAAAAACAACAGATATTTCATTTATCCTGCCGGATAGATCCTATTTGAGCTTAATCCTTCATTTCAAAACAGTTCTAATAAGAATCAGAGGGATAAGAGTTCATGGGACCAAGTTATACTACTTAGCAAAATATTAAATAGAAGGTGAATGGCGAGATGCAGGAGGGATCACGTTACCCAAACTCCCTGATGAGGTCCTGGTTGTGGATGGTGGAGGAGGGGGGAGTCAGGGAATAAATATTACTCACTCACTTCCCTTAGTGTTAAACGTTTGGGGGCCAGATGAACGGAGAGGAGTCACATCTTTCTATGTTTGTAATGAACGTTAAGGCTCCTCAGGGCCCGATTCTGACCTGCTCGCAAGCACTGTACGCTCGCAAGCGGGTCAATGGTGCCTAAGTGCGCATGCACGCGACGGAGGGAGCTCCGTCGTGCGCATGCGCGAAACCCGGCGAGCGACGGGGAATCCATCGCTCGGGGTCTCGCACCAAAGGGGGCGTGCTGTCCATGGTGAGTGACAGCACGCCCACTTTGGTGGGCGTGCCGGGGGCGTGGCTGCCAGACGGAGGCGTTCCCATGGGAACGCCTACCGTCTGGGTCCGGCCCCACTGACATCAGTAGTGATGTCAGTGGGAGTGATTTTGGCTCTGATAGATGGATCTCTCAATACCGCAACCCGGGAACTCTCCAAAGGAGGAATGAAGAAATACTTGCTGAGGTGCCATTCCAGACTGATCCAGTCATTCCATAGCAAATGTATACAGGACGGCACTCAGTAGACTCCTTTATGTCATTTAAAATGGTCCTTTATTTCCAATGTTTCGGGGTCTTCCCCTTCGTCAGGGACAACAGGTTAGAAGGAGTCTACTGAGTGCCGTCCTGTATACATTTGCTATATATATATATATATATATATATATATATATATAGTGTATTACCATATGTATCCTACCATCTATACTATTGTCTTATTGAGCATGATAAGAAGATTAAAAATATCATAACTGAAACACAACCTGCATAACAATTTTATTAAAAGGCTTTAAAAATATAAATATAATGGCTCCTCTGAATTACCAGCAAGATATGATTAGATTTCAAAGTTGCGAGAGGTTAATTAATAAGAAGTTATAATTATTTAAATGGTTATGGATATATTTGCGTCACTGTTATAATCCTAGAAAGAAAATGCACACCTTTTACTAGAGCCTATCAATCCACTAGGAAACAGTGACATAAATGTGGCCCAAGGTTCCGTACTGGCTTGGTGTTGTGATATTAATTCAAATAGTTGTCTTTTTTTTCTAAATAAATTGGTCGTAAACTACTCTATGTGGTTGATATATCTAGCATTGAAAAAAAAGAGTAGAGAAGTTGCCCATAGCAACCAATCAGGTTGGAGGTAGTATATATCAAGTACATTCTGTAACGTGATAGGTTGAAGCTGATTAGTTGCTATGGGCAATGGTCCACTTCGCAACTCTTTTTTCACCGCTTGATACATCAACCCTAGAATAACGTAAATTGATGCATACTTCTAGCATATTATACAACTTATTTGTCCTATTACATATGTTTTGAAGACCAGTAACTTACCATTTCAGTAAATGATGATCGGCACACAGTTCTGCATGCAAATACAGATGTGGATATGTTGATGGTGAATACCAGTATGGTAAGTATTAACAGAATTCCAATGATACCCTCTAAGAGAACCTGAAATAGCAAAACGAGTGTTGTTTGTAGACAATTCAAAAGTTTTAAAAACAAGTAAGAAAGGTCCTCATCTTTATATATTAGAAAAGTTGTGTTTTAACGAGTTTAATAATATTCATGAAATAAATGTATGATTTATACTTAAATATCTATAGCTAACATGCTCGCTTTCATTCCTTTGCAGTAGGCTGCCATGTTAGGAGGATAGTTCTATTGATGAGTGAAATATATCATGAGTGCATCAGCGGGTGTGTACACCCAATAGGTCGGTGCATGACATCATCCACAGACATATCAGGTTGGCCCCACAGCACAGTCGATGCAGATATATCTGAAAGCTAGATCACTGCATTTGGCTGTGTGTAGGGATGAGCCATTGACCGCCCATACACTTGCTGCAGGACGGCCAATAGGGACATCTCAACTGGGCAGGCAAATTTAAATGCCCGCCTAGTTGTGATTTCAGCCCAGACTTAAAGTGGCAGATTGGATTGGATAGCTTACCAATGATCGGCCACTCTGACGGTGGATCAGCCTGCTGACCAAACCGTTGTCCTAGTGTGTACCCAGCATAAGGAAGCAGACAATGGGCCTAACTGATATGTGCACTGGATCTGCCCCTCTGCACCTGGTCTGCACAGCACACATCATGGTACATGCCTACTCTTCACAGTAGAGGTGGAGAAATCCAAGTGGCTTGTAGTGGCGTTATCTAATAAGTGCTTTGTATGTGTGCACACAGGCCTATGGGTCAAGCATGATTCCGCACACCCTGCACACAAAACAGGCACCACCGGTGCCATGCAGCTGGTCCTTCCCTATATAATCAACCAATGTCACATCTTTTGGGAGATACATTCGGAGAGATGGCGCAGGTGAGAAACACACTGCCAGAGCTTTTGCTGTCTTCTTATGCCCCATCTCCCGCAAATAAAAATGGAATATAAGAAGAAAGAGGAAAAGAGGGCACGCTGAAAGAAGGTGTGGGGAGGGTGGCTGCACGCATAAAGTTGCACTAAACATATTGGAGAAGGCCTGGGCAAATTGCATTCGGACATGCGCAGTGAAATGTGCAGAGTTAGTCTAAAGCACTGAGATACCCATAGGCCCATACCCTAAAAAACAACCCTTCAATGCCCTCAATCCAGTAAGGTCTCAATCCAGTAAGGGAGCATTCTTACATAAATGGGAGGAGAGGGAGCATTCTTACATAAATGGGTAGAGAGGGAGCATTCTTACATTAATGGGAGGAGGGGGAGCATTCTTACATAAATGGGAGGAGAGGGAGCATTCTTACATAAATGGGAGGAGGGGGAGCATTCTTACATAAATGGGTAGAGAGGGAGCATTGTTACATAAATGGGAGGAGGGGGGAGCATTCTTACATAAATGGGAGCAGGGGGAGCATTCTTACATAAATGGGAGGGGGAGCATTCTTACATAAATGGGTGGAGAGGGAGCATTCTTACATAAATGATTGGAGAGGGTGCATTCTTCCTTGCTGTGTCCAGTGGCCAGAACCTTTTGATTTTTGCACAGTTTGATGCTTTTTGTTTTTGCCTTTTACACCATTTCTGTGTTGGTGCAGATCAGGGCCATACCTACATTTTGGAACTCATGTCACACCTATCAAGTAGCGGTGGAGAAGCGCATTGAATTTGTAACCAACATGCAGTACAACAAATCTAGAAATTCACAAAAGTGCCAGATCTAAAGCTCTGTCCATCCCACGTAATGATTGTTTAACAACGCAAGAAACAATCTATTGCCCCAATTTTCCTTTTGTTAGTCCGTTTTCTACTGACAGTTCCGTGGTAAGCAAAGCTTTCAAAAAAATTTTGCCCATTGATAAGATTCTGATAAAAGTTTGCCATCATTGAATAACATGCTTTGAAGATATGGTGTATAAGTGAACTGGGCGCTCCCGGGTGTAAGCAGGCCGTATGGGCGAATGGTTTTTCCTAGTGAAAACCTATTTGATAGTGGAATAAATACATTTTTCCGTGGTTTGGGCGCTACTCGGATGCTACCAAAATAAATTATTCAAGGGGTCTGAAGATTTTCACAAGAAATATATACATTTATTTTTCATTTTATTGAATAAGATATAATAAAATGGAGCATGGATCAAAATCCAATTAGGACATGTATGGGTCCAAAGAAAAGGGGAGAGGGCAGTTTTCTTAAGTTACACTCAAAAGAATATACAGTAAACAATTCAAGTGGTAAATTAGGGAAGGCTTAGCAATCCCACGTTTAGGGCATGAATTCCCAATGTATACAAAACTTGATATAAATCCTTAACAGTGTGAATAAAAACAAAACACCATTACTGGTGAGTTATTGTGTCCATATATTGAGGAAATCCTACCCGGCAAGGAGTGGGGAGCCAGCAGACGTTGGCTGCAGGATCCCGGGTTGCCCTGCAGTGGCTCCGATAGCTTGAACCCAGCCAGGGAGGAAATCCTGTGGATGGATTGCAGATCCGGGAGATGGCACAGGTGAAGGTCGCCAACGCGTTTCGAGACGTATAGCAGCCTTGAAGAAGAGACTATACGTCTAGAATCGTTCCCCCCTCTCAGGCATAGGAGATGCTTAGCAGCCGCGAGCAATCTCCCACTGCATCCCAGCTGGACTGTTGTGAGGGAGGAGGGAGGAAGGGAGGGGGGGGGGGTGCGGCACCGGACCTGGGCCTCCGCCGGGCCCCTCTGGAAGCCCGGGCCCAGGTAAATTGTAACCGCTCCCCCCCTCTCGCGCCCCTGGCCACAGTAGCGATTAGATCATAATGTAAATGTGTGTGTGATAACCTAATTAATGTCAAGCTCCAATTTTATAATAATAGATATTATATATTTGTTAATGCTATTTACTGTTTATTTTACATAAGATATTTGACATTTTAGCTATGGAGGTCCAGAGGCTTTATATAAATACAAAGAGTATAAAACAAAACTACATGCATGATATTTACCTTTTGATCATAGCCCCCTACACAGTCCTGGCTTGGTTTAAAATAGGCACAGTAATTAAAATTGAATGTTCTGAAGTAATACTGTGCATAGATTACAGGGTATTGAATTGCAATCAATATAATGGCAATGCCAGCCGCCACCGAACTGAGGATGTTTAGAACCAAACTTGACCTCACCTGGAATGAAATAGAACATTAACAATTCAAATGTGACCATCATTGTTGGGGCAGATCTGTATTTTAATGTCTGGTCTAGGAGAGAAGATGAAAAGATATTGAGTGGGTGAGAATTATGGCTGTTTCTTACTGGTCATTTGCGCTACTATTATTTATTTATTAACAGTTATTTATATAGCTGATACATATTCTGCAGCGCTTTACAGAGAATATTTGACCATTATCATCAGTTCCTGTCCTAGTAGAGCTTACACTTCTATTCCCTACCTCATACACACAAACATATACACTACTATTTTCTAAGTAGCCAATTAACCTACCAGTATATTTTTGGAGTGTGGGAGGAAACCCAAGCAAACATGGGGAGAATATAAAATGGTGGGAATTGAACTTAAGACCTCAGGCAGTGATGCTAACCATTACACCATCCAAGCTGCTGGGTTTATTAACATTACTGGCAACGGATGGGCATCTTACTGGACACTACTAGCAACTAATAGGTATCTCATTGCTCATTATTTTTACTGCTACCAGCTTATTGTAGTATTGGGAATAATACTGAGCATCACTACACTATAGCTCATCTTATTGTGCATTACGACCCTGATACACATCTTATTTGGTATTACAGGTTGAGTCTCCCATATCCAAAATGCTCGGGACCAGGGGTATTTTGGATATCGGATTATTCCGTATTTTGGAATATTTGCATACTATAATGAAATATCTTGGGTATAGGACCCACAACTAAACACAGAATGCATTTATGTTCTATATACACCTTATACACACAGCCTGCAGGTCATTTTATACAATATTTTTTATAATTTTGAGCATCAAAAAAAGTGTGTGTACATACATGAAATTCATTTATGTTTCATATACACCTTATACACACAGCCTGAAGGTTATTGTATACTGTATTTTAATGAATTTGTGCTTTAAAACAAGTTTGTGTACATTGAACCATCAGAAAGCAAAGGTTTCACATTCTCAGTCATACTAAAAATATTCCGTAATTCGGAATATTCCGTATTTCGGAATATTTGGATATGGGAGACTCAACCTGTATTGCAATGAATGGGCATCTTACTGAAGGGATAGCGAAGGGATCTCTCTGAGCATTATTAATATTAATGGATATTACTGCAACTGGTCATCTACTGCTATCAATTATTCAAGTAACTATCAAGTCCACTATCACGGGCATATTTGACCTCGCTCAGCATTATCACAAACACATATTATATGACATTTTAGATCTTGCTGGGAAATAATTGCATTAGTTCTTCCTGGACATTGATACGCACATAAAACGTGCATAATACATAAACTGCAGGCAGGGCCAGCGTGATGCAGTAAGTCGATCCTGCGCAGCAGGAAGGCACCGGGCTGGAAAGGCGCCAACACGTCTCTCCCATAGTGCCGAGCGTGAGGAGCATGGGAATGGTGGCAGGCCAAGAGCGAGGCTTCAGGTAAGTATAGTGTTGTGTTTGTCTGTGTCATAATGTGCAAGGGGCACTGCTACTGTGGGCATTGTGTAAGGTGCACTGCTACTGTGGCCATTATGTGTATAAGGGGCACTACTTCTGTGTGTTGTAACATGAATAAGGGGCACAACTGTGGGATGTAAATTGAATATGGGGAACTACAGTGTTGTGTACGGTGAATAAGGAGCACTACTGTGTGACGTAACATGAATAAGTGAGCCTACTATGTGGTGTAATATGAGTCAGGGGCACTATGTGCGGTGTAATGTGAATAAGATTGTGCTACTGTGTAGCGTTATTTGAATTTGGGGTACTATTATGTGGCCACGCCCCTTCCGAGTGAGACTGCGACCCTTTTTGCGACGCAAGCTGGCCCTTTATAGAAAAATGGGAGGGAGGGCGCAAATTTATAGTTTGCAGGGGGTGCAGTACACCATAGTATCGGCCATGAGTGCAGGTTAGATCTTTAGATTCCACGTGGAATTTCATATGTTGCTGAACATCACTGCTGGTATTTTACAGTAGATGACACTAGGAATTATCACTGGTATATTATACTTTGGTCAATTTTAGAATAATATAATAAATAGTTGATAGAAATGATAACTACCATATTAGTCCTGCTGGGCATTATTAAAGTCATTTCAGATTTTACCTATGGAATGTAAGGTTGTGTATTTGCTATTTTATTTTCCTTGATGATCGCCATGTGCTGTAATTATGCCCCAATACGGCTGTAGAGAATTAAGAAAGAGAATTGCAGTGGGGTAAGTGGTTCTAAGGTGGAAGAGAAGGAGGAGAGCTAAGTGTGAAAGACAAAGGGAAGTTGAGTGTGAAAACATGGAGGGGGCTGATCGTAAAAAATGGAAAGAGGAGGCCTGAGAGTGAATTAGGAAGGAGGGGGTAAGAGTGCAAAAGGAAGGGTGTACAAGCACACAGGATGGTCGCAGATCCTTCAATAATCGACCATGTGAGTAACCCGGATGGTTGCGGAGAATGCCAGTGGGAACTGAAACACTGGTGCCAAGTTTTCTGCATAGGGAATCGCAGTAGTGCGCTGAGACATACCACAAAAACGGCCGCGACATGCCTGCATTTTTGCCACCAATCACCATAAGCACCCCCAAATGGTACCTGAATGTCAATAACTTAGCAAAGAAATTCTCACTGCACGTGCGCAGTGTGACCATAACGCATGTGCAGTCGGACAATAATCGCTCAACTGAGTATAGATCAGCACTGCGTCCACATCTGAATCAGTCCCAGGGTGGTAAGGAGGCGGATCAAAAGTAACAGGGGGGGGAGGCTGAATGTGGAAGAGGAAGGAGGTGGAGAGTGATAGAGGAGGGGGCAGGTTGAGTGTGAAAGAGGAAAGGGGGCTGAGAGGGAAAAAGAAGGTGGTGAGCTGAGGGTGAATGAAGTGTAGAGGGCTGAGAGTGAAAGTGGTAGAGAAGGACGATAACAGTGGTAAATTAAGGGGAATAAGAGTGTAAGAGGAGGGGGCAGCTGAGAGTCAGAAGAGAAGGACGGCTGAGAGTGAAAGAAGAAGAAAGGAGGCTGCAGAGAGTGAAATAAGAAATAAGAAGAAAGGAGGCTGCTGAGAGTAAAAAAAGAAGAAAGGAGGCTGCTGAGAGTGACAGAAGAAAGGAGGCTGCCGACTGTGACAGAAGAAAGGAGGCTGCCGAGAGTGAAATAAGAAGAAAAGAGGCTTCCGAGAGTGAAAGAAGAAGAAATGAGGCTGCTGAGAGTGACAGAAGAAATTATGAGGCTGCTGAGAGTGAGAGAAGTAGTAAGGAGGCTGCTGAGAGTGACAGAAGAAAGGAGGCTGCTGAGAGTGAAAGAAGAAAGGAGGCTGCTGAGAGTGAGAGAAGAAAGGAGGCTGCTGAGAGAGAGAAGAAGAAAGGAGGCTGAGAGTGAGAGAAGAAGAAAGGAGGTTGAGAGTGAGAGAAGAAGAAAGGAGGTTGAGAGTGAGAGAAGAAGAAAGGAGGCTGCTGAGAGTGAGAGAAGAAGAAAGGCTGCTGAGAGTGAAAGAAGAAGAAAGGAGGCTGCTGATAGTGAAAGAAGAAGAAATGAGGCTGCTGAGAGTGAAAGAAGAAGAAAGGAGGCTGCTGATAGTGAAAGAAGAAGAAATGAGGCTGCTGAGAGTGAAAGAAGAAGAAAGGAGGCTGCTGATAGTGAAAGAAGAAGAAGAAAGGAGGCTGCTGAGAGTGACAGAAGAATAGTAATTTGCAGGAATCTATAACCTAGAAGCTCTTTGTTCTAGGTCAGTGATTGTCACCCTCAACCCTCACATTTTCCCAACAGATCATATTTTGAGGATTTCTCTCTGTGGCAGCAGGTGGGATAGTTACTGACCCAGCAATATAGAGTAACTCACCTACGCATGATTAATGGAATTCACAAAACATGACCTATTGGTGGTACTTGAGAACCACTGGGCTATCAACAGCTGGTGGGCAGTGAGCAAGCCTCCCGGTTACGGTTGGAACAAGGTCAAGCAAAAATATTTTACTTTGATTGTTCCTGCAGTGGGGGGCAGAGCGGAGCATCTATTCTCTGACCAGCGTGCATTATGGATTGTACAGACATACATTTCACCGAATCACTAGTGTAAAACATCTCAGAGGGAGTGTCCCTTAAACTGGGAAGTGTCAATGTCAGAGCCATTTTTTTTGCAGTTACTATCCATTCTATGATCATAGAAGGCTGGCATGCTGAAAGGGTTCAGGGCAATAAAAAAATAGCTGAGATATGTCACCTCTTAGTGGAGCAGTAAGTATTAAATAGGAGGTAAGGCCAGCTACCAAACTAAGAATTCAATCTGCCTCATCGAAGAACGTTAAAAAGGGTACTATACCACATGCTAGAACAGCATGGTGAAAAACTCCTCTGCATAAGCTTGTTTCCAGGTAGCCTTGGTACTAACAAGGCAAGAGCTGAACTATATGAGAAGATGATGGCAGATGCTAACCAGCCAGAATATCGAACGTCAAATGTAGGAGAGGAGATTATCTCACTGTATTGGCAGCAGTTTGCCATGCATTACATTCTCTAATCATGGCAGAGTGTATCTGGTGGTCCTTGTGTAAAGACTCCACGAGGCATTGATGAGGGTTACTGTAGAGGAAGGTAATCTTCAGTCTGTTAGTAGCCCAACCATGTCGATATCCACATGCCATGTGATAACTTGTTCTGGAGATCCAGAATTCCATAGAAGCAATCTTTGTAGGAAAAACATTGTGTCCCTCTTGTATGCTAGCTGATTCCATACTCTGTACACAAAGGTGGGAACCTGAGCATTGGAAAGTCTTGCAAAATATGTATTCAAGGAGTCCCCAAAGCTCTGAACTATTGTTTGAAATAATAATTACTTCAAGGCCAGTAGGCCACATTGCCCAATGGTAGATGTTAGCGAGAGAGAGAACTGGCAAGTTCATTCAGTTTTCCTGGAATGTGTTAGATGAATAACCTTTTGAATGGCCCATTTCCAAATATCTAGGGATTTGGTGCACAGGGAATGAGTGCCTCCCATTCTGATCAAATAAGAGTCCACAGTTCTTGGGACTTTGGGCATGATTCAGAGATGTACGCTAATGCTGTTTAAGCAGCTGTGATGCAAAAATATGCAAATGCCGCCGCCTCAGGGAGATGTACTCCGGTATTGCAAATCCATGCATCTGCGTAAAATGTCTCAGCATCTTCATGCAAAGTTGCAGAATGGTCACAGATCATTTTATTGTTGCAGTCCTGAGTGAGTCTATGGTCCTGCAGAATGGTCTTGGAATTGAGACGTCGGAGCCGCAGTCGCAGGGTGAGATACGCCTCCAAAATGGTCGCAACACGCCTGCATTCCTTGCAGTCACTCCCCGTTAGCTCCCCCAAATGCTCCCTGACTGTCAATAACACTACAAATATAAACTTGCTGTGAGCAATTACGGTAATGTACATTGACGCATGCGCTGGGCAACTCACACGGATGCGCAGGCGGTCCATAATTGCTCAACTGTGAAAACATCAGCATAACATACAACTCTGTATCAGGGCCTTCGATGCCTTTATCTTGATAAAGGATCACTGCCAGGGCTGCTTAGTGACTCTCTTGACACATTTTTACAAGGCAATAGAGGACAGCTGTAAGGACCCCCTCAGAGAAACAGATCCAAGCTTCCTCACTTGTATGGATGGCCATCAACCGTAAGAGAAACCGACCCAAGCTTCCTCGTTTGTATGGATGGCCACCAACCGTAAGAGAAACCGACCCAAGCTTCCTCACTTGTATGGATGGCCATCAACCATCAGAGAAACAGACTCAAGCTTCCTTACTTGTATGAATGGCCATCAACCATCAGAGAAACAGACCCAAGCTTCCTCACTTGTATGAATGGCCATCAACCATCAGAGAAACAGACTCAAGCTTCCTCACTTGTATGGATAGCCATCAACCATTGACAGCTTGCCACCGATGCTTGATGGCTTTGCTTTGCTCCCAGAGATCCAATGATTCTCTGCTATTGATGGCCGTCTTGCAGCAATGTTTTTTTTTTATTCTGGGCATCATCAATGGTGAATCAAAGCTAATTACTGATGGTACAATAAATGGTGGCAATCATAGTTAAGCCACCGATGGTCATCCCTACATCCCTACTTACCTGCCTGTGCTGTTGAAAAATCTGCCTGAGGGGTGGGCCCAACCAAGGGGTCACATGACTGACAGCTCAAAGAGCAGATGCTCCCCCTCAATGTCCACTGCAGGAACAAGCTGGGTAATCAGGAGTCTTGCTCATGCACTCACCAGCTGTTACTAGGTGGCAAGTCTCCCGACTAACAAAGAGGAATGCTGCTGAGATTGTAAAAAGGAGGAGAGGGAAGAGTAAGTAAGTGAATTGTGGTTTCGCACAGATTTCTCATTTGCTCTTACCTTCCCAACTGTGGGTTTGATCGATGCGGCAACTGAAAGTGATCCAGAACAAATATACTAAAAAGAGGAAGGGAAAAAATGTCCACTTAGATTTTATTTTCCATCAAGGATCACCAAGGAGTAATAACACAATTCTGATCATGGTCAATGTATTATTTAAAATGTCTATTATTACAGATACACTGTAAAAGGAATGGACATCATTTTTTTAGGGGATAAGGTCATAATAGCAACCACAGGGATTCTAGCGTTCAGAATGCCGACGCCGGAATCCCGACACTTTTCGGAATACCGGCGTGGTCATCCTGACTGGTCTAAATACTGGCGCCAAAATCCCAACAGTATTGGGATCCCGGCTTCAGTATCCCGACCGCCGGCATCCCAAAAGTAAGTATCAGGAGTTAGGGGAGGGTTAGGTTTAGGGGTTAGGCACTAAGGGGGAGTGTTATGTTTAGGGTGCTGGGAGGGGGAAGTTGGGTTTAGGAACTGGGGGGGAGGTTAGGTTTAGGCACCAGTGAGGGTGGGTTAGGGTAGGGGTTAGGGTTAGTGCTACTACACTTATGTATGGGTGTCAGGATTCTGACTGTTGGGATGCTGCTGTTGGTATTCTGACCAGCGGCATCCAGACCGCCGAGAATCCATAACCAACCTATTCCACAGTGCCCCCCACACTGGTGATGTAGCCATTTGTGGTGCTCCTCAGTGTGTAGGTGCCCATGGGCCACTGCCACGGTTGCCCTGTTAATCCAGCTCTGCCTGAAAGCCCCAACAGTAGGGATACTGGTCAATAATAAAAAGGTCAACATTCAGAAGGTCGACACATTCTGAATGTCAACAGTAAAATGTTGACGTAGTCATTAGGTCAACCATCATTCTGTAGACATGCATTTAGTTAGACAAAATTAAATGGACGACACCGTCAAAATGTCAATGTTAAAATGTCGACACATGGTTTTTTCTTGATTTTTAGGGCTAGTCTAGAATATTAAACATTTTTTTTGTGTAAACGTCAACCTTTTAACTGTATCAACCATATAACCCTGTTGACCTAACAATATATAATGCCTTATCTTTTACTGTGGAGTGAGATAGAGACTGCAAGCTGTGCGAGTTTAATAAATGATCTTACCATTATACTAGGCCAAAATAAAACACCACTATAGACCACCATTTCCAGGAAAACATAACGGCCAAATGTAGCAATTGTTAAAACGAAACCAAATGTAATCAGAATTATTCCAACACATATTTGAGTTACCTGTAAGATAAAAGATATAAAAATTATGTGATGCAATCATATCATAAATGTAACAATTGTCACCACAGGCAAACAATATATTCTACTTTCAAAACAAATAAGGTTAGAACCTCTTGTCACGGTTTACAATATGGAAAATGCTTTAATCCATTATGACATTTTTTTTTTAGCAGTAAAAGCATACATGCCTACTCTCCCGGAAGTTGCGGGAGGCTCCTGATTTTTCGGGTAACCCCCCACACCCCCAGTAGTGTAGGCACTTCTCTTGCATTCCTGCCTACTTCCTAGTAAAGTGGTCAGAATTTCCACGGCGATCAGGGGTCTCCGAGTAATGGGTGGGGCTTAATGACGGGATTCCGCAAGAATCACGCCATCTGGCCTTGCCCATTATTTAAATATGCGCTAATAGTGGCACTTTTTACCATGAGGGGGCAGGGCTTAATGATGTATGCCCGGTCCCCCATTGGCGCCAACCTGCTTCTCCTCCCCAGGAGGAAAAAAATAAAAGTAGGCAAGTATGAGTAAAAGGCCTGGGCTGGAAATTTTGCCATATTTGCATGTCATTTAAAGTAGTGATGTGCACGGACATGTTTTGGTTTTGGTTCTAAACCTTCATTGTGATTTCATTTTGGCAAAGCCACCCTCAAATGTTGTTTTTTGGATTTCTGTAAAAATTTATAAAAATGGCTAAAATCATGTAATTTGGGCCTGTTTATGTTCCTACAGTATTATTAACATCAATAACATTAATTTCCAGTCAATTTTGACCACCTCACAATACTTTTTCAGAAAAATTGGCCAAAGGCTACAGCCAGCTGGCTGGCAGTACACGGCTGAGCAGCGGCACAAACACATGGCAGCTTAAAAGAATATAGCACATGTATGAAAAATTGCAGCACAGCAGTTGCAGACAGGATATGGCATGGCAGTTTAATGAACTATACAACCCCATAGAATGTTTTCATAAATCAATAACTAGATCAGCACAGGAAAATGGTATTGGGATGGTAGATTGACACCAGAAGGTTGACAGGGTTTAAGGTTGACGTATACTGTAAATGGTCAACAGGGTCAAAAGGTCAACATGTAAATTGTCAACACAGAAAAGGCTGACATATGGTTTTTTATGGTTTGTCATAATTTTTAGGGTTAGGATTAGGACCCTGTAAAAAATTTACCTGTCAACCTTTTGACCCTATAAACCATTCACTTTCTACCTTCTGGTGTCTTATCTATTGATTGTATATCTAGTTTCTGTCTGTCTATCTCAATCCACAACCCAGGAAAATTAACTTGGATTATATTTGTAGTGGAAGCCAGGTAAGCATTGATTAATTAATTGATTGATTGATTACGAACAGTCATACTTATAAAGAAAATTAAATGCAAAGACATGAAACAAACGCTTAAAAAAAACACAAGTATCCAAGATAGGAGTTTTCTAATGCAATTGCAAAGTGATACATGTAGCAAATCACAGGCCTCAGGAATCAGGAAAATACAAGGGATTCAAATGGCTTTGCAAGAGACAAAAGACTGTAACAATGCCCCAAATTAAAGTATTATACAATTATTATAATTTAGTACATGCTGCCTGTCAAGCACACACAAGAAAGGATGATAAAAAGGATAAGCTGGTAAAGGTTGGCCTTGCGAGAGATAGAAAACCATCAACAATGCCTCAAAACACAGTAGTATACGAACATTATTATAATTATACGCTGTCAGTCAAGCACACACAAGAAAGGATTATATGAAGGATGAGTTATTGATGGATGGCCTTACGGTAGACAGAAGATCGTCAACAATGCCCCAGTAAAGTACAGCCCAGAATGAAAAGAAGTAATGCACATTGGAATTGTCCTTGGGCCCTCTGATCCACCCTTAAGTTGTATATTAAAAAGGACATGCACAGTTTATCAAACCAAGCACTTCAGCAACAGTGACTGCCACTGTGAATGAAGTGCTTGGTTTGTTGGGCCACCACAAAAGATAACTTCTTGGTGGTTTGATTAAATTAAGCTAAAGCTAGCTACACACTGTCAGATTATTTTTGAGTACCAGCCTAACCTGCATGTGCTTTATTGTACTTGGAGCTATTTACCCTGCATAGACTGTTAGCCGTTACAGCTGGAGAACTACAAGTACCAGCCTAACCTGCATGTGCTTTATTGTACTTGGAGCTATTTTCCCTGCATAGACTGTTAGCCGATACAGCTGGAGAACCACAAGTACCAGCCTAACCTGCATGTGCTTTATTGTGCTTAAAGCCATTTACCCTGCATAGACTGTTAGCCATTATAGTTGTAATAATACAGATACTTATCCAATTTGCATATGTTTTAACTATTGCTTTGCCAACTGAGGTCACCAGTAGAGGACGGGGAGGTAATAAATAAATACCTTGACATTGAAAAGTGTAATTTATTTCATTCAATCTGTGAATGGTAAACATTTCCTGTGTAATTCTTTGATTGGCAGAAATAAAATTGCGTTGCACCTTCCCTCCTGACTGGTCATTGTGTCTGCAAAAGAGGAATACAGGCTTGCCTCTCTGTCACGGTGTGTCCTATCTTAGCACGGGGAAAATCGGCCACGGGAGCATTCCGAACACACTTGAACCTGGTGTTAGTGGTGCAGCACTGTACAAACGTTCAGAGAATCACATATACATTTGTCAAAGCCAGATAATCAGCTGAGACAGAATCTGTTTACAATCGGAATCTGCGCCACGCCATCTCACAAATGGCGACAAGACTCCATCTTAGAAATAGTTCACACAATGCCATTTTGTCAAAATCACAGAGTAACAATCTTCCCCAAACACATACCGACAGTGTTTAACATACATAAAAAATGACTTATTAGCATTAGAACACTTTTTAGTAATCCTTCCAGAAATCATGCCCTGATGTACACAAAGCCCATTCTGGGGACAACCTTGATACCATAACAAACACAGTATACTAGGAAAACAACTAACAATACACCAGAATACTGTGAGCATTTTACATTTAGAGTGTATGTGCTGTGGCAATTGTAATATAACCCAGACATTGATCAACACAATTGAATTTGTCTGAATCCTAAACAGGTTTTAGTCTCACTATCAGACAGAATGGCACCCTGTTTGAGAGTGAAGCTCACTGCCCATAACACATTTGCATTGCAGTTTGAAGATGTTAGTAAGAAATGTATTTATTTTTTATATTACATCCATCATACATAGAATCTCATGCATAGACACCACACATTACGCACAGTTGCGCTGCTAACATGACGCACGTTAACGAATGCACAATATCCTGCATGCAAACGCTGTTTATTAGCTGCATGCGCTGACATCTACCCCAAATCAGATAAACCTAACTAGCGTCTTTTCCCAAACCCTTAATACTTGCATAATGCACACTCACACAAAAGGTTCCATAGCTTTAAAGTATAAGATCCAAGTTTTATTCATTTATTACAAATGCTGTGAAATAAAGACTATTTTGGTATCTAAGGTATAATACGTGATAAGTAAGCCGTGTTTGGTATTATACTGATCTGCACTTTCTCAACAGCTTCCCAGTATCATTGGTGTGAAGATCGCAACATGCATTCTAAACTTATGGACCGTAGAGATATAAAGCACCAAAATGTATATTGTGAAACCAACAGCCTAGATTTGCATGCAGGGGGAATAGAGGAGGCAACAAGCTGTTAGAGGCTGTTCTGTGTCCATTTGAATCAACCTGTTAAATATCCTGTAACAGATTCACCCGCACTGGGAACCAATGGGATCAGCAACAAACCTCTCTATTGTGTTGTCTGTTTCTGTAAGGGTATAAATGTGTGTGTTGTGACCCCAGTCTGGAGTCTTCTTGCTGATTGCTGATTGACGGAGGTTTCTTGCTGATGCCGGTATCTGGTCCAGAGCGTATGTATGACTGTATCTTGGGTCTGTATAATTCTTTGCGCTAAATTGTACTTAGATCATAGCGTGTAACTGACTGTACTTTACTTGAATAATACTTTAGACTTTGAACATGTGTTTCCAAAGCACAAAGTCTTTAATTTACTGTATGACTGCGTACGCAAATAGCGTCAATTTTAGAGGTTCATAGGCAGGGTTTAGAAGGTATAGGTAGGTGCGTATAGAGGTTGAAATCCAGTATCCTTACTAAACAGTCCAATTTCAAGAACCTAATTTCCTCCCAGTCCTCAAATCCCCAGCGTCTCTTCACCACCTTCAACTCCCTCCTCTGTCCACCCCCTCCCCGCCTCCCCTCCTCACTCACTGCCATTGACTTTGCTACGTACTTTACATCCAAAATCGATTCCATACGTCAGGACATCACATCCCACCAGTCCCCCTGCTCTACACCTCCTTCTTTCCCTGATCACCCATCTCCATCCATTTCACCGACTCTGACAGCCTTCTCCCCTGTATTTGGAGAGGAAGTCATGGCTCTCATCCAGTCCTCCCCCCCTTTCTACCTCCCTTTTTGACCCTATCCCTTCACGTCTCCTCCGCTACCTCTCTCCTTGTGCCTGTTCCTATCTTGCCCAACTCCTCAATCTCTCCCTCTCATCTGGCACTGTCCCTTCTGCATTCAAACATGCGATAGTCTCCCCCATTCTTAAAAAACCTACCCTTGATCCCAACACTCTTTCCAACTACCGTCCCATCTCTTTCCTCCCTTTTGCCTCTAAGCTCCTTGAGCGTGTTGTTTACAAACACCTTACCACCTTTCTTTCCTCCCACTCCCTCCTTGATCCTTTTCAGTCTGGCTTCTGTTCTCTCCACTCCACTGAAACTGCCCTCACAAAAGTCAGCAATGACCTCCTTGCTGCCAATTCCAAGGGCCACTACTCTCTGCTTATTCTCCTTGACCTCTCTGCTGCATTTGACACTGTTGACCACCCTCTCTTGCTGCAAATCCTTCACTCCCTTGGTTTACGTGACACTGCTCTCTCTTGGCTGTTGTCCTACCTCTCAGACCGGTCCTTCTCTGTCTCTTCTCATGACTCCTCTTCCCCACCACAGCCTCTTACAATAGGTGTTCCCCAAGGTTCCGTTCTTGGACCTCTACTATTCTCCCTCTATACATCCTCTCTAGGTGAACTCATCAGCTCTTTTGACCTCCATTATCACCTCTATGCTGATGATACTCAGATCTACCTTTCCTCCCCTGACCTCTCCCCCTCTCTCCTCACTCGTATCTCCAACTGTCTCTCTGCTATTTCTTCCTGGATGTCCCATCGATTTCTTAAACTTAATATGTCTAAGACTGAGCTGATCATTTTTCCACCCTCCAACATAACCTCACTTCCCACTATTTCTTTAACAATTGATGGCACAACTATCTCTTCTAGCCCCAAAGTGCGCTGTCTTGGAGTTATCCTGGACTCCTCCCTCTCCTACAAACCACATATCCAGAGCCTCTCACAGTCCTGTCGCTTCCATCTCAAAAATATTTCCAAGATTAGACCCTTTCTCACCCAGGATGCCACCAAAACCCTCATACACTCACTGGTCATATCCAGATTGGACTACTGTAACCTTCTCCTATCTGCCCTTCCCAACTCCGATCTCTCTCCTTTCCAGTCTGTCCTCAATGCTGCTGCTCGACTCTTCTTCCTCTCCAAACGCTCTGCATCTGCCTCCCCTCTCCTACAAGCCCTCCACTGGCTCCCCTTCCCTTTTAGAACCCAATTCAAGGTTCTCACACTTGCTTACAAAGCCCTCACCCATTCCTCTACCATTTACATCTCTGACCTCATCTCTCTCTCCACTCTCCTGGCCGCCCCCTTCGCTCAACCAATGCATGCCGCCTCTTATGCCAACTGATTACTTCCTCCCACTCCTGCCTCCAAGATTTTGCCCGTGCTGCTCCCGACCTTTGGAACTCTCTCCCTCTCCCTATCTGACTCTCCTCCTCTTTACAATCCTTCAAACGGGCCCTCAAGACCCACTACTTCATCAAAGCCTTCCAGCTCCCATCCTAACTTGCTGCAACATGCTCCTTCCTCCGTTTACCCCATCTGTGTCACACCTGTTTTTCTGCCCCTCCCCTTTAGAATGTAAGCTCTTACAAGCAGGGCCTCTACCCTCTTGTGCTTCTCCTTACTTTACTTTCACCTACTTCTTACCCCCCACCATGGCACCTAACACTTGGTTGCTTACGCTCTGTTGCATATCTAGGTGTTATGGTCACTTATGTATCAATGTATATTTTCCATGTCCTTGTCCTATTTTTTACTGTAAGTCCGTTGTCAAATTATTTGTTTATGTACTTAGTAAGGCGCTGCGGAACACTTGTGGCGCCATATAACATAACGATTATATATATATATATATATATACATACACACACACGTGTGTGTGTATATACTGTTTATATATGTGTGTGTGTGTATATATATATATATATATATATATATTTTTTTATATATATATTTATATAAAGCACTAATCCACGGCACTCACCATTCCTAGTTTTGGGGTGCAACATGGTATGTGACCACACTGTTTAAATAGAAATCACAGGGGCTCTGCACTCACCATAATAACTAATAATAATAATAATAAACTAGTTATCTAACTTGTGTCAGCTGTTTTCCTAGGTGCTTTGCAACAGGTGTGCTTGGTAACTGTCTCACATTTAAAAGCAAAGTTGTTGTGAGCTTTAAACCTTGATAGCATACCCTGAGTTTAACACTAATGTGATGGCTATGTCCATGTTATAATTCTGAGCAATAGAGTAGGGACTTGCAGTAAAGTGGGGTCCCGTGACTATGGGCTGCAAGCTTAAATGCATTGATCAATTCATGAACCAAAACCCCACTGTTTATTATGTTTATTATTACTATTGTTAGTTATTATGGTGAGTGCAGAGCCCATGTGATTATATATATACATACACACACACACTGTTTATATATAGTTATGTGTATACAGTGTGTGTATATATATATATATATATATATATATATATATATATATATACACACACATATATATATATATATATATATATATATATATATATACTTGCATCGGTCCGGCACTCACCACTTGCTATTTCACCTTGCCCCCGTGCCTTCCTTAGTAAGAGGCATACCAACAAATTCGAGGCGGCACTGAAGGTCTTTATCCTGCTTTTATTGAAACACACCAACGTTTCAGGGCACCAGCCCTTTTGTCAAGGTTATACCTTGACAAAAGGGCTGGTGCCCTGAAACGTTGGTGTGTTTCAATAAAGCAGGATAAAGACCTTCAGTGCCGCCTCGAATTTGTTGGTATATATATATATATATATATATATATATATATATATATATATATATAGATATATATATGTATACTGTTTATGTGTGTGTGCATGTGTACATTATATATATATATATATATATATACATACATACATACATACACACACACACACACATATACGACAGGCTTATTCCACGGCACTCAACCATCTGGGGTGCCCTTGGCATGTGACCACGCCATCTATATAAAAAATATCATACAATTCGGCACTCACATGCTTTTCAAACTAAAACTCCTTTGAACATAGGGAATGTTAGTTCCGCTTCACGGTCATTCCCATCTGGCCAGTCCCTACACTGATTCTCAGATAAATGAACTTGATCTGCCACCTTTGGCTCAAGCTGCATACATTTTAAACATGAAACTGGGTCCTGCCTTAAAGAGACAGTACCACACCCAGGGCTATCAGTTAATAAGCACCTGGACAAAGAAAAAAAGTTTGTCTTGCATTTGAAAAACAGGGTGCCCTAGCAAATGTGACCACAAAATGTAAATAAACAAGGCTTAATCCACGGCACTCAACCATCTGGGGTGCCCTTGGCATGTGACCACACCATCTACATAAAAAATATAGCCAGATGGGAATGACCGTGAAGCGGTGGTCAGCTTAACAAATTATTGCAATATTTTGGAACCAACATTCCCCTTTGTTCAAAGGAGTTGCAGTTTGAAAAGCATGTGAGTGCCGAGTTTGTATGATATACATATACATATATATATATATATATATATTTATATATATTTTTAAGGTGTCCTATGTGTTTGTGTTACTTCAATATCATGCACACTGACATCTATGTAGGTTACACATGTAGTAATTAGTTATTTAGAGGTGATAATGCCAAGTGTATGTGTATAGAGCGCTCTATCTATCTCATTTATATCTATCTCATTATCTATCTATCTACTGTATCTATCTCATATCTATCTATATCAAACAAATAGTGTGCTAATTCAGATTATTTCAAAATGTCAAAATGGAATAGGTCCCAGACTGATTGCTTCAGGTGTGAAAAACTCTATCCTTTAGTTGAAACCACCGTATCAGTCCTAGCATGGACCAAAGAATTTTGCTGCTGGCGTCTTTCCCAGTAATTTATCCAAATCCAGTCACAGTAACACCACTGCTCCAAGCGTGGCTTGGCGTTTTGACGTACCGCACCCTATCCCTAGTCCTTCCCCCGCAGCCTAACCCTAACCCTCCCCCTAGTGCCTAACCCCTAACCTTAAACCGAATACCGTCTGGATTGTGGCACTGGTATTATGAGCCCAGGCATCCTGACCCCCGGGATGTCAACTACATCCCCTTTGTATGAATCTATTATACTAGTTGTGGTATCAACCGCATATTGGTACGCATGCCATTTTTAAGCGTTTTATGATTGCAATACATTATTTTAAAATTTGATGCACAAAGTGGCGCCCCCTTCTTGTTGTCACAACCCTGGTTAGTTTTTTACCTTTTGCCTTGAGACATAACTCTGCCAGCTGCTCCTTGGATCTGTGTGTGCAATTCGCCTGGGAGATCTGCTCTGAATCATGCTGGCTGTAACACTGCTGTGTGTGTATTTAGACTGCTCTCTTTTCCACAGTGATTAGTCACCTGGTCTCTCCTCTGTCTGTGAACACTGCTAGCCTTAATTGGAATCACAGGTGCAGGTCTGACTCTCAGCCCTGCAGAGATGACTGCTCTCTCTGCATGTTGTGTCTTCCATCACTCAGAGTGCTACTTCCAGACCACCTGATCATATCCACCAATTCCTGCTGGACCCAGGGTATATACACCTTCCTCTGATAGCATTCTGGGCCTGAACATCTCGTTACTTCTCATGGTGTATGGTTCGTGCTGCTACTGTGTACTAGTGTATCCTGGGCTCCTGCTACTGCAATTCCTGGCAATCCAGATAACCTGCTACAGCAATACCTGGCAATCCAGAAATCCTACCAGTTCCCAGGCCAGTGCATTATGTCCATTGTTGTTGCATGACTTATGATCCTAAATTCCCTGTGTGTTACCAGTGCTTCCTAGCACAGCCCAAGATACTGCGGTCCGGAGTGATACTCCAAGTCCGTTCCACGATACTCCAGTCCGGAGTGATATTCCAAGTCCGTTCCACGATACTCCAGTCTGGAGTGATATTCCAAGTCCGTTCCACGATACTCCAGTCTGGAGTGATATTCCAAGTCCGTTCCACGATACTCCAGTCTGGAGTGATATTCCAAGTCCGTTCCACGATACTCCAGTCTGGAGTGATATTCCAAGTCCGTTCCACGATACTCCAGTCTGGAGTGATATTCCAAGTCCGTTCCACGATACTCCAGTCTGGAGTGATATTCCAAGTCCGTTCCACGATACTCCAGTCTGGAGTGATATTCCAAGTCCGTTCCACGATACTCCAGTCTGGAGTGATATTCCAAGTCCGTTCCACGATACTCCAGTCTGGAGTGATATTCCAAGTCCGTTCCACGATACTCCAGTCTGGAGTGATATTCCAAGTCCGTTCCACGATACTCCAGTCTGGAGTGATATTCCAAGTCCGTTCCACGATACTCCAGTCTGGAGTGATATTCCAAGTCCGTTCCACAATACTCCAGTCTGGAGTGATATTCCAAGTCCGTTCACACTACTCCAGTCCGAAGTCAAGTTCCAAGGTCACCAGTTCAATTCTCATTACTCCAGTCCAGAGTCAACTTTCAAGTTCATCAGTTCAATCCACGTTATTCCAGTCCAGAGTCAAGTTCCAAGTTTGTCAGTTCAACTCAGCAAGTCTTCCTGCCAGTCCCGGTCTGGTTCCTCCAAGTCTTCTACTCGTTCCACTCCAACGTTATAAGTTTCCTGTTCTTGTCATTTATCACCAAAGGCAGTTCTCACTGCTATACAATTCTTTCGCAAATGGAGCTATTTACCTCAAACATGGTTCCAGTCAAGCCGGTCTCCGCTGAATCCACTTCAACACCTGAGTCAGGTAATTCTCAAGCACCATTCGTGACACTTGTGCTTTGATTTTATAATATATAATAGTTGCGTCCAGCTCAGAATCAGGCCCTATGAGGAGGAATCCAGCCCCATCGATAGTACCCGCCCCCTCATCAAACCCCGCGCCAAATAGGGCTGCTTCCAGAAATTTCCCGGGCTGGTTTTCAATCCTAATCCGCCCCTGCTCCAGGCTATGCCAGAACTACCTTCAAGGAAAAGAACAAGACAGTAGGCTTCAAGTCATGGAATGGCCACACAGTCTCCAAATTTAAACTCCATAGAGCTGGTTTGGGATGCCCTGAACAGGAGGGTGAAAGCAAAGCGACCTACAAGTGCAACACATTTGTCGGAACTTCTATGCTTTCATTTCAGAGTATACTGAGACATTAAACGATGTGAGCTTCAATAGAAATCGGAAAAAAGGTTAGAGCCATTCTACTTCGGGCGACCTGGACTTACCCCAAGAGCTTCAGGTTCTCCTTTGTAAAATGTTACCAGTGCTTTGGGCAAGGGTGACGCAGCATTAGAAACCAGCCCTTCCTCAACTCCATTTGCCTGATGAGTTTTTTGTCCCACTTGAGAGATAATCACAAAGCTTCCTGCATCTGGTGTGGCTGCAGTCATGGCTCTTCCTCTGCAACAAGTGCACAGACATTATATATGACAAAGTACTTTTTTAAGAAATGTATTTACTGTTTTATACCAAATACAATTTAACACAGCACTGTACACATAAAGGTGTAGGCATATTTTGTCTGCCCAACTCATCTCACCCCCGTGGGGAGGTTAGGGTTAGGTACCCCCCCAAGAGATTTAGTGATAGGCTGGGTGGAAGGGGGGGTTAGGCACTTGGGGGGGAGGGGTTAGGCACCCCTAAGGGAGGGGTAATTAGGTTAGCGATACCTACCAAAAAGGACGATTGGGATTTTCACCTCTGCCGGGCTGCCGCTGTCTTGATTAGAACCATGCGGCCGGTGGTAAATCATGCTGATTCTTTCTATACCACATGCACACACAATAGGGTTAATAACTGTCAGTAGCCAATTAACCTACCAGTTTATTTTCTTTCAAATGCAACATGCCTCCACATGCTACAGACGCCCCCAATTCAGTACAGGGGAGGGGAACGCCAAAATATACCTTTGCCCCGGACACCAGGGCACCTAGCTACACCTCTGCTCTTACACCGTATTTATCACTTCACTGACCATTGGAAGCCTCACTGCAGATGGGCTGCCAGCCACCAACCTTATGCCCCATTCATGAGAAGCATGTTATCTGAGCCTGTCTCTGTCACTGGGAGAGAGCAGACATTCGTGTTACTCACAGAAACATGAAATCATTGTTTACCAGCAGTGAGCACAAAGAACAGTGCTAAGCCTGAGAGTTCTTACATTCTTTCCCATCCCAATAGGGAACATCCGCACTGTGACAACATCCATCCATCATTTACCCCTCATCCTCTAACATTAACCCCTTCATCCACAATTCATCTTTAACCCTTCATCCTCTGTCTTTAACTCCATTTTATCTCCTTCATCAACCCCTCTCATAAACCTTTAACCCTATATCTTTAGCCTCCTTACTTCATTAAACTTCTGTCGCTGTCGTTCCCCACTAGGCCTCCCCCTCCTCATGTTATTGTTCCACTGACTCCCTCCACCCTCACACACAGAGGAAAGTGATCACACATTTGTTGTCCTCTAAGATCTACTGTGCGGAGTCTGCACCCACTGTGGCATGAGGATCAGATCAGTCCCACTCTGAGCAAGTTACACTTGGCACTTCAAAAGGCAGCACTGTACACACAATTCTGTGGCCTGGATTACATTTCAGTGGTCACAGCAGAGGCTCATATTCTAATCTCTGCTCTGGCACTAACTGTAGGAGGGTGCAAAGCCTGCATTAGGGGTGTGTGTCAGTGGCAAACGCAGGATTTCTAGAGGGGGGTTTCCAAATGCTTGATTTTAGAGTGAGTGTGGCTAGTCCATGAAGAGGGCATAATTAGCACTTAACCAGCTTTAATATTTTGTGTTGCATAATTCCAGCATATACAGGACCAGCGATCACAGTATGCCATTAGATGCGGCAGTAGGGCCATCCTGCCTGTGCCAAATGTTTTTATTCAGGTGTGGGCATCATTCCAGAGCATAGGAGCAAGTCCGGGAGTCTGGGGGAGCAGCAGAAGAACCTAGCACTGGCCTGGACATATATGTACATGTTGGTCTCATTTGGATAGTGTATTATTAGTGTTATTATTATACAGTATTAATAATTAACCCTATTGATGGTCTATAGCAGTGCACCTCTAACAGTGCATGTTTTCCACATCTCCTAGTTGGTGCAGAGGTGTATTTATTACTGGCTGACACATTTTAAAAGATCCACAGGTGGTGCTAATCCAGAGTTGCCTACCCTCACGAATTTCGCGGGAGTCTCCCGAATAAAGGTGAGAGCTCCCGCTACCCCGTAAAGTAGGTTAAATCCCCCGCATTCTCTCTGCCCTATCTAAAAATCCGGACTGCGTATGCGCGAGTCCGGGGGTAAAGGGGGCGGGGCCTGAGCTTAAAACACAGGGGCGTACTCACCGGGTGCAGGGAGGCAGGAGTGTGGCTGCTGCTGGCCCGGAGGTCTCCTGGGCACGCCTTCCCCTGCTCACACACTGCTGCTGGGAGAGACTGATGCTCCCAGCGTTCCCTGGCCAGCCTGTGATGACAGAGGATGGAGGGGGGGAGGAGCCGACGCGGCAGGACACTGAAGACCGAGGAGCTGCCCGAGACTGTGTTAGAGCTCACTGCAGCTCCTGCCAAATGTATAACTCATGTCAGTGCCATGGGGGAGGGAGGGAGATCTATTACTGTGTGTTTGTATGTGTGTGTGTGTGTAGTAATGTGATGTATGTGTGTGTGTAGTAATGTGATGTATGTGTGTGTGTAGTAATGTGATGTGTGTGTGAGGGTGAAATCTTCATATGATGTGTGTGACTGACTGGGTGTCTGTGTGTGTGTGAATCTATTCATGGGATGTGTGTGAGACTGTCTGTGTGTGACTGTGTATGAGACTGTGTGTGACTGTGTGTGACTGTGTGTGACTGTGTATGACTGTGTATGACTGTGTGTGAATCTATTCATGGGATGTGTGTGAGACTGTCTGTGTGTGACTGTGTATGAGACTGTGTGTGACTGTGTATGACTGTGTGTGAATCTATTCATGGGATGTGTGTGAGACTGTCTGTGTGTGACTGTGTATGAGACTGTGTGTGACTGTGTATGAGACTGTGTGTGACTGTGTATGAGACTGTGTGTGACTGTGTATGACTGTGTGTGAATCTATTCATGGGATGTGTGTGTGACTGTGAATGAGACTGCGTGTGACTGTGTATGAGACTGTGTGTGACTGTGTATGAATCTATTCATGGGATGTGTGTGACTGTGTGTGAATCTATTAATGGGATGTGTGTGTGTGTGTGTATGAATCTATTCATGTGATGTATGTGTGAAACTGTGTGTGAATCTATTCATATAAATGAATGTGTGTGTCTGGGGGGGAATCTATTAATGTCAGTATGGCAGGGTAGAGATGTATTAATGTCAGTGGGGGAGCTAGGGCGTCAGCTTATAGGAATATATACGCCCATAGGTGGAGTTAGACACGCCCTATGGGTGGAGCAGACCACGCCCCCACAACGGCGCGTCGCATTCTGCAGCCATCTACAATCTCCCTCAAAGTCATTTTCAAAAGTAGGCAAGTATGTGCTAATCATATCATTTGTGATACTGAGAAGAACATGCAGCACTAGTAACATTCTATTATATTACTATTTCTATTGTGGTCATGGTGTGTGCTTATGTGTGTGTGGGCACACTTGACACACACTGATAATTCATGTCTACACTCCCAGCATGTTTAGGACACTCTTGGAATATTGGGAGATCTCCCAGACTCCCAGGAAGGTAGGCATTTTCAGACTTCAAGATAAGCGTTAGCACAAAATATGTGAGTACTAGTTCTGTTTTGCTTCTCAGTAATTTGCACTGCAAATATAATGTCATTTCTGCTTAAATTTCCACATTAAACTAAACACTATTTGCAATGCATTTTGATGTGACTAAGATGCACCAGGAGACTGCACCGATTAATTTGATATGCGACACTTGTATATCTTTGTACGACAGAGACAGACAGAGAGACAATCATGGGACATGTCACTTATACAAATATAATACACATTATATCAAACCATACTTGCCTACTCTCCCAGAAGTTGCAGTAGGTTCCCGATTTTATGGGTACTCCACCACACCCATGTAGGCGGATCTCCCGCATCCTAATGAAGTGGGTAGGATGGGGAGATACTGAGAATCTCAGGTCCGTACGTAGAGGTGAGATTAAAATGGTGAAAATCATATAATTTGGTCCTGCCTCCTCCCCACGAATCGCGGCATTTTACAACACCAGGGGCAGGGCCTAATGACACGGAGAGCCCAACCCCATCCTAGAAGCTGCATCTCCAATCTGGGTTTCTCCCGGAGAGGAGATCATTAAAGTCGACAATTATGCATCAAACTAGTAACTAAATATTAAGTAAAAATCATTACACAGACAAATTAACCTCAAACATTAACAATACAATTGTGTATTCATGTTACCATTGACACTCAAATTAACAATATTAACTTTTTTTAAAAAGACTGCATGCTTCGCTTATACCGTGATGCTCCAATAAAATATCTTCAAACCTCTTATTATATTAGAATAATCAGCGCTGAAGCAGGGCTCAGAGGTGCCCTGTGCCAACACACCCTGCCCCTGAAGCAGTAAGATAGACTCCAGGCATGTCCTAAGGAGGCACCCTGTGCCTTTCTCCCAAGTCCCCCCACAAACTGTAAATGGGAGCCCACTGTGGGGCTGCAACCATTCTGCCCCCGTGGCCTTGCACCCTAGGCTATGGCACTGGTCGTACTCCCCTTGATGCAGCCCATAGATAAATATTCAGTAGGAATAAGTAAATGCTTCCTGTAGTTACTTCCTGTTCTGCCCTTCAGACATCACAAACCTAAATAACAGCCTTTGTTATTTATCTGACACAGTTATATAGGTGCCCAGTGGCCATTAACTCTTAAGGTGCCTACACACTAGGCGATATTTTACACGATTTGCCCGATTTCGATGCACGAACGACAAACCGTGTAAAATATGTCCAAATCGTGAGTGTCCACTCACGATCGCAATGCTGATGTGCGTACTCGCTGGTCGTACAGCGCATCTTCAGATCTTGCCTGCCAATCAGGGACACGAATCACACGATGCACTGGAAAAAGTTAAGGATGCACGATAGATCGTTTCACATTGGACACTTTTTAACACCAAATCGTGCCCAGGACTGCCGGGGAGAGTTCAAGGGAAATCGGATACAACATCGCATCGTGACCACATCACATAGTGTGTAGACACCTTAACACTCAGATGGTACCTTGTTTTCTAATGATCGTCTGCAGAATAGCTGGAACTCCCTTTCGGTCTAGGCTCAGTGGAAAGCAGCAAACTGTTTACATAGACAGAAAGAACGTGTTGCAATGTCTCTGGCTGGGAGGAGTCGCTGTTCCATCACTTTCCCGAGGCCCAGAGCCAGTATAAAACAAGGGGGGGGGGGGGAATCCTGCTGCTCCTATGAGAAAATGTACAGTTTTTTTATATAGGCAGCACATGTTCATCTGAAAAACACAAACCGTAACATGAGCGTGAGCCAAGGCATGTTTGTAAAGCGCTGTAATCCATACAACCAGTCACACGATTGCTTTCATTTTGTAAGTAAAATGACAGAACCTATGGGTTGCTATGGGTTACTGCATCTTTTTTGCCTGTGCATCACTCTAGATAAATGTCCCTATGGATTTAACCATTTCAGTGCAATGGCTGTATGACAATTCCTGTACCAAATATGGGAACCATTGTTGTGAATCGTAGATCACTCTGGCTCCTTCTTTGTAGCATACACATCATAAGCCAGGTGGAGTCTTTTCTCTTCATAACAGAAATGTGAAATGGGCAGTATGGTGGCACCGTGGTCAGCATTGCTGCCTCACTGCACTGAGACCAGAGATTCTATTTCATTGGGGCAGGGATTGATGTGAAGGACAAACACTCTCTATACAGCGCTGCAGAACTGGTTGCATTATATAAACAAGTTATAATCATCTTTAAATCTACATCCCAAAATATAAATCGTTAGCCAAAGGATACTTGATGAGTAGAGATACAAAACTTGGTAAGATATGTTTATTCAGTAATTCAACATGTGACATAGCAACTATCACTTATACAGATATAATCTACATTATATCAAATTATTAAATACACAATTTGAATAAAAATGACAAATTAAACTCAGAAATGAAAACCACAAAATTGTGTATTCACAATACAATTAACAATCAAATTAACAAGAAATAAAGGTTTTCCAAAAGGCCACATGCTGCTTTTAAACCATGGTTCTCTAATAATAATAATAATAATAATAATAATAATAATAATAATAATAATAAAATCTCAGAACCTATTTTGTTATTATAATATTCAATAGGAAATCTGTGACCAACATGTTTCTTTTAGTTACTTCCTGTCCTTCACACATCACAAATCAAAACCACATTGTTGTTATCTGAGCTACAGTATGGTTACATGGTTGCATGTGACCACTAGTACCTTGTTCTGTAATGGAAGTCTGCAGAGCAGCTGTAATTCTCCTTTCTGTCTCTGCTCAATGAAAGAGCAACAAACTGTTTACACAGACGGAAATAACGTGCTGTGATGTAGCTGGCTGGGAGGAGCCGCTGCCCCATCACTTTCCCTCGGCTGGGAGCCAGTGTAACACGGTGGGGGAAAAAATCCTCTTCCCCACCTAATCTGAAGTCTGTGTATAAAGGGAGGGTGGGAAGGGGTTAACGCCCCAAACTGGTGTAAAAGGAATCACCACCCAGATTGCTTTTATTTCCTAAACAACGTGACGGAATCTGATTGGTTGCTGTGGGTGAAAACTTAACCCTTTCAGTGCAGTAGCTGTAGGATTTACTCGCAAAAACAACAAGGAACAGTAAGTGTTTTTGTGGGACATTAAGGCAGAGGTTCCCAAACTTGGTCCTCAAGGCACCCTAACAGTCCAGGTTTTAAGTATATCTATGCTTAACCAGGGCTGTAACTAGGGTGGAGCGGCCGGTCCCGCCGCACAAAATCTGTATTTGCCGGGTGCACGCATGTCACTTGCGGTGCGTCCATCTTCTTGCCTCCAATCGGAAGCTCCGCCTCCCAGACAGATCCCTGGGCCAATGAAAACAGCGGGCCAACAGCGGTGGAGGCGTTTGAGGCTGTGAGCGGAACAGAGGAGGACACTAGCGGCTTTGGCAGCATAGGTATTGTCTCTACATGCCCGCCTCCCTCCCCCTCCCGAACAGCAGCACCTTCAGCATCACCTCCCAACCACACACCGAACAGCAGCACCTTACCTTCAGTATCCCAATACCCCCACACGGCCCCCCCTCCAGCGATCACACCCTCCACTGAACAGCAGAAACTTTGGTGTCTTCATACTGCAACCCCCCCCCCCCCCTCTCTTAATAGCAGCACCTTCAGTATCTTCCTTCCACACGATTGCGGCACCTCCCCCCCCCACGGTCAACCCCCCCTTCCCTGGGTAGCAGACAGCAGCACTTCAATATCTCCATGCGGTGTTATTCTCATCTATACATTATCCAATATAACAGTATACAATGTCCTCGCAGCACTATAACCCTATAATTACTTTCCTGGTTGCACTAAAGCCTAGTGTTATCTTTTATTTATATGACACCATTGCGTGGCATAATGTGTATAAGGCCACTACTATTGTGTAGCATTATGTATATAAGGGGTACTACTATAATGTGCAGACCCTCCAACATGACCCGTTCCACTCGGTACAAAATGCTCTGCTCCTGGACTTCCCTCTTAATTTATGATTGCAGTCACCTGTGCTGAAACACCTGTCTCATCAATTACCTAGTTCAATACAGGCGACTGCAATCATACATTAGGTGGAAAGTCCAGGAGCAGAGCATTTTGTGCCTAATGGAACGGGTCATGTTGGAGGGTATGTATGTGGCATTATGTGTGTATAAGGGGCATTACAGTACTACTGTGCGGTGTAATCTGAATAAGGCTGTGCTGCTGTGTAGTGTCATTTGAAATGGTACTATTGTCTGACCACGCCCCCACACACTGTCCCTGTTTAAAGTATTGGAGGGGCGGAGCGAATGCTTTTTCTGGCACAGGTCACCAAAATGTCTAGTTACGGCTCTGTGCTTAACCACAGGTGACTTAATTAGCCCATTAGTCAATTTGATTTAACCCCTCTGTGCTCAAGCATGAATATCTTAATACCTGACCTGTGGTGGTGTCTTGATGACCGCATTTGGGAACTTCTGCACTAAGGAAAGAATGATACATACAATGAAAAGGATTAAAAGATAAATAGTCATAAAGAAGGCAGAAGCTGGCAAGGGGGATATATATACAGTATACAGTATATATATATTATATGATGCAAGAGTCCGGCACTGAAAATAGTAAGCGTTACTGTGAGGAATATAGCGATATGGCACATAGTGTGAATTATAGTTTTCACATCATAACAGATTGGTAATTAAAAGCCATAGAATCACTGGGCTTTCTCGTCAGGGCGATATGGGTGAGACGCTTGAGGAATGATCTGGTGGATCATATCCCCGCGCCTCTTCTTAAATGGGGAGGTGTGAAGAATTATAGATTTTTATATGATTGTGAGTTTGTTCCATAATAAGTTGTTGTTTAGCTCTGGCCCCTCACTGATCAATAAGATGCTAATGTCATGACTCACATGATAATTATTCTTTGAAGTTTACAAGTGAGGAAACCTTTTTGTTAGAGTCTGCCCAGGTAAATGAAATTAACAGATACAGGCCAAGTCCCACTAGCCTGTTAATGAAATTAGGAAATACAACACAGATTTGTCTATCTTAGAGCCTAGCTGTGTATTCTTTCAATTATGATAACGTTGTCACCAGGACACCTCATCCCTTTGTGTTTGTGCCTATAGGAAGCAAGCACCATAGGGGGTGTACACAGTGGCGGGCTGGGCAGGGTGCCATGTGCCCCCCGGGCTGCAGCGTCATGCGGGCCACGGTGCAGACTGTCACTGTGACACAGACTTCACCGCGTGTGTAGCGCTGACCGGACGGAGTTCGGTCAGCGCTACACAGCACAAACACACAGCCGCCGGAGCCGGCAGCTGTGTGTTTGCTTTAGCAGCTGATGAGAGTCAGACAGACTCTCATCGGCTGCTGCTCCCACTGCCAGAGCCGGACATCTTCCGGCTCCCGCAGTGGGTAATGGGAGTGACGCGTCACTCCCATAATGCAAAGCGGCAGACGGAGGAGCTGATCTCGGCGGCGGGACCAGGAGTAGGAGCAGGTGTCAGGTAAGTGTTTTTTTTTCTAATTTTTTTTATTATGTCTCTGCTGTGGGGGGGGGACTGGGACTACTGGGAGCACTACAAGGGGGGGACTACTGGGAGCACTACAGGGGGGGAATACTACTGGGGGCACTACAAGGGGGGGACTCCTGGGAGCACTACAAGGGGGAGACTACTGGGAGCACTACAGGGGGGGAATACTACTGGGGGCACTACAAGGGGGGGACTCCTGGGAGCACTACAAGGGGGGAACTACTGGGAGCACTACAGGGGGGAATACTACTGGGGGCACTACAAGGGGGGCATGCATTTGCCCCCCAGGCTAAACGTTGCCAGCCAGCCCCTGGGTGTACAACAAAAGAGTAAAAGGCTGACATTCAGGTGTGATGTGATATGGCAGATCAAAAATAAGTCACATTGGGGTGGTTTATGTGACAAAAGTGATGTATCAGTGATAGCTGGAAGCTTGGGAAGTTATATACATATAACTGGACTCCATATCCAGGTTGTGTGCAATTCCCAGATCACTGAGACATACAGATTTAAAGCTATGAGATATCTCAGGAATGCACTATGATAACCACATCATATTTACACTTGTCCATATTTTATCTGTTATACAAGTATTAGGAACACCCCATTTTGTAGGTAGTCCATCCACAGGGGAAGTTATTAGGTTTGTTCTGTTATAAGTTTAAAGATATTTAAACTTAGCTGGGAGGTTCCTGACCTTCAATTAGCTAATCCACCAATCAGAATGGATGGGTATGACCTCACCTGAGGTGTGATGTGCTCTGATAAAAGGGATTGAAGCCCTGTGTTCTGTGTTCAACTGGGGGATCAATTTGTCGCATTGAAGTTTAACCTGCAGTGTCTGCATTTTTTACCATTCCTCCTGGGCGGAACGATACGTGTTTCTAACGCAGCGTGTTTTCCGTAAGTCTACCTCTACCATTTTTATTTTATATTGCTGTATGTACCTTTGTAACCATTCTGTTTTCTGTAACATTCTTTTTTAAGCATTGTACTACCTTTTGTGTAAATAAAGTATTCTTTATTAGTTTATTTCATATATGCTCCGAAACCTCGTCTTTGAAGAGATTGTTAGTGACGCTACACATATTGTTAAGTACTGGAAGCAGAGGGTTGGTCACAGCGAACTGTGTGGTCGTCTGGAATGCCTAGTCTGTGCAATTGTGGAGAGGTTAAGCAACAGATTAACTGCGTGGGGATCTTGTTGCTGAGCCTGTGCAATTATTGGGATAATAGAGGACCTATGGCCTCTTTAAATTGTTCCATCAGTGGTGGCAGTTTCATAAGTAAGGTATTTGTATTATGGCGCTCTGTCTATAGCAGAGGTGCATACACCCCCCCACATCAGGGATACTGGGTACGTGTCCCTGACAAATGGTGGCAGCGGTGGGATAGGAGATATTTTTATTTTCTGGAGCATCTAAGTGTGAGGCTTAAGAAATTATACCTGACACTTAGAATCAGTACCAACTGATTATATGAAAGAGACTCAATGCTTATAATTGGTTACTAAGCTATACATGCAAGCAATACCCCGTCCCTTCTCTTGTTTTTCTTTTCTATCTTTTTTATTTGGCAAAGTAACTGCAGAGAGATGGCAGCTACTTACAAGCAACAAGATAAGGTGCTGATAGACCGTTGCAAGCAGCGAGGTCTCACCTGTGCGGACCATCGTAAGGATAAATCGGTCCGAGTGCTAATGGAATGTGATACAGGGCATCATGATGATGGCGAACCAGTACGCGAGAAGAGTTCATCTGCCGGGGCTGCTGCGGTAGCAGGAGGTGTGCTTCGTTCTGGACATTTACTTTCTGCGGATAGTAATAGTGCAAAGTTGTATTCTGATGTGGACTCTGTTATCAAGCATGTGGGGTCTATGGAGACAGCCCTGTGTTCCTGGAATTTGCCAGAGCTGCTCACCTGACAGAGAGAGAGTTCCAGAGCACAAGATGGGAGAGAGTTGGAGCATGTCAGAGCTGCGCACCTGACAGAGAGAGAGAGCTCCATTGTACATGAGGAGAGTTCATCTGGGATTGCTGCGGTAACCAGAAGTGAACTTAGTACTGGACATGTTCTGTCTGCGAAAGATAATAGTGCCAATGTGGATTCTGAGCTGGATCATTATTTGGACTGTATTATCAAGCATCTAGGGCCTATGGATGCTGCTACAAAACTGGGACTGATCCGCCAGTTCCAGGAGGATGCCCATGCTGAGCGCCTGGCAGAGAGGAGGTCTGCAGAACGCCAGGCTGAGAGAGCATTTCAGCTACAAATGGCAAAGCTCCAAAGGAGGAGTGATTTCTCCCAGCCCAGGGAGACCAGGGAGGTAATAGCTAAACCTCGCCGGGAGCATTTCCCTCCTATGTCTAAGGATGAAGACCTGGAAACATTTCTGGAGCGATTTGGAAAAACCTGCCGGCAATATCAGTTGCCGCCAGCGGAATGGGCTGAGTATCTGATTCCCTGTTTGAGGGGGAAGGCTATTGAAATATTTGCATCACTTCCCCAGGAGAACGATGATGATTATGAGGCTATAAAGCAGGCCTTAATCAAGGAAATTAACCCACCCCCAACATTTTATCAGCAAAGATTCCGGAATTTACACCGTGGAACTGATGAGAGCTATTCTGATGTTGTGGATAGTTTGCGGTCCACCTTGCATCAGGAGCTGGGAGGACTGGCTGTTAATACTTTTGATGATCTTGTGGACTTAACCATCAAAGAACAATTTTTGCCTATTTGCTCTGTTTTAGGGAAATTGCCGGATTCACCACAGGTTGTATGTGCTGGTGATAAATTGTGCCATGACATGAGTTTGTGTACAGATTATGCGCTAAAATGTACTACTGATGATTTATGTTTAGAGGTGCAGAATAATGAGGAAATGTATATTGAACCTGTTAGAACTTGTGGGGTGAATGCTGTATACAATGTCCCAGAAGGTGGGAGTTCCCTGTATGTAGCTGTGGGCCTGTGCAGTCAGAGGGTTCAGCCTGCAGATCTTCATCTGCAGACTGACCTTTCTGCTGACAGGAGAGCCCACGAGGGGGGCCAGCTGTGAGCCCATACCCTCACCCGAATTCAAGGGTTTATAAGGTAGGAGGTAATGCTTCTGCTCTCCTGTATAATAGTGACCTTAGTCTGCAGAATGAGGTTTCTGCTGACAGGAAATCCCTTGAGGGGGGGCCAGCTGTGAGCCCATACCCTCATCAGAGGTCACAGGTAAATGAGAAAGAGGACTGTTTGGATCCTACAGAATGCTGTGAGAGAATTGAGATAGGAAATAAGGATTCTTCCCTCCTGTGCACTAGTGATAAGGCCCACAGTGTTAAGGTTGAAACCTGCAGTTGTGTAGAAGGTTGTGATAATGCTGACATAATTGGTAATGCCTTTGATAACTACCAAACTGTAAATGTACATGACTGTGCAGAAGAGTATTATGATCTTGCTATGCAATGCTTGGTAAAGGAGGAGCATAGGTACGAGAATGAGAAGGTTACCTGCAACACTTGTGTGTCCCGCATGTTAGAAACCACTCACTCTGTACTTGGTACTGGTGTGGACAGTGAGCTAGTTAAACTGGGTGAAAATTCTGCAGCATTTAATCCTATAATGCCAGAATCTAGCCCTATAGCTTGGCATAGCTCAGACCCAGAGGTAGGGACTGAAGATACTATGTCTGCAGCTGTTGGACTAGGTTTAAGTAAACCTGAGATGGTGTCTATACAGGGCAATGTGTACAGTAATTTGGCCCAAGAGCATTGTTCTAATGTGAGATTGCTACATCTCTACCAGGAGGAGGACCAGAGTGAAACTGGGGGTCCTGCCGGACCAGAGTTAGAGACCCCTGAAGTCGCAGTTGTAGGATATGTCCTAAAACTCAGAAAGGAAATGAAAGCTCTTACAGGGTTGGTGCAGGAGAATATGGCCCAGGCCCAGGCTGACCAAAAACAGTGGTATGATCACCCTGCCTGGGAGAGAGTTTATGAGATGGGTCAGAAAGTTTGGGTGCTAGCCCCTATGACCCAAACTAAACTCCAGGCGGCCTGGGAGAACCCATATGTCATTCACCAACTCCTGAATGACGTGACTTATGTGGTCACTATAGACCCTGTTAGCTGTTCCCAAAAGTGTGCTGGAGATATCCCTTTGAGATCAGAGAGGGTATGTCAGTCTAGAGCCAGAAAGGAGGGATCAGGCACAGCTAAGTGTCAGAGCCCCTGCCTGAAGAAGAAGTCAATTGTTTATTTGAGCCGAAAGCTTTTGCCAAGAGGTAGAATCAATAGCAGAAGCTAAGGTGGTACCTTACAAGGAATTTGTAGGAGATGAGCTTGGGGAATGACGGAGCAGTCAATCCCCATGTCATCTCTTAAAAGGGGGAGGTGTGAGGAATATAGCGATATGGCACCTAGTGCGAATTATAGTTTTCACATCATAACAGATTGGTAATTAAAAGCCATAGAATCACTGGGCTTTCTCGTCAGGGCGATATGGGTGAGACGCTTGAGGAATGATCTGGTGGATCATATCCCCCCGCGCCTCTTCTTAAATGGGGAGGTGTGAAGAATTATAGATTTTTATATGATTGTGAGTTTGTTCCATAATAAGTTGTTGTTTAGCTCTGGCCCCTCACTGATCAATAAGATGCTAATGTCATGACTCACATGATAATTATTCTTTGAAGTTTACAAGTGAGGAAACCTTATTGTTAGAGTCTGCCCAGGTAAATGAAATTAACAGATACAGGCCAAGTCCCACTAGCCTGTTAATGAAATTAGGAAATACAACACAGATTTGTCTATCTTAGAGCCTAGCTGTGTATTCTTTCAATTATGATAACGTTGTCACCAGGACACCTCATCCCTTTGTGTTTGTGCCTATAGGAAGCAAGCACCATAGGGGGTGTACAACAAAAGAGTAAAAGGCTGACATTCAGGTGTGATGTGATATGGCAGATCAAAAATAAGTCACATTGGGATGGTTTATGTGACAAAAGTGATGTATCAGTGATAGCTGGAAGCTTGGGAAGTTATATACATATAACTGGACTCCATATCCAGGTTGTGTGCAATTCCCAGATCACTGAGACATACATATTTAAAGATATGAGATATCTCAGGAATGCACTATGATAACCACATCATATTTACACTTGTCCATATTTTATCTGTTATACAAGTATTAGGAACACCCCATATTGTAGGTAGTCCATCCACAGGGGAAGTTATTAGGTTTGTTCTGTTATAAGTTTAAAGATATTTAAACTTAGCTGGGAGGTTCCTGACCTTCAATTAGCTAATCCACCAATCAGAATGGATGGGTATGACCTCACCTGAGGTGTGATGTGCTCTGATAAAAGGGATTGAAGCCCTGTGTTCTGTGTTCAACTGGGGGATCAATTTGTCGCATTGAAGTTTAACCTGCAGTCTCTGCATTTCTTACCATTCCTCCTGGGCGGAACGATACGTGTTTCTAACGCAGCGTGGTTTCCGTAAGTCTACCTCTACCATTTTTATTTTATATTGCTGTATGTACCTTTGTAACCATTCTGTTTTCTGTAATATTCTTTTTTAAGCATTGTACTACCTTTTGTGTAAATAAAGTATTCTTTATTAGTTTATTTCATATATGCTCCGAAACCTCATCTTTGAAGAGATTATTAGTGACGCTACACATATTGTTAAGTACGGGAAGCAGAGGGTTGGTCACAGCGAACTGTGTGGTCGTCTGGGACACCTAGTCTGCGCAATTGTGGAGAGGTTAAGCAACAGATTAACTGCGTGGGGATCTTGTTGCTGAGCCTGTGCAATTATTGGGATAATAGAGGACCGGTGGCCTCTTTAAATTGTTCCATCGGTGGTGGCAGTTTCGTAAGTAAGGTATTTGTATTACGGCGCTCTGTCTATAGCAGAGGTGCATACACCCCCCAAGTCAGGGATACTGGGTACGTGTCCCTGACAGTTACTTACCTGGTTTCCCCCACTGTAGTGATGAAGTATACAAGTCGTCAGACAATAAACACATTTGTGGTGTTAATGTTTTAATGCAACAGCATTTTCGTCAGAACAATAACAATAATGAACAAACTCTTACCTTAAATATACAGGTATAATCACCCAGTGCACGCATGCAGGCTGGTCAGGGTGGGACTGCTCACCCAGCCGCCGGTGCCTTTCTGATGACATCATCACGTCCCACTTACTTTTTGGATTATCGTCCAGTGAAGAATGATACATGGGGGTATTTCATTCTGAGTTTATTTCTTTCCTTGTCATTCTGAAGGCTTCCAGTCAACATTCTCAGATTTCCTTAATTACACCAGCAAAACCCTCGTGTTGATTGGCCGACTCCTTGGATCCTGGCTAGGGACCCCTCTTGTACTGTACCAGTCGGTGTCTCAAACAAGTTTGTGAGCAACAACTGGGAGGATGCAACTCAAGTGCAGGCGTGTTGCGACCGTTTTCAGGGTATATCTCCGGTGTCTCAGTTCCCGCAGCCATTCTGTGCAGCCATAATATTATTATTATTATCATCCTTTATTTATATGGCGCCACAAGTGTTCCGCAGCACCTTATATAGTACATAAAACTAATAAGTGAACAAAAAAAACAACAAGTAACTTACAATACAGTGAAGGACATTATACACATTGCTGCAATAGCAATTAAAACACTCACAATAAGCAGGAGGGAGTTGGCAGAGACATGTTAGGTGCCCTTATGAGAAGTATGGAGTAGAAGAAAGTGTAAGGAGAAGCACATGAGGGAAGAGGTCCCTGCTCATGAGAGCTTACATTCTAAAGGGAGGGGCAGACAGACAGGCGTGACACAGAAGGGGAAGATAGGGAGGAGAGAGTATTATGTTGGTTAGGATGAGAGCTGGAAGGCCGTGATGAAGTAGTGGGTCTTGAGAGCCCATTTGAAGATATGCAGTGAGGTGGAGAGTCTGAGAGGGAGAGAGTTCCAAAGGTAGGGAGCAGCACAGGCAAAATCTTGGAGGCAGGAGTGGGAGGAAGTAATCAGTTGGCAAGAGAGGCGGCATGCATTTGTTGAGCGAAGTGGACGGGCAGGAGTGTGAAGGGAGAGAAGGTCAGAAATGTATGTGGAGGAGGATTTAGTGAGGGCTTTGTAAGTGAGTGTAAGAACCTTGAATTGGCATCTGAAGGGGAAGGGGAGCCAGTGTAGGGCTTGAAGGAGAGGGGAAGCAGATGTAGAACATCTGGAGAGGAAGATGAGCCGAGCAGCAGCATTGAGGACTGATTGTAGTGGAGAGAGGTCATTGCTGACTTTCATGAGGGCAGTTTCAGTGGAGTGGAGCGAACGAAAGCCAGATTGAAATGAGTCAAGGAGGGAGTGGGAAGAAAGAAAGGTGGTAAGGCGGTTGTAAACAATACGCTTAAGGAGTTTGGAAGCAAAAGTGAGGAGAGAAATGGGTCGGTAGTTGGAGAGTATGTTAGGATCCAGGGTAGGTTTTTTAAGAATGGGGGAGACAAGGGCATATTTGAAAGCAGAAGGGACAGTGCCAGATGATAGGGAGAGATTGAAAAGGTGGGCAAAATTGGAACAGGCAGAGGGAGACAGGTAACAGAGGAGATGGAAAGGGATAGGGTCAAGAAGGGAGGTGGAAGGAGTGGAGGACCGGATGAGGGTCATGACTTCCTCTCCAGAAAAAGGGGAGAAGGATGTCAGAGTTGGTGAGACAGAATGGGAGGGGTGGTCAGGGAAAGGAGGGGGAGGAGTGCTGAGGGTCTGATGGGATAAGATGTCCTCACGTATGGAGTCATTTTAGATGTAAAGTAGGTGGAAAAGTCAAGGGCAGAGAGCAAGGAGGGGAGGCGAGGAGAAGGGCAGTAGAAGGAGTTGAAAGTGGCAAAGAGACGCCGGGGGTTTGCGGACTGGGAGGAGATGAGGTTCTTGAAATATGATTCTTTGGAGAGGGACAGGGCAGCACTGTAGGATGAGAGAATAAATTTGAAATGGAGGAAGTCAGCCATAGAGCGCGATATCCTCCACTGGCGCTCAGCAATTCTTGAACACTTCTGCAGGTATCTGGTGCATTTGGAATGCCAGGGTTGTGGTGTGGATCTGTGAGGGTGAGTAGTTATTGCCGGAGCAACAGAGTCAAGAGCAGAAGTAAGGGAGGCATTGTACAGGAAAGTGGCTTGTTCAGGACAGGAGAGAGAAGGGATAGGTGAAAGAAGCGAGTCCAGCAGAGAGGAAAAAGCAACAGTGTCAATAGCCTCAATGTTACGCTTAGTAATGGTGGCCTTAGGAGGTAAACGAGGGGAAGGAGAGAGGGATAAGTTAAAAGAGAGAAGGTGATGGTCAGAGAGGGGGAATGGGGAATTGGAGTAATCAAAGATATCACAACGGTGAGTAAAGACCAGGTCAAGTGAGTGCCCAATCACATGGGAGGGTGATGAGGTCCATTGGGCGAGAGCAAAGTAAGAGGTGAGGGCAAGGAGTTTAGCGGCAGAGGATTCTGTGGGAATGTCAATAGGAATATTAAAATCAACTAGGATAATGGAGGGAAGATCTGAGGAGAGAAAGTGAGGGAGCCAGGAAGCAAAGTTATCAAGGAATTTGGAGGGAGAGCCAGGGGGACGGTAAATGACAGCTATTCTGAAGTTTACTGGTTGGAAGAGGCGTAAAGCATGAACTTCAAATGTGGGGAATGTAAGGGATGGTTCAGAGGGTGTTAGCTGGTAGAAGTAATTGGCAGATAGAAGGACCCCAACACCACCCCCATGGCGACTCCCACCTCCCGGGGGTGTGGGAGAAGGTGAGGCCCCCAGGGGAGAGAGCAGCAGGAGAAGTGGTGTTGGAGGGTGAAATCCAGGTTTCAGTAATGGCTAGGAGATGTAGGGAGTTGGAGGTGAATAGGTCATGGGTGGGGACCAGTTTATTACAGACTGACCTGGCATTCCAGAGGGTACAGGATAGAGAGATAGTGATTATGGGGGAGATGTGAATAAGATTATCCGGGTTGCTGTAACGTGGAGGTGAGATTAATTTGGGGGACCAATATGAATAGAGTTTAGTGTTGGTGAGGGCACCTGAGCTAGAAAGGGAACCTGTAGGAGGTGGGCAGGGATGGAGATGTGACAGGGAGAGGAGTGTAGGAGGAGGGTTTGGTGGTGGGGTAGTAGGACAGAGGGTGGGTAGAACAGGATGAAAGTGGAGTAATGGGAGAGGAGAGTAGGCAGACAGAGGAAGGGGGAGGAGGAGGTGGAAGAGATAAGGGGGAAAGGATAAAGATGGAAGTAGGGGGCTGAACAGAGGATTAGGTAGAGACTGAGTGAAGGAGGGAGTTGAAGAAAACCTAGTCATGGTGTTGTTAAGTAAACTAAAGGGTTGAAAATTGGAAATATAACTGAAATATGAGTGCAAGAGATTTGTAGAAATACAAGTGAAAGAACAGTGTTGGTAAATATGTATGCAGATTACCAAATTATTGAGTAGATTAAAAGTGGGGATCTAATGTGTGCAGAATTTGAATAATAATGTAGACTATATTCAGATAAAGGAAGTGAGGCTAGGAAAGAAAATTAAGATAAAAGACAGTGGGGGTCATTCAGAGTCAGTCGCAAGCACTGAGCGCTCGCAACCGACTCGATGTTTCCCCACTGGGCATGCGCACGACAGAGGCGGCTCCGTCGTGTGCATGCGCGAGACCCGGCTAGCGACGGACGCTCCGTTGCTAGGGGTCTCGCAGCAGACGGGGTGAGCTGACGATGGGGAGTGACAACTCGCCCCATTTGGGAGGCGGGCAGGGGGCATGCCTGCCCAAACGGAGGCGTTCCCACCGGAATGCTTGCCATTGCGATCAGAGCAGGAAGCTCCCTGGGGCTTACGAGTGCCCAGACCCAACCTTAGGGTCTGGTCGTAAGCCCCGATTGGTCGCGATGGTCTTGTCCATTGCGACCATCACCCATGTTGGTCGCTAGAGCTGTGGGTATTAACCCACAGCTTAACGATTGACAAGGAGGCGGTCGTTCAGGATGCAAGTGGCTGCCCTGATTCAGCGTGACCGCTTGCAACTAACAACCGCATCTGAATGAGGTCCTCTATTTCCAAGTGGAAAGAGGCAAACTGACATGGGCACAAGTATGGTATGCATTGAGATGTATGTAAACCTCAGAAGGCCAGCATTATTAGTAGCAGTAGAGGTGTTGATTTATTGACGTGACTGCGCAGGGAGTCCAGGTGTAATAGTCCTGAATATGTAGACAGCAGTGGTTTGTAGATTGTTGGAATTTATCCTCCTTCTGTTTTTCGGTATAACGCAGGTCTAACGCAACAGTTTTGCACTTAAAAAAGCCTGCACTTTAAAAACTGCACCCTCCAGCCAAGGTTTTCAGCCGATATAATGATACTTATACAGAGATGTAGGCAAGTGTGGGCACCAATTAGTGAAAAAACCCCATTGGCCATCCAAGGGAAAGCGAGTAATAAATGGCTTAAGTAAACAGTCAGCACATACCAAACATCTAGCAGAAGATATAAATCATGCCTTCACTTCAGTCAATAGACTGGAGATAATCCTTATAACAAAATAACTACTATTACAAATAACGGCATTAGAACAATAGCATATGGCTTCAGTAAATAATTACCTATTAGAATAATTAATAAGCCAGGCACAAGAGGTAGGATACTCCTGCAGTCAGGTCCAGTAAATAATTACAATAGGATTATGAAATACAATAATCGACTAACCTGTAACCTGTGCATATATGCAGCTGCTTGGATTTGCGAAGTCAGCGGTGGTTTTCTCAGTAGAGATCTCGGCGGCTGCAACATTTGTATATTGTCACACAACCGATGCATACTACAATATCGCAGCTGCTGCGGCATTGGCGTACATTTATGAATCAGGCCCTATTACCGCATATTCATATGAGGGTATTCCAATTTTGTCTCTAATATTACAGCTCTAACCAACCTGCAGGATTGGCCTGAAGATGGTAAAGTGGTCTTCCAATAACTTAAACAAGCCTTTATTTCTGCATTTTTCCTTGAGTTTAGTGACTCATCAATTAAAGTTGGGGCGGTTCTCTCCCAGAAAGTATCTGATAGTAAGTTTCACCCCTGCAGGTTCTTTTCCAGGAAATTCCAGCCTGCCAAAAGGAATTACTCCCATCGGTGACAGAGTTGCTGGTGATAAAGCTAGCTTTAGAGGAAGGGAGACATCTCTTGGAAGGAGCACATTTTCCTGTAACAATCTACACTGATCACAAGAATCTTCTCTATCTTAAGTCCACCCAGTGTATGAACCCATGCCAGGCTCGATGATTCCAGTTCTTCTTACGTTTTGTTCTTCAGATTTCCTTCTGCCCTGAACACAAGAACTGTAAAGCAGATGCTCTCCCCATCTATGAAAGAGGGGTATGCAGTCGGGATGCCGACGGTCTAAATGCCGACTGTCGGCATCCCGACTGTCTAATCCCAGCAAGGGTCTAATGACAGGCATTGAAATCCCGACGCCTGTCATTTTACCTATGTCGAAAGCCCGACGCCCGGCATCCCATTCGAAGGCTAGCCGGGCGAATGGACAGCCGTGAGGGGGGAGGGTTAGGTCAGGGTCTTCCAGGAGGGACTTAGGGCTAGGCACCCCCTGGGAGGGTTAGGGTCAGGCTAGGGGAAGGGGGGGATTAGGGTTAGGCTAGGGGAAGGGGAGGTTAGGGTTAGGTACCCCCGGGGGAGGTTAGGGTTAGGCACCCCCCCGGGAGACTTAGGTTTAGGTTTGTGGGGAAGGGGGGATTAGGTTTAGGCACTTAGAGGGGGGTTAGGGTTAGGCACTTGCGGGGGGAGGTTTGGGTTAGGCAGACCTAAGGGAGGTTTAGGGGGGGTAGGTTAGTACTTACTTTAGCTGCTGTCGGGATCTTCACTGGTGCCGGTCTTCCAGCGTCGGGATTTACATGCGTCCGGCGGTAAATCATACTGATCCCGATAGAGGATGAAGATCCATCTGTCTTTGCAAAATGTCACATTCTTGTCCCAGAGTGTGTGGCTGCAGCTACCCAGAGATATACCTCTCCTACGGATAAGACTTTTATTCCTCCAAAATTCGGGAAGAAACTACTTCAGTGGGCACACTGTTCCCAATTTGCCAGACATGCAGGAGTCTGTTACTCATACTCTGTCTGTTGGTTGCCCAGACTCTAATAAGACATTAAACAATTTGGGGCAGCCTGTTCCAAGTGTGCTCAAAACAAAGTTCATGGCAGTCTCCAGCAGGACACTAATTTTCATTGTCTATACCAAGCATTCCCTGGTCCCAGGGGCAGAACTAGCAGCGGTTTAGCCGGTGCATTGCACCGCAGCCCGCTTCAATGAAGGGGCCCACAGCCGGCTGTATTATCAGCTGTTCTAATAAGCCAGTCTGACTCATTACAGTATGCTTCCATAAGGAAGGTGGAGGCAGTTTGACTGGAGGAGAGGAGGGAGGCCCCTCCTCTTCTCTAGGCCCTGCATGGGCCTCATCACCCAACCTTGCCCTAGCAACACTGGTGCCTGCAGCCTGAAGGGGAACCACTGCGCCCAAAAGACTCCTACCGCAGCCACCAGCCTTCACTGCCACCCGATGACCCCAGCAATGTTTCACACATTATGTAACACAGAGCTCGATTCAGACCCGCTCTCTAGATGCGTACGCTTGCACCCAGCGTATGCAAATTTGGGAAGGCAAGCGTTCGCAGGGCAAGGCATTAGCATGCCCACTCTGTCTTGGTGTGCGATAACTTTGTGTATGCAGATGCCCACCAGCCAGTCTTAAGACGCCCACTTGTGCATGTCATATCCAGGAAGTGTATACAACCATCATTACATCTGATACCATCGGATGCAATCGTAGTGCTTGAGGCTGACCACACCCTACCGCAAGTATTGCGAGCACTTCAGTGTAAAAACCAGCTAGGTTACGTGTACTATGATGCTGCCTCTTAAATATGCATGCCTCTGAAACGACGTTGAGACGAATCTCCACTCCCCCGTTTCTAGCAGCCAGCCCGTCACCACCCACAAACGGCTTCTCCTGTCACTCACTCTGCTGGGCTGTCTATTCGCAGCAAGCGAACGCTTCCCGATATCTCGCTGTGGTACGTGCATTGCGATGCATGTGCACAATGTGAGTGGGTCTGAATCAGGTCCACAGTGCGACGTTGCTTGTCAGGAGAGTCAGCCGCAGTGCACTCAGCTGCTCAGTGTATGTGGACTGTCACTGTGGAAGAGACCCGCGACTGGACAATGCTGATGTAGAGTGTGAGGAGGAGCTGAGGCAGTTGCCCAAGAAACAAGAAAAGCAGAGGCAGGTAAGTTACAGTATCTACTGGGGAGGCACATTACATTCTATACTTTAGAGAGAGGGGCACATTACATTTTATACAATAGGGAGGGGGGGGCACCTTACTATTCTATACTACAGGGAGGGGGCACATTACAGTCTATACTATGGTGGGGGGGCACATTACAGTCTATACTATTGGGAAGAGGGAGGCACATTACAGTCTATACAATGGTGGGGAGGCACATTACATTCTATACTTTAGAGAGAGGGTCACATTACATTTTATACTATAGGGAGGGGGGGGCACCTTACTATTCTATACTACAGGGAGGGGGCACATTACAGTCTATACTATTGGGAAGAGGGAGGCACATTACATTCTATACTATGGTGGGGGGGCATATTACATTCTATACTATGGGGAAGAGGGAGGCACATAATATAGAATGCAATCAGGAGGAGGCACATTACAGACTATGCTATGAGGAGGGGGGTTTGGACGAGAGAAGCACAGGCACCTATTTCTGCAGATAAGTACATGGGGAAAGAAACAATATGACGTGCTTAAAATTATAGATCTATATTAAGAGTCAGAGTGCACCTTAATTAATATCTTAAAACGTCTGAAAGTCTGACCTGGTGGTAGTCCGCTACCCTGGTAATAAATGCAGGAAAAATGTAATTTATAATCAACTGTGTCAATAGTGTTTTTATTGCATGGGGGTGTTGGGGGGGGGGGCAAACTTGCTAGCTCCATGACTATCTGGTCCCACACTTTCATGAACTTTAACACTGATCTACTCCTTTCAAACAAGTGCACCACCATCTGAATAGTGGTAGATTGGTTCTCCAAAATGGCCCATTACACTCCGAGGATTTCCATGAACTCCAGTTTTGGCCCACCTATCCATTCAGAACATCTTCTGCCGCAATGGCTATCCTGTCAAAATAGTCCTAGATCGTGGGGTACAGTGTTTGGTTCCATTTTGCAGGATCCTTTGCATATTTCTCCTCAACATATCACCCGCAATCTAATCGCAAGACTGAGCAGGTCAACCAGGATCTAAAGACTTTCCTGTCACTATACATCTCATTATCTCAAAACATTTCCGACCTTCTTCCATGGGCAGAATTTGTTCACAAAACAGTCTGGTTTACACCTCCGAGTTGTGTCATTCTCTCCCTTGCCATCTACTTATGATTTAGTGAAAGAATCTCTTCTCCAAGATTTCTACAAGAAATAGCAGCAAGTAAGAGCTATTCTTAATTTGAAGCCTGTGGGAAAGGTCTGATTATCAACATGTAACCTATGCCTCCAAGAACCTTCAATAAAGTTTTCACCATGATACAACTTCAGTATTTCTCGGATCATCAACCCTGTTTCCTACAAGCTTCAGTTACTACCTTATCTCTGATTTCCAAATTCCTTCCATATATCCCTTCTCAAAACCTTGGTGCTGGAAAATTTCTACTCAACTATTTAAGTTCTTCCTAGATCCAGACACAGCATGGAGAAGAGTATGAAGTTAAAAACATCCTTGACTCTTGGTTCCAACAAGGTCATTTTCAACATCTCACCTAGAAGGCATATGGTCCTGAGGAGATAGCCTGGATTAATTCCTCCAATGTACACACTCCAGGGTTGGCCAGTAAATGTAATCATCGGTTCCCTTCTAAACCTCAAGCCAATTGTTCTATGGCCACTCCAAAGAAGGGGGGGGGTGCTCCTTACATGCCGGAGTCCAGGACTATTATCAGGTCTTGCGGTGTCACTTTGAGTCCATTTGTGTCCCCGCTGGCTGCCTGCAGCATCCCTAAACTTTCTAGTCAATTATCTGAAACATGGCTGGTGTCCTCTTTCCCAGCATTGTGTCTCAGTATATGCCTGCAACCTATTCCAGTTGTGCTTCCCAGCATTCCATTCCAGCTCCTTTGTAATAAGCAAATCCTGTAAACCTGCACTTGCCTATCTTCCAGCTATTGGCAAATCCTGCTAACCTACAACAGCCATGTGCCATCCTGCAAGCCTGCATCTGGCCTCAAATTCTAACCCTATTACTCACTGTTGGCATTCATCTGCATTTTGACCCATTCAGATTCTGCTGTTGATATTGTGACCGTTGGAATAGACACCTCTGGGATCTTGAATACATCCCAGTTTTGTAATCATAATGTCATTCCAGCCCTGATAATCAAGCTTCGGCTGGTGAGGTGAATGGGTGTATGAAACCCCTTTCTAAATTTACTTGGATGTATTCTGACATGTGCTGGGTCTCAGGAAGAGAGAGGATGTTCTCTACCTCTAGTATAGGGGTATTCAACATGTGATCCGTCAGCTGTTGTGGAACTACACATACCAGTATGCCCTACCACAATTTTAGCATGCCCTAATAGCAAAACTGTGCCAAGAGCATGCTGGGAAGTATATTTCCAAAACAGGTGGAGTAATGGATAATCACATTGGTTTTATTGCGACACAAACAGGCAGCTTCCAGACCATATGATCTCCTGCATGAATAGTGAATACCGACTCAAGACACTGCCTGTCCAGGGAGGATCAATTTCTTCAGAGGTTACCTCATTGCAGAGAAATCATATAGGTAAGAAAATACTCATTCACATGCTTTCTGTGCTTATTCACTGGAGAGAAGGATTGTGGGCATGCCCATCAGCTCCTGGATCGGTGGCATGCCCCTAGCATTACTAAAACGGGGAAGTGGTTTGAGGGCATGGCATTTCACAGGCCACACCCCTTGATGTGAGGCCACACCCACTTTTCCGGGCACGCGCCTTTGGCGCGTGCATATAGGACCCCTTTCACAGTTTTTTCTAGGACCAATTTAAATTGACAATCCGCCCCTCTCCATAAAACGTACCAACTCCGTGCGTGCGCTAAGCAACCGAAGAGCTCGCCCTTGTGGCAGCTGAAGTGAATAGCTCTGTAGGGAAATTATACAGCAGTCTTTTATAAAGGAAAAAATAAATACAGGCACTAATATTTAAAATTTAATAGTATGAAAACAAAATTAATATATAACAGCTTTCAATCAAACTAGCACAGAAAAAATTTTATTTTAAAATTTACAGTAATATAGTGAATCAAAGATTCATAATACGTAATATATAAAAAAAATCAATGACATGACTTGCTAAGGTGTCTGTCCTTTGCATGACTCCCCGCTGCCCCCATAACTGCGAGCTCTCACAGGCACAGGGACAACACACTGCTGGCAATAGAGATAATCCCACCTGCCTTCCCATTGTACACAAACATACTCCCACACTCCCCATGGCATACTCACAGGACTGGCCAGACATTTTTTCCAGTACTCTGGTCCGGGCACGCACGTGTCCCCGATGACATCTATACAGTAAGAGTCACTGCCCCTCGTTTTGGTTGACCAGTTTGAACTATAGTTGCTGAACTCTACAACATGGCACTGGGGATGGAACCTAGAGGTCATCCGCCCAGCACAGCAACTGGCCTGAAATGAGATCCCGCCAGAACACATAGACACCTGCCATCATGTCCATCACTACATCAGCCATAAAGCTGGTTGAGTCAGAAAGAGATCACAGCTTCTTGTGCTTTCTGACTAAACAAATAAGGTTTTGCATAATATAATTCACGATTCTTTGTGCATTCGAGTCATCATTTCAGTAAGATATCTAAGATATATTCTAGGAGTAAGATAAAAAAAAAAAGACCACATATGACATTTTCAAAACAACCACAAGATGGAGCTGTAAACTCAGATATCTTCGCAGGACTGGAACACTGCAAAGAAAATGAATACTGAAAAGTAGAGATAAGCGATTGGGTTTTGACTCGATTCTTTTTGTCAAATCAGCGCAAGATTGGATTTACTTTAATGGCTATACAAAACATGTGAGAGCCAGATAGCCAATAAGATGCCATTTTTGAGATCTGAACATTCACTGACCGAGTGAAACCAAAACAATCATCTCTACTAAAAAGTCAACTGTTCTCATAGATTCTTCTAAGTACAGCCATGGGCAAAAGTTTTGAGAATGAGACAAGTACTGGTTTTCACAAAGACTTTTGAAGGATGGCCTGGTGTCAAGAAGGGCAGCAATGAAGCCACTTCTCTCCAGGAAAAACATCACTGTCAGACTGATTTTCTTCAAAAAGTACAGGCATTGGATTGCTGAGGACTGGAGTAAAGTTATTTTCTCTGATGAATCCCTTATCAGATTGTTTGGTGCATCTGGAAAAATGCTTGTCCGGGGAAGGAAAGGTGAGCGCTACCATCAGTCCTGTGTCATGCCAACAGTAAAGCATCCTGAGACCATTTATGTGTATGAGACCACAGCCATGCATAAAGAATGGTACCAAAACATCCTCCAAGAGCAACTTCTCCTAACCATCCAAGAACATTTTGGTAGCGAACAATGCCTTTTCTAGCATGATGCAGCACCTTGCTATAAGGCAAAAGTGATAACGAAGTGGCTCGGTGAACAAAACATCGAAATTTTGAGTCCATGGCCAGGAAATTCCCCAGACCTTAATCCCATTGAGAACTTGTGGTTAATCCTCAAGAGGTGGGTGGATAAACAAAAACTCACAAATTTTGACAAACTTCAAGCATTGATTAGGCAAGAATGGGTGGCCATCAGTCAGTCTGTGGCCCAGATGTTGATTGACAGCATGCCAGGTCAAGTTGCAGAGGTCTTGAAAAATAAGGGTTAACACTGCAAATATCGACTCTTTGCATAAACTTAATGTAATTGTCAATAAAAGCCTTTGACACTTATGAAATGCTTGTAATTTTACTTCAGTATACCATAGTAACAGCTGACAAAAAGGTTGAAAAACACTGAAGCAGCAAACTTTGTGAAAACCAATATTTGTGTCATTCTCAAAACTTTTTTCCATGGCTGTACATTTATGAAAAAGTGCTAAATACGTATTTACAATATAGAACGATACATTAAATGTGTATGTGAGCATTTTGTAGAAGGATTCTGGTGCATTTTACCAACTGCAGGAATAGGTACACTTCTGGGAAGTATTTCTATGCAAAAGCTTTGCATAACCATCTCCGAGGAAGACCTTAGAGAACATGTACAAAGCTTCCAAAGTGATTCAGCCCTGCCCCTTTATCAGGGCCCAAAATTATTCTCTCCACTATCAAAATTATGATCTCACCACTGAAGAGCCCAAATTATTGCACATGAGATGTATGTCGTGTGCCTAGCCTTCAACCAGCAAGGAGCACACTAATAAACCCAGCTTCCACGGGCCACCGCAAGGGTGCAGGGTTCAAATGCTCTGAAACCCCTCCTGGCCAGCAGCTCAAATTGTGACCACAATAGCAGTAGTATATATTATGAATTTTACTAGCTCTGCAGCCACAACATGCAGTAAAGGGGACAGCACAGAACTGCAGTGCTTGCCCAGATCTCAATGTGAGACCGGAGAGCAGCTGTCAGCAAGAAGAGACAGTCACCTTATCATGCAGTGTGAGAATGCACACTTATAGACCTCAATTCTGTCTCCTATATTATGCATTTATATTTATTTTTGGGATGTTTAACATTTTCCTGACCACTTTAATTATTTATAAGTGATAACTATGTTTTCTACAGAAAGTAATTTTTTAGACTCTTTCCCCTATATATCATCTATAGGGGCATATTTATTAACTACGGGTTCTACACCAGATAATAATTTCTTATCACTGCTTATCACGGCAATAACAAATTATGGATCATCCAAATATGTAATTAAACACATGCAGGGACAAAGTATCTGAATGGAGCCCGTCCCTGCAATGTGTTAGAAGTGAAATGATCAAGGATGATCACGGGTGTTTTTGGTGGATATAGCACAAATATTAATTGATCCATAGGCCCCATAGTGTCAATTATTAAAACTGTATTACATACACTATGCAGCGTATAAGAGACCAACATGTACATATATGTCCAGGGCCGGTGCTAGGTTTGTCTGTCACTCCCCAAGACTCCCAAACTTGCTCCAATGCTCTCCTTAGTGGGGGACTTGGATTGAGATTACAGAATGGACGAACGACCAGGATTCCAGTTACTACTACTATATATGATCTACACAAGTTTATTACCAGTACAGAGCATTGGGCCAGATTCAGTGGTGGACACAGCGCCGATGTTTGTACAGTTGAGCGATTATTTGCTACTACGCATGTGCGAAAATTCCTGAAAACCCCTACGGGGCAGGCGTCATCCTAAGTGTACTGTTGCGTGCAGAAGTGCTTGCATTAGGAATGGCGAGGCGAAACCATGGGCATGCTTGGGTGGTGACTGGGACCTGGCCTGAAGTCAATGAAAAAAAGGGGCATCTTAAGGGCATGTTATGGAAGTGTCGGAGGTTGCCACAGAGGCCATGTTCAGTGGAATTTCAGAAGGCTTGTGTAAGTCGATGGTGAATGCGATGGTGCAACGATGGTGGAGTGTTTGGAACCAACGGCGCACACTAGTACTGTCATGGTGTTTGGATATTTTTATTACCCAATTTGCTGTTACTATCGCTCAGGTGTTATTGGCCCTGACTGGTGGTTAATAATGGGCGTGATGTATCTTATATCATATTTTCAATGCGAAACATCCCACTCATTATCACATGCATACCGGAGTTTATTATCGGCGTATGCATGAATAATTACACAATTACTCTTCCGATAAGAGATGTCCCTTGCAAAGAGAAGACTCCTTGCAAAGGAGTACTATTACGCATGCACAGCCGTTGACCAGCGCATGTGCAAGCTGCAGGAGGACAGAAAGGGATTCTTCAGAAACTTCTGTAGGCAATGCCATGTATAGATGGTGTTGCCTATTGGGAACAGGCTCAGGAAAGTTTAGCATTCTGGTGCTTGATGCCTAGCGGCACATCATAGCCCTATAGAATTCTATAGGGACTGCAGTGCCGATGGTACCACGTTAATGCATATATGGCTACCAGTGAACCGGCAACAGGGTCATGGGCACCCAAGGCTTATTGATGCGTGTGGGGAGCGATGGCTAGCTCTTCTGGTCTGATCCCACGAAAGACCTACTGTAGCCCAAATGGCTGAAAAAGTTAATGCTATAAGAGAAAGGTGTCAGAACACACAGTGCAGCACAGCTTGCTGGGTATGGGGGCTGTGTAGATGCAGAATGGCCAGAGTGCCCATGCTGACCTCTGCGCATCGCTGAGCACCTACAATGGGCATGTGAAACTGGACCATAGAACAATGGAAAATGTGGCCTGGTCTGATGAATCATGTTTTCCTTTAAATCATGTGGATGGCTTGATGCATGTGCATCATTTACCTGGGGAAGAGATGGCACCAGGATGTACAATGGGAAGAAGGCAAGCCAGCGGAGGCTGTGTCATGCCCTGGGCAATGTTCTTCTGGTAAACCTTGGGTTCTAGCATTTATGTGGCTGTTACTTTGATGCGTACCCCTACCTAAACATTGTTGCAGACCAAGTACACCCCTTCATGGCAACAGTATTTCCTTATGGATGTGGCCTCTTACAGCAGGATAATGGGTCCTGCCAGAATGCAAAAATTCTTCAGGAATGGTTTGAGGAACATGACAAAGAGCTCAAATTCCCCAGAGCTCAATCCAATCAAGCATCTGTGGGATTTGCTGGGAAAACGAGTCATGGAGGCCCCACCTCACAACTTGCAGAACATAAAAGGATCTGCTGCTGACCTCTTGCTGCCAGATACCACAGGATACCTTCAGAGGTCTTGTGGAGTCCATGTTTCCACAGGTTAGAACTGTCTTGGCAGCATGAGGGGAACCTACACAATATTAAGCAGGTTTTAATGTAATGGCTGATAATCCCATTGTGCTCTATCTGCTAACCTGTACGTGTGTAATACCAATCCCTGTGTGGTTATAGTCGTAGGCTAGTACACTGTGTGCGACTTTTCATTGCAGCTGCAAAATTTAAAGAAAAATACAATACGCTACTTATCATGGAGTATCTCAGTCACGTTGGTCGTCTGGCACCATATGACGTACATGTATGAAGACACATCTGTATATTTGTACATGTGTTTTTTAACACAAAACAAATTCCAGTGGGTGCTAAGCCTTAGGCTGTTCAAACATTTGTTCAGAAATTGTGTCACTAACTTTAATCAGTTAGCCCAGCTATATGACGCTCAGAGGTTCTGGACCATTGCAGGCAAGTTGACATGGATCCCCAACTCCCAGCATAATTAGCTGCAACCAAGTGTTACCAGGCAACTTGACGGTGACTGGAGTCATGCCTCCTGATACTTACAGTGAGGATTTACATAGCAAACATTACTAGGTGATTGTTCCATATACCTGCTCTGGGACATACCCTGCAAACTATCTGCAAGCAAGGCTCCTGACCTTTGCCAATGCATTGACATTTTCCTGCCTGCTAACACTTTGTGAATACTTTGTAATAACCTGGCCTGTCATCTGCATTTAACCAGTGTCTGTTTCTTGAACCTCGCTTGCTATCAACGAATCTTCTATCTCTGCTAAACTGCCTACTGATCCTGGATAATTTCTATGAATCTGTTGTCGAAGCTGGATAATTGGCTGAGACAAGATTAGTTTAAAATTGGATCGCAGCGACGCCATCTTGCAACTGGCCGCACGACGCCATCTTGGAAATGAGATCGCAAGACACCATTTTGTGAATGGCCACCCAAGCGCCATTTTAGATAAACTGACACTTTAGTACATGTGGCGATATTACTATTAGCATCATGCGATTGCATATTTCACCATTTCTCATACACAAATTAATACACACAATTGCGCTGTTAACTAGTCACATATTAGCGAATGCATGAAATCCTGTATGAAAACGCTAAATATTAGCTTCATGCACACGCATCTGCCCCAAGTTAACTAGCGTCTTTACATCAAACCCCACATACTCACACATTACATATTCACATACAAGGTTCCATAAGCTTTAAGGTATAAGATTCAAGTATGCACATTTATTATAATTGCTAGGAAATAAAGATTATTTCATAACTAAGGTTTTATACGTGATAAGTAAGCCATGTTTGGTATTGTACTGATGCGTACTCTCTCAACAGTATTCCGGTAATATCAATGGGGAGATCGCAACATGCATTCTCAACTTATGGACCGCAGAGACTTCAAGCAACAAAATGTACATTATATGACCAACTGTTAGGATTTGCATGAGGCGGGAAACCAGAGACCACCAGTTGTTAGAGGCTGGACTGTGTCTATTTGAACCAACCTGTTAAATGCCTTGTAACATATGCCCTCTCCTTTAGGACCAATGGTATTAGCAACAAACTTCTCTATTGTGTTGTTTATTCCTGGGGGGTATAAATATGTGTGCTCTGACCCTGGGTGCCTGGTCTTCATGCTGAATGCTGATTGACGAGGGGTTTCTTGCTGATGCCTACATCTGGTCCAGAGCGATGCATATGTATAACTGTACTTGGGTCTGTATAATTCCTTTGCGCCAAATTGTACTTATAACTAGCGTGTAACTGACTGTACTTTTACTTGAATAATACTTTGTGCTTTGGAACCACAGGTTCTAGGTCTGGAGTCTTTATTTACTGTATAACTGAGTACGCAAAATAGCGTCATCCTTAGAGGTTTATAGGCAGGATATCAGAAGGTATAGGCAGGGGTGTATAGAGGTTCAAAGGCAGTATCGTTAGTTAGGGGCTCGTAGTGAAGTCACTTACCCACTCACACGGCACATACGGTTATCGATATCTCACCAAAGGGTGGAGTGGCCACATGCAGGGTTTACCTGCAACCGCTTGGTGCTGAGAGATCGCTACCCGTTTTCGTGTGAGCCAGGGACGCTGACTAGAATCCAGGGACAAGAGAGGAAAAAGTTTGTTTTCCTTTGTTAATAGAACCTAACATTTAAAGGAGTGCCGCAGTATTGAACACGTGGCTGAGTCGCAGTTTTGCTCACAGTAAAGACGCACTTTTGTGTACGCAGCTAAAGATTGTCATACGGTTGTGTGGTAGTCACATTATTGTGTATGCGACTGGTCGCACAATAGCATATACGTACTTCTGGTTGTGCTGCCACATGTTTAAACAAAGCCATTGAGTTTACATTATCAATTGTTGTCAATAATTGGGTTAATGTGTAGTTTTCTGTACTGGAAAAGAGTGTGTGATTGTGAGTATTTGTTTAGGGTGTAACACGGGACCTAAAGGTTAAGGGTATTGTATGACCCTTAAGTACTAGGCGCAGGAGTTGGCCTAGTAGCTCGGTAAGTAGCTTACCGTTCTATACACATCAGCAGGTGTACATGTTGTCTTTGTTGTAGGGACGGCTCTTAGTGTGATTGCAGTGTTCAATAATTAGGTTGGGTTATTTGAGCATTGTAGTTGAGCCACACTAGGAAACTTGTGATTGTGAGCTGAGACATAATAGGTGAGCGGGGGCATCTAGAAATTTCTTCCGTAGGTGAGCGGGGGCATCTAGAAATTTCTTCCGTAGGTAAGTGAAAGTATCTAGACTGTCTTTCACCAATTTAAATCTTTATTGAAAAACTTAGGGTTCTCCCAGGATGAGGGCCAAGCAAACGGTAGAGATGTTAAATGATTTGCTGCTGTTGGAAGCGCCACTTGGCTCGGTGCGGCATATTATGCATATTAGGTATGGTGCCAATGCAACCAGGTATTGTGATTTATGGTTTAATATGACGAGGAAGAGTGTTAAACCGTTTCCTAGAATTGGTAGTTTTGATAAAGATGTATTGAATAATGTCCGAGACCACATCAGTCTGATGCGCTCTCGAGGTATAAAGGTAAAATATTATGAATGTTTAAAGTTGTGGCAGAATGAAGGGGATGCGTGGCTTAAAAATGCGCAAGCGACGCAAACTAGCGTTGTGAGCGCATTGCCAGAGAATGCATCCGCGACGCTAAATTGCAATACGAGCGAGCTGCAAAATGGCGCGCACATGCGGCAAGGTAGCGTTGTAGAATGTATTGCCAGCAGTTCACGCACACCACCTCCACCTTATGTGGATGGAGGTGCAAGTACAGTTATCAAAATTACCCATAAAAATGTAACAAGCAATTTGTACCCTCTCTTAAGCAACCATAAAGAAAATGTTCATGATGTGGATGATGAGCCTATTGTAATGTCTGCCATTTCCCATGCTGTACAGATGATAGATGCTGCACCACAACAATCACGAGTGGTGCCGTCATCTCCATCAGTAACAGCAAGGGAAGTGCTAGCCCCCTCTGCACCCATAGAGGAAGTTGTTAATATCATACGTAGCAGCAGCAGACTAAACCCCCAGCCAGGTAGCAAGGTCAAAGGTAGCAGCGCTGCCGGTCTGCATCCCATTCGGACTATAACTCTTCCGAATGGAAATGCAGATGCGAACGGTGTAGTGCCCACCAGGGAAGTGGTAATGCATTGTCCCTGGACAAGAGCAGAACTAAATTCCATCATAAAAGATTTCCCCGATCCCAAAAAGGAACTAGCCAAATGTCAAAGATTTTTGAGGAACTTGGGTAGTTCTCATGAGCCAACTAATAAAGATTGGCGTGTGGTGTTAAGGGCCTGTCTACCACACAATACCGACATGACAAAATTTATCACGGATTGTGTATTGGATGGTGACGTTCCCTTAACAGACCAACTAAACCAAGATAATATTTCCCGCATCATAACTCAATTGGGTATATATTTTCCAGTAGTAGTTAACTGGAACAAAATTTTCACCATAAAGCAAAAGGAGAGTGAATCTGCAGAAGATTATTGCGACCGGGCTCTGCAGACTATCACCCAGTACACTGGGTTAGAAGATATTAAAGATGGCACTCACCACAGGGGAATGATTGTCACCATACTCATGGATGGCCTTAAAGAAGACTTAAAGACCTGGGTTCAGACCTCACAGCCTGGCTGGAGGGGAGTCACAATAGATACCCTCATAGAATCTGCCATAGAACATGATAAAAACATCTCAAAGAAGAGAGAGACCCAGAGCGAAAAACTAATGGCTGTCAGTATCCAAGCTCTGGAAGGAATGACTGTAACATCACAGCCAGTAGACACACCTGCACCTATACACACACTTGCACCTGAACAGTTACACATCTTCACCAATCCCACACCACAGCAAACACATCCTTACCCCACATATCATACACAATCACAGGTCCCATGCTACCCAAAAACTTCATACCTCCCACCATACCCTTATCCTCCATATTCCTACCCATACTCACCATCTTTCCCTCTTGCTCAACTCTCACAAAAATCCTTTCATCCACCCCGTTCAAAAAGATGTTTTAACTGTCACCAAGTGGGACACATAAGTAAATACTGCAAAGTGAAGAACACCACACATGAACACGGGTTTCCCCTGGGTTCATAGGCAACCCCAGTATCTTCTCCCAGGCCTTATATGACTGTTTACAATCTTTTCAACCTGCCAATAGATCTGTTCTAATGTAAAATGTGGACGATTTATTGTTGTATTTAGGTCATGTTTAAATGATATTAAACTGTTGTGCTTTATCTCTCACACACAGGACACAAGGTTGCTAAGGATAAACATCAGCCATGCCAGGCTAAGGTCAAATACTCTGAATACTATCCAACCCAGGGGCCCAGGCATTATTTAGAGCAGTAGCTATTAGTAACAAGATTTAATTGCAGGAACCTGTATGCAGATACTATATCCCTAGAATTATTCAAAGTGATAGGGGGATTCATTTTACAGGTGACGTTTCCCAGAACATGTGTAAGGTGATGGGTAATAAAGTCAAGATCATTCCAGACTGTAATTTCTTTTATCTGTCCCCCCTTTGAGATACGAAGATGAATAAAAATAACAGAAATTGAAAGTGTTATTAACTAACATGTCTAATGCAAACTGTCATGATGTCAAACCTGGGGAATTTGTTATGATCCGAATTTTTTTAGCTCAGGTAATTTGACTGATTGGTGGAAAGGTCCGTATCTGACGATTGTTGACAAAGTACCACATCCTCAAAGGGTGGCCGGGGAAGATACGTGGGTGCATTCCACTCACTATACGGAGGTTAACCAACCGGTGGAGATACAAGGCGGAGATGAGGCCGATAACGTGGACCTGTCAATTGCGAGCTTGTGCCGGGAGGATTAAAAAGGTGACGGTGAGATACCTGAGCTAAAGAAATGTGTAGATCAGTGCTTCCAGCAATGGAGTGGTCTGCTGTGGTCATCCTAGTTCTTTCTTCCAGAGTTTCTGTCGTGATGATCTGTTTGGGGATACCCAGTTTCTGTGATGGAGGACCGATAGAGGAGATGGGAGCTGATGGCAGCGCTGATGGAGTGGGGTCAGGAGGAGTGCTATGCCAATCAGGGGAGTATCTGACCAATCTTAGTACTTATTGTTAAGAGAGCTGTTATTCCGGATACTCGGGGACGGTGTGAAAGTTTGTTATCTGAAGATTCCTGTATTTGTGAGCTTTGTGGGTCCCTAGTTGATGAGAACTGTATCCAACGGTGCCAACCTAAATATAACCTTACTGGGGTGGGTATCCTTTCGAGGATTATCATAGATGGTAGGCAAAGTGTTAAATCAAACTGATTGCTGGGTGTGTTCACATGTGCCACAGGGACAGCATAATGTAGGGTTGGTGCCATTTCCGCTGAATATCACGGAAATTTTAGAATTACAGAAAGGGAAGACATTGGATGGAAAATTCCTCTCATCCAAACCACCTCATTTCAAACTCTATCAATTCCAAGTAGATAGATCACTTTTGTGTTTAAACATAACCAACCCTATTAAACCCGGGAGTTGGGAAGTGACAGGGAATAATCAGACGATGACCTTCTCACAAAGAGCTGATAATGAGTCCATAAACCATGATCTGTTATGCTCAATTAAATCTAGTGGGAGACATTTTAGGTACCGGTATACATTGAGTTCCACCAAAGAAATTATTGGTAAGGTGCCAGATGGTTATTGTGCTAAATAATACAGCCAGAGACTTGCATGTACCAGATGGAAGACCCAGAAATAGGATTGTTTGCAAGGGAAATGTGCTTAATGATGCATACCATTCCTTATGTTCTCCCTGATAATGTATATTTTATATGTGGAAGAAAAGAGTTCCGAAGGTTTGTGTTACCTGGGAAGAGTAGTCCCAGAAGTTATGACCCTCACACATGTTGAAATGCTTGGTATACATAAAACACACCATCACCATATCTTCACATGCAATATGAACACAGAGGCAAACGAAATATGATACCTGGTGACGTGCACAAAGCCACTCAGTTAATTAGTGAGACAACTGGCTTTCAAGTTTTAGTCACATTGGATCCTACCAGGATCGCTCGGGGTACATTAAATTTTAGATATATTCAGGAACTTGCTAAATTAATAGATAATATCACCGAGATGTACGATGACACATTCAGGTATACAGGGAGAGAATTGCAAGCGTATAAGAAAGAACTGGTGCAACACAGGCTAGTGTTAAATGATTTAACTGCTGTTACTGGAGGGTATTGCGTAACGTTGGCCACCCAATTTGGAGTAAAATGTTGCACCTATGTCACCAATGATACCAGCGACCCTAAGGAAGTGATACCGGAAGATGGATGAAATTCTGCAGCTAAAATGGGAATTTCGTAAGAACCATAATGCTTCAGTGGCTGAAGTAGGGGAGAAGATAGAAGGATGGGTTTCATGGCTGAACCCAGTGAAATGGTTCTCAGGTCTAGGGGAATGGGTCCAGGAAGTGATTGCCAGCATCGGCAAATTCTTAATCCTTATACTGATTGTCATCATAATAATTGGCATATGTGTCCGGTGTGTTCCTATTGTGTTGAAGTGTGGAAACTTTAAAAATAGAGTAAAACGAAAGAACGAAATCATGATGATGGTCAGTATGAATACAGAGGTAAATACAGAACTGCATTACAACCCTGAACTAGGAAATACCATCATTTAATGTATTATTGTTAGACCTGCATAGAATGTATTATTGAAATGTTATTTTTAAAACACCTCAGATAATGTAAAGTCTCAAATTCCCCTTCAAGACTGCCTTTATAGGACTGGTGTATCCCCACACCTTTCACATGATCTTCCAAGACCCGCGGTGTGCGTATAATAGTAGTTTTATGTCCCCACTTAGAGACACATTATTGATGGATTAAGAACCACCTTGTGCCATCCCATAATAACACTAAATAGTATATAAATGTAAGCCTAAATTATATTTTAAAATCAGATTGCGATAACATGTTGTTCGCTATTAAGGGGTGGACTGTCGAAGCGGGATAATTGGCTGAGACAAGATTAGTTTAAAATTGGATCGCAGCGACGCCATCTTGCGACTGGCCTCAAGACGCCATCTTGGAAATGAGATCACAAGACGCCATTTTGTGAATGGCCGCCCAAGCGCCATTTTAGATAAACTCAGACTTTAGTACATGTGGCGATATTACTATTAGCATCATGCGATTGCATCTTTCACCATTTCTCATACACACATTAATACGCAAATTGCGCTGTTAACTAGTCGCATATTAGCAAATGCATAAGATCCTGTATGAAAACGCTGAATATTAGCTTCATGCACACGCATCTGCCCCAAGTTAACTAGCATCTTTACATCAAACCCCACATACTCACACATTACATATTCACATACAAGGTTCCGTAAGCTTTAAGGTATAAGATTCAAGTATGCACATTTATTATAATTGCTAGGAAATAAAGATTATTTCGTAAATAAGGTTTTATACGTGATAAGTAAGCCATGTTTGGTATTGTACTGATGCGTACTCTCTCAACAGTATTCCGGTAATATCAATGGGGAGATCGCAACATGCATTCTCAACTTATGGACCGCAGAGACTTCAAGCAACAAAATGTACATTATATGACCAACTGTTAGGATTTGCATGAGGCGGGAAACCAGAGACCACCAGTTGTTAGAGGCTGGACCGTGTCTATTTGAACCAACCTGTTAAATGCCTTGTAACATATGCCCTCTCCTTTAGGACCAATGGTATTAGCAACAAACTTCTCTATTGTGTTGTTTATTTCTGGGGGGTATAAATATGTGTGCTCTGACCTTGGGTGCCTGGTCTTCGTGCAGAATGCTGATTGACGAGGGGTGTCTTGCTGATGCCTACATCTGGTCCAGAGTGCTGCGTATGCATAACTGTACTTGGGTCTGTATAATTCCTTTGAGCCAAATTGTACTTATAACTAGCGTGTAACTGACTGTACTTTTACTTGAATAATACTTTGTGCTTTGGAACCACAGGTTCTAGGTCTGGAGTCTTTATTTACTGTATAACTGCGTACGCAAAATAGCGTCATCCTTAGAGATTTATAGGCAGGATATCAGAAGGTATAGGCAGGGGTGTATAGAGGTTCAAAGGCAGTATCGTTACTGTGGTGATCCGAGACTGCAAGACAGGTGAGCAACACTTAAAGACACTTATAAGGTTGCTCATTATGGGGCAGATGTACTAAGCTCTGGTAAGTGATAAACTACCAACCAATCAGTTCCTAACTGTAATTTTTCAAACACAGCCTGTAAGATGACAGGAGCTGAGTGGCAGGTAGTTCATCACTTTCCAATTTTTTACTTTGCAGAGCTTAGTACAGCTCCCCCTATATATTGCCATATGACTAAGTGTTATGTAATTGGAGTTAAACTTTCAAACTTACCAATATTGCCTGTGACAGTATGACATTACAGTGCATTTAAAAAAAATTCACATAAGTCTCATTCATACAAACCATTGGAACATATCCAATTTTCCAATATGAATTTTCTACTCTGGCAAACTAGGAAAGCTGTCACATATATAATGATATAATCACACACTGAGTCATTAGCAGCCCTAGGTCAAACAAAAACTGTTGATTATTGAGATTATTCTTTTTCACTATAAATTGCAAAATCTTCTATGAATTTTATTTATGCACTGGCCAGTTTAGACTGATGACTCTGGCGTACACTGGTGAGGCTGTCAGTACTCAAGGGCAGGTCTGGACACCCAAAGCTTTAATAAAATGTTTGCCTGGCTATGGCACAGAAATCTTCTCTTTTGCGTTTGACCCCCATATCACTGTGTTTCAATAGCTACAACGGAAAGACACAGATGCAACTGGGAGCTGTGGCCTTGATGGGTCCTGTAAAATCGTGATGCTTCTCGCCTACATGTGTAGGTGATGTGGGTGGAGCTTCACATTATTAGTATTAAAACCATGAATTTGTATACGGTGTACTAAAACAAAGTATCATTTCCACAGGATCGCTTTTGCGCCTCTGCAAACAGATGCACCAGTGGACGCTGGGAGGTCCACCTCTAAATAAGGTCCTGAGTGTCCATTAAGCTTCATGATGTTGTTTGTTGCCTAAATGAGTAATACAGCAAGTCTGTACAGGAAACTATGCCTCAGTGCTTTGTGATGTTTGTAATTGTGCCCAGTAAGCTGTGTTTTATAATAATGTGTGCCCAAATTCTGCATGTGTAAAAGTTCTCTTAGGGACTTATAAATGCATGTGAAATAATAACAGTATAGCCGATAGAGATGTGCACGGACCCCCGTGTTATGATTTTGGATCTGGGGTTTTTTTTTTAAAGAAAATGCTAAAAAGTTTTTAAAACACCTAAAGTCATGTAATTATTGTAATCCAAAACCCGAAATCTGGATTTAAAATCCAAATTCTGAACCGCAGGAAGATCACAACCCCCAACTTGGATCTGTCCGGATCTCCTCAGGAGATCAGAACCGCAACTTGGATCTGTACGGATCCCCTCAGGAGATCAGAACCGTGACTCGGATCCATCCGGATCTCTTCAGGAGATCAGAACCGCAACTCGGATCTGTCCTGATCCCCTCAGGGAGATCACAACCGTGACTTGGATGTGTCCTCGCGACTCGGATCTGTCCGGATCAACTCAGGAGATCAGAACAGTGACTCAGATCTGTCCGGATCTCCTCAGAAGATCAGAACCATGACTCGGATCTGTCCAGATCCCCTCAGGAGATCAGAACCGTGACTCAGATCTGTCCGGATCCCCTCAGGAGATCAGAACCGTGACTCTGATCTATCCGGATCCCCTCAGGAGATCAGGACCGTGACTTGGATCTATCCGGATCCCCTCAGGGGATCAGAACTGTGACTTGGATCTGTCCAAATTCAGGAAATTCGGGTGGATTCGGATTTCTGGAGAACCAAATCGCTCATCTCTAATAACAAAATCAGAATCCTGCTCAGCGGCAACATGTGGAAGTCCACAAGAGAAGACAAGAGAGAACAACACTAAGGGATAGTTTTACCAACCAGTGGTTTGTCAAAGACGCTGATGAAGCTTTGACTGGTGGATATAAAACGGCAACTGTAATAAACACTAAACCAGCCAGGTTTGCATTTATTTATGTTGCCATTTTAAAAATATTGTTCAAAGAAACTGATGGTCAGTGGCTGTGACCAACCGTGCCTCAGTAAATCTACCCCTAAGACAAGATGTTTTATACCAGACCGTTATATTGCAATTATATGAGACTCTATTTCTGTCTGTTGAAGGACTAAGTTTGTCATTTCTAGGGATCATTTGTTTTAAGGATATAATATCTTTCTGTGATCAACCAGATCGTGGGCAACGTGTTATTTTAAATGCAGGACTTTTTGCATACAATGTATACTGGCGAGTGATTTCTCCTCATCACAACCTTTTATAGTGAATTTGTGAACACTGACGTTCCGTGGGGTGCAGAAGCATTTTATTTTTACTGTATATAACTAAACAATATAACTATAGTCATTTATCTCTGTAGGAAATAGAGTATGTAGTGAAGATGAGGAGAACTGTAGCTAATATGGGGAATGCATTACACACAATAAGGAACAGTGTGGTCTGGAGAACCCAGCTTTGTGCTAACACCGTGCCAAGGAGAAGATACAGCTACAATAATCTCACCCATCTCAGAGAGGTAATTGCTGAAAACTATTATAAAACTGTGAGGGGTGGGTGCGGTGCAATGCCTGCTGCCGTGCAGGTGTACGTCTGTTACCTACCTTGCGTCGCACCCTCTCACCTTCAGGCCGTGTGTTGAGCAGACGGTCCTGGAACCTCCAAATAGAACACGGACACGATGACCTAGGGGGAAGGAGACGAGGTGAGTACCGTCCTTCCTCACGTCGACCGACGCGCCCTACCGAACCGGGGGATAAATTCAGGTTTTAAGTGAACATCATCATTGGCACTTTTGGCCTCAGATCCCGAATTTCTGGTACTCACGCACCAGGTGAAGAGCCGTCCTTGCACCAGGTTGCAAGGTTGACCGTCCGCCCAGAAGGAAGGAGAGATAGATAGTGACAAACAAACAAAGAGAGACAGTACACACAAATATTCCTCACCGTGTCCACACTTGCTCTTCGTCCGCTCACTCGCCTACAGGTCCCTGTAAGGAGATACACAACACAGCCGTGCAGGGCCTAAACCTATGTCAAGCAACTACACATACTAAAACGGCATCACCCTCAACCTATGTTGTGTGTAGTGCGACAGATATAACAACAACTAAACATTTGCCCTGCACGGAACACCAATCACAGACTAAATATACAAGAGTCAAACACAGTACTGTCTCTTTAAATGTCTGCTACCTACCTATCCAGAGCTGGCCAGCTCCTCTTCTCGGTGACTGGGGAAACCACTACCTCATGGGTGGAAGCCGTACAGCTCTCCACCACTGCTCACACCTCTCATCCGCCTCTCTGTTAGCACTACAGCTATTGGGCTCAGGGCCCTGGGCCTAACGCCCAGGGTCTTACATGCGGCTCAGGCCTAGGTGCCTGCCAAACGGTGGGCTCTGGTAGTGGTCTGGGCCTAATGCCCAGACCACTTTTTATGGGGATCAGGCCTATTTGCCTGCCTATCTGTGGGGCTCATATATAGGGCCTAGTGCCCTCCTGTATGGGTACAGGCCTATGCCTGATTTATGGCCACGGGCCTGGTGCCCGCCTACTTTATTGAGTAGTGACCTGGGCCTAGTACCCAGGCCACTTATACCTGATTAAGAGGGGATCCTTTTATGGGGCCTAATGCCCGCTACTGTGCCCCGGGCCTTGTGCCCGACTAATTGCCCACGGGCCTAGTGCCCGACAATGCTCCACGGGCCTAGCACCCGACAACCCTGGCGGTCTAGGGAGGGGGGTATATGGTGGGCCTCACGGAGGGCCTACCTGCGACATTGGAAGAGGCTGCGGGGGGGAACTTCGTGACGCTCTTCCACTTCCCTCCCCCGCAGTCCTCTCCGGTCCTCAGCCGCATTCTTCGGCCGCTGGCCCATCCTGGCCAGCGGCGCCGCCTCTTCTTCTTTTCTTCCAGCCGGCGCCGCCTGTCTTCTTTCTTGACAGCGGCGTCTTCTGGCCTCTTCCGCGGCCGCCGCCCCTGTTGCCGCGCCGATCCTCCGATCTTCGGGAGGTCTTCTCTCCTCCCTCTCCACCGCCGAACTCACTTTCCCCGCTCGGCGCCGTCTAATACAAGACGGCGCGAGTGGGCGGGGCTATGACGCGGCGAGCCGCGATTGGCTCGTCGCGTCCGCCTCTGATTGTCTGCTGGCCCGCGAGCCAGGTTTGGCTCACGGCCAGAGCCAAACGCCCGCCGCACTGACTGCCGCGCCCAACGCCTGACCAGCGCTGGGAGCAGGTACTCTCTCCCAGCACCGGCTACCCGCTGCTTCTTGGCTGCCGGGCGCTGAGCTTGCGCCCGGAGCCAAGCTTCTCCCGGCGCCACAGTACCGCCGGCACTGGTGAAAGGGACCAGGCGGTCCCTTCACCAGGTGCCCGCGGTATCTGCACCGACGCTAGGGACATTACTGTCCCAGCGCCGGCAACGGATGTGTCCCGCAGAGGACACATCCCTTCTGCCTGCCCCTGCACCTCGGCTGATGCTGGGATCAAACACGTGATCCCAGCACAGCTTTCCACAAAACCATTTAGACCATCTTTTTGGTATACATCATATACACATACTGTACACAGGGGCGTAACTAGGTATTTTTAAAGGCCCAATAGCAAAAGTTTGTAAAGGCCCCTATGTACCAACCAATGCTGAAAAATGTATATAACACATGTAAGTTTGATAAGGAAGATGGGCCCCCTTCAGCTCTGGGCCCCATATCAGCTGCACCCCTTGCACCTATGGTAGTTACACCCATGTACATACAGTTCCCACTTTTATGCTCTTAAATATTACACTATTAGGTGCATGTCCTTTCTCTATCATTATATAATATATATATTTAGATTTATTACCAGTTAAGGTGCCCACACACTAGGCGATATTTTACACTATCAGCTTGATTCCGACGCATCAGGACGGCAAATCGTGTAAACTATGTCCTAATCATGAGTCTCTACTCATGATTACAATGCCAATGTGCGTCCCCGCTGGTCATACATCGCCTCTTCAGATCTTGCCTGCTGCAGGCAAGATCTGAAAATCTCAGTCACGATGCACTGGAATAGTTAGGAGGCACGATAGATAATGGGTCACTTTGGATAGTTTTTAACACCAAATCGTGCCCACGCCTGCCGGGGAGCTGTCGGGGGAGAAATCGGACATAATATCGCATCATGACCGGATCGCCGGGTGTGTTGGCACCTTTAGTTATATAGCACACACATAGAGAAGCTCTTTAGAGAGAATATTTGGCCATTAATTTTCCGCAGCTCTTTAGAGAGAATATTTGCCCATTAATTTGCCCCAGTGGAGCTTACAACCTATGTTACCTACCACATGTACACACACATACACATATATTCCCTACCACATGTACATACACATATGGGGCCTGATTCAAAGGCGCTCGCAAAAAGCGAGCGCTCGCTCTGAATCAGGGCGGCCGCTTTTTTTTTTTACCCGGGCCTCCTGGCCACTTGCTAAGTTGTGGGTGACCACCCACAGCTTTTGCGAGCGGCCAGGTGATGGTCACGATTATCTTGACCATCGTACTTGCTACGAACATTGGAACAGTACCAGACTGCTGGAACACCGGAACGGGACCAGACTGCTTGAACACCGGAATGGGATTGGACTGCTGGAACACATGAAATGGAACACTGCAATGGGGCTAGACTGATGGAACACCAGAATGGGAACGGACTGCTGGAACACCAAAACGGGACAGGACTGCTGGAACACCGGAACAGGACCGGATTGCTGGAATGGGACTAGACTGCTGGAACACCGGAATGGGACCGGACTGCTTGAACACCGGAATAGGACCATAATGCTGGAACACCAGAACGGAAATGATCTGCTGGAACACCTGAATGTAACTGGACTGCTGGAATATCAGAACAGGACTGGTATTTGCTGGAAGCAGTAGTACTGCAGAGCTGATTAATGCTGGAACCAGGAGTTACCAGACTAGGACTGGTATTTGCTGGAAGCAGTAGTGCTGCAGAGCTGATAAATGCCGTAAGCAGGAGTAACCAGACTGGGATTGGATTGCTGGAAGCAGTAGTGCTGCAGAGCTGATAAATGCTGGAAGCAGGAATAACCAGACAAGGACTGGTATTTCCTGGAAGCAGTAGAGCTGCAGATCTGATAAATGCTGGAAGCAGGAATAACCAGACAAGGACTGGTATTTCCTGGAAGCAGTAGAGCTGCAGATCTGATAAATGCTGGAAGCAGGAGTAACCAGACTGGGACTGGATTGCTGGAAGCAGTAGTGCTGCAGAGCTGATTAATGCTGGAAGCAGTAGTAACCAGACTGGGACTGGATTGTTGGAAGCAGTAGTGCTGCAAAGCGGATAAATGCTGGAAGCAGGAGTAACCAGCCTGGGACTGGATTGTTGGAAGCAGTAGTGCTGCAGAGCTGATAAATGCTGGAAGCAGGAGTAACCAGACAAGGACTGGTATTTGCTGGAAGCAGTAGTGCTGCAAAGCGGATAAATGCTGGAAGCAGGAGTAACCAGACTGGGACTGGATTGCTGAAAGCAGTAGTGCTGCAGAGCTGATTAATGCCGTAAGCAGAAGTAACCAGACTAGGACTGGTATTTGCTGGAAGTAGTAGTACTGCAGACCTGATAAATGCTGGAAGCAGGAGTAACTAGACTGGGACTGGTATTTGCTGGAAGCAATCAGGAAAAAAGAAAATGTATCTGCACTCTACCAATTTTATTATGTCAAGACCCCAAATTATTATACATTAATTGTTTATTAGTTATGGGGGTGCTGCCCTATTCCAACCAAATTTAATGAAATGTAGAAAGAGAAAGACAAGGGGTTGTATACTCCTGGGCGCACAGATCACAATATCGTATACAATAAAATATAGCTTTTTTTATTATACATTAAATTGATCCCCATGAATGGGAAATATACAGTGAAATATATATAAAAAAAACATAAATAAAATCTAAGTGAAAAAAATTATACAAATAAAGTATTGAAAACAAATGATATTTATTAAAAAGCGAAGTCCACTAATGAGTCTCTAATAATACAGGATACTGCCTGTTAGTAAATAATGAAATATATATAAGGAGAATATTACTTCAATATAAAAATGCCTAGTATTGGCTGAAACTGTTAATGTATGTCCTAATCATTGGACATACTTCCTGCCTCATAATAGAAAAATCCTCCTACAAATGACTTGTGTCCGCACAGATGACTAGTCAAGAAAGAAAATATATACTATAATGAGCTAAATCAGATTGGTGAGATGATATATTCCCAAATACGATAAAGACTAAATAATTCCAAGAGGAATATGACTCTGTTCAATTAGTCATTCATGCTAGTGATCTCACTATACTCCTCAGTCAAATTATGCAACATACATACTTGACTGCATATTGAGTGTATGTTGCACTTTCAATTAAATATACTATGGGTACATATTGGCATAAATGCTAAAGATATTTATATAATATATATTGGATTACATACATCAGCTGCAATTCTAGTTATTATATTTATCCATTGTATGGGCTATTTCCCTTTTACATTCAATATTGACAGTATGTTGAGAGACACAATTTCTGTCTCACAAAAAAATTATTTGCATATTGTCACATAAGATTACATACATCAGCTACAATTCAATTTAATATATTTATCTAATATGTGGGGTACTTTCCCTTTTACACTTGTACTGACAGTATGCTGAGAGAGAGACAGTGTTTCTATTGCAACATTGTAGCGCTTATTTGCCCGTCTCCATTGAGAGCATATATAATATATGCTGTCAGACCAGCGCTGATCTCATATTTTACTTATAACAGGCAGTTTGTACATTAATTTCAGTTAGGACATATTTCTTAATGGACATGCTAACACCGACGTGCACGTTTCACTGCATAGACAGCTTTTTCAAGGCTAAACCCAATTGTATCACCCGGCAGAATATTTAAAGGAATTGAGACCTCCAACCAAATCATTATTCTCTATCACGTGACATAGCCCTCCAATGAAGACTTTTGTTTATCCCCATTATGTCATGAGTCACTTGGTCCACCATGTGGTGTGATCTGACTCAATGTTAATTCCGACAGTAATATCATGTTACGTAGTGTGTAGTTATCACGTGACACACATGTTTACCAAACGTGTCCCGATCATGTGATCGGGGCATTCATTCATTATAGGAATAGAAGAGGTATTTATTCTCCTTAATAGAAAGATGAAATTACAGCTACGGACATAGTCAAAGGTAAGTACAGTTGTGTTCACATAAAAAAGGACTCTTCACCCCACCTATTAATCAGATGCAGTATCTTATCTATCAAACAGATACGTTTATATAAGGAGAGGGAATACTTAGAAATACAGAAAGAATAATAATAATATGTTTACAGCGAATCCCCTAAGCCTCTAATGAATATATACACACAAATAAATTAAGTATAAATTCATTCAAGAGCAATACTCAAATATCTAAATACCATATATCATATATGAATTATGTTCGTCCGAGTTCCAGTCCAGACATCTAAAATATAATATAATTATCTTGATCTTTCTTATATTAGAAACTATAGCAGTATATATAATTAATCTATAACTATAAAATAAATTATATTTAGTGATCAAGCTATTAATTTAATATAGATAAATAATAATGAAAAACTGACAAACCAAATTAATTTAAAATATATCTATACATATATCAATTAATCCTTAAACAAGGATATTTTACCTATGTTAATTCCATATATAGTATATATATGGATATAACCACCCCACTTATTAAGTGAATTGACACAATATAATAAAGGATAACATTATTTTATTATCTATGATGATTAGGTGTTCATAATCCACCCCCTAAGATGTCATAAAATAAATAAAAATGATAAAAGCAGTACATGTAAGACCTCTTATTTTAAATAAAAAATGTTTAAGAGGAGGAAGTAAAATGTGAATAAATCAGTGAATATAAGACACAATAAGAAAAAAGTGTAAAATATGTGTAAAAAAACCATATGTGAAATAAATATGTGTACATAGATAAAAACAAAGCTTAATACCCAGAATAAAAAATGATGGTAAATACCATCAATTATAATATGAAAACTTATATACCTTCCACACATGAAATTAAATAATCAATGAAATATATTAGTGTGTAGATTCTAACATAAATTCTAATTGTGATAAGTGCCTAAATTAAATAGATAAGAGAGATATAAAAAATATATACTACTGTAATATATCTGTATAATGAACTTTAGTTATATATCGGGGTGAAACCCCTTGAAACCACTATTAATAAATACATTTTTTGATGACAATAAAATATATGTATATATGTGTCTAAAGAAGATACTTGGAATATTATGGAACAAATTTTTTTTTTTTTTAAACTACATTAGAGAAAGGGACTAAAGCTATTGGCTTCATTCAAGCCTCCTGGACAGGGCCGCAACTAGGGGGGGCTAGAGGTGCACGTGCACCGGGTGCCAGATTGCAGGGGGTGAAAAAAGCTGACTCAAGGTGGCTTGGCAGCTGCAGACTCAGAAAACGCCATCCAAAAATGGCCGCCGCCAAAGAGGAGACAAATGCTAGAGGTCCTTACTGGCCAGGGGGGTTTATGCTCATTGCCAGGGGGTTTATGCCAGCCGTCCGCATGGACGAGCAAGGACAAACTTCAGGTACAGGAAGGGAGGGGGCGCAAAATTGCTGCCTTGCACCGGGTGACAGTTATCCTAGTTTCGGCCCTGTCCTGACTATTTATCAGAAAAATCATCTTCGTTTCCCATTTCAGTAATTCTCTGTCGAGATCCCCTCCCCGAATTCCCAGTTGAACATGTCTCACCCCAAAGGCTTGAAGGCCCATGGGATCACTGTTGTGAAATCGTTGAAAATGTCTCGCCACTGACGTTTGGGTCCAAAATCTGGCCTGATCTTTATTTGCATTCCGGATATTACCTACATGTTCCAGGATTCGAACTTTCAGGGGTCTCGATGTCTTACCAATATATATTTTATGACATGGACATTCCAAGAGATAGATCGTACTCACGGTGGTACATGTGATATAAGAAGATATGGTTCATTTGTTATTATATTTATCCAGAAACCATTGTTACGGAACCATGTATTTACATGCTTTACATTGTCCACAACATGAAGATCCTCGTTTAATAAATTTAAACTTCTGTGGATTGGAAAGATGACTGTGTACTATCTGATCCCGAATGTTAAGGGACCGCCTCCAGTTTGTCTGTACTCTAGTGGGTAGGATCTCCTTGAGATCCTGGTCAGTTTGCTGGAAGCAATAGTGCTGCACAGCTGATAAAAGCCAAAAGTAGGAGTAACCAGACTAGGACTGGTTTTTGCTGGAAGCAGTAGTGCTGCAGAGCTGATTAATGCTGGAAGCAGGAGTTACCAGACTGGGACTGGTATTTGCTGGAAGTAGTAGTGCTGCAGACCTGATAAATGCTGGTAGCAGGAGTAACCAGACTTTGGGGTCAAGTTACTAAAATGAGACTTTTTAGAAATGAGTTTTAAAAGAGATGTTGCCCATAGCAACCAATCAGATTCTACTTAACATTTAAAAAGCACATTCTAGAAGATAATTGTTAGAATCTGATTGGTTGCTATGGGCAACATCTCTTCTAAAACACATTCCTAAAAACTCTCACTTCAGTAAATTTACACCTTAGACTGGTATTTGCTGGAAGCAGTAGTGCTGCAGAGCTGATCATTAAGGCTGCATCTAAAAAAACTGATTTCTCCATAGAGAATTTCAGAAGGGGGGGTGCAGGGTGTTCAAGGGGCTACACTTCAAAAGCTATTAGAGATAAAGAGTTGAAATTTGGTAGGGGCGGGTAGAACTGTCGCACGGTGCTGCATGCCAAATTTCAGTGCAAAAACATAAAAAATGAGGATTTGGCAGTAATCTATAGCTCCAAGTGTCACTTTTTTCTGACATTATCAATTAGGACAACTTTTCTGCTGAAGTTTATGGGGGATTTTTGGGAAGGCAAAACTGGGGGTAGGGGTGGAATTTAGACTTGGGGTTTGTTTTGTTAGGTAGCTTTTGTGCCAGGGTACATACTTTTGGGGTTCAGGTAAATTAGAAAGTTACAGTTTTTTAACTGTTACCTCAAGAATGCGCCATTATACAGATAGGACTTTTCAACTTGTTGCGCAGCCGCAGTAGGAGCCTCCAGCAGGTGTAATAACTGTGGCTTCACTTGGGTGCAGCAAGATGGCCGTCGTTTTGCTGGCGGTAGCGGGGGTCAGGTCCGGGGGGAAGAAGCTGGCGTTAGCTGCAGCGGGAGCCGGTTTAAAGGTGCAAAGTGGGTAGCGGGCGTCAGCTGCAGCCAGAACCCGAGGACAGTAGCGGGCTTTAGCGGTGCAGACGGCAGTGCGGACAGCGGTGAGGCAAGAGCTATTACCCGGGGGAGGTAGCAGCTCACACAATGCAGGCTCGGATCTGGTAGAACCATGAAACCTGCTTTTGTGTTTAATTTTTTTTAAAAATTTAGTGGCCCCGCCCCCCAGAAATCAACCAGCACTGGGCTTTGGAGCCCCAGTACTGGTTGTGCTAAATACAGGGGACAAAAAACGTAGGGGTCCCCCATATTAAGAACAACCAGCACCAGGCTTTTCAGAATCTGTACTGGTTGCCAAAATACGGGGGGCAAATGATGTAGGGTTCCCTCGTATTTAGCGCAACCAGCAAAGGGCTCAGAGCCGGTCCTGGTTCTGGAAATACAGGGGGAAAAATGCATAGGGTCCCCCTGTATTTACCAGAACCAGACTCCGTCTAGCGGGGGGGGTGATGCCACAGCAGGGGAGCCCTTTCACCGGGCCCCCAGCCGCAGCATCACCCCTGTCCGCTAGTCAGCCCAGGCCGGGGATCTCTGGGGAGTTGGGTACCCCCCCAATAAAGTGGTCCCCCTCCTCAGGGCACCCCAGGCCCAGGCTGATAGCCCGGGGCTATCCCCAGCACCCCTTGGCGATGGGTGCCGGGTTTATTAAGTAAAGTGTGGTGCATATGAAAATATAAATATTGTCTTTTGCTGTGGAACTACAGTTCCCAGCAAGCCTCCCCCGCATGCTGGTACTTGGAGAACCACAATTATCAGTATGCGGGGCATTACGGGCTTGCTGTTAGTTTCAGTTCCACAGAAAAAGCAATATTAAAAAAAACACAACAAACACCGTAGAAAAGTACAATTTTATTAAAACATACATGCACACACACACATTTACTCACACATGCCTGTCCTCTTCTCCAGTAGGTAATCCAATGGGGAGTACCTGTTATAAAAATTCCATACAATCCAGGGTCTTGGCAAAAAAAAAAAAACGAGATACCCGGACCCACGAACTTTAGTAGTGTTCTCTAAGAACACTACTACCCGAATGACAGCTCCACCCGGGATTTCACTACAGAAATCCCGGTGCGGAGCGCTCATTGGCTGAGAGAGGCGAGCCTTCCACCTCTCAGCCAATGAGCTGTTCACACCATTGACTTCAATGGTGAGAACCGAGCATGACCTTTTCAAAAATGGCGCCTCAGCGACATTTTTGAAATTCAAAAATGGCAGCCGCGAGCCAATCACGGCTCGCGACCTCATCGCCCTGCCTCGTCGGCTTGCTTAAATATAGCCAGCGTGAGGCTCCATCCATTCAGTCGACGGCCGGGGAGCTGGAAAGACCAGCTGAAGCATGAAGACGCCGGGAAGCCCTGGATGGGCAGCTGCCGTGCAAAAGAGCTTAATGGTCACCGCGCCCCAGGTGAAGATGCCGCAGAAGTCCTAGGGGAGCGGTAGCCATGTAAAAAAGCTTAAAGGCTGCCGCCCCCTAGGTGAAGGTGCGGCATAATAAAATACTTTTAAAAACGGTTTCTGTTTGTTTTATTTTAATATTTCTTTTGCAGGGGTACTATAGGTGCCAGCAGACCCTTAATGCCCCACCTGCTGGTACTTGTGGTTCTCCAAGTACCAGTATGCGGGGATGCCTGCTGGGACCTGTAATACTACTGCAAAAGACAATATTTATATTTTCATATGCACCACACAACACAATCAACCCAGCACCCACCGCCCATGGGTGTTGGGGATAGCCCCGGGCTATCAGCCTGGGCCTGGGGTGCCCTGGAGAGGGGGACCCCTTTATTGAGGGGGGTTCCCAACCTCCCCAGGGATCCCCGGCATGGACTGACTAGCAGTCAGGGGTGATGCTGCGGCTGGGGGCCCGGTGAAAGGGCTCCCCTGGCTGTGGCATCGCCCCCCCGCTAGACGGAGTCCAGTGCTGGTTCTGGGAAATACAGGGGGACCCTACGCATTTTTTCCCCCTGTATTTCCAGAACCAGGGCCAGCTCAGAGCCCTGTGCTGGTTGCGCTAAATACGGGGGACTCCTATGTCATGTGTCCCCTGTATTTTGGCAACCAGGACTGGTCCTGAAAAGCCTGGTGCTGGTTGTGCTTAATACGGGGGACCCCTATGTCATTTGTCCCCTGTATTTAGTGCAACCAGTACTGGGGCTCCAAAGCCCGGTGCTGGTTGTTTTCTGGGGGGGGGGGGCAGGGATACCTTTTTTTTTTACACATTAAATTTTTAACATAGATGCGTATATCTCACTGTTGCATTCATCCATTTGTGACTTATTGATTTGATTTTTTCAGGTGCATACGCACTACCAGTGAGCCCTCTGCTGCTGCCACTACCCCACACGCCTACAGCCATCTCGCACTCTGCACCTCCCAAACCAACCTCCTGTGTGTTGCCCTTCTCCCCTGCAGGTGGCCCTGTTTGCTCATCCAAACCCTGATAGTTAATACATTTTAAAAAAGCTATGAAATTCCATAGACAAAAAACCTTACGGTTTCACATGTCCCATTGAGGCTGCTTAGACATGATCTGAAAATTCACAAAACCTATTGATTTTCTGCCATTCAAACTTCAAAAAGCAATGAAATTACGATCATTAAGACTGACGCCTTAATGGACGTGTTCCTTGCGCAATACAGATATGGTATGCCATCACACCCTGTGGTTAACGGCAGATTCAGCACTCTCACAGAATGAGATTGCTTTCACTCACAAAATGGTGGAGCTGCTAATTCATAGAAATGTGTGCTCATTGGAATACACACATGCAGTCTATGCAACTGAGGTCAAAGCAGAAAATAGAGCTGTGCAGATGGGATAAAAGTGGTGTGGATGGGGGAGGAAACACAGCAGCATGGATAGGTGAGACACAAAGGCGTGTAGAGGAGGGAAGGTTAAGCAGAAAAGGGGGGTGTAGCCAAAGTAATGCAGATGGGTGGAAAACAGTGGTGCGGATGGGGGGAAACAGTGGCATGGTTTGGGGGGACAGCGATGTAGATGGGGGAAGAAAGTGGCATGGACATGGTGTAGCCATATGAATTTATGGCTAAAAATATACATGAATATAGGCCAGTGGTTCAGGACACATACAAGGGTTAATATATAAATTATCTGAATGTTTAATAATAGCTTTATACTATAATCATTATAGAGGAATGTATGTAAATAATATAAATGTATGTAATTACATTTCCGTATTGTGAACATATAGGTCTGGGGTATTAACCAGTGCAGCGGCACGAGGTAGTTTAGAAAGAGCCAGAAATGGCATGAGCTCTGACCAGTGGCAGTTAGGTGGCCAGTGGCAGTTAGGTGCGGTAGGGATGCTCGTGCGGCGGGGGATATAGGGATGCTGGCGCAGCACAGAGTCCAGTCCAGCACTGAAGCCAGAGTGGGCATTACTTTAGGAGTGAGCGCTAGTAGCGGCAGCGGCCGGGAGCTCCAGCACTGAAGCCAGAGTGGGCATTACCTTTGTGTTTGCCAGAGACAGAGCTGTGTGTTCTGGCTTGGCTCCGGCGGTAAGCGGCAACAGGAAGCCGCATCATCGGAAAGGGCATCCCCTGATCTGAGGTCACGCAGGAGGCGGAGAGAAGGAGAGGCGGAGCCTGATGTGTGAGCAGGAGCTGGAGATACACTGACAGCCTGAGAGCTACGGAGTGTAGCCAGCGCTTCAGCAGTTCATACAGTGTAACCCTTTCAGTCCCTGACAGCTATGCAGAGTGGTTGTGAGTACTATAAAACCCCACACCACACTTACAAGCATCATTAGTAAAGCAGACTGGCATCATTTATAAGTATACAGCAGGGGATATATCTGAGAGAATCCCTTTCTTGTCAGCAAGGCACTATGAATTAAGGGATATAATACTGCTATGTGCACCTGTATAGCCAACGCAGGAGAAAAGTATCAAATAGAAGAAGGATACAATTGTAGCAAGACTTTACACGTCTATAGTACAGTGTGAATTCTGATCTCAAGTTTGGAATTCATAATAGGAGTATTGCAGTAGATAAAGCACTGGATACTACACTCTAGAGACTTATAGGTATATCTTATGTAAATTACCGAGTCAGAGGATTTTCGTACATATATATAAGCCCTAAAAGGATGCATAAACTTGGATAAATCTGGGGCTCATCCTATAAACTTATTCTTCTGCCTAGGATAATCCTGGATTCTACTCTTTAGGACTAAGACATTTTAGCTGAAGAGACAGGACTCTTGATATAGATTCATCTTCATTTATTCTCTTCACGGAATTGACTATTACATATTCTAACTGTGAATGTTAATTACAGAAATCCATCAGTATAGTTTCATTACAGTATAACGGATTTATTGCATGGGGAGGGAATGTTCATGGGAATTGTATTGTGATATTACCTGTATATTTATGCGTATACTTTGTGAGGCCTGATATATGATGACAATATATGTATAAAAACAATAACCGTGTATAGAACGGCTTTATATTGGTCCGCGCTATAGGATTATAATTCTACCTCTAGCTGCTACACACAAAGGAGGTATCCCAACCTCATATAAGTAAAATTATAACAAGGGTAAGTGCAAGCGCTTTGAGATAAAATTGGGATCTAATAAACATCTAGATGTTTATAATATTGATTATCTTGCACGTGGGCATATGTGAAATTGGCTGAATGATAAATGTAAGTCCTGGTGTAATCCACCTAGTATACTGTAGGATGGGTGTTCTTATAAAAAAGTCTAATGTCCTTAAAATATATGGGAGCCTGGGTTAGCAATAACTTTAAGCAGGGTGTTCTTATAAGGCCAGCTGTCAGTACATCTAACAAAAGTCTCTGATGAGGTACTTCTAGCAAAATGATTCCCTTTATCCACTGGTATATTTCAGTCTATCGACTCACCTCCTCAGACGTCACCCATATGAGAAAAAGAGAGAGAACCGGAGCATCAGGTGCAGGCATGCAATGGTGCTGTCATATACAAGGTGTATTGTGCAGACTTACCCGGATCCTGTCGTGGGTCCGCAGGTAAACCTGCAGTCCTTGCTCCACGATCCAGTGTGTGTGGGTATAAGGGTGTTGGTCTGGCTAGACCATATATACACTATAAATGTAGATGCTTGGGAGTAAAAACTGTTTTATTGCCTGTCCACACACCTAAGTGCTTCATGTGCTACAGGTATAGTAAAATGGCAATAGTAAACATACAGACATATAGTAGTGCAAGTATGGAAGTTCAGGGGTTAAGAGTCAGTATGTGGTAGGTGTATAGAACTACTTACCTTAAGGTATCTGACGGACGTCTTTCATCGGGAAGCTGTGAAGGAAGAAAGGAGACAGGTGTTGATTTAAGTCCAATGTATAAATGTCGATTTATAAGTACTGTGTAAATATTTGAATCCAAACAAAACATTTCATTATACAAATTATATATTAGGGCAACCCTAGGATAGCCCTTATAAAATAGCCTAGGTAGAGGCACACAATATAAGGATAAAATATATACATATATAGCTAGCATCCTTAGAATTGGTGGGGCTACAATGGGAAGACAGAGCAGTGCAGATGGGCAAAGACAGATTGGTGTGGATAAGGGAATACACACTAACACAAATAGCAGAACACACAACAGTAGGGATTGGGGAAGACATTAGTGTGGATGGGTAGGAAGACAGAGTAGTGAGGGTGGGGGCAGGAGACAGAGTTGCACAGTTGGGGGGACAGAGTGGTGCAGATGGAGGAAGACAGAGTGCCACAGAGGAAAGGAAGACAGCGGCGTGGCTTAGGGGAAGGCAGTGGTGCAGAAGGAAACAGAGTGGCATGGATGCAGGGCAGTGCGGATGGAGAAAGACAGATTGGTGCGGATGAGAGAACACAGACTAGCACAGTTCAGGGACCACACAGCAGTAGGGATTGGGGAAGACAGATTGGTGTGGATGAGGAGGAAGACAGAGTGGTGCGGGTGGTGGGGGGAGACAGAGTTGCATGGTTGGGGGACCAGAGTAGTGCAGATGGAGGAAGAAAGAGTGCCACAGATGAGAGAAAGACAGCAACGTGGCTGTGGAGAAGGCATGGATGCAGGGCGGTGCGGCTGGGGAAAACATTGGTGCGGATGAGGGAACACAGACTATCACAGTTGGGAGACCACACAGCAGTAGGGATTGGGGAATATATAGCAGCATGGAGGCATATGGGAAAGAAAGTGTACATGTATAGACAGAGGGCCTGATTCAGAGCCGGACGCTCTGAACAAGCGCCCGCTCTGAATCAGTGCGTTTTTTTTTTTTTTTTTGGTGCATCCTCCTGGACGCTCGCATAGCTGTGGGTTACCATCCACAGCTTATGCGAGCATCCATGATGATGGTTGCGATGGTCAAGACCAGCGGGCTTGCGACGAGACCCTGCGGTATGGTCTTGGTGACCGCAAGCCCTGGAGTGATTTTGGCTCTATTAGAGCCAAAATCACTCCCACTGACATCACTAGTGATGTCAGTGGGGCCGGACCCAGACGGTAGGTGTTCCCATGGGAACACCTCCGTCTGGGCAGCCACGCCCCAGCACGCCCACCTAAAGGGGCGTGCTGTCACGCACCATTGACAGCATGCCCCCTTTGGTGCGAGACCCCGAGCGACGGCATCCCTGTCGCTCACCGGGTCTCGCGCATGCGCACGACGGAGCAGCCTCCGTCGTGTGCATGCGCATTTGTGTACCATCGACCCGCTTGCGAGCGTCCTGCGCTCGCGAGCGGGTCTGAATAAGACCCAGAGTATGATATTTTTAAAAATAAGGGAGCTGAACATGTATTCTAAATGAGATAAATGTATGCAGTGAGAACGATGTTGGAAGCCAGTGAGATTGTTTTGGTGATCAAATAGGAAGATTGTGGGCACTGAGTGGGCTGTGGGAGCCACATAACTGCTCAAACCTCTGTTGCATAGACTGCATGTGTGTATTCCAATGAGCACACAATTCTGTGAATTAGCAGCTCCACCATTTTGTGAGTGACAGCAATCTCATTCTGTGAGAGTGCTGAATCTGCCATTAACCACAGGGTGTGATGGCATACCATATCCGTATTGCACAAGGAACACCTAAGGGCCCCCCCCCGCCCGGGCAAGCACAGCAATGCTTTGTAATCCGGAGCCTGCACATTTATAGAATCCTATGGTGGCTGATTTTGTGATCAATGTAATATCTGTTACAGTCCCTAGTACATATATTCAGGGGGTGCCTAATATTTGTGGGTAGCCCCCAAAAATGACTGTTTTCAGGGAAAACTCGCAAATATTTGTATATTTTACCATATAATAAAAAAATGTTTGATGTAATCATTGCCAGTCTCTCCATTCCTTACTGACTGCTACTCTCACAGGGTCCACACATTATTACTGATATGACTGTTACTGTCCTGTCCTGCTGGTGCTGTATAGCTGCTAAACACAATCATATATTATATACAGCAGTCTTGGAGAGAGACAAAATGGAGAAGTTGTCCAAAGCCACCAATCAGCTTCTAATGCCGGGTACACACTAGACAATATGTCTGATTCCGCGGATTGTGCCATCATATCGGGCACATTGTCTAGTGTGTACCCACTATGCAAGCCCCCGCTGTTACCACTCCAGTCCCTGTGTCCATAGGCTGTTGCTTTGTCCATCCACTCCCTGTGTCCAGTGGCTTCTGTGTCCAGCCCCTCCACCTCCAGTGGCTGTTGCTGTGCTGTGTCCAGTCCAGTACCCTTAAGGTCTCATTCAGACCTGCTCGGAAGCGGAGCCCCGTAGCAAGTGAGAAATTCACTCGCTTCGGGGCTCGCTACAAACGTGGCGGCTGTCAATGTTGATCGACAGCTCGCCCCGTTTTGTAGGCGGGGTAGGGGGGTGGCTGGACAAATGGAGGTGTTCCTGAAGGAACACCTGCCGTTTGTTGGCGGCCCTACTGACATCACCAGGGATGTCAGAAGTGAGCTTCCGGCTCTATTAGAGCCAAAAGCTCACTGGGGCTTGCGGCAGATGAGACCCTACCACAAGGGTCTCGTCGCAAGCCCGATGGTTGCGACCATCACAACCATCAACTGGCCACTCGCAAAAAAAGTGTCCGCCCTGATTCAGAGCGAGCGCTCGCTTTTTGCGAGCGGCTTTGAGTGAGGTCCTTAGTGTTAAACACTGTTAATATTGGCCAAGCTAGATTTACAGTACAGGCAGATAGCAAATCATAGACTACTAATACTATAATCATTCCTACACTTTAAAAAAGGAATCAAACTGTCACACAGTGGTACCGAACTGTGATTCCGCAGTCCATCCCCCACTGCAATATAAGCCGTGTGACTCCGCAGTCCATACCCCACTTCAATACAAGCAGTGTGACTCAGCAGTTGCCATTGCGGAAAAAGTAAAAAAACCAATTGTTAAAAAATATTTTTTTTTTGTTCATACAACCTGTGTGCGCTGTCCCCCAATGCGTTTTGTTAATGTACATATAAGCACTGTGAATACACGCAGTGTCAGCTGAGCTGCAAATTTAAAACAGTGGAAAAAAACATTCTATTGTTTGTACTACGTCAGTGCGCTGTCCCCCAGTGTGTTTTGTTCATGCACATATAAGTGCTGTGACTGCACGCAGTGTCAGCTGAGCTGCAAATTTAAAAAAATAAAAATAAAATATTTATTTATTTCTACTGTTGTTTGTACTACGTCTGTGTATTCTTTGATTACTTAATAATGGATAATGACCATTTGAGAGAAGAGTAGAAGCAGCTACCAAATGCTAGCGCTGCAGCTGCTGCCACCAGTCATCATGATGAACCCGATACTAGTCCTTCAACGTCATCTATTAAAGCATCAGGGCATCTGAAATAAAAAAAATCAATATATTACAGTGTTAAAGAAAAAACACCTCCAATAAAGAGAAAGTTTATTGCAGAAAAATATAAAATTGCCAACATGCTATTCACCACACGTAGTGGCAAGGAAGGGCTCAGGCCTTGGCCTTGTATTTATGAGTGGTGGTTTTGCAACTACTGTCAATGAGGCATCTTCTTATGTCTCTCATGATGATGATGCAAGCCCTTCTCAGTCACTGCGTAGAAGAGGTGTCAAAATACTCAATACTAGAAAATCAGTGCAAAAAAAAAAGAAGTAAAACCACTAAGCCAGTAGAACTAACTGTGTGTTCAGGAATGTCAAAAATCCCAGAGGAGAGTCTAAGTGTGTCCGCGAGTGCTACAGTATGTGTAAGCCTGACCATTCTGAAATAGTAGAGAAGCCTCCTTCCTCAATTTCTGCACCCTCTGCAAGAAGTTGCTGACCAAGACATTGAGGATGCTACAGTAGAAGTGCAACAGGATGAGGGGGATATTTGTGTAACTGATGCAGGAGCTAATTAGGATGTTAATGATGAGGATGTTGATGATGATGATGTTAATAACGAGGATTTTGATGATGATGATGAATACCTTTGTGCAAGTGAGGCATCAGTGGAAGCAGATCTTGTCTGTAATAAGAGATGAGCGGGTTCGGATTCTAGAGATCCGAACCCACCCGAATTTAGCATAACCGAGTCAGACCCAAGCAGGCTCTGATGTTCCCGTCTTACTCGGATCTCCCAAATCGAGGCAAAATAATAGAGATGAAATCTTGCAGTTCACGAGCTTTCGTCTCTATGATCAATGTAGTATATAAGGGACCACGTGACGGATGCCAATTCACTCCGGCTGTGGAGACTGAACAGGGATGGTGGGTAGTGTAGAGCTGGGAGAAGTGCTGGTGCTATCTGCTGTGTCCTGGGCTGGTGACTGCTGATCCATTCTGGTCTCTGGTCATGGTACTGTCACTGTGCTGTCCGCTGATCCATCTCAGCTGTCTGCTGTGTTCTGGGCTGGTGACTGCTGATCCATTCTGGTCTCTGGTCACGGTGCTGTCACAGTCACTGTGCTGTCTGCTGATCCATCTGGGCTGTCTGCTGTATCCTGGGCTTGTGCTGTGTCCATATCTGGGCCCAAGTTCTGGACTACAAAAAAAAAAGTGTCTTTTATATTTTTCTGTGTGTGTGTAACTGCAGTAGTGCACAAGATCCAGCCCAACTCCAGTCGCGCTAAAAACAAAAAAAATCAATCAAAGTGTCTTTTATATTTTTCTGTGTGTGCGTGCGTGCGTGTTAGAGTTAACTGCAGTAGCGCACAAGAGCCAGCCAGCAACGCAAGTTGCAACCTTGTGCTACCCGACTCCAGTCGTTCTCCAAAAAAAAACCAATAAAAGTGTCTTATATTTTTTTCTTCTGTGTGTGCGCGTGCGTGTTAGGGTTAACCGCAGTAGCGCCCAAGAGCCAGCCAGCAACACAAGTTGCAACCTTGTGCTGCCCGACTCCAGTTGTGATCAATCGGTGCTCTGGGCCCAAGTTCTTCTGGAGCTGACAAAAAATAAAAATCATCATGTCTTTTTTTCTAATATTTTTGTGTGTGCGCACGACTGCACTTGTGTGAATTTTGTAACCGCACCTTGACTGCATTATTGGTGATTGTGACACTGCTTCAAGACTGCAGAAAATATGGAGGGCTGTCACATGACAGGAGGGCAAGGCCAAGAACCACATGTTGTAGCTGCCGCCAGCAGTGCAAGGCCCGTCAACTTCCTCATCCTCTATGAAGGCCCATGCCCCATGCCCTTAAGTCACGCCATCAAAATGGTAAAGCAAGTTTTACTGAAGTTAAGAAAAAAAAACTGAAAGAATATTTGCCTTTAAATAAACAAAAAATTGGCAATATGCCATTCACTACACGAATTGGCAAGGAAAGGATAAGGCCTTGGCCTTTCTCTATGAAGACTGCTGATAGCCCTTCTGTTTGTAGTAGTAGTAGTAGTGGTGGTCCAATTAAAAATGTGAAAGTTGTTAAGACAGCTTCGGGAAAACCAACTGTGTGCCCTGAGAAATCGAAATCACAAATCCATGAGGAGAGTGCAAGTGTGTCCGCTGTTGCCATGTGTGAGCCCAACCTAAATACTAGTGTACTGGAGAATCCTCCAAGTTCCAAAAATTGTGTGCCCTCTGTAAATGTGGTTAAGGGCAGTTAACATCTTGCACACGTAGTCATTGAGGATGCTTCTGTGGAATTGCACATGGAGGAGGAGGATATTATGGTAGTTGAAGGTGCTAAGGATGATGAGGATGTTGATGATGAAGATGTTGGTGATGAGGATGTTGATGCTGAGGATGTCCTTTGTGTAAGTAAGGCAACAGCTGTTACCCATGGTTTGAAAAAGCCAAAGCCCATTGTTGTCATGCCGGGACAAAAGACAAAAAAATCTACTTCTCACGTGTGGAATTATTTCCATCCCAATCCGGACAACAGTTGTCAAGCCATATGTGCCCATTGCCATACAAGAGTGAGTACAGGGAGGGACCTAAACCACCTAGAAACCTCCTCCTTGTTACGTCACTTGGAGCGCATTCATCAAATATCAAAGTGTATGTCGCCAAGTTCCAAAACTCAAAACGTAACAAGTCCATTGTCAGCTATCAGCTCCCTCTTTGTGAGATCCAAGCGCCTTCAATCTCCAACACCAACACCTGCATCATCAGCATCCTCATTCGTCATCGGAAGTAGCCCTGCTGCATCCAATGTTGGTATTCGAAGCATGATTGACTCCTCTCCTATCTGTGATTCCTCAGAAGGATCCTTGATGACTACGCCTGTTGCTGCTGCTGTTGCTGTCAGTGGATCTTCATCCCAGAAGGGGACCAGGAAGAAGATTACTTGTGGCGTATCCTCCAAAAAACAATTAACTGTCAAACAATTGTTTGCAAGGGCAAACAAGTATGACAGCAATCACCCATTTGCACAGCAGATTACTGATGCCATAACAGCTATGCTGGTATTAGATGTGTGTCAAGTATCTGCCATTACTGCAGTGGGTTTTGAACAATTAATTAAGGTCCTGTGTCCTCACTACCAGATCCCTCCTAGATTCCACTTCACTAGAACAGCAATTCCAAGTCTGTACAAGGACATTAACAAAAACCTTATTAATGTCCTCAGAAATGCCGTTGTACCCACTGCCCACTTGACCACTGATATGTGGACAAGTGGGACAGGTCAAACTAAGGATTACATGACTGTGACAGCCACTGGGTAGGTGTATTGCCTACAACAGCAGCAGCAACAGATACAGAGGCAGGCTGCATTTTGTATAACTGGTTTCACTAAGAGGCATACCGCTGAGAACCTCTTAGAAAAACTCAGGGAAATCAATGCTAAATGGCTTACCCCACTTGCACTCTCCTCAGGATTTGTGATTTCGGACAATGCCACCAATATTGTTAGATCATTACATGTGGGCGAATTCCAACACGTCCCATGTTTTGATCACACAATTAATTTGGTGGTGCAACGTTTTTTAAAAACTGACACGGTCGTGCAGGAGATGCTCTCGGTGGCCCGCAAAATATCCAGACATTTTAGACATTCGGCGACCGCTTGTCGAAGATTGCATGACCAGCAGGTACTGTTAAATTTTCCCTTCCATCAGCTGAAACAAGAGGTAGTAACTTCTTGAATTCTACCCTCTATATGCTTCAGTGGATGGAGGAACAGCAAAAGGCCATCCAGGCCTATACAACGGACTATGACATAGGCCGTGGAGGGGGAATGCACCTTACTCAAGTGCAGTGGAGAATAATTTCTGTGTTGTGCAAGGTTTCAAACCCTTTGAACTTGCCATACGTGAAGTTAGTTCAGACACTGCCAGCTTGAGTCAGGTCATTCCTCTCATCAGACTTTTGCAAAAACAGCTGGAGAATCTGAAGGAGGAGTTGAAAAGGAGCGATTGCACAAAGTATGTCAGACTTATGGATCAAGCCCTTGATTCACTGCACTAGGATCCAAGAGTCGTCAATCTATTGAAATCTGAGAAATAAATTTTGGCCACCATTCTGGATCCTAGGTTTAAGTCCTACCTTGTGAGTTTTTTTCCAACTGACCAAAATCTAAAACTATGCAAAGAGCTGTTGGTCAAAAAAATGGTCAGCTGCTGCCGCATGTGAAACGCCATCATCTCCTCCTTCAGTTTCAACAGCTGCCAGGAAACACCTCAATTTTCCTTACAGAATGCCTGCTGGTCATTCAGATCGTTCACCAAAAAATGACATCTGGTCGTGCCTGAGAGAACTGCCTACTAGTGACATGTTGTCAGAGATAACAACCTAATAGACATGTCAGACAGTCCCTTTCAGTACTGGCAGGAAAAAGAGGCAATTTGGAGTCCCATACACAAACTAACTTTGCTTAACTTAAGTTGCCCACCCTCCAGTGTGTACTCCTTAAGAGTTTTCAGTGCAGCTGGCAACCTTGTCAGTGATTGGCATAGGTTACTTCCTCAAAATGTGGAAAAGATGATGTTCATTAAAATGAATTACAAATTCTACGAGGAAGACGTCCACCAACAATTACATAAAAAAATTACAGAGGCGCCTATGGTGGATTCCAGTGGGGACAACTTGTAATGTAAAGCCAGTTTGTGTATGGGATCAGCTTGTTTTATGGGGGGTCCAAACAAAACAATAATTTCAGCCAGAATTGGCAGTCCTTGTCGCTGAAATGATTGGTTTGTTAAACTGTCCTCCTTCATATACAACATAAGGGTGGGTGGGAGGGCCCAAGGACTATTCCATCTTGCACCTTTTAGCTTTCCATTATGTGCTGGTTGTGGCATTGCTGCCTGACATTTTAAATTAATGTTATGGTTGGTTTAGGAACCAATGATTTATTTTTAAATTAATTTATGATCAATTTAACAGCCAGGGGCTGCACCCAATGAATTGTTTTAAAATTAATTTATGATCAATTTAACAGCCAAGGCCTGCACCCAATGAATTGTTTTTAAATTAATTTATGATCAATTTAACAGCCAGGGGCTGCACCCAATGAATTGTTTTTTAATTTATTTATGATCAATTTAACAGCCCGGGGGCTGCAACCAATGAAATGATTTTTAATTTATTTATTATAAATTTTACACCTGGCTGTCACTGTCATCGGAGTAGCTGCGCAGGGATGATGTGCTCCTGCCTGTCGAGGGGCTGCTGCCCAAAATAATAAATAAACACATTTTTTGTGTGCGTGTCAGCCACACCTGTCATCGGCATAGAGAATGCATGAATATTGCAACGAAAACCTTTTTTTTTTTTTAAGCTATAGGGTTACAAAAAGTTTTTTTTTTTAATCTTAAATTTAGCAGAAATGTTATCCTAACAGCTTATAAAGTTATATGCTCTAAAAAACTAAAGCCTATGGGGTATATTCAATTGGTCACAAGGTTTTGCAAGGAAAAAAACTCGCGCCCCTCGCAGCCAATTTTGAAATTCCGCGGGTATGTACGCTCCCGATACCCGTGGGATTCAATTAAAAAAATAGTGGTCGCGGGGTTTTCATCACTGAAAACCAAAATAAAGTCACTTACCTGCCCAGGTCTCCGTGGCAGCCGGCAGCCTCCCCTTTCTCTTCTTACTGGAGAGGGGGTTGCTGGGAGTCCCGGGGGCTGATGGGAGGAGCAAGGGCTGCTGGAAATGTAGTTCTCCCACACTTACATACAGCACACACACTGACATACTCACTGCTGCTGCAGAAGAGCTGGCTCCCGACGCTGGATGCAGAAGATGAGAAGACAGCGCTTCGGAAAGTGAGTATTTAAGGACTAATTAAGCTAATTGGATACTTCCAATTTCTTAATTAGTCCTCTGGAGGAGTGCCGAAGGGGTGTCAGAGCAAGTCAACGTGATTTTTCCTAAAAACATAGATTTTAGGAAAAATCACGCTTGCTCAGGAGGTGCGCAAAAAAAAACTCGGCGCGTGTTTTTTAATGAACCACGCACCAAATAGAATAGCAAAAAACCCGCACCTGCAGGAAAAACCTCACAGGTGCGGGTTTTTTGCTATTCCCGCACACAATTGAATATGCCCCTATATTTGTAAAAAAAACTAAAGCCTAATTCAGCCAAAAGAGACTGACACCACGGCTAAACATAAGAGTCACCTTCTGGATGTGAATTGTCTCATTTGCATGGGGAAAACACAATCCTCAGATGAGATGGATCTCAGCCAGTGGACAACATTGAAATCAGCATTAAAAAGTCACAATGGAAGACTACAGTGTGGAGAATCTTTCTTCACAGTCAGGAGGGGCCTCAGAGAACATGAAAAAAGATGCTCTAGGTGCTGAACTTCAAGGGATTTCGCCATCATATTCTGCAGTGTGGAAAGGTTTCATTCACATGTTTTCTATAAAGTAGTTCAAAGTTACAGCTTTCAAAGTGTCTGGCTATAACATCCACCTTTGCCAGGAATTACCAAAGATTATAACAAGCAAAGGATTCATCTGTCCGGAATCTGTCTGGGAGGGAATTCATGGATCATATTTGGCCTGAATGCACAAAGACATCCAGTGATTCTGTCACTGTGTTCTGTAGCCCACTTTATTCCTACCTGAATCGCAAACTGAAATATGGAATAGTAAGCACAGACAACATGGAGGCCTTTGTTATTCCGCTGCCTGCATGCCAACCAATACCTCCCAGACTACACCCACTGGGGGGACCAGGTCTTGATAATGACCATCTGTTGCTAGGGCTTCTTCTTCCAAACCATCCATCCTGGACTTCCTGTCCAAAAAGGGTAAGCAGGGTACAGAAAGAGGAGCTAGATGTCCCCAATAACATTTTTTTTCTTCTATCATAGATGATGTGGAGAGTTAAGAGCTTCAGATGTTGGCTCCCACCTATTTGGCTTCCCTCCAGAGAACAGAGCTCTGTTCCTCAGGAAGTGTCTATGCCTGAGCTGATAGGTAGGTAGTCTCTGTTGGTAAACACCCTTCAGGATATGGCAACCCAGAATAACAACAACTATAATAATGTGTTCACTGATTACCAGCCTGATCCCTTAACAGCAACATACCCCATATGGCCAACTCATCATTACAAGACACCCAGTTTGCAGCCTCCTCTTCCTTATGACACTAATCCAGTCACCATGGTTGATCAATCAGCCATGTGTGGTCCACCCAATTTTTGGCCTTCTACATTCTAAGTTTCTAACATTCACATACCTAAGAGAAGTGGACAGTGGGAACAATGTCCCTGTACAGGTTGGGAAATTCTGTTACAGAACAGAAGGTTTGCAAAGGATTATTTAAGTCAATTGTCTATTTATTTTTGGAAAGCATGCTTCCTGGTACCCTTCTGGGATGAAAAAATTCAACTCCCAGCAAGCAGGCATGGGGCTCAAGAAAGAATTCCCAGGAAAGACACAACGTAATACTTAAACCTTAGCTCTGAAATGTTGCATTTGATGTTCTGTTCTGCTTGTTCACAATATATCTCATATGGTTAAGTGGACAGTGGGAACAATGGCAGTTTGCAGGCCACTAACTAACTATGTTTTTTTATATCCCTCTACAGGTTGGGAAATGCCTTTATAGAAGATTTGCAAAGCATTATTTAAGGCAATTGTTTATTTATTTTTGAAAAGCACAATTACTGGTCCCCCTTGTGAGCTGTGAGGTGGTCAAAATTGACTGGAAATGAGTGGAAATAAATGTTATTGAGGTTATTAATACTGTAGGAACAAAAAAGCCCATTTTATGTGATTTTAGCTGTTTTTTGGATTTTTTAAGAAAAACAAAACACAAAAACAAAACATGAAGGTGAGGTTTTGGCAAAACCAATCCAGATCCAAAACCAGGGGAGATCCAGATCCAAAACTAAAACATGAGGGTCGGCACACATCTCTAATTGTCATGCCTGGACATAAGACAAAAAAATCCACCTCTAATTGTCTTGCCATCTGTAGCATTTGTAAAGCCACGGTAAGCAGAGGTAGGGACTCAAACCATCTAGGAACCTCCTCCATGTTACGTCTTTGCAGCGGTGCATGAAAAGTTTCTGGCAAAATCAGAAACTTACACTAAAAAAGTAACAACAAACAGTCCTTCGTCAGCTAGCTCCCTTCTCTCTGCTAGATTCAAACACCTGCAATCTCCACCACCAACATCTTCATCATCAATATCCTCAATGATGATCGGAACTAGTCAATGCATCCAATTTGATAAGGCTAAGCGAGTCCTCCCCTATCCAGGATTCTTCAGAAGAAGAAGTTAGGCCTGCTGCTGCTGGGGGTGGATCTTCACCCCAGAAGGGGACCAAGAACTACTAGTAGAAGTTTAAAAAAATAATTGACTGTAAAACAGTGCTTTAATCGAGGTAGCAAGTATGATGTCTGTCACCCAGTTGCACAGCAGATCACTGACGCCATAACAGCTATGTTGGTATTAGATCTGCGTCCAATATCTGTCATTAATGCAGTGGGTTTTAGACAGTTAATTGAGGTCCAGTGTCCCCACTACCAAATCCCATCTAGATTCCACTTCACTAGAAAAGCAATTCCCCACCTGTACATGGACGTTAAAAAAGTTAATTAGTTCCCTCCAAAATGTTGTTGTACCCACTGTCCTCATAACCACAGATCTGTGGACAAGCAGAACAGGGCAAACTAAAGATTACATGACTGTTACAGCCCACTGGGTGGGCATATTGCCTCTTTCAGTAGCACTAACAGCAGCAGCATCTAACAGCGCCAGCTCATTCTGGCAGGCTACTCTCTGTATCACCAGCTTCACTAACAGGCAAACTGGTGTCAACCTCTTAGAAAAACTTAGGGAGGTCATTGCAAAATGGCTTAATCTGCTTGGACTCGCCTCGGGATTTGTGATTTCTAACAATGCCACAAATATTGTCAGAGCATTACAGCTGGGTGATTTCAAACACATCCCATGTTTTGCTCACACAATCAATTTGGTGGTGCATATTTTTTTTTTAAATGACAGGGCCGTGCAGGAGATGCTGTATGTGACCTGAAAAATTTCGGAACATTTTTGGCATTCAGCTGCTGCATGTAGAGGCCTTTGTTATTCCGCTGCCTGCATGCCAACCAATACCTCCCAGACTACACCCACTGGGGGGACCAGGCCTTGATAATGACCATCTGTTGCTAGGGCTTCTTCTTCCAAACCATCCATCCTGGACTTCCTGTCCAAAAAGGGTAAGCAGGGTACAGAAAGAGGAGCTAGATGTCCCCAATAACATTTTTTTTCTTCTATCATAGATGATGTGGAGAGTTAAGAGCTTCAGATGTTGGCTCCCACCTATTTGGCTTCCCTCCAGAGAACAGAGCTCTGTTCCTCAGGAAGTGTCTATGCCTGAGCTGATAGGTAGGTAGTCTCTGTTGGTAAACACCCTTCAGGATATGGCAACCCAGAATAACAACAACTATAATAATGTGTTCACTGATTACCAGCCTGATCCCTTAACAGCAACATACCCCATATGGCCAACTCATCATTACAAGACACCCAGTTTGCAGCCTCCTCTTCCTTATGACACTAATCCAGTCACCATGGTTGATCAATCAGCCATGTGTGGTCCACCCAATTTTTGGCCTTCTACATTCTAAGTTTCTAACATTCACATACCTAAGAGAAGTGGACAGTGGGAACAATGTCCCTGTACAGGTTGGGAAATTCTGTTACAGAACAGAAGGTTTGCAAAGGATTATTTAAGTCAATTGTCTATTTATTTTTGGAAAGCATGCTTCCTGGTACCCTTCTGGGATGAAAAAATTCAACTCCCAGCAAGCAGGCATGGGGCTCAAGAAAGAATTCCCAGGAAAGACACAACGTAATACTTAAACCTTAGCTCTGAAATGTTGCATTTGATGTTCTGTTCTGCTTGTTCACAATATATCTCATATGGTTAAGTGGACAGTGGGAACAATGGCAGTTTGCAGGCCACTAACTAACTATGTTTTTTTATATCCCTCTACAGGTTGGGAAATGCCTTTATAGAAGATTTGCAAAGCATTATTTAAGGCAATTGTTTATTTATTTTTGAAAAGCACAATTACTGGTCCCCCTTGTGAGCTGTGAGGTGGTCAAAATTGACTGGAAATGAGTGGAAATAAATGTTATTGAGGTTATTAATACTGTAGGAACAAAAAAGCCCATTTTATGTGATTTTAGCTGTTTTTTGGATTTTTTAAGAAAAACAAAACACAAAAACAAAACATGAAGGTGAGGTTTTGGCAAAACCAATCCAGATCCAAAACCAGGGGAGATCCAGATCCAAAACTAAAACATGAGGGTCGGCACACATCTCTAATTGTCATGCCTGGACATAAGACAAAAAAATCCACCTCTAATTGTCTTGCCATCTGTAGCATTTGTAAAGCCACGGTAAGCAGAGGTAGGGACTCAAACCATCTAGGAACCTCCTCCATGTTACGTCTTTGCAGCGGTGCATGAAAAGTTTCTGGCAAAATCAGAAACTTACACTAAAAAAGTAACAACAAACAGTCCTTCGTCAGCTAGCTCCCTTCTCTCTGCTAGATTCAAACACCTGCAATCTCCACCACCAACATCTTCATCATCAATATCCTCAATGATGATCGGAACTAGTCAATGCATCCAATTTGATAAGGCTAAGCGAGTCCTCCCCTATCCAGGATTCTTCAGAAGAAGAAGTTAGGCCTGCTGCTGCTGGGGGTGGATCTTCACCCCAGAAGGGGACCAAGAACTACTAGTAGAAGTTTAAAAAAATAATTGACTGTAAAACAGTGCTTTAATCGAGGTAGCAAGTATGATGTCTGTCACCCAGTTGCACAGCAGATCACTGACGCCATAACAGCTATGTTGGTATTAGATCTGCGTCCAATATCTGTCATTAATGCAGTGGGTTTTAGACAGTTAATTGAGGTCCAGTGTCCCCACTACCAAATCCCATCTAGATTCCACTTCACTAGAAAAGCAATTCCCCACCTGTACATGGACGTTAAAAAAGTTAATTAGTTCCCTCCAAAATGTTGTTGTACCCACTGTCCTCATAACCACAGATCTGTGGACAAGCAGAACAGGGCAAACTAAAGATTACATGACTGTTACAGCCCACTGGGTGGGCATATTGCCTCTTTCAGTAGCACTAACAGCAGCAGCATCTAACAGCGCCAGCTCATTCTGGCAGGCTACTCTCTGTATCACCAGCTTCACTAACAGGCAAACTGGTGTCAACCTCTTAGAAAAACTTAGGGAGGTCATTGCAAAATGGCTTAATCTGCTTGGACTCGCCTCGGGATTTGTGATTTCTAACAATGCCACAAATATTGTCAGAGCATTACAGCTGGGTGATTTCAAACACATCCCATGTTTTGCTCACACAATCAATTTGGTGGTGCATATTTTTTTTTTAAATGACAGGGCCGTGCAGGAGATGCTGTATGTGACCTGAAAAATTTCGGAACATTTTTGGCATTCAGCTGCTGCATGTAGAGGCCTTTGTTATTCCGCTGCCTGCATGCCAACCAATACCTCCCAGACTACACCCACTGGGGGGACCAGGCCTTGATAATGACCATCTGTTGCTAGGGCTTCTTCTTCCAAACCATCCATCCTGGACTTCCTGTCCAAAAAGGGTAAGCAGGGTACAGAAAGAGGAGCTAGATGTCCCCAATAACATTTTTTTTCTTCTATCATAGATGATGTGGAGAGTTAAGAGCTTCAGATGTTGGCTCCCACCTATTTGGCTTCCCTCCAGAGAACAGAGCTCTGTTCCTCAGGAAGTGTCTATGCCTGAGCTGATAGGTAGGTAGTCTCTGTTGGTAAACACCCTTCAGGATATGGCAACCCAGAATAACAACAACTATAATAATGTGTTCACTGATTACCAGCCTGATCCCTTAACAGCAACATACCCCATATGGCCAACTCATCATTACAAGACACCCAGTTTGCAGCCTCCTCTTCCTTATGACACTAATCCAGTCACCATGGTTGATCAATCAGCCATGTGTGGTCCACCCAATTTTTGGCCTTCTACATTCTAAGTTTCTAACATTCACATACCTAAGAGAAGTGGACAGTGGGAACAATGTCCCTGTACAGGTTGGGAAATTCTGTTACAGAACAGAAGGTTTGCAAAGGATTATTTAAGTCAATTGTCTATTTATTTTTGGAAAGCATGCTTCCTGGTACCCTTCTGGGATGAAAAAATTCAACTCCCAGCAAGCAGGCATGGGGCTCAAGAAAGAATTCCCAGGAAAGACACAACGTAATACTTAAACCTTAGCTCTGAAATGTTGCATTTGATGTTCTGTTCTGCTTGTTCACAATATATCTCATATGGTTAAGTGGACAGTGGGAACAATGGCAGTTTGCAGGCCACTAACTAACTATGTTTTTTTATATCCCTCTACAGGTTGGGAAATGCCTTTATAGAAGATTTGCAAAGCATTATTTAAGGCAATTGTTTATTTATTTTTGAAAAGCACAATTACTGGTCCCCCTTGTGAGCTGTGAGGTGGTCAAAATTGACTGGAAATGAGTGGAAATAAATGTTATTGAGGTTATTAATACTGTAGGAACAAAAAAGCCCATTTTATGTGATTTTAGCTGTTTTTTGGATTTTTTAAGAAAAACAAAACACAAAAACAAAACATGAAGGTGAGGTTTTGGCAAAACCAATCCAGATCCAAAACCAGGGGAGATCCAGATCCAAAACTAAAACATGAGGGTCGGCACACATCTCTAATTGTCATGCCTGGACATAAGACAAAAAAATCCACCTCTAATTGTCTTGCCATCTGTAGCATTTGTAAAGCCACGGTAAGCAGAGGTAGGGACTCAAACCATCTAGGAACCTCCTCCATGTTACGTCTTTGCAGCGGTGCATGAAAAGTTTCTGGCAAAATCAGAAACTTACACTAAAAAAGTAACAACAAACAGTCCTTCGTCAGCTAGCTCCCTTCTCTCTGCTAGATTCAAACACCTGCAATCTCCACCACCAACATCTTCATCATCAATATCCTCAATGATGATCGGAACTAGTCAATGCATCCAATTTGATAAGGCTAAGCGAGTCCTCCCCTATCCAGGATTCTTCAGAAGAAGAAGTTAGGCCTGCTGCTGCTGGGGGTGGATCTTCACCCCAGAAGGGGACCAAGAACTACTAGTAGAAGTTTAAAAAAATAATTGACTGTAAAACAGTGCTTTAATCGAGGTAGCAAGTATGATGTCTGTCACCCAGTTGCACAGCAGATCACTGACGCCATAACAGCTATGTTGGTATTAGATCTGCGTCCAATATCTGTCATTAATGCAGTGGGTTTTAGACAGTTAATTGAGGTCCAGTGTCCCCACTACCAAATCCCATCTAGATTCCACTTCACTAGAAAAGCAATTCCCCACCTGTACATGGACGTTAAAAAAGTTAATTAGTTCCCTCCAAAATGTTGTTGTACCCACTGTCCTCATAACCACAGATCTGTGGACAAGCAGAACAGGGCAAACTAAAGATTACATGACTGTTACAGCCCACTGGGTGGGCATATTGCCTCTTTCAGTAGCACTAACAGCAGCAGCATCTAACAGCGCCAGCTCATTCTGGCAGGCTACTCTCTGTATCACCAGCTTCACTAACAGGCAAACTGGTGTCAACCTCTTAGAAAAACTTAGGGAGGTCATTGCAAAATGGCTTAATCTGCTTGGACTCGCCTCGGGATTTGTGATTTCTAACAATGCCACAAATATTGTCAGAGCATTACAGCTGGGTGATTTCAAACACATCCCATGTTTTGCTCACACAATCAATTTGGTGGTGCATATTTTTTTTTTAAATGACAGGGCCGTGCAGGAGATGCTGTATGTGACCTGAAAAATTTCGGAACATTTTTGGCATTCAGCTGCTGCATGTAGAAGACTGCAGCACCTGCAAGAACAGTTTAATTTGCCCTGCCACCAGCTGAAGCAAGAGGTAGTAACAAGGTGGAATTCCACCCTTTATATGCTTCAGCGGATGGAGGAACAGCAAAAAGCAATCCAAAGCAACATGACATAGGGAGAATGTACAGCACATTGGATACTTTCCATGTTGTGCACAGTGCTGAAACCCCACAAAGTTGTCACCAGTGAAGTGAGTTCAGGCACTGCCAGCTTGAGTCAAGTGATACCCCTAATTAGACTTTTGGAAAATAAGCTTGAGAAACTGAAGGAGGAGCTGAAACGAAGCTATTCCGCTAAGTATGTTGGACTTGTAGATCAAGGGCCTGATTCAGCAAGGAACGCAGGCTAGCAGACGCACACACTCAGCCGCTGTGAGAATATGCTAATCAATACATACGCATGGAGAACGCAGCACAAGATGCAGATGCCCAGTCCCATATTAAACCGCCCATCTCCCTTTACTCAAAGCCTGATTTATATGCAAGATAGCATAGACATCGGTAACATCGAGAACCATCAACCACATTTGCATAATAGTGGTTGACCAGACCACACGCAGGATCTTGGCAACTTCCTGTGTGCACGGCGTCTCATCACTGCATCTGCAGCGCACTGGCTTAATTATGCATGCCCCTAATATGGCGTCCCAATGCACAGGTATGCCTGCTTTCGCCCGACCATCCCCCATCACCACCCACAAACGGCACTTCCTGTCAATCATCTGAAGAGGGCTGCATACATTCTGCGTAAGTCTGTGTACGCTTACCAATCAAACTGGCTAGTTTACGCATGCGCAATGTGATGCATACACATGCACAGTACAAAACCATTGGCCAAGTGCATGCATTCTTTTTTGTGCATTGCTTGCTGAATCTGGCCCCAAGTCCTTTATTTGCTTTACCAGGATCCAAGGGTTGTCAGCATCTTAAAATCGGATCAATACGTTTTGCAAACCATGCTTGATCCTAGGTTTATTTCTTACGTCGTGTCTTTCTTTCCAACGGACACAGGTCTAAAGTAGGGATGTGCAGGCTCAGATTTACTCGGATTTACTCGGATCTCTAAACGGCATTTTATTGGCTATCGCCTATCATGTGTTTTGGATAGCCAATATAATAAATCCGAATTTGCGGTAAAGTGGCGATAAGAACCGAGTAAATCCGAGTAAAACTGAGCCTGCACATCCCTAGTCTAAAGTAATACAAAGATCTGTTGTTGAGCACATTGTCAGCTGAAGCGGCATGTGACACAATGACTTCTCCTCCTTCAGTTTCTCTGACAATTGCGGCAGCCAGGAAAAACTCAGCTTTACTAAGAGACCCACTGCTGATGCAGATGAGACAGCACAACAGTTAGACATCTGGTCAGGTTTAAAAAAATTGACTAAAATTTGTGACACCGTCACCTTTAGTGTGACTCCATCTGATACAGTCAACATTCTAAGAATGGTTTATGATTATTTTAATGACAGCAATGTCAGACAGTCTGTTTTTCTACTGGCAGGATAAAAAGGCAATTTGAGGCCCTTGAACAAACTGGCTTTGCTTTATTTAAGCTGCCCACCCTCCAATGTGTACTCAGAAAGAGTTTTCAGCACAGCTGAGAACCTTGTCAGTGATCAGCATAGGAGGCTACTTCCTCAAAATGTGGAAAAGATGATGTTCATCAAACTAAACTACAAATTCCATGAGGGAGACCTTTACCAGCAAATACGTCAAAGTCCAGAGGCACCTCTAATGGTGGATTCCAGTGGGAACAAATTTATATTGTGTGAAGATGATGTATATACAAATGATGAGGATGATAAAGGCGATGACATCTTGCCTCTGTAGAGCCAGTTTGGACGTAGAGATCATTGCAAGCTGCCTATTGGTAGCTTGTTCTGTGGGGGCCCAAACAAACCAATCACTTCAACCACAAGTGCCAGTCCTTGTCACTGAAGTGATAAGTTTGTAAAACTGTACATGTTCTGTTTATTATCCAACTAAGGGTAATATAAATATATGGGTGAGAGGGCCCAAGGACAATTCCATCTTGCACCTCTTTTCTTTGCATTATACGCTGTTTGGGGCATTGCTGACTGTCTTTTCATAGATGGCAAACATTTTATTTATAGTTTATTAAACTGTCATCCTGTCTGCCACTGCAGACTACCACAGCTGGCGAAATCTTCTACAGATATGCCCAGCTATATTGTTGTCACTGGCATGGCGAATCGCACCACGCATATCGCGAGACACGCACCCATGAGTGGACATGTGCACTGGGTACACAACAGTGCCTCCATAGGAATGCATGGAGCGATTGCAGTGCACGCCAAAGCATAGCATATGCAGAAGTGGGGAATTGCATGGTGCGATGCGTTTTCACGTTTGTGGTGCACATCTGTTCATGTGGTTGATGAATTGTACTGTGACAGTTGGCATCCCAACAGCCGGGATCCAATACCCAACCCTTGTAAAAGTCTCCCATCCTACCTCATAAATTTGCTTTGGAATCCAAAACTTAAATTAAATTTACTTTTCTTGCTTCCTTTCCCTGCTTTCAACTACATACATACTCCATCTCCCTTGGACCTCTGATCTAGTTCTTTATTAATGAAAACATTCTTGGGTTCTTTCTATGGGGTCCTGTAGTTTATTAAACTGCCATCCTATCTGCCAGTGCAGTGCCATTCTCTTTCCTAGATGTGCCATGTTGGAAGTTGAACTGCCACATGTTTGTGCCGTCTACTGCTGTCGCTTAGCTTCATCAGCTAGCTAGCATATTTGTGCTTCCCACTTTTTAACCAGAAATGAAAAAATTGTTAATGGCCAAGGATTATTTACAAAGGGTTGACAATAAGTCAATAACTTAGGAGGCTAACCCGCTGGTCATACTACGCCTCCCTCTTCCCTTTATATTTACTTTGGAATCCAAAAATGAAATTAAATTTACTACAAATCAATCCTTCCTTTCCTTGTTTCTTTGCCTTCAATTACATACATTCTCCATCTCCCTCGGGCCTCTGATCTAGTTCTTGATTAATGAAACATTCTCAGGTTCTTCTATGTGGTCATATAGTTTATTAAACTACCATCCTGTCTGCCACTACAATGCCATTCTCTTTCCTAGATATGCCATGTTGGAAGTTGAACTGCCATGTGTTTGTGCCGCCCACTGCTGTTGCTTAGCTTAGTCAGCTAGCTAGCTCGGTGCAACCTTTCGGCCTAAACAGAATGAAAACAATATTGTGCGCTGTGAGGTGGTCAGAATTGACTGGAAATGAATGCTATTGAGGTTAATAACACTGTAGGAACAAAAACAGGCCCAAATTATGTGATTTTAGCAGTTTTTATAATTTTAAAAAAAAAATACAGATCCAAAACCAAAACCTGTGAGGGTGGTTTTGCCAAAACTAATACATGAAGTTAATACAGATCCAAAACCAAAATCAAAACACAGGGGTCGCGTGCACATCTATAGTAATTAGCAGTTGTTTTTAACATCTACTGTAGCTTTGGGACTCCTAGCAAAAAAAAATCTTAAACAAGATGTATCAAAAAAATAGTGGGCGGTTGAAACAGCAGACGGGCACCTGTTCCATGTTTGTCTTTCAATAAACATATTATTAAGCTAAATGTGACTGCTGGTTTGTAATTTTTGCAATCCAAAACACAAAATTTGGATCTAAAATCCAAATTCTGAACCGTGGGGAGATCAGAGCCGCAACTCGGATCTGTCCGCATCTCCTTAGAGGATCAGAACTGCAAATTGGATCTGTCTTGCTCCACGAAATTAAGTTGGATTCGGATTTCTGAAGAACCGAACAGCACATCTCTAGCTCACTGTAACTTGTAACAAAACAAATGAATCATCTCAGCGCATCCCACAGAGCATACAACTGTAAACAAATTCAGTAATATTATTAAAATGATCTGTAATACCATAGTCTGAATTAATTTATTTGCACCACTGTCACGTGTGCTTTTCATGTATCAAGGGCAGAACCACTTCAACAAAAATGTGGCTGATAACGTTGAACTGCCAATAGGGTGGTAAAGGTGGCATTATCATCTTTTTTTTTGTGCAAAACATGAAGGGATTAGGGAGGAGGAAGAACAGCAGCAGAGTGTGATAACTAAGGGAAGTTCTGCAGGTTACCTCTGTTCAGGAGGGGATTCATAGGTTAATGACATCTCTCAGAAATCGATTTCTGGCTATTAATATTTATCTGTTCTCCAACTGTCCTTCTCCAGTCTCCTCTGGCTCCGATCAGTGACAGTGATGATGTAGCAAGCTATTTAGACAAGGCCTTAGGGTCTTGACGACAGAGATTTGCATCTTTAGTGAGCCAATTGAAACCCACACAGTAAAACCACTGTTTTGCCATGTACTTTCCATTGAAACCAGTGGTTTGCTGGAGACCACATGCAGTTCGTTATTTCTGCATGTGATGCCATGCATACCGCTGTTCCAGACAGTCTGCCAGGGGCGTATCTATAATGGGTGCAGGGTGTGCGGGGCACATGGGCCACTGGGTCCAGGGGGGCCCCGCACCGCACACCCTGCACCTATAGTATTACTTACCTCTCCGGAGTCCCACGTCGGAGCAGGGTCCGGCGCTGTACAAACGATTGTAAAATGTCCGCCGCGGTCATTTTCCCGGTGACCTGCGCATACTCTAAAGCTAGTCTGTAACTCCGGCGCTGGCCACGCACAGCTCAGTTCGCTGCTGGACAGAGAGGAGGGGGCCCGTCTCAGAGATTGCACACGGGCCCCCTCCTCTCTAGAAACGCCCCTGCATTCTGCAATATGTGTTTTTAAATTGCATGTTGCTACACATGAAATAATTACAGTTTAGCATAAAGATTACAATAGCTATAACTGAATTTCCGTCCAATAGTAAGGACTTCCGAAGCCACTCTGATGCATATAGCCAGTTATGCAGCTGTTTAAAAGATTGCAGAGACATCAGCAGCGGTGTCAGCTTTGATCATTGCACTTTCTTGACTACGGCAGCATAAAAACACCATTTAAGAGTTTTAGTTGTAGTTTAAAAGAACTGACACTGTTACCATGATGTAAGGACATCTACCGGAAAGCTCTACACTTCATGTTACCATGATGTAAGGACATCTACCGGAAAGCTCTACACTTCATGTTACCATGATGTAAGGACATCTACCGGAAAGCTCTACGCTTCATGTTACCATGATGTAAGGACATCTACCGGAAAGCTCTACACTTCATGTTACCATGATGTAAGGACATCTACCGGAAAGCTCTACACTTCATGTTACCATGATGTAAGGACATCTACCGGAAAGCTCTACACTTCATGTTACCATGATGTAAGGACATCTACCGGAAAGCTCTACACTTCATGTTACCATGATGTAAGGACATCTACCGGAAAGCTCTACACTTCATGTTACCATGATGTAAGGACATCTACCGGAAAGCTCTACGCTTCATGTTACCATGATGTAAGGACATCTACCAGAAAGCTCTACACTTCATGTTACCATGATGTAAGGACATCTACCGGAAAGCTCTACCCTACAAATACAGGTTTATTTGTATTGTTTAATTCTACCACATAAAGTTAGTCCACGTACACCTATCCTTGTAATGCCCAGGGCCAGATTAACGGGAGGGCGATAGGGGCGGTCGTCCCAGGGCCCCCGCACATAAAGGTCCCCCACAATACCCGGATCCCAGAGTACAGTATTTCACTGCCTCCGGTCCGGTCTTCACAGTAACAGGCCGATTACTCCTGTTCCTGCGCTTCTACTTTACCTGCAGGGCTGCAGATTAAGGGGGAGTGGCTTGAACACCGAGCGGGACAGCCACACTGCTGAAAGGATTTGTATTACCCCAAGACAGGTGGATGTACGGCCACTCATACCGGCTGCGGCGTTAACTGTTTCCGCTGTGCCTGGTGAGCCCTGCTCCTGAAGCCTCTGAGTCCCGCCTCCTTGATTACAGCAGCTGATGCTCCTGGCTCCCTTGCTGCTGGACCGAACATCCTGCTGCCCTTCTCATATCCACCCCTGTAGGTTCCCTACACCGCATCTCGATCCCTCTCTATCATGTTGATGGGCCACATTAACAACTTGCTAAAGGGGCTATGTTAAAAAGTCAGTATTTAACAAACAGCAGCAAGCTTAGCTTATTGCTGTTTGTCAATCTACCACTTACGCCACTGTGTGTGCACATATATATATATATATATAATTTGATAGGGGCCCCCACAAGTGTGTTGCCCAGGGGCCCCCACAGTCCTTAATCCAGCCCTGGTAATGCCTGACTGCTGGTCTCAGCTCCAGTGGCGTAACTAGGGCAGGGCCGCCGGGGCCGGGGCCCGTCCTAGTTAGCCAGTGTAGTGCCGACCGCAGTAAGTGTGGTCAGCACTACATATTTACTCAGAACCGGCGCTGGGCTTCCCTGAGCCCAGCGCTGTCCTGTGCTGCACAGCCGAGCTCCTCCCTCTCTCTGAGCGCTTACCCAATAGTGCCAGACGGAGGGTGGGAGGTGGGCTCAGACTAGTGCATTTACACACACATCGCCACCAGTACGACGGTGATGTGTGTGTTCATCAGCAACCAATTAGAGTCAGCCAGCTGCTGCGCCCACTGCAAGAGCTGGGCTGGAGCTCACTCATGAGTTCTGCCTTCCGGCTCCTGCAGTGGGTAATGCAGAGCACGCTAGCCGGGAGGACTGGCGTGGGGACGGCGGCGGGAGCAGTGGCTGGAGCTGGAGCGTGGATTCAGGTAAGGTATTTTTTTTCCTTTTTTTATTTGAGTGTATTTGTCGGGGTGGGGGACCTCTACTGGGGGCACTGAATCAGGGGGGTGGACTACTACTGGGGGCACTACAGGGGGGACCTCTACTGGGGGCACTACTGGGGGGGACCTCTACTGGGAGCACTACTGGGGGGGACCTCTACTGGGGCACCACTGGGTGGGACCTCTACTGGGGGCACTACTGGGGGTACTACTACTGGGGGCACTGCAATGGGGGGTGGACTACTACTGGGGGCGCTACAGGGGGGGACCTCTACTGGGGGACTACTGGGGGGGACCTCTCCTGGGAGCACTATTTGGGGGACCACTACTGGGGACACTGCAGAGGGGGGCTACTACTGGAGGCACTATATAAAGGGCACTGCATGGGGGGGACTACTTCTTGGGGCACTATATAAAGGGCACTGCATAGGGGGACCACTACTGGGGCAGTTCATAGGGGGCTCTACTATTGGGGGCACTCTATAAGGGGCTCACTACTGGGGGCACAGGGGACAATGCAACTGGGGGGACCACTACTGGGGGCACTGGATAAGGGGCATTGAATAGGGGGGATCTCTACTGGGGGCATGCATAAGAGGGACCAGTACTAGGGGCACTGTATAAGGGGCCATACTGGGGGCAGAGGAGTAGCGTGGAACCATGGTGCCCGGAGAAAGTGCATGTCATAGCACCCCCACTTTCCCTGTATTGAACTGTGAAAGTGGTGTATGGTCAGCCTGCAGTAGAATACTGAAGTGAAGAGAAAAACAAAACAGAAAACAGGGGCAGTATCATCCTCAAACTCATACCTTAAAATTGAAGTTTAGGATTGTACCTCAGATGTGTCACTTTTAAGTCCATTGAAGCACAATGAATGAATGAGGAAAGAAGGAGGGAAGGGATCAGAGAGGAACATGCTGATCACAGAGGGGTGGTGACAGAAGCTAATAAGAATGGAGAGGGGAAGGGCAAAGCCAATCAGAGAGGCCTAGTGACAGAAGCCAATAAGAAAAGGAGCAGAGAGGGATGGTGACAGAAGCCAATAAGAAAGGAGTGGGCAGGGTCAAAGAGCCGATCCCATGGTATAGAGGGGAGGGAATTAAACAGGTGAAGTGAATGTAATCAATCTGACAGGAAAGAGGAGGTGACAGAAGATGATCACAGAGGAGGGAGGGCCGGAGGGGAGGCAATCTGGGCAACCTGAGGGGACATGAAATGTAAAAACAGATCTCAGATCCGTAACTTATTTAGGATATAGAGCAAACCAAGGTAAAACTAACAGGCGGCCGTCATACTGTGCAACGCCCCATGAATTCCGGAAGCCTGAATGGCGCCCTCTGTCCATTTTGGCACCCTGAGCTCATGCTCCACTGGAACCACCCTCACTACTCCCCGGACTGGGTCACTGCATAGGGGGGATCACTACATGGGGCACTGCATAAGGGGGATCAATACTGGGGGGCATGCATAAGGGGGACCACTACTGGGGGCACTGTATAAGGGGAACTTATGGGGGAGCTGAATAAGGGGGACCACTACTGGGGGTACTGTAAAAGGGGCACTACTGGGTGCCTGCATAAGAGGGACAACTACTGGGGACACTGCATACTGGGGGTACTGTATAAGGGGCACTACTGGTGGCCTGCATAAGGGGGACCACTACTGGGGGCACTGCATAGGGGGGACTGTATAAGGGGCATATGGAATGGAAAGGAATGTTCAGAGTGACAAGAAAGGGGTGTGTCATGAAGACAAGCCCCATTTTTAAATTTGTCCAGGGCTCCAAATACCCTAATTACGCCACTGCTCAGCTCCACAATGCCAGGCAACCAATCATATTCTAGCTATTATCTTCTAGAAGGTGAGAGTTAAATGTTAAGTAGAAAGTGATTGGTTGCTATGGGCAACATCTCCAATTCTAAAAACTCTCACTTTAGTAAATATACGCCTTATAGTCAGTTCAGAAGACACTGGCCTCTTCCCCAGGATCATTTCTACATTTACTGTAGATGCGAGATTTCCCACCCATCTGCATAAGGCATAGACTAGCCATCTGCTATTAAAGTCCAGGTTTAAAAGTAGTAAGTCTCCAGCAGTTTATTTAACCATCTTCTCTAGACCAGTGATACTGACTCTACTCATCCTCTGATTGTTTACCCTTATTTGACGCATTTGATTACTACCTCTCTTGGGGGCCTATGTACTAATCCATGGAGAGAGATAGAGTGGACGGAGATAAAGTACCAACCAATCAGCCCCTTTACAGGCTGTGTTTGAAAAATGACAGTTAGGAGCTGATTGGTAGTTTATCTCCATCCACTTTATCTCTATCCAAGGCTTAGTACATAGACCCCTTAATTCCTAGTTACCATCTGCATTTTTCTATTACCAAATTTAATTTTGTACTAAGAAGTAAAGTGCCAACTGAAGTAATACATTTTATCAGACTCTTACTTTGTCTTGCTATGTTGTCCTCCTGTTATCGTAATACGCCAGATCATATTGTTATTATGCTATCACAAAATGTGAGTGCAGGGAGTGCCATTCCTATGGGGCCCAGAGGCTTAAGGGGCCGTGGACCAGGTTATATAGTTGCATACCAATTTCCCAGATTTGCCTGCTAAACAGGCCCTTTCAAAATGTCTCTATGGGGCACACAAAGTTCTGGTTAAGCCCCTGCCTGGAACTATTTTATTCTGAAACTTTATTTGACGGTCAGAAGGAAGTATAGGGCCGATCTGAGATCTGTCCAAATGTTAGGTCACATGGATGCCACAGTTTTTAATTTATAATTGATGGGATTGGGCCTGATTCAGCAAGGATCGCAACTGCGATTACGCACGCAATTGGCCACTTGTTGCATTCTGCGCATGCATATGCATCGCTCTGGTCGTGCACAAACCAGCCACTGCGATCGGGACTATGCAGACCTATCGCAGAGTGATTGACAGGAAGTGCCGTTTGTGGGTGGTGACGGAGGGGTGGTCAGAGAAACGCAGGCGTGCCAGTGCGTTCGATCGCCGTGGCAGGTACGTGCATAAATTATCCACTGTGAGGCCGTACGCAGCTCGAGTACTCACTGCGTGCCATGAGGTTGGCAATTCCTGTGTGTAAGGTAAGGTGGGCGTCCTTATGTAGTGCTGCGACGGCATAGTGATCGCAATGGATTAGCATATCATCGCAGTCAGACTGCGTGTGTAATCGTAGCCGCGATCCGCAGTAAATCAGGCCCATTGATGGTTATGACAAATGGCATCCAATTACAAGGAGTCTACATAATAGACTGCATTAGACAGTGAGCCTATTGCTCCAATCTCTGGCCAACTGACAGTATTGAAGTATTTAAGCATTTGGAGAAAGATTTAGCTGAGCACCTGAGGTTTGAGCTGCTTGATATAGTATCATTTAAAATAAAACCAGTTCAAAAGGCATAAAGCACTCCCTGCCACCCAGTGGCGGATTTAGGGGCGTCAAGTACAGTAGGGCTGTTGCCCGGGGAGCTGCTGTCTGAGGGCGCGGATGTTGTCACTCTGCCGGCGCCCACCCGCTCTTGCCCTACACAGCACTATGATGTGCCCTCCGGTCCCGCGGCTATGGCCCGCCGAAGTTTATTATTATCTATGTGCGGGCCATAGCTGCGAGACTGGGAGGCACTGGAGAAGGTGAGACAGGAAACCAAGGAAGATCGGTGTGGAGTGACCACAGCTTCAGGCGTAGGGAGGGCCATGGAGGAGGCTGTCAAATAAACAGGGCCGGTTCTCGTTTTGAGGAGGGAGCTAGCCTGGGGAAGAAACTGATGAAGATGCCAATAGAGACATGGAGGTGGCGGCTGCCGCAGGTGAGATACAGCAGGGGTCAATGCACAGATATCATTGTGCAGGAGCAGTGCAACAATATTGCAGCATACGGTGTATAATACTGGGCAGTGTGGGCACTCATTTACTGTGGTATAGATACATGTCTGCTTTCACTGCAAATCAATGCATATGCCATCTGTTAACTAACCACTCCAGTGTATACACATGACTGTTCTATACTGTGTGTGTGTATGCATATGACATCTATTAGCTAACCACTCCTGTGTATACATATGGCAGTTTTATACTATATATATATATAAACAAGATGTAGTCGGCATCCTGGCGTGCGGGATGCCGATGGTCTGAATACCAGCGCCGAAATCCCGACAGGTTGGGATCCTGGCACCAGTATCCCTACCATCGGAATCCTGAAGGTACTGTAAGAATCGGGATGTTAGGGGGAGGTTAGGTAGCGGGTTAGTGTTAGGCATTAGGGGAAGGGTTAGGGTAAGGCACCGGGGAGGGAGTATTAGGATTAGGGTGCGGTGAGGGAGAAGTTAGGTTTAGGCACTACGGGGGGAGGTTAGGTTTAGGCACCAGGGAGGGGGTTTAGGTTTAGGGTGCTGGGAGGGGGAGGTTAGGTTTAGGCACCGGGGAGGGAGGGTTAGAGTAGGGGTTAGGGTAGAGGTTAGAAAAAATACTCACCGCTGTTTTCTATGGGTGTCAGGATTCTGGCTGTCGGGATGCCGCTGTTGGTATTCTATTTCTGACCAGCGGCATCCCAACAGCTGGGATTTCATACCCAATCCATATAAACTGCAGCGGTGCCATGATGTGCAGTTGTTCACTCCCACTGTCTCCCAGAATGCAGATGCCCACTGTCGGGCGTGATGATGCCACACCACGAGCAGCAGAAGAAAGGAGAAGGGGCCCGTGTGCCTTTACAAGCTAAGATTAAGGCAAACGGTGCCCCCCCAGCCCCGCAATCATTATTTTATTTTGTTTGTATCATTTTTCTAAATTTAACCCTGTGGCCATGCTGCCAATCAGACCCACCTAGCTCAGGGCATTAAAGGAAACTTTCACCCAGAGCTCTGGAATGTCTAGAACCGGCCATGCTGCCACCAAATCAATAGGAATACATTGAATGCAGCACTTAAATTTTGTACTCTAACTATACAATATAAAATGTGTACCTACAATAAGTTAATTTAAAAAAAATATATATTCTATGACTTGTGAATCCACTACATGTAACATATATGGCCAGTGCGAGACAGTCTTGTCATGACAGGTGGCAGTCAGGTGTCAATTGTCCCTTGTGAATACCATCTGAGGCCCACGCATAGTAATGTACAGCGGACAAATATCAATTTACACTCTACACTACAATCATGTACAGTACACCTAGCTCCCATACTGTGTAGGGAAATATCCAATAAAACAAGCATCTGTAAACAATCTACTGTTTTGGAAGATGGGTAGAGATTTATCAAAATAACATCCAAGCCGCCGAGCCAAAGCTAGCTGACAAAATCCAATTACATTTACTGGAGTATTATAAAATGCGCCCATGGTTCTATCCTTGATTGTCTTTTCCTTCGCTGGCATAAGACAAACAATGTTTCCATTGCGGTTAATGGAGTTGATGGTCAGATAAAGCCTGGTGTCAAGAGATTCGCAATTAAAAACTTTAACGCTGCATTAATTCTTTGCTTCGGCACTTCATCTAAATTTTAATGACTTTGTATGATTAGCATGTCAGAATCTCTCCACGCTATAAATAGGTAACGCGGCGTCTTTTGTGCTGTGTGTGAGATCATTTAACAAGTTGATCTAATTTTTCCTGACATTTCACTCATTTTATTAGCAAGGCGAATTAAATGTCAAATGAAGTAATGTCACAATGTTCTGTACCAGTAGAGGGTCCTGCACATATCACTACTCAGGCAGAACATGACATATTTTTGTGAATGTCCACTGGAACTTACACATTACTGCTCTAAAGGAGACAGAACAATTATAGTTAGTTTCTGTATGTTAAACAAAAAGTATGTGCAAAGTTGTACAGTCCTTCTCAGTTTAATTCTATTTATAATACTGCTAGACTAGTTAATAATTATTACATAGACATGGTCTTAGCTACTCTATATACACTGATCGTTTGTCAGTATTTCATATTGAAGGTAATTTATGTCACTGCTAAGAAGTATAAAATGCATTGAAAATTACAGTAATTTGGGGGCAAATAAAACGATTTCCCACCATTAATTGCTTACAATGTATTGAATTGTTATGTTGCATTATCTTTAATAATTTCTGCTGTGATTTTCTGGGGCCTGTTCATCAACACTAAAATAACGGTTTTAAGGATATTTTCCTTAATTACCGTTTTTTAGTATTCATTAACACACTTAACGCAGAAGATATCACTGATATCTCCTGGTTAAGTCCATCTACGTTAATTTCAACACTCCCTATAGGGTGAAATTCCGAAGATTATGTATTTTCGGAATTTGATGGTGTTACTAATACTGTCAGGTGCCGTATAGCGGGTTATACTTACCTGTGTCAGCGTGAGCAGGTCCTCCTCAGCTCTCTCCGTCATTCCCTAGTTCCTCCTCTGGCTCCAGCTGCTGCTCTGTGTGTTGTCCCGGCAGAACACAGTAAAGTTAATAAAAAAAAAAAAAAATCTTCTGAAGGGAGTCGGGGTTCGTGGCTGCAGGCTGTGACAGGCAGCCTGGTAGTTGGGAGATGGAAGTCGGAATAGATACTTATGGAAAGGAAGAATGATGAATTCCCCCGGTAATTAGGTAGAACACCATGGGCTCTATTTATTAATATTATTTTGACTAAAATAAAGTGAAAAAGGGTGTTTTCACACCCTTTTCACATTATTTTAGTATCACCTATAGTTATTACAGGGCAATTGGAGTAGAATTCGTAAAATGCTACTCCAACCCCTAAGTATCACTTATTTTTAGTAAGCAGATCACATTTCCCATAATTGTAATGGGAAATGTGATCTGCCTGGTAGTTACTAAAATAAATTGTGAAAAAAATACCTAGGGAGGCGCTGTGATAATAACGCCACCTGGAGGTGGCGTTATCCAGGGTCTCCCCTGGTTACCGGCCTCCTACTCTGCTCTAACGGGGAGAGCAGAGCCGGGAGTCGGCCCCAGTAATCAGCTGTGTGGTCTAAACAGACCGCAAGCTGATTCACTGCAAAAAAAAAAATAGTAAAAAAAAAATTTACTTACCTGACTCCAGGGAGCGGTGATCGGGGCTCCGGGTGATGTCCTCCCTCCAGTCAGCTGGTCTCCCATGCTGCACTGCGGCCCGGTCATCAGGTGATCGGGTCCCAGTGCAGTACGGGATATCACCTGACCGGAGACATGGAGGACATCACCGGAGGCCCGGATCATGTAGGTAAGTGTAATTAAGGGAGGGGGGATGTCGCGGGGGAGGGAGGGTCGCGGGGGGTCCGTGATCGCGGGGGGCGGGGCTTAACAGCGGCAGCCAGTCAGCGCATGCGCGGGCACTTTGTCATGGTATTTTTTCTGAAAATAACGTGACTAGTGTGCGGATGGGATTTGCAGGGACAAAGCTTTCTCGCAAGCTCTGTCCCTGCAAGGGATTTGTAGTAAATCCCTCTGATATTGCCTGAATTCGCAATGCGAATTCAGTCGTTAATATCACACTACAATCTGCATTCAATATGCGGATTGTAGTAAATAGAGCCCCATGTGAGTTCTAAACCTAATTACCTCCCTCGATTTTTTTAGTGTTGATGAATAGGTTCCTTAGTCAAAGTTATTATGGGGTCTATTCACTAAGCCTGGGAGAGAGATAAAATGGAGAAAGATAAGTCCCAGCCAATCAACTCCTAACTGTCATTTTTCAAACACAGCCTGTAACATGACAGTTAGGACTTAGGAGCTGATTGACTTATCTTTCTCCATTTTATCTCTCTCCAAGGTTTAGTGAATAGACCCCATAATCATCGAGCAGACTTTTTTATTTTTTATTTCTACTGGATGAGACGCACAAGAGTTCTGTGGATGATATTCCCTGCAATACAGAGAGCACAGTGATGCCAGGCTACAAATATAAACAGCAATGCCCAGGGGCAGGAAGCATGCCTATAGATAGTACACATATACAGTATTACATAAAACGCACACTCACTTTGAGAGGGTAGTAGGTCACTGGTGGGGATGGGTACTATCATTATACCCTGCCCCCTCATGGTGTAACGCTGCAATCTGCAGATGAATTGGGAATCATGGGCTGTGCCAAGCGCAGAGAAAGCTGTCTCTGGAGTGTTTCTGGGTACTCAGGACACCCAACCTCCCCACATACGCATCTGCTCTAGCAAGGACCAAGCAATGTCTTCTAGGTTTCACTGCATATGCCTGAGTCCCACACATTCTCTGATGATATCTCAGCTCTGTTGTTATGAGGGAAGACCTGGGTACTCAGATAGTCATGGGCTCAGAGAAGGTAATTGTCGTCTGACATTCAATTGTAATTAATTTTTATATATATATATACAGAGGCAGGATATAGAGTAAAACTGCCACAGTGTAATCTGGTCCAGTTTTAAAAATCATCAGCTGATTTGATTTGTCCAGCCTGTCAGAACCAGAGGGTTGTATAGAGGTAGAATGGGGCACCTATTATGTAATATGAGGTGGTTGGGCCAATGTATTCTCTAGATAAGACGATGTACAGTGGATCAAAGGATCACAGTAAAAAGATATATATATAAAAAAGCAGCCTTGGTGACACTTTGTTTTTATATACTTTGGAAAGGATTGGATGTCTTGACAAAGGTCCTTGAGACTGAAACATCGACCATATAAAGTATATATTTACTATATAAAAGCGAAAATTTGTCCTTCTATACAAATCTAGTTTACAAGCCAAGATCGTGAAATTTTACATACGAGCGTATTAAAACACGGCGGACGCAACAAAAAAAATTTGAAATTACTGTTAATTTTTAATTAATTGCAAAACACAATTTCTGCATAGCATTCGCCCTCTACAGGTCAGGTACGGAATTAGAAAAGGATTTCGCTTATCTACTATTTTTTCATTTCTGTCTCTACTATCTACTATATAAAAGCGAAAATGTTTCCTTCCCTCCTTCTGTCTTTCCATACAAATCCACAGTTTACAAGCCAAGATCTCTCATGGTTCTACACCTCAAACACCAAAGAAAAATAAAAGCATTGTCCACCTGTTTGGTATATTGTTAGATGCAGATTTGGACACCATTCTTCTTGGGCCATCTGCAAGGTCAATAATAAAAATATTATAATGTTATTTTTGTTTAATTTCATAATTTAATGTTATAACATGCATTTTGCTACATACTAAGGAATTATGGAATTTTATTCTGTAGCCATGAGGAGAGATCCATCCGATTTAGAATCAGGTCCATAAAGATGGCAACTATATTGGGATGTAAAAACGCAGCTCTGCAGCACAAATTTTATTTATACTAGCTCATGCATGAGCTTACACAGCTAGATGGTGTCAACAGTGGCGACCAAACTTTTTTGTCTACCTCCTTGGTCGCTGGACCGCACTATGGAACGCACAGAGGCTACTTCCGTTTCATTCCTTTGTCAGCCCCTGAAGGGTAAAACCGTTTGGATGAATCTTATACACCTTGGAGACCCTGAATGCTGGAAACAGCTGCACAATGAACTGGAGGTAGTCACTGTGCAATTCATAGTGCGATCCAGCAACCAGGAAGTACACAGTCACCCTAGTATCAGAGCAACAGAAGCTCTTGGCCATGTTTACACTGTACATCCGACACATTTTGAATGCTTCTATCTCCGAAGTTTGCTGTACACCGTTACAGGTCCTACTACCTTCGAAGACCTTAGGATTGTGGATGGGGAAGTTTGTCACACTATTCGTGAGGGCTGCCTAAGGAGAATTATGTTGGAGGATGATGCATAAACAAACATTCTTAAAATCCCGGGCAATGCCGGGTACTTCAGCTAGTATATATTATATATATATATATATATCTCGCCACAAGTAAAATAGAAGGAGCGCCATAGTGCAGTATCTCAAGCATTTATTAAGAAACCAAATTTCCATCAAACATATGTCATAAATGACGTACCAAAGAAAGCGGTCAGACCACCGCAGGTATACAGCACACGAAATCAAGTCTCCGGGAACAAGCGGGTTGTCTCATCAGAGAACTTCATATCACATAATAACGCTAGGCCACGCCCCTATGCGTTTCATCACATGGACTTCATCAGAGGTGTGTCCAGGACTCCCCATATAAACACAATGTAATCAATCATTTTGCTACATATTATTCAGCATTGATATCATACAGGTGCACACTGCAACACTTATGTTGAGTTTGAATGTGCATATGTATTCCTGTTCTGGCTGCAGTGTCTTAAAAATAACATCACATCTTTACTGCCTATAAATAATTAAATAGCAGTCGGAGTTACCGTTCCCAGCGGAAATAAACATATACATGTAACGATGTTACATATGCAAGAAAATAAAACATATAAAACAATTAATACAATGCACAGGAATAAATTTGACACATAAATGCACAAAAATTAACGAATCACTTCATATAACTTATCTAGAATTCAGGTATTGAATATAATAAAAAAATTAAATTGATGGGAATATATAAGTATATATGTGTTAAAACATAATCATAAAAATTAATGCCTATTTGAAAGATACAAATCCAAAAGAAAATTTTAAAAAATATTTGAAAAATAATCCAGAAAAACATTTAGAACAAAAAAGGTGTGATCTCAAACCCTTCGTTTAGACCTACAGGGTGCAGTGTGTTTAAAGTGACAATCCAATATGTTTCTCGTTTGGATAGAAAATTAAGTTTGTCACAACCTCTTTGATCTATTTTAACATGTCCTAAACCCAAAAATCTCAGGTTTTGCAATTTACTTGCTTGGCAAGCCTTAAAATGATGTGGGACACTATGATTTTCGATTAGATTCTTTATATTCCTAGTGTGATCCAGGATTCTAATTTTTAAAGAACGCTTGGTCTTCCCCACATACTTTTTTCCACAACCACATATTAAAATGTAGATCACATAGGTTGTATTGCAATTAATGACACCCTTAATTTTATATTCTTTTGAGCTATCGTTACCAACAAAGCTCTTATGACATTTCAGCCCATATTGGCATGCTTTACATGAATTACAAGTATAAAATCCTTGTGCTTTATTTAAAAATGATGAAGATTCTATAGGATCCTTCAACATAGGTAATAAACTAGGGCACATTAAATTCTTCAGAGTTTTAGCTCTTCTAAAAACAAGTTCAGCTCTATCAGGGACAAATGTGGATAAAACCGGATCCATTTTGATCAAATGCCAATGTCTATTTAAATCTTTCTAACTACTTCACTTTGACTGGAGAATTGAGTCATGAAAGGACATTTAAATGTTTTCTCCTTATCTGTATTCTCTCCCATAGGGCTCTATTTATTAACATTATTTTGACTAAAATAAAGTGAAAAGGGGTGTTTTCACACCCTTTTCACATTTTAGTATCATTTATAGTTATTACAGGGCAATTGGAGTAGAACTCATAAAATTCTACTCCAACCCCTAAGTATCACTTATTTTTAGTAATGGGAAATGTGATCCGACCAAAGTTACTAAAAATAAATTGTAAAAAAATATCGGGGAAAGCCCTGTGATAATAACGCCACCTGGAGGTGGCGTTATCCAGGGTCTCCTCCGGTTACCGGACTCCTGCCCTGCTCTAAAGGGTAGAGCAGAGCCTGGAGCCGGTCCCAGTGATCAGCTGTGTGTTCGAAAACAGACCGCAAGCTGATTACTGTAAAAAAAAGATTAAAAAAATTGTAAAAAAAAAAAAATTTACTTACCTGACTCCAGGGACCGGTGATCGGGCCTCCGGTGATGACTCCCCTCCGGTCAGCTGGTCTCCCATAGTGCACTGCTGCCCGTTCATCTGGTGATCGAGTCCCAGTGCAGTATGGGAGATCACCTGAACGGAGGCATGGAGAACATCACCCGGATCATGCAAGTAAGTGTAATTGAGGGAGAGGGGGGTTGTCGCGGGGGTCCACGATCACGGGGGCGCAGCTTAGTGTTGGGGGCGGAGCTTAGCGCCAGGGGGGTAGCAGCGGCAACCGGCCGGCGCATGTGCAGGCACTTAGTCACGGTATTTTTCGCGAAAATACCGTGATAAGGCTCCAAAGGGGATTCGCAGGGACAGAGCTTTATCGCAAGCTCTGTCCCTGCAAGGGATTTGTAGTAAATCCCTGTGATATTTCCTGAATTCGCAATGCGAATTCAGTCGTTAATATCACACTACAATCTGCATTCAATATGCGGATTGTAGTAAATAGAGCCCTTAATCTTATATTGCAGTAGTGTAGATCTTTCAAGATTTTTCACCCTCAATACAACAGCATCAGTTAAATTAGATGGATAACCTTTTTCAACAAATCTTGTTACATAAACTTTAGATTGATCTTCAAACATTTCAATACTTGAACAATTTCGCCTCAATCTTAATAACTGAGAGAAAGGGAGATTTCTCTTCCATTGATTTAAATGATAATTTTTAAAATCTAGATAGTTGTTACTATCAACACTTTTAAAATAGGTTGAAGTGTTGATTACTCCGTTATCGTCAAGGCAGTTCTTAACACACAATGATAGATCTAGGTAAGCTATTTTTTCTGATTGAAAGTCAGAGGTAAAACCCAAATTAAACTCATTCACATTTAAGTACTGTACAAAGTTGACATATTCCAATTCTGATCCACACCAGACGACTAACAAATCGTCTATATAGCGTTTAAATAGGACTAATTTATCTGAGAATGGGTTATTAGAGGGAATCGGTATGAAATGCGTGGAGTCTTTAACATATGAATCTAAAAGGGGAACATATTTCTTCAGTACATCAATGTACTTTGATAATCTTGAAGTTAAGGAATCCACTCCGGAGATTATTGGACGACCGGGAGGGGATATCTGATCCTTGTGGATCTTAGGCAGGTGGTATATTGTAGCGATTCTCGGGGTTTCATTATGGAGGTATTTATATTCCACAAGTGTTAGTACCTTGTCTAATAACCCCATTTCAAGGAACTTTTTAAGATCTACCAAGTATTCTCTAGTTGGATCACAGGATAATTTAGTATAAGATTTAGTATCTGATAACAATCTGTTCATTTCCTGTACATATTTGTCTCTGTCCATAATAACAGTACCCCCCCCCCTTATCTGCCTGCTTAATTACCAATTCTTTACTGTCAATTAGCGTTTTTAATGACTAAATTTCCCCCTTTGTAAGGTTATTATCTCTAATCCTAGAGGTATTATTGATTTTATCTAGATCCTTTTTAACTAATTTAGAAAAAAGGTCTATGCAAGAGCCACATGATTCGATGGGGTAAAAAGTACTTTTTCTTCAGGCTGGAGCACCCCCCCAAATTTATATCCCAATTTTTTAATGGAGCCATGGATTTATTATGATTACGTATAAAATGTCTTTTCAATGTCATTTTACGTATGTATAAATTTAAATCTATGTATGTTTGAAACTTATTTATACCCGTCGTCAGGGCAAAACTGAGTTCTTTTTGAAATAAGCTACTAGTAGTAGCTGAGAAGGGAAACTTAGACAAATTGAAGATACCTATTTTATTTTGTTCCTCTGGTTCATTAGATGTAGTGATCTTCTTTTTTGAGGAGTTTTGTCCCTCTCTTTTCCCTCTTCGTCTCGGAATCTTTTTCTTGCTCCTTCTACCGTATAACTGTTAGAGACTGTTATAACTATTTAGTCTGTTTCTGCCAGGAAAAAATCTTTTTTGGCCTTTGTCTAAAAAATGATTCGGTGAACTTTCATCATGTTGCAAATTTGTAAGGGCTTGTTATCTATTGGAACGTGTGGGAGGGAAAACATTTCTTTCAAAATGGGGTTTTCTCCATGCTTTTTGTTTAGAAACTGTCTGCCACCGAAATGGAGAAATATCATTACTGATACCATGATTCCATTTATGAGTGGGTGTTATCCATCCTGAATTATCCCGTATTGGATATTCTCTAAAATTATTTTGTTTTTGCCACCTGGAATCATGGTTGGTCCTGACATTCTTTGTAAACTCTCTCCAAATGGTGTGCCAATTGCGCACTTGACCTTTCTCATAATCTTCTTTATCCCTTTTGAACTTACTACTTTTATTTTCAAAAATTTCCTTATTCCTTATTCCTCATTATTTTATGAACATTTCTTGAAGCCTGGTGAGTGCTCCCTCATTTTTGGAGATTGTCTTTTGGCAAGGTTTTTTCCTTGCTTGGGATAGCTACCCCAGCATTGTATTTTAATAAGACGGCAGTGTGGACATTATGTGGTTATATATATATATATATATATATATATATATATTTATTTCTCTCTCATCTCCAAAACAGCAGGTCTTGTGGGATGATCCTGGTATGTAGTGGTTAGTACCAAATGTGGTCCAAGGAAGGACAACCTGTGAATCTGCAATAGGGTCATGGGGAGCAAAGGCTAGCCCATCTGGTCCTATCCCACATGAGAGCTACTGTAGCACAAATTCCTGAAAAAAATTAATGTTGTCTATTATAGAATGGTATCACATCTGTATGGAGCTGCATTGCTGCAGACCAGTCAGAGGGGAAAATTTACTAAACGGCGGGTTCTAAACCACGGCAGTTTGGTGGCAGTTTGACGGCGGGTTCTATTCTGTTCTAAACCCCGGGGGTTTGGTGGCGGTATTGCAGCGGTTTCTAAATGACAGCCCTGTTCTATTCTAAAATGTGTTTTGACGGCAGTTTTGCAACGGTTTTGGCCTTAGTAAATCTGCAGATAGCAAAACCGCCGCCAAACCGCAGTCAACTTAGTAAATTTTGCCAAGAGTGTCCGTGCTGACCCCTATCTACCGCAGAAAGCACTTAAAGTGGGAACGTGAGCAGCTGAACTGGGCCATGGAACAGTGGAAGGAGGTGACCTGGTCTGATGAATCACATTTTACATCTTGTGGATGGCTGGGTGCGTGTGTGTTGTTTACTTTGATGGAACCAGGATGCCCTATGGGAAGCTAGTGGAGGCAATGTCATGCATGGGCAATGTTCTGCTAAGAAACCTTGGGTTCTGGCATTCAAGTGGATGATACTTTAACATGTACCAACTATCTAAACATTGTTGCAGTCCAAGTACACCCCTTTATGGCAAGTGATGGCAGTGCTCTCTTTCAGCAGTATAATGCACCCTCTGCTCACTGCAAAAATTGTTCAGGTATAGTTTGAGGAACATGACAAAGAGTTCAAGGTGTTGACTTGGCCACTTAATTCCCCAGATCTCAATCCGATCGAGCATCTGTGGCATGTGCTGGGAAAAAACAAGTCCAAGCCATGGAGGCCCCATCTCACAACTTACAGGACTTAAAGGATCCACTGCTAGATACCACTGGACTCCTTCATAGGTCTTATGGAGTCCATGCTACGAGGGATCACAGTTGTTGTGGCAGCATGAGGGAGACCTATGCAATATTAGGCAGGTGGTTTTAATGTTATGACTGCTGGGTGTAACGTATATATATATATATATATATATATATATATATATATCTTCATATTAATTTTCCTGCATGTTATCCTATGGTAGAACTGTGCAAATGTAACCTACGTCCATCCACAACATTGTATCCCCATAAGAAGCTGTAAGACCTTATAGTTTGATATATCAGGCAAATTCTTTGTTAAGTTGTCACTCCATGAAATTAATGTGCTTTCCTTTTCTGCGCACTGTAACAAACAGGGTTATTCCCCCCATTTATCTTCATGAACCAAACACGTATTGGAGCATTTCATCTTACAAATCCCCATCTCTGTTAATGATATAGCGGCCACATTCATTTGACCGTTGCTTGCTTAAAAATAGTGTTACCTTACGGTTCCCCAATGTACAGGATCCTATCAATCACTTTAGAGCTGGTCTGGCCCGGGGTATGTCAGACATCACAGAGGGTAATGGCGGTCTGCTATTTCTAGATACTTGCACTAGCATATATCATCATTTGCTTTAATGATCGGGCAGAATTATATAATTCCTTTTGGTGTTACACAATACTATTGGCAAACAGGAAAACTTGCATGCAGCAAAATCTGCAGATCTCTATTTTTTTCTACTGGTTACCCTGGTTTTATGGATTCTGTTTGCCGCAGAGAGATAATGCTCATTCCCAACAGGAGAAATGTAGTACAAAAAGACAAGCAACAGATCTATTGGTAAATGGTCAAATAAATAATATAACTGTGAGCGTAATATCAACACAATATTTATTCAACAAATAAAAACACAATAAAAAAAAGAACATTCTAAGCCTGCAGGCTGAAAAAGTTAATAATATAATCAATATACAGTACATTCATTTGAAATTCTGGTATAATCCTATATTAATAAACCATCTTTGCATTACAGAACTCCGTTTTAAACTTCTTCCATATTAAAAGGTTTAAATCAAGATGCACAATAATACTGCTTAGATATCATGCAATAGCTCAAAAGCGGGAGCTTGTTGTTTGCAGATATTTGCACATTCAAAAATCGCAGCACAGCAAGAGTGTCCTCGACCGATGTCCAATCAACTACAAATCAGAGCTTAATAATAGCAAAGTATACCTGCACAATCAGTGATGCTTCACAGTGAAGCAATATCCCGCCATGCTTTAACAGCTTTGGTTTATTCTCTCGGTGCATATCTTTCGTTGATTCTCATAGACAGTACTATATTTCTGGGGGACAGAAGCTAATTGCTGTTGCAGAGGTTTTTTTTTAATAATGGGTAATCAGGAATAGACTCCAGCGGGCATGGACATGCCCTGAGGAGCTCATCACTGGGGGCCCCAATTCATCTGGAGTATGCCTGGTCTAGCTCTCTCATTCACCCTTCATCACCTGAGCCACCAAATTATCTGGAGTAGTCCAAGTCTAGCTCCTTCACTCACCTGCCCTCTCCTCCACTACCTGTTACCTGCTCTTACTCCAGCAACTACCATTAAATGAACCTGCGGCTTCAACCTTCTACCTGCCCCATCTCAACCCAGACCTGGACCTTCCCTAAATCCCATGCCCTGCTTCTTGAACCAACTACCATCGTCTCCCCACTTCAGATCTTTTTAAGTTCACCCTAGACATGCTTCTAACTTTGGCCTGCCTTCACCACTCAAGACCATATCTTCAGATGAAGTAAGCTAACAGGAACCCCTTTCCCTGCTCCTGGGCCAATGACCCTGATGCTCCCTCCAGGCACCACTCCGTGAAGCTTTGTACAGACATTGCCACTATCTCCTGTATGGCTGGAGTTTTACCCTGATGTACTTGCTACCACTGACTTCATCATCCCCTGAATGCTGCCTCAATGGATCCATTGTAGCTGTAATTACTCAATGTTTTACAGCTTCAGTGAGATTTAAATATAAGGGTAGGTAGACTTCACCCAGTGAATACAGCTCCTAAGGTTGTAGCCTTTCAATCAGGAGGTTGGGCAGCTGGTGACGGTGCCAGGTACAGATGTGTCCACATACATCTCTCCTCTGTGTGCTACAATTTGCGATACTCATGTCAACGGCTGTGACACTTTCACATGCAGATACACCCGCACTCGCTCACAGAACATAGGCATGCTGCATATCATTTTAATCAGCAGAACCTGCTTGTGCCTTCTATCTGCACCTTTGTATGAATAAGAAGCATTTGAATGTAAAACGTTGCACAAAAAGAAGTTCTGCGCTACCGAGTCACCCCACGACATGAAGCCACTAGAGGGGTTGTTTAGCGCGCAAGGAGGCTAGATGTAGGTGGACACATCTGTAGGTCCTTCAACCACAGCTGCCTGACTCCTTTCCACATGGAGTCCATAAAGAGGGTAAGTGCAAACATTTGCACCTCACATTTACCCAATTATCAAAAGTAGTGATTAAAATTCCTGTTTCCTGCATGTTAGATGGATCCAGTTCTTCCGACTGTTACATTATGGAGTTGATGTTTGTATATAGGGCACCACAAACACGTTGTGCTTCTTTACTGGAGAAGAGCATATAATAACGCCATAACTTTATAAACAGAACAGTTACATCACAAGAGCTAGGAAGTAGCAGTAAGAAATTCCAGCGCATACTTCCACCGGACAGTCCAATACAAATTGTGGTGCACACTCCTCCCATCATACTATGGGCCGTATTCAATTTGAAAAGTCAATGCACTGAAATAGGCGATACTTTTCCCCACAGTATAGCAGGAGAAAAGAAGTGCAAAATCTATATTTTGGGGTACAGATTTGGGAAACCACCCAGAACCCCCACCCAGCACATCACCCCTCACAAAACAGATTAAAGCACAGCACCAATCACCCCTCACCACACTCCTCACAGCACAGATTACAGCACCCATCACCCCTGAGCCAGCACAGCACCCCTCACAGCACAGATTACAGCACCCATCACCCCTCACAGCACAGAGTACAGCACCCATCACCCCATACAGCACAGCACCCCTCACAGCACAGATTACAGCACCCCTCACAGCACAGATTACAGCACCCATCACCCCATACAGCACAGCACCCCTCACAGCACAGATTACAGCACCCCTCACAGCACAGAGTACAACAACCATCACCACATACAGCACAGCATCCTTCACAGCACAGATTACAGCACCCATCACCCCTCACAGCACAGAGTACAGCACCCATCACCCCTCACAGCACAGAGTACAGCACCCCTCACAGCACAGCACCCATCACCCCTGAGCCAGCACAGCACCCCTCACAGCACAGAGTACAGCACCCATCACCCCTCACAGCACAGCACCCATCACCCCTGAGCCAGCACAGCACCCCTCACAGCACAGAGTACAGCACCCATCACCCCTCACAGCACAGAGTACAGCACGCCTCACAGCACAGCACCCATCACCCCTGAGCCAGCACAGCACCCCTCACAGCACAGAGTACAGCACCCATCACCCCTCACAGCACAGCACCCATCACCCCTGAGCCAGCACAGCACCCCTCACAGCACAGAGTACAGCACCCATCACCCCTCACAGCACAGCACCTCTCACAGCACAGATTACAGCACCCATCACCCCTGAGCCAGCACAGCACCCCTCACAGCACAGATTACAGCACCCATCACCGCTGAGCCAGCACAGCACCCCTCACAGCACAGATTACAGCATCCCTCAGGTAGCACAGAATAGAGCACAGCACCCATCACCCCTCACCCAGCACAGCACCCCTCACAGCACAGATTACAGCACAGCATCCCTCACAGCACAGATTACAACACAGCATCCCTCAGCCAGAACAGCATCCCTCACAGCACAGATTAGAGTACAGCAGCCATCACCCCTCACCCAACACAGCATAGAGTAGAGCACAGCACCCATCACCCCTCACCCAGCACAGCACCCCTGACAGCACATATTACTTCACAGCACCCATCACCCCTGAGCCAGCACAGCACCCCTCACAGCACAGATTACAGCACCCATCACCCCTGAGCCAGCACAGCACCCATCACCCCTGAGCCAGCACAGCACCCCTCACAGCACAGCATCCCTCACAGCACAGATTACAGCACAGCATCCCTCAGGTAGCACAGAATAGAGCACAGCACCCATCACCCAGCACAGCACCCTTCACAGCACAGATTACAGCACAGCATCCCTCAGCCAGCACGCACCCCTCACAGCACAGATTACAGCACAGCATCCCTCAGCCAGCACAGAATAGAGCACAGCACCCATCACCCCTCACCCAGCACAGCACCCCTCACAGCACAGATTAGAGTACAGCAGCCATCACCCCTCACCCAGCACAGCATAGAGCACAGCACCCATCACCCCTCACCCAGCACAGCACCCCTGACAGCACATATTACTTCACAGCACCCATCATCCCTCAGCCAGCACAGCACAGATCACACCACAATTAGCACCCACCACTCACAGTACCGGCTGCCCCCACACCGCACCCACTGCATATAAGTTTGCAGGGCACCCATGTAGGCTGTTATAGCACATCTTAGTAGAATGGTAGCTGATGGTTGCAGCTTGTTGCTACTCCCTACCCCCTTCTATCCTGGTGATCATCATCATCACTAATCCACACACTGGGTCCCTTCTTACAATATGGATGATGGAGTCCACCTATCATACCTCCCAACTGTCCCGCATTCAGCGGGACAGTCCCGTTTTTTGGGGTCTGTCCCGCTGTCCCACCTGTGGGCTGCAGTGTCCCAGGGTGGGAGGGAAGTTGGGAGTAGCATACACCGCTGCTCTGCTATGCAGAGCAGCGTGTCTGCAGAGCGTGAATAGATGCTGTGCGCATGCACACAGCATCTATTCACAGCACGGAGTGATGTTAACGGGGCGTGCTGATAGGCCACGCCCCTTTACGGGTAGGCCACGCCTTATCTTATTCAAGCAAACCTTCAGGGCTGTTTGTCATACTTCCCTCTATTAATCTAAGTTTCCATAGACGCTGCTGCGGATCACCATCGTGATCATTGGTTGTGATGGTCGCTGCCCTCAAAGTTTACTCAGCCTGGCCATCGGAACCCCTATGCCAGGTCCAGGAAGTCTGCGTCTAACAATGCAGACCCTGGGTTTGGCACACCTACAAAACAGGGGTGACGGCCCTGTTTTGTACAATGGTCATGGTCTCCGCCCCCAGACACCGCAGCATGTCAGTCGTGCTGCTGCTAAGGGAGGATGGCGAGCAATCACGCAGGAGCTGTCTGCAAGTGGGCACCACGGATCCTGAGCATGCACAGACACCCAAACATCAGATATGCATCTCAACCATCAAGTTTATGTATATATCTGAATCAGGCCAATAGTATGCAGTCCACTATGCAAGTGTGGAGAGCATAGAAATATAATGTGCTGTATGCTGCCCCAAGGAGCGGGTATAGGGGGTCATTCAGACCCGCTCGCGAGCAAAGGACGCTCGCAAGCGGGTCGATGTTGTCCCACTGCGCATGCGCACGACGGAGGGAGCTCCGTCGTGCGCATGCGCGAGACCCGGATAGCGATGTGCTCTCCATCACTCTGGGTCTCGCACCAAAGGGGGCGTGCTGTCGATGTTGATGGGAACGCCTACCGTCTGAAGCCGGCCCCACTGACATCACTAGTGATGTCAGTGGGAGTGATTTTGGCTCTGATAGAGCCAAAATCACTCCTGGGCTTGCGGCAGCGAGACCCTACCGCAGGGTCTCGTCGCAAGCCTGATGGACCATCTTTTTGGCCGCTCGCATATGCTGTGGGTGGTAACCCACAGCTATGCGAGCGGCCAGGAAGCCGCTCCATTTTCAGGTAGGAGGGCCCTGATTCAGAGCGAGCGCTCTGGTCAGAGCGTTCAGCTCTGAATCAGGCCCCTAGTGCAGAATGCAGTACAGCGCTTGAGTCACGCCATATTTACACAGTGTTTTTTTATGCCACTAGCAAGTGGAAGGAGAATTGAACATGGCCTCCTGTGTCAGTGCAACTGCGTCTTTTGCCGCAATCGCAGTCAGCGACTGGAAATACCTGAAGCAGTTCTCTCATGTACTCACTAATGTAACTTCAGAAGTCGCATAGGTTGCAGGTGTGACCGGACCCATGCACATACTGTAAGTTGCCCGCAGACCTCCCTCATTCACAGCAATGGGTTGGCTGCCAATAACTTTATCAGGGAAATAAAAATACCAATCTCCAGTCCTCCAGAGATGGCAAAGTGTTTATAGCGTGGGCTTATGTTGCCTGTCTATGTCTGATTTACTATTACCAGCATTACAAATCATTTCCCGAGACACTATATTGCTGGTCATATGCATGTAAAAGGAGTGTAAGCTACCCAGTGTAATCTAGATGGACCTTGGGCAGTACAGCGCCCATTATGACCACCAGGAAGGTGCACCATATAAACTATATACCGTCACCATCTATGAGGCATTGAAGCAAACAGTTTTGTGTTAAAAATGCTCTTTGCTTGGGCATATTACCCGCACACCGACCTTCTGCGCCCAAACTACTCCCTACTATCAAATTTAATTAGAAACTGTGGGATCTCCATTCACACAAAATGAATCTTACCTCTCCAGCATCACCTTTAACTCCTATCTGACATTACCCCCTGTTCTCTCCTGGTTCCTCCACTGTGAGGTTCCATAAGAGGATTAATGTAGGGCTTAGATTCACCACTGATTTCTCTGACCAAGGTCAATGGTTATCCCCATCAACATTACAGCAAAAAATCCGATCCCAGACGCTTAACCCTTTTGAATTTTTTCAAATTCGCCATTTTTTACAATCACTACCTCCACTATCTGTCCTCCGAGCCCTTACCCCTTTTGACAATCTTTTTAGGCATTACCCCTTATCTAAGGGTTTCATTTCCCAGATTTATGCCCTCCTTTTAGATGTTACCCTTCCCTCTTTTAGACCTCACGAAACTGCTTGGGAACAAGACCTTGGACCTCCTCCAGATGATGAGGCTTTGGACGACATGAGACTGGGGATAGCCAAAAGTTCTATTGCAACCAAAATTAAAGAGACTGCATACAAAATGTAATTATAGGTGGTATTATACCCGATAGACTTCATAAAATGTTCCAGTCTTCACCCGATTGTTGGCGAAGCTGTGGCTGCAGGAATACTATAATCCACATTTAATGGAACAGTCCAATTATTGTCCCCTTCTCCTACTCACCCCTGAATATTGGCAAATTTTCTAAGCAATTGGCTGCACACATCCTGGCAGCGGCGAAATCCCTTATCGCGCTAAACTTGGAAAAACCTCTCCACCACTCCTCTCTTTACTTAAGAGTCAGATTTGGCATATTGCGACCATGGAGGAAATAACTTATTACCTTCATGACCGAGGGCATGTTTTCTCTCAAGTTTGGGCTAACTGGTTGATTGCTGAGCGCAGCCCCCCTTCTTCCAATAACTCTGTGCATGGACCCTTGGGCGACATCTGATGTTTACCCTCCAAATTTTTGTTTTGCCTCCTAAGTTGCTGTATTTTAAATTTTTAAATGCAACGTGTTCTCCCACCCTACTTCCCCTCCTCCTACCCTCTGTTTGCCCCTTTCTTTTCTATCAAGTATTATGAATAGTGACCATTTAAAATAAAGAATCATAAAAATAAAAAAATGCTCTTTGCGACGCCCCCTTAAATCACCTTCTGCGCCCTTTAATCTCACTTAAAGATCTCTTCCTGCAAATAAAATCTTGTTTATTATGCTTTACTGGCCATTTGTACAGAAAGAAAAGAATGAATCAATGTTTTATTGAACAAAATATTCCACTTAATTCCTCTGACTGACCAATACACGGAGTAAAGGATGTACTCAACAACACTGTGATTTTACAAAACTAATCCTTTATATCTATATGTAACTGATGTTTGCCTGGGCGGGTGGAGGTAGAATGTTTAGCTAAACTCCTGACTGGGACAACTGCCCGGCTGTAGCTCAACCTTTCCCACCTCAGTATCCGATGGGTTAATGCCAGATGTTCTGCATTCAGGCTCCAGAACAGGGGACCATGTGAACTGCAGATGCAGAAGGTGAAATGACCACAGCTACCACTGAGGAAATTATTTGCAGACTCTTATCCTTCCATCTCTTGACTTCCACTTTCGGAGAAGATGACAGTATGAATAACAGCGTTGTATCACATTATTGTGCAGCACAAAGTCCCTTCATCAAACCAAGTTTGTTAGTTGGGGGACCATTATTCATTCTCTCTCTCTCCCTCTCTCTCTCTCTCTCTCTCTCTCTCTTTTGTATTCTACGCTGCATCCGCAGAGTAATGCTGCTTGTACAGTAACACCCTTATGACCCTGTTATTCAAGGCTGGATGAATTTCTTCCCTTGCTGACACACAACCTTCACACTGGCGTTCACCCTCACCCTCGGATTATGACTGTCTCTTACTCGCTGTCAAATGCAATTAGGATAAAGATTTTTGCAACCTTGAAATGACGAGGGGGAACCTCTGAGCATGCACTCACTCTCTCAGCATCAGACGTACACACAGATCAGCAGCGGTACTCCGCACTATCCTCATCTGGTAGTCAGCACACTTGCTCAGGCTTCACATTCTGTCATCTCTCTCTCGGGATTTCAGTCTCATTCTCTGCAGCTTTGCTGGCTCCCATCAATCTCAGAGTTTAGGCATATTGCACATTCCCAGCTCAGCCCGTGTCTACTCGGGAGCATCTCTCGCTTCACAACGCCAAACTTGGCTCTCTCCATCACAGAACTCACAGATCCCATCCACATCAAGCAGCAGACACACGCACACTTCATGGGGGGCTACACTATTCTAGTTTAGTATAACTTACATTCATTTTATGTACATTTGTGTAAGGAATGATGAAGGAGCCCCTTTTGTAGTCGCTTCAGTGCAGTAGAATTAGAGATGTGCGCTGACCCCCGTGTTTTGGTTTTGGATCTGGATTCATCTTCGTGTTTTGGTTTTGCAAAACCACCCTGAAGTATTTTGGTTGTGGTTTTGAATCTGTTTTTTTTTTTTTTTAAATTGATAAAAAGTTTTTAAAAAATAGCTAAATTCATGTAATTTTTGCAATCCAAAACCTGAAATCCGGATATAAAATCGGAATTCTGAACCACAGGAAGATCAGACCTGCGACTCGGATCTCTCCGGATTTACATAATGCGGGTTGATTTAGATTTCTGGAGAACCGAATCGCACATCTCTACATAGAATAACTATTATTATCTTTTATATATAAGGGTTCCGTAGCTCCATACAAAGGGATAACATTGACAAGAGGATACATACAGTAAGTACAGACTAAAGCTGGGTACACACCTATACAATCATCGACAGTTCTTTCGATTTTGACCTGCTCATTCGATATCAAATGTGTGTATGCACCTTCCATCATGTTTTGTCAGATGACAACTGGTCATAGGATCACATCTTATGTGCTGTTTAATATTCATTCGATTCGATGGTGCCATATCGGCCCGAAAGTGAAGTGTGCACACTATTTTGACCATTCTTACGACCGTTCTTGCGATGCTCCTCCAGCATCAGTGTCACCTTTGTGGGTGTGCATAATTAAACTTAAGATAATTTGGTCAGATGGAAATCAAAGGTCACAAGTAAGATTGCATAGGTGTGTTCACGTGTATCGGCACTGTGGTCGGGACTTCCGAACAGGAGTGAAGTCGATCATCAGATTGCATCGAAAGTGTGATTGTATAGATCTTAATACATGCTGTATAATAAAGACAGTTGAGCTTGAAAAAGAATCACACTGATTGGAAACGTTGCTCATTGCACGGTAAACCCATTGGTTTATTGTATCTAATCCTGATTGCCCTTTTTTCTTTCCTTACTAACAATATTGGACTTTGGCATTTGGACTTTAAAGATGTATTTTGGATAAGTGCCTGTATTTTTCTGGACATTTGTTTTAATACAAATGTATATAAATTTGATATACATAATTACAGTGTACGGTTAGTATAATTATCTAGAGAAGACAAATGGAAGAAGACCCTGCTCATAGGAGCTTACAATCACTAGACGATGTGGGTGTACACAATTGAAGGAGGCACAATAGACTACTTTGTATTTATGCTGATTTTTGTTTTGCCAGTTATCAAAACCAGCTTTTTCCCTGATTTGGAAACAACCTAAGAAATGTAAACATTTTATATGAAGTCCAAAATGTTTTGCTTTAACAAAGATGAGCGGTTTGGTTTTGACTCAGTTCATTTCGCCAAATTAGTGCAAGTTCGGATTGCTTCTTATTTATCTTATCGACTATCCAAAACACATGAGAGCCGGATAGCCAATATGATGCCGTTCCTGAGATCCGAAAATAACCGAGTTAAACCGAACCGCTCATCTCTAGTTTTTAGGCTATAGCGACAACGCCACCTCAAGATGGCATCGGCTAACTGATCCAAGATCCGAAAAGCTAAGGTTTAAGAAGCTTGATAATGTAAGACAGACCTCAGTCCCCACTGGGAAATAAATGGTGTCAGCAGCATTAGTTTACCTAATACTGGAGATATCGCACTGATATCGATAGAGATGAGCGGTTCCGTTGTGGCTCAGATCTGCCCACCAAATTCAGAACGAAGCAAAACATCATCTTTCAAAAACACCTGTGATATCACCAGCATTCAGGTTTGTTAAATAGGATAAGGAGGATAATAAAATCATCCCTCCATCTTTAAAGTACTGATGCAAAGTATTATGGACCGTACACACGGTCAGATCAGACAACGATCAGATATCGTTGTCTGATCGACCAGCATGTGCTGGATGATCGTTATCGATCATCCAGCACATGCTCCATTCCCCCAACTACTATAACGATCCTCGATTAACGATAGCAACCAGGTTGGCCTGCATGCACGGGCGATGGTCCATATCGATGTCGACCATCCGTGCCCGTGCATTGTTTGGTCATTTGATGGGGCAAAAAAAGGTTGATTGAAATGATCAAACAAGAAACGATAACGTTATCATTTAAATTGACCAAGAAATCTGACCGTGTGTATGCACCATTAGTCTCCAATCATACGATGTGTCAGTGCTTCAGCGGTTCAGCTCAGCATTTTAAAGCCCTGCATTTTTTTTTTCCCACTCCTGTAATGTTTCCCTGAATGTTGATGCAAGTGATCATATGATGCACATATATGCAGACCTGTCTCTAGCATGCAGCCGTGTAGGGTCACAGCAGGACTGGGATATCTGATTTTTATTCTACTATTCCCTAACAATGGCAGCAGCAACAAGATGTAAGGAACAGCCAGATCTGGTCAACAGCGAAGCACAGACAGAGGCTGCATTTTGACAATAGTGGAGATGTATTTTCCATGCACAGAACATTCCCCGTTTGTTTCCCCTCCCCCAAGTCTGCTGCTATCTGATCTATGATGTTATGTGATCTCTGGGATACACTCACACACAAGTACCGGGCATTGCTGCTCAGCTATGCACAATGTCTCTCTCCTAGTACCACTCTCTGCTTTAAATCCTTTACCATGTTGCCATGCTTCCTTTGCTACATTTCACTCTTTTGCTTCTGCTGTTTGCTCATTTTACCTCTAGGTCTTCTTTGCCCTTCGGTTTGTATCTGTTTGGACTACCACACAATAGACTGCAGGGACCAAGGACTTCCAAGCCTCCCGAACCTATTCCCATTGGATATACGGAAACTCCTGGCAGCCAACAACCACATACATTCCATCCCCGGGGATCTGTTCTTGTTTTACGCCGATCTGGTCTATCTGGATCTTCGGAACAACTCGTTGACCGCTCTGGAAGAGGGCACCTTCAGCAGCTCCAGCAGACTGGTGTTCCTGGATTTAAGTTACAACAACCTGACGCAGCTTGATGCCGGGATTTTTAAATCAGCCGAGAAGCTGATAAAGTTAAGCCTGGGGAACAACAATCTGTCTGAGGTGCACGAAGATGCCTTTGAAAACTTGGAGGCCCTCCAAGTGCTGGAATTGAATGACAATAACTTACAAAGTTTGAGTGTGAGTGCCCTGGAATCGCTGCCATCCCTTCGGACTGTACGCCTGGAGGGAAACCCGTGGATATGTGACTGTGAGTTTGCCAACCTCTTTTTTTGGATTGGTGAAAATTCAAAAAAACTACAGAAAGGTGGGTGAGGAAAATAGTCTTGCTATGTATCAATGATATCAATACAGGTTTGAGTTAATTCGTTTGATGAAATCACATTTTCTGTTTAATTTTTACTAGAAAATACCATCACTTAACCCTTCGCTATTGTAATATGTGCTGAGTGTATTGTCGGAAGTGAAATGGTTAAAATGCCTGAAGATGTTGTGTCACTATGCATGTGTAGGCTACCAACCACTGGTCTCATTAATCTGCCAGAAAAGGAGAAATAACAAATTAGTACTAGTTAATCATACAGTCACCACATTGAGCTGGCCCCATACTCCTGCCCCATGCTTAGACAATGGATTCCCATGTTCACCGAATTCTCTGTCCATTACTCAAGTGCTGCTAAACGCCAGGTGTTTAAGAACTTTGGCTGTGATTCAGAAGTGGACCGAAGCCGCGATTGCAAATTTATGCTAATGCCGCAGCCGATGGACTGTCTACCGAGACGCTCACCGGCTGCAACTGAAATTCGCTGCGGTAGGCAAATAGTCACACAATCGAGCGGACATGAGCCGCACCATCGGACATTAAAACAACCTTGTGGTTCACAATGTCCAATGGTACATGTCCACTGGTGCCAATGGAACTGCGTCTTCCAATGCAGTCCCTGACTGGTAGAAAGCACCAAGGGAAGACATAACCTTAATTAGTTGTACAGAATTTACCCTAAAAAGATTGTTAAAGAAGCAATATTGGCTCTGGCTACAGCATTTCTCCAGGATCCCCCACTTCCGAAGGGCTGGTCTACTGTACTTTGCCGGGAGATCTTGCAGAAATTTGTGAGTCTCCTGGACGTTCCGGGAGAGTAGGTAAGTATGTGTAGGACACTTTATTATAGAGCCCATTTATCAAGTTGTTATTATTATATGTCCTTAAAATATACAGAAACTGGCTGTTTAATAAGTATCCCTTAACTTCACCAAGATAGAAAGCAGGAGATATCGAAAATATTGTCGCCAGTCCTCGCATCAGCCATCCCCATAGTTTTTATGGAGAAGGTATGTAACAAGATCCGCAAAGCATAGCACTGCAGGGCATCTTCAAATGGCATTAGCACGTTACTTTCAGTGTGCCGACCCTGCCGGAAAGGGATCTTGCGATCCCTCTCTGATGGGCTGAAATCTGTTCGCGCTGCCAACCGGGAAGTAAAGTGATCACGTATGAAATCACTTTACATCTTACTGATCGCCGGGACAGGCCTTATCAAATAAAGTAACCTTAGTGCCGTGATGTATGACAATAAGGATTCTTAATCCTTAGGGGCTGGCCGAAGTTTTTCATAGATCTGCCCCTACAAGTGCACTGGTAGTCTGGTGGGTACATATTCCAATGTGACTAAGGGGCCTATTCTTCAAAAGGACCCCTGATATTCCGAAAAGTTTTCGGAGTTTGCTTCCGAGAACAAGCGCCATCTTCAGACGGCGTGTGTTCTCGGATACCCGCTCCTTCCTATGGGAAGGAGTTCCGGGATGCGAAGAGGGATCCGAGCGGATCCCTCCGCCGCCTCCTTACTACCTCCCCGACGGCTGTGTGCATGCGTGACCTCGGGTCATGTATGCGTAGGCCGGGACGACGGGGAGGAGGTAACGCAGCTGCTTCTGTAGCTGCGATACTAACCGGCGGAGACAGCTGATTTTCGGAGCAGCTGTCCCAGTTCCGGAGCAATGATGAATTGCTCCGGTGTCACGTTTCCCCCGATGCGAGTTGGATACTTAAGCATCCCTCGCAGCGAGATGATTACTTATATTTCCTCCGATGATGAACAGGCCCCTAAAAGTGGACAGAATGGGTCACAATCTATGTTAATGAGTCATTTTGAAATCACACAATTAGCCATGGTGCTGCAGACAGTAATTAAACTGACAAAAGCATTCAGATCCCTAACCACTTAAAAGCTTGAAACTGAGCTCTGGGATGGGAGAGGAGAGACGGTATGAAGAATTGTGGTGATTAGAAACATTCACACAACAGTTGTGGTGATTAGAAGCTATTCAGCTCTAACTGTGGTGACTGCGGTTATTGGTCAATAGAGGTGATTCCACATAACAGCCCAGCAACCGCAATGTAATAAGGTAGGAAGTTATTACCTAAGTTGAGAGCGCATAGAATTATGTGTGAGAAAGATCAGGATTGAACACCCCTCAGACCAGGCTCACAGGGTCTAGTACCCAGGACTAGTCCTCTGTGGGGAATTAGTATACAAAGAAAGAGCATTTGTAAATAAGGTTTCTTTATTCACCGTGAATGAGAGAAGCCCCCTCTCCTCCCTGCCTGAGAGAACATTCAGTCAGGTCACCCCTTTCAGCCTGTAAATGTAGTTCATCAAGGGTCTCTAAACAGGCATAAAAAAGAGGCTACAGTTATGCTGATATTCATTTTATTATCTTTTATTTATCTGCGCTGTACATGGGGCATTGTTAGTGTACTGTATATCATTTTCCAGTATTCTATGCTCATAGGATCCGGATTTAAAAAAAAAGTAAAATGTTATAGTATAACAATATGGCAGGTCATTATTACACAGTATTATAGAAAGACCATCCAGCAGGGGCGTAACTACCGTGGGTGTGGTTGCTATGGGGGCACCGCACCCAGCCCACCTCAGGAGTCATTACAATGAGAGAAGTGGTCACAGCAATCACAGTGGTGACCTCCTACTCCTGGTTACTCATACTTACCGAAATTTGGCCAGCCCCCTTCGGGAGAGGGCTGCCAGGTTGGTGCAACAGGGCTTGTGGGGGCAGTTTATATATTATTATCAGCATTATAAAGCAGGGGGTGGGGCTACAATGACACAAATCGCATCATCGCACCCCTGCACCGCCCACTTTGCGGCAATCGTGGGGGGGCGGCCGCTATTTTGGCGGACTCGCCTACTATTGCAGGGTCACGATTTTGGAGAGCCTCCCGGCAGTCCAGGGAGAGTAGGCAAGTACGTGGTTACTTCTTCAACTATGTATTAGTATGGGCGTGGGCTACAAGTGGGAGGGGCTACACGGGGTGCTGCTGGCTGGGTGCAGCAAGTGTGTGGGAGTGATTGCCGTATGTAGTCCGGACCGCGGGCACCTATGATCCTGCTAACTGCTTCTTATGGCGAATACACACTAGATGATTTCACAGGTGGATCGGGCAGGCATATCGTCCACATCAGCAAGTGCGTACCCACTATGAACGACCATGCATGTCTGTCACGGGGTCATTCATCACATCGACAGAACAAACCTACATGCTGCTCAATCTGTCAATTGAACAACCCCATGGTTTTTGATGCGGCTGGTGAACGACATATGGTGCGGTCGTTCAAGAGATCGTGCGTTGTCAAACGACCGCACGATATGACGTCCACCGTATCGTGGTTCGGTTGGGTATGTGCTGAGCCTGCTAGGACAACCCCATACCATGGCCACGCCTCCTCCCGCATCAGTTAGGGCAGATGGAGCGCTGGGCTCAGGAGGTGAGGTGGGGGCATAGCTAGATATGGAGACCCCATAGGTCTAGCTACGCTCCTGCTAATCGATTTAGTTAAATAAACCAAATAGCAGTTGAAGTGTAATAACATATACTCAGTAGGTATATCTAATATGTTTCTAATCACTGTAGTGGTAAATAAAAATAAGTATTTATTAATTGCAGTGGTAGTAAATATTTAATTTCGGGTAAAATAACAATGTTATTAATTTTCGACTGATAGTATTGTGAGCATTCAGTCTCTGAGGGTAGTTTATATACATTAAATTCATATTTAATATCAAATTCACCACTAAACCTAAATGTAGACTTCTGCCTAAGGTGGCAATTGTAATGGCACCTTTCTTTATTCCTTACCCAAACGGCCGTAGTTATTTGCAGAAGTGCAGTGTATACTATAAAATACAATATTTTATTTTATTCATTATTACAACTACAGAGTATCATAGAAACCAATCATATATTTTAGACATTTACAGCGCATTCATTATTAATTATTTACATTTTAATGCGGCACAATATTAGCTGGCTCAGTCTGACTTATTATAGCCACAGCATGTAGATGTTTGTTACTTATGCGTTGCTAATACGGAAATTATATGTATTGATGAAATTGTGTATAACGCACGATAACAAAGATTAGTAAAAGTCCTTGGACACTGGAGCCATATTTCACAACTTCCCAACTGTCCTGATTTTGTTGAAATTAAAAAATGGTGCCAAAAAGTAGGCGATTTTGGACAGCTTGGGCAAGGATTGGGTCATACTTTCCAACATTCAGCCCCCTCCCCCCTTGAGGGGGTAGCCAGGCTTCTACTGGAGGGGGGGTGGTGGCGTGGCATAAGGGGGGCGTGACAGGGAGATGATGCAGCATTGGGGACGGAGCAGGGTGCGACCGCGTCATTGTGTCCCCGCCCCCTCTTCACAATGCCGAGATTACCAGCATTGTGAAGTAGGGGGCAGGGCCACGATGAGGGGTGTGTGCATGGGGATGCGGGGGTATCCGTAGGGGGTTGCGACCGGCCGGGACACTTGCCCACTTTTCCAGGTGGTCGTGAGCGATTTTCGGGAGCCAATTGGCCATTCTGGTTTAGTAGCCAAGTATGGTTTGGGCTGATCTAGGTTTGTGCGGGTCAAGGACGGGGCCTATTTTACATTCATTTCACTTGCCTATGTGTTCGGATGTATGTATGTTGGAATGCTGGAGCTCCAAAACCAATGTAAGGACCTACTCACGTGTGTTTGTTTGACAAGCATTCACTTTGCATAAATTTTAATCTCGCCTACAGCATTCATGAGCTTTCGTCTTTAACACTGTACAATATAATGGAAATTCAATAGGAGCACTCAATAATAAATACTTAGGGACATATTTACCAATTAATATTTTGGGTATCCACAAATATTAAGGATCCCCTGAATGTATGACAGCAGCCAAATAGGTTTCTATGGGGGCCACAAAGCTGTCCAATTTACCAAGCTTGGAAAATTTCCGGGAGAGGGTCCCTAAGTAACCCTCCCTGGCAATGGCCTCCTCGCATGCTCAGAACGTCCCCAGTTGCGAAAAAAGAGAGGTGAAATTATCACATTCGAAGTCGCTGTCCCTGCGGGTGATTAACAGTCCATGCGGGCAGGGCCAGATTAAGGCTTATGGGGTCCCCGGGGCAACTAAGTTGTGGAGGCCCCATCAATAAAATTACTACAGCCCCACACAACAACTACTATGCCCCTTACCTTGTCTCCGGACTCTCCACTGACCGGCAAGGTCGCAGCATGCTACTTCAAGGCCGCAGCACTGCTGGGAACAGACTCCCGGCAGCATAGCGGACATGATCTAGTACACTGCTAGTGGCAAAGGGGATTAGAGAGAGAGAGAGAGAGAGAGAGAGGGGGTGGGAGAAAGAGGGAGGGAGGTACAGGGAGGGAGACAGAGAGAAGGGAGGGAGTGATACATAGGGCGGGATATACTAAGCATCGTGACGGCGATGTGGTACACCCCGCCTGTCTTCTGCTAAGTACCACGCCATGTTCGTAGAATATCGTAAAGGACAGATCTCCTGATAAGAGCATCCTATGTGATGGGACTTCCGTGTTTAACACCCAGAAGTCCCTCTGGCGTGGGGGGTGGAAGGGAGAGCGCACACACACTCCCTACCTCTATGTACAGCATCAGGTACAGGGCAGGCTTCTAATGGGAGCAGGCACTTCACAACATTAGACCCTGCCCCCTGCCAGTACACCCGCGAATCGCGGCATGTCAGTGAGGGGGCGGAGCTTCCATCGTCAGCCGCTGTCTATCAGTGAAGGAGTGTGCTGTCACTGCAGTGCTGTCTGCTGCCTGCCGGGAGTCGGCCAGAGAGGATCCAGAGTTACCCGGACTGTTTGCGACAGTGTGGGGGCCTCCAATGTGTGGGGGTCCAGGGCGACCGCCCGCCTGTAATCCGGCCCTGCATGCAAGCGATTAATCATTTCTTATTCCCGTGGATATCAGTGATAAGAAATTGTACTTATAACGTTTAGAGCCCGATAATAAGTAAGTATGCCACTTAGTGCACTATGGTGCAGGGAGGAAGCCCGGATAAAACTGACAAAATATTACAAGGTTGTGTCTATCAAGTCAACACTTGTGTGTAAAAGCCCTTATAATAATATGATTATTTGTGTGAAAGCTGGATCCAATAAAAATAAACATGTCTGCTAAAGATGTGCGGTTCCCTCGGATCCTTCTTCGCATCCCCCGGAACTCCTTCCCGTCTGATGATGGCGCTTGTTCTCTGCAGCAAACTCCGAAAACTTTCAGTTTTCGAAGTTCGCTGAATATCAGGTGGTCCATGCGGAATACTAGCATTTCTGCATGGTTACCGGGCCATTTATCGGTTGATGAATAGGCCCCTATGTAAGAAAATAAAATGTAAGCTATACTGTATAAACATTTGTTTGATTATGGTTTTATATACATTATCCATCATTTATTAAGCTATTTGCTTTTTGCCACTTGGGCTGCAGTCACTGACTAAACAGAATATTTTTTTTTTTTGCAAGAGAGCAAAAACAAAGAAGAGAACCTCTTTTTTGTGGGCACGCTTTATTAGGATAAACTAAAAAAAAATTTACTTTTATTAGATATGTAATAAAATATTATTTAAAAAAATAAAAGAAATTGTGCGAATAGGAGGGAGAAGAAAAGACTCCTTCCCAAAAGTATAACCAAGCAGGTCTCCTCCTAAACTGGTTATTAATTCAAAACAGTTTATATTAAAGCATAGATTAATTTAGACACAAAATGTTGGGTTGGCTATTAATCATGGGAATGCCAACCGGACAAAAATATAATTGCACTTTAATACTCTATTAAGATATATTTATTGTAGAATACAAGTATCCGTATTGGAAGTGTCAGGCACATAGGGCTCTATTTATTAACATTATTTTTACTAAAATAAAGTGAAAAAGGGTGTTTTCACACCCTTTTCACATTATTTTAGTTTCACCTGTAGTTATTACTAGTAAAATTCTACTCCAACCCCTAAGTATCACTTATTTTTAGTAAAGCAGATCGCATTTCCCATAATTGTAATGGGAAATGTGATCCGACCATAGTTACTAAAAATAAATTGTAAAAAAATATCGGGGGAAGCCCTGTGATAATAACGCCACCTGGAGGTGGCGTTATCCAGGGTCTCCCCCGGTTACCGGGCTCCCACTCTGCTCTAACGGGGAGAGCAGAGGTGGGAGCCGGTACCAGTAATCAGCTATGTGGTCTAAACAGACCGCAAGCTGATTGCTGTAAAAAAAAAAAATTGAAAAATTTTTTTATTACTTACCTGAATCCAGGGACTGGTGATCGGGCCTCCGGTGATGGCTCCTCTCTGGTCAGCTGGTCTCCCATAGTGCCCTGCTGCCCGGTCATCAGGTGATCGGGCCCCAGTGCAGTATGGGAGATCACCTGATTGGGAAGCCCCGGAGAAGATCACCAGAGGCCAGGAGGATGCAGGTAAGTGTAATGAAGGGAGGGGGGATCGCGGGGGTCCGCGATCGCGGGGGGCAGGGCTTAGCATCGGTGGGGGGTAGCAGCGACGGTGGGAGGGCGCATGCGCGGGCTCTTAGGCGTGGTATTTTTTCCGAAAATACAGCGACTAGAGTGCGGATGGGATCCACAGGGACAGAGCTTTATCACAAGCTCTGTCCCTGCAAGGGATTTATAGTAAATCCCTGTGATATTGCCTGAATTCGCAATGCGAATTCACTCGGTAATATCACACTACAATCCGCATTCAATATGCGGATTGTAGTAAATAGAGCCCTTAGTGTACATACAGTGTGTATTTCAGATTTAAACAATTGTTTCATTATGTAAAATACAATAGAGGTTACAATGTATGTACCTAGTAATGACAAATTAATGAGTAATATGTGGCAATTATATATCAAATGGGGACATCAAGTCAGAAAAACAAAGCCAAAACAGGATAATCCCACTCCTTCACTGTGAACAAGAATATATGTAGCATGCTCTGGTGAAAGGAAGTTCTAACATCTATATAATAAGCGAGAAAGCGTGTCTGTCTGTCCTTTATGCACGGCCAGAGTTTTGGACCTAGCTTACCCAAATTTGGCATGGTAGTGTAGTTTGACCAGGATTAGGTTTTTGCCTAGGTTTGAAAATCCTCAGGGCCACACACTGTCACACAACCCCTAAAAATGGGGACACTCTAAAATTACACAGGTTCAGCGGCTAGCTCCAGTGGAAACTGGCAGCCTGTCAAAACATGTGTGAAAGCTACAAAAGTATCCTTTTAACCTCACAGTCTGAGCAAACTTTCACGCAAGTTCATATTAAATCCAGAGTTAGTCCTTTTTAAAGTGACCATATGTTAGTCAGCCCAAAGGCGTACAACTTTTGGCCGTATTCAATTAGGTGAGAAAAGTCAGTTTCTGCGGAAAAGTATCGCGAGAGACGTCATTTCGCCTTGCAAAAATAGTTTCCTCCATATTCAATTCCGAAGACTTTTCGCCTGGTGTGGAAACTCAATGAAATGGGACCTGCGAAAAAGTTTCGCCTTCGAATAGGTGTCGAAAAAAAGTGTAGAATTGGGGTTTTGGAGTGCAAAGCTGCGGGTACCCCCCTGCACCCTTCGGATAGTCCCCCAAAGGTAAACTGCGTTAAAAAAAAAAAGTTTTAAAAATCTTTAGATCACCCCAAAAAAGTACTTTCATTTTTGGTGGCGAAGAAGTACAAAGTTGGGGGACAAACATAAAAACTATCAAAATAGACTCCAGGGGGGTCCCCAAGTATGCCCCAGGTGTTTTTAAGTTTGCAGGTGCTTGTGGCAGATGGATTATTAACGATTTTTAAAACTACACTTTAGCAACTTAAAAATATGCTAGCACCCATTTTCAGGTACCCCAAATTTCTTTGAACTACTTATTTTGAGCCATTTACAAGTTCGCAAGGTCCCGTTTTCGCCGATTTCTAATTGAATATGGGGAAAAGCAGGCATGCGCGCGATACTTTTCCGCATTGAAAACCAGCGATGTAGGCGAAAAGTCCAGCATGCGAAAAGTACGGGTCTTTTAGCCTGGAATTGAATATGCCTCTTTGTGGGCCACATATGAAGATCCTAAAGGGTCCCCCAGAGGTAAATAAAAAATCACATACATTCGCACTCACACAGAGGGCGATTCAGACCCTGTCGCTAAGTTGCGCTCGCTCACTGCCAAAAGGGGCCGGGTATGCAAATCCAGCGATCGCACTGTCTGGCTTAAGGACGCCCTGTATGTCTTAGAGGGCGACGGTAGTGAGCGTACGCAGGAGTATAAAGCCGCCCACCTCTCTCTCTTAGCACACGCCATCTCCAGGAAGTGTGTGATTAATCGGGAACATCGAGACCCATCGGAGCTGCACGCAGCACTTGGTAGCCCCTACCCCACCGCAAGCACTCCGGTCAATTCAGGCAAAAAAACAACCAAGTGACGTGTGCAATGATGCTACTTTGCTAATTATGCACACCCATTAAACTCCGTTTTGACGCTCAGACACACCTGCATTCACAAATCCACTCCCTTGTTCACAAGCACCTTCCCCTGTCACCACCCACAAATAGCGCTGTCACTCAAAGTAGCGTCCAGACTGTGTACTACGAGCGCACGATTCCTGGCCGCAGTGACTGGTTCGCGCATGTGTACTTTGATGCATATGCATGTGCAGATATGCGATTATCGCCCCTAGCGAGCGTTCGCAGCTTAGCAACCGGATCTGAATCAGACCCAGAGCCCATTCATGTTATGCCACACAGAGCCCATTCAGGTTATGCCACACAGTAGTACCCCTTATACACATTATGCCATACAGTAATAGTGCCCCTTATACAGTACATTATGCCACTCAGTAATGCTCCTTACACTACACAGTAATGCCCCTTACACATTATACTGCACAGTAATTCCCTCTACAGATTATGCTAGTGCCCCATATAACACATTATTCAACAGAATAGTTGTATGCCTTACACATTATGCCACACAGAAATGCCATCATAACATTATGCCACACAGTAATGCCCCTAATACATTATGCCCCCCAAGCAACTCACCTCCACGTGTCCCTCCAGCAGCCTCTCGTCTCCCCCTGTGCCAGCCAGCAGGTGTGGATTTGGTGCCAGGCCACCTAATTACAGCTGGGGCACCTTCAGGCAGCAGCAGATATGGACAGACAGCACCGGCGCAATTTGAAACCGGTGCAGGTCGTGAGACAATTGAAGCTCACGAACCGGCAGCCAATCAGGAGCCACCACTGCTGATTGCCTGCCGGTCCGCGAACTCTGATTCCTCGTGACTGGCGGTGCTGCCTCTCCTTGTCTGCCTGATGATGCTACAACTGTAATCAGCTGGCACCAAATAAACACCGCTGTCACCCAGGCGGCCCTGACTGGACCGGCCCACCTTGTGTGCGTGACTGGGTGCAGGGTGAACGGTGGTCCAGAGAGGCAGCTCGGGCACCATAGCAGCCGCACCCCTTGCACCTGGGATGTAGTCGGCATCCTGGCGTGCAGAATGCTGACGGTCTGAATACCGGTACTGAAATCCCGACAGGTCGAGATCCTAGCACCAGTATCCCGACCGCTGGCATCTCGAAGGTAAGTATCGGGGTGTTAGGGGGAGGTTAGGGTTAGGTAGCGGGGTTAGGCACTAGGGAATGGTATGGGTTAAACACCGGGGAGGGAGTGTTAGGATTAGGGTGCAGAGTGGGGGAAGTTAGGTTTAGGCACTAGGGGGAGGGTATGGGTTAAGCATCGGGGGGGAGTGTTAGGATTAGGGTGTGGAGTGGGGGAAGTTAGGTTTAGGCACTAGGAGGAGGGTATGGGTTAAGCCCCGGGGAGGGAGTGTTAGGATTAGGGTGCGGAGTGGGGGAGGTTAGGTTTAGGTACTAGGGGGAGAGATTAGGGTTAGGCACTGGAGAGGGAGGGTTAGGGTAGGGGTTACAAAAATACTCACTGCTGTTCTCTATAGGTGTCTGGAATCTGGCTGTCGGGATGCCGCTGTCGGTATTCTGGCCGGCGGCATCCTGGCAGCCGAGATTTCATACCCAACCCTTGCACCCACAGTAGTTACGCCACTGTTTGCATACATGTTAGCAAACAGTGGGGTCCTTTTCAGGATCAATGGAATGGGGTTATAGACTAGGACAATGTAAACAAATAAAGTCTGCAGGTGTACTTCAGGGTCCAGTCTTCAATCCGGGCAACGCTAGCTATCCTGGCTAGTAGATAATAATTATCTCCTATCATACCAGAGGTGATGACCCATTGTAACTATATCCAGATCTTTGCATGAAAAAAAAAAGTGTACATAAATATGATAACGTCTTCTAAATAGCACTTTCCAAAGTAATGTACACATACACAAAGTAAGTATTCATAGAAAAGTATTATAATCCACTAGATATTGTAACCACATATAGACATGTTTTGGAAAAGTTTCTGATTGAGTGATCCATCTGCTCATACTTGCTGATATTCTGTATGCATCTGCCTCTTCTTGTCTGTCCATGTGTGGATTACAGTGAACGGCAGGTGAGAGGACAGCTGGCTGGTGAGGACTGAAGAAAGAAAAGACCATTCTGCTGTCAGGATTAACACTGTACTTCTGCCCTGGTATCAATAGACATTGCATGGCAGTGTTATGCCGCACATCCACTAGGCGATATTAATGAGCGATTGCACGATTACGACAACCTTAATCGTGCAATTGCTCATTAATCGTGTCGGAAACGTCCAGCGATACGCGCTCCCACTGGTCGATTCCAACATCAATCATCGCTTGAACATGCCGGTCAATATGCCGGTAACGACAGATTGACAATGTTCGGGGATGAGGGAGGCTGCCTACACTGAACGACTAATCGTTCGGTGTAGACACTGCAGGGGATGGGGAAAGACAGTACGATTATGATGTTGTAATCGTATTGTCTTTCCCTAGTCGCCTAGTGGATGTGCGGCTTTAGTGTGTGTCTCTAATGAGAGAACCTGGACTGGTACCTGTAATGGAGATAATTCTGCTGTTTCCAATGGTGTCAGCTCAGTGCTTGGAGCCGGGACTCATGTGTGCAACAGGTGGGCTTGATCAAATACACCAAAAACCACTCTTTTCTCTTCACCAATCATCTTTCCAGTTAACAATGGTAATGGGAGTTGTCAGACGGAAGAATACGAGCAGGTGGGTTGTAGAGTTAATCATTTTTAATGTATTTTATTTACAGCGCCTAATGCAGTAAAGCATCAGCATTTTTTCCATGCCACCAGAGGCCAAAAGTGTCTTGTTGAGACATTCAGAAAAAAGATGAAATTAAGTAAATTGGGCTTACCTGTCATCCTTATGTGATGGCGGACAGGGTTGCGCTTCTGTTTGTCCACTTATTTTATGATTGGCAGCCACCAGCACTGGTTTTGCGATCACATTGACCAGAAAAATTTGAATTTGGTCCTGGACCACCAACCTGCCCCCCTGCAAGTGCTCTGCAGCACCCCAGGTTGCCACTGCACCCAGTTTTGGAGACACTGGCCTAAGGGATTGGTTACAGCAGAGACTAGCAGCATGTACCCTAGCTGTTGAAATTCTCATGGAATTAAAAAGCAAAACAGCGCCACCAGCTGGACAGCACTGTTCTAGAGTGTACAGCATATAATAGGTATATTAGAACAGACTGTGTGACAATGTTGGATGTATTACTAAACTAAAATATGTGCCAGTATATCATAGGTAAGCACAGTATTAATTTTATACTAGGGGCACATGCAGTGTTGGAGTGGGGCATGAAGGGCCTACTGGGGGAACACAATAAGAGGGTCCCATCATCATAGCGATGCCCCACTTAAGGGATGTAGCCAGCAGGGAATTGGTATGAAATACCGCCAGCAGCCCGACATCAGCAGAGATCCCGGCAGCGGAAGCCCGACAGCGCTGGAAATCCCGATCGTGGATAGGTAAGTATTGTCTAACCTAACCCCCCTAACCCCCCCTAACCCTAATCCCCCCTCTAAGTGCCTAACCCTAAACACCCCCTTCCCCGCTGCCTAAACCTAAGTCTCCCGGGGGGGTGCCTAACCCTAAGTCCCCCCCCCGGGGTGCCTAACCCTAACCCTCCCTCCCCCTAGCCTAACCCTCCCGGGGGGGTGCCTAACCCTAAGTCCCCCCCGGGAGCCCTAAACCTAACCCTCCCCACCCGCGGCTGTCCGCTCGCGGGGCCCGGCATCACTACGATCGGGATGCCGGGCGCGGTCTCCCGGCGTCGGGAAAATGCCGGGCGTCTACATCTAGACGCCCGGCATTTCACCCTTGCCGGGATATGACAGTCGGGATGCCGGCTGCCGGTATTTAGGCAGTCGGCTTCCCGATTGCATACCGCCAGCAGCCAGAGAAGGTGTGACCTGTTAGCAGACAGCAAGGATATCCACCTGAAACAGTCTGCCCACAGAATAAAGCTATCTTTGCTTTTGGTAATTGTTAATTATGCAGACGCCACTGTAGCTTTTCCTTTTGAACCACTTTTTTCAAATAACCCGCAGCTGGCCTCAAGTCAGTGAATCAGTCATCACCACCACAGCCAGGCAGCTAAAGATTACAAAACAGCAACTCAAGTGTAACTACCGTAGCAGCTACTGTATGGTGGCATCCGTATAATTAACAAGTACCAAACAAAACAAAAAGGAAATAAACTTTATACAGTATATTTAAATAAGTTTAAAAAAACAACACTATGGGCCTGATTCAGAGCCGTTCGCTATTTGCGGTCGTTCGTTCAAAAACAAGGGGTGGCTATTCAAATGATCAGTTCGCAAATTGCAGTCTGTTCACACCTCTAAGTCTGAATGAGCGAGCAAAACATACGCTCGTTTATTTGTTATAAACGCCCCCTGGCCGCACGCACCATACGTCATGTCCGCTATTTATTAGATTAATCGAGTACATCGACCAGCGTATGAACTGCTCGCTATTCTTGTGGTTGGTTTTTGCTACCACAATCTTGCGAGCAGTTCTGGCTATAAAATAACCCAGTGACGTGGTCAATGACGCTGCTGTATTAATTATGCACACCCTTAAAACGCCCGTTTTGACCTTTAAGCACGCCTGCGTTCGGATCTCCACTCCCCATTTTCAAGCACCTTCCCCTGTTACCACCCACATACGCCTCATTCTGTCACTCAAAATAGCAGGCATTCGCTATATTGCGAGCACATGAATTTCGGCCGCACTGACTGGTTCGCGCATGCGTATAACGATCCGTACGCATGCGCAGATGTGCGAACATCGCTCGGAACGAGCGTACTGCCGCTAGCGAGTGGCTCTGAATGAGGGCCTATATACATTACAAATTTTTTAGATTTTTAAATATTTTGCACATAATCCTAATAAAATAAAAAATACAAATATTATTATTATTATTATTATCAATAATATAGAAAAATACTTGCATGCACTTACCTAGATCAAAGCGGCTGTGGACCATTTGTGGCACCCTATAAATAATGGTTATTATTATTATTATTATTATTAGTAATAATTATAATAATAATTATAATCTCTTCTTTTTTTCTCTCTTCTATCTTCTCACTTCTAAAGTCTCCAGTGCAGCTAAGAAAGCAGTGCCTGGAGTTTGTAAGGATGGACAACGTGCAGGCACAGCACATGCACTAAAGCTGGCCATACACCAGACCAACTTTCCTCCAACCATCCAAATGGTTGGTTGGAATGAAAATCCGGTAATGCATGGGAGCAAATGACAATCAGCAATTTGCTCCCAAACACCGGAAAACGGACGACAGCTGTTGTTCAGACAAGTTGTTTAAATTAAACAGATTTAATCAACTTTCCTGAACGACCTTTTTCGTGTTTTCCGTTGTTAGGGAGCAAATGACTGATTACCGGATTTCCATTCCAACCAACCAACTAGTTGGATGGTTGGAGGAAAGTTGGTCTGGTGTATGGCCAGCTTTAGCTTGATTGGTTAAGTCAGTGATTTTCAATCTTTTTCAACTTGAGGCACACTGCGCAAGATTTTAAAACTGCCAAGGCACACCTTCCGGCGATGTGGCTTGCGCGACCAATGAAAAAACTTACATATTGGCTTGCACATAAAAAAAACACACCCATTGGCCTCCACAGGAATAAAGCACACTACATTGGCCTCCACAGGAATAATACACATATACTGTACATTGGCCTCTGCCAGTGGCGTAACTACAGCCCCCGCAGCCCCCGCGGTGGCTTGGGGGTGCGGAGGCTTGTGGGGCGAGGTGGCTGCCTGCAGATTCCATGCGGACTGGCCGTCCGCATGAAATCTGCAGAAAACAGCCCTCCCAAAATGGCCGCCGCCTAGGAGGAGACATATGCTAGAGGTCCTACTGGACCTCTAGCATCTGTTAGTCACCCAGGCAGGGCGGTAGTGTGGACGGCACATAAGTGCCGTCCGCACTACATTACTATAGCAAAAAACACACAGCCGCCGGCGTCGGCAGCTGTGTGTTTGTTTTAGCAGCCGATGAGAGTCTGTCAGACTCTCATCGGCTGCTGCGCCCACTGCGGGAGCCGGGCTTCCGGCTCCTGCAGTGTGTGATGAGACAGACGTCATGACGTCTCTCCCATCATGCAGAGCAGGCCGGCCCAGGAGGACGCTGCACGGAGGAGCATGCCGGAGCGGGGATCAAGGTAAGCGGAGTTTTATTTTCTTTGTGTGTGCGTGTGTTGCTGGCCGGGCGGGGGGCACTGCTGGGAGGACTACCACTAAGGGCACTGCTGGGGGGGAAGACGGACTACTACTAAGGGCACTGGGGGGGGAGGACGGACTACTGCTAAGAGCACTGGGGGGGAGGACGGACTACTGCTAAGGACACTAGGGGGGGGACTACTACCACTAAGGGCACTGCTGGGGGAGGGAGGACGGACTACTACCACTAAGGGCACTAGGGGGGCCTACTACTACTACTAAGGGCAGTGCTGGGGAGGGAGGACTACTACTAATGGTACTGCTGGGGGGAACTACTACTACTAAGGGCAGTGCTGGGGGGGAGGACTACTACTAAGGGCACTGCTGGGGGGGACTACTACTAAGGCCACTGCTGGGGGGGACTACTACTAAGGGCACTGCTGGGAAAACTACTAGGAGCACTGCACACTGGTGGGACCACTACTGGGGGACACTGTATAGAGGGAGATTACTACTAGGGGCACTGCTGCGGGGACGACTGCTGGGGTGGGACTACTACTGGGGGGCTATTACTGGGGGTGTTACTGTGGGGGGACTACTACTGGAGGCATTTCTGGGGGGGACTACTACTGGAGGCATTGCTTGCGGGGGCTACTACTAGGGGCACTGCACTGGTGGGACCACAACTGAGGGCACTGCATAGGTGGGGATTACTGCTGGGGGCACTGCATAGGTGAGGATTACTGGTGGGGACTACTACTGGGGGCATTGCTGGGGGAGGACTACTACTGGAGGCTCTGCTGGGAGGGACTACTACTGGGGGGACTAGGACTGGGGGCACTATATAAGTGGGTCTACTACTGGGGGCATTATGCAAGGGGCACTGCATAGGGGGACCACTACCTGGGGCCCTGCATAGGGGGGGGCGCGTCAGAAATTTTTTTGGCAGGGGGGAGCAAAATTTATAGTTACGCCACTGGCCTCTGCAGGGATAAAACACACATACAGTACATTAGAAAAACTAAAAAACAATGGCTCACCCCTACAGAAAAAAAACACATTGCTCCCCCCCCCAAAAAACAACAATCACCGTGGCTCCCACATTTAGACTTGGCACCTACCTGTGCCTCATCGGCTGAAACAGTGCAGAGCTGTCAGCACAGCAGAGTGCTGGCGGGCTGGCTGGCGGGCCGGCTGGTGGAGCAGACGGGATGACTGGTTGGCTGAGTGGAAGGGCGTGACCTGTGATGTCACACTGCCGCGTCTACAGAAGTCACAACCAGGACACACCTGAGCTTCCCAGAAGAGCTCAGCAGCAGCGCTGCCCGGTCCGCACTGACTGCAGTACTTCATCTGATCGATGGCAGTGACTGCCGGCTCTAACAATGGCGCGGCACACTGAAAAACCGTAGTGTGCCGTGGTTTAAAACCGCTGGGTTAAGGGACCCAGGGTGGGCTTGTGTGGTAGAACTGTATAAAATTAGGTCCTGGGAGCTCTGCATGTGTGTATATCTTCTGGTATTATCCCAAGCACCTTCCATAAGGGACTCATCTTTTTAAAGACGTTTGAGCAATAACATCTTGCCTTAAGATGCCTGCATCTGCTTGTATCCTGTCACTACCAGAATAACGCTATTCCTTTCTTTTGCTGTTCCGGTTGGAGCGCGGTGCCTCCAAGCTGAAACCCTCTGCCAGCTACACATGCAGAATGCTCCATAGTGAAAGGCCAGTGGAAATTAACCGACACTACCCAGAAGTGTTGCAGCAGCATACCCACATATACCCAAGATGTAGACAGTTCCAGGTGCCGGTGGTAGGAAGAATATAAAAAATATGGTGCGAATCACCAACCAATTACATTAATGCTATTCTACACAATAGCTCCCACAGTAGGTTCTGCTTCCTACTAATAACAAAACAAGGAGAGGAGCACCAGTATGAATAGTACATTACTCAGAGGTATTAAATAAAATAAAATATTTATTATGCTGGTTTTATAGCAAATAAAATTCAACAGTATTCAAACAGCAATAATAGGATAGGACTGTATAAAAATTATTCTCATCAGTATAACGGATTTAAAACAAGGACAGTTCAGAAGTATATTCTGTGTCTTTTTCACCCCTCCAAGGACGTAACGTCCACAGTAATTTTCTACGATATGATAAGCACCCAAATAAATATATATGTCACTTGCTTAAAATGCTTATTGCAGTTCAATAAAATGGACCCTATATCCAGAAAATGCCTTTATATATTTAAGGGTTAATTGTGAAGCAACAGAATAGGAAAATGTTTATTATGTTTATTAATCCAAGCTATGCTGCCTCTGTATAACGATATCGTTGTTCGATCTCCCGGGTGTGCTGGACGATCAATATCGATCATCCAGCGCACCATGGCCCTCATTCAGAGGCGGTCGCAAAAAGTGATCGCTCTCCCTGAATGAGGGCGGACGCTTCCTTTTTTCTCTTTCATCCACTAGGGGACACTGGAGGTGCTTACGCTGGGGTATAGAGGCGTGGATAACTGGAGCCGGCACTTTAAATAATTTAGAAGTGTGAAGCTCCTCCCCCTCTATACCCCATCAGCCCTCAGTTTAGAAAATGTGCCTCATGGAGCTGGTCACAATCTGCTGTGATCCAGCAGCACATATATTTTCTTTTATTTAGGTTTATTTATTTTGTACACGTTTTACACTACATTAGGTACCCTTCGCCACCTCTCTAAAGGTGGGGTCCGGGTACCTGGCGCCCTGTCCTTATAGAAGGCAGGAAGGAGTGCACAGCGCTTATATGAAAAGCACTGACAGCTCCTTATCGCCACAGCACATTCTCACATGGAAGAAGAGAGAAGTGCTGAATGCAGAGAGACTCCATCGGGGACCACGCAGTGAGTAATCACCTGCGCATCCCCCGGCTCCAGCCCCGCCGCTGCCCAGCGGTTTTACATAATTAGAATGCTGGGCAGCTAATGCAGAGCACTATGCTCTCCCTCTCCTGGTGCGGGGCTGATAAAGTGCACTACAAGCGCGAGCACCTGCTTCCTCCCGAGGCTATCCCTCTCCCCGCTGTTTCTAGCGCGGGGCAGGGGATAAGTGCGACAGTAGCGCGGGACTACAAGCGCGACCAGGCGCCTGCTCACCTACCCGCCGGGCTCTCCCTCTCCCCGCTGTTACACGCGGGGCTGCTGACAGGCGCCTGCTCTCCCTCCTTCAGCCCGGCTCTCCCTCTCCCCGCTGTTACAGTAGCGCGGGACAGGGGATATGTGCGCTACAAGCGCGACCAGGCGCCTGCTCTCCCTCCTTCCGCCCGGCTCTCCCTCTCCCCACTGTTACACGCAGGGCAGAGAGTCGGTAAAGCGGTCCGCTGTACACGCGGTGTGGCGCGCGGGGGGGAGGTTAATGGCCACAGAAGCCATCTTGTAAAACCCTTTAGGGCATAAATAAGGGGGCAGAGCTTAAAGGCTGCGCGGGTCTCTCTCCCCTAAACGACAAGCGGCTGTATAACAGCAGGGCTGCCGCTCTTCATTGCACAGCAGATCATACTGCATCTCTATATAGGAGATTGCAGTGTAAGACACAGAAGGCTGGATTCCTCTGCTGCCATTCCTGTGCTGCAGGACAACATCCCCTGATTACATCCATGGTAAAGAGGCTGTAAGTAACTGGGGTGTAAGTGCAGGGGAATCTGATCTGTGGGAGGGGGGTTTCTCCTCCTCTGTGTCCCACAGCCTTCTTGTTTTTATGTCTGTGTCTTTTCTGTTTTATGCTGCGTTTCTCTGAGTGACTGTGTGTACCATGTCCAACAGAACCAAGGCCTCTCAAAGGTTGTTTGTCTGTTCCAAGTGTAACAAACAGACCAAGCCACATGCCACGGGGTCCACGTTATGTGATGCTTGTATAACAACGGATTCACAGATGGCGATTACTACCTCTCCTGCTCCGCCATGGGTCACTGACATGGTAGGAGTTATGTCAAATTTAACATCGGAGTTGGCATGAGGCGCGCAGGTCTCAACCTCCTGGGGTAGCTGACTTCACCAAGTCTCTAGACACCCTGGTTCAGATGCCTACACCCTCCACTTCCTACCAAAGCCCGTCTCACAAGCGTACTCTAATGACGGTTCTCCAGTCAGAAGAGACGGACGTAGATTTCCTCGCCACAGAGGATACCGTAGAGGGTGAATTGGAGGAAGTTTTACAAGAAATTAACAAGACCTGGGTTCAGATCCCACGTCCACTGACTATTTAATGTGTATCCAGAGATGGTGCAGAGGGTAAAGCACCTGTTCTGCATCTGGGTGTAGTTTTCCGTCTAGCTTCCCTTTTCCATCATCCATGATGGAGAAGTGGGAAACTCCTTCTCCTGTAGATGTCTGTTTCCCATTTCACTAAGAAAACAGCACTTTCGGTGCCGGGAGCTACTGTTTTAAAGGACACTTCGGATCGTAAGTTGGAGACAACACTAAGATCTATATATACCGCAACGGGAGCTCAACTTAGTCCTAACCTTGTTACCGCCGGGGTTAACAAGGCTGTGGTTTGCTGGGCTGACCAGCTGATTTCAGGTTTGGACTCAGGTACTTCCAGAGCAGAATTACGTCTATTAGCAGAACACATCCGTGAGTCTGCAGTTTACTTGGGAGAAGCTTCAAAGGATATTAGTCAGATTAGTGCTCGCACGCAGAGCTCTGTGGTTGCGCGCTTGGCAGGCGGACGCAGAGTCCAAGCGTGCGGTTGAGGGTTTACCATTCACGGGTGACATGCTTTTTAGCCCGGAATTGGACAAGTGGATATCCCAAGCCACGGGGCGGTAAGTTCTCTTTCCTCCCGTCTACTGCTCCGGTTCCCAGAAGACCTTATACTGGACCTCATTCCTTTCATGGTAGAGCCAGAGGTGCTCCTACGCAACCGAGAGGAGGTAGAGGTCGTCCACACATGGTTGCACGTAGACCAGAGTCTAATTCAGCTGAGAAACAGGTGGCATGACGGTTTTCCGTCCCACCTGGGGTCTCCTGCGGTGGGAGCCCACTTGCAAGAATTTCAAGTTCTACAGGAGGCTATCAGGTCTCTAGTAGTGTCATCTGTGTTGGTTCCGGTTCCGGAGCATCAGCGAGGTATGGGGCTTTACTCAAGCCTGTTTGTAGTGCCCAGACCGGAGGGTGCGGTCAGGGCCATCTTGAACCTCAAGTCCTTAAACCTGTATCTATAGATGTATCGTTTCAAAATGGAATCTGCATGCTGTTGTTGCGAGCTTAGAACCAGGGGAGTTCCTATTATCCCTGGATATCAGGGATACTTACCTCCATTTTCCTATGGGAACCACACCAAGCTTTTCTGCATTTTGCCATATTGAAAGATCATATCCTCGGCTCCCCGCATATTCAGCAAATTCATAGCAGTCATGATCACTCTCCTTCGGTCATCAGGAGTGAACATAATCCATTATTTGGACGATCTGTTTTTTCAGTATCTCTTCTATCAGGTCAAGCACAGAGGTTAGTCCAGCTGGTCCTCAGACCAAAGAAGGTGTCAATGCTTCTTTGTCTGCGTCTCTTAGGAAAGATAGTAGCTGCTTTCGAGGCACTACAGTTCGGCTGGTTTCACTCCAGGGGTCAGGGTCTCATCTGCTTCTACAACGACAGATCAGTCTGAGCCCGGTTACCAGAGTGGCCTTCTCTGGTGGACGCAATCCACCAAATCTTTTAGCGGGCCGGAAATTCGGAGTGTGGAACTGGATCATCGTAACTACGGATGCCAGCCTCCGAGGATGGAGAGCAGTAGTCCTCGATTACCACTTTCAGGTTCAAGAGTCCCCTCTAGAACGGAAGTGGGCCATAAAGGCGTTGGAACTCAGAGCGAACAATGCTCAGATAGGCAACAGAGTTTCTAAAGGGGCTCATCCGGTAAGAGTTCAGTCCGACAGTTTTCATCAACGGCCTGAGTCGCATGGCTATGCGAGAAGTAACTGAGATCTTCCGGTGGGCCAAGAACCAGTAAGTAATCCTGTTGGCGGTATTCATCCCAGGTGTGGACAACTGGGAAGCAGATTACCTAAATTGACAGGAGGTCCAGAATGTAAGCTTCATCCAGACGTGTTCAGCGCACTGATACGTCGATGGGGATGTCCTCAGGTGAACCTCATGGCGTCACGACTGAATTGTCAGCTCAGAGTATACGTGTCAAGGACTCGAGATCCGCAGGCGGAAGCAGTAGCCGCTCTGACAAGTCAGTGGATCTACGACCTTGTTTATCTTTTTCCTCCGATTCCACGTCTTCCTTGACTTCTAAAAAGGGAATAAACAAGAGACAGCCTCTGTAATTCTCGGGGCTCACAACTGGCCTCGGAGAAGTTGGTTCTCGGACTTTCAGTCTCTATTGACAGAAGATCCGTGGTCCTATCCTATGCGCCCTGATCCTCTACAGCAGGTTTTGTTTTCATACACCCCAACTTAGCGCAACTGCGTTTAAGGGGTGGCTCTTTAAACCGATATCCTAAGACGCAGTGGATCCCACACGCGGTTATCCCCACCATGATACGTGCCAGGAAGCCAGTTTCGGCTGCGCATGATCATCGCTTCTGGCGTGCTTATATCTTATGGTGTTCCGGTCGGGGTCTTCTGTCTAGGACTTTTCGTTTATCCACGGTTTCTGCTTTCCTTTAGACAGGTCTGGATTCTGACCTTCGTCTAGGAACCTTAAAGGTGCAAGTCTCTGACCTTTCCATTTTCCTTTCAAGGGAAATTGGCCTTCTTTCCTGAGATGCTGACATTCTGTAAGGGGTTTTGCGCGCGCAGCACAGTTTCGTACCTCCAATAGCTCCCTGGGATCTAATCTTAGTGCTTCTGTTTCTTCAGTTGCCCATGTTTGAACCTTTGGAGGATGTTGATACCTGTCTTGGAAGACGGTCCTCCTCCTGGCTCTTGCTTCGACTCGTAGAGTTTCAGAATGGGGGGCTATATCTGATAAGCAGCTTACCTTGTGTTTCAAGCTGATAGGGCGGAACTCCGGATGGTAGCCGCTTTCCTTCCCAATATTGTGTCGGCTTTTCATATCTATCAGCCTATTGTGGTACCGTCGTTGGTGGAGGACTCTGGTGGCTCTTCTGCCTTGGACGTGGTTACGGCTTTCCGCAACTATGTTGCCAGGACAGCGTCCCTCCTTAAGTTTGAGTCGTTTTTTTTGTCCTCTATGATGCTGTTCGGAGGGGTTGTCCATCGTCTAAGCAGACTTTGGCACGTTGGATTCGGCTGACTATTCATCTGGCTTATGTTAGTGCCGACCGTCTGCCTCCTTCGTCCATTTCGGCTCATTCCACACGTTCTGTGGGTGCGTCATGGGCGGCCGGTAGAGGAGCCTCCTCGTCACAATTGTGCCGTGCGGCCTCTTGGTCTTCAGTTCACACGTTTGTCAAGTTTTACAAAGTGGATATGTTTCCTTCTTCGGCATCCCGGTTTGGCCGCCTAGTTCTGCAGGTGCCTCAGAGCGCTCCCGCCCGTGGGGTAAAAACTTTGGGACGTCCCCAGCGTAAGCACCTCCAGTGTCCCCTAGTGGATGAAAGAGAAAATGGGATTTTGGTACCTACCGGTAAATCCTTTTCTCTGATTCCACAGGGGACACTGGACGCCCACCTCTGCGCTCTTAGCCTGCCTGTTCGGCTTGTTCCGTATGTTGTGTGATACAGTTATTGTGTGTTCTTCTCTCCTTTTCTTACTCCGCTTGTTCTCCATCTCCTCTCGGTCTTCATTTTCTAAACTGAGGGCTGATGGGGCATAGAGGGGGAGGAGCTTCACACTTCTAAATTATTTAAAGTGCCGGCTCCAGTTATCCACGCCTCTATACCCCAGCATAAGCACCTCCAGTGTCCCCTGTGGAATCAGAGAAAAGGATTTACCGGTAGGTACCAAAATCCCATTTTTTAGTGCGGCCTCCCGGTCACTAGCTAAACTGTGGGTTACCACCCACAGCTTAGCGACTGACCAGGTTGATGGTCGCGATGGTGAACACCATCGCGACCATCGGGGCTTGCGACGAGACCCTAAGGTTGGGTCTCAGCAACCGCAAGCCCCAGGGAGCTTCCTGCTCTGATCGAGCAGGAAACTCCCCACTGACATCATGATGTCAGTGCGGCCGCCCACAAAATGGTAGGAGTTCCTTAAGGAACGCCTCCGTTTTGGAAACCACCCCCCCCCCCGGTCCGCCTACAAAACGGGGCGAGCTGTTGATCAACATCAACAGCCGCCCCTTTTGTAGAGAGCTCCGGAGCGAGAGAGTTTCTCTCTCGCTCCGGGGCTTGCGCTCGCGCAGTGCGGCCGCTGCACATGCGCAGGGCTAACCATCGACCCGGTTGTGAGCGCATCGGCACTTGCAACCGCGTCTGAATGAGACCTCATGTACCTACCAACGACTATAACGACCAACGATCGCGGGTCCCTATAGTAAATTGCTTGATATCGAGCAACTTGACCTTCATGCACAGGCGATGGTCGATATCGACCACACGTGCCCGTGCATCTCAGGGTATTGGTGAGTTTGTAGGGTCCTAAAAATTAACGATTTAAACGATAACAATATCGATGTAGTTATCGTTCAAATCGCTCATTTTAATCGCTCTGTGTGTACCCACCATTATGTGATCTCCGCTTTGCCCCTGCTGGTTCACAGACCGCCAGCACCTCAGCAGGATGGCAAAGGTACCTTTAATTGAAGGTAGGGACCTATTTAGAAAAATGCTGATCCAATTATAAAGGAAATACAGTCCCAATGTACTGGTGTGTGTCACCAAAGCCTTGACGCATTTTTCCAGATGCAATACACTTTGGTTTCATCAGAAGGAATGGTGCCTCTTTTCTGGATGGGTGGTAGGAGCCTGGGAGAAGCGGTTCCAGGTGCCCGTGCAGGAGCCTGCTGGTGGCAGTGAATTACCCGCAGTGGGTGGAGTCACTAACAGGCGGTTACTGTTGTTGAGAAGGCATCCCTAGGAGTGGTAAAGTAAGCCCACTCAGGTTACTCAGGGTTGAGTACCCCCCCATTCTATCAGTGACAAAAATCTGTGATCCCCTGAAGGAGCGAGGTCATCCGGCCACACAGTGGCATGTCTCATGTATTGCTCAATAACAATGACAATAATATATTGTTATATGCTGTAGTGATGGGGAAAAAAAATATTATAATATTGTTTACAAAAAAAAATTTTGATTGTCTTGTAAAGGTGAAAAATGATTGACAGGCATCAATCTGTCCCTGACAATTACATTTAATGGTTGGCCAGTACGCTCTGCAATCTCACTGCCCTCTGACAGCTTGATGGCGTGATTGCTGGTACAGTAGCTGCTGTTGAAGAACATCTGGAGAAACGCTGACCTGCTTACAGTATATTTAGAAGTGCAAATATTACAGTTTTGCAGTGCGGGGCATACAGTCAGCACTGATTTAGTGAATATTAATTTCTGTGTGTTTCCAGCAGAGATTGAAGCCATCTGTCTGCGCCGTGGACTGTGGGACGGGAAATCATTACAGCTCTAGTGTCCTATTATGCCTTTAAATAATGGCTTAATTTGTTATTTGGTGCTGAGTAATATTATGTAATTATCTGTAAGGAGGCTGCAAGATTAAGGGGCTCTCATCTACCAGCAGTAAAGGATTGTGTAAATCTAGTTGTCACCTGAACAGCGGAGATGATTGATAGATGTGTGCAGGCAATCTGGACGGTCTCATTAGAGCGATGCCTCTGTTGTCCGCTCATTATTTACAATTACACCCCATAGAGCATAAGACACATTTCTCTGCATGTTCCTGCCTGTCCTATTGTCCCAAAAATGTAGTCATTAATATTTTTTAAAATAAAAAATAATCAGAAGAGTACAACATTTCTATCGATTTTGCTGTTCAGTAATCACCTTGTAGACACCGATAGTTCTGTGAGATCCTTTAGGTCCAGGGTGCAAGTGTGCCGTGGCAATGCAATTTTCATCATCATGGACCCACTACGGCAGGGATGGGGCAAGGTTTGTAGGCACCCTAGGCAAAACTTTATGTTACCGCCCCTGCTACCCCAATACCCTCTCCACACTTGCTCAGACACACACTTCACTTTTTGCATATGTGCAAGAATGACCTGGCGTTGTTGGTTCATACAGGCACAATGGAATTTAAACTTTAAAAAAAATAAAGGGAAAAAAGTATTAATAAAATTAATATAATGGAAAACAGTATAATCTACTGTCTAATGTCATTAAAAAATGATATAAATATTATATAAATAAATGAGTGTTCCGGTCATTCAGAAGAAAGGACAGACCAAGTGAAAGCAAAAGGAATAGGCTTACACATCTGTCATCTTACATAGACATCCTTCATTTTAGTTTTAAGCTGCCCATCCACTAGGCGATTAAACCTAGCGATGGAGCGATAACGGCGGTCGTTATCGCTCCATCGCTTGGTAATCGCCCGCAAATTGGGCAGCAAAAGGTTAAAAACGACCAGCGATACGCGCGCCTGCTGGTCGTTTTTAACATCAATCATCGCCTGAACATGACGGTCAACCTGACGACTGCCGGCAGGTTGCCATGTTCGGGGATGATTGATCTGCATACACTGAACGTCTGAACGTTCAGTGTATGCCGTTCACCCCGCGGAAGACGACGGCGTCGTAATCGTGCCGTCGTCCCCCGCATCATTAAGTGGATGGGCAGCATTAGGCAACCTCAGTGGTGCCCCCCAGCTCCTGGCACCCGAGGCAGCTGCCTAAAGCCGCCTAATGGTATCACCGACCCTGCTGCCACCCACTAACCAGTGGAGCAACTAATGGCATTATGCTGTGGGGAAAGGGGTGTGGACAATGGTGACGTGATTCGCAGCAATGTGGGACTCTTGCTCGCTATCCTGGGAGTTGGGAGACTTTTACGGGTCCTGACAGATTTTACCTATTGTGCATGTAAAGCCATCTGCCCACAATTGCGCACAGTGGATTCCTCTCCGGGAAAAACATAGCCATTGGGAATTGCCATGGCTTCAGTCGTCGTAGCCAAGCTGTGAAAGCAAAGCTTTTATAATTATATATTAGATATATATTTCATTTGCGTTCATGATGCCCGTCTTTAGGGAGTAATTTGTCAAAGGGGAAGAAGACCTACAGTAGGGGGAGAAGGGTTGCTATCTCCAGTGACGGCAACTTTCGTTATGACCTATACAACATTTGCACCTATTTAAGAAGTATTGCAGCGAAAATCATTCAACAAAATTGCCGTACTGTTTCAGTTTCTAAGGTTTTAACTTGTTTTTATATGTATTATCTTTTTTTTCTCTACCAAATGAAACTAACTAAATAGGCCCCTTAATTATTATAAGAAATATTTTTTGTCATTGCTAAAAAAAAATGAGAATACTAAATTGGTATTTATAATGCCAATTGTGCTTTGTGTATAAAGTGTTTGTTGCGTGTGTTTCATATAATTCAGCGTGTGTGGACTTACAGCCCCTGTGAGAGATCAATCGAATTAAAACTTAGGCCGAACAGCAGTTACCATGGCAACTGTCAAGGAGATGTGACAAGTTTTATGTTGCTAAATTATAATTCTCATTCTTGTCATTGATTTGTAAGGCACCACATTGCTCCGCAGAGCAGAACAGTGGGAAATACAGGGCACACATGAAACAGGGACCTAATAAACGCAGAAAGAATGAAAGAGTAGGGAGGGACTGCTCCTGGGGGAGCTGACTGTCTAATGGGGAAAAGGGTTGTGCGAGTGTGGCTCAGAGCCGAGACTGAGACAGCCGCAGCTGTGAGTAGTATAGTATGTAAATATTAAACCCCATTTTTATCATAACACATTACTTAGACATACATGGTTTTAACACTGTCTGTATGGGGAATTTAATTACTTTACTGATTTATTTGCTTTGTTGTCTAAAGGTATATCGACTATTATTAGTAGTAGTTTTATTATGAATATGGGCTTGTAATCGCCTAATGTGCACTTATTCATATGTATAGGCCTATACTCACCTAATGCGTACCTGCTATTTGGCTAGTCATATCCTAGTCTGAATAAATAAATATATATATTTTTTTATTGAACATCAGACCCCCTGATTATTTTATTCTACTTTATAAATTAATGGTTTTTTATTAGCGCAAATAGACTTTTTTCTTTGCATGTCTTTGTTACACCATAGTAAGTGTTGGTGTAGATGTGTATGCCGAAGCACACATGTCATTTTGCTGCTATTAACAAAAATATTTTGGTCATTTGACTGCAAGATTATATATACAGTCAGGTCAATAAATATTGGGACATTGACAGAATTTTCATATTTTGGCCTCTATTCACCACCACAATGGCTTTGAAATGAAACAAACAAGATGTGATGTGACTGCAGATTTTCAGATTTAATTTGAGGGTAATTACATCCAAATCAGGTGAACGGTGTAGGAATTACAACGGTTTCTATATGTGCCTCCCACTTTTTAAGTGGCCAAAAGTAATGGGACAAACTAAACAATCCTAAATCTAACTTTCACTTTTTAATACTTTGTTGCAAATCCTTTGCAGGCAATTACAGCCTGAAGTCTGGAATGCATAGACATCACCAGACGCTGGGTTTCATCCCTGGTGATGTTCTGCCAGGCCTCTACTGCAAATGTCTTCAGTTCCTGCTTGTTCTTGGGGCATTTTCCCTTCAGTTTTGTCTTCATCAAGTGAAATGCATGCTCAATCGGATTCAGGTCAGGGGATTGACTTGGCCACTGCATAACATTCCACTTTTTAGCCTTAAAAAACTCTTTGGTTGCTTTTGCAGTATGCTTCAGGTCATTGTCCATCTGCACTGTGAAGTGCCGTCCAATGAGTTCTGAAGCATTTGACTGAATATGAGCATATAATATTGCCCGAAACACTTCAGAATTCACATCATCAATAAATACAAGGGAACCAGTTCCATTGGCAGCCATACATGCCCACGCCATGACACTACCACCACCATGCTTCAATGATGAGGTGGTATGTTTTGGATCATGAGCAGTTCCTTTCCTTCTCCATACTCTTCTCTTCCCATCACTCTGGTACAAGTTGATCTTTGTCTCATCTGTCCATAGGATGTTCCAGAACTGTAATGGCTTTTTTAGATGTTGTTTGGCAAACTCTAATCTGGTCTTCCTGTTTTTGTGGCTCACCAATGGTTTGCATCTTGTGGTGAACCCTCTATATTCACTCTTGTGAAGTCTTCTCTTGATTGTTGACTTTGACACATATACATCTACCTCCTGGAGAGTGTTCTTGATTTGGCCAACTGTTGTGAAGGGGTTTTTCTTCACCAGGGAAATAATTATTTTGTCATCCACCACAGTTGTTTTCCGTGGTCTTCCGGGTCTTTTGGTGTTGCTGAGCTCTCCGGGGCATTTTTTCTTTTTAAGAATGTTCCAAACAGTTGATTTGGCCACACCTAATGTTTTTGCTATCTCTCTGATGGGTTTGTTTTGATTTTTCAGCCTAATGATGGCTTGCTTCACTGATAGTGACAGCTCTTTGGATCTCATATTGAGAGTTAACAGCAACTGATTCAAAATGCAAATGTCACACCTAGAATCAACTCCAGACCTTTTACCTGCTTAATTGATAATGAAATAACGAGGGAATAGCCCACACCTGTCCATGAAATAGCTTTTGAGTTGATTGTCCCATTACTTTTGGCCCATTAAAAAGTGGGAGGCACATATTGAAACTGTTGTAATTCCTACACCGTTCACCCGATTTTAATGTAATTACCCTCAAATTAAATCTGAAAGTCTGCAGTTAAATCACATCTTGTTTGTTTCATTTCAAAACCATTGTGGTGGTGAATAGAGGCCAAAATCTGAAAATTCTGTCAGTGTCCCAATATTTATGGACCTGACTGTATATAATTTTATATATATATATATATATATTTTTTTTTTAATTATTCATTAGCGCCTAATCTCTTGTTTTTGTAACTCACATAATGTCAACCAGGTCATGTGTATGGTCCTGTACTCGCCTAATGTGCAGCAGATCATATGTATGGTCCTGTACTCGCCTAATGTGCAGCAGGTCATATGTATGGTCCTGTACTCGCCTAATGTGCAGCAGATAATATGTATGGTCCTGTACTCGACTAATGTGCAGCAGGTCATATGTATGGTCCTGTACTCGCCTAATGTGCAGCAGGTCATATGTATGGTCCTGTACTCGCCTAATGTGCAGCAGATCATATGTATGGTCCTGTACTCGCCTAATGTGCAGCAGATCATATGTATGGCATACATGCCTACCCTCCCGGTTTTCGCGGGAGGCTCCCGATTTTTCGGGTAACCCCCGCACCCCCGGAAGGGTAGGCATTTCTCCCGCATTCTGCCCACTTCCTAGTGAAGTGGGCAGAATGAGGAGAATACCCGCTGCGATCGCGGGTCTCCCTGTAGGGGGCGGGGGCTTAAAACGTGATTGTACATGAATCACGTCATTTAGCCCCGCCCCCTATGCAAATTCTAACCAATCGCGGAAATTTTCCATGAGGGGGCGGGGCTTAATGACGCAAATCGTCAGGCCCCGCCCCCATTGCCTCCCTTCTGCTTCTCTTACCCGGGCTTCTCCCGGGAAGAGATCTTTAAAGGTAGGCAACTCTGATGTATGGTCCTGTACTCGCCTAATGTACAGCAGGTCCTATGTATGGTCCTGTACTCGCCTAATGTGCAGCAGGTCCTATGTATGGTCCTGTACTCGCCTAATGTGCAGCAGGTCATATGTATGGTCCTGTACTCGCCTAATGTACAGCAGGTCATATGTATGTTCCTGTACTCGCCTAATGTGCAGCAGGTCATATGTATGGTCCTGTACTCGCCTAATGTGCAGCAGGTCATATGTATGGTCCTGTACTCGCCTAATGTGCAGCAGGTCATATGTATGTTCCTCTACTCGCCTAATGTGCAGCAGGTCATATGTATGTTCCTGTACTCGCCTAATGTGCAGCAGATAATATGTATGGTCCTGTACTCGCCTAATGTGCAGCAGATAATATGTATGGCATACATGCCTACCCTCCCGGTTTTCGCGGGAGGCTCCCGATTTTTCGGGTAACCCCCCGCACCCCCGGAAGGGTAGGCATTTCTCCCGCATTCTGCCCACTTCCTAGTGAAGTGGGCAGAATGAGGAGAATACGCGCTGCGATCGCGGGTCTCCCTGTAGGGGGCGAGGGCTTAAAACGTGATTCTACATGAATCACATCATTTAGCCCCGCCCCCTATGCAAATTCTAGCCAATCGCGGCAATTTCCCCGTGAGGGGGCGGGGCTTAATGACGTGAATCGTCAGGCCCCGCCCCCATTGCCTCCCTCCTGCTTCTCTTACCCGGGCTTCTCCCGGGAAGAGATTTTTAAAGGTAGGCAGCTCTGATGTATGGTCCTGTACTCGCCTAATGTACAGCAGGTCATATGAATGGTCCTGTACTCGCCTAATGTGCAGCAGGTCATATGTATGGTCCTGTACTCGCCTAATGTACAGCAGGTCATATGTATGGTCCTGTACTCGCCTAATCTGCAGCAGGTCATATGTATGGTCCTGTACTCGCCTAATGTACAGCAGCTCATATGTATGGTCCTGTACTCGCCTAATGTGCAGCAGGTCATATGTATGGTCCTGTACTCGCCTAATGTGCAGCAGGTCATATGTATGGTCCTGTACTCGCCTAATGTGCACCTGGTCATATGTTTGGTCCTGTACTCGCCTAATGTGCAGCAGGTCATATGTATGGTCCTGTACTCGCCTGTTGTGCACCTGGTCATATGTTTGGTCCTGTACTCGCCTAATGTGCAGCAGGTCATATGTATGGTCCTGTACTCGCCTGTTGTGCACCTGGTCATATGTTTGGTCCTGTACTCGCCTAATGTGCAGCAGGTCATATGTATGGTCCTGTACTCGCCTAATGTGCAGCAGGTCATATGTATGGTCCTGTACTCGCCTAATGTGCTGCAGGTCATATGTATGGGGTTGTACTCGCCTAATGTGCAGCAGGCCATATGTATGGTCCTGTACTCGCCTAATGTGCAGCAGGTCATATGTATGGTCCTGTACTCGCCTAATGTGCAGCAGATCATATGTATGGGGCTGTACTTGCCTTAAATGCAGACCTATGATTTACTGATGATTTTTAGGTTTCGTGTTTAGGTAAAATAAGAATAAAAACATATGTCGACATTTTTGTGTTGATAAGTTAAATGACGACCTTTTAAATGTGTCGACCATTTAACCATGTCATCCTAAAAACACATTCTACATATTGGTGGTCAACCTAATGACCATGTCCACCTTCAGACTGTCAATCAGTCATGCCACATCCCAGGTCATATATATGTACAGTATGTGTACTGTCCTAATAGCAAAGTTTGAAGGGGGCCTGGTGATGTACTTTTCCGCCCCGGCATAGTTAAACTTGCTGTTGTTATGACAGTGTCCCAGAGAAACCGCCGTGGTTCTACTATTTGGGGAAGGTGCTGTTAGTGATAGCAGTTATGTAATACATACAGCTGCATTTAAAAAATTCAAGCATCAATTTAAAAAAATCCTCGCTATTAAATATTGTGTATACTCATCCATTCAATTATTCGAACAATAAGAACATCTACACCCATTTAGTTATACTAATGAGGGAATGGGTTCAGTATGAGTTACAGACATTGCTTACTGTTCTTATATCAAGTCTTGTTATATCTCTGAAGTCAGGGATGTAGAAGGGAACACAATCTGCTCATCGTTAGTTCTTCTGACCCTTCTTGGCATCAGATGTGCTCCTGCCAAGTGTAACAGCAGTAGGTTTAAAGAGGTAGTATTCCATTGTAATGTTCTACTTAATTAACTTCATAGGGACCTTTTAATTTAAAACCACTCTGTGTTCCTTTGAAGAAGAATACCCCTACTGATCCCATGAACAAAACACTCCTGGAGAGTTTGGCCCATGGTAATGTTGTCTACTGCAATACTGGGCAGAACACAGCTCTGGTGGCTGCAGTCCAGCATTTCTCTTATTGGGGAAAGCTGCAGTTTTGGCAGATGGTATAAAATCATTTGAGACATCATGATAATGAAAATATGTTTAAGCTTTGAAATATTGATTCCTTTACCATAAGAATCACTGTATGTAGGTCCACTCTGTCTCTACAAGAGCCTTGCACAGCAGTCACTGATACCACTTTCAGACATAAATTTCCGGCTTCAACCCGGCATGGACCCGGGATGCCGAGCACAGGTTGAAGCCGGGATACCCCCTCAACCAAAGGGGGGGGTGACCCGGGTTATTCCTGGGTCGCCACCCTTCACATCGGACCTGGGTCTTGCAGTGACTTGGGTTTTCCAACATTCATCTCAAGCGCCATTGTCCCCAGCCAATCAGTTTGTTGAAGGCGTGACCTGGGTCTAAAAAGACCCGGGTCGCACCTTTCACACTGGAGCCGGGCCGGCTACCTAGGTTGCAAGTCCCAGGAAAAACTTGGGTTGCACCTTTCATACTTACACAAGACCCGGGTTGATGAGCGTTCACGCACAAAAAACACGGGTTTTAGGTATAAGTCTGAAAGGGGTATCTGTGATATCTCATGTTGTGACATCTCACGATCCCTTCAATTTGCTAGTCTGGCTAAGGTAGCAGTAGATAATTAAGGACATTGCCAAGGCATGTTAAAATTAATGAAGAACAATTTGTACAAGATTTATTTCACACTATAGCAACACACCTCTCATACAACTCTCAGTATGCAGGCTCCTGTTGTAGCGACAAGCATGGATATTAACTCTCTTCTAACTCATCCATTCAACAACTTCCCCTGTTTTCCCTGAGTACTTCAAACTTTGGTCTTGTTTGTGCCTTAAGCACCAGTTATCATTTTGCCACTATCTCAGGGTATACAGGGTGTGGCCACAGCACAGCATAGGACAGCAGAGTACAGCACAGGACAGCATAGCACAGCGCAGCACAACCAAACTGGCTAGCTAAAGTTGCTGAAACATATTCTGCCACTGTGAATAATGCAACTCATACCCCTTTCTCAACGTAATGCCAGGTCGCAGCCAAGATTTTGTTCACGGGTCCATCCCGGGTGCGAGACAGCTGAGGCATCTCCAAGCGCCGGCTCTTCCTATGCTGTGAACCCGGGTTACCCATTCACACTGCAGCATGAGCCGGGTTGAGCCCATGTTCAACCATGCTTGTTACCAGGGTTGAAATGACGGGTCACTCGACCTGGGTTATTTCAACCTGGCACTTTCACACTACACAGTGACCTGGGTTGTTGCGCATTTACGTGAAATAACCCAGGTTATTGCTGCAAGTGTGAAAGGGGTATTACAGTACTGTACATTTGTTTTCTGTTGGGCCAGGAGATTGGGCAAGCCACAAGTAAGTACTCGCTAACTTGCAAATGCTGGAGTCACCAGCCCATTATGCATCTACTTTTCCTTTGATATTAAGGTCATCTTTTGCCGATATTGTCAGATATGTGTCCTGAGCCTATTTATGATATTGCTTGAATCTCTTGACACCAAACTTACACACAAGTCTATACATGTCTACTGGATAAAGAGTTGCTACTACATACAACAATTACCGTAATTATCTGTACCAATTCATAAGTAAAAGATAATATTCTCTTCTTTCCTGTGAGCTTTGTTTAGATCATGAGCATAGAGTAGCAGGAACATCCATATCTCATCTTTATACTTGGAGTACCCTTAAATTGTCGGAGACCTTCCTTTAACCATACCTTGTTCATCTTAGAAGTTCAAGCTCCGGATGAATGCTTTGGGCTGCAGAGTCTAATTTGCAAGCAATGTGCTTTTTTTCCTATACTGGAATATGCTTCAGGGTCTCATTCTGTACTATGCTCAGTAATACCTGTGTGCTCCTTTATGCTCAGGAGTCTGTATTATAGGAAGTTGGCCAGACATTATGGGTATCAGGCATTTGACATTATTGGCTTGGATGGAGTGGCAGTTCCTGGCTTATGGTCTTCAGTGCACTGTAATGGCAGCTGTCCAGGCTCTGACATACCCTCTCTTCTAATAAATTGGGAACTCGCCTAACACTAAGTGCTAGGTGATTGCATCATCCCTAGGAAGACTATGAACCTTGCTAACCAAGTTCCTGTTTTGACTATACCTCTGCTTACTGCTCTAAACTTCGGATCATTTGTGTACTGACCCGACTCAGACCTTTCCTCTTACATTTATTTGATTATCAGACCTCCTTACAAGTTCACTGCCGTTCAAGAGTTTTTTGAAGTGGAGATGTTGCCCATAGCAAATAATCAGATTTTAGTTATTATATTCTAGAAGGTGCTAGATAAATGTTAAGTAGAATCTGATTGGTTGCTATGGGCAACATCTCCACTTTTAAAAACTTGCACTTTAGTAAATATAACATTTTGCTGACAGATTTTCAATGAAATGACTGATAATAGGGTTTTTGGGTTTTTTTTAACTGTGTGCGTGTGTATGTGCATGTCTGTATGTGTGTGAATTTTGAACTGTATATAAGAATTGAACATAAAGGCTAATTTAATTCAAAGTACTCCACAACTAGCAGCACTATGGCACTTTGGACAAACTAAAAGGTCACTGACAGTAAGGAAGTGTTGTGTTCATTTCTAGGACAGTCCCTGATTGGTCACTGCTGCATCACTGTCAGCATCTGTGTTGCAAACTAACCCCCCTTGTAGTGCCCCCAGTAGTAATCCCCCCTTGTAGTGCCCCCAGTAGTAATCCCCCCTTGCAGTGCCCCCAGTAGTATTCCCCCCCTTGTAGTGCCCCCAGTAGTATTCCCCCCTTGTAGTGCCCCCAGTAGTAATCCCCCCCTTTTAGTGCCCCCAGTAGTAATCCCCCCTTGTAGTGCCCCCAGTAGTAGCCCCCCCTTGTGGTGCCCCCAGTAGTAATCCCCCCTTGTGGTGCCCCCAGTAGTAATCCCCCCTTGTAGTGCCCCCAGTAGTAATCCCCCTTGTAGTGCCCCCAGTAGTAGCCCCCCCTGTAGTGCTCCCAGTAGTAGCCCCCCTGTAGTGCTCCCAGTAGTAGCCCCCCTATAGTGCTCCCAGTAGTAGCCCCCCCTTGTAGTGCCCCCAGTAGTAGTTCCCCCCTTGAAGTGCCCCCAGTAGTAGCCCCCCTTGTGGTGCCCCAAGTAGTAATCCCCCCTTGTGGTGCCCCCAGTCATACCCCTTTCTCAACGTAATGCCAGGTCGCAGCCAAGATTTTGTTCACGGGTCCATCCCGGGTGCGAGACAGCTGAGGCATCTCCAAGCGCCGGCTCTTCCTATGCTGTGAACCCGGGTTACCCATTCACACTGCAGCATGAGCCGGGTTGAGCCCATGTTCAACCATGCTTGTTACCAGGGTTGAAATGACGGGTCACTCGACCTGGGTTATTTCAACCTGGCACTTTCACACTACACAGTGACCTGGGTTGTTGCGCATTTACGTGAAATAACCCAGGTTATTGCTGCAAGTGTGAAAGGGGTATTACAGTACTGTACATTTGTTTTCTGTTGGGCCAGGAGATTGGGCAAGCCACAAGTAAGTACTCGCTAACTTGCAAATGCTGGAGTCACCAGCCCATTATGCATCTACTTTTCCTTTGATATTAAGGTCATCTTTTGCCGATATTGTCAGATATGTGTCCTGAGCCTATTTATGATATTGCTTGAATCTCTTGACACCAAACTTACACACAAGTCTATACATGTCTACTGGATAAAGAGTTGCTACTACATACAACAATTACCGTAATTATCTGTACCAATTCATAAGTAAAAGATAATATTCTCTTCTTTCCTGTGAGCTTTGTTTAGATCATGAGCATAGAGTAGCAGGAACATCCATATCTCATCTTTATACTTGGAGTACCCTTAAATTGTCGGAGACCTTCCTTTAACCATACCTTGTTCATCTTAGAAGTTCAAGCTCCGGATGAATGCTTTGGGCTGCAGAGTCTGTAATTTGCAAGCAATGTGCTTTTTTTCCTATACTGGAATATGCTTCAGGGTCTCATTCTGTACTATGCTCAGTAATACCTGTGTGCTCCTTTATGCTCAGGAGTCTGTATTATAGGAAGTTGGCCAGACATTATGGGTATCAGGCATTTGACATTATTGGCTTGGATGGAGTGGCAGTTCCTGGCTTATGGTCTTCAGTGCACTGTAATGGCAGCTGTCCAGGCTCTGACATACCCTCTCTTCTAATAAATTGGGAACTCGCCTAACACTAAGTGCTAGGTGATTGCATCATCCCTAGGAAGACTATGAACCTTGCTAACCAAGTTCCTGTTTTGACTATACCTCTGCTTACTGCTCTAAACTTCGGATCATTTGTGTACTGACCCGACTCAGACCTTTCCTCTTACATTTATTTGATTATCAGACCTCCTTACAAGTTCACTGCCGTTCAAGAGTTTTTTGAAGTGGAGATGTTGCCCATAGCAAATAATCAGATTTTAGTTATTATATTCTAGAAGGTGCTAGATAAATGTTAAGTAGAATCTGATTGGTTGCTATGGGCAACATCTCCACTTTTAAAAACTTGCACTTTAGTAAATATAACATTTTGCTGACAGATTTTCAATGAAATGACTGATAATAGGGTTTTTGGGGTTTTTTTAACTGTGTGCGTGTGTATGTGCATGTCTGTATGTGTGTGAATTTTGAACTGTATATAAGAATTGAACATAAAGGCTAATTTAATTCAAAGTACTCCACAACTAGCAGCACTATGGCACTTTGGACAAACTAAAAGGTCACTGACAGTAAGGAAGTGTTGTGTTCATTTCTAGGACAGTCCCTGATTGGTCACTGCTGCATCACTGTCAGCATCTGTGTTGCAAACTAAGACCCTGGAAGACTGATTAATAAGTCACAGTGACTGATTTCGTGCCATGTGTGGCTTAGAGCGATAATAATGGGGAAGAATTATTGCACTCCTCCTTCCAGCCCTAATGATATAGTAAATACTCTTGTGGCCTCCAGAAAAGCAGGATTATTGAACCCTATGTATTAATGTGTAGTTCTGGGCTCCAGTCAAATTACACATAAATACACGAGGAGCTACTGGACAAATATATAGCTAATATAACTGTATTGCTCAAAGGCATATTGCTCTGCTTGGGATACTCTCAACTGTTCTCTTCTAGTAGACTCCATTAACTAGTTCAGAGGAATCCATAGCTGTCCTCACCGTACCTGCTAACAGAGTGTTTTGAGCAGATATTAGTATATAAAGATGGCAATAATTCACAGCGCTATGGAATGCTTAGCATCTTATAATTACTAAAATACCCAAAAAGAAAAAACACACCCACATTGGGTGCATGAAAAGGTAGGGACGCCACCACGCTGCTGCCACCAGTCTGTATAGTGCTGCTGGTCACGTGGGCCACTCCTGCGACAGGACCCCTATGCAAAGCAATACAACTAGAACACCTCAAATAAAATATGTTTGCAGAAGCGATTTCATCATGGGCAAAGCTGCGGGCAGGGTTGGACTCTCCCACAGGTTTACAGGGGAAATTCCTGGTGTGCCCCACTGTCTGTAAGCCCATCCCCTCTAGACATTCAGTTACCTGGAGGAGCAGGACGACGGATCAACATGGGGACTCGGTTCCCTTCTATAGAAACAACACTATGGTCTATGGTTGCTGGCCAAACCCCCTCTGGTGCATGACCACACCCTTTAAGCATGGGCCCCTACCACTGCATTTCCCCGGTGGGCCCTTCATGCCTCAGTCCGACACTGGCCGCGGGCAATAGCTAGTAATAGAATAGAATATTAGAATTGCTGTAGGGCTAGACATCCAACATTGATGATCAATGTTTTGATATTTATATTAAGTCCAAAAACATTGATGTTTTGTAGTTGATGTTTTTTTATGACATTGATAGATATGAGTCAATGGTAATATACAGGGCTATTTTTCTGGAAAAATAGGTTCAGGAACTGTGGGTGGAGCTACTGGGGATGGAGCTATAGAAAAACAATTCAATATATATATATATATATATATATATATATTACACATATACTGTATATAATATTTAGAAAATAAGGCACTCAAAAGGGACTTTAAAGTATATCTTATCTTATGGAAAATTAGTTTTGACCCAGGACATTTCGTGATACTTAATGTTAGGTTCAGGAGCTGAGGGCCTGATTCAGAGCCACTCGCTAGATGCGATCGCTCGCACGATGTGTATGCAAATACCACGTCCAGTATTTCTTAGAGTGTATGCAGACACCCAGTGTGGCCGGAGGCTGACCACACATGATTAAAATGTCTGCCAAGGTATTGAAAGGATTAACCCTCATGCCGTTGCACCATTTTTAAAAGGACCTTTAGGCCATACTTGCTTACCCTCCTGATTTGGTCGGGAGCCTCCCGAAAATCGGGTGCTGCTCCCAGCCTCCCGGGAAGGCAGGCAAGTCTCCCGGCAGCTGTCGACCCCTCCTGCCCCCCACCGCAATTACAAGAAAATCCCCGGCAGAGGGGGGCCTGTGACGTGATTCACGCCAAATCGCGTCATTTTGGCCCCGCCCCTGCTTCACAATGCCGGGATTATCAGCATTGTGTAGCAGGGACGGTGCCAAAATGACGTGATCATGTGGCCACGCCCCCAGTTCCACCCACAATCGCCCCCGATTTTGCCGATCTGGCTGCCCCCTCCCGGGAGAGGCAGCCAGAATGTCAGGATGTCTGCTTTAGGCGCAGTGCGCCACATACTGCGAATGTATACGTAATGTGTTTGAACATGTCATATTCAATGTGCTGTGCACAGTTGTGGAAATGCACTTATAAGGAATGTATAAGTTGTTTTGTTTTAGAAGGCTGTAACATTTAAGGCAAATGGTTTTGTGACATTCTCACCTCCTAGTGATATGTGAATTATCCTGATGTAGTGACCAAGGGGTCTATTTACTAAGCAGTGTTAGGAGACAGAGTGAAAAGTGATAAGGTGCCAGCCAATCAGCTCCTAACTGTCATCTCACAGGCTGTGTTTGAAAAATGACACATAGGAGCTGATTGGCTGGCACCTTTTCACTCTTCACTCTGTCTCCTAACACTGCTTAGTAAATAGACCCCCAAGGGCTCTATTTACTACAATCCGCATTTGTAATGCAGATTGTAGTGTGATATTATCAACTGAATTCTCATTGCGAATTCAGGCAATATCACAGGGATTTACTACAAATGCCTTGCAGGGACAGAGGGCTGAGTGCTCGCAAGCGGGTCGATGGTGCCCTAGTGCGCATGTGCACGACGGAGGGAGCTCCGTCGTGCGCATGCGCGAGACCCGAATAACGACGGGGTAGCCGTCGTTATGGGTCTCGCACCAAAGGGGGTGTGCTGTCGATGGTGAGTGACAGCACGCCCCCCTTGATGGGCGTGCCGGGGGCGTGGCTGCCAGACGGAGGCGTTCCCATGGGAACGCCTACCGTCTGGGTCCGGCCCCACTGACATCACTAGTGATGTCAGTGGGAGTGATTTTGGCTCTGATAGAGCCAAAATCACTCCAGGGCTTGCGGTCACCGGCTTGCGGTCACCGGTCACCGAGGTCTCGTCGCAAGCCCGATGGTCACGATGGTCTTGACCATCGCGACCATCATCATGGACGCTCGCATAAGCTGTGGGTGGTAACCCACAGCTATGCGAGCGTCCAAAAGGCCGGACGGAAAAAAAAAAACACGCCCTGATTCAGAGCGGGCGCTCATTTAGAGCGTCCGGCTCTGAATCAGGCCCAGAGCTTGCGATAAAGCTCTGTCCCTGCGAATTCCCTCCTCACACTAGGCACGGTATTTTCGCAAAAACTACCATGACAAAGTGTCGACGCATGCGCCGATCGACCGTCGCTGCTACCCCCCCCGGTACTAAGCCCCGCCCCCGGTGCTAAGCCCCACCCCCCATGATCGCGGCCCCCCCTGCGACTCCCCCTCCCTCAATAGCACTTACCTGCAGTCATCGGTGCTCCGGTGATGTCTTCCATGCCTCCAGTCAGCTGACATCCCATACTGCACTGGGACACGGTCACCTGATGACCGGGCCGCAGTGCACTATGGGAGACCAGCTGACTGGAGGGAGAACATCACCGTAGTCCCGATCACTGGTCCCTGGAGTCAGGTAAGTACTTTTTTTTTTTCAGCAGAGATCAGCTTGCGGTCTGTGTAGACCACACAGCTTATCACTGGGACCGGCGCAGGGCTCTGCTCTGCCCGTTACAGCAGAGCAGGAGCCGGGTAACCGGGGGAGACCCTGGATAATGCCACCTCCAGGTGGCGTTATTATCACAGGGCCTCCCTAGGTATTTTTTTCACTATTTAAGTTTAGTAACTACCAGGCAGATCACATTTCCCATTACAATCATGGGAAATGCGATCTGATAACTAAAAATAAGTGATACTTAGGGCTTGGAGTAGAATTTTATGAATTCTACTCCAATTGACCTGTAATAACTATAGGTGATACTAAAATAATGTGGAAAGGGTGTGAAAACACCCTTTTTCACTTTATTTTAGTAAAAATAATGATAATAAATAGAGCCCCAAACCTTTGTTTACAGCACTTTCACAGAAATGCAATGCAGAGGTCTCCAGTGTGTGTCTGTGTACAATACCCCTGCAAGTTTGGGGAAATCAAGTTGTTTGTGTTTAGGAAGCTTTTATTTTGTGTAAGAACTTAGAAGGTTAAAAGACTCCGAAAGCCAAAACTGGTTTAGTCAGAGACATGTGAAAGGACGAATGCAATAGAAATTTGCATTATATTTACCTTTTCAGAAACAGTATATGCTAACTCAACTTGGACCTCATTTATCAACGAGTTTATCACTTAAAACTAGTGATAAATATCACTTTTTATGATAAATGGTGCTCAGCCAATCAGCTCCCAACTGTCAACTGTTAGAAAAATGACAGTTGGGAGCTGATTGGCTGGAGCACCATTTATCATACACAGTGATATTTATCACTAGTTTTGAGTGATAAAGTAGTTAATAAATGAGTCTGCCAGTCTGTGCTTAGGAAAACCAAATGTTTTTGGGTGGTATCGAGGAAATTTATTTAATTTCTGTGAAATGTAAGACGCATTTATTATTTATGTTTTGTGAGATAGCCTGATTGGCTAAGAGGAACCCTGGGCGGACTTACCCCCTGTGGTAATGTGTATTGGAGTAGCATAAAAGAAGGCTTTGGGCTCTATTTACTACAATCCGCATATTGAGTGCGGATTGTAGTGTGATATTACCGAGTGAATTCGCATTGCGAATTCAGGTAATATCACAGGGATTTACTATAAATCCCTTGCAGGGACAGAGCTTGCGACTAAGAGCCCGCGCATGCGCCGACCGACCACCGCTACTACCCCTCCACCGATGCTAAGCCCCGCCCCCCGGCACTAAGCCCCGCCCCCGCGATCGCGGACTCCCGCGACCCCCCCTCCCTTCATTACACTTACCTGCATCCTCCTGGCCTCCGGTGGTCTTCTCCGGGCTTCCCGATCAGGTGATCTCCCATACTGCACTGGGGCCCGATCACCTGATGACCGGGCCCCAGTGCACTGTGGGAGACCAGCTGACCGGAGAGGAGCCATCACCGGAGGCCCGATCACCGGTCCCTGGATTCAGGTAAGTGAAAAAAAAAATTTTAATTTTTTTTTTTCTTTTTTGTACAGTAATCAGCTTGCGGTCTATTTAGACCACATAGCTGATTACTGGTACCGGCTCCCGCCTCTGCTCTCCCCGTTAGAGCAGAGTGGGAGCCCGGTAACCGGGGGAGACCCTGGATAACGCCACCTCCAGGTGGCGTTATTATCACAGGGCTTCCCCCGGTATTTTTTTACAATTTATTTTTAGTAACTTGCACACAGATCACATTTCCCATTACAATTATGGGAAATGCGATCTGCTTTACTAAAAATAAGTGATACTGGGGGTTGGAGTAGAATTTTACTAATTCTACTCCAATTGCCCTGTAATAAATACAGGTGAAACTAAAATAATGTGAAAAGGGTGTGAAAACACCCTTTTTCACTTTATTTTAGTACAAATAATGTTAATAAATAGAGCCCTTTGTGTCTGGTAAAATTGTACATCTTTGTAAATGCTTTGAGGAGAAAAACTGCTGATTGATAACATTTCTGTATGCTTGTGTACCCTTCATTCGGAAGGTTGAGTCTTTTTAAGACTTTGAGCAATAAACATCTTGCCTGACTTCAATTGCATCTCAATCCTGCAACCAACAGAATTGCGCCAAACGCTATTCTGTTCTCCGGCTGTTCTGGGTAAGGGCTCAGCGTCTCCAAGTTCAAGCCTTCTGCCAGCTACCGTGCTGACCTGGTTCATCGCATGCGATCAGGAGGAATCAGCCGACACTAATCAGGGGGTGTAGCCGCAGCTAGTCAAACGCATACGCAACAGAAGCGGTTCCAAGTGCTGAGGTAGGAGCCTGGGTGTTTGAAACCGGTTCCAAGTGCCGATAGGAGGAGTTCGGTGGTGGCAGCATCGTTACACGCCCACAGCACAGTGGGCGGAGTCAGAGACAGGCGGTCACTGACGGTAAGTGGGAATCCCTGATACCCCAAGGTCTAGTGGGGATCGAAACCCCAACCTGTGATCGGGAGTCCAGGCTGCAGGGCCGGCCCTAGCCCAAATTTTTTGTAAGTGAGTATATTTTTTGGCGCCCCTATGCAGTGACACTTTTACAGTGCCACTGGTAGTGGTCCCCCCTGTGCAGTGCCCCTTGTGCCTCCAGTAGTATTCCCCTTATATAGTGCCCCCAGGAGTAGTCCCCCTATTCAGTGCCCCCAGTAGTGGTACCCCCTATATGCAGTGCAACCGGTAGTGGTCCCCCCTGTGCAGTGCCCCTTGTGCCACCAGTAGTATTCCCCTTATATAGTGCCCCCAGTAGTAGTCCCCCTATGCAGTGCGCCCAGTAGTGGTCCCCCCCTGTGCAGTGCCCCTTGTGCCCCCAGTACTATTCCCCTTATATAGTGCCCCCAGTAGTAGTCCCCTTATGCAGTGCCCCCAGTAGTGGTACCCCTATGCAGTGCCCCTTTTACAGTGCCCCCGGTAGTGGTCCCCCCTGTGCAGTGCCCCTTGTGCCCCCAGTAGTAAGCCCCTTATATAGTGCCCCAGTAGTATTCCCCCCCTATGCAGTGGTACCCCCTATGCAGTGCCCTTTATATAGTGCCCCTAGTAGTTGTCCCCCCTCTTGTAGTGCCCCCAGTAATAGCCCCCCTTGTAGTGCCCCCAGTAGTAATCCCCCCTTGTAGTGCCCCCAGTAGTAATCCCCCCTTGCAGTGCCCCCAGTAGTATTCCCCCCCTTGTAGTGCCCCCAGTAGTATTCCCCCCTTGTAGTGCCCCCAGTAGTAATCCCCCCCTTTTAGTGCCCCCAGTAGTAATCCCCCCTTGTGGTGCCCCCAGTAGTAGCCCCCCTTGTGGTGCCCCCAGTAGTAATCCCCCTTGTAGTGCCCCCAGTAGTAATCCCCCTTGTAGTGCCCCCAGTAGTAGCCCCCCTTGTAGTGCCCCCAGTAGTAGCCCCCCCTTGTGGTGCCCCCAGTAGTAATCCCCCCTTGTGGTGCCCCCAGTAGTAATCCCCCCTTGTAGTGCCCCCAGTAGTAATCCCCCTTGTAGTGCCCCCAGTAGTAGCCCCCCCTGTAGTGCTCCCAGTAGTAGCCCCCCTGTAGTGCTCCCAGTAGTAGCCCCCCTATAGTGCTCCCAGTAGTAGCCCCCCCTTGTAGTGCCCCCAGTAGTAGTTCCCCCCTTGAAGTGCCCCCAGTAGTAGCCCCCCTTGTGGTGCCCCAAGTAGTAATCCCCCCTTGTGGTGCCCCCAGTAGTAATCCCCCTTGTAGTGCCCCCAGTAGTAATCCCCCTTGTAGTGCCCCCAGTAGTAGCCCTTCTGTAGTGCTCCCAGTAGTAGCCCCCCCTGTAGTGCTCCCAGTAGTAGTCCCCCCCTTGTAGTGCCCCCAGTAGTAGCCCCCCTTGTGGTGCCCCAAGTAGTAATCCCCCCTTGTGGTGCCCCCAGTAGTAATCCCCCCTTGTAGTGCCCCCAGTAGTAATCCCCCTTGTAGTGCCCCCAGTAGTAGCCCTTCTGTAGTGCTCCCAGTAGTAGCCCCCTTGTAGTGCTCCCAGTAGTAGCCCCCCTGTAGTGCTCCCAGTAGTAGCCCCCCTTGTGGTGCCCCAAGTAGTAATCCCCCCTTGTGGTGCCCCCAGTAGTAATCCCCCCTTGTAGTGCCCCCAGTAGTAATCCCCCTTGTAGTGCCCCCAGTAGTAGCCCTTATGTAGTGCTCCCAGTAGTAGCCCCCCTGTAGTGCTCCCAGTAGTAGCCCCCCCTGTAGTGCTCCCAGTAGTAGTTCCCCCCTTGTAGTGCCCCCAGTAGTAGTCCACCCCTTGTAGTGCCCCCAGTAGTAGTTCCCCCCTTGTAGTGCCCCCAGTAGTAGCCCCCCTTGTGGTGCCCCAAGTAGTAATCCCCCCTTGTGGTGCCCCCAGTAGTAATCCCCCTTGTAGTGCCCCCAGTAGTAATCCCCCTTGTAGTGCCCCCAGTAGTAGCCCTTCTGTAGTGCTCCCAGTAGTAGCCCCCCCTGTAGTGCTCCCAGTAGTAGTCCCCCCCTTGTAGTGCCCCCAGTAGTAGCCCCCCTTGTGGTGCCCCAAGTAGTAATCCCCCCTTGTGGTGCCCCCAGTAGTAATCCCCCCTTGTAGTGCCCCCAGTAGTAATCCCCCTTGTAGTGCCCGTAGTAGTAGCCCTTCTGTAGTGCTCCCAGTAGTAGCCCCCCTTGTAGTGCTCCCAGTAGTAGCCCCCCTGTAGTGCTCCCAGTAGTAGCCCCCCTTGTGGTGCCCCAAGTAGTAATACCCCCTTGTGGTGCCCCCAGTAGTAGTGCCCCCTTGTAGTGCCCCCAGTAGTAATCCCCTTTGTAGTGCCCCCAGTAGTAGCCCTTATGTAGTGCTCCCAGTAGTAGCCCCCCTGTAGTGCTCCCAGTAGTAGCCCCCCTTGTAGTGCCCCCAGTAGTAGTCCCCCCCTTGTAGTGCCCCCAGTAGTTCCCCCTTGTAGTGCCCCCAGTAGTAGCCCCCCTTGTGGTGCCCCAAGTAGTAATCCCCCCTTGTGGTGCCCCCAGTAGTAATCCCCCTTGTAGTGCCCCCAGTAGTAGCCCTTCTGTAGTGCTCCCAGTAGTAGCCCCCCCTGTAGTGCTCCCAGTAGTAGCACCCAGTAGTAGCCCCCCTTGTGGTGCCCCAAGTAGTAATCCCCCCTTGTGGTGGCCCCAGTAGTAATCCCCCCTTGTAGTGCCCCCAGTAGTAATCCCCCTTGTAGTGCCCCCAGTAGTAGTGCTCCCAGTAGTAGCCCCCCTTGTAGTGCTCCCAGTAGTAGCCCCCCCTGTAGTGCTCCCAGTAGTAGCCCCCCTTGTGGTGCCCCAAGTAGTAATCCCCCTTGTGGTGCCCCCAGTAGTAATCCCCCCTTGTAGTGCCCCCAGTAGTAATCCCCCTTGTAGTGCCCCCAGTAGTAGCCCTTATGTAGTGCTCCCAGTAGTAGCCCCCCTGTAGTGCTCCCAGTAGTAGTCCCCCCCTTGTAGTGCCCTCAGTAGTAGCCCCCCTTGTGGTGCCCTCAGTAGTAATCCCCCCTTGTGGTGCCCCCAGTAGTAATCCACCTCCCCCCGCCCGCAGTAGAGACGTAATAAAAAAATACAAAAAAAAAACCACTTACCTGAAACCCGCTCCTGCTCCTGGTCCCGCCGCCGATATCAGCTCCTCTGTCCTCCACTTTGCATTATGGCAGTGATGTCATGACGTCTCTCCCATTACCCACTGTGGGAGCAGGAAGATGTCCGGCTCTGGCAGTGGGAGCAGCAGTCTGACTCTCATCAGCTGCTAAAGCAAACACACAGCTGCCGGCGCTGGTGGCTGTGTGTTTGTGCTGTGTAGCGCTGACCGAACTGCTTCCGGTCAACGCTACACATGCGGTGCAGCTGTGTCACAGAGACACAGACTGCCCGCGGCCCGCATGGTACGCAGCTGAGGCGCTCTTCACTATGTGGCGCCTTACGAAGCTGCGTACCATGCGTAACGGGAGAACCGGCCCTGCCGGGCTGGAAGCCATCCGGTCACACCCACCAGCCTGTTTTAAGGCACCCGCTTGTGCACGTCATGTCCAGGAAGTGTATGCAACCATCGGTACATCGGGTAACATCGGATGCTATCGCAGTGCTTGAGGTTGACTATACCCTGCCACAAGCACTGCGAGCACTTCAGTGTTAAAACAAGCCAGGTGACGTGTACTATGATACTGTCCTATAATTATGCACACCTCTAACACGCCGTTGAGATGCTCAGGCACGCCTGCGTTTGCACCTCCACTCCCCCGTTTTTAATGGCCAGCCTCTGTTACCGCCTACAAACGACTTCCCCTGTCACTCACTCTGCTGGGCTGTCTATGTGCAGCGAACAAATGAATTGTGAACATTCGCTAAGGTATGCGCACTCGCACTGCGATGCATGCGCACAATGCATACACACTGCATACCATCAGCAGCAGCGAGAGTATTCATCTTAGCGAGCAGGTATGAATCAGGCCCTGAGTTCCTGCTTGTTCCTGCTGAAAAATAGCATCAACGTTAAGTTGGGGATGTTTAGTTATCGATGTCCCATCCGTAAACTGCTTTTGTGCAAATCTAAGCTGTGTAAGTTGAAATTTCATATTTAACTGTACTAATACCCCGGTTGCATGACTAACGCAGCTGTTGTGGGGCTGGATAGGAAGGGTGAGCTGAGTAATGCATGTCCATCTGTTCCAGAGTCCTCCACTCGGTTCCTCCACTGTGATTAATTAAAAGTGGAAACCGTGGTCCACTATACTGGCAGACACTACGGTGGTAGGTGGCAGCGGTGTGTAAATAGAGGTCAGTCCACACGGCTGATGACTTAACCAGGTGGCAACAGGAACAGGACAATAAAGGGTTAATTAATTACTATATAGCAGGTACAGGTTCTCTGGATAGTCCAGTTGCAGCCAGGAGCATTTGTAGGGTTTGCTGCGTATTGTGGTGCGCCAGGTGTGCACTCACTGTGTACACTAATGCAGTGGTGGCAGCATGACCTACAGTATATGTTATACTCAGCGGAGGTAGTATAGTGGAGTTTGCTGTCTCAGGCCACTCTCCTCAGCGTAGAGTTACTCAGGGGTAGGTCTGTTCACTGCGGAGTCCAGACAAGGGATGATGGTCAATGGTTTTGCAATCGATGGCGGAGAGCGAATGGTTTTCTGCCATCAATGGCACAGAGTCTCCCTATGTTTTTTTTTTCTCCCCTACGTAGAGCCAGGACATGAAGCATAGCTCTGCCCCCCGCACTACATGTGAAGCCCCGCCCCCAAATCTATTGGGTGGACTGGCCCATAGAGCGGGGCTGACTAATAGAGTAGGGCTGTCTAATAAAGTAGGGCTGACTATCGATGGCAAAACCATTGATGGTTCCATGCCGATGGTTACACACTATCGATGTTAAACCACCGATGACCATCCCTAGTCCAGACGGAGAGGAGATGCGGCGGGAACGCGGGCATGAATAGAAGGCCGGGCTAGAGGTTGCTCCTCCAGCAAAGAGCCGGTCCTAGTGGCCGTTGACTAGTAGCAAGGCTCTCTAACACACTATGCTTAAGCCAGCCACTTGGGTTAGAGCTGGGGCGTCCATAAAGTACAGAAAAGATAATCATTCCTTCTAAAATTAAATATTTTGCTATCGGACTATTAGAAATTATTATTTCTTGTCTATTTAAATCTTCAGGCCATTGACCCCAAAAGTTTACATGCTGCCACTTGGCAAGCGGATGATCCAGCTGGTACCAAAGAAAATTCCACAAGCGGCTTGAGCCCGAGGCAATGCTGTGCCAATTCTATTATTTAATTTCATAATAAAACACTTGGGATTACTACTTAGTTATTACATTTGCATGAATACTTATTTTCCTTTATATTCTCACATTGTGTTCTTTTTGAAAAGAGAGTTCCTAACTTTAATACCTTTGGGACGTTGTCTTCATTTAAATGGACATTGTATTAAATATAACTCTTTAAAAATACATATTATACAATAAAATAAATACATATACATTTCTGTGCAAAATAGCTTTTAATATCTGTGTTTTAATGTTGTCTTACCCATTCGGTCGCGGGGGCGGTAGGCACAGTCGCAGGGTATTTGTGCGCAAAAAATACCCTGGGAAGTGTGGGGAGAGGCAGGCGACAGGGGCGGACTAGGGGCACCCCTGTACCGGGCCCCGAGGTTCTGAGGGGCCCCAGGGCTCAGGGCAGTGGCAGAGCTACGGAGGGTGCAGGGGGCCCGTTGGCCCAGCGATCGCACCCCCTGCACCCTCCATTTGCCGGGCGCCCGCTGAGATTGTGTTACCAACGGGCGTCCAGCTCCTTCTCTCCGACCCCCCCCCCCCCCCCCCGGCGCTAGCGGCAGCCGGAGGACGGAGCTCACTCCTGGGCTCTGGCTTCCGGGTCCCGCAGTGCACTATGGGAGTGACATCATGACGTCACTCCACAGTTCCGAGGAGCGGGCTCCGCGGACAGACGGGAACAGGCACTGGAGCGGGGTTTAAGGGAAGTATTGTTTTTATTTTGTGCGTGTGTGTGTATGTCAGTGTGCGGCCACAGGGGGTGCCTTATTACAGGGGCCTGCCTTACTACTGGGGGCATAATATGGGGGCACTAAAGGGGGCATTACAGGGGCCTGCCTTACTACTGGGGGCATAATATGGGGGCACTACAGGGGGCATTACAGGGGCCTGTCTTACTACTGGGGGCATAATATGGGGGCACTACAGGGGGCATTACAGGGGCCTGTCTTACTACTGGGGGCATAATATGGGGGCACTACAGGGGGCATTACAGGGGTCTGCCTTACTACTGGGGGCATAATATGGGGGCACTACAGGGGGCATTACAGGGGCCTGCCTTACTACTGGGGGCATAATATGGGGGCACTACAGGGGGCATTACAGGGGTCTGCCTTACTACTGGGGCATAATATGGGGGCACTACAGGGGGCATTACAGGGGCCTGCCTTACTACTGGGGACATAATATGGGGGCACTACAGGGGGCATTACAGGGGTCTGCCTTACTACTGGGGGCATAATATGGGGGCACTACAGGGGCCTGCCTTACTACTGGGAGCATAATATGGGGGCACTACAGGGGGCATTACAGGGGCCTGCCTTACTACTGGGGACATAATGTGGGGTCTCTACAGGGGGCATTACTGGGGCCTGCCTTACTACTGGGGGCATAATATGGGGGCACTACAGGGGGCATTACAGGGGCCTTACTACTGGGGGCACTTCAAAGGGCATTACTACTGGGGCACTGCAGGGAGCATTACTACTTGGGGCACTACAAGGGCATTACAACTGGGGGGCACTACAAGGGCCCTTACTACTGGTGGTACTGCAGGGGGCATTACTACAGGAGACACTACTACAGGGGGCATTACTTTTAGGGGCATTATTACCAGGGGGCATTGTTACAAGGGGGCATTACTACAGGGGGCATTATTACTACTGGGGCACTGCGTAAGGGGCACCATTACAGTGGGCATTGCATAAGGGGCACCATTACAGTGGACATTTAGGGCCTGATTTAGAGTTGGGAATAGAGAGAGAGATAGCACTTTACTGTGTACCTGGACAAACCATGTTGCAATGCAAGGAGTGTAAATACATAATGTGGGGTAAATACTGGCTGCTTTTGCATGTAGCCCACAAATACTGCACAGCTTTATTATTAATCTACAATTTAGATGTCAGTTTGGAAACACTCCTCCTGAAACTAAATCTCTCTGCACATTTTAAATCTGCCCCACCTGCAGTGCAGCATGGTTTCACCAAGATGATCAGTTGAGAGAGAGATATCTCTCTCTATTCACCAAGTCTAAATCAGGCCCTTAGTGTTTTAGGGGACCTATTGTGGGCATTGTGTAAGACCTAAGTGAGGGGGGGGGGGCTTAAAAATGTTGCTAGGGGGCCCAAAAAGTTCTAGTTATGCCTCTGGCTGAGGGGCACAAAGCACCTCTCTGCCACGGCTTGTGTAAAAGTGTAATTTTACCCATTGCTGCTCCCCCTTCAAAGTGTTTCCCTGGCCGGCCCCGTCAGTGGCGTAACTATAAATTTTGCTCCCCCATGCCAAAAAAGTTTCAGGCGTCCCCCTTCCCCGCCCAAAGATCAAACACACCAAAGACGACATTAAAGGTGTGTGGTTACATGATACAATAACGTGCCTTACACATTATGACAGACTAAGTAATGCCACTTATAACACAGTGTGCAACACCGGATTGCCCCTTACAACACAGCAATGCCACACAGCAATGCCCTTTACACATGCCACACGATAATGCCACGTATAACACATAATGACATACAGTAATGCCCTTATAACAAATGTATGCCACACTGTAATGCCACATACAACACATTATGCCACACAGTAATGCCACATACAACACATTATGCCACACAGTAATGCCCCTAGTAGCACATTGTGCACACAGTAATGCCAAATACACATTATGCCAAACAGTAATGCCCATTACATCCCACCCTGACAGATCTACTTCACCAACCCTCATCTCTGCTCCTGCCAGTCTGTCACCTCAGCTCAAGACATGTTGCACAGTTATTATGTCCGTGTAGAACCAGATTATTGGGAACATAGTTTATAACCTGTAAACTGCGTGTATCAAGTTAGTGCCCCTTATACAGTGCCCCTTATACTAGTGCCCCTTATGCAATGCCCCCTGTAATAGTGCCCCTTATGCAATGCCCCCTGCAATAGTGCCCATTATACAGGGCCCCCTGTAATAGTGCCCATTATGCAGGGCCCCCTGTAATAGTGCCCCATATGCAATGCCCCCTGTAGTTGTGCCCCATATGCAATTCCGCCTGTAATAGTGCCCCTTATGCAGGGCCCCCTGTAATAAATAGTGCTCCTTATGCAGGGCCCCCTGTAATAGTGCCCATTATGCAGGGCCCCCTTTAATAGTGCCCATTATGCAGGGCCCCCTGTAATAGTGCCCATTATGCAGGGCCCCCTGTAATAGTGCTCCTTATGCAGGGCCCCCTGTAATAGTGCCCATTATGCAGGGCCCCCTGTAATAGTGCCCATTATGCAGGGCCCCCTGTAATAGTGCTCCTTATGCAGGGCCCCCTGTAATAGTGCCCATTATGCAGGGCCCCCTGTAATAGTGCCCATTATGCAGGGCCCCCTGTAATAGTGCACATTATGCAGGGCCCCCTGTAATTGTGCCCATTATGCAGGGTCCCCTGTAATTGTGCCCATTAAAGTTGTGCCCCCCGTAGTTGTGGCCTCCCCAAACCTCTACCCCCCCCCCCACTCACTTACCTGACTTTGCGCGCTGTCATGCGGGCTGTCTCTCCGGCTGCCACGCTGAATGGATCTAAATAGATGGAGCAGACGCGGCCGCGCAGGTTCCCCAGGTCGCGGGTGATGTCATGACTGGGAACGCTGGCCTCTGAAGTGATCAGAGGCTTCCTTAGCCTCCGATCACTTCAGAGGCCAGCGCTCACAGTTGCAGTGGCATAACCACTGCCCCCGTCGCCCCCAAGCTACCCGGCGCCTCCAAGGCTGCGGGGGCAGTAGTTACGCCACTGGGCCCCGTGTCACTCACTTGTACCGAGTGAGGCCGGATGCTTGGCCAGGGAGATGGGCCAGCGCAGGCGCGCGGCCTCATGGGTATATATGTAACTATATATGTATATGTCTATATATATGTACGTACATTTATACCTATATTATGTATATATGTTTTTATATGTTGCTGACGAACCACGCTCCCACGCATCATCAGTGACATCCTCCGTTGGCCCTGCATGCAGATCCAGTGGGCGATTTAGTTAGCGGCGGCCATGCTGTCGAATGCAGCAAGGCCCTAGCTCTCACTGCTGGCATCGGCAAGGGGTCAGGGTCGAGGGGGGGGGCCCAGAAATATCTGTGTAACGGGCCCCAAGATTTCTGGTGCCGGCCCTGGGGATAGGTTTCGCAGGGACAAAGCTTTCGCGCAAGCTCTGCCCCTGCATTTGCAATGTACTCAAGTCAAATATCGCATCGCATCCCATCCGCAAGTTCTGCAACAAATCACACACATTTATACCTTGAGATACATATTTTTTTCTACTTATCACTTTTCAGGATCTGCGAATTAAAAGCCGCATTAACTTCCATTGATGGCTGTGTTGACCTGCGCAGACTTCTAATTTAATATCAAAGAGTTGCAGCCGCGATTAGTGGCAAAGTTGTGGCTAATTCAGTATGGCCCTTCTAGTATATAATCCAGTGAATTAATCTGCTAGCTTTCTATGGAGTCAGAATTAATGTTTTTCTCTCTTATCATATTGTGGGATGCCCTCATAAGTAGCAAAAAGGTACACGTGACCGATGGGATTTACCACAGCAGAGAGGAGCCATATGGTATCTAGGCTGTCAGGCAGGAGGGAGTTTAGCATAAGGGGTGCCTGGCAGCAGGTAAGGGGAATGTGGCAGATAGGGTGTCGAGAACCGGGTACGGAGAGTGTTTCAGTTGAGGTACCTAACGAGTGGGGCAGATGGGCTGGCAGGAAGCAAGGAATGCAGCAGAATGTGGCAACCTATAACCAAAGTTTGTAAACTAGAAAATTGGGCTGGCTCCTAATCCAATTACAGTCAAAGGGCATAGACAAACCTGGGGAGCTTTCCCGAGGGTGCACACATGTTGGGCTGCAGTTCTGAACCCAAGTTTCTGAAATCCTCATTCAAGATCAATAGCTGGACCAGCGAGCAGAGCACCACTAAAGCATGATGCCCTCCTGCCACACTTACAGCTCTCCCTGCACATATGTCTACTATGTGGGTGCCTATATCAATATGGGCCCCCTTGGACCTATGTTCACTATATTCTATACCCTAGGTGCCCATTGAGAAGTTCTAGGAGGAAATATACAGTAGTTACAGGCTGTTTACAAAGTACAAACTCCATCATGATAGTTTAGTAGTGGTGCATGTAGGAGCAGAAGATGTTTGTGGTACCTACAGTATATATTTTTATTATTGTTATTATTGTTGTTGTTGTCTGTGCATCATAATACCAGGTACGGCAAGCGATCTCGCAGAAGAAGATCTGCTCATGCACAGTACAGATCCTACGCCTGCACAGTACAGATCCTACCCCTGCACAGTACAGATCCTACGCCTGCACAGTACAGATCCTACCCCTACACAGTACAGATCCTACGCCTGCACATTACAGATCCTACCCCTGCGCAGTACAGATCCTTCCCCTGCGCAGTACAGATCCTACGCATGCACAGTACAGATCCTATGCCTGCACAGTACAGATCCTACGTCTGCAAAGTACAGATCCTACCCCTGCACAGTACAGATCCTACGCCTGCACAGTACAGATCCTACGCCTGCAAAGTACAGATCCTACGCCTGCAAAGTACAGATCCTACCCCTGCACAGTACAGATCCTACGCCTGCACAGTACAGATCCTACGCCTGCACAGTACAGATCCTACGCCTGCACAGTACAGATCCTACACATGCACAGTACAGATCCTACCCCTGCACAGTACAGATCCTACGCCTGCACAGTACAGATCCTACGCCTGCACAGTACAGATCCTACGCCTGCACAGTACAGATCCTACGCCTGCACAGTACAGATCCTACGCCTGCACAGTACAGATCCTACGCCTGCAAAGTACAGATCCTACCCCTGCACAGTACAGATCCTACGCCTGCACAGTACAGATCCTACGCCTGCAAAGTACAGATCCTACGCCTGCAAAGTACAGATCCTACCCCTGCACAGTACAGATCCTACGCCTGCACAGTACAGATCCTACGCCTGCACAGTACAGATCCTACGCCTGCACAGTACAGATCCTACGCCTGCACAGTACAGATCCTACCCCTGCACAGTACAGATCCTACACATGCACAGTACAGATCCTACCCCTGCACAGTACAGATCCTACGCATGCACAGTACAGATCCTACGCCTGCACAGTACAGATCCTACGCCTGCACAGTACAGATCCTCCGCATGCACAGTACAGATCCTACGCCTGCACAGTACAGATCCTACGCCTGCACAGTACAGATCCTACGCCTGCACAGTACAGATCCTACGCCTGCACAGTACAGATCCTCCGCATGCACAGTACAGATCCTACGCATGCACAGTACAGATCCTACGCATGCACAGTACAGATCCTCCGCATGCACAGTACAGATCCTCCGCATGCACAGTACAGATCCTACGCATGCATAGTACAGATCCTACGCCTGCACAGTACAGATCCTACGCATGCACAGTACAGATCCTCCGCATGCACAGTACAGATCCTACGCCTGCACAGTACAGATCCTACCCCTGCACAGTACAGATCCTACGCCTGCAGAGATCTTCAACATCAGAGTTATACACAAACCATCGGCTTTGCAAACAACTCTTAAAAGAGCCCCTATGTGTCTATGATCAACTCAATAGAACAAATGGTGTATTCTGCATGTTACAGTTTTTAACTTCTGTGTTTGATAGTAGTTGCGTCTTTCTGCTATATAAGCTTCGCTGTTAAGAAAAAAAATATTTTTAGGTTTAACTATGCAACATGTTATTGTCTTTTAAGAAGACGTTTGGTAGTATTTTTATCTACATTTATTTAATTTTATGAGTATTAGAGAAAAATAAAAAAATAAATAAAAAACTAACGTTTCCTGAATTCTTCGTATTATTACTTTTATACACTTAGTACAACCCCTGAACGGAACTCTAAGATCTTATCACCTAGTTCTTCATAGTAGGGGGATATAAAATGGTGGGATCCAGTCAAATTTGGAGCTAACAGACTTTGTAAGAATTGTCTTTGACCTTAAGGTGGCCATACACCATGTGACCCTGCAAACTAGGGATGAGCGGTTCGGATTCTGTGGAACCCGAACCGCTCCGTACAGAGGGGATCCGAGTCCACCTAAAACCGCGGCTCGGGTATTCCCGTCTGACTCGGATCCCACTTTGTGGCCGAACATCATCCTCCCAACGTCAGATTCTCGTGAGACTTGGTTCTATATATGGCGCCACGACCGGGACTCGGCGCCATTCTTACTCGGCACACACACTGCTCTGCAATAAGGTGGCCAGACTCCAAACTCACAACAAGTGGCTGTACTGTTTAGTGACTATGTATAGGGGGCACACTGCACGCTGATGTATGCTGCGCTACTCTGCTGTTTAAAGTGGCTGTAGCCTGTGTCCGACTCCAGATTCACAAGTGCTGTTAAGTGACTGTGTATAGGGGGGCACACTGCATGGCACGCTGATGTATGCTTCGCTACTCTGCTGATTAAAGTGGTTGTGTCCAGACTCTCAACTGTGTGTACAAGGCATGTTGATGTATGCTGCGCTGTACTCATGCCCATCTGCTCCAGTGTAAAAAAAAAAAAAAAGAATATTTTTTAAAAAAGTAGAAAAAAAATAGAGTTTTTTTGTGCTGTATCCCACTATGTACTCTATACAAGCACTGTGACTCCTTGGGCCGTAGCCCTCTGTCTATACAAGCACCGTGACTCCTTGGGCAGTAGCCCTCTGTGTATACAAGCACCATAACTAATTGTTCTTTAGCCCTCTGTGTATACAAGCACTGTGACTCTTTAGGCCGTAGCCCTTTGTGTATACAAGCACCGTGACTTCTTGGGCCTTAGCCCTCTGTGTATACAAGCACTGTGACTCTTTGGGCCATAGCCCTGTGTATACAAGCATTGTGACTCTTTGGGCCTTAGCCCTCTGTGTATACAAGCACTGTGACTCTTTGGGCCGTAGCCCTCTGTGTATACAAGCACCATGACTCCTTGGGCCGTTGCCCTCTGTATATACAAGCACTGTGACTCCTTGGGGCATAGCCCTCTGTGTATACAAGCACTGTGGCTCCTTGGGCCGTAGCCCACTGTGTATACAAGTACTGTGTGGGTGGGTGGGACAATTCCATCTTGTACTACCTTTCATTTCTGCCACTGCTGTTTGGCAATGTTTCATAGATGTACTTTAAATTGCGGTGTCTGTGCCGATGCTCTGTCGCTTAGTAACCAGCCAGCTCACTGCAGCCTACTCTAGGAACAAACAAAATCCCAAATTATGTGATTTTAGCTTTTTTGTCCATTTTTGTAAAAAATCCAAATAAAAAGCCATTCACGGCAGTTTGGCAAATCCAAAGCCGGACGACGAATCAGAGCCAAATCCAGCAAAAATGGACCGGTGCACATCCCTAATGCAAACACAGAGGCTCTGGATTTAATATGAACTTGCATGAGTCATCAAGATTGCTCTGCTAATTTACACTGGAGCCAGCCCCGGAACCTGTGTAATTTAAGAGTGTCCTCATTTTTAGAGTTTGTGTGGCCATGACAAAGTTCAAACCTAGGCAAAAACCTAATCCTGGTCAAACTACACCATCATACCAAATTTGGTAGAGCTAGGTCCAAAACTCTGGCCGTGCATAAAAGACAAACAGACAGACACACACACTTTCTTGCTTATTATATAGCTATAAAGACCCCGCAACATGATGTAATACACTGCATTGGCAGCGAGGGAGTGGGTGTGTGGGTGGGGAACCAATTTTGGGTGATGGTCCCCACAACCTCGTTGCCCCAGGAGCCCCACAAGCCTTAAACCAGCCCTGTTTGCTACAATCCACAGGTAAAGGCAAAAAAACAGATGGATCTGTAGATGTATCATGGATAATGAAGATGATATAACAGATACACTGGGCACGGGCATATTAAGAATGGTGGGGGCCCGTGTGCATTCCCCGTCCAGGGCCCCCTCCTCTCTCCCCGGCGGTGGACTGACTGCAGCAGTAGACTCTAAACATTAGTCTGTGCCCAGAGTCTACTGCGCACGCGCAGATCACCAGAAAAATGGTGCGGCCGCAATTTTGCCATCGATTTCCCCACTGCGCATGTGCAAAATGCTGGAAATATGGCAGCGGCGGACATTTTCCAGGTGTTTTATGCAGGGCTGTGACAGGCGACGCGGGACTTCGGAGAGGTGAGTATTAAGAAATATGGGTGCACCCATTATAGATATGCCCCTGACACTGGGGTATATTTACTAATGTGTGGGTTAATGGAAGTGGAGATCTTGCACATAGAAGTCAATCAGATTCTACTTGTCATTTATCCAGTGCCTTCCAAAAGATAATAGCTAGAATCTGATTGGTTGCTATGGGCAACATCTTAACTTCTATAAACCTGCACTTTAGTAAATGTACCCCATTGAATCTGCACTCTTAATAATGGCTGGCTTAGAAAACAATGAAAACTTCCCAAATGAGCCGTCGTCTGTCATAGACTTTTAGGTTCTGTGATTACCACAGGGAATTTAGGCCAGGCTTATTAATAATTGACAGTTAACATGCTTGATCTATTACATGTGAGGGAACTTTGACATCTCTTTCATTTAATTAAACAGCCTCATAGCTGCATTTGCCGTAATTTAAAATAAATGAATATATAATTTTATATATATATATCTCGTGTAAGAGATGTAGTGGCGCACTGATTGTGATGTAACACTACAAATAGTGAAAAACAATATGTGATGAGGGATTATTTCTTCCGATTTAAAATGTGACACTCCTTAAATAATAATTAAGTGGCTGCTCCAAAAAAGTGATAGGGATTGGTGCCCAATAGTGAATATAGCATATGCCTCATTGTCAGGGAGACTCCCTGAAATAGCAGCAATCTCCCTGTCTCCCTGAAGAGTCTACCAATCTCCCTCATTTCACCCTACCCCATTATGACATTGTTATATAAAGGAAAAAACAGAGATATATACATTCAAATGGGTTCATTAGTATAATTTCCCTGCATTGGTTATAGGCACAATGGTCCCTATGGCTACATGTATTTTCTGAGAAGTATCAGTGTGTTTTCATCAACAAGTAGATCTTAATAACTGCTTCGGGGCTCATTTACATGTGGATGTTAATCAATTTTATGACACGCCTCTCAGATGTAGCAGTATACGCCCACTTTACCGCCGCCCTCATAGGTGCTGCTTTCACAATCTCCCTGAAAAGCTTTTTCAAAAGTAGGCAAGTATGGAATATAGAAAGGTAATTAAAGAAGCGCCTACTAGTGTCTAGAAAAATTAAATCACAAGTGAGACCAAAGAGGATGATTTATAAACAAGTTATCTGGTGAGGGGTTCTTCGGTCGTAGGACCATGGAAAACGATATGTGGAAAAAAACAAAAAGAAAAACAACATAGTGTGTACTGTACCGCACTGTATATTATTTTATTGAGCTGCTCACTGAGTGTCACTTTACTCTGGACTATATATATATATATATATATATATATATATATATTTATTTTTTTTTAAATATTATTTATTTATTATCATTTACTTATATGGCGCTGGAATATTCCATTGTGCATTACAATTGGGAACACAACACTAATAGAACAGTAATAAAACAGACAGACAGAGGTAAGGGGGCCCTGCTCGCAAGATTACAATATAAATAGGCTTAGAAATAGGGTGCACTTCTGGGTAAATAATAGCTGGGTGCCAAAAAACTGTTTCAAACACAGTTCATAATAAACGGCACCCCAAACCTCAGTCGGCTGCATAAACACATTGGTTTATTGAAATTGCGATGTTTCGGACTATACAGTCCTTGTCCTTTCTTATAGCAAACAAATGAAAAGAAAACATACACAATCAATAATATCATACTTGCTTACTCTCCCCGGGACTACCTGGATGCCTCCTGAACCCTCCAACACCCCGCAAAAGTAGGCAAGTCCCCCGGAATGGCGGCAAGCCCCCCCGCGACCCTCCCCCACGATCGCCGCAAAAGCGGGCGGTCCGGGGGTGCAATGATGCAATCGTGCTGAATCGTGTCACCACCCCCTGCTTTATAATGCCAGTAAAATCACCCCCCAGCCCCTCCGTCTCAGTTAAATAATCACTCATCCCCTCTGTCTTTTACCTTAATCATTCCCCAGCCCCTCTATGTCTCCCCAGCCCATGTGTCACCCAGGGCCCAGTCTCATTTCCCAGTCCCCGTGTGTCTCAGCATCATTCCTTCAGCTCCACCTCAGCCTCATTCCTTCAGCTCCACCCCAAGATCCCCCTTAATCTGAAGCCCTGCACCATCCGCCCGTGTCTCTCTAGCCCAGCCCAGCCAACACTTTCCAGCTGTGCTGTTTTGTTCTTCTTCCCGCGCAGTCAGCTCTGGCTCCTCTCTGTTCCAGCGGTGCGACATCCCTGGCCCCGCCTTCTCGTCTCATTCTGCATATGCCTGGTGTTTACAGCAGCAGGCCAGAGGCAAGGGATGGAGGGGACATGCATGGGGCTCCTCAGAATCTCGGGTCCCAGTAAGTGTCCCCCTTGTACCCCCCTGTTGCCGGTCCTGTGGTCCATGCCGGATCACAGGATACCGACCATAGACTGTATTCGGCACTCAAACTTAACCAACAATTGCTGTGTCTGTTGGTCTCCACGTTGCAGATATACAAAGAAATGATCCTAGTGGTGACAGTCAGATCTTGTGCAAATAAATTCAGAGACTCACCCCATATTCCAACTCCAATATTTCCTGTAAGAAGAGATAATAATGAGTAAAATATGGAGTGAGTCTCTGAACTTATTTGCATAAGATCTGAGTGCCGACACTATCGGTTCTCTCTCATCCTTTATCTATCTTGCACACACTAAAATAGTAGTCATATATTCTGGGTCTCAATACCAAATAGAGAAAAACACACTTCAGCTGGCAACAAGCTAAAAAGAAGACCAGCACATCACCATTTGATTAATTAAATAAAGTGTATTAATGAGGAAAGCAGCACAGTAATCCAAAATTCAGCATCAAATCCAATTCAGTAATATACAGGCATGGTACTTGTCTCATCCACAGTGCTGAAATATACAGGCCCCCATTTATTAACGAAGTATAATCTGTTTAGCACTCGCCAGGGATTATGCCAGGTTTCTGGATTTAGCAAACAGCTGTAAGAGTACGGCATTTCTACATTTCCACTCTGACCACTGTATGTGTACATATCACACTAAGGGCTCTATTCAGGGCCGCAACTATGGGGGGGGCTAGAGGTGCACGTGCACTGGGAGGGGATTGCGGGGGGGGGGGGTGAAAAATCTGACTCTGCCATCCGGAAATGACCGCCGCCAAAGAAGAGACAAACGCTAGAGGTCTTTACTGGACCTCTAGTGTCTGTCTCCTCCTTGGCACCGGCCATTTTTGGATGGCCATTTTCAGCAGATTCGCATGGACTCTGCTGAAAATGGCCGTCCAAAAATGGCCGCCGCCAAGGAAGAGACAGATGCTAGAGGTCCTACTGGACCTCTAGAGTCTGTTAGCAGAGCGCAATGCACACAGCATTCCCGGAAGTGCCGGGAACGCTGGCGCTGCAGGGAGAGGATGCTGAGAGCTGCATCTTCTCCCTTCAAACCCTCCTGGAAACGAGCATAAACCCCATGGCAACGAGCATGTAACTCCTGGCAACGAGCATGAAACCCCTGGCAACGAGCATGGAACCCCTGGTAACAAGCATGAAACCCCCTGACAACATGCATGAAACCCCCTAGCAACGAGCATAATCCCCATGGCAACGAGCATGTAACTCCTGGCAACGAGCATGAAACCCCTGGCAATGAGCATGTAACCCCTGGTAACAAGCATAAATCCCCTGACAACAAGCATGAAACCCCCTGGCAACGAGCATGTAACCCCTGACAACGAGCAGGTAATTTTAAAGTAATTAGAAGCATTACTGTGGGGCATAAAATGGTGTTGGGCAAATATGTAAGTGGCACTTTGGTAATAGGCATTACAGTGTGTGGCATAATGTGTAATGGGCATTATGGTGTGTGGAATAATGTAAGTCATTATACCAGGGACGTCTGAGTAGTGCACTGCCTTATGGAGGAGCAAGGACATACTCCAGGTACGAGAAAGGAGGGGGCGCAAAATTGCTGCCTTGCACCGGGTGACAGATATCCTAGTTTCGGCCCTGCTCTATTTATTAACATTATTTTTACTAAAATAAAGTGAAAAAGGGTGTTTTCACACCCTTTTCACATTATTTTAGTATCACCTATAGTTATTACAGGGCAATTGGAGTAGAATTCGTAAAATTCTACTCCAACCCCCAAGTATCACTTATTTTTAGTAAAGCAGATCGCATTTCCCATAACTGTAATGGGAAATGTGATCCGACCAGAGTTACTAAAAATAAATGTGAAAAAAATATCGGGGAAAGCCCTGTGATAATAACGCCACCTGGAGGTGGCGTTATCCAGGGTCTCCCCCGGTTACCGGACTCCTGGCCTGCTCTAACGGGGAGAGCAGAGCCGGGAGTCGGTCCCAGTAATCAGCTGTGTGGTCTAAACAGACCGCAAGCTGATCACTGCAAAAAAAATTGTAGAAAAAAAATTACTTACCTCTCCAGGGACGGTGATCGGGCCTCCGGTGATGACTCCCCTCCGGTCAGCTGGTCTCCCATAGTGCTCTGCTGCCCGGTCATCAGGTGATCAGGTCCCAGTGCAGTATGGGAGATCACCTGACCGGAGGAATGGAGACCATCACCGGAGGCCTGGAGAATGCAGGTAAGTGTAAGTAAGGGAGAGGGGGGGGCGGGGTCCACGATCGCGGAGGGTGGGGCTTAGCACCGGGGGCGGGGCTTAAAGCCGGTCGGGGGGTAGCAGCGGCGGTCGGTCGGCACATGCGCAGGCACTTAATCACGGTATTTTTTGTGAAAATACAGTGATAAGGCTCCGAAGGGGATTTGCAGGGACAGAGCTTTATCGCAAGCTCTGTCCCTGTAAGGGATTTGTAGTAAATACCTGTGATATGCGAATTCACTCGGTAATATCACACTACAATACGCATTCAATATGCAAATTGTAGTAAATAGAGCCCAAAGAGAATGCAAAATATTTGAAAAAGTTGACACCTCGAGGAATGCAATTGCAGACCAAACAAAAGTGTACACTAATCTTTGTAACTGATTTACAGTATAAATGCTTATTTAAAGTTTGCAGCTACCTGTAGGGGCATTGTATATATATATTTGATAGTTCTATTTCATAAGTAAAAGTACCTGCCTATATTAAAAGTGTTGGGTACGGGTTGCCGGCGGTCGGGATCCCGGCGGTCAAAATCCTGATGTCGGCATCCCGACAGTGCCTAAACCCATACATGCCGACATTTCACTCCCTCCTTCCGGGAGGGGAGCTGTCGGGCTTTCTCAGCGGGGGACGGGTCGCAGAGAAAAGGGGGCGTGGCCCAGCGGTGATGAACATTTTGGGGCGGGGCATGGGGGTGTGGTATCGCGATCGCGGCTCCGCCCTCTCTCCACAATGCCATTTTTAAAGGCATTGTGAGGCAGGGGGCGGGGCCTTGATGACGCGATTCAGCACGAATCACGTCACTGGCGCCTCCGCTGCCAGGATTTTTTTAGTAAATGCAGGGGGGGTGGATGGGTCGCTGGTGTCCGGGAGCTTGCCTGCCTTCCCGGGAGGTCGGGAGCGGCACCCGATTTTTGGGAGGCTGCTGACCAATTCGGGAGGGTAGGCAAGTATGCCTAAACCTATTCTCTCCCTCCCCTCCCCGCACCCTAAACCTAACCCACTCCCCTTAGTGCCAAACCCTAACCCTCCCCCTTTGCCTAACCTCTAACCCTCCCCCTAACCCCACTACTTACCTTTGGGATGCCGGCGGTTGGGATGACGGCGACAGGATTCTGACAGGTGTCGGAATTTTGGCACCGGTAGCCTGAAGCTGGCATCCCATTTGCCAGGCTACTGACCGTATCCCATTTAGGATTAGTGGAAAGGTACATTTTACCCAGTGCCTTATGTAACAGTGGCTCCCTCCTCCCAGGGAAAACATACAGTACAATTCTGGCATAATCTAAATGGAAATGCCTCCGTCTGCTTTTTATTTTTATGTCAGAGTCGAGCTTACTGCCCGGTGACATCATGGTTTCCTGCATCTGGAAGGCGCAGAGTGACTGTAAGAAGATGTCACTTAGGATGAAGCCTGATACTGAAGCTGACTTAGGCATTATTATATAGTGCTTGCCCAGGGCCGGATTAAGGACTGCGGGGGCCCCTGGGCAACAACCGTGTGGGGGCCCCCATCGATAAAAGTTATATACTGTATATACATACAGTACATAATATATATATATATATATATATATATACACACATAAATACATAACTTTTACACACATGCATATATATATACACAACTATGTACGTATATATTTGAACTATATACATATATACATACACACAGTATACAGTATACACACACGCAAACATACATCGGACTGCCTGCCTGATGTGTGTGTGTCTATATACATATATATATATATAGAGATATATATATATTTACTGTGTGTATATATATATATATATATATACGCATAAATATATATATATATACACACACATACATACATACATAGAGACATAGACACAGAAACATTACTGTACATTAGTGCTGCTTACTTTAGTGGCAGCAGGCCAGCAGCAGAATGAGGGGGCGGAGCCAAATACAGGGGCGGGACTTAATCGCGGGCCGCATTTGGGTAAGATTAAAAAAAAATATTGCTGATGGTGCTGGGGACAGAGTGGGGGGTGCCCTATGTGTAGGGCCCCAGGACGACCGCCCCTATCGCCCTGCCTATAATCCGGCCCTGTGCATGCCAATTTAATATGCTGCCTCCTGGTTGGAAAGGAGCATAGTGGAAATGTAATGGGGGGTTTTCAACACATAAGTAGTGCACAAGACATCATTTTAATTTTGGCTTGTATTGTGCCCAAGGGTGCAGGTCATATTTACCTTCTCTCTCAGCCCTCCTGCATCCCACCCACTAGTGGGCAGTGAAGTGGGCAGGATAGGGAGTGTACTGTTGGGAATCATGAGTCTATGAAAATAGCACCCAATTTTTGAAAACCAGCAAATGCCATCTGGAGAGGGGCAAAGTAGCAATCACATCAAGGCTCAAGGTTCGTCTTAGCTGTGTTGGCTATATCCAGCTTACTGTTATAATTACAGTAGGTGGCATGGTTTAAATCGAGCGAAGATATTGCCTGACGTGTCTCGACTTTCAAATTCAGAATTTTGGAAAGTATACCTATGTTATGTTATCTATACTGCAAACATACAAAAGAGATGATTCCTTTACATACATCTTAACTATTTAGGCAGGGCAGTCCTAATTTGGGGGACATGTTTGTGCCCCAGTGGGAAAGTTGTAAGGCATGTCCCATTCACAGCTGCAGCATACACCTGCTTGTAGTGCACATGGGAATGTAACACAAGCTTAAGGCACGGATCCATTGTTATGCAGCCACTCACTGTGACTTAACAGTGCCCGATGTACCCAATAATGGGACTGAAATATTGGATGGTATATACTAAGTCAAAAACATAACCGATATGAGTCAAAAAGACACAAGTATTCAAACTGGGGGTTGTGAGCCAGAATTTCTGTCACTGTTTTCGCAATCAGTGCTCTTAATCACTAAAGTCTTTCTAAGAAATTCAAATTCTATCTTGGTTGGTATAAGACCTAGATCAATAAGAAACAACAATAAAACATTTATACTTTTGTGACCTTTTCAAGATTTCTAAGAAAACGTCTCTCTCAGGAGCAACAGGAAAATACAATCCAGGGTCAGGTGAAACCCACATTTCTCACATTTCCCCATTACAATTAGAATAGACATTTGAGGATGTAGAAAATTCTTAGCACATAGTCATCCATGGTGTCCAATTCTCTTCAAGTCAGTATACATTCCTTACGTTACTCTCATACTACAGTTTGTTTCTAGAAGTTTACAGATTGAGGCATGATCAGGTTTATTTATTGGGATTCTTGGCATTATGGTAAACAGTCATATGCCAAAGTTTCTGTACCACTGTTCAAGTTACAGGTGTCAAACATCAGGGAGGATTTTGGCATTCTACGTAGTCGCTTTGGTTGGTGAGTCTCACCCAAGGTGTGTGGTCAAAGGGGGCCTGTTCTTCACCAGGGAAACATCCAAGGAAATATAGGATATATGTACTGTATCAGGTAGTGAAAAGATTGGAGGTGGACCAGAGGAGAAGTTGCCAATTGCAAGCAATCAGCATCTGCCTATCATTTTATGTAATGTATTTGATAAATGCTTCCTCAAAGCTGATTGGTTGCTATGGACAACTTCTCCACTCTTCCACTTCTCCACTGTTTTCACTGCTTGATACATTAACCTTTTATACTTAGGTGCAGGTAATCTGCAGGTCACACCCCCATCCCCTCCCGCATAAGTACCAACAGACTATGTGGAAGAGTCTTGTGAAAGCAAATCAGACAGGATGATTAGAATCCAGAGCGCGAGGTCAATCTAGCTAAAGGTCAGGGTCATAAGCGAAGATTCTTAAGTGGAGGACAAAACCAAATGAACTGGTATACAAGTGTCAATCAACTGAGAGGACAAGCCACTATAATACTGGTGCAGTCAGGCAGTCTTTCTCTGGGAGACAGACAATTGAGTAAGTAGACTGTGGAATTTAAATAGGGCAACAGCACATACTGTATGACTGGGATCAGTTGCGAAAAATTCAGAAGAGGACCACAAAGTCTAGAGGGGAACCTAATAGCAGTTTGCTGTAGCCAGTAAGTCACACTGCACAGTGGTGTGTGACAGTACCCCCCTTTTTTTTGACTGTTTCATGAGAAGAGATGTAATAGGAGCCACCAAAGATGAATATTCACAGATGAAGTGCTTATGATAGTTGTTGAATCCTAAAGTCCATAGGAGGAGACCAATTCATGATGGTTAGAAACTTATCAGGGCCAATTTGCAGTCCTGAGCCGGACACAATGAAGCCAAGAAAGTGAATATATATCTTGTTCACAGAAACACATTTCTCCAACTTGTAGTAGAGCTGGTGTGCCCACAGATGAGACAAAACCTCAGGAAAACTGAAGTGAAGAGAACTCTCACAGAGCGCCAGACACCAGCCTTTACTTACCGGGCCTAGCAGCCCTGAACTCCCGGCGGGCAGCGAGTGGGGAGTCCCCTGCGCCCGCTGCTGATGTTTCTGCTCTGGCTTCTCTGGCACTAGACAGGTGCCAGAGTATAAGCTCCCAACCATACTCCAGTGTTCTTAGTGATCCTTACTGCTCATTCCTGACCTTGGCTCCAGCTCATCCCTGGTACTGCAATTGATATTCCGTTTTTGACTTGTTTACGTCTGATCCCTGGTACCATCTTGTCTGTTTGGTTCTGACATGGCTTGTACACCTTCATCGTATGCCACTCTTATCCAGTACACATCAGCACCTGTATTAGGGAACCAAGTCTGAGGGCCACGATCTGCATGTCAGACGCAGCTAAGACCAAACCTCCTTGCGGTGGTCCCTGGTGAATACCTCCGGCACGTTAGACTCCGCGCCTCAGTACTGGGTCTCGCCGATCCCAAAATATGGGCTAGCATCCATTATCCATCCGTGAGATGTGACAAGAACATACGTTTTGAGGAAAAAATAGATGTCGTCTAAGTACACTACAACTGATTGATAGAGAACAGTAGATCGCAGAAGATCTTGTTGACAAAATTTTGGCACACAGCTTAAGCTTTACAGAGTTCAAAAGGTATGACAAGATATTCATAATGCCCATCCTGATTGTTGAAGGTTGTTTTCCACTTCTCTCCTTTCCAGATTCTAAATAAGGCTGTAGGCCCATCGCTGATCTAATTTGGTGAACATTGTAGAGGTAGAAAGATGGACCAATCCTCATTGAAAGTCGTCCTTGATATATTCTGGCACTGCCTGCCTCCCCAGAAGAGAGTGAGGATAGGCTCATTGCCAAGGAAGAAGCTTGCCATGCAGTGGCGTAACTAGGGCAGGGTGAGCGGGGCATGTGCCCTGGGCGCTGTGGGGCCGACGGCGCAGGGGTGGTCACCGCCGGTCACGGTACCGGCCCGCCCTAGTTAGCCAGTGTAGCGCCGACCGCAGTGTGTGCGGTCAGCGCTACATATTTACACAGGACCGATGCTAGGCTTCCCAGCGCCGGTCCTGTGCTGCACAGCTGAGCCCCTTCCCTCCCCCTGAGCTCTTGCCCAATAGCGCCAGGAGGAGGTTAGCAAGTGGGTGGGCTCAGGCTGTGCTAACACACACATCGCCGCCAGCGCTGTGTGTGTTAACCAGCAGCCAATGAGAGTCAGACGACTCTCATTGGCTGCTGCTACTGCACACACATCACCGCCGAGCGGCAGCAATGTGTGTGTGATCAGCAGCCAATGAGGTCAGACAGACTCTCATTGGCTGCTGCTGCACACACATCACCGCCAGAGCTGGCGGCTATGTGTGTGTTAAACTGCAGCCAATGAGAGTCAGATAGAGTCTTATTGACTGCTGCAGCCGCAGCGCCCACTACAAGAGCGGGCTCCCTTCCGGCTCCTGCAGTGGGTAATGGCAGAGACGTCATGATGTCTCTCCCGTAATGCAGAGCCCGCCAGCCCGGGAGGATTGACGTGCAGACGGCGGCGGGAGCTGGAGCATGGATTCAGGTAAGTATTTTACTTTTATTTATTGATTAATGTCTGTGTATTTATCGGGGGGGAAGGGGACTACTACTGGGGGCACTGCTTCGGGGGGGGAGACCACTACTGGGGGGGACACTATTACAAAGGAGGGGACTACTACTGGGGTCACTGCTTCGGGGGGGACCACTACTGGGGGGGAACACTATTAATAAGGAGGGGACTACTACTGGGGGCACTGTTTCTGGGGGGGATACTACTGGGGTCACTGCATTGGGGGGGACCACTACTGGTGACTACTACAGGGGGCAATGCATCAAGGAGGACTCCTACCGGGGCCACTATATAAAGGGCACTGTATAGGGGGGACTACTACTGGGGGAACTGCATCAAGGGGGACTCCGATTGGGGCCACTATATAAAGGGCACTGTATAGGGGGGACTACTACTGGGGGCACTGCATCAACAGGGACTCCTACTGGGGCACTATATAAGAGGCTTACTACTGGGGGCACTGCAATGGGGGGACCACTACATGGGGCACTGAACGACTACAGGGGGCACTCCATAGGGGGATAACTAATGGGGGCCTGCATAAGGGGGGATCACTCCTGGGGGCACTGTATAAAGGCATTGCATATGGGGGATCACTACTGGGGGGCTGCATATGGGAGATCACTACTGGGGGCACTGTATAAGGTCAACTAATGGCGGGCTGCATAAGGGGGACTACTACAGGAGGAACTGTGCAAGGGGCACTACTTGGGGCCTGCATAAGAGGGACCACTACTGGGGGCTTTGTATACTGGGTGTACTATATAAGGGGCACTACTGGGTACCTGCATAAGGGGGACCACTACTAGGGGCACTGCATAGGGGGCACTGCATTAAGGTGCAAATGGAAAGAAATGTTTCCAGTGACAAGAAAGTGGTGTGTGTCATCTTGACACACCCCATTTTTCAGTGGCCACACCCCTTGTGACCACTCCCATTTTTCGCGCACATGGGGGGGGCTCCATTTACAAATTTGCCCTGGGCTCCAAATACCCTAGTGACGCCACTGTTGCCAGGCATGATATCAATGAAGCTTTCCAAATAGTGAGGAGGAAGAGTCTCTGCCCATTGTTTACAAAAGAAAGCTTGGTAGGCTATGTATGGAGGAGGAATGGTGACCTCCTGCTCCGATTTAATTGGTGAAAGCTGTAATTGAGGGGAAATTTTGCTGAAGCAATGACCTCCTTAGTAAGATCCCCATGAAAAGATATCTGGAGCAAATGGCTTCCCTGCAGAAACCATTATGGATTCAACGTAGTTGCAATTGGTTTGGTGGTACTCACCAAAGGGCATAGAGTATAACAGGGACCTGGTCTTCACCAGGAAACCCCACAAGGCACTCCAAAGGTTGTGGTTCCCATATAAACTGTGAAAGCAAATTAGACACAGTGCCAAATTGTAATACAAAGAGTGATGTCAATTAAGATAGAGGTCAGGGTCACAATCAAAAATTCTTAAGCAAAGGAAAAAGCCAAAGGGTCTGGGTCACAGGCAGAGAAACAGGGTTGAAGACTAAGCCAGTACTGGTACAAAGAATTCAATGCACTTAGAAACAAAGTCACTAGAATAGCTGTGGAGTCAGAAAGTCTTATTCTGGGAGATAGAATAGGATCTCATAGTAAGGAAAAAGACTGGGAAGTTTAAATAGGGTGTCAGCACGTATGATTGGCTGCTGAGATCAGCTGGGAAAGATTCAGAAGAGCTGCAGGTCTGTGAACTACACCAAAATGGCTGTGCCCATGGATGGATACATGATTGAACTAAGAAGGTCCAAGTGTAGATTACAGTACCCAGTAACCAGAGGAGACCAGAACTCAGATATTTGGTTGCTGCCCTCTGGAGCTGCAAAATCTAGACAAAGGGGAGCCTAATAGCAGTCAGCTGGAGCAGTAATGATAACAGATTTCACTGAATCTCTAAATGAAAAGAAGTTAATACAAAATAAACAGGTCCAGCACCTGCTGAGAAAAGGCCTCTGCCCATGTCTTTTGAGAGCAGAACAGTGGACTTGCGGTTCAGGCGGAGGGAGCAGTGGACCAGAAATGGGGATTGGCAGTTTCCATTGCTTACAGGTAATAAGTTCACCTCACATCAGCCAGTGATAATAGTAAATCCATTGTAGTTCACTGCTCTGGGACTATGTCATTCTTAAGCCACATACACACTGGACGATAATTGTGAATGATATGAACGATAATGATATTATTGAGCGATATATATTGTTCAGTGTGTATGCAGTAAACGACGGACAATGCACGCTCCCGCGAGTCGTTAACGGTATCCCCAGCCGTCTGAACATGCAGCTCAACCTGGGGATATCGTTAGCGTTGCCATGCTGCCGGATGCAGCATGGCGCCCCCGCCGTCATTCGTCGTTGCCGGCATCAGCAAATGTGCATGCACTTACCGATGCCAGCACGCCCGCCGGGCCCGCGGCTGCCGATGTTGCTCACTGGACACATTGGGCCTGATTCAGAGCCGTTCGCTATTTGCGGTCGTTCGTTCAAAAACAAGGGGTGGCTATTCAAATGATCCGTTCGCAAATTGCAGTCTGTTCACACCTCTAAGTCAGTGGCACTCACTCATTACGTGTCAGCTACCCTAACCACTAATCTAGTAGCCCCAAATTCTGATCAGCAAAAAAAGGGGGAAGGTAATCCACACTGGTGCTGCCTAGGGTATACAATCGGGAAGCCGGCTGCCTTAAAACCGACAGCTGGCTTCCCGACTGTCATATCCCGGCGAGGGTGAAATGCCGGGCATCTAGATGTAGACGCCTGACATTTCCCAGACGCCGGAAGACCGGCGTCCGGCATCCCGATCGAAGGGATGCCGGGCGCTGCAAGCGGACAGCCGCGGGGGGTGAGGGTTAGGTTTAGGGCACCCGGGGGGTACTTATTGTTAGGCACCCCCCCAGGAGGGTTAGGGTTAGGCTAGGGGGAGGGAGGGTTAGGGTTAGGCACCACCTGGGGGGATTTAGGGTTAGGCAGCGGGGAAGGGGGTTAGGCACTTAGAGGGGGGATTATGGTTAGGCACTTGGGGGGGAGGTTAGGGTTAGGCACCCCTAAGGAGGGTTAGGGGGTTAGGTTAGGTTAGTCAGTACTTATCTATCGACGATCGGTATTTCCAGCGATGTCGGGCTTTCGCTGCCGGGAACTCTGCTTTGGTCGGCCAGGCGCTGCCGGGAATCGAACCGCCGATTTCATACCAATTCCCTGCCTAGTATACCCAAAGCAGCTGTAATGTCAACCTCCTATGAGATAAAATAGTATAGCATCACTTCCGGGGGCTACAAGGAATCGATAGAGATCTGTTCTGAAGTTGTGCAAAACAGATCTCCTCTTCTAAAGGCGGAGCACAGAGCGGGGCTGCCAAAAGTTTGTTTTTGAGAAATTCTGAAAATATAATTAAATTAAGTAAAATATGCTTACCTGTCATCCTTAGGGTCAGTTATGTGGTGGTGGACAGGATGGAACTTTTCTTTGTCCACCCATTGTAAGATTGGCAGCCACTATAATTAGTTTTGCCTATCACAATGAATATAAATAATTTGATTTGGTCCTGGACCATCAGCCTGTGGCATCCCTGCAAGTGCACCGCGACACCCCAGAGAGCCACAGCATCCAGCTTGGGAACCATTGTCATATACTGTGGTCTGACAATTTGTATCAAGCTGGAGTTGAACCAGTGCTTAAAGTGGTCTTAGAGAGGTGGTGGAACTCACCCTCCTATATGCCCCCCATCCTGCCCATCTGGCAGATGCCACACCCCTAGCCTCTCCCACAGTAGGTAGGGGAGGGGGGCAGTGGGAACAAGCATGGTGATCACATGTAGTGTGAGCAGGGTGATAACACACAGTGGGGAAGGGGGGAGTGGGAGCAGGGTGATCACACATAGTTGGGAGGGGGGGCAGTGGGAGCAGGGTGATCACACACAAGGGGGGGACTGGGAGCAGGGTGATCACACACAAGGGGGGGACTGGGAGCAGGGTGATCACACACAATAGGGAGGGGGGCAGTGGGAGCAGGATGATCCAACACAATGGTATTTTTTTAAAAAGCATAATATACTCTCATAAGCTTCCAGTGTCATTTCAACTCAACATTAGAAGTGACAATGACGAACAGCTCTGCACTCCAGAACCCCCTACGTCTCTCCATCCCCAGTCCCCTCTGTGTTACTCCAGACCCCGCTATGTCTCTCGATCTCCAGGCCCTCTGTCTTTCTCCAGGCCCACTGTGGTTCTCCAGGCCCCCCTGTTTCTCTTCGTATCCAGGCCCCCTTGTGTCTCTCCAGGCTCCTCTGTGTATTTCCACCTCCAGGTCCCCTGTGTCTCTCTTTAGGACCACCTATGTCTCTCCAGGACCGCTTGTGTCTCTCCATCCCCAGGTCCCCTGTGTCTCTCCAGACCCCCTGCATCTTTACAGGCTCCCCTGCATCTCTCCAGGCCCCACTGCATCTCTCCAGGCCCACCTGTGGCTCTCTAGGCCCCTGTGGTTCTTAGCCTCATTCCCCAGCTCCTGTGTGTCTTAACCTCATTCTCCTGGCCCCAGTGTGTCTCAGCCCCATTCCCCAGCTCCAATGTGTCTCTCAGCCCCATTCCCCAGCCCCAATGTGTCTCTCAGCCCAAGTCCGCAGCACCAGTGTGTCTCTAAGCCCCATTCCTCATCATGTCTCTCAGTCAGTCCCCTCCCCCCAGCCCCTGTGTGTCTCTGCCTGTACTTGATGTGTGGCCGGGCAAGGTGGGTGGGCCGACCGAGCCAGTTAGGCGGGACGTTCAGCCAGGCCACATTGGCGGGTGGGTAGGCAGGCTTAGGCGGGCCTTGTCCTTCAGACAGCCGCAGCTGCCAGTACTTTTTTTCTGAGGCCAGGCAAGTTGGGCGGACTGAGGTGAAATGGGTTCCACCTCCAATTACAACTAACGGAACGCAGTTCTGCCCCATTACGGGCCACTTTAACCCCTGGATAGAATACATTAGAAGTGAGAGAAGATGCTATGAATGTTCATACAAATTGAATACTGTATAACTTCTCATGAAACTGTTCACACCTTATTTGTAATTTTCACAGAATTTATAGTCTATAAGCAAGGCTAGGATAATGATGGTGTCACTCTGCTCTGTGTTGTGACTGGAGAACAGAGAAGTTCGAGAAGTATAAAGAATTATAGGTGTGAGGGGAATGTTCTGCAGAACAGATGTGATCATTTCTCTCACATACTGTATGGGGTAGATGTACTAAGCCTTGGAGAGAAATAAAGTGGAGAGAGATAAAGTACCAACCAAATAGCTCCTGTAACTGTCATTGTTCAAACATATGGCTGGAAGATGACAGTTAGGAGCTGATTGGTTGGTACTTGATCTCTCTCCAAGGCTTAGTATATATCTATACTGTACACTACACAACAGTTTAGTGAGTATCCAGAACTGATACAAGAGTTGTGCTATGTACATGGAAAATGACTTTCTCAACAGAAATAAATAAAAAATGCATTGAAAAAAATACTGCCGACCGTTACTGAATTCTAGACGTACATGTCACAGGAGAACAGCCAAGTGTAACCCCAGGTCAGGTGAATTACACTTTTCTCACGTTTCTCTCCCTAAATTTATAAATAGTCATTAAAGGATCATGAAGCACAGTGTAATCAGCACAATGTTACACAATCTCTTAGGCTTTAAATTAGGTTCAAGTTCTAATCAGGAACATACAGTAGTTTGAGCACTTCTGCCAGATGTTACAAAGACCTAGGGGGTATATTTAATAAAGCATCTAAAATAGGCTAGTGGTAGTGTTACCTATAGCAACCAATCAGACTCTAGCTAACATTTCTCTATTTCATTATAGAATATGATAGACAGAATCTGATTGGTTACTATGGGCAACACCACCTCTTGTCTGTTTTAGAAGCTGTAGTAAATATTAATATCATGCTGCATGGTTTTTTGTTTGCATATACTGTAACCCGTGTGAGCATCTGAACTCTTTTTAAAAAATTGATTTCTGAAAAATATATCGTGGATAATGGATCCTGTACTGTGGATTATAAAGATTTCATAAGTCGCCAAATAAAAACATAAGTCCATGAACTGTGCGCCGTTATTCAGTGCGGGGAACTGGTAATTGGTACGTATTATTAAGTGTGTGTGTATAATTATTATCATTATTATTAGAGATGTGCAGTTTGGTTCTCCAGAAATCCAAATACACACGAATTTCGAATTCCCAAACTGAAGGTGCATACACATGTAAAGATTTTCTGTCCAACCATCCAACTAGTTGATTGGTTGGAATGAAAATCTGGTAAGGAATGGGAGTAACTGACAATCAGCAATTTCTCCCAAATGCCGGAAAATGGACAAAAACTATTGTTTGAACAAATTGTTTAGATCAAACATTTAACAAACTTGTCTGACAGACCATTTTCATCTGTTTTCTGGCATTTAGAAGCAAATTGCTGATCGTCAGTTACTCCCATACATTACCAGATTTTCATTCCAACCAATCAAGTGGTTGGATGGTTGGACAGAAAATCTTTTCGTGTGTACCCAGCTTGAGTAGCGGTTCTGATCTCCTGAGGAGATCCGGACAGATCCAGGTCGCAGTTCTGATCTTCCTACGGTTTGGAATTCGGATTATAAATCCGAATTTAGGATTTTGGATTGCAAAAATGTCATGATTTCATCTGTTTTTATCAATATAAAAAAAAAAAAACAGATCCAAAACCTAAACATTTGAGGGTGGTTTGGCAAAACCGAAACTAAAACGCGAAAATTAATCCAGATCCAAAACCAAAACACAGGGGGTCAGCGCACATCTCTAATTATAATCCTGTATTTATATGGTGCCACAAGAGTTTCTCAGCGCCTTACATTATATGTAAGCAGAAACGGTGCAGCCGATTTACAGTACAAAGCCAGGGCCGTTAAGAGCCAGCCCGGGTCCAGGTGAAGGGGGCGTGGCCTAATAGCGGGAGGCGTGGTCACGCCCCCTTTAGAGAAAAAAATCGTTGGGGAGGAGGGGGAGCTGTGAGCCCCTCAGCCCAGCGGAAATCCAGGGGGGGATGATTGTCACTCCCCCACAGAGCATACTTGCCTACTTTTGAAAAAGCATTTCAAGGAGATTGTGAAAGCAGCACCTATGAGTGCGGCAGTAAAGTGGGCGTGTACTGCTAAATCTGAGAGGCGTGTTTTTAAATTGGCTTTCATCCAAATATACACAAGCCCCAAAGCAGTTAGTAAGATCTACTTGTTGATAAAAACACACTGATACTTTTCAGGTCTATCAATGTATTGAAATGGCACTGATTATATCATTTGAATGTATCTATGATTTATTTATTTTTCCAAGTATATAACAGCTGAGCCGTAACTAGACTTTTTGGTGCCCTGTGCCAGAGAGAGCATTGGCGCTAACCCCCCCCCCCTCCATTTTTTAAATAGGGACATAAGATAGTGCACTTGAAAAAGGTAATGGCCTCATGGGGAAGGGCCAGGGAAGACATAGGGGAGGCCAGGAGATGCTCGGGATGAAAGAAGAGGAAGCTACAAGTGAGAATGATAATAAACAGATACATTGACAGCCATGGCACTGGTCGCAGTACCCTTGTTACGGCCCTGTATAACAGCTACATAATGGGGGTAAGGTGCAATCAGGGAGATGTTAGACTTTTCAGGGGGTCAGGGAGATTGCTACTATTTCAGGGGTATGCAGTCGGGAAGCTAGCGGACCTAATCCCGACAGCTGGCTTCCCGACTGTCATATCCCGACAAGGGTCTAGGACAGGCGTTGATATGCCGACGCCTGTCATTAGGCATACGCTGGGTGAGCGACGCCAAACATCCCGATCAAAGGGACGTCGGGCGCGAGCGCGGATAGCCGTGGGTGGGAGGGTTAGGTTTAGGGTTCCCAGGGGGGACTTAGGGTAAGGCACCCCCCCCTGGAGGTTATGTTTAGGCTAGGGGAAAGGGGGGGTTAGGGTTAGGCACCCCTGGGGGGAGGTTAGGGTTAGGCACCCCCCCAGGGGACTTAGGTTTAGGCAGTGGGGAAGGGGGGGTTAGGTTTAGGCACTTAGAGGGGGGATTAGGGTTAGGTACTGGGGGGGAGGTTAGGGTTAGGCATCCCTAAGGGAGGGTTAGGGTTCGGGGGTAGAATTAGGTTAGCTAATACTTACTTGAGGACGACTGGGATTTCCACTGCTCCCGGGATGCTGGTGTCGGGATTCCAACCGTTGGACATGCGTCCGGTGGTAAATCATACCGATTCCATTTCAGGGAGTCTCCCTGACAATCAGGGAGAGTTGGCAAGTATGTCCCACAGGCAGAGGAGACTGTTGCTGCTGCTCTGCAGACAGCAGCGTGTGCTGGGCTATTCTGCTGACAGGTAAGAGGGTGCTGGGAGGGTGGGGGTGTCGGACCCGGGCCCCGCTAGCAAGCCTGGGTAATTAGTACCAACCACTCCACCCCTCTTGGTGCCCCCGTACAAAGCACCGCAGAACATGAGATACGAGCTATATAATATTGTTTTATATGTAGTCATAATACCTAAAGAAGTAGCCCCAGCTCTTGGAACCAAAGGTTTGTTGACATTGTGGGCAGTGGGGTGAGATTATGGTATAAGTGAGGGAGAGAAAAGCACATGACGGAATAGGGTCCTGCTCATTAGAGCTTACAATCTAAAGGGTGTGGGCAGGCAGACAGTGGTGACACAGAGCGAGGAGAATAGAGCATACTTACCGACATTCTGGTGGCTGAAGTGGGCAGTGCGGGGCCACACCGGCTTTATAATGGCGATATTACCAGCATTATAAAGCAGAGGGCAGGGTTACGATGACACGATTCAGCGCACAGGTCATCGGGGGCCAGAGGCCGTCCCAGGAGACTTGCCTACTCTTGCAGGGGGCGGGGAGCAGCACCTGATTGCTCCCGGCAGTCCCGGGAGAGTAGGTAAGTATGGAATAGAGTGGTGGGTTATCATAATTGGAAGCTTTAATAAATAAGTGGGTTTTGAGGGCCTGCTAGAAGCTTTGGAGATGTTATACTAAAATATAATTGTATTCATTTGTATATAATATTAAATTATTTAAATAATCGGCTCTCCATGCAATCCGTACATTGTATAAATGCTGCTGTAAAGACTCTATAAAGATTAGGCAGGAGCTCCTCTGAAGCTGGAAAGCGCCAGTGTGCCGCTAGCCTGAATCTTCATTTTCTCTTCAGTTGAGCTGGAAAAAAGGAGAATGACAAGAAAAATCAATGCTGAACATTTTAGATCATGATGAATAATGTTATAGAGGATATGAGTCATTAACAAGAGTTACTAATTATCTCATAAGTAATTATTGGGAGCAGTTGATTTAAGGAAAGATGATTCTGTAATGTCAAGAGGGCAGAGAGAGTCCATGCGAGATGATAAAGTAGCATCTAGAGCACGGGTGGGCAATTAGCGGCGCCCTCCAGCTGTTGTTGAACTACACATCGCAGCATGCCTTGCAACAGTTTTAACATTGTCATATAGCAAAACTGTGGCAGGGCATGCTGGAATGTGTAGTTCCACACCTAATCTAGAGTAACTGTGGTTGGGCAGAACACCACATCACCATTCCCAATAGTATAATTCGGATCCCAGCAATTCCCCTGCAGTCTAAGGACAGCGCCGCTTTGCTTTGAACAGCGCAGAGAGCGGGATCTCTTCTATGCACCTACTGCACTTGCACCTCTCAGGACTCAGTGTGAGCCAGGGGAAAGGGTGTGTGTATAAGGGTCCCATAGCACAGCAGGCCTCTTTTTTTCTCTCCTCTTAATTCTCTAATCTCTTCCCTGCTCTCTCATTTCTCTCTCATAGGAGTCTATTCATTACGGTAATTATCGGAGTCCCGATAATTAACATTCTCACTCGCCACGAGCGCCGGAGCAATTCATCATTGCTCCTGCACGAAGACAGCTGATCTGAAGATCAGCTGTCTCCCTGATGGCTTTCACTGCTCTCTTTGCTTTCCTCTCTTTTCCCTCCTCTGCTCTCTTATTTCTCTCCTCTCTGCTCTCTCATTTCTCTCCCATATTCTTTTTTCTCTCCTCTGCTCTCTCATTTCTCTCCCATATTCTCTTTTCTCTCCTCTGCTCTCTTATTTCTCTCCTCTTTGCTCTCTCATTTCTCTCCCGTATTCTCTTTTCTCTCCTCTGCTCTCTCATTTCTCTCCTCTCTCATTTCTGTCCCATATTCTCTTTTCCCTCCTCTGCTCTCTCATTTCTCTCCCATTCTCTATTTTCTCTCCCTTGCTCCATCTTTTCTCTCCCTGTTCTCTCTTCTTTTCCCCCCTGTTCTCTTCTCTTTCCCATTCTCTCTTCTCTTTCACCCGCTGTCTCTTGTCTCTCCTCTGTTCTCTCTCTTGGATTTTCTTTTCTCTAATGTGTTCTCAATTTCTTTCCTCTCCTCTACTCTTTTCTCTCTCCTGATATCTTTTCTTTCCCTGCTCTCTCTTTGCTCTCCCCTGCTTTATTTTCTCTCTTCTGCTCTCATTTCTTTCCCTGCTCTCTCTCTGAGGCCTATTCATGATTTTAATTATTGGGGTCCGAACTATAATTAACATTCTAACTAGCCACGGAATCCGGAGCAATTCATCATTGATGCGAAATCAACTGGCCCCACGAGTGGCTTCACTGCTCCTTTTCGGAGCAGTGACAATAGTGCGCATGTGTGACCTACAGGTCACGCATGCGCACAATAGCCCCGACGTTCGGCAGAAGGAGCCTTACAGGGGAGGAGGGATCCTTCCATAGGGAAGGAATGGCTTGCGATCCACAAGCGGGAGCATTCGCTATCTGAATATGGTGAATGCTACCGCATTCAAGCTTGATGAATTCTATCCCCATACTAGTGTATGGGGACAGCAGGCTATCCCGCAAAAGGAAGATAAGTACTAGTGTATGGGGACAGCGGGCCATTCTGGGAGAGGACCGTAAGATATCTCCTGCTTTACCTTCTTGATGAATGGCCCATTAACTTATTTTTTACAGTTGCAGGTGAAAATGTTAATTTTCACCTGCTTTTGTAAAAACTAAGTGATGATGAATAGGCCCCTCTCGCTCTCTCTCTTTTCTCTTCCCTGCTTTCTGAGCTGCCTGTAGTAGCCGAAGCCAGTCCGGACCATGGTAAATTTAAACCGGCGCCGGCCTTATGCTCTGGGATGGCCATTGGCCATCGATGGGTAGCAACCATTGATGGTTTGCCACTGATGGCTAAGCGTTTTGCCATCGATGACAGAGATCCAATGGTTTCCACCATCAATGGCAGAGAGTATGACAATGGTTTGAGATTTGTCATGATACATGGGACATGCTGCATAGCTCTGCTCCCCTGTAATGCCTCTTAGCCTCCAGCCCATCTTCCCTGATTGGACCGCGCCTAGTGTCACAAGCACGGACATTCATCAATGGTGTAAGCCATTGAAGGCTATTAGCAATGGTTTATCGCTATCAATGTAAATCACGGATGCACCATCAATGGTGCACAGGAAGAATCGGCATGCAGCAGGATTCACACTGGGCAGACCATTAGGTGCACTGGTGCAAATCCAAGGCATTTTATGATGTGCTTTGTAATGATTTCCCCTGCCAGGGGCAGTGCGGGGAAAGGCAGGAATCAATGATATAGTGTATAGTATAATAGATTTATCGTCTAATGCTCCACATTCTTTAACAAAAATTATGTCATGTTTATTCCGCCGAGTTATGTAAAGCTGACTCTGTTTCCTCCACTTTTTTTCCTTTCCACAGGTGTGGAGGAAATTCAGTGCTCCTTAGAGGACCGAAAGATTTTCTTACACGAACTGTCAGACATCAGCTTCAGCGAATGCAAATTCAGTTTGTCACTGACAGACTTTTTAATCATTATCTTTTCCGGAGTTGCCGTATCCATCGCTGCCATTTTTTCTAGCTTCTTCCTGGCTACCACTGTGCATTGTTTCCAAAGATGTGCCCCAAGCAAGGATGAGGATGAGGAGGAAGAATAAGAACGACGGCTCCGACACAAGCATCTGCTGGTGATGTGGACACTGTGTAGCTGCACCATGTGTATCTACCGTTCCTGTATGAGAAATAATTGTGTTGTTTTATAACACCCCAAAGCTTGTAGTGTAATGTACTCAAGAAACAGCTGCTGTATACTTGCATAGGTTTTCCCTTATTTATATACTTCTGGCAACAAAGACTACACCCATTTTGAAAAAAAGCTTAATAGAGAGTTCCACCTCCGGATAACTTCTACTAAATATGTCACTTTATGGTCATGGCTTCCGTCTGTGCTTTCCAGCTTCATTTAATTTATAACTAGGCAGAGTTATCTTATTTATATTGACTTAGGATGTGACGCGGCTCAGCTTAGGCCTCTGCATTCCATACCACTGTATCCCGAGAAGAGCATTGTGCAGAATCCGATGGAAATTAAAATATAGCACTTTCTGAAGATAAAAGACCCAGAAGGAAGCTAGGATGAAAGGTATCAGAAAGTGGATAATCACCTTAAATCATACATGCTGACAATGCAGCTGCCTCCTCCGGGAGGAAGCAGCCATATCTGCACAGCAGGGGGGCGTGACGCTAATTTTGGGGCGGATGGGGGCATGGCTCTGCGATCGAGTCATCACAGCCATGCTCCCACCACCACACGATGCCAAGATTACCAGCATTGTGTAGCTGGGGGTGGAGACACGATGACGCGATCGCATCATCGGCTCCCCCAGACCTCCCACTTAGGCACTTACAAGACGGAGCTGACGCCAGCGGTAGTTGGGTGAGGGGGGTTGTGGCGCCGACCCGGGAAACTTGCCCACCTTTTGGGGGGCTAGGAGCGCCACTCGATTTTCAGGAGGCTCCCGACCTTCCTGGGAGAGTAGGCAAGTATGCTTTAAATAAAGTTGTATTACACTGAAAAATAGCATTTGAAATAAAGGGCCTGATTGAGGAGCACTTAGGTACTGCTGCTTCGTTTTCCACAGCTGTGTCTGCGACTGTATGCTAATGCCATGACCGATGATCTTCCTACTGAGACGCCTACCAGCAGCGGCGCTAATCCATCTTAGGCGCACCATCACTGCACCATGGGTCGCACCATTTAAGTTTGCACCAGCCCAATGGCAGATACAATTTCTCAATCCGGACATGGGGCCTCATTCAGAGGCGGTCGTAGGATGCAAGCAGTCGCTCAGAAACAGGGCGGCCGCTTGCATCCTGAACGGCCGCCTCCATGTCGGTCGTTAGGCTGTGGGTTAACACCCACAGCTCTAACGACTGCTAAGGGAGATGGTCGCGATGGTCAAGACCATCGCGACCATCGGGGCTTACGACGAGACCCTAGGGTAGGGTCTTGTCAAACTTAAGCCCCAGGGAGCTTCCTGCTCAAACAGAGATTATGTCAGTGGGGACGCCCACAAAACGGCAAGCGTTCTGAAAGGAACGCCTCCGTTTGGCCGGGCACGCCCCCGGCCCGCCCAGCAAACGGAGCGAGCTGTCAATCAACATCGACAGCTCGCTCCGTCTGCTTCGAGCCCGCTAACGACGGGTGATCCGTCATTAGCGGGGGCTCGCGCATGCGCACGACGGAGCAGTCTCCGTCATGCGCATGCCCTGTGGACCAACATCGAGTCGGTTGTGAGCGCTCAGCGCTCGCGACCGACTCTGAATAAGGTCCATGGTGTCCTGTGTATGAGTCTTTAGACGCAGTTGCAGTCAGCGACACACCCGCTTCTGTCTAACCACGCCCCTCTTACCTCCCAGCAACGCCCACTCATATCCATGGCTCTTGCGTTCAAATTCGTTCAGTGTTTTCCGGCGGTAACCATCGGGATGCATGCACCGTGCAACTCGACTCAGACGCATGCGCGGTACTTCCAACATCGGCCGACTGTGTGAATATCAGTATTGCGTACAGTTAGTGTGCACCTCTAAACCAAAACTATTACTCCTGGTGCTGCTGATGGTCCTAAGTACAGGCCTGAAATGACAACATAGTTGGGGCCTGTAGGTACATGACCTTTGCTGCTATAATGCCCTATTTCTACTCCATTTACACAGGACAGTATTGCTGCAGAGCAGGATATATGGAGAAATTTAACAGACCTTCTAAAAATGTTTCCCATATCAACCAACCAGATTCTAGCTATCATTTATGTAATACATTCCAGAAAATGATAGCTATAATCTGATTGGTTGCTATGCATGACACCTACTCTTTTCATTTTTAGAAGGTTTGATAGATCTCTCACATATTTTCTCCTCCACAAATATAAATTAAATTATTTCTGTTTTTCCTTTAGTTATTTTATCACTTGTGAGGTTAGGAAAGGTTTGACCCATGAACTGTGTAGCAAAATAGCTGCCACCACTAGGTGCAATTGGCCTAGTTCTAAATACTGATTCCGACAAATACACTGCCTCTAGTGGAGAATTAGGGCTTTGTTGGTCCCTGGCCAACCCTCAAAGTTTGAGTCTCCAACACGTCTTAATATGCTCTGCTGACTATCCAGTGATCCAAAAATAAACACCACCATTGCTAAAGTATTTGCTGTAAGAAGAAGGTCGCTTTCTTAATATCAATAAATGTTCAGAAAAACTGTCTACCAAATTTAATTTTAGCATTTGCACCAAAACCCCCCACCTTCCTCCAACAACCAGAAAATAAAAGAATTTGTAAATATATATGGGGAGATTGGGGATGGTCCGCCATGATGTTTGGCATCACACAACTCCCACAGAATTATCTTTACCTAAATATACTGTAGAGCATAAAACACAGTATTTCACTTTTACCTTCTGGCACACAACACAAATTAAGTTTTGCGGTTAGTGTCCCGTGCATTAATGATTTGTCAGATAACTGGTGAATAGGGAAGTGGTGCTATATCAACCGATTAACTACAGTTTAGATCAGGGGTCTTCAAACTTGGCCCTCCAGCTGCTGTGGATCTACACATCCCAGCATGCACTGCCACCTTTTTGATGTAACAGCATGCTAAAACTATGTGCAGTGCATGCTGGGATGTGTAGTTCCACAGCATCTGGAGGGCCAAGTTTGAAGACCCCTGATTTAGATAGTACACTTGAAAATGAGTCTACAGTAAGTGTCTGATTGCTACAGGATAGGTCAGTATGTGTTCGACATCCCGGCAGTCTGGATGCTAATGCTCCTATTACCGGCGTCGGAATCCCAATGCCGGTCAGAAGCCTGGTGCTGTCATCCCGACCGCCGGGATACTGAAGGTAAGTATCAGGGTGTTAGGGGGGGTTAGGGTGCAGGGTTAGGCATTAGGGGGAGGGATAGGGTTAGGCAGGGGAGCGGGTACAGATTACCCGGGCTTTCTGAGGGGCCTGGCGGGGGCCCGGGTCCGCCCCCCCCTCACAGCAGCCCAGCACACAGCGTGTGCTGAGCTGCAGTTGGAGACTGCTCGTGGCTGCTGAGGAGCAGCCACAGCAGTCTCCTATGCCTGTGCGGGGGAGCGATCACACTGATCGTGCCCCCGCTGGCTTTGCGCCGGGCTGAGGGGGCTCACAGCACCCCCCCCCCCCTCCCCAGCGCGGCGCTGCAAATCTTTTTTTTTTCTATCGGCAAGGGGGCGTGGCCACGCCTCCCGCTATTAGGCCACGCCACCTATTACCGGGGCCTGGGGTTAGGCACTAAGGGGGGAGGGTTAGGCTCCGGGGAGGGGGAGGTTAGGTTTAGGCACTAGGGGGGAGGTTAGGGTTAGGCACCAAAGAGAGGTTTGGGTATTGAGAGGGGAAAAGGTTAGCATACTGCCCAATAAGTGTTGGTATGTTAACCCTTTGGAGATGCCAGCATCGGGATTCTAACAACTGGGATCCCGAGCACCGGCATCTCATACTGATTCCCAGTAGGTCATGTCAGAAGTGTTACACTTAAATATCACTATATACAGTATATTATAGTTGTGTTTTTAAGACAGAATATAATAGCATTACACATATTTCTCTCAAAGTAGAAGAATTTAAAAACAAATTAGTCATCTAGAGCAATTCATTTTGCAGTCAGGGTTACTTAAAATGGTGGTGCACATTACCACCTAATTTCTGTGAATGTTTTATTCAGGAGGGATTATTGAGAGTTGAGAGTAGTCAACTCCTTTCATTTTGTACTTATGCAAAATGTGCTCTTATCAGTTATGGGGAAAATATTTCTGATAACTACAAGAACATTAGAAAATGTGGAATGTCTTATTTGTTAAAACACTAGTTTCGACTAGTTCTACTAACTTTTGTCAATGTCTGAATGCAAAAAACACCTCTGATCACATGCTGACAATAAAATACCTTCTGAGAACCTTTATGTGCTCTGTATAAGGTTTGACCAGTAGCATTGCATTAGATTCTGTATATTTTTAATGCAAAGTAGCATTCACCATACAATTACATTGCAGGAATCTACTCATCAATACATACTTTAATAATGCTAATGTATTGTAGGCATATTGTGTGCAGACAGCTAACGTATATTTTGGAAGACCAACTAAATTAATTTCAGATACTAGCTGTAATGCTCGGCATTGTTTGGCTTTTATTTATTATTTTTTTCTCTCTGTCTCTCTATCGCTATCTCTTTCCTTCTCCCCCCTCCCCAACACACACACTCTTTTACTCTCTTCCTGACACTTTATCCCCATCTTCCTCTACACCTGCTCTTCACTCTCTTCCCCACCTCTACACTTTCTTGCCACCTCTCCTTTCTCTCCCACTGTCTCTCTCTAAAACCATCCCCTCACTCTCTCTCATGCATCACTGACATTGGTGGTAGGGGTCCGAGTTCTTACCAACTGTCATTACATTGCAATTTTTTATCAGCATTTGAATTTATTATAATATACAATGTAGGATGGACAACAAAGACTACTTTACTTACAGTATTAAAAAATGTAAAAGTAACCTATCACTGACATAGCTAATACTGTAGGTGGGATCTTACAGAGGCATGATGTATTTATGCTTTCCTGCTAAGTCTGTTTGTACTTAGATCTTGGCTATCTGTGTCACATGGGGCATTTTGAAACTGTTCCTTGGAATACACGACTGACACTCGATGATCACCATACATAAGGAATTTCTTGAATATGTTGTGCAAAATTATTGCTTAACCTCAATACTGCTACAGAACTTATATTCATAGTAAGCTCAGTTTGTAATTAATTGTTCTTAATAACAATATACAAAAGAGGGGCTTCAAAAAAACCAATAGCATACCTTGCAACATCCAGATTGAAAATCAGGACAAATCAGTAGAGGCCTGTTTACATGCAATCCAAAACCCGAGATTCGGTTTTTAAATCCGAGTTCCGAATTTACAGGAGACTCAAGTTGGGACTCGGTTCTACTTGGAACCCAGAAAGTGATCCGAGATGGGATCCGATTCGACTCTGAACCCCAAACTTTGAGTTTTTCAGGAAAGCCGAACTGCACATCTCTTCAAATTAGGCCATGCACTAATTAACCAATCAGAAATATGTACATGCCACAAGGGGCACTGAGAGGGGGGGGGGACCAGGTACTAATCACCCGTTCCCCCGGACTTGCGTTAGGGGCCCGGCGGGGGTCTGGCACCGCTCCCCCCTCCCTTTTACATCACAGCAGCCCAGCACATTCTGCTGTATGCTGGGCTGCAATGGGAGACTGCTCACGGTTGCTAAGCAGCAGCTGCAGCAGTCTCCTATGCCTGTGGGGGGGATCGATCAAACTGATCGCGCCCCCAACTGATTATGCGCCAGGCTGAGGGTGCTCACAGCGCCCCCCTCCCCAGCACGCAGTGCCGCTGATAAACGTTTATTTTTATTATTATTTTTACCAAAGGGGGTGTGGCCACACCTCCCGCGATTAGGCCACATCCCCCTTTTACCTGGGCCCAGCGCGGCACTTGGCGGGCCTGCATGCCACACTTATTTATTGCAAGTCAATGTATGTTTAATCCATTTATATATTATACTTACATTTTGCTGACAGATTTCCATCAATAATAAAATATGTTATGTTATAAATATATGTGAAATAAAATGCAGCATTGACCATTTCAGTAGAAAACTAATGAAATGACTTGGTCATTACTCTAGTGCCATGTGTGCAATAATAAAAAATAAATATTTATAAATAACAAATGTTTTGTACTATGACTCCTGTTATTTTAATACCCTATTGTGTCACAAATGTATTGTATGTATTTATTTTGCACAATGCAACCTGGTGTGAATTTTTGTTTCTTGTACCTATTATTTTGTTGTCACAAATATGTTGTACATATTTGTTGTACTTTATTAATAAAATTATAATAGTCCACTTCATGTATGTTTTGGTGATTATTTGATCTGCCAATACCAGTTATCGGTTGCATCTCCCATATCCAAATATTCTGAAATACGGAATTTTTTGAGCATGACTGAGAAAGTAAAACCTTTGTTTTTTGATGGTTCAATGTACACAAACTTTGTTTAAAGCACAAAATTATTAAAAATATTGTATAAAATTACCTTCAGGCTTTGTGTATAAGCAGGGCCGGTTCTCCCATTACGCATGGTACGCAGCTGCATAGGGCGCCACATAGTGGAGGGCACCACAGCTGCGTACCATGCGGGCCACGGGCAGTCTGTGTCTCTGTGACACAGCTGCACCGCGTGTGTAGCGCTGACCGGACGGAGTTCGGTCAGCGCTACACAGTGACAAACAGCCGGCGGCTGTGTGTTTGCTTTGTGTTTGTTGGCATCTACCGGCTCCCGCAGTGGGTAATGGGAGAGACGTCATGACGTCATTACGTATCTCCCATGATGCAAAGCGGCCTGGAGGACTGACGGAGGAGCTGATAGCAGCGGCGGGACCAGGAGTAGGAGCGGGGTTTCAGGTAAGTGTTTTTTTATTTTTATTACGACACTACAAGGGGGGATTACTACTGGGGGCTCTACAAGGGGGGGCTACTACTGGGAGCACTACAAGGGGGGGACTACTACTGGGGGCACTTCAAGGGGGGATTACTACCAGGAGTCCTACAAGGGGGGATTACTACAGGGTGCTCTACAAGGGGGGGCTACTACTGGGAGCACTACAAAGGGTGGACTACTACTGGGAGCACTACAAGGGAGGACTACTACTGGGGGCACTACAAGGGGGGGACTACTACTGGGGGCACTACAAGGGGGGGCTACTACTGGGAGCACTACAAGGGGGGACTACTACTGGGGGCACTTCAAGGGGGGATTACTACCAGGAGTCCTACAAGGGGGGATTACTACAGGGTGCTCTACAAGGGGGGGCTACTACTGGGAGCACTACAAAGGGTGGACTACTACTGGGAGCACTACAAGGGAGGACTACTACTGGGGGCACTACAAGGGGGGGACTACTACTGGGGGCACTACAAGGGGGGATTACTACTGGGAGTGCTACAAGGGGGGATTACTACTGGGGGCTCTACAAGGGGGGCTACTACTGGGAGCACTACAAAGGGGGGACTACTACTGGGGGCACTACAAGGGGGGATTACTACTGGGGACACTACAAGGGGGGGATTACTACTGAGGGCACTAAAGGGGGGATTACTACTGGGGACAATACAAGGGGGGGATTACTACTGGGGGCACTACAAGGGGGGATTACTACTGAGGGCACTACAAGGGGGGGATTAATACTGAGGGCACCACAAGGGGGGGATTAATACTGGGGGCACTACAAGGGGGATTACTACTGGAGACACTACAAGGGGGGGATTACTACTGAGGACACTACAAGGGGGGATTACTACTGGGGACAATACAAGGGGGGGATTACTACTGGGGGCACTACAAGGGGGGATTACTACTGAGGGCACTACAAGGGGGGGATTAATACTGGGGGCACTACAAGGGGGGCTACTACTGTGGGCACTACAAGGGGAGCTACTACTGGGGGCACTGGATAGAGGGGACTACTACAAGGGGAGACTACAAAAGGGGGGATTACTACTAGGGGCACTACAAGGGGGGGACCACTACTGGGAGCACTATATAAAGGGCAATACTGGGGGTACTGCATAGAGGGGGGAGACTACAACTAGGGCCACTGTTTAAAGGGCACTGCATAAAGGGTACCACTATTGGGGCACTGCATGGGAGGACTACTACTGGGGGCACTATATAAGGGGCTTACTACTGGGGGCACAAGGGACACTGCACAGGGGAGGACCACTACTGGGGGCACTATATAAGGGGCACTGCATAGGGGGTACCACTACTGGGGGCACTGCATAGGGGGACTACTACTGTGGGCAATATATAAGGGGCTTACTACTGGGGGCACAAGGGGCACTGCACAGGGGGAACCACTACTGGGGGCACAAGGGGCATTGCATAGGGGGTACCACTACTGGGGGCACTGTATAGGGGGACTACTACTGGGGGCACTATATAAGGGGCTTACTACTGGGGTCACAAGGGGCACTGCACAGGGGGGACCACTACTGGGAGCACTGTAAAAGGGGCACTGCACAGCCCCCCTATGCAGTGCCCCTTGTGCGCCAAAAACTATACTCGCTTATATTTATATATATATATATATATATATATATATATATAGTGTATATGAAGCATAAAAAAATTTCATGTATGTACACAAACTTTGAGCCACAAAATTCTAGAAAATGTATAAAATGACCTACAGGCTGTGTGTATAAGGTGCATATAAAACATGAATGCCTTCTGTATTTAGATTTGGGTCCCATTCCCAGATATTTTATTATGGTATGCAAATATTCCAAAATATGGAGTATTCCGATATCCAAATTACCCCTGGTCCCAAGCATTTTGGATATGGGAGACTCAACCTGTATTGTAAATGGTAACAAGCTAAAATTTCGTTTTTACTCAATATTCTGCTTCCTATTGGGGTTCCATGCACTATGGTTTCAAACAACGCTACGTTGGTTTTCTATCATAGGCAGTGACTGGAGCAAGCCGTCAGTGCTGGCGCAATAAGGGATGAGTTATTTTAAACAGGTGTGGTATATTTTGTCAACATTGTCGTATGTCAACATGCCGACATGCTTGTGTCCATGTTGACATTCATCATCTGGAGACTGATGAAATGTTGACATGATTAGAATGTCGATAAAACGTCCCTTATGGTCTAGTGATTACTTACCTGTTTCGGCGGGCTCAGTGATGTCTTCTGGGTCCAGTGGTGCCATCAGGATGACTTCCGTCTGATCCTGCATCAATAAGTATGATTTAGCCTAACCCTCCCCCTAGTGCCTAACCCTGACCTCTCCTCCCATAAGCTGGGTACACACTGGGCGATATATCGGCCATTCAGTCACTTTTATTTTTATATTTAGTGGGTGGTGAATTAAAAAATATAACTCATTCAGGTCAGGTTCTTTTGCTCTCTCAAGTTTTAAAAAGATAATATTTCGTAAATAAATTATATAAAAGTTTGGAAATTATAATGTTTATTGTTTGAAAGAAGACTTACATTTGCATCAAATGTACAGTATATACTGTATATGAAATGGTACACAAATACAGTTATTCTGGAAGAAATTACTTTTTCAAAGACTTTCATGTGTGTTTTGCACCAGGAACATTTCTCTTGAGGCACTAGCTAGCATTTAAGTGTAAGGGTTAAAAAAATGCAAGGATGTTCCCTTTCTAAGGTCTGATTTGTGTAGTCCTATTACAGTTAAAGGGTGGAGTTTTGGGGCTGAGTTGCTGGTTTATAATAGTAATTTTCTGGTTGGGAGGTCTCTTGTGTCTGATAGTTCCTAAACCCCATCCCCCACCCCTAACACACACACACACTTATTGTGGTTGTCGGCTTTATTGTTTTGCAGGAAGTACAATAACAGTGGCTATGTCACTATAGGTTTTGAGTTTCTCTCCCTGCTAATATACGGGTTCAGGATTATTCTACCCTACTGGAGTCAGCGACACAACTGGTCCCAGTGGGTGGTTGGCTACCTTGAGTTGTTGGCAAAGGGCTGGCAATTGGCCTCCATCTAAGCCTTGAGAAGTTGTTGGTGATGGACTGGCCATTGGCCCCTATCTAGCCCTTGAGTTGTTGGTAATGGACTAGCCATTGGTCCCTATCTAGTCCTTGAGTTGTTGATGATGGACTGGCCATTGGTCCCTATCTAGTCCTTGAGTTGTTGATGATTGACTGGCCATTGGTCCCTATCTATTCCTTGAGTTGTTGATGATGGACTGGCCATTGGACCAGATAAGGACCCTATCTAGTCCTTGAATTGTTGGTGACGGGCTGGCAGTTGGCCCCCATATAAGCCTTTTATTGGAGTAATTGGGTAATATGGTGACGCTGTGTGTAGTATAGTTCTTTCTTCCTTGTCATACTTTTTCCCTCCTTTCAATAAATGAAATAAAGCAGACCATTTTCCCCACCAATATGTCTCTGTGTCTTTATTGCAGATATGTTTTTTACTGTATTCACCTGGTGTAGAAATGTAGGCTGACATCAGTCGATAGGAAGTTTAATGTTTTTCTTACCTACGTACAGTATATGGTTGTTTGTTCAACACTTGTTCCTCATATTTCTGCTGGTTTTGGAAATTAGGAATGTTGGCCAAAAAATAAATTATAGCTGATGTTAGACTTTATTATAAAACAGTAAACTAAATTTTACATTTTTGTTTTTTAATAAAAGTTCAGTTAAATAAATGGACAAAAAAAAAAAGAAAAACTTGAGCAAAAATGTTAAAACTTTTAAAAAATTTTTTGCTTCACTCCACATTTGGGCCTGACATTCTGCGCACATCGCCAGAGGAGTTTGGGCTTAAATGATCTCAGTCTTACGCCAACCACACCACATGGCAGAATTGTTATTACCCCAGTTCTATTTATTCCGTAAAATTAAAATTTACAAATGCAGTGCAGAGTGACAACAAATTATGAAAGTTGAAGATTTATAACCCTGTAGAAGGGCTTTTTCCATGTGTTCTTTGGTTCACGCAAATTATCGTTACTATTTTGCTCTTGTTTATAGAGAATCTTTATTGTGTTATACGTCTATCAATAGATATTATTAATAAAGAAAATAATAAACATTGCTATCCAATAATCATAAAACAATAGATTTCTGATTTGACATTACCAAGCAATACAGTTTGATGACCGAAGACCTAATTTAATCGACATACTGTATAAAACATTGTGTTTTACTTGCCTTGCAAAAACACAAAGGGCTATATTTACTAAAGTGAGAGTTTTTAGAAGTGGAGATGTTGCCCATAGCAACCAATCTAGCTATTACCTTCTAGAAGGTGCTAGATAAATGTTAAGTAGAATCTGATTGGTTGCTATGAGCAAGTGAGAAAACTAGAGCAAATGTGTGTCTGGTTAGGGGTTTCATTTGTGCAAATGTTATCAAATGCGATGTAGTTAAATAGTCCACATTTGTCCACAGAGTAATGTCGACGGGAGAATGCTGAAACGGTTGTAATGTCATTTAAAGCATTTAAACAGTGCTGACATAATTTTAAAAAGTATGCTTTACTATCATGCTTAAAATCGTAATGCTAATACGATTAAAATGCTTTAAATAACTTTGCAAATGTGTCTGCATTCTACTGTCAACAAATCATATATGTATCCCTATCAAATATTTCCAGTATGTGCAATGGGGCAATAGTTGCTGAAGGGAACCTTCGGCAACCCAAGAATATAGTAAGCTGCTCCATCTCCATAGCTTAACAGTCTCTAAAAGTGTTCTGGCTATCATTTTATAGAGTGTAACTGATAAATGATAGGTAGAAGTTGATTGGTTGCTATGGGCAACTTCTCGACTTGTCCTCTTTAGAAGAATTGAAACAACTTCCCAAAGTCTTTTTTTAACATTTTTAGTTGCCCTATTAATGTCTCAAAGAGAGTACATCTGTCCAGAACCACAGTGGATTCCTAATATAGCTACCTCCTAACTATCAGTGCTTGTTGCCAAGAGCACAATGAAAGAGGATGACCAACTGAGTGGGGAGCATGACCATATCATGAATATGTACATCCTGGAGGTGGCATGGATACTCCAACTTGGGGGTTTGGCTGCACTTACCTGGCAGGCCAATGGCCAGGTATTTTGAAATCGCTAAATCCTCTCTCTGTACCATTGCCAGCTGCCATAACCTGCCATAAAGTTGGACTTGTAATCTGGAAACTGGAAAGTCCTTACAGCTGACAAGATCATTTGCCTGTTTCAAAGGTGGATGTAGACATTTGGTCATTACGGATTGGATTCCACCACCTGCTCATTGGGACTAATTGATCCAGATTCTACAGCCGAAGAGTACAGGAGCCGATTATCTGCCAAGGATCTTCGTTGCTTATGGGACTCTATCTACCAGGAAGAACTGGTAACTTATTCTCCCATCTTCATTTCTGGACATCATTTACAATCAATCTTAATATTGCCTCTTTACATACACCTATGGAACAGTGACCACTTCTCATAAAAACATACTGTACCATATGTCTGAATATTCTACAGACTGTCCTTCATACCTGCTGCATATAAAACATTTTATCTACTGCATTTATTATTATCTGAAGTTTTAATTTGTTTTATTAAAATGTGTCATACATTTTATTTTTGAATTCCACAGTCATTTATACTATGTACCCAGGGGCGTAGAGAGCCCTTCTGGGCCCAGGTGATGAGGGGGCATGGCCTAATCACGGGAGATGTGGCCATTTCCCCTTGAGCTAAAAAATAAACACTTTTGCAGTGCTGCTGCCCACTGGGGAGGGGGGTTCTGTGAGCCCCTCAGCCCAGCGCAAAGCATGAGGAGGGAGCGATCAGTGTGCCCCCCACAGGCATAGGAGACTGCTGCAGCTGCTGATCAGCAGCCGCATGCAGTCTCCCACTGCAGCCCAACACACGCTGTGTGCTGGGCTGCTGTGTGGGTGGGAGAAGGGAGGGAGGCGGCACCAGACCCGGGCCCCTGCCAGGCCACTCAGGAAGCCCAGCCCCGGATAAATAGTACCCGCCCCCCCCTCTCGGCACCCCTGTATGTATCGCGTTAGCACTGTTCTCTGTAGTTATTAGTCAGATATACATTTTCTCCAAAACCATACATCCTAGGTACTTTAAAATCAGACCTGCACATAGACTTCAGGTATATTTATATGATTTTGGAAGCTCCCAGTTATTATTGAAATATAAATTTTACATCAAAAACAGATATAACATGGTGAGTTCTTTTGATCTGTTTATGTGAGGTCAAACTTGCTGCTTTCCAAAGATGCAGCAACAATGCAGATAAGGCGAATATTGAACTTCTGAGTAACCCTATGCCTGCTCGGAATGGCCACAGGAACTGAGATGCCGCAGCCATGTTTTCTGCCTTTGGGATCGCAATCACAGTCTGCAACATGCCCCCAAATAGATCGACAAACACTGGGGTTTGAATCATCACACCCCAGTTACATACCCAAATGCTCCCTGCCTGTCAATCACACTGCAGCCAAATCCTTGTTGCGACCACCGATGGTAACGCAAATTGACGCATGCACTGTGTGACTCATACGAATGTGCAGACCACGATAATCACTCAATTGCAAAATTATCGGGTTTGCACCATTTCTGAATCAGGCCCTTGATGATAAGATTGGCCCAAAACTGAACCTATCATCTGTAATCAGTGGCACTTGAAGAGGCAGCCATTTTGTAGGATGAATCAATGTGCATTAACAGGGCCATATTGAGGGCCACATGGGCCTGGAGCTGAAAATGACCAAGGGCCTATTATGACTTATGAGAAGCACAGGAGGTGTGACCAGTGCTGTGTGGGTGTGGCCAGTGCCATGTGGGCATGTACACCCCTATACCCAATGTTTCTCTAAATATGTAAAAGAAAAAAATGCTTAATTTTATGAGGTAAATAGAAATTCAATTTTACTACTTATGATTTATGGCTGACCGTGTGGAGAGCAGATGGCCAGTCAACATCATGTTGTCATGACAATGGGCCTATTTTTATGTGGAGGCCTGGAGCTGTAGCTCCATCCACCCCATTGCTAATCTGGCCCTGTGTATTAAGATTGCAGTCTCCACAAGAGTAGAATACAGGTGCACCTCGCAAAATGTCTTTAGAACAAATAAGTTTATAATTACAATATATATGATCAGGCCCGCTGAGAGCCGCGGCGGGCCGGGGTAATAGGGGGTGTGGCCTAATTGCGGGAGGCGTGGCCACGCCCCCTTCCCGGAAAAACGGATAAATAAAGATTTTCAGCGGCGCTACGCGCTGGGGAGGGGGGCGCTCTGAGCCCCCTCAGCCCTGCTCAAAGCCAGGGGGGCGCGATCAGTGTGATCGCTCCCCCCCCACAGGCATAGGAGAGCAGCCACGAGCAGTCTCCACTGCAGCTCAGCACACGCTGTGTGCTGGGCTGCTGTGAGGGGGGGGGAGCGGCGCCGGACCTGGGCCCCCGCCGGGCCCCTCAGGAAGCCCGGGCCCGGGTAATCTGTACCCGCTCCACCCCCCTCTCGGCGCCCCTGTATATGATAAATAAAATATTGTTTCTTTTATCCTGGTAAACTCAATTCAATATGACATAACTGAGAAAGGCACATCATAATTATCTATAATTTGTTAAAACTTGTGTAATGATGATATTAGAAATGCATCTGATTTTTTTTAATGAATTGTGCAATTTATTTGCTAGTAACATGACTCCAGGGCTTATTCACAAATACCGAAATGAGTAACAAAAATATCACCAGTGTCCTGGTCAATATTATACTTTAGTTCATTAACACAACCTGACAGCTACAGAGCGAAGAACCTCTGTGCTTGCTGTTCCAACACCGCTGCAGGACTAAAGTCATTTTTCAGAAGCCAATGTGGAGTATACTGGACGTTCTGAAGATTTGTACGTGATTTGACATCTTGATGTTAATATGAGTCAGCATTAAAGGCCATGGCAGATTCTAAGACAATACAAATTTGGGAGATGTTCTTCTGAGCTGACCAAAATAACATTTAAATTTCACTATTTAGGGCTCTATTCATCATCACTTAATTTCTACAAAAGCTGGTGAAAATTAACATATTTACAAACTAGCAGCTTTTGCGAGCCGCTACTTCTCAAACTTTAAAGCGGCACTATTTTTAGATGTAAAGCCTAGAGTGTTTTGAACTTAAAATTAGTGCTGCTTTAAATTTTGAGGTTAAAGTTGTTGCAAGAGCCACTGCTTCGTAAATATACCTCCATCTATCTTTAAAATGGTAAAAAAAATTAAGATTTCCTTAAATCCTGAACTTCCGGGATCTGAGTCAATCCGAGCCACGGCTCGGGTATTTCCGCCATACTCGGATTCCAAAATGAGGCAAAATATAATCCTCTCGGCGTCGGATTTTCGTGGGTTCTGGATTCTATATAAAGACCCCACTCTGCGCCATTTCACTCTGTTCTCAGACACGCTGCTGAATCCTGCAATGTACTCTGCTGGTTAAAATAGCAGTGCTGTGTCTAGACTCATAACAAACAAGTGGCTGTGCTGGGTAAAGGGGATCGTATGTATGACCGCTGGACATGAGGCCGGCAGTTGAAATCCCGATGCCGGCAGCCCGATGGGAGACGATCCCGACTGCAGAGGTAAGTAGACTATCTCTACCACTTTCCCCATCCCTAACCCTCCCTTAGAGGTGCCTAACCCTAACCTCCCCCGTACCGCCTAACTCTAACCTCCCCTAGGGGTCCCAAAACCTGACCCCCCTTCCTGCACCCTGAACCTAACCCTCCCGGGGGGTGCCTAACCCTAAACTCCCCCTGGGGGTGCCTAACCCTAACCCCCCATTCCACTGGCCTAATCCTCCCAGGGGGGTGCCTAACCCTAAGTCCCCCCGGGAGTCCCTAAACCTAACCCCCCCTTGGGCAGCTAAGAGGTCCCGACGCCTGGCTTGCCTTTGTTCGGTATGCCGGGCATCAGGATTTTGGCGGGTGGATAGTGATAGGTGTCTGGATTTCGACGCTTATCATTAGTCCCATGCCGGGATTTGACAATCGGCTTCCTGACTACTGTACATACCATGTATAGAGTATAAAGGCATACTGCTGTTTGCTGTGCTGTACTCTACTGGCTAAATTGGCTGTGTTGAGTTCAGACTCATAAAAAGTGCCTGTGCTATGTACAGTGTATACAAGGCACGCTGCTGTGTGCTGTGCTGTACTCTGCTGGTTAAATTGACTGTGCTGTGCCAGACTCGTATCAAGTGGCTGTGCTGTGTATAGTGTATACAAGACACATTGCTGAGTGCTGCATTGTACTCTGCTGGTTAAAGGCTGTGTTGTGTTCAGGCTCATAACAAACTAGTGGCTGTTCTGTGTATAGTGTATACTAGACATGCTGCTAGAATGCTGTGCTGTACCCTGCTGGTTAAATTGGCTGTGCTGTGTCCATCAAAAGTGGCTGTGTGTTCACAAGCAGCACTACAGTGTGTATTGTCACTTTTCAGTTGCGAAAAAAGTAAAAAAAAAATCTTAAAAGTTAATTAAAAGTTAAAAAAAGGAAAAAATTAAAAAAAGTAAAAAATATATTATTTTAAGTTTGCACAATCTGTGTGTGCTGTGCCCCTCTGCATTTATTATTCACAATCACAATATAATAATAAAAGCCCTTTGAAATGCCACAGTGTGAGTTGAGCTGTAAATTTAAAAATAATATAATATATTATTCTATTGTTTGTAATGTTCTGGTGCACTGTACCCCTGTGTGTTTATTATTCACATGCACAATATAATAATAAAAGCCCTTTGAATTGTCGCAGTGTGAGTTGTGCTGAAAATTTAAATATAAATCAATATATTGCTCTATTGTTCGTACTGTTTTGGCGCACTGTACGCCTGTGCATATATTATTCATGTACATATAAAATCCCTTTGCATTGCCCCAGGGTGAGTTGAGCTGCAAGTTTAAAAATAATATAATATATTGTTCTATTGTTCGTACTGTTCTGGCGCACTGTACCAGTGTACAGTTATTATTCATGTACATATAAAAGCCTTTGGAATTGCCCAAAACTAGTGACACCTCTACCTCTAACTCCATCTGATAGGATCACCATCCAAAGACTGGTGTAGGATTATTTTCATGACACCGTACAAATAGACATGTCACAGTGTCCCTTTGAGTACTGGAAAAAAAAAGGTAATTTGGAGGCCCTTTTACAAACTAACTTTGCATTTCTTAAGCTGCCCACCCTCCAGTGTGAACTCAGAAAGATTTTTCAGCACAGCCGGGACCCTTATCAACAATCAGAGATGATGTTTATCAAAATGAACTGGAAAATTCCATGAGGAAGACCTTTACCGGCAATCACATCAAAGTACAGAGACTTCTGTAATGGTGGATTCCAGCGGGGACGAATTAATATTGTATGAGGATGATGTACACACTGATAAGGGTGAGGATGAAGATGATAATGACAATGACATCTTGCCACTGTAGAGATGTTAGATTAGCTGCCTTAAGCTGTTTTGTGGGGGCTCAAACAAACCAAGCACTTTAGCCACAAAAGTGGCTGTTTCTGTTGCTGAAGTGCTTGGTTTGTTAGACTGTGCATGTCCTTTTTAATACCCAGGGTAAGGGTGAGTGGGAGTGCCTAAGGACAATACCAATTGCACCACTTTTCTTTTCTGCTGTGTTGCAATGTTTCACAGATGAGCTATAAACTGCCGTGTTTTTGTTCCGCTGCTCTGTCACTTAGTAACTAACCAGCTAACTGCAGCCTTTAGTCTAAAGTGGATGAAAACAATATTGTGAGCTGTGGGGTGGTCAAAATTGACTGGAAATGAGTGGCAATTAATGTTATTGAGGTTAATAATAGTCTAGGAACAAAAAAGGCCCAAACTATGTGATTTTAGCTTCTCTTGTCAATTTTTAGAAATAATACAAAACCAAAACCAGTCATGGCGTTTTGGCAAAGCCAAAACCGGATGACAAATTAGTACCAAAACCAGCAATAATGGTCCGGCTCACATCTCTAATTTGAAGTATATTGAAACTCAATAATGTTATTCAAAGTTGTACCACCATCTAGGAAACATTTTCCCAAGGAGGGTCTGTCAATTAGGTGGAGTCCTGGTGGACTGCTACTTGGGCTGGTGCACCCCTCCTCCATCAAATATCTTCACAAGTGACTTTTGGAAAAAATAATAATTCTTACCTGGCAAAGTTTCAGTCCTGATATACAGATGTCTGATGCAAAATACAGACTTCACTGCTGCAGCAAGATTTTTAGATGAAGGTGGGGAGCAAACTTAAGGGGCCTAGCCATTAGGCGACCTGAAAAACTGAAATCTAGTGTTCAGTCCTTCAGGTCGCCGGGTGCGGAACCCGTACTGAACGGCATTCACTGAACATCATTCAGTGTAGGAGACCGACCTCCTATCTGGGAACATGTGGAACCTGATGATCATCTTCAGGTTGACCAGCATGTTCCACAGATAGTCGGGGTTGGCAAGGACCCAGCGTGTTCGCACATCACTGGTCCTTCCAGCTATCCATTAGACGACTTTCTGAACAATCCGACCAAAACCTTCTGGTTTTGGTCAGATTGTTCAAAAAGCCTTCTAATGGATAGGCCCCTTAAGCATTGTTCTGACTCCGAATTATATTTTTGATATATAATTTTGTGCCAGGGCTGCATTTCCCAGTTCTCTCACTGAACTATGAGTCTCCAAGACTGTGGGGAAGATGTATCAAGCCTTCTTAAAAGTGGAGATGTGGAGAAGTTGCCCATAGCAACCAATCATCTTCTTCTGTACCTATCATTTTATAGAATGTACTTAATAAATGCTAACTAGAAGCTGATTGGTTGCTATAGACAGCTTCATCACCTGTCCAATATCCACTCTTTAGAAGACTTGATATATGTCCCCCTCATGCCTCTTGTCTGTATGGAAATAATTAAACCCTTTCTTTATTCAGATGTAACACCCAGCACTTGCCGGGTCTAAGCTCCGCTTATAGGATGACAATGGGTGAGTGACATTAGGCCACATGGCATACTTAAGCATCCCCCATTAGGATGGAGTTCTTGTATTGGTAGAGCTCCCTGATAAGTGCCCCATAGTGAGGCAATATGGCCTGGGGAGCTACAGTGTGGACACTGTGGAGGTCCCTGCTGAGAAAGGGATGGTGCACACAGAGAGAGGGAGTCCTTGTTGGAGGGGATGAAATGCAGGTACCCCATGAGGCAGTCTAATGTGTGTCCTTGTGTGTGAGAGACTGCAACCTGTGATACTGTAGCAATCCTGGACCCAGAATGTCCTCGTATGGACTGCTGCCTGTTTTGCAATGTTTTCCACTGTAACACAGTACTGTACTGGTGAAAGTTAATTTGTCATACCAGTGTCATTATGAAACCATTCTGACTGCTGTGCAGAAGGAGTGAATTCTATATTGATGCACTTTAGTTCTACACCGTAGTATTTTGTAAGTACATACACCAGGTTGTCCAAAAACAATCAAGCACCATCTATGTCCAAAAGTCCAGTTCAGTGTAGTAATAATATATGTTCAAAGAAAGGAAATTACCATGAGTTTCTAGCACTATGTTACACCAGATAAACCAAGCAATAAAGTAAAGTACAAAGAGTGGAAACATATCGTCTGGTCATTGTTGTAAGATGGGCGGTCCATATTGCACGTGCAGTAGACTCGGCTCCTTTACTTTAGATATCAGCACTCACACCATAGATTATCCCCGTCTGGGAATTCGCAGTGTATCTTCTTGTTAATTGCGTCCATATAAATGCTTAAAGTGCAAGGTGCATATCAATGTTAAGCTTGTGACATATTTTATAGGAGTGCAGACATTTCCCTGTTCACATCTTCACTGTTCAAAGATTCTTGGATAACCTGGCCAGTGGGATAAAATAAAACTGATGTGTTGATCAAGCTACAATGGAAATCAAACTGCTGATGCATTTCTTTGATTCATGTGCAATTTCTTCAGAAACAGTCTTCATTTCAATCCTGTGTACTGGGTTTCAGAGTCCTAATGAGACACTTGTGTGTCTGTTCCAGTATGTACCTCCATGTCTTTCTATCCAGCATTTAAAGGTGCACCAGAGTTCTAGTAAAAATCCTGTGCACCTGCTCCAGCATTCTTGCAGTGCTTCTGTGAATTATACTCCAGGATTCCAAGTTGCACCATCATCTGATGTGCTCCAGAGGGTTAATCAAACACCTGTGTGTTGTGCTCCAGTATTCCTGCAGTACCTCCGTGTATTGAAGCCCAGCATTCCACGTTATACCACTGTGCAGTGCTTCAGAATCATGTGCTGCCTGCTTAGTCTATTCTTCTGTTTCCTAGTACCTTACACCTCTTTTTTCCAATCTTTCTAATGTCACTCCTTCACATAAAAGTCAGTATGAGACTACCACAAAGGGCATGTGGGATGAATTGCAGAAGCTGAATGAAAGATCCAATCTAAACAGTAAGCTGTATCTGCTGCAGAAATTATACCACATGATACTTGGCAAAATAGAAGACATGCAGGTAATATGGTTTAGTGACGCAGAGGCATATCCATGGAATGCTGTAGACAGTAGCACAACTCTGGTCAATGATTGAGAATGTAAAGTGTAACGTCATGGTATCCATCCATCTGTGCAGTCTACATGACACATACAGTGCATTGATCAATGCCCAGGAATAAAGACATGAAGCACAATTAACACTAAAGATTTGAATACCAAGTTTATAGATGAACATCAGCATTGCAAGGGACTTATATATTACGTGACAACATGGAAAGTAACACCAGAATGATCAGGGGCTTTGACAGATGGATTTCTAAGGGCAATAGTAATTAATGGTAAATAAGTGTGGTTTATAATCCCGTAGGATAGTAAATTTGCCCCTAGGTTTCATACCATATCAATGTTCAAAAGGAATATTATCCACTATTTTGGTGAATAGATAAAAAATAAATGAGTAACTTTCATTGTTGGTTTACCTTGGTATTTTTCAGAAAATATACAGAAGGATGCATCTGATCATTTTAATCAGGGTTCTATTATTTCTTTCAGCTACCCCCTTTTTCTCTGGTATATATGGAACCGGCTTTTTATGTTCTTTGCTGGTATATTTTGAGAAGTTTTCTCTCACGATCGGGGCTGAGAGGCTGCGGAGACTACGGTTCTAACCGGTCCGGGCGCTCTGGCGGGGGTCTTCCAGCAGGGGTGCAGGCTTCTGGAGATCAGCGCTGGGCACAGTGAGGCTCCGGAGGTTGAGGACATCCATCAGGAGGCAGGTGAGAAGGGGTGAGGCTGGCAGTGCTTCCGCACTGTAGTCTGATGGGCGCCGCCATCTTGGATTCGGGTTAGGTGACTGGTTGGGCAAATCCAGTTGCAGCATGCCCTGGGAGTTCTAGAAGCCAATCCTGCACTATCTGGTGGTACTTAAGGACTGTCAGGAAGTCCTTTAGTTGCCAGTGCAACGTCTATCACTGTATATGCTGTGAGCTAGTTCTCTGTGCTCCCATTTGTTCAGTGCTTGCCCGCAGTTCCAGCTTGTATCCACAACTCTGGTCGTGCCACGTCCTGCCTCATATTCCTCCGACTCCTTGTTGACAAAGTGTGTCTCCTGAATCTGCCTTCCACTGCTGCTCCTCTGGATCCCGGTTCCTTGAGTACCGCCGGAGTCTCCACAGTTGTTCTCTCGCTCCACATGAACCTATTATCAAGGCTGCTCCTTCGTCCTTGCCATTCATGAGTTATACAGCTTTAGTCAAGGTGTGACATTTTCTATTTTGTGTCAAGTAAATTCACATCCATTGACACTTCTAAATTGTGATTGGATTTTACTGAAACTTGTTATTTGTCATTGCTACATAGCATTGTAATGTGTCTAATTCTTCATATATGGCCTTCATTAAATAAGCGACTGTATATCTTGAATAGTCATCTGCTAAAGTCACAAGGTCTCTGTTGCCTCCTAGAGTGGCTAATTCATAGGCTAGATAATTTCATAGATTGAGTGGTCTTTAGACTCTGATCATCATCAGCTTTGTAAACCCTACGGATAGTAAATTTTCCTCATTGTGTAAAACACCGCACAATTTGTGGGTATAAAGTATTTGTTTATATTCCTGAAGGAAAATGTGACAATCTGGAAAACCTAGTGATGGAAGAGATTCCTGGTGGATACAGTGAGAGTTCCAATGAAATATGATCCTAGTTCCAGGAAAAGACAAGGGAGCAGATGTATGATCCTTGTGGGGAACAATCTTTTAATGCATGGCCCTGCTTCGCCCATTATCGAGACAAGGGAGGGCCAATTACTGGCATGATGTATGTATGAATATATACAAATCAGTTATATCAAAGCAGTTCCCAAAGAGGGAGAGTGTTAACTCACCTCCCCAGTGAACCTCACTCACCTTCTCTTTATTATTTTTTTTAAGCACAAACCCTGGTTGCATATTCCGACACCATGGATGCAGGGGCGTATCTATAATGGGTGCAGGGTATGCGGGGAATACGGGCTCCTGGGTCCAGGGGGGCCCACACCGCACACCCTGCACCCATACTTCCAAATACTTACCTCTCCAATGTCCCACGTCGGCTGGTGAGGTGCTACACAGAAACCCTTGAAAAGTGGCCGCAGCGGCCACTTTCACGGTGTTCTGCGCATACGCTGTAGGGAAATCACAGTGAAAATGGCTGCCACGCCATTTTCCCAGTGTACTGCTCATGCACAGTAGACTCCAGGCACAGGCTAGTGCCCAGAGTCTACTGAATGTGTCAGTATGCCATGGCCACCAGAGAGAGAGGAGGGGGCCCCGAATGGTGAGTGAACCTGTCCCCTCCTCTTTAAATACGCCCCTTCATGGATGAGAGCACAAAGTCAAGAATAGAGAATGAAGCAAAGTATTCAAAAAGATAAAACGGCTAAAAAAACAATACTCAAGTAACTAAAATCTATATAATAAGTTGAAAAGTCTGTCTGTCTGTTTGTCTTTTAGGCACGACCAGAGTTTTGTACCTAGCTCCACCAAATGTGGCATGGTGGTATAGTTTGACCAGGATTAGGTTTTTGCCTAAGTTTGAACTTCAACATGGCCAAATACTGTCACACAATCCGAAAAAACTGGGACACTATTAAATGACACAGGTTCAGTGCTCAGCTGAGGGGCTGGCTTTATACATACACTGTCCCACTCTCATCTCTTCCAAAGTGCTGAGTTATATCACTTTCCAACGGCTGCATACATGAAATACAGAGTTAGTCAGTCCTCTGTGTTTGCATGATAATGTTTGACATTAGGCAGTGTCCATTATTAGCATTTCACTCACTGTCTCATCTTACAGCAGCTGCCCCTGGGGAAGAATGCCTGGCAGGCTCATCAGCAGCTCAGCACTTGATACATTCAGACTGTGGCACACAGCATAATCAATCTACAATCTTTGATCCTGGCAAAGCTTAGCATACAGAGATTACAAACAGCAGCAGAGATTGATCACAGCCACACAGTGCCACTGTGGGCATGCCCCTTTCTGTCTTGGAATGGGACTCCAGTCCTGGCATTCCTCCACCTTATGGTAGCCTTGCTAGTCATGGTCTTCAATATTGGTCTGCAGAGTGATTTCAGGTGTGATTCAGCTGCAGACGCAGTGACAGGGATCACACAGATTCCCGATTATCAGGAATCTGTGCATGCACCTGACCTGTACTCCGTATGTGCAGTATGGGTCTGCGATCTTGCACGCATTCCAACAGCAAACTGTCAGTGATTGACAGTCTGCTGCCATTTAGGGTGGGGAGGGGGCATAAACGGCCTCCGTTTCCCGAAATGGAGGCGTGTCATCACCATTGTGGGGGAGTGGAGAGGCCAGGATCTCTGTCTGCCTCTTTTACTTATCTGCGGTGGCTAGTACAATATAAAAGAAAGTATCAACCCTGTAAATGCAGCAGTACATAATAAACATACTATGCATTATATGAAGCTTTACCAAATAGTTTTATCAAATCATGGCAGCCTGGCCCCTCATATAGTGAGTCATAATGTAAGTAAGCCCTGATATGCTCTGGGCAGCTCATGTGTGGGAGCTTAATTTGTGACAGTCAGGAGGTATGCTTTCCAGCCCATCACAGTGCCTCCAATGTGCATTAGGTCCATAAGGTGACAGTCTACAACTTCAATTATAGGTAACCTACAGTATACCAGATAACCAGATATGAGCTATTATCCATATAAACAATCCAGACATATTAAATATTGATTATTGTGAGTTACAACATATTTGTATTATTTTTATCATGTTATAAAAGGAGCCTAAAGGGGCATTTAAACATACATATCATATTTTGATGTGTTGTAGCAGATGATGACCTATAGTTTTGAATATGCATGAAACACGTAGTCTCAGTATGCAATGTTTGATGTGTATCCATTATCATTGACATTGGCAAAAGTTGGGACGCACACTCAATTTACACAGTTTTCATTCTGTAAGAGCTTTATTTCCACTTGCTCCTTAATGACTGTGAATTGGTTGATACTGTATTTTGTGGACATCTCTGTTTATGCTTAGTGCTACTGTATATGATCTTTATTTACTTTTCATTTTATCAGCACCCTATGTGGTATTTCTGTCCGTACTTTTATATATATTTAGACAGCAAAAAAATCAATCTATCTGCTCTTTAATTTCAGGGACTTACAAAACCTTTTGGTACAATATTTGAACATGTCTCCAATCTGTATAACCACACTAACATCTAACCTACAGTAGGCTACACAACCAAGTTAGTAACATCATACATGTGAACATTTAATAAGAAATAGTTCCTGTAATCGGAATTTTTTAACATGCCAATCAGCTACATATAGTGGAGGCAGCAATTTCATGAACCATCAACTTGGAGCTAGTGCCACATGAATACTTGGACAAGAAGTACATTTGTTATTATTCCCTAATACACTCACTGGTCATCTCCAGACTGGATAACTGTAACCTCCTCCTATCTGGCCTCCCTCAACTCCCTTCTCTCCCCTCTCCAGTCTGTCCTCAATGCTGCCGCTCGACTCATCTTTCTCTACAAACGCTCTACATCTGCCTCCCCTCTCCTATAAGCTCTCCACTGGTTCCCCTTCCCCTTCAGAACCCAATTCAAGGTTCTCACACTCGCTTACAAAGCCCTCACACACTCCTCTCCCATTTACATCTCTGACCTCATCTCCCTTCACTCTCCTGTGAGCCCTCTTCGTTCAACAAATGCACTCCACCTCTCCTGCAACTAATTACTTCCTCCCACTCCCGCCTCCCAGACTTTGCCCGTGCTGCTCCCAACCTTTGGAACTCTCTCCCTCTCCCCATCAGATTCTCCACCTCTCTACAATCATTCACACGGGCTCTCAAGACTCACTACTTCATCAATGCTTTCCAGCTCTCATCCTAACTTGCTGCTACATGCTCCCTCCTCCCTGTCTTCCCCATCTGTATCATGCCTGTATGTCTGCCCCTCCCCTTGAGAATGTAAGCTCTTGCGAGCAGGGCCCTCTACCCACTTGTGCTTCTCCTTACTTTATTTTCATCTACTTCTTACCCACCACTAGGACACCTAACACTTGGTTGCTTATGCTCTGTTGCTTATTTGGGTGTTATGGCCACCAATGTATCAATGTATATTATCCATGTCCTTGTCCTGCATTGTATTGTATTGTATTGAACTGTAAGTCAATTTTTTGGTTATGTACTTTGTAAGGCACTGCGGAACACTTGTGGCACCATATAAATAAATTATAATAATAATAATTTGTGATGTCACTGGTTACTATTGATTTAATAGACTGTTGTCTTGTAAAAATTGGTTTAGCCCTAACTGATCAACGCATTTTGCCATCTTCGTCTTAGTGCCTGCATTGGGGGTAGCATTTCCTTGGTGTATAGAGCCTGGAGAGACATAAGAGGGACCAGCAGGGGCGGCAAGAGGAGGCCGAGTGCAGTTAGGGCATGTTTACAAAACTGCACCACAATTAGATGCATATGTAGTCACAAATATGCCTTTCAGGTGGGTGCTTGAGGGATGGAATAAGATGATGACTATATGCAGCATCGTGTTGCCGCTTCTGATTGGCAGATCACATATTGAATTCTCCGACTGATACTATTATATTAATAACGGCTAAACTATATGACGTTCTGCCATCTTTTTGCATTACTTAATTGCCATTTCCATTTAGACAAAAAAGGAAGATTCCTATTTGATTTTTAAAGGGGAAAAACAATAGATGTTTTTATGCAATTTAGCCTTTATAATTAACACTGTTAAGTCCATGTCCATGCTACTGTGGGGCGTCCATATAAACACTTATATATATCTGACATACATTTAACGCAAATGCTGCAGCTTTTCAGCTGGATGCATCGTGATATAGGGGGTCTATGTACTAAGGCCCTGATTCAGACCCACTCGCGAGCGGCTGTCCACTCGCAAGTGGGTCGATGGTCTGCACTGCGCATGCGTGAGACGCGACGAGCGAAGGACTTTCCTTCGCTCGTAGTGTCTGATCAAAGGGGGCGTGCTGTCGATGTTGACTGACAGCACGCCCCCTTTGGTGGGCATGCCGGGGGCGTGCCTGCCAGACGGAGGCGTTCCCAAGGGAACGCCTACCATCAGAAGCCGGCCCCACTGACATCACTAGTGATGTCAGTGGGAGTGATTTTGGCTCTGATAGAGCCAAAATCACTCCTGGCCTTGCGGTTGAGAAACTCAACCGCAGGCTTCTGCTCGCAGTGGCGATGGTCGCGATGGTCAAGACTATACGAGCATCCTGGAAGACGCTCCATATTAATGGAGGTGGGCCCTGATTCAGAGCGAGGCTCTGGTCACAGCGTCCGGCTCTGAATCAGGGCCTAAGCCTGGGAGAGAGATAAAGTAGACAGAGATAAAGTACCAACCAATAAACCTGTAAAGTGACAGTTTGGAGCTGATTGGTTGGTACTTTATCTACATCCACTTTATCTCTCTCCAAGGCTTAGTACATAGACCCCAGTTGGACATATACACATAAATACTCTTTTATAACTTGTGCAATTATCCAATTTGTTTGGGGCTTAAATCGACTTGAGAGCTGCACTGTTTCCCTTCTAGCTCTCCGCAGCTATCAGAAGATACAGCCCATGTTTTCTCTTTGCTGTAAGTTATCCTTTTTGTTGGAATTGCAATATATGTATTGTCTATTGTAATTGCAACTCTTTTATTATTACCATTTTGTAATTAACTATTGTACTCCAGCTGTACATTAATTTTTCTTTCATTAGACTATTTCATATATGCTCTAGAACCAAGGGGTCTATTCATCAATACATAATTACTACTAGTGATAATTATTTTTTTAACTTGCTGCAAGTTTAACCTACATTTCAGAGAGATTCATAATGCGCCCCCCTCCCCGCCACCAATGTCTGTCCCAGCCTCCTATGCATCACTGTCTTCCCCCGGATTGCTCTCACTTCACCTGTATCCCCACAGCAGCGCCATGTAGCCTGGACGGAGGCTGGATGGGAGGAGCAACTTCATCGTGGTGACCCGGAGGCAGCATGGGGGACAATGTGCTGCGGTTACGCCTTAGTTCTCAGCTCCTGGAGTTATGCAGATACAGCAGGAAGGGATCTGAATAGATCCCTCTGCTGGCTGCAGAGACTGCCATGTAACTGGCAGCCTGCAAAGATTATTGGGGACTGAACGCCATCTCAGGTTGGCCTACAGTAACACCACCAAGTTCGCCTTTTTTGAATTTGAGGAATGGCCCTGACACCTAATTTATACACAAGTATGTGAAAGTGATAATTTTCAGCTGCTTTTGTATAAATGACGATGAATATAGAAGCTCATATCTCTTAGGCTAGTCTGTTACTATTTTTGATATTGCTAGAATCATTGTGTGACTACAGTGATTACCTGAGGGCTAGTTGTGTCGCAGAAACTGCGCAATTGTAACCATATTTGGGGACCTGTGGCCGTTTACTGCAGGTGGTTGCAGGATACTATGCTATAAATACATACCTGGACGGGTGTATTGTGTAAGCGGCGAAGTGATATTATAATATAATATTAAGATCTACTCGTGCTATGTCAGTACTTGGAAATCTGTGTGACAGCAGTCATGAGCCCGGACGCTAAATGAGCCCCTATCTCTGTAGCCATATAACGGATTGTTTTGTATTTTTGCTGTGAAAACTGATATGGTATCATTATTGCTGTAGGATATATAAGCACTTACTTTTGCATCCTCCTACCAGAGAGATTTTAAAACCAGCTTTTGTCCCATAAAAGCTGCAATTTATAAGCCCCTGTTGACAGCAGCGTCACTAACCTTAGTGACACCCGGTGCAGCTTGTAGGAGCCACAAAGCCACGCCTCCTTATATGTGCCAATCTTGGGGGCATGACCGCATGTCATGCCCCCCCCCCCATTCTTGGCACAAAGAGGGCTTACCCAGTGCTCCAGCAGCCTCTCTCCTGCCCCTCTCTGAAGTGTGACTGCTGGGTGACACCATCTGAGGGGGTGACACCAAAATAGCAGAGCAGCTCTGCTATTTTGGTGTGACCCCCCTTGGATGGTGTCACTCAGTGCGAACCGCACCTCCCTAGTGATGCCAGTGCCTGTTGAACAGACTGCACCTCCACTGTACTCCCCTCCATGCTTAGTGCACTGGGATCTATTGCTTGGTGCCCACGACAGAGATAGAAGGGACACATGATGCAGCTGTGCCTGATTGTGCTGGGGTTAAGCCAGAGGTTCCCAAACGTGGTCCTCAAGGCTCCCCAACAGTTCAGGTTTAACAGATATCCATGGTTGAGCACAGGCGCTTAAATCAAATTGACTGATGTACTAATTAAGTCACCTGTGCTCAACCATGGATATCGCTAAAACCTGAAATGTTGGGGAACCTTGAGGACCGCGTTTGGGGACCTCTGGGTTCAGCAGAAGAAAATAATTCAGCCAATTGGCAGCATGGAAATCATTCAGGGAATGTTTTCTGCCTTTACCCTGTTGTTGCTTTTTCAACAAACTGGATTTTTGCTAATAGGAGCATATTATATTTGCAGTGTGTTGTGAAACTAAAAACAAACATTAAAGTTTACTGAACTGGTGAATGCAAACAAGCAGGAGAAAATAAGAGATGTCACATGTATTTTATACCAAGATTGTATTTATCATTTTTAAAGATTATTTTTTTACAATTGCAACAAACTATCGCACAAACTACATGTGTAGCAAAACAGAGTCCAAGCAAAGCAAGCGACTACCATAAGAATGAATGTCAAAATATAAGATAAGTAACATGTTTGGACAGGCAGTTATGGCAATAGCCAAGGGGGCTGATGTGTCTGAGCGCACCAGTGTTATGATTTGGGCTCCCAAACTTTGGTTATAATAATGAATGGCTCAGCCTCAGTCAGCATTCCGGCATCAGAGCTGCTCTTACTACAATTGGGGCCGTATTAAATTAGCGATGATAATATTGCAGGTGATAATATCGGTTGATTTTGCAGGATATTATCGCCTGCAATATTATCGTCACTAATTTAATACGGCCCTAATTGTAGTAAGAGCAGCTCTGAGATGCCGGGATGCGCATTTCCGTTTTTTGCCAAAAACAGGCAAAATCGGGTAGGTGCGATAAATTATCAGACGAAAACAGGCGAAAATGTCAGGACATCTAAGAAAGAGGTCTGTACCCACAAAAAAGGCTAACGTCCATAGGAAATACATTTAGAAGTGTATTATTGGCCGTAATAAAAGTATTTAGGGTACTTAAATTGCATCGGTTGGCTGTAATTTGCGTATATGGAGAAATGTTGAAAAATTATAAAAGCATTTTTTTTTTCTGGGAAATTACTGCTGCACGTAAATTGGGGTGACGTAAAACTGGGTGCAAGTCTATTTTGGTGTCATAAAAGCGCACTTTTAAAAAAAGAAAAAATAAACACCAGCTGAGCCGCGTGCAATGTTTAAAACACCTGCCGCATCCATACAGAGCCCCCCAAAATACCAGACCCATTTTAGCAGTCTCAGCCATGTATGTTTATTGCATCAAGTCGTTGATTCCAGTTTACCTGTATATAACACAACACTGCTCTTTGGTTACAATTCTGTGTTGCATCTCTGTTAAATTCATTAACATGAACAGCTTTGTCATTTATTACATAAATGCATTTATTAAACATTGCAGGAGAATAGGAAGAACCTGAATAAGTAAAGGTACATGAATGTGCATCAGGACAGGCCTGGGAAACCAGGGACTACCTGGAACCTTACATGCACTTTTTTTATTTACAGCAAACACATAAATTGGTCACAGCATCTCCCAGGCACGCCATCTGTTTCCTGAATCATGATCTTTCTTCTTCCTTTTGGACATTTATTATTGCATACATCAAAGTCACAAGTGCAGTTACTGGGTATGGTGGGACAGCACTCTCCGTAGGGTGTATGGGGTTTAGTGACCACTGAATCAGGGGGACATTTAAGTACTTCAGGCTCCGGACAAGTCACATTGGCACATAACCGCTCAACTGTAAAGACAGAATAGGCAAAATTACATCACTGACACTATTTACTGTATGCAGACAAAACACCAATCATTATCAACAGATTGGATAGAGAGAGAGATAGAAAGAGAGAGAGTGAGAGTGTGTGTGTGAGAGAGAGAGATCATAGAATCATTTTGTTTAACAAAATTGTCTCTAAATTTTAGACTTTTGCAGATACAACCACCAAACACCCTTGTGGCATACTTTCTACAAAGGAAATTAAATATGTTCCCACAAATGTGTTGCACTTGTAGGTTGCTTTGCTTTCACCCTTCTGTCCACGTCATCCCTAACCATCTCGATGAGGCGTCTGGAGACTGTACTGACCATTCCATGATTTTAAAACTATTGGGCGGGATGTGCTAAGGTTGCGGTGACCATTCCGCCAGTCACCGCAACCTTACTAATTGCATATGTACTAACATATGCGATTAGTATCGCAAAGGACAGCTATTGTGATTAGAGCTGCCCTTTGCGAAATAGCCGATGCCGGGTGACGGGGTCTCCGTGGAACCCCGTCCCCTCCAAGCTTCCTGCTTGTCACCTGTGCAGGAAACCCAGGGCTCCTCCTCCCTGCACCCCGAAGTAGATTAGGAGGAGAAGGAGGCGGATTACCCAGGAGGAGCGCGGGCCAGTGACATTGGAGTGCAGGTGAGTGGGGGCCAGCACTGGGTGACGTCGGGGCAGCAAGGCGGAGGTGAACCGTCGGGAGCAGGGTGCAGTAAGAAGCCCATAGGCATCTATAGGGTTACGCCAGGTTTTTCTGGCGTTACCCTCCGTGCCGAAAAAAGGGTGGCCCGGGCTTAGTACTTATGGAAATGCGGTAAAAACGCATTTCCATATATAAGTTCCATATGGGGTTTTTACCACATTTTTCCTTTAGTACATCCCGCCCCCTGTCTTGTTCCTTAATTTGAAGGTATTTCTAACATGGTCTGGAGGTATTTACTAAGCTGCTGCTTAGTAACTAAACCCCGCACACTGTGGAACCATGTTTTCAACTACTTGACAGTGTACAAAAACAAAACATGATAAACCAAAGATATTTAAATATCTATCCAGTCTGAAGTGGTCCATTCAGGGGAGTTTCTAGAGAGGAGGGGGCCCGTGTGCAGTCTCCGTCATGGGCCCCCTCCTCTCAGTCCAGCGGCCGGCAGCGCACTGAGCATAGCGCAGCCAGCGCCGCACTTATAGACTCTGGGCACTAGAGTTTGCCCAGAGTCTATAGCGCATGAGCAGGTCACCGGGAAAATGGCAGTGGCTGCCATTTTCCAGCCATTTTTATAGCGCTGATACAGGCGCCGATGTGGGACTCCGAAGAGTTAAGTATAATATGGGTGCAGTGTGTACGGTGCAGACCACCCCCTGGACCTAGGGGCCTGTGTGCACCGCACACCCTGCACCCATGTGTGTCACCCAAGGTGAACAAATGTACACGGGAGACACCCGGGCCGCAGCTACCCACTTCCCCAGTAAAGTAGGCGGCACAGATGATTGCGCTGAATCGCGTCATCGTGGTTCCGCCCCTCCCTCTCCAAAATGCCGGTAATCTCTGTATTGCATAGCGGTAGAGAGGCTACAATGATGCAAATGCATCGTCAAGCCCCCAGATTTGCCCACCTTTCCCGAAGCCCGCCCATTGCCGCCCCCAGACCCGCCTCCTCCCCTGAGCCCCAGCCCCCCACAGTGCCGACCTGGCTGCCTCTTCCAGGAGGCAGCCAAAGGGTTGGTAAGTATGAGCTGCTTCCTCTCAAACCCTGCACCTCTGAGAAGTAGGACAACACCGAAAACTATTTTCACTTAACAGTTGTACAATACTTTACATTAGAAAAACAATAGTCATACTTAGCGTTTGGTAACATTTTGTGCCGTCACTGAACTCAAAAGTGCGATCACATCCGCCACTTGTACAGACACATGTGTTATTCACAATGTCACAGCCACTGCGGGTACAGGGTGTTTGGTAAAGATGGTCATAATCAGCTTAAAAAAACAAAAGAGGGGAAACAAATTAGAGAAGATTCTTATATACTCATATCCATCCATCTGTCTATCTTTATGCCTGTCTATCTGTTCCCTCCTATGTCTTTTTGTAGTTAACAAAGTACGAAAACCTTGGTGTACAGAATGTACCCACCCCTAATCTCCCAGTAAGTGTTATACCTTTGTATATCAGTGCCTCCATACGAGTATTGGTACGTGCTAATGGGCCTACTTGGGAAAACCAGCTTACAATGTAGGAGTGTTGGTAATTATACTTTGACAGCTATATGACACCGGCCCTTGTGTATATAGAAGTCACCACTTATACCATATTCCGGATATGGTTCATCCAATGGTAAGTTTTATTTCTTTACTACCATTAGGCAGATTTCTCCAAAAAATTGCATAAGAAAACAGTCATATTACATAGCTAAATAACACTTCATGTATGTAATTACCCTAAAACCCTAGTATCAACCTAGAGAATCAGAGACACAAAGTGTCCCTATATGATGTCTAATAACTAAGCTATGAAATACAATTAATTAGACATTGTTACAGGTCGCGGTCACGACTTGTCTCCTTTGAGCAGTTCACCTGGTCGGGATGGTGTTATTCCGCTTCCCTCAGTTGCTAGGCGATCGGCACGCCTCAGCATACCTCCCAACATGACCCCCTCCAGGAGGGACACAATGCTCTGGTCCTGGACTTCCCTGGTTATTTATGATTGGTGGCGGCTCCATGGGCGGGGCTGCAGTACAGTCCAAGATTCAAATAGGGGAGTCACACCAACTGCCAGTGAGTCCCAGCCAGTGATGTTGGGCAGTGTGTGAAATGACAGTTGGTGTGACTCCTCTATTTGAATTTTGAACTGCGCTGCAGCCGCACCTCTTACCAGGGAAGTCCAGGACCAGAGCATTGTGTCCCTCCTGGAGAGGGTCATGTTGGGAGGTATGCCTCAGGAGGTGATGTGTCATCCACAGCATGGCATGATTGGTCTATCATCCTATTTGTACAGTCTTACCTTTTTTCCGCCTCCCCGACTATAGAGTTCCTGTAGGTCCACTCGGCTTAACCGCACCAGCACCTCCCATGCTTTAACCTGCTAACCTGCCTTTCCTACGGCTCCCAGGCCACACCCATAGGCAGACACAGAGGGGGTTTCCATCTGCCTGGAAACCCCCCTCCCCAGCCCACACCATGACCACAATAGAAATAGTAATATAATAGACTGTTACTAGTGCTGCATGCTCTTCTCAGTATAACAAATGAAATAATTAGCACCACCTGTGGATCTTTTAACATATATCAGCCAGTGATAAATAACCTGTGCACCAACTATGAGATCTGGAAAACATGTACTGTTATGGATGCACTGCTCTAGAGCCCAATATGTACATATATGTCCAGGGCAGTGCTAGGTCCTTCTGCTGCTCCTCCCGGCTCCCAGACTTGCTCCAATGCTCTGGAATGGTGCCCACATCTAAAATAAATACATTCATCTCAGGCAGGATGGCCATACTGCTGCATATAAAGGGTTACTGTGATCGCTGGTCCTGTATATGCTGGAATTATCACACACAATACAGCATGTATGATGCATATTAAAGCTGTATAAGTACTAATTATGCCCTCTTCTAGGACTGGCCACACTCGCTCTAAAATCAAGCATTTGGAAACCCCCCTCTAGAGATCCTGCATTTGCCACTGACACCAGCAGCGTCTGTGCTGTCACCGACTCACCTGTCTCTCTTACGGCTCCCTGGCTACATCAGCAGCTCCCATGCTGCTGCCAGCTTTAAGTTTTGAAACACTGTTTTGTACACCAACTTGTACATTAAATTGCGTACCGACTCTCAAAGCCGAAGTACACAGGATTGTACTTTTAATTGTACACAAACTTGTACACTAAATTGCATACTGGCTCTCAAAGCCTCATCAATTGCTTTCTCTCTTCTACAATCGGCTCCAGGCATCACCATCAGTTCTCAAGTCGCATCCATTGGGTGCTTCCTTCTGCCACCGGCTCCAAGCCGCACCATCGGCTCTCAAAGCCTCATCAATTGCTTTATTTTTTCTACAATCGGCTTCAAGCCACACCATCGGCTCTCAAAGCCGTATCAATTGAGTACAGCCTTTTATTACCGGCTCCAAGCCACAACATTGGCTACCAAAGCCGCATCAATTGAGTTCTGTCTTCTACAATCAACTCCTAGCCGCCCCATCGGTTCATCAGCCATATCATAGACTCTCAAGTCTCCTGGATACCAGTTTATGTTCCTGTCTTTCCTCTCTCCATTGAATCCCATTGTATTTCTGTGTGATCTTCTATTACCTCGAGTTTTAGGACCAGGCGGCCACCTAAGTACCAGTGAACGTATCTTAGTTCTAAGGGAACAACGGGCGGTTGTTATTGGTGGAAGACCTCGTTAGTCTGGGTTTTAGGCGGTTCATACGGAGCAGGCTATGGGATTCATAACAGACATTCACTAACATTATACAATAAAGTGCATATAACTATTTACTTTGTGTTTACTGGTACCAGAATTACTTATCAATACTATAGGTGTAGTCCTCATATATGTGCATATATATTTTTAATTAAAATTAAAAATTGAGGTTCAGTTCAAAATGGGTTGGTTTTGGTGGGTTAGAGGTATAGGGCTTGATTCACTATGGAACGCAATTGCGATGGCGGCTCCGATTACGCACGCAGTCTGACTGCAATGATATGCTAACACACTGTGATCGCTATGCCATCACAGCACTACATAGGGATGCCCACCTTACCTTACACATATTCGTATTGTTTAGCAAGACGCGAAACCATCGGTAACATCGAGTACCATCGTAGCCTCACGCACACTTGCACAAGCCCAGACCTTACTCAGAAATTGCTAACCTCATCGCATGCACTGAGTACTTGAGCTGCGTATGGCATTGCAGTGGATAATTTATGCACGCCCCTGTAACGGCATTCAAACACCCTGGCACGCCTGCATTTTGCTGACCACCCCCTGTCACCTCCCACAAACAGCACTTCCTGTCAATCACAGTCCCGATCTCAGTGGCTAGTTCACGCACGCGCACTGCAATGTATACGCATGTGCAGAATGCAACAATCGGGCGAATGCATGCGTAATCGCACTTACGATCCGTAGTGAATCAGGCCCATAGATTGAATATATATATATATATATATATATATATATATATATACAGGTTATACTCCCAAAGAAGTCTCATTAATATAGCTGATCTCTCTGTTAATTTGTGCATCGGCTCTATTAGTAAATGGAGCCGATACTATCCTGCATCATTCAAGTAACGCTTGCAGTGTGTGCAGTGCAGCCAATATTTATCTTACCCTATGGATCCCTTCAGCTGTTACTCTGCCAGCTCTTCTCACTGGAGCTGTCATTGGTGGCCAGCGGGGAATTTTGCACTGTGTACTGGGGTGGAGCTTCCAGTACTTCAGCTGGCTTCTTAATCACTGCCCACCATGGAGCTGATGCAGACACTGACCTGCTGGCTACTCGGCTCCTCTCTCCCCCAGCTGCTCTGGCCGGACTGTCCTCAGCTGGTCCCTAATTAAGAGGTAGGACCCAGACCCTCTCGGGCTACTTGCTACCCTGTGCCTAACTGCTGCTGTTTACAGCTCTGTCTATAGCTCAGCCACAGAAGTGCACTGGATAGGAGCAAACAGCAGTCTGGGTGTTAGCTGTGCTGACAGCTCTTATATACCACTCTTTAATGAAGCTTGGGGAGAAATAAAATTGGAGATAAATAGCACTAACCAATTAGTTTCTAACTGTAACTTTACAGGCTGCGTTTGAAAAATGACAGTTAGGAGCTGATTGGTTGGTGCTATTTATCTCCAATTTTATCTCTCTCCATGCTTTATTAAATCTCCCCCTAAAACTGGCTCCTCTTTCTCTGACAGGACCAAATCACTCCCAGCTGTATCACTACGCTCTTCTGCAACTGTCACCAATGTCTGTGAAATGTACTGTACGAGGTATATGTGCAACTTGCAGCACTATTACCTACACCTGACACAGTAATACAATGGGCATCCAACACTCTTGCCCAAATATACTTACTGTAACACATCAACAAAATAGTTGCATAAAAACATATTTTAAGGGTTAGTTACAATCATATTTTACCTCATAACTTTAAATATATTTATTAACAATTTACCCTATACATAACACATGTTTAACTCATCCTAGTAACCCCTACCAACGATTACATAAATATAAAACTCACAAAGATTCATGGAAATCCTGTAAGAGAGGTTGAGGGGAAGGGGGGAGGTGCCCATTTTAAATCTGCACCGCCTGCAGTGCAACATGGTTTTAACAAAGTTACTTGCTCCTTTTTGCTTTGCTCGCAATCAACCCCTTAGTGAGGCACAGACTACTCTGCTTTACAAATTGGTAATATAGGCCAGTATCAAACGAGTTCAGGATGTTCTGATTCAGAGTAGTAGACCCGGGTCCAACAATTTCTTTAAGTGCACCAACGATAGATTAAAACTAATGTGGACTTAATATACTGTAACTTAAGTTAAGTAGTCTTATGTATATGTATGATAGACAGACAAGACAGACAGACAGATAGATAGATAGATAGATAGATAGATAGATAGATAGATAGATAGATAGATAGATAGATAGATATGAGATTGATAGATTGATAGATAATGAGATAGCTAGATAGATATGAGATAGATAGATGGATAGATAGATAGATAGAGTAGATATGAGATAGATAGATAGATAGATAGATATGAGATAGATTGATAGATAGATAGATAGATAGATAGATAAATAGATATGAGATAGACAAACAGATACTGGACACTGCTTAGACCACTACTGCCAGGCTTAGTGCTGTGCAGAAATCACACTGTTATGGCATTTGCCTAAAGTCACATGCGATAAAAATGTGATAATAATGCAAAGAATACAGGATGAATGAATAGAAATGTAAAGATATGGGGGCATATGTATTATTATTATTTACAAAAGAGAGCTGTAATTTTCAGACTTTAAATGCTCTTTTTTGTAAATAATGATACATATGCCCCAATATCTTTACATTTCTATTCATTCCCTCCCCCACTGAAAAGAAGAGAAAGGCTCGGGTCTAGCCGCCACCAAGAAGAGAGATGTCCAGAAAAGCCAGTAATTTAGTGTCATGTGACCTTATCACCTAACGCCAATACAGGTGTTATATACATAAAAGCAAACAACACATAAACGTGCAGATATACATACGACTATCATAGCGGGGGTCACAATATAAGGCTGAATACTGGAAGAAATCATAAATGCAGGTGCGTTTGTCTATACAGTCGCACATTCCCATTGCCTTGTAACACGCTTTTTTTTGCTGTGGGCAGTTCTCATCATCATCTTCAAAATATTCGTTATAACCGTAGCCTGATACATCTGTAAACAAAAGAGAAGATGTAAAATTACTGTTTACCTGTGTTAGTTTACTTTGTATACATATATATTACAAAACAAAAGTGAGTTGTCACTAATTATAAAGGAAATCTTGACATTTTATTTAGGTGAGAATACCTTTATGTCATTGGCTGACATTTATACTATTGGTTGGCAGTTTCACTACAAATATATCTGGGACAGTGGGCCTGATTCAGAGCTGAACGCTCTGACCAGAGCGCTCGCTCTGAATCAGTGCCTTCCTACCTGAAAATGGAGCGGCCTCCTGGCCGCTCGCATAGCTGTGGATAACCATCGCGACCATCGGGCTTGCGACAAGACCCTGCGGTAGGGTCTCGCTGCTGCAAGCCCAGGAGTGATTTTGGCTCTATCAGAGCCAAAATCACTCCCACTGACATCATTACTGATGTCAGTGGGGCCGGCTTCAGTCGGCAGGCGTTCCCATTGGAACGCCTCCGTCTGGCAGCCACGCCCCCGGCAACCCACCAAAGGGGGCGTGCTGTCAATCAACATCGACAGCACGCCCCCTTTGGTGCAAGACCCGGAGCGACGGAGAGCCCGTCGCTATCCGGGTCTCGCGCATGCGCACGATGGAGCTCCCTCCGTCGTGCGCATGCGCAGTGAGACAACATCGACCCGCTTGCGAGCGTCCTTTACTTGCGAGCGGGTCTGAATGACCCCCAGTGAGCAGAGTCAGTACAAGGTTTCTAGCTGTTTCAGGCTACCACCGCTGTTAACCCAATACCCAGGGGCGCAGAGAGGGGGAGGGGAGCGGGTACAAATTACCCAGGCCCGGGCTTGCTGGAGGGGCCCGGCTGGGCCCCGGTCCGGTACCGCTCCCCCCTCCCTCTTTCAACACAGCAGCCCAGCACACGCTGCTCTGTGCTGAGTTACACTGGGAGACTGCTCGCGGCTGCTATGAATGAAGCAACCACAGCAGTCTCCTATGCCTGTGGGGGGAGTGATCAAGCTGATCATGCCCCCCACTGGTTATGCGCCAGGCTCAGAGCGCACCCCTTGCCAGCGCGCAGCGCCACTTCACGGCGCTACAAAACTTGTTTGTTCTCTCGAAGGGGGCATGGCCACGCCTCCAGCGATTAGGCCACGCCCCCCTTTACCCGGGCCAGCTCTCGGCGGGCCTGCCAATACTACCAAACCTTCACACACACTTCATTTTGATATTAAAAATTCCAACAAGAATGACACAATGCTCCTTATTAAAGTTAATATAAACAACGAGAATAAATATTAATTGAAGCAGGAATGCAATAAACTATAAACTGGGTTCACAGGAGACAAAAACTCTTTACTAAAGTGAGAGTTTTTAGAAGTGAGTTTTAGAAGTAATGTTGTCCTTATCAACCAATAAGATTCTATTTAACATTTAACTAGCATCTTCTAGAAGTTGATAGCTAGAATCTGATTGGTTGCTATGGGCAACATCACTTTTAAAACGCACTTCTAAAAATTCTCACTTTAGTAAATTTGCCCCAAGGCCAGGCAGTGGTACTGTGTTAAACAATAACACACAGTAGGTACCATGCACCGCGTTAATATCGGCACTGTGCGTCATAGGGGTAAATTTACTAAGATTCGTGTTGGTCCTGATTTGTCCCGTTTTTCAATTCGGATAGGATCGATTAAGAACCGCCGTTTTTTTCACCTAAAAAATCGTGAATTTGCCAAGCTCCCGATTTTTACAGGATCATTTTGTTTGATGACATATTTGATCTCCTGTCCGTGTTGAAGCCCCGATTTCCCTGCCTGACTTTTTCTCCCAAACAAGCAGCCTGCACATATCAGTGAAATATGTGCAGGCTGCTTGTTTGTCTTTATATATTTTAAGGGTTAATTTTTTTTTTTTAATTGACGCGGGGTCCCCCCCCCCAGAAAGGCTAACCAGTCCCGGACTGGTCAGCCAGTCCTGGTTCATAAAATTACAAAACTAGTAGGGTTCCCCCATAATTTAAGAATCAGCACCTGGCTGCAGGGCCGATGCTGGTTTTAAATATAGGTTGAAAAAAATGCGTAGGGGTCCCCCTATATTTAAAACTAGCACTGGACCCAAACTGACCGGGGTGTAATGTCACAGCCGGGAGACCCTATCACCGGGTCTCCAGTGCCAAAGCATTCTCACCCCAAGCCAGTCAGGCCAAATCTGGGATCTCAGGGGAGGTGGAAACCCCCCAAAAAAGGGGTCACCCCTCTCTCAAAACCCCAGGCTTCGTCTGAAGCCCAGGGCTTTTCCCCGCACCCCTGGAACAGTGGGTACAGGGGTAATAAAGTGTTAAATAGTATTAAACTATTGTATTTTACAGTGGAAGTACAGGTGCCAGCATGCCTGCCCTTTGGCACTCATGGAACTACAAGTGCCAGCAGGCGGCCGGCACCCGTAACCCCACTGTAAAATAAATTGTTAAAAAAAGACACAACACACACACCATAGATAGTACAAGTTTATTACACACATACTTACCTGCTGCCAGATGTTTCTGTCCCCGTAGAACCAAGCTTCAGACCAAGCATTGGGTTTCAGGAGAGAGGGGACCCCTTTTTGTGTGGTCCTCTCTCCCCTGAGATCCACGGCTTGGCCTTACCGCCTTGGAGTGAGAATGCTTTGGCCCTAGAGATCCAGTAATAGGGTCTCCGGGCTGTGGCATTACACCCTGGACAGTTTGGGTGTGATGCTGGTTTTAAATATAGGGGGACCCCTACACATTTTTCCCAGTATATTTAAAACCAACGCTGGCCCTGCAGCCAGGTGCTGGTACTTTAATTACGGTGGAACCCTACATATTTTGTTCCCAGTAATTTTAGGAACCAGGACTTGCTGACCAGTCCGGGGCTGGTTAGCCTTTTGGGGGGGACCCTGCGTAAATTTTTCCTAAAAATGAACCCTAAAAACAAAAGAAACACTAGTAAACATACACAAATCTCACTGATTTGTGTATGTTTGATGGCAACTCGCAGCTCGTGAGGTGGTGCATTTGAAACTTCTATTGACTCCCCGATTTGGCTGTAAAACAGACGAATATAGTAAAACGAATAATGGTAAATTCCCGATTTAGGCAGAAGTGAATGAAAAGTACTTCCGATTTGAGCTGATGGTGAATGCATTTCTATTGGTAAAAACCGAATTTGCGGCATTAACTCACCCAAGTTCAATCACAAAAGATGAACAAATCATCCGACTTTAATGATAGTAAATTCCCAATTTGCAAAAAAGTTATTGTTTCACCCGAGATAGCAATATCGGATCAACACGAATCTTAATAAGTTTACCCCATAGTGTAAAGTTGTTGTTAATATCAGCACTGTGAGATGCAGTGTGAAGTTGTTGGTTTTTTTTTTTAAATAAAAAAATAATTAGTATTTTTATAAAACTTGTGTGTGTTCAGGCAGGTCAGGCAGTGGTACTGTGTTAAACAATAATGCTCAGTACCACTGCATTAATTATATAAGCGCTGTGAGTCAATATGGACCACGATCAGTCGATAGAAGAGCAGGAGCAGCAAAAAAGTATAGTACTAATGCTGCAGCTGCTCACAGTCATGATGATACTAGTCCTTCAACATCTGCTTAAGGGCATAGAGGGTTTAAGACAGGGCATCAGAAATCAAGCCTATATTTCACAATGTTAAAAAAACAGTCACCTAATAATAAAGGGAAAGTTTACTGCTGAAATACATAAAATTGTGAAGATGCCATACACCACAACCAATGGCAAGGAAAGGCTTAGGCCTTGACTTTTATTTGCAAACGGTGGTTCTAGAACTGCAGTCAGTCAGGCATCTTCTTCTGTAACCTCACATTATGATGCAACACCTTCTCACTCAGGGGGTCATTCAGACCCGCTTGCGAGCGTCCTTCGCTTGGTCGATGTTGGGCGAATGCGCACTATGGAGGGAGCTCCGTCGTGCGCATGCGCAAGACCCGGCGAGCGATGAGGAATACGTCGCTCGGGGTCTCGCACCAAAGGGGGCGTGCTTTTATGACTGACAGCACGCCCCCTTTGGTGGGCGTGCTGGGGGCGTGGCTGCCAGACGGAGGCGTTCCTATGGGAACGGCTACCATCTGAGTCCGGCCCCACTGGCATCAGTAATGATGTCAGTGGGAGTGATTCTGGCTCTGATAGAGCCAAAATCACTCCTGGGCTTGCGGCAGCGAGACCCTACCACAGGGTCTCGTCGCAAGCCCGATGGTCGCAATGGTCTTTGACCATCGCGACCATCATCATGGACGCTCGCATAAGCTGTGGGTGGTAACCCACAGCAATGCGAGCGTCCAAAAGGCCGCTCCACATTTAAATAGGACGGCCCTGATTCAGAGCGAGCGCTCTGGTCAGAACGTTCAGCTCTGAATCAGGCCCTCAGTTTCTAGAAGAGGTGCTAAATATAAAACAAGCAAATCAGTGCAAAAAAAAAATCCTCTAAGGCTGAAGAACAAACTATGTGTTCAGAAACATCACACTGAGGAAATTCTAAGGGTGTCCACAAGTGCTATGTATGCAGGGCCAGATTAACAACGGGGCGGATAGAGCTGCAGCTCCAGGCCTTCAAATAAAAATAGGCCCATCAACATGACAGAATGATTACCAGCTGCCTAACTGGCCATAAATTTTAAGTATTTAAATAGTTTTTCTAGCAGCCAGTCCCCCCCAAAAAAAAAAAATTATGCAATTTTTCTATTTCTATGTAGTTAGGCAGACATTGTGGTCATAGTTTAGAGGGTGTATTCACCAAGGTGACTCTGACCACACCCACACAGCACCGTTCACAGCTCTTCCCCTTCTCAGTATAGGCCCTTGAACATTTTCAGCTCCAGGCCCATGTGGGCCTTAATCCGGCCCCTGTATGTATGAGTCTGGCATTTCTGATATACTCATAGGGAAGCCACCATTTTTGCACCCTCTGCAAATATGGGGATGAGCAGTACAAGTTAAGATGGTGACATAATAGAAATTGAGGATGCTAGTGCGGAAGTGCAACAGGAAAATGAGGGCAGAGGCGTCACTAGAGTTGGTGTCACCCGGTGCTGTAACGCACAGTGACACACCCCCCCTCCACCAAAAAAACAAAACGGGACCATGGTGCGCAGCTCCACAAACATGCCCCCATTACCAGTCCAGCAGTCACACTGTGCTCCTCCCAGAATGCCAGGCAAACTGGCGGGCATGATATCATGCCCGGCATTCTGGGTAGCAGTGCTTAAAGTGGTCCTAGAAATGTGATAGAACTCCCCACCCCCTTCCTCTGCAATTTTTCAATAAAAGGACAGCGTGCGCCTAAGGCGCGCAGCACACAAAAAAGGCGTGATCTCAAAAAGGGGTGTGGTCACACAATAGTATTTCCAATACAAATTACGCCACACAATAGCAAAATTTTATTCACAATACACATTACATAGTGTCCCTAATACACATTATACCATATAGTAGTGTCCCTTATTCATGTTATGAAACACAGTAGTGCCCCTTTTACACAATGCCCATATTAGTGCCCCTTATGCACAATGCCCGCAGCAGTGGTGCCCCTTACACAATGCCCCTAGTAGTGGTGCATCCTATGCAGTGCACCCAGTAGTAGTGCCCCTTTTGCAGTGCCTACAGTAGAGGTGCCCCTTATGCAGTGCCCCATATGCAATGTCCCCATTAGTAGTGCCTCCATTAGTAGTGCACCCTGTAGTAGTGCACCCCATAGTAGTGCCCCCAGTAGTAATGTTCCCTGTAGTAGTAGTACTCCCAATTGTAATGCCCCATTAGTAGTGCCCCCAGTGGTAATGCCCCCTATAGCAGTACCCTCTGTAGTAGTGCCCCCTGTAGTAATGCCCCCTGTATTAGCACCCCCTGTAGTAATGCCCCCAGTAGTAATGCCACCATTAGTAGTACCCCATTGGTAATGCCCCCCTATAGTAGTGCCCCCTGTAGTAATGTCCCTTGTAGTAATGCCCCCATTAGTAGTGCCCCCAGTGGTAATCCGGCTCCCCGGAACTATGGGAGAGACGTCATGACGCTTCTCCCATAGTGCTTACCTGCAGAAACTGGAAGCCAGAGATCAGGAGTGAGCTCCAGCTGCCGCTGCGGGGAAGGAGCTGGGCACCTGCTGGTAACAAAATCTCAGCAGGTGCCTGGCAAATGGAGCCTCCTTGTGGTGGCCAGGTAGGGTGGGCTGGAAGCAGAACTGGTTCCGCCTCCAAATGAAGGGGGGGCGGGCAGAAGTGTGGTGGCACGGTGGGTGACACCCATGGTGGCCCGCACCCCCTTTGTGATGCCCAAACTGTCACTTAAGTTATTGGTTTATTAAACTTTGCATGTCCTTTTTAATATCCAACATAAGAATGGGTGGGAGGGCCCAAGGGCAATTCCATCTTGCACCACTTTTCTTTTCATAATGGGCTGTATTTAGTGGGGCATTGGGGACAACTTGTTTTTCATAGACAAACATTTTTATTGGTTATTGCTCTATTTCTAATTAGAAAACAAAACCAAATATTAGGAGGCTGGCCATACTACCCCCCCCTTTTCCTCCTAAATTTTCTTCATAAATCAAACAATTAAATAACTAACTAATCAATCCTTCCTTTACCTGCCTTCCACTTCATACATACTCCACCTCCATTTCCCTGTACTGCCCTCTGACCTCTGATCTAGTTCTTGATTAATGAAAACATTCTTGGTTTTTATGGGGGTGTATAGTTTATTAATCTGTCATCCTGTCTGCCACTGCAGTGTGGCAATGTTTCATAAATGTGCAGTAGTCTATTAAACTGCCGTGTGTTTGTGCCGCTGCTCTGTTGATTAGTTTAGCCAGCCAGCCTTTGGGTAATATTGGTGAATAATATTGTGAACTGTTAGGTGGTCAAAATTGACTGGAACAGACTGGACATTAATGTTATTGAGGTTAATAATACTGTAGGAACAAAAACAAGCCGCCAATTACATGATTTTAGCTGTTTTTATGAATTTTTAAAAATACATATCCAAAACACAAACCAAAACATGGGGGTCCTTGCACATCTCTACTTATTACCATATCATTATTGCAGCAGGAGAAATACATTACATTGTACTATATACTTACATTTGCATACTCCTACCACAGGGATTTCAACCAATCCTTTTCCAGCAATAGGTGCACATTTTAAGTTCTTGTCACAATAGCCATGTTCCCAGTCTGGCCCTCCACATAGTTCCCCTTTTTGCTTAGCACAATGTACACAGCACCCACATGGATCTATAGCTTTGTTTCCTGGACAGGGCGATACATATGGCTGACATTTTCTGTTCTCACATGCGGTGCAGTTGTAGGCAGATAGCGCTGGTATTAAGCAGGGTAAAATAATGAACAAAAGCAAAAAAAATCTCATTGTCGTCGAATTTACAGCAAAAAAAAAATTGTTTTCCGATCGCACTCCGTTTCTCCTTTACTCCCAAACACCTGGACATAACAGCATTTTATATATGCAGAGTGTGTTGGGACAAGTAAAGTAAACATTATAGGGCACTGACCTGCTGCATGCAAACAAGGAGCTAAGCACACCAGTCTCATGTATTTACAAATGGCAAACTATCACAAAAAGTGATATGCATTATAAAACACAGAGCAGGAATAAACCAGTGGACCTCAAATCATGAAGATTAGGAAATAAGATACATCTTTGAAGGTAACTGGAATTTGGTGATATACAGTATGTTTAATTGAAATACATAGTAACTACATTATTATGACCTGAACCATGAGAGTAAGGCAGAGAAGATGCTTCGATATTCCTCAAAGAAAAATTTGGAATGAGGGCCAAGCAGTGCTGGTACAGCCCTCCCAATGCCCTTCTTGCCTCTGGGGGCTGATATTGAAGGCCAGGGGTCTTCAACCTTGGCCCTCCAACTGCTGTGGAACTATACATCCCAGCATGCACTGCCATAGTTTTAGCATGCTGTTATATCAAAAAGGTGGCAGTGCATGCTGGGATGTGTAGTTCCACAGCAGCTGGAGGGCCAAAGTTGAAGACCCCTGCTGTAGGCCATCATTGTCAAACTCCCTCAACACCAGGCTAGGGATGGTAACTGAATAATGTTTCATTGGTACCTGGTTCTGATGGCTAACCCTGCAATTGTGCGAATCCAATTATTCCTCGTCATCGCAAGTTTTTTTTCCAAGGTTCTACCGATGTTTTGGGTGGCAGAAGTTATGTACCTCTTCAGTTATATATCCCTGTATTTAAAACACACATTGGTCAGCATGCCATACACAGGAGTCGAACTCAGCCTTACGCACTACAGTCAGACATCTAAAACATGAGCTATTCAGATCGTGTCAGCTCATAGTAGCCTGTGGAATACTCGATCGCATTTTCTACTAGAGAGGGATAGCACTAGCTATCGCTATACTTCTAGTCCTACACCCAGGATAGGGTTTTATTGGAGGCTTCGTCTTGGCACCCCAATAGTAATTATCATTACTGCATTGCAAGTTGAAGTCGAAATATAACACCACAAGTGCATTTTAACTATGCCCCTTACTACTTGGGCTGAGTAACTCGAACTGTGTATGACTTCTATAACATCAACGATGGGCCTAATTCAGAGATGTCAGCAGATTTGCGCATGCGCAGATGCCACACTGCGCATGTGTAGATCTGTTTCTGCGACACCAATAGCAGTGCCCCAAAAGTCAAAGGATGGACAAGTTGCTGGCATTTGAAACGGCGATGGGCTGGCTACAGAATGATCCAGAAAACAGGGGGACGGGGCTTTGGCCCTATTTTCTGGGCGTGACGAAGCCACTGCCTGCGTATTTGTACGCAGCTTCATTGGCCCCGACAGCGTGACTTTCCCGGACATCCTGTGTAATCCGAGGTGTACTCAGATGTCCGCTGGTCACACAGTGGATTTCATGGCGGCATCTCCGTACACCGCAGCGGACCAGAGAAGACGGCAGTAGGCATTTTTTTACTTAAGACGCCACCCGCGGCTTTTGCATATCTTAGCCACTGTGTCTTCGTCTTGCATCCATCTCTGAATCAGACCCCATATATTTACTAAGCAACCATTTTGTAAACCTCCACCAGTCGCATTGGAGCCGGGGGCGCCGAGAGGGGGGGGGAGTGGGCACTAATTACCCGGGCTTGCTGGAGGGGCCCGGCGGGGGATCAGACCCGGCGCCGCACCCCCCACCTCTTACATCACAGCAGCCTAGCACACTCTGCTGAGTGCTGGGCTGCACTGGGAGACTGCTCACGGCTGTTAAGCCACAGCAGCCACAGTAGTCTCCTATGCCTGGCTATGTGCAGGGCTTGGGGGCTTGCAGCGCCCCCCACCGCAGTACACATTTTTTTTTCTCCTAAGGGGGCGTGGTCACACCTCCTGCGATTGGGCTACGCCCCCTTTACCCAGGCCCATCCCAGCTATCAGCGCGCCTGTATGGAGCTTCCAGAGTCAAACTTACAGATTTACTATCCAAAACTCAAATCACATGTGATATATGTTAGTTTGTAGTCCCAAAGCACATACGTTTTATGCCAGACAGTAAGCATTTTTTACACATGGTTCTAACAGGCAAGACAGCACTATTTGACCTGTCAGAAAATAATAAAGTACAAAGATATAAATGTATTATTTTATGTTGGGGTGCACATAGGTGCAAGTACTAGACATGGTGACCTTATTTTGAATTAGTGCTTCTCTCAACATAAATAGTTATTGCCCACATTATAAATCACCTTTTAGTCGCTTTCCACGTTACCCTTATGTGTCTTACTTCCATGTGTTGTTTCTCTCACGCATTGGTGGAGATTTATCAAAGCTTGAAGAGAGATAAAGTGCCAACCAATTAGCTCCTAATTGTAATTTTTCGAATACAGCTAGTAAAATGACAGTTGGAACAGAGGCATCACTATGGGTGGTGACACCCAGTGCGGCATTGAGAAACTGCTGGCGCACGCCGGAGACGCAGGTGTGCAAAAGGGGCGTGGCCTGGTGCCCATAAAGCCACGCCCCTAATGTGTGATATTTGGTGGGCGTGGCCGCATGTCACACCCCCGTTTTCATCATGCCGGGAGCTTGCCCAGGTCTCCGGGTGCTGCTGAGCAGCCCCCAGCATTCTACCAGCACAGTGGATGCCCACTGTGCTGATAAAACCAAACATACCTGAATTTAGGGGTTCCAAGTTGCACCGAGTCCCAGTTTGGAATCACTTTGGGGTCCCAAGTAACCGAGGCCTGACTCGGGGCTTTTTTGCATTTCAGAACTCGGACTTAAAAACAAGGTCTTTGCATATTTTGGATTGCATTTAAGTCCCTCCCTCATGATTTCTGGTGCTGTGAGATGGTCAAAATTGACTGGAAAAGGTTGAAAATTAATGTTATTGATGTTACTAATACTATAGAAACAAAAACAGGTCCAAGTTACATGATTTTAGCTGTTTTTATACATTTTTTAAGAAATACAAAAACAAAACCGAACCAAAACACTGCAGGGTGGTTTTGCCAAAACAAAACACGGGGGTCCATGCGCATCTCTATTTATTATGGACTCAATTTCAATTGATAAATTAGGAAGAAGAAATGTATTTTGTGTACTATACTTTATAATATATTTGATCTTGCACAGGGACTGATTAGATTCTATAGAAATTTGGAAATCTCTAAAGTGAAACAAAAGATTTTTTTGTTTGTTATTTATACATAAACATTATTATTTTTACTTTAAGGATACCTAATTCTGGAAATATTGGGCAACTCTATGGTCAATGAATTTGTGCCCAGTTATGCCATCCTTTTATGGTCAATGACCATCTTTCTTGTTGGACAACTGAATATGAAGCCAGACATATGCAAATCTATGTTGATGACATTTTATTGATTTGAAGAGGAGACAAATAATTTTTTACCTAATTCATAAATTATTAAAATAATAACTTTTAAAACATTGACAAAGGAAAAGTGATTTATCACGAGCATGATGAGATAGGTGACACATGCTTTCATTTTGTCTTTAAATTGCCATATGAACAAATAGCCAACTGTACCAAAGAGCCATTTAAGAAACTGTACTGAAAATAAACCTATTTAAACTCTTTTCCCAACTGATTAATGATGAAAATGATGATAATAAGCTTCTTTAGAATTCTTTAAAGGTATTATAGAATGAAATGGGGAACATTATTATCTAAAAAAAAAAAAAAAACAAGACCAAAACAACATGATTTACAATGTAATTAACAATAGGAATTGGAGTTATAAGAAATGTAAGCAAATAAATAATGAAAATATAAAACAATTGGCTTATTTTGATGATAAACATTTAAAACCCCAATATATATATGATAAAGTGACAAAATTATTAGTTCACAGTACACCGAAGATAGCCTTAAATAAAAAAAAAACATAACTTGCACAAGAAAATACGTTTTTTTATATAAATGTGGGTGCTGTGTGAGATGTTAAAAAGGGATTAAAGCAAAAGTTCAAGATTACTAATAAATATTTGATTACGTGCTGTACTAAGCAGCCGATTTCACTAAACTAAACAAAAAATAACAACCATGTCCAAAATATCAAGATAGGGTATGAAAAACATTCAGTATCCAAACAGTTTAAAGTTATTCATTGATGTCATCAAAAATTAGTTATTATTGAACAAAAGGTTTATAACTTGACTGGAGAGTGGGAGATCATACCAGTACCAGAACAGGGCAGCACTGTGCCCCACCCCCTGAACATGTGATGCCATAATGTAACATTGAGGGGGGCAGGGCCACAAGCATCGGAACACTCTGGGCAGTTCTGCAGCAGCTAAACGGGCTGCCAGGTGCCATTCCAGGCACTCTGCAAGCCAAATGCAGTGGCTGTGGGGCAGCACCTTGCTGGTTCCAAGGGCTTGCGCCCTGGGTGACAGCACCACTCGCATACCCATAGTTATGGCCCTGGATCCTACACATCAGATGTCTGAACTGAACAGATCTAAATCACATTTAGTCACATAAGCAAGAAAAGCAACTGCAGGAATTCTTCCAATTCCTTCCTCTGAGTTTGGATACACAACATTTAATACATTTACACTTTTCAGGCACTTGGAAATCAGGATCAATAGTAGACTTCAATTCTTGTCAACCGTCAGGTGGTTTTGGATCATGAAGTCCCTGAGGTACACAGTAAACAAGTCCAGCAAACTCTTTACTAAACTTTCAAGAAGGTTTCCCCATGTTGCTACTCATGGAACTCCTGTTCCTCAAATGGTTGTTTACTTTTGTTGTTTCACTCTTTCCAACATGCTGGCATATTCAGCGACACAAGTCCCTGCAGCTCTATGACATCCCTGTTAACACTGACTTAAGTAGTCTCGTGAAACAACATCCCATGATAGTTAGTATAAGTGTTCTGTAGTTAAAGTCCCAAGGACTTTAGCCTTTGTTCTGATCACAGTATCCAAGCATGATGAATTTGATGGACTTAAAATCAAGTTTGTGTCTTCTCTCCTTTGGTACATAAGCATAAGCTCTACTTCCAAACACATGTAGATGGCTGATATTGACTTTTTACTAGTTCATGCTTCCTATGGTGTCATCACCTTGACTGCTACTGTAGGTGATTGATTCTTAAGGAAAACAACTGATCTTACTGCTTCAGCCCAAAATTTCTTATCAAGATTTGAATAACTCTGCATAGCTTATGTTCTCTCAACTATATTTCTGTTAGCTGAAGAATGTTCATAGCAATCAGGTTGGTTCCTAGTTTAGGTACAAACAGTACATCTTCCATGTCGGTGACAACTTCTTTGCCTCTCACTCTTAAGCAGAGTGTAATTGTTCCGACTTGAGTAACATATAAGACCTTGCCTCCCATACCTCGTACCTTTGCTAGTTGACTTATACTTATCTTCATAAGCCATTTGCAGTGTTTTCCACATATAGTAAGCTGTAACTTTCCTGTAAGTAATAAAATAAACATGACTGCACCACTAGACCAATTGTCCCCATAGCTCTGTCTACATCTTCAGTACTTGGATTGTCATCAGGGTTACTAGTGACCTTCCACAACTTCTCCCATTTTAACTGCATCTCCATGGCAAACTTCTATGTAGAGTAGTTCACAGCACATGTCATGTCAGCTTTAGAAAAGACATGCTGCTCCCTGAGCTATACATTACTACCATACAGATGAATAAGGGTGTGTCCGTATTCACTCAGATCCTCTTATCCTGTGTCACCTTGTCACATGCTGCTTTGTTGATCTTGGTATCAGCGTGCACCCCACCATGGGTATATGAACTTTCGCTAGCCAAAAAGTCTTCAGACATGTACAAGAACAATGTCCTTTTTACTTACATGATTTTCAGACATCTTTACAAAGCCTTTACCTGGAGAAATATGTTACAAGCCAAAGAGGAAAAGGGATGTAGCCTCAGTTCTTTATAAGGGGTGTTAGAGTATAGCAACAGATACAGGATAAGCATTATTTGACAAGCTGTACTGGGGGATAGTGATCAGTACTCTATCTTGCATTGTTACTGTGCAGCTTCTCAATATTGTGATAGTGTACTCTGTTATAACTTCTTCTTGTTAATCCTACTTGTTATGAAGTTTGCTTGCTCTGGTCACAGCAAACAAGTTTCCTCTGGTGTTAAACCTTCTTTTTATTGAGAGCGTCTCTATAAAATGAAACATAGGTGAATGTACAGTATATTTTTTTTTAATTAAAGGAGCTTAACTGTAACATACAGTATATAGGAATAATCAATAAATAGTGAAAAGATGTTTCATAGCAATTGACAACTCCACACATTAATTAGAAAAAGATAAATGTAAATAATGAGATCAGCTTAATATGACCGCAAGTGGGTGCAAGACAAAACCACCTGGTCTGCCTAAAAATCTATATCACAGTCACTATTAAAAATAAAGCTCTGTCACTACTAAGACACTTCAAGAACTGACACCCCTATGACACATTCAGTTACTCCCACAATTTACAATGCAATCCCTATCAAGTTTAGCAAATGCATGATAATCTAAATTATGCCATTTATAAATGTAGTGTTATAAAACCGAAATCAAGGCCACATGACATGTGAATCATTTAAGAATTCAAGGACAGAACATTATTAACTTTTATGTAATATGATAAGAAGTACTTAAACTTAGAAGAAGTACTGTATATCCTGAACTTTGATTGACCAAACATTTTCCAAAAAAAGTGTTCACAGTATTTCTTCTCAAACTTTGGACTCTATAATGTCCTTCATTTGACAACATGACAAGTTACTAGAAACATCAATTTTAGATGCACTTTTTAGAAAGACAACATTGTGTTTGAATAATTATCCTAAGTAAGCTATAATCAAGACATCAATAATATTATTTTAATTCAGATTAGGTTATAATAACAGCAGACAGCTTCTCAATGCTCACCAATATAGCATAATAAGTCAAACAAAATACAAAATACTGATTCAAAAGTGAAGTGGATGTACAACCAGAGCAAAGCCAAACACATACTACAAAAATGCCACCAAAGAGGTGTAGAACAAGGCTGTATTGGCACAATAGCTGCTGGTACGTACCATAATTGGAAATCCCATTTTGTTAAACAATATAACTTCACTTCAAGTTAATGCTAAAACTACACTATAGCAATTTTACGAAAGCTAATATAGAGACATTAATTATATAGTATAGAGTTATTGTTGTTTTTTTTCTCGGGAATAAAGAAATTAGAAACAAATCATTTCTTCAGGGATGATATTTATTTATGTATTTATTTTTAGATTTATTAAACTATTACCTGTATAAACTAGACACAGTTTCTGGTACACTGCACATTGGCTGTGGGGCTGTAAGGCTGACGAGTCTTCGGTTCCTACATTTTACATGTATAAGAACAATTTCCTCCAGGTGATTTCACTTGTGATTAACAGAAGATTCATTAAAGTTTACTAACATTTGTACTTTATTTAAGGAAGACATTTACCGAAATGACATTTTCAATTCCCAGTTGGTTTTCTGAGACTGCCATCCAGAATCACTGTTTCCTGTACCTACTACCCTCTGAGCGATACTGTCCAAGTTATTTATGTACTGGTGGGAGCACCTTACACATCCTGACATTAACACGCCGTCATGCAAAGAAGACTTATTGTTACTTGTAATTCTTTCATCAGACATTGATTTTGTGCATCAGAACCCAAAACTCAGATCCTCATAGTGTTCATAGCAGGCCACATATTAATTTTTACAAAACTGTTAATCAGCACATTATTAGTAAACTTCATAGTCAAAACTTCTCACAGTGATAGTTTATATAAAAAAAAAAGTATTCACAATGCGTCACTTTTTCCACATTGTTACAGCCTTGTCCCAAAAATGGAATAAATTAATTTTTCTCCTCAAAATTCTACACACAATACCCCATAATGACAACGTGTAAAAAGTTTTTTTGAGGTTTTTGCAAATTTAATAAAAAAAAAAACCTAAGAAATCACATGTACATAAGTATTCACAGACTTTGTTCAATACTTTGTTGATGCACTTTTGGCAGCAATTACAGCCTCAAGTCTTTTTGAATATGATACCACAAGCTTGGCACACCTATCTTTGGGCAGTTTCGCGCATTCCTCTTTGCAGCACCTCTCAACCTCCATCAGGTTGGATGGGAAGCGTCGATGCACAGCCATTTTTAGATCTCTCCAATCGGATTCAAGTCTGGGCTCTGGCTGGGCCACTCAAGGACATTCACAGAGTTGTCCTGAAGCCACTCCTTTGATATCTTGGCTGTGTGCTTAGGGTCGTTGTCCTGCTGAAAGATTAACCGTCGCCCCAGTCTGAGGTCAAGAGCGCTCTGGAGCAGGTTTTCATCCAGGATGTCTCTGTACTTTGCTGCATTCATTTTTCCCTCTATCCTGACTAGTCTCCCAGTTCCTGCTGCTGAAAAATATCCCCACAGCATGATGTTGCCACCACCATGCTTCACTGTAGGGTTGGTATTGGCCTGGTGATGAGCGGTGCCTGGTTTCCTCCAAACAGAATGCCTGGCATTCATGCCAAGAGTTCAATCTTTGTCTCATCATGGTCTGAGAGTCCTTCAGATGCATTTTGGCAAACTCCAGGTGGGCTGCCATGTGCTTTTTACTAAGGAGTGGCTTCCGTCTGGCCACTCTACCATACAGGCCTGATTGGTGGATTGCTGCAGAGATGGTTGTCCTTCTGGAAGGTTCTCATCTCTCCACAGAGGAATGCTGTAGCTCCGACAGAGTAACCATCGGGTTCTTGGTCATCTCCCTGACTAGGGCCCTTCTCCCCCGATCACCCAGTTTAGATGGACAGCCAACTCTAGGAAGAGTCCAGGTCGTTCCGAACTTCTTTCATTTACAGATGATGGAGGCCACTGTGCTCATTGGGACCTACAAAGCAGCAGATATTTTTCTGTACCCTTCCCCAGATTTGTGCCTCTAGACAATCCTGTCTCGGAGGTCTACAGACAATACCTTGGACTTCGTACTTGGTTTATGCTCTGACATACACTGTCAAGTGTGGGACCTTATATAGACAGGTTATGCCTTTCAAAATCAGGTGGACTCCAATTAAGCTGTAGGAACATCTCAAGGATGATCAGTGGAAACAGGATGCACCTGAGCTCAATTTTGAGCTTCATGGCAAAGCCTGTGAATACTTATGTACATGTGATTTTTTAGTGTTTTTTTTTATTAAATTTGCAAAAATCTCAAAAAAACTTTTTACACGTCATTATGGGATATTGTGTGTAGAATTTTGAGGACAAAAATTAATTAATTCCATTTTAAAATAAGGTTGTAACATAACAAAATGTGGAAAAAGTGACATGCTGTGAATACTTTCCGGATGCACTGTATATACAGCGTATATATATATATATATATATATATATATATATATATATATATAGATCCTGCAATAATAAGTACTGGTGAACTCCTCGTGATTTGATCCTGGGACCTTTTGGAAGTAAAAGTAAAGGCCCTACCAGTGGAGCCATAAGTGCACCTGTTTGTTCAGAGCATCTTCAGAGCTGTACGCTTTCTACTGCCGGCGGCCCCACCTGCTTACGTGACATCATGTTTTCGGGGACAGCACAGGGCACCATTGAGCCCTGCTTCACCTCTGGTTGGGAATAGCTATGGGTATCAGTATCAGTTTATGATTTGATCTCTTTGCCAATACATTTTGTTTTATACAAAGGCTGCCAGGGAAAGTTTTATAATAAATTTGCCGTCAGCTTCTTGCCTTGCTTGGAGAGCTGGGACCGCAATCTTCTCCTCCTCAGACTGAAGAAGTGACGTTGAGTTGTGACACCATAACCCAGTGTCACATTCTTTGTCCATTACCAACATGAGGAGCTTTGCAGCAGTCCCTCTACATCCCATGTCCAGTGTGGGACAGATAGCAGTACAGATTGAGTGATATTATGCAGTGGCGTCACTAGGGTTGGTGTCACCCAGTGCGCTAAATGGACCCCATGTGCGCCAAAAAGGGGGAGTGGCCTTTTGGAGAAGGAGGCGTGGCCTCAAAGCACATCCTACTGGAGGTGTGTCTAGAACTCCTGGATATGCTGGGCTGCCCCCAAAGACTCTCCCCATACTGCCGGTTCCTCCTCAGTGACCACAAGCCAGGCACTGCACTGTAATTTTATCATGCAGCACCCACTCCTGGCTTCCATCATTGTGGTGTCACCCCCTCAAATGGTGTTATCCGCACTCCCAGAACCCCCCTCAGTTATGCCAATGTATTATGCCTTAAGTGCTCTGGCTAGTTGGATTTGATTAGTGGTAACGTTGGCCCTGGGTGCATTAGATTAGTGTCTGAGCATCTTTAGTTAATCAATCTTAAGAATCTTAGTATTTCGCTCCCCTGTATATCCCCAGGATTGAACTGATGGGGTGGTGGAGATAGAAAAACCTGTCACCAGTCAGATCATCAGAATGGTCACAGCTGCAGGACTCAGAGGAAGTAGTGACCTGTCCACTCCTGTGGTTGTGTTAGTGAGGACAGGACTGCAGTGAGGAAGCCACAGACTGAGAGTTAGATGGTACTCGGACACAGGAGGCGCAAACATATTTGACCGTATGAAAATTTCCCTAACCCCCCGGACCTTAAATCTTGACCTGAAAATTAAAATTCAAAAAGTGTCCCAATTACTGCTTGAAACTTTGGGTACCTCTCCAAAATGAATCCCTGAAGCAACAGAAGTTGATTCTGGTGCTTGGTTTCGACACAGGAGTCGCAAACATGTTTCCCCATATGAAAATGTCCCCACCATCTGCACATAGCAGAGGTGCAAGGCTTCTGTAAAACAGCAGGTAGATACCAGTGAGACAGTGCCAGGCAGGTTGTATAGAGGGGAACCAGATAGATAGCCTCAGGATAAGATTAATTCATAACTTTATAGAGCTCTCAGATATTTATGTGGAAATATAAATATAAAACAAACAGGTACCCGGCGCCAACAGTGGTGTATATGGCCAAGTGTCAAAATTTGCTGCACACCTATACGAGAGGCTTCGCCAAGCTTCTCACAAAGAAAGATACAACCAAAAATGTATAAGGTGGCGCTAAAGGACACAAAACATTCAGATAATAAAATATTCTATTTTAATCATGATATCACAGTAAATAAAATACAATATAAAAATGACATTAGAACATATCCATATAAAAGGGGAAAGAAAGTCCTCACTATGACTCAAATCATGTACTGAATAGGCACAGATTCCTATGTACTAAGGGCCTGATTCAGACCCGGACGGTATCTGCAGTGCGTTCGCAATTGCCGATGGTTGCTAATCAGCGCATGCATCGCAGTGCGCATATGCAAACTACACAGTGCGTTCGCAGATACCTCGCTCGTACAGCAAAGCCAGCCCAGCAGAGTGAGTGACAGGAGAGGCCATTTGTGGGTGGTAACAAGGGCAGTCCAGTTAAAACGGGGGGTTGGAGATGCGAACGCAGGCGTGCCCGAGTGTTTCAATGCCGTTTTAGAGGCGTGCATAATTAACAGGCAGCGTCATAGTACACGTCACCAGCCATTTTTTTTCCTCATGCTTGCGGTAAAGAAAAGCTACCACAAGCACTGCATTCACATCCGATAGTGGCCGATGTACCAATGTTTTCATAAAGTTCCAGGACATGATGTGGTGCAGTGGGCGTCTCTGCATACGCTAAGGGGAGTCTGCATACACAAAGTGAACGCTCGTACAGCTACGATGGGCGTGCTTATGCCTTGGCGAGCGATCGCTCCCCGCCGCGTCATTTCAAATATTTGCATACGCATCATGCGAGCATACGCTCATAGCGACCGGGTCTGAATCAGTCCCAAAGACACTAATGTGTCCACATTCTAATAAATGTGTGCAAGAAATAAAACAACAATGTGTCACATAAAAAGCTACAATACAATGTTGCAGTAGTGCTAGTGCACAGATGCTTTAAAGTTCCAATGAAGTGGATTTAGAAATGCATTATGCATATACTCAGTGTATCAATGGAATTCCATATACTCACAGTCCTGGGAAAAAGAGAAAAAAATATATATATGATAAGAGGCACCTCTTTGTGGCTGATATTGAAGAAGTAGGTGTGTTACTGTATCCGTGTAATCTTCTGAGCAAATACTTAGAGTAGCTATTAGGTGTCAATCCCAATGTACTCCAGCAGTGTATCAAGTCGTAGGCACTGTGTGTTCAGCGCTGGCTCTGTGCTGCGGAGCACAGTAAGCTCCAATAATATGCCAACGTCTGTAGCAGATGTAGAAGTGAAATCCATGGCAGAGGTTACTCACAGTCACACATGGGATGAAGGCACAATAACCATCGCCGGTCGTCTCTGTCTCCACTCCTAGCCGCAGGGACGCGCCGCCTCCAATGCAGCCGTGCACAGCAGACTGGTGTGATGAGATACTATTGCCCAAGACACACATAATAATGTTTCTCATTGACTACTGGGTAAAAGCAGTGGCAGCTCCTAAATTTTTTGGTGCGGAGGGGCTGTCCAGGCTGCAGTCCAAACCCCTTGTGCGGCTGCGGAGGCACAGCCCCTATTTAATGCACATGCTCATAAAAAGCAGAGAAAAAGATCAGCAAAAATTAAAACCAGCGCATGTGCAGAAAAAAATGGCTTCGGCTAGGGAACGGCATCTGCTGCAGCCCCAAGAGGCCGAATAAGGCTGCCGTAATAAAAGCAGCCGCAGCTTCCCTTTGGAAGCGCTTTCTGCTAATGACAGTCCGGACTTGTAGTTCCAGGGGAAGAAAACACCTCAACCTAGAACTGCCTGTCTGATGTGTGATTAGCAGAGCGCGCTTCCAAAGAGAAGCCTGTGCTCTGCTGCTAATTCACAGAATGGAGGACTGTGAGATCACAGGGGAATGGCAGATATTACTTGGGGGGGGGGGGCTGTAGCCCTGCAGCCCCTAGATAAAATCCACCACTGATAAAGAGTGATTGAGGAAAAGAAAAATGGAAATAAAGAAACAGGAAATGAGATAAAGAAACAGGTAAGGAGAGATAGAGGAAATGAAGGTTCAGCGGATCATCAAGCTTGGGTCCGAGTAATTACTACCCGCTTCCCCCACCCTCTTGGTGCCCCTGCAACAGTGTGATGCGATGTAAGGATATATTGTGCTCGCCAAATACACTGCAAGCTCCACTGTACGATGGCGTCATTTATCGTTACATACTGCATGTGTCAGCACCACATCACTCATTGCATTGTCCTTTCTGCCATGAAGAACAGCAGATGCGATGAACGTCCGTACACAAGATACGATGTGTCAAAATGATATATTGTATGATACATTGTATAGTGTGTACCCAGCTTAAGAGGTAGGGGAAATCACCAGATACATACTGTAGCAAGCTTGGTGTAGCAGCACACTTACTTACTCTCCCAGAATGTTCGGGAGACTCCCGAATGTTCAGGGAGTCCCCAGGCCCCCAGATGAGTGGGTGGTCCTCCTGCATACTGGCCACTTCCTAGCAAAGTGAGCAGGATGGGAAGTATTATGCTGCGATTGGTGGTCTATGGTGGGGAGAGACTAAAATAGGAAAGTAATAGCTCTTTCACTGTTCGCTTTTCTGATTCTGCCTCCTCTTCACTACCTCTATCAGTTGGAGTACCACAAGGCTCAGTCTTAGGTCCTCTGCTTTTCTCAATATATACCTCCTCTCTTGGCAAACTAATCAGCTCTTTTGGATTTCAGTACCATCTGTATGGGGAAGATACTCAAATCTACCTATCCTCCCCAGATTTGTCACCATCTGTATTGGTCTGTGTCACTGAATGTCGTTCTGCCATTTCATCTTGGATGTCATATCAGCACCTCAAACTTAATATATCCAAAACAGAATTAATTATATTTCCACCGGTGAATAGTAGTTACCAACCTGATATCTCTATTAGTGTTGATAACTTGACAATCTACCCTACACCACAAGCTCGCTGCCTAGGTGTCATCCTTGACTCTGAACTGTCCTTTGTTCCCCACATTCAATCTGTCTCAAAATCATGTTACATACATCTAAAAAACATATCCAAAATTCAACCACATCTCACACAAGACACTGCAAAAACTCTAATCCATGCACTCATTATTTCTCGCATTGACTATTGCAATAGTCTCCTTACTGGTCTTCCCAAAAACAGGCTCTTGCCACTAAATTCCATTATGAATGCAGCTACGAGGCTGATCTTCCTTGCCAAATGTTCATTGTCTGCTGCTCTGCTCTGTCAGTCCCACCATTGGTTACAGGATTTGTACCGTATTCAATACAAAATACATTTACTTACACATAAGGCTATTAACCAAACCACACCAACATACATCTCTTCACTCATCTCAAAATATCTCCCGACCCAAGCTCTCTGCTCAGCACAAGATCTGCGTATCTCATCCCCACGCATTACTTGCTCCCATTCACAGCTACAGGACTTTTTGGGGGCTTCACCCACTCTGTGGAATGCCCTCCCACACACAATAAGACTTTCCTCTAGTCTCCAAACCTTCAAGCGTTCCCTGAAAACTCACCTCTTCAGACAAGCATATCAGATTCCAGAAACGTCCACATAACCTTCATAGCTTCCATATCCTCTCACAGTCCACACATAACCTCACACATAGGGGCATATTCAATAGGCTGCGAGAAAAGCCAAAAACCCGCACCAGCGAGGTATTTCCTGCAGGTGTGGGTTTTTTGCTATTCTATTAGGTGCGTGTTTTCTATAAAAACACATGCCGGGAGGTTTTTTTTTGCGCACCTCCTGAGCAAGCGTGATTTTTCCAGAAATCAATGTTCTTAGGAAAAATCACGTGTACTTGCTCTGGCAACCCCCCCCCCCCTCCCCAAAGGACTAATTAAGCAATTGGAAGTATCCAATTAGCTTAATTAGTCCTTAATTACTCACCTTCCGAAGCGCTGTCTTCTCATCTTCTTCTGCATCCAGCGTCGGGTGCCGGCTCTTCTGCAGCAGCGGTGAGTATGTCAGTGTGTGTGCGGTATGTAAGTGTGTATGAGTGACTGTGTGGTGTGTGTGTGTATGAGTGCATGAGTGTGTGTGTGACACCCGGTGCGGAGTGTGTGGCCCCCCCCGGAATGGGCGCTGGGAGAACTACATCTCCCAGCAGCCCTTGCTCCTCCCATCAGCCCCCGGGACTCCCAGCAGCCCCCTCTCCAGTAAGAAGAGAGAGGGGAGGCCGCCGGGAGCCGCGGAGACCCGGACAGGTAAGTGACTTTTTTTTTTTTAAATTTACGCGGCGCGTGGTTTTCAGTGATGAAAACCCAGCGCACACTGTTTTTTTCATTGAATCCCGCGGGTATCGGGAGCGTGCATACCCACGGGATTTCAAAATTGGCCACGAGGGGCGCAAGGTTTTTTCCTCGCAAATTCTCGCGGCCAATTGAATATACCCCATAGTCTTTCTTTCACATTCTTCTGACCTTTGGCCAACATTCCTGTGTGACTGGATCATGCAGCCCACCAAGAACCTCTGCTATTTGGCTGGACAAAAATGCAATATATAGCACCTATCCTTGTGTATCAATGTCTATTTCCCTATAGATTGTAAGCTTGCGAGCAGGGCCTTCCTACCTATATATCTCTCTGTTATTACCCATTTTGTTCTATTAATGTTTCCAGTTGTGAAGCTCAATGGAATATGTTGCGATATATAAGAACCTGTTAATAAATAAATAGCCTGAGGACATGAGTTCAACTACTGACTAAGGGCCTGATTCAGAGCCGCTCGTAAGCGGCAGTACGCTCGTCCGAGCGATGTTCGCCCATCTGCGCATGCGTACGGTTTTTAATATGCATGAGCGAACCAGTCAGTGCGGCCGAAAATCTTTTGTTCGCTATATAGCGAGTGCCTGCTATTTTGAGTGACAGAATGAGGCGTATGTGGGTGGTAACAGGGGAAGGTGCTTGAAAACGGGGAGTGGAGATCCGAACGCAGGCGTGCTGAAAGGTCAAAGCGGGCGTTTTATGGGTGTGCATAATTAAAACAGCAGCGTCAATGACCACGTCACTGGGTTATTTTATAGCCAGAACTGCTCGCAAAATTGTGGTAGCAAAAACCAACCACAAGAATAGCGAGCAGTTCATACCCTGGTCGATGTACTCGATTAATCTAATAAATAGCGAACATGACGTATGATGCGAGCGGCCAGGGGGCGTATTTTTCAAATAAACGTCCGCATGTTTTGTTCGCTCGTTCAGACATGGAGGCGTCAACAGACCGCAAGGAGCGAACGGTTCATTTGAATAGCCACCCCCTTTTTCTGAACGAGCAAGCGCTAATTGCGTCCGGCTCTGAATCAGGCCCTAAGGGCCTGATTCAGAACTGCTCGTAAGCGGCAGTACGCTCGTTCCGAGCGATGTTCGTACATCTGCACATGCGTACGGTTTTTAATACGCATGCGCGAACCAGTCAGTGCGGCCGAAAATCGTTTGTTCGCTATATAGCGAATGCCTGCTATTTTGAGTGACAGGAGGAGGCGTATGTGGGTGGTAACAGGGGAAGGTGCTTGAAAACGGGGAGTGGAGATCAGAACGCAGGCGTGCTTAAAGGTCAAAGCGGGCGTTTTATGGGTGTGCATAATTAATACAGCAGCGTCATTGCCCACGTCACTTCGTTGTTTTATAGTCAGAACTGCTCGCAATATAGTGGTAGGAAAAACCAACCACAAGAATAGCGAGCAGTTGATACGCTGTTCGATGTACTCGATTAATCTAATAAATAGCGAACATGACGTATGATGCGAGCGGCCAGGGGGCGTATTTTTCAAATAAACTTCCGCATGTTTTGTTCGCTCGTTCAGACATGGAGGCCTCAACAGACCGCAAGGAGCGAACGGTTCATTTGAATAGCCACCCCCTTTTTCTGAACGAGCGAGCGCTAATTGCGTCCGGCTCTGAATCAGGCCCTAAGCCACAATCTGTGCGGGGTTTGTATGTTCTTCCTGGGTTTGCATGGGCTTCCATTGGGTGATCTGGTTTCCTTCCACAGTCCAAAAAAATGCTGGCATATTAATTGGCTTCTGATGAAAAAGAATATCCCCAGTGCGTATGTGTGTACATATGAATATACATTGTGAGCTCCATTGGGGCAGTGAGCGATGTGAATGCCTAAAGTAGTCTTTGTAAAGCACTGAGCAATATGTGAGTGCTACAGAAATAACTGAATACAATGCATATGTAAGATAGTGGATAATGCGATATATTATATACATAATAATAGTAATATTTTCCACCATACTACTGCTGCAGCTTTGCACCCTGACCCTTACAGTCCCGTTAAAGTAATTGTAATAATATTTCTTTGGAACTGTTGATGTTAAGCACACATTCTATGCAAAAAAAAGAACAAAACAGAAGTTGTGCTTATAATTGTAGATTGGACTGATACCGCCATCTGCTGATCAAACTGTGAACTACAACTAAAGAAACTTGTTTTGCAGGGTTGAGTACGGGATGTCGGCTCACAGGATCTCAGCTGTCAGAATCCCGATGCTCACATTCCGACTGGGTAACATGACCAACAACTGCAGGTAAGTATACTAACACTAACCCTACCCCTAAACCTCACTCCCTGCAGTCTAAACCTAACCCCTCCTGAAGCGTAACCCTAACCTTCCCCCCTGCAGCAAAACCCTAACAACTAACCCTCTCCCTAACCCCAATACTTACCGTCGGGTTGCCAGCAGTCAAGATTTATTTATCCTGACCGCCGATATTCTGACTGGTGTCGGAATTCCGGCATTCTGAGCGCACTCATCCTGACCATCGGTATATGAACTACATCCCGTTTTGCATCTACTTTGTTTTTCAGAATTCTTTAATAAAGTCCAATTAGCCGGCAGGCAGCAGTTAGAGTTAGCTGCCCATTAGATCGCCTCTCTTTTCTTATTCTCACAAATATAAAGCATGAAATACTGTAGTATTGCTGAGAATTGTCATCACAGCAAAAACAAGGCATTATAAGGAAGTACAGATGTGCCCACATACATCATACTTGCCGACAATCAGCTCCAGCCTTCCGGGAGGAAGCTGATTATCAGCTAATAGCAGGGGGCGGGTCCGGCCATTGGGGGCGGGGGCGGCCATTTGGTGGCACACTGGGGGCGGGGACGGGGGCGGGGACGCAAGATTGTGTCATCGTGACTCTGCCCCCTCTGTACAATGCTGTTATTTTCAGCATTGTGAAGCAGGGGGCGGGGCCACGATGACGCGATTCTGCGCAAATCGCGCCACCGGGCCCCCCGCTGCGGGGGGTTCCGTTTTTTTCAGGGGGGAGGTTGGGAGGGTCGCAAACTTCCGGGAGGCTTGCCTGTCTTTCCGGGGGGCCGGGAGCGGCACCTGAAAATCAGGAGGCTCCCGGCCAAATCGGGAGGGTAGGCAAGCCTGATATACATTTATCCTCAAATTGCACCAGGTAGCCCCGTTTGGTCTGCCACGGACTTTGCAACTTACCCCTAAGCGACCAACCTTAGACTTTATTACAAACTATGCCTCTGATTGCATCACTAATGAAAATGCTCGGGTACTCTAGATACTAGCACAGGTATTCCATGTACTTCTGTGTGTGGCTAAGGGCCTGATTTAGTAAGGATCACAACTGCGATTACGCACGCAATCGGCTGATTGTTGCGATCTGCCCATGCGCATGCATCGCCGTGAGCGAACTAGCCACTGCGATCGGGACTGTGATCACAGGGACTACACAGACCCATCGCAGAGTTATTGACAGGAAGTGCCAGTTGTGGGTGGTGACGGGGGGGTGGTCAGCGAACACAGGCATGCCAGTGCCTTTGAACGCCGTTGCAGTGGCGTGCATAAATTATCCACTGCGATACCATACGCAGCTCAAGTACACAGTGGGGGCGATGAGGTTAGCAATTCCTGAGCAAGGTCAGAGCTTGTGCAAGTGTGCGTGATGCTGCCATGGTACTCCATGTTACCGGTTTTGCAGTCTTGCTAAACATTCATTATGGATGTGTGTAAGGTAAGGAGGGCATCCCTATGTAGTGCTGCGACGGCATAGTGATAGCAATGGATTAGCATGGACTGTGTGCGTAATTGCTATTGCAATCGTAGTTGCGATCCTTACTGAATCAGGCCCTCAGTCACTAATCAGGCAAAAGGCAGAGGTCTGATAGGACCCATGCCATGACTGGTGTCACATATAGTCAATGTCACAAAAACCTGTCTGGCGGTGCTTTACCAAGGTGGGATGTCCTGTCCCTGAGCACTGTCATTCCATTCCCTGAGGTTCATGGGTGCAGCCATGTTGTCTCTGATCAGGTGAGCAATAAAGATAAGATGAACCCAGCGCCTGTCCCGCACTCAGATATTAGTTAGTGTCAGTCTGTAATCACACATGCAGAAGCTATAAGGAAGAACCCTCAACCTCGTTAAAAGAAGAAACTATAATAAGGAAAGCTGCACTGATTTAATAAATATTACACTTGTGTTCACAAACATTAGCCTATCACTCTGGGCTATTGTTCACAGTTTACTGTGCAAAGGATATACATGCCCGCTGGAGCTAACGGTTGGTGACTGTTGCAGCAATTATTTAACCCTACACCACCAGTAACAATTTATGCAATGTTCGAGGACTCTGATCAAAAAGATAACTGTTAAAAGGCATTTTTACTTGCACCGAACTGGTAACTTTACTGAACTTTATTTCAGCAATTACAAAAACAGGATATAAATCTACTACCATCTCACTTTAAATTAGACTGTTAAAATTGTAACTAAATTGTTATTTTTTAAACCAAACACTTGCTGGTTTCTGATTCTTTGTTAGAATTTTTGGTTTTATTGAGAAACATGAATATCTAAAGTAAATATTAGTATAGGATAATTTGGGTTTATTTTTACATGTGTAATATGCTTTAATAAATACAGATTTTTATTTGTGAACACAAGTGTAATTTTTATTACATCAGCGCAGCTTTCCTTATTATAGTTTCTGATCAGGTGAGCACCAGTATCCAGTCTCTACCTATCTAATGCGCTCACATGACCACTTCAGCCTATCTCTGACAAGAGCCCCCTATTTAAGTCTGCACCTGACACCAGCACCTTGTGGGAACAGTTTGGTTCTTTTCCTCCCAGTGATCTCAGTCAGTAGTGAGTAAGTGTTACCTCCGATCCACTGCCTGAACCTGTGGTGCTGGATTCCTGCAATCTGCTGCCTCTGAGGGCCTGATTCACTACGGAACGCAATATTGCGTACGCACGCAGTTCAAGTGCAATAGTATGCTAATCCATGTGATCTCAATGCAAACTCAGCACTACATAAGGATGCCCACTTTACATTGCATATACAGTATCCGTAATACTTAGCAGAATAGCGAAACCATCAGTAACACCGAGTACCATCGTAGCCTCACACACTCTTGCACAAACTCTGGCCTTACTCAGTCCAGTTCAAACCACTGGATCCACTCCAGCTATTCTGCAATTACCTCTGGCTCCAGTCCAGTTCAAGTCTCCGGTTCTGCTCCGGTTATTCTGCAGTTACCTCTGGTCCCAGTCTGGTTCAAACCTTCGGTTCCACATCTGCAACCTACCGTTCTTATCCAGTTCATCTATTGTCCAAGGACCTGATTCAGTAGTGAACGCAATTGCAATTACGGACACACATTGAGCGATGGTTTGGCACACTGTCACAACACAGGTCTGTTACCCCTGTCGCCAAGGCACATATCGAATATGCCTACGTTCTCTGTCACATTCCAGATGCACAGGCTTCAGTGTTTTTCTAGTCACATATTTTGCAAAGAAAGCAAAAAAGGAACAAAAACCAGGTTTAGGGGCACTCTTAGACTAATGTGTAGTGAATAGTTCGGTAATGATTGATTGATATATACCGAAGTAACATATAATAAAATATAACTTTTAATAGAAAATATTATTAAAAAGGAGTGGTATAAAGAATATATCCACTCCCATGAAATCTAGAAGGAATATACATAGGCACACAAATCAAGGTGATAAATCACTTTAATCAGTGCTAAAATAGCACAAGCATAATTCTAATCAGCGAAAATATTCAGTGATAAACCCTTATAAGTATATGTAATAGTCCTAGAGACTAGTAATTATAGTATAAATCAGTCTCAAGGATCTGCAGGGATACTCACACACACATTTTATCAGATGAATCCGATAGCTAAATTAAAGGCTAGGGTGAGAACCAAGTATAAAATCGTTAAGTTGTGACATCAATCTATTTAGTTCCATAATTATAAACAACTTAAGTGAAAAGATATCTTATCCCAATTGCTTATATTCACTTTTACTTATTCTTATATGCTAATCACGATTGCAGTCTTAATTATCATATACATATAATATATTGTAATATCTGAAATTAAGGAGATAAAAAATAAGATATTGTTTTTCCAATTGGCAATTAGAGTCCTAAATCAGACAGGATATGATCACCAATATTGCTATTCATAGCATATAAGTGATGATGATGATAGCGGACTCCTAGATCAACCTTTAGTCATTACATTGTATCATAATTCCATAATTGGAGACATTTAAGAAGATAATACAAAATAAAGTAATTTATCCTAATTGATTGCAAGCTATAATCTTAATCATCGTATGTATATGGAGTAATCCGATATATAGGATCAGGGAAATGCAGAAAACAATAGGTTATAAAAATTCATTCTGCGGTTCCCACCATTGACTTCAATGGAGGAGCCGTTCATTGGCTGAGAGAGGCGGGGGCTCACCTCTCTCAGCCAATGAACGCTCAGATACGACTCTACAAAGGCTAGAGCTGCGTCTGAGCGTCTTATTCGGGACATAACAACCATCCTGGTTGTTATGTGTTGTGTGGATCGGGTAATGTGTATTTTTTGTTTTAAGAAGACCTTGGATGCCTACTTTGGACAAGAGGACCACTCCTGGTAATGTAGGTGAGTATGTGTGTGTGTGTGTGTGTGTGTATGTAATAAAACTGTAGTTTACGGTGTATGTGTTGTGTGTTTTTTTACACATTTCTTTACACGTGAACTACAGGTAACAGCGGGCTCCCGCATGCTGGTACTTGTGGTTTTCCAAGTTCCCGCATGCGGGGGAGGCTTGCTGGGACCTGTAGTTCCACTGTAAAGACAATGTTGTTAAATCTATATTTTACACACTACATACACTATCAACCCGTCACCAACCGCCCTAAGGTGGTGGGGATAGCCCTGGGCTAACAGCCTGGTCCAGGGGTGCCCTGGAGAGGGGGACCCCTTTATTGGGTGATCCCCAGCTCCCCAGGGATCCCTGGCCTGGGCTGACTAGCGGTCAGGACTGATGCTGTGGCTGGGGGGCCTGGTGAAAGGGCTCCCCTGGCTGTGGCATCAGCCCCCCGCTAGAAAGGGTCCGGTGCTGGTTTTAATTATATGCAATTTTTTTACCCCTATAATTAAAATTAGGACTGGCCCTGCAGCCCGGTGCTGGTACTTAATTTACTGTGGAACCCTACACATTTTGTTCCCCGTAATTTTAGGTACCAGGACAGGCTAGCAAGTCCGGGGCTGTTTATCCCATTGGGGGGGGGACCACACGTAAATTTCTTTTTAAAAAATGAACCCTAAAAATAAAAAACAAACAGTCTGCATATATTTCACTGATATGTGCGGCCTCCTTATTCGGGAGAGAAATTTGGCCTTTTAAATCGGAACTTCAAAACAGACAGGATCAACCAAATATACCATCAATCAAAATGATCCTTTCAAAACCGGGAGCTTGGTAAATTCTCAATTTTTTTAGTGAAAAAAACGCAGTTTTTGATCGATCTGATCAGAGTTAAAAAACGGGACAAATAGGGACCAAATCGAATCTTAGTAAATTTATCCCCAAGTCTGAGGAGAAGAAGCTGCCACCCCTCCCAAAACTTCCTTCCTTCTAATGTTGGTAAGTAAGGGAAGTAATGAGAGCAGAGCAGATGCAAAAGGTATTAATAAATACCAAAGTGGCGCTACCACGGGATGTGATCCCCAACCCTGTTTAGAGCAGCTGTATAAGAAAGAGGATAGTCAGTCCTCACAAATATAGGGAAACAAAGATACAGAAATACTGCACTCTGATAAACAGGGTTCAATAGGTCATGTAATAAATTTAATCTGAATGAACAATTGCAACACACATGCTGAATATCAATATTCAAACACAATAAATGACAATACAATGGAATTAAAAAAATATATAATTAAAATAAAAAAATTGGTGAAGTTAAAATAATGCAAATGTCACTTATTTCCACAGGAAAAACATAGACCCAGATATATGAATGGGGAGTTTAGGTATATGTCCTTATAGAATACCCTCCTGATATATTGTTTTGTTCAGCATGCAATAGTATTGAAACACATCCAGTGTATAATTGTAATGCTTAGGCAATGTTAGCAAAGCTGGTTAAGCCAAGTACCTCAATTTTGGTCGCTAGGTATAGAGAATATATCTCTTTTTACCATGTTCCTTGCAATTCGGGTACAGACAGCTGGCGGCATGTGGGATCACCTCTGTATCGTCACAGCTTGTGTCTCCAACTCAGTCAGCATTTTTGACAAATCGGGTTCAGTCAGCTGGCAGTATATGAGTTCACTTCTTTGATCGTCACCGCTATTGCCTCGAATCCGGTCGGCTGGTGTTGCCGGTGTTATGAGGTCTAATTAACCTTGCAGCAGTAATCTTCTGTGGGTTTGTAAAGTATAAATGGACAAATAATAGCTCCCATTCAATCTGAGTAGTGAAAATGAATTAGAGCCAGTCCCTTGACGCGTTTCGCTGTGTATAGCCACAGCTTTATCAAAAGGTAATGACGGAAAGGCCCCTTTATAGGTCATTTCTAAAGTGGTTGTTAATTAACAGGTGTCACACATTCATCAATTTAACATATCAAATATAAATAATAATAATAATAATAATAAAACGGTTGTTGGCATAATAAATAGTGGGAGGCAGACCCACCTGAGTTTATTGCTGAAAAATATATTTATAATAGAGGAAACAGATATTCTCAACAATTAATAAATTCCAATAGGAAACTCACCAGCCACGCGTCTCCCATGTCGGCACACGTGATGTAAACAGACCATCATGTGAAGCGGAGGGACATGACGCGGCATAGTGATTCCCTCAGGTTCCGATCACATGGTATATACAATTTACAGCGTGAGAGACGATACCGTAACAGATGAATAACAATTAGCCATGTGTATCGGCAGCCTATGCACGTGATATAAACAATTGTCACGTGAGGCTTCAAATGGGTGTGATGACAATTTTGTCACAATCGTAAGCATCAATTAACTCTATCTGTTCGAGTTTCTCCCCTACATAAATGAAAATATGGGAAAGGAATTGTACATATTCCAAATAACAAAGATGGTTTACAGTAAAGTCCCTATAGAAAGCAAAGGGAACCTAATCATTATGTTGTCATGGTCAAACAATTAATGAAAAAACATAAACTCGGCTCACAAGATTAACTTGACAATAGTATACCACATTTCTTATTTTATATCGCTTATTCTCCCATATGTATAAAAGATATGTCGGAAGAGTATTATACAGTTCATAGGAAATATCTAGATCTAATAATAGATATACATAAAACGTATGGCCCTAATTAAAATATTAAAACAATATTAGTAAAAAAATAGATTAACATGGTATTCCAGATGACATGACATCACCCAACAAGACCTGTATGTGCCTGCTCTGCATACTAAGTTCAAAAGGCAATGGCTCTAAAGTATAGAATTTAATTCCACTGCTTCATTAAGGCCATTGGGATAGAGGGAATTCATGTTAAAAATCCAAAAAGTTTCCTGTTTACAAAGGAGTCTAAACCGATCGCCCCCTCGTATAGTAGTGGAGACCTTCTCAATACCGATGAGTCTCAATGAATGGTGATCCCCATTATGATGTTCAGTGAAATGTCGGGAAACACTGTGTGCAGGAGATTTATTTAAAATATTTCCTCGGTGTTCCATAAAACGGGTTTTTAAGTTCCGTATGGTTCTTCCAACATATCTCAGATTACAGCTGCAGCAGATGACATAAACTACAAATTTAGAGTTACAATTAATAAAATCTCTAATTGTATACTCTTCATCATTATCATGAGTCTTAATGTGTTTAGCACCATTACATACATAATTGCATGTAGTACATCTCCTGCCTCCGCATTTATAAAAAACAATAGGTTTAGGAGGTAACCATGAAATGCAGTATTAATTAACCAACTTTTATCAGAATTTCTTAGGAAACTGGGAGCCAGTAAATTTTTAAGGGACTTATTTTTCCTTAAGACAAGAATTGGTTTAGGTGGAATTAGATCTCCCAATATGTTGTCTTGTTTCAAAATATTGTAGTTTTTATTCACTATGTACTTAATGTCTCTAAATTTATTATTAAATGTAACTACAAATAATAAATCCTTGTTAAAATCCTTGTCCTGGGTGAGGGTGCTTTCTTTTTATTTTAATAGCATCTCTCTATCCATGAGAAGGACTTCATCATAGGCCTTTTTAGTCAGGTGGTTAGGATAACCTTTCGATCCAAAGGCTTCTGTCATTGGGATTGCTTGTTGTTTAAACGAGTCCAAGTCCGAGCAGTTCCTTCGCAGTCTCATGAGTTGGCCTTTTGGTATGTTTCGTTTCCATGCCGGATAATGTGCACTACCAAAGTGGTGCCCACTTCTGTAGTGTAGTTAGAAGTAACTATTTTCTTATTCTTGATCTCCAGGGATAAGTCTAAAAAATTAATGTGCTCACGGTGATAAGTGTGTGTGAATTGTAAATTGAACTTGTTCTTTCTGAGTGCTGATACAAAAAAAAGTGCTGTTTCAGGGGGCCCATCCCAAATAATAAATAAGCCATCAATGTAACGGCCATAGAGAACCAGGTCCGCCCCGAGCCCCACACGTAGTGGTCCTCGACCGCACCTATGTAAAGGTTGGCAAACCTGGTTCCCATGGCCGTCCCCATCACCTGCAATTAAAGTGTCCAAAAACAAAAAATAATTGTGACTAAGAATGTAAGATATAGATTTTAGCAGGAAGGTCATATGTCGATCTCCATCGGAAAGGAGTCGGTTCCGAATGGCAGAGCTCATGGGGGCGGTAACGTCTTGGACACCAACAGAGCTTGCCCTTTTCCCGATGAGACATGGTACTGTCTTTATTATACGTGGTACATTTGTGTCTTTCAAACTATGTTTTATATTGACAAAAGTGGCTCATCATATTCGCTTCTCTGCCAAAAAGTGCTGAATGCAAAAACATTGTAAGTACAGCAGAGATGCTCGAAAGTTTTAAACCGGTGTTTATGGTCATGGTTCACCATTTATGTTTAATGTTTGCCATTTGCAATTACAAACAGCCAAAATGTATATATTTTAGCTTAAACATGTACTAGTTCAATTGTGTGCAAACTGGTTCAAATATAATCCAACCGGTTTAACTGATCTTAGTGAATTTTCAATTTGGGACTACAAAATCCACAACAGGTAGAAAGAGCACAGTTACACCCATAAAGAAGCCGACGCATTAGTATTATATTACAGTACATCCTTATATTTTATTTCACAAAATCCTGACAAAAATTAGTTTTCAAAAATTGATCCACCACTTTGAAGGGAAGAAACATAAACAGGTGTTACACTGTGTACAGCCTTCTGAAATTAGAAAGATTGGTACAGAAAGTGAAAAAAGTTTTAGAAAATTTGAGCCCAAACTTGAGTAAACAAAAACAAGGGGCCTCCGGACGTGATGAAAAAGTTGCATTCAAATATGAACTGTCCTTCGGCATGCACGAACCTCCCAGTAGCCCTCATTACAGCAGGGTACTGTCAGGAAACCAATGGAGTGTGACAAACCAAACAGTGGGCTTTATTTATTAAGCAATTACTCAAATAGTCATATATTTTTTTTAATTTTTATTTCCTTGGTTTATCTACCTAATGAGTTGATGTGGAAATCACTCAGTCCAGTAACTTATTGCAGCATTCATATGACACTTAAAAGAGTATGAAACTTGAAGCCAAGGACAGTAAGAATACTTAGGATTCAATATGTTCTTGTTTTGCAAGATGGTTAAGAACCTGGAGATGGGTTTCAAACTTGAAGTCTGCAGCTTTATTGGTGTTGTTATTACTCTGATGTAAAGCACTGGAGACGCTGTGGGGAGCTGCGCCATAGCGGCTGGTCATGAATGCAGAAGGTGGTGGACGCCCATAAGATGCTGAATAGATGCTTCTCAGCTCTTCAGAAGATTGGTCTCTCCACAGCTTTTGCTTTTCCTTCAAAAGACCGAAATTGGTTGGTGGATCTGAAAAATAAAATGTTTTAATTTACATTATGAATAGGCAAGAAATTAATCTGCATTTAAGCACTGTACATCCACAAAATAAGAACAGAAAACCTTCAAACAAATGAATCACCATTATTTGAAAGAAGTTTACTGTTTAGTGTCTGTCACTAAGAACTATCATCTTATCTACTGTATATAAAACTTCTGTATGGCCTGTCTCGTTTCCAACATGAACGAGCACTAATCTGATATTACTAATCTAATATTACATGAAAACCTACACATGTAACATTTCAAACAGATATTTAGCAGATTTAGGAAGGTTTAGTTAATTAAGTTAAGAGCTAGTTAATTAGTATATCTGATCCTTGTTGAACTGTACAGTATTTTAGTGAATCATAGTGTTAAGTAGCCACTATACCAATTAAGTGCCAATATTGTGATTGTGGCAAATCTGTGTTTTGTTTGTACTTTATGCCATAGACACGATGCCTTACCCTAAATAATATTTTAAGAAATGTGCCCTGTTATGGTGGTGTCCTTAGAAATAATTACTGATTTATTTTGGCACAATTCTAGTCTGATTAGTGTCTGTCTCTGGGGTGAAATCCTTGCTTCTCTGTTGTAGTGTGAAAGGGGGAAGGAACAAGAGTGCTGCTGAAGACAAGAGACAATCCTCCCAGACACACACTCAGAATGTAACATCAGAGCCTGCGATAATCCATATACTAAAACATTATTAAAAAAAAAAACAAATAAATCTCATTTGAGGTACCACACCAGGATCACCCCAGTGCTGCTTAAGCATTGAAACAGGCATCTCTAAATGTGGGTGCACAGATGTTTGTTCAGGTACCTGTTATAGAAGATCAAGCCCAATGCCTAGTTGTACCATGGAGGGTTATAATTAATTTATTTGTTTTTCAGACAAAAGACAGACAAGGTAGCGCAAACAGTGCACGTTTCAGCTATCTCATCTTATAGAGTCAACAATTTTTTTCTGACAGAATTTCTATTGGGTTTTCGTTAAATCACATTTTGAAAAATTCCACTCTTTGTATTTTTTACCATGTAAAGAATTGGGATGGCGATATATAATGTGGCAATTTTAAAACCAGTGGTTTTTTTTTACATCGGTATGGCCTATAGCAAATCTGATGACTTAAAAACCAGCGGTTTCACTAAACCACACTGTTCTAAATATCCATCCTGATCTCTGCAAGCTCAGAGCTAGTGCTAAAATATATTTGCATGCTGGTGCACCTACTCCATGGAGACTTAGGAAGGGATGCTATCACTCTGCCAGCCATCCTGTAGGGTGGTGGAAACTTTTCTCCAGCAAACTAATGTACTTCAGCAGAAATTGAGGCATACCAGCACAAATCAAAGGCAAGGGATGTCATCAAAAACATTTTGAGCTTCAAAAATTAGGCCAAGTGGAGCAGACATTTTGTAGGCTGATCCAATATTTAGAATGCATCAATTCACTCACAATCGCAACAATACTGAACAAGTGAAGCTTGAATGTATCTATTACATACACACAGTAGAGACAGACGTTTTGTGTCAGACGTTCCAAGTGAATTGATAAACTGATATTCAAGAGAAAGCTGTATATTTCACGTCTGCTTCCACTGTAGGCCACAAATGGTAGGCAATAATCCATACTGTGTATCTCTTTTATGTTGCTCTAGCAAGATGCCTGTAAGACCATGATATCACAGCTTATAACAACTTGAGTCAGAAAAAGCAAATTAGTTTTACAGTACCTTCAACAGGAAAGTCAGATCTCTCTGGAGCCCAAGTTAAACTGTTCCCATCCCAGCTGCGGAGAGGCGGTAAGGTAGTGTTTCCGTGCCTTATAAAATGATCATCATATAGTGAAACTAGACACCTAGAATTAGGCTCTCCGTGATGGGAGAGTAAATGTTGTTTAGGCAAACCCTGTAACACAATATAGAAAGAATTATATAATATAATGACTGACAGCCACACAATGCTGTGATACCCCTGCAGATATATAACAACTGCCCATTGGATCATTATTTGGTGCGGTAGAAGAAAATAATGGAAGATTATTAGAACCGCACGCAATTCTGATGTTCACGTATTTGACCAATTATTTGCAACTGCGCATGCGCGGAAATGTCTGAAGGCTCCAATGGCGCATCCGTTACTTACACAGAGTGCACGCACAAAGGTGCAGACAGTATCAGAAATGTGGAAAAGTGACTGGCGCTCCTGGGCGGTGACTGGGAGGTGGCTGGTAGTACACACAAAGATAGTCCGTCCAGTGTGTGTTATAGAAGTGTCGCGGCCTGTCAGTACAAGTGGCTGCATCCACAGACGCACAGTTGCAAGCATAGGAGGCCATGGGCAGATAGAGAAACTGCACCTGCCATAAGGGCAACCATGACTGATGGTGGGGTATAATGACGCAAATGGGTATTAGAGCATGCAGGGCCATCGGGAGCTCACACAGGCCTGGGTACTGGGGGCATGCCCAAGTCCAGGAGACGTGGCCACACACCATCACAAAAAAAGACACAAAAAAACAGTAGTATCGGTGACACACACACACATTTGTCCCCCAGCAGCTGACCATGTGCCTCCCTAAACTTTTGGACGGTGACTGTTTACCCATCCAGACCTGGTCTACATGTCATCCAAACCCAGGCATCCTTCTAATGTCTCGCCTGTGGACTGCTCACTCCACTGCTGCTGGATGCCCGAGCCCCTCCTATAGCTGTCAGGACCACTCTGGCTTCCGGTGTGCATTGGCTTCTCCTCACCGCACCTTGTCCAGCTGCATCAACTACTGCCGAGATGTCGCCGCTGCTGTCAGACCGGGCTTCCCAGGATCGGCATTTGCAGTCAGAGCCGGATTTAGACCTCATGGGGCCCTAGGCAGGATACCAGTTTGGGACCCCACTCCCTCAAACTACCCTCATATCCTCTCCATCACAGCCCCTCACAGCACGGTTGATGCTAGATCCTATGTAGCTAAAGGACCTCTGTGACCTATCAACCACGTGACCGCTGCAGGAGGCTGGACCGCTCCTGTGTTACCATCCACTAGTAGCGAGCTACCGTGCCCGAAGCGTGGTGAGCGTAACACTTTTGGCCCCCCCGTTCTCATACTTGCCCCCCCTTTCAGCGCCGGTCACGTGAATGTGACGCCACAGGTCCCCTGCAGCCCCCTATTCTAGTCATAACCCTCACAGCACCCCTCACCACAGTCCCAGTCCTCACAGCCCCCCTCACTCCCCTTATCACAGCCTCTCCATCACAGCCCTCCATCACATCTCAGTCCCCCTCATCACAGCCCCCTCATCGCAGCCCCCTCCATCACAGCCAATCCATCACAGCTCCTCATATCCCCTCTTCACAGCCCCTCCTCCACAGCCCCTCCCCATAGCCCCCTCCACCACAGCCCCTCCACCACAGCCTCTCAGCATAGCCCCCTCCACCACAGCCTCTCCGCATAGCCCCCTCCATCACAGCCTCTCCTCATAGCCCCCTCCATCACAGCCTCTCCTCATAGCCCCCTCCATCATAGCACCCTCCATCATAGCCTCTCCGCATAGCCCCCTCCATCACAGCCTCTCCTCATAGCCCCCTCCATCACAGCCTCTCCGCATAGCCCCCTTCATCACAGCCTCTCCTCATAGCCCCCTCCAACCCAGCCCCTCCTCATAGCCCCCCACTTAGACTTACTTGGACTTACCTGGACTTGGTGGCTCCAACAGCGGCAGCAGAAGACTGGCGGCGGGGGACCGGTCTAGCAGCGACGTCGGCGCCGGGAACCCTCCTGAGCGCTGCCCGGAGGCTCTCTGGGGTGGAGGCAGGACCACGTGACGTCATGACGCTCTGGGAGCGCTGTAATCAAGTAATTTTTCGGGCAAAGGGGCCTGTCCACGGGCCCTAGGCGAGCGCCTAGGATGCCTAGCGGGAAATCCGTCCCTGTTTGCAGTGTGTTGCACGGTGCTGCAAAGGGGGACATTTGTATACCTCAGCAGCTGACCAGACTATGCATGGCACCACAAAGTGACACCACATGCTGCAAAGAGGGACAATGTTTCCCTCAGCAGCGGACCCAGGCCCCAGCCGGGCCCCTCCAGCAAGCCTATAATTAGTACCCTTTCCCCCACTCTCGGTGATCCTGACAGCATGCGCTGATGTTAAAAGTGGGCGTCTTAGTCCTTGCACATTCGGCCAAATGCATGTACACAAGGAAAGGAGTTTGTAGCACTGTAGAGGCATTTGCAGATGGGTGACTGCCAATACATGCTGCTGTGTGCGCTTTTCCGCGTGACTCAGAAAGCGGGAGTATGGAGTGGGAACACTTAGGAAGGGGGAATTTAATTAAAACATTTTCACTGTAGGTTTACTGTTTTTTTTTTACTCTTTCATTAGTATGCATTGTCATTTATAATACATTTTACAGGAATATTTCAATAATAATAATATGCATGAGCGGCATCACCAACCCATAATGGCTGCTGTTAAAAAAAGTATTGTGTGTTGTATTAGTTGTGATACTTCAATATGATATTTTCATGATTTTTTTTCACAGGCTTAAAGCAGATTATAACACAAGTGCATGGAGTGAGCAGAACTTAACCAGAATATAAACGCTGATTTACCTCCATCCGCTTAAGGTAAAATCTTCTCTGTATTCTATCTGGTTTACTGTCTGGAAACCGAACAAAGTCTATGCCATAGCAACTGTTGGTTGTCGAGAGGCTGCTTCTCTTAAACTACAAAGAAAACAGTGATTATAGATTTAAAAAACCTGTGCTCTTACTGTAAGCTGAAACTGATGGGACTGCAAGTGCTCAGGGGCAGAACTACAGTGAGAGCAAGGGTACAGTTGTTGTGTGGATTACAGTCGTTGGGGGGGAACTCGCCTCCCCCTGCAAATTATAATGCAGTGGTACCGGAGTTTAAATTCATTTCTTACGTTCTCCAGCTTACTGATGCTCCCTCTAGTGATCAGGCCATGCCTTTTAATAATTACTAATAAAAAGTATACTTGTGATAGGTATATGACAGTGTAAGCTTCTTCCTACTGGTTACTATAAGAAATGTGGACTTACCATTGAGGGAGCTTCAGTAAGCCAGAAGAGGTGATAAATGATCTGCTTCATATAAAGGGGGCCTTTACAAATTTTGCTATGCAGCCCCCAAAGTTTAGTTATGCCGCTGCAAGTGATAGTTTGACTTACAGTATATACAAATAAGTTACATGATAAAAAAAAACTAGTACTGAAATCCATAGCTGGGGAAAGGAACAGACAGGGGTTGTCTAAAGTTACTTATGCCGGTGATACTGCCAGCTGCTCCACCAACATCTTAATGGCAGAATTACATTGCTATATAGGAAGCGCTCAGGGTATACCAGAAAATTCCAATAATTAAACACACCCTATTTTCCCCCATGTTAGCCAAATGAGGAAGGGGGTGTTTAAGTTAAATTAGTATTATGTACCCAGCCTTGGGGAGAGAGAAAGTGGACGGAGATAAAGTACCAACCAATCAGCTCCTAGCTGTCACTTTACAGGCTGTGTTTGAAAAATGATAGTTAGGAGCTGTCTGGTTGGTACTTTGGACCTCATTCAGAGGCGGTCGTTAGTTGCAAGCGGTTGCACTGAATCAGGGCGGCCGCTTGCATCCTGAACGGCCGCCTCCTTGTCGATCGTTAAGCTGTGGGTTACCACCCACAGCTTAATGACCCACCAGGTTGATGGTCGCGATGGTGATCACCATTGCGACCATCGGGGCTTACGACCAGACCCTAAGGTTGGGTCTGGGCACTCGTAAGCCCCAGGGAGCTTTCTGCTCTGATGGAGCAGGAAGCTCCCCACTGACATCACTGCTGATGTCAGTGCGGACGCCCACAAAACGGTAGGCGTTCGTAAAGTAACGCCTCCATTTTGGAAACATCGACAGCCGCCCCTTTGGTAACGAGCTCCGGAGCGACAGAGTTTCTCCGTCGCTCCGGGCTTGCGCACGCGCAGTGCGACCGATTCTGAATGAGGTCCATTATCTCTGCCCACTTTATCTCTCTCCAAGGCTTAGTACATAGACCTCAAACACTCCAAAGTATAGTAGACATACAGGCTAGAAAACGAATATGAATAAAAATAATACATCCCTCTTATTTTGCATACTTGTGGTAATATTATACTTGAGATAGTGATGTTCCTTGTGTGAAGTATGAGTAATATGAGACAGTAGAGGTATCACAGCTGCCTTTGAGTGCTCCATGATGAAATGCACTGTATAACTGTAGGTAAAACACACCTGGATGGGGAAATGAGTCAGACTGGCAGGTATGATCCACTCTGGCTCCAAATATCCCAACCAATATTTATTACACTGCTGATAAATGACAGTACCTTTTTCCTCTCCTCCACCCAGTTTCCAATCAGAACTTTGTTGTTATATCGCTGCTCTATTCTCCATCCTGGGAGAGACCATTTCTTACTATCTGAGTATTCAGCCATAGTGTGTGACTGCGGTGTGTAAGGTTTTCCTCTGTGATCTGTGTCACCATAAACCTGTAGTTACTGGGAGATCACATCTCGCTGCTCTTACTGCAGTCACAATGTTTACTGCTGCCATGGAAACCGTAACAGTGTCAGCTCAGTTCCATTGTGTCAGTTCATTGTTCCATCAGTGTCATTTTACTTCCTATTTATCAGTATCCTATGGAAAAATTCTGGACATATCATACACAGCTCATATACATAACCCTGGCGCATACAGTACTGTTTCATCACTGATCAATAACTTTCTGGAGATCACCCAATGAGGCAATTCACAAATGTTTTATTTTATTTTCATTTTTTTTTAAATTACAAAATTGCAAACGTTGTAATATAATCTATAGGGACACTTGGATACAGAGAATGTGCATTTATTATACATAATGGGCAAATGGCTGGACGTGCAGATAGTTGTGACAGCCAGATTTATTACCTTACGCTAATGCGAGTCTCTGTGGAAAGCCATACCACGCAGTGTTTTTCCGTCATCATTAGTATCGGCACATGTAACGTGCTGGGCCAGAAACAGTCTCCCCATCACTGTACACACGGCTCTATAGCACAGAGCTCCAGCTACATGGCCATGACACTCCCATGAGATGGATCTCTTGCGTGCGACCGCAACGTTGCCGCCCAGTAACGCCCATTTCACGCAAGAAGAGGTCCGGCCAAGTTCAGTTTCTTTGCTAAATCTTGTTATTTGCAGCCATATACAGAGCTTCGTGTAACATGTGAATAACTGTTGAAGCAAGCACCATTGCTGATTTGCATTACACCAGATAAAACGGAATCAGTATGAATGACCGCCGGACTACAGCCCAGCGGTTCAAACCCCTACGGCGCAGGTAAGTATACTATCCCTAACCCTCCCTTAGGGGAGTGTTTAACCCTAATCTCCCCCCTAGTGCCTAACCCTAACCCCCCCTCCCCGCACCCTAAACCTAACCCTCCCAAGAGGGTGCCTAACCCCAACCTCCCCCCCTAGTCCCTAAACCTAACCCCCCCCTTCCCCTAGCCTAACCCTAACCTTCCTCAGGGGTTGCCCAACCCTAATTCCCCCCGGGGGTCCCTAAACCTAAGCCCCCCATCCCCAGCTAAGTGTATACTTACCCCCCAGCTGAGGACGATCGGTCCGGCGTCCTCTCAGCGTTCCGGCTTCGGGATTAACATAGGCAGTGGCGGAACTCCCGGAGACAATGGAGTAATTTGCCGCTGGGTGCCAGCCCTGAAGGGGGCACCTTGCTCCATTGTCCCCCGGCCGTTCCGGGTACTGCTGAGGAGCTGCATGGAGAAGGAGCACCGCTGATCGGCGCTCCACCTCCAGTGGCGTAACTATGGGTGGTGCAGGGTGTGCGGTTGCACCCCCTGCACCCTCCATTTGCCGGGCGCCCGCTGAGTGTGTTACCAGCTGGCGCCCGTTCCTTCTTTCCTCCCAGCGGCAGCCGGAGCTCACTCCTGAGCTCCGGGTCCAGCAATGCACTATGGGAGTGACGTCATGACGTCACTCCCATAGTTCTGAGGAGTGGGCGCCAGGGACGGACGGCAGCAGCACTGGAGCGGGGTTTAAGGTAAGTATTTTATTTTTTTGTGTGTGTGTGTGCGCGCGTGGCAGGGAGGGGGTGCTCACTACAGGGGGCTTACTACAGGGGGTACTACAGGGGCTTACTACTGGGGGCACTACGGAGCTTACTACTGGGGGCATTACAGGGGGCTTACTACTGGGGCACTACAGGGGGCATTACTGGGGGCACTACAGGGAGCTTACTACTGGGGGCATTACTGGGGGCTTACTACTGGGGGCACTACAGGGGGCTTACTACTGGGGGCATTACTGGAGGGGCACTACAGGGGGCTTTCTACTGGGGTCACTACAGGGGCTTACTACAGGGGGCATTACTGGGGGGGGCACTACAGGGGGCTTACTACTGGGGGCACTACAGGGGGCTTACTACTGGGGGCATTACTGGGGGGGCACTAAGGGGGCTTACTACTGGGGGCATTACAGGGGGCTTACTACTGGGGCATTACAGGAGGCTTACTACTGGGGGCATTACAGGGGGCTTACTACTGGGGGAACTAAAGGGGGCATTACTGGGGGGTCACTACAGGGGGCTTACTACTGGGGGCACTATTGGGAGCACTACAACTGGGGGCACTACAGGGGCCCTTACTACTGGGGGCACTTCAAGGGGCATTACTACTGGGGCACTGCAGGGAGCATTACTACTGGGGCACTACAAGGGCATTACAACTGGGGGCACTACAGGGACCCTTACTACTGGTGGCACTGCATAGAGGGACGGACAACTACTGGAGGTACTGCATAGGGGGACCATTACTGGGGGGCACTACATAGGCGGGCACTGCATAGGGGGACCTCTACAGAGGGCACTGCACAGGGGGACCACTACTGGGGGAACTGCATAGGGGGACGGCGGCAGCTGGGGCTGGCATAGGTGCTGGGGGGGTGGTTAACTTTTATTGGGCTGGGAGCACCAACATTTATCTTGCCTCCGGGCACCTGGGATGAAGTTACGCCACTGAACATAGGCGTTGGTATTTCAACGCCTATGTTAAATCCCTTACCGGGATTCCTGTATCGGGATTGAGACCGGCGGCCATGAACCGCCGGTCTCATAACTACATCCCGATAAAACAACCTAACCGTCTGTAGTTGCCATGGATCTACAAGTTGCAGCATGCCAAAGGCATACTGGGATTTGTAGTTCAACAACAGCTAAAGAGCCAAAGATTGACTACTTAGATATTAAACTATTTTGTTCTTACTGATCCTAACATTTGAGGCTGTTCCTGTATTGATCCTTTTCATTCATTCGCATTGCAGCTCTGCTCGTAGCAAGTACTTGTCTCTATATCAATGTCTACACTTACAGCTGAAGAGACGGAACTAGGCTTCATTCATTTACAAATTCAGTGATGTTCAAATCTTATATATTTCATTCAGTCTTTACCTGTTCATCTCTCTTTTTCTGGTGTGTACTGGCCTAGTTTTGGGGCTTATCTACAAGTGGACGCATACGCCCTCAGGATGCACACAGAGAAAGGTCGTGTGTATATACATGCAGGTGTTCAGTTAGATATTTCTAATAATGTGTCCAAGTCATAACCAGTAGCATGTGCCCACAAAAAGAAAGCGTAGAGGCTAGACTATAGGCCTAATTCAGATTTGTGCAGTATTGCACAGCTGCAGGCAGGTGAGCCAAGAGGGGGGGGGGGAGGTAGTAATTGGGGGAGGGCCCGGCGGAGCAGCTGCTGTGTGCTGGGCTGCAGTGAGAGTGAGCAGCAGCCACAGCAGTCTCCTATGCCTGTGGAGGGGAGCAATCATGCTGATTGCGCCTCCCTGGGGCTTTGCACCGGGCTGAGGGGCTCACAGCACCCTCCTCCCCAGCACGCCTCCCACAATTAGACCACGTCCTTTTATCCGGGCCCGGCCAGCCTCTCTACGCCCCTGGCCGCAGGAAAGCAATACACCTGCCCGCTCCAAGGCAAGGAAATATGTGTCTTTAGATGCAGACCCTGGCCTCAGCACTCCTAGGAAATGGGGGTGACGCGCCCCCATTACCAGGAACACAAGGCAGCACCATCCCATTCCCACCCCCAAACAGCCACAGCATGTGAATTATGCTGAGGCTTAGGGGCACTGTATACGATCATGCATGACTCGTTCTGCACACGCACAGACGCGCCACCTTAGGAAGTGTACATAAACCATCAGGTTTACTTTACATACATTTCTGAATCAGGCCCACTACCAGTAGTAAAGTCTTATCAATCTATTAGTACACATATAATAATGTAATAAAATGTCATATACACAAGAGGAAATATTTTCTAGAGTGATTAATAAACGTGAGTCGCATTTGCAACAGAAAATGGAATTAAATATATACATAACAAATAAATGTAGTTAAACCTGAGGGCCTGATTCAGAGCCGCTCGTAAGCGGCCGCTAGTTCGCCCTGAGCGATGTTCGCACATCTGCGCATGCGTATGGGTCATAGTGCGCATGCGCTAACCAGTCATTGCGGTCGGAAATCGAGCGCTCGCAAAATAGCGAGAGCCTGCTAATTTGAGTGACAGGATGAGGCGTTTGTGGGTGGTAACAGGGGAAGGTGCTTGAAAACGGGGAGTGGTGATCCGAACGCAGGCGTGCCAAACAGTCAAAACGGGCGTTTTAAGGGTGTGCCTAATTAACAAAGCAGCGTCATCGACCACGTCACTTGGTTGTTTCTTAGCCTGAACTGTTCGCATGATTGCGGTAGGAAAATCCTACCACAAGCACTGCGAGCAGTTCAGATGCCTTTCGATGTACTCGATTAATCAAATAAATAGCGGAGATGACGTAGGATGCGAGCGGCCAGGGGGCATCTTTACAAAATAGCGAGCGCATGTTTCGTTCGCTCGCTCAGACATAGAGGCGTCAACAGACCGCAAAGAGTGAGCGCTCAATTTAAATAGCCGGCCCCTTTTTCTGAACGAGCGAGTGCAAATAGCGTCCGGCTCTGAATCAGGCCCTGAGTTACTTATGTTCAATTAAATACATTTTTATGTTTTCCTTTTTCAAAATGAAATGGTAATATTGCTATGATATAATTGTGACGCTAAAGCTGCATACACACGGTACAACCTGCACAACCAACGATATCGCTGATAGATTTCCCTTCAACTTTCTGCAGTGCAGGGCAAACGATTTTGGGTGTACACACTGATAGATATCTATGATAGATATTTCAGTGAAGTCATCTCTTAACATGCAAATTGTGTTGAAATCGTCCAAGTTGGCCTGCATGTACGGACGACCATAAATATCGTTATCGTCCATGCGGGAACGCGCACCGTTAGTCATTCATTGATCGTTCGCTGCATAAAAATGAACAATATGAACGATTTTTCGTTGATCGATATCGTTCATTAAAATCGTACCGTGTGTACGCACCATAATGAGAAGCTAGTACTGCTGAATGACATCATTATTACACATTGATGCATTGCCCCAGCGCCTGTAAAAGTTATGAAGTGGTAACTTGGACCTAAGAGCAAGAAATTGGTTATCTTATTTATGGAGGATCAGATGAGAGCCCTGGTTTTTAAACACTGTTTGGATCATTTAATAGTCTATCTAGGGTTGCTATCCATCTGGGATTGCTCCAGACAGTCCAGAAATCAGGAAATCCTAGCAATCCCGGACAAGTGGTGTACGGAATTCACAGCATCAGCCAGCCCGGCTTCTGAGTCTCTGCTTCATCTCACCTCGCTGTAGTCTGTCCACACCACCACCTGTTCTGTCCACACCTCCTCCTGATTCATCCACGCCCCTCCCCCACTCTGGTTTGTCCACTATTCCCCCTGGTCAGTCCACATCTCCCCCTGGTCAGTCCACATCACCCCTGGTCAGTCCACCCTTCCTCCAGGCCCATCCATGCCCCCCCCGGTCTGTCCACACCTTCTCTTGATCCATCCATGCCCCCCTCTGGTTTGTCCACTATTCCCCCTAGTCAGTCCACATCTTCACCTGGTCAGTCCATCCATGCCCCACCTTGGTCTGTCCACTTCTCCCCCTGATATGATGTGCTTCCCCCATGCTGCCCAGTGCCCTCTGACAAGGTGGACAATGACTGAGGGGTCTATTTACTAAGCAGTGTTAGGAGACAGAGTGAAAAGTGATAAGGTGCCAGCCAATCAGCTCCCAACTGTCATTTTTCAAACACAGCCTGTGAGATGGCAGTTGGGAGCTGATTGGCTGGCACCTTATCACTTTCTTATCACTTTTCACTCTGTCTCCTAACACTGCTTAGTAAATAGACCCCTGAGAGATCTGCTGAAGCTGTTTGAGGTGACAACCAATGAGAGCGGGGATGGGCGGCACCTTGCTGTGCACTGAGCTGAAGAGAGTGGCTGGCAGCCTGGGCCAATACTCACTATAGGACTCCTTACTACAGAGTTACATATGTGAGGGCATTGCTGATTCTACGTAGGAATATTCTGCCAGAATGACATTCCTATCTAAAATTATTAATACATTATAATCTCTAATATCACCGGGACTGTCATTTCTGTTTTTGAGTTGAAACATACCAACAAATGAATCCGCTGGAGAATCTTGATTATTAAATTATTCCATACTTACTGCAGGTGCCCACTAATATTGGTATCAGATGTCAATTTAAATGCTATGCTATTTGTATAATTATACTGTTTTCCATTTATTTAGTTTATATATTGTTTGTATGCAACGGTTTCCACGCCAACATATTTGAGATCTCCTAGATTTGTCTGATACATACTGCACTATTGAATATAACATTTTCTTTGCCGCCTATCAAATTGCCTGTCTCACCAGCACTGTGATATATTGGCCTTTTCTTGTAAAGCTATGTAAAGATAATTAGGGAGCTTCAAATGGGTCCTGAACAGCGTCTAAACATCCAAGCCTGAATAATACATCACGAAAAACATATTGTGTTAATTGGTGCTGGTGTTCTTTACATTTTGAGCTTTATGCTCACCTGGTGGTCTAGTGAAGCCTGCTGGAAGGACTAGGCGGTGGAAGGCTCTTGCTCCATTCATCACTATAAAGACCCGTGAGGTGCTGTGGTGGAGTCCCACAAGGTCAGCTGCTGTAGTGGAGCTCAATAGCCTGCAACTACCAAATGCTGCAGGGTTGTCACCCCAGGATCTAGAGCGGAATTTTATTGGCAGATCCTATATTTGATATTGGTGGCAGTGGTCTGTGATGGAGGCTAGTCCACACTGTTGATAACTTAACCAGGTCTTTAGTTTATTAACCAGGCAGAAAATATTTACAGGATGACACAGGGTTAATGCAGCAGGTATGTATAACAGGTACACAGCACTCATATAATGCATGTACCAGATCCATGCAGGCATGTATAGGAGCAGGGCTGGGGTCCAGTACAGATGTAACTGATGCCCAGAAACCCCTACCACCACCCAGCCTGTAGAGTTAATTATTAATACTATATTACATGCATAAGGAGACCAATTTGTATTTGCTAATTATGCCCTATAATTGGTTGGCCACACTCTAAACTCAAGCATTTGGAACTTCCCTCTAGAAAACCAGAGTTTACCATGAGATAGATGTTCAGTGGCTGCTGTCCAATATTAAAAGTTTCCAGAGTGATTTATTTGGTGTTCAAAACACTATAAGAAAGCATTCCTGTACAGGTCTGGATCCATCTGTGGCGACCTGTTGGAGGCCTAGTAAAACTATTCAGCAAATGAGCAAGAAAATATGTCAAGTTGGCAAGACGACTAGAAAATAGGCTGCACTAATAATCATATAGGTTACCAAGGTTATAAGGTATTTGTTTTGAATTAACTTTATTACACTACGTACAACTTGGCATTATGAACATCAGTCACTTCACATTAGGTCAAGCAAATTAATGACTACTTTCTAACTTCTTTTGAGCCTTTAACTATAAGTAAGTCTTGTACTTATCAGATTATGGCCCATATTCAATTTGACAGCGAAAAGTCACAGGTTGGACTTTTTGCCATCATCGCAGGTTTTTCAGGGTTAAAGTATTGGGCGCGTGCACGCCTTATCCCTGTATTCAATTTGGATTCAGCGAAAACGTTACCCGTCAGAAAGGTAAGTATCAGAAAAGTCCTGGGAATTTTTGGGAATTCATCCTGGCACCTCCAAAAACATGTCCTGACATGGGGGATCACTGTGGATACCCCGTTTTGGCCTGCTGAATATGTCAGATTTTTTAAATAACCGTGGCAGGTGCATAAATGCGGCTTTGATAAAAGTGATGAAGAATAGCACTTAGCTTTTTTTGGGGGGGAAATATAACTATTCCCATCAAATTTGGAGTACATGAAAATGGGTGCAAGCATATTTTTAAGTCCCTAAAATGATTTTTTTGAATTCTTCAAAAATGCACCTGCCGCAACCACCTGCATTCTAGAAAACACCTGCCGCATACTTGGGGAACCCCTCTGAACTAATTTTGCTAGTTTGCAACTTTGTTCCCCTAAAAAAAAATGTACCCCCAAAATTAAAGTACATTTTTGGGGGGGTCCTGAAGATTTTTTTAAAAACATTTTTGACAGATTATATTTAGGGGACACTCCCAGGGGTGCAGACTCTTTTTTTAAGTCTGCAGCCCTAAACCCCAATTCTGCACTTTTATTCGCCAGCTAAACAATGGAGAAAACTTATTCCCGTTTTTTTACAAAGACTTTTCGCACCGGCGAAAAGTCTTTGTAATTGAATATGGGGATAAGTGAAACTTGCGAAAATGACATCATCTGTGATAAATTATCACCGATAACGGGTTTTCGCTCCAAATTGAATACGGCCCTACATCGTTGAGAACTGGTTAACTCCACCTCGACTTCAGAATGGCCGGCATCCTACTATAGGCATAGCCTATAATGAAATATCATAGACTATTAATAAAGCTCACAATGTTATCAACAGCTAGCTTTCCAGATTCAAATGAAAGTTTTCCATAGTCAAAAAAACTAATAATACCATGGAATCCATCTTTGACATGGTACCAAGTTACTGGGACTCCATTGTCTTCCAGGCGTCTCTTATAGAGTAGTCCATCATCGCGGAGAACATCAAACTCACATGTTAAGATGTAGGCTTTTGGTAGAAGACATATAACGGAGTCCTCAGCCAACAGCGGAGAGAAGTGGGGGTCTAATGCCTGCTTGTGAGCTTCATAGACCTCCTCAGAATGCGAGGCCATGACACGTGGCTTATAGCCCCGAGCCTTAAACTCGTCAGGAATATTATCAGGACCTAACCACTTCCTAAACTTCAGTTTCATGTCAACAGGAACATGGTCTCCATCCAGGACTTCTTCCATCATATCCAGGTTGCCTTGTTCCATGTAGTTTAACATGTAGAACACTGCTCGTTCTCTGTACAAGATAGGCACTGCACAGTTTTGTGTATATGAAGGCAAGTAGAAGTCGACTGCTTGGACTGCTGGGTAGATCAGCACCTGAGCCAGAGGCTTTGGAAGATCTGTCCTGCTCACCAGAGCTTGGCAAACAGCAGCCGTAAGATTACCCCCTGCACTGTCTCCACTGATGATTACTGAGGATGCGTCAACACCATATTCCTGCGCACTCTTCAGTATGTGACTTGTGACACTGAGACAGTCGTCAAATGCTGCTGGGAATCGGTGTTCTGGCGACAGGCGGTACCTAAACAAAACATAGACAAATCAAGCATTAGTCCTGCAGCAAGACGGCTAAACGCAGCCAGTGTAGATTGATTTTGGATCATTGATGGTGTTCAAAGTTATGTATCTCTTTAATGAAGCAGGAGTAGAATAGAGCAAATGAGTGAACCAAAATATACAATATATATATATAATTTTGCAATTGCTTGTTTGTTTCCTGATGCACAAATAAATTAACCGTAAACTAGTATGTGTGATGATTTGGTGCAACTCCAATTAATGTTACAATCCTCGCTCTTAGGTGTAGATTTACTAAATCGTTGTTTGTCAAATCCACCGATTTGATTTAAAACGACATCAAAAATAAATGCTAAACCATATAACTTTTAGAGCTTGAAACGAGATTTGTATTGTTATTGAATTACTAAACCAGCCTGGTTTAAAATTAATTTCTGTTGCCACTTTAAATCAGTTAGTTAAAACCGCAAATATCAGCTGCTTTGGGAAACCGTGGTTTAGTAAATCTGCTCCTTAGGCTAAAGGCCCCTACACACTACACGATATTGCTACCGAATTTGGCCAATTCCGACGCATGGGAACAACAAATCGTCAATATCGCGCAGTGTGTATGCACAACATCGTTTAGTGCGCGCTCCCGTGGGGTCTTCAGCCGCATTGCCTAATCTTTTGTACATACAGGAAGATCAGGCGATACGGCTGACGATCTCATGCAGCGCTATGCGGCAGGGGCTGGCATATCGGGCAACGGATCGGCCAGTGTGTACGTACCGCCTGATATGTCGGCCCGTTGGCACTGGGATCGTGGCTCGCATCGCTGGGTACACAATCGTTTACTGTGTACCCAGCTTTAGCCCCTATGGGAAGCTGTCTTCCCTCATTCTCTCCTCCTGGCACCGTCCCTGCCACCAGCACATATGTTTCCCTGTCTCTCACCAGCGCTCTGATCCTGTATGTCTGCCTACTTGTTGGGTACAAGTTCAATGAGTGCTGATTTACCCCCTATCCTCCACTTCACGCACACAATTTATCAATACTTGCTTTATCAGCCATAGCGAGTCACCCTACCTTACCCATTGCTTCCACAATACCCTCTACCCTATATTTGGTTGTATACATTTTGTTAATAGTTTTCTTATATTCTACTATGTATTCATTTATAACTGTGTTGTTTAACCCCTGTAATAATAACTTTTACTATTAGAATATGGTTCTGACATAGCTAAACTTCCTTATTTTCTGTCAGACAAGCATGAAATATTCGATAAGAGAATGATCTTCCAAAAGGAGCATTATATCCGGCATCTGTAAATATAGATAATTATCTCCACACCACAGGCAATTAATGCTTGCACTCCTCACTGACGGCAGATGGAAGAGTTTCCACCTTCAGTCAGTCATAAACAGTATGTACAAGGCGGTGCCACCACCCAGGGTGCAAGGCCCCGAGGACGCCTCATTGATGAGCCGCGGACCCTGAACTTGGCATGCAGGGAACCTGGAGCTGCACCCTGCAGCCTGTAGATCCTCAGGATGCACCGATAGCTCAACTTGGTCCCGGTGGCGGACATTCTCCTCTTTGTGACGTTGCATGTGGTGGCGGCACACAGCATATTATCACCTTACTACCACTCTGTAAGCTAAAGCAAAAGGAATGGTGGCATTACCCACAAAAATCAATCAGACAAACATTTAGTTTTATCAGTAGTAACATGCGGTAATGAATTTGTTTGGCGTTTGTATATAGCTGGCAAGTCTAGGTCATTTGTGGGCCAATTATTGGCAGGCATTTCGGGTTTTCTATGTTTGCGTGGTGCCTTTGTTTTCACTAAAGAGTTAAGCCGGTTCTCCTTCCCCTCCTGATACTATGCATCCCATTGATCTGCGCATGCTTGCCTTTTTGTCCAAAGATTTGGATTCAGATTGCTTCGCTTTATCAGGCTTTACTTTTCCGAGTTGCCTTTGCAATGGCTTTCCATGGCGTCTTTTGTGTCAGTGAACTTTTTGCGACTGCCAAATATGCACCTTCCCCTTTGCTGGCTTCACAGATTTTTGTCACTGATGCCTTAGTTTTATATCGGGTACAGCGTTCCAAGACAGATCAGTTAGGTAGAGGCTGATGGATCCCCTTGAATAGTTGCGGTGATATGCGGATTTGTCTAGTGTCGCTTGTCTCTACTTGCAGCTTAGACCCATTGCTGCAGAGGCATGGTTGATCCATCAAGACGGGTTTTCTCTTACAAGGTATCAGTTTAGCTAGGTCTTGAAATGCTGTATTTCAGCAACTGGTTTGTCCCCATCTGAATTTGGATTGCGCTCCTTTTGGATTGACATAGCGGTGTCCGCTGCGGCTGCCAGTATATGTCTGTTTCGGAAATTCATGCTCTTGGGCATTGGAAATCTAATGCCTACAAATGATACATTAGATTTAATTTGTTTCATTTGTGTCCTAGCTTGAGCGCTAACCACTCGCCACCTTTGGGGCCGTGAGGAATTTTGTTTTACTTCTGGGTTTTTGTTAACTTACGGCTTTATGCCACCCCTGGGAGTTTTTTTGTGTTTTGCCTCAAGTCAAGTTACAACACATCCTAACCACGCCCCCTCCCCACCCATTCTCGTCAGCCCACCTCCCTTACTCTGCTTTGCTTTCTGTTTTAAGTTGTTGGGGCTTTTTTCTTTTTGTTTTCTGGTTTTGCAGATTTTTTATTTGGTTGTTTTACATTATTAATTCCATTTGTTGATTACTTTGCAGCAGGACCAATTGATTCCAAATTTATTTGGATCAGGTAGGTCACAGGTAGCTTTGGATTTTGATGCTTTTCCTGAGTTAAGTTTTGTCAGTTGGTTGGGTTGGAGAGGGACGTTGGCATGCCCTGTGTGCCTGTTTGTTTTTTCTCTCCCTGTCTTCCTATGGCTCCCCTCTCTTTCTGATACTTGTTTTAGGTCTACTTCTGATACAACGTTTAGGTGGTAACGATGTGCCTGATCTTACCTATTAGATGTGCGGATGGCCATTGTAAGAGATTTGGGAGTAGATGTACTAAGCCTTGGAGGGAGATAAAGTGAAGAGAGATAAAGTACCAGCCAATCAGTTCCTAACTGTCATGTTACAGGCTGTGTACTCTCCAAGGCTCTACATCTCCCCCTTGGAGTGGTTGACTGAGTTGTTGCCTTTTTATCACCTTTTTTGTTCGAGTATCATTCCCAGGCATGTTTGGCATTGTCATCATAGCATCATCGACATTATTTGGCTCGTAAGAGGACTGTGAGTCTAGGTGGTTTTGTGGTCAGCCATCCATGTATCAGATTTAGGGATGTTCATGTTTATAGACCGGACAGTGGGTATCTTACTGTCGAGGATGTGTTTTTGTTTATTAGGAATTTAGTGTAGGGTCTTAGAGGTGTTTAGCTTTGGTATGGTAGTGGCTGCGGTTCCTTGAGAGAAACCTTAGTTGGCGGGAAAGAATGGTAGCAGTGGCTGTCTGTTTGTAGGCTTTGAGGTGCTCCCCCCTCCAAATTACGGGTTAGGCTGATTCTACCCTACTGAGGGTCAGCAGCACCACCGGTCCAGGTGGGCCTTTTGTGTATTGGGAGGGGAGTTGGATACCTTGAGTGATTGGTGATGGGCTGGTTGTTGGTCACCATCTAGGTTGGAGTATTATTTGCTATGGGCTGGCAGTTGGTCCCCATTTAAGTTTATCTTGCTGCGAACAGATTGTTCACTGTATGTAGGGCCGTTCTTTAATCATCGCCATACCCTTTCCTTTTATACAAACAGATAAATAAATAAAGCTGATCTCTTTCCCCTGCCCATAAGTCTCAGAGGTAAATTTACTAAAGTGAGAGTTTTTAGAAGTGGAGATGTTGCCCATAGCAACCAATCAGATTATACTTAACATTTAACTAGCACCTTCTAGAAGATAATAGCTAGAGTCTGATTGGTTGCTATGGGCAACATCTCCACTTCTAAAAACTCTTACATTGTAAATATACCCCTCATTGTCTTTATTTTAGATAAGTTATAGTGTAACCTATGTATGAATGTAGGCCGACATCAGCCGATAGAGAGTTTAATATCCAAGCACGACCACATTCTACAGTGTGTACAGCCTGTATTTTGCCTTTACACCAATATTCATATTATGGGTTTTATTTAATAGGGTGGAGTGTGGGTTGCCTGCTCCGGCAGAATCTCCGCAAATGTGTCCCGGTTTTTAATTTTTGAAATATATCATTAGCAGTCCTATACGGATGCCACATGCTGCTTTTACATATTTTCATACAGCAGTGCCTGTGTAAACTGCATATAAATCTGAATCAGGCCCAATTTCCTGTATAGCTGGCCTATCCTGCATTAGTGTGTCCCTCCCTTACACATCTAACATTGATGTTTCTGTGATTTTATAATTATCTGCCATATTAATCATTTAAAGCAATTTACTAAGCTGGTTGTTTACAATGTTCTATGAAACTGTATAAAAAGATATTTGGCTGTAAGAGACTTTCTTAGCGTTTGCATGTAACATTCATAAACTGTTCTGTAAGCAATCTTATCGCTTTCTTGTACTGTACTTCACATGTAGTGATAACATGGTAAAGCTGAAGTGTTAAGGCGCGTATCCACTACACGAGAAAAATTAGCGTTTGAATGATTACGACATCGTTATCGTTCAGTCGTTCATTAACAGTGTAGTGAATATACTGGCAATGACCAGCGATGCTCGCTCCCCCCGGTCGACAGATTGTGCATGTTCGGGGATGAGGGAGGGTCCATGCACTGATGTACATATCGTTCAGTGTGGGCCATTAACCACTGCACAGGATGGTGAACAATTGCACGATTACAATGTTGTAATCGTACAGTCGTTCCACTCTCGCGTAGTGGATACACACCTTAAGATTGTTGATCTAAGGTCAAGAGATCAGTCAGTTACACAAGGGCATATAGAGACCCACAAGGTCGTCTAGAGACCCACAAGATCATATAGAGACCCACAAGGTAATATAGAGACCCGCAAGGGCATATAGAGACCCACAAGGTCATATAGAGACCCACAAGGGCATATAGAGACCCACAAGGTCATATAGAGACCCACAAGGTCGTATAGAGACCCACAAGGTCGTATAGAGACCCACAAGGGCGTATAGAGACCCACAAGGGCATATAGAGACCCACAAAGGCATATAAAAACCCACAAGGACGTAAAGAGACCTACTTACCCAACAGAGACAACCACAGATTCTGTTCCTTTTGAGATGTAGCGACATAAAATGTCATAGGAATCTACAATAAATAGAACCGCATATTAGTAACAGTAACACATGTCCTCTCTCTCTCTCTTCTCACACACACATTCTAATGTCTGTTTTTTTATTTAACTAGCAGATTAAAACCTTTTTGCATTTAAGCATGCTTATCTTAGCTGTCCTCCTAAATAATACTTATGTCCTTTATCAAAATCTCTCTTGTGGACTGATGAGTATGGCTGCCATACGAAGGGTCTCTTCTCACTACATCATGTGTCATTATAAATCTTTAATAGCAATTTAATATTATAAAATGCTTTTTCAATATAACATAATAAGCAAAGACAATATAAAAATTGTATTTGAATTGGAGTCACTTTATTCACAATGTCAGTGTACCTAGAATTTGACAAATAAATACAAAAATATGACTTATTAAAATTGATAAACTTCTATTTTAAAGTCAAGCCCAGATTTTCTACACACGGTCCGGGCTCCAACCATTCTGCCCTAAAGGGTTATAAACATGACTTGTAGTGTTTGTTTACTTTCTCTTATTTCATATAGCGCTCGTTCAATTTATCACTATAAGCGGGATGCATGACGCATCGCATTCGGGATGTGATGCATTCCGCCGGTCATCACAGGCGTGCCGGCGTTGGCAACGCGGGTATGCATGACAATCCCCACAAAGGACTGCTCTGTCGGTAAGAGCATTTTTTTGCGGTGGAGGGGCTTCCAGGTCTATATCCAGAAGCCCCTCCGGTGTCCTTCTGCGCATGCCGTGGAGAGTAGTGGGAGGGATCTGATTGGATCCCTCTATCAGCACTCTCCTAAAAGAAGCCCATAGGCTTCTATGGGTAATGGCCAGGGGCTGGCTGGCAACTTTTAGCCTGGGGGGCAAATGCATGCAGGCGGCCCTGGCAGAGGAGTAGCGTGTAGCCAGGGTGCCGGAAGAACGTGCGTGCTACGGCGCCGCCCCCCCTCAAGTGTTTCAGGGAGGAGGCGGGTCCATATGGGATTAATGTAAGGTAAAAATAAAGATTAGGGGCAGCCCCCTGTCGTAGTGCCCATATGCAGTGCCCCCGTGTGCCACAGGAGAGAACACCCTTATGCAGGCCTCCAGTAGTGCCCCCAGTAGTGATCCCTCCCTATGCAGTGCCCCTTGTGCCCCCAGTAGTAAGCCCCTTATATAGTGCCCCCAATAGTGGTACCCCCTATGCAGTGCCCCTTATATAGTGCCCCCAGTAGCAGTCCACCCCCCATGCAGTGCCCCAATAGTGGTAACCCTTATGCAATGCCCCTTAAATAGTGGCCCAAGTTGTAGTCTCTCCCCTATGCAGTACCCCCAGTATTGCCCTTTATATAGAACCCCCAGCAGTGGTCCCTTGATGCAGTGCCCCCAGTGGTAGTCCCCTCCCCCTATGTAGTACCCCTAGTAGTAGTCCCCTCCCCCCTATGCAGTGCCCCTAGTAGTAGTCCCCCCCTTGTAGTCCCCCCAGTAGTAGTAGTACCCCCTTGTAGTGCCCCCAGTATTAGCCCCCCCTTGTAGTGCCCCCAGTAGTAGTAGTCCCCCCCTTGTAGTGCCCCCAGTAGTCCCCCCCTTGTAGTGCCCCAGTAGTAGTAGTCCCCCCCTTTGTAGTGCCCCCAGTAGTAGTAGTCCCCCCCTTTGTAGTGCCCCCGGTAGTAGTAGTAGTCCCCCCCTTTGTAGTGCCCCCAGTAGTAGCCCCCCTTATAGTGCCCTCAGTAGTAGTAGTCCCCCCTTGTAGTTTCCCCAGTAGTAGTCCCCCCCTTGTAGTGCCCCCAGTAGTAGTAGTCCCCCCCCTTGTAGTGCCCCCAGTAGTAATCCACCCCCCTGGTAGTGCCCCCAGTAGTAATCCCCCCCTGGTAGTGCCCCCAGTAGTAATCCATCCCCTGGTAGTGCCCCCAGTAGTAATCCCCCCCTGGTAGTGCCCCCATAGTAATCGCCCCCTGGTAGTGCCCCCAGTAGTAATCCATCCCCTGGTAGTGCCCCCAGTAGTAATCCCCCCCTGGTAGTGCCCCCATAGTAATCCCCCCCTGGTAGTGCCCCCAGTAGTCCCCCCCCCAGTAGAGAGAGACTTAATAAAAAAAAAAACACTTACCTGAAACTCCCGCTCCTGGTCCCGACGCTTCTACCGGCTCCTCCGGCCGCTTTGCATTATGGGAGAGACGTCGTCATGACGACGTCTCTCCCATTACCCACTGCGGGAACCGGAAGAGGGTTCTTGCAGTGGGAGCAGCAGCAGCCGATGAGAGTCTGACAGACTCTCAGAGGCTGCTGATTACAGCAAACACACAGCTGCCGGCTCCGACGGCTGTGTGTTTGTGCTGTGTAGCACTGACCGGACTCCGTCCAGTCAGCGCTACACACGCGGTGCAGTCTGTGTCACAGTGATACAGACTGCCCGCGGCCCGCATGACGCTGCGGCCCGGGGGGCACATGGCACCCTGCCCCCCGGCCCAGCCCGCCACTGGTAATGGCATCAGGAAGATGGCGTTACCCACCGCATCCAAGCCCAGGAGTGGTACATATGAGAAATGCGTCCAACACGCATTTTCGGGGTTTTACCGCATTTCTCAGCTTGCTGCATCCCGCCCTAAAAATATTGTATTGACCTGTAACTTTGTGAGTAACTGCATCTTTTTTCTGAGTACTGGAACCTTTTTCATAGAAAATAGCACTGCCGACCAGTATATTTATATATATGTACCGTATATATACTCGAATATAAGCCGAGTTTTTCAGCACATTTTTTGTGCTGAAAAAGTACCCCCTCGGCTTATACTCGAGTGAAGTGTAGCGCTGACCGGACGGAGTTCGGTCAGCGCTACACAGCACAAACACACAGCCGTCGGAGCCGGCAGCTGCGTGTTTGCTGTAATCAGCAGCCGCTGAGAGTCTGTCAGACTCTCAGCGGCTGCTGCTGCTCCCACTACGGGAGCCATCTTCCGGCTCCCGCAGTGGGTAATGGGAGAGACGTCATGAGTAATGACGTCTCTCCCATACAAAGCGGCCGGAGGAGCTGATAGCGGCGGGACCAGGAGCGGGAGTTTCAGGTACGTGATTTTTTTTTATTTTAATCCTTATTACGTCTCTCTCTACTTGGGGGGGGGGGGGACTACAGGGGGCGATTACTACAGGGGGCACTAAAAGGGGTTATTACCACTGGGGGAACTACCAGGGGGGATTACTACAGGGGGCACTAAAAGGGGTTATTACCACTGGGGGTACTACCAGGGGGGGATTACTACAGGGGGAACTACCAGGGGGGGATTACTACAGGGGGCACTAAAAGGGGGTATTACCACTGGGGGCACTACCAGGGGGGGATTACTACTGGAGGCACTGAAAGGGGGGATTACCACTGGGGGCACTACCAGGAGGGATTACTACTGGGGGCACAACCAGGGGGAATTACTACAGGGGGCACTACCAGCTGCTGCCATTTCCCACCCTAGGCTTATACTCGAGTCAATAAGTTTTCCCAGTTTTTTGTGGTAAAAGTAGGTACCTCGGCTTATATTCGGGTCGATTTATACTCGAGTATATACGGCTATATATATATGTACTCCCAGCTGGGATTATGATTGGAATTAAACAGATGACACCAGTGCTGTGAAGTAGTAATGCTGACCACTGTGCTCCCATGTCAACAGTAATAAGAAAACAATCCTGACGTCCCTTCACTCACATTATTAATTTAAGAAATAAATTAGCATAAACCGAACAGTATATTTGAGGAAAAATTTAAGTATGTAAAATTAATAAAGAAGGTTTGTTTAAATTTCTGTTCTCAAGTTCCAAAAATGTTTATATATTCAACATTTATATGATATAGGACATCTACATAGATTATCTAATTCAGTGGTTCTCAACCCTCAGGTTTTCCCAACAAGACATGTTTTCTGTCTAAAGAAACAGGTGGGATAATTACTGACCCAGCAAAATAGTTTAACTCAACTGTCAATGATTACAGAAATCCACAAAGCTTGACCTGTTGGTGGTACTTGAGGACTGGAGTTGAAAACCCTTCATCTGATTTATTTCTTTACCTATACTTCCGAACATCCATCCTCCTCCGTGGAAGAATATGATCCCCTTTCTCCCACCAGCAGATGGCGATCTGGGCTGGTAAACTCTGACCGCAATCCCTTCTATCTGCAGGTTTTTGATGAAGAGTTTGGGATCCTCGCCTAAATTTCCAGCCAGGAGTTTGTCTCTGATGACACGGATGAATCTGAGCTGACTGCATATAGACATATTCTGAAGTATTCTTCCCTGTTTGGTTAGAAAACAGGACAGGTTTACACATGTTGCAAATCTTAAGCATAGCTGGCAACTGTCCCTAATTTCCAGGGACAGTCTTGGAGTTATAAAATGTGTCCATGGAATTATTTTGACCCTGACGCTTGTTTTTAGTTTTGACCAACTGCAACTAATTCTTACTACCCGTTCTTATTCACTAGGCCTTGGAAATTAGTATGCATTGTAGAGGTGTGCTAAATATTGAATAATGTGCATTATAATAAGGTTCTGTAAACATGATATTGGTCAAACCTCCCAATTGCCCAATGACAGAAGGACAGTCCCGGACAATATGCTGTACAATTTCTTAGGTGAACTAAGACCGTGTTAATAAATTCCCACCTACCATTCTACCATTTCTACCTACAAATGTGTCCTTCTACATCTATCCTCAATACACCACGTAGCATGAGATGCCTGGCATGAGCGAGCCCCAGGGCCCGTGCTACTCTGGTTGGGTGTCTTTTTTGCCGAAAATGCATCTAAGTCACAATACGATGTGAGTGCGAGGATACAGCTCTACCATAGAGCTTAAATTGGAGAAAGCAGGGCATTGATTCCCCATATACTAACCTCAGGCAGTATTTGCAGTGCTGCCTCCTCGCCCACTTTCCCTCTCCACATTGGAAGTATGTAAGAACAGCCACTGTCCCTGGATATTAGACTTTATATTTCATATATGCATTCCATGATCCCAAGGATAGAAGGGTGAAACCATAAATGCCTCCTCTCCCGGGAATGTCTAGGTGACTCCCGACTTTCTAGGAGTTCTCCCACACTCCCCCAACAGAGTGGAGCGGCCGTAAGTGCCACAAGTCGTGGCATTGCACAGCAGGGGCAGAAGCCTGGGGGAGGATTTAAAAGTGGGCAATTATTACACTTATGTACACACCTGAAGAATCTGCATGGAAAGGAAACTGGAAAATTATTTGGAGGTAGGGTACTGAGGTAGGTGAAAGGAACCAACTACCTGTGTGGAAATATGGGGTACAGGTCATACTTACTCTCCTGGAAGGTGTGGGAGACCCCTCACTTTTTGAGTAGTCCCCCAGTTTCCCAGAAAAGTGGGCAGGATGGGGAGAATAAAGCTGGGAATTGTGGGTCTATAGAGAGGGGGTGGTGCCAATATGATGTGATGCAATGAGACTGGTGATGTTTTAGCCCCACCCCCTTCCCCCCACACACACACACGATTTGCTGCATTTTACCATGATGGGGGTGTGGCCTAATGATGTGTAGAGCATGGCCCCGCCCCTGAAGTGGCCTCTTGCATCTCCTCTGCAGGCTCCTTGTGACTTTACTATTGCATCTGCATGTGCGGCCAAACCCATAAGTCATCTTGGGCAGAGAAAAGTGACAGAAAAGAGGTGTACTACCTAAACAGGCACCTCACAACACTTGTACAGTTACACATGTGACTGCGGTTGCCATGGTGGCTACATGACACTGTGCACATTTATAAATCAGTAATAGCAGCCAGAAGAAACAAACCAAGGGAAATAGTAATTGCCAAGATTCTTTCTATAGCCTTCCACTTATATTTATGTTATAACATACTTTGTTTATACAAAGCTTCTTTAAGTTGTAAGACAGCTTATTCGCTGGATATAATTACATACAGCATAGGTTATTATATCAGTCCATTGAAGGCGTTCTCCAACAGCTGCTAAATATCTCACACCCCATTCCCTGACTCTAACCACATAATGGATTTATGTGTTATATACACCTTATACATAGCTTGCAGGTAATTTTATACAATATTTGTAATAATTTTGTGCATCAAACAATGTTTGTGAACATGCATGAAATTAATTTATGTTTCATATACACCTTATACACAGAGCCTGAAGGTTATTTCATACAATATTTTTAATAATTGTGAAAAGTGAAAATAGATGAAAAGCAGGGCCGCCATCAGGAGGGGACAGCCAGTACTCCTGTACCAGGCCCAGACAGCTGAGGGGCCCGGCAGCCGACAGAGTCAATTCATTGTTAATTATTCACCCTCACACAGGACAGCTGAGCAGAGAGTCCTATGAATGACTCTTCCTGTGTGATGAGTCATTCATTAATCAGCTGTCCAGCCAGCGCTAGCAGCACACAAGCCAGAGCTATAAGATGCCGATTCCCTTGCGGATCTGTGATCCACACTGGAGCCTGGAGGTCAGGTGTCAGCCCAGGAAGAATGCTGCAGAGACAGCGCAGTAAGTATTGTAGTACAGGGATCTAATTTCTTGTGTCTGCAGCTCTATGGCCCTGATTCAGAGGCGCTCGCAAAAAGTGAGCGCTCGCTCTGAATCAGGGCTGGCGCTTGTTTTTTTAGTTGCGGCCTCTTAGCCTCTCGCATAGCTGTGGGTTACCAGGTGATCGGGCTTGCGATGAGACCCTTGCGGTAGGGTCTTTTTGCTGCAAGCCCCAGTGGACTTCCTGCTCTAATAGAGCAGGAAGTCCACCTACTGACATCACGAGTGATGTCAGTAGGGCCGCCCACAAACGGCAGGCGTTCCTGCAGGAATGCCTCCGTTTGCCCAGCCACCCCGCCTTCCAAATGGGGCGAGCTGTCGATCAACATCAACAGCCGCCCCTTTTGGATGCGAGCGCCGGAGCGAGTGCTTTTTGTGCTCACTCCAGACCCGCTTGCGAGTGCATAGCGCTTGCAAGCGGGTCTGAATCAGGCCCAATGTTCCCACCCTACCACCCTGATGTATGTTCCTGTCTCTCTCCCCTGTCTGTTAACTGTAAAGTCTGTATTTGTCTCTAAAAAACTCTTTGTATGTGTCTCTGCCCTTCTCATCCCACCTCATGGGTGAGTCTGACTCACACCTTCATGAGTGCCTCTATCCCCTCCACTCCCCATGAGTGCCTCTGCCTTCCATCAACATCACATGTATGCCATTGCCCCTTTTTCCACTTCTCCTGTGTGCCTTTGCCCCCCTTTACCCCCATGTGTGTCTCTGCCTGACACTGCACTCCCCATATGTGCCTAGGCACTCCTTCCCTCCCTTCTGAGTGTCTCTGCCCCTCATCCACTCCGTTTGTGTGCCTCTATTATACCCCTTTTACACCAAAATCCCAGGTCCGACCCTGGAATTTGAACACTGGTCAATCCCGGGTCGAATTCGGCTTCAGACCCCGTTTACACTGCAACTCGAACCGGGTTATTCCCGGGTTTGCCCCGTTTACACTGAACCTTGCTTTTCTCTATAGAAGTCATTAAAAATGGTCTATTTTAAGGTCTGACAAAGATGCTCACAAAAGGCAACAAAAGAGAGGGGTGGGGACTGCTTACAGCATTGCTACAGGTTGCTGTTCTGGCTGTGGCAGGCTGTGTATCAGCCTGCATTTGTGGTTGCTGGTCAGGCTGTGGTGCAGGCTGCAGTTCTGGCTGTGACAGGCTGTGTGCCTGCCTGCTTTTGTGGCTGCTGGTGAGGCTGCTGTGGTGCAGGAGGTTAGGCAGGCAAGCGATGGCTTCATGTGCGTCTCTCTCTGCAGGGCACTGACAAATGACATCATCTGCCGATGCCCCAGAAGCTCCAATCATCATCTTTCGGAGCTAGCCGGGTCAAATAAGCAGGGTAGCACCCGTTTACACTGCCTCATGACCCGGGAACAACCCGTTTTCAACCCTGCTCTCAACCCGAGTACGATTTCCCCGTAAATCGACCCGGGTTTTTTTTTCTTGGGAGCCGTTCACACAGAGCCTCAACCCGGATCGACCTGGCAATAACACGGGTTATTTGTTTGGTGTAAAAGGGGTATATGTGTCTCTGCCCTCCTCATCCCACCTCATGGGTGAGTCTACCTCACACCTTCATGAGTGCCTCTATCCCCTCCACTCCCCATGAGTGCCTCTGCCTTCCACTCAACATCACATGTGTGCCATTGCCCCTTTTTCCACTTCTCCTGTGTGCCTTTGCCCCCCTTTACCCCCATGTGTGTCTCTGCCTGACACTGCACTCCCCATATGTGCCTAGGCACTCCTTCCCTCCCTTCTGAGTGCCTCTGCCCCTCATCTACTCCATTTGTGTGCCTCTAACCCCTGTCACTTGCTTTCTTCCTCTCCGTCACATTCCAGGCCTGGCCAATTTGTGGCTCTCCAGCTGTTGTGAAACTACAAGTCCCAGCATACCCTCCCACAATCAGCTGGTAAAGCATGCCAGGACTTGTAGTTTCACAACAGCTGGAAAGTCACAGGTTGTCCAGGCCTACCTACATTATCCCATCTTTCTCCCCACCCCATCTGTTCCCCAACCTTCTTCTCCTATCTGCTCTCACCATTCACTGTCCTCTTATGTCACACCTTTCTACCCCCTCATCTTCCACTTCTCCAATCTTTGTCTTTCCATTCTCATCTTCTTAATGTGCTACATAGAACCATGGTGATCAGAAGAGGCATGGATGAAGGGAAATGCAACCAAGTTCAATGCCAGAAAATTAAATCTAAGGGTAGCAGGTAAGTACAATTTTAATTTATTAAATCGCTCAGCACTTTACACTACACCTTTGCACCCTCAGAGCTTTGGGACAGGGGGGGGGGCTGCTGCTTTATCCACTTGTACTGGGCCCCATGATTCCTGATGGCGGCCCTGATGAAAAATGTTAGATTATAAGTGTAATTACAATTTGATAACTATGATGGAGTTACGCCGGAGTTAAACTGGAGGAAAACTGAGGGAAAACATCCTCAAACCAGAGCAGTTTTTGAACGACAACAAGCAACACACTTATGTGAATTACCAAATTCACCATCAGCTGCTGTATGCATATCCAGGAAACTCCTTACTGCACTCACTGCTTGGACATTGCAAGTACTCCCCTATCTGCTGCTGCTCTTGTTGATGGATCTTTGTTGTTCAAAACACTTCTGACTGGATCGGCTCTATACATTGTATTTTTGCCTTCATACTACTGAATATCCTGTTTGCACTGTATTGCCTTTTTCCATTGCATCGCATCTGTCCACTTTAAACTAACTATGAGCAGGTTCAGTTTTACTCGGTTTTACTCGGTTCTTATCGCCACTTTACCGCAAATTTGGCTCGATTTTATTCGCTATCCAAAACACATGTTCGGCGATAGCCAATAAAAAGATCCGGGTAAAACCGAGTAAAACCGAACCCGCTCACCCCTACTTTAAACATTCTTTATTTTAATAACTAATTCCTGCACCCACTACTCACACACCTCTCTTTATATATCACTTTTGGAGTTGCGCTCATACATTAGCAGCGCTGTTCTTTTATCTGTATTTTTTTAACATTTAACAACTTTTTTCCACACTGTCTCTATATCACACAGCCTCCACATCACACAGCCTCCACATCACACAGCCTCCACATCACACAGCCTCCACTCCAGTTTTCATCTCACTTATTACCTCGTCCACAGCATGAACACTCTTACTTCAAACACCCCCTTATTCAGTGTCCACATAATCCTCTACTTTATCCATCCCTATCCTCCCCCTCTTGTCTCCTCCACTTGCTGTTCCCCCTTTCTTCTCTCATCAGTCTCCCTTCCCACCCTCTGCTTCTTCCCTCCGCCTTTCCTGTTTCTCCACTCTCAACCAACTCCCTCCCTCCATGGCCTTGCTACCCCACCACTAAGCCCCACTCCCTCCTGGTTCTGCCGGTCACCTCCAGGGCTGCCAAGAGAAATTCTGGGCCAGAATACAGCAACAACCTGTGGGACCACATCATGTATGGCTGCACCCATTTGTGGGTGGGTCTAGCATGTGAGATGCACCCACTCACAGGAGCATGGCATAGCACCCAGCATCTGGGACTAAAGTATTCACTACTGTATTAGGATGGCAGCACAGTCCCATAATAGCTGCATTTTTAGCAGGATATATGTAGATGCTAAAATGGAACACACAAAAATGAAAGCGCTGCATCTCTCAAGTAACTAACACATAAACAAAATCTATTTTCTGTCATAGAGATAGATGTATGGAGAATCTAAGTTTGACATAACATCAGGTCATCTTATACACACATATTCCGCAGCACATATCCTAACCCACTGCTCCATGCTCCTTCCTCACTATCTACCCATACTTGCCTACTTTTGAAAAAGCATTTCAGGGAGATTGTGAAAGCAGCACCCATGAGCGCGGCGGTAAAGTGGGCGTGTACTGCTACATCTGAGAGGCGTGTCATAATATTGACTTACATTGAAATGTAAACGAGCCCCTAAGCAGTCAGTAAGATCTATTTTTTTATGAAACACTGATATATTACAGAAAATGCATGTACAGCCATAGGGATCACTGTGCCTTATGATAGACACAGTATAGTGGCTGTTATTGCATATTCTTTACATTAGTGCATTTTGCCCCCATGCTGTGCCCCCTTCTTGTGTGTATTCCACCTCCCCCCTCCCTGGAAGGGGTTAATGATTTTCCCAGCCAGAATGTTAAATGTTAATGGGGCTTGTGGCAGGAACTCTACCACCAGACTAAAGATGGGGAGCCCTGCCGGCCCGTTAGTGTAGCCAGCCCATTAAAGGAGAGGGACAGTGACATGTGGGATGTGGGTCTGGTGGGAATACAGCCGGCATGCGCCGGAGGCACAGACAGTGGACCAGTTCTGGATTGAGAGACTGACCGTAGCTGCGCTGCCGTCACCGCTGTGTTTTTGGAGACAGGCTCAGGCAGCAGCGCTGCAGCTGTGCAGTGTGAGGGTCCTCTGGCGTTTAAATGACAGGCAGCCGCCCTTGAAGGAGGAGCCGGGACGGACCAGGGGAGACCAGCGCCGCCCATTCCTTCAACACATGCTGGAAGCAGGCAGTCTGGAGGCGGGTGTGGGGGCGGATAAAGGCGGCATCGGGGGAGACAAGCACAAGCCTTCACTGCATACCCCTCGGTGCCAGTGGGAGGTCCGGAGACAGGAGCGGAGGCAGATCTAAGAGGACTTCTCTCAGGAGGTGGGGAAGCTAATATTCAAACCTGATTCCCTACGAGTCAGTGGGGAATTCGGGGTTTTGTTAAACTTTCCGGGGTAGCGGGAGACTCTGCAGTGAAGCGGGAGTCTCCTGCAGGATTCAGGAGGGTAGGCAACTATGTATCTACCACATCTGTGTCGCCCCTATCTGTCTGCCCTTCCCCTTTAGAATGTAAGCTCTCACGAGCAGGGCCCTCATTCCTCACGTGCTTCTCCTCCCCCTACTTATAGTATCTTTTACTCCTAACTCCCCAACTGGCACTTAACATTTGGTTGCCGAGGCCCTGCTGCTTGTGTTATGCAGCTATGTGCATATACCATGTCCTTGTCCTGTATTGTTTTATATTACTATTATCTTTTTTTTGTGTGCTCATTTATGTACTATGTAAGGCGCTGCAGAACCTTTGTGGCGCCATATAAAGTATAATGATAATAATAATTGTGTGCCTTAAACAAAGTTTGTGTACATTGAACCATCAAAAATCAAAGGTCTCAGTCATGCTAAAAAAAAATCCATATTTTAGAATATTTGGATATGGGAGACTCAACCTGTAGTTGTGGGTTGAATAACACAGTCTCATCTTCAGGGTATAATGCCCATAGCTATTCAATACGAGACCCGCAACCAACTTGGGAGCACCACTGATGCAGCATTTAATGCTGACTTCTGCTTGTATCAAGTTTTCTAAAGAAAGCATTACAAGACTTAGGGGCATGTTTATCAATAATTGCAGTCCGCACCCCCCTCCCGAAATAAAGATTACTTACTGTAGCAATTTGCATTGATAAGGAATCTTTGTTCACCTAATTGAATTATCTCTGAGTCACCCGGACTCCGTTAAGAGCCCGATCACTTTAGTTCCTGCGCCGGACCTCCGCCGTGCTACTGCACGTGTGCCAATGCCATCGATGTATGCGGACAGCAGCGCGAAGGGATCTTTTGGATCTCTCTCCCAAAAACATGTGCAGAATGTATCCCATAGACTACAATGGCTAATGCTTATCTGAAGATGGCATTAGCTGGAGCTGCCTTTGGAGTCAGAAATGGAAGCACCGCGTCAGATATCAGAGATATTTGCTGCTGGCCCTCCTTCTTACATTCAGGAGGTCCTTAATATTTATAGTTACCACTGGAAAACTCCCATTTTTCAGGGGAGATCCTAAAAATATTCTTTAATAAATATGCCCCTTAAATAGTTAATTATTTTTAATTGAGATCATAGGGCCTGATTCAGAGCCACGCGTAAGTGGCAGCCCGTTCGCTCCGAGCGATGTTTGCCCAACTGCGCATGCGTACGGATCGTTATACGCATGCGCGAACCAGTCAGTGCGGCCGAAATTCATGTGCTTGCAAAATAGCGAATGCCTGCTAATTTGAGTGACAGAATGAGGCGTATGTGGGTGGTAACAGGGGAAGGTGCTTGAAAACGGGGAGTGGAAATCCGATCGCAGGCGTGCTTAAAGGTCAAAACGGGCGTTTTAAGGGAGTGCATAATTAATCCAGCAGCGTCATTGACCACGTCACTTGGTTTTTTTTAACTCAGAACTGCTCGCAAAATAGTGGTTGAAAAAACCACCCACAAGAATAGCGAGCAGTTCAGACGCTGTTCGATGTACTCGAATAATCTAATAAATAGCGGACATGACGTATGGTGCGAGCGGCCAGGGGGCGTATTTTTCAAATTTACGTTCGCATGTTTTGCTCGCTCAGACGTAGAGGCGTGAACAGACCACAAAGTGCGAACGGTTCATTTGAATAGCCACCCCTTTTTAGAAAACGAATGACCGCAAATAGCGAGCGGCTCTGAATGAGGGCCCTAGTTAGGACCTCGGCCTGATTTAGGTGTCAGCTAAAGATAGAACGAGAGGTGCTCAAATGCATGAAAAAAATGATTGCGCTCCCCAAAATGTATCATGTTTAATGTAAACCCCTATATTTGAATTGCATTTAATCCATACTTGCCAACTTTCTGGCTGTCAGGTTGGTACAGCAGAGGCGTGGCAGGGGGCAGCATGCAAGGGGCATAGCATATGGGGCAGTGCAGGGGGTGTGACTGAGCTATTGCATCAGCATGGCCACGCTCCTGCTATTCAATGCTGTGATTTCTGGCATGGTAAAGCGAGAGAGTGACTACGATGACGGGATCCAGCGTGAATCTTGTCATCGGCCGCCTGGACCACCCACTTTGTGTGGCACCGAGCGGACGCGGGCCAGCCTCCAGGAGACTTGACTGCTCTTCTGGGAGACTGGGAGCAGCACCCAAGATTCAGGCGCCTCCTGGCCGTTCCAGAATCATTTAACCTTTAAATTCACGTACATTACCATGTGCAGTTTAACACAATCAGGTTGAAGGTTAGTAGTGTGAGGTTATACTGTGTTAATGGATAAACGGTTATTATCTTGTGTACTTTAGCTCCGTACAATGATAGTGACAAAGATGTGAAAATTGCAAGTAAAATGGAAAGGCTGTAGGTATGAGCGTTGAGGCTGCTCATCCTCTATTTACGCCCCACACTTTCTTCCAATCGTATCATCACTAATACTGGGCCTGATCCAGAGCTGAACGCAATGGCGATTATGTACGCAGATCGAGCAATTTTTTTACCTTTGCGCATGCGTATAAACAGCACTGCGCATGCGCTGCTTTCGCATTGCGATTATGGACGCACAAAGTGATTGACAGGTTGTCAGCGTTTGGGTGGCAAAAAAACGCAGGCGTGCCTGTCCTATTAAACGCCGTTACTGTACATGGGCGTGCATAAATTAGCCACTGCGAGTGCATACGCAGCGTGAGAGCCATCTGCGCGAGAGTAGAGCTCCCGAGTCTGCGGCGTGTCAGACCTGCTGCAAGGGCAAGATGGCCACTGATGTGCAGCTATGTTACGATATTTACGCAGGTATGCGTCGTCACACGCAGGTAGGAAGGCAGCAGTGGACGTCTTTAAGCTCAGGTGATTTTTGAAAACATTAGCATATTTTCGCAGCTGCATTGTGTATGAAAACGCAGCTGCGAGTTGGGCGCTATTTCAAAATGCTATTGCCCCACCTACTTTTTGTCAATTTTTTTTAATTCTTTGATACATGCCACCCATTATGAGGCACAAAGTGATGTCACTAGTGAATTGATAGAGGGAATATTGGTTCATGCCACAAAATGGCTGCCCTGACTTTGGTTGCCATGGACTACTGCAGCAGCTACATCAATAACTAAAGCATACTGTGACAGAACTTTGTATTTAAGTTGGATAATTTTTAATGTTAATTTCTAATATACACAATCATCAATTATAAAGCAGCTGCACAAGCTAAGGTACTGTATAATAACACTGAGGAAATGAATTTATTCCTGCATGGTATTATTACCCGGCTCTGGTGTTACACACTAGAATTAATGAACATGTACAGAAGGGGAGCAGAGTAGGAGTAGATCTCTGTAAGTAAGGCACTGTTAAAGTATCTCATGTGAAAATAAAACGTCACTTTTGTTAGTTATGCATTGAAGAGGTAAGGACATATGATGCGGTAACATAACGTACAAACATACAAATACACAATGGCCCATACATATGTAATAGTCTGCGGGTTGCAGCAATCAGCGTGATTCCGGTGACTTAGGGCCTGATTCAACAGCGTATGCAATTGCAACTATGCACGCAGATCGGCAGATTGCTCGCTGCTGTGCATGCGATTGCACCGCACTGTGTGTGCTCTGCAATGCAACTGCGATTACGCACGCAGAGACAGAAGGAATCCATTACAGAGTGCGTGATAGGCAGTGCATAAATTAGCTGCTGCGATTGCCTACGCAGCCTGAGTACTCATTGCAAGCGTCGAGACTTGCGATTTCTGTGACGGGTCACACCTGCTGTAATGGTGCGTGAGGGGCCAATGTTCTCCGATGTACCGATGTATACGCAGGTCTGCGAGGTATTACGGATGTGAGAAAGCAGCAGTGGGCGTCTCTATGCTGGCTGAGCAGTGGCTGATGTTACTGATGTATACGCAGGACTGCGAGGTATTACGGATGTGAGAAAGCAGCAGTGGGCGTCTCTATGCTGGCTGAGCAGTGGCAGACATTAGCATATTTTTGCAGCTGCATTGTGTGTGATTACTGAGCTGCGATCCGTGCTGAATCATGCTCTTAGTTCGTATATTAGAAAGGCAATAATTTCAAAGGCAAAACCAGATCTTTGTATTGCAGCCTACACTTATTATAGCACATGTCTGACCTGAGCGGTACTGCTTTAATTCAGCATCCGGTCACATGTCATATTATTGACATCACCATGTCAATACTAGAATTTCAACATGGTTCAACATATCAACAAGCGCCACATCAACATCCTTAAAATGTTGACATGTTCACAATGTCAAAATCTGAAATGGCGCCAGGGGAAATGTTGACATTTCAAGAATGCCCAAGGGTTAGGTATTGCCAGACGGGCTAGGGTTAGGCCATAGGGGGAGGTTAGGGTTAGGCATCGCCAGGAGGCATAGGGTTAGGCAAGAGGGGGAGGTTAGGGTTAGGCGTCGCAAGGAGATCTAGGGTTAGGCAATAGGGGGCAGTTATGGTTAGGCATCGCCAGGAGTGCTAGGGTTAGGCACTAGAGGGAGGTTAGGTGTCGCCGGGGGGATTAGGGTTAGGCACTAGGGGGAGGTTAGGGTTAGGCGTTACCAAGAGGGCTAGGGTTAGGCACTAGGAGGAGGTTAGGGTTATGTATCACCCAGGAAGGATAGGGTTAGGCACTAGGGGTAGGTTAGTGTTAGGTGTTACCAGAAGAGCTTGGGTTAGGCACTAGGGGGAGGTTAGGGTTAGGTGTCGCTGGGTGGGGTTAGAGTTAGGCACTAGGGGGAGGTTAGGGTTAGGCATCGTCGACAGGGCTATGGTTAGGCACTAGGGGGAGGTTAGGGTTAGGTGTCGCCAGTAGGGCTAGGGTTAGGCACTAGGGGGAAGCAGGTCGACTTAACAACTGTCGTCTTAATGTACCACACCCCACCTGTTCATCTACAGTATTTTAGTAAACAATTGACAGACAGTTGTATAAGCTATTGATTTTCCAATAGATATTTACCCTAATGATAAATCAGACATACACTAATGCACACACACTAATACACATACACACACTAATACACATACAATGATACAAGGATATTAGGATGTTGCAGAATGGCATTTATGACAACATGTATAGCTTGCACCTATATCATACACCAATATTTTTGGAATCACGTCTGGGAGATCTCAAAGGGGAGGACCAAGGGGCACAAAGTAATGACCCCCAATAATGGTGTGACCAAGCCTCCAGTGGGCCACACCCTAGTATAGGGGCCAGACTTCTCTCATGGCAGCCCTGCTCACTGTTATGATGCTCCTGATTAATTTATATAAGACCCCTAGACTCAAGCTCAAAAGGGCTTCTGTCTATAACAACCAACCGTTGTTCCCTTAGAGTTGGATACACTCACCGGTACTTAGGATGCAGCCAGGTCCTAACCTTCCAAACAGTAGGGGCTTATACAATTATCAGGTGATCACAGGATAGGCTGGAAACCTAGAACAAACCTAGAACAGGCTACATCCCCATGGCGACAGAAGTTGATTCTGGTGCTTGGTCTCGACACTGGGGTCACAGACATTTTTTCCTGTATGAAAATTTCCTTAAGCCCCTGACGTTAAATCTTGTCTGAAAATTAAAATTCCAAAAGTGCCCCACAGTGGGACTGACTGTCTTTTAACTGAGCAGGAGCCAATAAGAAGTCTCCTCCGAGACGGTCCCTCTAAATGAATAGACCTAATGCAGCTAAGTACACAGTAGCATCCTAGCTGCTAAGCAACAGCTGTGACTAAGAATAACTGCGGCTGCTGAGGTCCTGGTCGCCTGGCGACCATCAGGACCATCGGCCTGTGTGGGCTGGCCTGATGCGGCGTCCCAGTCGCCTAGTAACATGCGGGACCTGGCTCATACCATTCACTCTGGCATCCAAATGTAAAAACAACATTATGTTGTTCCAGCCTCGGATAGGTGCATGAAGGGCCCACTATGAGAAATGGACAAGCAACTAACCCACGAATAGAGTAACAATGTATTTTTTTGAGTGCCCGGTCTTGCACCTGACCCATAGGGGAAAGAGGGGCTCTCAGACAGTGGGTCCACCAGTGATTTCCCCTGACCCCCTGTGGGCCAGCCAAATAATGCAATTCTTATAGAATCATGTCATTAAGCTCTGCCCCCCACTCGCCTGACCGCCGATCCCTGGGAAAATCACTAGGAAGTGGGCAGAATGCAGGAGAGGTGCCTACTCTTCTAGGGGTGCGGGGAGTTACCCGAAATATCGGGAGCCTTCCGCAGTTCCCGGGAGAGTAGGCAAGTATGATCTGGACACACAATCCTGCAAATGGTAGTCTGTACAGCGGTAAAAAATGGAAGGGAGCAATGTGTAGAGCCGTATGGAGGCATTTTCACACACAAAAGGGCTGATTCTGAGTAACTTCGTATCTGGAACAAACCATGTTGAAATACAAGTGGACCCTGGAAGAGACGGCGGTCCTCCTGCAACCTGCCCACTTCCTAGAAAAGTGGCCAGGGCAGGAAACAATCAGGAAATCGGGAGAGGGTGGGTCATCATTTTGGCCCACAAGGGGGCAGGGCCTAATGATGCAAAGCATTCCCACCACCATTAAGATGCTTCTCTACTCCAAGCTTCTCCCGGAAAAGAGAATGCAGAAGTACAGTAGGCAAGAGTGATGCAGGGAAAATACTGGCTTTGCATACAGGGCCTGATTCAGAAATGGACGCTAAATTGATTTTCATGCAATCTGCTGATGTTTGCAGATCTGCACATGCGTAGAAGTTGCTCTGCGCATGTGCAGATCTGGTCCTGCGATGTAGGTCACCGTGCCCCAAAAGCTGTAGCGTGATTGACATGCTGCAGCGTTCAAGGAAACAAAAAGAATTGAGGAGCATGCCGAAGTCAGTGGCACCGCCCTTGGCCACAGCTTCACTGCCCCAGGCAGCATGTTTTCACCAGTCATCCCGAGTAACATAAGGGTTACTCAGATGTCCAATGTCCACGCAGTTATTACAATTCTGTATCTTTAGCCACAGCAGCGGATCACAGAATATACAAAAAGTCTTTTGCATTATTTATGCTTTGATCCCCACTCAGAATGTGCCCCAACATGCACACAGCATGTTAATAAGTGTTACACAGTGACATATCTATAATGGATGTATAGAAACAGGTGTGATATGCGCGCGGTTCAAGAGTAAATCCAATGACGGGAGCTGCTATGCGTCAGAGATGTTCAGTCTCTATGATGTTAACAATATGGTTCAAAAGAAAAATAACACAGAGCGCTCACCTATGTTATGTGAAGCAAAGTAAAATCCCTCATTCCCTACTATTCTAATGTATATGTATACCTGGGATATAAAAATTAACTGTCTTGCAAATGTAAAATATCCAAATATTTATTACTTAGGAAGAAGGAGACACAATGCTCCAAAAAAAGGGGGGTGAATGGAGTGTCTTATAGGGAAGCAATCGGGAAGCCGACTGCCTAAATACCGGCAGCCGGCTTGCCGACTGTCTTATCCCGGCATGGGTGAAATGCCGGGCGTCTAGATGTAGACGACCGCATTTCCCCGACGCCGGGAGACCAGCGCCCGGCATCACGATCATAGTGATGCTGGGCGCCGCGAGCGGACAGCCGCGGGGGGAGGGTTAGGCTTAGGGCTCCCGGGGGGGACTTAGGGTTAGGCACCCCCCCGGGAGGGTTAGGGCTAGGCTAGGGGGAGGGAGGGTTAGGGCTAGGCACCCCCCCAGGGGACTTAGGTTTAGGCAGCGGGGAAGGGGGTGGTTAGGGTTAGGCACTTAGAGGGGGGATTAGGGTTAGGCACTTGGGGGGGAAGTTAGGGTTAGGCACCCCTAAGGAGGGTTAGGGGGGTTAGGTTAGGTTAGTGTATACTTACCTATCCACGATCGGGATTTCCAGCGCTGTCGGGCTTCCGCTTCTTCTAACTCTGCTCCTGTCGGGCTGCCGCTGACGGGAATCGCACCGCCGGCCGCACATACCCATTCCGTCTTATAGGACTGTGGCCAGATGTGTGGCCCGGGAGATGGTCGGCTCTTTTAGGGAGCCTCTATCCGTAGGTTGCCTACGTGTCCCTTATGCCATAGTTAACAGCTGAGGGAATGGTGGTAGACCCCTAGGGTGGCAGGGCAGTCCAGGTGTGTCTGGGGGCACCTCTGGGTGTGAATGTGGGTGGCTGGGATGTAAAGTGAGCCCCTGTAGGGAGCTACTTACCGTATGGTACTGTGTACCTATGTTACCCTTATGGTATGTGTACCAAACACCCTCCTAAACCTGATGCAATGGGGTGGATGAGGAATGTGGGAATCCAGTCCCTCTCCGTATGCCGAATACGTTACCCCTGCTAAGGTGTGAGTGATAACAGGGGTGTTGCCAACAGAAGTCAGATCAGTGTCTACAGTCACGATGTCCCGTGCTGAGACTTACCCCGAGTCCTTTTTGATAGGATGCCCACTCTTAGACACAGCTAATCTTCCTGCACTGCTAGCCGTTGGTGTGGTAGCCGGTGCCCGGATCTTGATGACACAGTCCAGATCCTGGAGTCTGTAGAGAACCCACACGCTGTGGCCGTCTCACAGACTTCCTATAATGGATACAAATTGTATGGGTCTAGGGCCCCGAACCGCATACCCTGTACCATTTACTATACTTACCCCAAGTCCCACATTGTTGCTGCACAAACCGCTGGGAAAATGATGTGGCCACCATTTACCCAGAGATTTACACATGTGCAGTACAAAAATAACTGGCTGCCATGTGCCCGAAGACCTGGGCATGCGCAGTAGACTCTACTCCCAACTACACCCAGTGGAGAGAGGAGGGTCTTAATCTGCCTCAGGTGTTAAAGTGGGACTAACTTTATAAAAAAGCTTATTTTGTTGGTGTAATTCTGTTTGTGACAATCTCAGCACAATTATCAGGGGGTTCCAGCGACTACCAGAGAATTACAGTTCAGTCATCTAGAGGTTAATAACAAGGAACTTTGGGCCTGATTCAGACCCACTCGCGAGCGGCTATCCGCTCGCAAGTGGGTCGATGTTGTGCACTGCACATGCGCACGACGGCGGGAGCTCCGTCGTGCGCATGCGCCAGACGCGACGAGCGAAGGACTTTCCTTCGCTCGTTGTGTCTGTAAAGGGGGCGTGCTGTCGATGTTGATTGACAGCACGCCCCCTTTGGTGGGCGTGCCGGGGGCGTGCCTCCCTGACGGGGGCGTTCCCAAGGGAACGCCTACCGTCAGAAGCCGGCCCACTGACATCACTAGTGATGTCAGTGGGAGTGATTTTGGCTCTGATAGAGCCAAAATCACTTCGGGCCTTGCGGTTGAAAACCTCAACCGCAGGCTCCGGCTCGCAGTGGCGATGGTCGCGATGGTCAAGACCATCGCGGCCATCAAACTGCACGCTCGTATAGGCTGTGGGTGGTGACCCACAGCTATACGAGCGTCCAGGAGGACGCTCCATAATTATGGAGGCCGGCCCTCATTCAGAGCGTACGGCTCTGAATGAGGGCCTTTGTGGTTGTCATGTAAATTAATTGCAGAGATGTATCAGGGAGCCAGCAGGTTATAAACTCATCACTGCAAGTTTTTCTGGTTGGTTAAACCAAATGATGTATTACAAAAATAGTAAATCATTACAGCCTAATACACTGAGCCCACAACATACGTGTTTGTGGACCTGATTCTTAATTCGCATGCAGATCCCTCATTCGGAATGAGAACAGTTTAATAATGGAATGCTAATGCTGTGACTATAGGCACATCTCCATGTGTGAGCATCGCACCAGTCCACTGTCTTCCCTCCGCTAGCACAGCCATGATCATTAGTATCTGCACTTAAACCTACCCCATGCTGAGTGCAAGAAGTCTGTCTGAAAAAGGCATCTCCGGCATACGCCATACTTGCCGACTCTCTCGCAATGACCGGAAGGCTTCCGAAAATCGAGTGGGGCTCCCAGCCCCCCACAACAGTGGGCAAGTCTCCCTGACCCCCTCACTTCCCACCGCACCCTCCCCCCATACTAACTTGGCAAAAGTGGGCGGTCCAGAGGGGGCATCATCGTAGCCCTAACTCCTTCTTTACAATGCCGGAAATCTCTGCATTGTATAGCGGATGACAGGGCCGCGATCACGCAAACACACAGCCACATTACCACAAAGCCCACCAATGCCGCCGCCACGCCCCCTGCAGCAGCGACAGAAAGTCGGTATGTATAGCGTACGCATGACTCAGAGTAGAACGCAACACCAGTGGCATAACTTAGGGGTGTTGGGGGGGGGGGGGGTGGCCAGGCCGCTGTAGGAACAGTGGCACGGGGGGCGCCGTCCTCCAGGTCAATGTTTAGTGTGATCCGCCCTACACATTAAAATCAAAAACACCGTTGCCAGGTAGTACATAGTGAGTGCTCTACCCAGCGGCGTTGTGTTTGTTTTAGCAGCCAATGAGAGTCAGACAGACTCTCACTGGCTGCTGCACCCAGGGCTGGAGCTCACTCATGAGCTCCGCCTTCCGGCTCCCGCAGTGGGTGAAGGGAAAGATGACGTGACGTCTCTCCCATAGTGCCGAGTGGAACCGTAGGAGTAGACGCCGGCGGACACAGCAGTGGGGATTCAGGTAAGTATAATGTCAGTGTTTTAAGAGTAGGGGGCACTACTGAAGGGCACTGTATAAGGGGTACTACTGGGAGCACTGTATAGTGGGCACTGTGTAAGGGGCACAACTGGGGGCACTGTATAAGGACCACTACTGGGGGCACTGTATAAGGAGCAATACTGGGGGCACTGCATAATGTTCACTACAACAGGGGGCATTGCATAAGGAGCACTACAACAGGGGGCATTGAATAAGGGGAACTACTACTGGGGCCACTGCATTAGGGGCACTGATACTGAGGACATTGCATAAGGGGTACTATTACAGTGGGCATTCCATGAGGGGCGCTACTACTAGAGGCATTGCATAAGGGGCACTACTATGGGGAGCATTGCATGTGGGGAACTACTACTGGGGACATTAAGGTGCATATAGAATGGAAAAGGAATGTTCCCAGAGTGATGAGAAACGGTGGTGTGTCATGTTGGTACGCCCCACTTTTCAATGGCCACGTCCCTTCTGGCATGATGCCACGCCCACTTTTTCAGCACATGCACATAGTAGGGGGGTTCCTCCGTTTTCTCATCTTACCCTGGGCTCCAAATACCATAGTTGTGCCACTGCTACACGCCCATGACACTTCCACAAGACACATCTCCTCCATGCCCCCCCACCCAGTTGATACCCAGAAACATCCATTTCACGTATGGAGAAAGATGGTCAAGATCAGTCGGACTCAGATTCGCCCAGATAATATATGCCAATATATACTATAGTCGATACACTTTGGCAAGTCTGAATCCGGACATGTGGGTTAGACGGAGGCGGAGCGTCACTATACGCAGAATCTCGTCTCCGTCCCCTTCATGGTTTGCCGGTATTACCATCTTTGTATGAGCGGAATGGGGTGGAGCAACGTGGATCAACCCATCGTGGCGCAGCCTCCTATAACACTAAGGAAGGGGCCACGATGGCGCGATTCATAGCGAATCACGTCATCATCACCCACATCCCGCCCACTTCATGGTCATCGGGATGCAGGGGGAATTGTCCACTTTATAAGGAGGCGGGAGAGACTCTCCCAAATTTGAGAGTCTCCCGGTATGTCCGGGAGAGTGGGCAAGTACGTGCGTATGTTCACTACAGCGCATGCGCAAATCACTAGATGCGGCCTCACACTGAGCTGCATGTCACTTAGAACCAGGACCAGTGTGCTTATTTTTTGTGTGTGCGCTCGTTTTCAGTTCTCAGGATAATTGCTCAACTTTGGTAACAGGGATCCCAAGAAAAGGGGCAAAGTACAGAGTGCAAAATTTTACTTTGAAGAACCAAAACAAAGCACAGCGCAATACATGTGCACAAAGCAAAGAGTGAAACAGTACAGCGTAACAAATCAGATCGTCAGTGAATCGTTTGATTTAGAGCAGAAGCATGCAACGTGTTTCCCATTCGTTATTGTGTAACTACAGGACCCAGCATGCTGAGACTTGTTGCTCCACACCAGCAAGAGAGCTGCAGGTTGTATAAGTATGATTTAGAACATGTACTTACCACCACAGCTATTCCAATCGAGACACAGTGTATGATCCGAAGCTTGCCAGGGTTGGCGACCCCTGGAGGAATGTCTGAATTTGCAAAATCAAAATAAATGATGCCCGCCAGTAGCAGAAAAAATAGGGCAATAAAAATTGCTACCAGGATGGCCAGTAGTGCTAGAGCTATACCCATGTTCCCCGGTTCCCAGAGCTCAGCACAAACACATCTGACTTTGGAATGACACTTACTTCCTGTTATGCTACTGACTCCTTCTGATACAGTAAATGGGAGTTTTGTTATAAGGTGTGGGAGTGGCACCCAGTGCAGGAGTAATAGGGGAGGTGATGCTGTGTAGGCAGAATCAGGCACACTCTGGAAATTAACCATTAATCCCATACTGGGGATTAGGCATTTCAGTTCTCTACAGTGCATTGTACTTTTTTAACCTCTTCCTTACACAAGCAATTACTGTGTTTTCTTTTAGTAGCATCTATGAAAAGATATCTGTACCTGCCAGCTTCACCCACAGTGATAATAATACAAATGGGGGAGACGGGTCAAACTTTGCAAATGTATAAAGCATACCTTCCAACATTCTTAATTGCAGATTTGGGACCCCACTGCACCGAAGGCACGCATAGCCAAAGAAAGGAGTTGTGACCCCCCCCGTGGCCTCATGGCACACCCCTGCTTTCATTACTCAGGGTCGTACACTGCTATCCCAGAGCATACTTGCCTACGTTGAAAAGCATTTCAGGGTGATTGTGAAACCAACACCTATAAGCGCGCATTAAAGAGAGTGTATACTACTACATCTGAGAGGCGTGTCATAACATTGATTAACATACAAATGCAAATGAGCCTCAAAGCAGTTAGTAAGATCGAATTGGATGTACAGTAGCTATAGGGATCATTGGGCCTGATTCAGAGCCGCTCGTAAGTGGCCGCTCGTTCGCTCCGAGTGATGTTTGCCCAACTGCGCATGCGTACGGATCGTTATACGCATGCGTGAACCAGTCAGTGTGGCCGAAATTCATGTGCTCGCAAAATAGCGAATGCCTGATAATTTGAGTGACAGGAGTAGGCGTATGTGGGTGGTAACGGGGGAAGGTGCTTGAAAACGGGGAGTGGAGATCCGAACGCAGGCGTGCTTAAAGGTCAAAACAGGCGTTTTATGGGTGTGCATAATTAAAACAGCAGCGTCATTGACCACGTCACTGGGTTATTTTATAGCCAGAACTGCTCGCAAAATTGTGGTAGCAAAAACCAACCCCAAGAATAGCGAGCAGTTCATACCCTGGTCAATGTACTCGATTAATCTAATAAATAGCGGACATGACGTAGGATGCGAGCGGCCAGGGGGCGTATTTTTTCAAAAAACGACCGCAAGTTTTGTTCGCCCATTCAGACCTAGAGGCGTGAACAGACCGCAAAGAGCGAACGGTTCATTTGAATAGCCACCCCTATTTTCAGGACGAGCGAGCGCTAATTGCGTCCGGCTCTGAATCAGGCCCATTGTGCCTTATAACCAATGCCGGAAATGATACTAATGATACTAATGATTCCATTTGAATGTACACATTTCTTTTTTATTTGTATATAACAGCTTCATAATTGGGGTAAGGTGCAATCAGGGAGATTGCCAGACTCTTCAGGGAGTCAGGGAGATGCGCTCAGTATTAGTGACGGACATCGGAAGACCGCCATCGAATGTTGTAATGTGATGGTAGCTAGGGGATGGGTATGGGATGCTGGCGCTCGAGATCCCGGCGGTCAAAATCCCGACGCCAGTATCCCGAAAGTGTTAGGATACCGACACATGTTGGTAGGTATCCTAATCCTCCCACTCTCCCTACCCTAACTCTAACCCTCCCTCCCAGTGCCTGAAACTAACCTTCCCCCCTAGTGGCTAAACCTATCCTCCCCCTACCCGCTCCCTAAACCTAACCCTCCCCCAGTGCCTAACCCTTCCCCCAAATCCGCTACTTACCTTCCGGATGCCAGCAGTTGGGATTCTGACAAGTTTCAGGATTCCGCCGCATTTGCACTGATACCAGTTGCCACATTCAGACTGACATTCTGTGGTGCTTCCATGGAGCTGGTGCCATGTCTGATGGTGCGACCGATGTTGTCGCTGATGCGCGTGATGGCGTGTCTTATTTGTACAGCACCAGATTAGCACTGCAACTCTATACAAAATCCATCGTTCGTAGAATTAGCATTAAGCTCACTTATTTACTTTCGCAGAAAGTGTGGGGTACTAGCCAAATAATCAGTTGGAAAGGAAAGTGATTTGGAGGTAAGGAACTGAGGCATACTTGCCGACATGCAGCTCCCTCCTTCCGGGAGGGAGCTGAATGCCTGCAAACATTGGGGGGCGTGGCCGGGCAATGGCTCCCGAGGAAGCTGGGTGAATTTCTGAACCAATGAAACGCGTTGAGCTTGATACTGTACCTGGAGGTTCCCCATTCCATTTTTGGCTACTACCATCTTTGGACTTTAGGAAACCCTTGTTGACTTTGGCGATCTATTGCAGTTATTTGGCCACTGCATGTTGCCAGGGACTGTGGTAATAGAAACCCTTATTGGATTCCGGTAATTCTTTTGCCTAAAGGGATATTTAAGTCCTAATTGACTTTGCTAGCCTATTTGACTGTGCTTTTTTCTTGGAAGGAGGATCTACCATGGATTTAACAGATATGATCTATGGAGCTCATTCAGACCCGCTTGCAAGATGTGATCACTCGCTGGCAAAAAGGGGCTGGATATTTAAATGAAGCGCTGGCACTGCGTTGCGTAAGGACGCCCAATATGTTTTATCGAGCTACGGCAAAGTGCGCTCGCAAATGTCTGAGGACGCCCCCTTGCCCCTCGCAACACACATCATCTCCGGGAAATGAAGGATTAATCGAGACCATCGTGAGCCATCGGAGCTGCTCGCAGCTCTTGAGGTTGCCCCTCAAAACAGCCCTTAACATCGAGGCGTATATTCCATAAGACCTCTGAAGGTGTCCTGTGGCACCTCGCACCAAGACATTTGCAGCAATTCCTTTAAGTCCTGTAGGTTGTGAGGTGACTCCTCCAAGGCTTGGAGTTGTTTTTCCTGCACATCTCACAGATGCTCGATCGGATTGAGATCTGGGGAATTTTGAGGCCAACGATTATTCACATATGATGATTAAAAATGGGAAAACACCTCTCTCTCAGGTTATCACTTTACTTCTGGGTTTGGAACTGGTCTGCGCATGCATCAGTGGGGGCCATCGGGGAGGGATTCTGAGGATCAACTCCGGTATACCTGTTGGAGGGTCAGTGGGCCTGATTCAGACCCGGACGCTATTTGCGGCCTCTCGTTCTTAAAAGGGGGCCGGATATTTAAATTGAGCGCTCACTCTTTGCGGTGTGTTGACGCCTCTATGTTTGAGCGAGCGTCCGAAAAATGCGCTCGCTATTTTGTAAAGACGCCCCTTTGCTGTTCGCATCACACGTCATCTCCGGTATTTATTAGATTAATCGGGAACATCGAAAGGCATCTGAACTGCTCGCAGTGCTTGTGGTAGGATTTACTTCCCGCTATCACTGCGAGCAGTTCAGGCTAAAGGACAACCAAGTGACGTGGTCGATGTGCTCCTTTACTAATTATGCACTCCCATTAAACGCCCTTTTTACCGTTAGGCATGCCTGCGTTCGGATCTCCACTCCCCCATTTTCAAGCACCTTCCCCTGTTACCACCCACAAACGGTACATTCTGTCACTCAAATTAGCAGCCCCTCGTTGTTTTACGAGCGCACGATTTCCGACTGCAATCACTGATTTGTGCATGCGCATTGCGAACCATACGCATGCGCAGTTGTGCGAACATCGCTCAGAGCGAACAAGCGGCCGCTTACGAGCGGCTCTGAATCAGGCCCAGTGTCTATAGTACATTGGCCACACATCATGTGCCCTTAAAACTAGGGATGTGCAGGCTCGGATAGGTTCGAGTTTGCACGTGGAGTTCGGATTTTTCCCTCCAAAAAAACGGAACTCAGAAAGAGGCAAAACGTCATCTTGCATGGACGAACATCATCATTCCTGGACAAAAGGAATGATGATGTTCGTCCATGCAAGATGACGTTTTGCCTCTTTCTGAGTTCCGTTTTTTTGGAGGGAAAAATCCGAACTCCACGTGCAAACTCGAACCTATCCGAGCCTGCACATCCCTACTTAAAACAGGATTAGTGGAGCACAGTAGAAAGAAGATAAAGTACTTGGTACTAACTCCATGTCTGGTTATTTTAGGACTTACCACATTTGCTTCATTCAGGTTATGAAATACTGTACTGCATTGTTTGGTATAGAAAAGGTTGAAAATGATTGGAGAATGAGAGATCTGGACGTAAGATTGGCCAAAACAGAAATGGGTCGGATCTACAAGTTGGACATCTTAGCTCCCAATGGCTTGAATGATTTTGAGATTGGTTGCTATGGGCAACAATTCTACTTCTAAAAACCTGCACTTTAGTAAATATACCCCCTACAGTCTGTTCAGTTATGTACAGATTAATTACTGGTTCTGTAAAGTTGTACCTGTCTTATGTTTTTTCCATTAAGTGAATTGCCGCCTGCCTTGACCTTTCGCTTGGAAATTGAACTTTCCTGGTTTGCCACCAGCCGCACTCCTGCAATAAGCACTTTGCATTCACACAGTAACGATCCAGTAAATTAAAATCTCCTACAATGTAATGCATTTGCTTAACAAAAAGTAACTTATTTTGTATAATTGACATCTGCAGTTTTATTTTTAGTCTTTATATGTTCTTTTAATTTGCTTTTATTTATTCTTTCAATTTGTTTTCACTTTTGATTTCATTCCGCCAGTGAAAAACAGAATACAGCACTATTTAGTCAGTGGTAACATTGAAATGGACGACTGTCGATTCATAAACAAAATTTACAATACTATCTACTTTAAATAATGCATCTGTGCTTTTACCATGTATTCAAATTATATTTAACTGAAGAAAAAGCATTTGGAATACTCTGTGACATAATTTACCTAATTATTAATAGAATTCATCAATGACAGCTTAGCGAGGTTACAGATGTTTAAAAAGCAACTGAGGGCTTATTAAGCAAGGATCACAATAGCGTTTACGCACACAGGGTCTTATTCAGCAGTGATCTGGAAACTGTGCAGGCGCATGACCCGTTCTGCGCATGTGCAGAACGGGTCTGCAATCCTCACGGAGACTGGCGGCAGACTGTCAGTGATTGACAGTCTGCCGCCGTTTGTGGGCATAGAGGGATACGTAATGCAGCAGGAGGCGTGATGCACAGACGGAATTGCAAAGCTGCTTGCGAGTAGGTTTGCAGTTCCATCTGAAGCTGAATCAGGCCCACAGTCTCACTGCGAAGATATGGTAATGATTGCATCCTGTATTTATTGGAAACCAGCATAGAATAAAAGGATATGTCCACCCACAAATTAATCTTCTCCACTCTACCAGCAGAACTGTAGGGTCCCACGGCATGGATGGAACCATTGTAGTATACTTTGGTGCTGCAACGGATCCTTCCCAGTAGTGTCCAAAACTAGAAGTTTGTTTTCCTTAAAAAAGCCCCATGTCTCTAATTGGCAACTCGGCAGCAGAGTGACGTACCCTTCTTTAGAGTTCCCAAGGAGTATGTTCCAGGATAGCACTGGAAGTGATCATGTGCCACTCATATCCAATAATATAGCAACATCTTCTGTGAGCTAAGTCTCTGCAGCCCTGTCTTCCCTCTTTAAGGATGACTTTAATTTATTTTCTCGACCTGCCTGCAGCCCCTCTCTAGAGTCAATGATGGTGTCTGTGCATGTCTGGAAGGAGACACAATCAGTATGTAACCAAGAAATGTGAAAAAAAAAATCAGAGATGTTTTATAAAAGTTATAACATTATCCAGAGCCAGCTTTCCAGAAGAACAGTTGGGTGCATCAAAGAAGCTCACCACCCCATGGAATCCATCTTTAACATGGTACCAAGTGACCGGGATTCCATTATCTTCCAGGCGTCTCTTATAGAGTAATCCCTCGTCACGCAGGACGTCAAACTCACATGTTAAGATGTAGGCTTTTGGTAGAAGACGAATCACGGAGTCCTCAGCCAGCAGTGGAGAGAAGTGAGGTTCAAACACTCGTTTGACTTTTTCATAGACATGACTTTTATAGGCGGCCATCTTGTGGGGTTTGTAGCCTTTGGCCTTAAACTCCTCAGGAATATTATCAGGGTTCAGCCATTTGCTGAATTTCATTCTCATTTGCGGAGGAACATGACTGCCATGCAGAATGTCTTTACATACATCATCACATAAACAACCTACATAGTGCAGTGTGTAGAATATCGCTCGCTCTCGGAGTAAAAGAGGGACCATGCTGTTTTGTTGGTATGAGGGCAAATTGAAGTCGACCATCTGGACTACTGGGTATATCAGCACCTGGGCCAGAGGCTTTGGGAGATCTGTCCTGCTCACCAAGGCTTGGCAAACGGCCGCTGTGAGATTACCCCCTGCGCTATCTCCACATATTATAATGGAGGAAGGGTTCACTCCGTGATCCTGAGCCGTCTTGAGGAAGTGAGTTGTGGCGCTGAGACAATCGTCAAATGCTGCTGGATACCTGTGTTCTGGTGCCAGGCGGTACCTAAAATAAACAGTTCCGTAGTCGTTATATTTATGTTCTGTTATAAAATTGCACCTCAAATTTTGGGTATACATTAGTTTTACTGGGATTAAATCCCATCTCTAATTTATTTATTGTTGCTTTTTTAGGACCACTCACATTGTTAAACATAATTTTCAGTAACTATATAGGGCAAAAAGGAGAAGATTGATACAAACTGGCGTATTTTCATACTCTTTCCCCTGTTTGCTTTAACAAAATATAATGATTGAACCCACAAATAAAATATAAATGTGGATCTTCTAACAAGCAGCAGCGGCTCCTACTCTCTTACATGAGGGGGCTGTTACTGCACCGGCCAGCCAGGTCCATGTAATGGATTTGGCAGGCACCGGGACCTGCACAAGCGTACAAGCAGCGGTGGTGCCACACATGGGCATGACACCGCCTTCTAGGGACTGTATCGGTCGCTCAACCCGGTTTATTTCAATTCAGCCCTTTCACACTGCATCTTCACCCGGATTGCTGCACGTTCACGCGAAATAACCCGGGTTATTGCTGGCAGTGTGAAAGAGGTATAAGTAACAAAGCTGAATATGTGTGATAAAATAAAGTTTACATACCCAACTGAGACAATGACAGCTCCAGACGTCTTTGCGATGTATCGACAGTAATTGTCATGACTATCTGTAAACGTAAATGAACGCATTAAATGGTGTTCGGTTTCCCAGCACATGTGAAAACAGTCTGATAATGAATTTTAGTGGAGGAGTAATAGTTATTGGCAGATTTTCCACTAGGGACGTGAGGCACATGAAAGGAGAGGGAGCCACCTACCAGGGCGTGACACAGTAGGCCGTACCCCTCACCTGCTGATCCATTGCTCTGTAGCAGTACCAGCGTGGAGGATGGGGGTCACAGGCGGTAATTTGTGTGTGCGGAGAGTTTGGAGCTACCTGGAGGCTTCTTGACTGCCGTACATCTCTGATTCAGGCCTATAGTCTCCACACTACACCCTCTGTGGGACAGGTTCTCCTGTTATAGTGGCAACAGAACACAGGGCATGGGCGTATCTATAATGGGTGCAGGGTGTGCGGGGCACACGGGCCCCTGGGTCCAGGGGGGCCCCGCACTGCACACCCTGTACCCATAATTTACTTACCTCTCTAGAGTCCCACGGCGGCGCAGGGGTCCGGCGTTGTAAAAACATCTGGAAAATGGCCGCAGCGGCCATTTTCCCGTCGTTTGCGCATGCGCAGGACAGGGAAAATGGCCCCCTCAGCCATTTTCCCGGTGACCTGTGCATGCGCTATAGATTCTGGGCACACTCTAGTGCAAAGAGTCTATCACTCCAGCGCTGGCTGCGCATAGCTCAGAGCGCTGCCGGCTGCCGAACGGAGAGGAGGGTGCCCATGACGGAGAATGCATATGGGCCCCCTCCCCACTTGAAACGTCCCTGACAGGGCCCTACTAGGGATTCATGGATAACTATATTATATTATCTACAGTGAACTTAAGAGATGGAAGGTAATTGCCAATGATCTATGGATATTATTAATCCCATGAAGTGTGTACTATAATATATGGTATTTTATTATCCATAAATTGGAAGACATTTTATATATGTTTTACTTGCTAATCTATTACATCATTTCAATTGTTTATCGATATCTATCATTGTCTGTGTATAAATGACTGTTTATACACAGACAAGCAGAACCCAGAAACAAACGGGCTCCGGACTATAGATAGACAGTAATTAGACAATGTCTAGACAGACATCAGATGTTTGACAGTCAATAGTTAGACAGGGATAAATTTCGACAGGGAAAAAAGTCAGACACACTAAAGTTCGACATGAAAATGGTCAACACAATTAAAAAAAATGTTTTTTAGGATTAGGGTTAGGCACTTACCTGGAGGGTTAGGGTTAGGCACTTACCCAGACGGTTACGGTTAGGCACCAGGAGGGAGGGTTAGGGTTAGGCACCAAGGGAGGGTTAGGGTGAAGATTAGGGCTAAATAAAACCTAAAAAACAATGTGTCGACCATTTTCATGTCGAACTTTTGACCCTGTCGACTTTTTTACATGTCGAACTTTATTGTGTTTGCCTTATGTCCCTGTCGAACTTTTGTCCCTGTCTAATATTGACTGTCTAACATCTGATGTCTATCTAGACATTGGACCTCATTCAGACCCGGTTGCAAGCGCTGAGCGCTCTCAACCGAGTCAATGTTAAGGCCCTGCACACGCGCAGCGGCTGCACTGCGCATGCGCAAGCCCCGGAGCGAGAGAGAAACTCTCTCACTCCGGAGCTCACTACAAAAGGGCCGGCTGTCGATGTTGATCGACAGATCAGCCCGTTTTGTAGGCGGGGCGGGGGGAGGCGTTCCCAAGCGAACGCATGCCGTTTTGTGGGCGGCCGCACTGACATCAGCAGTGATATCAGTGGGGAGCTTCTTGCTCGATCAGAGCAGCAAGCTTCCTGAGGCTTTTCGGTTGCGAGACCCAATCTTAGGGTCTCGTCGCAAGCCCTGATGGTCGAGATGGTCTTGACCATCGAGACCATCAACCTAGTCGGTCGCTAAGCTGTGGGTGGTAACCCACAGCTTAGCTAGCGACCAGGAGGCCGCACTAAAAAAAAGAAGCGGCCGCCTCTGAATGAGGGCCATTGTCTATCTAATTACTGTCTATCTCTTATACCACAGCCGAGACAAACAGAGGGTGTAGTGTGGAAACTATGTACAGCAGGGGGTTCCCGACCACGGTCCTCAAGGCACACTAACAGTCCAGGTTTTGAGGATAGCCACACTGGAGCACAGGTGACTTAATTAGTACTAATTAATTGATTTAACCATCTGTGCTCAAGTCTGGATATCACCAAAACCAGGACTGTTAGTGTGCCTTGAGGACTGAGGTTGGGAATCACTGATGTACAGTCTCCAAGAAAAAAATAGTTGTAGCTGTCGTTACTTCCTGACAGTGTCCAATGTAATACCTGGATCCCATGTGAAGTTATAATAGTGGAATTTATTGGCCTAACGGTTATACAGCAGAGCCAGCAGCAAGATAGGAAGCAGTATTTAGTGAACAAAAGCTTGACGCGTTTCAATGCTAATGAGCACCTTCTTCAGGAGCGTGTAGTCTGGCACAGCAGAGTCCGCAAATACACTAGTGGATCCCTTGGCCCAAGAGTCTGGTTATACTCCTGGAAACACCTCCTTTACCGTATGGATAAAGAGAACCGTATGGATAAAGAGAACGGTAAAATGGTGATGTATTCTATTCTGAAATACCACGTCTGTAAATGCGTGAAATGTCATCATGTATAACTCAACTGCTTTCTGAATTGCACTTGGATGAACTTTAGATCTCTCCTTCAAATGTCAAGCAGGAGACCTGACCGTATACAGTGCAGAGGGTGAGCCCGCAAGGCAGGTAGAGCAACTTCGCTGATTTACAGTTGTATATGGTAAACTGTTGATGACTATCCTGAACTACCTGCATGACCAGAAGAACAGTGATCTGCGTATACAGTTGCTTACTCTCAGAGAGATCCCCGAGGGGAGGTTCAAAGGTCAAGTCAAGGTTGGGTGCAATGTGTTGATGATACTAGTTGTTCCTCACAGCAAGGGGGAGTGCTGGTCTTTTCTTTTTATAAATCTAGTAAACAGCTAAGTAGTCACAGCATTATATTACAGTATATCCATCTTGCACAAAGACAAAACTGGGCAAAGACCAGACTGTCAGGCTTCCTCCCCAAATAAAACCTGTGCAGAGTGCCTTTAGACTTAAAGCAAACTTGCCTACTCTCCCGAAACAGCCGGGAGGCTCCCGAATATTGTGCGGTGCTCCCGGCCGGCCGGAAAAGAAACCAAGTCTCGCGATGCGGACTGCTTACCTGGCCACAGCTGGCCACTTCCAAGTGAAGTGGGTGGTACAGGCAGCCGATGATGCAATTCACGGTGAATCGCATCATCTTGGCCCCGCCCTCGTGTTAAAATGCCGGTATTTGCGGTATTGTCTGGCGGGGGGCAGGGTCAAGATGACGCGATGCCCTCGGCACCGCCCACTCCAGCTGCTCCACGTCCCCCGCAGATGACACATACGCATCTCCACGCCTCGGCACTGCCCACTTCAACTGCTCCACGCCCCCCGCAGTGCCGACCGGGCTGCACCCTCCCGGAGGGGACAGCCCAAAGGTCATCAAGTATGACTTAAAGTCTATTTAGTAACATAAAACAGCTTTTCCCCAGCATTTTAGCAAGAGAAAGTGAGATATTGTGCTTCTCCATAAGTAGTAAAGAGAAAGGGGCCTATTCATCAACATTAAAATAATGTTTTTAAGGAGATTTTCCTTAATTACCGTTATTTTAGTATTAATGAAGAGACCTAACAAAGGAGATATCACTGATATCTCCTGGTTAAGTCCCCCTGCGTTAATTTCCAAAATCTTCATACATTAGTACATTAGTATCGGGATATGGAAATTATGGTATTCATCAAATTCCGAAAATTATGTATTTTCGTAATTTGATGGAGTTACTATCCGCCACTGTGAGGTTGCGAATAGCAGGTGACACTTACCTGTGTCAGCGTGGTCAGGTCCCCCGGCGTCTTCCTCCGTCGCTCTGGTCCCTCCTCCGGCTCCGGTGGCTGCTCTGACACATATTCTCCCAGCAGAACACAATAAAGTTTAGAGAAAAAAACAAAACGTTTTTTTTTTCTTTCTAAACTGTACTGTGGTCTTCTGGGAGAATATGTGTCAGAGCAGCCACCGGAGCCGGAGGACAGGTAAGTCGGGGACAGGGGGGGTTGGGGGACACACACAAAATTACCGCAGCTGTATGCAGTGCTGCGCATGCGCTGGTTTTACGAATGTAACAGCACGTGCGCAGCACAGATTCCAGCTGCGGTAAGTTAGCGCAGAGAGGAAAAGCTATCTATTTCCCGAAAAGCTGTCATCGCAAAAATGACAGCTTTTCGAAATAAATAGTTATGGAGAGGAGGAATGATGAATTTCCCCGGTAATTAGGTAGAACTCCATGCGAGTTCTAAACCTAATTACCTCCATCGATAGTTTAAGTTATGATGAATAGGCCCCAAAGTCAGAGATTTACCCTTTTCTCCTGTCAGAGCCCTGCAGCTCCCATAGGTAGCAATGATAGCAATAAAGCCATCTCTGGATGATGTTATGCCTACTTGCACTGTACACAGTTGTCTTGCTGCTTTCTCCCACAGTCCAGAAGCACTGGGCTACATGGATAGTGCAATGGTTAGCATTACTGCCTCACAACACTGAGGTCTTGGGTTTGATTCCCACTGTGTGGAGTTTGTTTATTCTCCCTGTGTTTGGTGGGTTTCCTCCAGGTACTCAAAACTATACTGGTAGGTTAATTGGCTCCCAACAGAAAATTAACCCTATTGTTTGTGTGTGTACATGTGGTAGGGAATATAGATAATAAGCTGGGGCAGGGACTGATGTGAATGGTCAAATGTTCTCTGTAAATCGCTGCGGAATATGTGTGCGCTATATAAATAGCTGTTAATAAATACATTTATGTTGCCGTCTTTCGTATTGTGAAAGACAGCAAAAAGAGCCCAACAGGGGCCAGTTTTCTTTTCACCAGGAGTGGTCCATTTTGCTTGGTCTGTGCCGGCAGAAATGTGTTATTTATATATACAGTGGAATTCACAATGCTTAGATAATTTTCAAGATACTAGTAAATAGGTCCCTTAGTCATGTCAAAATACCCAGTGATCTGCTGCAGCCTCATAAATACTAATTCAGCCAAGATAACTGCAGCCCACACAATACAAAACAATAGGTTAGCCACAATCATTGACTTCCTTACCAATGCTTCCTAATACAAATCCTCCTCCATGGAAGAACATAATTCCTTTCCTGTCACCAACCGAGGGCGATCTGGGCTGGTAGACTCTCACAGGCACCCCTTCCAATTCCAAGTTTTTCGTGAAGATCTCTGGATCCTCCTTACTCCTTATAATTCTCATTAACAGATGCAAAAAGCCAATCTCACTGCATATTCCAAGCTTCTGACATGTCTTCCCCTATTTGACAAACAAAAACACAAAACAAAATAAAGACAAAATTAATCTTTTCAATCACCAACAGTTAAATCCACATACCATAGCTGTTATACTATGGCTAATTATAATATAGTAATACTTCTGTACAAAAAGCTCAAACAGCAAATTGTATCACAGAGCATAAAATAGGCTTTTTTCCTTTCGTGTTTTTCTATTATATTTTTAGGTTTTATATTTTCTGTGCTGCTTACCTATGACATCAAAATGCATGGTGGGAAAAGGTGAGCTGGCCAGAAAGCAGAAACATTAAAGTTATTTCAGTACTATTACTTAGGCAATTCACCTTTCACACTGCAATGCTGGGTTGTACCGGGCTGAGACCCCTTTCAGATTGGCGGCCCGACTCGGTTTATTACGGGTCGATGATGTCACCAATTACACGAGATCATCTACAAGCGCCGGCTCTTCCTTTTCTGTGAATGGGTCCCATCGACCGGAGTTACCCGTTCACATTGCAGAGCGAGCCGGGTTGAACCCGTGTTCAACCCTGCTCATTTCCCCAAGTTTAATTGCTCGACCCCGTTTATTTCAACTGGGCCCTTTCACACAGCACAATAACTCGGGTTTCTGCGCGTTCATGTGAAATAACCCGGGTTATTGCTGGCAGTGTGAAAGGGCTATTATTAGTACATGGACTTGGAAGGTATTTATGACTGTCAGGGGCGTTTCTAGAGTGTGCAGTCTCCGACACGGGCCCCCTCCTCTCCGGCCGGCGGCCGGCAGCGCACTGAGCTGTGCGCGGCCAGTGCCGGAGTTATAGAGTGTGCCCAGAGTCTATAGTGTATGCACAGGTCACCGGGAAAATGGCCACAGTGGCCATTTTACCTGTACTGCGCATGCGCAAACGACGAGAAAATGGCCGCTGCTACTATTTTCCAGTCGTTTTACAGCGCCGGACCCCCGCGCCGACGTGGGACTCCGGAGAGGTAAGTAATATTATGGGTGCACCCATTATAGATACGCCCCTGATGACTGTGCAAAAGGTTTGTTTTTTTGCGCATGTGCGCTGATTCTTGAAGCATACGATACACATCATTTATTAGACTTTTGGTTCATAATAAATTGGCACATGTGCAATGTGCAAAAGTTATAAACACATCTGTGCCACCCCTAACTAATTTGACGTTTTCCATTTTTCACCTAAAATTGTGCTTGCCCTTCATTGATTTGCTCTATAATAAGTAGTAGCAAAAAAATAACCCATTTGATGAACACAATAAATAAAAAACAGAAGGTAAGGCAAACCGGGACCACTATGAGTGATTTCAGCCCTGGTACTTAAATGGGGGAGGGGGAGAGCTCCGGAGAGCTTGCATTGTGGCCTGTAACACAGAAGGGGAAATATACTGAGAAGCGATTTGTCCAAATCACAGATTTTCGAAGATTTTTAGTACGTGATTTAATGCAGCAACTGTCTGATTTGCATCTAAAAATATTGGCACTTTAAATCATGCAGCAAAAAAATTGAAGTAAAACATACATATTTGTTTTTGTTTTTTTTTGTTTTAACAATACAATAAATATTACTCACCAAAATGGATGCAGCTATTGTTATTCCATGAATTCTCCAAAGTAGTTTAGGATTCGTAATCCCAGGTGGAATCTCTGCTTTTGAACACTCATAGTAAGTAACGCTCGCAAACAGTAAAACACAACACAAGAGGAAAATGGCTATTACAGTTACCAGCATGGCAAGTCCTTCACACATCTTTCAGCTGCAAAGACCGTTGTTGTTGTGGAGGTGACCTGTTACACCTTGTACTTCCTGGATCCTTGCTTGGTGATGTAACTGTAGATAAGATTTGTTTCTGTGTCAGAGATCTCAACAAACTATTACTGATTGCAATATGCTAAACAAATCACTGTGGCAAAATACTAAGCCAGCTTCTAATATTTGTTTTTTCATTAATCATTATAAAAGCTCTCTGGATACATTTTCGGAACTCACAGTAATATAAGGCTCATTTTAATGATATTTAGACACTGCTTGATGAACTAGATCAGCAAGAGACTCTTGATTTCAAGCTAGTGGCCTGATAGAGAACTATGTTGGCGGGGAGACTAAATAAAGCTGCAGTTTTATGGTGGGTTTGAAACCCCCGCACACATCACTGTACATTGCCGTTGACTTTGCTCTCCAAGCCACCAGATTATTATCCAGCAGTTTGTAAATCATACCTGCCGAATTTTCGGTTGCCTCCAACGGGAGGGGGAAACCAGGTCACAGACTCAACAATGCAGAGATGAAAGGTGGTGCACAGCTAAGCAGGCTGGGCAGGGGGCGTCATGTTGCATTCGCTATACAGTGCCAGATTAATGTCCACATGAGCCTTCAGCTGAAATTTATGAAGGGCTTATTGTGTGCTGCTGCAGGGGGTGTGACAATCGCTGTGGCGGTGTGACTAGTGATGTGGGGTCATGACTTGTGTCGTATGGGTGTGATCTACACAGGGACCATGTGGCATGTGCAGTGGGTGTGGCTAACTCCATGGAGGGCATTGTTAGTGCCTACCTTCAACAACTTTATAGTGGAGCTATAACAATAAAAAGTTTAAGGATTTTTTGTGTTGGGAATATTTTGTATGTGTATACATACATGCAGGGGTGAAGCTAGGCTTCCTGCCACCCCAGGCAAAGACTCAGCTCAGCAACCACTGCCTTGTAGATAGTAGACACCCATGGATAGATTGCTTAGAGCGGTCAGCATTGTAAAAACTAAAATGTTTAAGATAAAATCCCATTTTTAGTCCCATTATTTTAAGGTGCCAGCGCCTGTTGCATTTATTCTGGGGTATCTACACTATTCAAATGGAGCATGGAGCTTCAACTGTTGCAAAATACAATGGCTTAGTATTGCTGCCTGTACTAAGCTGCCACAACCATCACAGAGCATTGCATTGACCGCCATATAATACAGAGAGCATCACAGTGACTGCCACATTCTACAGGGAATCAGTGACTGCCATGTAATGCAGAGAGCATCACAGTGACCACAATATAATACAGAGAACAATACAGTTACTGCCATATACTGCAGAGAGCATATTACAATGACTGGCATATAACACAGAGAGTATCATAGTGAAAACCAAATAATCCAAAGAGTATTGCAGTGACTGTCATAATACACAGAGAACATCACCTTGGCCACCAGATAATGTAGAGAGCATCGCAGTGATCACCATATAATATAGAGAGCATTGCAGTAACCACCATACATTGCAGTGACCACCATATAATGCAGTCAATGTCATATAATACAGAAAGCATCTCGGTGAACGTCATATAATACAGAGAGCATTGCAGTGGCTGCCATATAATATAAAGAACAGTGCAGTGTTCACAATATAATCAAGTGCATTACAGTGACTGCCATATAAAACAGTATCGCAGTGACTGCCATATAATAAAGAACATCAGTGCCCGCCATATAATACACCAAGCATCCAAGTGACTGCCATACACAGCTACACACCATGGCCCCTGCAGTGGGATAAATCAAACAACAAGCTGCGGACAGATCTATCTATATATACAGGGACAAGGGTAGTCATGACAAGGAAACAAAAGGAGCCATTTTGGAGAAATGATCCACCACTACCCAGATAACAGTAAAACCTTTGGATTCAGGAAGAGCTGTGATGAAATCCATTGAAAGCTGAGACCATGGTCTGACAGGAATCGACAAAGGATGAAGCAAGCCTGCAGGAGATTGCCGTGGAGTCTTATGCTGTACACACTTGGAACAGGAACGTATGAATTCTTGCACATCTTTTCTCATGGAGGGCCACCAGTAACTGCGTTGTAAAAAAGAATAAGTCTCACAAACTCCAGAGTGATCAGAAAAAAGAAAATCGTGAGCCCAGGACAATAATTTGTTTCGTGACTCAGGTGGGACAAAGGAGGACTTGGAGACGTAGAAGTAGCAGCAAAAGCCAGAGGGTTAATGATTAGATACTTCGGCATAGACACTTGTTCATCCACTTCCGACATTGATCTGGAAAGAGCATCGGCTTTACAATTCAAAGATCCAGGTCGATACTTGAGAACAAAATCAAAATGAGAAAAGAAGAGTGCCCAGCGAGCCTCATGAGGATTCAATCAATGAATGGACTTCAAATACAGAAGATTTTTGTGATCCGTATAAATTGTTATGGGATATCTTGCACCTTCTAATAAATATTGCCACTACTCCATAACCAGCTTGATGGCTAATAGCTCCTGATCCCCAATGGAATAGTTTTTCTCTGCCGGAGAAAACCTGCGAGAAAAAAAATACAGGACCCGAGTCTCCCATTGGAGGATGTCTGCGACAAGACTGCTTCTACTCCATAAACCAATGCATCGACCTCCAGCACAAAGGGTTTTTCGAGGTCAGGTTGTAACAGAATGGGTGCAGAGGAGAAGGCCCACTTAAGGGTGTGGAAAGCAGAGAGGGCTTCCGGAGACCAATCAGCAGGATTGGCTCCTTTCCTGGTCATGGCCTTGATGGGCGCCACAATGGTGGAAAAAGACTTGATGAATTTTCTGTAGTAATTCAAGAAACCCAGAAATCTTTGGGTAGCTTTCAACAACGTAGGCAGAACCCATTCCTGAATGGCCTTGAGTTTTTCAGGATCCATATGTAATTCGGAGCCAGAGATCACATACCCAAGAAAAAAAATGGTAGGAACTTCAAATACACATTTTGATATTTTCCCATAGAGCTTATTAGCACGTAAATGAAGCAAAACCTCTTTAACATGTTGTCGATGACTGCTGAGATCACGTGAGAAGATCAAAATATCATCTAGGTAGATGTAGAAGTATTGATAGAGGATTTCACAAAAGATTTAATTAAAAAATTCCTGGAAAACTGCTGGAGCATTACATAACCCAAAGGGCATTACAAGGTTTTCAAAATGCCCATCACGCATGTTGAACGCAGTTTTCCACTCGTCCCCCTTTCTGATTTGGATTAAATTATAGGAGCCTCTAAGGTCAAGTTTGGTGAAGATGGTTGCGCCTTTCACTCTATCGAAGAGCTCAGTGATGAGAGGCAACGGGTACTTGTTCTTGATGGTAACATCATTTAAGCCCCGAAAGTCTATACATGGGCGGAGTCCACCATCTTTTTACTTTACAAAAAAAAAACCTGCACCAGCAGGAGACGAAGAAGGTCGAATGAATCCCTTCTGAAGATGTTCTCGTATATATTCAGACACAGACTGAGTTTCCGGGACAGAAAGGAGGTAGATGCAACCTCTGGGAGGAATTTTTCCCAGTATATGGTCAATCGGGTAGTCCCAAGGATGATGTGGCGGTAGCAAATCAGCTGCCTGCTCCACAAAGACATCGGCAAACTCTTGATAAGGTTCAGGTAGTGTACTCAAGAAAAGAGTCTTGGTGTCTGCGAATTGGACTACCGGAGCCAGACAGTGCTGTTGACAATAGGTACTCCAAGAAAGAATCTGAGCACTAGACCAATCAATGTGAGGGTTATGTCGATGTAACCACGGCAGCCCCAGGACGATTTCATGAGTAATGACTGGAACCACTAAGAACTCTACCTGTTCCTCATGTAGAGCTCCGATCTTCTTGAGAGCTTTGGTAACATGAGTGACTGTTCCTTTAACAATTTGAGTTCCATTCACTGTGGTAAGAGTAATTGGACGAGGCAGGACACAAACAGGAACAGCTAGTTGCTGCACTATAGATGACGAAATAAAGTTACCAGCTGCACCAGAATCAATCAAAGCAGAGAACTCTCGAGACAGTGAGTCAATTCCTTCAATAAGAACAGGAATGAGACAATCTTGATTTGGGGAAGATGCGGCAAGAATCCCTAGTCTGACATCCCCTTTGCAGACTAGGTTCGTCCGTTTCCCGGTTTCAAAGGACATTTATTCAAGAAATGCTTTGAGGAGGCACAATAATGGCATAAATTCTGTAATCTTCTGAGCTGCTTCTCGTCCTCACACAATTTGGATTGATTGACTTGCATAGGTTCGGCGACTACAGAACGGTTGATGCGAGACCGTGGTAGAGGACGAGTTTTATAACGATCACTATGATTCTTTTTTTATACCACGCTCATGCATCCGAAGATCTTGACGCTAAGGGACATCAGATCGTCCGGGGTATCTGGAACATCCCGTGTGGTTAATTTGTCTTTGAGGTTATCTGAGACACCATTCAAATAGGCAGCTTTCAAATCTTCATTATTCCACTGCAATTCAGCCACCACAGTTTGGAAGTGGACAATATATTGTCCCACTGGACCAGAGCCTTGTTTTAATCGTAGAATGTCGACTAAAGCCGCAACCCACCTTCCCGGTTCATCAAAAATTCTCTTGAATGACCGGATAAATTCTTGATCATTGGAACCCAGCGAGTCATTCCTCTCCTACAATGGAGACACCCAGTCCATTGTCGAACCAGTCAAGAGAGAGATGATATACGCCACTTTAGCCCTGGGAGGCGGGAAATTCTGTGGGAGAAGTTCAAAGTGGACCTCACACTGATTGAGGAACCCAAGCAATTATTGGGATTACCATTGAAATGACTAGGTGTCGGAAGGCTTAATTGAGATTCAGAAGACCTTATAGGGCTTGCCACGGAGACCGGGGAAGACATAGCAGACGACGATGGGACAACTTGAAGACGATCCAGGCAAGCAGAAAGATCCTGTAAGCATTGGAGCACTTTTCCTGTGTCTCTAGTCTGGCCGCAAGATTTTGTAAGACTAGAGCCCCAGAAGCCTGATCCTGTTCAGAATTCATCAGGCCTGTACAAACTGTCACGACTCTAGGGAAATTGGCCTCCTGTGATGGAGCAGGCTCTGCTGGCTGAGATTCTGGCAGCAGAAACTGAGGAAGTCTGAGGTATGTCTTCCTCATAGGATAGCACCAGGCTAGGGAAGTAGATCACATGATACATAGACAAAGGTAGACAGTAGTGAAGCAGGGAACTCGGTACGAGGTGATCAGGGTAAAGCACGGGACTTTATTAGATATAACTTGTATAGAGGACGTGCAATAGGAAGTCCAAGCCTAATATAGAGGAGCATCCGTTAGAATAATAGATGAATCCAGAAGGATGAGGTAATGAGTTCTTGAGACTTGATAATAGCAGAAGACTTTGATTCAGTTGCTTAATACAGGACTCAAAGGAAAACAGCAGGAATCCGCAGTCAGAGATACCGAGCAAATCCTCAGCTAGACAGATGCAGGCGACCTTGTTCAAATACTGAGCAACGTTCTGTACTTTAATACTGAAGTCTTGATGCATGAAATCTGGGTAAACCCTGGATAATATCCAGATGGAATTCTTGAAACAAAAAACTGCTGAGCAAACTCAGGGTAGTTATTATAACACAAGTTCTACAGCAAAATACTGAGCTATGCTCAGTTAAACGATGGCTTGGGTGCTTGATAGAGCACTGAGCCAAAGCACAGTATGAAACTCCAGTTCAGGAATAAATGTAGATGCAACAGGAGCCAAAAACGAAACCACAGGAGACATTGCGCAGGCACTGACTGAGTGTACAGGAAGGGTTTATATACCCAGTGCTGTAATCCGACAGCCTGGTTCCTGACAATAAGGCCCCATCCGTTTGGAGGGGCTAAAACAAAGCGATTTGTGTCATTTTAGCCCAGGTCCCTCCATACAGAGCCGAGATACCTGGTATTATCTTCCCATCCTGCCCAATTCACTAGGAAGTGGGTGGGTTGCATGAGATCCACCCATTTTTTAGGAGTCCGGGGGACTACTCAAAATATCGGAAGTCTGCCCAACATTCCAGGTGAGTAGGTTAGTATGATCTGTACCCATACTTCCATACAGCAGGTTCCTCTTACTTGTCCTCAGGGCCTGATTCAGACCCGCTCGCAAGCGGGTCGATGGTGCCCTAGTGCGCATGCGCACGACGGAGGGAGCTCCGTCGTGCGCATTCGCAAGACCCGCATAGCGACGGCCAAGCCGTCGCTATGGGTCTCGCACCAAAGGGGGCGTGCTGTCGATGGTGAGTGACAGCACGCCCCCTTTGGTGGGCGTGCCGGGGGCGTTGCTGTCCAGACGGAGGCGTTCCCATGTTAACGCCTACCGTCTGGGGCCGGCCCCACTGACATCACTAGTGATGTCAGTGGGAGTGCTTTTGGCTCTGATAGAGCCAAAAGCACTCCTGGGCTTGCGGCAGCGAGACCCTACTGCAGGGTCTCGTCGCAAGCCCGATGGTCACGATGGTCTTGACCATCGCGACCATCTTTTTGGCCGCTCGCATAAGCTGTGGGTGGTCACCCACAGCTATGCGAGCGGCCAGGAGGCCGCTCCAATTTTAAGTAGGAGGGCCCTGATTCAGAGCGAGCGCTCTTGTCAGAGCGTCCAGCTCTGAATCAGGCCCTCAGTTCCCTACTTCCAAATCACTTTCCTTTCCTATTGATTATTTGGCTAGTCCCCCACACTTTCTGCGAGAGTAGGTAATTATGCTTAATGCTAATTCTGCGGCCAATGGATTTTGCACAGAGATACCCACCGGCTGCAACGCTAATCTGCTGCTGTACAAATAAGACACGTCATCAGACACATCAGCGGCAACATCGGTCACACCATCAGACATGGCACCAGCTCCATGGAAGCACCACAGAATGTCAGTCTCAACATGGTCACCGGTGTCAGTGCAAATGCTGCAAAAGCCGCAGTCACTGACTGCGATGTGTCCGCATCTGGCTATCCACCCCCGTTATCACCCAGAAATGCCCAGTAAAGTTGCCCCTCTCTGCACCCAAATTCTGCAGCTTTTGGTGGTAACCATCGGAACGCACCTGCAATGCGGCTCGGACACTTGTGCAGGCTGAAAACATCATCTGTTGGCGTCACAGCGTCCCCCTCTGAATCACGCCCTTACTGCCCATTGGGAATAACCTGGCCTGAGTTATTTAAATCAGGTGAATGCTTTTTACTTTAGTTTCATTATTTGGACCAATAAGAAGTATGGTTGGCAAGTGTGAGCGTATTTATATTTTATTGGCAGTAAGGGGAAAATACAGAATAACATTACAAAACACATCATTTTCTATGGCTCTATGTTTTGTGTGCCGCTGCCTTGTCTGGCGAGATAGCGCAGGAACAGGCAAAGCGTAAACTTAGGACAGTAAGGTAATATCTGTGTAATGCTGGGCATACACGGCAAGATAAAATGTCTGTCAGACCGACAGACATTTTATCTGGCCGGCTGCCAGCCGCAGATGTCCACGGCATACACTGTGAGAGAAATCTCACAGTGTATAGCCCGACATCTGTGCTCCGCCCCCGGGGGAGGAGACATTTCCCTGTTCCTTCCGTAGGAAGGAACATAGGAAATGTCTATCTGTCGGCTGCGCTGGGCATACACTGCCCGATGCGGCCGACAGTTACCGGGTAAATATCGCATCAGACGGGCATGCTGGACAATCCAGCATGCCCGACCGAGCAATATTTAACCCTCGGTCGCCCCCCCCCACGCTACAATTATCGCGGCGATCCGCCGATATCGGGCGGATCGTCCCGATAATTGCAGCGTGTATGGCCAGCATTAGTGACACAATTTCATGTTTACACATCTACAGATACTTTTAGAGATGTATTTAACTAATGCTACCATGTGCAATGATATCAGCAGTAACATCTACCCAGGATGTATTTAAATCATTAATGTTGCAGCTATAAGACATGGCCATTTATTCAGATTTCTTACTCTTCTGACTCGCAATATCAATATCAGTCATTGGGTTATGTCATACCCACACTAAATATAGACCAATTTTTATCAATAAACCGGATTTTCGCGGAAAAAAAAAAATTAGTCGGCTGCCGAAATCATGGCACCGGAATCCCGATCACCGTGAGGACAACAGAGCTGGATTCCCAACATGACTGGGGATGCCGACTTTGGAATCCCAGCAGCCGGCATCACGATCGTAAGGAGACCGGGGCAAGGTAAGTATCAGCCTCGGGGGGGAGGGTTAGGTTTAGCCACCTTAGTGGGACTTGGCTTAGGCTGCAGGAGTGGGGAGGTTAGGGTTAGGCTCCAGATAGGGGGGGGTGAGGTTCAGGCACCACTAGGGGAAGGTTAGGGTTAGACACTTACCGGGAAGGTTAGGGTGCGGGGTAGGGAGGGTTAGTATGAGGGTACAAAAAAGGAGGGTTAGGGGGTAAATAGGACAGGGGAACATTACTCACCATTCCCCTGTCAGGATTCAAATCATCGGGATGCCTCTGTCAGTGTACTAACAGCAGGCATCTCCTCCGTCCTTAATTCATACCGATTCCCTCAAAACAGCCCTTAACATCATGGAATACTTGCTAACTCTTCCTCATTGTCAGGGAGACTCCCTGAAATAGTAGCAATCTCCCTGTCTGCATGAAGAGTCTAGCAATCTTCGATTGAACCTTACTCCCATTATGAAGCGGTTATATTTTTTTTAAAAAAGAGATATATACAATCAAATAGGATCATTAGTATAATTTCCCTGCATTGGTTATAAGGCACAATGATCCCTATGGCCTCATGCATTTCTGAAAAGTATCATTGTGTATTTTCATCAACAACAAATAGATCTTACTGACTGTTTTGGGGCTTATTTACAATTGGATGTAAGTAAATTGTATGACACGCCTCTCAGATGTAGCAGTACAGGCCCACTTTACCGCCACACTGATAGGTGCTGCTTTCACAATCTCCCTGAAATGCTTTTTCAAAATGCAGGTAAGTATGCATCAAGGTGTGTATTCCATAAGACCTCTGAAGGTGTCCTGTGACACCTCGCACCAAGACATTAGCAGCAATTCCTTTAAGTCCTGTAGGTTGTGAGGTGGCTCCTCCAAGGCTTGGAGTTGTTTTTCCTGCACATCCCACAGATGCTCAATCGGATTGAGATCTGGGGAATTTTGAGGCCAACAATTATTATTCACATATGATGACTGAAAATAGGAAAACACCTCTCTCTCAGGTTCTGACTTTACTTCTGGGTTCGTAACTGGAGAGCGTACCATACGTGCGGGTGATGGTCTGTGCATGCATCAGTGGGGGTCATCGGGGAGGGATTCTGAGGATCATCTCTGGTATACCTGTTGGGGTGTCAGTGTCTACAGTACATTGGCCACACATCATGTGTCCTTAAAACAGGATTAGTGGAGAACAGCAGAAAGAAGATAAAGTGCCTGGTACTAACTCCATGTCTGGTAATTTTAGGATTTAGGATTTCATTCAGTTTATGAAATACCATACTGCATTTTTTGGTATAGAGAAGGTTGAAAATGATTGGAGAATGAGAGATCTGGACGTAAGATTGGGCAAAACAGAAATAGGTCGGATCTACAAGTTGGACATCTTAGCTCCCAATGGCTTGAATGATTTTGAGATTGGTTGTTATGGGCAACATCTCCACCTCTAAAAACCTGCACTTTAGTAAATATACCCCCTACAGTCTGTTAAGTTACTGTATGTACAGATTAATTACTGGTTCTTTAAAGTTAAACCTGTCTCATGTTTTTTCCATTAAGTGAATTGCCGCCTGCCTTGACCTTTCGCTTGCAAATAGAACTTTCCTGGTTTGCCACCAGCCGCACTCCTGCAATAAGCATTTGGCATTCACTCTGGCAGTAGTGATCCAGTGAATTAAAAACTCCCACAATCTAATGCATTTGCTTTTATGGAAAAGTAACCTATTTTGTATCAATTACATCTGCAGATTTATTTTTATGCTTTATATATTCTTTTAATTTGCTTTTATTTTCTCTTTAAGTTTGTGTTCACTTTTGAGTTAATTCCGCCAAAGAAAAACAGAATACAGCACTATTTAGTTAGTGGTAACATTGGGGTGGACGACTGTCAATTCATAAACAAAATTTACAATACTATCTACTTTAAATAATGCATTTGTGCTTATACTATGTATTTCTATTCAAATTATACTTAACTGAAAAAAAAAACATTTGGAATACTCTGTAACATAATTTACCTACTTACTAATAGAATTCATAAATAACAGCTTTGCGGGGTTACAGATGTTTAAAAAGCAACTAAGGGCCTGACTCAGCAAGGATCACAGTTGCAATCACAATAGCGATTACGCATGCAGTTTCACTGTGAAGATATGGTAATGATTGCAATCGCAATGGCTTATGCAGCCTAACATAAGGACACACCCTTTACCTTACACACATCCGTAATACTTAGCAAGACTGCAAAACCATCGGTAACATCGCGTACCATCACAGCCTCACGCTCACTTGCACAACTTCTGACCTTACTCAGAATTTGCTAACCTCATCGCAAGCAGTGAAAGCTTGTGTATGGCATCGCAATGGCTAATTTATGCATGCCCCTGTAACACCGTTCAAATGCACTGGCACGCCTACGATTCGCCAAGCCCCACATCACCACCCCCAAATGGCACTTCCTGTCAATCACTCTATGATGGGTCTGTGTAGTCACTGCAATCGCGGTCCCGATCACAGTGGAGTGTTTGCGCACGCCCGCTGCAATGCATACACATGCATACGGGCGAACTCAGTTGCGATCGCTAGTGAATCAGGCCCTAAAACTACTATTTGCCATTGATCTGTAGCAAAAGCTATGTACAGTATTACTGAGCTAAATGAATGGGATCAGTATGAAAGACCGCCGGACGCAGGTTCAAATCCCGATGCCGGAAGACCGGCAACAGAAGATCCCGACAGGTAAGTATTTTTACTATTACTAACCTTACCCCCCCAACCCTCCCATAGGGGTGCCTAACCCTAACCCCCCTCCCCAAGTGCCTAACCCTAACCCCCTCAATAAGCCCCTAACCTAACCCTCTCCGCCCCCATGGTTGTCCGCGCCTGCTGCCTGGCTCACCTTTGTTCAGTATGCTGGGCGTCGGGCTCCCAGCGTAGGGATAATGATAGTTGTCGGGATTTTGACGCCTATCATTAGACCCCTGCCGGGATTAGACAGTCGGGAAGCCGGCGGTCGGCATTTCGATCGTCGGCTTCCTGACTGCATCCCAGATGAATGGTGTATTTATAACTACTGTAGTTAAATATTTCCACCATGCTGTCTTGCACTCCTTAGTAGCAGCAGGCTACTAAGATAGGAGGAGATGCTTCTCTAACTGAGCAGGCAGAGTGTGAGAGACAGTTTTGCATACTTGCTTTGTGTGAATTGGTTGATACATCCACTGTTCTAAAGATGTTAGAAACCTTTCTTATAAAACCTAATTAACTTTTTATGTGCTTATAAGATTTTCTATATTAAAGATTATTGGAGACGGTTAAAGATATCCACTAAGACATGATGATTTTTATTTTTACATCCTTTATTTATTGGGAACCAGCATAGAATAAAAGGATATGTCCACCCACAAATTAATCTTCTCCACTCTACCAGCAGAACTGTAGGGTCCCACGGCATGGATGGAACCACTGTACTTTGGGAGTAGTCCACCTGACTGGTGCTGCAGCAGATCCTTCCCTTTCTATCAACAATGTGAGAGGTTTCCAAAACTAGAGGTTTGCTCCATAAATAAGCCCCATGTCTCTAATTGTCAACTCGGCAGCAGAGTCACGTACCCTTCCAGAGAGTTCCCATAGTCTGTCCCAGGATAGCACTGGAAGTGATCATGTACCACTCATATCCAATAATATAGCAACATCTTCTGTGAGCTAAGGCCCTAATTCAGAGCCGGTCGCTCTGACAGAGCGCTCGCTCTGAATCAGGGCCGGTCTTTTTTTTTTTTTTAGAACGGCCTCCTGGTCGCTCGCATAGCTGTGGGTGACTACCCACAGCTATAGCAAGCGGCCAGGAAGATGGTTGCGATGGTCTTGCGATGAGACCCTTGTGGTAGAGTCTCGTCGCCGCAAGCCCCAGAGAAATTTCGACTCTAACAGAGCCGAAATCTCTCCCACTGACATCACTCGTGATGTCAGTGGGGCCGGCCCCAAACGGAGGCATTCACATGGGAACGCCTCCATTTGGGCAGCCACTCTCCCGGCCCGCTCACCAAAGGGGGCGTGCTGTCACTCAACATCGACAGCACGCCCCCTTTGGTACGAGACCCGGAGCGACGGATTGCCCATCGCTATGCGGGTCTCGCGCATGCGCACGACGGATCCGGCTCTGTCGTGCGCATGCGCTCTGGGCCACCATCGACCCGGTTGCGAGCGCTCAGCGCTTGCGACCGGGTCTGAATCAGGCCCTAAGTCTCTCTGCAGCCCAGCCCTCCCTCTTTAAGGATGACTTTAATTTATTTTCTCGACCTGCCTGCAGCCCCTCTCTAGAGTCAATGATGGTGTCTGTGCATGTCTGGAAGGAGACACAATCAGCATGTAACCAAGAAATGTAAAGAAAAAAAAAAAAAAATCAGAGATCTTTTATAAAAGTAATAACATTATCCAGAGCCAGCTTTCCAGAAGAACAGTTGGGTGCATCAAAGAAGCTCACCACCCCATGGAATCCATCTTTAACATGGTACCAAGTTACCGGGATTCCATTATCTTCCAGGCGTCTCTTATAGAGTAATCCCTCGTCACGCAGAATGTCAAACTCGCATGTTAAGATGTAGGCTTTTGGTAGAAGACGAATCACGGAGTCCTCAGCCAGCAGCGGAGAGAAGTGAGGTTCAAATACTCGTTTGACTTTTTCATAGACATGACTTTTATAGGCGGCCATCTTGTGGGGTTTGTAGCCTTTGGCCTTAAACTCCTCAGGAATATTATCAGGGTTCAGCCATTTGCTGAATTTCATTCTCATTTGCGGAGGAACATGACTGCCACGCAGAATGTCTTTACATAAATCATCATATAAATAACCTACATAGTGCAGTTTGTAGAATATCGCGCGCTCTCGGAGTAATAGAGGGACCATGCTGTTTTGTTGGTGTGAGGGCAAATTGTAGTCAACCATCTGGACTACTGGGTATATCAGCACCTGGGCCAGAGGCTTTGGGAGATCTGTCCTGCTCACCAAGGCTTGGCAAACGGCAGCCGTAAGATTACCCCCTGCGCTATCTCCACATATTATGATAGAGGAAGGGTTCACTCCGTGATCCTGAGCCGTCCTAAGGAAGTGAGTTGTGGCGCTGAGACAATCGTCGAATGCTGCTGGATACCTGTGTTCTGGTGCCAGGCGGTACCTAAAATAAACAGTTCCGTAGTCGTTATATTTATGTTCTGTTAAAAAATTGCACCTCAAATTTTGGATATACATTAGTTTTACTGGAATTAAACTCTATAACCGTTTTTCTTTTTACTCTAACTCAAATTCATTGTATTTATTGATTTTTTATTTTTTTTTATCAGGACCACTCATTTTGTTATCATAGCTAAGTAAACATAATTTTCAGTAACTACTGTATATAGGGCAAAAAGGAGAACATTGATACAAAGTGGCGTATTTTCATACTCTTTCCCCTGTTTGCTTTAACAAAATAAAATATAAATTTTGCAACTTCTAACACTTACAAACAGCAGTGGCTCCTACCCTCTTGCATTAGGGAGGCTGCCACTGCCGCTGGCCGGGTCTAAGCGCCTGTGCAATGGATCTGGCATTCGTACAAGTGGTGGTGGTGCCACACATGCACAAACCATCGGCTGCAGCCCCTAGAAGCCAGGTAGGGCTGCCTGAAAGGCAGAGCAGTGACTTCCACTGGAAACTGCTCTCTGCTAATTGCAGCCCGGACTGGCAGTCCTAGGGGAAGAAAACACCTCTTGCTGAGGCTGTTTGTCCTGTGTGTTACTGGCAGGTAGCGCTTCCAATGGGAAGCCACAGCCAGTCACAGTATAGCCAGTGCAGTCACGGACTGCAACTGGCTCTCTAAGGCGACAGATTTTACTGGGGGTGGCTGCAGCCCCTAGGTAAAATTTGCCACTGCAAGGATGTCTTCATTGGAGGTTTGGCATGGTATATGGAGTGTACTACTGCTCTAGCTCCATGATGCTTCTTTACTGGAAGCATCTGTCCTTTACCAAGATGGCCGAAAACAGTATTACGACGCATGAGCGGAGCCATCTTGCCACTGAGTTAGAGCACCACAGTACTACACGGACGTAATAGTACTGTGGTGGGTCCGTAATTCAGACAGCAAGCGGGATCCTGGCACTAGAATTCAACTGTCGGCATCCCAAGTATTAGGGAGAGGGTTAGGTTTAGGGTCATGGTTAGGCACTAGGGGGAAGGTTAGAGTTAGGCTGTGAGGGGGAGGGTTAGGCTGCGGGAAAATTGGTTTAGGGCACTTACCTAATTGGGTCGGGATTCTGACTGTTGGGATGCCACTGTTGGTGTTCTGACCACCGGGATCATGGCTGCCGAGATACTGTACCAAACCCATTTGAATGATACAGTATATGTGAAGTATACCTGCATTTCCCTCTATATAGGTTGGTGATCTGCACAAGCCGATTATGTTGGAGTCCCTTTCCCATATTTTGATAGTAAAGTTATCTCCAATCGAATCCAACTGGCACAATGTGAGCTGTACAAAATGTAAAGGTAAAGAAAATTTGGGGTTGATGTGCCCTTTCCTTTTGACAGGTTTTCATATGTGTGACAGTATATGAACCATGAGAGTCTGTAACTGCACAGACAAAACGCGTTGGCCACTCAACTTCATGGACTGTTTTGCGTCTCTGGGCCCTGTATAGACCCCAGAAATGTATTCACAGAGGATTGCAATAACTCTCAGGTACTCATCTTCATTAAGTAAACTGAATATGTGTGAAAAACAAAGTTTACATACCCAACTGAGACAACGACAGCTCCAGACGCCTTTGCGATGTATCGACAGTGATTGTCATAACTATCTATAAGAATAAATGAGCACATTAAACAAAACACTGGAAATGGTGTTCAGTTTCCCAGCACATGTCAAGACATTTTGATCATTACTTTCGGTGGAAGAGTAATAGTTATTGGCAGATTTGCCACTAGAGTCGTGAGGCACATGACTAGGGAAGCCACCTATTGGGGGGCGACACAGCAGACAGTCCACTCTACCCCCACCCCCCTCTGCATCAGAGCTGCTGCTGATCCATTTGCTCTGTAGCAGTGCCAGAGGGGAGGTAGGAGGAGAGGAGGGGGGTCACGTTCGGCAATTTGTGTGTGCGGAGAGAGCTACCTGCAGGTTCCTGGAGGCTTCATGACCACAGTATATCTCTTTAATCAGGCCCATAGTTTCCACACTACACCCTCTGTGGGACAGGTTCTCCAAGTGTAGTGGCAACAGAACACAGAGCCCTCATAGGAATTCATGGATAACTATATTAGGTTATCTACAGTGAACTTAAGAGATCCATTGTCTAATGTATAAATGGCATTTTACTGACTGTGAGCAGAACCCAGAGACAAACAGAGGGTGTATTGTGGAAACTATGTTCCAGATGGGGATGCAGTCAGGATACCGACGGTCGAAATGCCGACCGTCGTCCTCCCGACTGTTTAATCCCTATTGACAGGCGTCAAAATCCCGACGCCCGGCATACCGAACGAAGGTAAGCCGGGCAGCGGTCCGCGGAGGGAGGGTTAGGTTAGGGGCTCCAGGGGGGACTTAGGGTTAGGCACTCCCTGGGAGGGTTAGGGTTAGGCTAGGGAAAGGGGGGTTAGGTTTAGGCACTAGGGGAGGAGGATAGGGTTAGGCACCCCTAAGGGAGGGTTAGGGTTAGGGGTGGGTGGGAGAAGATTAGGGTTAGATAGTCTACTTACCGATCGGGATTTGGATGCCTGCCGGTCTTCTGCCGTCGGGATTTGAACCGCCGGGCATACGTCCAGCAGTCATTCATACCGATCCCTCCAGATGAATGTAGTCTCCAAGATAAAAATAGTGGTAGTAGATACTATTGGCAGGAAAGCCGAGTAGCAGCGTCAGCGGTCGGTACGTCCTGACAGTGGGCCTGATTCAGAGCCGCTCGTAAGCGGCCGCTCGTTCGCTCCGAGCGATATTCGCACATCTGCGCAAGCGTATGGGTCGTAATGCGCGTGCGCCAACCAGTCAGTGCGATCGGAAATCGAGTGCTCGCCAAATAGCGAGGGCCTGCAAATTTGAGTGACAGGATGAGGCGTTTGTGGGTGGTAACAGGGGAAGGTGCTTGAAAACGGGGAGTGGAGATCCGAACGCAGGCGTGCCAAACGGTCAAAACGGGCGTTTTAAGGGTGTGCATGATTAACAAAGCAGCGTCATCGACCACGTCACTTGGTTGTCTCTTAGCCTGAACTGTTCGCATCATTGCGGTAGGAAAATCCTACCACAACCACTGCGAGCAGTTCAGACGCCTTTCGATGTACTCGATTAATCAAATAAATAGCGGAGATGATGTAGGATGCGAGCGGCCAGGGGGCGTCTTTACAAAATAGCGAGCGCATGTTTCGTTCGCTCGCTCAGACATAGAGGCGTCAACAGACCGCAAAGATCGAGCACTCAATTTAAATAGCCGGCCCATTTTTCTGAACGAGCGAGCGCAAATAGCGTCCGGCTCTGAATCAGGCCCTGTGTCCGATGTAATACCTGGATCCCATGTGAAGTTGTAATAGTGGAACTTATTGGCATAAAGGTTATGCAGCAGGGCCAGCAGTGGCAGCAGCTGTTCAGTTCTAACGATGTCCAGTGAGATGTACAACGGCATCTGATGTCACGGTATTGCAATTGGAGTGTAATACTCACAATACCATCTCAAGCTCACCAGATAAAAGGCAGTATTAAAAGCTTGACGCGTTTCCGTGCTAATGAGCACCTTCCTCAGGAGCGTGTAGTCTGGCACAGCAGAGTCCCCAAGTCTTTGCTATCTGCTGTGCCCGCTGGCATCTTTCCAGATACATCACTGGAAATATGGCGTTGCCAGGAGCCGCCGCGCAAATACACTGGTGGGTCCTTTGACCCATGGGCCTGTGTGCTTCTAACACCCTGCATCTATTATAGATATGCCATTGAATATAGGTCTGGTTACACTCCTGGAAACACATCCTTTACCGTATGGATACAGAAAATTTTAAAACAGTCATGTATTCTATTCTGAAATAAAGTTTGTAAAATGTCATCATATAAAAACTCAACTGTTTTCTGAACTGCACTTGGATGAACCTTAGATATCTCATACAAAGGTCAAGCAGGAGACCTGACCGTATACAGTGCAGAGGGTGAGCCCGCAAGGCAGGTAGAGCAACTTAGCTGATTTACAGTTGTATATGATAAACTGGTGATGACTATCCTGAATTACCTGCATGACCGGAAGAACAGTGATCTTCTAATACAGTTGCATACGCTCAAAGGGGATGGGTACGGGATGCCGGCGTTCAGGATCCAGGTGGTCAGAATGCCGCCGCCGGCATCCTGACGGGGTTAGAATACAGATACTTTGTTGGTCGGTATCCCAAAGCTGGGTACACACTAAACAATGTGTGTACCCAGCGATATCGGCAGCGGCGAGACCCAACGGGGGTTCCGGCATCGGTAAGTGCATACACACATGAACGATTGCGGGGGGGGGGAGCTAACGATATCCCCAGATTGGCCTTAATCTGCAGACAACTGGGGATATCGTTAACGACCCAGGGGAGCGCACATTGTTAACGATTTAGTGGGTACACGATGCTAACGATATATCGTACGATCCAGCCAATATCGGCCGGATCGTACAATACATCGTCTAGTGTATACGCACCTTAACCCTCCCTACCCTGACCCTCCCTCCCCGATGCCTGAACCTAACCTCTCCCTCCCCTCACCCTAAACCTAACCCTCTCCCCTTAGTTCCTAACTCTAACCCTCCCACTAGTGCCTAATCCTTACCCCCAACCCTAACCCTCCCTTTATCCCTGCTACTTACCTTCGGGATTCCGGCAGTCGAGATGCCGGCGCCGGGATTCTGACAGGTGTCGGGATTCTGGCGCCGGCATTCTGACCGCCGTAATCCCCTCCATTGGTATATTAACTGGATCCCCTCTGAGAGAGATCCCGGAGGGGAGGTCCAAAGGTCAGTTTCTTTTCTTTTTATGAATTCAGTAATCAGTCACAGCAGTAACTCTTCTCTGTGTGGAATCTTGCTAAAGCTCATTACAGTATATCTATCTTGCACAAAGACAAAACTGGGCAAAGACCAGTTTGACTGGTTTCCTCCCCAAATAAAACCTGTGGAGCGTGCCTTTAGTCTATTTAGTAAACATAAAACCGATTTTCCCCAGCAATTAGCAGGAGAAAGCAAGATATTGCGCTTCTGCATATGTAGCAAAGAGAAAAGTCACAGATTTCCCATTTTCTCCTGTCAGATTGCTGCAGCCCCCAAAGGTAGCAATGGGGGCTTCTCAAAACATAAAGCCATCTCTGGATGGTGTTATTACTAGAGATGAGCGGTCCGGATTGCCTTGAATCCGGACCGTTCAAAACTTTTTAATCAGAGCCGCATCAGAGTCCTGGCTCGGGGTTTCCCGCCAGGCTCAGATGTCAGATCGAGGCCGAACGTCATCCTCCCGGCGTTGGATTCTTGCTGGTATGGATTCCATTTAAGGAGCCATGGCCGGGACTTTGCGCCATTTCACTCCAGTCCAATCACTCTTCTGCATGCTGCGCTCTGCGGTGTACAAGTGTGTTGCTGGGGGTGTGTCCATCTCTAAGGGGCTGTGTTGCTGTCACTGCGTTCATCTGTAAAGGGCTGTGCTGTCACTGTGTCCATCTCTAATGGGCTGTGGGTGCTGTCACTGTGTTCGTCTCTAAAGCTGGCCATACATCTAAAGATTATCTGTCCAACCAGCCAACTAGTTGATTGGTTGGAATGAAAATCTGGTAAGGAATACAATCAGCAATTTGTTCCCAAACACTGGAAAATGGACCAAAACTGTTGTTTGAACAAATAGTTTAGATCAAACATTTAACAAACTTGTTTGAATTACCATTTTCATCTGTTTCCTGGCATTTAGGAGCAAATTGCTGATCATTATTTACTCCCATATGTTACCAGATTTTCATTCCAACCAATCAACAAGTTGGCTGGTTGGATGTAAGTTGGTCTAGTGTGTGGCCAGCTTTAGTGATTGTTTGGAATGTAAATCTGGTAAGGAATGGGAGTAACTGATGATCAGCAATTTGCTCCTAAATGCCAGAAAACAGATGAAAATGGCGTCAGACAAGTTTGTTAAATGTTTGATCTAAACAATTTGTTCAAATAACAGTTTTTGTCCATTTTCTGGCATTTAGGAGCAAATTGCTGATTGTCATTTGCTTTCATCCCTTACCAGGTTTTCATTCCAACCAATCAACTAGTTGGCTGGTTGGACAGATAATCTGTAGATGTGTGGCCAGCTTAAGGGGCGGTGGTCCTGTCACTGTGGCCATCTAAGTGGCTGTGCTGTGTCCAGTCCCCTTATTCTAATTAGTCTGATTCCATCACAGTGGTGCTGCACTTACTCCGCAGGCCCCACCCACTGCGTTCACCGTGTAACTCCATATTTGTCAGCAAAAAAAAATCAAAACATAAAAATTATTGTATTTGACCTGTTCTGCGCACTGCACCCCAGTACACTGTAGTACCCCAGAGAGTGTGTGTAAAAGCGGTCTGACTCCATGCAGCTGTGAGGTGGTCAAAATTGACTGGAAATTAATGTTATTGAGGTTAATAATACTCTAGGAACAAAAATTGCACAAATTATGTGATTTAAAAAAAATGCAAAACCAAAACCAGTCACGGCGGTTTGGCAAATCCAAATCCGAACCACGAATTAGAGCCAAATCTAGCAATAATGGTCCGACACACTTCTCTAGTTATTATTACCTGCTTGCACTGGAGACAGTTCTCTTCCTGCTTTTTCCCACAGTTCCTCTGACCCATTCTGTGTACGTGTGGGCAGGCGCACAAGTACTGGGCTACACAGATGGTGTAATGGTTGCTACACAGATGGTATAATGGTTAGTATTACAGCCTCACAGCACTGAGGTCTTGGGTTTGATTCCCACTATGGCTCTAACTGTGTGGAGTTTGTATCTTCTTCCTGTGCTTGCATGGGTTTCTTCCAGGTACTCCTGTTTCCTCCCACACTCCAAAAATTGGCTCCCGACAAAAAAATTTGAGCACGTGGTAGGAATTATAGATTGGTAGCTCTGCTGGGACAGGGATTGAAGTGAATGGCTAAATTCTCCCTGTAAAGTGCTGCGGAATGTGGGCCTGAGTTGAACGCTATGCCGATTCTCACACAGTTGAGCAATTATCGATGGTCAGCACATGCGTCATACAACCGCATTGTGCGCTCATGGCGAATACATTTCAATCTAAATCACAGTGAGGATTCACTCTCAACTGATTGACAGGAAGAGACAGTTTTGTGGGTGATTACGGGGCGTTTCGTCCAAAACTCGGGTGTGTCTGGGCTGTTTCTTGGGCATGTACTAGCCAGCTTCTGCGATTTGGCACGCAGAGAACAAAGCTCCATCATCTCAGTTACCGCGGCCATTCTGATTGGCCATAGACTCACTTTCGGAGCTTGAGTGCAGCTGCATTCGCCATCTTCAGAAGGCGAACGCTCCTGCTCCGGGCTCGCAACCAGCTCCTTCCCTATGGGAAGGAGCCCCGGGTTGCGGAGAGGGATCCTTTCGGATCCCTATGAAAGGAGCAGTGAAATACTTCAGAGAGACAGCTGATTTTTGGATCAGCTGTCTCCGTGCCGGAGCAATGATGAATTGCTCCGGCATCCGCAGCGCGTTAAAATGTTAATTACCGGGGTCCCGAACCACAAAATTAACATCATGAATAGGCCCCTTAGTGATTTGCTGCAGCCTCATGAATACTAATTCAGCCAACATAACTGCAGCCCACACAGTACAAAACAATAGGTGAAACACGATCATTGACTTCCTTACCAATGCTTCCTAATACAAATCCTCCTCCATGGAAGAACATAATTCCTTTCCTGTCACCATCCGAGGGTGATCTGGGCTGGTAGACTCTCACAGGCACCCCTTCAAATTCCAAGTTTTTCGTGAAGAGCTCTGGATCCTCCTTAGTCCTCATAATTTTCATTAACAAATTAAAAAAGACAATCTCACTGCATATTCCAAGTTTCTGACAAGTCTTCCCCTAGTTATTTGAAGAAAAAAAAATAGGAATCTTTTTAATCACCAACACACGTCATGGCTGTTATACTATGGCTAAATATATTATAATGATAATTCCATACAAAAAGCTCAAACAGCAAAGCATATCACAGAACATAAAACAGGCTTTTTTCATGTTTTTTTTGTTATATTTTTAGGTTCTGTACATGCTTGCCTATGAGATGAAAAGGCACAGTGGGAAAAGGTGAGGTGGGCAGAAAGCAGAAACATTCAAGTAATTCAGCACTGTTACGTATGACGCCATTCGATGAGAATCGAGTTATTTGTCCCCGCCCCTAATTAATTAAATATGTGTCGTTTGCGGTGCTTCTCCTCCCCAGGCTTCTCCCGGGAAGGGAATCTCAGATGTCGGTAAGTATGGTGTACGTACAGAGGGCCTGATTCATAGCCGCTCGCAGAAAGCGAGCGCTCGCTCTGAATCAGGGCGGACGCTTTTTTTTAAAAAAAACGGCCTCCTGGCCGCTCGCATAGCTGTGGGTGACCACCCACAGTTTTTGTGAGCAGCCAGGTGATGGGTCTTGCGATGAGATGTGGTAGGGTCTCGTTCCCGCAAGCCCCAGTGAGCTTCTGGCTCTAATAGAGCCAGAAGCTCACCACTGACATCACTCGTGATGTCAGCTGGGCCGCCCGAAAATGGCAAGCGTTCCTTTGGGAACGCCTCTGTTTGGCCAGCCACCCCCCCCCCCCCCAACCCGCCTAAACGGGGAGAGCTGTTGATCAACATTGACAGCCGCCCCTTTTGGATGAGAGCGCCGGAGCGAGTGATTTCTCGCTCGCTCCAGGGCACGCACTGTGCGCACGCCGCGCGTTCACTCTGCCCAGTCATCGACCCGCTTGCGAGCGGGTATGAAAGGGCCCCGAGTTGCAGTTTTGTGTATTGAAAATGTAGTGGGTGTTCCTGAGCGGTGGTCTTAACGCAGGCACGGAGATGGTCCATATTATGGGAGTGTCATGGGCCTGACGCATACTTGCCGACACTCGGGCTGCCCCCTCCGGGAGGGAGCGGCCAGGGCGGCTTAGCAGGGGGGCGGGGGCGGCTTAGAGGGGCATGGCCGGGCACATTTAGGGATGGAGCTGTGGGCGTGGCCAAGTAGTTTTGGCCCCGCCACACAATGCTGACAGCGAAGCGTCATCAACACCCCTACTGCGGGTGTTTGTGGCTGCATTGCAGGGGGACTGGAGGGGCCGGGAGGCTTGACTACTTTTCCGGGGGGTACACAGATGCTCGATCGCTGACATAGGAGGCCCTACAGAACATGGCCTGAGAAACAGCACCTGCCATAGGACTGGTACAAGTTTCGCTGGTGCGACCGATAATGGCATCTAAGGACACACCAATCAGTATTACAGCATGCATGGGTGCTAAACGTGGGCATGTAGGTCCTTGCACATTCCGATGCATGGATGTACAGTGACTTCTGCGTCATATGTTTGACAGAGAGATTAAGGCCCTGATTCAGAGCCGGACGCTCTGACCAGAGCGCTCGCTCTGAATTAGGGCCGTCCTATTTAAATTTGGAGCGGCCTTCTGGCCGCACGCATAGCTGTGGGTTACCACCCACAGGTTATGCGAGCGTCCATGATGATGGTCGCGATGGTCAAGACCATCGCGACCATCGGGCTTGCGACGAGACCCTGCGGTAGGGTCTCGCTGCCGCAAGCCCAGGAGTGATTTTGGCTCTATCAGCCAAAGTGATTTTGGCTCTATCAGCCAGGCGTTCCCATGGGAACGCCTCCGTCTGGCAGCCACGCCCCCGGCACGCCCACCAAAAGGGGCGTGCTGTCACTCACCATCGACAGCACGCCCCCTTTGGTGCGAGACCCGGAGCGACAGCTTGGCTGTCGCTAGCCGGGTCTCGCGCATGCGCACGACGGAGCTCCCTCCATCGTGCGCATGCGCATTTGGGCACCATCGACCCGCTTGCGAGCGTCCTGCGCTCGCGAGCGGGTCTGAATGAGACCCTAAGTCCCCCATTTACTGATGAATTTTATCACCAAAGCGAGTGATAAATGTCACTGTGTATGATAAATGGTGCTCCAGCCAATCAGCTCCCAACTGTCATTTTTCTAACAGATGACAGTTGGTAGCTGATTGGCTGGAGCATCATTTATCATACAGTTGACAGTTGGGAGCTGATTGGCTGGCGCATCATTATCATACACAGTGAAATTTATCACTCGTTTTGGTGATAAAACTCGTTAGTAAATGAGGCCCATAATGCAGGTCTGTGGGCCTGATTCAGCAGTGCAGTGAAGGGTAGAAGCCAGTATCTCCGTCGGGTGACATAGATTTCCTGGCCTCTTCCTATAAACTGCGGCGGCCGGCTGCGGTACCCTATGGGTCACCGCAGCCGGTCGATGGTACACAGATTAACAGATACTGCGTTGAACAACGCAGCTCGGTTAAGTAATGCACAGGGGGCGTGATGCCTCCCGCTGCATTACCATATCTGCAATGGATCGCAATTGCAAAGCTGCCTGAGTGCATACATCATATATCTATAGTCTGAGTGCAGCTTTGCAATTACAATCCTTACAGAATCAGGCCCTGTGTCTACATAATTTATGTACAGTTATTATGATGAGGTCTGTAACACAAAAGGGGAAATATACTAAACAATGATTTGTCCAAATCACTGATTTTCGATGATTTTGGGCACGTGATTTAAAGCGGCGACTGCCTGATATGCCTTTAAAATGGATCCGGTTAATATACCGACGGAGGGGATTCCAGCGGTCAGAATCCCTGGCACTGGCATCCCGACCCCCGGCATCCCGAAGGTAAGTAGCAGGGTTAGAGGGAGGGTTAGGGTTGGGTTTAGGCACTCGGGAGGATTAGGATGCGGGAAGGGGGAGATTAGGTTTAGGCACTAGGGGGAGGGGTTATGTTCAGGCACTGGGGATGGAGGGTTAGGGTAGGGAGAAGGGGAGAGTTAGGATTAGACACTAGGGGGAGGGTTAGGGTGTGGGAATGGGGTGGTTAGGCTTTAGGCACTAGGGGGGGGGGAGGATAGGTTCAGGCACAGGAGAGGGAGCGTTAGGGTAGGAAGGGGGGGTTAGGATACTGACCAACAAAGTGTTGGTATTCTAACCATGTCGGGATGCCGACGTCGGGATTCTGACTTCCAGGATCCCGAACGCCGGCATCCTGTACCCACCATCACCTTTAAAAATATTGTCACTTTACATCTGCAAAATATATTGCAGAAAACTGGCATGTTTGGCAAATTGCTATTCGTTTACATTGCCCTCAGAGCGCTAAAAATGTATATAGATTTTGTTTTAGCAATGCAATAAAAATTTACTCACCAAAGTGGATAAAGCTGTTGTTATCCCATGAATTCTCCAAAGAAGTTTAGGATTTGTAATCCCAGGTGGAATCTCTGCTTTTGAACACTCATAGTAAGTGACGCTCGCAAACAGTAAAACACAACACAAGAGGAAAATGGCTATTACAGTTACCAGCATGGCAAGTCCTTCACACATCTTTCAGCTGCAAAGACCGTTGTTGTTGTGGAGGTGACCTGTTACACCTTGTACTTCCTGGATCCTTGCTTGGTGATGTAACTGTAGATAAGATTTGTTTCTGTGTCAGAGGTCTTAAACTATGCGGATAACTGATTGCAATATGCTAAACAAATCACTGTGGCAAGATACTAAGTCAACTTCTAATATTTGCTTTTGCAATTCGTATTTCTGATTTAATAAAATGATTAGCAAATTATTCACTTTTCTGCTGCCTTACAGAGAAAATAATATTAGAGGGGGGCGGATTTGGGCCCTCATTCAGAGCCACTCGCTATTTGCGGTCGTTCGTTCTAAAACAAGGGGTGGCTATTCAAATGAACCGTTCGCTGTTTGCGGTCTGTTCACGCCTCTATGTCTGAACGAGCGAGCAAAACATACGCTCTTTTATTTCTTAAAAACGCCCCCTGGCTGCTCGCACCATACGTCATGTCCGCTATTTATTAGATTAATCGAGTACATCGTACAGCGTATGAACTGCTCGCTATTCTTGTGGTTGCTTTTTTCCACCGCTATTTTGCGAGCAGTTCTGAGTTAAAAAAAACCAAGTGACGTGGTCAATGACGCTGCTGTATTAATTATGCACTCCCTTAAAACGCCCGTTTTGACCTTTAAGCACGCCTGCGTTCGAATTCCACTCCCCCGTTTTCAAGCACCTTCCCCTGTTACCACCCACATACGCCTCATTCTGTCACTCAAAATAGCAGGCACTCGCTATATAGCGTACAAACGATTTTCGGCCGCACTGACTGGTTCGCGCATGCGTACTAAAAACCGTACGCATGCGCAGATGTGCGAACATCGCTCGGAACGAGCGTACTGCCGCTAGCGAGTGGCTCTGAATGAGGGCCTTGGTTCCAAGAGAACCGACAACAACTGAAGTTAGGGGTTCCAGGTCAAACAAATTCAGAGTTCGGAACCCCTTTGAGGTATCAAGTCAAACAGAGTTCCGGGTTCGGATCTCCCCTCGGGTTTTGGATTGCATGTAAACAGGTCAAAATAACATCATTTTAGCTGTTTTATTTATTTATTTAAAAAAAAAAACATCCAAAACACATGAGGGTGGTTTTGCAAAACTAAAACACGAAGATGAATCTGGATCATACTTGCCGACATTCAGCTCCCTCCTTCTGGTAGGGAGCTGAATATCTGCGCACAGAGGGGGGCGTGGCCGGGTAATGATGCCGCATTGGGGGTGGGGACGCGTAATCGCGTCATCATGGCCCCGCCCCCTCTTCACATAATGGTATTGTGAAGCAGGGGCCCGGGCCACGATGACGCCATTCAACGAGAATCACGTCGCTAGCTCCCCCGCTGCTGGGGTTTCTATTAGTAGTCCGGGGGGGGGAGGGGGCAGGCAGCAGCCGGGAGGCTTGCCTGCCTTTCACGGGGGGCGGGAGCGGCACCCGATATTCAGGAGGCTCCCGAACAAATCGGGAGGGTAGACAAGCCTGATCTGGATCCAAAACACAGGGGCGGGCACTCTTGACTAATTAATATAAAAGCTCTCTGGATACATTTCGGAATTCAAAGTAATATAAGGCTCATTTTAATGATATTTAGGCACTGCTAGAGGAAGTAGATCAGTAAGAGACTCTTGATTTCAAGCTAGTGGCCAGATAGAGAACTATGTTGACGGGGAGACATAATAAAGCGTCAGTTTTATGGTGGGTTTGAAATCACCGCACATCACTGTACATTGCTGTTAACTTTGCCCTGCAAGCCACCAGATTATTATCCAGCAGTTTTTAAATCATACCTGCCGAATTTTCTGTTGCCCCCTATGGGATGGGGAAACCAGGTCAGCAGACTCGGCAGTGCGGAAATGGAAGGTGGTGCATAGCCAAGCGGGCTGGGCAGGGTGGTGTCATGTTGCACTCGCATCATATTGGCCCCTATACAATGCCTTGGTTGGCCACGGAATGGGTATGATTCCCGTCAGCGGCAGCCCGACAGGAGCAGAGTGCGAAGCAGCGGAAGCCCGACAGCGCTGGAAATCCTGATCGTGGATAGGTAAGTATGTACTAACCTAACCTAACCCTCCTTAGGGGTGCCTAACCCTAACTTCCCACCCAAGTGCCTAACCCTAATCCCCCCTCTAAGTGCCTAACCCTAACCACCCCCTTCCCCGCTGCCTAAACCTAAGTCCCCCGGGGGGGTGCCTAACCCTAAGTCCCCCCCGGGGGTGCCTAACCCTAACCCTCCCTCCCCCTAGCCTAACCCTAACCCTCCCGGGGGAGTGCCTAACCCTAAGTCCCCCCCGGGAGCCCTAAACCTAACCCTCCCCCCCCACGGCTGTTCGGTCGCGGCGCCCGGCATCACTACAATCGTGATGCCAGGCGCCGGTCTCCCAGCGTCGGGGAAATGCGGGCGTCTACATCTAGATGCCCGGCATTTCACCCATGCCGGGATAAGACAGTCGGGAAGCCGGCTGCCAGTATTTAGGCAGTCGGCTTCCCGATTGCTTCCCGTTGGCCACGATGACGTGATTCTGTGCAAATGTCGTCATTAGGCCACCCGGACCGCCCACTTCACTAAGGAAGTAGACGGCAGCAGGGAGGTACCAGGAAACTTGCCCACTTTTCCGTCTGGCTGCTAGAGCCAATCCAGATTGACAGATGTTCCAGGAGAGTAGACATGTATGTTTTAAACCCCTAGACCACAAGCGGTTTGGGAAGAAAACACCATTGCTAGTAGAGATGAGTGATTGGAATTCAGAGAAAGACAATTTTGGAACCACATTGTGGGGAAATAAGATACAACTCGGTTCCTTATTAACACTGGTCACATATTTTTCATGATGAATAGGCCACTAAGAAACGCACTAGTACATTTACTATAGTTTTTAACACCATTTTATTCATGTCAAAAACAGAAGCAATATGCTTTCCTAAAATATAAAAGTTAATCTGGCAATTTGGCATTTTGAATCATCCTAGACCAGGTTTCCCATACAAGCAACCCAACGCGTTTCGTATCCTCACTCGTCAGACAGACTGCTTAAACTGTGACAGATTACAAATGTTTGTATGTGATGATGTAAAATTATGTAGCTATTCACAAATGAGAAAGAAAAGAATATCCCTGCCTTTACTTGAATAACAAATATCCTAATCTGCCTCTCTCATCACTACATTATATTAGACCACTTGCAGACTTCAGAATCCTGAAGCTTCTTTCATCCCTGTCATAGATCAGTTTCACTGCCAATCGCCATCTGTCATTCCAAAGCAGAACATTTGACTTTATTGTTGAATCTTACAGTATGTAATTCACTGCATGTTTGCTTAGTTATAACTACTTCATTCACATTGTTGTCCTGGTGTTTAGTGTGTACACTTAAATCAGCTATTACTTTACTTCTTAGCTGTTTCTCATAAAGAGACTAAGGGCTTCATTCAGAGCCGCTCGTAAGCGGCCGCTCGTTCATTCCGAGTGATGTTCGCACAACTGCGCATGCGTACGGATCGTTATACGCATGCGCGAACCAGTCAGTGCAGCCGAAAATCGTTTGTTCGCTATATAGCGAAGGCCTGCTAATTTGAGTGACAGGAGGAGGCGTATCTGGGTGGTAACTGGGGAAGGTGCATGAAAACGGGGAGTGGAGATCAGAACGCAGGCGTGCTTAAAGGTCAAAACGGGCGTTTTAAGGGTGTGCATAATTAATACAGCAGCGTCATTGACCACGTCACTGGGTTGTTTTATAGTCAGAACTGCTCGCAATATAGTGGTAGGAAAAACCAACCACAAGAATAGCGAGCAGTTCATACGCTGTTCGATGTACTCGATTAATCTAATAAATAGCGGACATGACGTATGGTGCGAGCGGCCAGGGGGCGTATTTTTCAAAATTACGACCGCACGTTTTGCTCGCTCGTTCAGACTTAGAGGCGTGAACAGACCGCAATGAGCGAACGGTTCATTTGAATAGCCACCCCTTTTTTTTGAACGAACGACCGCAAATAGCGAGCGGCTCTGAATGAGGGCCAAACACCAGTCCAATATGTTCAGGAACAAACTTTTTCTTAACCAACTCATTGTCGTCTATGAAGTAGTTCAGAAGGAGAAAGAGGAGAGTAGACAGCAACACCACTTGTCACCTAACAGCACCGAGTCCTGTCCCCTAAAATATCAAGCTATCAGCCTGTGTCTCCCGTCCTTCTCCTGCGTCACCTGTTGGCCCTCAGTCGCTGCTAGGTGCTGAGAAAGGTAAGGGGAGATGCAAGGGGTGAAAAGGGGAGGGGAGAGGGGAGTGGAGGTAGGTTGATGGCCATCGCTAAGTGGAAGACAGTAGAGAGGAGAATTGGATCCCAGATCCATGTCAAATTGAATTAGGGGGCTAGTCATGAAGGGGGGAGGGGGGGGGCAGCAGCCACCTGGACTGCTGTGATGGATGTAAGAAAGAATAAACAGTAAAAGAAAAGACAGGTGGTGACTGGACAATGCTTACTTCAATCTGGGCCCAGGGAAGAGCAAACTTTGCAAGTGCACATAACTAAGTAATCCATACATGCCGGGTATCAGTGAAAGCCGGACCGGACAAGATTCCGGAACGCCGGACTGGGACAGCTCCCTGCAGCGACCTCTGCTGCTGAGGAGCTGTCAGTTGTATAATGCGCGTCCCCGAGTCCCCGTCCGGGGGGTGTGTCAGTGACAGGCAGGGAGCGTTCATTATAGTGGCTTCCTACCGGACCAGATGCCGGAACGGACCAGCTCTGCTGCTAAGAAGCTGTGTCCAGGGGTTGTGTAGAGACAGTCGGTCACCGGGGGGGAGGGAGAGATTACAGCCGGCTCCCTTGGACAGACAGCGCATTACAGCAGAGCTGTTCCGTTCCGGCGTCCCGGCATCTGGTCCGGCAGGGAGCCACTGTAATAGCTGACAGCTCCTCAGCAGCAGAGGTCACTGCAGGGAACTGTCCCAGTCCGGCGTTCCGGAATCTAGTCCGGTCCAGCTTTCCCCCCAATCCCATAAATGCCTACTCTCCCAGGAATCACGGGAGGCTCCCAATTTTTCGGGTAACCCCCCCTGCGGTCCCGGAAGAGTAAGCATATTCCCCGCATCCCGCCCACTTCCTAGTGAAGTGGGCAGGATGGGGAGATTTTACCTGAAATTATGGGGTCGTCGGGAAGGGGCGGGGCTATAGCGTGAAATCGCATCATTTAGCCCCGCCCCCTCCTCACGGACCCGCAAATCACGGGGGGTTTCCTGTAAAGGGGGCGGGGCCTAATGCCGTCTGTCATCTGGCCCGGCCCCACCGAAGAGGAGAGCAGCAGGTCCTCCCGGAAAGCTGCCCAGGAATGCACTTTTTATCCAGCAAGTCCAAATAGACAACTCTAAAAGAATCCCTCACCATTGGGATTGATTTTCAGAGCTTTCTCATTAAACACTTAAGGTGCGTACACACACAACGATGTGAGTAATGAACGATTTTCGTTGAACGATTTTCGTTCAGTTTTTCCCTTGAAAAAGTGAACGAAAATCGTTTTACAAAGTAGTTGGTTTTATTTTACCTAATAAACGATTTTCTGTGTGAAAATGTTGCAACTTCTATTGAAAATCGTTCAGTTGGCCAGTCTGACTGAACTACAAACTACAAGTCGACAAACGTGAACACGCATGATCGATAAGCGTTTATCGTTTTACACTGAACGATTTTTTGAACGATAACGACGTCATTATAGTTAAATAGTTAAAAAAATTGTGTGTGTATGCAGCTTTAGGGGCACTAATATGGCACTAAGCAACACTCTAAAACAGGAGCAGCCCTGTGATTGCCCAAGTCAACTGCAGGTATCTCACAAATGGCCACAATCCACATTTAATAAACAAATTCTGTAATATTATTTTGGTCACAGAAACATACTATACCTAGGATTCCTTAAACTCATTTTACAAAAGGACTAACACACTTCACATTCCATACACTAAGGGGTAAATTTACGAAAGTGAGAGTTTTTAGAAGTGAGTTTTAAAAGTGATGTTGCCCAAAGCAACCAATCAGATTCTACCTATTATCTTCTAGAAGGTGCTAGTTAAATGTTAAGTAGAATCTGATTGGTTGCTATGGGCAACATCACTTTTAAAACTCACTTCTAAAAACTCTCACTTTAGTAAATTTACCCCAAAGAGTACATTTATACAAGAAGGTAATTGTATAGGTCTGTGTAGAAGAGCTTAAACTCTTTATAAGAAAGAAAAAAAAATGTCGACTTTGGAAGCTCTCAATGTGCGCTTGTTTGGAATGGCTCACACAAAGTATACAGAGAAGGAATGTGATTAATTTTGATTTTCGTACAAATTCCGGAATGAGCCTGGAAAACCTAACAATGTATGGTCTGTTTCCAAAGCCATATTAAAATATTTCACAGGATTTACCATCTCAAAAAGGAAACATCATCAACAGCATCTTAGAATATCTATTCAGTCTTCTGTTATTTACATGTGGTAGGGCTCTATTTACTACAATCCACATAACCACAACCTGATTAAGTAAAGGACTACTAAACATTGCTTAATAAATAATAAAATAATGAATAGAAATACAGTTATAGATGCAAACATTTCAGGGACTTGTCATCATAACCAATATTATTGTGAAAGCATTTATTTAATACACACAAGACCACGTGTATTCAGGAGAGACAATGGATTGAATTACACGCCCTGTAGGTTTGGGCGCTCAGAGGCGCCCCTTGCCGTCACACCCTGCCCCAGCACACGTCGTGCCAAAATAGATGCTTGAGTAGCAGAAAGATGGGTGCCAGACGTGAACAATGGATGCACCATGCATCATTCTATGTAGCAGGGTGCCCCTCAAGGCACCCTGCAAACTGTAAATGGGTGCTGTCAAGGGCAGCAACTATGTCAATTACTCGGCAGCAGCACCATTTGCACACTCCTTGTCAGAGCCGTAACTAGTCTTGTTGGTGCCCTGGGCCAGAAAGAGCAGTGCCCTCACCCCCATTTTTCAAATAGGGACATAAGACGGGTGCCCAAAAACAGGGTGTGTCCTCATGGGCTGCCATCAGACATTGTGGTCAGATACTGTAGCTCTATGTGTAAGGTGTCTGACTGCCATGTGAGAGGTGAAAGGTTTGAGTCCAGGGTATGGCAGAATTTTGAAATGTGTTAGATAAAGGAGGATGTGACTGAAGGTACTTGGGGAGGTGGCCAGATGGAGGGGAGGTGGGAGGGCGGTCAGCCAGGGAGGGGAGAGGGGCTGCCAGGAGATGCTGGGGATAAAAAAAAAAAAAAAGAGGAAGCTACAAGTGAAAATTATTATAAAACAGAAAATTGACAGGCCCGTATGGTGCCCCCGCCCTGTGGTGCCCTGTGCCAGGGCACATGTCGCACCACCCTGGTTGTGTCTAGTGGTACCAGATGCCCACTAGACACAAAGGAAACTCTTTGTTTTGTGTGCACAACCACTGATGAACAAAGGTGCAAGATTGTCCCATGCATGATTACTACTAAACATACTGTAGGTGAGTTAAACAATTTAGAACACCTACCACCTACCAATTATTTTCTGATCAGCACAAACTGTATTTTACTTTTGAATTTTCTGTTTATCATTATTTAGAGAAATAGGCTCAACTGAGAAGCCAGTCTGCTAAACTCCAAGAAATACTTTGAGGGTCCTGGAAGCACTGAAATTGTCCATCACCTTCTGTATTTCTAGGAGATAGGTTGAAAGCTCCACTGATTTGTAGCTGCATATCCTGACCCTGCACAACCCAAGCTTTTGTTCACACATACACACTAATATTTCTGTGACGTAAAACCTGCCTTACGGTCAAACTGATTTTTCAATCTGATTTATTATTATTTTCACCATTTATTTATATAGCGCACACATATTCCGCAGCACTTTACAGAGAGAATATTTGTCCATTCACATCAGTCCCTGCCCCAGTGGAGCTTACACTCTATGGGCCTGATTCAGACCCACTCGCGAGCGGCTGTCCGCTCGCAAGTGGGTCGATGGTCTGCACTGAGCATGCGCACGACGGAGGGAGCTCCGTCGTGCGCATGCGCCAGACACGACGAGCGAAGGACTTTCCTTCGCTCGTTGTGTCCGATCAAAGGGGGCGTGCTGTCAATGTTGATTGACAGCACGCCCCCTTTGGTGGGCGTGCCGGGGGCGTGCTTCCCTGACGGGGGCGTTCCCACGGGAACGCCTCCCGTCAGAAGCCGGCCCACTGACATCACTAGTGATGTCAGTGGGAGTGATTTTGGCTCTGATGGAGCCAAAATCACTCCGGAGCTTGCGGTTGAAAACCTCAACCGCAGGCTCCGGCTCGCAATTTCGATGGTCGCGATGGTCACGACCATCGCGGCCATCAAAATGCACGCTCGTATAGCCTGTGGGTGGTGACCCACAGCTATACGAGCGTCCAGGAGGACGCTCCATGAAAATGGAGCCCGGCCCTCATTCAGAGCGTACGGCTCTGAATGAGGGCCAATATTCCCTACCACATGCACACACACACATACCCACTAGGGTTAATTTTGTTGGGAGCCAATTAACCTTCCAAAATATTTTTGGAGTGTGGGAGGAAACCGGAGCACCCAGAGGAAACTCACGCAAGCACAGGGAGAACATACAAACTCCACACAGTTAGGGCCATGGTGGAAATTGAACCCACAACCTCAGTGCTGTGAGGTAGTAACGCTAACCATTACACCATCTGTGCTGTAAGTTCCCAGCACTCACCTATATAGAAATGCTGGGTCAGAGGAGTTTAGTGACATGAAGGGAGAAAGCCACTGGCATAAAAAGGTTGTCCCAGCATGGCTAATTAGGAAATGAGGTATGAGCCCACCAAGTACAGAGAGACTGGTGCCAAGGAGGAGAAAGAAAAGATGCACAGCTATAGTGGTGTTTGGCATGGCCATCGCTGGGACCAATGTATTAGACCGGTGATATAGAATTGAAGAGCTGGATAGGTTTGAGACTCCCGGGGGGGTGCCTAACCCTAAGTCCCCCCCAGGGAGCCCCTAACCTATCCCTCCCCTCGGGCGGCTGTCCACGCCTGCTGTCCAACCTTACCTTCGTTCGGTATGCCGGGGGCGTCGGGCTCCCGGCGTAGGTAAAATGACAGGCGTCGGGATTTCGACGCCTGTCATTAGACCCTTGCCGGGATTAAACAGTCAGGCAGCAGCCGGTCGGCATTTTGACCGTCGGCATCCTAACTGCATCCCGTCCCAACAGCTCTTTCATTTACTCATGTTGTTGTACTTTGAGCAAGAATTGGCTTCGATTGAGGAATTTAAGCCATTGACAGCTGGTGAGCAACGTCTCATTCTTTAGAACAAGGAAGATGAAAAACAAGAAATAAAAGGACCACAATAACTGCAGTGGTTCTCCCCTGAACTGCGATCCTCACGTTTGTATGTATTTGAATGATTGGGTTTAATTATGATAAGAAGTGAATTGACGACCTTAAGGTAATGCTACACTTGCACCAGGTTCTGGTTATTTTATACCTATTTATTGATCTATTTATTAATTTTGATTTTTTTCACTTCTATTTTTTATTTTGCCGCTCATAATCCAATAACCTCCAGAAGCTGTGGGACACCACAAGTCCCTGGACATTTAACTTAGGACACCATCCTTTAGTTTCACTGTGAATGCATATGTGATTTTATTGCTTGAATTTCAGTAAACTATACTAAACATCATTTAGTATTAATTTTTAACATCACATCTGTATACCAAATCACCACGATTCATAAGTAGTATAGGATGTAGCGCTCCAGTATTTAATTTATTAATACTAACCCCCTGACTGGTTCTTGACACCCCCATAAGCAGATCTAGAAATATTTTTCCAATGGTGCACACCCTAATGTAATATGCTGTGCATGCCTATGGTCATAGACACGAAGTCCCTCACTCATAAAGGATAGCTCTTATTGAGAGAGCTGTCCTCAGGGGTGTATATACCCCTTGTCTAGGATAGCACTCGCCAGGGGCGCCCGCCAAGGGAGGGGTGCCACCCGCTGTGCCCCCAATGGCTAGGGGGTAGAATCAGGACAGGACTGGAGGCCTGGGAACGCCCCTGGCTCCTATACATACCGATGTTTGGAAATATCAGATGGAACCGGAGATATCGGGTGGGGAACGATTTTTAGAGATAACAGATGGGACCGATGTTTGGAGATATCGGATGTGACCGATGTTTGGGGATATCAGACGTTTGTAGATATAGCTGTTACCGATGTTTGTATATATCTGATGCAACCAAAGTTTACAGATATCAGATGAGACCGATGTTTGTAAATGTCGGATACGACCAAAGTTTTGTCATATCGGATTAGACCGATGTTTGTAGATATCGGATATGACCGATGTTTGGTTATATCGGATGTGACCAATGTTTGGATATACCGATGTTTTGAGAAATAGAATGGGATCGATGTTTGGAGATATTGGATGAGACCAATGTATGAGACCGGTGATATAGAATTGAAGAGCTGGATCGGTTTGAGACCGATGTTGATGAATTGAAGACCTAGATTGGTTTGAGACCGATGTTGATGAACTGAAGAACTGGATCGGTTTGAGACTGATATTGATGAATTAAAGAACTTGATCGGTTTGAGACCAAAGTTGATGAATTGAAGAACTGGATTGGTTTGAAACCAATGTTTGGAGATAACAGATGGGACCGATGTTTTGATAAATTGAAATGAATCGATGTTTGGATATATCAGATGGGACCGATGTTTGGAAATATTGGCTGGAACCAATGTCTGGAGATATCGGGTGGGAACGATTTTTAGGTAACGGATGGGACCGATGTTTGTAGATATCGGATGCGATCGATGTTTTGATATATTGGATGCAACAGGTGTTTCAATATATATCGAATGGACCGCTGTTTGGGGCTATCGGATGGGACCGCTGTTTGGGGCTATCGGATGGGACCGCTGTTTGGGGCTATCGGATGGGACCGCTGTTTGGGGCTATCAGATGGGACCGATGTTTGGGGCTATCAGATGGGACCGATGTTTGGGGCTATCAGATGGGACCGATGTTTGGGGCTATCAGGTGGGACCGATGTTTGGGGCTATCAGGTGGGACCGATGTTTGGGGCTATCGGGTGGGACCGATGTTTGGGGCTATCAGGTGGGACCGATGTTTGGGGCTATCAGGTGGGACCGATGTTTGGGGCTATCATGTGGGACCGATGTTTGGGGCTATCAGGTGGGACCGATGTTTGGGGCTATCAGGTGGGACCGATGTTTGGGGCTATCAGGTGGGACCGATGTTTGGGGCTATCAGGTGGGACCGATGTTTGGGGATATCAGGTGGGACCGATGTTTGGGGATATCAGGTGGGACCGATGATTTGTGATATTGGATCGGACCGATGGAGGATGGGGCTGATTGAAGATGGGACCGATATGAACAAGTCTCTGTGATGAAACCAGACTGGAGTACTAGATGGAACTGGAGACTTGATTTACCAGACTTGGAACTGGAATGTTATGGACTGGAACCATTCAGATACAGAGTACCTGGGAGCTCAGCACAAAGCTGTAACTTCTGCAGAAGCAACGTTGGCTATGCAGTCGAAATGCAGACGGTCGAAATGCCAACCGCCAGTTCCCGACTGTTAAATCCTGGCAAGGAGGGTTAGGTTTCAGGGCTCCCGAGGGGACTTAGGGTTAGGAACCCCCCAGGGAGGGTTAGGGTAGGGGAAGGGGGGTTAGCGTTAGGCACCCCCGGGGGGAGGTTAGGGTTAGCGCCCCGCAGGTCTTAGGTTTAGGGTGCAGGGAAGGGGGGGGTTAGGTTTTATTCACTTACAGGGGGGGTTAGGGTTAGGGTTAGGCACTAGGGGGGGAGAGGTTAGGGTTAGACACCCCTAAAGGAGGGTTGGGGGGGGAAGAGGGTTAGCAATAGTTAAAATACTTACCTTCGGGATTTTCAGGGCTGCCGGGATTTGAACCGTCGGACATAGGTCCGGCGGTCATTCATAGCGATCCCCAACGTTGTACTGGCAACTGGAGCCAGTCAGTAAATGGAATTTATAGGGGTGGATCCCTAGGGATTGGATGCTGCGATCAGCTGGTCTGGGAGCAGCGCTCTGAATGGAGGAAGAGTGTCAGGTGATATGGCTGTGCCCATACTGTTGTTTTGGAGGGAACTTTGGCGTGCAGCTTGTGTACCATCAGACTGAGGAGACTCACTGTGAGCAAGGGGCTGCACAGAGCCATCCCCATGCTTAGTGACAGGGCACTGAGCGGACGGGGCAGGAACAGCACAGGCAGACCTCAGCACCAGCCGGGAGCGATGTGCAGCGTGAGCGGACCTCTGTGCTATCTGGGAGTGATTCACAGCGCGAACGGACCTCAGTGCTAGTCTGGACAGACACACGGAGAAGTAGGTGGTTTTTAGGGTCCGGAGCGTGACACCCTTCTTATATTCTGGGGATGATTAATATTTGCGAGTACATTTGTTTTTGGGGAGCAGCCCACAAATATTTGTTAACAAATAGGGCCCTTTACTGCTTAGCCAGCCAGCCTTGGGCCTCCAGAGCGTGCATGAATAGGCCTGCGTGTGCAAGGTGAAACTGAAATGAATGAAAAATAGAAAAATAATAGTAATAAAATATATATATATTTTTTTAAGTTTTATTTAAATCAAATAAAGAATTATTACCTTTACCATGCCCTGCTAAGACCACCCTGCGATAGCAATAGTTGTCAGAGAACAGCGGCAATACTTGTACTTGGCAATTGCCATCTGCAGACATACTGTACTATAGGCATTCCCAGAGCTTCATAAACAGACCCCAGTTTCGGTGTAAAAACTTTTCTGTTGTAAAATGTGGTAGAAATCAGGGAAATGATTCAGAGAATGAAGAGACTATAAGAAAAAAAAGTGCAGTGCAGACAGGGGCGAGTACTCTTGAAACGCGCAAGTCCCTGGCGTGAGAGCCCCACATCTCTGCCAGTTGGGGGGAGGCCGGGGAGTGGCGTCTGGTGAGTGGAAATGTATTTGTGGCTGGAAATGTCCTTTAAAGGATTAAAAAAACAAAAAAACAGCATTATGAAAAACTGGTTTGACAATTGGTGTTATTTATATTCAGTATGTATCTGTACTCTGTCCCTCCTTGGCATACATAAGACATAATGTCAAGTCAAAATCCTACTTTGCCCTGGGCCAAACATAACCTTACCCCACCTCTGTTACTTGGCTCTCTAGCCTGCTGTTGGAAGGGCTTGTCATTCAATCTCCATCTGATTCATTGCAGTGCAGTCAGTAAAAGTCTGTGCAGAAGCCTGGCTGAACTCTCGCACACATGTGCTCAATATGTGCGGAATCCCATTTTGGAGATTAAAAAACAGCTACATTGGCGCGGAAGAGTTAGCAGGCGCTCGCTGCACCAGACAAGAAGACGACTGTATAAATCCCTGGCTAGGTGCAATGATTTTTGATTTATGTTATATGTATAAAGTATATCTGGCTTCCCTCACTATTCACATATTGTTTTATTTTTTCTTCTCTAGTAATTTCTGATCATTGCAGCTGTAGGTTTAAATGAAATACAATCATCCTGATCAGTTTCAGGTTTGTTTTTTTTCCTTCGTTCATTTGCCAGTTAATTTGAATTGAAATGATCAACCGTTGATGGTCAGTAACTACAGATGGTCTGACACTGATGGTAAATAGCTTTACTTTATGAAAGTATAGGCGTACACAGGCTGAAGGCAATTGGTATACGACAACATAGGCTAACATGCCCGACCCATACTGCCTCCTCTATCGGGTCGCCTGTGAGCTCCTGAAAATCGTGTGGCCCTCTCGGCCGCCTGGATGACGGGGCAAGTCCATTCTTGCCGACATTCAGCTCCCTCCTTCCGAGAGGGAGTTGAATGGCTTCTTACAGCGGGGGGCGTGGCTGGGCACTGACTCTGTATGGGGGCGGGGCCAGGGCGTGACTGCACAATCGCGTCATCGTGACCCCGCCCCCTCTTCACAATGCCGAAAATAAAGGCATTGTGAAGCAGGGGGCGGAGCTACGATGACGGGATTCAGCGCAAATCGCATTATCGGGCCCCCCTGCTGTGGGGGTGTCTAGTAGTAGTCCAGGAGGGCAGCCGGGAGGCTTGCATGCCTTTCCGGGGGGAGGCGGCACCCAACATTCGGGAGGCTCCCGACCAAATCGGGAGGGTAGGCAAGCCTGGGCAAGTCTCCCAGAGCCGCCAGGCTGCGTCGAATCGAATTGCGTCATTGACACTCCGCCCGCTGGTTCACAATGCCAGTAGACGCGATCATGTCATCACTTTCCAACAGAGGGAGGGGGGGAGCAGCAGACCCTGGCCCCTCCAACAAGCCTAGGCCCGGATAATTAGAACCCGCTCCCCCCCCTCTCGTCGCCCCTGTTTCGGCTACATGCAAAGCAGCCAGTATCTACCCTGCATTAAATAAATATATATATATATATATATATATATAAATATTTTCACCCCTTGCATTGCAAGATGGCTTCTCCAGATACAAAGTTAATTGCTTTGTCCCCAACTCAGAATCCGTCTCAATATGGCGAAGCGTGGCAATCTTTATATCACCTCTTTATTTCACCCTGAGCTTTAAACACAAGGTTCTCAAAGATATTGTTTTAAATAGAAAACGATGGCTATCTAATTCAAGATAGTGACTTAGTACTTGAGCATGCCAGTGATTCTTTACACATTTTCAAGGTTGCAAATGTTATCGCTGATTGTATAGGGCTAGAAGCTTTGTGAAAGTACTGTATGTTTACTTTACTTAGAGACTTTCAATGCAGCAAGATAGAGACATAAAGGACACTTACACTAAGGACAATACATTCTGAGTATAAATAAAGAAACTGGTTTCACCCAGTCTGTTCTGAAACTGTCAAAGTGTAACTACTGTACATTAGTAGCGTATCCTCACGTGGGGTAACTTGCTCTGCAGTCTGTTAACAGATCAATAGGCCAGTGGTTCTCAAATGTGGTACTCGGGACCCCACACAGGCCACGATTTCCAGGTCACCCAGCAGGTGCACAGGTGTAGTCATTACTCACTGACACAGTTTAAAAGATCCACAGGTGGAGCTAATGATTTCCCTTCTGTGAGGAAACCTGGAAAACATGCACTGTTTGGGGTCCTGAGGACAGTGTTTGAGAACCTGTGCAATAGAATACTCTGCAAACACCAGATGATTTATTAATAAAAAAGATAGCTATAGGTTCCAGCTTATATTAAAACCCATAAATCCTGCCCCCCTGATATTTCCATTCCCCCAGTTCCTCCCTTCACAGTACACACATCACACCTCAAAGCACAGCGTACTATACCTCACAGCACTGCAACACACCTCATCTTGCTATGCTGCGCTCTGCTCAGTCCGATGACAGCAGCGCTCCCAGGCTTCCCATCCCAGGCTTCCCGTCACTCCTCAGCGGCATTTGTATTTGTAATTCAGCGCTGGCCACTAGCCAATGACAGCTCGCGGACCTGCAGCCCAGCCAAATAGAGGCGGCTACGTGCCCGCCCCTGATTGGCTCGCGGCTAGAGCCAAATTGAATATGCTGCCTGCCTCCCATGATTGGCTGCTGGGCTCTCGCAGCCGGAGCCAAACTGTTGACCGGAGCTGGGACAGTCTAGTGTCACACCAGCCAATTTTGAGCGGCCGGGCAAGAAACTGCCGATAGCCGGACAAGTTTTTTCAGGCACTCAGTGTCTTTCACAAGCAGCGGCTTTGAGACGCTTTTAATGTATTTGTTTTTTCTTCTTTATTTTGGGCATGAGCAGCAGCAGCTGCTGCTGCACAAGCCCATATGTGTGAAAGGAAACAGTGGCCCTGATTCAGAGCCGGACGCTCTGACAAGAGCGCTCGCTCTGAATCAGGGCCGTCCTTCCTGATTTTAGAGCGGCCAAAAAGATGGTCGCGATGGTCTTGACCATCGGGCTTGCGACGAGACCCTTGTGGTAGGGTCTCGTCTGCCACAAGCACTGGAGTGCTTTTGGCTCTATCAGAGCCGAAGGCACTCCCAATTACCTCGCTTGTGATGTCAGTGGGGCCGGCCCCAGACGGTAGGCGTTCCCATGGGAACGCCTCCATCTGGCCAGCCACGCCCCAGCACGCCCACCAAAGGGGGCGTGCTGTCACTCACCATCGACAGCACACCCCCTTTGTAGCGAGACCCGGAGCAACGGCTTGGCCGTCGCTATCCGGGTCTCGCACATGCGCACGACGGAGCCGGGTCAGTCGTGCGCATGCGCACTGGCCCAACATCGACCCGCTTGCGAGCGCTCAGTGCTCGCGAGCGGGTATGAATTAGGCCCATTCTTTCCTTTACACCACTGGCGTGCAGGGACACGGCCACGGCACGGCAGCAGTCCTGCACAGTGGATATTCCCGGCTGTAACACGGCGTGCCCGTGCCGTGTGAAAGAAGGCACCTCCTTCCAGCCACCACTGATTTTCACACCCACCAAAAAAACGGGTGGCTTTTTGCCACCCGGTCAAAACCGGCAAGTGTGAAATAGGCCTGACAGTCCCAGTGCCGGTCAGGTGCTGAAGTGAAGTGCCTAGCACCTTCCAGAAGATAATAGCTAGATCTGATTGGTTTCTATGGGCAACATCTCCACTTCTAATAACTCACACCTGGAATCTGGTCACCTTCACTGCTGATCTGCATAGCAATGGTGGGTGCAAGCGACATTCAAAGGGTGCTTTTATGGGACGGAAATGGTTTGGGTGGGTGGTCCAATGCCTCAGAAGTATTTGATCTCCCCCATCCAAATGATACATGACCACTCCCCTTCCATGTGTGTACAGAGATATTTGTTCCGATTCCCTAACATATAAAATTTGGGGGTAAAAGTGCTGCCTTCATAGTCTACAGTAGCTGCTGTCAGGGCTGGTGCAAGGTTTATCGGCACCTTAGGCAAGACCTCAGCCTGCTGCTCCCCCCCCTTACACACACACTTACTAGAATGACTCTATCAGAGGCACCCTGCATTTTGTGATAGACAGACTCAGGGACGCCCCATAGGTTCCGCCGCCCTAGGCAGCTGCCTAATGGTAGAGCTGGCCCTGGCTGCTCTTCTGTGTACGTGCAACACCTCACATTCAAATCTTTGGCGCCAGTGATCTGCTTCGACAACATCAGTTTTGGCTATCATAAATTGCGCAGGTGGTCACTTTTCATTTAAATATATCTGAGGATAATGTATGTATTACTTCTCCGTTCAAGAGGGATGGTCATTCTGATCGGTTTGACATAAATATTTTATTTGGATCATAACATATATGGGAATCGGAGCATAAATTTTCAAGCAGTTAAATTATTTTGGCGACTTCTAGCGTGTATTGGGTTAATACGTATACGTTATTAAGTCTCATCTACGTGTGTGGGCCACAGTAAAGGATGCGTGTTCATTTTGCAATGCATGTGGTTTTATAGTTTATTCCCAATAGGGGAAATTATTATATATTTTTATATTATTTAATAATGCTGCAGGTCATTTATTAATAGGGGCAATATGTCAAAGAGGGAAAGCCGCCAGAACACAGGTTTGGAGTTTGTGAACTCCTGGAAACCGAACACTTCCTATTCTGTATGGGTCCCGGAAGTTTAACTGAGAGAAGACTTAAGTTAAGCTGCTCTACTCAATTTTTGATTGAATATTGCTTGAGTTTATTTGTGCATATTATAATGCCACCTCATATGTGCATCACTGTAATGGTTAAAGGAATGTAGATTGATGCAGCCAGTAATCAAAGTTGCTGTTTATCATATGGCCACACGAGGGCTCCAACCCACCAACCCACAAGAGTTTATTTATTGTGGAACATATGTTGGGGTTGAATTATTTAACATGAACTAAACAGAAAGCCAGCCTCTATGGAATTTTGTAATCAGATGAGACTGCTGACCTACAGGTCTCATGACTAAAGGGCCCCATACATCAGGCGTCCGTTTCCCAATCCGACCATCAATGATCACTGATCTGTAGGTGAAATTCTTCATGTTAAAAATCTCCGATATGTTGATCCCGACAATAATTTGGTCAGGATCAGCAAATCATGGAGATTCAAATGGTGGCTTTCACTGATGCCCTAGCGTCTGGGGATTGGGCAATTGCGACAATCCGTTGCTGATGTCTGGGTCTGTGCCTGGGGTCCTTAGTGAAATGTGAGTCGTAATGAAGGGCTATAAGTACATATCCTTTCAAATGGGAATTGTAGGTTTGAATAAAGGATTTAGGATGATATAATACGGCAAAAAAAAATTATATATTTGTTGGTTACGTTATGTCGACGGTCAGAATTCCGCAGCCGGCATCGCGGCAGGGTTGGGATACCGTCTCTCTAACCCCAGTACTTACCATTCGGATTCTGACACTGGGATTCTGACAGGTGCCGGGAACGTGGGTATTTTGACTGCATCTATCCATCTATCTAATATATATATATCTGTCTAGCAATTATTTTTAAAAGGCTTTCACACAGTTCCTTAGTGACCTATTGCTTTGCAAGACCATAACCTGCAGAAATTTTCAGGGGAATCGTGAGGTAATGCAAATGATCCCATTATTGCCTTTGTATTTCAGGCAGATCATATACATACCAAAATCTACATAGAAATAAGGCAAAGGTCACAAGTGTTAATTGTAAATTAACCTTATTAGGTCATAATAACAATAATTTGCCTATTGTCCTGCAATTCAACCTCCTTTCTGGGCTTTGCGAGTCCATCTGTAATCTGCCTGCTTTTAATTAGACACACAATCTAAATAAAGGAGTCGGCAGCTCTTCTCCTTTAGCAGAAGTAATTACAAATCGTTTCCTGTAACTGATTAACTGAACTTGGCACTAAAAAGAGAGCAAGGGGTGGATGGTAGGGACTGATCATATCACAGGAGTGTCCCAGACTTCTGCTTCAAAATGTGCAAGTCAGTTTACTTTGCATGTAATAAGCTCTGTCCATTGACCACCGGAGGGCTCCACTAAGCTACAGAGAAACCCTTAGGATAACAGGCGTCTTGTTTTAGGGATCATTTATATCCTTCCGCTATTAGGGCCTGATTAAGAGACTGACCCTAATGCAATCGCAGCTGCAATTACGCACGGAACGCAGCTGCAAAAATAAGCTTACCTGAGCATAGGGACGTCCACTGCTGCCTTCTCAAATCCGTCCAATGACGCTCTCCTACGTAAATGTTGGTAACATTGACGCACATCGGGCAGTCACACAGCATGTAAGGCAAGTCTGACCAGCCGCAAACACTGCCATGCAGAGCGCTCTAATGCTGCAAAAGTGATTGCGATGGCTAATTTATGCACGCCCATTTAAACGGTCAGACACGCCTGCGTTTGCCTAACCACCCCCCGTTATCTCCCCCAACCACTGACTACTTGTCATTACCTTTGCGAGTGAATCATCTGTGTGGCCGTAATCGCAAAACAATCGCTACGTATGCACAGTGTGACTTACGCTCATGCGCGGTGGCAAACAATCGCTCGATCTGCGTAGATATCTGGAATGAGGCATGGTCTACTTCTCATGCTTTGACGTCCAGCTCAACGCGCTGAATTGGAAAAAATGCAACACGTGCATAGCACACATGAGAATCGCATGATTAATACGTGTCTAAAGAATGCATTTGTTTTATTACGCTTTTAACCATTTTCCAGGTCAGGTGTGTGAAGGACCCCTTAAAATGAACATGTGTAGAAATTAACCACTAGAGTAGTCACCTCACACACAAAAAAAATGGTTATGTGTGGGAATGACTTTCACTAACATCAAGAACTAAAATTATATTGACGCCACCCCAAGCGCTCAGCAGCAACCTTCATTCTCACTTGGCTCCTTATGCAATATCCTGCGCGTTTCATAATCCGGTTCCATTCCAACAATTTAGCCCGTAGATTTAAAGCCGCAATCATTTTAAAAAGCAAAGCCAACCTAGTTGTGCCTTTTAAATTATTGCCGCTTTAAATCTTCGGATGTTCAACACACAACTAGTCATTGCTGAAAGCCAGCTGGAGATAAACCTAATGTAACCGTGGACTTTAGACATCGTGTTTGTCTCCTCAGACCATACAAAAATGTCTGCACATTTTACTGTGGTTAAAATATGTTTACTATTCCCCCCCCTAGTGTTCAAATAAAGAACAAACAGTATCTATGGCCTACACGAGAAATGTGACATAATATAACTGGAGGCTTTGGTATGTCACCGGACACAAAATATATAGGATTTGCTTGATATGTGTATATATATATATAATATATATATATATATTTATTTATTTTTATAACAAATAAGAGCTTGAAATATCCCAACTGCACGATTGCATTAAATAAATTCCCTGATCTTATTTCCCACATAAATCGCATAAATTCAGCTCCTACAAGATTTGAAACGTCATAATTTAAAGTCAGGTCCCCGTTCAGTGCTCTCCAACCTGTGGCTCTCCTGGAACAACCCCTGACCCCTCTATGTGGACCTGACTAATTAGCAATACCCAGAGGAGGGCTCACTGTTGTTTTGTTTCCAATTTATCCCTGGGGGACAACTGTGATAAAACCACTACATTAAAGCAACACTTAAAGTTACATTTATCATTAGCAGCAGGAAGCTTTCCCCCTGTAGCAGAAAGATCACAATCCATTTTAATATGTATATTCCATTAGATCTATTTACGTTTGCACTTTCAAGGTTCAAGAGTGCAACACGGTATCACCAGAAGGAAAAGCTAGAACATTGCATGGATTGTCAACAACAAGAAATCATGCCTGTATTGCATGTTTTCCTCTGTTCTAGATAACTGCCGTCCACGCATTAATACCGGTTTAGCTTTAAAACATGACAGAACATTAAGGCAGCCTAGATTTTCTCATTGGCGTTTTTGCTCAGGAGTGTAGTGACTGTAATGGAAACACTGATGTATACATTAAGGATTAAATGATGCATCCTTTTGGCTATACATGCTCTTTAGCAATGGAAAACGTGACACCTTTCCTCACAAGGCCAAATAAACTGCCCAACAACATAATAATAAAGGAATCTGTTTTTTTTTTTTTTTAAAGCAGACAAAACAGGTTTTATGGCGTAATGTTGTGCACAGTTATTATTATTATTAAATTTGATTTATAGGACGCCACAAGTGGTCCGCAGCGCCGTACATACAGTAAAGGGTACACAGAACATTACATTACAATACAGTAACCAACTTATAAACAGAGCACAAGTAACAATTAGCAACACAATTCTCCATACACAATACAGCTGGAAAGGTGAAGGCTGTCATAGAAGTGCTAGAGAAGAAGGCTGTGAGACAGTGGGGAGGAGGACCCTGCTCCTAGGAGCTTACAATCTAGGACACATCTGCACATATTGGTTAAATGATTTGGGCACAGATAATAATAGTGGCCACATATTGGCAGTTTGAGGATGGCAATCAGATACATATACAATTTGGCCATAGACAGGTACAGGTATAGCTCATATTTATCAGATCTGGTCATTCTGGGCTTGGGCCGGACAGCTGGATCTTAAGGGGCTTAGGCCCTGATTCAGAGCCGGACGCTCTGACCAGAGCGCTCGCTCTGAATCAGGGCCCTCCTCCATTAATATGGAGCGTCCTCCTGGACGCTCGTATAGCTGTGGGTCACCACCCACAGCATATACGAGCGTGCAAAAAGATGGTCGCAATGGTCTTGACCATCGCGACCATCGGACTTGCGAGGGAAACCCTGCGGTCGGGTTTCCCAGCCGCAAGGCCAGGAGTGATTTTGGCTCTATCAGAGCCAAAATCACTCCCACTGACATCACTAGTGATGTCAGTGGGGCCGGCTTCAGACGGTAGGCGTTCCCATGGGAACGCCTCCGTCTGGCAGGCACGCCCCCGGCACGCCCACCAAAGGGGACATGCTGTCAATCAACATCGACAGCACGCCCCCTTTGGTGCGAGACCCGGAGCGATGGAAAGTCCTTCGCTCGCCGGGTCTCTCGCATGCACATGACGGAGCTCCCTCCGTCGTGCGCATGCGCAGTGGGGACCATCGACCCACTTGCGAGCGTACTGCCGCTCACGAGTGGGTCTGAATGACCCCCTTAGTTAGCTCTGTCAGGCAATGATTGCACAAACTGTACTGTCAGTCATCATCCAATTGCGTGTTCCACCAATCCAGCCTACAGATCCTGATCAAATTGCTTAGGATGGTGGCTAACTAGTTATGCAATGTCTGTCATAATCAGGGTCTGGTTGTCCAACTTTATTCATTGTGTTCTTCAGAGCTATGGGTGGTTTATTTTTTCATTGTAATATAAACACCAGACTTTAGGTGTGCATACACAATTCAATCCGGCCTCCCATCTACCACTCAATAAGCTGAATTTCTGCCAGATTTGCCCATACAAAAAAGGTGAACGCTCCGGAGGTTCAATGCTTACGCCAGAGGTTTCCAAAGGCGGTCCTCAAGGCTCCCCAACAGTTCATGTCTTAGAGATATCCATGGTTGAGCACAGGTGACTTAATTAGTACCTCAATCAATTTGATTTAACCACCTGTGTTCAACCATGGATCTCTCTAAAACATGAACTGTTGGGGAACCTTGAGGACTCCGTTTGGGAACCTCTGGCTTAGGCCAACTGGCTGAAACCAACAAGCGCACCTTTACCACAGTCCAACGATGTAGATGGTCTGATACAGTCATCATGGACATCTGTAGTCAATGGTTGGAAATCATCGATGTGACGCGATGGAAATAGTTTATCGATTCTATGCAGGGATTGTGGTGGTTGCATTACTCAAATATAGCTGCAAAGTTTCTGCTATCAACTGTGCCCCATATAACCAGTAATGGTCATCTCGCGATATCATCATACCATGGCAAAGTACATTTTGATTGTGACATCAACGCCACTATTTGATGGCTATCTCCAGGGCCGTAACTAGGGTAGTGCGACCAGTGCCATGGCACAGGGCAGGGGGCGCTGCTTGGGCCTGTCACTTTTCCTGTTTGTTATCAATCTCACTTGTAGCTTCCTCTTTTTATCCCCAGCATCTCCTGGCCTCCCCTATGTCTTCCCTGGCCCTTCCTGTTGAAGCCATGGCCCTTTTTTGGGTGCATGTCTTATGTCTCTATTTGAAAAATAGGGAGTGGGGGGCGCCAATGTTCTTTCTGGCACAGTGCACCAAAAAGTCTAGTTACGGCTCTGGCTTTCCCTGTAACCAACCTCATTCTCTGTCTATTCAGAGTGACAGATTCTGACCACTATTAGTTCTGTGGCCTATATTGTACCATAACGCTGCGATTCGAGGGCAATTGAATCTCAAGAGACATGTATTAGAATCTGCCCTTTAGTGATTAACGATAGTCTGGATTTACAAATCTCAGCAATCTGATTCGATGGTCAATCTTAGCCACCTGGATCATCTATAGGCCCATTTCCTTCATACCGATTCAGATGTCACAGAATGGAATGGAATTATGTATAGCCATTGCTTAGGAACCTGCACAATAGAGTGGTCAGTCTGTTTGGGACAAATATCCAAAATAGCATTATGTGTGGTAAGACCACAATTTCTGTGTAAATGGTGTTTAATTATTATTGCACCAAACACTAGTATGTCCATTTACCAAAAGGGAACAGTTTTAAACCCGAAGGATTCCTGCACTTTGGGAACGCAAATGACACAGTGAGGAATATTTGCTTATAATCAAAATGTTTTAATTAGGTCAAGAGAAAACAAAGTGACCCCCTGGCCCCAAAGTAGGGTATCAGTCAACAAAAGGCAACGCATTACAAGACAGACTGAGCTAGCAGCTTGTTGGGCACTATATCCTTTTTTATATATAATGTCACTGTTCCATATTTCCTGTACTGCTCAGTACAATTGGTCATGACATCCAGATAATGTTTGATTGACATCCTATCCCTATGCAGATCCTCCTGCTGGTATGTAAACCAGATTTAACCCTCTCCTTGCTACATCATTACTCATCAGAAGCTTCCTCGTAGACATAAAGCCTTGCTTATGATTTATTAGCACACCAGTACATAACTGACCTTGCGCTGCCAATACTGGTTTAAATTATATTAAAGAAGGTCCCTGAAGGTAATGACCTAAACCTTTAACGCTGGATTATTCTGTGCGTTTTGACCCAACGCAGCCACTTCTGATTTGCGAAGCATTTTATAATTCCTTCTCAGTCACTTAACCCTTTACAGTGCTGGCAAATGGACCATTTTAATTTTCTCAAACATCAGAAGCTGCATACACACACAACGATTTTGTTACCAACGATTTTATGAACGATTTTCTGTCAGATTATCTGTCAGATTTTTTAAAGTGTAATGAACGATTTTTCTGAACTACAAACGATTTCTGTAACTTCCCTTAATGAAAATCGTTCAGTTGGTCAGTCAGAATGAACTACAAACGGGTACGCGCATGAACGATAATCGTTCATCGATGAGAATGCGCATGAACGATTATTGTTCATCGTTAGGGGCCTATCCATTTGCCAACTTTCTGCACGATGCGACCAAAACCAGCAGGTTTTGTTCTGAACGTGCAGAAAGTCTGCTAGTGGATAGCCGGCAAGGACCAGCTGGGTCCTTGCCGACCCCGACTATCTCTCCAAAGGGGCCTATCCATTAGCAGATGTTTTTCTGAAAGAAGAAAGACAAAAGATGTCTACTGAAAATTTCGGTGGCTGTGCTGAAAGATATCTGTCACGTACATGACTGATTTTGGCAAAAAACGAACGATGAACGATATCGCATGACATCATTCAGGGAGTGGATTTTTTTCTCTGTAGCTGCTGCTAATATCTTTCGTCGGTCGTCGTTTACTTCATATAAACTGCCAGATATTTCTAATATCTGGCAGTGATATGCGATAATTGACCAACATGTTGGAGAGATGAAAGATTAAATTTATCGGCTGCGGGAGTGCGCATCTGTCATCGTTCAGGGCCTAGCCATAGCAGATATATTGAACGATATATCGTTCACTGAACGATTTTTTTTCAATGATTGAACGATAACGACATCGTTATAGTTAAATCATTCAAAAAATCGTTACGTGTGTATGCACCTAGAGTCTTTAGTTCTCCTGAAATCAAATCACTGGATTGAAAAACTCTATACAGCTGCTTATGTCCTTGCCAGTTTGTGTGAGATTTTATATTCTCTTTGAAGACATGAGTGTAGTGTGTTGCTTATACCTGTATAAGTTTAGTTTAACTTATTAACCCTTTGCAAGCGATCAGTGATCAATTAAAACTATTAAATGCTAGTGTATTAACCCTGCTGTTACTGAAACTTTCCAGAGCAACACTTTGGAGACTTGCTGACTTTTTACCTATCACATTACTCACATTAGCTGTACCTGACAGCTCCTAGAAGTCCATTACTGGGCAGACAGAGGAAATGGTGACATTGTATCTTTTCCCTAACAAAAGCGTCTGTGGAGATATATATATATATATAGTGTGTGTGTGTGTGTGTGTGTGTGTGTGTGTGTGTGTGTGTGTGTGTGTGTGTGTGTGTGTGTGTGTGTGTGTGTGTGTGTGTGTGTGTGTGTGTGTGTGTGTGTGTGTGTGTGTACCTGGGCACTGCTGAGGGCAGGGCTGCAGAGGGCAGGCTATATTATTACCCAGAGAAACAAGTTGCTATAGTCCCAGCAGGGATGGCACTGGCTCGTGAATAGATTGACATAATCCAGCAGATTGTATGAAAAATCGGGACAGCAGGTAATCTGGGACGGGTATGGAGGGCAGCGGAGAGTGAGGAGTGGTTATGGAGAGGAGGAAGAGGAGTGTTACTGGGGTCCTTGCTGGGTCTGGCTGGCCTCCAGTCCCGGATAGGTGCTGTGCACGGCTGAGTCCCGGCGTTCCCGGTAACAGCTGCTCCCCAGCAAGTCCCTGCATGCAGACAGCCCTGAGGGAGGGTGGAGGCAGGGAGGTAGGAGGGTGCATGTATGTGTGTGTATATGTGTGTGTTCAGGGGGGGGAGGGGGCCGCTCCTGCACACAGTACTGAGACATCCCTTACACTTTATCCGTCACTCAGGCTTAATGGGGTATAAAAGTCCCCTGCATTGTGCCAGGGACGGAAGAGGAGCAGCAGGCACTTCATAGGGGGTGGAAAGTACAGTACAGTGCAGGACCCCTATAATACAGGGACAGTGCAGAGACCTATGCTCCATGTAGCTGCTCTGGGCAATGAGCAGTGGGCAGCAGCCTGGCTCTCTTCTCGTAGTGCCCCAGTCACCCATCCGCTGCTGCTGAGATTTGGGGAAGGGGTCCTACTTGGCAGCCATCTCAGTGAATCTGGGGGACAGCGAGGCTGGCGTTGCCCAGGAGCGGATGGTGCAGCTTGGAGGGGGCATCTTGCACGGATAAGAGAGGGGTCAGCATGAACTGGAGGTGCCTGGGCAGGCTGCTGCTGCTCCCCCTGCACATGCTGCTCTGTGTGCTGAAGGCAGCCGTCTACCTGGTATTACCCACACGGCTGAGGGACATGAGAGGGGACACTGTGCTCATCACCGGCGGGGGCAAGGGCATCGGGAGGCACCTGGCCAGGGAGTTTGCCAAGCAAGGGGCTAAAAAGGTAAGAGCAGCCCACCTTCCCTGTATATTGTCTACAGTGCACCAATCCCATGCCCACCACGTTCCTTGTATGGAAAAAAACAAACAGCGCCAGGCACCAATACAGCCCCATCCCATGCCCACCAACTTCCTTGCATATTATACATCTAATACCACCAGCAACAAGAACAACCCCATCCCATGCCCACCTTTCCTGTATATGATCTACTATGCATCAATCCCATGCCCACTACCTTCCCTGTATAGAATACATCTAAAAGCACCAGGCACCAATACAGCCCCAAAACATGCCCAACAACTTCCTCGTAAATTATAAATCTAACAGCACCAGGCACTGAAACAGCCTCATCCTATGCCACCCTTCCTGTATATTATCTACCATGCACCAATCCCATGCCCAACAACTTCCTTGTAAATTATACATCTAACAGCACCAGGCTCCAATACAGCCCCATCCCATGCACCAACTTCCTTGCATATTATACATCTAACACTACCTGGCACCAGAACAACCCCATCCTATGCCACCTTTCCTGTATATTATCTACCATGCACCAATCCCATGCCCACCAACTTCCTTGTATAGAATACATCTAAAAGCACCAGGCCCCAAAACATGCCCAACAACTTCCTTGTAAATTATACTACTACCACCCTGCACCAGTCCAACCCCACCATCACTATAATCAGTGCCACCCTGGCATCATCCACAGTGTGAACCCTAGAAGTGCTTTGTATGATTTTGGTGTGTGCTTATATGTAACAATTTGTGCTTAATTTTAAAGTATGGCTTTAACCCCATGACTGACCACTAAGAACACCACTAATTCCCCTGCATGGCCTGTCTGGCAGCAAGTGGGTTAATCATATCTCATGTGTTTTGTGTGTGTGCCCTACTGGGAAGTCTTGACTGGAATCGCTTGCGGCCAGGTGGCATCGAGCTTAGGGTGACTGAAGGCTCAGTTCCTATGGAATTGCCCCAGGTGGTATAGGGCATGTTAGCTACTTGTCAGTAATGCCAGCAGCACTCTGCAGTGAATGGCATGGCAGAGGGTGTCACCTGTAACACTGTCACTGTGTCTGTTTGTTCTTATGTGAGAGAGCACAGGATGCAAGGTCCACTTTGAGGACATGTCTTGATCTCTAGAACCCAGTGTTCTATATTTATAGCTCTATATATCTCCTGTGTACAGAGCAATGAACCATCCGCTGGTGGCAGTCAGGTGGTTCAACCTCATGATCCTCTCCAGAAATAGAGCTGGGAGGATCATCACAGCTTGGCAAAGAAAAGGATCCAGAATTTAAAATGACAGAGCAATTCCACAGAGTCCACAGCAAATTCCTTCATTCATTCATTGTGGTTGCTTTTGTATACATTGCTCTAGAGTGGGATTATCAGATGCATTCTCAATATATCTTTCTTTTCAGTATACTGTAGGTGAAAGTGTAGAATTCTGCCTGGATAACATGTCTCGTTCCGAAATAGTATGGTAGTTACAGCAATGTAAAGCCTGCAATATACATGTGACATTCCTTATGACTGTCACATAGGTCAGGGGGAAAATGCTGGTATGTACTATTTAAGCAATCACTTGTCATTTCTGTGTTTTATAACAGATTGTGCATCATTTGAGGGTTTAATTTTGTGCTTCGTATGATCCTTATTTATTTGTGTATATAAAATATATACATATACTGTATATGCATATATATGTAAGTATACATACAGTATATACACACACACAAACACACATATATCCTATCGTTCAACATCTTAGTTTGGTTTGTGGATCAGAGACCGCAAAAGTCATTAGAAGTCAGATTTAGTTTTTTTATGAATGTCTCCTAAGTGACTCCTGACTCTGTAAAAATTGTACAGTGCTAAGTAAAATATTAGTGCTGTACAGATACTGTGTAATAATCATACTTGCACTGGCGCATGGATTGTGTAATGAACATCTACTGTACCCTGTGAACTTATCCTAGCGTTCAGTTAAATACCCTCATACTGAACAATATATACAGTGTGTTTGGCAACTTGATAACATATGTTGCAAAATAGATAACCAAGGCTCTCACAGCACAATCAAAACCACTTACAGCAGCTGTAATGGCAGACGTTCTATCGAGATTCAGGGAACGGCTTATATTACATATTGCTTTAGGTGCATTATTATTATTATCACCATGCAATAATGAGACAGACGGTAGTGATGACCCAGAGCTTACAATCTATTTGGTATCGCAGCTTGAGGTTGCTCCATCTGGTTGACATCTTTTTCCTGAACTGTATAAACAGCGACTCAAGTGGTCAGTGCTCTGTGTTTATATGAAGTCTGGTTTATGAGTTTCAGAAGCTACTGATGAGTAAATTCTTTGATTAGGGCCTCTAACGTAGCTATCCAAAACTGCTTTTGGCGTAAGCTCAGCTGGACTCCGTCCAATTCGGGACCGTCCAACTATCTGTCGTTATGTGATTGGCTATGTAAGGCCAGAATATTGCCCTAGATGCAGCATCAAGCAGAGTAGAATAGGCGAACTGTGGATTGTCCTCTGAGCATCGACGAGTTCCATCATACAGCCTTGTCGGACTTGTGGTAACATAACAGCTATCGGGGTTAATCCTATTATGTGCAAAGGAGGAGAGTTGCCATTGCAACGGTGTAGAGATGCCACCGCGCAGCCTAATCTAACCCCAGATTTACGGATTTTTGTACATAGACATATGGGGCTGCGAAGAATCTGCGAGTCCGGAGGTACCGTAAGTGCAGCATATAGTCGCGTTTACTTGTGCTGAGAGATATCCTGCAGCTAATAGACTCGGAGGTTGTCTAGGATTTAGCATTGTGAATTACATGGGATTGTATGAATGGGTGGTGTTTTGAAATGACCGATTCTGTTGGGCTCAGTTGATGATGTATAACCCAGGAGTGTTATCAGCATACGACACCATAGCGGCAGGGGGAAGCTGACGGTCTCAGATGTAATACCTGGTAAAAGCTAGCTGGTGTCTGATGTTATCTTACAAGTTGGTTCTATGTGCACACGTGTTACCCCAGCCAGGTCCCAGTAGTCCCTTATCTACTGTAGTACAGTCTACGAAATAAAAGGACTCAATATGGTCCCCAAATACTGGGGTCCTATGGCTATAGGACCCCAATATTTGTTATGCTAGTTGCATTCACCTTGCCATACCCCTCTATACCCAACAGATGCCTTGTTCCTACATATTTGCTTGGTTAAGGCGAGCTAGTATTTCTCTCCATCTTATGACTCGGACACTAGGGGCAATACTCCATTGAAGTCCATGAACATTAAACTTTTAATCTTGGCTGAGCAAGATACATAAACATTAGGGCAGGAGCCAGGAACCCCGGCATGCCTGCCAAAATCGCGGCATGGTGCGCAGTTTTAAGGGGCACAACAAAGATTCAGAGGTTTTATCAGCTAGGACCAATATGTAAGTTCCAGATATAAATTTAGGCCTCAATATTTTATTATTAAAAGAGCAATTTATGTATTCTTATTACAGATAGCAACCAATACCAATAAAGCCAGGGTCGGACTGGCCTACAGGGGTACAGGAGAAATCCCCGGTGGGCCCCACTGCCTGAGGGCCCCACCTCCTCTTCTAATGTCAAGTTTCAGACAGTGCACTCGAATTATACATTGTTACTCTATTACAGGGTCAGTTACCTGGTAGAGCAGGACCATGGATGAACAGACCATGCACTGTAGTATCCATGCTGTCTGCATGCTATGTCCTCTATAATGGCTGGCCAAGCATCCATGTTGGCTGGCCACACCTTTTAAGGATGGGCCCCTACCACTGCCTTTCCCGGTGGGCCCTTCATGCCCCAGTCCAACACTGAATAAACCTAAACCAAACTATTTATCTACAAGCTCGGTCAGTGTATTTTGTCACACTGATGGCAAAGCCACATCCATGGATGTATTCGGCATCCCAGCGGTCAGGATGGCGGCGTTGGAATTGACAGTAAGGGGTAGGGTTAGGCTGCGGGGTGGGGGTGAGGGGTTATAGCTTAGGGTTAGGCTGCGGGAGGGAGCCTCTGCATCTGGATGGACCAATATGCAATATGTTGCACTTATCCTTGTGTATCAATGCCTATTGCTTGTAGATTGTATGCTTGTGACCTTTTTGTCTGTCTGTTACTACCCAGTCTTGTTTTATTGTTTTGTTCCCAACTGTAAAGCCAGGTTGCCAACCCTTGCAGTAGGGAAAGTATATACTGTGTATGGAAATTACATTGTTTTATGAAAACTCTAGTTATAAAGCTAATTTTGTATAAATTGTTGGGCAGTCCAGTAGATTAATATGGAATGTTATAAGCGAAAGCCTGGCTTTTATTTCACAAGTAGCCAAATGCTCACCCAGGAACTTCACTAGCATAAAGGGACATTGTTCGAGCCGTCCGCATGTGGAGGCTATTACGCAAAACTGATTTTTTTACTTGTGATTTTGTGAATCCAGTGAGATTTCTTCCCTCGCTAATGGTTTGTAGGACAAGCTTTGAAATAGACTTGCACTAAAGCAGGTCACTTCTCCTGTGCCGAGTGTTACTTCTGATTGTAGCTCTATGAATTGGGACGTGTGAAATCTAACCTGCCAAACTCGTAAATGTACTTTTCACAGTGAGTAGTGAACAGTCTGTCTTTACAGCTACAAATGTTGTTTTAAACTGGTGAACACATGGGTTTAACTCACAACACATAGTCTGTGAATTTCATGCCCTACTAAGAAAAAATAAAAATCTGAACAATAATATCTGTACAATAATAATCATCTGCTTCTTCCGGGTTATTTTCCGGTTGCATTCATCTGGGCTGATTTAATTATCTGGAGTTATATTTTTAGATTTACCATCAATTATTCAGCAATTTTTTTTTTTTTCCAGCAAAATTTACTGCAATTTTAAAATAAGTGTAAGGGGTAGCAACCAATCAAATTCTACTTAACATTTAACTAGCACCTTCTAGAAGATAATAGCTAGAATCTGATTGGTTGCTATGGGCAACATCTCCATTTCTAAAAACTCTCATCTTAGTACATTTACCCCTAAGAGTGAGTGGGAAAGGGGGAGGGTGGGTAGGAGCAGATTATTGTCACATTGTGTAACGCAGTGGGTAAGCATCAGGATCGGATTAAGGGCCGCATGGGCCTGGGGCTGAAAATGTTCAAGGGCCCACAAAGGACCGTTCTTTCGATAAGAGCGGTCCTTTGCGGTGGAGGGTCTTTCGGGTCTACGACCTAAGGGCCCATCTGGCGTCCTTCTGTGCATGAGCAGAAGGACACACGCACCGCGAGGAGTGCTGGGAGGGATCAGCCTGTGGGCTTCTATAGGGCAACGCCATTAGGAAGATGGCGTTACCCACCGCAACCAAGTGGCTTGGTGCTTATGAGAAATGCAGTCAAAACCGCATTTTCGGGGGTTTGACCGCATTTCTACCTTTGCTGCATCCCGCCCACTATTAGAAGTAGAGGAGGTGTGACAAGTGCCATGTGGGCGTCGCTATTGCCATGTGGGCATGGTCAGTGCTGTGTGGGCGTGTACCCTCCTCCACAATCAGTCCCAATTACAGATGGCCATTGGTGGCTAACTATCAATGGTACCATCGGTGGTTATCATCGATGGTATAAAACCATTCAAAGGGAAACCACTGATGGTCATTCCTGCACTGACATGCTGGGCTGCCGGCCAATCAAAACTAAGGGGCAGGGCATGACTGGTGTGTCGACAGGTGGAGCTAGGCTCCGCGTCTTAACATGAATTTAAAAAAATAAAAATAAATTGATGGGTTTTCTACCATCGATGATGGGAAAACCAATTTTGCCATCGATGGAACTATGTGACATTGGCCCTCATTCAGAGCCGCTCGTTAGCGGCAGTACGCTCGTTCCGAGCGATGTTTGCACATCTGCGCATGCGTACGCTTTTTAGTACGCATGCGCGAACCAGTCAGTGCGGCCGAAAATCGTTTGTACGCTATATAGCGAGTGCCTGCTATTTTGAGTGACAGAATGAGGCGTATGTGGGTGGTAACAGGGGAAGGTGCTTGAAAATGGGGAGTGGAGATCCGAACGCAGGCGTGCTTAAAGGTCAAAACGGGCGTATTATGGGTGTGTATATTTAAAACAGCAGCGTCAATGACCACGTCACTGGGTTATTTTAGAGCCAGAACTGCTCGCAAATTTGTGGTAGCAAACACCAACCACAAGAATAGCGAGCAGTTCATACGCTGGTCGATGTACTCGATTAATCTAATAAATAGCGGACATGACGTATGGTGCGAGCGGCCAGGGGGCGTTTTTAACAAATAAACGAGCGTATGTTTTGCTCGTTCGTTCAGACTTAGAGGTGTGAACAGACTGCAATGTGCGTACGGATCATTTGAATAGCCACCCCTTGTTTTTAAACGAACGACCGCAAATAGCGAACGGCTCTGAATGAGGGCCATTGGCTGTTAGCCATCGCTGTTTTATAAATATATTGCCATTTTTTTATTTTTTGTCATTCGCACACATTTGTACACTTCTTCAAACTGTGGGCCTGATTCAGACCCATTCTCTATCTGCGTACGCTCGCTGGGTGCGTATGCAAATTTGTCAAATTTAGGCGACGTGAAGCGATCGCTCGCCAAGGCATAAGCACGCCCACCATATCTTAGCGAGCGGCCACTTTGTGTATGCGTACGCCCAATCGCACAGGCAGAGCCGCCCACCAGCAACACGTCATCTCCAGGAAGTGTATTAAAAAACATTGGTACATCGAGCACCATCGGATGTGAACACAGTGCTTGAGGTAGCTTTGCCCTACCGCAAGCATTGCGAGGAAATCAGTCTTAAAAAAAAAAAGGCAAGTGACGTGTACTATGACGCTGCCTGTTAATTATGCACGCCTCTAAAACGGCTTTGAAACACTCAGGCATGCCTGCGTTCGCATCTCCAACCCCCTGTTATTAGTGTCCTGCCCCTGTTACCACAAACAAACGGCCTCTCCTGTCACTCATTACCCTGGGCTGCCTTTGCTGAGCGAGCGAGAGGGTTGTGATCGCAGTGTGTAGTTTGCGCACGCGCAGAACAAAGCATGCGCGTACGCAGAACATCAGGCCGCTTGCGAACGCACAACGGGAGCGAGCGGCTCTGAATCAGGCCCTGTGTTCTATAATTATGTCAATTATAAGTATGCACCATCATGGTCACTGAATAATAGTTTGGCCACAAGGTGGAACTGCTCAATAGAAAGCTATGGATAAGGCATTATCAGTGTGCCAGCATTCGCTCATTAATCGCTGCCAAGGAAAAACAATATATTTGTACACGTTAATCCAAAACATTGGGCAAATGATCTCGATGATGAATATATATCTGATGCAAATGATGGACATATATCTGCAGCTTTTCAGAAACTGTTAATTTTGAGTGTGTCGTCCCTTTAAGATTGAACCCTGGTTCTTCATGAATTACATTATATGTGTTGGGTGAGCATTCCAGGGGTGCTGAAGGTTTATCACTCCAGGTGGGATGACTTCGCAAAATCATCGAGGATTATTTGTCCTCTGGAACTATTAGATTAGAATGTATTTTATACATTATTGCTTCAGCATTACAGCTCCTACTCATCTAATGAATCCAGACAGAGGAATAATATATAGAACTATTTATACAGATTTGTCCACATACACCTATCCTCAAATCGTGCCAAATACCCCCATTTAGTGTGCCATGGACTTTGCGTCTTAGCCATGTTGAAATGCTAATCCTAAATACCTAGTACACTATGGGCCAGATGCATCAAAGCTACAATTGTGGTCAAACCTCCGAAAGTGCCTTTTTCCGGGGTTTGACCGCATTGTCCATATGCATCAAGCACTTGGACCTGATAGGCAACGCCATCTATAGATGGCGTTGCCTATGGGATAGGATCCCTTCCAGGGTCACCCGGGGCTCGCACATGCGCTGGTGGACGGCTGCGCATGCACAGGGGAACTCCCAGGTCATAAACGCAGACGTCCCGTCCTAGCAAAGGGCAGCTTTTATCGGAAGATCTATCCTTTGCTTATATGATCATGCATACGGTGTTAGTAAATGTGGGTATGCTGCAATGATTGGCAGGAGGCATATCGCCCTATAAGAAAACTAAGATGCAAAATGTAGGGGAAAATAGCACAATGGAGGAAAGGTCCGATACGAGTGACCCCGCCATGCATCACTATGCTTTATCTGCGACTTTATACTAATTCCTTTGCGACAAATCCGCTAATCCTAAGTACCTAGGGCCTCATTCAGACCCGCTCGCAAGCGCTATGCACTCGCAAGCGGGTCGATGGTGGGGCACTGTGCACGTGCCCCAGAGCGAGTGAGAAATTCACTCACTCCGGGGCTCGCTACAAACGGGGCGGCTGCCGATGTTGATGTCAGTAGTGAGCTTCCTGCTCTATTTGAGCAGGAAGCTCACTGGGGCTTACGGCAGACGAGACCCTACCACAAGGGTCTCGTCGCAAGCCCGATGGCCGCGACCATCACCTGGCCGCTTGCAAAAGCAGCGAGTGGCCAGGAGGCCAGTTTAAAAAAAAAAAAAAAAAAAGTGGCCGCCCTCATTCAGAGCGAGCGCTCGCTTTTTGCAAGAGCCTCTGAATCAGGGCCCTAGTACAGTATATGTGAACTTAGATGCAAAATTGAGAAAAAAAAGTGTCCAGCACAGGAATTGCGCCAGGCGCTTAGGCTCCATATGGCACAAATAGGATAGTTGTATGAGGACACGTCTGTATGTCCATATGTTTTACTGAACTGACTGATAAAATGATTATAAATTCTACTTGCCCTTGTTGGGATTGCTATTATATCTGTGACGGTGTGCTTTGTTATAGTCACACATTTGTAGATCTTGGGGGGGAAACGTTCTCTTTAATTTTTGTTTAATGGCTTTTGTTGCACACGTTCCTATCTGTTCATAGGGGGGATTCAATTGTTTTTGAATATCTATGTGGTGGGAACCCGAAGGAACAATTCATTGGTGAAACCTGTCTAAAGTACTGGTTAGAGCGCACAAACAGCTGTTTGGGTGCCCAAAAGACGGATTTTTTGCAGATTTCTGCCCGCCACCTCAGGAGGGTGCGACAAGAAATCTCAGTGGGGCGTACAAAAAAACTATTTAGTTCCCTACCCCATACTGTCATCAGTCCGTGATGAGTACCTTAAGCCACATATCCACTTGCCGATTAAACGATTACGACATCGTAATCGTTCAATCGCTCATAAATCGGCCAGTATAATATCAGAAACTATCAGCGATGCGCGCTCCCGCTGGTCTTTTACGACATCCATCATCGCCTGAACATGACTGTCAATCTGCTGATAACGACAGGTTGACCATGCTCAGGGATGAGGGAGGGTGCCTGCACTGTATGACATATCGTTCAGTGTAGTCACTACAGGGGAAGAGGAACGACTGTACGATTACAATGTTGTAATTGTACTTTCGTTCCAAGATCTACAAGTGGATACGCACCTTTAGATGCATCCATTGGTCACTTACAGTGGACATGTGGGTGATTCAGTATTCATTAGAAAGCCGTTTACAAATTAGTCGGTTATGGCTTATCTATTTCACTAGACCTCATTGAGGCTAAATATTTGTTGACCTGTGAAAAAGGCTCCCTCCTCTGCTCCATGTGTGGTCATGTGGAAGGTTCACTTTAAGGACGAAAGTTTAAAAAAAAAGAATAGAGCACAAGACACACATGAGCAGTCTGTTGTTTTGCTGTTGGCTGCATAGTTTATATTACATAGCATATATAGTCTCTGAAATATCTACTACCACCCTCTAGTGTTTGCATTGTGACCTATGCCATAGCAGGGGATATCTTGGTTTATTTACTAGCTCTGTCTTTTTAATTTGTCATTCTATTTAGTGTTCCATTTTTTATTTTAGTTTTTTTTAAAATAATGTTTACATATGTTTTAATTGCTAATTCTATTATAGTGCTGCAGGCATCATCTGTCAGATCTGGTTTTACTGGAAATGGTTAACATAGTTCTCCCCAGTAATAATATTATTAAAGTGTTGATCTGGCCACCAGTCTAGTGTTCATTCTAGCACTCTGCGCTTGTTAAAACCCATGCAGTTCTCTTTCCTGCCTGGGATGTGGTTCTCTGATCTGGTCCTTCTAGCACACAAGCTGCTGAATCTCGGCAGGTTTTGGTGTGCATCAGGTTTTGGTGTGCATCAGAGTGTGCTAGAAGCACCAGAGCAGAGAGCGACACCTCAGGCAGGATAGAGGAACTGCACGGGTTGTGACAGGTGCAAGGTGCTAGAATGAAGACTATACCATGCAACAATGACTGTACTGCGGAACCAATGGCTGGGTTTTGTATTTTGCACTATTACCAGTAGGCCTCATGTCAGCAAATTGTCACCGTGATCACTGAATGATTGGCTCTGACATCTGGGGATAGGGACCGGCTGGTGTGCTTGTTTGTAGACAGAGTTGGAAATAACCAAGACCAGTAACGCTGGCCCACACGGGCTGGTGCTGCCTCTTGTCTTAGTAGCAGTATCTGGTTTGGCATGGCATATTGGATAGGTGTAGCCTTTCAGTGCTCAGGCCAAGTAGGGCCCAGTTAGGGTAGTTGGCAGAGCAGGTGGCAGCCATCTACTGTACCAACTGGATTATCTGACTGGCTTGAAAATGATCCAAGTTCATATCCCAGGCAGCACGTATGGTGTAATGGTTAGCATTGCTGTCTCACCACGGCTCTGAGATGAATATAAGAGTGTTGGCTGAGTGTATCTTGCGTGGTTTTGCACTGTGCATGCTCAGAAAGCAAACAATGCAGAGTTGTAGTCATCTCTAGGGGTTGGTATGAAATCTCTGCTGTCGGGATGCCAATGGTCAGAATCCCGACACCCATAGGAACGCATGGTAAGTATTTTCCCAACCCCTACCCTAATCCTCCCTCCCCGGTGCCTAAACCTAACACGCACACTAACCCTAACCTCCTCCTAACACCCCAATACCTTAGACGGTCGGTATACTGGTGCTGGGATCCCGACCTGTCGGGATTTCGGCGCAGGTATTTAGACCGTCGGCAGCCCGCATAGACCGTCGGCATCCCGCACGCCGGGATGCCGACTACATCCCATCTCTAGACATGGCTGAACCTCCCTTTCTTCCTATCTCCTCTTCCAAACAGCAGCAGATTCTTAGTCCCCACAGTTCCCTGAGGTCTGCAGCTTGTTTCGCCTTTTAAGACCTGCATGATGGGGATATCATAAGTAAATAGCATTTGACAGTGCATGCTATGATCTGCACTAGCTACCCTTAGTTTCCTACCAGCCTCGTTTTCTTCCAGTGTTCATCAATAATTGTTACTGACAGAACGTTCCGCAGATATATCCCTTGAGGTCTTCCAAGTTGTTTAACATTTTCTCAGCTTCCTTTTATTGTCCTCCTCCTCCTCCTATTACAGCAGTTGGAGAATTACAGATAATTGTTCCCAATTTAAGATAACGAGACTGAAAATGAAACCCTTCTGTCCATTTCCATGTTCGTTTTAAAGCCGTACGTGGAAAATATTAAATTCTCTCTAGATTTCAAGGCGTCCTCCTTGAAGACTACTCTGCATTGCACAGTTCACTCTACCCAGTAAAGAAGGGTAGAACGCAGCAGTCTATTATCCAGTGTATTGATTTTTTTTTTTTTACACAGTACATTGAGTTTGAATTATCAAGTGCTGAAGAGACTATTTGTCTATAAAAATACCATTACGGATATTGGTCATGAAATGGCTTTCTAAATGCAGAAGGAGGCAATTTGAACAAGATTGAACTCTACAGGGTAGCAAATCCTGGCATCCAGATGGATTTCTGTCCTGGGGCGGGGGGGGGGGGGCACGGACATTGTGACTACTATGCAATTTTCCTTATCCAGTTCTTTCTACCACCATTGCACTCTGTGATTTATGGTTTGGCATTCTACTGGAAGTATAAATAATTTGGTGCATGTAAATGATCTTCCCACTGGGGACTTTATTTTACGTAGTTCGGCTGTATTTTGTTTTATGGTGTGTGTTTTTTTTTGTTTTGTTTTTGTTTTTTTTGTTAAGGCATTGCATTTTTTTTTTATAACAACCTGAAAAAGATTTTCACTCCGTTGAGTTCTTTTCATTTTTAGACCCAAATCTTTCACTTGCTAATTTCATTCTTTAGTCCTGAAGAGAACACAAACTTCCTACACAAGGAAATCAGTGGGTGGGAGACGGCCATTCAGAAGAGCAGAGGAAGGAGGCAGGAGTAATGGGGTCTCAGCAGTATGTGACGGAGACTTTCCATAGTCTCTATGCAAATGGAACATTTTTATTGGTCAAAAGCTCACAAGGCTGATTTTTTTTTCTTTCTTTTTTTTTTTTTTAAGACCTCAATGAGCTTTTCAGTGTAAGATAAAGGGTGATTCCTTTGATTAGAGTAGACTGTTTATAGTACAGATACAGTTGGCTCCATTGAAAGTCTAATAAATACTTTTTAAGAGTCATTGGAGAGGAGTGTTCATGAAAGCCCAAAATGAAAGTTGATCTAGAAGTGTCTAAGCTCAGAGGCTGAGATATGTGGTGGCCATTTAGGCTGATGGAAGGCTCCAGGATCATTGTAAAGTTTATTTGCCTCGGAGTGCTTATCATCCACCAAAAATGGCCAATTTGTGTCCAGAGTCATTTCACAGGACTTCAAAAGGTTATAAGGGTTTTGTTAGGTTGGTGTGACCCATAGATTGCGGTCTTATCTTATTTGAAGGGTTGACTGACTGTCTAATAATGGGGCCTTGAACTTTAGCAGCCTTTGATGTTGTGTGAACTGTGTACGGAACCCAGCTCCCTGTCTCCTAGGGGCTGATTTGAAATGTGTTTAAGGGATTTTTCTTTTTAAATATACATCTGGCTAAATTTCCTGATTGCCCAATGTCATTACTTTGTTAGGACCATGGGGCCCCATTATTCACTGACCATGCTAAATTATCCACTAGCATGGTGTCACAGCATATATACCCGAAACCTCTGCCAGTCGCCTGCATTGCTGCGCTGCTATGGAGAGATCGGCCGCCGCATAGCTCAGGTGAGAGTGCCAACACCCAGCCAAATACAGCAATTGTCTGGGTCCAAGGGTAGAGTACCCTCCAAAGTACTATCATTGGGATGAAGGGGGTAAAGTAAGACTCCTGTTGGCATTTTAAAAACCTTTTTAGAGCTGGTTTTAAATAGCTTATCCCAGTGGTTTGCAAATTGAGCTACTGTCCAGATGTTGGCTGTTCAGATAGAAGTGTAACCTGTTCTTAGTCTTCTGTATCTGACTTGTCCTGCTGCAAGTTCTCATACTTCTGCTGCTGTAACATTGTTCAATTATGACATAATGAGGGACCTCTATGAAAACCATTCCACTTTTAACACTGCAGAAAGAGTTTTTGTTGCCCGTAGCAACCAAATGTTTGCTTACATTTGTCACCACAAAGTTTTCCTGCAATGGTATGACAGGAGCATCACATCACTATGTTATTGGGTCTCCACCTACTTGCATTATATAACTTGCAGTTTGTGGTTTTCTGCTGCCTCCATTCCCCTCCTCACATCATAACACTGGCTCTGTCCTCACTAAAACATGACTCCTCTCCTGATAATACTCTGTCCTGCTGGGGCATTCTGCTCCTTCCACTATATAACTGTCAATGACTTCCTGCTGCCTCCATTCCCCTTCTCACATCATGTCGCTGCCCCTGTCACATACAGTCTTGTCCTCACTAACACATCACTCATCTCCTGATATACTCTGTGCTGCTTAGGACCCTGCTCCTTCCACCGCATAACTCTGTCTCTGGCGTCTTGCTGCCTCCATTCCCCTCACATCATGACACTACTCCCGTTACCTACCGGCCTCTCCTCGTTGACATGTACATACAAGTGTATAGGTCACTCAATGCCTCCAACATGATCACCACACTTGCCTCCTCCAGCTGTGATCTGATTGGCTATGCTGTGATCATTGAAATGAGCTGATTGGCTATGCTGAAAACTGTACCATGACCTGGTTGACTTTTTGAACTGGGTATTCATGGAAGAGCTGAAAATGAAAACTGAATACCGCAAGGTGGCCAATCACTTTAAAGAGGTCACAATCTGGTTGCTTTAGGCAAACACAGCCTTTTTTTTTTTTTCTACATGGTTACCTAGTAAATCGCTTATATAAATACTTCCCTCTATATTCCATCCCTAAAAACCGGGTATGTGCGTACATGTTAATGACTGTATGGATGCAAATAAGAAATTGCATGGCAGGTGTACAACATTCAGCAACAGGCATGAGGAACATGCAAGGTAGACAGATTTGAGTAAGAAATGTCCCTCGTCGTGGAAGCTTACATTATAGACAGGCGGTGGGAGAGTGACTGTAGGATGAAGTGGGAGAGTTTAGTTTTGGGGTATGGACCAGGTGATGGGGCAGTGTGGAGAGACATGGAATGCAGTTGGCGAAGTAGCGAAGCAATGAACTCAGAGTCCTCGTTGATAGCAGGCGGGTCTGAGGGAATTAAGGCAGAGAGAAGGTTGGATGGCATTGAGTATAGGATGTAGAGGAAGGGGACCAGGGGGTAAGGTAGGAGGGGAAGATAGGGAGGGGGTTGAAGTGGAAGGAAGAAGCTTAGTGGAGGTCTATCAGTCTGTCCGCTTACTGCCATCTCTTTAGTTAGTGCTGATGCTTGTACTCCATTTTCCCGTTTAACTATTGTATTCCTCCTAAACCCAAATTATTGCTTCAGCAATCCTAAGGTGCGTACACAGTAGACGATGTGCTCACGATGTGACATCGTGAGCGATTTCCCTTGAACTCGCCCTGGCAGCTCCCCGGCACTCCAGGACACGAAGTGGTGCTAAAAAGCATCCAATCTGACCAACGATCTACTCTGCATCATTAACGATTTTCAGTGCGTCGTGTACGAGATTGGCAGATCTTGCCTGCTGTAGGCAAGATCTGAAGATGCGATGTACGACCCGTGGACACTCACGATTTGGACATATTTTACATGATTTGTCGTTCCAATGCAAAATCTCCTTTAGTGAGTATGCACCTTTACACCTTTATTCATCCATCCCAAATCCAAATTGTGACACCCCATTCCCTTTCTGTCACAGAGTATGACGCTCCTGACAATAGAGAGACTGTAGAGAGGAGGGTGTAGTCAGCATCCTGGTGGTCAGAATCCCGACCGCTGATATCCCAACGGTGAGTATTGGGGTTAGGGTTAGGCACTAGGGAGAGGGTTAGGCTGTGAGGAGGAAGGTTACGTTTAGACTGCGGGAAAGGTGAGTTAGGGGGAGGGTTAGGCTACTTACCTGCAGGTGCTGGGATTCTGACTGTTGGGATACCACTGTGTGTATTTTGAATGCCGGGATCCCATACCCAAACCCTTAGAGAGGTACTTTGCCTTGGGAGAGCAGTTTCTAGGAAAATAACAGCAGTTGTTGGGGCCTCCTCTTAATCCTGGTGACTACTATAGGCCGTGTCACGGTGACTGAGTTAAGTCGTGTGCTTCTCATTTAATTTCTAGTGATTGCTTGTCTATAATTTTCTTTCTTGACTTCTTTAAGAAGATCTTAAAATAACCAGCATTGTGGTTTAGGTTTTGGACCAGTGGAAGTAGAAAGCTGTTGAAAGCTTATAGCTGTAGGCCACAATTTGTACAGTACTCATTCCATGATTTGTGTAATAGAGTTTTGTACCGCGATTCCAGGAATAATTCTACTATTTCTCCAGAGTCAGGAAAAAAACGCTGAATTAGAAGCAATTTTGATTTCCCCAAAGGAAGATGAAAGGAACCGCTTAGGCCTGGATTCCATTATTAAATGTCTCTGGCTTAATAATAACAGATTACATTTTTTATTTTTATGATAAAGGGATTTATGTGGCAGTTATGAAGACATAACTCCATACTGAAGTGTCTAAATGGTTTTCAGAGGCAGCCTTTTCAGTTCTTAATGGTGTTTTCATATCGCATATAGCCGCCCTTTTCCAGAGGAAGCACATTTTCTAGACAACTGGAACTGGCTTCTCCGCACAGTCAGGGTCTCCACTCTATAAACATCAAAAACAGGCTCAAGATTTACCTGTGTGTACTAACGCTTTTCACTAACACCACCTTTAGTTACTAAAAATATATGATATATTATACAACACAAATACAGGTTGAGTCTCCCATATCCAAAATGCTTGGGACCAAGGGTATTTTGGATATCGGAATATTCCGTATTTTGAAATAATTGCATACCATTTTGAAATGTCTTAGGAATAGGGCCCAAATCTAAACACAGAATGCATTTATGGTTCATATACATCTTATATACACATCCTGAAGGTTATTTTATACAATATTTTCAATAATTTTGTGGCTCAAACAAAGTTTGTGTAGATACATGAAATTCATTTATATGTCATATACACCTTATACACACAGCCTATAGGTAATTTTATACTTTATTTTTAATAATTTTGGGCCTTAAACAAAGTTTGTGTACAGTGAACCATCAAAAATCAAAGGTTTCACTATTTCAGTCATGCTAAAAATATTCCGTATTTCGGAATATTCGGTATTTCGGAATATTTGGACATGGGAGACTCAACCTGTACTTCTCTCTCTTTTCTGTACCGTACACTATTAATACTTACGGTGCATACACACGTAACGATTTTTTTAACGATTTCATTATAACGACGTCGTTATCGTTCAAAAAATCATTCAGTATCTGAGTTATAACGATGAACGATTATCGTTCATGCGCGTCCCCATTTGTAGGTCATTCTGACTGACCAACTGAACTATTTTCATTAAGGGAAGTTACAAAAATCGTTTGTAGTTAAAAAAATCATTCATTACACTTTAAAAAACCTGACCGACAATCTGACAGATAATCGTTCAGAACAAAATTGTTGTGTGTGTGTGTATGGAGCTTTAAGCTGCATACGCACACAACGATTTTGCAAACAATTTTCTGTCAGATTATCTCTCATATTTTTTACAGTGTAATGAACGATTTTTTTGAACTACAAACGATTTTTGTAACTTCCCTTAATGAAAATCGTTCAGTTGGTCAGTCAGAATAAACTACAAACGGAAACATGCATGAACGATAATCGTTCATAGTTATAACTCAGAATCTGAACGATTTTTTTTCGACGATAACATCGTTATAGTTAAATCGTTCAAAAATCGTTACATGTGTATGCACCTTTACGTATATGTTGTATTAAGTGTGTTTTTGTTTGTTCATGCAAAAGTAAAGCACTTTGAATCCTGTTGGGAGAAAAGTGCTATATAAATAACATTATTATTATTATTATTACTGCTGTTCAGCTTCTTCAGGGAAGACCACTTAAGTTGAAAAAAAGAGACATTTTGGATGGTTTATATTAGAACGTTTTATGGCTTCCTTATACCTTTTTGTGAGAAATCTCAGTGTATAGCCCGACATCCGCGCTCCGCCCTCGGGGGAGGAGACATTTCCCTGTTCCCTCCGTAGGAAGGAACACAGGAAATGTCTGTCTGTCGGCCGCGCTGGGCATACACTGCCCGATGCGGCCGACAGTTACCGGGTAAATATCGCATCGGACGGGCATGCTGGACAATCCTGCATGCCCGACCGAGTAATATTTAACCCTCGGTCGCCCGCACACACGCTACAATTATCGGCCCGATCCGCCGATATCAGGCGGACCGCCCCGATAATTGTAGCGTGTATGGCCAGCATTAGTAATAATAATAATAATAATGACACTTTCTTGTTGCAAAATTCTAACTGGCATAGTTATTTATTTAATTTATTTTTTTGAGGTGGTACTGAGTACCAGCACCTTGTTGTTCTGGAAACGGGATGCTCTTCTGTCATTGCTAGGCCAGGGAGACACCAGCATTGCCACAGGACCATCTGTAGTTTAGGTTTAGTATTAAAACCTTTGATTTTATGGTACCAGCTCCTTTTTCATAGAAAAAAAAACACTGGTTATTGGGGTGAAACAGAAGAGACACAAGTTAAACCATTTATACCAACCGTGAAGTTCACTGAATACTACCCGTGCTTGTCAAGCAGACAGCAAACCATTCCAGTTATTTTATAAATTATGCCCTATATTTTTTCCACTTCCCCAATAGGCTTGTGTGGGGCAGCATGGTGGCACAGTAATGACAAATGCTGCCACTTTTGGTCATGTGTTTCATTCCTGCCATGGCACTATCTGAGCTTTGTTCTGAGTTGCACGTAATGCAGTTGTATTTCTGTCCATTTTCTTAGATCGGAAGTCCCATGCAGGGGAGTATTGGCACCTGAGGGGGCTCGTGTGCTGTGGTAGGCACCCTCCTCTGGGCAGCTTGCCCCACCATTCAGCCACACATCCTACCTTGTGTCTGCAGGCGGGTCCCTCCTCCTCCTCGGCACCATCTTCCCAGAGATTTCTGGAAAGATGGTGCAAAATGCAAGTCTTTGCTTTCGCTGTGCGCTCCATCTTCCCGAAGATGTTACTGGGAAGATGGCGCCATGGGGGAGGAGGGACCTGCTTGCCGGCACAAGGTAGATATACTGTGTGTGGTGCACACCCTGCACTTATTATAAATACCCCCTTAGGCCCATGTGAACATCTGCTTGTCTTCTTAGTTAGATAGATCTATGTGACCGCACCACCCCCAGGAGTTGCCATCATAACTGCCATTAGCATTTGCACCAGCCCCATCCTTGGTGCAGGAAACCCGACTGAAATCGGGACAGATATCCGCCTACGCACAGCTCAGAATAGGACGCCCCTCTCAGAAGTGCCCTGGTTTGTGCCATGCCTCCTCTAGTAGCACCCATGCCCTCTGTAAATTTGGGCACACACTAGCCGATGTGTACCCAGCGCGATATCGCAGGCAACAGGACCCGGCATGCGGCAAGTGCATACACACTTGCCGATGCCAGGTCCGGAGTGGGGGAGGGGCATATAATGCTGCACACTGCAGCATGACATCGCAAGCGACGTCCCGCGGAAACGGACATGTTATGGGTACACACTAGACGATGAACCCGATATGTCGCTCCAATCCGCGGGAACGGACGACCCATCGTCTAGTGCAGTGGTTCTCGAACTCCGTCTTCAGGACCCCACACAGGTCACATTTTCCAGGTCACCCAGCAGGAGCACAGGTGTAGTCATTACTGACTGACACAGTTAAAAGATCCACTGGTGGAGCTAATTATTTCACTTGTGATTCTGTAAGGAGACATGGAAAACATGCACTGTTTGGGGTCCTGAGGACCGAGTTTGAGAACCTGTGGTCTAGTGTGTACCCACCTTAAGTCTCTGTGGTCCTGGCAACTGTTGTATATGCATACGGCAAATTTATTCTACGTTTATATGCCCCTTTCGTACCCAGAAATGCCCGTCCAGGCGCAAAGATGCATATGCAGCCCCCTACAAATATGCAGATTGCTAGGAATCACTCGATCTGTCTGTATTCAGAATCATACAGCTCCTAATCGGGCCCTTTGTGTGTGACGTTTGTGTGGGTTTCCAAGTTCAAAAACATGCTGGTGAGTTAATTGGCTGCTGACAAGTGAACCCTTAGACATGTTGGGAGTCGTGAGCATAAGAGCCAGCGGGACAGGGACTGACTGATGAGAATGATAAAACACTCTCTGTACAGCGCAATGTAATATCATCTGCGTTCTATAAAATAAGCGCTGTCTCTGGGATATCGATAGGCCCTAGTGAATATTTAATCTGTACATTGATTCAACCCACAAGTCTCTTCTTCTACCGTCTGCAGGTAACGTGCCTAATTTACAACAACTTCCTTCATGGCAACACCCAGCGTCACTTCTGAGAAACCCAATGTGTCATTTCACTGTAGCTTTTTATGGCTTCCAAAAAACATATCCTGTGTAAAATGGCCAGTGTGCAAGACCCAAGGAATGATGAGGGGGAGCTGGATCAAAGGCTTGCATGGGCTCTGCTGTTAGTGTACAGCTATTGTAGTTTGGTCAGTGACACTTTAGCCCAAGCGTGAGTCTGCCTGTAGCCGGGGAGAGAGAGTTGGCACCTTCTCAGTTACAGCCCGGGGTTCATCGGCGGGTCAGCCAGCTCTTAATGACCTCACTACACTTGTTTACCTCTCATGGAGGAAGCGCAGCGTTAATGGGATCTAACAGTTAGCAATGAGCGTCCCTTCATCAGCAACGCTAGACAGCAGGCGTAGGTGCATCTAAAGGGTTACGTATCGCAGTCGGAAGATGACTGGCACCACTCCAAAGCATTTTTATAATTGCCATGTTTGCCAGTGGCTGTACTTGTAAACTGTATATTGGTCCCATTTCTAGGAACAATCTTACTATGTTATGGAATTGCAGTTTGTGGACGGTCTTGCTGTAAAATCCTCCTTTAAACAGAAGGCATGCCTATGATAAAGTAGCAGTGTTATTCGGGACTGTTTGTTTTCTAGATAAGTAAAGTGTTAGCCAAAGTAAATAAAACACACATGAGTAGGGGGCATAGTAATGCAGTTTGCGGCCTCAAGTAGCAGGGGGAGGAACCGCGAGGACAAGCTCAGCAGCGAAACGCATCATCAAGCTTCTTCCCATGTCCCTAGTGAAGTGGATCCGGGAGGGTTCCTGCTCTCCCGAGAGTACTGGCCGAAATGAAAGAGTCTTCTGGAAGAGTACAGGGAAGTATTAATGCTCGAGGGGACTCATGAGCAGTGGACCCCCTCTTCTGGGCAGCGAGCCCCACCCTCACCCCCAGCCCCTCTACATTGTGCCAGTGTATTAAGTTTTTTGTGATGGCCACAAAGTGCCTCCAGAGCAGTCGGGTGCAGGCATTTTGTTGCCTGCATCTTCGCTACTTTTTTCGGTGGTGCAAGGGTAAATGAGTTTTGGCTACCGTAATAAATGGTAGTGTGCGCAGCCGGACCCCACTGTAATGTCCGGCGGTACTTCGCTCTGAATTGACTCCCTCCATAGAGCTTTGTATTGTGTTCTATGCAATATAGAGAGCACTGTGATGACAGTGGGCCTGATTCATTACCGATCGCAACTGAAATTACGCACGCAATCGGCCGATTGTTGCATTCTGCACGTGTATATACATTGAAGTGTGCGAAGACTTCACTGCATCAGTGACTACGCAGACCCATCGCAGAGTGATTGGCAGGAAGTGGCCGTTTGGTGATGGGGTGGGGGGGGTTGGATGGCCGGTGAAACAGACGTGCCAGTGCGTTTGAAAGCCGTTACAGGGGCGTGCATAAATAAGCCAATGCGATGCCATACGCAGCTTGGGGTTTCACTGCGTGCAATGAGGTTAGCAATTTCTGAGTTAGGTCAGACCTTGTGCAAGTGTGCATGAGGCTGCGATGGTACTCAATGTTACCGATGGTTTTACAGACTTGCTAAGTATTACGGATGTGTGTAAGGTAAAGTGTGCGTCCTTATGTTTGGCTGCGACGGCATTGCGATTGCAATCACTAGCATATTTTTCCAGTGAGACTGCGTGCGTAATCGCAGTTGCGATGCGTAATGAGTCAGGCCCAGTATAAAACCCCACATTTGTGTGACGAATAGATAATAGCATTTTAGGGATCACTATAGCATTCAGAGAGCATTCAAATATTACGCCTATAATAACACACATATTGGACATTGGGTGTGTGCTAGGACATTAGAGTGCAAGCTCCACTGGGGCAGGAACTACTGATACATATTTTATGTAGAACGCTGCGTTATTACCACAATAATAAAAAATAATTATGAACTGTAGATTCTATCAGTGTCCCTCAGTTGTGAAGTTAATTTGGGAAATGGTTGATTAGTAATGTAGCTTATTATGTCGTTTACAAACAAAGTATATAAAATAACTTGAGAAAACCTTCTATTTTTTGCAGTTATTATCCATGGTTCGTCTTGTAAAGAGAACCTGGAGAGACCGGGGGGGCAGTTAGATACCTCTATCTATGAATATGCAGTTATTTGGGATGGGATTACCAGTCTGCCAGCCTGTTACAGGGGAGGGATATTTTTTCAATCTTTATTCCCCAGTTGCGTCAGATTTTAGGATAACTGTTTGAGACCCTTGATACTGTCAGTAGACTGCACTCTAGTTGACCCTTAGCCTGTGTTAATAAGATTGTAAGAGTTGACTTCTACTTGACCCTTTTTTTTTTTTTTTGCAAACCTACCCACGCCCTCCCTTGTTTTAATAATTCTACAAAAGAATGGGAATGTGGGATGCTTAATCTACAGTTGTGCATATTCAGGACTGGTAACTGGCTCCTTTCACCTTCAAATACTATATTCGTTTAACAATGAGACAAGGGACTCTGTTTACTGAGAGACTAATTGCAAAGTGGTGGCAGATTAGGGTCTATTCTTATTTAAATGCTAAACTTCTACATACACCCTCCTGTTTCATTGTGAAAAGATGACGGAGTATAACTGGTTTGACCATGCTAAAAAATTGCACTTCATTAGGGTTATAGACATAAAGGATTATGCACTTGTGACTAAACGACCATGAAAAAGCTACATTCAAATCTCAAAAACTTATGTGTACAATTTGTTCATTGCTTATAAGGAGCAATTTTACTCCATTCGTCTTTTTAGGGCATCAAAAATCAAAATAAAAATTCTCTTCCTACTTGGTGCCACTCGTATAGACGTCCTACTTGGTGCCACTCGTATAGATGGATGTTACAGTGTAATGAAGCTGCATGAGAAGATTTGTGAAGTACCTTCCAACAATTAGTGTAGTCTTATTGGAACAAGTGTGTGATGCCTAAAGTGGGCACGGTCGTCCCATAATCGAAGTGTCGTGATTAACTCTTCTAAAATGTAATGAACGCCGGGGGTGTTCGTTAAGTTTTAGAAGCGCTAGATTGAGTCCAAGTTACCGAGCCTCCAAAAATCTCTATACTAGACCAAAGGACGCGATGCACCTGGCGCGGGTAAGCCGTGTCTTTTGATCGAATGTGCGTCTTAGTCTCACAATGCCACGTGACAAAACCACTTCTGAATCTGTACAATGGAACTTGGTGTGAAAAAAAAAAAAGCCGTGGGCACCGCATCGTAGCACTTCATACATACATACATACATACATACATACATACATACATACATTCAGGCCCTGGCGCACACGTGTACAAGTGTCACATATCGAATGAATCAGTCCAGTCTCGTGAAGCGGTTATATCGCATTGTGGCTAAGTTACACATTGAGTACAAAAGATGGTTGGCTAGTACTAGGTTACCGTATGTAGCGCAAAGCATTAATGTGGACCTCTATGCAATATATTCGGGTAATGGGTCCTCCTACCCCATCTGTCAGAGCTTTGAGGGTCCTGTTCGTAGACATTCTTACTTTCTGGTCCTAGCAGTCATCTGATACATCAGGGCTTACAAAGTAATGAGAGGTCTGCACTGTACCACAGGCCTTCTGAGTTGAAAACGGTCGCAGCCGTCCCTTGCATCTTTTGCAGCATTGGCTAATGGCGCAACAAAATCCTTCCCTAGTGTACATCTGAGTGTCCGAATATGCACGGACTTAGACGCCCACTCACAGCGACTATAGACGCTGCATTACCGACTGCTGTGTCTTTAGACCACCATTAGTCGCACCATCAAAACTTGCACCAACCCTATGGTAGATGAAGTTTCTATGTCCGAGTATGGCCTCTGTGCGCAACCACTTTGTGACACGCCTGCGACCCTCCCATAAGATGTAACATCTCCTTGCATCTTTTTAGCCATCCCCCTATTACCTACCAGTCACTGTCCAGGAACTCCCTTCACATTTCTGCTACTGGATGTCTAAATTGTGCTACTACTCTGTACGAACAAAATCGTGATGCCTGCGCGATTCAACTCAGACGTCCGACATTGTTGCAACAGACGCAAAAGAATCAGGACTTGAGTGTCTTGGCATTGTCCCATTCGGTAACCATTGCCGATCATTATTTAGCACCCAAGTAATTTACGATCACAAATATCAAACCTGTGCACGACAGCTGGAGGCCCACAGGCTGATTTCTTCTGGTCTGTAACAATTGGTAGTTTGTACTAAATCAACTATGTCATTTGTAATCCAATAGTTATCTTGTTAATGACTTTGCTTAATTGTATTCAGTTAAAGTGGTCCTTTTTTATTTTCACACAACGACGCCTCCATTTTGTAGGCCAAACCCATATGCAGCCTATTGATTCGTGATCTATGTTCATCAGGTACGGACTTTCAGTAAATCAATAAGGCTGCGTTGTAGTGAATATTCATTCATCCCGACAAAATGGCTGCCACCACTGCATGCAGGTGACTGGTCCACTTTGAAATATACTAAAACTTCCTATTTTTCCAGTGCCCACACTGTCCTGTTAATCCAGGTCTGCAAAAAGGAATTGAATTTGGTGCCACGCTATTAATTCAGAAAATCCTTTCAGTGCCAGCTGCTTTTTTTCCTATGAAATGAAACCATGTATAAAAAGTGCTCTTCTAATGCCAGCGGAACCAAGCCTTTCACTATTCACCATTCTATAGCACCAAGTCTGTAATCCTATCAAACCTCAATATTGTTCCGGAGTCATTTCTGCTAATTATTAGAAGGAAAAATCCTGGAATAGCTTCAGGTGGTCTCTAAGATCACTTCCGCCTACTAGACTTACATTCTCCGCTCCAGGATAATGCTCGGGACATTCCACCTGCATCCCCCCCTTTCCCCCCTGGGGTCAGTGAGTGGTAACATCAGGGCAGGATGTCGTTCAGGGCAGTCCTGACTCCACAGGGATTCGCCGCCTCGAAGGGCTGTTGCCCTAGTCAATTTTCTGGTCAGTAATTACTTGAAAGAAGAGTGTGTCTTGTTCAGTAGGGAGGTAATCAAAGAGCATAGTGTCTGGATCCTGTGTCGGAGAGGAAACTATCTGGCCATGAACTTCTTTAGAAAGTCTGGAAAACTTTTTTTCTTGCCAATACAGTATATCATAGAACCTATCTACTGTCTGGATTCAAGTTTTTTTTGCATTTGTTTTTTTCTGTTTACTTTTTGTGTGTGTCTTTTTTAATCTTTTCCTAAAAACTCTGTTCTCGCTGTCAACGGTAACAATTCTTTTTGTCTGGTTCATAGATGACAGTGTATTATGTTAATTTTTATGAGGTCATCCTATGTGTGGTGTAAACGGAAACTTTGTTCCTTTTTTTAATCCTGGAGCAGTACAGACACTGAACTTTTGCCCCACACGTTAGAGCACATCTGGTAGCTATACTGAAGACACGGTGACCTTCATGTTCTACGCACAAGAGAAGGATATGATCAGACACGGAAACGTTCTTGTGATTGCGCCGATGAGTGCTTGGGCGCGTGGATTTATGTTTTAAGTCATTTATTCATTTAGCAGGAGCCGTGCCACTTGAGGAGTAAACAGAAGGCAAAGTAGGGGGGCATTTCGGCGTTGCAGTACTTCTGTGGTGATATAATATTTAGGTTCCAGTTATGTGAATGATTACACGGTGAAATTGTGAATGCCATTGAAATGTAGCTTAAGGAATTTCAGTTGTGCTCCAGTTGATTGAGAAAAGATATCTCTGAGGTGTGATTACTATGGTTTATTATAGGCTTGTAGCGTGCACATACTTGGCGAGTCTTCCCATCAGACGTCCTTCCCTTTTTTGATGATCCAAAAAGCATTTGGCCATGAAGTCTTTTCGAAATAATGACTTCACAAAAGTAGGAGGATACTTCTGGACGCACTTAAGCAGAACGCTAACCAATGGCCATTCTCCAAAGGGAACGGCAAGATGAGCTTAGATTAGAGGCCTTAGTGGTTGTCTGCGGGGGTGTATCTACAAGTCTTTGGGCCCCCGTAGCATAATGAGCTGGGACCTGACAACTCTCCTTACTTTATTAATAACAATGACCACACACAAACATAATAAATACCTATCTCATCCATAGAATTACTTGTACTGTGAAGGTCTTCATTCTACTATGCTAGAAGTCTAGTTTGAATTCTCAAGGATGTGCTTCCAGACACTGTCCTACAACTGCAAATAAGCAGGCAGTGCTGGATCTGCCATAGTTACGAAGGTGCCTGTTTATTAATACCCCTGTCACACTGCCAGCAATAACCCGGGTTACTGTGCAGTGTGAAAGGGCCCAGTTGAAATAACCTGGGTCGAGCGACTCGGCATTTCAACCCTGGTAACGTAACAAGCACTGTTGAACACGTGTTCAACCTGGCTCGCGGTGCAGTGTGAACGGGTAACCCGGGTCGAGGCAACCCGGGTCCCGTTCACGGCATAGGAAGAGCTGGTGCTTGGAGATGATCTCTTCTCCAAACGCCGTCTCAGCATGTGATGGCGGTGATGTCATCGCTCCGGCAATAAGCCGGGTCGGGCCGCCAGTCTGAAGGGGGACACACCCGGGATGTACCCGTGTACAAAATCCAGGGGGGGGGTGACCCTGCATTGCGATGTGAAAGCAGTATAACAGTGTTTTGCCGGAAATCCTCCAAAAATGGCTGTTTTCAGTGTATTCACACAAAAAATAAGCATCCCATGTATGTATGAAGGGGTGATTGCAGCAGATATTTCCATTGCCTCTGCTTTTGATTGTGAAATCAGCCCCCAAAGGTTGGCCCTGATACCAAATGCCATCTTTAGCTGGCATTAGCCCATAGCCTACATTTGCACAACGGATTTGTTACTTGCCACCGTCCGACGACACTGCACACACCGTAAGAATGTCATGTCACAACCCAGAAGTAAAGGGATCGCATATGTAATCAATTTACTTTTTACACTTTGTATCCCTGCATGTGCCCCAAAGAGGGTGGAAAAAACAAGCCGCCCAGAGCTTACACTGACAAATGGGGTCAACTTGAGGCCCTCAAGTACAATTGCTACCGCTAATACTCCAATTGCTTTCCTAAGGTTTTTCTGGCCAACCTGCCAAGCATCTGACTATACAATTAGGTAAATTGTGACCCAGGTTAGAGGTGTTGAAGAGTTGAAGTGCATAAAATAGAGGTAATTACTAGTATTATGAGCCATATGTGACCCATTTTGAGGTTGCAAAACCATGGTGAAGCCAATAATTGCAGAGTGACATTCAGAGTGACACTGTCTGTGGGCAGCACAGACAGTGTAATGGTTAGCGTTACTGCCTCACAACACTGAGGTCGTGGGTTCGATTCCCACCTCGGCTCTAACTGTGGGGAGTTTGTATATTCTCCCTGTGCTTGCGTGGGTTTCCTTCGGGTACTCCGGTTTCCTCCCACACTCCAAAAATATACTGGTAGGTTAATTTGTCCCCAAACAAAAAATTAACCCTAGTGTGTATGTATATGTGTGTGCATGTAGTAGGGAATATAGGCCCTCATTCAGAGCCGTACGCTCTGAGCAGAGCGCACGCTCTGCATGAGGGCCGGGCTCCTTTTTCATGGAGCGTCCTCCTGGACGCTCGTATAGCTGTGGGTCACCACCCACAGGCTATACGAGCGTGCATTTTGATGGCCGCGATGGTCGTGACCATCGCGACCATCGAAATTGCGAGCCGGAGCCTGCGGTTGAGGTTTTCAACCGCAAGCTCCGGAGTGATTTTGGCTCTATCAGAGCCAAAATCACTCCCACTGACATCACTAGTGATGTCAGTGGGCCGGCTTCTGACGGGAGGCGTTCCCGTGGGAACGCCCCCGTCAGGGAGGCACGCCCCCGGCACGCCCACCAAAGGGGGCGTGCTGTCAATCAACATTGACAGCACGCCCCCTTTGATCGGACACAACGAGCGAAGGAAAGTCCTTCGCTCGTCGTGTCTGGCGCATGCGCACGACGGAGCTCCCTCCGTCGTGCGCATGCTCAGTGCAGACCATCGACCCACTTGCGAGCGTACAGCCGCTCGCGAGTGGGTCTGAATCAGGCCCATAGGTTGTAAGCTCCACTGGGGCAGGGACTGATGTGAATGGCCAACTATTCTCTGTAAAGCGCTGCGGAATATGTGTGCGCTATATAAATAACTGGTAATAAATAATACATTTTGATATTCCAATAAGATTCTGTACAAGGTAGGCACCTCATAGCTCTTCTCCGAACTGCAACCTAAAAAAACATTAGGATTTTACTAATAAGCCTCAAAATCATATTCTAAAACAAAATTTGTGTAAACACATGGTGCCAAGTGTACACACTATTTATTTGCTTTATAATCTCACTTGATTTTTCATTTATTTCTAAAGTTACGTGTTCATGTTATATTTAAGTAACTGTTGTTCATTATAGATTAATGGACCTCATTCAGAAATATGCGCAAACCCAATGTTTGCATACATCTCCCATGTTAGAAGATCGGCTGTTTGGGGGCAGGGAGTGGGTGGACCGGCCTGCGTTCCCGGAAACTGAAGCATGTCGCCCCCATTTTGTTTTTGGAATGCCGGGGCCTGGATGTGCGTCTTCCAACTGAAACTTCCTAACAAAGGCTGAGCAGTTTCGTTGCCCATCACTGCGCCCATGGCGACCGATGATAGTGATCCGATGCTGCGTCTTAGGTAGCATTTCCCAGGTAGGGAAGATGAACTGCACAGGTTGTGACAGGTGCAGGGTGCTAGAATTAACACTATTGTGTGATCATATTCTACCACGATATGGAGTCTGTCCTCGCAGAGTGCTGTGTGTGGCTGCTGTAGAACGGCACAGTCCTTGTGAGACAGAGGGCCTAATTCAGACCCGCTCGCGAGCGCAGGACGCTCGCAAGCGGGTCGATGGTGCCCTAATACGCATGCACACGATGGAGGGAGCTCTGTCGTGCGCATGCGCGAGACTCGGCGAGCTACGGCATAGCCGTCGCTCGGGGTCTCGCACCAAAGGGGGCGTGCTGTCGATGGTGACTGACAGCACGCCCCCTTTGGTGGGCGTGCCGGGGGCGTGGCTTCCAGACGGAGGCGTTCCCATGGGAACGCCTACCGTCTGGGTCCGGCCCCACTGACATCAGTAGTGATGTCAGTGGGAGTGATTTTGGCTCTGATAGAGCCAAAATCACTCCAGGGCTTGCGGCAGCGAGACCCTACCGCAGGGTCTCGTTGCAAGCCCGATGGTCGCAATGGTCTTGACCATCGCGACCATCATCATGGACGCTCGCATAAGCTGTGGGTGGTAACCCACAGCTATGCGAGCGTCCAAGAGGCCGCTCCAAGTTGAGGTAGGAGGGCCCTGATTCAGAGCGAGCGCTCTGGTCAGAGCGTCCGGCTCTGAATCAGGCCCAGAGTGTCTTGCCTTCCATCCTTTTGGGGAGTCATCTTGCACAACACTTACAGATGTTTTGTTGGTTTGGGGTGCAGTTTGGGCAGATATGATGGTCATGATTTCTCCTGATGAGGAATGATCTTTATATTGACCCGAGTTATCATTTGGAAATGTTGGCAGCTATTTGGTAAAGTCAGTGAAGAGTGATCTAAAATGGAAACTTGAACCATTCATTTCAAACCACCTTGGGCAACATGATGATTTGGCCAGCCAACGATCAGATAATCGATGATGATGACTTCCGTGTGTCCCTGTTTTCCTAAGAGAGTCCCTTTCCTCTTACTAGAAATATTCTGTCTTCATGACGTTTATGAATTACGTGTCCCAGTATTTCATTTTGAATTTGAAGAGTTGACTTGTTTACATTTTGGCCACGAGGTCTGTAACTGGACCAGGCGCTGTTTACAGTGTGGGGAAAAACTCAAATGCACAGACCTCATAATGACGGGAGTAGTGGGAGAGGGCTCTAGTGGAGCCTACAATATCTTTCTTGGTTCTCACCCCGCCTAGGGCTGGTAGTGTGCATTAGTTACAATGGCCTTTTAACACTGAGAAGATGAAACGCCTGTGATCTCCAGGGAACTACCTAGCACTCAGTCACTGGCAACACAATGGGGTTTAGTGGAGTCATGATGCTTTGTGTTCTAATGAAGGGTGACTGGTTGCTTAAGGCCATACAGTGTAATGTTACGATTGGCCAGCCGATAAGGCTGCGTTATGCAGTGTTTGCGCAGTTTCAGGTAGAACGATGACGTTTTGTCAAAGGTTGACAAAACGTGAAAGGGAAATTACACCGGCATGATAATGAGTGAACATAGCCTTTATCATTTTGATTTGATGGGTTAATTGGATAATCAAAATAAATTAACAACATTTGTTTTTATTTTTATTGATCTAATATATAAGTCTTGAAGTGTCAAAATAAGATAAAGCGTCATGTAAAACTGTGCCACCTAGTGGGCAGATTATCAATAAAACGTATGTAATTAGCATTACTGGTAATAGAAAAAAAAATAAGTCAAACATAGGGACGCGCATTGCCAAGAAAACCATAAGCAGTCAGTCCAGCACAGACTAAATAAGGAGGATTGTAGCTGGGATAGGCCGTGACCATCACCTTTCTGCATTTGTTCAGCAATCTATCATTTATAGTCCTTTTTCATCTTGCAGATCATTTTATGGGGCCGGACTGAGAAATGCCTGAAGGAAACTGCGGAAGAACTGAGGCAGATGGGCAGTGAATGCCATTATTTTATTTGTGACGTTGGCAATCGGGAGGAGGTTTACCAACAAGCAAAGTCCGTCCGGGAAAAGGTAAGACCTCTGCTACCAGGGCAAGGAACTTGTTCAGAGACCGTTGTCAAGCAGAATATAAACCTGTCTGGAAACATGGAGACCATGTCAACTTTTTTTTTTTTTTTGCTAGAAATTACAATGATGACTCCTGTGCTAAACTGTTTCCGTTCTCTTTATCTTGCAGGTGGGTGATGTCACCATTTTAGTGAATAACGCTGCGGTTGTTCATGGGAAGAGCTTAATGGACAGTGACGACGATGCTCTTCTGAAGTCCCAGCACATCAACACACTGGGGCAGTTTTGGGTACGTTCCTTTTTTTTAATTGTGTATTAGTAAATCTTATTCTACCTAAAGAACCACAAAACCTAAAGGACAGGTTATCTTCTATAAACCAATAATATTTATCAACCTATACTGTACATGCATCACAAATAAAAGGATAAAACTGACCATGGGGGAAGCTATTTTTCCTGTGCGCATCACTCTTCCTATCTAAAGCATCTTTAGTGGGATCTAAAATAAGTGACTACAGAAAAGTGGAGTACACAGGGGTAAAAATAAAATCAATTCTCTCCAGTATAAGAAAACAAATGTACCGTATTTGAATATTATCATATTGGATAGACTTGTATTTTGTTGCCAGAGGCAATTATAATTATGGCTGGAATCGGTATAAAACACAGAAGGTTGGGATCCTGGTAGTCAGAATCCCGATTATGGGATCCCGACAGGGTTAACATACCGACACTTGTTGGTCGTTATGCTAACCCTATCCCTCCCCCCCCCCTGGTGCCTAAAACCTAACCCCTTAGTGCCTAACCCTCCTTCTAGTGCCTAACCCTTAAACCTAACCCTCCCCCCAACCCTGTTACTTATCTTCGGTATCCCGGCAGTCAGGATGCTGATGCCGGGATTTTGACCGACACCCGTATCTGGCGCCGGTAAGCGTCGGCATCCCAATCACCGGGATGCCGAACGCATACCATTATGGCTTTTGTTTCATAAAATGTCTTTGTATTCTTAAACTGAAAAGTGTAAGTGAGGACGACCTACCTATTAACTACTAATGGGGTGGCCACCAAAAAGCATTGAGTGGTGTAAGATATACCATGTAATCTATATGTCTTGCTCTTAGATGTCATTCACAATACACACATCAAACCCGTGTGGCTATAATTCCTGTTGGCCATGGCTGTCATTTATACTTCCCATTATAAGTGTAAGTTATTGATAGACGCCAGAAGCACCAAACATGTGAGTGACTGAGCCCCTGGTACTGTGTTGGGTTTACACCTATGAAGAGGGTTCTATCATCCTACGCACCATAAAATGCTAATTAGCCTGTAGTTGGGGGCTGTATAACATGACAACTGCTTTGCATATTGATGTTTAAGTATATTACATACAGTAATTGAGGCTAGCGATATTCACGGTGTAGTTAATACACATACTAATGTACCGTACGGAAATCTTTGTTTTGTGGCAGACCACGAAAGCCTTCCTGCCACGCATGTTGGAACTGCAGAACGGGCACATTGTCTGCATAAACTCAGTCCTGGCCTTATCTACAATCCCCGGGGCCATTGACTACTGCACTTCTAAAGCCTCCTCTTTTGCTTTTATGGAGAGCTTGACCTTGGGGCTCTTGGACTGCCCAGGAGTTAACGCCACCACAGTATTACCCTTCCATACCAACACGGAGATGTTCCAAGGAATGCGAATAAGGTTTGTGCTGTATTCTATGTTTTCTTTCTTGTTTCGTTCCTTTTTTTTTTTTTTTTTTTCTTAAATAATATAGTACAGGTTGAGTCTCCCGTATCCAAAATGCTTGGGACCAGGGGTATTTTGGATATCGGAATATTCCGTATTTTGGAATATTTGCATATCATAATGCGATATCTTGGAAACAGGACCCAAATATACACACAGAATGCATTTATGTGTTATATACACCTTATACACACAGAATGCATTTATGTGTTATATACACCTTGTACACACAGAATGCATTTATGTGTTATATACACCTTGTACACACAGCCTGCAGGTCATTTTATACAATATTTTCAATAATTTTGTGGCTCAAACAAAGTTTGTGTACAGAAATTAAATTAATTTAGGTTTCATATACACCTTATACACACAGCCTAAAGGTAATTTTATACTTTATTTTTAATAATTTTTTTGCCTTAAGCAAAGTTTGTGTATAACCATCAAACAGCAAAGGTTTCACTATCTCAGTCATGCATAAAAAATTCCAGATTTCGGAATATTCCGTATTTCGGAATATTTGGCTATGGGAGACTCAACCTGTAATGGCTTTAAGACTGAACAAATAAACGGTTCCCTTATGATGGAGATAAATATATAGCTTTAAACATACAATAAATCTTTTTTAGTCTAGGTACACACTGGCCAATCTATCGGGCGTTCCATTGAACGGCCACTATATCGTGGGCGCTGCAGGCGTGTATCAGTGATATGTCTGTGAACGACGTCTTTCAGACCTATCGCGTCGGCTGTGCTGCACAGCCGATGGCAGATTTATCTGCAGAGCACCTGTACACTTGCTGCAGAGGCCGCTGGTGAATGACATTACAACTGGGCGGGTACATGGGACGACACATCGGGCCGACGATTGGTAAGTATATGTATGCACTTACCAGTCGTCAGGGGCCGATCCGTCGTCCTACTGTGTACCCAGCTTTGATCTCGCCCGGCTCCTCCCGTCAAGATATAACCTTATTTACTCCTATGGACGCGACCATCTTGACATGCAGACTTGCCTGCTTTACCATAAAATCTGGTGCATTAGGGATCTCCCGAAACAGCATCCGCTTAACATCATTCTGAGCTCTGAATGACCATTTAGTAACGTACATTACCATCCTACTATACAGAAAACCATAACAAAGACTACTGCCCAACAAAGTGCATTTCCTTTTTACAATCGCAGTTAACGTTTTCCAAATGTGGTTAGGCGTAACTTTATACGCACAGCGCGGAAAATGCATTGTTTCTGATTACTTCCTTTATTATACAGGTTTCCAAACATTTTCCCCCCTTTAAAGCCAGAGACCGTGGCCAGAAGGACCGTGGAGGCTGTTCAGAAGAATCACGCTCTCTTACTGCTTCCTTGGACAATGCACATTCTCGTAATCTTGAAAAGGTAAATCTATCGCTTTTATGTCTCCAACCCATATGATAAACATATTATAAATATGGATGGACTTTAAGAGACAGAGGTGCCGGAACTTTTGTTGATGCTCCGATCACTCACTGCAGTGTTCCCGCAAGTAAAAGAACTGCGTCCCCATCCTCTAGAACAGGGGTGGGGAACCTTTTAACTGCCGTGGGCCATTTTGATACATTTAACATTATTTGCGGGGCTGGTGCAGGCCACACCCCCTCAGTGTGATGTCATATGGGTGCGGGGCCACATAGCCGGTCATTACAGAAATGCCCAGAGGATGCTCCGGGGAGCTGTAAGAGCAGCGGTGTGACCGTCTGAAGTGTCTTAAGGATGCTCCAGGCGGCACTGCTGCAGAGATTCTGGCATTCTAGATACCCTGCTAGCCAGATGAGGCTAGCAGAAAAAAGCTCAGAGGGCCAGACCAAATGATTCCTTGGGCCTTTATATGGCCCCCGGGCCTGAGGTTCCCTATCTCTGCTCTAGAACTATAAGGCTAAACCATTAGAAAATTAATGCATATGGCTAGATTCAATGAGCTGCGGGACTTACCACGAGGCTGCAGCTCTGCCCAGAGCTATTCAGTTATTGCCGCTATCCCATGCGGTAAGCCCTGAGAATGCACTTAATGCAAATTTCTCTTCCCTCTGGGACTTACCGCGTAGTAATGCTATAGCTCCGGGCACTTAACCCCGGAGCTATGAGTTAACGCACATTAGCCGCGGTCTTACAGTATGTGGAAATTGCTAAATTATTGAATGGCTTCAGGAGTTAAACCCGTAAAGCGCTGCGGAATATGTGTGCGCTATATAGATAACTGGTAATAATAACTGCAGCAGCACGGTAAGTCCCGTGGCTAATTGAATCCGTCAAATAGAATCTAATTGCCATTAGCAACCCCACCACCTGTTCTGTATTTTGGAACAGTATTTATCAATGCCCTCTAAAAAGAATAAATTATAAGTCAATGTCAATTATGACCCCTGTTGTGTCATGGACTCTCCTAAACTTTTTTTCTCTCCTTTAGTGTCTCTTGATAGTTCAACCTTTTTTTTTTTTTTTAACATCCTGTCTTGTTTTCTGCAAGTGTCTTATAAGCCTTCTTTATGCTGCATCCTGTCTTTCAGTCTTTAACTCCTCTGTTCTTTTGCAAACATTTGTCAGCAGTAAAACGGTAGTACTTCCTTCCCCTTTGTATACATGAAACCACAGGTAGTTTCAGTTTCACATCCTTTCTCCTCTAGACCAAACACGTCTGTTTATATTTTGTTTTCCCCTCCTCTTTCACTCCAGCATTCTCCCTCAATCAGCACTTGAAGAAATCCACAGGTTTTCTGGAACGTATACTTGTATGAACACTTTCAAAGGGAGGACATAGATCCCGCTGGAAAATATTGGAACTGTCCATGAAGTGGGGGCTGAGTCCCCCCTTCACCCCCAACAAGGTTGTGAGGCACCCTCTTCACATACGGCAAAATGGATCTCTTCCAGGTCAACGATTCTGCAGTACGGCCTTTGTTCAGGCCCAAATATTGCTGAACTGTAAAGAATCTAGAAGATGTGACAGTTATAATTTTTTTTTTATTTTTTTTTTTAAACTTTTTGTTTTTATTTTTAAGAGTTTTATTGTTTAAATCGACTGGTAGCATAAAGATTTAAACGTCGTTTTAATAGAATTTTTAACGGATTATGCTACAGTCGCTTGATGTATAATCTATTTCCAAATTTATTTTGGAAAATGAGCCAGTGCGGCTCTTGTTTGTCTTTCGTTATTGCCTTTTTTTCTCTGTGATTTGTGTGTGTGGTTTGTTTAGGTTTTTTTTGTGTGTTTTTTTTTTTTTTCTCCGATAAAGCAATCAGAATGATAATTCACCTTTTAAAATCAAGTAGGGTTTTTTGGGGGTTTTTTTGTCCCTAACCTTGAGGGTTGATGCTTGTGGGGGAAGTCATTTTTAAGGGCTTGAAGAAGAAAATCAGGTTTTGTACAGTTTTTGTTTGTTTTTAAGTCATATTTAAAAATAGAGAATAGAAACCAGTTGTTCTCTGACTTTTTTTTTTTTTTTTTCCTTCATAGGCAGAAATCGCTAATGTCAGCAGCTATAATATATGTCCGTTGTATAAATGCAATTTTCACCACAACACAAATACTACTCTGCGGTTTTAGTGACTTTTGAAATAATTCAATTAAAATATCTGAAAAATATGGATAATGTTTGTTTGTTTTTTTAATTTGTACAGGTTGTGTCGCGTAAACGCATTCTTTTGTGCCTTGATAAGGTGTTATGTTTAACCACTGTTTTGTACTGAGTTTAATTAATACCTGAAGTGCTACAATGTAAATCTGCTGCTTAGCGCAACTCTGCACAATGGAGTTTCTCCTAAACTGTAAATGTGTTTGCTTTTTCATGTCCATTGTATACCCATAGCCTTCTATTAAATATACCCTTCGCATTGCCAGTGTTGGCTAAGGACTAGAGTCCCACAGAACCTTGGGGGCCTACATGCCGCTGACTGCCTGCTGCCAATTGCGAGACCAGGCCTCATCTATTGTGGCACATTGACGAAAGCCAGACTAATATATTGACAGTGCAGCGGGTGGGAGCGGCCCTTCCTGCTGATCAGTCTTTTTAGGCCGTCAGCTTCATTCCTATTTTTGCTGAGCATCGGGTGTCAAAGGAGCATGTGCTGAGTCCTGATTGGAGGAGCCAATCACATGATCCTCTGTCCCTTGGAACAGTAACGTGGAGGTTCCTTATAATACATATTCTTTATAAATATATGGAGAAACATCTACTACTACTACTACTACTGAAATTGTTCCCGTGTATTGCATCTTGAGCCATATTCCCTGTTGTAGGTTTATAGAGGGATTTCTATACAAAGTGTGCTGGATCTGGGCCCTCGGGTGCTGTGCATATACACTATGTCCTCTTCTGTGAAACGTCTGCAGTATCTGGACCTTGGTGGTGATAAGGCAACAGACTATTTCTCTCTGGGAGCATTTTGTGACCATTCTCTGGGTAAGGTGTGGTTTGCAGAATTCTTTTGGAACCTATTTTTTAGGGATGGCCATTGATAGATAAGAACCATTGATGGTTTTGTCATCGATGGCAGAGATCCAAAATGTCCTCTGCCATCAATGGCAGACTGGGAACCGATGGTTTTTCTCTGGGTCCCAACGTCACTGGGCTTAGTCCCACCCCCCCGGCAGCACGTTAAGCCTCACCCCTGGTTCTGATTGGCCCACGGCCCGCCTCTGCCTGGGAGGGGGAAACCATTGATTGGTTACCATAGATGGTTATCTGCCATCCACTGTAATCGATGGACAGCCCACCAATGGCCATCTCTACCTACAGTATTTAATACTGTCTTTCCCCCCCCCCCAACTACAGTTGCAGCATGATTTGACTATCCCTGCAATTCAGCAAATGTGTAACGTAAGAGTTATTAGAGATCTCTCTTGTCTTGGACAAACTGACATTGCAGACCACAGGCGCCATTATTCTCAAAGACGACTGCTCTGGGTTGTTTACTCAGCTACTGTTTATTTATTTTTTTCTCTCTCATTCCCCATTCACCAAGGAGAATTTTCCACTACATGCAAAAACAGCCAATGTTTACCCCGCATGCAAAATAAATACATGTATTTGCACCCCTTGCATTGCAACACGGTTTGTTCAGGTGCAGTTACTCCTTTTTTACGTAGCTCCCACCTCTGATTCAGCCCCATAATCGGATCCATCCCTACATTATATCCTTCTCTGCATAGTAATTTTAGTCTGTGCATACACGTTTATTTAAAAAATAATTGTTTTCAAATATCTTCAGGCTGTAGAGTCACAGGAGGAGGCATGAGGCTGGAGAGTCACAGGGGGAGGCATGAGGCTGGAGAGTCCAGGGGGAGGCATGATGATGCTGGATAGTCATGGGATAAGGTTGGAGAGTCACAGGAGGAGGCATGAGGCTGGAGATACACAGGGGGCATGAGACAAGGGGGATATGGGGGAACATTGATGTATGGGGCTGGAGAGTCACAGGGGGAGGCATGAGGCTGGAGAGTCATAGGGGATAAGGTTGGAGAGTCACAGGGAGAGGCATGAGGCTGGAGATACCAGGGGGCATGAGACAAGGGGGATATGGGGGAACATTGAGGTATGGGGCTGGATAGTCACAGGGGGAGGCATGAGGCTGGAGAGTCATAGGGGATAAGGTTGGAGAGTCACAGGGAGAGGCATGAGGCTGCAGATACACAGGGGGCATGAGATCAGGGGGATATGAGGGAACATTGTGGTATGGGGCTGGAGAGTCACTGAATGGATGAGGCTATATGGCGGGCAGAATAGCTAATGACTCTCCAAATAACGGGTCACACATACTAGTTATGAATATAGTTATCCAGTGGTGGATTGAATAAAAAAAATGCCTATTGTCATGATAATTGAATTGTTTGACTACAACCACCATCTTCTGTATACAAGAGAAATCGGCAATTCCATGTGGAGTGGCATCGTTTCCTAATGGACTCTTACCGCTAAAGGTGCATACACACACAACGATTTTTTTGAATGTTTATCGTTCAATCGTTGAAAAAAATCGTTCACTTTCTGAGTTAAAACGATGAACGATTATCGTTCATGCACGTTCACGTTTGTAGTTCAGTCAGCCTGACCAAGTCAACGATTTTCAGTAAGGGAATATGCAAAAATCGTTTGTAGTTCAAAAAAATCGTTCATTACATTTAGTAAATGAACGATTTTAGTAAACGATTTTCGTTCATTTACTAAATCGTTGTGTGTGTATGCAGCTTAAGGAACACGGGGGATCCCTATCTTTGCTTTGTTGTAATTTTCTTTTCACTAGTAATGCTGCTGTATGGTTTTCATTTTGGTTGTAAAGTTCACAGCTGTGTGTGGGGCTTCATATGTGGATGCACAATATGGGTTCATGCATAATACAAGCCTGATTCCCCACGATCAGGTCATGTCTATTGTGCAATACAAGTTCCTAAACTGTGAATATGTTGGAATGTAATACTGTGTCATCTCTGTTAGATAATTATATCTCTGTTACTGTGCTAAGGACGAGGCTCATTCCATATATCACTGCTGCAAATCCATTTACTGAGTATCTGCTGCATGACCTCTGTGGCTTCTGCACTTGGGATTGTGATCTGTTATCGCTACACGCCTCCCGTACTACAATATAAGGTTACATTTACTGTCTGTCAATATATATAGAAGTATTCCCTAGCACGGCATGACTGTGTTACAAGACACAAATCTGTAATTAGGATTATCCCCAATGTTTTTATTTGAGATTTCCAGACGTGGTAAGTGCCAGCAACAATTGTCTTTCTGTTTTGTATACATATATGGCATTAATATTGCCACGCAGTTGGTACCGTGTATAATATGGGTAGTATGAGCATGGGCATATTTCATATTTGAAATTAGGTAAATATCAGCGATGTAACTTCAACTTACAGCACCCGGTTCTGGCCATACACCCCTCGGCGCATTGCATCATGTCATGGGGGGCGGGCCACAAGTGGCCGAAACAATAGCACTGCCCAGATCATCCTCAGGATCCAGAGGGTGCTGCGGGTGGCACTACATCCGTGATTCTGTCGGGAATGGCACCCTACAGCCAGATACAGGGACAGTGTATGGTCAGCGGTGCTGCCTACAGAGAGCTACGCTCTGTGGTGAAGCATCGGTAGCCCATAGCTAGTTACGGGCGGCCTTGGTAATTATATCAGGATTGTACACTCCAGCAGATCCTGCACTCCAGTGAAATTAATGAAGGAGTGATTGCGGAGCACTGGGTTAGAACATAAACATTACAGACCCATATTACATACACCAGGAGCAGATAGTATAGCAGTGCTGACCAGGTAACCACCATATATGTGCCTGCTGCCTGGATTTAGGGCCTGTTCATTCTGTGAGACACATAGGTGGCAATTTAAAAAAAAAATTGGACGTGCAAAAAACAATTGAATCTCCCCCTCGGGAAGGCCCAAAGTTCACTATATGGTGTGATTAGGCTGTGGAAAGGTGCGCAACAGAATCAGATAATTTCATGCCTTTCTTAGAAAAAAAAATGCTATTTGTAGACAGTATTATAGTTTCAGTGAATAAATCAGATCCGAGGAACGGTGTCTCTGATAGTGAAGATAAATTGGAAACTGAACAGGTTTCTGTATTCCTCCCTCTGGATCAGTGCAAAGTAGAATTTAAAAGAGAATTGAGTAGACATTTATTTCTATAGTAATGTTATCTGAGGGCAGGCTTTGGAATGGCCCACAGGGGTACAGGGGATATACCCGGTGGGCCCCACTGCCTGAGGGCCCACCCACTCCTCTAGGTGTCAGGTTCCAGACCTCAAATCATACATTCTTACTCTATTAGATGGTCAGTTACCTGGTGAAGTAGTACCACTGATCATGGGTCCTTGGTTCCTTTCTATAGATACTACACAAAGATTTGCCTACTGGTCAACCAAGCATCTGTGGTGGCTGGCCACACTCCTTAAGCTAAGGCCCTTACCATTGCATTCCCCTGGTGGGCCCTTCATGGCCCAGTCCGACACTGTCTGAGGGGGCCCAGTAATGCTACAGTATGTGATGTGGGTGGGTCTGCATATACTGTACATGCATGCATACATTATATATATATATATATATATATAAAAACACACCTTGACAGAGGGGCCATAAAGCTCCGAAACATTGGATTTTTGTAACACCATTTAATACATTTGTTGAATACCAGCCTCTGAGTGCCGCAGCTTTTTGTTTTTTTCTGGATCTACACCTATTCTGAGGGCACCGGAGCAGGCTGTTACTTCAGAGGAGTGCCGGTCCATCCAATCTGTGTGTGTATGTGTATGTATGTATGTATGTGTATATATATATATATATATATATATATCTATATAATATATATATCCTGAAAAGGACCCTACTGTTTGCCAACATGGTATTAGTCTTTGGTTGTGTTTTAACAGTGAATAGTCCTGAAAAAGACCACACTTTTGAAGGCTGAGATGTCAAAATAATTAAACTTAGATGTCTATATACTAAGCCTTGGGGAGAGATAAAGTGGACGTAGATAAAGTACCAACCAATCAGCTCCTAGCTGTCATTTTTCAAACAGTGGGGGAGATGTATGACCCGGCAATATGGGGGAGGAGTGGTATCAGTGCACATTATGTGCACTTATACCAGTTCTACCCCATGTATTAATGTAGGGTTTTGCACCCCTGTCAATATCGGCCTTGCTATCTACAAAATAGCGCTCCGATGTGCCACCCAATGTATGACCGGTCAGTGGCAGCTGTCTTTTCCCTATCACCACATCGGGGACAGCACTGTCCCTGCTGCGGTGGCCGCCGGGCTCCGGGCTGCACGTGAGATCTCATGTACTAGGCTGATGTGCTGTGTGATCTGGCACGAATCACCAAAGGGAGGAGTTTTCACTCCCACACTCCAGCAGATGAGATGTTAATGCATCTCATCAGTACTGCTTCCTGCTTCATCTCGGGTAAAGAGGCGAAGTAGGAAGAATTATAGCGACACGATGCGTGCCATTATAATACATCTCCCCCACAGCCTGTAAAGTGACCGTTAGGAGCTGATTGGTTGGTACTTTATCTCCATCCACTTTATCTCTCTTCAAGGCCTAGTACATAGACCCTTGTTTGAATGTGGTATACTAATGGGGGGGGAAGTTTTGACAAGGAACAAAGAAGTCATTCACACCTGGATAACAATGCAATTTAGGAGTAAATGATAGTGCAGGCAGACTCAGGGGCCTATTCATCAACACTAAAATAACGTTTTTAAGGACATTTTCCTTAAATAACGTTATTTTGGTATTCATAAACAGACTTAGCACAGGAGATATCACAGATATCTCCTTGCTAAGTTCCCCTGCGTTAATTTCCACACTCCCCATACATTAGTACATTAGTATGGGGATGTGGAAATTGTGGTATTCATCAAATTCCAAAAATTATGAATTTTCGGAATTTGATGCAGTTACTATTCGCCACTGTGAGGTGGCGAATAGCAGAATCGACTTTCCTGTATCCGCGTGTGCAGGTCCCCCGACGAGTCCCTCCGGCGCTCTGCTCCGTCCTCAGGCTCCGGAGGCTGGTCGGACATGTGTGCTCCCCAGCAGAGCACAAGAAAGTTTAGAAAAAAAAAAAAAAGTTTTTTTTTTTTTCTAATCTGTCATGTGGTCTGCTGGTAAACCACATGACAGACCAGCAGGACGGATCCGGAGGCTGCTGCACGGACAGGTAAGTCGGGGGTGGGGGGGGGTCGAGGGGGGTACACAAACTTAACGCATCTGTAGGCAGTGCTGCGCATGCGCTGGTTTTACAGATGTAACAGCGCATGCGCAGCACTGTTTCCAGATGCGATAAGGTAGTGTAGGCAGGAAAAAGTATCTATTTCCCGAAAAGCAGTCATCGCAAAAATGACAGCTTTTCGGAATAGATACTTAAGGAGAGGTGGAATGATGAATTCCACCTATAATTAGGTAGAACTTCATGCGAGATCTAAACCTAATTATCTCTAGAGAATTTTTAGGTTTAATGAATAGGCCCCATAGTCTCTGACTGTTTGGAATGGGGTACATCAGGAGCAGAGTGACTCACAGGACAGAAATCAGTATAGCTTCCCAAATCACTGCGGTTTCAGAAATCACTGCAGAAAAGAAATCATTGCTGGCAGAAATTTCTGCAGACCAACGTTGGAGACCATGGTATATGAAAATGTGCTTGGAGGAAATTAGTAACTGTCAGTGCAGGTGCAGTGTGACAGTTGATCCTCTGACTCACTGCTCTTCCTTTAGAGCTCTGCCTGCCCTCCACTGGTACATATCAGCCTGTGTCTTTAGATCACTGCAGTTTTAGGCACTGGTAGATATCCTGTGGGAAATTGCTTAAACCAAAATTTCAAATCAGAGACTCCACAGCACCTTTTGGTGGACACCATGTAGACCTCCATGGCTCTAACGATTTTTAAACAATGCAAAAACCTAATCTTGGTCAAACTACACCACCATGCCAAATTTGGTGGAGTTGAGTACAAAACTCTGGCCATGCATAAAGTACAGACAGACACACAAACACACACATATATATATATATATATATATATATATATATGCAGGGGCGTATCTATAATGGGTGCAGGGTGTGCGGTGCACATGCGCTGTGAGGAGATCGCCGGGAAAATGACGGCCGTGCCATTTCCCCGGTGATCTGCGCATGCACAACAGACCCTGGGCACACTCTATTGCCCAGAGTCTATTGATTCTGCGGTAGCCGGGCCAGCCTCGTCAGTCGGCTGCCGGCCACCAGAGTGAGAGGAGGGGGCCCGTGTCGGGGGATGCACACGACCTCCTCCTCTCTAAAGATGCCGCTGTGTGTATATATATATATATATATATACATATACTAGCTGAAGTACACGGCATTGCCTAGGTTTAAATCTTCAGGTTATCAAGTTAGGCAGACCAAACTGTGAAGTTTTCATTCAAAATCGTCCAGTGCAAGGCTCAGAACAGGCTCCCTGGTCAAAGTTCTGCCCAGTGCACACCAACGGGAGGTCCGACAGGGACCCTAAAACCCGGCTTGGATCCAACTGGACCAACTTGTGTCAGTTTCAACCCAATCAGTGCAGGGATGTCCGAATGCATAGCTGGACAGACAGCCAAACAAACAGACCAGTGAATTATATATATATATATATATATATATATATATATATAACACCTTATCTGAAAATCCCTTAGGATTCTTCCAGCTTTGACAGAACAGAAAATCGAAAATAAGTTCCTTACTGTACAAATGTGTCCTCACTAACCTATCCTTAAATCGCGCCAAATAGACTCGTTTGGCGTGCCACCAAAAATGCTATCAAGTCACATCATGCTTCCCGTCACTCAGTAATTTTACGGAACTTGCTCTAGTAATGCGGTGAAAACACAGAGGAATGGGGTGTACACACTGTACAGCACTGGTGGATTTGCTATAACAGTGTGACAAGGATTTCTGAGAAAAAAAGACAAGAGACTGGGGGCCTGATTCACTATGGATCGCTGTTCTGCTTATACGCACGCAACTTGGTTAATATCAGCAGTGACATGTAAATGTTTGCATTCGCATTGCGATCGCAGCCTGACATAAGGACGCCCACTTCCCCTTACTCACATCCGTATACTTTAACAACATAGAGAAACAATCGGTAACATCAAGTAACATCGGACAGTTAGGGAAGCCCAGACCTTACTCAGGAATTGCTTACTTCTGCGCACGCTATGAGACCTCAGGCGGTGTCTGGTATCGCAGTGGATAATTTATGCATGGCCATGCAACGGCGTTGAAATGCACGCCTGCGTTAGCCCGACCACCCCCCGTTACCATCTGCAAATGGCCCTTCCTGTCAATCACTCTGCCATGGGTTTTAGTAAACGATCTTCGTTCATTTTTCCGTTGAAAAAATGAACAAAAATCGTTTACTAAAATCGTTCATTTACAAAATCATTGTGTGTGTATGCACCTTAATAGTTTATACTAGTAATAGTGTAATAAGTAATATTCACAATACACATCTTCTGCTGGGCATACACTATACAATTATTTCTCTGATATCTGTCCAATCTGGCTGGTTGGAATGAAAACCTGGTAATGACAGTTGATCATATGGTCTTAAACACTGGAAAACGGACAAAAAAAAAATTGTTCAAATTTGTTAAATTCATGTGTTTTAACCAATTTGGCTGAACGTCCATTTTTGTCTGTTTTTCAGTGTTTGTGAGCAAACATTACCAGATTTTCATTTCAAATAGCCAGATTGGACAGATATCTGACAGATAATTGTATAGTGCAGTAGTTCTCAAACTCAGTCCTCAGGACCCCACACAGTTCATGTTTTGCTAGTCACCCAGCAGGTGCACAGGTGTACTCATTACTCACTGACACATTTTAAAAGATCCACAGGTGGAGCTAATTATTTCAATTGTGATTCTGGCAGGAGACCTGCAAAACATGCACTGTTTGGGGTCCTGAGGACAGAGTTTGAGAACCTGTGGTATAGTGTATGCCCAGCATTATATTTGCCTCATTGGCAGGGAGACTCCCTGAAATAGTAGCAATCTCCCTGTCTCCCGGAAGAGTTATGTAGCTGCTATATTTAAAAAAAAAAAAAAAAAAAAAGACATATATACATTTAAATGGGATAATTTTCTGAAAAGAATCAGTGTGTTTTCATCAACAAATAGATCTTACTAACTGCTTTGGGGCTCATTTACAATTAGATTAAGTCAATGTTATGACACGCCTCTCAGATTTATCAGTACACGCCCACTGTAACACGCGCTCATAGGTGCTGCTTTCACAATCTCCCTGAAATGCTTTTTCAAAAGTAGGCAAGTGTGATCTTACTTACTTTTCTGTATTAAAATTGTCAGGTTAAACAGTATTGTGTAGTGTAATGCCCTGTGTGCTGAGAGATCACGAGGAGGTGCTTTGTGCTAATCAGATCAGTTCTCTCTGCAGAAATTGTTATAATTTAATTGCCAGTAAGGTTTTAGATGGAAAGTGGCTATTTCTTTCTGCTTTAGTTTTACAAGCCTGTACAGTAACACATGTAGGTGAAAGCTGGCACTGAAGCTATATACCATTCTGACCAGGTAAAATAAAAAGTCTAGACCAGTGGTGTCAAACTCGGGCCCTTCAGCTGCAGTGGAACTACACATCCCAGCATGCAGTGCCACAGTTGTGCTATTAGGGCATGCTAAAACTGTGGCAGGGCATGCTGGGATATGTAGTCCCACAGCAGCTGTAGGGCCCGAGTTTGACAGCACTGGTCTAGACCCTTCTGCCTAATACCAGCATATTATTGCAAAGCCTTTAACACAGAGTTTCCCAAACTCCGTCATTACAGTCCAGGTTTTAAGGATATACATGCTTGGGTCCAGATGGTTAAATCAAATTGCCTGAAGTACTAATTAATAAGGATGTGCGCCGGACCATTTTTGCCAGATTTGGATTAGGATTTGGTTCTAATTCGTCGTCCGGTTTTGGATTTGGATTTGCCAAACTGCTTTGGATTTGGATTTTTTTACAAAAATTGACAAAAAAAGCTAAAATCACATAAATTGGTCTTTTTTTCTTCCTAGAGTGTTATTAACCTCAATAACATTAATTTCCAGTCAATTTAGACCACCTCACAGCTTATAATATTGTTTTCACCATTATTGGCCAAAGGTTGCAGTGAGCTGACTGGTTACTAAGCGACAAAGCAGCGGCACAACGACACAGACACCACAGTATAAAGCACATCTATGACACATTGCCACACAGCAGTGGCAGAAATGAAAAGTAGTGCACCCACCCAGTGGGGTACGGCCAGCAGAATCACAGTACTTGTTTACAAAGTAGGTTACGGCCCAAGGAGTCACAGTGCACAATCTTATTCACATTACACCGCACATAGGGCCTGATTCACATTACACCATAAAGTAGTGTCTCTTATTTATGTTATGACACACAGTAGTGCCCCTTTTACACAATGCCCCCAGTAGTGCCCCTTTTACACAATGCCCACAGTAGTATGCCCCCCCAGTAGTACGGCCCCCAGTAGTAGGCCCCCCAGTAGCAGGCCCCCAGTATTATGCCCCCCAGTAGCAGGCCCCCCCAAGTAGCAGACCCCCCCAGTAGCAGGCCCCCCAGTAGCAGCCCCCCCAGTAGCAGGCACCCCCAGTAGTATGGCCCAACAGTAACAGGCCCCCCCAGTAGTATGGCTCCCAGTAGTATGGCCCCCCCAGTAGTATGCCCTTCCAGTAGCAGGCCCCCCAGGAGTATGGCCCCCCAGTAGTATGCCCCCCCAGTAGCAGGCCCCCCAGTAGAATGCCCCCCAGTAGTATGCCCCCCCAAATAGCAGACCCCCCCAGTAGCTGTGCCCCCCAGTAGCGCCCCCGGCCCTTACACACATTTAAAAAAATATATAAAACTTAGCTGAATCCCAGCTTCCGTGCCGTTCGCTCTGCATCCACACCCCGAGGAGGGAGCCGGAAGACGAAGCTCATGAGTGAGCTCCAGCCGGCTCCCTCCGTGCAGCAGCCAATGAGAGTCTGTGTGACTCTCATTGGCTGCTGTAACAAACACACAGCTGTCGCTGGCGGCTGTGTGTTTGTTCTGTGTAGGGCAGACCGCTATCACTAGTGAGAATCCGACATCAGTGGTCTCAGATCCCCTATGTTCGGAGCAATTTGGATTCCACAGAATCCGAACCCTCATCTCTACTAATTAAGTCACCTGAGCTCAAGCATGGATATCTCTAAAACCTGGCCTGGAATGGCGGAGTTTGGGAACCTCTGCTTTAACACACACTTGTCTCCTGCAGAACACTTACATCACACCTGCACACAATCTACAATGCTGAAGATGCGTGTATGCCCAACATAGTACTGCAAGATGTCTCTTTTGTTGCTATAACTACCCAAAAGCACTTTTTCTGTTACAAGCCGTAAGCTGAGTACACACCGGGGAGGCGGATCGGAATGTTATATATCGTTCACGTCGTATAGTGTGTACGCCCGTTCCGTCATTCGCCAAAACCAGGGGCATTTTAAGAGAGGAGGGGGCCCATGTGCAGCCTCCGTTTGCGTCCCCTCCTCTCTGTCAGATCAGTAGATTCTGGCTTCATGCCAGAATCTACTGCGCAAGCACCAGGGGCATTTCTAGAGAGGAGGGGCCTCTCCACCCGGCGGCCAGCAGCGCACTGAGCTGTGCATGGCCAGCGCCGGAGTTATAGACTCTGGACACTAGAGTGTGCCCAGATTCTATAGCGCATGCACAGGTCACCGGGAAAATGGCTGCGGCGCCCATTTTCCTTGTACTGCGCATGCTCAAACGACGGGAAAATGGCCAGAGTGGCCATTTTCCAGTTGTTTTACAGCGCCGGACGCCTGCTTCGTAGTGGGACTCCGGAGAGGTAAGTAATATTATGGGTGCAGGGTGTGCGGTATGGGGCCCGTGTTCCCCGCACACCCTGCACCCATTATAGATACACTCCTCGCAAGCACGGGTCTGCGGGAAAATGGTACCTGCACCTTTTCCTGGGAACATGTTTTCTGCGCATGCGCGAGTCACCGGGAAAATGGCCGCCATTTTCACAGTAATTTTTTGCTGCTCTGCAGCTCCGGTCAGACGCTGCAGAGCAGCACACCGGAATCTGCGGAAAGGTAAGTATAACTAAATACGGGTGCAGCGTGTGCGGTGTGGTCTGCCCTGGACCCATTATAAATACGCCCCAAGCCACAGCGTCCCATCTGCTGTTCTGCATGGCTGATGGGGAGATGCAATGAACGACGTAGTGCTGTTGCATGCAGCATGTAACAATACACAATGCCATCATACGTTGGATCGTGCATTGTGTATCCTTCATATTGCATTGCTGGGGTGTCTAGCTTTCAGAGCAAATCACCAGAAAATACGAACAGCCAATTAGCATCCACTGCTTGGTCTATTACATTTCTCCCAAATGGATAATCTTGATAAAATAAGTGCTTGCCTATCTCTACTATATCTAATAGTATATTGCATTTCCAATCTAAGCATTTCCAGCTTCCCTAACTTCTACCAAAAAGCATCCAGTTGCAGCATATTTTGCCTGAAATATCTGTCCTTTCACTGCCACATTTCCTTCATCATAGGTTGTGTAAAATGCACATATATTTGTTACCCTTTGGGGTTGCTGTAGTTTGATGAAAGATGGGAATAGTTTTAGGAAAATACATGTTTTTCCCTTCTAACTTGGTTTTCTCTATGTATAAATGATAAAATAAGAATATATGTACACCGATATGTTTAAAACCCCTATGAAGAAGTGATCTGTATGCACAGATTCGCTGAAGTGTTTGGTGACAAGTAGGGAGGTGCCCTCGTTCTTCGGTTCTCTTTCCTTTTTTTCCCTCACACCATAGCAGAGAGGCAAGGACTCCCTAGCCCAGACCCAGTAATACACCACTTTTTACAATTCTATCTACTATTTCAGCAGGTTGTTCCTTAATTAAGTCTATTGTTTAATGAAAGGTGCATCAATACACAGAAATTCATATATTAGTTACCTTACTCATTAGTAACCCCTTAAGTTATAATTAGTAACCAGTTCGCATGTCACACTATAATTTTAAGAACATTAACCCCTTTGTTGCTGAGGGTTCTCTCACCCATGTGCTGAGGCCATATTCTGATGTTAGCGCTCGTCACACTTCAACATCAATATCACTGATTTTTTTCTTTTCTGCGGTATGCATACAAATTATACCTTTTTTCAGAAGTAACTTACGATCAGTCTTTTTACTCATTGTATGGTGCAGCCATTATAAGTGTCCCCATGAGGTCTTGTATTCTGTCTCTTAGGGCCTGATACAGAGGGGCACTCAGTTACTGCCGCGGCTGCGTCTTTTTCCGCAACTGCATCTTTATGCTTATGCCGCGACCTATTTTCAGCAACATCGAAGCTTGCACCAGTCCTGTGGCAGGTGCAATTTCTCGGCCTGAACATTTCAGCCTGCGCCAAAATTACGGCGTCTTTAGAAGCAGCTGTTGTCAGCGACATGCCTTGCGTCTGGCTAGCCACACCCCTGTTGCCTCGCAGGATCGCCTACAGAAAATCCATCTCTCTGCGTCAAAATGAATTCTGCACCTTAGAGTGGTAACCATTGGGAAGCATGCACAGTGCACCTCGGACACATGCACAGTCTGAAAACATCGGCCGCTATAGAACGATTATGGTTTTTTAGAGCCATTTTATAGAGGGATGTAGTTACCAGACCGGTGGTTGGCATGCCGCTGGTCTGAATCCCGACGGTGGAAGCCCGACACGGGACTGAAGATAGGCATTGAAATACCGACGCTTATCTTAATCCTCATACCGGAATACAGACAAAACGCCAGCCCGAACGAGGTAAGCCGGGGGCGTCTTAGCTGTTAGCTGCGGGGGGGAGTGTTAGGTTTAGATAGCATAGGGGGGGAGGGTTAGGGTTAGGCACCACTAGGGGGGTTACGGTTAGGCACTAAGGGGGGAGGGTTAGGTTTAGGCACGAAGGGGGGACTTGGGTTTAGGCACTAACAGGGAGGGTTAGGGAGTGGGGTGGAGGAGGGTTAGGGTTTGGCTACAAGAAGAGAGGGTTAGGGTTACCGGGAGAAGGAGGGAGGGTAAGTATACTTACCCGACCCCTGTCGAGATACCAACCATCGGGATGCCACTGTCGGTATTTTGACAGGAGGCATCACGACAAGCGGCATTACATACCAATTCCCTTAGAGATGCCCACTATTCATTTCTTTAATAACATTTAATTAAATAGCGTCAGCATGTTCTATGGTACTTCACTAATAGGTTATAACAATATCAGGCAGATGAAGGGATAAAGGATCATACACTTACGTGGGTCACCCTGTGGGAGCTCCGACATGTTCCTGCTAGAGATTAAAGTGAGGAATTCCTGAGCCACTGTGATCCAGAGAAGAACTGTGCAAGCGGAAGATGAATATTATCACATGGAAGGAACTTGGAGATTTCAAATATAAATTACTCTCTTGAGTAAAACAAGCTTGTTCTGTCCTTCATTTACCCTAGGTCAGATGGCGGGGGATCTGGGGCTGACACAAGCCTGCTGGGGGGACAAGAGGATGGGGGTATTGGGGCTGGGTTCAGAGCAGGGTTAGCCAAATACTGGACAAATTAAGCAGGACAAACAGACAGCTCACCTCTCAGTGAACTCTTCACCCAGCTAACCTGCACTTCACCCTGCACAGGTGGAGTGCAACCGATGCACAGCTCCCCGCTGCCCAGTATTTCCAGCGTCCACACGGAATGCATTTTCCCCTGGGAGAGAAGCTTGCACGGCCTCATTAACTATTCTCTCTCCCTGATAATTCCTGGAAACAGCTTGAAATATCTTCTGTACACTGGAATTTTAATGCTAGAATAAAATGCAAATGTCCCACCCAGAGACATTCTTCCTCTCTCAGCGTTTGCTTGGTAGAGAGCTAGCGGCAGCACAGGCGGCTGGGTACAGCATCTGTGTATAGTGAGTTGGTTGCACATAATGGGCCTGATTTAGAGGTGCACAGTCACCGCCATGGCGGCAATAATTTGCAAATGTTAGTTTCATTGGGATGTAGTTATATCCCGGTGGTCGGGATTCCGGCGCTGAAAATGCCGGCGCTGGAATCTCGACACCAGTCAACATCCCGGCGCAAGCCTCCCGACGGTAAGTATTGGGGTTAGGGGGAGGGTTTGACACTAGGGGGTAGGTTAGGGTTAGGCTGCGGAGGGTCGGGGGTTATGTTTAGGCTGCGGGTAGGGAGGGTTAAGGCTAGGGTTAGGAAACTTACCAACTGGCAGGGGCGTATCTATAATGGGTGCAGGGTGTGCGGGGAACACGGGCCCCTGGGTCCAGGGGGGCCCCGCACTGCACACCCTGCACCCATAGTATTACTTACCTCTCCGGAGTCCCATGTCGGCGCGGTGTGCGGCGCTGTAAAACGACTGGAAAATGGCTGTGGCGGACATTTTTCCTGTCATTTGTGTATGTGCAGTACAGGGAAAATGGCCGCGGCGGCAATTTTCCCGGTGACCTGTGCATACACTATAGACTTTGGGCACACTCTAGTGCCCAGAGTCTATAACTCCGGTGCTGGCCGCGCACAGCTCAGTGCGCTGCCAGCTGCCTTGTCGGAGACTGCACATGGGCCCCCTAACCTGTCGGGATTTTGACCGCCAGGATCCCGAGCACCTGTTTCATCCTTCCCCTTGTGTACTAGCTTGCACCAGAATATGCACATGCAAGCCCTGAGATGCCCACTTTTCATGCACGCTGCAACACCGCCGGTGCTTCTGAACAATTCACCATGGCGTGCACCATCGATACTTGCACCTGCCCTATGGATGGTGCAGCATTTCTATCTGAACATGGCCTCTGTGGCTACGGCTCTGTGCGTGAGAACGCAGCAGCTTTCACTGACCACCAACAGATTATTTTGTGTTCTCTTCAGGCCACCTCCCAGTGACCGCACAGGAACGCCCATGGTTTGTATACCAGCGGCCCCATACGCAGCAGCGCATTTGTGAGAACACACAGGTTAACGCATGCATCATAGGGGTTTCCAGATCATTTTGCACATACGCAGTAGCAAATAATTGCTCAACTACGTGAACATCGGCATTACTTGTAGTTAAAGGGAGTGTATAATCAGCTCTAGAAAACAATTGAAACATGATGGACAGTTTTAGAATAAATTAACAAATTTTAGTACTCTTACGTGTAGTTAGCGTACACCTCTGAAACCAGGCCCAATGATACAAAATGAGTATAGTGAACGGAACATGTTAAGGGCTTAGGGGCCTTTATCATCGGAATCAGTATAGTTGACCACCGGACGTGAGCCCAGTGGTACATATCCTGACGCCGGCAGCCCGATGGAGGAGATCCCGACAGCGGAGGTAAGTTTACTATTCCTAACCCTTCCCCTCCTAACCCTAACCCACCTTTAGGGGTGCCTAACCTTAACCTCCCCCCTTAGTGCCTAACCCTAACCTGCCACAGTTAGTGCCTAAACCTAACCCCCCCTCCCCACACCGTAAACCTAACCCTACCGGGGGGGGGCCTAACCCTAACCTCCCCCTTAGTGCCTAAACCTAAACCCCCCCTTATCCTAGCCTAACCCTAACCCTCCCCGAGGGGGTGCCTAACCCTAAGTCCCCCCAGGGGGTCACTATACCTAACCCCGCCATCCCTGACTAAGTTGATACTTACCCCCGGTTTTGGATGATCGGTCTGGCGACCTGTCGGAGTTCCAGCGTCGGGCGTCAGTATTTTCAACTCTTATGTTAGATCCCTTCCCGGGATTACACTGTCGGTATTGAGACCAGTGGCCATACGTCCGCCAGTCTCATAATTACATACCCTATTCATCAACACTAAAATATCGATAGAGGTAATTAGGTTTAGAACTCGCATGGAGGTCTACCTAATTACCGGAGGAATTAATTATTCCTCTTCTCCATAAGTATCGATTCCGAAAAGCTGTCATTTTTGCGATGACAGCTCTTCAGAAAATAGATAGTTATCCCTCTCTACTCTACCTTACCACAGCTGTAATCAGTGCTGCGCATGCGGTACCTTCACAAAAGCAGTGCATGCGCAGCACTGATTACAGCTGCGGTAACTCTATCCTCCCGCCCGGCTTGCTGAAGATTTTTATTTTTTTTTAACTTTATTGTTTTTTTTGTTTTTTTAACTTTACTGTGTTCTGCCGGGAGAACACAGAGCCGGAGCCGGAGGAGGGACGAGGGAGCGACGGATCAAGCCAGAGGAGGACCTGAAAGCAGGTAAGTGTAACCCGCTATACGCCACCTGAGAGTGGCGTATAGTAACACCATCAAATTCCGAAAATACTTAATTTTTCGGAATGTAATGAATAGCCTAATTCTACATTCCCATACTAATGTATGGGGAGTGTGGAAATTAGCGCAGGCGTACTTAACCAGGATATATCAGTGATATCTCCTGTGTTAAGTGTGTTAATGAATACTAAAATAACGGTAATTAAGGAAAATGTCCTTAAACCGTTATTTTAGTGTTGATGTATAGGCCCCTTAGGGGTCTATTTACTAAGCATGGCAGTTAGGAGCTGATTGGCTGGCCCCTTATCACTTTTCACTCTGTCTCCTAACACTGCTTAGTAAATAGACCCCTTAATCTCATATTTGACTTTATGCAGTTTGAAAGTCAATGGGACAGTCCCCAATCTGTTAGTGAAACTTAGAATTTGTAGTTCTTCTGTGTACATAGGGCCTGATTCAGAGCTGAACGCTCTGAATCAGGGACTTCCTACCTTTTTTTGGAGCGTCCTCATGGACGCTCGCATAGCTGTGGGTTACCACCCACAGCTATAGTGAGCATCCATGATGATGGTCGCGATGGTCTTGACCATCACGACCATCGGGCTTGCGACGGAGACCCTGAAGTAGGGTCTCGCTGCCGCAAGCCCTGGAGTGATTTTGGCTCTATCAGAGCCAAAATCACTCCCACTGACATCACTAGTAATGTCAGTGGGGCCGGCTTGAGACGGTAGGCGTTCCCATGGGAACGCCTCCGTCTGGCAGCCACGCCCCCGGCACGCCCACCAAAGGGGGCGTGCTGTCAATCAACATCGACAGCACGCCCCCTTTGGTGCGAGACCCGGAGCGATGGAGAGCCCGTCGCTCGCCGGGTCTCGCGCATGCGCACGACGTAGCTCCCTCCGTCGTGCGCATGCGCAGTGGGGGAACATCGACCCGCTTGCGGATCGCCGCGATAATTGTAGCGTGGGGGGGGGGCGACCGAGGGTTAAATATTGCTTGGTCGGGCATGCTGGATTGTCCAGCATGCCCGTCCGATGCGATATTTACCCGGTAACTGTCGGCCGCATCGGGCAGTGTATGCCCAGCCGCGGCCGACAGACAGACATTTCCTGTGCTCCTTCCTACGGAAGGAACAGGAAAATGTCTCCTCCCCCGGGGGTGGAGCGCAGATGTCAGGCTATACACTGTGAGATTTCTCTCACAGTGTATGCCGCGGACATCTGCGGCTGGCAGCCGGCCAGATAAAATGTCTGTTGGTCTGACAGACATTTTATCTTGCCGTGTATGCCCAGCATAAGATGTCACTTTATGGGGAAACACCATGTAAGGTGTTGAAGTGCACCACACCACCCTTGTGGAGGGGAAGGAATGGGGGTTTCCTTTGTAAAAAAGCCAGAGATAAAGGGTAGGATCATTAGGGCCTAGCGACTGTTCCCAGGCCACACCCAGATATACCCAGATATGCCCTCAAATGGGCATAAACAAACCCACGAATTGTGATATCCTGCCAGTGCCCGTTTTAATTGTAGTAGACAGGTGCAAACCTGTGGGGTGGAATTATGAAATGCTATTAGGGGGTAAATTTACTAAAGTGAGAGTTTTTAGAAGTGAGTTTTGAAGTGATGTTGCCCATAGCAACTAATCAGATTCTACTTAACATTAAACTAGCACCTTCTAGAAGATAATAGCTAGAATCTGATTGGTTGCTTGCTATGGGCATCATCACTACTAAAACTCACTTCTAAAAACTCTCAATTTAGTAAATTTACCCCTAGGTATGCTGGTGTGATATATAAATAAGAGTTAATGGGTCGGGTATAATTTGTCGACATGGGCATAATGTCAACATGCTTGGAATGTCAACACCGGTGATCAGCTGTAGGTGAGTTCTGGCTGATACTACGGCAGTTCCGCGGTGAGTAACGCTAACCCCTAATCCTAACCTCACCTCCTTCATCCTAACCCTAACCTCCCCACCCGCAGCCTCTCTCTAACCTACGGTCCTGCAGCCTAACCATAATCTTCCCTCTCACAGCTTAACCCTAACCGCCCCTCCCGCAGCCTATCTCTAACCTCCGGTACTGCAGCCTAACCCTAACCTCACCTCCCACAGCCTATCTCTAACCGCTGGTCCTGCAGCTTAACCCTATCCTCCCCTCCTGAAGCCTCTCTCTAACCTCAGGTCCTGCAGCCTAACCCTAACCTCCCCTCCCGCTGCCTATCTCTAACCTCCGGTCCTGCAGCCTAACCCTAACCTCCCCTCCCGCTGCCTATCTCTAACCTCCGGTCCTGCAGCCTAACCCTAACCTGCCCTCCCGCTGCCTATCTCTAACCTCCGGTCCTGCAGCCTAACCCCAACTTCCCCTCCTGCAGCCTATCTCTAACCTCCCCTCCCTTTGCCTATCTTATCCTGCAGCGTAACCCAAACCTTCCTTATCCAGCCTATCTCTAACCTCTGGTCCTGCAGCCTATCTCTAACCTCTCCTCCCGTAGCCTATCTCTAACCTCCAGTCCTGCAGCCTAACCCTAACCTTCCTTCTGCAGCCTATCTCTAACCTCCGGTCCTGCAGCTCAACCCTAACCTTCCCTCCAGCAGCCTATCTCTAATATCCGGTCCTCCAGCCTAACCCTAACCTCAACCCCCCTACAGCATATCTCTAACCCCTGGTCCTGCAGCCTAACCCTATCCTCCCCTCCCAAAGCCTCTCTCTAACCTTCAGTCCTGCAGCCTAACCCTAACCTCCCCTCCCGCAGCCTATCTCTAACCTACACTCCCGTAGCCTATTTGTAACCTCCAGTTCTGCAGCCTAACCCTAACCTTCCTTCTGCAGCCTATCTCTAACCTCCGGTCCTGCAGCTTAACCCTAACCTTCCCTCCAGCAGCCTATCTCTAACCTGCGGTCCTGCAGCTTAACCCTAACCTTCCCTCCAGCAGCCTATCTCTAACCTCCGGTTCTGGAGCCTATCCTCCCCTCCCGCAGCCTCTCTCTAACCTCAGGTCCTGCAGCCTAAACCTAACCTCCCCTCCCGCAGCCTCTCTCTAACCTCAGGTCCTGCAGCCTAAACCTAACCTCCCCACCCGCAGCCTATTTCTAGCCTTCAGTCCTGCAGCCTAACCCTATCCTCCCCTCCCACAGCCTCTCTCTAGCCTAACCCTATGCTCCCCTTTCGCAACCTCTATCTAACCTCTGGTCCTGCAGCCTAACCCTATCTTCCCGTCCAACAGCCTTTCTCTAACTTCCCGTCCTGCAGCCTAACCCTATCCTCCCCACCCACAGCCTCTCCCTAACCTTCGGTCCTGCAGCCCAACCCTAACTGTCTGCATTCTTAGAATGTCGACATTATGAATATGTCGACATTCAGCAGATTGTGCCGTGTTCCATGTGGTCATTTCAATAATGTTGACATGATAACTGTCAACATTATGATTGTCGGCACTATAAGTGTTGACCTGATAACTGAATCCTGTGTTAGTATCCTTTAAATCTGTTTTGTGGGTCCCCTAATTGTCAGGTATACTATACATCCTATTAAAAAATACCACATTTGTGGTTCAAAAACAATGTTTTATTGACATTTTGGAACCCAGAAAAGATGCACAGTAATAACACATCAAGTCCTGGTTGAATAATGGCTGAGCAACACAGTTTAATATATACTGTACTGTGCGCAATCTTCATCTTAAGTTGAATATAGTAGAATAGTAATAATTATGATAAAAATATTATTGTAGTACCACCATTGTTCTTCCCATCTTTCCAGGCAAGGCTGCAGTGTCCAACTACTGTTCAGTGCTAGCCGCCAGTGGCGTAACTAGGGCAGGGCGAGCGGGGTTCGTGCCCTGGGCGCCGTTGGACCGGTGGTGCGGGGGGGGCGCCGCCGGCCACGGTACCGGCCCGCCCGCCCTAGATAGCCAGTGTAGCGCCGACCGCAATGAGTGCGGTCAGCGCTACACATTTGCACAGGACCGGTGCTAGGCTTCCAGCGCCGGTCCTGTGCTGCACGCCTGAGCCCGTTCCCTCCCCCTGAGTGCTTGCCCAATAGCGCCAGGAGGCGGGCTCAGGCTGTGCATAACACAGCGCTGGCGGCGATGCGTGTGTTAAACAGCAGCCAATGAGAGTCAGATAGACTCTCATTGACTGCTGCAGCACCCACTGCAAGAGCCGGACTTCCGTCCGGCTCCTGCAGTGGGTAATGGGACTGACGTCATGACGTCATGACGTCAGTCCCATAATGCTGAGCGCGCCAGCCCGGGCGGACTGGAGGGCGGGAGCGGCATCGCGGACAGGAGCAGGAGCAGCGTGGAATCAGGTAAGTATATTTTTATTAGGGGTGTGCACCGGCCACTTTTCGTGTTTTGTGTTTTTGTTTTGGATCTGGATCTTTCTTCGTGTTTTGGATCTGGATTGGTTTTGCCAAAACCACCCTTCCGTGTTTTGAGTTCTGGGTTTTGTGTTTTGGATCTGTATTTTTTTTAAAAAAAAGCATAAAAACAGCTAAAATCACAGAATTTGTAGGTTTTTCTGCTCCTATGCTATTATTAACCTCAATAACCTTAATTTCCACTCATTTCCAGTCTATTCTGAACACCTCACACCTCACAATAGTGTTTTTATGTCCAAAAGGTTGCACCGAGGTAGCTGGATGACTATGCTAAGCGACACGAGTGGGCGGCACAAACACGTGACCCATCTAGGCATGAAACTGCAGTGGCAGATAAGATGGCAGTTTGAAAAACTAGGCCCCAAACTGTACATAATGCAAAGAAAAAAAAGAGGTGCAAGATGGAATTGTCCTTGGGCCCTCCCACCCACCCTTATGTTGTATAAACAGGACATGCACACTTTAACAAACCAATCATTTCAGCGCCAGGGTCTGCCACACAACTGTGGCTGAAATGATTGGTTCGTTTGGGCCCCCACAAAACAAGCTGGCAATTAATCTGTCCCTGCACAAACTGGCTCTACGGAGGCAAGATGTCATCCTCATCCTCCTCATCCACCGATTCCTCACCCTCTTCAGTGTGTACATCCTCATCCTCACAGAGTATTAATTAGTCCCCGCTGGAATCCACAACCACAGGTCCCTCTGTACGTTCTAGAGGCTGGTCTCCCTGGAAGAGTTGATAATTCATTTTATGAACATCATCTTCTCCACATTTTGTGGAAGCAACCTCCAGCGCCTTTCGCTGACAAGGTTCCCGGCTGCACTAAACACTCTTTCGAAGTACACACTGGAGGGGGGGCAACTCAGGTAAAATAGAGCCAGTTTGTACAGGGACCTCCAAATTGCTTCTTTTTCCTGCCAGTACAGGTACGGACTGTCTGACATGCCTACTTGGATGCTGTCACCGATGTAATCCTTTAACAGACAGACGCACGCTTGTCGCTGCTGCTTTGAGGATGCAAGTGCGGCTACAGCCCACACAATTCACAAAGACAGAAAAAAAAGAAGAATATTTTTATTGTTTGTGGAGCGCACTTTGAGGGTTACACCACCCTTTAACAGACAGATGCACGCTTGTCGCTGCTGCTTTGAGGATGCAAGTGCGGCTACAGCCCACACAATTCACAAAGACAGAGAAAAGAAGAAGAATATTTTTATTGTTTGTGTAGCACACTTTGAGGGTGTCACCACCCTTTAACAGACAGACGCACGCTTGTCGCTGCTGCTTTGAGGATGCAAGTGCGGCTACAGCCCACACAATTCACAAAGACAGAAAAAAGAAGAAGAATATTTTTATTGTTTGTGTAGCACACTTTGAGGGTGTCACCACCCTCTAACAGACAGACGCACGCTTGTCGCTGCTGCTTTGAGGAAGCAAGTGCGGCTACATCGCACACAAGTCACAAACACATAAAAAAAATAGTTTTTTATTTTTTGGAGCACTTTGAGAGTTACACCACCCTTTAACAGACAGACGCACGCTTGTCGCTGCTGCTTTGAGGATGCAAGTGCGGCTACAGCCCACACAATTCACAAAGACAGAAAAAAAAAGAACAATATTTTTATTGTTTGTGTAGAACACTTTGAGGGTGTCACCACCCTTTAACAGACAGACGCACGCTTGTCGCTGCTGCTTTGAGGACAGTATCATATGCAGTGACAGTAGACTTGTCAGAAATTGTTGGCACGTCCTTCAGTCCGGACCAGATGTCCAAACCAGCCCTTGACTTATGACACAGGCGCACGCTTGGCGCTGCTACTATGTTGATGCACGTGCGGCTACATCGCACCCAAGTCACAAACACATTAAAAAAATAGTTTTTTATTTTTTGGAGCACTTTGAGGGTTACACCACCCTTTAACAGACAGACGCACGCTTGTCGCTGCTGCTTTGAGGATGCAAGTGCGGCTACAGCCCACACAATTCACAAAGACAGAAAAAAGAAGAATATTTTTATTGTTTGTGTAGCACACTTTGAGGGTGTCACCACCCTTTAACAGACAGACGCACGCTTGTCGCTGCTGCTTTGAGGATGCAAGTGCGGCTACAGCCCACACAATTCACAAAGACAGAAAAAAGAAGAAGAATATTTTTATTGTTTGTGTAGCACACTTTGAGGGTGTCACCACCCTTTAACAGACAGACGCACGCTTGTCGCTGCTGCTTTGAGGATGCAAGTGCGGCTACATCGCACACAAGTCACAAACATTAAAAAAATAGTTTTTTATTTTTTGGAGCACTTTGAGAGTTACACCACCCTTTAACAGACAGACGCACGCTTGTCGCTGCTGCTTTGAGGATGCAAGTGCGGCTACAGCCCACACAATTCACAAAGACAGAAAAAATAAGAATATTTTTATTGTTTGTGTAGCACACTTTGAGGGTGTCACCACCCTTTAACAGACAGACGCACGCTTGTCGCTGCTGCTTTGAGGATGCAAGTGCGGCTACAGCCCACACAATTCACAAAGACAGAAAAAAAAAGAACAATATTTTTATTGTTTGTGTAGCACACTTTGAGGGTGTCACCACCCTTTAACAGACAGACGCACGCTTGTCGTTGCTGCTTTAAGGATGCAGGTGCGGCTACAGCCCACACATTTCACAAAGACCGAAAAAAAAGAACAATATTTTTATTGTTTGTGGAGCACACTTTGAGGGTGTCACCACCCTTTAACAGACAGACGCACGCTTGTCGCTGCTGCTTTGAGGATGCAGGTGGAATCTAGACGGGATTTGGAACCGGGGACACACTACCTCCATCAATTGTCTAAATCCCACTGCACTAATGGCGGATACCGTCTAACACCAACATAGCAGTCAAGGCCTCAGTTATACGTTTTGCTTCAGGATGACTGCTGTCGTACTTCATCCTCATCGCTAGGGACTGTTGGAGGGTCAATTGTTTAGTAAAAGTAGTGATGTTCCTACTTCCTCTCTGGGATGATGAACAACTCCCAGCAGCAGCAACAGCACTAGGAGGAAGTGGTTCTTGATCTTTCCCTATTTTATTTTTATCGGAGAAAGTTTGGTCCTCCATTTATGTTATATTGATATATACGTGCGGCTAAAGCGCACACAAACACAGAAATTTTTTTTTATTTTTGCTGGAGAGTAGTGCACTTTGTGGGTTACACCACCCTTTAAGAAATGAGCCAGCCGGCTCTTTACTTATGGGACACAGGCGCACGCTTGGCGCTGCTCCTTTGTTGATGCACGTGCAGCCACAGTGCACACAAGTCTCAAACACAGAAAATAATTTTTTGGGGGGTTTGGACTGGAGTGTACTTTGGGGGTTACAGCACCCTTTAATGGTCAAGCCAGCCGGCCCTTTACTTATGACACAGGCGCACGCTTAGCACTACTTTGTTGATGCATGTGCGGCTACTGCGCACACAATTCACAAACACAGAAAATATATATTTTTTTGGTTTGGACTGGAGTGTACTTTGGGGGTTACAGCACCCTTTAACGGTCAAGCCAGCCGGCCCTTTACTTATGACACAGGCGCACGCTTGGCACTACTTTGTTGATGCACGTGCGGCTACTGCGCACACAATTCACAAACACAGAAAATATATACTTTTTTGGTTTGGAGTGTACTTTGGGGGTTACAGCACCCTTTAACGGTCAAGCCAGCCGGCCCTTTACTTATGACACAGGCGCACGATTGGCACTACTTTGTTGATACACGTGCGGCTACTGCGCACACAATTCACAAACACACAAAAAATATTATTTTTTTAGCACTTGGGGGGAGCACCCCTGATGGACAGAGCACCCCCTGGACAACACTACAGCACCCCTTTAGGACTGGGACACTGCACAGGACTTTGGAGTGGACACAGCCCCTATGGAGAACTGACTGCACAACACAGTCCAGCCAGCCCCTATGGACTTTGAAGTAGTGGACACAGCCCCTATTAACAACAGCAGCACAGCACAACACAGCCAGCCCCTATGGACTTTGAAGTAGTGGACAACAGCAGCACAGCGCAGCACAGCACAGCACAACACTACTCTGCACTACACTACACTACACAGCCCAGCCAGCCCTAACTCCCACCCTCCCTCTTCACTGTCCACAGCCAAGTGAGAAAATGGCGCAGACGCGGGTACCTTATATAAGATCCAAAACCCGCGAGACTCGGAAGGCGGGATGATGACGTTTTGCCTCGATTTCAGATCCGAGTCAGGCGGGAAAAGTCGAGCCTGACTCGGATCTGCCTCGGATCGGGGGGGTTCGGATTTCAGAAATCCAAACCCGCTCACCCCTAATTTTTATATATATTTATTTATTTTTAAACCTATCTGCACAACGGGGGAGGGGTTGGCTACTACTGGGGGGGACATCTACTGGGGGTGCCATTGGGAGGACCTCTACTGGGGGGGGCAACTACTTGGGGGGGGAGACTACCACTGGGGGCATTCTAAAAGGGGCCTAGTATTACTAGAGGCACTGCACTCGGGGGACCACTACTGGGGGCAATAATAGGAAGGGCCACTACAGGGACCACTGGATGGGGGGGTCACTACTGGGAGCCTGCATCAGGGGGACCACTACTGGGGGCACTGCATGGGAGGGGGGGACACTACTGCTGGGGGCACTATATAAGGGGCTTACTGCTAGGGGCACTGCGGGGACCACTACAGGGGGCACTAGATAGGGAGGATCACTACAGGGTGCCTGCATAAGGAGACCACTACTGGGAAAACTGCATGGGGGGGACTACTGCTGGGGGCACTATATAAAAGGGCACTGCATAAGGGGATACCGCTACTGGGCGCACTGCATTGTGGGGACTGCTACTGGGGGCACTGCATAAGGGGGAACACTACGTGGGGCACTGCATTTGGAGGGGCCACTACTGGGGGTACTGAGTAAGGGGAACTAATTGGGGGCTGTATAAGAGGGACCACTACTGGGGATACTGTATAAGGGGCACTACTATGGGCCTGCATGAGAGGGACCACAACTGCATACTGGGGGTACTGTATAAGGGGTACTACTGGGGTTAAGGTGCATATGGATAGGAATGTTCAGTTTGAAAATAAAGGGGTGTGTCATGTTGACACGCCCCATTTTTAAGTGACCACGCCCATTTTTTGCTGTGCGCACCTTCGGCGTGCGCACATGGGGGGGAGGGGGGCTCCCTTTTCAAATTTGCCCTGGGCTCCAAATACCCTAGTTACGCCACTGCTAGCCGCACTTGAGAAAATATTCACATTCGCCACATGGCCAAAAAAAAAATGCTATAAATGTAAAAATTTTTACTTATAATTGTTACTAGCTGTTGCCCGCATCTTCACCCAAAATTAAAACGCTTGTGCCAACATTTTTTTTAATTTGAGGTGTCATAATTGTATTGCCTTGCGTAGGGCCCTGTGGCAGGAGTGGCCCACATGACCAGCAGCTCTATAAAGACTGATGGCAGCAGCGCCTTCACCCACCACTCACATCAATGTCACAGTGTACCCTGTGCACAGACTGCTATGTAGCCTATCCTATTCACCCACCACTCACACCAATGACACTGTGTGCTCTGTGCACAGACTGCTATGTAGCCTATCTTATTCACCCACCACTCACACCAATGTCAATGTGTGTCCTATTCACCCACCACTCCCACCAATGTCACTGTGTGTCCTATTCACCCACCACTCACACCAATGTCACTGTGTGCCCTGTGCACAGACTGCTATGTAACCTATCCTATTCACCCACCACTCACACCAATGTCACTGTGTACAGTGCACATACTGCTATGTAACCTATCCTATTCACCCACCACTCACACCAATGTCACTGTGTGCCCTGTGCACAGACTGCTATGTAGCCTATCCTATTCACCCACCTCTCACACCAATGTCACTGTGTGTCCTGTGCACAGACTGCTATGTAACCTATCCTATTCACCCACCACTCACACCAATGTCACTGTGTCCTGTGCACATACTGCTATGTAACCTATCCTATTCACCCACCACTCACACCAATGTCACTGTGTCCTGTGCACATACTGCTATGTAACTTATCCTATTCACCCACCACTCACACCAATGTCACTGTGTGCCCTGTGCACATACTGCTATGTAGCCTGTCCTATTCACCCACCACTCACACCAATGTCACTGTGTGTCCTTTGCACAGACTGCTATATAGCCTATCTTATTCACCCACCACTCCCACCAATGTCACTGTGTATCCTATTCACCCACCACTCCCACCAATGTCACTGTGTGTCCTATTCACCCACCACTCACACCAATGTCACTGTGTGTCCTGTGCACAGACTGCTATGTAGCCTATCCTATTCACCCACCACTAACACCAATGTCAATGTGTGCCCTGTGCACCGACTGCTATGTAGCCTATCCTATTCACCTACCACTCACACCAATGTCACTGTGTGCCCCGTGCACAGACTGCTATGTAGGCTATCCTATTCACCCATCACTCACACCAATGTCACTGTGTGCCCTGTGCACATACTGCTATGTAACCTATCCTATTCACCCACCATTCACACCAATGTCACTGTGTGCCCTGTGCACAGACTGCTATGTAGCCTATCCTATTCACCCACCACTCCCACCAATGTCACTGTGTATCCTATTCACCCACCATGTAGACTGTCCTAGTCGCCCACCACACCAATGTCACTGTGTGCCCTGTGCACAGACTGAGGCATTTAGTTCTGCGCTGCCTTGAGGGTAATATAAGATTCAGAGCTAGACATGTCCCAGGAACGTACAATGAGATTGCTGATGCGTTGTCCCGCTTTCAATTTGCGCGCTTTAGAGCACTTGTCCCGTCGGCTTCTGACGTTGGTTTGGTGTGCCCCTCATTTGTGTGGCAGATCATCAGACCGGTTTAGAAGGTTTGGTGTTACAATCGCTTGCCCCAGCAACTTTCAAGGCTTACTCGTCGGCTTGGCGTGATTGGTGCGCACATGGTTCACTACCTGAGAAGGAGGGTAAGTCATCAGATGAGTTGATTTCTTCCTTTGTTTGGGAGAGATATCAACAGGGTAGGTCCAGGGCTTCCATGGGATCTGCGCTTGCCGATATTTCTTTTTTTTGCAAGTTAAGGGGTTTGCACGACCATACTAGGTCTTTTGTTTTAGTGAAGGCTATGAAGGGTTGGGCTAGGCTGGTACCCGCTCGGTCGGATACCCGTCGACCAGTAGATTTGCAGTTGTTGGAGGGTTTGTTATCAGTTTTGGAGAAGATAGCTTCCGTTTATTTTGAGGTTGCTTTGTTTAGACTTGCTTTTACAGCTGCATTTTTTGGCGCATTTAGGGTCAGTGAGTTGGTGGCTTCCAGGAAAACTTCTAATTCCTCGGGAATCTTGTTAAGTGACATCGTTTTTAGGGATTCGGCTGTGCTTTGCAAGCTTCGATTCTCTAAAACCGATCAAACCGGCAGAGGCAAGTGGGTTGCTTTAAAACAGCAGACAGGCAAGAGCGTTTGTCCAATCCAATTAGCGTCAAGTTATATGGAGATACGTCCTTCTGGAGGAAATCAATGGTTGGTGCATGCTGACAAATCACCTCTCACTAAGTACCAATTTGCTGCCGTATTTAAGAAAGGCTTAGTAGAATTAGGGGTGGATCCGTCAGAGTATGGTACTCATTCATTTTGCATTGGTGCTGCTACTTGCGCTGCTCTATCAGGGACTTCTGCAGAATCTATTCAGCAGGTAGGGCGCTGGAAGTCGGCTGCTTTCAAAAAATATGTGCGATGCGACAAGATATAGTTGCGCGCCTTGTGTTAGAGTATTAGATGCGCTCCTTGCGTCAACCCGAAAGCGTCGCTTACCCGCCAGTTGTTCAGTGATTAGCGTTGAGCAATTGGGGGTGTGAAGGGATTTTTAAATTTTTCCTCCCGTTAGCCATGATCTGGCCCAATTTGGTTCACGGGTAGGTTTTTTGGGTTTTCTTCTTCACTCGGGTTACAGTTTTCCCTACATTGGCATCCCTGCTAGATTAGTTGCTATGTGTTTGTAAGGTTGTGTTTTGTTTAAAGTTGTTAAGTTGTGGGTATGGTGCGGTTCTCATGGTTAGGGTTTTCTTTTTTCACAGAATTGGCAAAAGAAGACGGGACAGTTTGGCTTGTGGGCCATTCTTATGTATTCTGGGCCGAAAAGCATGTTTTGTTGCAAGGCCAGAACTTGTGGCCTAGTAGTGTCAGTGTCCGCTGGATTGGCGTGAGAGGTTTGCGTGTGGAGGCGGTGTTGGCATTGCTGATGTTTTCAGTGGCGAAATGGGGAATTCCAAAATTCTTGGTCTTACACGTTGGAGGGAATGACTTGGGTCAATTGAAAGGGGTTGAGCTGATTGTGAGACTGCGTGGAGTATTGGATGAGATTCACGTACGTTGGCTGTCTGTGCGGATTGTATGGTCGGACATGATGCCTCGGTTGCAATGGAGAGGGGTGCGTAAGCATGGGGCGCTAGAGAGGACTCGGAAGAAAGTGAATGTGGCAGTTACTAGGCATGTTGAGTCTTTGGATGGTGTGGCGATTAGGCATGTTTTTCTTGTGGGGGAGCTTGGGAAGTTTTTCCGGAATGATGGTGTGCATCTGAATGGGTTGGGTACAGCTTTATTTGTGAAAGACTTGTTCTCGTTTTTGGGCTAGTTTTGTTTTGGGTGGCGGGCCAGTTTTTTTTAGGGCCTGGCTTTGGCGGGAGTACGCTGCAGCTCAGTGGTTTTAAGTGGCGTAAGACAACTTTGTGGGGGCACTGACCCTCGTTGCCCCTGGCGAATTTGTCCTGCTCCGCACGGGAGGACCCGGGTGCTGGCTGTACGGTAGCACCTTGGATTGGCCCTAGAGGGAAGTGAGACTCTCACATCGTTAGTGCGTCTAGAGGGGGGACTTTTAAGTAGTCCTCCGAGTTTTGTTCAGCGTGAAAGCTAGAACTGAGCTTGCAGCGTCTCTTAGCCACCCTGGTTAGGTTGATTGTTTAATTGATAAATAAAAAGCTGTGACCTTTTTTAGCCAAGCTCTGGTGTCCGTGTCTTTATTTATTTATATATAGTAGTTAAGTAAGTTAAGAAGGTGTTAAAGTTTATTTGAAGCAGTAAACCAATGTAGATCTTATAAACTATAATAATGTCAGTCGGCAATGCCCCAAATTGTGCCAAATGTAAAGGAAAGAGGTGCAAGATGGAATTGTCCCTCCCACCCACTCTTATGTGGGATATTACAAAGGACATGCACAGTTTAATAAACCAAGCACTTTAGCCACTAGGACTGACACTTTCGTGGCTGAACTCCTTGGTTTGTTTGGGCCCCCACAAAACATTTTTTGGAAGGACTACATTCAGTTATTAAGGAGGAGGTTGATGGTGGAGATTGTAGGGGCTGGTTCAAACTGCTGGTAGCTGATACCGGACTGCTTGTTATTAATTTACTAATTATAATTTTGTTAAACAAATTGCATGAACTCACTGCAAATGACATAACAGAGAGGAGGTGCCTAGATGGTTAACATCCCTTCCTCTGCTAACTTTGGCTTTACAAATGGAACAGATGCCTTCACAACTGTTGTCAGAATTTAGATTAAAATAATTCCACACCCAAGACGTTGCTTTTCTGGCTTTCTTTTCATCATTAGCAAGAACTGCTGCCACTGGTGGCTGATTTACACAAACCACATCCTTATCATCAACATCCACATTAGCGTCAGATAGGACACAAATTTCCCCCTCATCCTCCTTTTGCACTTCCTCCACACTGTCATCCTCATTTTTTATTATTTCACCATCTAATACTAGCACAGCCGACATGGCCTCAGTGATCCGCTGTGAAACTCGGTGACAGCTGTTATACTTACTTCCTCTATCAAAGGACTGTTTAATAGTCAATTGTTTTTTTAAATTACTTCCGATCACGAATGAGGATGTTGATGATGATGCAGGTGTTGGTGTTGGAGATTGAAGGTGCTTGGATCCCACAGAGAGGGAGCAGGTAGGTGACACTGGAAATGTTACGTTTTGAGTTTTGGAACTTGGCGACATACACTTTGATATTTGATGAATGCGCTCCAAGTGACGTAACAAGGAGGAGGTTCCCAGGTGGTTTAGGTCCCTCCCTGCAATGGTTACATATGGCTCGGCAACTGTTGTCCGGATTGGGGTGGAAATCACGTGAGAAGTGGATTTTTTTGTCTTTTGCCGCGGCATGACAACAATGGGCTTTGGCTTTTTCAATCCATGGGCAACAGCTGTTGTCTTACTTACACAAAGGACATCCTCGGCATCAATATCCTCATCACCAACATCTTCATCATCAACATCCTCATCATCCTTAGCACCTTCAACTACCAAAATATCCTCCACCTCCATGTGCAATTCCACAGAAGCATCCTCACTGACTACATCTGCAAGATGTTGACTGCTCTTCCCCACATTTACAGAGGGCACACAAATGTTGGAACTTGGAGGATCCTCCAGTATACTAGTATTTAGGTCTGGCTCACACATGGCAACCGCGGACACACTTGGGGGATGTGATTTGGATTTCTCAGGGCACACAGTTGTTTTTTTCCGAAGGGCTATCAGAATCAGAACAAGCAGTCTTCATAAAGAAAGGCCAAGGTCTTATCCTTTCCTTGCCACTTTGTGTAGTAAATGGTATAATGCCATTTTTTTGTATATCTAAAGGCAAATTTCCTTCAAATTTTTTTTCTTAACTTCAGTAAAAGTAGCTTTACCATATTGATGGGGTGACTTGAGCCCTGGGGCATGGGCCTTCATAGAGGATGAGAAAGTTGATGGCCTTGCACTGCTGGCGGCAGCTACAACATATGGTTATTGGCCTTGCTCTTCTGTCATGTGATAGCCCTCCATATTTTCTGCGGTCTTGAAGCAGTGTCACAAGCACCAATAGTGTAGCCAAGGTGCGGCTACAAAATTCACACACTTATAGTCGTGCGCACACAGAAAAAAAATTGACAAAAAAATACATTATGGTCTTTTTTTTTCTTCTTTGCCGGTCCACAACTTGGGCCCAGAGCACAGATTGCTGACGACTGGAGTCGGGCAGCACTAGGTTGCGTTGCCGACTTGCACAGACACACAGACAATTATTTGAAAAAAAAGACAATATGTTTTTATTTTTTTTCCAGCTCCAGAATTTGGGTGCAGAGCACAGATTGAGGACTACTGGAGTGGGGCAGCACTAGCAGGGGCTGGCTGGAAACTTTTAGCCTGGGGGGCAAATGCATGCAGGTGGCCCTGGCAGAGGAGTAGCGTGTAGCTAGGGTGTCCGAAGAATATGCATGCTACGGCGCCCCCCCCCAAGTGTTCCAGGGAGGAGGCAGGTCCATATGGGATTAATGTTAGGTAAAAATAAAGATTAGGGCAGCCCCCTGTCGTAGTGCCCATATGCAGTGCCCCCCTGTGCCATAGGAGAGAACACCCTTATGCAGGCCTCCAGTAATACCCCCAGTAGTAGTCCCCCCCTTGTAGTGCCCCCAGTAGTAGTAGTCCCCCCCCCTTTGTAGTGCCCCCAGTAGTAGTAGTCCCCCCCTTTGCAATGCCCCCAGGAGTAGTAGTCCCCCCCTTTGTAGTGCCCCCAGTAGTAGTCCCCCCCTTTGCAGTGCCCCCAGGAGTAGTAGTCCCCCCCTTTGTAGTGCCCCCATTAGTAGTAGTCCCCCCCTTGTAGTGCCCCCAGTAGTAGTCCCCCCCTTGTAGTGTCCCCAGTAGTAGTAGTCCCCCCCTTGTAGTGTCCCCAGTAGTAGTAGTCCCCCACCCCCCTTGTAGTGCCCCCAGTAGTAGTAGTAGTAGTCCCCTTATAGTGCCCCCAGTAGTAGTAGTCCCCTCCCCCTTGTAGTGCCTCCAGTAGTAGTAGTCCCCCCCTTGTAGTGTCCCCAGTAGTAGTAGTCCCCCACCCCCCTTGTAGTGCCCCCAGTAGTAGTAGTAGTCCCCTTATAGTGCCCCCAGTAGTAGTAGTCCCCTCCCCCTTGTAGTGCCCCCAGTAGTAGTCCCCACTTGTAGTGCCACCAGTAGTAGTAGACCCCCCCTTGTAGTGCCCCCAGTAGTTGTAGTCCCCCACCCCCCTTGTAATGCCCCCAGTAGTAGTAGTCCCCCCCTTTGTAGTGCCCCCAGTAGTTGTAGTCCCCCAACCCCCTTGTAATGCCCCCAGTAGTAGTAGTCCCCCCCTTTGTAGTGCCCCCAGTAGACACACACAATATAAAAAACAAAATAAAAAAAAACCACTTACCTGAATCCCCGCTCCCGCCATCTGCTCCTCCGTCTGTCCTCCCGGCCGGGCCGCTCTGCATTGTGGGAGAGACGTCATATGACATCATGACGTCTCTCCCATTGCCCACTGCAGGAGCCGGAAGATGGAGCGGCTCCCACAGTGGGCGCAGCAGCAGCTAATGAGAGTCTGACAGACTCTCATTGGCTGCTGCTTACAACAAACACACAGCTGCCGGAGCCGGCGGCTGTGTGTTTGTCAGTGTAGCGCTGACCGAACACCGTCCGGTCAGCGCTACACACGCGGTGAGTCTGTGTCCCACATGACGCTGCGGCCCGGGGGGCACATGGCACCCTGCCCCCCGGCCCAGCCCGCCACTGAGCACTAGGTTGCGTTACCGACTTGCTAGATCTTGTGCGGCTAAGCCTAACATGCACAGACACACATACAATTATTTGAAAAAAAAAGACAATGGGCCAAATGTAATAGGGTGAGAGTTTAGAAAAGTGAGAGTTTCTAACATTTTTTAAACTTTGCCAATGTAATAGAGGCCAAAAACAAAGTAACCGAGCGAACTTGCATGTTTTTTTAGACTTAAACTCTCACGATTTAAAATCTCATTCATATGTTTTCCCATTTTGAAGATAAAACTCAACCAATGTGAGAGATTACTGCTAAACTCTCACATTTTCTAAACTCTCACCCTATTACATTTGGCCCAATATGTTTTTATATTTTTTCCAGCTCCAGAACTTGGGCCCAGAGCACAGAATGAAGACGACTGGAGTCGGACAGCACTAGGTTGCGTTGCCGACTTTGCTAGATCTTGTGCGGTTAAGCCTAACATGCACACAGACAAATATATATTACACAAAAAATGTTTTATTTTTTGGGGGGTCAAGAACTTGGGCCCAGATGGACGCAGCAGACAGCACTGGCCCAGATAGATCAGCAACAGCCCAAGTGGACACAGCAGACAGCACAGTAACAGCAGACAGCACCAGCCCTGATGGATTAGCAACAGCCCAGATGGACACAGCAGACAGCACAAAAACACCAGCCCAGACTGGATCAGCACCAGCCCAGGACACAGCAGACAGAACAGAACATCACCTCTCCCTAGACCTACACTACCCACCCTCCCTGTTCAGTGTCCACAGCCGGTGTGAAATGGCGCGAACCGGGTCCCTTATATATAGAGACGAATGCTTGCGAGCCGCGAGATTTCGTCTCTATGGTTTTGCCTTAATTTGAGAGACTCGAGTAAGGCGGGAACATCCGAGGCGGCTTGGATCAGACTCGGATCTACAAATTTCGGGTGGGTTTGGATCTCTGAAAACCGAACCCGCTCATCTCTAGTTTTTGTGTTTTTGATTTTGGATTTTTTCTTAAAAAATCATAAAAACAACTAAAATCACATAAAATGGGCCTGTTTTTGTTCCTACAGTATAATTAACCTCAATAACATTTATTTCCAGTAATTTCCAATCAATTTTGACCACCTCACAATATTATTTGCTTCATCTAGTTAAGGCCAAAAGGTTGCAGCTAGCTGGCTGACTAAGCTAAGTGACACAGTGGGCGGCACTAACATGTGGCAGTTCAGTTCTAATTTCCAACACGGATACAGTTGTGTTATACAGTGTGGGTTGGATACACCAATAGTGCACTTACTGTGACAGCAGTGTCAGCAGAGCTGGGTTGCTGACGGTGTCCTCAGTACATGGAATGACAGTGCTGCGGTGCTGGTAGTGTCCTCAGTGAAGGGGACTGGTGATGTTGGCAGTGCGGGGTGCCAGCTGTGTCTTTAGTGCAGGTTTGGTGGCTGTGTTGGCAGTGCGGGGGTTGCTGGCAGTGTTCTCTGTGAAGGGTATCGGCGGTGTTGGCAGAGCAGGGGTGCCAGCGGTGTACTCATTGCAGGTTTGCTGACTGTGTCGGCAGTGCAGGGGTGTTCTCAATGCAGGGTGCCGGCGGTGTTGGCAGAGCGGGGGTGCCAGCGGTGTCCTCAGTGCAGGTTTGCTGACTGTGACGGCAGTGCAGGGGTGTTCTCTATGAAGGGTGTCGGCGGTGTCGGCAGAGAGGGGTGCCAGCGGTGTCCTCAGTGCATGTGTGCTGACAGTGTCGGCAGTGCAGGGGTGCTGGTGGTGTCCTCAGTGTGGGAGTGTTGGCAGTGTCAGCAGTGTGGGGGTCGCTAATGATGGTGTCCTCAGTACGTTAGGCAGCAGTGCAGGAGTGTCAGCAGCGGGGGATGCTGCCAGTGGGGGTGCCGGCGGTGTCAGGCGGTTGGTGATGGCGGGCGCCATCTTCTTTTTCTCCTTTGAGCTGTTTTCAATGGGCTTAACGCTGATTGGCTGAGACCCATGACAGATGGCTCTCTCAGCCAATCAGCGTTAAGCCCGCTCAAAACAAAACCTCGCGACTCGACAGCGGAGTCGCCACTTTTTGCCTCTGGTGAGGGATCTGGGGCAGGCAGGAAGATCCAAGCTTCGATCGGATCGCCCTGGATCCCCTAAATTCGGGTGGGTTCGGATCTCTGAGATCCGAACCCGCTCATCCCTAATAATAATTCAATTCCGATGCCCTTCAAGTCTTCTGATTAGTTTAAGACAAAACTAAAGAAAAATAGAAGGGTTGAATGAACGAATGAATGAATGAATGAAGAGGATGCTTTTTTAAGTGACCTTTCCACCATTCACATTCCCAGTTGGACTCACATTCCACAGAAAAAAAAGATTCCCTCCAGCTCACTGCAGCAATATCAACAAAAAATGCTTAAATCCTACATGATAGTAGAGATTCAGAGGTATTAGTTACATACATTTGCAAATATATGTAACTAATACCTCTGAATCTCTATTATCATATAGGATTTAAGTATTTTTTGTTGATATTGCTGCAGTGAGCTGGAGGGAATCTTTTTTTTCTGTGGATCAGTGTAAACCCCGCCCTTTACAAGCACCTGTGCAATGTCATTAAGCTGATATGAGCGACCACCATACTTTTGTTTGCGGACTCACAATCCCACAGAAGTCGGCACAGACGTATCACAGACATTAACAAACCTCTTCAATTAGGTTGAGCAAAAACACAGCTGATCTCTATGAAGGTTATACAACGTTCTCTGTCATGGACACAGCTGTCCTGATTTAGAGTTACATGTAAGTGGGCCGAAGATGGGGCCGCATTGCATGTTTGGAAATAAACGCAGCCAACTCTGAGTACAGGAGAAGATCTGCATCATCACACTGCCTCATCCATACACATTTGCACCAGCCTTATACTGGTGTAAGAGATCCATTGGAATGCACACACCTCTGCCTCTGAATAGCCCACAATTGTTCCTGCATTACCCTGGAATACTTATCCTCCACGAGAACATCTAATTGCCAAACAGCCTTTCTGCCATGAGCAGAGATACGTCTGAGGTATGTACCTATCACCTGTAGTCTCTCAAAGATGTGTATCCTCTGCTGCGTATGCATGTGCGGTGCAAAAAATCGGCAGATTATGGCATAAAACAGATGTGCCTGCAACTCTGAATCAAGCCCAGTGTGAGACATTAACAAACACTTATTTTTGATGCACCTGTAACCCCTGCTACCTGCTGATCTGGATTTGAGAAGTTAGATGGGTAGGATCACATCTAACTAACATTGTTTGCTTGGTAACGGTGTCGTGGTAATTGGTGGTGCCTCCGATCAAGCATTTACAGTATATTCTTTCCAGAGGAGGGGGTTCAACATGAATCAGCTTGGGGAAACCCCTATGGCCTCTAATGTAAGCGTAATGGACCTCGATCCCACCCCATCCCAATAAACAACACTCTAATACACACAAGAGAAAATCAATAAACTAAAAAGGTTTTTTAATGTTTTTTATTAAAGGGATAGAACATAATAACAATGTTATAAATATAGGACTTTGTCCCCATAGGACTCCACATGCTTTACATTTGCATTTAAAGAACACAAGATACAAAATAAGCTTAACAGAAATTAATGCTAATCATTTGGGTTGGGTTTTTTAGGAACTAAACGTACAATGCGTGAGTATGTTTTTTTAGGAACTAAAGGTACAATGCGTGAAATGCGTGAGTATGTTTTTTTAGGAACTAAATGTACAATGCGTGAGTATGTTTTTTTAGGAACTAAAGGTACAATGATTGAAATGCGTGAGTATGTTTTTTTAGGAACTAAACGTACAATGCGTGAGTGTTTTTTTAGGAACTAAAGGTACAATGCGTGAAATGCGTGAATATGTTTTTTTAGGAACTAAATGTACAATGCGTGAGTATGTTTTTTAGGAACTAATGGTATGATGCGTGAAATGCGTGAGAATGTTTTTTTAGGAACTAAATGTACAATGCGTGAAATGCGTGAGTCTGTTTTTTTAGGAACTAAATGTACAATGCGTGAAAATGTTTTTTAGGAATTAAAGGTACAACGCGTGAAATGCGTATGATTTTTAGGAACTAAAGGTACAATGCGTGAAATGTGTGAGTATGTTTTTTTAGGAACTAAAGGTACAATGCATGAAATGCGTGAGTATGTTTTTGAAGGATTCTAGAGTGGAGGCCTTTTGAACTGTGTGAGGAAGCGAGTTCCATAGAGTTAAGAATTAAGAGAGATTTTATTTACTGCCAATAGTCCTTCATCTATAGATCGCAGTAAGCTCGCAGGGCAGCAAGGAGTTAGAAGCTGTTCCTGGTGCCTTGGACTCTGTCTTTGATAGTCAGCAAGCCAATCCTGATATAGATTTGCAATCTTACAAGCAACCAATGAAGGGAATAGAGAATTGGAGTCATATGGCTGGAACGGGGCTGGTTAGGGAAAGGCCTGGAAACTGCCTTTTGTATCAGCTGTAAGCGGTGCAATTCTTTTGAACTATAGGATATGTATAGAAACACTGAAATGCGCTGTGTCATAAATACTAATAAACAATACAAACGGGTATACTCTATTTATGGTGTGAGCCCCCACAAAGGATAAATGTTCTCCTAGTCAAAGAAGAACGCAAGGTGGTATTCAGAACATATGTGGAGATATAAATATGGAAAACATAATGCAATAAAAAAAAATCTAAATGTATTGTTTTCACATACACATAGTAAAACACCCATAAAACATGGGTAAATCCACATACAAAGATATAATAATCTGCTAAGGTAATACAAACAAGGTGGAGGTTTACCAGAAGTCCAGAACGAATGGGCATGTAGAAATAACATTGGAGGTTTCTGGATACCTCAACGTGAAACCACTTCCATTGGATCAACTGGATATCTGTCACCACAGGTGTGTAGGCAATGCAGGACCTAGTGGGACAGAAGAAAAAGCCATCCATGCATCTGCTGCATTAACTGGCACAGACAGATATCCAGTCAGATAACCACATGTGCTCCACTATGGATATCTCTAGAACCTGAACTGTTGGGGTGCCTTGAGGACTGCGTTTGGGAACCTCTGGCATAGGGCACTGAGCTAACCCCTATGCTACCTCCTCCATATAACAACAGATAGTTAGGGTTACATACTTCACTATTTTTTTCCTAAATCTTTTGAAATTATTGTAAATAATAATAAAGCTTTTGGTGATATTTACGCATCAAACGCTAACAATTTATGTTCTACAGAATTATAGGCGCCAGGGCCGTCTCAAGGCACGTTCAACCAGTGTGGTCGAACAGAGGCGCCACCCCATAGAGGGTGCACCCCTCCCAACCATCCCATTTCTTGGGCACTGCCTCGATGTTCCACCCACGGGCCGAAGTGTCCCACCGGCACACCCACCGTCGCAGCTCTGCGGCGGTGCCAGCCCCGGAGAAGAGGAATGGATGCCGTGTCAGCCCATCTACTGAAGGAGTGCTGGGCTCGCCCCCAGCCTGACTTTAAAAGGAAGGCGTGCCATACAACCACGCCCCCAAATAGCATCATTTAGGGGGGTGTCCTATGGTAATTAGGCCACACCTCTTTTTCAGACACGCGCTGGGTTAAGTGTCCTTGTCCGCACAGGGTGCGGCTTCTCTTGGAGCCGTCCCTGATAGGCACATGTGCACCTCGCTGCTCCTGCTATTGATTGGCCTGTACACTATAATTCTTTGAAGATAATAAATACATCTATGATAACTTTAGCAGAATGGGCTTTTCTGACATTGTGAGAAGTGAAATTATGTAAGATGTTATTTGAACACAAAATTATTCTCTGGCAACTTCAAAATAGGAAAAGCGTCCAGCATTGTGTTCCTGCAGATCGTGAGAGGTCCAAATTATAACTTGGCAGAAATAAGAGAACCCATACTGGGAGAGTCATCTTATAACAAAAGTTTCTGCAATTATTTGTTCTCGGAATTTGCTCAGAATTACAGTGGCATTTTCTCTGACCTGTGATATTTATCTGAGTATGATGTAATTTTTTTATTTCTTTTATTTTGAGTAAATTAGACTTAATTATCATTAAACAGTTTGTCTATTATTTCTGGAGAAAATAAGTAGATTTAAAAAGAAAAAAAATGTTTAGGAGAAACCACTATTTGGTATTTATATTTACGGAAGAATGTGCGTTCCTTATCCAGATAAAATACCTGACACAAGTAGAGCGTTTATATACTAAGCTAAATACAGTATATGCACCATGCTAATGGCCTGATTCAGGGATGTACGCAGTGACCGGATACCTCATGTGCAGATTTTGTACTGTGAGATCGCTCTCAGTGACCCACTAAGATGCAGCAGGATTGACATGCTGCGGCTGTTTGAGGACGGGGAGGGGACAGCAAAGGAGATAGATAAACAAAATGGGAGTGCATCGCCCCCCCATTTTGTAGGCAGGTTTCCAGGCCCCATCAGAGGAGTTTCGGCCTAGGTTTACTCAGATGGCCGATGGCTGCTCTATGGTGATCCTATATTGCCTTCGGCCTTTGCTTTGCTGCTGCGTCCAAATATACAGCAGCAATGCAAACTACGTACAACTCTGAAAAAGACCCTAAGTTCATACCTTCCAACTAGGGATGTGCAGGCTCAGATTAGTTTGGATTTTCCCGCCAAATCCGATTTTCTTTTTCCCGCCAAAAATCAGGTCTCAGAAAGAGGCAAAACGTCATCTTTCATGGACTTTTGTCCAGGAATGATGATGTTTGTCCATGAAAGATGACGTTTTGTCTCTTTCTGAGACCCGATTTTTGGCGGGAAAAATCTGAATTTGGCGGGAAAATCCAAACAAATCTGAGCCTGCACATCCCTACTTCCAAGTTCCAACACGCTGAAGTCTACATTCTGTTGTCCTTCTAATTCAGTGTTTCTCAAACCCTATCCTCATGGATCTCTAACAGTGCATGTTTTCCAGAACATCTAGCTAGAGCACAGATGTGTCAATTAACTAACACAATAGATCTACAGGTGGTTCTAATTATTCCTGAGGTTACCTTGAAACATACTTACCTGCTCTCCCCGGAAGTTGTGGAAGCCTCCCGAATTTTCGGGGAGCACCGCACAACCCCAGAAGAGTATCCGATCTACCGCATCCCGCTCACTTCCTAGATAATTGCCGGGAATCACAGCATAAATTCTGTGAATCGCGGCCCCGTATGGAGGTGGCTCGATGGTCCTTACCTCAGCAAATTGACCCAGGACCCTGCCGAGCCCTTCCAATTAGTCCAGGCCTGGGTAAACTGTACCGCCTTCTCAGTGACTGAACATTCAATTTGGGCTTCTCTGCCTGAAAGCCCGGGAGATTTTGGCAGCTCTCCTGGGAGATTAGACCAGCTTCCCCAGGATCCCGCCACATCTCTAGTGAAGTGGGCAGTCCAGGGACTTGATGGCACGATTTATAACGTCATCATAACCCAGCCCCCTGTTGCACACCCCGTGAATTGAGGGTTTGTACAGCAGAGGGTGAAGAAGCCATTCGTGGCGCCAGAACCCTCCTCTCACCTCCCACCATGACGTCACCCTCTGGGATCTCTCAGCAAGTGTGCGCTTACTTCACCTCTAACTCGCACATATAATAATAGACAATAAAATAGGACAGAAAAAAAATATTGATGTAATTCCAGGATCTGAATAGAAAGCGAATGGCAATAAGGCAATGAACGGGGCAGTTTATAACAGTAACAATTTAGAGGAGAAAAGATGTGCTACACCCAGGTTTGAGTTTCATTTGATTTGAGTTGGCATGGATATCCTCAGCGCAATTTACTATGAGTCAAAGACATCTTTGTTCTCCCAATTTGGCAATATAACTCAGTCCACAATCAAGAGGGAAAATAAAGCTGCGAATAACACAAAAAAAACCATTGTGGTTCCACACTAGCCACAATATTAATCACGATAATTAAATAAGACTAAATGTTCTTGGTGTACTGTATATAGACAGAGAGCTTCTGTTGTTGGAGATAAAGTACCAACCAATCAACTCTTAACTGTCATTTTTCAAAAGTAGCCTGTAAAGTGACAGTTAGGAGCTGATTGGTTGGTACTTTATATCCATCCACCTTATTTCTCTCCAAGGCTTTGTACATTCCAAATTTACATATACTGGAGTTGACCAGGTCTAGTATAGTAACAGAATCAGGTAAGTAGTGCTGGTGCTAGAAGAACTGCCCCCTCCACCAACACATTCCAACTTATCCTTAGGTCTTTTGACTGCCCCTGTAGGTGACTATGAATAAGTTATATGTAGTAATAGGGAACATGCTAGGGCTACTGTACATAGAGCCCACTAGACAAACTGATTTGTAAAACGTCAGATAGTGATTACTGGCCCTGATTCAGAGCCGCACGCTCTGACAGAGCGCTCGCTCTGAATCAGGGCCGGCCCTCTTACTTCGGGCTTGCGACGAGACCCTGTGGTAGGGTCTCGCTGCTGCAAGCCCTGGAGTGCTTTTGGCTCTATCAGAGCCAAAAGCACTCCCACTGACATCACTAGTGATGTCAGTGGGGCCGGCCCCCAAATCGGGGATAATCGAGAAGGCAGAACAGTGCTCTGAAATCGGGATTGAACCACCTAAATCAGGACAGGTGGGATGCTGTTGTCTCTGTTGCTTCAGTTACTGTACAAAGTTGCATCAGGAGCTTTAGGGGATCCTGCCTCACAAGGGGAGGGGAGGTTGTATGAAACCTTCTAAAGAAGTTTAAGAAACTAAAGGAGGGTTAATGAAACACGTGAATAAACAGGTCTTTAGTCAGTAGTTGAAGGTTTCTGGAGTGGAGGCCTCTCTAATTGAAATCTCTCTCCAAGGATTGATAAATCTCCCCCTCGGTCACCCAGTGGTGGCATGTATACTGCAAATAGCATAGGATATAGGATAAAACCCTGAGGAACACCACATGGCAGTTGCACTGGTGACAACAAGTGTTCTCCTGAAGATACTCTTTATCACCAAACTATAAATGATAGCTGGAAGCTGATTGGTGGCTATAGCTAGTGCCTCTCCACACCTCGTTAGTAGGTCTAATACATGACCACCATGATCACGTCATGCTGCAGCCCCCAAGTCACTGGTAGTTTCAGATTTTGGTGCTGTTATGAGCTCATCACCATGAGTAATGCTCCCAGCCTATCAGTGACTGCAAGCTCCATCATGTGATCAGGTTATTTTTTTTTTTTTCAAAATATCCTAATAAAGGGCAATATCTCTTATACTGCACCGTTCACTGTAGAAGAGTAAATGTCTCACAATGTTTTACATGCTCCTATGTATGGGCCTCTGCTTTACTTCAGGCATGTGTGCAGCTACATGTACCAAGAAGCGTAGAGGAAATGGCGGGGAAAATGCTGGTTACTGCCGCCATGGTGGTGTAATGTCCAGGTCAGTGGATACAAAGTCCAACAATACCTTGGAGAATAAGAAATCCTGTCATATCTGCTCAATTTCCTACCCTTCCTCAACAAGCAAACAATAACATATTAAACACGTATAGCGAACGTCACAATTTCCACACAAAGCCCTAAGTGGCATAACACCACTGACCGTGAGAGATAAATATAACAGGTAAAACACTTTCATATAGTCAATTGCACAAACTAGGTAGTTACCATGAATCTCTACTTGACATTGCATCTGAACAGTGGGCCTGATTTACTACGGATCGCAAATGCGAATGCAATTACGATTACGCATGCAGTTCAACTGCGATAGTATGCTAATGCATTGCGATCGCTATGCCGCCGCTGCAGTACATAACGACGCCCACTTTACTTAGCACACATCTGTAATGTTTAGCAAGTCTGCAAAACCATCGGTACAATCGAGTACCATCGCAGCCTCACGCACACTTGTACAAGCTCTGACTTTACTCAGGAATTGCTAACCTCATCGCACGCAATGAGTACTCGAGCTGTGTACGGCATCGCGGTGGATAATTTATGCACGCACTGGGACGCCTACATTTCACCGATCTCCCACAAACGGCACTTCCTGTCAATCACTATGTGATGGGTCTGCGTAGTCACTGCAATCGCAGTCCCGATCGCAGTGGCCGGTTCTCGCACACGTGCACTGCGATGGTGAATACGCATGCGCAGAATGCAATAATTGCCCGATTGCGTGCGGAATTGCAGTTGTGAACGGTAGTGAATCAAACCCAGTGATCACTATCTGACGTTTTACAGATCAGTGTGTCTAGTGGGCTCTATCTAGCCCTAGCATGTCCCCTATTACTATTCATAAATTATTCATCGTCAACTGATCACCTACAGTGGCAGTCAAAAGACCTAAGAATAAAGGCGGGTATCCACTACCCGATTAAACAGAGCGATTGAATGATAACAAAATCGTTAATGTTCAATTGCTCATTAACTGGGCACAAATCGCCATGCAAATTTCGGAAGCGACCAGTGATGCGTGCTCTACTGGTCATTTCCGACATCCATCATCGCACGAACATACCGGTCAATCTGCTGATAACAACAGATTGGCCATGTTCGGGGATGATGGAGGGTGCCTACACTGAACAATTGATCGTTCAAGTGTGGGCACTGCAGGGGATGGGGATCCACGGTACGATACGATGTCGTAATCATGTGGATGTGCGGCTTAAGTTGGAACGTGTTGGTGGAGGGGGCAGTTCTTCTAGCACCAGCACTATGGAGGGGGCAGTTCTTCTAGTACCAGTACTACTTACCTGATTAGTGTCAGATTGCTGTTACTATCCTAGACCTGATCGGCTCCAGTATATGTAACTTTGAGATCTATGGGGTAAATGTATGAAGCAGTAAAAAGAGCGTAGAAGTGTGCTAGTGGAGCAGTAGCCTATAGCAACCAATCAACTTTTACCTTTCATTTTATAGAATGTAGTTGATAAATGCAACCTCAAAGCCTTGGGCAACTTCTCCACTGGCACTCTTCTCCAGTCTTTTCACTGCTTTATACATCTACCCCTATACTAAACCTTGGAGAGAGAAAACGTGGACGGCTATAAAGTACCAACCAATCAGCTCCTAATTGTCACTTTACAGGCTGCTTTTGAAAAATGACAGTTAAGAGCTGATTGGTTAGTACTTTATCTCCATCCACTTTATCTTTCTCTAGGCTTAGTACATAGACCCCTATGATTAGACGCTTTATGACAACACTATTCTGGAAGGCATTATTTTGGATGTGTTATCTACTATTGTTTTTAATGAAGATTTGTATAATAAACATCACACTATGGAGATTTGTTTTTGATTTCTGGGGAATACTCTAACTGGAGAATATATATAAAGATCTGCAAGATGGTCTGTGTGAAGCTGAACATGGCTGCCGTGTAATGGCATTATTCCTGTGTGACTGGTACTCCTCTGTGATTGGCTCTGGTGGAGCTGCATTGAAAGATCACATACTGATGGGTTATTATCACTCCCTTGGAGGTTGATGTATCAAACAATGACAAGCGTGGGGACAGGGGTGTATCTACCCCTTGGCTAGGATGGCACTCGTCAGGGACGCCAGCCAACGAGGGATGGGGTGTACCATCCGCGGTGCCCCCCATGGCTAGGGGGTAGAATCAGGACAGGACTGGAGGGGATGCAATTGGGAAACCGGCTGCCTTAATAACGACAGCCAGCTTCCCGACTGTCATATCTCTGCGAGGGTGAAATGCCGGGCATCTAGATGTAGACGCCTGACATTTTCCCGACACCGGGAGACAGGCGCCAGGCATCCCGATCGAAGGGATGCCGGGCGCCGCGAGCGGACAGCCGAGGGGGGGAGGGTTAGGTTTAGGGCACCCGGGGGGGACTTAGGGTTAGGCACCCCCCCGGGAGGGTTAGGGTTAGGCTAGGGGGAGGGAGGGAGGGAGGGTTAGGGTTACGCACCCCCGGGGGGGGACTTAGGGTTAGGCACCCCCCGGGGGACTTAGGTTTAGGCAGCGGGGAAGGGGGGGGTTAGGGTTAGGCACTTAGAGGGGGGATTAGGGTTAGGCACTGGGGGGGAGGTTAGGTTTAGGCACCCCTAAGGAGGGTTAGGGGGCTAGGTTAGGTTAGTAAGTACTTACCTATTGACAATCGGGATTTCCAGCGCTGTCGGGCTTCCGTTGCTGGGAGCTCTGCTTCTGTCGGCCTGCTGACTGGAGACCTGGAACGCCCCTGGCTCCTACCCAGGGTAGATGTTCAGAGCCGGCTGGGGACATAGAAGGATAATGGCTGGGGACACAGAAAGACGATGGCTGGGAACACAGAAGGACAATGGCTAGGGACACAGAAGGACGATGGCTGGGGACACAGAAGGACGATGGCTGGAGAGACAAGGATGATGGCTGGGTACACTGGAGGACGATGGCTGGAGAGACAGAAGGACAATGGCTGGGGACACAGAAGGACAATGGCTGGAGAGACAAGGTTGATGGCTGGAAAGACAGAACGACGATGGCTGGAGAGGCAAGGACGATGGCTGGAGACACAGAAGGACGATGGCTGGGGACACAGGAGGACGATGGCTGGGGACACAGAAGGACGATGGCTGGGGACACAGGAGGACGATGGCTGGAGAGACAGAAGGATGATGGCTGGGGACACAAAAAGACGATGGCTGGGGACACGGGAGGACGATGGCTGGGGACACAGAAGGACGATGGCTGGGGACACAGAAGGGGGGAGGCTGGAGACATAGAAAGGGAGAGGCTAGAGACATAGAAAGGGGGAGGCTGGGGACACAGAAAGGGGAGGCTGGGGACACAGAAAGGGGGAGGCTGATGACACAGAAAAGGGAAGGCTGGGGAGACGTTAAAAGTGCAGAATGTAATTCAGACAATATGGGGGGAGGGGGGCACCAGTCCATTACTTTGCCAGGGGAGCTCGGACCCCTAGATGCACCCCTGTGTGGGGAAGTGGACCAGTGAAGAAGTTGCCCATAGCAACCAATAAGCTTTGAAGAAGCATTTATCAAGTACAGTCTATTAATAGGTAGGAGCTGATTGGTTGCTATGGGCAACTTCTCCACTGGTCCACTTCTCCACACTTTTCACTGCTTGACACATAAACCGGTCTTGTAAGTGAGAGATGCAAAGGGGGATGTTAATCCTCTCAGCGGTGCGGTCATAGGCTTCTGGAAATCACACTTCATCTATCCTACCTATGAACATGAACTTTATAGATTGGCGATAATAAACTATTGTGTTTTTGTGGTCTATTTACTAAGCAGTGTTAGGAGACAAAGTGAAAGGAGATAAGGTACCAGCCAATTAGCTCCCAACTGTCATTTTTCAAACACAGCCTGTGAGATGGCAGTTCGGAGCTGATTGTCTGGCACCTTATCTCATTTCACTTTGTCTCCGTAAGGTGGGTACACAGTGATCTGCAGATATATCTGCAGATGATGGTTGTTCGTACACACTGAACAACCATCATCTGTGCCTGCCCGCAGGTCCCGGCGACCAGGGGGCGTGTCCCGGCGGGCGAAGGGCGTGTCCCTCCCCCCTCCTCGCGGCTGCCGACCGCAGGTACACACCTGCCGATGGACAGATATGTCTGCAGACATATCTGTCCAGCGGCTGTGCAGCGCAGCCAATGCGATATGTCGTGAACGCCGACATTCACCAACATATCGCGGGTACACGCTGCCCGACGGGCAGCAGATACATTGGCCGATCAAATGATCGGCCAATGTATCTGTCAGTGTGTACACAGCTTAACACTGCTTAGTAAATAGACCCCCTTATCTGTTAATTGCATGACATCATTGAAACCGGTGGAATCTGGATGACATCGTCATAATGATACTGACATATGAACAAAAAGGGACATATTATTTATTAGCACCTGTATGACTATATACTTTTAATTGGTATTTGTCTGGTATGTTATACCACTTTTACACCAGAGCAAAAACCTGGGTTATTGCTGGGTCTACTCGGGTCGCAGTTCAGTGTAAAAGGGTCCCTGAAAAATAACCCAGGTCAAGTGACCCTGCAATCCAACCTAGGTAGCTACCAGGGTCAGACCCAGGATGGACCTGGGTAATGGTGCAGTGTAAACGGCACAACCTCGGTTATCCAACCTGGGTCATGCCTAAAATGAGCCGATTGGTGGGTGTGGAGCAGTCACCTTCCACTTTTTCTGACCTCACAAGTTTAGCAGGGCAGACCCAGGTTCAGTGTGAACGGGGCTGACTTGAGAATAACCCAGATTGATGGTGCTAATAACCCTTTCACATCACCAAAATAACCCGGGTTATTCACAGGTTGTTGCCAGGTCAACCTGGGTCGATGTGATTTTTAAATGCACCAAAATGAATAACCCGGGTCGACCGACCCGGGTTAAAAGGAGGGTTAAACGCGGGTCGGACCCTGGTTATTTGGCTCTTAAATGGTACAGACCCGGGATATTCGACCCGGGTCCGAGAAAATAGTGCTGATTGGCTTTTTCCAGTCAGCTGACCAGCCTGCACACAAAGCACATGTCTCTGTATTTACATTACTGTCCTGCACTGCACACTTTGCACACTTTGGAGAAAAGCAGCTATTAATAAGCTATATACAGACAGCACAGTGTACTATACTGTACTTTACTTTCACTGGAGGAATCATGGCAAACTGGAGTCATGAAGTAGTAATGGAGTTGCTGCGGATCAGGGGTGAGGAAGAAATATGTAAACAGATAACGGGCACTGTCATGGATGCGATAACTTATCACAACATCAGCAAAATGTGGGCTGCATCTGTGACGTGTGCTCTGTCGGCCATGATTGCTGCACTGCAAGCATTCCCCAGCCCCTCCTTTTTCTTTACTGAAAAACGTCATCATAATTGTGAGCCAATAAAATCCTTAAAAAATGACATCACACTGTTTTAACATGGGCAACCCGGGTTGAGTTAAAATGCACCAAATCTGCAATAACCCGGGAATAACCCGGGTTATTAAGGCAATGTGAAAGGCCCTGACCCTGGTCGGAGCGGGTTCAAAACTTGGGTCCGACCTGTGTTTGCAATGTGAAAGGGGTATTTATGGTGTCTGACCTGGGTCTAACCTTGGTTGGAACCATGGGCCTGATTCAGACCCGGTCGCAAGCGCTGAGCGCTCGCAACCGGGTCGATGGTGGCCCACAGCGCATGCGCACGACGGAGCCGGCTCCATCGTGCGCATGCGCGAGACCCGGCTAGCGACGGGCAATCAGTCGCTCCGGGTCTCGCACCATGGGGGTGAACGCCTGCCGTTTGGGGGCAGCCCCACTGACATCACGAGTGATGTCAGCGGAGAGATTCCGGCTCTGTTATAGCCGAAATCTCTCTGGGGCTTGCGGTCACGAGACCATACCACAAGGGTCTCGTCACAAGCCCGATGGTCACGATGGTCTTGACCATCGCGACCCTCATCATGGCCGCTCGCAATAGCTGTGGGCGAGCGGCTCTGAATCAGGCCCCATGTCTGAATACCCAGGTCGGACCCGGGTTTTTGGTGGAAGAGAGGTATAATAGTGCTAGTAAGACGATTGTATTTAGTTGTGTTTTGGCTGCTATAATTGGTACAACTAGACATTCTCCAGTTTTTTGTATGAACCAGTTTTCCTATGTCTGTTGTTGTTTTGATCATATTTCTTATTTACTATGTCAGAGGTTCCCAAACTCTGCCATTACAGTACAGGATTAGGAATATCCATGCTTCAGTCCAGATGGTTAAATCAAATTGACTGAGGTACTACTTAAGTCACCTGAGCTCAAGCATGGTTACCCTTAAAACATGGACTGCAATGGCGAACTTTGGAAACCTCTGTCTTAAGTCATGATGTAGCCAAGAGTATAAAGCCTTGTTATTTATACATTTTGGAAAATTATACATTCTCTCCTTTACAACCCTACTTTTTTTTATTATATTCCTCTTTCGAAATATAATTTAAAAGTGCAGGTTTATTATTTACTGGAGTTTATTACAATCATTGTACATCAGTACCTCTCACCTACCAGAGCAAGACACAGTGTACCAGTGGAATTGGTATGAAATGCCGCCGGCCGCCGGAAGCAGAGTGCGACGCAGCGGAAGCCCGACAGCGCTGGAAATTCCGATCGTGGATAGTTAAGTATCCACTAACCTAACCCCCCTAACCCTAACTTCCCCCCCAAGTGCCTAACCCTAATCCCCCCTCTAAGTGCCTAACCCTAACCACCCTCCTCCCCGCTGCCTAAACCTAAGTCCCCCGGGGGGGTGCCTAACCCTAAGTCCCCCCCGGGGGTGCCTAACCCTAACCCTCCCTCCTCCTAGCCTAACCCTAACCCTCCCAGGGGGGGTACCTAACCCTAAGTCCCCCCCGGGAGCCCTAAACTTAACTCTCCCCCCCCGCGGCTGTCCGCTCGCGGCGCCCGGCATCACTACGATCGTGATGCCGGGTGCCGGTCTCCTGGCGTCGGGGAGATGCGGGCATCTACATCTAGACGCCCGGCATTTCACCCTTGCCGGGATAACACAGTCGGGAAGCCGGCTGCCGGTATTTAGGCAGTCGGCTTCCCGATTGCCTCCCGTACCAGTTATTCATATAGATTATTGTCTAGACACCTTTGTTATCTTTCTTTCTTTATAGACAATATACTGTATCAAATTGCCTCAGTAAAACGTACATTTAATTTAAATGACAACAATACTACTGCAATTTCACAGTTTGTTATTTAGAAAGATTATTTCATTCAAACAAATCAAGTGTTTTTTTCCTATTTTAAATATATTTAAAAAAATAATAATATATATATATAAAGTGGACATATATTATAAATACACAAAGACACTGTCTACTGCCTTATAATTTAATGAACCTAAAGTGAGCATATATCAAAAAATAAAAGGGAAAAGGGACTTAAAAGACTGCCATAAAATTTAATGAATCCAATTTATTTTAATTTATTTGTTTTAATATAGCGCTCGAGCCAGCCCACTTTTTGTATTAAATGTTCGATTCTTAAAATTTATAGGTATTTTCGACGCCATAAAACCTCACGGCTCTGCGCTTTTCGTGCAAATCACAGAAATGCCCGTACAGCTGCCACTTTCATGGTCTGCACTTTGAATTGCTTTATAAAGACAACTGAAATTTATGGTCTTCTCTGTATGGCGTTGGCAATGCTTCACCTATATATTCAGTAACAGGATTGCAGCAATTAAAGGCCTTAAGTAACCTTCCCGGTTATTTATCGTCGCTTTCCGCAGCCATGGAAAATGAACTTTAGAAACTTCTACCCTGATGGCAATAGTGAGAAAGTCCAGGATTCAGCAAATCTATTGTATGGTGATGACAGCAAGATTCTGTTACACCACACTTTAGCTGCCAGGTTGCTGCAGCCACTCAATTCATCATGGTGGGCTGTTGGATTACAAGCCAGTGAAATTTAGCCTGGCGTGTTATTTTAGTCTTAGAGGACTGTGAGATAAACGGGGCATGAACTGGCCCCCTGGCAGGGGGTCGACCCCTGGCGCCCTCATTAAAGTGTCAATCAAAAAGAGTAATGAAACAGGGGAAAGAATCCCAGCTCTGCAGACTTCCATTGTTTTCCAACTGTGAGACTTTTACAAGCCAAAATCTAAACAGCTTTTCTCAGAGAGTTTGTTACCCCCCTCGCACTGTTACATTCTATCCTACTAGAGGTTCTGTCATTAGGACATACTTCAAGTTCCAAGAGCAGCTTAAATCCAAATTTCCAGCGGCTCCATCAATGGGGCCTTTCAGCATGTGTCGTACAAGGTCAAGGCGGGTATCCACTATTCTCTTCATTTTAAAATAAATAAATTATAATATAGTAAATGACAACTCTTACTCAGATTTCAGGAATATTGTATTTATTTTATATACCTCCCAACTGTCCCAATTGAGGCAGGATAATCCTGATATGAGGGCTCTGTACTTCTCGATCAGGACAGGTTTTTCACAATCCGGCTGGAAGGTTGGGAGGTGCACACCTATTATGGTGTACGTGACGTTAAAGGAACTTATAGGAGACAAGAGCGGAACCTGGGCTGGTGGACCACGTCAGAATCGCTGGACACCCCCCTATGATATGTGACCAAGTTCCTGTAATGCATGGTCGCATCCCCAGTTCTGGCTTGAGTAGCCCATGGGGCATATCCCAATTTGGGAAGTTCTTAGGGTACTCTAGAAATTGTTACCTTATTGGGAAAATATTTTTTGAAGTAAAGTTTTCATTCTACATTGTATATGAGACACTATTCAATCCAGAGTTTAATTAAGGTAAATTTCTTGTGGTGAGGTTAATTTAAATAAATTTTATAGTACAAATAGAGTTTACCGTAGATCTGTTTATTAGCTTAACATGCCTAGGGGTAATTTATATATTTTAAATGCTCTTAGTTATTTTATTGCCTAAATATCAATATATCCTTTAATAAAGAAAACCTTCCTTCTTGGCTCAATCTCCCCTGTTTACTTATGGTGGTTTATTGGGAAGGAAGGGAATACTGTACTTCACATTTATTAGAATTATTATTATTATTAACAGTTTCTTATATAGCGCAGCATTTTCCATTGCGCTTTACAATTGGACACATTAATAGAACAAAACAGGGTAATAACAGACAGACATATAGGTAGGAAGGCCCTGCTCGCAAGATTACAATCTATAGGGAAATAGGCATTGATACACAAGGATAGGTGCTATATATTGCATCTTGGTCCAGCCACAATGCAGAGTTTCTTGGTGAGCTGTATGATCCAGTCACACAGGAATGTCGGCCAAATATCAGGAGGATGTGAAAGAAAGACAATGGGCCATATTCAATTAGAGGCAAAAAGTCCGGCATCATCGGAGCTTTTCTTGGGGATAAAGTTTCGTGCGCGTGCCCTTGTATCCCCATATTCAATTTGGAATCGTCAAAAACGGGGCTCGGCGGAAAGGTAAGTAGCGAAAAGTCCTGTCACTTTTGGGGAAATCAGCCTGTCACCCCCCAAAAGATGCACTATGGGTACCCCCAAAAAGCCCTGCTAAAGGTATTTGGGTTTTTTTAAAACGGTCTCTACAGGTGCTTTAATGCGTCTTTAACACAGTGGTGAAGAATAGCATTTAGCAACATTTAAAAAAAAAAATAACTAGTCCCATCAAATTTGGGGTACATGAAAATGGGTGAAGAATATTTTTAAGTCCCTAAAGTGAACTTTTAAAAATCATTAGAAATCCACCTTCCGCAACCAACCACGTTCTAAAAAACAGTTGCCGCATACTTGGGGACACAACCTCTCCCCCCCCCCCAGTCTATTTCGCTAGTTTATAAGTTTGTCCCACAACTTTTTTTTTTCGCCCCAAAAACTTTTTAGGGAATGCTTGAAGGATTGGAGACTAGAGGAGAGTCTTATTGTGATGGTAAGGCATTCCATAGAGTCGGTGTAGCCCGAAGAAAGTTCTGTAACCGTGAATGGGAGCAAGTAATGCGTAGGGATGAGAGACGCAGATCTTGTGCTGAGCGAAGAGGTCGGGTTGGTAGATATGTTGAGATGAGTGAAGAGATGTATGTTGGTGTGGTTTGGTTAATAGCCTTATGTGTAAGTAAAAGTATTTTATATTGAATACCTTAGGGTGACTAGTGTAAACATTTCTCCCAGCAATCCCTTGGTGGACCCCCTCTATTATCAAGAAAGGAAAACAGACTTTGGTGGAGGCAGGGCCGGCTCTAGGGGTGTTCGACCTGAGCGGTCGAACAGGGGCGACACCCATAGAGGGCGCACCCTTCCCCAGCATCCCGATTTCAGCGGGACAGTACCGTCAGTGAAAACTTCTTTGTTACCTGTTTAATGAATGGGGAAGCTACTTAGGTTTTACAAAAGTAGGTGATAATTAATTTTTTCACCTATGTTTAATGGTAATGAATAGGCCCCTTTGTACTTTGCCTTAGTTTATCCAAATAAAAATAGCTTAAAAAAAAAAAAAAAAGGAGCATTTAGTTTCACTGTAATGAAAGTGTTTTGATCTTCGTTTTGTATTCCATTATGTATTAATGTGCTCAAATAAAATAAAAAAAAAACTGCAAAATTCGCAGCTTGGCTTTTTATTGCAGCCAACTGTATAAGTAGACTGTCTAAGGACCTTTAAAACAATGCACTAGTTTAAATGTCTGTTAGACATATAAAATACTTTAATTGGGTCCATGCTAATCTAATAGCATTTATGAATTATTTGGTTAGAAACGTTTCCTTTTGCTGGGCAAAGCTCCCTTTTATTTTAACATGTTCTTCCAATATAACCCATACAGCTAAACCCCTGCAAGATTTTCTTGGTCTAGACGTGACTTGTAAATTTAGGAGTGTGAAGAATTTTAATACTGGGTTAACACAAATCTATATTCCTTATGCTGGGTAAACCAAATTCTTAACTTTTACTGGACCTGAGAAATTCACCCGAAGGTTAGAAAACACCAAATAAATAATTTATTTTCAATCTCAGCCTGTTGGAAATGACTCCTACACAGTTTTTTAGTCTTGGCCATTTTACTTTCGAGAACAACAACAAACATAATAGATCAAAGACAAATCCACATAGGAAGTCGCCCATAATATTAAAGTGACAATAAAAGAGCAAATTTGTTTGTTTACAGCTCTGGTGCTTGCACTTAAATTCTACTTGTAGGCTTTAAAACATACTAACTACTACGGTTATTATTAATGGTTTTATAATATTTGTCCACTGAGCTCCGCAAAAGGGTCTTTAGCTCATATACAATCCTCCACTAATGGGCCGGATTCAGCACAGCTGCTACCATATATAAGCAGTGAGGGGTATATATTTACTAAAGTGAGAATTTTTAGAAGTGGAGATGTTGCCCATAGCAACCAATCATATTCTAGCTATTATCTTCTAGAAGGTGCTAGTCAAATGTTAAGTAGAATCTGATTGGTTGCTTTCACAACCAGTACAGCAGCAACTAGCATTCTACATATCAGTCTTAAGAGGCTAAAGTGATATAACCCAGGGGCAGAACTATGGGAGACAATGGAGGCGCCTGCTGCCGGGTGCTGGCACTGATGGGGCACCTCCTCCATCGTCCACAATATATTCACCCCACTTAGGGCTGTAAATATGTACCCGGAGTGTACCGTCACAGCCACTCAATACATGGCACCTCTTCCCGGCACCCGAGAAGCCACCATAACCATATACTAGTGGAGGGCTCTGTGTCAGACCATCGGTTTCCACTTCCATCTATCTATATAGCCTGTCCCTGCTCGTTGATGTCGCTGCTCCTCAGTACCTTCTTATGCCAGTGAGACACGTCTGGCGCCCCCCCCTCACCCACAACTCCCTGTCCCACTCCTCCCTGGCAGCAGCCCTAGCCACAGACCCGTGCAGCAGTCCCTTTGCCCCCCTCACCCACATCTCCACATCCCACCACTCCCTGAGGGAAGCTCTAGCCGCAGACCTGTGCAGTGAGCTTGTGCATAAGTGTCGCTGCAGATCTTCCAGAAACTGGATGTCAACAAGGATGAACCAGACGGTGCATGGGAGGCAGGGTCCTGGGTCACCAGTGACTGAGTCTGGGGGCAGATCTTTAGTGGAACAACTTTCCGGCTTGTGAAGCAATCGGCAGTATACTGGGCATTTTGTGATTTGTAGTTCCACCACAATGGCAGTATCTTAACTGAAACTTAGGGGCTGATTCAGAGCCACTCCCAAGAGGCTCGATGTTACCCCTCTGCGCATGTGCTCGCCCCGACATGCGACTGATCTTCAGTTGCTGCGGGGCTTGCTACAAGACGGGGCGGCTGTCGATGGTGAGTGACAGCTCGCCCCGTTTTGTAGGCGGGGAGGGGGGTTGGTTGGGCAAATGCAGGCGTTCCCTTAGGAACACCTGCCGTTTGAGGGCAGACCTACTGCCATCACTAGTGATGTCAGTAGTGGACTTCCTGCTCTATTAGACGGACTCCAGGCCACTCGCACAAGCTGTGGTCCTGATTCAGAGCGAGCGCTCGCCAGCAGCGAGCGGCTCTGAATCAGCCCCTTAGTTCTCAAAGCCCCCACATCAGGTGGTTTTTCTCTCAATCAGGGGTATCAGTAAGGCTTCCCACCCACATCAGATGGTTTTCCCCTTCACCAGGGGTATGAGGAGGGCTCTCCACCCCAGATGAGGTGGCTTTCGCCTCCATCAGGAGGCCTCTCAGCCTCATACTAATTGCACCATACAGGTCACTATCTTATCTGTGACTTATGCTGGGTACACACTGGCCGATATATTGGCCGATTAATTGTAATGAAGTGTACAGACGATATCTGCAGACATATCTGTTCATCGGCAAGTGTGTACGGGTGGTTTGCAGACCTGCCGTGCACACACTGCGGCAGCCGCAGGGAGAGGGGTGGCCCTGCCCCTGACCCACCTCCCTGCCAGCGGGACCCAGGGCTGCTGGATAAATGATGGCCATTCAGTGTGTATGAATGACCATCATTTAAAGATATATCTGCAGATCACTCGTATATACTGCTAATTAACCCCAGGGCTGTAGCTGAGGTGAGTCTTCATACAGACAAACGGAATCGTAATTTAATGCCGGCTGTTGGGATGCCTCCTGTCAAAATACACACAGCGGCAGACCGATGGTTGGTATCCCGTCAGGTCGGGTAAGTATACTTACCCTCGCCCCTTCTCCCCCTAACCCTCCCTTCTTGTAGCCTAACCCCACCCCGCACCCTAACCCTACCCATTAATGGCCAAACCTAAGTCTCCTCCCTTCGTGCCTAAACCGAACCCTCTCCCCTTAGTGCCTAACCCTAACCCCCCCAGTGGTGCCTAACCTTAAATCCCCCCCCCCCCTAGGGGTGCCTAATCCTAACCTCTCTAACCCACAAAACCTAACTCTAAAAACCATAAACCAAAACCATAAACGCTAACCCCACTAATGTACCTAAATCTAAATCCCCTCCCCGAGCCTAAAAGCCAAGGTGCCCCGGACTTACCTGGTTCGGGCTGGCGTCTGTCTGTGTTCGAGTATCAGGATTAAGATAGGCGTCGGACTTCCAGTGTCCCGTCCGCTAACTATATCCCCATGGAAACATACATTACATTCCCCAGTGCAGTCCCCATCTTTATAATAGACAATGTTGCAATGTTATCCCTTATTTTGAGTCGCTAATATATGATTGGAGAGCTGTATATCTTTGCATGGAGATGCATTCGGCATCCCAGCAGTCGATGGGTTAGGGGTTAGGCACTAGGGGGGAGGGGGTTAGGTACTAAGCAGAGAGGGTTAGGTTTAAAAAGGGTAAAAAAAACAGACACATAGACATGAATTCAAAAATTGGATACAAATTAATGGATACAGAAAATAGTGGTAATAATTTATGTCATACCCAACATCTGGGGATTGGGGGAGTACCCTTGCCCTCCGTGACATCAACCGTTACCTACAGGTGCCACGAATACAGTACCACTTATCAATTGACTCTTGAATGGACAGGGGGATGGGAGTTTATAAATGGAATAGGATGACCTATTTGGCTGCATTATTTTAAGAGCTTTAAGATTATTTTGTTATACATAGAGGTAAGAATGGTTTAGTGAATGAGAAGCCAGAAATTAGGGGCAGCTGGGATACCATTGCCTACTATCGCTGAGGTTATTTGTACAATGTCTTGTCAGAATGAAAATGACTTTGAGCATTCCCAGAAATTATATTGGGGGTGCCAAGAGCTATGTTGGAACATCAACATATATGGAGAGCTGGGGATAATTCTGCATTATAGACCTGGACATCTGTACCATCTAGTAATCATTTTTAACTATATTTTTCGATTTGGACATCTATAATGGTTTGCATAGGGATATTTTGAATAATCCCGGTTCCCTTACTGTATTGTTTGTCCAGATCTTCTAAGCATTTGTACTTGACCCTAAGTTTAGAGACTTGTTGATTCATGGTCTCTTGTACCTTGAAGTAATATTCTTAATGCCTCATTATGACTTTCCTTAAGCATTGCGAATCTGTCCACGATGAGAGAGACACCAGCTTGTAGTGTTGAGTGCTCAGCTATTACTGTCTCCTGAACTTTATGTTTTAGAGCTTGAAAGTCTTGTTTTGTGGGTAAGGGACAGAGGGCCTGATTCAGACCCACTCGCAAGCGCTGAGTGCTCGCAAGCGGGTCGATGTTGGCCCAGTGCGCATGCACACGAGGGAGCCGGCTCCGTCGTGCGCATGCGCGAGACCCGGATAGCGACGGGCAAACCGTCGCTCCGGGTCTCGTACCAAAGGGGGCGTGCTGTCGATGTTGAGTGACAGCACGCCCCCCATGGGAACGCCTACCGTCTGGGGCCGGCCCCTTTGACATCACGTGATATCAGTGGGAGTGCTTTCGGCTCTGTTAGAGCCGAAAGCACTCTTGGGCTTGCGGCAACGAGACCCTACCACAAAGGTCTTGTCGCAAGCCCGATGGTCACGATGGTCTTGACCATCGCGACCATCTTCCTGGCCGCTCGCTATAGCTGTGGGTGGTCACCCACAGCTATACGAGTGGCCAGGAGGCCGCTCTAAAAATCAGGAAGGACGGCCCTGATTCAGAGCGAGCACTCTGTCAGAGCGTCCGGCTCTGAATCAGGGCCAGAGGGTCCTATTTAGCAATATTATTTTCACTAAAAATTTTTTGAAAAAGGATATTTTCACACCCTTTTCACATTATTATAGTATCACATTAATGTATTAAAGGGCTTTTGGAGCTGTTTTCATGAAAAACTACTGCAAGCCCTTCAATTCGGGATGTAGTCAGCATTCTTCCTTCCTTCCTCTGCGCTCACCGCTGCGATTACGCACGCAGTCTCACTGCAAAAATATTCTAATGATTGCAATCGCAATGTGATCGCAGCCTAACTTAAGGACGCCCACTTTACCGTACACACATCCATAATACTTAGCAAGTCTGCAAAACCATCTGTAACATCAAGTACAATCGGAGCCTCACGCACACTTGCACAAGGTCTGGGGCAGACTAGATGGGCCAAGTGGTTCTTATCTGCCGTCCAATTCTATGTTTCTATGTCTGACCTTACTCAGGAATTACTAACCTCTTCGCACGCAGTGAAGACAAAGCTGCGTATGGCATCACAATGGCTTATTTATGCACGCCACTGCAACGGCGATCAATGCACTGGCACGCCTGAATTTCGCAGACCACTCCCACCCCTGTCACCACCCCCAAATGGTAGTTCCTGTCAATCACCCTGCGATAGGTCTGCATAGTCACTGTGATCGCCGTCCCGATCGCAGTGGAGTGTTCACGCACGCGCACTGTGATGTATACACATGCACAGAACACAACAATCGGCCGTTGCATGCGTAATCACAGTTGCGATCCTTACTGAATCATGCCCTAAAAAATTATTTATTTGTTTGGAAATGGTCACCAGGACAAGCTAAGCTGGAACTATCCTGTTTAGGAATGCTTTCTCAAACACAGCAACCTAGTGCAAAAACATTAACAGAAATACATATAATACCATATAGCAATCTGTCTTTATGATTTAAAAAATATAACGTTATGTAAGTAAATATTCACTTAAGATCGTCATTAATGGGTAATAATGTTACTGGGTCTGACACAGTTCTCCCTATTTCTTACTGGGGTAAATAAGACAGGGCATCGTTGGTGCACATGTCAAATTTGGTCAGTTTTAAACTTTGCTCAGAGTGGAAGGGCAGCTAAAGTTTTCCTTTTTATTAACTTCTGTTATTGGGATGATGGTCTCTGCATAAATTATTGACTGCAGAACTGTTTGTATTAGGCTCACTGACGTTGGCTCTTCATTTAGGATATACTGTAAGTAGAGACAAGGGGCCTGATTCAGAGCCAGTCGCTATTTGCGCTCGCTCGTCCAGAAAATAGGGGTGGCTATTCAAATGAACCGTACGCTGTTTGCGGTCTGTTTACGTCTCTAGGTCTGAACGAGCGAACAAAACTTGCGGTCGTTTTTTGGGAAACTACGCCCCCTGGCCGCTCGCATCCTACGTCATGTCCGCTATTTATTAGATTAATCGAGTACATCGAACAGGGTCTGAGCTGCTCGCTATTCTTGTGGTTGGTCTTTGCTACCACAATCTTGCGAGCAGTTCTGGCTATAAAATAACCCAGTGACGTGGTCAATGACGCTGCTGTTTTAATTATGCACACCCATAAAACGCCCGTTTTGACCTTTAAGCACGCCTGCGTTCTGATCTCCACTCCCCGTTTTCAAGCACCTTCCCCTGTTACCACCCACATACGCCTCATTCGGTCACTCAAAATAGCAGGCATACGCTATTTAGCGAACAAACGAATTTCGGCCGCACTGACTGGTTCGCGCATGCGTATAACGATCCGTACGCATGCGCAGTTGGGCAAACATCGCTCGGAGCGAACGAGCGGCCGCTTACGAGCGGCTCTGAATCAGGCCCAATGTTCTTTAGATAATGTGGCTCCTTAAGACAAGAAATAAAAGTAGCTGTATTACTTTTCCCTATAAATGTGTTTTTCTTCCCCTCAGAGGGTTAACCCTTAAACTGCTGCATTGGACAGATACTATTATTCTTTGACGCTGTATATGATGAAAACGTGCCAAAGGCATGAAGTAGCGGTATTGGTTCTTCCACTTCAACTAGTTTCATCTGCCTGACGATATATGATGGAACTGTGGGCCTGATTCAGAGCCGCTCGTAAGCAGCCGCTCGTTCGTTCCGAGCGATGTTTACCCAACTGCGCATGCGTACGGATCGTAATACGCATGCGCGAACCAGTCAGTGCGGCCGAAAATCGTTTGTTCGCTAAATAGCGAATGCCTGCTAATATGAGTGACAGGAGGAGGCGTATGTGGGTGGTAACAGGGGAAGGTGCTTGAAAACGGGGAGTGGAAATCAGAACGCAGGCGTGCTTAAAGGTCAAAACGGGCGTTTTATGGGTGTGCATAATTACTAAAGCAGCGTCATTGACCACGTCACTGGGTTATTTATAGTCAGAACTGCTCGCAAATTTGTGGTAGGAAAAACCAACCACAAGAATAGCGAGCAGTTCATACGCTGTTCGATGTACTCAATTAATCTAATAAATAGCGGACATGACGTAGGATGCGAGCGGCCAGGGGGCGTATTTTTCCAAAAAACGACCGCAAGTTTTGTACGCTCGTTCAGACCTAGAGGCGTGAACAGACTGCAAAGAGCGAACGGTTCATTTGAATAGCCACCCCTATTTTCTGGACGAGCGAGCGCTAATTGCGTCCGGCTCTGAATCAGGCCCAGTGGCCCTGATTCAGATCTGCTCGCTACCGGAGGCAGCTCGCAGGTCTGAAGGGCGTTTTTTTTTTATGACCAACCTTCTGGCCGCTTGCTAAGCTGTAGGAGACCACCCACAGCTTTAGTGAGCGGCCAGGTGATGGTCGCAACCATTGCGGCTTGCGACGAGACCCTTGTGGTAGGGTCTCATCTGCCGCAAGCCCCAGTGAGCTTCCGGCTCTAATAGAGCCGGAAGCTAACCACTGACATCACTCGTGATGTCAGTGGGGCCGCCCCCAAACGGCAGGCGTACCTTCGGGAACGCCTCTGTTTGGCCAGCCATCACCCCCGACCCGCCTACCAAACGGGGCGAGCTGTCGTTCAACATCGACTGCCACCCCTTTTGGATGCGAGCGCCGGAGCGAGTGATTTCTCACTCGCTCTGGGGCTCACGCGTGCGCACTGCCCGGCCATCGACCCGCTTACGAGCGGGACTGAATCAGGCCCTGTATCTGGAACTGGATTTGGATAGACATTACTCTCAGTTGTTAGGTATTAGCTCATAAATTCTGACTCAATAACAGCCTGTGCAGTTAGTTGGGATTAGAGTTCAACTGGAGTGGACAGATTGTACAGTAATATGATAGGGATAGTTGAGTCACTTTTGAGTCTTCTCGTACAAACTCCTCTCTGGGTGAACTAATAAGGGTAGGTTAGGATCAGAGGGGTAACTAGGGTACCAGTCTACACACACACACACACACACAGTGCCACTCCAAACACACACACACACGTGTCATTGCCATCTTACACACACAGGGGTCAGTTCCATCCTACACACACAGGGGTCAGTTCCATCCTACACACACAGTGGTCAGTGCCATCCTACACACACACAGGGGTCAGTGCCATCCTACACACACACAGGGGTCAGTGCCATCCTACACACACACAGGGGTCAGTTCCATCCTACACACACACAGGGGTCAGTTCCATCCTACAAACACAGGGGTCAGTGCCAGCCTACACACACACAGGGGTCAGTGCCATCCTACACACACACAGGGGTCAGTTCCATCCTACACACACAGGGGTCAGTGCCAGACAACACACACACAGGGGTCAGTCCATCCTACACACACACAGTGGTCAGTGCCAGTCTACACACACACACACATGGGTCAGTGCCATCCTACACACACACAGGGGTCAGTGCCATCCTACACACACACAGTGGTCAGTACCACTCTGCACACACACAGTGGTCAGTACCAGTCTACACACACACACACACACACACACAGACACACACACACACACACACACACACACACACAGTGCCACTCTATACACACACAGGGGTCAGTTCCATCCTACACACACAGGGGTCAGTGCCAGCCTACACACTCACTGGGGTCAGTGCCATCCTACACACCCCACAGGGGTCGGTTCCATCCTACACACACACAGGGGTCAGTTCCATCCTACACACACACAGGGGTCAGTGCCAGCCTACACACACACAGGGGTCAGTGCCATCCTACACACACACAGGGGTCAGTGCCAGCCTACACACATACACAGGGGTCAGTGCCAGACTACACACACACAGGGGTCAGTCAATCCTACACACACACAGGGGTCAGTGCCAGTCTACACACACACACACACACGGGTCAGTACCAGTCTACACACACACAGGGGTCAGTGCCATCCTGCACACACACAGTGGTCAGTACCACTCTGCACACACACAGTGGTCAGTACCACTCTGCACACACACAGTGGTCAGTACCAGTCTACACACACACACACACACACACAGTGCCACTCTATACACACACAGGGGTCAGTTCCATCCTACACACACAAGGGTCAGTGCCATCCTACACACCCACAGGGGTCGGTTCCATCCTACACACACACAGGGGTCAGTTCCATCCTACACACACACAGGGGTCAGTTCCATCCTACACACACACAGGGGTCAGTTCCATCCTACACACACACACACAGGGGTCAGTGCCATCCTACACACACACAGGAGTCAGTCCATCCTACACACACACAGGGGTCAGTGCCAGTCTACACACACACAGGGGTCAGTACCAGTCTACACACACACAGGGGCCAGTGCCATACTACACACACACAGTGGTCAGTACTAGTCTGCACACACACAGTGGTCAGTACCAGTCTACACACACACACACACAGTGCCACTCTATACACACACAGGGGTCAGTACAATCCTACACACACACACAGGGGTCAGTGCCAGCCTACACACCAACAGGGGTCAGTTCCATCCTACACACACACACACACAGGGGTCAGTTCCATCCTACACACACAGGGGTCAGTGCCAGCCTACACACCCACAGGGGTCAGTGCCATCCTACACACACACAGGGGTCAGTGCCAGACTACACACACACACAGGGGTCAGTGCCATCCTACACACCCACAGGGGTCAGTGCCAGTCTACACACACAGGTCAGTACCAGTCTACACACACACAGGGGTCAGTTCCATCCTACACACACACAGGGGTCAGTGCCAGCCTACACACACACAGGGGTCAGTGCCATCCTACACACACACAGGGGTCAGTGCCAGCCTACACACATACACAGGGGTCAGTGCCAGACTACACACACACAGGGGTCAGTCCATCCTACACACACACAGGGGTCAGTGCCAGTCTACACACACACACACACACACGGGTCAGTACCAGTCTACACACACACAGGGGTCAGTGCCATCCTGCACACACACAGTGGTCAGTACCACTCTGCACACACACAGTGGTCAGTACCACTCTGCACACACACAGTGGTCAGTACCAGTCTACACACACACACACACACACAGTGCCACTCTATACACACACAGGGGTCAGTTCCATCCTACACACACAAGGGTCAGTGCCATCCTACACACCCACAGGGGTCGGTTCCATCCTACACACACACAGGGGTCAGTTCCATCCTACACACACACAGGGGTCAGTTCCATCCTACACACACACAGGGGTCAGTTCCATCCTACACACACACACACAGGGGTCAGTGCCATCCTACACACACACAGGAGTCAGTCCATCCTACACACACACAGGGGTCAGTGCCAGTCTACACACACACAGGGGTCAGTACCAGTCTACACACACACAGGGGCCAGTGCCATACTACACACACACAGTGGTCAGTACTAGTCTGCACACACACAGTGGTCAGTACCAGTCTACACACACACACACACAGTGCCACTCTATACACACACAGGGGTCAGTACAATCCTACACACACACACAGGGGTCAGTGCCAGCCTACACACCCACAGGGGTCAGTGCCATCCTACACACACACACACACACAGGGGTCAGTTCCATCCTACACACACAGGGGTCAGTTCCATCCTACACACACAGGGGTCAGTGCCAGCCTACACACCCACAGGGGTCAGTGCCATCCTACACACACACAGGGGTCAGTGCCAGACTACACACACACACAGGGGTCAGTGCCATCCTACACACCCACAGGGGTCAGTGCCAGTCTACACACACAGGTCAGTACCAGTCTACACACACACAGGGGTCAGTGCCATCCTACACACACACAGTGGTCAGTACCACTCTGCACACACACAGTGGTCAGTACCAGTCTACACACACACACACACACACACACACACACACACACACACACACACACACACACACAGTGCCACTCTATACACACACAGGGGTCAGTGCCAGACCACACACACACAGGGGTCAGTACCAGTCTACACACACACAGTGCCACTCTATATGCACACAGGGGTCAGTGCCAGACCACACACACACGCACAGGTTAGTGCTCCCTTACACATACACAGAGGTCAGCGCCATGGAGCTGCTGGGGTAGAATCACAGACACTCACCTTGGGACCAGGCACTTCTCCTCCTCCTCCTCCTCCTCCAGCCTCTCCACCAAGCTCCCAGACCCAGCCGCTGCCGAACAGCACTCTCTCCCCCAGACCAGAGCTTCTCTCTGCGCCGGGCCAGCTCCAACATCACCACTCCTCCCACATGTCTCAGTCCCCACAGCACCCAATGTGCAGGTAGGAGAGGGTGAGTGATCTGCCACCGCTGCTGCTGCTACGGCCGCATGGAGACCAGACACTGTGGTGTGTGGTCTCCATGCGGCTGCTCACAGACTCTGCTGGGTTGGGCAGCCGACGCTGCCCACAGACCTGCGATGCGTGGCCGGCCTATTTTGCGTGGACCTGCCAAACTCCGCCCCCATCGTGGCCGGGCTTCAAGTGGGGCTAGGGGATTCTAGGGGGTTAGGAGGGCTTTGCGGGGCAGCGGGAGACTGGTGGGTGGGTGAAACGGGAGACTCCCGCAGGATGCGGGAGTGTTAGCATGTATGTATTACGAGTTTACGCATGTTAGGTTAGTGTACCCCATGATCCACATAATGAATAGAAAAAGCCATTTCCACATTAAATACATAGAAAAATCCAGATCCACATATAATACTGTACATAGAAAAAGCCAGATCCACATAAAATACATTGAAAAAGCCAGTTCCACATATAGGACCTTATTCAGAGCCTGAGCGCTGAGCGCTCGCAACCGACTCAATGTTGGTCCACAGGGCATGCGCACGACGGAGACTGCTCCGTCGCGCGCTTTCGCGAGCCCCCGCTAACGACAGATCACCCGTCGTTAGCGAGCTCGAAGCAGACGGAGCGAGCTGTCGATGTTGATTGACAGCTCGCTACGTTTGCTGGGCGGGCAGGGGGCGTGCCCGGCCAAACTGAGGCGTTCCTTTCGGAACGCTTGCCGTTTTGTGGGCGTCCCCACTGACATCATCAGTGATGTCAGTGGGGAGCTTCCTGCTCATACAGAGCAGGAAGCTCCTTGGGGCTTAAGGTTGACGAGACCCTACCCTAGGGTCTCGTCGTAAGCCCCGATGGTCGCGATGGTCTTGACCATCGCGACCATCTCCCTTAGCGGTCGTTAGAGCTGTGGGTGTTAACCCACAGCCTAACAACCGACATGGAGGCGGCCGTTCACGATGCAAGCGGCCGCCCTGTTTCTGAGCAACCGCTTGCATCCTACGGCCGCCTCTGAATGACGCCCATAATACTGTACATAGAAAAAGCCAGATCCACATAAAATACATTGAAAAAGCCAGTTCCACATAAAATACTGTACATAGAAAAAGCCAGTTACACATAAAATACTGTACATTGAAAAAGCCTGATCCATGTTGCATTATATGTACTGTAATATAATGCCTCCAATTCACGTCATTGCACACAATGCCCAAACTTCACATGCGACAGACAATAGTGCCCCCAATTAACATTACACACACAATAGTGCCCCCAATTCACATTACGCCACACAGTAGTGCTCCCTATTCACATTACACCATACAGTAGTGCCCCTTATTCACATTTCTCCACATACTGTAGTAGTGTCCCTTATTCACATTACGCTGTACAGTAGTGTCACTTATTCACATTATGCCAGACACTAGAAGTGCCCCTTATACACAGCCACACAGTAGTAGCGTCCCTTATACACAGCCACACAGTAGTAGTGCCCCTTATACACAGCCACACAGTAGTAGTGCCCTTATACACAGCCACACAGTAGTAGAGCCCCTTATACGCAGCCACACAGTAGTAGTGCCCTTATACGCAGCCACACAGTAGAAGTGCCCCTTATACACAGCCATACAGTAGTAGTGCCCTTATAGACAGCCACACAGTAGTAGTGCCCTTATAGACAGCCACACAGTAGTAGTGCCCTTATACGCAGCCACACAGTAGTAGTGCCCCTTATACGCATCCACACAGTAGAAGTGCCCTTATATGAAGCCACACAGTAGTAGTGCCCTTATACGCAGCCACAGTAGTAGTGCCCTTATACGCAGCCACAGTAGTAGTGCCCTTATACACAGCCACACAGTAGTAGTGCCCCTTATACGCAACCACACAGTAGTAGTGCCCTTATACGCAGCCACACAGTAGTAGTGCCCCTTATACACAGCCACACAGTAGTAGTGCCCTTAAACGCAGCCACACAGTAGCAGTGCCCTTATACGCAACAACACAGTAGTAGTGCCCCTTATATGCAGCCACACAGTAGTAGTGCCGTTATACGCAGCCACACAGTAGTAGTGTGACTTATACGCAGCCACACAGTAGTAGTGCCCCTTATACGCAGCCACACAGTAGTAGTACCCCTTATACACAGCCACACAGTAGTAGTGCCCTTATATACAGCAACACAGTATTAGGACCCCTTACACGTAGCCACAGTAGTAGTGCCTTTATAGACAGCCACACAGTAGTAGTACCCCTTATACACATCCACAGTAGTAGTGTCCTTATACACAGCCACACAGTAGTAGTGCCCTTATACACAGCCACACAGTAGTAGGACCCCTTACACGTAGCCACAGTAGTAGTGTCTTTATAGACAGCCACACAGTAGTAGTACCCCTTATACACATCCACAGTAGTAGTGTCCTTATACACAGCCACACAGTAGTAGTGCCCTTATATACAGCCACACAGCAGTAGTGCCACTTATACACAGCCACACACTAGTGCCCTTATATACAGCCACACAGTAGTAGGACCCCTTACACGTAGCCACAGTAGTAGTGCCCTTATAGACAGCCACACAGTAGTAGTACCCCTTATACACAGCCACAGTAGTAGTGCCCTTATATACAGCCACACACCAGTAGTGCCACTTATACACAGCCACACACTAGTGCCCTTATATACAGCCACACAGTAGTAGTACCCCTTATACACAGCAACACAGTAGTAGTGCCCTAATGTACAGCAACAGTAGAAGTACCCCTTATACACAGTCACACAGCAATGCCCCTTATACACAGACACACAGCAGTGCCTCTTATACACAGCTACACAAAAGTGCCTACCTTAAGCCGGGTACACACTAGACGATATGTCGTTTGATCGGACGACATATCGTCCACATTGGCCAGTGTGTACCCACTATGTCATTGACGATGCGCGCTCACTCGCGTCGTCAGTGTCATCGCCTGTTGAACCTGCATGCAGGTCTGACGGGCGATATCGTCAACAGGGTCTATGCTGCCGAATGCAGCATGGCCCCTGCTGTTGCGTCGTCACTCCTGGCATCGGCAAGTGTGTACGTACTTGCCAATGCCGGTACCACCACCGGACAATACATCAGGCACAGGCAGGACAGCTCCTCTCTGAGTTTTCATGCAACAGCAGGAGGAGTTCCTCAGAACGCTGCTGACATTGCTGCTTAGCTGCGGCTCTTTCTTGTTATTGGTCCAAGTGGAAGAGCTCTGTATTGGTTGCTGGTTGGCAACGCCCCCCTCTGCCAGGCCTGCAAGGGCGCGTGCCCCGCCCTAGTTACACCACTGGGGTACCACAATACTGTTAAGGTTTCCATATACTTATTTGGAGTATTGGTTTTATGTCTCTTAAGATTAATATGAGGATTGCTGACTCTGGCCAATATTTCACTTAAATATGATAAACATTTTCACTGTAATAGCCCAAGTCTCTGCTTCCTATTTGGGACCTGTATCACACTATTAATATGGATGGGTCTCAGGTGCTATGTGTGATAGGTGTGCATGACTCATCAGCCCTGTGAGCAGTCCCCAAATCCAGCTCTGCTCCCTCTCATCAAATCTGAGGACCCAAATCATAATGCGACTTCCCATCCAAAAGGAAGGCACAGCATGCAAATGAACAGGACTCTCAGCTTGGCTTTCCACGTGACACTACAAGTCCCAGCCACTCCTATATTTTTCTGTCTCTTATCACTGAGCAATGGCGTCCCCTCAGCTCTCCTTTCTCCACAGCCTGTAATACCTCCAACTGATCTTTTTTTTTTTTTTTTAAATCAAGCTTATTTTAAAATTACACTGGCATTTTGCCCCTTTCCAAAATGGCAACTTGGCAGGGGTGCATTAAGAGAGGAGGGGGCCATGTGCATTTCTCGTCTGGGACCCCCTTCTCTCTCTCCGGCGGCCGGCAATAGACTGACGGCTGACTGTCGACTGCAGCAGCAGTAGTCTGTGCCCGGAGTATACTGCGCATGACGCCGGGAAAATGACCGCGGTGGCCATTTTCCGACATTTTGTGCAGGGCTGAGACACCCGACACGGGACCTCGGAGAGGTATTACAAATATGGGTGCAGGGTGTGCACTCATTATAGATACGCCTCTGCGACTAGGTGTAAAATTGCCACGCATGTCCACAACTTACAAGAGTTACACATATCATTCACTTGTTGGCGGTTGCGCCTGAATAGGTGGCTCAGACATTAAAGTGCATCACATTAGAAACGTGTAGACCCACCAATGTGTCTTTTTTTGAGGTACTTGGATCTAGAAATACGTTAGCTGTGGGACTTATATCTGCATAAACCAGGTGCAAGAATCAGAATTGAGGATGACGAATAGATACTCAGGACCTCATTCAGAGCCGGTCGCACAGAGCGTGCGGTCGGTCTGAATGAGGGGAGGACGTCTTGAATTTTCAAGACGTCCTCCTTTGCGGTGGTAAGGCTGTGGGTTAACACCCACAGCCTTACGACCGCCTAAGGTGATGGTCGCGATGGTCAAGACCATTGCGACCATCGGGGCTTACGATGAGACCCTAGGGTAGGGTCTCCCTTGTCGTAAGCCCCGGAGAGCTTTTGGCTCTGTCTGAGCCGGAAGCTCTCCACTGACATCACTAGTGATGTCAGTGGGCCCGCCCCCAAACGGTAGGCGTTCCCATGGGAACGCCCCCGTTTGGGCTGCCACCCCCTCGGCCCGCCTTCCAAACGGGGCGAGCTGTCAATCAACATCGACAGCTCGCCCCCTTTTGGATCGAGACCGGTCGTAGCGGCTCTCACGCATGTGCACGCCGGCACCGTCGTGCGCATGCTCTGTGGGGGGCCATCGACCCGCTCCGAGCGCATCGGCGCTAACGACCGGATCTGAATGACCGTTTCAGCCTCAAGGTGCATACACACACACAACGATTTTTTTAACGTTTATCGATAACAATATCATTTATCGATCAATGGTCGAAAAAAATCATTCACTTTCTGAGTTAAAACGATGAACGATTATCGTTCATGCGCGTTCACGTTTGTAGTTCAGTCAGACTGACCAACTCAACGATTTTCAGTAAGGGAATATGCAAAAATCGTTTGTAGTTCCAAAAAATCGTTCATTACATTTAGTAAATGAACGATCTTAGTAAACTATGTTCGTTAATTTTTCCCTTGAAAAAATTAACGAAAATCATTTACTAAAATCATTCATTTACTAAATCGTTGTGTGTGTATGCAGCTTAAGGCATACCTCCCAACATTAAACAGGCTGGAAGAGAGACAACTTGGCCGCCAAAGGCGCATGCACCGAAAACGGGTCATGGCCTATTGTGGGGGGGTGTGGCCTAGCGTGGAGGAGGTGTGGACGTGTCACAAACCACCGTTACGTCACTCTGGGGGCGTGTCCAACACTCCCGGAGATGCTGGGTTGCCCCCAGAGACTCTCCCTGCACTGTATAGATGCCGTGCGCATGCACACAGCATCTACTTACCCGCTGCCCTGCTATGCAGAGCAGCAGTCTGTGCTACCCCCAATTTCCCACCACACCGATGGACACTGCAGCCCACGGGTGGGATGGCGGGACAGTCCCAGAAAAACGGGATTGTCCTGCACCAAGCGGGACAGTTGGGAGGTATGCAGACCTTTGGAACACCATTATTGTCTATGTATAAGGTGCTTATATATTCAGGTACATATATTCTTATGTGATTCTTGCTCAGGGCTAAATTACAGTATTTACACAGTAGAAGAAGAGTATTTTCCTATATGATTAATTCAATTTAACCCTTCTATCCCACTTAGTGGAGACACAGGTCTCTTGGTTACCACACCGCTAGCTCTCCCTTCACACCTTGCGCACACCACACTGACTGTAGGCACTTGAGGACTAAATATATAAAACATCATATTTCAATCCTATGCAGTAATCTGTGCAATAGAAATCTCCAGAGATTAATCATTCAGAATAAAGGTCAGAAGATATACAAACAGAACATCATTGGCTAACCCACAGGTCGCCCATTCAGCTGTTGTAGTAGAGAAGACTGTGAAAGGAATGGGCACTCAGCCAATGTAAAGAAATTATACCAGTAAAGAGAACTAAATCCTCTCACTAACATCTATCAGAAGAAACAATGATCTTTGACACCAGTTTAAAGTTTATGTTAATTTAAGATAAGCCCTTTAGTATTAATAACATATAGGAGTCCATCATGTATTTATATTATTTTTAAAAGTGCCAGACAGATGTCCGAAATATCTTATGAATTAAATGTTAATTATTAACGCAGAAGAAAATTAATCTGGTTTTTTCCAGAGAGGCAACAAATGCACTTGCCCATCCCATAGAGAGAAGACAGCTGGGAACATGATTATTTTCTTGTGCGCCACCTAGAGGATAAAAGTAAATCTGTTGCCATATATTTTTAAACTTAACTTTGCAATGTAAATGACAGGGACGTGCAGTCAGGGAAGGCAGAGCCTCCCCTGTTATACTCCTGAGATTTGATATAAAAATGATTAGAATAATACAAAGAAAATATTTCTAACTTATAAATATCTTTGTTTAGTGTAATCATTTTTATACTTAACACTCACCAGCTTTGAGGAGCTCCCAGGGAGACCAGAGATGATTTGGGAAGTCTTTGTTAGCTTTTCTGGGGTTTGCCTCGCTTCTGTATAGTCAGACACTGCTTGCAGAGCTAGGGGCAGGGCCACACCACAGGCAGTAAGCTGCACAGAAAAAGAGCTAATAGAGGCGTGCCTCTGAGTATGGGGGACGTGCCTTGAGCACTCATGGACACCTTGGATGTGTCATGTGACCAGGAAGTGCACTGCAGTGTTTAGAGATCGGGGCTCAGTCAGCAGAAGCAAGAGAAGACACAGTGATGCAGGTAGGAGAATGGATGGACACTGAAGCTTAGTGTAGTGAGGGGAGAGTTATAGTGAGTAGGGGATGAGACAGGCTCCCAGCACTCAGACTCATCGTCATGTGTGGCTCCCCAGCCATTGACCTCACTGTATGTCACTGGTAAATGATGTATAAAAATATTAATTAGGAGCTATTATATTCAGCAGTACTTGATTAGGTTACCAAGATTCCAATCAGAGCCGGCCCTAGGCATAGGCATTATAAGCAAATGCCTAGGGCGACTGGAATGCCTAGCGGCATTCCAGGGCTCTGACACTGCCGCGATCAGAGTTTAGCTCCGATCTGACTACCTCATGAAGCTGATTGAGAGAATGCCAAGAGTGTGCAAAGCTGTCATCCAAGCAAAAGGGGGCTACTTTGAGGAATCTAAAATATAAAACATATTTTGGGGGCGTGGCTTGGAGCGGCATGTAGTAGGAGCATACCTGCGTGCTCTCCTACTATTTATCCTTCATAAATCCTGCAGGAGCGGTGCCCAGGGCTTTTCACTTACCTGTCTTGTGGGTGAGTGTCTGCTGCTGCCCCTGGATCGTGTTTGTCTTCTTCTCCCCGGCGCTGGCTTGTGGATGCACGCTGGTGCTGACTGGCAGTGTGTTCCTCCTCGGCCGGTCACGTGGGCGGTCGCGGCTCCTGCTGTCTCTCCCCGGCGGCTGCTAACTGCAGTTTCTCCTCCTGGCTCTCTGATCCTCTGGGGACACAGTTCTCCTCTCCTGCTGGGTGGACTGGTGACCGGATTGCTTCTCCCTCCTGCAGGCTGTGGTGCTGGCTCCTGATGTCTCCTGTTGACGGTGACCATTTTGGATTTGGACACACAGCAGTGCTGCTGCAAGTTTAAGGGTCAGTGACTTCCTGAACAACCTGTGCCTTTTATTCTCTCTTGCTGCCTGATCTACCTGCAGAGGTGTCTACTTTCTAGCGGTGTAGACTTGCTGGATCTTAATTAATTTCTGTGGGTGACTGGCTGGGACCTGTAGTTCACCCTTCTGGATTCCTGCTGTGAAGTCTGTATCTCCTGATTTATTGCTGGGCTGCAGTTTGATTATTCTACAATTCCTGGAGTTTCTGTCTGCATTAAAATTCTACTTTCAAGTATCCTCTGGTGATCCCTTTGCTATATAATGGGGAAAACTGGCCATTCCTCTGGGGCTGCCGCTAAATTGGAGCGCTTTGCCCGTACCCCTATGCCAACGGTTGAACCTCCTCCTGTCATTCTGCCACCTCCTCCTCCTACTACTGCGTCTGATTCTGCAAGTGACTCATCTTTCACATATCTTACACGCTATTGCGGAGTCAGAAAAGAGGGTCACTGACAAGATAGGTGAAGTACAGATTGATATCTCCCTGACCCGTCATGATCTTCAGAAAATAAGGGAACGAGTTGGAGAGGCTGAACATCGTATCTCTGCTGTGGATGATCTTACGGCCCCAATACCTGGGCAGATTGCGGCCCTCTCCACTGAAGTGGCTGCCTGTCGTTCCAAGCTATCCGATTTGGAGGGACGCCTCTGAAGAAACAACCTGCACTTTGTAGGCCTGCCGGAGCGGGCTGAAGGTTCTGCTCCTGAGAAGTTCCTGGAGGAGTGGTTGGTGAAACTCTTTGGTAAAGATGCCTTCTCATCGCAGCTTTCTGTTGAACGGGCCCACCGCGTGCCTGCTAGGCCGCCGCCTCCGGGAACCCCGCCGAGGACATTTATTGCCCGCATGCTTCATTACAAAGACCGTGACGCAGTCTTGCAGCTGGTCCGTCTCCATGGTCCTCTCAAGTTGGATAATCACTCTATTTCAGTGTTTCCTGATTTTGCTGTTGAAGTACAAAAAAGCCGTTCTCAGTTTATGCCTGCTAAACGCAAGCTACGGGAGCTCCAACTCCAATATTCCATGCTTTTTCCTTCTCGTCTGCGTGTGGTGGCTGATGGAACCACTCATTTTTTCAATACACCTGCAGATGCTGAGGCCTGGCTGGCTGGACGTCCGCGGCCTCCACGTTGACTTTTTTGCCTTGGACTCCTTGCTCTATCCTGATGCCGATCTGGGGGTTTCGTGAGTCCGTTACTGGTTTCCCCTGTTTTAAGTGCTTCCCCTATTTTGTTTGATCATTTAATGTATTTTATTGTATATTGTGATCCATCTGCTGTTTTGTTGTGATTTTTTCATTTATTCTCTGGTAATGGGGGAAGTTGGGACAGTTTAGTGGACTCTAGTTTGTTCTGAGGGGCTACCGCTCCTCTATAACTATTTGGAGGGCCTTGCTAGCAATAGCTTTGTCTACCAGCCCTAGATACATAAGTTACTGTTTGCTTATTTAGTCTATCTTTGTTAATTTAGACTAGGGAATTTTTCTCTTTTTTTCGGGATTAGGTATACCTTAAGTTTGGTAGGGTATGCAGGGTGGGTTTTGGATGTGGGTTAGTTTGTTATTTTTCTTATGTTGTTTTTATTTTAATTATTTTTATATGTGTTGCAGTTTTTTTTGCTATTCTCATATGATGGTATATGAGCCGACCTGTATATTTCTTGCGCATGGGGGTGTCTTTATTGTCTTTCTGTCTGTTTTTTTTTTAATCCTTTTTGCTCTCTTATGTGATTTATTATTATTATGGCTGCTGGGGATAATTCTGGGGGCATTCGTTTGCTCACCTGGAATGTTCGGGGCCTTAGTGATTAGGTTAAAAGAGCCCTAGTTCTGTCACCTTTAAAAAATTAAATGTGGATATTGTTTGTCTTCAGGAGACTCATCTCTTTGGTAGCCGTATAATGGCTTTGAAAAAGCCCTGGGTGGGATGGATGTACCATTCCACTTACTCTCTTAATTTTAGAGGCGTTTCTGTTTTGATTCACAAGCGTCTTCATTTTAGTCTTGATACACTCCAAATTGATTCCATGGGTAGATATGTTTTCCTGAGAGCATTTGTTAATTCTCTGTTTGTGCATATACTTGCGGTCTATATCCCCCCACCATATTCTAATGATGTTTTGGGTAAGGCTGCTGCCTTTATTGCACTTTCTCCCTCTACCCCTGTTATTTGCTTGGGTGATTTTAACAACGTAATGGATCCATCCCTGGACCGTTGGCGAGAGTCCATTTCTTCCCTACCTCCTTCCCCGTCTCCCTTTTCTAAATTGATTGCTGAATTGGGCTGGTTGGATGTCTGGCGTGTCCGTTATCCTGCTGTCTCAGCTTTCTCCTGTCAGTCCTCTAATAATCGTACTTTTTCCTGTATTGATATGGTTTTTCTCTCACCTATTTTGGTTCCCAGAGTTTCTGCAGTTGATTATTTGTCGAGGGGTGTCTCCGACCACTCTCCGTTGTGTATTACTGTTGGTTCCTCCCTTTCGGAGTGTGCCCATTTTTGGAAGCTTAACCCATTCTGGCTGGACCTAATGGGTGCTGGCTCTGAGTTGGAGGCTGCTTGGGTGTCCTATTTTGAAGATAATGCGGGTACTGAGGTTTCTCTCCTTTGGGATTCCTTTAAGGCTTTTTTTAAGGGGCACCTTTATTAAGCATATTGCTAACATTAAACTATATCATAGGCAGCGGGAAACTATTCTGGAAACTGCTTATAGGGATGCTGAGGCCCGGTACCTCTTGTCCAGAGTGATCGCAGATAGGGAGACTATGCTTCGTGCCCAGCGGGAGTGGTCGGATCACCTGTTTGATAAATCCAAGCGCAAACTGTTGTTTTCGCGTCATAAGCAATATTCACAGGAGGATGTTGGGGGGAGTTATTTAGCCTTTTTGGCAAAAGAGGATGGTGCTTCCAGAACGGTCTCTGGTATCCTTGATTCTTCTGGAACGTTGCATACCTCTGCTCCTTCTATAACAGATGTAGTTTTGCAATATTACTCCTCTCTTTATGCTACTAAGGTATCATATTCTCCCTCCCAGCTTTGTGCTTATTTAGAGGCAGTCCATCTGCCCCGTCTTGAGATTGAGGTAGTGAATTTATTAGCTGCTCCTTTTACAGAGGAGGAATTGGAGGTTGCTATCTCCTCCTTTCCACACTGTAAAGCTCCCGGATTTGATGGTGTCCCGATAGAGGTGTATCAGAAATGTAAAATCTTCTTTATTCCGCATCTCATTGAGACTTTTGATGCTTTTTTGAATGCTGGTTGTCTCCCGCCATCCATGTCGGAGGCCTTGGTTGTAGTGCCTTCCCAAAACCTGGGAAGGACCCCCTCTATCCAGACTCTTATAGACCTATTTCCCTTCTTACCACTGACATTAAAAAATTGGCTAAACTGCTGGCTATTCGTCTTAATTCTGTTATTACTTCTATTATACATCCTGACCAGACTGGCTTCATGCCTGGTAAATCTACTACTCAAAATATTAGGCGATTATTTTACCATATGCAAATGTCCCATGGGGATACCTCTGAAGCGGTGGTGGTCTCCTTAGATGCAGCCAAGGCCTTCGATTCTGTGGAATGGGAGTATTTATGGGAGGTCTTGTCTAAATTTGGTTTTGGTCCTCGTTTTATTGGCTGGGTCCGTCTTTTGTACTCTTCCCCGGCAGCCGGAGTGTCGGTGAATGGTTGTGTCTCCTCTTCCTTTCAACTTGGGCGTGGCACACGCCAGGGGTGCCCTTTATCCCCTGCATTGTTTGCACTGGCTATCGAGCCTCTGGCGTGTCTCATTCGCTCAGATTCCGATATTTCGGGCATGCGAGTGGGCCATGTAATTGACAAAATAGCTCTTTGTGCGGACGATATGCTCCTGTTTCTGGCAGACGCGGGCCCAGCTTTGGATCGTTTGATGGACGTTATTAAGGATTTTGTTTTTTTTTCGGGCTTGCTGATTAATTGGTCCAAATCTAATATTTTTCCTTTGAATGGCTCCCTGCCTCTATCCCCCTCTCTCTCCTGCCCTTTACAATGGACTCTCTCCTTTCGGTATTTGGGTGTCTGCATTTCACCTAACCCTGCTGACTTTGTAGAATTAAATGTGAGGCCCATTACCTCAGCTTTTAAACAAAAGATTCATGTGTGGAAGAAACTTCCGCTTACAGTGACAGGTCGTATTAACTTATTTAAGATGTTCATTCAACCTAAATACTTGTATGTTTTACAGCATTCCCCTGTATATATTCCCAAAATTTTTTTTTCTAATATTGATTCTATTTTATCTTCTTTTGTGTGGGGGGATAAGAGACCATGGATTGCTCTCCGTACACTTTGTAGAGCTAAATCTTCAGGTGGACTGGCCCTTTCTAATTTACGTATTTATTATATGGCTTCACAGCTGTCACAATTGGTGCCCTGGTTATCTGCTGGTACTGAAACCGCTTTGGCGGAATTTCTTAGTGGGCAAACAGGCTCCCCTTTAGCTCCTCTACAAATTTTGTTATCTGTAAAATTGCCGGGTAGATCTCCCCCTTACTTCGACAGGCTCGACTGGTTTGGCATTTTGCTCAGGGATTATTTGGGGATGAGGGTGTGGATCTAGAGATCCCCCGTGGTATAATGGTGGTTTTTCTGAGCTGGGAGTGCTGGGTTCGGAGTCCTTCTGGATTTCATATGGTATCAAGTCCCTTGGCCATTTGTTTCATAATGGGGTGCTTCACTCCTTTGATCATTTGTGCATGGAGTTTGGCCTTCCCCGTACGGCATTTTATAGATACCTTCAACTTCATCATGCCAAGCACTCCCAGTTTGGATCTGACCCTGTTTTATTATCACCTTCTCTTCTTAAAGTTGCACTTATCAAATTACCTGTTCGTAAGACAGTCTCCTGTCTTTATAGTGATCTTACCTCTCGTAATTTGCCAGATGCCCTTCTCCCCCTTAGGAATAAATGGGAACTAGATTTGGGTTCTCTTCAGGATGAACAATGGTCTCAGTTGTTGGACTCTATAAGATACACTTCCCCTTGTGTTCGTTTCCAACAAATCCATTATTTTATTTTGCACAGGTCTTACCGGTCCCGTTTCTATTGCATGTATTGATATTAATGCTCCAACTAATTGCCCCAAATGTCATGCTCTTGGTTGTGATTTTTGGCATTTGTTATGGGATTGCCCTAGAGTTAATGATTTTTGGACCTTGGTATGGTCTGATATGCAGTTTACTTTCCCCTCATTACCTCCCTTAGAGGCAAAACTTTGTTTATTCGCATTGGATATTGAGGAATTGTTTAATTCAAATATTTATCGATATGTTTTAGGCTTATCCACTTTAGCAAAAGTAATTATTGCCCGTTCTTGGTGTGCTCCAGATCCTCCTGATATACACAAATGGAGGGCACTTGTTAATGATACCATTGATCATGAAAAGTATGTCTATACTAGTCGTAAAGCCCTTTCTAAATTTCACAAATTATGGGATAGATGGGCTCTTTCTTTCTTGGGCCTTCGTAGATCAATTGGGGATCCTTCCGTGTAATCTAGCCTCTTCTATTCTCCTTTTTCTTTCCCTTTTTTGTTTTTGCCCCGTTCTTTGCTTTGTTTGCTTCCTTATTGTTCGATTATTTTATTTTACTTCCATGCGCGAGCTGTTTATATGTCATATTTGTGATCTCAGGTTCGGTTTACTGCTGATTCTTCTTTGCTTGTATATTTTGGTATTTAATTGTACCACTGTACTTTCCTTTTTTATTGGCAACACTTATTTATTTGTTTATCTGTTTTTGTTTTGTTTATAATCTGTAAAAAAATTTCTAATAAAAATCTGATTTAAAAAAAATAAAAATAAAACATTTTGATTTGCTTAACACTTTTTTGTTTACAACATAATTCCATGTGTTCTTTCATAGTTTTGATGTCTTCAGTATTAATCTACTGCTGAAAATAATTTAAATAAACAAAAAACGAATGAGAAGGTGTGTCCAAATTTTGACTGGTGCTGTATATATATATATATATATATATATATATATATAGATATATATATATGTATAAGATAGTAGGTGTATTATATATATATATATATATATATATATATGTATAAGTAGTATACATTGTTAGTAATCGCCTTATATATTTTTGTCAGCCTCAATACATTTCACATCGGCATACTTTGTATCTATACACACAAGGATGTGACAATGTATTTATGTGCAGTCTGGGATAGTTTCCAAACATATTGCTATGGTGATGGGTAATGTACCGCTGGAACGTGTGAAGGCGGAGGTGACGCCGAGGGTTGCTGCACAACCTGATGACGTCATCAAGCCCCCTGAAATACCAAAGGGAAGCAGAAAACAGTTTTCTGCTACCCTTTGGTATTTCAGGGGGCTTCATTTTTTCATACATCTCCTCTGTACTGATGCCGGGGTCCAGCGCGGCACATTTGAGTGAGGATTATGATCTATAATTGATCTATATATTCTCTCCCTCCCTTTCATACAAATGCATCCCACCTCTCTTGCCTATTGATCACTTCCTTCCACTCCAGCCTCCATGATCTTGCCTGTGCTGCTCCCCACCTCTGGAACTCTCTCCTTCTCCCTATCAGACTCTCCACCTCTCTACAAATCTTCAAATGGGGTCTCAAGACTCACTACTTCAAAGCCTACCAGCTCTCATCCTAACCTGCTGCTTACATGCTTCTTCCTCACTGTCTACCCTATCTGTGTCACCCCTGTCTCCCCCCCCCTATAGAATGTAAGCTCTCAGGAGCAGGGTCCTCTTCCCTTATGTGCTTTTCCTTCCCTCACTCATACGATCATCTACTCAAAACTCTCCACAAGGGCACCTAACACTTGGTAGCTGACGCCCTGCTGCTTTTTTGAGTGTTACGATCGCTGCAGCAAATGTTTATAAACTATGTTCTTATTCCTGTATTGTCTTGTACTGTAAGTCGCTGTTTTACGAGTTTGCTCATTTGTTAATGTACTTTGTGAGGCGCTGCAGAACCCTTGTGGCACCAAATAAAGGATAATATATATAAATTATCACCTGATAATCACCCGCACCGCACACCCTGCACCCATAATAATACTTACCTCTCCAAAGTCCCACGTCGGCGCGGGCATCCGGCGCTGTAAAACGAATGGAAAATGGCTGCGGCGGCCATTTTCCCATCACTTGCGCATGCGCAGTACAGGGAAAATGGCAGTCTCGGCCATTTTCCCGGTGACCTGTGCATATACTATAGACTCTGGGCACACTCTAGAGCTCAGAGTCTATAACTCCGGTGCTAGGCTTCTTGCTGGACTTTGTCGCAGTGGGGTACATGTGCATGTGTGCGTATATATATATATATATATAGTTATCTGCTTGGGGGACACAAAATTGGCTAGGGCCGGCTCAGATTCCAATAATGTAAGTAAATAAGACCTCGACAGGAAAGTAGAAATAAGATTTATACTTCAATTCCGTGAAGAATGAATCATCAGTGGTGCAAATTATTGTCAGGAAGTCCAAGGTAACAGGCTGACGATCTGTCTTTGGTTCCTGGCACTGTAATTGCAGTTCAGAATGAAGCTACCAATGTAAACTGTGGAGCTCATGTTATACCGTAAAATTATATATTATTACAACATACATAAATACAACCAGGCAATTCAATCAACACATAAGCAAACGAATAATAGATATCATTATTACAAGCATGTTACATAATAGGACAATAGAAAATCTAATTGGATATTTGGTAATTTGACCTGAGTTAAATATCCTCTCTTTCCAGGACTATTTACTGTACTAATCTAGGTATCTGAGAGAGGGTGAAATACAAAAGAACCATAGACAAACAAATAATAAACTAAAGTTATAGATCATATATATATATATATATATATAACAAACTAAACATCACACAATGAATTTATGCACATTTAGCAATGCTGTTTAACCTCACCCTTATTAGCTAGTGAAATATAATGTTTACTTATTATTTATCAATAAACAGTGTTCTAAGAAAAGCTGGGTACACACTTTACGATGTATCGTACAATATATTGTTCCAACGCGAATCGCAACAATATATCGTACACTGTGTATGTCCAATCCGCCGTTTATCGCATCATCACATCTGTTCTGCACAGTCTCTCCAGCTCCATGTCTCTCCAGCTCCATGTCTCTCTGGTCTCCTGCCGTGTCTCTCCAGCTCCATGTCTCTCAGGTCTCCTGCCGTGTCTCTCCAGCCTCCTGCGCCATCACTCTACCCTAGGTAGCGCAGAGTCTGTCTGAAAAGCCTGACCCACCGGAGCCACATGATTGGTGATGGTGGTCCTGTGGGAGTTGTTTTAATTGGGTCTACTTGAGGCAATTTTACCTCACTTAAGCCAACGACAACCCACAGAAATACATGGACGATTCCGGCTCTTTATGACGCATGATTTATCATATGATCTCACTCCGTGTTACTGAATATGTATAGAAAGTGAACATAAGCGCCCAGTGTATTTTTCTTTCTTTTGTTAGCCAAATGAACACGCCGTTACATCTGTGTCTGGTTATAGTACCCTAAATGTCACGTTTGCCTAAGCCTTTTCCAGGTCTGATACTTTAAAATGAATAATAATGAAATGGAAAAATAATACAGATCTGGTCTTTTCAAAGTGAACCCATATGAAATACATTTGCAGCTCAGGGTTTCCAGGTTTTGGAGAGAACAATTGGGAAGCACTGAACAGCAATGTACAGGAATAGAACGAGAAACAATATTAATCAGTGGAGGCTCCAGAGGTGGGGGTGTAACACAGTTCAAAATTCAAATAGGGGAACACCATCAACTGCCAGTGAGTCCCGGCTGATGATGTTTGGCAACATTTGGGGTGGCAGTTGGTGTGGCTCGGCCCACGATGTGGCCTTCCGGAACGGCGCATCACGGTGACATCACTTGTTTTTCCTTGCACGCCATAGAGGTGCAACGGAAAATTAGTGATATTAAGGCTACTGATATAGGCTATTATGTGTTCAGCCGAACATCGTTACAGTACTAATCAAACTGGCCCCTGAAAGTCCTTAAAATGAAGCTGTCAGCTAATCTACATGGTTCATCCCTGAAATAGCTGTCACACAAAGTTGATGGTAAGAAATTATATATATATATATATATATATATATATATATATATATATATCCATCCAGAGTCCAAGCGGCACTCACAAATTTCATATATCCAACTTGCTGGGGTGAGTAGTCTATCACAGCAGAATCAATCCATAGTTTAGCCATAATGTATTAGAGCATTGAGAGAGCACTCACCAGTCTTCTTGATGCAAACAAGGAGCAGGTTTTATTTACTCACATCAAGTCAAAAATACAGATGTCGACATTTCGGGCCACACAAGGCCCTTTATCAAGACCCAGAGACCAGAGTGTATAAGGAAACACTCTGGTTTCTGGGTCTTGACATTTCTGGGTCTTGACAAAGGACCTTGCATGGCCTGCAACGTCAGCATCTGATGTGAGAAAATAAAACCAGTTCCTTGATTACATCAAGAAGACTGGTGAGTGCTCTAATCAATGTTTAATACAGTCTGTGATCAGCAGGAGCTGAGCAGTGGAATGCAGGCTGATGTCTGCACACAGCGGCAGGTGATTGTATTAATAGAACAGGTATGAGGGGTGGTGCTGGGTACATTTGTTTTTACAAAATTGGATATGTTGCATGTAAGAGAGGTTTGCTGTGATGCTGATGGTCTTGATAATGGACCAATACTGGTCCAAGCAAAGCCTACAAAATGAAGACATAAGAACATTCCAAGCAGATCCAGGACAAGGTCACTGAGAAGTACCAATCAGGAAAAGGTACGAGATTTCTAAGGCCTTAGATATATCCTGAAACACAGTAAAGTCCATCATTAAAAAAAAAAAAAAAAAGAGAGAAATAGCCAAAATATGAAAATACTGTGAATCTGCCTAGAACAGGGCGTCCTCCAAACCTGAGTGTCTGGGCGAGAACAACAGTAATCAGGAAGGCCAACAAGAAGCCAATGGCATCTCTAAAGGAGTCACAGTCTACCATTACAGAGATGGGAGTAACAGTGCATGGGGCAACAATAACATGCATGCTTCATAAATCCAGGTTGTAAGGACAGGAGTCTAGAGGAAAGCCTTTGTTGTGACAAACTCGCATAAAAGCCTGGCTACCGTTTCACATGTGGCAAACTGGATAAAGGTTCTATGGTCGGATGAACTCTTCAGGCATGATGCTAAGCTATATGCTTGGCGTAACCCTAACTCTGCACATCACAGTGAGAATACCATCCCTACAGTGACGCACGGTGGTGGCAGCATCATTTCATGGGGGGGGGGGGGGTTGGTTCTCTGTGGCAGTGGCTGGAAAGCTCATAAAAATAAAGAGGAACATGGATAGAGCATAGTACAGAGAAATCCTGGAGAAAAACCTGCTGCAGTCTACAAGAATAATTGGGCTTAGAAAACAATTTCTTACACCATAGCAACGACCATAGCATACAGCAAGAGCACCACAGTACCAATAGGTTAATGTCCTGAAGTGGCCTAATCCAAGCCCAGATCTCAATCCAACTGTGCATAGGTGACAAACTGATGTCCTCCAACGATCGCCATCCAACCTGGTGGAGCGTAAGCAAGAATGGGCTTAAAATTTCCATTTCCAAATGTACGAAACTGATAGACCCAAATATACTCTGAGCTACAACTGGTGGCAAAGTTGGTTCTACCATGAACTAACTATAGATGGGAGAGGAGGAAGGAGGGAGATTGAATACTAGTGACATCACTTATTTTCAGTTCCTAATCAATGTTGACAAATGGTTGCATTAATTCTCTTATGGTACCTTATCTTGTACTTCATGTTGATTAGTGGGAATACATTTAAATTCAATCTATCATGGCTGCATGCTGTAGTGCAACAAAATTTGAACCGGGGAGGGGGGAAGAATACCTCTCATAGTAGCTGTACATGTATCTTTGTGTCAAGTGCTCATCGCCTACTGGGACCCATTAGATGCTGTAGCTCAGGGTAGTTAACATTTCAATTTCATCAAGTGTGTACAGCCAACATTCATAGTAAGTGGTGCCTTTAACCCTTTCCATGCAGTAGCCACTGTGGCCACAAGCAGGTTATGGCAATCTCAACCCTCAAGCGGCCACTGGTCCCTCGGAGGGAGCCTAGGTTGGACTAATGGATGATATGGCACTTGCATGTCTCACATTGACACTACGTACGCCGAGTCTATCATCGGTGATCATTCTCTGTTATGTTATTGCCCAAAAGAACTTACAAAGGTCTCATCGTTTAGTTCTTGCACTGACCTTCCCGAGTACAAACAGATAAAGAAAAATATATTTTTTTTTCTTAAACCCTTTGCCAGAACCATCAGGAATTTGAAGCCCTCGCTGCATTCTGTGGACACTTTGTTTTTAGACGGCAAAAAAAATAAATAAGATTACATGTTTTATTCTTACCGCTGTCCTTTCATTGACCCGTGCATTTTCTAAGGGAAAAGAACATACTTGCTCTGTGTTTACTTCATACTTTTTATGTGGTGTGTATTTTTTTAAAAGGAAACCAGTGTACGAGCGCAGCAGGGTTGCGGTGCAGGAGCATGGTAACAATTACATCTGCCAGGAAACACATTCTGAGGGAAAAAGCAGACAAGGAGGCAATTTTTACTTTAGCTAATGTTATTCAGAGGCCGTTAGCCTTCAATTAATCCAAATAGAGATCACTGCCGCTGGCACTAAAATGGACTATACTGTAATGCAAAGAAAGGCTCCCTTAGCTGTTGTGGAACTACAAATCCCAGCATGCAGTCACAGCCGTAGAGCAACATGTTTACTAACCCTGCTGCAGAAAAATAAAGTGAAGAACATTGGTAAAATAATAGGAAGCAGAGTCCAATAATTACAGTATATGAAATGGAGTGTCTTTAGGAATTACAGATGCCCAGTAAGTTTAATAATATGGTTTAATACTGTACAATAATTTCCCAATTTCTGGGTATGGGAAATTCTATTTGCTAATTGCCACGTTTCCTTCCATGGGTTATTTGACCATGGTGATTATCATTGAGGGGAGTGAACGGATCATTTTATATGAGTAGTAATCTATAACCTGGGAGTAGATTTACTAAGACGCAATCAACAGTTTGGTCTAATTGATCATTTTAAAACGGCAATAAGAATAAAAGCTAAACAAGTCTGCTTTAGCATTTATGCCTATTGCCGTTTAAAATCAGTCAAAGCCACAAATGATTGGCAGCTATGACAAGCTGTCCTTGGGAGACATTGAATTCTTACTTACATACAGTAGCCAGTGCCTAGGACAAGAAGAGCCTTAGTGCCTGATTCATAGATGTACGCAATGTCGATATTTACGGTGGTCGAGCGATTGTTTGTCATTGTCCCATTGCGCACGTGTAGCGATTGTATTGTGACTGTGCTCGCACAGAGGAGTCAATCGCAATGTGAGTGAGTTTAAACGCTGTTTCATAGGCGTGCATAAATCAGCCATTGCAATCTCATTCTCAGCATGAGAGCTCTCTGCGTGTCAGGAGAGCTGCAGTGTTTCAGACAGGTCAGACTTGCCGCATATGCTGCATGGCTGTCCGATCTGCATCGATCTTCCCGATATTAAGCTGGTACGCAACGTCGGAAGGGAGCAGTGGGCATCACTATGCTCAGGCAAGCTTTGGAAACAGCATGCTTTCGCAATTGCAGACCGTGAGAAATCACAGATTGCGTTAGTGTCCATCTCTGAAGCAGGCCCTTAGACTGGCCACCAATAACACGATTATCGTTCCAATCATCCAACTAGCGAGTTGAATCAGATAATGAGCAAATGATTATCGAGAAAAATCCAAAAATGGTCATTTAGACAATTGATTTGAAATCAAACATTTTGATTTAACCTACCCAACTGAAGAACAATTGTTCAGTTTAGGGCGGAGGTTCCCAAACATTCTTGAATCACAGAGCCCTAGAGAATCAGCATTTTTTCATGGCACCCTTAGGCAAAAAGTTTCTTATTAAAAAAATCCAGCAAATATTATTAAATTACGTAAATTGTGCTTCATAGGCACCAGAATGGGAGGTGGGGAGGAGAGGGCAACTTGCTCCCCCTAAACAATTGAGAGGAACTACTCAATGTACTTGGTCGCAAGATAATCCCATTTCCAGCGGCTCCATCTCCACCCTCCCCGCAGTCCTTCTGGGACTAGCCCTGCACCTGCTCTCCCTTCGTCCTTTCTCCACTCTTGGAACACCCAACCACCCCACCCTTGGCAACTTTCCTCTCCACAACACCCCCTCCCGTTTCTCACCGGGTTCAGCACTGACAATTATCCGGCACACACAGCCTTAGCCAGGGTGGGAGCTTTGAGTGGTTCCTTTAACTTCGATTTCTTCATGAAGGTAAGTCACTCACATGCTTTGATTTTGTTTTAGGGGCATATTAAACACATTTTGTGGGAAATCCCCCAAAAATAAAAATTTTGGGCAGATACCCTCAAAACTTAAGTATCCCCTGAATGTATATCCCTGTTTCCGATCGCAATATCTATGGCGTTAGCCATTGTAGCCTACGGGCTACATATGGCACAATTTACTGGTAACAGCCACTCGCGCATGCGCTGTCTGATGGCCGCGCAAGCGTAGTAGGCCCACAGCATAAAAGTAAAGCGACCACTGACGCAATCACTATACTTTACACATCGCCGGGGCAGGCTCCTTTCGCAGCGCCTGTCCCTGGAGGTGAATTTTAATACATCTAGGTGGAATTGAATTTCGTATTGACGTGAATATTATAAATAAAAAAATGGGTGCCTTATTGTTGTCATTTTATACTAATACACTCTTATCTGCATTAGATGTATAGGGAGCTTTGTCTTTCCCCATAGTGTCCTCTGTATAGTATAGTACACACACACACTATATGAACCAAATTATTTGGCCACACCTGTTCAATTTTTGGATTGATCAAGCACCCAGCCATGCAGTCTCCATTTACAAACAGAGTACAGCGCAGCCTGACTGTCATGTGTTCAGAGAGACTTCCTGATACAGCCCCTGCACCAATATTGGCCAACTAATGGGACAGTCCATGCCAGAGCCCTCCTCATCTCTATAGGGTTGAAAGGGGAGGAGGATAGAGGCTGCAATACTCTGGATGCAGTATGTGTAGTTAGTATTTTGAGCACCCCAGTGACCAGTCCATTTGCTTGGCACATAAGCTAACCTGGTGCTAGGGTTGGTAATAGTGCTGGAGATGACTGGCTGCTGTGCATATAGGGGCACGTATGATATGCTGCAAGGATGTGGGGGAAGGGCTGTAGAGAGCTGTGTCCGGCCCGTGTACTTTGGGGGGGCCTTATGTAAATAGACGCGGCCACGCCCCCTTAAAACAATAGAAAAAAGCGAGCTTCACATGAGGGCAACGTGTGCCCGTCAGCCATGGGCAAATCCACCCGCTCTCCACCGCACAGCCAGAGGAGACTGCTGCAGCTGATCTAGACCCGCCCGAGCCCAGCACACAGCAGGGTGTGCTGGGCTGGGGAGACACGGGCTGCTGTCATTGACAGGTAATGGGGGAGGGGGCTGCGGACCGGGCCACTCCATCATGCCCAGGTAACTAGTACCCGCCCTCTCGGCGCCCCGTGGGGGGGAAACCTGTGTGACAAGTTGATGTGCAGGTGACATGTAAAATAAAAGCCGTGCAGCAGGGGGTCTGAGGACAGAGATTAAACTTTTCTTTTTTTAAACAACAGAAGTAGGTGGACAGTATCCACCTACTTATGAGACCTCGGAATTGGTCAATTGGGGAAAAATTGTCAGTTCCGATGAAAAAGTTGGTTAGGTCTAAGGAGTTCACTTCATGATCGGCCAGATAACACTGTACAACAAAGAAATAGTTTTCATTCAATTTAAGTTTCCTTTTAGAAAATAGTCATAATTTACTAATTTGAGGTCAAGAAAAATGAATATGACTTTAGAATGTTTTATGAGCTCTAGTTTATGAGCTACACTACTTGCGCTATATGTACTTCGGTAATATAGTCATCGAGAAAAGCAATTTAAGATAATCAGATATTTTCTTGATACAACATAAATAATAGCTGTTTCAATTCAATCAATCGCAAATAAGAACACAAAACAAACAACATACAGCAACTGAAATTGAAAGTACTAGTTAGAAGCTAAATTATTAGCGTACGGTAGGTCGCTGTCCACAGTGCGTACAGTGTTTCCTCACAACTCCATCTCATTTTAGGGTCCTTAACGCTCTGGGCAACGTTGAAATGAAGGAAACATAAAGCACATTTTTGTCAGTGTGTTCGCTGGTCCATACGCTTACTTATGTTCATGGGGCCCGATTCAGCAAGGATCGCTATTCTGCTAATACGCACTTTACACAGTTGCTAATATGAACGGTGAAACGACCACTTCCCCTTACACACATCCATATACTTGGGCAACATAGCAAATTAATAGGTAACATCGGACCCATACGCACTGTTAAGGCAGGTCAGACCTCACTCAGGAATTGCTAACTTTAGCGCACGCTATGGGACTTCAGGCTGTGTCTGATAGCGCAGTGGCTAATTTATGCACGCCCCTGTAACGGCGTAGCCTCTGCAGACGCAGTTCCCATTGTAATTTCTAGTTCGCGCACTGTGATGAATACTTATGTGCAGTGTGAATTAATCGACCGATTGCGTACGTATTAGCAATTGCGTTCCTTGCTGAATCAGACCTATGGTCCGCTTGAAGCATCTTTAATACAGTAGGTCTTAAGAGCACTTTAAAGTTTAGTGGTACAGACAAACCATCTGCACTAGTGTATTATTTATTATGAGAAACACGTCATGTAGAACGATATACAAACAGATTAATCTTATAAAATGTATTTTACATTTTTTTTTATTTTTCCTTATATAACAAATCCATGTGCCCTGTTCTGGCTGTCGTCTGCAATTCTCAGTACCTGTATATTGCTTTGCCCTGTGAGCCATGTTCTTTATAATTTATTAAAGAAGATTATTCTGTTATAGTAATGTCATTGGGTAGGTGTAGTGTCATTTCTATATAATACTTCAGCAAAGTGAATTTGTTATATGATTTTTTTTTTTTTTTACACAAAGTGAATTTGTTATATGATTTTTTTTTACTAGCATTGTCCTAACATTTTTGAGCATTAGAATAAGATACAGAGAGCTCTATGTCTGTATAGTATAACAGGCTTACCGCCATTCCTATATGTCTACCCCGCTTACGTCACCCTGGCTATAAGATCGGGTTTGGCCTGTTTTATGCTAGCGGTGGAAAAAATGTTGCAACAATGTTTTGTGTGGGATAGCGACACCCGATGCTTAAGCTCTTTGCCAATTTTTCTCTTGAAGGCAAAACCTACTTTCAAAATTGAACTAAACATGAAAACAGACTATTATTAAATATTAGTGAATTTTTAATAAAAAAAAACTAAACATACAAAATAATCAAAGTACAGTATTATCAAAAAGCAAATGCTAAATGTTGTGATCAATAGTTAACATTTCTGGAAGCAATAGCTAAAGTGCATTTCTAGCATACAAATTCACATCAAATGCATTTTCCAATCACAATATAATTCACCATTTTGAGAATTTAGTAATAAAGACAGTGTACCTTATTAATTCTTTAGAAATCAATGGGAATTTGTCATCCGCAAGTTACATTTCGGGCTTGCACTGTAGGGATGGAGAAGCACTTTCCAGGTTGTTCTTACCCAACGTAAAAATACAAAACAAACCCCTCATACACACCAATATATGTCACATGTAATAATGTAATAAAGGCAGTAATTATAATGTTTACAATATATTTGCCTATTTTTCTAAGCCCCTCTCCTGGAGATGAGGGACGCTACGTGAAACCAGGTATGATGTAATGGCGCGTTTGCACCCCATCATGCACCGCATACTGCGACACAATTTGCAATATCACGTTTTGTCCGTTGCAGTAGATCATGCAATGGTGGCCAAAGGGTACATGAATTGCGTGGTCGTGCTGCGTTATGATCACCATATCGCATTCTGGACAGGCACCAGAGAAATTGTCAGACCCTCTCGGGTGCACGGGAGATCACCTATGACTTTGGAAATCTCACTGAGGTTTCGGGAAGGTCATCAAGCATGGTTTACAATTTTACAGAGTGCCCAGATCCATTCGCTTTCTCAAACCCTAGACACACTGTTACTATGTGGAGGCATGAGGTTCAGACAGCACTGAGACATAAGGCATTTATCTCAGCGTTGTCACTAGCTCATCATGAATTGAGAAGATGAGTACTGAGTTAACCCTCAAAATAGTTGCCTTCTCTATGATCAGGGGAGGGGACACTATGTATATAGGAATATGCAGGAGTAATTGCACCATAAGGGTAATTGCGAATGACGGGTATAATTAAAATATTAAACTATTTACAGTGCTATTTGTAGATAAAGTATTTGCAGATATTTACTTTTTTAAATATTGTTATTATGCTCTAATCATTACATTTTTATCCCTCTTTAAACACATTTACTGGGACTTTGCACATGTAAAAATTAAAATGATAAACGAAAAAAAAAAAAAAAAATTGCTCTACAAATACCAATGTCAAAACTCTCAACACTTAAAACGTATAATGATTTATTTACCATCCGCCGAAAGTACATAAGATTATAGCACCAGGTGGATCAAAGTGGAAGTCAGATATAATTTTGCTGTGATTTTTTTTCTGTGAAACATAGTTTTAGGAATAGTTACACCATTACAATACAGATTAGTAATTTTTATTTTTAAATAAAGTACTGTATGTAAGTTTGTCGTACAGATACAAAATCATTGGTTTTCAGACTCACAAAGCCACGCGTTCAAAACTACATTTATAATACCAAATATACAAGGTTTAGGTATGTTTAACAGGTCCTTAAAAGCAGCTTATTTTTAAAGTGTACTCTATGCCTTTTGTGGGCTGATCCAATATTCACTAGGACAGTAAGGCTGGGTACACATTAGACGACTAACAATCTTGCCGATGGTCGGGGCGATTTACCTTTGCCCTGGACCACGCAAGACTGCCAGTACACACTAGACGATTTCATGAATGACGACGGAACGATAACTCGTTCCGTTCTTGTTTAAACTACACATCACTGCTAATCACACAATATTGCGCGCAATTGGGCATTAACACTGCACGATATGTCGTTCCGATTAGCCTCAAAATTAAAAATCATCCAATTTATAGTGTAGTGTGCACCCCGCCTTAGTCAAATTCACTGCAATATATTGGTTCAGCAGTTTGTCATCTGAGAAGAGCAGCTACGATATTTTGGTATAACATCCTACATCATAGACATTCAATATAAATGCTCGCACAGTCGCCAAGTGTTGAACGCTGTGCTGCGTAGACTTAGTGCAATGTCTCACAGCTTAAAGACTACGGTGTAAACAAACCTGACACGTTACACAAATAATTTTTCATAGTCTCATATATTTACATTAAACATTATTTACATATTAGCAAAATAAAGGTCTATCTTCAAAATCAGAACCATTTCAAATGTATATATTAATTACATATATTATAAGTAACCCATAATATAAATTATTTCCGATCTCAATATACGTCAAAGGCAGTAGTGTTTTTAAATATGCATTATATAGATCTATTATATACAATCACATACTTCAGTCCAATATTACAATATAGAGAAAGACGGCAGGCTGATGCTTGGTGTCTCTTGTGCTTTGTTTAGGAGTTCAAGTCCAAACCCTCTAGTTCTTCCGTTTGCTTCAACATCAGCTGTTGTTCGTAATAAAGGCTCTTTGCATAATTTATTTCTTGAGATATTTTCACAGCAAGTGCTTCAGACTTTACGTGGACCTTGAATGTATAAGAAAAAGGCACAGCAGTGAATTAAAGGACAATAGTTGTTGTAGAGCCTCTGAAAAGAATTTCAGGTAAAACCAATGCCCCCTCCGAGAATAAACCTAGTGTTCATTCTAGCACCTTACAACTGTCACAACCCGTGCAGTTCCTCTTTCCTGCCTGGGGTGTCGCTCTCCGCTCTGGTGTTTCTAGCAACAAAATGGCTGAATGGTGCATAGAGCAGTTGCTTTGTAACCTTTTTCTATTGTCACAAAAAGCACCATGAAGTGTCGGGAGGCTATACCGTACACTTTTCTGGAACCTCAGGTTTATCAGTGGTCCCCGCCACCCCAATGTATTAGTAAGGAAGGCTTCCTGGAGGAATCCACATCAATCCGGGGATCGGCGTTTAAAATGCATTATTAAAATCACTTTATAGAAAGTATAATTAGCCTTTTTGAAGACCTTGTTGTTTGTCTGCATCTAAAACTTAATTCAATATCTCTATCTTAGATACTCAGACAATTACAAATTCTGAAGTAAAAATTCTTATCAGTCAGTTTAAAATACATGTGCAATGGCTGTAGGGGAACAGTATGACGACTGCGAATACAGAGACATCGTATTTTACCGCACACCCCGACCGACAGCTGACAGTTTTGGACAGATGTGAAATAGGAAGAGCAGTCGTTAGCTCATATCAGGGGGAGATGTGGTAGCAGCACCACACTATCTCAAGGAGCATGTGACTCCAACACTGAGTAGACATTTTGTTGTAGTCTCTCCCCAATGCTACAATTCAACACTACAATATCGAGCAGAATTTCATTTTAAAAAGTTAGAAAAAAGACTGTGTAAAACCTACAGTATTGTGAATGTTTCCCTCAGAATAGAAACCTGAAGAACATCACCTGGAACTGATTACTTAAGTGTGGGTGGTAACACTACTGTAGCACCTCTTGTTCCTCCCTGAATGCTTACTGTGGATCATTCCGCAAATAAGCGGAAGCTTGTCATCAGTTTGTGGAATGAAAAGGAAGGCCCAATGGTCAGGAGCATCCCGTAAGAAGTTACCAAATGGTGCCTCTAGATTAGGATCCATAGAATTTTTCCATGTGTGAGGACGGTGTTAGAGATATTGATGGACATTTACAGGTTCTTAAAATGACCTATAAACTCCTTGAGCTGCACAGGAAGAAGTGAGTAAAATTTTTAAACCTCATGCTGCAAGAACATGCAGTGGAGGCCTCATCAAGTGGCCAGCTGTTATCAAGAGGCTGTAGCGCTCTCACTCTCACCATCACTACAAAGAAGGTAGAGGACACACTGCTCGGAGTATTTAGTAGAGCAGAGTTGCTCAGCAAGTTTATAACAGATTAAGGGATGCAGTTCATGAATGATCTGGTGCTTAGTGAGGCAACTCCGTGCAGACGGTTCATCAGAACTCTGAAGCAGATGCTTTGACCATTTTTACCTTTGAAGGGGAAGATTGGAAATGCTACCTGCTGCACCTCTTGTTTGCGTACCTGTAGGTGATGCAGGAGTCTACTTGTTTCTCACCATTTGAGTTACTATATGGCAACAGAGTCTGTGGACCCCTCAACCAGTTCCAGTCGAGGGGCTCCCTTGGGAAGGGAAACTGACTCGCTTTGATTTTTCTATGGAGGAATAGGAGTTAAGGCTCAAGTATTGGGTAGACTGTGCATGGTCTCAAAATGCCTAAGCAACGTCGCCTAGGCTGCTGCTTACCAATGGAGGAACCAAAAAGTGATCCACTACCTTACCTCCTCACAGATGCTAATGGTGAAGTGGGTATAAATACATAACGCCTGTGGGGCTGTCATTGGAAAGGATTTGGTGGGCCGGTCTGACCATCAGGTTAGGCAAGAAACAAATGGGATGTCAGAGGGACAGTACCTAGGGCATCGTGTAGAGATCAGCAGGATGAGAAAACTAGTCAATGGCCCTGGCCAACAAGAGAAAAAAATCCTGGACTTCTTAGGACTATTGTGATACACTTTGTCTCTGACTTTAGTTCTGTGGTTAAACCCCTAACTTCAACTCTCTCCCTCAGGAGGTGCAGTTCCTTCTGGGGAACCCAGGCGGCCAATAACCATCATGGATCCCTGAGGGACACTTCTATCTGGGGTTTGATCACTTTCGCTTTTGGAGTGCAAATTTGGTCAGAAGAGATGCAGCAGCAAAGCCCCTCAAAAAAGTTTATGGCTGGAGCTTTAAAATATGTTTCTGTTGTGATAAGCAAATAAATGCAAAAGCTTATTCATTTTCCGGCTGTTCATAATTGAGACCACCCTCTTCTCGCTAACTAAGCAGTACTAATAAACAGTAAATGGTCATAGGGAATTAAGGTGGGTACACACCTGATCGATATATCTTCGATCGACTGATCTGCAAAACACATCTGCAGACTGTGCAGAACATACAGTATGTTCTTCATACAGTCTGCACGATCCGTCGTGACTCGAATAAAATTGGGCGGGCATTTATATGCGCCCGCTCAGTTGAGCTGGCAATCATCACCGCCCGTGGGGCAAGTGTATGGGCGACCGGCTGATTGCCCTTAGACACAGCATAATGCCCCAATATATCTGCAACACAGCCAATGCTATACTGTATGTCTGTGAACGTCGTCATTCACAGACATATCGCGGGTAAACACTGGCCGATGCACTCACAATTGAATGGCCGATATATCTACCAGTGTGTACCCAGCATTGGCCAGGTATGAAAGACGAGGTGCAGCAGCAGCAGCATTACCACCCACATATCGGGAAGTAAGCCATTCCAGATGGCAGTGTAGGAACCTGGTGGTGAAAGGGACTAAGGCCCTCATTCAGAGCCGTACGCTCTGAGCAGAGCGCACGCTCTGAATGAGGGCCGTCCTCCATAACTATGGAGCGTCCCCCTGGACGCTCGTATAGCTGTGGGTCACCACCCACAGCCTATACGAGCGTGCAGTTTGATGGCCGCGATGGTCGTGACCATCGCGACCATTGAAACTGCGAGCCGGAGCCTGCGGTTGAGGTTTTCAACCGCAAGGCCCGGAGTGATTTTGGCTCTATCAGAGCCAAAATCACTCATACTGACATCACTAGTGATGTCAGTGGGCCGGCTTCTGACGGGAGGCGTTCCCTTGGGAACGCCCCCGTCCGGGAGGCACGCCCCCGACACGCTCACCAAAGGGGGCGTGCTGTCAATCAACATCGACAGCACGCCCCCTTTGATCAGACACAACGAGCGAAGGACTTTCCTTCGCTCGTCGCGTCTGGCGCATGCGCACAACGGAGCTCCCGCCGTCGTGCGCATACGCAGTGCACAACATCGACCCACTTGCGAGCGGACAGCCGCTTGCGAGCGGGTCTGAATCAGGACCTAAATCCCATTGACACTGTATGAGTAGTCAGTACAGATGGTTACTAACTGTAAGAAGAAATCCCTGTACCCCGCATTACACGGCTTGGGTTTTGGTGCAAGCTTATCATCCGTACACACAATCTATTGGCAGTGCTAGGTGACTTCTATAGGAAAAATGCACTTTCACAGAGCAGATAAAAGCTCTTACCATAGGCTTCTGGTGTGAAGGTCCCGGTATAGCTATTCCACTGCTCGAACTTTCTGCTTTCTTGGTTAGCTGAACATAGATTTTCCCGTGATCCTTTGAAACCAAACAATGATATAAATCATCATATTTAATTTCCAGGAAGATGGCATCGCGATCCACATACTCGCCCCATTTAAGAAAATAGACGGTCTTGGATGAGATTAGCACGCAGTAACTGTCTATGTGCTCAACAGCAATAAAACTGCAAAAACAAATAGAAAGGAGAGAGTGTAAAAATCAAGCACAGAACGGATTTGTCGCTATTCATTTTTGCAATGTTACAGAAGTGAAAGGGAGACTATGAAAAACACAGAAATAGTACATCCGCTTAATACGGGATGTAGGCATGTGACTGGCGGCAACCCCGACAGCGGAATGCCGGCTAGGGATTTATGACAGGCGTCGAAATACTGACGCCTATCATGATCCCGGCGCCAGAAAGCCGAGGTTGCAGGAATGCAGCGATCCGTCAGTAGTGAGATCTCACTTAAAAGCAATTACTAAGACAATGTAATATATTCCACAATACTCAATCAATATACATTTACAGCATGAATACTTAAAATTATAGCTGGATAGTAATTCTACCAGCAATATCTCTCACTCTCTTCGTTTAAACTGTGTCCTAGACATCCACAAAAAATTAGCTCAGTCCGATGAGCATTAATTAGGTCTTGTATCACTTGTAGCCAGGTTCAGTCAATAAGTCTGACCTTTCAGATTGTAATAGTTTTTCATTACCTGTACTGTACTTTAGGATGGTCAAATATAGAAGCCAGGTATACTGTATATCGACAAGAAGCTAGGGCCAGACATTGTGGTAAGTCTACGCTTCACGTAGCGGTTAGCTATAATGGCCACGTTCTGCACCTGCCAGCTGTTTTAGCCGATGGGGTCTCCGGTCTATGTGTGTCTGACTTTTCCTGTGCAGCCAGTTGGTATCTTGCCTATCAGCTGTTTGGCCGCTCGGGTCTGCAATCTATGGGCGCTAATATTAGGTAGGGGATATCAATTCCTCCAAGAGTGTATACATACACTGACACTGCGGCATCTTGTAAGTTTCAAGCTGCTCTGTACGATTATCTTATTTGCAGGTAATTCCACCGACAGGGCACGCTGGCTCCAACAGTCTCAAAGGTAACTGGGTTAAACACCGATGTATGTTATAGTAGATGAACGGACACTAAAATGAGTCATATAGTAGACAGCTGATCATTGAGCTCATTTTTATGGAGGTCTAGGACACAGTTTAAACGAAGAGAGAGAGAGAGCGCGAGATTTCTTGTAGAATTACTATTCAGCTATCATTTTAAGCATTCATGCTGTAAATATATATTGATTGAGTATTGTGGAATATATGTTACATTGTCTTAGTAATTGCGTTTAAGTCAGATCTGACAATTTTTATTATTATAATAACAATATTTTAATATAATTGGCTGTATTTTTCATGCATTAGTGTAATGACCTTTTTTATAATGTAATGTACCAGCGCAGTTAGGGCCGTATTCAATTTGAGACGTTAGGTCCGGATCCGCGGTAATTTACCGCTGATGACGTCATTATCGCCTGTTTTGGTTTTACCCCGTATTCAATTTGAAAGACTTTCCGCCTAGGTGGAAAGTCAATGCAATGTAATAGGCGGTAAAGTATCGCCTATGAACGGGAGGCGGTAAAAAGTTTAGAATTGGGGTTTTGGGGTGCAACGTTGCGTGGTTCACGCAACGTTGCACCCCAAAACCCCAATTCTAAACTTTGCAGCCTTCAGACAGTCCCCCAGACCCTTGCAGCCTTCAGACAGTCCCCCAAAGGTAATTTGTCATACATTTTTGAAAACACACTTAAGGGCAACCCAAAAATTAACTTTGAATTTGTAAGTTAAAAACTAGCGAACTTGACTCTGGGGGGGTCCCTAAGTATGCCCCAGGTGTTTTTTTCATTGCAGGTGCTTGCGGCAGGTGGGTTTTTCACAATTTTTTTAAGTCACTTTAGCAAGTTTAAAATATACTAAACCCCATATTCAAGTTCCCCGAAATTTGATGGGCATAGTTGTTTTGCCCTAAAAAAACCCCTTCTAAATGCTCTTCTGCATCACCTTATTCAAAGCCGCATTTATGTACCTGCCGCAGCTATTAGAAACCAGACTTCCTTCAGGAGTTAAAAACGGGGGTACCCTTTGTCATCCCCAATGTCCACACATCTTTAGGGGGGTCCCTTGAATATTTCCCAAAAATTCCCGTTTTGTTTAACCTGTAAAATAACGGGGTAAAAATGTACAAAAAAAATTACATAAGGTCCCCCCCACAAAACCCAAATCAGCCACAGGCTTGCCAGCCAGTGGTGGTTTCTAAAAATATGGGGAACAAAATGTGTAGGGTTCCACCATATTTTAGAAACCAACTGGAGCCAATCAGCGGCTGCTCTACAGTCAGCACGGCCGCTGATTGGCTCACGGGACGTGCCAGCTCCATGCCAGCCCGCTAATGCTTTGGACCTAGAGCCCCGGTGATTGGGTCTCCGGGCTGTGGCATTAGACCCCAGTTGGTTGGGTCTAGTGCTGGTCTTAAATATAGGGGGATCCCCACGTTTTTTTTCCACCTATGTTTCAAACCAGAACTGGTCCCTGCAGCCTTGGGTTGGTTTCTAAAATACGGTGGAACCCTACACATTTTGTATCCCATGTTTTTAGAAACCACCACTGGTTGGCAAGCCTGGGGCTGGTTTGGCTTTTGGGGGGGGGGACCTTAAGTCATTTCTTTTGTAAATTTTTACCCCGTTTTTTACAGGTTAAACAAAATGGGAATTTTCGGAAAATATTCTAGGGACCCCCTAAATATGTGTAGACATAGGGGATCACTATGGGTAACCCCATTTTTAACTCCTGAAGGAAGTCAGGGTTTCAAATAGCCGTGGCAGGTGCATTTTTAAAAAATGCGTTTTGGGACTTAAAAATATGCTAGTACCCATTTTCATGTACCCCAAATTTGCTGGTACCACTTTTAAAAACAAAACAAAAAAAAGCTAAGTGCTCTTCTGTATCACTTCTTCAAAGTCGGGAAAAAAAACACCACCCGACTTTCTTTTGCAGCCAAAAACGGGGGTACCCATAGTGATCCCCCATGACATCAATAGGGGGGTCCTAGGATTATTTCCCGAAACTTCCCATTTTTTTTACGCCGATCCAAGTATCGCCGGGTCCCGTTTTCGCCTACTTTCGAATTGAATACGGGGATACGCGGGCACGCGCGCGATACTTTAACACCTACAAAACAGGCGAAGTCGGCATTAAGTCCAGGCCGTGTTAAATTATCGCGGCTCGGCTCAAATTGAATACGGGCCAAAGTCTTTTTCTTGAATGTTTTGTTGTGGGGTTAGCAATTTTTCCCCTTTTATTATCTACTGCTGCAGGATCATTTATTTGTACATGATATTCACAGTTGTTACTCAGGTGCTAGAGAAATTCGAATTTTTCCTAAAAATGATTGGACACCCCCGCGCAAGCAGAACGCATACCACGCATACCATTGCACCTGAGTTCCAAATGGCCACTAATGTGGCGGTTTCGACAAGAACATTTTGTAGGGACGCCCATGCACTTACAATTCTACGGAAACAATGAATGTTTTTATCAGGACGACAATGACACCTGTCATGTTTCCAGGGCGATGCTGGACTGTTATACAGGAAATTTGGTAACCAGTATGGACTGGTCAGCTCAGAGTCCAGATCTTAACCCCACTGAGAACCTCTGGGATGAATTGGAGCGACGGGTGCATTCTAGGCCGACTCAACCTTCTTCAGTGTCACAGTTGGTCACTGTACTAAATAGCAATACATACCTCCTGCAATTGACCAGGAACTTGTGGACAGTTTGCCAAGAAGGGTGTCTGCAGTAATCACTACACGTGGTGGACCTACAAAGTACTAATGTCAATACAATCTCTGAACTATTTGTTGTCAGTGTCCAATCACTTTGGTCTACATAGTGTATATGAGATAGATAGTTAGATATGACATAGATTGATAGATATCTCCATTCACTTTCCAGGAGCTCAGAACTTTACTGGAAAGTGCAGCTCATTATCTGAGTATAAGCATTATACATGGCATTTTTGTGCTCAGTCACAGTTACATTATAATGGACAGTGCCACCTTAACAGGTGGCCAAAACCAGAGCAGGAGTACTATCGCTCAGAAGCCTACCGACCGCGTGGCCTCAGTACAGAGACCACACTATAGCGTGGCAGTGACCTCCTAGCAGATATGGTGGGATATAATTAGATGTGAGGGAGTACAATGGCTATTAGGAAACTTACCATTCATCCTGGATGTTGTCTGTCAGTAGGAATAGTTGTTCCTGTCCTCCAGCCTGGATATCGGAATATCTTGGAAGCAGTCCCTGAGGGCTGGTACAACAACGTGGCTTTCTCACCCTCTGAACTTGCATTCTATAAAAAGGAAGAGAGAAGAGCTTACTTTATTCTATTCAAATGATGTCCAAATATAACAAAGAGTTTTCAGCAAACGTACTTCCAGCTTACTTACAGCTAAATTCACCAGCTTGTTTCTCAGCAACCAATTCCCTCATAATACATTAAGTAAAAAATACTTTCCAGTTACCTATAGAGGTAATAATTCTACAAGAAGACAGTAGCACACAGCATCACTTTTAAATTATTTAAAACAAATTACTGTAGCTACTCTAGGGAAAGGCATGAAATCCAGAATGCAAATCCTCATCTGAGAGCGCTGCGTTGTCACCTGATCACATATTTGGGGACACTGAAGATACGAAGAAGGTGCTACAAAAAGGAGAAGAACCTGATTGGTGTCAGAAATGCTCGAATAGCCTGCAAAACAGTCTATAGATCACATGTATGAAGTACCAAAATAATTATCTGGTAGACAATATTCTGCAAGCTGGCTACAGTATACGAGAGGCAATTAAAAGGACAAGCAGACCTTTGGATATGTCCTTTTACAATACAGTGACGTCTTCTATCATTGGATAGTGGGGATTCCTGGAAGACTGTTATTCGCGAAGGAGGATCTGCAGAGCTGACCGCGGCAGTGTATACAGTTGTAAAAACGCCGTACATTGTCACTTCACCCACTGACACTGGATTTAAATGTCCTTTCACAATAACGGTTAGAAATAGGATATTAAAATGTATCTACATTTCAGAGCCAACCAGACATGATGCTTCGGGGGCTGGTACTCATTACTGTGGCCAGCTATGTACATTGGGTCCTCCTTCACGGGCACCAAGTACTTTGCAGCTCAGTGGAAAAGGGAAGTCACCCACTATACAAAGCAGAAGATGTCTCCCAAAGTGGAAAATGGCCTGGAGGTGTAGATGTACATTCCATGTCTTCATAGACATGCCCAAGCACAGTCTTCTGTCCGAACTGAGATTTGTTCCACCAGAACAGTTAGGTGTGTTAGCGATTACACTGTTCGGAACTGAAGGAATATTCGGATTTTTTACATTGTAAATATTTTTCACCTTTGGCCAGGGAACAGAGTTATAAAACAAAATCCACCCAACACATTCAATCTCCTCTATAAACAGCCTTTTATATCGGTTACAAATACACTGTTACAAAAGAAAATGACATTAATCCAGTGCAAATGGGGAATATAAAAAAAAAAAGAACCTAGAGATCTATTTCAGTGAAATGTACCTCTTTGCGCTGTGCTATTGATTTAAAAGCAAATGCAATAAAATCATCTTTCCTGCATATGGAAATCAATTCACTGAGCTCCAGAAAAGTTTTAGTACTAAGTTAAAAGGAATGTACACAGAGGAAGTGGGGAGAAGGAAACTCGGCCCCTAGAACAAAGATGCTTCTGTACCCAGGACTCCCGGTAGCATAACATTCAACTTGGTAATAGAGTTCCTCACTCAAAGGTCTTCAAGTGTAATGAGGTTTTTCACTTAAATGCTTTCTCAAAGTGTTAGAATGAACAGCCTGGACTGTCACAGTCCATCAGCGTTTGCCAAACTGGTCGGTTTGGTCTGGAAGGCGATCTGAATTCCTCACTACCTGATATACATATACATTATATATATATACATTTTTTTTTTAAATAAACTACAGTCTGTTCCGCTGTCTCAAGTTTCTTTCTGTAAATAAGAAACACTGATGAATCTGAAAAAAAAAAAGCAGAAAATGTGAAAAGCAGAGCAGGTCATAGTGTGGCCCACATCTGTGTTACATTAAACGTGCACTCAATAGATGTTCTGATTCTTTTTTAATGAGCACACAAAGGCAATACAAGACAGAAATGCCCCGATGTCTGCTGGTCGCAGCGGGGGAGAGTGCGGTTCATTGAAGACACAAAAGAGACCAGGGATGGTGTTAGAAAGTTCACGCACGAGTACAGAGCCTTACTGTGAGGAGGGACTGACTAGCACAAGTGTTCATACTCCACAGTGGGTATTACAGAGGCTGGGTTTGGCGGGACCTGATGAAATAAAGACAAATGAACTCTGGGGTTTTAATAAATTACCTGTCACTTATTTTCTGTTTGATTTAAAGACTGACGCAGTTTTGTAGGAGTCTAGGCGAGAGGGTAAATACATTTTTACCATCATGTGTTATCCGTTCACGACTTAAAGCGCCCTGTGGGGTCTATTTACTAAGCTGTGTTAGGAGATAAAGTGAACAGTGATAAGGTACCAGCCAATCAGCTCCTAACTGTCATGTCACAGGCTGTGTTTGAAAAATGGCAGTTAGAAGCTGATTGGATGGTACCTTATCACCGTTCACTTTATCTCCTAATACAGCTTAGTAAGTAGACCACTGAGACATGGTGATATCATGGGACTGTACCAGTCAGGTCAGTAAGAGAGAATTCACAGGAACAGAAGCCTTGTAATATACAATATGCAGGAACATATTTCCTTTAAAGCGTATTTAAACCAGGTTCAGAGCCTTTTCACACTGCACCTTCAACCAGGGTTATTCTCTGTTCACACTGAACCCGGCCGGGTCAGCCCTGTAAAACCCTATGGATGTCATTAAAAATTGACTTGTTCAGGCTCACAAAGATAAGGTCACAAAAGGGAATACAAGGGAGGGGTGGGGACTGCTCACAGCATTGCAGGAATCATGGCTGATGGATTACCACTGTGTAGCCCTGAGTTCATGAGTGTTTGCACTTTACTGCTATTTGATTCAGCCAGTGAGAGCACGATGCAGCTACCAATATTACTAATCTCCCAACTTTATTGGTGTGGGAAGAAATTCCTGTGACAATGATGCCATGTGATCATTCAGAGCCAATGGACGGAGGGCTGACAGATGGATGATGTCACAGGATGTTCCTCAGGGACAGCATGGAAATGAATACTGTAATTATAGCACCACAGAAGATAGCAGTACATGTAAAGAGGTTGCTATATAAGAAATTATACAGCTGCATCACACTGCAAATGTAACATATGTGATGTCTTATTCAGATATATATTTATTGCAATGAAATACAGATGCACAAGAAGTAAAAACAAAAATAAAAAATGGAGTCAATATTAAGGCTGTATTGAGTTTAGAGTATGACATGCCAATGTCTAAGTAATTACAACTAGACTGCAGTGAAAAAAAATGGTAAATATATTAAACTTACTTCACTAATTTTCCAAATATGACACCATTATATGTCTCCATGCCAGCTCAATGACAGCCTTGGGATCCAGTGATAGTTCAGAATCAAAAGAACCAAGTTCCTGGCCCTAACAGACAGATGTACCCATCGTTTGATGTTGTAAAGGGATGTAGTCAGGATCCCGACGGTCAGAATCCCAACAGTCACAATCCTGATGGACATCACAATACTGGCTCCAGAATCCTGACACACTTGTCCAACTCTCATCCAATCCGACCTACCAGTTGGTCCAACACTGGTACAGTGGGTAATCTCACACAATCTGTGGTTTCATCTAATCCTGGTCGTCTGGTCTTGTCAAAAGATTTTTAAACCTGCTGAAAAATCAGGAGACCAGATCGCCAATCACCTGACTAATATAGAAGTGTGTAAGCTCCTGCGACTGTTTGTCCAATTCTTTGTGTGTAAGTGGCAGCCAGTCTGCCAAGGATAGGAAGAGTGTGTACTGTGATACAAGCCTATCAGCAGATGGTTTCAGCGGGTTGGGTATGAAATCCTAGCTGGTCAGAATCCTGACACCCATAGGAACGAACGGTAAGTGTTTTCCTAACCCTACCCTAACCCTGCCTCCCCGGTGCCTAAACCTAACCTACTCCTTCCGGCACCCTAAACCTAACACCCCCTCTCCGGTGCCTAAACCTAACCCCGCACCCTAACCTCCCCTTAACACCCCGATACTTACCTTCGGGATGCCGATGGTCGGGATACTAGTGCCAGGATCCCGACCTGTCAGGATTTCGGTGCCGGTATTTAGACAGTCGGCATCCCGCCGACTACATCCCGGTTTCAGCGGCTGCCAATTAGAGATCTGCAGCAAATTTATACAAGTGTGTACGTATAGATTGGGTGTTGTATCTGCAATTTAAATCTCTAGCAGGATTGTGTGAACAGTCTAATCGGAAGTTGGATTCCCAGGAATTGGACAAGTGTGTACCCAGCTTTATCACTATTAGGAGCAAGAGGGGATGGGGAACAGCCTAGCACTTCAGTCCACGACAACATGCATGCTGGAATACACACACTTGCAGGTTATACGTGGAGCGCTTGCTTGAACTGGTGAAGTCTTTATCTGCTCCGCTCTTCCACTTAACTTGTCTATGTCTGGCATCCAGCTGATGTTCTCCATGCAAGTATTAAAGAGAAAGACCAGGTTCCCAGCAAGACCCAATCTGCATTTAAAGGACGCAAGTGTCTGTCTGGTGACTCCGTTTGTACAAAATGCTTTAAAAGTGGGTGTGGTATAAGAGATAGACAGTAATTAGATAGACAATGTCTAGATCGACCCCAGATGGTAGACAGTTAATAGATCGACAGGTACAAAAGGTCGACACACTAAAGGTCAACATGTTAGAAGGTTGACAGGGTCAAAAGGTCGACATGATTTTTTTTTGGCGTAAATACCATTCGGCCCCTTGCGGGCTCACATGGATTTATTCCTCCTCCATGCCCACTTGGATGGTAGGGAATGATGTTGGACACTGGCTCATCTTAAGTGCCTAACCCTAAAAACCTAAAAAATAAATAAATCATGTGTCGATCATTTTTGTGTCAACCTTTTGACCCTGTCGACCTTTTTACATGTCGACCTTTTGTACCCGTCGATCTATTGACTGTCTAACATCTAGGGTCGATCTAGACATTGTCTAACTAATTACTGTCTATCTACAGTCCGGCACCCCTTTAAAGTATATATTGAGTTTAGGATCTTTTCCTCCACTAATACAATTCAGAGCACTTACTGGTCAAACTCTATAGAGATGGTAGAATGTAAAATAAATGGAGGAAAAAATAATAATTTCCGGTACATAAATGACCTCTGTAGGCTTGGTGCCATGGCCAATAGCCCCCTTTGCCCTGCCTAAATGCCAACCCGGATAACAGCGGTATTATATTCCAGTAAGGCTGAGGTTTGAGAGCAAAGGCATATAGTATGTGAAGGGGCGCAGGAAAGTAACATTTACTTAAGTTTCCTTTCAAAATAACCTATAACAATATAAACAATTCAAACAGAACGTTTATTGCAAAGCATTTCAATGAGCGATAGCTACTTATTACAGATTAAGATCTCTTAACTGAATCGGGCTGAATGCTGCGCAGGAGTTGGAGCAAGAAGGAATAAATTAATGTCAAATATTCTCTTTTTATTTCTTTGACCTCATTATCATGTTACAGTGAATTGGAACATATGGGTCTGTCTAATTTCATTGTTATTCAAACCTTAATGATTAAAAGCAAAAGTGTTGCTTTAAAGAAGGATAAAGTATGTGTCTGTGTGAGATACTTGACAAATTAATGGAACCTTATCTGGAAATTTCCATTTTAACAGCCTTTATAATGTCAGCGTGAGACTAATCACCAGCTCTGCAGAGAATAGAGATTGTAGCACTGCATCTGTCCCTGGAGAGGAGCTCAAAACAAACAGTCACTTCTATCCCATACTTAGCAGACATGTGAGCCGAGTAACAGGTTGGGCACAAAAAGTGTTTCTACAGATATATATATATCTATCCTTCCCAAGGAGCAGAGGAAATCCTGGTTAGAGCATAGTTTCTGACAACCAAAAGAAGCATCCTCATTGACAGCCACACACTCTATGAAATGTCACGATGTGGATAACTGCAAAAGCTCAGGAGCGGAATCGGTATGATATACCGATGGATGGGATGCCGGAGGTCAAAACATTCGACGCTGGCATTCCGATCGTGAAGAATCCTGACAGGGGCCGGTGAGTACCCTATCCCTCCCCATTCCCCCCCTAACAGTGGAGTAACTAGGGGAGGTCGAGCGGGGCTTGTGCCCTGGGCGACGTGGCAGGCCCAGCAGAGGGGGTCGCCAGCCAGGGCATTGTTACCCACACCGCCCGCTCACCCCAACGAAATCTACTACTGTACACAGTACAGTGTAGTGAGTGACTAGCAGCAGCAAGATGCTGGTGCTGACTGTAGGGGGACCTGCAGCAGAGACGCGCAGCCCCTCCAAGGCAGTCCTCCTGGTAGTCTGCAGCATGCTGACCCTGAGAGGCTGAGAGCTGCTGCCGGCGCCGGGTGACACGGATAGTGAAAGTTCTCCTTCCCCAGCGCTCTGCAGCTTCACCACTGGTAAGTATTAGGGTGGGGGAGCAGCATGTGTGTATATGCGTCAGCATGTGTATATATGTGTCAGCATGTGTATCTGTTTCAGCATGTGCATGTGTGTATCTGTTTCAGCATGTGCATGTGTGTATCTGTTTCAGCATGTGCATGTGTGTATCTGTTTCAGCATGTGCATGTGTGTATATGTTTCAGCATGTGCATGTGTGTATCTGTTTCAGCATGTGCATGTGTGTATCTGTGTCAGCATGTGTGTATATATGTCAGCATGTGCATGTGTGTATATGTGTCAGCATGTGTGTATATGTGTCAGCATGTGTGTATATGTGTCAGCATGTGTGTATATATGTGTCAGCATGTGTGTATATATGTGTCAGCATGTGTGTATATATGTGTCAGCATGTGTGTATATATGTGTCAGCATGTGTGTATATATGTGTCAGCATGTGTGTATATATGTGTCAGCATGTATGTACCTGTGCCAGCATGTATGTATCTGTGTCAGCATGTGTGTATCTGTGTCAGCATGTGTGTATCTATCTGTGTCAGCATGTGTGTATCTATCTGTGTCAGCATGTGTATCTGTGTCAGCATGTGTGTATCTGTGTCAGCATGTGTGTATCTGTGTCAGCATGTGTGTATCTATCTGTGTCAGCATGTGTGTATCTATCTGTGTCAGCATGTGTATCTGTGTCAGCATGTGTATCTGTGTCAGCATGTGTGTATCTGTGTTACTGTCAGCATGCATGTATCTGTGTCAGCATGTGTGTATTTGTGTCAGCATGTGTGTATATGTGTGTCAGCATGTGTATATATGTGTCAGCATGTGTGTATATCTGTGTCAGCATGTGTGTATCTGTGTCAGCATGTGTGTATCTGTGTCAGCATGTGTGTATCTGTGTCAGCATGTGTGTATCTGTGTCAGCATGTGTGTATCTGTGTCAGCATGTGTGTATCTGTGTCAGCATGTGTGTATCTGTGTCAGCATGTGTGTATCTGTGTCAGCGTGTGTGTATCTGTGTCAGCGTGTGTGTATCTGTGTATATGTCAGCGTGTGTGTATCTGTGTATATGTCAGTGTGTGTGTATATGTGTCAGTATGTACTGTATGTGTATATGTCAGTGTGTGTGTATATGTGTCAGTGTGAATATATGTCAGTGTGTGTATGTGTATATGTCAGTGTGTGCAGCGCCGTAGCAGGACGGCAGCGCGCCCTGTGCTGCACTTCTGCCCCTCTCGCTCACCCCCACCCCCTTCCTCCCCCTGAGTGCTTACCTTTTCCTCTCGGAGGTGGGTGGAGGGCGGGGATCTTCGCCGGCATCGCTGGTGTGCGCCGCACAGCACTGCAGGTCACTTTCTGCAGACCTCTCCGGAGTTGGGCAGTTCGTGGCCGGTGCCTCTAGAGGATTCCGCCCTGTGCGGAGGCACCGGCCGCACCACCCTCCCTACGGCACTGAGTGTGTGTTTATGTGTCAGAATGTACTGTATGTGTATATGTCAGTGTGTGTATGTCAGTGTGTATATATATATATATATATATATATATATATGTGTCAGTGTGTGTGTATCTGTGTCAGTGTGTCTGTGCTGAGAGACAAGATGGGGGGAAGATGATCGCCTGTTGTATGATGATGACTTTGTTATTATTCCCACACGAACAGGCATCTTCCGGACGATGTGACCTACATGAATAGTGAATACCGACTGAAGACGCCATCGTCCCAGGGAGGATACATTTCTTCAGAGGTTCCACGATGTGAGATACCACCGCAGAGGTAAGGTGCATATGGAACGTAAAGGAATATGCCAAAATATGGGTGTCGTTTCATGTTGGCACGCCCCATATTCAGTAGCCACGCCCCTTCTGGTAGGTGACCACAACCATATTTTTGGCACGCAAGATATATTTGTAGTGTGTGTGTGTGTGTGTGGGGGGGGGCGCGCCAATCTGAAACTTGCCCTGGGCTCCGCAGACCCTAGTTACGCCACTGCCCCCTAACCCTCCCTTAGTAGTGCCTAACACTAACCTCCCCCCCAGTGGTGTCTTACCCTAACCCCCCTTCCAGCACCCTAAACCTAACCCTCCCGATGGGGTGCCTAACCCTAACCTCTCCCCAGTGGTGCCTAACCCTCCCTGGGGGGTGCCTAACACTAACCTCTCCCCAGTGGTGCCTAACCCTCCCCGGGGGGTGCCTAACCCTAACCTCCCCCTAGTGGTGCCTAACCCTAACCTCTACCCAGTGGTGCCTAACCCTCCCTGGGGGGTGCCTAACCCTAACCTCTCCCCAGTGGTGCCTAACCCTAACCTCTCCCCAGTGGTGCCTAACCCTAACCCTAACCCTCCCCTGGGGATGCCTAACCCTAACCTCTCCCCAGTGGTGCCTAACCCTAACCTCTCCCCAGTGATGCCTAACCCTAACCCTCCCCTGGGGATGCCTAACCCTAACCTCTCCCCAGTGATGCCTAACCCTAACCCTCCCCTGGGGATGCCTAACCCTAACCTCTCCCCAGTGGTGCCTAACCCTAACCCCCCCTCCCCATAGCCTAACCCTCCCCTGGGGGGCCTAACCCTAATCTCCCCCCGGGGTGCTTAAACCTAACCCTTCCCCCCACACAGCTAGCACCCAACAGCGCCCGCTTACCTTCGTTCGGGATAGCGGCTGTTGGAATTTCAGTAATGTGACTGCATCCCTCAGGAACACCTTCTTTGTGTTTTTTTTTTTTTGGGGGGAAGCATATAACTCAGTCAATATGTCTAAGTTATTTGTGGGCTGAAGGAATAGATAAAGGAGGGCACGTCCTACTTTAAAGATCTACTTGTGGGTAAAGTGAAAAAAAAACAAAAAAAACCCTTTATAAAATTAATGACTTTAATCAATGTGTTCTCAGTAGAGCACCAGGAAAAATAACTGCATAGTGCGCCCATAAACACAACGATTTTTTTAACGATTATCGTTAACGATAACGTTTATCGTTCAATCATGGTAAAAATCGTTCACTTTCTGAGTTAAAACTATGAACGATTATCGTTCATGCGCGTTCACGTTTGTAGTTTAGTCAGACTGACCAACTGAACGATTTTCATTAAGGGAATACGCAAAAATAGTTTGTAGTCCAAAAAAAATCGTTCATTACACTTTAAAAAAATCTGACAGATAATCGTTCATAAAATCGTTGGGAACAAAATCATGTGTGTATGCGGCTTCAGTCGTTCATCTTACCACACTGGATGAAAGAGGAGGCCGGCGGAGGGTAGTCAACACACTCGCAAAGTACAGCTAAAATCTCAAAATGCAGCAAAACCTCCATCTTGTTGGTAAACAATTAACAACAGCAACAGGACCGTAGATTTCTGGCTATTTAAGGCAAAGTTACTCAGTGAGTTTAGCATACATCTGCACTCCCTCTCCACAATACACTGTAAAGTGGTTGATTCAGGACGAGCTCCCTAGAGTGTCGAATCTTGTTGCACTTTAATCCACTTGACATGTTTAGCTATTGTTTCTGGCAATTAAACCCTGTTATTCAACAAAGGCACATTTGACCTCTTATCCCTAAGCCTGTTGAGTCATTGAATTTCAGAGGGAGCAAAAGCAGCCTGACTCAAATAAAAGGAGACTCAATGTCTGTTTACAATATGTACATGTTTATTGCTGAGTGGAAATGACAAACTGAGATATTTAAAGGGGAATATGAATGAATGAAAAAAAAACCTGGTTACCAGAGCTGTAACAAACACACAATAATTATTTACAGGCAGCTGCGTCTACACAGCATTCGTGGTGCCAACAAGAGGTGGAAAATGAGTATATACTGGTCACATCAGTACCATCACTCATATAAACCTAGAACAGATTTGTTTTCACAACAGAATAAACCATTTTCCAATGTAGCCATTATCCAGTGGCTTGACAAATGGGAACGTTAAGCTGGGTACACACTGGGATGATGTCGGGTGGATTTGCGGTTTCATAACGACAAATCGCCTGCATTGGTCAGTATGTACTGGCGATTGCGCGCGTGGTCACTAGGATTGAAGTGCTGCACATCAAACCTAGCAATATCGCTAGCAACTTGTAGTAAGTTAATGAAGGACAGAACAGTGATCGTTCCGTGTGTACGGGCAATCCCCGTTCAAGGGCATTCATTCCGATGTCAGAACGAATGCTCATCGCTCATTGTACCCAGCTTTATCAATCAGACGTTACTATTAACTACTAAGCTCTGCACGCATCTCATTTGGAAATGATGCATGTCCTGAGTACAAGGTAAGAGCATAGCAAAGCAAATATATATTTATTACATACATAAGTTATTATTAGAACTTCATTAAGTTCTTTATATAGCGCACACATTATGCAGCACTTTACAGAGAATATTTAGTCATTCACATCAGATTGTGGGCAAGTGGAGCTTAAAATCTATATTCCCTACCACACATGTACACACACATACACACACATACGGGTTAATTTATTTTTAATAAAATGAATCTACCAGTAAATTTTTGGAGTGTGGGAGGAAACCGGAGCATTCGATGGAAACCCATGCAAACATATTGTGAACATACAAACCCCACACAGTTAGGGCCTTCTGGGAATCAAAAACAAAACCTCAATACTGTAATGCAATAATGCTAACCACTATGCAATTATGTAATCTATGCTGCAATAATATACATATATATATATATATATATATATATATATACACATATATATATATATATATATATATATATATACACACACACACACACATATACATATTATATATATACACACATACTACAGTACTGTGCAAAAGTTTTAGGCAGGTGTGGAAAAAATGCTGCAAAGTAAGTATGCTTTCAAAAATAGAAGTGTTAATAGTTTATTTTTATCAATTAACATAGTGCAAGATGAATGAAGATAACAGAAATCTGAATCAAACCAATATTTGGTGTGTCCAACCTTTGCCTTCAAAACAGCATCAATTCTTCTAGGTACACTTACACAAAGTCAGGGATTTTGTAGGATTATAGTCAGGTGTTTAACCAATCATATAAAGGTGATAATTATCATAATTTTCATATGTAGGGTGAAACACAGTCATTAACGGAAACTGAAACAGAAATAGCTGTGTAGGAGGCCTAAAACTAGGTAAGGGACATCCAAACTCTGCTACAAAGTTGAGGTTGTGGAAGACGGTTTCATGTCACAGGTCATACTGTACACCATGGCAAGACTGAGCACAGCAACAAGACACAAGGTAGTTACACTGCATAAGCAAGGTCTACCCAGGCAAAGAATTCAAAGCAGACTGGGGTTTCAAGATGTGCTGTTCAAGCTCTTTTGAAGAAGCACAAATAAATGGCCAATGTTGAGGACCGTATACGCAGTGGTCGGCCAAGGAAACTTAGTGCATCAGATGAAAGACACATCATGCTTTCTTCCCTTCAAAATCGTAAGATGTCCAGCAGTGCCATCAGCTCATTACTGGCTGAAACCAGTGTGACCCAGGTAAGCCCATCTACTGTTCGGAGAAATCTGGCCAGAAGTGGTCTTCATGGAAGAATTGCGGCCAAAAAGCCATACCTTCGACGTGGAAACAAGGCCAAGTGACTCAACTATGCATGAAGACAGTAACTGGGGTACAGAAAAATGGCGGCAGGTGCTCTGGACTGATGAGTCAAAATGTTATATATTTGGCTGTAACAGAAGGCAGTTTGTTTGCCAAAGGGCTGGAAAGCAGTATAATAATGAGTGTCTGCAGGCAACAGTGCAGCATGGTGGAGGTTCCTTGCAAGTTTGAGGCTGCATTTCAGCAAATGGAGTAGGGGATTTGGTCAGGATTAATGGTGTCCTCAATGCTGAAAAATACAGGCAGGTACTTGTCCATCATGCAATACCATCAGAGAGGCATCTGATTGTCTCCAAATTTATTCTGCAGCAAGACAACGACCCCAAACATACAGCCCATGTCATTAAGAACTGTCTTCAGCGTACAGAACAACAAGGAGTCCTGGAAGTGATGATATGGCCTCCACAGAGTCCTGAACTCAACCTCATCCTCATCGACTCTGTCTGGGTTTACATGAAGAGATAGAAGGATTTGAGCAAGCCTACATCCACAGAAGATCTGTGGTTAGTTCTCCAAGATGTTTGGAACAAATTCCCTGCCGAGTTCCTTCAAAAACTCTGTGCGTGTACCTAGAAGAACTGATGCTGTTTTGAAGGCAAAGGGTGGTCACACCAAATATTGACTTGATTTAGATTTCTCTTCTGTTCATTCACTTTGCATTTTGTTAATTGATAAAAATAAACTATTAACACTTCTATTTTTGAGAGCATTCTTTGCAGCATTTTTTACACAGTACTGTGTGTGTATGTATAGAATATAAAACACACAGACACACACCGATCGGCCACTGACATGTAAAACGAATTATGTTGATTATTATCATTACAATACCACTTCTCATGAGGTGGGCTATATTAGGCTTTGATAATGCTTCCATAATTGAAGCGAAACGCGTCAGTGGGTGCCTGTTATTACCTTGATATCACTATCTTCTTAGCCACTTGTCGAATGGTTTACCACAGCTGGAGTTGAGCGGGGGCACTGATATACACGCTGATAGTTCTGCACGCAGCAGTTGGAGGAGAGCGCTACAGCCTTGTATGTTCAGCATCGCTGTCAATTTAGTGGATGGAATTTACCATTAAAGATCTTTGTGGCAAGATAAAAACTGGATGATTGCTTACAGATATTTGCATCACAGGAGCTACGTCATTAATGCCGGAATCCATCTAGTAATTAAAGTATTACGACTTCTTTGCCAAGTAGGAAATATAACCATCTATATCTCCCTCAATTAACAGACTCTGTTACGTGAACTGCACTTCAGGCAGTTCTGAAGATGCGATTAACGATGCACAGGAGCGTGCAATAGTGCGTACACACTTGACCAGGCCTGGCCAACCTGTGGCTCTCCAGCTGTTGTGAAACTACATGTCCCAGCATGCTCTGCCTCAATTTTGCAATTATTTAATGCTAAAACTGTGGCAGGGCATGCTGGGATGTGTAGTTTCACAACATCTGGAGAGCCGCAGGTTGGCCAGGCCTGCACTAGACGATGTGGACAATTTGTCATTCCGATTTGGCCCAAAACGTCAAATCGTCCAATATATTCTTAAATACCATCCAGGATCTGTTCTGCCCTGGACAGCAAGGGGAGCCATGTATACCAACAATCACTAACGTTGTGACACATGGCAACACACCTGCTTAACAATCAGTAACTTCTGATCAAGAGGTATTTACAAAAAATTACATTTAAAGATGACTAGTTCAACCATATATATATATATATATATATATCTATATATATATATATATATATATATATATATATATATAAAAGAAAAATAGCAAATACTGCAGTATATATTACAAAATACAGAGGAGGTATGGGCATTTCAAGCTGCAAAACACAATGGGCATTGGCGCACTATTCCGACCAGCCGAAGGTGGACACCCAGCTGCTATTGGGCAAAAGAGCACATTGTGTCTCTGGGACAAAATGCCATCATATTATATTTAGAAGTCTCTTATACATATATAACACAGAAAAACGTGTTTTAGTCATTTGTCTTCTCTCACACAATAATAAAGAAAAATACATATTTTAATGAAAGCAAAGCTTATGAGGATGCAGCCTATCGACCCTAGACAGGCTGAAGTGGTCCCCAGGCGCCTTCGTTCCCAATCGCACTGCGAGATCCATTTGCATGTAAATAATGCATACTTTTCTCCTTCTCAGACAGCTTGTTCTGCCTTTCGCAAAGGAATAAGAATAATTATTGCGAGAAGTTGAAATAATACTAAAAACATGTGTTTCTCAACGCTGGGTCCAAGAAAGGAGAATGAGAACAGGACAATACATCGCTTGGCTTTTAAACAAAACGTTTCTCAATACAACTGAGAAATAGAAAAAAAATAAGCACTTGAGACTTGGAAAATGAACACACATGCTTGTCACTGTGCTCGAGGTAATTGTTATTGAAAGATGCCTTTTATGAATAGCTACAGTGTACATTACATGCTGTGTGAGAGGGTTAAATAGCACAGCCTCAACTCTTTATAAACTTTTGCCCTCTGGATGTGTACTTATTGGCTGCAGTACAAGTTTTCAGCTGTATTACACGCCTTAACGATATGGTTCAACTGCCGGTCAGGCTCAGGGGCTGGCAGCTGGCCAAACCGCAATCAACGTGACCCCCACCCCCCTCACCCCCTTTCCTCTCCTTTCAGATCATCCTCAAGCAGAGCCTTCTGTCTCCCTCACAATACCCCCCCCCCCCCATTTTGCAGAATAAAAAAAAAATGAAAATGAAAAATACACAAAGCAAAACCATGTAAGCGGCAATTTTTGGCTGCGGCCGGCCCATGCGGGCCTCCTTTTGTTTGGGTAAGTAGTGGAGCTGTGCTTCAGCGGCTTGCGAGGTTGTTAGTTCAGTTGTGCCGAAAACTAGAGTTCAATGATAGGGCAAAGGGACACCGTAAGTATATAACTCCATCCCGGCAGGCTCTCGTCTAGCCGAGGAAACAAAAACGCGATGTCGTCATTTGGCATGGGAAGCTGACAGATAAACATATAGGAATCAATTTGCAATCAAATGGCAGCATTCAGAAGATTAAAGGTAATTTCCAACTTCCTTTTGTTTCTAGTAATGAATGAAGGGGACATTATTAGTATGGCTTTTTTCTTTTCTTATAACCAGTGCTAGAATAGGTTTCCCAAAGTCCAATCAGAACAAGGTAGCCCCCCTCTCTGCTTATTACTAACATTTCCATAGCACCGACATGCTACGCAGTGCGGTGTTGCACCGACCAGCGTCACTCCGGCGGCCTCAGTGGTTGGTGCTGACCATCCCAGTCAGACTGAAGATAGCACTGAGCGCGAACTTCAATCCCATAGCCACGCGAGCTTTGGTTAACTGTAAATTGCAAAGCTTGTATAACACCCGAACATCACACACTGCATAAGAAAGGACCATGGACCCCTCCATCTCCAGCTGATTATATCAATGGTGCAAAACTGTTTAGTTTAATCTCGACATGTTTTAATTTTTTTTTTCTATTTATTTATCTTTAAAAAAAAAAAAAAAAGAAAACCAAAAAAGTTACAGCCCAATTGTTCGGAATCAAGCCTTTCAATATGTTCGCTGTGAAGACTTCAAAGCGATGTGCACACAGGGGCCGGGGGGGGCGACTGGCCTCCAGACATTCAACAGACATTAAGCAATATTTTTGAAAGCAAAAATGCTGATCCTTTGGCTTAAACATGTGTCCACCAGGTTATACAATTATAAGATAATTGCACAAGACACACTGGATTCATATAATTAGTAGGGGGACGGAAGGAGATTTAACTCCATCATGCCAGTAGTGAGCCAGACGATGGGAGAAGCATATTATTTGCCTGCCTTTAGCAGGGTCCTAGCTGCTCCACTCTACAGCATCACTGAGGACTTGGTGTTGCCAATATGCTGGCATACCTGGCCTCACACCCCAGCGGCCACCGACTAGATATATGCGCCATTTTACATTGTAAGATCGGTTGAGGTTTGCACAAGTCCCCTCTGACATATGATCATACCAGGGGGCTTATGTAACAGGTTGCGAGATGCAGCCACAGCGGGAACTCCTGGGAGGCTTCCCGTGTTTTTAAAGCGGCAATCATTTTCAAGGCAAAACCAGCTTGATTTTGCCTTTAAAATGATTGCTGCTTTAAGAATATGGGAAGACTCGCAGGAGTTCCCACGGCGGCTGGCACCCTATTACATTAGCCCCCTGGTAGGATACAGATTTGCAGCAGTTTTAAAGGGTGCTTCCACCTAAAACAAAGGTAAAATCGCAAAAAAAAGCTGTAAATTGTACTGCAAGAAGTGCAGCGAGGAACCTAGGTCTTGGAAGCAACACGTTGTTCAATTTTAACTTTAGGTGGGAAATTCTAAGGGGCAGATGTACTAAGCCTTGCAGAGAGATAAAGTACCAAACCAGCAGCTCCTGTCATGTTTCAAACACGGTCTGTAAAATGACAGCAGTTAATTGGTTGGTACTTTATCTCTCTCCAAGGCTTAGTACATCTACCCTAAAGGTGCGTATCCACTAGCAGACTGTGAAACGACTGCACGATTACGACATTGTAATTGTGCAGTCGTTTCACAGTCTGTGCTGTGCTTACACTGAACGATCAGTCGTTCAGTGTAGGCACCCTCACTCATCCCCGTACATGGTCACCATGGTCAATCTGTCGTTATCGGCAGATTGACCGGCATGTTCGGGCGATGATAGATGTCAAAAACAACCAGCTGGAGCGCGCATCGCTGGTCGTTTTTGACATTAAGCTGCCCGATTTGTGCCTAATTAACAAGCGATTGAACGATAACGATGTCGTGGATACCCGCCTTAAAGTCTAGCATCGGTATTATTGCTAGATCATCCAATGCCAACAATAGAGGAATCTGAAGTCCTCTGGGAACAGAGGGCCTGATTCAGACCCGCTCGCAAGTGCTATGTTTGTGGGCGGCCCTACTGACATCACTCGTGATGTCAGTAGTGAGCTTCCGGCTCTACCACAATGGTCTCGTCGCAAGCCCGATGGTCGCGATCATCACCTGGCCGCTCGCTAAAGCTGTGGGTGGTCACCCACAGCTTAGAGAGTGGCCAGGAGGCCGGGTTTTTTAAAACAAAGCGGCCGCCCTGATTCAGAGCGAGCGCTCGCTTTTTGCGAGAGGCTCTGAATCAGGCCCAGAGCACAATCTGAGCCACTGAGGATCTCCACAAATACCTGGAATAGGCAAGTTATTACTGATATGCTGGTCCGTGGAGCTAGAGGTCTAACAGGGGTATTCAATATGGCAGCGAAAATGTCATTTGTGTGTTAATATCGGAGGTATGACGTCATTATCGCAGGTTTTACTTTTACACCGTATTCAATTTCAAAGACTTATCGCAGTTTTGTAAAGTCTTTGATAAAAAACGTGGATAAGTTTGCACCATTGAATAGGTGTCGAAAAAAAGTGCAGAACTGGGGTTTAGGGGTGCAGGCTTAAAAAAAAATAGCCTGCACCCCTGGGAATGACATTTAAAAAAGAACTGTGACAAAAAAAGTAAAAAAAAAAAAATAGGGACATCCCAAAAAATTTATTTAAAAATTGGGGTGAAAAAAATAAATGGGAAAAAATTGTTTAACAATAGGGAAATAGGTTCAGGGCTATTCTGCATGTATGCGGCAGGTGTTTTCTAGAATAGATTTATAGCGGCAGGTGCACAAATGCAGAATTTTAAAAAACTTACTTTAGGGACATAAAAATATGCTAGTACCCGTTTTCATGTACCCCAAATTTGATGGGACCACTTAAAAAAACAAAAAAAATAACCTAAGTGCTCTTCTGCATCACTTTTCAATGTCGGGAGAAAAACACCTGCTGCGGCTATTTAAATCCCCGACTTTCAATTAAAGGCTAAATCGGGGGTACCCATAGTGATCCCCCATGATTTTACAACTTTAGGGGGGTCTTACAATCTTTTTAAGGAAAAATTCGTAACTTTACGGAAATCCAACTTTGGAGTTTCCCGTTTTCGTTAATTTTATATTGAATACGGGGATAAGCGGTAGCGCGCCCGATACTTTAACGCAGGTAAAAACTCCGATATGAAATGTTAACTTCGACAGTGAAGTTAACGTTTCATATTGAATACCCCTCTAAGTTTCTATTGGTTCAAATGTGACTTTGACTAATAGAGCTAATGCACTGGCTAGTGGAAAATGCAGGATACCCATGCAAGCATGGGGAAGACATACAAACTAGGGCCCTCATTCAGAGCCACTCGCTAGCGGCAGTACGCTCGTTCCGAGCGATGTTCGCACATCTGCGCATGCGTATGGTTTTTAGTACGCATGCGCGAACCAGTCAGTGCGGCTGAAAATCGTTGGTACGCAATATAGCGAGGGCCTGCTATTTTGAGTGACAGAATGAGGCGTATGTGGGTGGTAACAGGGGAAGGTGCTTGAAAACGGGGAGTGGAGATCAGAACGCAGGCGTGCTTAAAGGTCAAAACGGGTGTTTTAAGGGAGTGCATAATTAATCCAGCAGCGTCATTGACCACGTCACTTGGTTTTTTTTAACTCAGAACTGCTCGCAAAATAGCGGTTGAAAACACCAACCACAAGAATAGCGAGCAGTTCATACGCTGTACGATGTACTCGATTCATCTAATAAATAGCGGACATGACGTATGGTGCGTGCGGCCAGGGGGCGTTTTTATCAAATAAACGAGCGTATGTTTTGCTCGCTCGTTCAGACTTAGAGGTGTGAACAGACTGCAATTTGCGAACGGATCATTTGAATAGCCACCCCTTGTTTTTGAACGAACGACCGCAAATAGCGAACGGCTCTGAATGAGGGCCTAGGTCCGGGCCCGAGGGAAGAAAAGGGGCGTGGCCTGATCATGGAAGATGTGGAAAGGCCCACTTTAAACAAAAAACTAAATTTTGCAGGTGCTGCGCCCTGGTGAGGGGATGCTATGAGCCCCTCAGCCAGGTGCAGGGGTGGGGGGGGGCAATCAGTGTGTGTGATCGCTAAACCCAACAGGCAGAGGAGACTGCTGCTCCCAATGGGCCCTTCCAACAAGCTGGGCAGTTAATACCTGCCCCCCCCCCCCTCACGGTGATGCAGTAATGCTAACCACTACTCCAACCATGCAAGAAACCTCATCTACACTCATTATCTGCTTCCATCCGAGGTTACAGGACTTTTATGGGGCATCATTTTATGTATTGTCGTTATGTACTAAAAGCACAATATGCAGGAGTTTTAACAGAAATCTCCGGCAAAGTGCTATTTAGCGCTGCAGATCACTCACCATTACTATCAACGGGGACTACGATCTAACCCCTATGTACTAAACTCAAAAAAACCCCAAGCTTTTCAAAGTTTAGCCCTTGTAGTTTACACCATCTTCAGGTGGTGTGAACTACTGTAAGCCTATTGAGACTCCGGCCGGCCCCGGAAGCTGACGCTGTGCGCATGCGCGGTGTCGGCTACCATGGGAGAACACTTGGACTTCTGTGAAACACTTCTCTAATTTGTCGGGGTTACAACTCGCAGGGACAGCGGTTACTGCAAACGCTCTCCCTGTGAATTCCACTTTGTACACAGCGGGGATCAAAAATAAAAAAAACACCCCGCGAAATGGGTACATAATAATTGCGGCTGGTCCCACGATTATTAGTACATAGACCCTTTTGACTCCACTGATGTTAAGGATTAGGACAGGGCCCTTTTAATCTGCCAATATGGTTATTTTACACTGCCATGTAAGAGACAGATAAATGTAGATAAGAGATCATTACCCCATAAGAGAAAAAATGCCACATGGGTGTTCACATACCATAAGACACCCCATCTGTCATTTATTTACCATAGAAAATAATATATATAGAATTATAATTCTATACAGTATTTACTTATTATTCAATGCTAGCGACCCACCCCAGATTCGCACAGGAGTAATTTTAAATTTACGCGATAGTCTTCTTTTAACCAAGGTCTTATAAGATTGCCTAGCAGGCGACATTAGTCGTTTTCCTCCTGATGTCAACACAAAAAGATTTAGTTGTGACGTTACACGCAAACGGGCCACGTAAAGTTGTCCATGAGCAAAACAGTCTCCACTTAGGTCAACTCCAACCACGTTACGTGTCTGTCCCTGTGCTGTATTTATCGTCATGCCAAAGCAGGCACTTACCGGGAATTGGACTTGTCTGAAATAAAAGAATCGTCTTTCACATAAATATAATAGGAATGGTACAAATCAGTAAACAGGGCTTACATCAATTTTCTGGAGAAACAGGATAATGTACCTCATTCAGAGGCGGTCGTTAGTTGCAAGCGGTCGCACTGAATCAGGGCGGCCGCTTGCATCCTGAACGGCCGCCTCCTTGTCGATCGTTAAGCTGTGGGTTACCACCCACAGCTTAACGACCGACCAGGTTGATGGTTAAGACCATCGCGGCTTGCGACGAGACCCTAAGGTTGGGTCTCGGCAACCGCAAGCCCCAGGGAGCTTCCTGCTCTGATCGAGCAGGAAGCTCCCCACTGACATCACTGCTGATGTCAGTGCGACCGCCCACAAAACGGCAGGTGTTCCTTAAGGAACGCCTCCGTTTGTGAAACCACCCCCCCGCCCCACCTACAAAACGGGTCGAGCTGTTGATCACCATCGACAGCCGCCCCTTTTGTAGTGAGCTCCGGAGCGAGAGAATTTCTCTCTCGCTCCGGGGCTTGCAAACGCGCAGGGCCTAAACATCGACCCGGTTGCGAGCGCTCAGCGCTTGCGACCAGGTCTGAATGAGGTCCAATATGTATTAATCTCTATATGGTATAAAATAATGTCCATTGTTGTGATATATCGTTAGCCATTTAGGCAGCGTAAGCCAAGAAAGTGCTGGGACGTCGGTTTTTCATTGACTTGCTTCACTAAAATCATCACCGCTCAGCTCCCTTTTGTCATAGATCAATGTTTCATACACCTAAACCTTCCTCAAAAAATGCTCTATAAAATAATGAAAACTGCATCAAAATCCGTCCAGTGGTTCTCGAGATTAGCCGGAGACAAACAGACAGACGCCTACCGGGGACTTTATTTTATCCTGTGTATAGATGAGCACTTTGCTTATGTGGAAATGTACAGAAAGGAATGAGAGCAATGTGGCCTCTAATAAATATATAGTGCAGAAAGAAATCCGCCTGATTGGCTAATCCCCTTCCTGCTGTTATGTCCTCACTTTATTGCCAAACATAAAACAAAAAATAGAAGAACATGTTTTCATTAGTGTAAGGTTACGAGGTTAAGGTTAAATTTCAACTGTGAGAGGGAACACAAACAGCTCGGAATGTATTTATTTGTAAAGCACAAAAAAATGATTATGCATTATCTCCAGGTATCGAAATGTATCCACTTACAGGCTATGCCAATTGCAACACTGTGTATTTATGTTTAATACACATTCCTAAAGTGACCTGACACTGCACAATACTGGGCCCCATAAAGATCGCTGTGTAGAATAAGCCTGTGCGCTCGTATGGCGATTTACCTACTTTTGAAACAGTAGGCAACATGTCCTCTCTAATGCTGGGTACACACTGGCCGATAGATGGTGTGCCCGTCGGCCAGTGTGTACCAGCGATATGTCTGTGAACGACGTCGTTCAAAGACATATATAGTCGGCTGTGCTGCACAGCTGATTCCCAATATATCTGCAGATATATTGGTGCATTGTGCTTTGTGTGGACCCCCCGTACACTTGCTGCACAGGCCGGAGGTGATTGACAGTTCAACTGGGCGGCCGCATGTAAATGCTCGCCTGGTTGGGTCACAACGGATCGTGCAGACTGTGGGCCTGGGTCAATGGTGTGCTCTTCGCACGCGCAGCGGCCGCACTGCGTGTGCGCAAGCCCCGGAGCGAGAGAGAAAATCTCTCGCTCCGTGGCTCACTACAAAAGGGACGGCTGACGATGTTGATTGACAGCTCGCCCCGTTTTGTAGTCGTGGCCGGGGGTGGCTTCAGAAACGGAGACGTTCCCAAGCGAACGCCTGCCGTTTGTGGGAGGCCCCATGACATCACCAGTGATGTCAGTGAGAGAGCTTCTGGCTCTATTAGAGCCAGAAGCTCTCTGGGGCTTGTGGCCACGAGACCCTACCACAAGGGTCTCGTCGCAAGCTCGATGGTCGCGATGGTCTTGACCATCGCGACCATCATCCTGGCCGATCGCAATAGCTGTGGGTGGTCACCCACAGCTATGCGAGCGGCCAGGAGGCTGCACAAAAAAAAACAAAAAACCCCCCAGATTTAGAGCGTCCGTCTCTGAATCAGGGCCTGTATGCAGAACATATGTCGATCTGCAGATATATCCCACCTTTTTTTTGTTCAGAGGTCTTATACTGTATGTCTCAGAGCAGAATGGGGATCTGTGCTTTCCAGTAGTAGTGAACAATGAGTGCACATAAAAAATATAGCTCTGGCAATATGTCAAATATAGTAGAAACAACCTTACAACATTTATTAAAACAATTAATAACAATGTATTCCAAAAATTAAATAATGATATAGCAAGATGTTAAATTACGACTCCTCTGCTGTTTCAAATAGCGATGGATCCCCTTTCGTACTTCCAATCCAGTTAGATTACATCGTAACCGATATTATTTCTAATTCAGAAAACGAGTAGAGCAAGCCTATTTCTGTAGAACTGCCCAATACGCGGAGAAACGCGTCTGTTATGATAGTGTTATTAGCACACTGCCCACTGAGTGACTACTGAGATTTGGATCACCTATCCAGGCTGCTGCAGGAGAGAGCCATCAATTGCGGAACCATGGGACACATGTTGGCACTACAGTAAGACCCTGGGGGTCTCATTGTATGTGGTACTACCGATCTGCAGGACTACGGATATCTATGCCAGGAGGACTGTCTCTATATGAGACACCATTGGTTACAATTTGTGAAACTCATTCACTTTAACCAAGCACATTAGGTACATATACAGGTTTAGTGAATATGTTGGAGACTAATATTAATTTACTAAACTGACTTGGACATAAAAGTGCTATTAATCCTATGCGGAGCTATTTAGCAAGACTGTAGGTTGTGATTTTGTTTTTACATATTCTTTGAACAGTCAGGGCTTTGTCGAATTGATTGTAACAGGCAGCAGCAGCTACATACAATTGCAGTGTGCAGTCACTTTATCCATTCTATGAACTACAGACAATTAGAAAAACATTTACTACGTGATTTAACCGGACTGGAAGTACTCTGCTATTTCATGAGCTGCAGGCTGGGATTTCTGTTATATCTTTTTGAATTGTCAAGTGAACTAACGTTGTACAATTCGTTGACGATTACATAGGCCACTTTATGCAAAATGACTATCAGACACATATACTGTAGGTCCGGTTCAATGAATTATAAATGGTTATAACATTGGTTACTACATGATCTAACTGGGCTGGAATTGCAAAGGAACTCCGGGCCTGATTCAGAGCCAGACGCTCTTTAAGAGCGCTCGCTCTGAATCAAGGCGTCCCTGTTTTGTTCTTTAAAAACGGCCTCCTGGCCGCTCGCATAGCTGTGGGTGACCACCCACAGCAATTGCGAGCGGCCAGGTGATGGTTGCGATGGTCTTGACCATCGCGGCTTGCGACGAGACACTTGCAATAGGGTCTCGTTCCCGCAAGCCCCAGTTAGCTTCTGGCTCTTAATAGAGCCAGAAGCTCACCACTGACATCACGAATGTCAGTGGGGCCGCCCCCAAAAGGCAGGCGTTCCGGCGGGAACGCCTCAGTTTGGCCAGCTACACCCCCTGCCCACAATCGACAGCTGCCCTGCTTTGGTGCGAGACCCGTAGCGACGGAGCGCCTGTCGCTGGCCGAGCCGGCTCCAGCGTGCGCAATCAGGCCCTCCATCTCTATGTGAAACAGCAGAATGGTGGAGAAAATAAATAACTCGCTATATCACTATTTAGTTTTAGGAATACATTATTATTGTTGTTTTAAGAAATGTGGTAAAGTTTTTTCTACTATATTGAATACCTTGTAAATTCTTCAATATTTAATTTTGGTTTGGTTTCACAATACAGGGTTCAGACCAGAGGCGTATTTATAATGGGTGCAGGGTGTGCGGTGCACACGGACCACTGAGTCCAGGGGGGCCTGCACCGAAAAATATACTTACCTCTCCGGAGTCCCACGTCAGTGCTGTAAAAACGTCTGGAAAATGGTTACCGTGACCACTTTCCCGTCATTTGCGCATGCGCAGTACAGGGAAAATGGTCGCTGTGGCCATTTTTCCCGGTGACCTGCGCATAGGGCTATAGACTCTAGGCACAATCTAGTAAAATGGGGAGCTAGGGTTAGGTTATGGCTATAGTATGCTGACTGCTAAATTGTCAAAGTATACGACAAAACCTAATACCAGGGGTGGGCACAACCCAGCAGGCACTGACACAGTTTTGCTATCGGGGCATGCTAAAACTGTGGCAGGGCATGCTGGGTTCTGTAGTTCAACAATAGCTGGAAGGTCGCTTATTGCCCACCCCTACCTAATACACTTTATTCATCAGTCTACAAGTAGCAGATCCTGTGCCCTTTTTGTCTCATTTGACTGAAAGATATATTATCATATATCATAATGGACATCCAATATTTATGTGTCCTTTTCTAAATGATCTCATCATTTTGAACTATATTATAATATGTCTTGTATATAAAATTCATTGGTCTGTCTGTCCGTTTATGCATTCTGACACCCATGCACCGATTGGGATGATCCAGTTGGATCCTGCCCAGGTTTTATAGGGGTTAGGGTCTCGGTCGGAACTCCCGTTGGTGTACGCTGGGCAGAACTCTGACCCAGGGAACCTGTTCTGGGCCTTCCACTGGATGGATTTGTACGAAAACTTCACAGAGTGGTGGCAATTGATCTGGAATGCCTAATGGAGTGGTTGGGGTGTCGATCACACCTCGCGGCAAAGTGCACCGACCAGAACTTTGATCCAGGGAGAATGTTCTGGGCCTTTCACTGGATGGATTTCGACGACATCACATAAATAACACTTAATGACCTCAACATTTAAACCCGAGCAACGCCGGGTACTTCAGCTAGTGTGAAATATAATATAGTTACATTTGAAGCATCAGAAGTTTAGTGACTAGATGGGTGTTTCTTATCGTTTAATTACTTTTTATGGCCAAGTGTTGGATCTCCTAGTGGGCATGTGTGTTGGCAATCTATTATGTTAACATTATGTTAATTGCTGAAACTGAAGCAATCATTAAATTCAGCCTAGTCTTTATCTCACAATCCTGAAGATGTTTTTGACAGCTACTCCCTTGCTACAAAGCTGCCCCTGTCAGACCCTTGTTACACGCTTCCTGGAATACAAATGGGATCAAAGACTCATCCCACCCCTCTCCAATACTCCACTGACTGCTGTACGCTCCATGCAGGATGCATCGCTATGCATCCAAGTTTCAATATATATTTCTCTCTGGGTATGGAATGATGCATCGGGGCTGATTCAGACTGATCTCTATGCATGGAGGCAACTGAGTTTTTTTTCCCTACAGCGCAGGTACAAATTTACACATTTTTGCCGATATCGATCCTCTTCTGAGTTACATGGAACTCGGTGGGATCTGCCTTTCAGTGAAACTGGCCACTTTGGGACGGCAACAATGCGAGTGCGCTGAACCGCCCTGTCTCATGGGAGTGTTATGGAGGTGTCTTGGGTAAAGCTCCGTGTGACTTGGAGTCATCGAACGGGGAAGGGAAGCCGGCTTCTGATGGGTCTTTTGCACCTAGCATAAGGCTGGTTTACACGCAGATACTAATGATGACAGATGTGGCAGCTGGCGGTAAGTCAATAGATGGCACATGTTTCTACCTACAGACGCAGGAACCCCCGCATTAGAATAAGGTAGTAAATATGGCTACCACGGCTGTCCGCCACTGTGGCCTACTTCCGTGAGACTCAGAATCAGCAGCATTATGTCTATACTTAACAATGACGGTCTCTAGGTTCTTACTTGCTTGTGAAAATACGACAACGAAATAAATAGTGATACCTCCAGGTGCACATCCCCTAAATCTCTGCATTGTGTGTGAGACAAGCGGTGCTGAATGAGCACCAACAGTAACCTATTCCTCCACGACAGCATGTACAAGACAGAAGACAAAGATGGTCCCCATCCCTGCGACTGTGCCACAGCACATAAGTCACATGTCAGGCCACACCAGGTGGTGGCAGCTGGGAGCGTGCACTAAAAGCCCCATGTAATTGTCAGCCTGTGTGCACAACTGCAGTTCATGTGTGTATGCAGGTCTCTATCAATACATTTTATGTAAAGTCTTGATTCAAAAATAACAAATGGGTAAATGTATAATACATTTGTAACATCTTAAAAGCATTAAAAAATAAAGGTTCATAAGTCGGAACCTACTATGGCAGCAGTGGCGTCAGGGGTGCGGGCCGCACCAGGGTGTCACCCGCCGTGGTGTGACACCAAGGTGCAGACTCCCCCTCAGTGACAGGAGCCGGGTGCTGCACACAATCCGCACCTCCTGCAACCCCCCTCCCGGTAAAAGGCCATGCCCCCTATCCATGTGACCATGCCCCCTGCCAGCGCGGCCACGCCAGATGACACCGAGGGGAGGGACGCCACTGTATAGCAGTTTGATATTCAATACAGTTTTTGTTAAATTCATATTGCAAACATAAACAAGAAAAAGGAATAAGCAGGTTAAATATATAAGTCAAGTCACTTAATTATATCAGACAGCCGTATGCGGGATAACCCATCAATACAATAAGGAAAACTTCTCAAGGAGTCAATAACAAGTCTCCCTGTAGCAATGTGTGGGTTTCATACCATGATGTTAAATAAAAACGTTTCCAAATTTGAGCCCTGATATTACGGGATAACATATCTATAAAACTTTCCCAAGTCCCAAAAAGTTGTTTTACTCTTTTTTTCCTTTTGTAATGATGCTTCCACCCATTCCGTGCGAAAAATTTAAAATAGCTTTACCCTAAATAAAGCCATCGTAGGAGGAGACTCATGTACCCACATATGTAGCACGCTTTTGCGAGCTGCTGAAGAAACCGCCAATACATTTTTAGGAACTTTTTTTAATTCTAGATCCCTCAGGTAATATTCCCAGTACAGCACATTCTGGTGTCAGTGGGAAGGGACTGACTAAATAGTGAACTGTAAATTGCCAGATCTCGGCCCAGAATCTTTTAATATAAGGGCATTGCCATAAACAATGATTTAAGTTGGCCATCGAAGCCTTACATTTTAAACAGCTATGGCTTTCGGTTAGGCCCATATACTACCGTCTTTTAGGGTATAAATAGGTTTCATGAAATAAGTTATAAAACATTTCTGTATAAGTTATTGCAGGAATGATTCTGGAAGAGTCATACAAAGAACATAATAATATTTCACTTGTTAAATGAGGAAACTGGTCTAACCACTTCATAATACCCGCTTTTGTTTTAGACTAATCTAATGAAGAATGTAACAAGTGATAGTGTTTAGAAATAGCCTTTCGTGTTGGTACTGGTTGTTGCAACAGCTGATCTAAGGGATTAGATAGATCCTCCGATGTTAATCGACATGCTATAGTGCTAGCATGAATGCTGAGCCCATAAGAAAGCCAGATCATGAGAAGTAAGAATTTTATATATAGCACTAGCTTATGTACAAGAAAACGGTCTAACAGTGGATCTGTCCAAAAGTGATGTAGTCTGGAAGCCAACGGTCTAAATGCCGACCGCCGGCTTCCAGACTCTCTAATCCAGCGTGGTACTAATGACAGGCGTCAACACCTGTCATTATCCATACGCCGAAAGACCGGGAGGGTTAGGTTTAGGCTAGAGGAAGGGGGTAGCTAGGGTTAGGCACCCCTGGGGGGAGGTTAGGGATTGGGCACCCCCCCCCCGAGGGACTTAGGTTTAGGCAGCGGGGAAGAGGGGTTAGGTTTAGGCACTTAAGAGGGGGGATTAGGGTTAGGCACTTGGGAGGTTAGGCACCACTAAGGGAGGGTTAGGGGGTAGAATTAGGTTAGCGATACTCACCTTAGGGACAATTGGGATCTTCACCCTTGCCGGGCTGCCGCTATTGGGATTTGAACCGTGTCGCCTGGTGGTAATACCTACTACACCCGTCCAAAAGATGTCCAACATTAGGAGTCCCCTCCCAATACCAATTTTTAAAAGGGTAAGCTGCCAAACCCCTCTGAAAGTCTGGATTCTGCACTAAAGGCAGAAACTGAGATACATGGGGATTGACTTTAAACCTTTTACGTAGTTTTTGTCATAACTTTCTAGTAGACATAAGTATAGGGTTATTAACCATTTCAGTTTTCAGTTCTTCCTCTCGTAGGTGTAAGAATGCAACCAGGAGGATATCCTCCAAAAATCTCTGGCCCTCATTCAGACCCGGACGCAATTAGCGCTCGCTCGTCCTGAAAATAGGGGTGGCTATTCAAATGAACCGTTCGCTGTTTGCGGTCTGTTCACGCCTCTAGGTCTGAACGAGCGTACAAAACTTGCATTAGTTTATTGGGAAACTACGCCCTCTGGCCGCTCGCCTCCTACGTCATGTCCGCTATTTATTAGATTAATCGAGTACATCGACCAGGGTATGAACTGCTCGCTATTCTTGTGGTTGGTTTTTGCTACCACAATCTTGCGAGCAGTTCTGGCTATAAAATAACCCAGTGACGTGGTCAATGACGCTGCTGTATTAATTATGCACACCCATAAAACGCCCGTTTTGACCTGTAAGCACGCCTGTGTTCTGATCTCCACTCCCCATTTTCAAGCACCTTCCCCTGTTACCACCCACATACGCCTCATTCTGTCACTCAAAATAGCAGGCATTCGCTATCTAGCGAACAAACAATTTTCTGCTGCACTGACTGGTTCGCGCATGCGTATTACAATCCGTACGCATGCGCAGTTGTGCAAACATCGCTCGGAGCGAACGAGCAGCCGCTAACGAGTGGCTCTGAATCAGGCCCTCTGTTCTAACATTTTTTTGGGAAAACACAGACTGAAGAAAGATAAAGCATTATATAGGTGTCTATGTGCTAAGCCTTGTAGAGAGATGTACCAATTAGTCAGCTCCTGTCACTTTACAGGCTGTGTGAAAAATGACAGGAGCTGATCGGCTGGTACTTTATCTCCATCTCTCTACAAGCCTTTGTACATAGACCGCTGAATTTAATAAGGGCTAAAGGAGCTGAAAGAAGCACTTTAATTCTACTGTATATACATCCTTTACACTAAGAAGCACACAGCTGTGAACGCTGACATAGAATTGGAGATACAGGGCCTGATTCAGCAAGGAATGCACTGGCTAATACGCACGCACTCGGACGACTGTTGCGTACAGCGCAGACCCATCGCAGAGTGATTGAAAGGAAGTGCTGTTTGTGGGTGGTGATGGTAAAATTTTTGGTAAAATAACCCACAATAGATATGATATCTTTTATTTTGTCAATATATTTGCCTTCACCCAGCCGGCTTCATTTCTTGGTTCTTTATAATTTCAGGAAATGTGCTGGGGAGGGGTGGAGGCGGGAGGGGTGGAGGCGGGTGGGGGGGGAAGGTGCGTAGGGACACGAACTTACTTTGAACCCTCCGTCTGAAGCAGGTGATCATAGCACAATTGTGTGTACTGTAAATGATATGCTGCTCAGGTTCAGGCAGAGTTCAGCCAGTAACCCCACATGGCGGTGAGACCTTCCCTGCAACTGCATTTGCCAAAATACCTGCAAGAGTTCTGCATTTCTTTACGCAGCACAAGCCTGACAGGATAGTTTTGTTTTACAATCTGACACATCCCACACTAACACTAGAGGGTGTATAGAAAATAGCTTCTGCTGCGATATCGTCTCGCTAGTACTTTAGAATTTTCAATGAGTAAATACATCTTCGTACGTAATTGTACTAGGAAGTCACTGTTTATTGTAGAGGATTTGCCAAACAACATTATTTTTTTTCTAGTTTCATTATGATTTCATTAGCTTATTGTTTGTTTGTAGCCTTCTTCAGCTGAATATATCCGTATTGATGTTCCACTCTTTGGGCCTGATTCACTACGGAACACATCTGCAATAGTGATTACGAACGCAGTTCAACTGCGATAGTATGCTAATCCATTGTGATCGCAATGCCGTCGCGGCACTATATAAGTCCGCCCACTTTACCTTACACACATCCATGTTTAGCAAGACTGCAAAAACATCGGTACAATCGAGTACCATCGCAGCCTCACGCACACTTGCACAAGCCCTGACCTTACTCAGAAATTGCTAACTTCCATGCAAGCTATGAGTCCTCAGGCTATCGCAGTGGATAATTTATGCACGCCCTTGCAATGGCGTTGCAACGCACTAGCACCCCTGCGTTCGCCCGACCACCCCCCCGTCACCACCCACAAACGGCACTTCCTGTCAATCACTCTGCCATGGGTCCGCGTATGCTCTGCAATCGCAGTACCGAACGCAATTGATAGTTCACGCACTGAAATGCATACACATGCGCAGTACGCAACAATAATCCGATTGTGTGCGTATAACCAACTGCATTCCTTGCTGAATCAAGCCTAGAGTTCATACATTCAACTTGGTAAGAACGTTACACTTCTGTGACATCACAAGTTGGACGGTTGGTCAGTTGGATGGTTGGAGGAAGGCTGGTCTGATGTATGGCCTGCTTTAGGAAGATCCTTGATCACACACAAAGCTGACACTGGTAGGGAGGTCAAATAATGAACCCTGATAGAAAACATCTTCCAACCTTCCCAACAATGAGCAAATTATTAACTGGGATCATTTTAGAGGAACAGAATACAATGTCTGACTAAATGCCCAATAGCGCTGTATGTGGCCTGTGCATCCCTGTGCACCTTTTTTCTTTCTTCTATGAATTTTTTTCGGTTACGTTATGACGCTGTTACTGAGTGTTTTTCGGGAGTGCCTGCATTCTCACCAGAAGGTGGTGTGGGTGATCAGTAAGCATCGGGAAATAACAAAAATATTTGAACACTGCAGATGTGTGTTATATCTAAACTCTCTGGAAGTGACATCACTGACACTGGTGAAAGGGGTCAGAGGACATAGCGTACCACGTGCCATTAAATACCAGTGTGATGGCATCAACTGTACCACTCTTGTTTCGATGACAGAATGGAGGCAGAGAAACTAGAATGTGTTCTCCATCCCTGCTGTGACATCTGTGCCCTGCCAGCCAGTTAAGGTGCCCACACACTAGACGATAATCTGCATGATTTCGAGGCGTCGTAATGATGAATCGTTCCAATTTGTGCAAATCATATAGTTTCCACTGAGCGATAACGATCCGATGCGAGGTCTCTCGGGTCGTTAATCGTATCTTCAGTTCTTACCTACTGCAGGTAAGATCTGGCAATCTCTTTGACGATGCTCTGGAAATCGTTAAGGACGCACGATAGGTCGTTAGTAGATCGTTTGTCAAAATGAACACTTTATACACAATATAATTTGTCCAGGACTGCCAGGGAGCTGCTGGGGAGTTCAAGGGAAATCATTAACGACATTGCATCGGTTGAGAGTTGTTTAGTGTATGGGCACCTTTACTCAAGAGAAGTGTTATTCATAATGTGATTGGCAATACATAAATAAACAATAACAAAGGACAGATGGTAATAATAATATGTGCACAGTTTACCCTCAAATGTATGTTTTTGGGTTACTGAACCAGTTGCATTGTGAATTTTGTATACAGTAACTACCACTATGAAGGTGCTCTAGGGGCTGTATTGCAACCCAGCAAGAATGCGCGTTACTTGTCTTAGTAAGTGGCCAGTAGTGAAATAACATAATTAAACAAAGAGTACCAGTGTCAGGCATGCATGGAGATCACTGGGAACCCCAACATAATCTGGCTTCTTTCCAACGGACAGACACAGGGCATTGTGAATAACACTGAGTGCCTTGACCCAGCGATGCCCCTATGCAGAGGAATTCTAAAACTGCGTTGTCATCTTCAGAATTCATCAATTATTTATGTGCTGTTGAAATTCAGTTTGTTTTATTCTTAGGGTTATGTTTTAAGAACATTCACATTTGAAACATGTGTTGCTTTTTCAAACATTGTCTCTGTCTCAAGAAAAATATCAGTGTTAAAACAACAACCTTAAACAGTGATGAAATGGCTTGGGATGAGTTATACAGGACTGATGTGTTAAAATATCTAAAGGCAACATTCTTATCAGCAAGTCTTTCAACGGCTCTTAATGTACAAGTCATAAGGCAGCTAGGAATGGCAGGGAAAAGGGGTAAAGACACAAATGCTACAGTGTGAATGTCCAAGATTAATCTCAACAATTTTGCAGCCTCCCTAAAAATGTCTTTGTGAGAACTGATGCTGTGGGAATTAAAAACAACAACTGCCCTATAGAATGTGGAGAAAATAGGATTTTGGTACTTACCAGTAAAATCTCTTTCTCCGATTCCAAGGGGATACTGGAGGTTAAGACACTGGGGTATAGATGGGTGGATGAGTGGAGCTGGCACTTTAAATTTATAAGTGTGAGTACCTCCTCCCCATCTATCCCCCAGAAGCCCTGGTTAGAGAATTGGAGCACGAGGAGATGGAAACAGAACCAGAAGATACAACTGAGGAGAAGGAATCACACAAGACCATGGCAGAGCTGAATTAAAACACACATAAGAGAACATACAGGATTTGAAAAACATAACACAAAAGCAGGTAAAGCAGTGCTGGGAGGGCGTCCAGTGTCCCCTGTGGAATTGGAGAAAGATTGGAGATTTTACTGGTTAAGTACCAAAATCCTATTTTCTCCTTCATCCACCAAGGGACACTGGAGGTTAAGACACTGGGGACGTCCCAAAGTTTTCTCCCTGAGCTGGAGAGCTCTGAGAAACCTGCAAAACCCTGCAACCGAAACCAGATTCTGAGGCCGCAAAGGTATCAAACCGATAAAATCGAACAAAGCTATTGACTGTGGACCAAGTGGCCGCACGGTGCAACTGGGAAGCCGAAGTGCCCAGTAGGCACCCACGGAGCGAGTGGAATGGGCAGAAATAGAGACCGGCGTAACCCGACCACCAGAAGTATAGGCCTGTCGAATGACCAGGCGAATCCATCTGCCAAAGACTGCTTAGAAGCAGACCAACCTTGTTTGGAAGCATCATAAAGAACAAACAAAGCATCCGACTTCCGCAAGGCAGCGGTACGGGCCACATAAATCCTAAGAGCCCAAACAACGTCTAGGGTGATAGAAGACGGATAAGTATCCGACAACACCGGAACCACAATAGGCTGATTGATGTGAAAAGCAGAAACCACCTTTGGCAAGAAGGATGCCTTAGTATGGCGTTCCGCACGATCATCGTGAAAAATCAGATAAGGAGATCGACAAGAAAGAGCTCCTAATTCAGAAACCCTCCTAGCTGAAGCCAAAAGGAGGACAGCCTTCTAAGTGAGAAGCCTATGATCTACATCTTCCAAGACAACACCAGGTTAAGGTCCCATGGTGCTGTAGGCGGTATAAACAGAGGTTGTATCTGAAGAACCCCTTGTAAAAAGGTCTGAACCAGCGGGATCAAGGCAAGACGGCGCTGATAAAAAAAACCGACAATGCAAATACCGGAACCTTCAAAGAATCAAGGCGCAAAGCCACATCCAAACTTGACTAGAAGAAAGGAGGAGACGGGAGATGCGAAAGGCAGTAGTGTGAAACCTCCATTTCTCACACCAGGCTATATAAGCATGCCAGCTACGGTGATATTGAGTCAAAGTGATCGGCTTACGAGCCCGGAGCATAGTACTGTAGGTATTACAGAGTTCGCAACACCACTGCGTCTTAAGAGAGCAACTCAACAGTCACACTGTTAAACACAGCCACTGTAAGTCTGGGTAAAAGCAAGGACCTTGAAGTAGAAGATCTGGTTGAAGAGGCAACGGCCAAGGATCCCTGACGAGGAGCTACTGAAGATCAGAGAACCAAGCCCTCCATGGCTAGTTTAGAGCCACTAGGATAACGGTTGCCGCTTTTCTCTTGATCCACTTGAGAACACTTGGAAGCAGAGGAAAAGGAGGGAAGAGGTACATGAGGTTGTAACTCCAAGGAACTGTCAGAGCATCTATTGCCTCCGCATCCAGGTCTCGAGTTCTGGAAAAATATCAGGGTACCGGATGGTTGTGTCTGGAAGCCATGAGATCTATTTGTCATACCCCATTTCCTTACTAGCTGTTGGAAAACGTCCCGGTGAAGAGCCCATTCTCCAGGATGAATGTCCTGGCGACAGATAGTCAGCCTCCCAATTGTCCAATCCTGGAATGAACACTGCTGAGATCGCCACCACGTGGCTTTCCTTTGTCAGAATTATCCAGTTCCAAAGGCCGAACAGCCGACCTGCAGTAAGGTGGTCAAGTTGAATCCACCAGAGAAGAGATTCATGTCTGGGGTGACAGGTGTACCAGGCGGTGCATATGAAGATGTGATCCAGACCACTGGGCCAGGAGATTCAATTAAAAAAGACGAGAATGAAATCTTCCGAACTGAAGACCCTTGAAAGCTGCCACCATCTTCCCTAAGAGACGAATGCAAAGATGAATGGACAACCGCTTCGGCTTGAGAACCATGAAGACATGCTGACGAATTGCCTGAGCCTTGTCCACTGGAAGGAGGATCCTTAAAGCCGCCGTATCCAAAATAATTCCCAGAAATTGGGGGCGTTGAGATGGAATCAGACTGGACTTCTCAAAGTTGATTATCCATCCGTGATGGATAAGGACTTGGTGTGTTAAAGCTACATGTTCGTTGAGAATCTGAACAGATGGAGCTTTGATGAGGAGATTGTCTAGATACGGAACAATAGTGACCCCAACGATCTGAGATGAGCAATCCACCACCGACAGAATCTTGGTAAAGATTCGAGGCGCCGACATCAGACCGAAGGGCAGAGCTTGAAACTTAAAATGTTCCTCTCTCTGACAGCAAATTGAAGAAAAGCCTGATGTGTTTTTGCAAATCGGGACATGAAGATAAGCATTTTTGATGTCCATGGATGCTAGGAACTCCCCCTGTTCCAAACCTGCAATCACCGAGTGAAGAGACTCCATCTTGAATCGGTAAAACGCCAGATAAAGATTTAACAATTTCAGATTCAAAATAGGCCTGACAGAGACGTCTCGTTTCGGAACTACAAAGATATTGGAGTAGAAACGCAGATAACGCTGTTGGACTGGACCAGGTATCAGAACCTTGGAATCCACAACCTTCTATATTGCTTGCAAAAGTACTCTCCGTTTCAGTTGGGAGACGAGAAGACCTGTGATGAAAAACCGATGTGGAGGGGGTTCTGCAAATTCTAATTTGTACCCCAGAGACACCAGATTGATGAACTGGTTTGAAACCAGACATCCTTGAATCGCAAAAGGCGAACCCCCACCCTGGAGTCTCCCATGTGGCAGGTTTGGAATCAGGACGACGGTTCGAACCAGACTGTCGACCTCTGCCTCCACGGGTAGCTGAGGAGGTACCATGTGAACGTTCCCGAAAGGAATGTGGGGCCCGAAAGGAATGACCAGCCAGAGCACGACGCGGAGCTGGAGCAGTGGATGGCAGAAAGGTAGACTTGCCCCCTGTAGAATGGGAAATCCGTTTGTCCAATTCAGGTCCAAAAAGGATATTCCCCATAAAAGGGAGGCACTCCACAGCTCTTTTAGAGTCCGCATTCGCTTGCCAAGACCATAACCAGAGAGCTCTTCGACCCGCTATGGCTGACGCTGAGATCCTGAACCGACATGACCAATGTCCTTAGACGCTTCTCCAAGGTACACAGGAGATTCACGAATGTGTTCGGCTAACACGATAAGTTCGGATCTTGACACTCCTGATTCAAGTCCACTGACCAATTCCTCCGTCCATCTTTCCACTGCTTTGCTGAGCCAAGAGCCAACCAAAGCCGGTCTAAGCAACATTCCTGCTGCTGAGTATATGGATTTTAAGAAGGTTTCCAGCATACGGTCGGAACTGTCCTTAAGGGTTGTGGCTGCAGGGACAGGCAGCGTGGTTTTCTTAGAAAGTCGTGAGACTTATGAGTCTACTGAAGGAGGAGCTTCCCATTTTTCCGTGACCGATTTTGGAAATGGGTAAATGGACAAAAACCGTTTGGGCATCTGAAATTTGTTATCAGGATGCTGCCAGGCTGTAGACAACTGTGTATTTAATCCTGTGAAAAAGGAAAGAAAATAGTAGACCTTTGTCTTGTTCCAAATAATGACGTATCAGTAGATTCCGTGTACTCCTTGTCTGGAATCTTCAAGACATGTCAGACCGCCAGGGTAAGGGCTTCCACTCCCTGGATACGCGAATCAGAGGTCTGTTAGGGAAGGTCTTCACTGTCCGACAAAGCTTCCAACTCACCTTCCTCCTCTTCCTGTGATGAAAGAGGCTCTGCGTCAGAGTCGTCCGACTAGAGGACCGCTGGGAGGAGCCTCTTCTTCTTAGATGGTCGAGCAGCCACATTGACCCTAGAAGAGGAAGCAGAAGAACCCCATGCACTGAGCCAAGCCCTCTACAGAATGGGCCAGGTCTCTTGCCCAACCTGGCTCTCTCTCTGCAGAATCAGAAACAGGGGTCTGATTCCTAGACGCTTCTCTATCTCTGCGTGCGGCAGCTAGTTCTTTTCAGCTATAACACCTGCCCAGGTAGATATCCAAGGCGGTGTAGGGGCTGCATCAGAAGATGGTCCTGCAGTAACTGGTCCTGACATACAGGGCTCACATAAAGCTGCTCTATCAGAGTGTTCCTGAGGCAGCTTATCATTACATTTAAAGCAAACACCTTCTGTGATGTTTTAGTAGTTGTCCCTCTACCTGTCACGATGCAGTCAGACACACACACAGACAGAACAGAGGACACAGATATGGAGAGGACCACGGGGTACAGAGGGAAAGGAGTCACTGTATCCCACCCCAATGTAAATTCTCCTATTTGCTCAGCAGCCCAGAAAACACCCCAGTGTATTCACAACCTCTTAATAGGGAGAGTGCTGTAATGCTATAGCCACGGCCTTGTTGCTGTGGAAAATACAGCAGGAGGCTGCTGTATTGCCTTGGAAAGCGCCTGTCTCTATAAAATGGCGCTGAAAAGGGAGCAGAGGGGCTGTACTGGTCCTCCCTCCCTCAGGGGAGAACTAATGAACTGGGTGTCTGACACACTGCCGAGGACCGCAATGTAGGCTCCGCCCCCTTCCTCCCCTGCCAGCGCCGGCATCTGCGTTTCCCGTAGTCAGTATTCCAAAGGCTTCCCCCATGTACAGCTGCGCTGGCAGCTGATTCTGTGAGCTAAGCGATCTCACGCCTTGTAACCTCTCCCTGTAAACACTCGTTGCCCCGGAAAGCACCATACTACAGCAGGCTCCATACCTGAGCCTGTCAGGCACACTACAGGAGGCTCCATACACTGATCAGATCAGCAGCAGCAGGGCTTAAAGTTGAGGGAGAGGGAATAACATTCAAGGGAGGGGAGGTGGGTGAGGGGGGGTGGTAGCACCGCAGATTTAAGACATCTCAGTCCCCTGCTAATCAGGGGAAGAGGTATTACTTACCTGCTGCCAGCATCAGGACTGCGGTGTACAAGGAGACATGGACACAGCCTCTATATTAGGCTGCGGTATGTACCTTCCCTGAGCAAGTGTCAAGGAGACTGGGACCCGGACACTCACTCTCTATTAGTAGCGGCGGGTCCTCTGATGCATCCATGTCCAAGGCTCGGATTAGTAAGTCCAGGAATGATGATGTTTGTCCATGAAAGATAACGTTTTGCCTCTTTCTGAGTCCCGTTTTTTGGAGGGAAAAAATCCGAACCTGGCGTGCAAAACCGAACTAATCCGAGCCTGCACATCCCTAGTTCAGATACACTGAACGACAATCATCTTCCAGGCAGCTGCGGGTCACGCCGTGACTCCCTCACCGCAGCTGCTGCTGCATGTGTATGGATGATCGGCTAATCGCCCGTACACACTTGCCGGCTGTCCATCGGCTATGCAGTAGAGCCGACGCGATATGTCTGTGAACGACGTTGTTCACACACATATCGCGGGTACACACTGGCCGACGGGCAACAGATATATTGGCCGATCAATTGATCGGCCAATATATCTGTCAACTTAGGGGGGGTATTTATCAAAGCTGGGAGAGAGATAACATTGTGAGAGAGAAAGTACTAACCAATCAGCTTCCAATTTACATTTTGCAGGCTGTGTTTAAAAATGATAATTAGGAGCTGATTGGTTGCTAATTTCTTTTTTGCAATTTTGTCTCCCAGATTTGATAAAAACCCCCTTAAATCCTTCCCTATTATGCCTCCATTCTCAGAATACGGCTGCTGTCATCCATTCACAGATTTCAGTGAAATGTTGCTTCCGGTTTGAAATAACAACACGTTTCCTGGTCCGATTGTGCTAATGATATTTGATTTATTGTGTACTTAAAAAAAATAAAATAAAAAATAAAAAAAATTTACTTTTATTTGTATTCTTTTCTATTTTCATTTTAGATTCTAGTACAACTTAATTACAGATGAATCATATTGTCCGGCTATGTACTGTAATGCTCATAATTTGCATGCTGATTTGCTATCACTGTGAAGCCATACCTTCTGCCATATTCTGGGGGACATCTGCTCCTGCTGTAAAACGCTGCAGGAGCCCCATTATGTAGCTATACAAATGGGTTTGTATTTACAAGGAGAAGGATACAAAAGATGTGGTTTTCTCTTGCTATGGTGATTGTACCTATTCATTATTGGCGATTATACCTATTGGTTATCCCTCCTAAAGGGCCAGGGAATGCCAAATACAGCAGGAGTAAAGTTTTAAACAGTGATTTGGGGAAGATACATATAATATATAGATATACTTGCAATATAAAAACAGAAATTAACAAAATAAACGTATAATAGTATATTTAGTATACAAAGTGAGATGTTGTGCTTTTTATGCATTTGCTTAGTATCCTGATTAAGGGCCTGATTCAGCTTCAGATGGAATTGCAAAGCTGCTCGCAAGCAGCTTTGCAATTCCGTCTGTGCAGATATGGTAACGCAGCATTAGGCAACACGCCTCCTACTGCACTACGTATCCGAGCTGCGTTGTCCAACTTAGCATCGGATACTCTACGGAACAACGCCTGGCTAAAGTGACCCATGGGGTCACGCAGCTGGCCGCCGCAGATGAGAGGAAGAAGCCAGGAAAGCTCCGTCAGCCGATCGCAGATCCTGGCTTCTTCCCTCCCCCTGAATAAGGCCCTAAGTTCTAAATCAGGGATGGGGAACCTCCTGCCCGGGGGCCTTATAAGGCCCTCGGAATCATTTGGTCTGGCCCTCTGAGCTTTTTTCTCTATGTAGCAGTGCCACCTGGAGCGTCATTAGGACGCTGCAGACTGTCACACCGCTGCCCTTACAGCTCACAGGAGCATCCTCAGGATGCTCCGGGCATTGCTGTAATCACCGGCGATTGTGGCCCCACCTCCTTGTGACGTCAGATGGAGGGGGCATGGCCTGAACCAGGCCCGCAAATAATGTTATATATATATCAAAATGGCCCTCGGCAGAAAAAAAGGTTCCCCACCCCTGTGTTAAATCAATGTTCTTGTACAAAGAGCATCATTAACATGCATTTCCCAAGTTTCAGTTGCTTATAGGGTAGTATAAAATATAAACGTGGAAAAACAATATTAGATTTACAGTAGTTTAGATCTTTCTTTCAGACAATGGAAATAAGAGTTTATGGGGCCTATTCATCAACACTAAAATAACGTTTTTAAGGACATTTTCCTTAAATAACGTTATTTTGGTATTCATAAACAGACTTAGCACAGGAGATATCACAGATCTCTCCTTGCCAAGTTCCCCTGCGTTAATTTCGACACTCCCCATACATTAGTACATTAGTATGGGGATGTGGAAATTGTGGTATTCATCAAATTCCGAAAATAATGAATTTTCGGAATTTGATGCAGTTACTATTCGCCACTGTGGGGTGGCGAATAGCAGAATCGACTTACCTGTATCCGCGTGTGCAGGTCCCCCGACGAGTCCCTCCGGCGCTCTGCTCCGTCCTCAGGCTCCGGAGGCTGGTCGGACATGTGTGCTCCCCAGCAGAGCACAAGAAAGTTTAGAAAAAAAAAATAATTTTTTTTTTATTTCTAATCTGTCATGTGGTCTGCTGGTAAACCACATGACAGACCAGCAGGACGGATCTGGAGGCTGCTGCGCGGACAGGTAAGTCGGGGGTGGGGGGGGTCGAGGGGGGTACACAAACTTAACGCATCTGTAGGCAGTGCTGCGCATGCGCTGGTTTTACAGATGTATCAGCGCATGCGCAGCGCTGTTTCCAGATGCGATAAGGTAGTGTAGGCAGGGAAAAGTATCTATTTCCCGAAAAGCTGTCATCGCAAAAATTACAGCTTTTCGGAATAGATACTTATGGAGAGGTGGAATGATGAATTCCACCTATAATTAGGTAGAACTCCATGCGAGTTCTAAACCTAATTATCTCTAGAGAATTTTTAGGTTTAATGAATAGGCCCCTATATCTTGATTTGTCCTGGACACATGTCAATATATAGCAAATATAAAAAAGGCTTCAATGTCTTTCAGTTTTATTCAACAGTTTATATATTTTTACTGCAAATAAACAAATCAGTTAATTTACTATTATATACTTTATGGCAGTGGTTCAGTTAATTTACTATTATATACTTTATGGCAGTGGTTCAGTTAATTTACTATTATATACTTTATGGCAGTGGTTCCCAAACTGGGTGCCACAGGTTTGTTGGTGTTCCAGGACCAAATCAAACTAAATATGGTCAATTTAATTGGTAAAATGTGTGGACAAACAGACGCACAACCCTGTCCGCCACTATATAACTGACCCCAAGTATAACAGTTAAGCACATATTACCTTATTTAACACATTTTCTCAAAAAGAAACTTTTGGCCTAGGGGTGCCGTAAAAAAATGATGATGCTCTAATGCGCCATTATTCAAGAAAGTTTGGGAACCACTGCTTTTTGGGGCTTCCTTGTGATTATATTACAGGTTGAGTATCCGATATCCAAAATGCCTGGAACCAGGGGTATTTTGCATAACGAAATATTCCGTATTTTGGAATATTTGCATATCACAATGAATTATCTTGGGAATGGGACCCAAGTATACACGCAGAATGCATTTATGTGCTATATACACCTTATACACACAGCCTGCAGGTAATTTTATACAATATTTTTAATAATGTGTGCCTTAGACAAAGTTTGTGTACATTGAACCATCAAAAAATCAAAGGTTTCATTATCTCAGTCATGCCAAAATAATTCCGTATTTCGGAATATTTGGATATGGGAGACTCAACCTGTGCCATGCAATAATACTAACAACACTGAAAAATAAAATCTCTCTCTAAAACTATTCTGTCCAAAGTCCAATACTAAGAAATACTTGGAGCCATATGCTATCAGACGCGATAAGCCACTTTTCGGCGAAAAATAGATTATCATGCGAGAAATGAATGGATGGGACAAGTGCAAGTGACAGGTGGGAGTTTGAACATTTTTTAAAAGTGCTCTAAAATGACTTAAAAATATACATACATCCATGTTTAGTTTTCCTTAATTTAACTATAGCATTTATTTGGGCCAAAAAAAAGCAAAACATTGCTCTCACTATTATATTTTCACTGCTAGACAGAAATTCATATACCAGCCATTTGCCACAGTTTAAGAACCCCAAACCCTTTGATTATGGCCAATAACCGTCATTTATAATGTTAGCCTATATTGGTTTACCTTTTATTGGGGTACAGGCCGATTTCCCCATTCTCTGGGGAAAATTTTCACCCGTCATCCCTGCAAAAATGATCGCACTAATGCGTCTTTGCTGCTTTTGCAATAGAATAGCCCAATAAACGGGAGCGTGCATACTTGCGAAAAGATACATTCGGGCAAATGGTGTCTATAGCGCCATTTGCCTGAATGTCACAATTCGCATATATGTCATACTTGTTGCATGCTTCCACTTGCGAAAATTTAAAGTTTTCGCGGCTAATTGGATACCTAACTTGATCTACAGTGACACCATTATTGTGACACCATTTTCAAAGTAAACAGGTGAAAATTTTAATTTGTTATGGAAATGTGAAGTTATGGAGTGTTCAAAATGTTATTTGAGCCACTTACAATAAGAGTGCGGGTGATCAATATAACAAGGGTGAAATACAGACGTTGTTAATGTTCATTAAAGAGGATTTCCGCATTAAATTTGCTTTATGGTACATAAATTCTACCCTCTTCCTTGTTCTGATAGGGTTCTGATGTTGAAGGCTGAAGTGATTACATCAGATGTCAATGGCTGTACATACAGTACTATTGTTCATAAATAAGTTTTCAAGACTGTATTAAAAAACCCTATTTGAGTCATGTTCTCCCAAGACAGTTATTTTATTCCAAGTTTTTTTTTTTTTTTTCCACAGGAAACCCAGCTATAATGAGAAATGTATTGTTCTGGGCTTTGGAGGGTTGGGGAATAGGTACGAGTTCAGCCAAACAGAAGGAAAAGTCCTTTCATTAAAAACAAGGCTATTGAAGCCTTAGGAAAAGGCAAAGTCGTAATTCTGAGAAACACACAACAACATGGTCTGGAGCACTTAATTTACAGCTGCTGTAAAGCGGATGCCAGCCACCTATAGGTCATAAATACAGCTTTGAACGCCCTGCAACACTGGAAGAACAAATTGTAAAAGAGCACTGAAGATGCTTTGCGGCCTTGAGCATGGCTGTTTTTCATTAAGTGATTGTTTTTTACTAATTAAGTGAAGAGCAAAGATACAAACATCCACTTGTTAGCTTAGTCCAAAACGAGTTGCAGAGTTTTATAGCTCACCGACCGATCAGCCACCTCGCTGTCACCACTAGTACAAGATCAGCTACTCAACAGTACAAAACCATTCAGGTGTCAGGTCTGGCATATAATGGGCTGGTAACAGGGTTGGACTGGCCCACAGGGGTAGAGGGGAAATCCCCGGCGGGCCCCACTGCCTGTGGGCCCACCCTCCTCCTCTAGGTGTCAGGTTCCAGACATCAAAATATAGATTGTTACTCTACTAGATGGTCAGTCACGAGGTGGAGCAGAACCACTGATCAACATGGGGGCTTGGTTCCCTTCAATAGTAACTGCATCAAGATTTGTCTAATTGTAAGATATTAATCTGTGGTGGCTGGCCACACCCCCACTGGTGGAAGACCACTCCCCTTAAGCATAGGCCCCTAGAACTGCATTTCCCGGTGGGCCCTTCTTGTCCCAGTCCGACACTGGCTGGTAATCCCACATGAAAACCATTGTGGATGTTTCACTGATGAACTTCTCTCACTTACATGCAAAGTCTTCCATTCTGCCTACTTCCTCAGTAGTCCGCACTATGGGCCTGATTCAGACCCGGTCACAAGTGCTGAGCGCTTGCAACCGTGTCGATGGTGGCCCAGAGCACATGCGCGAGACCCAGCTAGCGACGGGCAATGCCTCTCTCCGGGTCTAGCAATAAAGGTGGGCGAGCAGCCGATGTTGAGTGACAGCTTGCCCCCTTTGGTTGGGTGGGGACGGGGGGGGTGGCTGCCCAAACGGAGGCGTTCCCATGTGAACGCCTGCTGTTTGGGGGCGGCCCCAATGACATCACGAGTGATGTCAGTGGAGAGATTCCGGCTCTGTTATACCCGAAATCTCTCTGGGGCTTGCGGCCATGAGACCCTACCACTACCAAGGGTCTCGTCGCAAGCCCAGTGGTCACGATGGTCTTGACCATCGCGACCATCATCCTGGCCACTCGCTATAGCTGTGGGTGGTCACCCACAGCTATGCAAGCGGCCAGGAGGCTGCACAAACCCCCCCCCCAAAAAACGCCCTGATTCAGAGCGAGCGCTCTTTCAGAGCGTCCGGCTTGGAATCAGGGCCTATGTACAAATGCTGCATATTTTCCAGCTTGATGCTTGCATAGGAAACTATATGAACTGGTTTGATGCAGTCACCCACTTTCCCGCTCTCTGCTACTTTTCCAATTCACTGCGCAGCTGGTCACAGGGGTGGGCAGATCCTGCTGCTCAGTGTCATTAATGTCCAATTTAGTTATACACCTAGGTTGGGCTTCAGAGGGGCAAGGCCCGATATGCATCCATCTATGTTCATCACCAAAATTTTTTATATTATTCTATGGATTGCTAAAAGGACAATTATCAGGCATCAAGTTTGTTTTTGCGTCATGCAGACTACCAGATTGTGACAATTCTAAACCATCAGCTGCAATACTGCGATTTGTATGGCCATCATAATGTGCCGTGGGCAGGTTATAGGGGAGCGCAGCCCGAAATGGTCTATTAGGGGAGTCAGATGCGCTGAAAGAAAATAGACTATTTGAAAAAATGAGGATTTAGCAAATATAAATGGCATGGCTGATTTATCGTGGTCGACAGTTATGAAGTGGATTTTGTTAAAATGTCAACAGGAAACCTGTGACATATGACATGTCAACATTGACAGAATATCGACATTCGGTTTAACCTACGGGCGGGAGGGCTACGTTTAGGAAATGGGGGGAGGTTAGGTTTAGGCTGCGGGCAGGAGGGTTGCGTTTAGGAAACGGGGGGAGGTTAAGTTTAGGCTGCGGGCAGGAGGGTTGTGTTTAGGAAACGGGGGGAGGTTAGGTTTAGGCAGCGGGCAGGAGGGTTACGTTTAGGAAACGGGGGGAGGTTAGGTTTAGGCTGCGGGCAGGAGGGTTGCGTTTAGGAAACAGGGAGAGGTTAGGTTTAGGCTGCGGGTAGGAGGGTTACGTTTAGGAAATGGGGGAGGTTAGGTTTAGGCTGCGGGCGGGAGGGTTACGTTTAGGAAACGGGGGGAGGTTAGGTTTAGGCTGCAAGCAGGAGTGTTGCATTTAGGAAATGGGGGAAGGTTAGGTTTAGGCTGCGGGCGGGAGGGTTGCGTTTAGGAAACGGGGGGAGGTTAGGTTTAGGCTGCTGGCAGGAGGGTTGCGTTTAGGAAACAGGGGGAGGTTAAGTTTAGGCTGCGGGCGGGAGGGTTAAGTTTAGGAAACGGGGAGAGGTTAGGTTTAGGCTGCGGGCGGGAGGGTTAAGTTTAGGAAACAGGGAGAGGTTAGGTTTAGGCTGTGGGCAGGAGGGTTGCGTTTCGGAAACAGGGAGAGGTTAGGTTTAGGCTGCGGGCGGGAGGGTTAAGTTTAGGAAATGGGGAGAGGTTAGGTTTAGGCTGCGGGCGGGAGGGTTACGTTTAGGAAACGGGGGGAGGTTAGGTTTAGGCTGCGGGCGGGAGGGTTATGTTTAGGAAACGAGGGGAGATTAGGTTTAGGCTGCAAGCAGGAGTGTTGCATTTAGGAAATGGGAGAAGGTTAGGTTTAGGCTGTGTGTGGGAGGGTTAAGTTTAGGAAACAGGGGGGAGGTTAGGGTTAGGCTGCGGGTGGGTTAGCTTGCAGGGGGAAGTTAAGGTTAGAAATAGGCACTAGGAGGAGGGTTAGGGGAAGAATACTTACCTGAATGCTGCAGGATCACAGGTCTTGACAATCATGTGACCGTCGGGACCCGGGAGCCGCTGCAGCCTTCAGGAGCAGCTAACACTGCTTTTCCACCAAAATCCCGGGTGGGGGTTACCTCTGCCGGCGCTTGGAGATTATATAATCTCTTAGCACCGGGAAATGCAGCTCTCCATATGCTGTGAACGGGACCCGTGTCCGATGAGCCGCGATACCAGTTTCCACAGAGCCTTGCCCGAGTAAAACACCGCTGGAGACCCAGGAAGGAATGCCGAGTCAGTCAATCCTGGATTTTTTCCTAGGAGCCTTTTCCAATGAGCCGCAACCCGGGTTGACACGGCAATAACCCGGGTTTTAGCGGCACTGGAAATGGGGTCACCAGGGATGATGTTGATATTCTAAAATGTCAACATTATGAATAATGAAATGGCCAATGTCAACATTTCAGCATTCTAATGTCTAACGATGAATGACAGCATTATGTGTGTCTACATATCATACCCCACCCATACAGTACTTTCATTATTTCTTTACGTTTTAGTTTTTAGGGTTTTTCACATGCAACATTTTCATGATTTCTGCCTTTCTGAAAACTGTGCCAATGGACTAACTACATACACTGCATGGAAGCCTATCACACCCTCCCCATCACATTGTGTGCATGGAACGTTAAGTATATAAACTACAATAAAGTAACCTAACAAATAATTTACAACTCCAAGAATGACTTGGTTCTATACAAAATAAGAAAAATTGTACTACTGTACAGTTGGGTCCATTGAAACAGAAAAATAAGGGCATTTCCAGGGTCAGAAATTACCAGGGACAAAAACCCATTTAGAACTGTGACCTTTGCCAGCTATGTACTCATCTTCAACTCTGTATCAATATACAATACACTGGTAGAAAGCATTTTTCTTTTTTTATTTATTTAACATGTTGCTATATCGGATCCTTTTGTGTACTTTAACCACAAGTCTTGTTTGCTATTTTGTTATACTTCACTGCTGTGAGGTCTATGTTGCTGGCAAAGACACCAATGTAGAAAATGCACTATATCCAGACACATTTTCCACTGTAAACTTTGTACTCTGTATGACTCCGCTGTGGAATTTGAAAAGTGGGCTCTCGCTTTCATTTCGCCTGTGTTGGGGACTTGAAATTCTATTTATGTTAAAAATCTCGTGTGACATTTTGTAGGCCCTGGGGGCACCTTATAAATCAAGCTGCTGGAAAAAAAAAAAAAAAAAAAAGAAGGCCTGGCAGCGTAGTGCTCCCGCGAGGAGGAAAATAAATAAAAATGACCGCGGCTTGACAAACAGCAGTCGGAGCCAGCACAGAATCGTTTGGATCAGTAGAAGAAGTGGATTCCAAACCACACATAGCTGAGGAATGAAGAAATGCCTGGGGGGGATTATTTTGCAGCGCTGCCAAGTGAAGTTAACAACACTTTGTTGTCCTCCATTTCCCTCCCGGCAGGATTCTCTCACTTTTTTTTTTTTTTACATCTCTTTCCTACTCGGTCAATGTATGTGTGTGGTAAATATTGTATACAGTATAAATACGTATAAATTGGAACTGAAACAATCCGGAAACAAAAAGGAGGAAACACGTCCATGGAAGGGTTAAAGGACGTACATAACGTGTACTGCCGCCGCCGACTTCTCACGGTGGAGACAGCCATGTTGTAGGCTGAACCAACAGCCAGGAGTATTAAGCCCATCAGCTCACCAGGAACTACTGAGATTATCAGGGTAAATATTGGTTCACAATGCAAAACGCCCATCTCCACTTGGCCGAGGCATAGTTGGATGCAAAGTGGGGGTACATTACTGAAAATAAATGTTCTGGCAAATATTAACGTATTTCCAAAAATAACTAAATGGATTTCCGCTACTGACCGATCTATTCGGTAGTAAGTGTCGTAAAAACTGCGTAGTCTCATTTGCGCATGTTTAGTGCTAGTTCACACTAAAGCTGGCCACACATCTAAAGATTATCTGTCCAACCAGCCAACTAGTTGATTGGTTGGAATGAAAATCTGGTAAGGTATGAAAGCAAATGACAATCAGCAATTTGCTCCCAAACGCCGGAAAATGAACAAAAACTGTTGTTTGAACAAATTGTTTAGATCAAACATTTAACAAACTTGTCTGACGACGATTTTCATCTGTTTTCTGGCATTTAGGAGCAAATTGGTGATCATCAGTTACTCCCATACGTTACCAGATTTTCATTCCAACCAATCAACTAGTTGGCTGGTTGGACAGATAATCTTTAGATGTGTGGCCAGCTTTAGGGAACAGGTGTACAGTCTCCTATGCATCAGCCCCTTACACAGCAATTCCAAACATTCCACCCGGTCACTGGCATTTAACTGGGGTTCTCCTGCAAGCAGTTAAACATCATTAATAGATGTACAAGAGAATAATGTCACTAATTGCCCTACGCCCACCAACTGCAAGTCTTCGGCACGGTCAGTGCCTACGTCTGGTCCTTACCTTTCATACAGCAGTTCAGGCGCTAACTTTAGCCAACCTTATTAGAAATTAAGCTGTTTATTCTAACCAAGGGCACATTGGGGGAAATGCTTCGAACCTTCTAAAGAGTGGAGATGTTATCCATAGCAACCAATCAGCTTATTCCTATCACTTTATAGAATGTACTAAATTAAGCGCAATTGGGGTTTCCAGCCTAAAGCAAAACAAAATATGAATAGATGCATACAGTATGCAACCCTACAGAATTTGTTTAGAGTTACAGATAAATCAGTGCCAGTTCTGACTACAGATGTGCCCTCATACATCTAGCCTCAATACGCCACGCAGCGCGACTTGCCTGGCGCAAGTGAGCCGCCAGGGCTTGTGCTGCTCTGCTAGCGTCGGGCGTTTTTTTTTGCAATGTGACTAGGAAGCACCGGCAGACTGTGCTGATTAATTTTATATGTGACACTTGTATATCTGTGTGCGGCAGAGGGCCTGATTCAGAGATGTAAGCTAACCTGATGGCTAGTGCGCATCTCCGATGGTGGGAGGACTGCGCAAGAGGTGTACTGCGCATGTGCGGCCCTTTGTCTTCGAGTTCGCTTGCAGAGCCTCACAGCCACAGCCTGAGTGACAGGCTGTGGCGTTTAGGGGCGGAGCGGTGGCGTCCCTGGGCAGCGTTCATGGAAACGGGGGCGTCGCCCCCATTTTCCAGGGAGGGGCGAGGCCAGAGTCTGCGTGGGCGCACGCAGACTTCCTGGTTTCGCACGCTAGCTTCAGCTACAGCAGCCTGGCTGAAGGGGCAACAACCGCGACTGATGGTCACAATTGTTCCGATGGTGATCCCAGGCTGCAAACTCGCGATCACGCAGATGCAAGGAGGTGTCTGACACCCGAAAATTGCAGTGTCTCACGGGACCTGGCGCACAGAGGGGGGCTTTTTGGTGCAACTGCAGCAAGGATGTGTAAGGTAAGACTGTAGCAGAATAACAACCCTAACTGTGACCTATACTTTGGTTAGAATATCGCCATTTCCATAGATTCTGCTCATCCCTAGTTTGCCCAGAGGAAATTCTAACGCTCAATAAATCACAGTCCAACCACAAAGTACAGAATATTCGAGATAAGATCACACCAGAAAAATGATACTTCTTGTACCATGAGCCTAAACTCCTTGTAATGTCCGATACGTACCATCCTGCTGGCTACAGAAAGTCACTGAATGGTATTACAAACAATCCATTGCATCATTTTAGGATGTTTAGGGTGTAAGCATGTATTTACAGCACCTGTAACATTTAGCAGCCATGTTGATGACCTATGTCTCAATGTATCACTTCATATCAATTAAAATCATGACACATGTATAATATTTTTTTGGTCTCTATAACATCGGAATACTTCATACCAATTTCTATATAATCCAAATTAAACAACGGTAACAAAGTATAACTGGGCGTTGACCAGAACTTTGAATCAGAGTATGAACAGGTAATACATTGTTGGAAACAGTCATTATACATCCAGGTGCATGCAATATCCTCTAAATCAGGGGTCTTCAACCTTGGCGCTCCAGCTGCTGTGGGACTACACATCCCAGCATGCACTGCCATAGTTATAGCATACTGTTATATTAAAAAGGTGGCAGTGCATGCTGGGATGTGTAGTTGCACAGTAGGTGGAGGGCCAAGGTTGAAGACCCCTGCTCTAAATCAATTAATTTTAAGAAAAGTACTTTGTCCATTGACATGAAAGATATATAAGCCTTGAACATGGCTGTGGAACCGAACCACAAGGTGACTTATATTATACCCATTATTGTGGCACCTACTATTTCCTACATCAAAAGTGGGGGGGGTCACAGCTCCACTTGTAGCTTACTAGATCACTGTAGCAAGTTATATCACAGTATTAAAATGCAAATTATTGTTAAAGAGCCACGATCCTGCTGGTTACTGGCAATCGCGATGGAGCATTGATTTCATAAATAAGTTGTGCAATTTGGAACAAAACTCCTATAATACTTTATGTGTTAGAATAACACTGCACTTCCTTGACTACAGGTGCTAGACCAGGCAATTTAACAGTCTGATAACAGACAGAGAAGGGTAATGAATGGGTCAGGAGCCATATACTGCACTCACGTGTTTGCAAGCTGAATATCCTGGATGGCTTCGGGATATAGATTCTGACCCATCTGACCTTGTTGCAATGCCTTTAATCTCTCCAGGTAAAGATGTGAATTCCAGGGCAAAGACCCGAATGAATTTATACACTTTTGCAAAGAACTAAAGTGGATCCTAAAAGTGGTGTACATTTATATATACTGTTATACATAATTACTGTGCAAAAATAGACTGCAAAAAATAAATATGCAAAAAATGCCCTACACTTAAAAAGAAAAGGTACTTTTTAAATAACTCCCCTAGATGATATCTTGAAAAGTTGCCCGTGTCTTAGAACAAATACCATTTTAATTGTGAAATACATTGCTGGTGCTACCTCAGACAAGCCCTGTGCTATATAAAATCACCTGTCATTGCTGCCAGTAACCTACTGTCTCTTCTGGTACTGACCTGTGCCCACTCAGAGTGGCGGTGTCTCTCACTGCTTGGGCCGTCTCCGAAGCAAAATCCAGGGCACCCGCAACTGGTTTAGTTACAGTTCCAACCAGACCTTTACCAAAGCCGGAGATGAAGCCACTGATCCCACCTTCATTTTTCACACCTTCCACCGTGGAGGTGATCACACTGGTCAGCCCACCAATAATCCCTGCAGGTGGGAAAATAGTTACAGCCACATTGATTGCTTTAGCTATAATATATTATGTGTTAAGCGCTTTCAACTGTACCTAATATGATTAATACAAGACACTGAGTACTGCTGTGGCCATATAGTAACATTAAGCATCCAGGCATCTCTATATTAAGTTTATGACGTTCTAGACAATGAATGATGCGGTCCTATAGGCCAGGACTAAATCCTTAATTTCATTGGAGATATCCAACCTCACAAGAAGAGTGTTCAGAAACAATGTAATAAAAGCCAAGAATGTATTAACAGTTGTCATAATTACACACAATAGTAATGTAAAGTCTGGTTCTGGGAAACTACTTCCCACGTAAAAATGACATTTGGTCAATCCTAAGAAGTTGCTAAAAAAAAAACTTTGACGACTATACATCCACTACAAACATCTCTTCATTTAAAGGCACCTGTAATTTAGCTGTGAATTTGCTGTATAGTTATGTCTACTCATAAACATGTTCTTCAGCATCCTACCATGAGCGAGTCCATGAATCCCAGCAACTAGATGCTCCCCGCTGGTCGCTGCATGATAACGGATATATTCCCTCTCTGTCTGGTGTCTGTTGTCCATAGTCTTTCCCAATCCATCGGAAAGGGTTCCTGCAAACTGCAAGAGAAAGCACAGCGTTGTCACGCAATATAACTCCCAGACAGAAAGCACAGCGCTGTCACGCAATATAACTCCCAGACAGAAAGCACAGCGTTGTCACGCAATATAACTCCCAGACAGAAAGCACAGCGTTGTCACGCAATATAACAGCCAGACAGAAAGCACAGCGTTGTCACATAATATAACTCCCAGACAGAAAGCACAGCGTTGTCACATAATATAACAGCCAGACAGAAAGCACAGCGTTGTCACACAATATAACTCCCAGACAGAAAGCACAGCGTTTTCACGCAATATAACTCCCAGACAGAAAGCACAGCGCTGTCACGCAATATAACAGCCAGACAGAAAGCACAGCGTTGTCACGCAATATAACAGCCAGACAGAAAGCACAGCGCTGTCAAGCAATATAACTCCCAGACAGAAAGCACAGCGTTGTCACATAATATAACTCCCAGACAGAAAGCACAGCGTTGTCACGCAATGTAACTCCCAGACAGAAAGCACAGCGTTGTCACGCAATATAACTCCCAGACAGAAAGCACAGCGTTGTCACGCAATATAACTCCCAGACAGAAAGCACAGCGTTGTCACGCAATATAACTCCCAGACAGAAAGCACAGCGCTGTCACGCAATATAACAGCCAGACAGAAAACACAGCGTTGTCACGCAATATAACTCCCAGACAGAAAGCACAGCGCTGTCACGCAATATAACTCCCAGACAGAAAGCACAGCGTTGTCACGCAATATAACTCCCAGACAGAAAGCACAGCGTTGTCACGCAATATAACAGCCAGACAGAAAGCACAGCGTTGTCACATAATATAACTCCCAGACAGAAAGCACAGCGTTGTCACATAATATAACAGCCAGACAGAAAGCACAGCGTTGTCACACAATATAACTCCCAGACAGAAAGCACAGCGTTTTCACGCAATATAACTCCCAGACAGAAAGCACAGCGCTGTCACGCAATATAACAGCCAGACAGAAAGCACAGCGTTGTCACGCAATATAACAGCCAGACAGAAAGCACAGCGCTGTCAAGCAATATAACTCCCAGACAGAAAGCACAGCGTTGTCACATAATATAACTCCCAGACAGAAAGCACAGCGTTGTCACGCAATGTAACTCCCAGACAGAAAGCACAGCGTTGTCACGCAATATAACTCCCAGACAGAAAGCACAGCGTTGTCACGCAATATAACTCCCAGACAGAAAGCACAGCGTTGTCACGCAATATAACTCCCAGACAGAAAGCACAGCGCTGTCACGCAATATAACAGCCAGACAGAAAACACAGCGTTGTCACGCAATATAACTCCCAGACAGAAAGCACAGCGCTGTCACGCAATATAACTCCCAGACAGAAAGCACAGCGTTGTCACGCAATATAACTCCCAGACAGAAAGCACAGCGTTGTCACGCAATATAACAGCCAGACAGAAAGCACAGCGTTGTCACATAATATAACTCCCAGACAGAAAGCACAGCGTTGTCACATAATATAACAGCCAGACAGAAAGCACAGCGTTGTCACACAATATAACTCCCAGACAGAAAGCACAGCGTTTTCACGCAATATAACTCCCAGACAGAAAGCACAGCGCTGTCACGCAATATAACAGCCAGACAGAAAGCACAGCGTTGTCACGCAATATAACAGCCAGACAGAAAGCACAGCGCTGTCAAGCAATATAACTCCCAGACAGAAAGCACAGCGTTGTCACATAATATAACTCCCAGACAGAAAGCACAGCGTTGTCACGCAATGTAACTCCCAGACAGAAAGCACAGCGTTGTCACGCAATATAACTCCCAGACAGAAAGCACAGCGTTGTCACGCAATATAACTCCCAGACAGAAAGCACAGCGTTGTCACGCAATATAACTCCCAGACAGAAAGCACAGCGCTGTCACGCAATATAACAGCCAGACAGAAAACACAGCGTTGTCACGCAATATAACTCCCAGACAGAAAGCACAGCGTTGTCACATAATATAACTCCCAGACAGAAAGCATAGCGTTGTCACACAATATAACTCCCAGACAGAAAGCACAGCGTTGTCACGCAATATAACTCCCAGACAGAGCGCACAGAGTTATCAGGCAATATAACTCCCAGACAGAAAGCACAGCGCTGTCACGCAATATAACTCCCAGACAGAAAGCACAGCGCTGTCACATAATATAACTCCCAGACAGAAAGATAGCGCTGTCACATAATATAACTCCCAGACAGAAAGATAGCGTTGTCACATAATATAACTCCCAGACAGAAAGCACAGCGTTGTCACGCAATATAACTCCCAGACAGAAAACACAGCATTGTCTCGCAATATAACTCCCAGACAGAATGCACAGCGTTGTCACATAATATAACTCCCAGACAGAAAGATAGCGCTGTCACATAATATAACTCCCAGACAGAAAGATAGCGTTGTCACGCAATATAACTCCCAGACAGAAAGCTTTGAGTCAATTAGGGCAATTTTGCAAATTACAATATTATTTTTCAGCAGCAATCTCTTTTCTTTGTTGAATAATGAAATTGCCCAACTTAAATATGGCTGCAGATATATCATAGGAAATATTTATTACCACTTATTTATATAGCGCACACATATTCCGCAGTGCTTTACTGAGAATATTTGTCCATTCACATCAGTCCCTGCCCAGTGGAGCTTACACTCTATTCCCTACCACATGCTCACACACACACTAGGGTTAATTTTGTTGGGAGGCAATTAACCTACCAGTATATTTTTGGAGTGTGGGAGAAAACCGGAGCACCCGGGAGGAAACCCACGCAAGCACAGGGAGAATATACAAACTCCACACATAGTGGGAATCGAACCCACGACCTCAGTGCTGTGAGGGCGTAATGCTAACCATTACACCATCTGTGCTGCCCAATAATACATCTATAGTGAGGGACTGTGATGAAAATGGTGTCCTGACTCGGGCAGCAATACCTTGTTGTTGAACAGTTTTACTTTGTTATTGTGCTTTGCTGGTGGCCACCAGTACAAGTTATCTATTGCCCTCTATTTTATAGTGAACACTAAAGGGATTCCTTGATTTGGAACAGCACAAAATGCTCTTCCATTGTGCATTAATTCTATTCATCACTTAGGTCAGAAGATGGATGCTGGCGTCTTGAGTTAAAAGACGCCCAACTTCTGGCTTCTGCAATGCGCTGTTGTGTCAGAGGATGCAGCATCAATGCGTGACAACCGGACATCTGCGTAACTCTCTGGTTACTCAAGATGTCCGGTTAAAAATTACGCAGCCCAGGCCAGTGAAGCTGCATCCAACACACGTCATTTCTGTCACTTGACATTTAACTATGGAACAAGGTAACAAAAATAAAATAAATTGTGATTACCAGTGTTATCGGATAGTTTTGAAAAAAAACAAAAACAAACTATTTATTACAACGTATTGTTGAACGTCTCCGTCTGTGTCAGACACACAGGGGAACATAGTGATATCAGGACAGCAGTCACTAAAGCCCATTAGATCAAATTAATAAAAATGAATGTCTGATTTCCAGTAGAAAACCTGAGCATGACCCCCAAAACGGTCAGTGGCTGCGTTCCAATATTCACTTCTCAAGTGGCCACTAGAGAGTACTGAATGAGGGCAGAAAACAGCAATATCTTCCCAGAATCTGGTTCAACTACAGTGCACAACAGAGCCGAAATAGCAAGCCCAATCGTTATTTAATCCTTCACCAGGTCATTAGAACATCCAGAATTCTCTTTATTTAATCCTAAAACTTCACCAGGTCACTGGAACAACCAGAATTCTGTTACTCAGTGAACCACTGAAGATAACCGAACATAGGCCCTCATTCAGAGCCGTTCGCTATTTGTGGTCGCTCGTTTAAAAACAAGGGGTGGCTATTCAAATGATCCGTACGCACATTGCAGTCTGTTCACACCTCTAAGTCTGAACGAGCGAGCAAAACATACGCTCGTTTATTTGTTAAAAACGCCCCCTGGCCGCTCGCATCCTACGTCATGTCCGCTATTTATTAGATTAATCGAGTACATCGACCAGCGTATGAACTGCTCGCTATTCTTGTGGTTGGTGTTTGCTACCACAAATTTGCGAGCAGTTCTGGCTATAAAATAACCCAGTGACGTGGTCACTGACGCTGCTGTTTTAAATATGCACACCCATAAAACGCCCGTTTTGACCTTTAAGCACGCCTGCGTTCGGATCTCCACTCCCCATTTTCAAGCACCTTCCCCTGTTACCACCCACATACGCCTCATTCTGTCACTCAAAATAGCAGGCACTCGCTATATTGCGTACCAACGATTTTCGGCCGCACTGACTGGTTCGCGCATGCGTACTAAAAACCGTACGCATGCGCAGATGTGCAAACATCGCTCGGAACGAGCGTACTGCCGCTAACGAGCGGCTCTGAATGAGGGCCATAATACGTAAGCAGGGATCTGCAAATGATTCCGATGCAGATAAGCGCTGTAGTATTGTGGGGATAGTGTGTAAGAGTTGTTCGGCTATCTGTAGTAGACATGAAAGGAAGTAACGATTAGTGTGTCAGGGGATAGTGACTGCAGGAAACACAGGGTTAAAGGTGGAATTTCAAGACAAGGGAGGTCCAAGGGGCATGGAAGGGGAGGCGACTTGGAAGGACAAAAGGCTGATGCACGGATCCAGCATCCTCTTTTACAAGAAATCTTTCCCTCCCTCCCTCCCCTACTAACACAATAAGTCTGTGATTTTGGCAGTTGGTGGTATGGGAAACGCAATTGCAAACTAAATCATAATAAAGTTACAATGATAATCATGTGGTGCGAGGATGATATGTCCTCCGGGGGGCCGTGTAGTGATTTTGAAAGTGATTTGGCTCATCTGCCTAGCAACGGGCACCTACGTCGATGTGTGACACCTATGCCGGTGTATGCAGCAGTGCTGCGGTGATTGTCACGGCCCCCATTGATATTGAAGATCGTGAAGGCTCCTCCCAAAACGAAGCGGTGCATGAGTCTAGATACGGACTTTACACTGCGTAGCGAGGGAGGAGTTTTGGCTGACTTCACGATCAGTGGGATTGGAAGAACCCAATCCGTGGGTAGGATTACCCACTTGGTTGACCAAATTTTGAGTAGTACAGTTTGCAATTGCTTATCCTAGGCCACCAACTTTATGGAAGTGATAAATAAAATTTGGACCTTCTTCCTGCCAGCTATGGTGTGTAGTGTCTTTATTTTATTGGGTTTTAAGAGGTAATGATGAAGGAATCTATAGGTGGCTAATAAATTATGCAAACACACGGAAGCCATCATACTTAAGCGGCTTACTACACAATACAACAAATTGACATGAATTATAAAAGCAGAATATTCAAAGCAAAAAATGTTTTTATTTTTTTTTTCTTAAAATGGCTGATTAATAAGTTTGGGATCCTTCATATTTACATGATTTGCACATTTGCTGTGTATATGCTGAACACAATGTATGTTTCTCATTCACTTCCTCTGATTTCCATACACAGAGCATAAAAACATTAATAAAACTTTCACTGACAGAGAAAAGTAGTCACCAGGCTGTCTTCCGAAACATGCAACATATACATACACAGGTTTAACAATAGCGCAATGAACTAATAAGCCCCTGCAGTGCACAGTGACAAGAGGCTGGAGTCCATTCTTGGCACTGACTGGGGGAACTGTGTGGCCAGTTATCCACTTTTGGACAACTACCACTGTAGGAAGCCTTCCAAAGCCAATTATCACCTGAGATCCTCCATGTTATTTGCACTGAGCTCGCAGTTCAGTCAAGCAGAAAACAGATGGGAGCGGTTATGTAGTTAGACAGATAGTCTATGGTGCACTCGCAGGTGTCAGATTTTTGGTATTCAATTGGGGGGGGGGATATTCTTTATTTTTTTTTGAGCAGCTTCAGATCAAATCTGATTTTTCCTAAAATCATTATTTTTAGGAAAAAATGTAGGGACTTGCTTCTGAACATAGGGACTCACTTCAGCACTGTCATCCTGAAGATGCTGAAGTTGTGTCTTCCAGTCTGGCGTCGTGTTTGGTAGTGTCGTGTGTGTGTGAGGCCCCTGTCAGTGTATGACCCCCCCCCCTTGTCTGTGTGTGAGGCCATGCCATGTCTGTGTGTGAGGCCATGTGAGATCCCTGTCATGTGTAAGTGTGTGTGAGGCCCCCTGTCAGTGTATGACCCCTATTTGTCTGTGTGTGAGGCCCTATCGTGTGTGTGTGTGACCCCTCCTTGTCTTTGTGTGAGGCCCTGTCATGTGTGTGTGTGTGAGATCCCTGTCATGTGTAATGTAAATGTGTGTGAGGCCCCATGTCAGTGTATGACCCCCTCCTTGTCTGTGTGTGAGGCCCTATCATATGTGTGTGTGAGGCCCTGTCATGTGTGTGTGTGTGAGATCCCTGTCATGTGTAAGTGTGTGTGAGGCCCCCTGTCAGTGTATGATCCCTCCTTGTCAGTGTGTGAGGCCCCGTCAGTGGTGTATGTCAGGTTCTGTCAGTGTGTCGTTCTCCCCCTCCTCCTCCTCAGGAGTGTGGAGTATGCGGCAGCCGGTGACAGCAGACCAGGAGTGGCCGGTACACTTCCGTAAGTGCCGGGGTATTCCGTGATCGCATCTCAAAACACTTTGCAACCAAATTTTTTTTAATGAAATACCATGGGTATCGGGAGCGTGCATACCCACACTAATTCAAAGCTGGCCGCGAGCTCCGCATGATTGTTTGTGGCCTAACTCCTGCTCATATGTTATGCGGCTGCTTCATACAATACAATCGGAGCTATTCTCTACTTATAATTATCTTGCATCTCAATTGAGGTGTAAGCGATAATGAGCTATGCTGACGATACTGTAATCGCCATTATGTGCGCATAAACAATGTGGGAGGCAACAACGAAACTTTGCGGCTAGTTGAGTCGCCCCATTTGAATATATAATCAAAACTACTGAGCGACAAAAAGGGTAAATCCTGTTCGATCCCCAGCCCCATTTCATGCCCATGTACAGATGTGTCCTCATGCACCTTTGCTCTATGCGCGCCAAATAACCCCTCTTAGTGCACCAGGGTCCTTCTGCCGCTTACTTATTTATTTATTGATTAACAGTTTCTTATATAGCGCAACAAATTCCGTCGCGCATTACAATTTGAATTAACATTATACTGGGCTGTAAAAGACATACATACATACAAGACATACATAAGGGTAAGAGGGCCCGGCTCGCAAGCTTACAATCTATAGGGAAATAGGTGTTGATACACAAGGATAGGTGCTACATATTGCAAATTGGTCCAACCCGATTGCAGATGTTCTTGGTGGGCTGTATAATCCAATCACACTGGAAAGTTGGCCTAGGGTTAGGAGGATGTTAAATTAAAGAAAGAGAAGATGTGATAGGTGTTTACTATAAGAAGAGAGTTAGATAGGAAGCTAAAAAAGGTTAGGTGGGCGGTCCTGGGATCTGATAAGCTTGTCTGAAGAGGTGAGTTTTCAGAGAACGCTTGAATGTTTGGAAACTAGTGGAAAGTCTTATTGTGCGTTGGAGTGTTCTTTTTCTCATAATTTGCTTCTTATTTGCACTGCAAAAATGTCAAGAAGCGACAAAACTACATTACTAACGTACACCGACCACTGGGGCTTACTTGTAGTACTGTGCGCAACTAAGTCGCAAATTTGTGTAAAAAAAACCAAAAGGTTTCCGATATTATTGTCCGCAGCTATTCCTCCGCCACATTCTGTTATGCTGTACCTGGGGCTTTGTACATAGGTTCTACCAATTCCTTTATGACAAAAGCGTAACCTACAGTCTATGGCGCACTGTCTGTGTTTGCATGTGGCTACAAAGCACCGCGTTGCGCTGTAACGCCTCAGTTGCGTCAACCATATTTTGTTCCTCACCCACCTAGCGTATAGACAAGCGAGAAAACAAAATATGTCCAATAATGACTCCTCTGGAAAATACTTTCTACATAGACCAAGGGCTGCTGGCCAATATTAGCATTATCTCCCTTGCATCAATACCATCCAGGATTCTGACATAACTCATAACCGTAGATATTTATAAAGCTTTTAGTAGTGAAGTTTCCTCTTTAAATCAGTACGGATTACTTTGTAATGGAGTACTCGGCTACAGTAATCAGTGAGGTTACAGGCAAAGAAAATGATGTATATGTTACAATGTCAGCAGCAGATATCATTTACACATGACGACCTCAGTTTCACCTTCCAGGAAGCTCGGAGGAATGTATGTATGTATGTATGTATATTGTACATATGTTCTGGAAGCTATAAAACAAGCGTCACTACAGATATACGTGATGAAATGCAAAACATTACAAGTACTGTAGTGAAAAACAGAAGTGTAAGCTGCCCTCGTACACTGGACAGCACACATCTTACTGCCACAGAGGGAGATTTCAGCAACCTGATCCACATTACAAGCGCTTAATAATCAGGGTACACTCTAGCCAACTGGTGCCGCGGGATCTCTCGCTCACAGATCCGAATTCAATAAGTGTCAGTGATGTCATCCACAATTCAATATAGGTGCCACTGATTAGCTGGAATGGAACCTGAAAATTGTGTTTAAACCTCCAGCTGTAGTGAGACTGCGTTCTGAGCACAGGTTTAGCTGTGGAGACACGGTGTCAGTGTTTGCGCAGTTGAGCGTTTTTTTTTTTGCTACTGCGCATGCACGAATAGCTAGAGAAACCCCTACTGTGCACGCGTACCACTGAGTATACGCAGAGACTGCTGTTGTGAGTGGAGTTGCAAGTAATAGAGCTGGCGGCGGACAGCCATGGACGTTCCTGGGAGGGGTCCTGAAGTAAACACAGAAAAAAGGCCATCTTGTGGACGTCTCAAGGGAGTCAGTGTACGTAGTTGCGTTCTCAAAAGCAGAGCCGCAGCTAAAGAGATCATGATTAGAGAAAGTTCAGGCGGAGACACGGCACCAGCCATAGTGCGCCTCTGGTGTCGATGGTCATCGCGATGGTGGAGTTCCACTGTCCAGGATCATAGAAAGTGGGTGTCTCACGGCTTGCAATCTCCTACGCTCGCAATTACACAAGGGGAAGGCTGAGACTAGCATTTGCATATTATCGCAGTAGCGAATCCGAGACACGTCGCAGCCATGGCGGCATTAGCATCCGCATCTGAATCAGGTCCTCAATCTCATATTAAGGAACAATCTTGTCAATTGACATATTGGGAAACCTGGGATCACCCATCTCTGAACATAGGAGAAACAACCACCAAATACTATAAAATACAGATAGTACAGGTGCTTGTAAAGTAGTCTGTGGAGCCCATAGAGACACCTGTAATGTGTCTCTATGAGGGTTCCAGTTGTTTTGGGCTGATGGTAGGGTTCGGATGTGGTGCAGACCCCATGAGGCCATGGACCCCCGTTGCCGACAAAGCACAGTGCAGGCTGGTGGTGGTGGCTCCATAATGGAGTGGGGCGAGTTCACATGGCATGGGTTGGGTCAGCTGGTTTGCCTGAATAAGTCCTTAACCGCTATGTTGCATTGCTTGACCACCATTTTCAGCCGTTCATGTACTATATGTATCCCCACTACGATGGACTATTCCAGCAGGATAATGCACCGTGTCATCGGTCCCAAGTTGTCCAGAATTGGTTCGAGGAGCATTCTGGAAAGTTCCAACAAATGATGTGGCCACCATGTTCACCCAACATGAACCCAATCGAACATTTATGGGACATGGACAAGATCCTGCACCTACAAATATCACGGAGCTGTGGGAAGCTATCCAGACAGCATGGGTCAACATCTCTCCAGAGGTCTTCAGTCCACTTGTGGAATCAATGCGACGTCGAGTTGCTGCACTTTGCCGGGCTAGAGGGGGTTCTACACGATAATATGTATCTATCCCATGACTTTTGGCACTTAAAATAGATGTCTCCCTGATGTATAGGTGCTGGATACTCATATCTTTGGTGTATTTGCACCCTTTTTCCTTTATATATTACAACAACGGATCCCACTTAAACTGGAAGATGAAGGCACTTTAAAGTAAGAGAGGTATTTTTAGTAACATTATGTAATGAAATGGGCTTACACTATTTAAAACAAAATATTGTAAGTAACAAAACTAACGGGCTACACCATGAAACTGTTAAACACACACACATCTTCACCTGAATTAGTGAATGTTAGAGAATGTTCCCTCTGAACCGCCAGTAAAAGTAACCGATCATGAACTATAATTATTATTTTGTGGAAAGGGTACAATTTTGAAAAATCAATAAGAGTAAAGATACATACCAGAGGTCACGTAGAGTTCCTGCTGACTATCAGTCAAGGTGCAAGCAAACAATTAGCCTATAATACGATCTTTTTTTTTAATCAAAGTAATAATTGGCTGTAAAGGGATTAGGAGAGGGGCACAGAGGCAAAATGATCTCTCTCTCTAACAAAGTGTGTACACAGGTGTGATTAGCAAGACTGGTGGAGGCAGGCACCCTGCGGGCTACTGCAGAATTCCATCAAGCATCTTTCGCCACTATCCGTTCACTCTTGATTTCGAGGGAAAGCTGAACATCTGCTAGCTTACACCAAATCCTATTTAATGGCCAGATAAGGATTGCGTTTTCTTTGTAAACCCCAGTTTGAAATATCCATATTGTCTGGGTGAAAAGTTCACCTTCCCAAAGAAATCCACCGCTGACTTAAAGAAATGTATGAGAACACGAGCTCTCGGGTCGAAAAGCCGTAGAAAATGCGGAGGTATTATGTGTCAGTCCCATCATTCTGAACGTTTGTCTGGAAAATAAATTCACTATAGGTTTATGTATGAAGTTCAAGAAGATGCATCGCGTTTATAAAACATCTGCTTAGGACTAATGATCTTCTAGTCATCAATACGTATAAAGAAGAAAAATATCTTTAATTACATTTACAATATATATATATTGAGAGGAGGGGGAGACAGAAAAACAACTGCGGACATTCCATATACCCGTGAGTTCACAAATATAAATTAAATTTTTTTATGCTATGCTAGGTATAGACGAACAATTTCATTCACAATCCGACCAACGTTATGATTTTCTCAGTGATGGAACGGTCATGAGAACATCGGACTTGTAGCGTACACACCTAGTGATTTATCATTCTGATCATAACGATTATCTGCCCTAAAACTCGTCTCTACATTTTTAAATGAACACAAATGTCGGGCAGGTAATTGGAACTGCTAAGGCACTACAAAATGTGCACAGTATTGGCTCATCGTTTTCAACAAATGTCATTCAGCAGATCAGATCCAAATCGACTTTATTTGGAACGATAATCAGCCAAGGGCGCTGTGGACACACACTGAGATTATCGGCCCAAGCAGCTGAAATTTATGGGTTGGGTATGAAATGCCGATGGCCGGGAAGCCGTCTGACAAAATCCCGACGCCTAAACCTAATCCCCCCTTCCCCGCACCCTAAACCTAACCCTCCCGGGGTGATGCCTATACCTAACCACCCCCCAGCAACTTAAACCCAACACTTCCGGGATGGTGCCTAACCCTAAGTCCCCCCGGGGGTTCCTAAACCTAACTCTCCCCCCTCACGGCTAAGCTCGAGAGGCAGTCTGTCTAGATTTTGGCGTCGGGATTTAGACGGGCGTCAGGATTTCGACATCTGTCTTTAGTCCCACGTCGGTATTTAGACGCTGAGATTTAGACAGACGGCCTCCCGACAGTCTGCATTTTGACTGTATCCCGAAGTTCAGCTGATCGGCCATTTTATAGCTTATTGTGTACCTAACTTTAGCTGGTATGGGACGCTGACGATTTCAAAGCCGATGGTCAGAATACCGACAGCGGCATTCCAACGAATCGTGACAGATTTTTGTAAGTATTCTAACCCCAATCCTAACCCAAACCCACCCTTCCCACAATCTAACCCTAACCGTCCCCTCCTGCGACCTAACCCTAACCGTCCCCTCCTGCAGCCTAACCCTAACCATTCCCTCCTGCAGCCTAACCCTAACCATCCCCTCCTGCAGCCTAACCCTAACCATCCCCTCCTGCAGCCTAACCCTAACCATCCCCTCCTGCAGCCTAACCCTAAACATCCCCTCCTGCAGCCTAACCCTAAACATCTCCTCCTGCAGCCTCACCATAACCATCCCCTCTGCAGCCTCGTCATAACTATCCCCTCTGCAGCCTCACCATAACCATCCCCTCCTGCAGCCTCACCATAACCATCCCCTCCTGCAGCCTCACTATAACCATCCCCTCCTGCAGCCAACCATAACCATCCCCTCTGCAGCCTCACCATAACCATCCCCTCTGCAGCCTCACCATAACCATTCCCTCCTGCAGCCTCACCATAACCATCCCCTCTGCAACCTCACCATAACCATCCCCTCTGCAGCCTAACCATAACCGTCCCCTCCTGCAGCCTCACCATAACCATCCTCTCCTGCAGCCTCACCATAACCATCCTCTCCTGCAGCCTCACCATAACCATCCCCTCCTGCAGCCTCACCATAACCATCCCCTCCTGCAGCCTCACCATAACCATCCCCTCTGCAGCCTCACCATAACCATCCCCTCTGCAGCCTCACCATAACCATCCCCTCTGCAGCCTCACCATAACCATCCCCTCCTGCAGCCTCACCATAACCATCTCCTCTGCAGCCTCACCATAACCATCTCCTCTGCAGCCTCACCATAACCATCCCCTCCTGCAGCCTAACCGTAACCATCCCCCCTCCTGCAGCCTCACCATAACCATCCCCTCTGCAGCCTCACCATAACCATCCCCTCTGCAGCCTCACCATAACCATCCCCCCTGCAGCCTCACCATAACCATCCCCTCTGCAGCCTCACCATAACCATCCCCTCCTGCAGCCTCACCATAACCATCCCCTCTGCAGCCTCACCATAACTATTCCCTCCTGCAGTCTAACCCTAACCGTCCCCTCCCGCAACCTAACTCTAAGCCAAGACCTTATAAAAGTATAAACATTAATAGAAGGATTTTTAGTATTACATTTCACTTGTAAGTGATTGGGGACATTGTGGAGTAATATAGGTCCCCAGTGCTATTACTGGGGCCGATTCAGAGATAGCATCATCATTATCAGCATGCACTTGTACCATCCGTACACCTAGTGCAGGAGATCAGTCTGACATCAGACAGAGCTCTGCATAGGCAAATCAGCATAGCCTGGAATTTAACCTAAACACATCTCTCACTCAACTTAAGGTGGGTACACACTGCAAAGATATATCTGCAGATCAAGTTATCTGCATATACAGTCAGGTGCATAAATATTGGGACATTGACAGAATTTTCATATTTTGGCCTCTATTCACCACCACAATGGCTTTGAAATGAAACAAACAAGATGTGCTTTAACTGCAGACTTTCAGATTTAATTTGAGGGTAATTACATCTAAATCAGGTGAACGGTGTAGGAATTACAACGGTTTCTATATGTGCCTCTCACTTTTTAAGGGGCCAAAAGTAATGGGACAAACTAAACAATCCTAAATCTGACTTTCAGTTTTTAATACTTTGTTGCAAATCATTTGCAGGCAATTACAGCCTGAAAGTCTGGAACTCATAAACATCACCAGACGCTGGGTTTCATCCCTGGTGATGCTCTGCCAGGCCTCTACTGCAAATGTCTTCAGTTTCTGCTTGTTCTTGGGGCATTTTCCCTTCAGTTTTGTCTTCATCAAGTGAAATGCATACTCAATCGGATTCAGGTCAGGGGATTGACTTGGCCATTGCATAACATTCCACTTTTTAGCCTTAAAAAACTCTTTGGTTGCTTTTGCAGTATGCTTCAGGTCATTGTCCATCTGCACTGTGAAGCACCGTCCAATGAGTTCTGAAGCATTTGACTGAATATGAGCATATAATATTGTACGAAACACTTCAGAATTCATTCTGCTGCTTTTGTCAGCAGTCACATCATCAATAAATACAAGGGAACCAGTTCCATTGGCAGTCATACATGCCCACGTCATGACACTACCACCACCATGCTTCACTGATGAGGTGGTATGTTTTGGATCATGAGCAGTTCCTTTCCTTCTCCATACTCTTCTCTTCCCATCACTCTGGTACAAGTTGATCTTTGTCTCATCTGTCCATAGGATGTTGTTCCAGAACTGTAATGGCTTTTTTAGATGTTGTTTGGCAAACTCTAATTTGGTCTTCCTGTTTTTGTGGCTCACCAATGGTTTACATCTTGTGGTGAACCCTCTATATTCACTCTTGTGAAGTCTTCTCTTGATTGTTGACTGACACATATACACCTACCTCCTGGAGAGTGTTCTTGATTTGGCCAACTGTTGTGAAGGTGTTTTTCTTCACCAGGGAAATAATTCTTCTGTCATCCACCACAGTTGTTTTCCGTGGTCTTCCGGGTCTTTTGATGTTGCTGAGCTCTCCGATGCATTCTTTCTTTTTAAGAATGTTCCAAACAGTTGATTTGGCCACATCTAATGTTTTTGCTACCTCTCTGATGGGTTTGTTTTGATTTTTCAGCCTAATGATGGCTTGCTTCACTGATAGTGACTGCTCTTTGGATATCATATTAAGAGTCGACAGCAACTGATTCCAAATGCAAATGTCAAACCTAGAATCAACTCCAGACCTTTTGCCTGCTTAATTGATAATGAAATAACAAGGGAATAGCCAACACCTGTCCATGAAATAGTTGATAGTCCCATTACTTTTGGCCCCTTAAAAAGTGGGAGGCACATATAGAAACCGTTGTAATTCCTACACCGTTCACCTGATTTGGATGTAATTACCCTCAAAATAAATCTTAAAGTCTGCAGTTAAAGCACATCTTGTTTGTTTCATTTCAAAGCCATTGTGGTGGTGAATAGAGGCCAAAATATGAAAATTCTGTCAATGTCCCAATATTTCTGCACCTCACTGTATACATCTGTAGGTGATGGTTGTTCATATACACTGAACAAAATCAGTCAAAATCAGTCTGGCCGCAGGTTGCGGCGCGACCCCCTCCCCGCGGCTGCCGCTGCATATGTACGGGTGATCGGCTGATTGCCTGTACACACTTGCCGATGGACAGATATATCTGTCGCGATATGCCTGTGAACGATGTAGTTCACAGACATATCGCTGGTACACACTGGCCGACGGGCACCCAATATATTGGCCAATCAATATCGGCCAATATATCTGTCAGTGTGTACCCAGCTACATGCACACCCAATCTTACCATAGTTAAGGTGGGTACACACTATAGCTATATATCTGCAGATCCAGTGACCTGCCCCTTTCAAGAGAAAAAAGAAAAAACGAATTTGCATCGCCGAGGGGGGCGCTGTGTGCCCCTCAGCCCGGCGCACAGCCAATGGGGAGCACGATCAGCGTGATCGTTTTCCCCCCTTTGGCATAGGAGACTGCTCCAGCTGCTCGGACAGTCTGGGCTGCTGTGACCTAAGAGAGAGGGGAAGCAATGCCGGACCCGGGTTATTAGTACCCCCCCCTCTTGGTGCCCCTGTGTACGGGCGATTGGCTAGATTGCCCATACACACTTGCCGATGGATATATATTTCTGCAGACATATCTGTTCATCGGCTGTGCAGCACAGCCACGCGACATGTCTGAACGACGTCGTTCCCAGACATATCGTCTGTACACACTGGCCGACGGGGGCCAATGTGTACCCAGCATTACGAATCTTTAGTTGCAATTGAAGATGGAACAGAGTTGCAATCGACTTGCTCGTAGTTGCGTCATCCCAGTTGTGTCATGACACAAGGGTTGGAATTACAATAATAAGGGGTATAAAACAACAATAGGGATAAAATAGAAAAATAAGTAAAATTATAAAAAAAAAAAGTAAAAACTTCCTCTCTTCACTCAACGCGTTTCCTGGACTAGACTGTCTGCTTCCTAAGATATCCTGAGGAAGTGGACAGTCTAGTCCAGCAAACATGTTGCTTAAAGAGGAGAAAAAAATACTAATTTTTTCTTCCAGTATATCTGGTATTGACCGACAAACATCGGGTTATAGAAATAGTTACCTAACGCAGACGCACATTTATAAAAAGGTGAGTGGAGATCTACAAGTTTATTCTCGGTATTGTATATGCTAAAAACAGTGAACTCTATTACCACCCTCATCTTTCAAATTCCCCTGTGGACATCACAGATGCACAGCACTTGAAAAACACGAGTATTTGGAGAAAACATTGGTTGTTAAGCAACCAGCAGAGCACAGTGGTGAAATACAGTCCAGTTCAGGTGAGTGCAGAACCATAAATACTTCACCTTATTGCATCACACGATTTTCTTCTTGTTTTCATTTCAAAACAATTAATTTAACCTCACATGGTACAAAGACAGATTACCTGACAAAACCCTTTGGGAGCACAGATATCAAACCATTTCCATTTTTACTACACATTTTGGTCAATCAATCTGGACATTTTCCAATATATTAACATGTGGATCCAACATGATCAAAATCAAAAAGAGAGAAATCACTGGGTAGCATTGTATTGATTATTTTATTTTGTGATCATGGTCAAAGACATATGACATCTGGAAGTTATATGGATGCGTGTGTGGTATGACAAATGTTTATATTTGCAAAATAGCAGAGAAATAACCTGTATAGTGATTATAGTATAGTGTATTTGTGAGCGCCCGCTCTGAATCAGGGCGTGACCACCCACAGCCTTAGCGGGTGGCCTGACGATGGTTGCGATTATTGCGATGATCGGGCTTGCAACGAGACCCTTGTGGTAGGGTTTCGTCCGCCGCAAGCCCCAGTGAACTTCCTGCTCTATTAGAGCAGCCAGTTCACTGCTGACATCACTGGTGATGTCAGTTGGTCCACACACAAATGGCAGGTGTTCCTTCAGGAAATCCTCCATTTGTCCAGCCACCCCCCACTGCACGCCTACTAAACTAGGCGAGCTGTCAATCACAATCGACAGCCGCCCCATCTTGTAGTGAGTCCCGCAGTGAGTGAAAAATCACTCATGTGCACTGCCCGGCCATCGACCCGCTTGCGAGCGGATCTGAATCAGGCCCTTAGTGCAAGAGAAGGTTGCAGCAGACAGAGGCTAAGACAATAAGGTGTCAGGTCCATTCCAGGGTCTTGTACACAAATGAATAATAACAGTGGGAGTGGGAAGAGACAGTCAAGTTCCGTTCTGGGATCTAGTACACATTTTAGACTGGAAGCAAAAATCGGACAATAGCGTGGTCTGGGAAACATAGCAGAGTCCGGTACACAGTAGCAGCTGTATAAGGGACAAGACTAAAGAGTAGTCAGGTCTCGGAGCCAAAATCAGTACATAGAAGAGCAATCTGGAGCATGATGTGCAATAGTGAAACAGACCTTACATTGGCAATCACCTAGCACTGAATGCTAGATTGGACACTGCTTTATTTAATTAGGGGGTGAAGATCTGATACTATATAGGACAATGCTGGAAACTCCTGTGTTTGCAGTTTCATTTCAACCACACAAAGACTTCACCAGGTAAATTTTCTCTCTTTTTACCCTCCAGGCAATTTTACTAAACATACTGTATGTGATACGAGCAGTGTTGCCAAATGAGTGTAATAGCAAAAAAGGATAGGGAAAGTGCACTTGGCAACTGGTGAACAAAGCAAACTCATGACACGTCTGTGGCATAGGGGACAAATGACCAGATTTCCTCAAATGAACAAGCCTGGCTTGTTTGGTAACATTTATATCTAATATACAGATTTTCTTAATCTTTTGGGCTAACTGTAATCTTTTACTTCCATTTAGTTGAGTGACTTTTGTATAGTTTTAGTTCTTTGTTATACATGCTCTACAAGATGCTATTGTCCTCTTGTGGGGCTATATAAATACACGGATCTAATATGTCATCCTTCAGCTAAACAGTCAGCTAAGTGCCCTCAGAAAAAGATTTTGCACACCTATGTGCTTTTCAGCTGCAAATGCCTGGAAGAGCATGAAGTATAAATGATGGTATCACCACTGCATTCTAAAATGTTTGCAAATTTCAAAACACCACCCAACATATTTCTCATGTCTTCTACCAGTGCAATAGATGGTATTATAAATTTGAATGGCATAAAAAGTAATACATCAACAAAATAAGTCAAATGCACATTAGTTTGGATTTATTTTAACATTTCCCCAGTGCATGTGTGAGTCTCCCAATGCTAAAATACAGCTGTTAAAAATCTAGTTCAGCTACGGCACGACTGCTAGTCGATTTGGTTCTACCATCAAATGGTTTGGACACGATGGTGACAAACCATCGCATGGTTTGATACAGGAAGATTGTCCATCATTCGATGTCTGACCCAATCATCTAGCGCCCCAGGAGACATCGAATTGTACCAGTGTCATAAAGGGACAGTAGACTCATAATTTTAAGTGACTATGCACACATTTCACTCCCAGTAAGCAAAATTTTGCATTGGTTAGAATAGAGAACAAAATATAATACACACAAATAACATATAGTTCTTCTGAAACAGACCTAGCTTGATACTGTTTAAACGGCTACTCCTAAGGCCTTTCTCATGATCCCATCTAATTGGCAAGACAGAACTAAAATTAATGAAAGTAATGACAACTTTACATTAAAATCAATACTTTCTGCAATAGTGCTTAAAAGAGCTTTAAACATTTGCCGCCTAATTATAATTCTATTAACCAGACCCCGGAATCTATGGAAACCAATGAAAAAAAAAAATTACATACAGATGTGTCTGAAGACATCTAGCCTCAATAGGCCACGTGGTGCGAGATACTTTTTGCCGAAAATGTGTCCTGGTCGCAAAGTGATGTACTAGGACGCACCAGGAGACTGTGCTGATTAATTTGATATGCAACACTATATATCTGTGTGCGACTGACTGAATCTGTATATGAAGAAAATGGAACCTGGCGTGGAAAAAAACCGCGGCCGCTGCTTTGCAGCAGTTTGTATATAGATTGACTCAGTCGCACACAGATATACAAGTGTCGCATATCAAATTAATCAGCAGTGTCTCCTGGTGCGCGTCCTAGTACGTCACTTTGCGACTAGGACACATTTTCGGCACATAGTATCTCGTGCATACAGTAGCCGCCCTGCATTTCGACTAAGAGGCATTTTCTGCAAGAAACGACGCAGAAGAGATGCCCGGCGCTAGCAGAGGCATGGTGCACCAAGAGGCGCAGTTTGGCGCGATTGCAGCAATGATGTTCGAGGACACATATGTATTGCATAAGGAACATTGTGCGCCCTATTTACCAACTTATCACACAAAAGCAAACATCTTACAATTTAACGAAAAAACAAACCAAAAAAAAAAAAAAGACAAAACAATGTTGTTTCGAGGTTAAGTGACTTTATCACTGATAAGTAAACAGAACATTAATTAGCCAACATCTCATTGTGCTGGGTTCAGTAATTCTGCCACACAATGGCATGGTGGCTTGGGGTAATCTGCAAAGCCCCTTTGGATAGGCTGTCAGTGTGGATGCCTGATTAGCTGGTGATCCCATAAGGAAACCCTGCTGCTTTTATCTCTGCAGATGCCTGATGAGTTCGGTAGCTTCCCCCCCATGGACCCCCTGTGAAGCTGTCCCAGCAGGTGCCTGCTGGCAATAGTTTTGTGTTACAGGGCTGAATAAGTGATCCCTGCAGGGGCTGCGGCTGTTTTCACATACACAGAAGGCAGTCAAAAGTCCAAAGCCTGAACTTGGAATGACCCCAACGAGAGAGTCACGGAGGGTTCATGCAGAGGGCAATGTGCTTTATTAAATACAACTAATACTCCAACAGATAACTTACAGGAGAGGAAAACATTAACTCCTGAGCTGCAGGAATGTAACTCGGCTTCTCATCTCTCTCCTGTTTTGTGTATCGCAGAATATCGCCCACCAGAGCCCCAGCGTGTGCATGCCATGCCTAGACTTTGTTAGGATGTTGCAGTTCTGCATTATTAATGGAAAAGGGCAGATTTCTTTCCAAATACCCCACTCCCCTTCCCCTCCCCATGTTACACATCTAAATGCAGGTTTATCCTGAATCTCTTATTTATGGAGAATTTATTGCCATGGATCCAGAGTTAAAGGGACATAACACATCCTGCAATTAACCCTAGTCAGTCATGGTGGCAGTTAGGAGGCGAATAACGTTATACAGCAGTGGCATACACCCGTGTACTGTAATTTATCCGTGGCCACAGTCAATTACTTAAGTGCATGGAGTGGCATTTATAGAGACTGATGTCTACATCTGACTGGGGAACACCTGGGAGGACGTACGGTGCTGCTCCCAGTATAGATCAGGTGCTGTATTGCAGACATTAATCACATCACTCGTTTAGTATTCGTTTTTGTGGCTCTACCTCCTCCCTGCTTCCTCAGTCCTTGGTCCTCTACTTGTCTCTATCTGCTTGGTGCGACTGAAGACACAGTCTATGAGGATACATCTGTATAACAGCTCTCCTGCAAATTTGGATTTCAACATCATCTACATGAGAATGGATAACCAAATCGCTATATCCTCACTGACCGGTGTTACTGAACGTCTTTCTGCCATTTCATCGTGGATGTCGCCTCGCTACCTCCAACTCAGTCTTTCCAAGAGGGACCTAATAATATTCCCACCAGCCAATAGACATGACCTAGCTGACGTCTATATCTCTGCTGAGAACGCAGTCATTGGTGTATCTATAATGGGTGCAGGGTGCGCACAAAACCAGTACATGCGGTAGCCTAAGTTCCGCACCAAACTGGGCTGTTGTAACATCAGCACATCTCCCCTAATTGAAGGGACTGCAAAGCATGAATTGCACCCACTGTACAGAATGAGAATAAAATAAATTGTATTTAATACAACTGGTCAATATTAAATCCTAAAACCCTGGGGACTGGCCCCGGAAATTAGGGACAGCAGTTGCCAACTTCGCAGCAGCGGGAAACACTATAGAATTGTTATCTAGCCGCTTTAATGAAGTCACCTATAAAACTTAATGGAAATGATAACCTATGGATTGAGGAAACGGCTGCAACAGATTCAGCTCTCACCGAATAGCCATGATAATGTGTCATGAACCGTGGACGAGGGGCTTAGTCTCTAATTAGACACATTCAGAAACGGGATTGGTTACCTTCTGCCGGGTGAAAAATGAAATTTTATACATCTCTTTGAACATAATCGAGTGATACATTCCTGCAATGGGTCTAATGCTAAATATTTGAACAGATGTTGATTTGCTCTGCATGAAACAGATCAGTTATCTCATAATCTCCTTAGTCACACTTCACGCTTTCTACTCTTCGTATAAAACAATCTCGAAAAGAACTGAACTTTTTTCATTGCAGGAAATCCTCAAATTATGTCATAAAGACAACAATATATGCCTACTAAAACATCCCACCAATTACATGAAACCTCGTGTCCACCCCACCATTGTTTATCATATGAAAATGAACCTATGCAGAATTACTTGGTGCTAAGGAGGGTAATGCACTAAATGCAATATTTTTTGCCAGATTACACGGAAACTAATAATGATTTAGGAGTATACGCCTATTTTCAAGAAAGAACATAAATATTGTGTTTGAGGTCCGCTGAAAGACACCAATAATATATCATCTGACGTGACAACGGTTTGATATGTGGTACGCACGTGGCAACAGCGCAGTTCCACCAACTGGGGAAAGGCTGAACCATTAAAAAAAAAATACAAATCTTCTAAACTATTATATTTTGTTCTTGATATACTTTCGGGGAGAATCAGTCGGCAGGTTATGCCACTCTACTACTGTTTAGTGTGACCGCTCCCTTTCATGCACCTAAAGAGTACTGCCAAATTGTTTTGAGCAGCTTGAACTTTATATTTGTAAAAGCATAGATGGAACCAGCATTTGGAGGGTACGCTGGTTCTTGTAGTGCTAACAGGAAGTCCCAGGGGTGGTGACTCTCAGGTAAGCTGGCTCTCAGTTTGGATGTGTTTCTGTATATGCCTTTATCATGAGGCCTTACAATGGACAATTACGTGGCCCAGAGTGGGTACTGTTATCATGCAGTGTAGGGACCACCAGTTATCAGAGAAGCCGTGAAGTTGGCCTGGTGGCTTACCATGTATTTGCACATGCATGCGACAAAGATCTCTGTATTTCTATTACCGTATAGTTTTCGAATAATTGTTGCAGGTACAATTTAGTGTGCTGGGGGACATCTGGGGGACACCCCCTCCTTCTGTTTTTTTTGTTTAGTATGACCCCTCCCTTTCATGCACCTGAAGAGTATTGCCAAATTGATTTGAGCAGCTTCCGCTTTATGTTTGTCACTCTACTACTATCAGCTATGCCACAGCCCAAATAAGTAAAACGCGTCACGCAGAACATTTTGGGAGATAACACAAGAGACGTAAATTAAATGACTGAAAACACTTTTGTTTCATTTTTGCATACAAAGAAGAAACAACATTATGCCAACAAGCTGATGAGATGGAAAGAAAGTATTTCGTAGACTTGGTTTGTTGAGGTAAATCACGGTCCTGCCCCACACTGCACAGTGTTATATTTGGTAGCAACAAGCAGTGTGGGGGAGGCGATTCTATAATGACGCTAATCACTGCAAATATTCTATAATGCTAATCACTGCAAATATTCTATAATGACGCTAATCACTGCAAATATTCTATAATGACGCTAATCACTGCAAATATTCTATAATGACGCTAATCACTGCAGATATTCTATAATGATGCTAATCACTGCAGATATTCTATAATGACGCTAATCACTGCAGATATTCTATAATGATGCTAATCACTGCAGATATTCTATAATGACGCTAATCACTGCAGATATGCTATAACGACACTAATCACTGCAGATATTCTATAATGACGCTAATCACTGCAGATATTCTATAATGACGCTAATCACTGCAGATATTCTATAATGACGCTAATCACTGCAGATATTCTATGACGCTAATCACTGCAAATATTCTATAATGATGCTAATCACTGCAAATATTCTATAATGACGCTAATCACTGCAGATATTCTATAATGATGCTAATCACTGCAGATATTCTATAATGACGCTAATCACTGCAGATATTCTATAATGATGCTAATCACTGCAAATAAATATTGAAGCAGGCAATATCAGGGATGGTGCAGGAGTATACATTACATTCTGTGGGAACAGGAAAGTGAGCATACTGTACACCAGCGGACCTCTGGTGCGATAACAAACAGTGTAATATTAATAGTCAGGATCCATAGCGATAAATTGCTTCAACGCACATTCTGCACTCAGTAAGAGCACATTGAGCCCAGAACATATGCCCCTGTAGCACTGCTTAAAGGCAGACCTACTATACCTGAGATGGTGCTACCCACATACAGTACCAACAGTACAGAGAAAGGCTTGGCTGGGGGGCATAAGTGAAATAGGATTGAAGTAAATAGACATATTGTAATTGGTAAACATTCTTCCCTTCAACCACACTCTGCAAGTGGTCACTACCCTTGTAAAGTAGGGCACATTCTGGTACATGTAGATGAACAGTGACCTAGGTAATTATCATAATACTTATATTACTAATAATAATAATAATAATAATAATAATAATAATTAGTTTGCAACTTTTCATTTATGCTTTCTTTAAGGATGTAGAATTTGTTAATCAAATTGCTAAAAATCTACCCCCCCTCCATCAAAAAAAAAAGTAATTAAGAAAAAACGATTTCCATCTGTTCCTCTTTTAACAACAATTTTGACACATTTGGAAATGGTAAAATACAGAAGGTTTAATAACGGTGAATGATGACCCCATAAAGGAAAACAAAAGATTGCATCCCAGGAATGAGTCATCCCTAATCGTGTCCCAATTATATTATTGATTAGAATCCAAGTGAAAAACAAAACAAAAAAAATACAGTTAAAAGACAGAACGACTGAATAAAAACTCGCCTGTGAGACGACACACCTAAATCCAAGCAGGGTGAACTCTATTTAACCTGCCACTTTGTGCCAGTTTGAAATTTGTTGAAGCCCTCTCACTTAAAAGATGGCATTTTACCCGCTGCGTGCTCTAGAGCACATGGAAAAGCCATTACAGGCAGAAACAGCAGCACTATAAAACTGAAAGTCATAAAATGGCCAAACCAGATACAACTCATAAAGAGCTTATGCTTCCAACTCATGCAGTCTTTTTAAGAGACCAGAGGTCTTAAAAGTTAAAAGAATAAAGAGCGAATAAGCGAAACCAGGGTAACAGTACAGAAATCTGCTTTTAATGCTAAAACCTCCTAAAATGAAGGACAATACCATTTACGGCACTTTGGCTTCTTCATGAATAGACAGATCCTAAAGGTCTTAAAAACGACAGTGCTTATTTATTAATGCTATACAAGGCGATCTTATAATCCTGACAACAGTGGCATTAAGGGCAATAATAAAATGTTGAAAAATGGGTCAGGTCTTCTATTACATACGTAAAAGAAAAATAAACTGCTTTTAGTGTATTGCATTAGATTCAGAATTATGCATATAATCACTTTTCATGGTCACTCATAGGACTTAAAGGTTTGTTCCTGTGTGTGTGTGTGTTATTGTTTTAACCTTGTCCCTTATTTTAGTACTGACCGACTGCGCCGAAAATGCATTTCTTTCCTAATGTCGGGTACAGCATTCGTCTTCACTAGGCCTCTTTAGGTAGATATTGAATACACCAAAAGAACATTAAAATAAAGTTCAGTAAACGTGACATGATCGGGGCTGTAGTATACATAGTGTACATAGGGCGGGATTCAATTAGCCCCATTAACTGGAGCTAATTGATCGCAGGCCTGGATTCATTCAGCTCAGCTTATTCCCGTTAACTGCCAGTTAACGTACAGGTCCGTGAACTTTTCTTGTGCATTTATGACCGATAAGTCGTGTTAACACACGTGTTTAACGTGCGTTAACACGGGTTGTGGGCGAAAGCAGGTGCTAATTGAATAGCCCCGGGCATTAAAGCCTGAAGCTACTCCTGCTAATTGTCTGCGGCAATTTACTGCGAGTAATTGAATTCCCCCCTTAGTTGCAGTTCTTTTATTGCGGTGGTGCTCATGGGTAATTTTTTATTTTTTTCTTATTTCTTATCATTTTTACTTCTTATAATTAGTTCCAGAAGCAGGCAGTAATCCGTGACATAATTCCAGAAATGAATACAATAAGTATCAACACACTTATCCAGAGTATGGAAGACGGATGGAAGATGGACTATGGGCAGCACAGACGGTGTAATGGTTAGCATTACTGCCTCACAGCACTGAGGTCGTTGGTTCGATTCCCACTATGGCCCTAACTGTATGGAGTTTGTATATTCTCCCTGTGCTTGCGTGGGTTTCCTCCGGGTATTCCAGTTTCCTCCCACACTCCAAAAATATACTGGTAGGTTAATTGGCTCTTAGCAAAATTACCCCTAGTGTGTATGTGTATGTGGTAGGGAATATAGATTGTAAGCTCCACTGGGGCAGGGACTGATGTGAATGGCCGAATATATTCTCTGTAAAGCGCTGTGGAATATGTGTGCGCTATATAAATAACTGGTAATAATAATAATACTATAAACATTGTATCCACTTGTAACTGTAGGGTTACAAGTGGATACAAGATTTAGGGGCCCACAGGCTAATTTCGGTGCTCCTGTCCCTGCGTGTGTTATGTAATACATCTGGGCAGTATAATCACATCCTACAATGGGAATTTGGGCAATAATATCGCACCCAGATCACATTGCAAATCCAGTTATTGATAAATGGTCCCCTAAATGTTAATTTAAACACTTAATAGTAATCTTTTTGCAAATGCAAACATCCATGTCGGTGAAGAATAGTAATATAGAGAAGTAAAGTCTATAGATGGGTACGAGAGCAGGCTACCTGTGTCAGGCACAAGAACATTATGTATGGCCCCATTTACACTAGGGAGTCATTTATTAGAGCTATTCAGGCCTCAGTGGGAGCTTCCTACAAGCACTTCCCTGATGCACTCAATGTAACAAGCCACCATCACTGCATTTACATATCATGCACAGAACACACTGTGAATACATATCAGATAAGGTAAAGAACCTAACAGGGGACCCCACACCTTTCCCGTCTCTGCAACCAGCTGTACCATCAGGTAGCCTGACGAAGGATATGAACATTACTGCTGAGAGATCATTAATATGCTTATTTAGCATTGCATTATGTTTTGGCTGGTTAATCAAAACAATGTTCTGAACTTGGGCTTATACTATTGTGTTGCCTACTGCTTACCCGCAACTATCAGGGTAACAGATGCTATGAGCCCCACATATTGTTGAAAAAGCATTTCAGGGAGATTGTGAAAGTAACACCTATGAGCGCGGCGGTAAAGTGGGCGTGTCCGGCTACATCTGAGAGGCGTGTCATACACTGACTGACATCCACATGTAAATGAGCCCCAGAGCAGTTAGTAAGATCTACTTGTTGATGAAAACACACTGATACTTCTCAGAAGATTCAAGTAGCCATAGGGACCATTGTGTCTTATAACCAGTGCAGATAAATGATACTAATGATCCCATTTAAATGTATATATCTCTGTTTTTGTTAATATAACAGCTTCATAATGGAAGTAAGGTGCAATAAGGGAGATTTCTGGACTCTTCAGGGAGACGGGGAGAATCCTGCTATTTCAGGGAGTCTCACTGACACTGAGCGAGAGTTGGCACTTAGGGGGTATATTTACTAAAATGCGGGATTTAGAAGTGGAGATGTTGCCCATAGCAACCAACCAGATTCTAGCTATTATCTTCTAGAAGGTGCTAGTTAAATGATAAGTAGACTCTGATTGGTTGCTATGGGCAACTTCTCCACTTCTAAAAACTCTCACATCAGTAAATTTACCCCTTGAAGTGCTTTCTGTTGTGTGAATGCTGAAACACTGCAGGCATTGGAAGCCCCAGAATGCTATGCAAGTGACCCTGCATTCTCCAAACACCCTACGTCTCTGAGCAAAGCGAGGGAATCCCTCCCCAGAGGCTTAGTGACCCTCCAAAATGTGACTGTTTAGCTTTTTCAAAGCCTAATATTTACACCCCATGCACCATGAATTTATCTCCCAGTTATTGATTTACTATGCAGATCTCCAATATATTATTCTATGCTCACACTGCTGTAGCTATATACCATCATATTGCTGATCACAAACACCATGTCCTCTCAGACCTGGAGAGACTGTATAACTGCACCTATGATAACCTATTTGTTTCGTGAATGTCATTAAAAACAGTGGGCCTGATTCAGCAAGGACTGCAGTTGCTAATACGCAAACAATCGGACGATTGTTGCGTACTGCACATGCATCGCAGTCCGCGTGCGAGAACTAGCCAATGCGATCGGGACTGCGATTGCAGTGACTACGCAGACCCATCGCAGAGTGACTGACAGGAAGTGCAGTTTGTGGTTGGTAACAGGGGGGTGGTTGGGGAAACCCAGGCGTGTCAGTGCCAGTGCGTTTGAACACTGTTGCAAGGGCGGGCATAAATTAGCCACTGCGATGCCCTACTCAACATGAGGCCTAATAGCGTGCGCTTAAGTTAGCAATTCCTGAATAAGGTCTGACCTTGTGCAAGTGTGCGTGAGGCTGCGATGGTGCTCGATTGTACCGATGCCTTTGCAGACTTGCTACACATTACGGATGTGTGTAAGGTAAAGTGGGCGTCCTTGTATAGTGCAGCGGCGGCGGCATAGCAATCGCAATGGATTAGCATACTATCGCAGTTGAACTGCGTGCGTAATCGCTTTTGCATTCTGTAGTGAAATAGGCTCAGTGTACACCTGGCCCATAATGGGTAATAAGACCTGTCGTAATCTCTATGCTTGCACTGTGACAGTGCTGTCTATATGGTCACCGGAATGGAGCCCTGCTTCTGTGTTACTGTCTGTTTGGTCCTGGCTCTATTATCTCCTTCTGTATTTGAGTGATCACTCTTACTATCTTGTCACTGTCCATCCTGACCGCTGTCACAGCACCTAACTCCACAAAACAGAGCCTCTCACTCCTGCTTCCTGCGTGGGGCTCAATTATGCCCCTGTTTGTTTTAGCAAAAACATGCTGAAAAGGTTTAGTGAAACATGGTAAATGCAGTTATTACAGGCATATTATTCAGCTCAGTTCAACGCGTCGCTTCTCAGATACTATGTGTGACAGTTGTCTACGAACAGTGGGAAACTCAGTCTGCGAACTACGCCAATGTTTAAGGAGAATCCATTGATAGTCGCTAGTTCCTGGTGATAGCACGCAATTCTAAAGCCCACACTCAAAACGGCCGCCACTACTGTGCAGACCGTCCTGCAAATTATTATATTTTATTTATAGTGCGCTACAAGTGTTCCACAGCGCCGTACAGAGAGCATAAAAATAAGACAATACAGGGTAAAACAGTACAGTACAAATAGCAGTACAAATCTCCACACAGCCACTGATGCAAATTTATGTGCAATTGAAAAGTACAGCGTCAGCTGAAACCTATGGCTGTCAGCGTGGGCGCAAATGACGGGTCTAGTTCGCCTGAAAAATCAAAAACAGATGATTGGGGTCCAGGGGCAGAGAACCTAAAGAGGATGTGTAACAGGTGTGCAAAATAAGTCTGTGATGAGAACAGGAGGGATGAGGGCCCTGCTCGTACAGCTTACAGTCTAAAGGGGGAGACAAACGGAAGACATAAGGAATAAGCCAGTGTAAGGGGAGTTAAGAGACTAGACTATGTGGTGACATGGTTAAGTGGTGGACAGATATCATGCATTTATGAACAGGTAATAAAATGAGGACAGAAGCTGGCAATGTCTAGGAGAGTCCTCACCAGTAATTCCTTAAGGCCATGGAAAGTACTGCATGGACTGTCTGGGGTTTGGACTCTGGTATGACTAAGTAAGAAGTACCCTTACTGCTTCACTTGCTATCTGGCTTTTGGCTAACAGCTGGGCAGTGATGCTTTTCATTGATAACCTAATTCCTTCTCTGCAGTCGGTGAACATAAAATGAACTCGTCAGCTTTGTTTGTGAGCTGAAAACGCATTCTTGAGTTTGCAGTATGAAGGCTCCTACTGACAGATATACTGCCTCTGCGATAAGCCGTAGGGGAGGGGTGCACAGGAAGCAACAACCAAATTCTAAAATATCAGAATATGGATATCTGACGAAGGTTCTATGAAACGACTGACTGTATGCAAAGGTCTGATCGTTCTGCCACAATAACTACACTGCGGGGTCAGGTGTCCTCTATACAGACATAAAACATAAGCACGTTAGATGGAGTTTGCGGTTGAAGAGGTCTCGCAGATTTTCGAGGACTGACAGTGACATGTGGCTTGGCACATACAGTCTCGCCATACTTTGCTCTGTAAAATCTCTAAGCCCAAAAACACAGATCAGTAAAAGAGACGTTAAAGCTCTGGTGAGTTCCTCCATAAATAAATCTTATCCGAGTACCTTTGCAGCGGAGTTGGATACGCCGTGTGTGACATTTCTGATTAAGCCGCCAACATTTCCATACTTTATAAGACCGGATACTCCTTCAGACACATCATTCAACAGGCCCATCGGATTGCCAAGGAAATCGACAGAGCCCAAAATTTTTGCTGCTTGGCTGAGCAACTCCTGTAAGGCAGAATAAAGCAAGGAGGTCATTAATGCCATTGTAACACAGCAGTGCCATCATATGTTGCAATTTGTGAAAAGCACAGTTCTCATATGTAGACTTTATCCGTGATGGAAACTACAGCAGAGAAGTGCTCGAGTCATACACAGCAGGCAGCCTAGAGAGGTTTTCATACTGTACAGTGTATTATGGGATTTAATCTGCGCAATAGATGGATACTGTGGAGAAAAAAAAAATTGTGCTTTATTTAATTTTTTTTAAATACAGGTGGTCAAATCATGGATCACGAATTTATCTCATTGTGCAGGATTGTGCAATGATCACATACATACAGTCAAGGTGAAAACATATATAAAATATCTCAGGGAGGACAAAAACTAAATATGTCATCAGGGGGGCTGGAAGCTTGACAGACGTGAGCTGACAGTGGACGGCTATAAAGATGGGAGGTAGCTGATAAAGTCTATTAATTAGATGAAACGCGTCAGTGGAGTGATGCTCCTGTCTGTGTGATTGACTGAACTATACATCACTTCAGCGGCTTCTTCCTCAATTGCTTTTCCTAATAGATGATTTCCAGATGGAAGCTTGAGTACAATGCACCCATTCTTAATAGTGTGCAGTGCCATGAACGTCCAGGATGGTTTGGTCAGAGACTGTGTAATGGACGGGGAGACCATAAGTTCGGAAGCTTCCTGCGTAAACCCATAATCATTGCTTGCAGGGGCAGAACTATGGGAGACAATGGAGGCGCCTGCCGCTGAGCACCAGCTCTAAAGGGGCACCTCCTCCATTGTCCACAACATATTCACCCCACTTAGGGCTGTAACTATGCACCCAGAGTGTACCGTCACGGCCGCCCAATACATATCACCTCTTCCCGGCACCTGAGAAGCCACCATACACTAGTGGAGAGCTCCGTGTCATACCATCAACTGACGCCTTCGTCTATCTATAGCCTGTCTGCATGTGAATTGCTACATTACAGTGTCAGCGGCTGTGATCGGGGGGCACCAAATTATAACTTGCCTCCGGGTGTCTGGGATGAATTCACGCCACTGATTGCTTGCATTATATAAAGTGCTGTACAACACATACTAACCACGTTGACTAACACCCTTTTGCTTTATTGTGTGACACTAATTAACTTCTCAGTGGGGGATCCCCTTAAGGACTGTTAAGTTCCGAGTATAATCAAATTTGCAAAAGTGGGCTAATATTCTGGAGAAAACAATATATCGTACAGATTATTGATTAGCTCCAAAGAAAACGTATTCAGTACAACGTGATGCTGCGGGTTCTAAATATTATCTATTATATGCTGCTATATTAATCAGTTTACAACATATGCTGATGCTGCTGTTGGACAACCGATGTGCTTAATGTGTATATCATTTTATTTAGGTCATATTAAATGAGTTTATATTTTATGGTTTCACCGGCTAAATCATTTCTTAAACTCTCCCCTAGGGCAGCTTGGGGTGTTTTATCTCCCCTAGGGCAGCTGGATAGCATGCTACAGAGCCGAGAGCCGGTGGAGTACAAAGAACACGAATAAAAGGTAAGAGATAAAAAAAACACACACCCAGGAATGATTGGCACACCTGCTAGCGGTACAGATGTGTCCTTGCTCATCCAGGCTCAATACGCCATGCAGCGCGATATGCCTGGCGTTAGTGAGCGGCCAGGTCCCGTGTAACTCCGCTAGCGTCGGGCACCTCTTTGTTTGATATAAATGCGTCTAAGTCACAATGCGATTCGACTAGGACGCACCAGGAGACTGCGCTGATTTATGTGCTATAGGACACTTCTATATCTGTGTGCAACTGAGACTGAAAACGGAACTTGGTGTGAAAACGAGCTGCGCCTGCTGTATGGCAGCACCTCACATGCTGATTGAGAGACTAAGTTGCGCACAGATATACAAGTGTCACTTATCAAATGACTTAGCTCAGTCTCCTGGTGCGTCCTAGTGGTATCATACTGCATTGTGGCTTAGACACATTTTCTGCCAAAAAAATAAAAAAAAATAAAAGAGTCTTACGGGTCCAGTGGCGCCGAGAGGGGCTATTTTGCGCGACTGCAGCAAAGACGAGTGAGGAACCATCTGTACATGAAACTCACCTCTTGAAAATGTTTAAGGGCATCATTGATGATAAATTCCCGGGATTCGTAAGGGTGAACTCTTGTAAATGGGTCCAGATCAATAACAGCATCTTCAAATTTGATTAGTGGAAATCCAAGGGTGCTTTTCAAAGCCTAAAAACAACAAGGAAATTACATTTACTGCTGTGTGTCTAATATTTATATTCTTCTTTAAAGTCCTGACAAATGTCTTCTATCTCACACACAAAACTTTAATTACAAAGAAGCTTCCTGCCCTACTGAGCTAAGAATTGCTGCCAGTGCATCTAACCACTGCTCCTTCTTCAGGAAGACCATTAATTACTTCCTCACAATAACATAACTGTCAAGGCGGCTGCAATACGCCCCGAAGGTCTAAGCTTCTGCAGCCACCATAAATGAATGAAGCTTTGGAAGACAGCTGGAGAACAGTATTGGGGGCCTGATTCAGAGATGGACGCAAATGTGGTCGCGATTGTGCGAAAATATGCAAATGCTGCAGTCGCTGGAATTTATATTGAGACGCCCACCGGCAGCATGGCAGAACCGCTACTTGTGCACAAATACGCAACCATCGTATGCACATCAGTCGATAATCGATCATCTGAGTAACCCTTTGGCCACACAGAATCGCCAAAGAACAAAGACGCTGGAGCCATTTTGACAGCGTACGGAATAGCAGGCTGCGACACCCCCCAGATGCGGTGGCGACATGGAGAGAATAGAGAACAGGCGTTATGTGGCACTCTGTGAGCTTGGGTGGTGTACCGATTTTGCGGCTGGCTGTTAGACGTTTCTACATCACTGAAAATACGGTGACTGGGGCAGCTCTAGCAAGGCAGAAATATTATTATCTGATCACGATGAAAGTCATTGAGTCCTTCAGTCTGACCCAGGGCCAGTACAAGGCTTTATGCCGCCCTGTGCTGGCCCGACCCCCTAAACCTGTCATGATGTTACGTCTAGGCGCAGGCAGGGCTGTCGACTGCTTTGCCAGGTCCAGGGACGGGGCGTGGCCAAGCGGGGAGGTGTGGCCAGACCCCCTCATTACAAAAAAACAAAACAAAAAAAACCAATATGTTCATGGCCACACAGGGGGCACAGGTGTCTGGGGAGTGTGGGTGCAATCGTTCCGCCCCTCCCGCATATAACGCAGGGAGAGAAGAGAACTGACTGCTGACAGCAGCATGTGCACACAGCGTGACAGCAGCGTGTGTGCTGGGCTGGGGAGAGAAGCTGCTGAAGAAGCAATCAGTCCTCTCTCTCCCTGCACAAACTTAACAGCGGCGGCTGGGGGGCACACTGCAGAACCCGGGCCCCCACAACAGGCCCGGGCCTGGGTATATAGTACTCCCCCCCCCTCTCTGCGCCCTGGGGAAGGGCACCTGTCTATAGGAAGTAGAGCACTTCCCGAAGCTCACACTGGCTACCTGTCTGGAATGTCCCTTGGACACCCCTGGCGGCTCTGAAGCAGCGCTACTGGCTGCAGGGTACCGTTCCAGGTACCCTGCAAGCCACATGCAGGGACCGCAGGGCAGCAACCATGACGCTCCCAGGGCCCTGCGCGTCAGCTTTGCTCGCACACCCCTACTTACGGCTCAGGTCTGACCCATTCCACTGCAAATGTTTGACTATGGCGATTGCATGGCCTAATGATGGGCTTTATATGCACTGGTTAGCAGTGGGTGGGGCCGAAATGGTCAAACATACTAAGATGTACACATACTTTAGGCCATATAGGACATGTGGTGTCTGCCCAAAGCTTATATACAGCATATAAACCTGCAGTGAGAAGGACATCTGTCATATCTAGTGAATCCATTATAATATAATTAGAGAGGAACGGATTTTCCTCCAAAACTTGTGTTATGAAGAAATAATTATAGCTGTTATCAAATATTCGTATTTGATATAAATTCTGTATATAAGTAATATAGGAAAATTTGTTTTTGGAAATACCTTTAGAATTCTTGGATTTGCTCAGAGACAAACAGAAACAGAGCAGGGCAGAGCTTGGAGAGGAGCTACACTAGGGATTGCCACCTGTAAGTAGGGACTTGTAGTTTAATGGAGTAGAAAACTCTGAAAGTTAATGATGTGTGTGAAAACCCTATTCTGGGTCAGTGGAGTTTCACTTTTGAAGAACTGATGCGTGACAAGACCTCAGGACAAAATGCCAACATCTGTACGTATTAATTCAATAAGATAAGATGACAGTGGCAAAATAGGGTCTGTGTGACTAAATCATTAAGGGAGAGGGCACGGACACTAAGTACAGCCTCAAATCAGTATTAGGGATAACAGGCCATTAACAAAGCACCACTGATTAACGTATAAATCTTAGTGCGGCTCCTTCTCTCCTCCGAGACTCCACAGAAAGGAGACTAGACACAGAATTCCAAATACATTTAAATATACCACATAGAGGAGGCGGCCATGTTGGAGGCTGAATATTCCTGATAAAACAGCCAATTAATTCACAAGGAAAATATCTCTTCCCAGTCTGCGTAACTGACACGTAGTTGATTCAGTGTGTTTCATATCTGGTGGATTGATGTGGATATGACATTAATGAAATGAAGGGCCTGATTCAGCTTGGATTGCATTTGCCTATCACATGGACCATAAATAATTTGATTTTGGTCTTGGACCATCAACCCACAGCACCCCTGCAAGTTCCCCACGGCACCCAGTTTGGGAACCACTGTTCTAGTTGATAAACCAGCACTTTTTATTCTTCAGCTCTTTTTCAGCACAAAGGACAAGCAACGTTCAGCACCCACAGCTATGGCTGGAACTACCATGATGCTCGACACATCCGGCTATTGGGGTTGGGTATGGCATGCCAGCGCTCGGGATCCCGGTAGTCAGAATCCCGACCCCAGCATTCTGGCAGGGTTAGGATACCAACACCTGTCGGTAAGTATCCTAACCCTACCCCTAACCCGTTCTGCTTGCAGCCTAAACTTACCCCTCCCCCCCCCCCGCAACCTATCCCTGCCCTCCCCCTTAGTGCCTAACTCTAATTCCTCCTAACCCCACTACTTACCGTTAGGATGCTGGCCCTGGGATTCTGACTGGTGCCGGCATTCTGCGTGTCGGTATTTAAACTACATCCTGGCTATTGCATATCATGTATTTCAGGGAAAGTCATGGATCAAACATGGGCATGATATTAGTGACCCAGTGAATGATGGGTCCAACACACTAATGAAAATATCTATTGGGGCGAGCTAAAGGTTCCCCGGAATGTCCTCACCTTCAGCTCGGGAGGAAGTTTGTTAGAGGTAAAGACACTCAGCTTGATCTGCGGAATGGATATTTTCAGATTTTCAAAATAATATCTCCTCGGCGAGTTGTTCTCCTGCCCGGTCTTTTCATGGACATTTTCATCCCACTTTTCAACTTCTAAAAACAAAGCATGTATAAAGGATTACATCCGGTGTGCCAGATAAAGGAAAACTATGATTGTGTCATAAAAAGGAACACCACATGTTATTATCATCTCTTATATGGCGCCACAATGGTTCAGAAGTGCATTAAGTTAAATGAATCAGAAAACAAATACATACAGTATATTTATCTACAATTAGCAGGTTTTATTCAGCAGATGCCATAATATGATTTCACATCACCTATCCATCCTAACATGGACCTTTGTCAGGATAACAGTGCAGGAGACTTCTTGACAAAGGTCCATGTTAGGTCCAAAAGTCTGGTGAGCGATGTACATATATATATATATATATATATATATATATATATATATATACATATACACACTATATGGACAAAAGTATTTGGCCACACCTGTTAACTATTGCATTGAGGTGTTTCAATCAGACCCGTTGCCACAGGTGTATAAAATTAAGCACCTAGCCATGCAGTCTCCATTTGCAAACGTTTGTGATACAAAATGGGTCATTCTGAAGAGCTCAGTGACTTCAAGTGTGGTACTGTGATAGGATGCCACCTTTACAATAAGACACTTCGTGAAATTTCATCCCTACTGGATTTTCCACGGTCAACTGTAAGTGATAATATTAGAAAGTGGACGTGTTTAGGAACAGCAGAAACTCAGCCTTGAAGCGAAAGACCACGTAAAATCACAGAGTGCATGGTGCGTAAAAGTCGCCAACGCTCTACTGATTCCATAGCTGATGAGTTCCAAACTTACACCGGTATTAATGTGGGCACAAAAACTGTCTGGCGGGAGCTTAATGGAATGGGTTTCCATGGGCAAGCAGCTGCATGCAAGCTTCATATCACCAAGTCCAATGCCAAGCGTCGGATGGAGTAGTGTAGAGCACACCGACACTGGACTGTGGAGCAATGGAAACGTGTTCTGTGGAGTGACGAATCACGCTCTCTGTTTGGCAGTCAGATGGGCGAGTGTGGGTATGCCGCATGCCAGGAGAACGTTACCTGCCTGACTGCATTGTGGAGGGATAATGGTATGGGGCTGTTTTTTAGGGTTTGGGCTAGGCCCCTTATCTCCAGTAAAGGGCAGTTCTAATGCTTCAGTATACCAAGACAATTTGGACAATGCTATGCTTCCAGCTTTGGAGAAGGCCCTTTTCTATTTCAACATGACTGTGCCCCAGTGCACAAAGCAAGGACTGTAAAGACATGGAGCCAAATGTAATAGGGTGAGAGTTTAGCAGTAAAACTCTCACACTAATACTATGATCAAGTTGTATTTACAAAACAGGAAACACCTGGATGAGAGTTTAAATCTTGAGAGATTTTTGAGTCTGAAAAACATGCAAGTTTGCATGTTCTGTGACTTTATTACATTGGCTGAGTTTAAAAATGTGAGAGTTTTCTCTCACATTTTCTAAACTCTCACCCGATTACATTTGGTCCATGGTTTAATGAGTTCGATGTGGAAGAACTTGACAGGCCCGCACAGAGCACTGACCTCAACCCCATCAAGCACCTTTGGGATGAACTCAAGGGCATATCTATAATGGGTGTACGGTGAACACGGGCCCCTGGGTCCAGGGGGGCCCCGCACCGCACACCCTGCACTCATAATATTACTTATCTCTCCGGAGTCCCACGTCGGCGCGGGGGCCCGGCGCTGTAAAACGACTGGAAAATGGCCGCGGCGGCCATTTTCCCGGTGACCTGCGCATACATTATAGACTCTGGGCACACTCTAGTGCCCAGAGTCTATAACTCCAGCACTGGCCGCGCACAGCTCAGTGCGCTGCCGTCCGCGGCGCGGAGAGGGCCCGTGTCGGAGACTGCACACGGGTCCCCTCCTCTCTAGAAATGCCCCTGGATGAACTGGAATGGAGATTGCGAGCCAGGCATTCTCGTCCAACATCAGTGCTTGACCTCATACAAGCTCTACAGAATGAATGGGCACAAATTCCCACAGAAACACTCCAAAATCTTGTGGAAAGCCTTCCAAGGAGAGTGGAAGCTGTTATAGCTGCTAAAGGGGGACCGACTCCATATTAAAGTATATGTATTTGAATACAATGTAATTACAGTCCCTGCTGGTGTAATGGTGAGGCGTCCAAATACTTTTGTCCATATCCCTATAGTGTGTGTATGTATTTATATATATAGATATAATTACATATATATATATATATATACACATACACACACATAATTGGGAGATATAACAGGGATAACAGAATCGTTTTAACAACTGAACCATAACAGTAGCCACCTTTTGCATAAATATCGCATAACACGCTCATAGGATTATTTTTGCTATGAAAATCAAATATTGTCTGGGAAGTCTTTCCAACACTGTGGCAGAAGTTCCCACAAATGTGTTACACTTGTACCGACCTAGTCAGCGATGGGACCCGGTGGGGGGCTGGTATCGGCAAGTGAGAACACACTTGCCAATACCGGGAGCGTCACTGGGAACCATGGTGCATTTGGCATCATGGCCCCCGCTAACGATATCTCTCGTCGAACCTGCATGCAAGTCCGACCGACAATGTCGCTGACGATGCTTGGGAGACCGCATAGTCAGCGACATAGCGGGTACACACTAGACGATGTGCCTGATATGTCGCTACGTTCCCCCCAGATCGGATAGCATATCACCTAGTGTGTACCCGGCATTTGTCTGGAGACTGTGCTAGCCATTCCATGTCTTGTACTTTTCATTGAAGATAGTTCTAACATACAGTAATCTGGAGTAATGTTTTGGTTCATCATCTTGCAGTAGGATGTATCCATGACCAACTATGCATAGACCAGAGACTACTGTATGATGTTGCAAAGTCTGTGGCAGCCATTTTGGTTCAGGGTGGCAATCACTGTGCAAGTCGCCAACCAGGAAATCATGCAGAAAATCCCCGATCACCTTGCTTCCTCCACCTCAATGGTTGGTAATTGGTGTCACAGAGGCTTATTTACTAAGCGGCAGCTTTTAAAAACCACTGCTTCCTTGGTGTGTTTCAGCCCACAATTTAAATGGGCAATGCTTTTAATAGCAAAACATGGGTTGTTTTCCTATTAAAAGCATTGCCCTTTTACATTTTGGGCTTAAACACACCAGAAAGCAAAATCAGCTGCTTAGTAAATAAACCCGCACATTAAGGAACCATCATTTCGCCTACTTGACAATGTACGAAAACCCTGTGTGATGAACCAAAGATGAAAATTTTTGGATTCATCGGTCCATAACAATTTCTTCCAGTCTGTGCTTCATGGCCCAGACAAGCCTCTTTTTCATTGCTGCAGAATAGCTGTAAGTTCTTAACCTAATATTTGATACCAGAAAAAGGCCTCTATTTAATTTATTAATGTTTTATTTAAGCACAGTATTTATGTTGCACTATTGGTGTATGCAGTGTTGGGTAACATAGTTTTAACTGAGCACCATGATTTTTTTTTCTTTATCTACTGTATACACAGTATAAAATAAAGTCCTCGGTAGGCGTCTGTCTGTTTGTACGGGCTAATCTGGAGATCCACTGGGTGGATATTGATGCAGTTTTCACTACTCTATAGAGCATTTGTGGAGGAAGATTTAGGTGTATAAAACATTAATGTATGACAAAAGGGGGCTGAGCAGTGATGATTTTAGTAAAACTTTATTTATAAGGCGCCATAAGTTATATGCAGTACCACACACGGTAAATCTAGAAAAACAGTAATACTCTGTTGCATTATGTGTGTATATAATGAATGTACAATGGAGGTTCAATAAATAAGGTACCAAGACATATCATTTCGTTCTCATTTATTCAACTGGTACTTGTACATATAATATATAGTATGGCCTTGTTACAGGTTATTTTACCACATAGTCCTGAAACTTGTCTAAGCATTTGTTCCAACGGTACACCAAGGCATCTACCCTGGCACAAAATAAATTATTGTCAAGCTCCAGATGAAAGGACATGACGGGTAGCTGAATGTCACTGTCAGTTGCGAATCACCTTCCGCCCAGGTGCTTCTTCAATGGTCCAAAGAGCAGGAAATGACTCGATGCCAGGTCAGGGCTTTAGGGAGGATGGTTCAGTACCTCCCATTGGTAGCGCTGTAATAACTCACTTGTACGGTTGGCTGAGTATGGCCTGGCGTTATCATGCAGCAATAAGACTTCTATTCGCAGCTACCCAGGTAGTATTAGACATACCGTCCTCTGCAGCCGGCTCATTGTGTCACTATAGCGGACAGTATTGGGCACAGTGCATGTTTCAATATCATGGATACACGCTTCATCTCTGGTGTCACATGACACACCCACGTTTCATCGACTGTATCAAAACGCTGCAGGAACTGCACTCACTCCTCATGGTACAACGTCAAGTGCACGAGAGCCAATCCCATCCGATTGGTTTTGTGAACGTCTGTGAGTTGCTTCGGTGCCCAGCGTGAGTACTTTTCCTGTACCCTAGTTTCTCATGAACAATGTTGTGCACAGAACCCACTGAGATGTTTAGTTCATCAGCAATATCACTAACTCAAATGCGTCTGTCCTCCCGTATCAGACCTTCAGTGCTGCTCAAATTGTCGTCATCTGTGGGGGGACAGGCATGGCCGGCCGAATCGCTGCTCATCTTGAACATCTGTCCTGCCGTTATTAAAGGCAGTGCACCAATCCCAAACCTCTTTCAGTGACATGACGTTATCACCGTACACTTGGCCAAGTTGACAATGAATTTCAGCTGTTGATGTGCCCTTTAGACGCAGAAATCTGATTACACTACGCACCTCGCTGTTTGCCCATGTTTCCGCCAGCCCCGGCATCTTACAACTGATTGCTGGGACAGTAGGACTGATGTGAGGTGCAGTCTAATGGCCTTGAGGGGAAGCAGTGGCCTACCTGCTCTGGCCTTGCGGAGAATTAGAATGAAAGAAAGAACATCGCACACATGAGTGATACCTTACTTATTGAACCACTCCCCAACAACTATATTTATACACACACAAATGTTGGCACAAAGACGCAAGATGCTTTTAGAATGGAGCATGAGAAGACCAATGTGGCTCAAGCATATACAGCAAATGAAGCCACTAGATTTAAATACAACGCAATCCCTTCTGAAGACCGGTATACAGTGAGCTAGCTCTTACCATTATAACACAGGACACTGCAGGTACACAGCTCAACATCCCAAGTTACCAGGTTCCATTACCAACATGACAAACATATGTACGCTCAATACTTTATATTCGGTTGTGTAAATATTTCATTTATCTTTTAATCCTTGAGAGGTGCTATTGGCCGGGCGCTGAGCGGGGCTTTGTGATGTGCTGGCTAATTAAACAACTAAAGCTGTTTTTCCCTCATTCTGAGCTGCTTTCCTCCCAGCCTGCCCTGGGCATTCAATGACAGCATTATGCAATCTGTTCTGCACTCTGGCTATTCAAGTCCTGCCAGGACTCTGGCTTAGCAAAATGTCTGGGCTAACTAACAACTTGTAAGGGCTTCGATAATGCTTCTATTCCATGATCCGCGCTCCCTTCGGCTTTCTGATGCACTTTTCACCTTTTTCCATCTATTGTGCAGCGTTACCGTCCCGCGCAGCTCTACAAAGCCAGAGAACGCTGGTGCAGCGCACAGCTCTAAGTCATTACAGTAATGCTCTGAGACAAATGAGTGTGCTGTACGGATGATAACAAACACTTCTAACAGCATCAATATTAAGTAGAGCGTTTTTCCCATTTCTTTCCAAATACCAGAAATAATGATTTGTCATATAAAAAAGTGTTACATGCAGATGTGTCTTCCTGCACCTAGTCTCCTCATACGTGAGACGCCTGGCGCGAATGAGATGCAATGAGCAGTGTAGCGACTCTTAGTCACAATCGGATGCAGCAAATCCGCTTCACGAGACTGCACTGGTTAATTTGATATTTGAGTCTGAATCTGTATAGGAAGCAGGGCGGAACTCGGCGTGAAAAAGCTGCGGCTGCTGCATCGCAACACTTCATATACAGGTTCAGACTCAGGGGTCTAGTTACTAAGCAGTGTTAGGAGACAGAGTGAAAAGTGATAAGGTGCCAGCCAATCAGCTCCCAACTGTCATTTTTCTAACACAGCCTGTGACATGGCAGTTGGGAGCTGATTGGCTGGCACCTTATCACAGACTTAGTCACTTTTCACTCTGTCTCCTATCACTGCTTAGTAAATAGACCCCTAAAGCTGGGTCCACACCTATACAATCGAATTGTGGGGCCGTTCTTTCGATATCGAGAGAACGGGCGTTGGATTGTAGAGATGTGTACGCTGTCCTGATGCAGGAGCGTTTATAACGCTCCTGAAACAGCCGGGATCAGGCAGCCGAATCTTACGTGGTGTTTAATATTTATCAGGCTGACCACCCGATCCCATAGAGGTCCGTACACACTCTGCTATGTCTGCACAGTATGTACGCAGCTCACAGGCACCGGGGACTGCACGGCTGATCGGGAGAGGTTTACCCGATCAGCTGCTGATTGTACAGATGTGTGCCCAGCTTAAGTCACACACAGATATAAATGTTGCATATCAATTTATTAGTGTTGTCTTCTTAAGCGGTTTTGACGTATTGCGACTAATACTTGGTATATGCTAGACGATATGTCATCCATTACCGCGGATCAGACTGACATATCGGGCTCATCGTCTAGTGTGTACCCACTATGCGCGCCTCTGCTGCCCGACATTGGAGTTGTTCCGTCGTCCGTCCATGCACGAGTGAGTGAGCGACCCAGCTGCCGTCGTCGGCAAGTTCAATGGTGCCGGTGAGTGACATATCAAGCGGGTGGGCGGTCAGCAGATCGTGCAGTGTGTACCATATGCGCAATATGTCGTACATCGGCACCATCAGCCATCGTTTCGGGTGGGGGGGGGGGCTGTCACCTAACGTGTACCCACCTTAAAACGCACATTCGAGCGGAAAAGACACAAAAAAGATGCTATGCTGAGATGGGATGTTCGGTATGACTACAGCAATAATGTATGAGGATACATCTGCAGAATCACATGTTATGGGGTTGTTGTTTTTTCTTCTTTGTGAATTATAAGTGATTGAACCTGTACTAATATTTTGTTATATGGATATATTGCCAGCTACAGTACGTATAACCATCAGACCCCAGTTGTGTAAAATGAATGACAGTAGTAACGTATCGGAGTAAGTTTTGGCCAGGAGTTATTAGATTTACCCAGATTCCTATTCGGGATTAAGCGTATGAAACTAAAAGTATACAAAAAGGGGAAAAAAAAAAATAACACAACCTCTAAGCACTTAACGCTTGTCATACCTACTGCTGCCCAGTTGTTCAGATTGATCAGTTAACATTCTGCATTCAGTTTAATCAGAAACGCAGTTGCCCAAATCAGAAATATCTGGTCAATAGTCAAGTCCAACAGCTGGGTCTTATGTGGCAATGTCAAAATGGCTGCCTGCGACAGTGCTCGCAGAATTATCACGGCGACCAGACGACTGCAGCTGTAGCCAGTAACTTGTAAGATATTCCTGGCTATCGCCAGAGGTCCTCACAAGCTTGTGAGCTAAGCCGGACAGCAAACTTACCACATTGCAGTTTGTTTTGGAGTAAATAATTAAATGCAGCCAGCTTGCATTTAAATGTATATATTTAAGCTATTATGTGGTGAGGAAGAGTTTTGAGGATCCCCATCTGCCATACTGTATTTAGATTCCCACTAAGAAGTAAGAGGGACACTACACGGCCACAAGCATGTGGAAACCACTTCTAATTAGTGTGTCTGCCAATTTTAGCCACACCCATTGCTATCCGATGCATAAAGGCAAGCCTACATCCACACAAATCTCCATAGCCAAATATTAGCAGTAGAATTGGTCATACTCAGGAGCTCAGTGACCCTGTCATATTATTCTACGTGACTCTAAATAATGAACGATGTATGGGCATGACCTTAACTTCAAACCAGCAGAACAACGGTCTGAATGATCAAACATGTTTGAAAGATCAAACGATCACGATGGTTTTTCGTCCGTTTTCAGCATTGACCGATCAATCATTCATGTACATACGCTGCATTGATAGTCGTTCAGAGCTGTAGTGAATTGGACGGATAGAAACGACGATCGTTCAAGTGTATGGCCGGCTTCAGATTAAAGTGAAGCTTTTTGGGAAGAGATCAGGGAAAGTGTGGAATAATAACAATGGTACTCCTGTGCATGGTGTATATCATTGTATATTCTCATTGCTAGTATTTCAACCTTGGAGAGAGATAAAGGCCCGTATTCAAATGTTTTGCACCCGCGATACTTTTTTGCCTGGTGGACTTTTCGCCTATATCGTGTGTTTTGGGTGCGGAAACTTTTCACGCGCATCCCCGCGATTCCCCGTATTCACTAAGAAAGTATGCGAAAACGGCACCCCGCGATACTTGAACAGACGGAAAGTCCTCTCCAAAATGGGGTACCCCCCAAAAAATGCACTGAAATGGGGGATCACTATGGATGCCCCCAAATTGGCCTGTTGAAGGTATTTGGTGTTTTTAAATGGTCTCAATAGGCGCTGTTTTGCGTATTTGCATAAGTGGTGAAGAATATCATTATGTTTTGTTTTCTGGAGAAATTAACTGGTCCCTGCAAATTTTGGGTATGTGAAAATGGGGTATAGTATATTTTAAAGTTGCTAAAGTAATGTTTAAAAATACGTTAAAAATCCACCTTCCGCAAACACCTGCAATCATAAAAACACCTGGGGAATAATTGGGGACCCCCTGGAGTATATTTCGCTAGTTTTTAACTTTGTCCCCCAACTTTTTTTTTTCGCCTCCAAAATGAAAGTAATTTTTTGGGGTGTTCTTAAGTCTTTTTAAAGAATTTTTTGACGCAGTTTACCTTTGGGGGACTGTCTTAAGGCTACATGGGGGTTCCCGCAATGTTGCACCCCAAAACCCCAATTCTGCACTTTTTTCCGCCTGCTTTTCATAAGCGAAAAACTTTTTCGCCTATTACATTGCATTGACTTGCCGCCTAGGCGGAAAGCCTTTGAAATTGAATACGGCGATACTCTTCCGCCTGGCGAAATGACGTCATTGGCGAAACATTTTCGCCGATCTCTGTTTTTCTCTCCAAATTGAATACGGGCCCAAGAGGAGAAGTCGCCCATAGCAACCAATCAGCTACTCGCTACCATTTTTCTAGTACAGTTTAAAAAATAACAGTTAGGAGCAGATTGTTTGCCACTGGCAATTTATACGAGAGGAGACGTATCAAACTTTGGAGAAAGAGAAAATGAAGAATGAATTAAAGGGTTAGTGTACCTTTAAGTTCTTAACCCCTAACGGTCTCCTTACACTCTCTGAGCTGGATGAAAATTCATTTGGACAGTAGCAAACTCTGGTTCCAGCCCTATCACTAGCTAAACACTTGCAGTTACCCAGCAATCTTGCTCTTGCTTCACAAAAGCAGCTCTTACGGTCTGATGAATAAATGCAACAGTGAGGCAATTGTCTCATTAGATAGATCACCCCCTTCTCAACTGTCATGGCAAGACTAATGACCATTTAAAGCCCAGCTTATCTGCAGTAATTATCAGAATTCACTATTTTCTTGGTATGTAATAAAGCAATGCCTTAACAATAACCTGGGGAACAGAATCACACTGGCTTTTTTCACAGCATTCAAAAGATTCTCTTTTGATAAAGTCTATTATAGCGAAACACTTGTGTTTGATGCCTGAGATTTCTTTCGAATGCCATTATAGTTATACAATGCCATCAATGGGACTGTATTTCCACTAATGTTTAAAGTGCACCCATTTCCTAAACACAGTGGGGGCAGTGATTTGTGAGCGGTTACCCGTATTCATGAGAACACAGCATGCAAGTTCACTGGGAACCAGTGTCATTACCGGGACACTCTGTGAGGGCCCCCGTCACTAGGAACAATGGCTGCCGGCACTGTGACTAGGTCACTTGTTTAACTTCAAAAGTTTTAGCCAATTGCAGAGTGGACGTATAATACCAATATATCTTTGTAACAGATAGGATGCAGTTTATTTTGGGAAAAAATAAAAAAAAATATGCAAGAACAATTAATTTTACACAGAAAACCCAATGGTGTACATATTATGTATCTTAATAACACGAGTGGGATCAGCCACACTGTATGATTAGCTGAGATAAGGCAATGTATTAGTAACGGCCTCTCATGTAATAGTCCCCTTCAGTGACCAGATTACCAAGAACAATCCCAATACCCTGTCCCCGCATTAACAAGCATTAGATTTGGGACAAAGCATCTGTCAAACATGGGAGCATGCTACTTATTCGGAAAGAAAATAGCAAACTGTCCGTAAAAATCATCTTTGAATTTAAGCTACACACAAAACAATAAATCAGCAGCGTCAGACCAAGCATTACACAATATGTCACATCACTGAGGAGCAAGAGAGCCCTCTTGCGCTCTGGTGGACGAATGACCAGCGCCATCTACCAATACCTGTGCTATTGGGCCACAAAATGCTTGTGGCAGATAAGAAGGCAAAGGATGTTGCACAACTGCTCCATGCCATTGGCTCCTATGCCTGCGCCTTGGCAGCCTTGCACATCTATACAGCGTGGGGATGAAGGACACCCACTGGATATGCCATTGTGCCACTAGGTATGGCCAGCCTAACCACAGCTGGTCGTGGATTTTGCCATGGAGGAGATCCGATGGTTCTCAGTCATCGATGGCAGAGATGTGGGAAAAGTTTATTTTTTGTACTTGTGACAGTGCATGGTGCTTAGTGCTGCCTCCTTCGGCCCATGTAAAACAGCCTCCTCTCTAATGGGTCTGCAGCCTCCACAGTGCCTCCCCCACTGACTGCCACCTTCAGAGCACTGCTACCAATCAATGGCTCCAACCATCGATGATCCCATGACAAAGGGGACCTTCAATCAATGTAAAGTACTGATGGAAGCATCAATGGTGAATCCCTATGCCCCACACAAGACTTCTTGGAGAGGCAGAAGTGCTACTTGATGAAAAAAGGCAATAAAATGGGTAGGAAATGTATGATGGCTCTAATGAAGTTATCATGCCCCTGCCAACTTGGGGTTCACTGAGGTGGGTGAGGATGGATGGCGCACTACGTGTCATTGTGACACATTACCTCCACCTTGCAGGCAAGTAAGTACTTTTCTGCGAGAGTTTCCATGTGTCACCAGGATATTGAGGGTAAGCAGTAACAATGCACCAAGCATAACACTATGAGCAATCTACTGCGTTCACACAATGCGACTGCAAGGAGCAGGTTTTTGGGTTTCTTTTGGCAGCAAAACACATTTTAAATCGTTCTAAATGTTAAGTCCGTAAAAAGCACAACTCAGCTAGACATAAGGGGCCTGATTCAGAGCCGTTCGCTATTTGTGGTCGTTCGTTCAAAAACAAGGGGTGGCTATTCAAATGATCCGTTCGCAAATTGCAGTCTGTTCGCACCTATAAGTCTGAACGAGCGTGCAAAACATACGCTCGTTTTTTTGATAAAAACGCCCCCTGGCCGCACGCACCATACGTCATGTCCGCTATTTATTAGATTAATCGAGTACATCGTACAGCGTATGAACTGCTCGCTATTCTTGTGGTTGGTGTTTTCAACCGCTATTTTGCGAGCAGTTCTGAGTTAAAAAAAACCAAGTGACGTGGTCAATGACGCTGCTGTATTAATTATGCTCTCCCTTAAAACGCCCGTTTTGACCTTTAAGCACGCCTGCGTTCGGATCTCCACTCCCCGTTTTCAAGCACCTTCCCCTGTTACCACCCACATACGCCTCATTCTGTCACTCAAAATAGCAGGCCCTCGCTATATTGCGTACCAACGATTTTCGGCCGCACTGACTGGTTCGCGCATACGTACTAAAAACCGTACGCATGCGCAGATGTGCGAACATCGCTCGGAACGAGCGTACTGCCGCTAGCGAGTGGCTCTGAATGAGGGCCAAGGTCACCTAAAATAAGCTGTTAAATGCCGAGTAGGGTTTGTTTTTTTGCCAGGCAGCAAAGAATGCCAACAGAATCCAAACTAAAAGGTGCCTACACACTAGACAACTCACAAAAGACGCAATGTCGTCAACGATTTCCCTTGAACACCCCCGGCAACTCCCCTGCACTCCCAGACAAACGATATCTTGCATAAACTGTCCAATCTGACAAACGATAACGTTAACGAGATTGGCAGATCTTGCCTGCTGTAAGCAAGATCTGAAGATGCGATGTACAACCCGCGGGTACGCGCATCGGCATCGTGAACGTGAGTGGACACTCACAATTTGGACATATTTTACACAATTTTTTGTTTCGATGTGTCGAAATCGGGTGAATCGTGTAAAATATCGTCCAGTGTGTATGCACCTTAAGCTTCCCTGCTTCATACTCAAAGTCCGAGCTAAAACAGTTACCAACATGAACCTCTTAATGTGTGCACACCAGCAGAACAGGCGTTGTGCGCCCTCTAGTGGATTTTTGGTTTTCTGCTGAAAGATGCCAACACTAGTATGTCCTACAGCTGCAAATAGGTTTTTTTACAGTAATCTATATATTTCTACTGGGGGGACAAAAAATACATCATCATGGTGCTGTGACCACTAGATGTGGGGGGTCGTAAGTCTGACAGATGCGAGCAAGCAGTGAACACCTATAGCAACCGGGGGCCAGCGAGGGTACAAAGAACACACAGAAAAGGTGAGCTCGCACACAAATATACAAACGTTTTAATATACACATAGACATACATACATACACACACACACACGAAGCCTCGCACAACTGCTTGTACACCACATTGTCACATTGCTCAGCACAAATTGCATTATATCATACCTGTTTCTGATGTTCCAAAACCAAAATAACTTAGCAGTTTAAGAAGCAATTTTTCCTCGATCTGGATAGTGAATTTCTGAGCTGTGATCAGTAGGTGCTATATAAGTAACAAACAAAAACACAGATCAGATGTTTAGCTACTCAGAATATACAAATCAATGGTGCAACCACCAGCCACAAAGGTCACACTGACAAACTAAACCTAAGATGTATAATGATTGATGAGACATTCTAGTTCTCGTTAGCAGGAACAGTACAGTGTTCATGTACATTAGATTGGGGGATCCTGTGACAGCGCCCAGAGATCCCCTCAGTGACAGGTAGCAGAAACCTAAACCCTGCGAAGTTCTGCCAACGTATAGCCACACTGAGGGGTCTATTTACTAAGCAGTGTTAGGACACAGAGTGAAAAGTGATAAGGTGCCAGCCAATCAGCTCCCAACTGTCATCTCACAGGCTGTGCTTGAAAAATGACAGTTGGGAGCTGATTGGCTGGCACCTTATCACTTTTCACTCTGTGTCCTAACACTGCTTAGTAAATAGATCCCTAAATCTTATACTGTAGCTGCTGGCAAAAAAAAAAAAAGTAACTAAAACAAAAATAAATAATAATAAGCAAAGATACAAATAAATAAAGAAATCCTATACTGTATCTTCCCTATGCAGCTATAGCATATTTTCTTTAATGCAAAGTATACATTTACTTGTGAAAACAAGCTAATTAACGAAAGGGGTGAATGAATGGGATTGGAGGATTTTCATGAATGCAACCTTTGTTAGATCCTGTAATAGCTGCATTTATTTCCCCACAGCCAGCAGCTCATATTTTCCATGTAAACACAAAACTAACTTCATTACAGAATTTTATCTACCAGAGGAGAACCAATGTTACACAGAGGACATTAACAACCTGCGTCTCTCCAGCTGTTTTATAGCATGTCTCACCTAGGTATGATTTGTTATTTTCTTCAGAGACATTCAGCTCTAAGCAACACTGTAGGGTATTATCCTATCCTATCAAGAGTATTAGAACTCCAGATCGGAGTATCAGCAGACAGAAAATCAGAGCATTAGAACATAGGGGTGAAGTAACCGTAGACAATCATTGTATAAGACCATGTGGGTAAAATGACAGTAGTCAGACAATCAGAGCATTAGAACATGGGGCTGGAATAACGGTAGACAGACAATCAGAGCATTAGAACATGGGGCTGGAGTAACGTTAGACAGACAATCAGAGCATTAGAACATGGGGCTGGAATAACGGTAGACAGACAATCAGAGCATTAGAACATGGGGCTGGAGTAACGTTAGACAGACAATCAGAGCATTAGAACATGGGAATGGAATAACGGTAGACAGACAATCAGAGCATTAGAACATGGGGCTGGAGTAACGGTAGACAGACAATCAGAGCATTAGAACATGGGGCTGGAGTAACGGTAGACAGACAATCAGAGCATTAGAATATGGGGCTGGAGTAACGGTAGACAGACAATCAGAGCATTAGAACATGGAGCTGGAGTAACGGTAGACAGACAATCAGAGCATTAGAATATGGGGCTGGAGTAACGGTAGACAGACAATCAGAGCATTAGAACATGGGACTGGAGTAACGTTAGACAGACAATTACAGGTGTGTCCACATACATCTATCCTCCATGCGCTACATATAACGCGGGAGTTCCGTGTGCTTTGCTAGCGCCAACCAACTTTCAAAACACATTTTTTCCTTCAAATGAGCCTTATTCACACATTGGTGCAAATAGCTTCTGTTGAATAAAATGATATTCGGCATGCCTATATTCTGTTTGCATCTGTGGGTGTATCCGCATGCGTAATGCTACGTTACAGTGTTAGTGACTGTAACACTGTAACGTAGTCTTTCGTATGCACAGAACATATGCATACTGAATATCATTTTAATCAACAGAAGCTGCTTGTGCTACCTAGACACATCACTGTGTGAATAAGACGCATTTGAATGTAAAAAGTTGCACGAGAGACACTCAGCGCTACTGAATTACGACACAGCATGGCGCGATTAGAAGGGCTATTTATTGCACAAGGAGGCGAGATGTATAAGGACACATCTGTAGTATACAAGGTTGGAGTAGCGGTAGACAAACAATCAGAGCATTAGAACACGGGGCTGGAGTAACAGTAGACAGACAATCAGACCATTAACACATGGGGCTAGAGCAGGGGTGGAGAACCTTTTTTCTGCTGAGGGCCGCTTTGATATATACAAAAGTATTCGCGGGCCAGGTGCAGGCCACGCCCCCTCAGAGTGACGTCATACAGGGGTGGGGGTCACAATTGCCGGTGATTACAGCAATGCCCGGAGCATCCTGAGGATGCTCTGGGAGCTGTAACGGCAGCGGTGTGACCGTCTCAGTGGCAAACGCAGGATTTCTAGAGGGGGGTTTCCAAATGCTCAAGTTTAGAGTGAGTGTGGCCAGTCCACGAAGAGGGCAGAATTACCAGTTATCCAGCTTTAATATGCGTCATACAAAGTGTATTGTGTGTCATAATTCCAGCAGATACAGGACCAGCGATCACAGTAAGCCATTAGGTGCAGAAGTAGTTCCATCCTGACTGAGCTGAATGTTTTTATTTTAGATGTGTGCACCATTCCAAGAACATGCAGCACTAGTAAAATTCTATTATATTACTATTTCTATTGTGGTAATGGTGTGGACTGGGGAGGGGGGTTTCCAGGCAGACGGAAACCCCCTCTGCGTTTGCCTATGGTCTGAAGCATCCTAAGGACGCTCCAGGCGGCACTGCTGCATAGATTATGGCTGCGGGATGGCATTCTAGGCACCCTGCTAGCCAGATGAAGCAAGCAGAAAAAAGCTCCAAGGGCCAGACCAAATGATTATGTGGGCCTTATATGGCCCCTGGTCCTGAGGTTCCCCATCCCTGGGCTACAGATACAAAGAACATTAGAACATGGGACTAGAGTAACGATAGACACTCAGAGCATTAGAACACGGGGCTGGAGTAACTGTAGACAGACCATAAAACATTAGAAGACGGGACTGGAGTAACGATATAAAATCGGAGCATTAGAACACGGGATTGGAGTAACGGTAGACAATGGGCCTGATTCAGAGGTGGACACTATGTCAATGTTGGACACAAGCTGCCAATGTTTTCAGTCTGCGCATGTGTCCGGGTCGCACTGCACATGTGCCCCGATGGTTACTGCTATGAGATGTAGAACGAATTTGAAAGAGAGTGATTTTCAGTGGGTGTTTCTGGGTGGTTCCTGGGTGGTGGCTAGTCAGACGCAGCTATGTAGCGGTCAGCGACTGCATCTAAAGACTGACACATACAAATGGAGATTCTGTGCTGCAAAAACAAGAGATATGGTAAGAACTTACCTTTGTTATCTCTGTTTCTACGAAGTCCATAGGGTCCACAGGGTTGACCTTGGGGGTATAGGTTGGGAACCAAATCCGGGCACCACGCAGTTAAAGCTTTTAGCTCCCAGGATGCACTTGGGTCCACTCTCCCTATAACCCCACCCCCCAGCCAGAGGCACCTCAGTTTGTAAGTAGCCAAAGGCCGGAGGAGGAGAGAAAAAGAGAGAGAAAACTGGAACACTCTAGAACCATACTCACAGAAAAGGAGACGGGAAACCGGTGACCAGTAACACAGCCCATATGAAGCCAGGTGCGTCAGGGTGGGCGCCCTGTGGACCCTATGGACTTCGTAGAAACAGAGATAACAAAGGTAAGTTCTTACCATATCTCTTGTTTTCTACTTCAGGGTCCATAGGGGGTCCACAGGGTTGACCTTGGGGATGTCCCAAAGCAGTTCAACCAAGGGTGGGGACGCTCCTGTGCTGAGAGGAGAATCCATTGCCAAAAAGGAAGCATCCTGAGAGGCAAAGGAAACCAATGCCTAGAACCTTAAAAAGGTATGGACAGAAGACCACGTGAACACCTAGTAAGGCAAAACAGCCGAGGCGCCACAACGAGCCGCCCACGAGGGTTACATGGCCCGAGAAAAAACAAGCCTCAACGACAGAAATGCCTACCCATGGGTAGGCCCCTGAGGAAGACATACGAGGCCATCCAGCCAACATTTCATTATAGGCCGGCCATCGTTTCCTGTGAAAACCAGAAACCGCAGACCACCAATAAGGAGTCCGATTACCATAAGGAACTTGAACGGATCATATAAAGCCAAAGAGGCCGGACCACAGTCAATGAGGCCACACCAGCCGAGAAGACTGGGGACTGAATGGCCGTACCATAAGTTCCAGAATAATATGGAACCTAAAAACCACTCTAAGAAGAAATACAGGGCGAGAGCAACTCACACCCTGACATGATGCCCTCCAGAAGAGGGAGCCACATGAGAACGCTCCCAATTCAGACACTCTCCTGGTTGATTTAAACACCCTGAGAGAGAGAGAGCTTAAACAATAGACCATGTAATGGCTATCACAACCAGCGGTTCCATTGACTGTCCCCGGAGGGAACAAAGAACCACTACTAACTCCCCAGGAGTCCCTAGGGAGGACAAGTGGAGGCATAATCCAGAAAACACTCCAAAGGATGAACTGGATACCAGAGCGGAGCAATTCCATATCTTAACCATACCGACAGTGTAGAGATCCGCACTGTCAGGAAGGCCAGGCCAAGGGTGAAACCCAAGCCAGCCGGAAGGAATGCCAGAATATCTGAAAATCCTGGACACCGGAGGATCGTATCGACAGGTACGATACCATAAGAATTATGTATGCCACAGTCCGTGGCAGATCCCAGCAAAGTCTGGCCTATCTGCTCTAAACATCTCAATGAAGACAGAGCCAGGGAAGCCCTAGGACCACAGTAGGGGCGCAGTCAAAGACAAACGATCCAGGTCCAGGGAACAACAAGGACCCTGAGACAACAGGTCCAGATAGTGAAGCAGTAGGAACGGAGTATCGATGAGGAGACTCCGAAAATCTTCGTACCAGTGATGTCTGGGACGAACTGGAGCCCCCAGAAGGAAAGCCCCTCCGTCTCGAATTAAACTTCCGAAGACCTCGAGGAAGAAGGGAGACCGGAGGACACAGGTACACAAAGTGGAAGGACCACTTCACTGACAAAGAGTCACTGAAGGTAGCTTCAGTACTCCTGGAGCTGGACTGTAACACCGGTAATGTGTGATCAAGTCAGAAGGCCATGAGGATCAATCCCCTCAGGGAGGCCCCCTCTGCTCACCAGGAGTTGAAACCTCTCTTGGAGAAGAGACTAGTCCCCGGGATGCACGTCGCGACGGCTGAGGAAGCCCGCTTCCCAATGGAGAGCTCCGGGAATAAACACTGCAGAGTTGGCCAGGAGAAGACCCTTGGACTATGTCAGAATGGATGACATACCTGACATTGCCACCCAACTACCAGTGTTGCCTAGATGGAAGTCACTGTTGTGACACTGTCGGACTGAACCTATTCAGGTTTACCGTGACATATGGGTTAGGTCAGAGTGAAGGTCCAAGACAGCCTAAAGTATCAACAAGTTAAGTGGCAGGGCAGAAACGACAGACGTCCAACTGCCCCGAAACGAATGCGGACCAGACACTGTCTGTAGCAAAGAACACCCTGGACGAGATGGCCATAGCCACCCGGACAGAGACCAACTCGCCTCCGGAGAAAGTATCATCGTTCGAACAGCGATCCGATGGGAAAAACTCGATCCATCTGGAGGGGAGTCAATTATGGCAAGGCCTGGAATGGAACTGAGCACATTCCACCCTACCAAAAGGTAGACACTCTGGTAGACCGCGCATCACAAAGAGTAATGACATATGTCGAATGCGTAGATATCCGCACACTCCAAGTTGAAGAGTGGAGATCTTGTCTTACGCCAGAAAAATTCTCAGAGTCTGAGAATCCAGCAGTGCTCCCAGATGAAGAAAACCCTGTGAGGGATGTAGGGAGGACTTTTTCTCCGTTGACTAATTATCTGTGCCAAGAAAAAGCCACGGTTATCCTGACCTGGCGGTAAAGTACATTGGTGATCCTGCTAAAAGCAGGAGACCGTCCAGAGAAAGGAGCATTCGGATACCCTGAACAGGTGAACTGTCAGAAAATCCATAAGGCTGGTAAACCCCGGTGGAGTTGAGGACAGTCCCAAAAGGCAGAGCCCGAAACTCACAAGTGTTGCTGTGGCACAGCAAACCTGAACCCATGCTGATGAGAGGGCTCTGTACGTACCCGTAGGTACGTATCCTGAATACTCAGATATACCCTAAAATCCCCAGGTTCCAAACGTCGGATGATGGAGCATGGACGATTCCACCTGAGTCCAGGCACCGTTGGAATCTGATTCAGGGATTTGAGACAGAGTATAGGCAAATGAGGACCAGTCGGTCACCGCCCCAGAAAGAAAGTAGAACAACCAGTCCCTCACTGAGATAGTGAGGTTGGCCGAAATAGCTCTGCTTACCACAAAGACTGTATAGCTTTCTGGGATTGTAAGGCCCTGATCAGGTCTGAAGAGGGGCCCGTGTAACAATGCCTGTGAGGAGGCCGCCTGAGCAATGAGAGGCCGTTGAGAATCAGTACCTCACTCTGGAAATTCCCCAGATGTAGACCTGTCCCGTCAGGCTGAGGGTATATTCTCAGGTGTAGAAACAGGGTCGTCCGGAAGTCCAGGACTGCTCGGTACTGGATATGGTGGCCCCCATGGAGGCCGACAGCCTAGGAAAAAACAGGCCTTTAGGCTGACCCTGAGGACAAAAAGACTTAACAGAGTTAGTCCGAATGTAGTGGGAGTATCTAAAGACGGTATCTCCCCATTAGTGATACTGCCAATGATGCAACGATCTTGTCAGGACCAAACAAGATCTTCCCCATGGAAGGAGTGTGCACCTCTGCTTTCCCATAACGCAGCCATAGGGTACTGCGGCGGATACAGACGCCGCCGAAACCCTGAAAGTTAGAAGACCGGCATCCCATGAGGTAATCCCACATATGACCACTGCATATTTTATGTGAGCGGCAAAAGATATTTGAACCTCAGACGTGTTGGAGGGGAAAAACATCACAAAAGCATCACCATGCGATGGCCATGGTAGGACGGGCAACAGGCCCTGAAAACGAGTACATTGATTTCAGGCAAAGTTACCACCTACGGATCCGTAAAATCCGTCCAGGCCGGGATGGGAGGCGTATTAATGCCTGTAACCCGATGATTAACATACAAATCCATCCCAGAAGGGGATTTCCATTACTTGTGAGGACCCTCAGGGAATGGGAAACAGGAGGCCTTTGTGACTCCTCGTATCTGGCGACAGCCAGACTCCCGCTATGAGATCCACCCGCTGGGCAGAAAACGGGAGATGTATGATACAGGTGCAGGATCGACATTCTCTATATCCAGAATGAACCTGGCTACCAGCCCCAAAGCAGGGATAATAATACTTGAAATCGGCTCCCCCCATGTGAGAGGGAAAGAGCCGAATATACAATCCAGTTCACGGCAGAGCCACTGGTCAGTAACCACAGGGCGTATATCACGCCAATTAGTATTTCGTATAAAACGACATCCACCAGGGTGGCCGTTGTGGTAATCCCTGCAAGGGGAATGACAGACCGATGTGGTATCGGAGGTAATTCATGTACTGTGAAAAACCCCGGCGGGGAGCGACAGTCTGCTGCACAGGGGTAAATTGCAAGAAATTGCGAGATACCCCGAGTTCAAAAGGGCAGTATGGTGAAGTAACTCCAAGCGAGTGACGACAATGGGGCCTGCCCGGCGATCCTCAAAGGAGAGGATCCTGAGAAATAAACCGCCCTTTAAGGGGGTCGTGCAAGGGGCCCTGCACCAGATGGTGCCGCATACATAAACCTTTCTGAGTTAAAATCCTCCGCACTAATTCCTGCAGGCTATGACTTGCAGGATAGCAATAATGGGTGCAGTATCGTGTGCAATCTCCTGGTCAGATATATCTGACTATCTTGACGGAAATATTAAGCAGCGCCATACCGGTCCTGACTGACGCTAAGATTAGCTGCAGGGACCCATTATCAGCGTATGCAACTCACAGTTCCATCTAAAATATGGCAACGTGCAGCACGCAACAGTATGTGACAAACCTCACAGATATTAACAAATATATGTGAGGTCTCAGAACCACCCCAGGTACACCTGTATTAGGGCAGATAAAGAAAAGGGATAGATATACACTGACAGGTGAGAGAAAAAGCAGACAGTCAGCACTAGCATAAGTCACATACAATGCAGAAAAATATATATACATACATTTGCATGACATATAATATACTGCACAATGTCGCTACATTCAACTGCCCAGATTCAGTGTCTGGGAAGGCTATAGCGCTGTGTACACTCACCCAAAATGGCCAGGTACGCAGGGGGACTGGGCTCACTGACATCCTAAGAGTTCTGCAGCACCACAGAGAGAAAATGGCCACTGGAGACCTCAGAAGAAGCGTGGCCCGCGGAGGAAGCAGCTCAGCGACGCCAGACTGTATTATTGAAGGCGCGCTGAGCTGAGGGGAGGAGCCGCTAGACAGGGAAGGCTTCCTCCCCTGGCTAGCAATTAACCCCCCGGGATGCCGGCTCCCGCTATAATCCCTGGTGGGCTGTGGACACGCGGGGTATGCCTCCATGGAGGGGGAGCCCGCTACCACCGCTAGCGCCTCCGGTCTGTCCCCAGAGACCGGAGGCATAAGGCTGCATATATTCACACGTGGATCACCGCAAGCGGTGACCACGCGACTTACCTGTCCCCGTCGATCCGGCAGCAGCCCAGGGATTCCTCCAGAGCCCGGCTAGTACAGACTCTGGGGTCCCGCTGCGATCCCCAGATCTGTACTGGCGTCGCAGCGCCGGCGGGGTGTAGGAGCGGCAGCTCAGACGTCCATTGGACAGTCTGATGCTGCCGCTCTGAAGAGTAGTAAAAAATAATAAAATAAAACTCTTTTAAGCTTAGGGGCTGCTAAGCAGCCCCCCTGCAGTAACGGTGACCCAACTCCGGCCGGGCACCAACTTAAACTGAGGTGCCTCTGGCTGGGGGGTGGGGTTATAGGGAGAGTGGACCCAAGTGCATCCTGGGAGCTAAAAGCTTTAACTGCGTGGTGCCCGGATTTGGTTCCCAACCTATACCCCCAAGGTCAACCCTGTGGACCCCCTATGGACCCTGAAGTAGAAAGGGCTGGTGCAATCTTCGCTGGTCTGATCAATGGTGCGACTGATGGTTGTCTTAACACGCACAGCGCCGGACGATGGGTGTCTCAGTAAGATGACCATCGGCCGCGGCATTAGCATAGAGTCGCAGCAGCAACTGCATCTACCTCTGAGTCAGGCCCAATGAGAGCAATAGAACATGGAGGCTAAAGTAATGTTAGACAATCAGGGCATTGGAACATTGGGAGAAACGGCGTAACCATAGACCATTAGAACATGGGGCCAGAGTAACTGTAGACTATTAGAGCATTAGAACATGGGTAACTGTAGACTATTAGAGCATTAGAATATGGGGACAGAGTAACTGTAGACCATGAGAGCATTAGAACATGGGGCCAGAGTAACTGTAGACTATTAGAGCATTAGAACATGGGGCCAGAGTAACTGTACACTATTGGAGCATTAGAACATGGGGCCAGAGTAACTGTAGACTATTAGAGCATTAGAACATGGGTAACTGTAGACTATTAGAGCATTAGAATATGGGGACAGAGTAACTGTAGACCATGAGAGCATTAGAACATGGGGCCAGAGTAACTGTACACTACTGGAGCATTAGAACATGGGTCCAGAGTAATTGCAGACTATTAGAGCATTAGAACATGGGGCCAGAGTAATTGTAGACTATTAGAGCAATAGACCATGGGGCCAGAGTAACTGTAGACTATTAGAGCATTAGAACATGGTACCAGAGTAACTGTAGACTATTAGAGCATTAGAACATGGGGACAGAGCAACTGTAGACTATTAGAGCATTAGAACATGGGGCCAGAGTAATTGCAGACTATTAGAGCATTAGAACATGGGGCCAGAGTAACTGTAGACTATTAGAGCATGGGGCCTGAGTAACTGTACACTATTAGAGCATTAGAACATGGGGCCAGAGTAACTGTAGACCATGAGAGCATTAGAACACAGACAATCAGAGCACTGGAACATTGAGATAACTGGAGTAACTGTAGACATGAGACCATTAAAACAGTCATAGAGCAAAAGTAATAACAATTACAGCACTAGAGTAATGGTAGACAATTAAAGCATCAGAATATTCGCAAGACATAATTTACAGCCAAGTGCATCATAACAAAATACATTTGTGAAGTGCTCATCTATTATAAATGATGATTCCAGCCAATAGGATGAATGGTGCCCATCTACTATCTGCTGTAACATATTGGGGGGACATTCCTGAAATATGGTGTATGGGAGAATATGCTGTAACACACAGCAGCCAATCAGATGTTTACATTAAAATCAGTTTGATATATGGGCTATGTTTCATACAGGGGAGCATTTGCCAACCTTCCTGCACTACTTTGACTGGAACCTCCCCAGCTCTCTTATGCTGTTAACATTTAGGGGCTCAGATTGGCTCCAAGTTTCAAGCATGCTCCCAAGTGGATTTGCCATGAAAAACACAATAAGAGCATTTCAATGTTAAAAAAGAAAATAAGCAAAGGATTATACAATTGAACGTAATAAATAGCAATCCTGTGATCATTCATAATATAAGGTAAAATAACGGAGGGGTAGATAAAACAGATTGTCCTATGCAGCTGTACCTTGTACAAGTCCGTGAGTGCGTTCTTGCTGGGTACCTTCATTGCATTGACTTGTATAGCAGGTCCAGACTCTAACTCTTCACTTTCAATGCTCTTCGGTGTTACAAAGAGCATAATAGGCTGTGTTGTGCCAATTAACTGGTTATCAACCTAAGGAAAACAAAAGACTTAAATCATCACTATCATCTAAAATAAACACATGGGGCCAAATGCAATAGGGTGAGAGTTTAGACAATGTGAGAGTTTAGCAGTAAATGCTATTCATTACAGGTTGAGTTTCCCATATCCAAATATTCCGAAATACGGAATATTTTTAGCATGACTGAAAAAGTGAAACTTTTGCTTTCTGATGGTTCAGTGTACACAAACTTTGTTTAAAGAACAAAATTATAAAAAATATAGTATAAAAGAACCTTCAGGCTGTGTGTATAAGGTGTAAATGAAACCTAAATTAATTTCATGTATGTACACAAACTTTTTTTGATGCACAAAATTATTACAAATATTGTATAAAATTACCTTCAGGCTGTGTGTTTAAGGTGTATATAATACATAAATGCATCCTGTGTTTAGATTTGGGTCCCTTTCTCAAGGTATCTCATTATGGTATGTAATTATTCCAAAATACGGAATATTCCGATATCCAAAAACAGGATTTTGGTACTTACCGATAAATCCCTTTCTCCGATTCCACAGGGGACACTGGAGTTCAAGACAGTGGGGTATAGACGGTGGTAGAGTAGAGCCTGGCACTTTAAATAATTTAGAAGTGTGACTGGCTCCTCCCCCTCTATGCCCCATCAGCCCCAGTTTAAGAACTGAGCCCGAGAGGAGATGGAGGACAACAGGAAAACGAGGAGAAAGAGAAGACCACAGAACGGAACAATACCGACTGAAGGAGAACAGAGGAAACCACTGCAGGGAACACATGCAGTCACACAACTATATAAAAACCCACAACAGGCAGGTACGCCGCGCCGGGCGGGCGTCCAGTGTCCCCTGTGGAATCGGAGAAAGGGATTTATCGGTAAGTACCAAAATCCTGTTTTCTCCTTCATCCACTAGGGGACACTGGAGTTCAAGACAGTGGGGACGTCCCAAAGCCAACCTCCCGGGTGGGAAGCGCGGAGAACATGCCGACCCTTCGGCCAACCGAACAGGGACCGCATAGAACCGGAGGTTCAACGGAAGGCAAGAGCTGCGAATCAAGTGTCGTGAGCCAGGAGACAACCAGAACTCCGTGCGGAACAGACACAGAATACCACAACGTACAGTAATCGAATGGAATAAGCGGCTAGCGAGAAAACACCCTCAGATGAGAAGCATCAGAACACTGTAAACTCAGCTGAAAACAGACCAAGCCAGACTGTTGGGAGCAGAGAACTCCTACCCGAATCCATAGGAGAAGGGCAGTAACCCGAGAAGAAACCTCGAGGAAACCGTACCAGATTCGGAAGCAGGAAGCTGCCACATTTTGCAGATAGCAGAATACCAGCACTGCTGGACATAACTCATATACATAGAAGTATAACGATACCAATCTACAAAAACAGAGAGTCCACAGACTCCTCACAAAGAGTATAAGGTAAAAGTCAAGGCCGCACAGTCGCCCTGAACCCTTCTGAAAGTCCAACTACTACAAAGTTGTTAACCAGCGGAAGGATGAGACCATACAAATCTCCAACGAGTGGAGATCACCCTGGGCATGAGGCCGAGGCGGCTTCGAGAAGATTGAGATTACAATACCTTTCAGAGGGTCAGACCGCAGTACAACCCATTCTGAGAACAGGAATAAACCAGCAACTGAAACCCTGACGCTAAAGAGAAAACAACGGACAACTTCCAACATGATGGAAGTGCATAGGTAGTAGTAACTGCTGGCCTGAACATAGCATGAAAATAACCGGGAAGATACCAGTCAGGTACCTGTCAGTATGATAAAAATATCAACAGCTACTGAACAGGAAACCCACCAGGCCCCCTGAGTGGAACATAGTGACTGTCACACTTCTATGTAAAGATGTGCAGTAGCCCAGAGATGTGCTTTGGTCCATAACGCCAACAGATTCTAGTAGAATTGGTTCTCAATGTTGTAACTATGCACCCACACTCCAGGAAAATTCTAAAGTGTAGAGCCAACTGATTAAAAGAGCGGATGGCTGCTAGGAGGCGGTAAGGGAGAAGAACTCTATGTATGTCAGTTTACATGAAATAGGAGCCTCTACCGAGGCATTAGTGGGTAAGCTCTCACCTGTGAGCGACCAGAAGCCCTCTGGCCGAAATGTAGAATGTCACTGACCTGTTCTATCGCAAAGCAACCCGCCACATTAGGAATAGAGAGTAGCTTCAGTGGGCTAAGACCAATGCCCTACAGCACGTACTTCAGTCTGGAGATGTGCAGTAGAAAATACTGTGGAAACTAGCAAAATGTTAGTGGAGACAAGAAGGTCGTAAAACAGGACTCTATACCTGAGCCTGTTCCATTAGAGACGTGTATCTGTAGATTATACTTATACCCCAAAAACGGTCTGCTAGTTTAAGTATCCTTACATAAATATTTACAATGTGTATTATGCCCACCAATCTAATATAACCCAGGTCTGTCCCTGCCTAAATCGGTAGGTGGCCCTAGGCCTTCAAGATATGAATTGTACCTAAGGGCCCTTTAGACATTCTATTGAGATATGCGACAATAATATGGAGTACCGGAATCGATACTGAGAAGGGTACCTGTACTTAGACATAGAACTCGTTAGTTATCCCAAGCAAAGAAGGGAGATAGCAGTAGTGATAACCCCAGTAGGGTTAAACAGAAAACAGGTTTTTGTTTCCCAATTATTAGGAAATATACATACAAGGAATGGGCGTTTTACAAGTTTGCTACCAAGTGCATCACTGTAATGATAATAGGTCCCCCGAAACGGGGCTCCATAGATATAGACTAACATGAACCGAGCTATATAAGTATATATCCTTATATACATGTGACATGTCTAGGGTCCATACTAGAAGCAATGCCTTAGGGAATTGTGACTATCACTATGTAAACTGCAGCATATGACTTTAGATTATAGAGCCACCATATAATATGTATGGATATAGCCTACAGCTTCTGGTAATCCCAGGTGGTTTCCCATGCGTGGTATTATAGGTAACCTAATGCTTGTGGAAGTATAGGCCTCCTACACATATACATGTATATACACACAACCCAATCCCCCGGGAGAGATCGTGTTAAACGGAGTTATTGTACCATCTACCGCATCAGGAGTCCAGCCTCCAATCGCAGCCTTCTATCAATATGCTAGGTATCAGACATAAAACTGATAAGAACAGATCCTACCCCTGCTCTTATGGTAAGGATAAGAAGCGATATATACATATGCATACGCATACCTACATACAAATTTAGTAGGTGACGATAATATTGTAAAATTAGAACATGAGCAAAAATTAAAGCCATGGAAGGAACTGAGCCCAAGGACAAAATTCACTCCAGCATGTATATGTTCTACTACAGGGCTAGTATAAAATACAATATACATATTATATATATATATATATATATATACACACACATATACATACCATACACGTGGCTTACCCCCACGCAGGGGGACTGCTCATGTACCGCGTGTGGCCGTCACTCTGCTACTGCGCAGGGGCAGGATATGTTAGCTGCGTGCTGTCCCAGACTGGTTTCGATCCTGGGACCCTTCTGTTACAGGTGTACTCGCCTTAGCAGGTGAGCCATTTTAGCGCCAGATTAACCCATTTTTCGAAGTGGGAATCAAAAAGATTACCTCAGTGCTGTGAGGCAGTAATGCCACGTTACTAACCTCTTCCTGTATGTGCTGCCGAAGGGAACACATGAGATATAAATAGATGCACATATGCATACCTTCTAAGGTAAGCACAGAAAGCTGGTGAAAGGTTTTAAGACCAGCCTATAATGTAGTATATGTGCTGCCACATATATGCATGGGAAGATACTGCCCCTCTTTAAGGCGAGCCCATGTGAGGCATAAGCCTGGTGATGGGACGCCAAAATGTGCTAACCCTGGGTGAAGGGTATGCTATAACCATAAGTTCTGGCAGCAGCACCAGAACAGTAGAGCTAGTACACCTTGAGGCTATGATACTTCACAGGCTGAGATACCAAGCCATTAGATTAAGCTAGGCGCCCTTTGTTATAGAACGAAGGGAATCCTGCCAAGCGGCGCTACATTGGCGGGACTGTCTCGCCAACCCCTCGCTTCTAGTTGTGATGCATCGACTGAACTGGCCTCTTTCAGAACCGCCTAACGTGGTGTTATGGTGCAAAAGGGAATTGGGCTAGTTCCCATACAGCTAGCAACCAGCTATCCACTGTAGCTAGCACTAAACTCCTGTCATACAAGGACAGGGCCTCCCCTACCTTTTGCGCTGAAGCACACCCAGTGTGGTAGACGTAAGAGACCCACGCTAAAGCACTCCCTGCTGCAGGTAGTGCACTGAGCTATCATGCTTGTGTGCAGTAGTAACTACAGTCCTTAAAAGGGAAACAGGGGGCGCTGTTTGTTCATGAATACCGCGCTGTGCGTGTGCAATCTGCTACACTCTAGTCAGCACAGCGCTGCTAGCCTGTCCTGCTGTGACAGGAGTGTGATGGTCATACAGCACTGCATGGGGGAGCCGCATTGTGCTGGTATAACGTAAGGCTATTAGCCCTATGTTATAGCTAACAGGGAAGCCTGCTCAGCCCAGCCAGGAGCTGCGGGACGCGGCATCTCCTCCTGAGATTTAGATGAGGAGCGTTGCTAATTTTTAAGACCAGCCTAAGCAAAGACAGTGCTGTCTGCACCGGGAGAACATACAAACTCCACACAGCAAGAGCCGTGGAGAGATCCGAGCCCTGCGCTGATACTTATTTGTAGCAAGCACTATACTCCTACCTCTACTTTTGTGCTAGCAGCACTCCCAGCGTGGGAGAAGGAGGGAGTCGCGTAGGATACCCACGCTAATTAACCCTGTTGCAGGAGTTAGGAGGCAGCCGCGCTCATTCAGGCGCTGGTCTGCACTGCACTGCATCTTTAACCAGCGGCAGGCAGTGGTACAGATGGCGCGGCTATTATGCATGACGCGCTCTTCCCTAAAATCCCGGCTATCAGTGTGTGTGCGCGCGCGTGCACTGTAAGGCTCGCCTCTGCCCACTTACTAGGAAAAAGTGGGCTGGGCGTAATGTAGGGAAGACAACCTTCCTCCCGGCCCTTCTGAGCGGGGTACGGGAGTCATCAGCAGACACATTTATAAGGCTGGGCCTCTCAATAAGGAAAGCCTCTTTACGCGGGTACTCCTTACCAAGGATCGCGCTGCTTGTCAGCGCTGCACTGCCTCTGTAGAGGGACGCGTCTGGCCTCCTGAAGCCGGCCATTACACCAGATGGCAGGACCTCGCCTGTGCTGCATATTTAGTGAGCAGCGGTGCGGCGTCTGTCATTTGTGTGATCTTACTCACACCTGGCTGCCCCGCTGGTTGGGCTGTTGTGCGCCCGCAATTAGGGCCGCGAAGGGGGCGTGGCTTTGCCCCGAGTGCGGCCGCCATTTTGATAATGGGGGGGCTGCTGCTGCCTGCTCTAGACGCGGCAGGATGCCCTCCCAGGTACCTCTGAGGTCCCTTCACGGGGGGACTAATGCAGAGTATGTCTGCGCAGCAGCACTAAGGGACCGGCAGACCGCGCTGCTCTCAGATGAGGGCTTAGAGCACGAGCCCGACTCCATCCCCTCGTTAATAGGAGGGGGATGGCTAGGAATAAGCCAGAGACCCGGAACGCTGACTGTCGAGTGCAGCGGCAGGTCTAGTCAGCAGCTCCGACACTACCACTTTCACTGGCAGGGGGAAGGAGCCGTGTGTGACAGCCATGCAGTGTGCGCTGTCCCTGAGCCCAGCGTTTTGGCCCACCACTCCAGCTAGTCAGGAGTAGTGGGATATACTTACGGACTGCTGCGGCCGGGTTGCTGGGCTGGGGGGCAAATGAGGAAACCCGGACACGAACCGGTTTCAGTTGTGGCGGGTCCTCATGGAGTTCCGATGACTTAAAAGTTGACTTTAAAGTTCCCCCTCAGGGTCACCGGACACAGACTGCAGTAGCCGTGTGGTGCCCTCCCGGCGGCTCCCACGTAGCAGGCAGACTGCCACAGTAAGCAGCCTGCCTGTCCTCAGTGCTTGTAATAAAAGCTTAAAATATAATTATATGAGAAAGGCTGGAGACAGCCTGATGTGCGACCGGCTCTCTCGGGCACATTCTAAAAACTGGGGCTGATGGGGCATAGAGGGGGAGGAGCCAGTCACACTTCTAAATTATTTAAAGTGCCAGGCTCTACTCTACCACCGTCTATACCCCACTGTCTTGAACTCCAGTGTCCCCTAGTGGATGAAGGAGAAATACACCTGGTCCCAAGCATATTGGATACGGGAGGCTCAACCTGTATTACATTGGTCGAGTTGTATCTTCAAAATGGGAAAACATCTGGGATGAGAGTTTAAATCGTGAGAGTTTTTGGTGTCTGCAGAACATGGGAGTTTGAATGTTCTCGGACTCTATTATATTAACTGAGTTTAAAAAGTGAGAGAGTTACTCACACTTTCTAAACTCTCACCCCATTACATTTGGTCCATGATTTGCATGGTACACTCAAAATTCACCTAAATGTGACACACACAAGTATAAGGAGCATCCTTAACTTACTTTCAGCTTTTAAATAGTCTAAAAAAAAAAAAAAAAGTCTGCTTGTATCAGATAATCAATGTTCATGAATATTCATTTAGCCAGAATGGCTAATTACTGCCTTGTCCCTGGAGATCCGGGTGACTTACCATACAGAAATGGTAAATATTACCATACAGAAAAAGGAAATATTAAAACTAATAAACAGCATTCCAGAAAAGAAACACCACACAACTGGCGCTAAAGCAAGATGGAGAAGGGACACCATCAATTAAAAATCAGAACCACCTGTAATTTCCTAGGTCAAAAATATAGTCCATCTGCAGCCAATGTACCAGCAGACAGTGGCAATGTCAACATTGGTCCTGGGCTGTGGTTAGTTCATGAACTCACTGAAATACTCACAATTCTATTAAATATTCTCTTTAAAAAAAGCTTCTGATACTAATATAATTTTCCCCCAACCCAGGACTCCACAAATGTTCTGTAGGTGTATGGTATTTACCAGGCAATAACTCCTACGGAGGCACCTAGGCGCAGATCCAATTAGCCGTGGACCCGTAGCTATTCAATTACTGCCCAAGGTATCTGCCCCCTAGTTTGAAAGAGGGGACTTCTTTCTTTTAATGAGGGAGCTCCCATCTTCCTAACTGCAATTTAGGGGGGGGATATGGGGTCTAAAGTCCCTCTGCCACCATTTTCAAGCTTCTTCAACAAAACACACAACCGAGTCAACTCATCCTTTTTTTATTTGTACAGACGCTCCCTCAAAGCTAGAGAGTCCCACTCTACATCCGCAGTTTAATGAACATGTGGCTGACGAGTGAGACTCATCATCCACAGCAAAGGAGTTAATTCACTTTATACTGTATGTAAGTGCCCTAAGCCTATAAAGTGTTGGGAGTATTCAGTATTCAAGGAAAGAGGTATGTGCCGTCACAGTCCCTCTGGTGCTATTACAGTGAATTATGTGTCTGGAGGATATTATAGAAAATGAAGTTACAAAGTTACAGTTCAGCAGAAACACAATTCTGGATGTGTGAATGTGATCGTTCTGAACTGGGAGAATGGATCTGTACACATCGGGATCACCCTCAAAGTTGCAGAAAGTGTGGGCCAGGTAGCTAGACATAATGGGGTTGATGCATGGTGCACCCAGAGTTACTCAGGGTTAGACTGCCCTGTGATGAAACCACTAGCAGAAAGAGTCAGAGAAACGAGTCAGTGCACACAGGTGTTTTGTTGAGTTCAGTGAAGAGTTCAGCTATTGAGCTGTTTTACAGGTACGAAGACTTTAATAGAAGAGTAGCCAGTCTGCTTGTGTTGGTCACGACCAAAGTAGAATGTAGACCTGGACTGGGCGCAGGGAAGTCCTTGCGAGCAGTTTCCTGAAATTGGAATGAGGCAGGATGAAGGGGATTCCTATTCATGAATGTCTCTCCCTTAGCAGAAGAAGCGAAGAACGGTGATCCGGATAAAGGAAACGAACAGCTAACCCCTTCAGGGAATGCAATGCAGAGCACCACTTCTGGAGCAGCTGAGGTGCAGGAACCCGGTACCAGTGCTGGCTGAGAATGCTGGTGGAGGAGACTCTAACATAGCACAGGCAGCGTTGTAGGTCACCAGAACTGAGACGGAAGAGACCAACTGGCAGTGACACTTTGAGGTGGTGCAGGAAGCAAAAGAATTCTGCAATAGGGTACTGCAAACTGGAACACTGGAACCAAACGAGACTATGGAGCACAGAGAACTAGCACACAGACTAGCTATGTAAGACATTGCACTGGCAACTCCAGAACTCCCAGAAAGCCCTTAAGTAACCAGTGTTTGGGCTGGATTGGCTGTCAGAGCCCACTGTGAATCATGCAGACTGGATTGGCTCATTCATGTCATGTGATCCAAGATGGCGGCACCCAGCAGCATCAGCACAGACTCCCAGCCACTGCAACTCCGCCATGCCAGAGACCCAGCGCTGCCGCTCAGGAACCTGCCCGCACACCCTGCTAGCAGCCAGCAGCCTGCACCCCCAACAGACGGACCCCGCCAGAGGAACCGGACAGGTAAGTCCCGGACCATCCGCGGTTGTCCAGTGCAGCCCGTAACAGCGTTTCATCATACAGGATTGGATATCCATATATTATTCCTTAAAAGGAGACACCATCAACTGTGTGAGTTTAAGTGTGCATCATTGGCTGTACATTGCAGACGCTAATGTTTAGACTATAACTATAGTTGCATAATTGGAGACATCAGCAGCTGAGAGTGAAAAGTCTGTTTATATTGCAGACTGTTTAGCAGACCGTTTAGCAGACCAATATTCAATACTGCTGAACTACTGTCTAACATCTGATGTGCTGACACCCAGTATCTAAGTAAATAACCACCTGTGCTGCTCTGACAGACTGTTCATTAAACAGCACTTCTGAACAGCACCCATTGCATTGAAGCACTAACGCACGTTTGACTAAGCCACTTTTTGTATACTCTGGGAGCTATAATTCTGTGGCCGCAGTAATTTGTAAAGGACATAATGGGCCAAATGTAATAGGGTGAGAGTTTAGAAAAGTGAGAGTTTCTGAAACTTTTTAAACTTTGCCAATGTAATAGAGTCCAAAAACAAAGTAACAGAGCGAACTTGCATGTTTTTTCAGACTTAAAAAACTCTCAGGATTTAAAATCTCATTCAGATGTTTTCCCATTTTGAAGATAAAGCTCAACCAATGTGAGAGATTACTGCTAAACTCTCACATTTTCTAAACTCTCACCCTATTACATTTGGCCCAATATATTTTTTGGGAGTGTAAATTTGGCTTGTGTTTAAAAATAAAAAAAAAAAAGAGAAAGAAAGAAAAAAGAAATACAGTATATTATTATATTATTTTATGGAACGACAGATGATATAGTTTCACAAGAGATATGTTGTAGTCAGGACAACATATTGATAGAAGTCCATACAGTAAGGGGAGGAAAAGACGATTTCTGGATAAAAGAATTACACTGGAGGATGGAAGGTGGACATTACAGCACGTGGACCAAGACTTTGAGGAGCTATGAAGTGTACTGGTCATATACTCCATTTGGTAGATGTACCAGATTCAGTTAATGACAGCTTGCTTGGCTACATTACGGGGTAGGATGCAACAAATTTTCTAAAGTTTGACATGTTGCCACCGAGGATATGCGACAGATTAATTTTTTCTGATGCTTAGTGACAGAAGGAACATTCAGTGGGAGAATATTGGAGAGAGGCTGACCTCCAAATTCACAAGACGAGACAAAAGATGCTCATATCTAACCAAAAGGATGAGACCTTAGAGCAAAGGGTCCTCTTTTGGGACATCAACATGGCATCTCTCCGGGAAGTAGTCGGTCGGGATGCTGGCGTTCAAAATACCGGCACCGGAATCCCGCCAGCAGCCGGAATCCCGCCACCAGAATCCCTACCTTCGGCATCCCGATGGTAAGTATTAGGTTTAGGGGGAGGGTTAGGCTGTGGGAGGGAGGGTTAGGGTGAGGCCGCGAGAGGGTTAGGGTTAGGCTGCGGGGAGGAAGGGTTAGGGTACTTACCTAGTTGGGTCGGGATTCTGACTGTCGGAATGCCACTGTCGGTATTATGACCGCCGGGATCCCGTAACCAATCCATCTCTCCAGTGTCCCCCATGGCTGAGAGAAAAAACAAGATTTTGGTTCTCACCTAATAAATCTGTTTCTCTGATGCCATAGGGGACACTGGACGCCCTCCCGTTTGCTCCTGGTTTTCCTGGGGTGTGTTCGGTTTTGTGTTATACCAGGTTCCTCACTTTCTAGGGTGAATGTGTTTGTGTGCCTGGTTTCTCCTCATCTCCTTTCTCTCTACCTCTCGGGCTTTGCTAATCGAAAACTGCCTAGCCTATGTAGGCGGCGGAGCCTGGGCTGCCCTAATAAAAGTTATCCCTTTAGTACTCAGCCTCTTCCAGCACTGCTATACCACAAGGTACTTCTCCAGTGTCCCCCCATGGCTGTGAGAGAGAAAAACGGGTTTACATCATGAAACCTAAAAATCTACCGAAAACAATTCCCTGTGGGAGGAGATGAATCATCTTTGGGTATGGATGTGTGCCTTATAGCTAAAGATAAAAGAAAAGTATTACATGAACACTAAACCTATAACAACGGTTGTATTATTCTTGAAACAGAACCCAATGAGAAAGCCACAGATCAGTGACGAAACGCGTTTGTTGCACTTTCTAAGGCCAACAGAAAACTACTGATGCAATTGAATTTATTATTTTTTTAGATTTTCTTTTATTATTCTATATATTTTCTCTTATCTAATTATCTCTTATTTAAGTTACTATACGCGCATTCTTCACTTTTCTGCTTCTTTCTATAAATAGTGAAGTGTAAACGACTGGTTATCATCAAATTCAGGGAGGCTGACTACAGTGTCCTTCAGTGGGATTAGGGACAGGAAATCTGCTATCAGAAAAGAAAAAAACTCCATCCCTGATAAGATCCTAAATCTTTCTTTCATATTGAGCTGTGAATGTTGTTGTTATTTTATAGAAGACAATTTACATGTTTTTTCCTTTAAATTATTAGTAACCATTTCATTAAACACACTACGTTAGTAAAAAATGGGGGACACACAAAAACACATTTAAGATATGGACAAATATGGTTAATATAAAATAGTACCTGAACATTTTGTATATTGAGTTCTAGCACCTGATTGGTTGCTAGATGTGTGTATTGGACATTGATTCCTGTGAAACTTGCAAACACCAGCTCCTCTGGGACTTTATTAATCAGTGAAATTCCGATTCCTTCCTGTAGTTTTATTATAACCTGGAACAAAATAAAAGAAAAACATGGTCACTTCAATTCAATGCAGATAGCCTGGAGTACGATCCTCCATTGTAACCAAATGCATACTTCTAATTCCTGCTCTTGGTCTGGGCTCTTGAATTTTCTCATCTCCAGCTGTGCGAGTTCATCCATTTCATTTGAAAGACGATCACTTCGGCGCTGCCTGAAATCGGTTATCTGTAAGCAGATGAAAGGGCCTGAGGTTTATACCATTTCATGCAGGGGAGATTGTGCGATAGTAACTACACATTGTGAAAATTGCAAACTCTCCCAGTCTTTCCTTACTTTGCTCCTGTAAGAGTATCTCGGAGCCTGAAAGGCCACATACACCTGCCATAACATACCTATGCAATATGGAATGTAGTCCAGAGGTCCCTTATAGGGCGCTTGCATTGGTTTTTGGTGTTCCTATTATTAGACATATAATCTATCAGTAAATACCACTTATTAAGGCCCAGGAAACAAACTCGGGGACTTAGAATACAATTTCTATTGGGGAACAACACTGAAAGCAAATAGTAAATGTAGCACGTAAGTCTAGATTAAGGAAACGTTTGGATGCTATGGAGAAGGCTCCAATGTTTGCCCACCACAATCCTACATATTAGAAAGACAGAAAGAAGAAGGACCTATATTTTCTGAATGGCTTCCTACAACCTTTCCGGCTGTTAGGGACCCCATTGCACTATAGCATGGAAGAGGGAACAAATTTGGAAAGTGCAATTGCGCACACTGACCTGTAAAACTCTGGTGGGCCCATCTGGGATAACTCTGACAGACAGGACACCTGATCCAGGCCTCATCTTCTGGTTTATAAACTGTTGCTCTTTGGGGACAGAACACAGATGTTCTAAGGATGCATCTGGTCCGAGCACCACCTCGGCTCCATCATACAAGCCGGAAACTCCATTTCTTGCCTGAAACCAGCACAGATGGCATCAATATTTACAACCCAACTAGAGAGCAAAACAATAATCCACAAAGTATAAAAACAAATTAAAAAATAAAAATGAACAAAAACAGATAACAGTGCAGAAGGCCCTACGCTCATAAATTACAGCAAAATTGCTGACCCACTTCAGTCTGGCTTCCGTTCCCAGTACTCCACAGAGACAGCACTGACTAAGGTAGTAAATGATATGGTCACTGCCAAGGCTAAAGGCCATTATTCACTACTAATTCTTCTAGATCTCTCTGCTGCTTTTGACACTGTTGACCACTCTCTTCTCGTACAAACATTACAATCCCTAGGTCTTAAGGACACAGCTCTTTCTTGGTTCTCTTCCTACCTATCTGATCGCTCTTTTTCTGTTTGTTTTTCTGATTCTGCCTCCTCTTCGCTACCTCTATCAGTTGGAGTTCCACAAGGCTCTGTCTTAGGTCCTTTGCTATTCTCAATCTATACCACCTCTCTTGGCAAACTAATCCGCTCTTTTGGATTTCAGTACCATCTGTATGCGGATGATACTCAAATCTACCTATCCTCTCCAGATTTATCACCATCTGTATTGGTCCGTGTCACTGAATGTATTTCTGCCATTTCATCTTGGATGTCATCTCGCCACCTGAAACTTAATATTTCTAAAACAGAATTAATTATATTTCCACCGGCCAATAACAGTTACCAATCTGATCTCTTTATCACTGTTGATAACTCAACAATCCACCCCACCCCACAAGCTCGCTGCCTTGGTGTCATCCTTGATTCTGAACTGTCCTTTGTTCCCCACATTCAATCTGTCTCAAAATCATGTTACATACATCTGAAAAACATATCCAAAATTCGACCATATCTCACACAAGACACTGCAAAAAACTCTAATCCATGCACTCATTCTTTCCCGCATTGACTATTGCAATAGTCTCCTTACTAGTCTTCCCAAAAACAGGCTATCGCCATTACAATCCATTATGAATGCAGCTGCAAGGCTTATCTTCCTTGCCAAACGTTCATCGTCTGCTGCTCCGCTCTGTCAGTCCCTCCATTGGTTGCCGGTTTTCTACCGTATTCAATACAAAATACTGTTACTTACACATAAGGCCATTAACCGAATTACACCAACATACATCTCTTCACTCATCTCAAAATATCTCCCAACCCGACCTCTCCGCTCAGCACAAGATCTGCGTCTCTCATCCCCACGTATTACCTGCTCCCATTTACGGTTACAGGACTTTCTTCGGGCTGCACCCACTCTATGGAATGCCTTACCACACACAATAAGACTTACCTCTACTCTTCAATCCTTCAAGCGTTCCCTGAAAACTCACCTCTTCAGACAAGCTTATCAGATTCCAGAACTGACCACATAACCTTCCTAGCTTCCATGTCTTACTACCTCTCACAGTCCACACATAACCTCACATATTGTCTTTCTTTCACATACTCCTGACATTTTGCCGACATTCCTGTGTGACTGGATCATGCAGCCCACCAAGAAACGCTGCATTCTGGCCGTACCAAATTGAAATATATATAGCACCTATCCTTGTGTATCAATGCCTATTTCTCTATAGATTGTAAGCTTGCAAGCAGGGCCCTCTTACCTCTATGTCTGTCTGTTATTACCCTGTTTTGTTCTATCAATGTTTCCAATTGTAAAGCGCAACGGAATATGCTGCGCTATATAAGAAACTGTTAATAAATAAATAAATAAATAATAGGTTAGTAAATCAATATATACAAAATGATTCAATTGTCAGCTGACCTGGACAACCAATCCATGTAGGCTGCAGCTCAGCTTCCCATCCCGAAAATACCAGGTCTGAGTAGTGCTCCGCCTGCGATCTGGCCTCCTCAGCATCAGAGGCTCATACCTGGTAAAGTGATAAGCACATAGCAGAACATTATAAAAGCTGGGTGGCACTGTTATTCTGTATCACTATTATAGGAATCGGTATGATTTACTGCCCGACAAGCAGTGGCTGGCTGGGCCGGGGGGCAGGGTGCCATGTGCCCCCCGGGCCGCTGCATCATGTGGATGGAGTTTGGTCAGCGCTACACAAGTGACAAACACACAGCCACCTGCTCCGGCAGCTGTGTGTTTGTTTTGATCAGCAGCCAATGAGAGTCTGTCAGACTCTCATTAGCTGCTGCTGTGCCCACTGCAGGAGCCGCTCCATCTTCTGGCTCCCGCAGTGGGCAATGGGAGAGGCGTCATGATGTCATGACGTCTCTCCCATAATGCAGAGCGGTCCGACCCTGGAAGGACAGACGGAGGAGCAGATGGCGGCGGCGGGAGCGGGGATTGAGTTAAGTGTTTTTTTATTTTTTACGTGTGTCTACTGGGGGAGGGGCGGGCACTACAAGGGGGAGACCACTACTGGGGGCACTACAAGGGGGGGGGGACTACTACTACTGGGGGCAATACAAGGGGGGGGACTACTACTACTGGGGGCACTACAAGGGGGGGACTACTACTACTAGGGGCACTACAAGGGGAGGGGACAACTACTAGAGGCACTGCATAGGGGGAGGGGACTACTACTAGGGCACTACATAGGGGGGAGGGGACTACCAATGGGGGCACTGCTTCGAAGGACCACTGCTGGGGGCCACTATTTAAGGGGCACTGCATAAGGGTTACCACTATTGGGGGCACTGCATGGGGGGTGGACTGCTACTGGGGGCACAATATTTAAGGGGCACTGCATAGGGGTACCACTACTGGGGGCACTATATAAGGGGCTTACTACTGGGGGCACAAGGGGCACTGCACAGGGGGGACCACTACTGGGGGCACTGTATAAGGGGCACTGCATAGGGGGGATCACTACTGGGGGCACTACTGGAGGCCTGCATAAGGGAGTCCTCTCCTGGGGCACAGGGAGGCACTGCATATGGGCACCACGACAGGGCTGCCCCTAATCTTTATTTTTACTTTACATTAATCTCATATGGACCCGCCTCCTCCCTGGAACACTTGAGGGGGGTGGGGCGCCGTAGCACGCACATTCTTCGGGCACCCTGGCTACACGCTACTCCTCTGCCAGGCGGCAGTCGGGAAGCCGGCTGTCGGGATTAGGTCCGCCGGCTTCCCGACTGCATACCCGATTATAGATTGGTGGATCGTGGAGATGTGCTCGTAGAGGGACAGATCTTATATTACAGACATATATACCTGTAAAATTTGGAGTAGCAAAGGGGGGTGTAAATTTAAAGGGTGACACCCGGTGTGAAACAAACACGGCCAATTTTAAATCACAATTGCAGAAAAACCATTAAATCACCGTACCGGTTATCGGTGACCGCCGCGAGTCCAGCTATATCCAGCACCAAGGAAGACTCAAGAGACCGTACATTGGATGGCTTGTTTGGATTATGGGGAGCCGACGAGCCTTCGTGGCACAGCATACCAGTGCCCGTCATTCGCCAAAGCTGCGACCGCTTGCCCGGTTCCTGCCATTAATAAGATACATAAAACAATCCCATTTGTTGTTTACATTACCTGGAAAATATTTCTATCTTTAGATTTCAGCAACCTATTGCTTTCAACTATAAATGTCTTCTATCCAGCTTCCCATCGCAGTGTGTGCGGCCCCAACACAACTGGATTGCCAAAGAGGGATCTTATCGAAACAGTTAATAACATTATTGTGCATAATGGGAATGCGCTCATAAGAATGACCACAGGTAATCTCATCTTCCAGCCGCACTAACAGGCTGCGCTAAAGTCAGAACTTGTCGTTCTTTGAGCCACAAATTTTGCTCTGATGTAAGTATATTATAGACGGCTAATAACTGCGCCCCAAATGACATTTATTATAACAGAAGCAGAGGCGACAGATCCACAAGTTAAACCACTCTGCAATACTGAAGTACATGACAGAGGACGGGGCTATCGTGGTATGATACAACACATACTCTGTACTTCTCACTTTGCCAGCTCGCACTAATTATCCAGAAGAAATGATTGTCACACGTAATCCATTACTGGGTCAGTGCAACAAAACGTACCTTCTTCTTCAGAACCACTCTATGGGATTTGGGATGGACATCTAGAACCAGTTCTCCATAAATAATATTCTTTGACTGAGTGACAGGTAGAACATTCCCCTCCTGCAGGCTGTAATGAAGTCACAAGGGTATAGTCAGAATCATTATATTATATATATATATATATATATATATATATATATATTTATTTATTAGGGATGTGCAGGCTTGGATAGGTTCGAATTTGCACGCAGAGTTCGGATTTTTCCCTCCAAAAAACGGAACTCAGAAAGAGGCAAAATGTCCTTTTGTCCAGGAATGATGATGTTTGTCCATGCAAGATGACGATTTGCCTCTTTCTGAGTCCCGTTTTTTGGAGGGAAAAATCCGAACTCGGCGCGCAAATTCGAACCTATCCGAGCCTGCACATCCCATATAATATAATATATATAATATAATATATATATATATATATTAGGGATGTGCAGGCTCGGATAGGTTCGAGTTTGCACGTGGAGTTCGGATTTTTCCCTCCAAAAAAACGGAACTCAGAAAGAGGCAAAAACGTCATCTTACAAGGACGAACATCATCATTCCTGGACTTTTGTCCAGGAATGATGATGTTCGTCCATGTAAGATGACATTTTGCCTCTTTCTGAGTTCCGTTTTTTTGGAGGGAAAAATCCGAACTCCACGTGCAAACTCGAACCTATCCGAGCCTGCACATCCCTAATATATATATATATATATAGCACTTTTGTCACTATTGTATACATTATAAATTGAATTAGAGGCAGTCTTATAAATCTCGCACGACACCCACATTTCTGCCTTCTCTATGGGTACAATTCAGCCTAAAGTGCCCCACGTATCAATACAACCTATTGTTTGCTACTGAAAAAGTATTTGCAAAGAGACGTTCTACGTTCAGACTCTCAAGTATACAGTATTAGCAGATAATGTTTTCAGGATCTCTGCCTGTGGAAACAGGTGGGAGTGTAACTCACAAAGCAAAATAGATTAACTAGTCTGCACATGCAGAAAACCTGAAAACATGACCTGTTGGTGGTACTTGAAAAACACCAAAAAAAGATGTGATACATTTTACAGTATATGCTGGTACTATAAAAGCATGGTCTTATTTAAGATGACCATATTTTACATGTGGTTTAACTACAACCTTCTCTCACTCTCAGTGGAGTTTGTATGCTCTCTCCGTCTTAAGAAATACAGATTGTAAGATGCACTGGGACTGGTGTGAATGATTAAACCTGTTGTGTAAATAGTGAACAGTAAGCACTATTATAAAGAACTGTTAATAAATAAACATTTGTAACCTTACCCAGAGAACGTATAGGTGGCAGCAATGTAGATGAAGTTTTCATAGTACAGCTGTTTGCTGTCCTGGAAGTCATTCATGTTGCAGACGATCTCTGAAGAACCTGCTCCTTTGACCGTCAGTGTAATGTAGGACGGCAGAGTGGGCTCATCCCACGCATAATCCAGAGAGGCTGAGGCCGTCACCTCTGTCCGCAGCCGAGGCTCTGCTACTCCGTGCTGCATGAACACAACTGGCACCTTCACAGATAGGAAGATATACTGGTAAATATCACTCTCATTACGTACACTATCGTGGCAAAGATATGACCGGATACACTTCAAACGCCGGGTAAGTATGGGGATGGGGGTGAGACAGAGTGCGGGGGAGGGGAGGATGGAGCGGCAGAGAGGAGGGATGGACAAAGCAGCAGTCAGAGCAGGAGGTGGAGTAGCGGATGGAGGGGTGGGGGGGAGGACGGAGAGGGTGGAGCAGGACAGAGGACGGGGGAAGCAGACTGAGGTGACCCAGGATATGACTAGTCCCTTTAATAGAATGTAAATAATCCTGTATATAACATGTGTGTAAACAGAACTAACAAACCAGCTAGTACATTATTGGGGTATTTACAGTCGTCTTGGGGTTCCGAGGCCTTAATAACAGAGTTATACAGACACTATTATGAGGATACGGAGGGTTAATGCGGTAATGGTTTTGGCTACGCGTGCCAGCTGAAAGTGAGTTTGTGGAGTCCACCTTCTACTCCATGTTTGATCCTGCCATTGGCAATAACAGACAGTCACTCCAGGAAGTGGGAGGAGGTATCTGCAGAGGAAGTATGCTCCAGGCTTCGGGGGGGGTTTTGGTTTTTGATTTTATAGAAGATGAACCCAGACAAGTGCAGGACAGATGGACCAGTAGCTTATTTTCATGTGACTAAAAGACTACGACAGACCAGTAACAACTTTCATTAAGACTTCGGGTGGAATTCCATTGTTTAAAGTGACAGGAATTTGCGGGCCGCTAATCTATGCAATTGTTCCAGATTTTCGTGCTGATCGTGCCCAAAGTGGTCTGGTTTAGCCGCATAAAGCAGCTAAACCCGACCAAAGTGCTGGGCGCGATCGCGAAAAGTGATGTTTGGGCACCCAAACATGTCACTTTTCGCACAATTCAGCTCTCACCCCCCTGGGACTGCGAGCTGAAATGTAGCGCTGTCAGCTGATCGTGCCCGACAGGAGCAAGAATTGAATAGCTCAGTCGGGCGCGATGGGGGCAGGAATCAATTGAATTTCGCCCTTCATGTTCAAGAGCGCAGAGCTTCCGCATCAATACAATGGGAAGGAAATGAAAGAGTTATTATGCCGACTAATATTTGAAAGAAAACTTTTGTATTTTTGATGGAAAAACCCATCTAGCAGCATGTGCCTGAATATGCCCATTAATAAATCTCTCTGTCTCGGCTGGTGAAACAAGAGGCACGCATTCACACATCTCCTAGTGTTCTACACTCGCCTTAGAGAAGTTATCCACTCGAAATGGAGGCGGCAGTTGATCGGTGTCGCTGAATGAGATGCGGTATGTCGCGCCTTGCAACGTGATTTCTACCCTCAAAAAGTAGCATTTCCCAAAAGTATCCCTAAGGGAAAACAGAAAGGTTAGTAGACACGGGGTTCGAATTGATAGCGCCAGGAAGGAGCTCAAACTTCAATTCAGTGTGCTGTTAGGCCAGACTAAAAATGTCTTCATGCACCCCTCCTGACGCGATGCTGTCTTCTGCCCTTAGTGCCGTGGAAACAGCATCGCGCCGGGCAGGTTAGGTGGAGAATGCTGATTTTCGTGACTAAACACCATATTTAGGGTGTGAGAACGTGCATTCTCCAACATAACAGCGTGCTGAATTGAATAGCTCCGGGAGCTCCTTCCCGGCGCTGTTCAATTCACGTTGAATTGAATCGTGCCCATGATTTGAAATAAAAGAACCATTGAAATAATGAACTAATAAGTACTTAAACAACTAAAAATATTATATAAAGTAATTTTCTAGACATGCATTCATACCCTGAAAAGATTTCCAATTACATCACTACATTGTAAAAATATCAGCTGCCAGGAAAACTAATTGCACAAAACTAGAATGTTGTTTCCATAGTAACTCAGCACCTGTGTTTTTTGTTGTCCTTTTTAAGATATACTAAAAACATTCTTAAACATTTGGGGGTACAGCCGCACTGATGGGGGATAAGCGTCACACTTGGGAGGTATGCATAATGGCCAATCATCCATAATTACCAGAAACAGCCCAGGATTTTATATATCTGTCCCTGTAAATATCATTTTTGTTTCCCCTTTGTTTGCCAGGAGAACTCTTAATGGAAAGAAGAGTAAGAGAATTGTGTGTTAAATGGTTTGGACAATAACTGTAAGGCATTGAAGACGCATTTTCCAGTCCGTAAGTTTAAGGCTAGGATTTTGGTGAAGGAATGCATCCTTCGACAGCATATCCAAATCAGAGGGGTAGCCACCACAAAGGTTCCCGAATGGCCAGGTCTTTGTACTAAAAATGGCCAATTATAGAGCTAGAGAGTCACTACTATCCTCTCTCCGGAAGCATAGTGATTAGCAGGACGAGCTATCCAGTGTAAAAGTCCAATATCGCCATCATCACATCAATAAATCATACAGATCGGCACCAGCATCGCATCAATTAGACATGCTTGCAGACCTTGGAGCAAAGACCGTATTGGGGCAACTTATACTGAAGTGCCAAAAGTCATGGGATAGCAGTATGTGTAAAGGTAATGGTATGTGGCGTCACTGTACTGTGACGGCTTGGAGATGCCCAGACCTGCATCATTTGTAATCTTATATCTTGTGAGCCCGTTAGAGCACCTGCTAGGCTGCTCATGGCAAGGCGACATAAATTATCGGAGCTCGAACAAGGCATGATAGTGGGTGAACGACGGATGGACATTCAATTTCCGAAGTTGTACGGACATTCAACATTCCTTGATCTACAGCAGTGGTAGCCAACCCGTTCCTCGAGAGCTACTAACAGTTCACGTTTTCCAGACCATCTAGCTGGTGCACAGGTGTAGTCATTACTAACTGTCACATTTTCAAACATGTGGTACATTCATTCCTAACCCACACATTCTACAGATCCACAGGTGGCCTGGAATATATGAACCGTTGGTAGCTCTTGCAGACCAGGGTTGGGTACCCCTGTTCTACAGTGTCACGTGTGTATCGGGAATACCTCATGGAAGGCATTACCACCCACCCTGAACAAGGCAATGACCCAACCATGGTGGCTTAATGATTGTGATCAGTGACGTTTGGCCAGAATTGTCCGTGGTAACAGACAATCGGAACTGACTCAAATCACCTAGCAGGTAAGTGCAGCTATGGGAGCAGAAGACCCCCCCAGAGTGTCCTTGTTAACACTACAACTGTGGACAAAGGGCCTGATTCAGAGCCGCTCGTAAGCGGCCGCTTGTTCGCTCCGAGCGATGTTTGCCCAACTGCGCATGCGTACGGATCATTATACGCATGCGCGAACCAGTCAGTGCGGTCGAAATTCATGTGCTCGCAAGATAGCGAATGCCTGAAAATTTGAGTGACAGGAGTAGGCGTATGTGGGTGGTAACGGGGGAAGGTGCTTGAAAACGGGGAGTGGAGATCCGAACGCAGGCGTGCTTAAAGGTCAAAACGGGCGTTTTATGGGTGTGCATAATTAATACAGCAGCGTCATTGACCACGTCACTGGGTTATTTTATAGCCAGAACTGCTCGCAAAATTGTGGTAGCAAAAACCAACCCCAAGAATAGCGAGCAGTTCATACCCTGGTCAATGTACTCGATTAATCTAATAAATAGCGGACATGACGTATGATGCGAGCGGCCAGGGGGCATATTTTTTCAAAAAACGACCGCAAGTTTTGTTCGCTCGTTCAGACCTAGAGGCGTGAACAGACCGCAAAGAGCGAATGGCTGATTTGAATAGCCACCCCTATTTTTTGGACGAGCGAGCGCTAATTGCGTCCGGCTCTGAATCAGGCCCAAAGCGCCTAATCTGGGCTCGTGACTAATTGGACCCTGGGGATTGGCAACATGTGGCGTGGTCCAATGAGTGACGGTTCCAGTTGTTTCAGGCTGATGGTAGAGTTTGGGTGTGGCACAGACCCCATGAGGTCATGGACCCCAGTTGTCAACAAGGCAACGTACAGGCTGGTTGTGGTGCCATAATGGTGTGGGGTGTGTTCACGTGGCATGGGTTGGGTCTGCTGGTACGGCTGAACAAGCCAAACACCTGTCGTTTTAGTGTCTGATCTCCTGAGCCGGCCCCCACTACCCAATGTCATGGCAGTGTCCCCCAGCTTGGATGTAAAACTTCCAGTTTGAATGAATCAGAGAAAGTGAAGGATCCTGCAGGTTCTGATGCTGGATCTGCATAGCAGCTGCCACTATATGTGGGAGGGCCAGGTGTGTTCCTGGGTGTCTGGCATGCAGGATGAACAGACCGTCCCCCTGCTCAGCACACACAAGATCCACAGATAGAAAAGCCTGCTCACTGCTTGACAATGGTTGTCTTAGGGCAAGTGACATTGTGAAAATTCCTGGAGATGTAAGGTCAGTCCCATTCATTCTAGTTTCCCCGAACCTAGCTCCCACCTGAGAATAAAAAAAATTCTGTTATAGGTACACGCTCTTGCGGCACCAAACGTAGACTGGCCTGCCTTGGCTGGGGGTGGGGCATAGGGGAGGAGGAGCCTGAGCTGCACATCTCTGAAGAAATTAACTGTTTTGTGCCCAGGCTCCACCTGCTACCCTATACCCCAGCGTAGTCCCTGTGTCCCCTATGGAAGTGTGAAGAAAAAATTAGACACTAAGCCAACTAATTAAGGCAAGCAATACGATGCAGATCTACCATTAGGCCCATGAAGCTTATAACTACATCTCCTCCCACTGCACAGAGTAATGGAGACACAGAGAGGAGGGAGGCCAGCTGTGAAGCCCGGGACACGCTCTCCTCCAAATATGTTCTGCTTCACCCAGGAGAGGAAGTACACAGAGAGCACCCCAAGAAGGAAGTGGACTGTGATGGGAGAGGTCATAGTCCCTTCCATGTTACACTGTATGTCTGTATGACGACAGGAACACAAGCAGTATGATTAAAAAAAAAAAAAAAAAGAATAAAATGAAACAAAAAAGGGGTATATTTACTAAAGTGCGGGTTTATAAAAGTGATGTTTGCTATTAATGTCTAGAAGGTGCTAGATAAATAAGTAGAATTTGATTGGTTGCTATGGGCAACAACTCCAATTCTAAAAACCCGCACTTTAGTAAATATACCCCTAAGGGGCATATTCAATTGTGTGCGAGAATACCAAAAAACCCACACCTGTGAGGTTTTTCCTGCAGGTGCGGGTTTTTACTATTCTATTAGGTGCGTGGTTTTTTAAAAAACACGCACTGGGAGGTTATTTTTCACGCACCTCCTGAGCAAGCATGATTTTTCCTAAAATCGATGATTTAAGGAAAAATCACCGGGACCTGCTCTGACACCCCCGCGGCACCCCCCCCCCCCCCTGAGGACTAATTAAGCAATTGGAAGTATCCAATTAGCTTAATTAGTCATTAATTACTTACCTTCCTAAGCGCTGTCTTCTGCATCTTCTTCTGCATCCAGCGTCAGGAGCCGGCTCTTCTGCAGCAGTATGTCAGTGTGTGTGCTGTATGTAAGTGTGTGTGTGTGTGTGTGTGTGACCCCCGATGCGGTGTGTGTGGCTCCCCCAGAATGGGCACTGGCAGAACTACATCTCCCAGTAGCCCTTGCTCCTCCCATCAGTCCCCGGGACTCCCTGCAGCCCCCTCTCCAGTAAGAAGAGAGAGGGGAAGCCACTTGGAGCCGCGGAGACCCCCTGCCAGGTAGGTGTTTTGTTTTTTTTCCATTTAACGCGGCGCAGGGTTTTCAGAGCTGAAAACCCCACGACCACTATTTTTTTATTTGAATACCGCGGGTAGTGGGAGCATGCATACCCGCGGTATTCCGGAATTGGGCGCGAGGTGTGCGAGGATTTTAACTCGCTAAACCTCGTGCCCAATTGTATATGCCCCTAAGTGCGCAGATAAGAGGGCAAATAAAAAGCTGTATTTATCCTGATGGAAAAGGGCTTAGTAGGAAGGGGAGAATCTAAACTTTTAGGTCTAGATGCTCTGCGTCCTAAAGGTGCGACTTAACCCCTATCAGTAGTGCTACCTAATCCTACATACTAGCTGCTGTGCTGGTTATATCATAGCCCTATCTAGTTGGGGTGGAGAAAGATAATGAAATAATTAATAGTTGAAAACAGGAATTACACCCTATAACTTATCAAAACATTTGCATTTAGTTCCCCATAAGACTTGAGGAATTCATTCTGGTGCCTCAAAACATTGCAAACTAATGTTTGTGATGAAATGTGGACCACCACTACATTAGATATCATAAAATAAGGATAGGCAATGTTTGCAGTTACCTCATGTTAATATGAAAGGAGTTATTTTTATTAACTTCAAAGCCACCAGACCAAATACAGTTGGAAACATCCATTAGTCGCACACAGAGCAATTGGTCATAGTCATTCCTTGGCCAATGAAATACCACACTGGAGCCGGGGAGCGTGGAGATATAACCATCGGGATTGCTGGTTCCCTAAGAAGAACATAGGTCCATCAATCATATTCCAGGTCAACATGATCATCTAATGAACTGTATTTTCTTAAATGCACTTACCTGTCCTCTAGCGAATTCTCTTTGTGCAAATGCAAGTTTGTGAGCTGATTTGTTGATTAATAGGTATCGAGGAGCAAAAGTGACCATGCATGTGTCTATGTACCTCCCTCTGCCTTTTTTGACATCGATACCTAGGAAACAGGTGGTCGTAATGAGGTATAATGTTAACTGGAATAGCACGGAGCATGTAATAATGCAAGAGGAAGGGAGTTAGGGGGAAAAAGGGAAGGAAGTGAGAGGGCAGATGGGAAGGACAGGAAAAGAAAGTATGGGAAAGGAAGAAAAAGAAAGAAAAAGAAAGGAAGAAGGGAAAGGAAGAAAAAGAAAGGAAGGGAAAGGAAGAAAAAGAAAGGAAGGGAAGGGAAGAAGAAGAAAGGAAGGGAAGGGAAGAAGAAGAAAGGAAGGGAAGGGAAGAAGAAGAAAGGAAGGGAAGGGAAGAAGAAGAAGGGAAGGGAAGAAGAAGGAAGGGAAGGGAAGAAGGAAGGAAGGAAGGAAGGAAGGAAGGAAGGAAGGAAGGAAGGAAGGAAGGAAGGAAGGAAGGAAGGAAGGAAGGAAGGAAGGAAGGGAAAGGAAGGCAAAGGAAGGGAAAGGAAAGGAAAGGAAAGAGAAGGGAAGGAAATTAAAGGAAGGAGAAATCAACTAAAGGAAAAGGAAGGAAAAAGTAAGGCAAAAGAAATGTAGAAAATTAATCCGAACAATGCAGATGTAAGATGACTTGAGAGTAAAAAAAGTTTAGAAAGATGAAAAATAAAGATAAATAAATCTGACCAAAGAGATGAAAGAGGTAAACCATTGAGATAAATATATACACACACACACACACATATATATATATATATACACACACAATATATACACACACACACGTATATATACATGTGAGGAATGAAAGTCAATAGAGACTTGGAATGAAGACTGTAAAAAGCTGGCCACACACATAGTGATCTGCACACAATCAGCCGATGTGTACGATTTGTGTACGATTTCCCTTGAAACTCTTCCCTCTGCACACGATCTGCACGCAATTTGGTGTCCAATCTTCGTACGATCTCTCCTGCAATCAGACTTTCATAGTGCATTGTGTCCCAGATTGTCAGATCTGCCCTACTGCACGGCAGATATGAAGATGCCATGTGCGACCAGCGGGGACGCGCATCGCATCGTGAGTGGGGACTCGTGATTTACTCTGGATTTGGCCGTATTTTACACGATCTGTCGTTCCAATGTGTCTGAATCGTCCAGATCGGGTAAAATATCGTTGTGTGTGTGTGGCCAGCTTAAATGTTATTACAGAAGAGGAATGGAGGTGAAGAAAATAATTCAGTGGCAAAATGTGGAGAGAAATGTGAGAAGTAGGTAAGGAAAGGCATATAGAAGGGCAAATCAAGAACTGGGTCTATCCTGATAGAAAAGGGCTAACAGGAAAGGGAGGAACCTGAACTCTAGACCCCCTGTGCCCTATAGATATGAGGCTACCTGACTCAGGTGAGTGAAAGGAGAGCTGGGGTTATAATCTAGACCTATACACTGCAGCTACTGTGCTGGGTAATATCATGGCCGTGTCTAGTTGGGGTGGAGACAAATAATTAAATCATTTCCGTAATAGCTGATCACTGGCAAAAACAAATAACTAACAGTCTCATATATTACAAGATATATCAGACATAGCCCTGCCGAATATCAGTCCTTTAATCTATTACTGTAATTCCCCAACAATACTCCCAATCTCCTTCCTCGGGAGGGTTTAAGTTGAGAATAAGGAAGAGATGTTATTTATTATTTTATTAACAGTTTCTTATATAGCGCAGCATATTCCGTTGCGCTTTACAATTGGAAACATTGATAGAACAAAACAGGGTAATAACAGACAGACATAGAGGTAAGAGGGCCCTGCTTGCAAGCTTACAATCTATAGGCAAGCTTACAATATGTTATGAATACAGAGAGAAGTGGCTGAGATAACATGACTGCTGGGTGTGGGATATGAAGACATAAAGAAAAATAAAATGATGGTGAAAAGAGAACATAAGATGCAGCCGGCATAGAGAGAAGTGACAAACATAGTGCCGGATAGGAAGCCCTCATCTGTGCCTCTTACCTATATTATAGATGAGTCCTGGACGGTTCCCTTGCTGGATTACTTTCAGAGCTCGCACTCCACTGCCTCCGTCTAAGGAAAATGCCTGGCACCAGCCTGGAATGCCGTCTGGGTGAATACCTTTCCCAATTCTCATTGTACAACTGTAGTTTAAGAATAAATGACAGTCTCCTATATTATAAGATACATCATAAGAAAACTCCAGACATATCCATGCCAAATATCAGTCCATCAATCCTAATATCCCAACTACACTCTCCCTCCGCTTCACCAGGATGGCCATCAGATACAGATCAGCAGTTTTAAGCGATGTCTATTGTCCATTCTTAGTTCATTATGGGATGATCAATTTCTAACACTGCTCTAATCACCATCGAGTGACTGAGGTGAAGCTCAGGTGTAACTAGAATGTGGTGTCTATGTAGTGTGATCAGTAATCTATACAACATGGAGACAGGAGAATGCAGACTTGCAGCCAATCAGCTGACTTGAAACCAATGACATCACCGGGAGACACAAGGTGCAAAGACTTAGAAACTTACTCTTGATAAACTTTCAGTTGATGCAAAAAAGACAAAGTGACTGAAATGGCCACTAAATGACGGGTTTCCGTTTTACTGAAGGATTCACTTACAGGGTTGGAAGCTCCTTATCTGCATAACAGAACAGGAGGGGACTGAGACTTCTGGCAAGTTCGTGCTCTTCAAACTGTGCAGCCGCATCTGTTTTTGCGTTGTCCTGACGAAAGATCAATGGTAGACCTGCGAAGGGAATAGCGACTTTAAGTGCCTTATGGTGGTCAATCAACTGAAAATAATTATACACATTCTAAGAAACAAATTATTTAGAATATTTATCTTACTAATTTGTGTGCGTGTGTGTGTGTGTGTTGCTTCCTTCTGGATATTTATGTGGGTGGGGTTTGGGATGAGCGGGATGGGGGCTGTCACTATAAAGCACCAGGCCGTGAATCCTGAGGCAGCCTGTTGCTGAATGGGGCCCTACAACGCAGTGCATTGTGGGAGATCAGGCAGGAAGTGTCTGATCTGATGAGCAATGCTGCAGAACCATCACAACTAAAGGTAAGTAAGGGGGGGGCATGGAGAGGGGCAAAGGGAGAGTTAAAGGCATCAAATGGAGACATGGAGGGGAGCAAATGGGCACATTTTGACACAACTACTTTAAAAAAGGGACTGCTTGGTAATTATTTTGGCCTATGGGGTGCACTGAAAAAATGATGGAGACCCTAAGGGTGCCTCAGACAGTTAGTTTTGGGAACCACAGTTCTAGTCTAGGAGTTCTGCCATTTCATTGCCTGAACAGATAGATGCATTTTTTTTTATTAACAATAGGAACAGTTTGAAGTTTTAATATAACATGCAAACACTTGTTTACTGAACATAAAAGTATAAGGGGTATATTTACTAAAGTGCGGGTTTTTAGAAGTGGAGATGTTGCCCATAGCAACCAATCAGATTCTATCTACAGTATAATCGTCTAGATGGTGCTAGATAAATGAAAATAAGATTCTGATTAGTTGCTATGTGCAACATCTCTACTTTTAAAAACCCACACTTTAGTAAATAGACCCCTAAGAGTGCTGTACGTCAGACCTTACAGATGATGACACGTGAAACAAATATTTTATTGAGCTATTATTGAGCTATAGTGCAATATCAATGTTACCTGAGCTGTAGACAATACTATTAATTAGTGATATACAATAGATACGAAAGGAAGAGAAGCAACAGTAATAAACCTCAACAACTGAACTATAAGCACTGCTACTTTCTGAACTAAATATGCTCCTGTCAGCAATACAATGGTGACGACCATGTCCATTTAAAAACATACAAGCAAATATTCCAAATAAATGCACATGCTAAAGTATACTGATGCTGCAGAACAGTCAGGACAACCAGGACACTTCAGAGCACAGAAGTCAGACGCCTTTATTATTGTTTATGCAGCATCCAGGAAACAGGGGAAACCTGAAATTATTGAGCCCAGTGGCGGATTTATCTAGGGGCTGCAGACTTCCCCCCTGTAAAATCAGTCACTTCAGTGAGCCAGTGCAGTCCGTGACTGCACTGGCTACACTGTGACTGGAGGTGGCTTCCCACTGGAAGCGCTACCTGCCAGTCACACAAAGGACAGGCAGCCCCAGGGAGAAATGTCTCCTCCCCGTGGGACTAATAGTACGGGCTGCGATAAGCAGAGAGCAGCCTCCAGCGGAAGCCGCTGATCTGCCTTTCAGGCAGCCCTACAGCAACCAATGCAGTCTCCAGAAGCCGGTATTATATGCATGCGCCGGTCCCACCACCTGCCAGATTCATTGCGCACGTGTGGGGACCCGGCCGGCCACGGTCAGACTAGCAGCAGCGACAGCCCCCCTCGGGTAAGATGGCAGGAACCGCTGCTGATTGAGATATCCAAGTATATATTTTTGAATGAGGCTCCTTCACTTTTATTTAACTACTGTACATTACACTAAAACAGCCTATATTTCAGAGCATTAGAGAGCAACCGATAGAGAACTTTTTGTTTAGAATCCCCATTACTAACCTGTTTTGTTGATCAGCCAATAGGGGGCAGAAATAAATATTTTCAAAGAACCCTCTGCCCGGCACATGATGCGTATGGTGAGGTTCAGCTGCCTCTTGTTGGCATCATACAGTCGCATCCGCACCATATAGTTCTGAGTTCCGGGTGGGATCAGCAGCTCTTTGCAGTGTTGAAAGTTTTCCAGAGAGATTCCTGTTACAACAGGTGAAGAAAGCATGGAAGACAATGTTGAGGGCTAGAAGCACAATACTACCACACAGAGCTTGGAAATTAGATCGTTACTTCAGATTTAAATATTATCACCCTCATGTCTGTTACATGGCCCTGATCAAGGTCAAATCAGGATGTGGGGGCATATTGTGGCATGGGCACATGTGATTTATTAAGGGTTATGTATGGTAAGCCGTTATGAGTTACATGTTCCAAATTTATAGCTTATGGTCAGTGCTTAAAGTGGTCCTAGAGATGTGGTGGAACTCCCCCCCCTCCCCCCAATGCTTTTTCCACAAAGGGGCGTGGTCTTGAAAGAAAGGGGCTTGGTCAGACAATAGTATTCCCAATTCAAATGATGCCACACAGTAGCACAATCGTATCCACATTACAGTACTGCCCCTGATTCACATTACACCACATAGTAGTGTCCCTTATACATGTTATGACACACAGTAGTGCCCCTTTTAAACAATGCCCACAGCAGTGCCCCTAATACACAATGCCCACAGTAGTAGTGCCCTTTATACACAAAGCCCACAGTAGTAGTGCCCCTAATACACAACGCCCACAGTAGTGCCCCTTATACACAATACCCACAGTAGCAGTGCCCCTTATACACAATGCCCACAGTAGTAGTACCCCTAATACATAATTGCCCACAGCAGTAGTGCCCCTTATACAATGCCCACAGCAGTAGTGCCCCTTATACAATGCCCACTGTAGTGGTGCCTCTTATGCAATGCCTTCAGTAGTGGTGCCCTTATGCGGTGCCCCCATTATGGGTAGTGCCACGCATCGTAGTGTGGCTCAGTAGCACCAAGCATCTTTTCGTGTCAATCTGCACGCGAAATACTACGTTACAGTGTCAGCGGCTGTGACACTGTAATGTAGCATTTCACATGCAGATACACCCGCAGCTGCACACAGAATATAGGCATACCGCATATCATTTTAATCAACAGAAGCCGCTTGTGCCTCCTATTCGCATCACTTTGTAAATAAGACGCATCTGACGATAAAACGTTGCGTGAAAAGATGCTCGTCGCTACTGAGTGGCACTCGTAGCGCACAGAGGTAAGATGTATGTGCACACAGCTGCACATACTAACCTAGAGTATGCTCCTCTATAGGAATATGCTGCCGTAAGAGAACTCACCGAGCTCGAAGTTCTGAGTTGTATCAGCAGTGTGCAGAGCCAGCTCTTTGCCAGACTTCAACGTTCCTTTAAGAAGTGACCCTTTGACATAAAAGTTGAGTTCGCAGGGTAAGAGGTTGCAGATCACCACGGTGGGCAGGAGGAAGATGGTGTGACCCGGCTGTCTGTAGATTTGTTTCGCACTGTCTGAAAAAATATTTGATGGCATGTAATCCGGATAGTTGTCTTTCTTCAGAGCCACACAGAACCTACAATTATAAAGGACAATAGCAATACTGCATCGTTTCACAGATTACCAAAAGACAAACAATACATTCACTACAAAAAGACGTAAGATTTCAATAAGATATAACTATAAGTAAGACATTCAGTTGTGGTTAGCAGAGCTGGATGTATAATAATTAGAATCAGAGACTTACTGAGCACACTCCAATGAAGACTTCTCACCAAGAGCAAGTAATTTTCCTACAGTGAGTCTCAGGAACTAAAACTGAATAGACTGACTGGCTGTCTGACCCGAGACAATGACAATGCCTGTTGTTCAGGTGAAATAGTCAATAAAACTTCACAATTATCAAATCAAATAAAGGATATGGCTTGTTTCACGATTCTGCCTGATTAATACTGTCCTTGTACTAGATTCAGGCTTGATCTATACCCTCTTCCAAATGAAAGGAGAAATAAATGCGTCTTCTGTGCATTGTGCGGACAGCTGCCTTCATAGGGGCACATCTCGCCAGCCTCACCCTAAGCGAGCGCCACGCGGAATAAATGTTACAATGACTATCACACCAAATCTCTGCATAAAGGGAACATTGTATTTCCATGCTCTCACATCTGCGGGGATCAACATAATTCTGGCGAGTTAGCCAACATTTTTAAAGCGGCAGTAATTTAAAAGGCAAAACCATTTTTAGTTTTGTCTTTTAAACGATTGCAGCTTTAAAAATAAAGGCTAACTCGCCGGACTTGCTCCTGTGTCTGCATCTCGCGGGCTATTATAGAGATCATTCTAGCACCCTGCACCTGTCGCAAGCTGGGCAGTTCCTCTTTCCTGCCTCGGGTGTCGCTCTCTGTTCTGGTGCTTCTAGCATGCTGTAGTCTGTATCTTTGTTGCATCAGCTGAGTGTGCTAGAAGCACCAGAGCAGGGAACGACACCCCAGGCAGGAAAGAGAAACTGCACGGGCTGTGACAGGTGCAGGGTGCTAGAATGAACACTATAAAATTACTTTAGGCCCATAGGGTACCAAACACAATAGAAAATAAGCATCAACTTAACTGTGACAGTTTCTTTAACAAACACATAAACAGATTACATTAGTTTAATCCGCACCGCACATACACTTCCGTTCTCATACCTAAGGTTTATACATCATATTGTTCCAAACTTTTGTGAACAGCTTAATTCATAACAGTGTTACTTACATTTTACTTTAAAACAAATACTATAAAACTGCTATTTCTACTGAAAATTAAAAAAATACAATCAACTGGCCTCTGTGACGGCCAGCCATGTTTTCACCATTAACGTATGTATCCCAAAATTCTCCACCTGAAATATCTGCTGTTCTCGGCATCCATGGAGTGACACTCGCGCTTACTGCTGGAAACCTCTCCTGTCTTGGCGACATTAGTCCAGTGAATGGGCGTTTTACAGAAGAACACTCCCATCCCTCTAGGTCGAGCCTGCAGTCTCCAGGATGTGAGGTGCAAAGGAACCGCAAAAGAATCTCCAGGCATCACGGCAGGGAGGATCACCGGCTCTGCCAATATACCAGAACAACTCAGAACACGTACAAATGATGTAAAGCAGTATGGGTATTTTGAACGATGGTAGATAAAGACCATCTTGTTTCCAGTGTGTTATGATAATTACCTCAATCGCTGTGGCAATATAGGCGCAAGGCAGATAAAACCAAACAGCATAAGACAGAACAGGAGGCAGTGAGGAGCCCTCCCCCAATACACCATTATCATACCAGTGCTGGGGCAAGAGACCGCAGTATGACCAGCACATATTATTGCAAGTATGAAATAACATAGAAAATGAGAGATTGGGTCCAAGCACTAATGGAGACTAAAACCAATCAGCCATCTAAAGTCAAAGTAGGGCAAAGACATAGGAAACTTACTGTCCGGGGCTGAAGGGCTGTCCAGGCGAAGCTCCATAGGGATTTCTAGCTTGTTTTTTACGATCAGAGACGAGCGGACAGTTATAACCTTGCGTGCGCTGCCTTCCATAGTTACAGCGAACACTACTCGAACTGGAGGAAGGGCTGAAAACTGCCAACATTGAGATAAAGCGCAGTTATAAATCTAGAATGTCACAGTTTAAGTCACTGACACTTATAATATACCACAGTTATTCAGATTACTGCTATAAACTCACTTAATATTAGCAGCTTCATAGTGGCTTGAAATGTATTGGTGTTATTGGTGATATGGACACTGAGGAGATCAAACCTCTCTCACAGGAGGAAAGATGGTAAAAAGTATTGTGGATCTATCTTAATTGATATAATCTACTGGGTTATAATTCTATTAAGACATCTGGCTCCTTTCATCAAACAGTGACCAGACACACAAGCTGTGTACGCACTACGCGATCCATTGAACGATCTAAAGTTCCGACGCGGATGAGTACGATAGATCGTGCGAATTGCATAGTGTGTACGGACTATCTGCGCGCTCCCAAGGTCGCATGCGATATCGTCCAGTCGGCTGTACTGCACGGCCAAAAGAACGATATCGTATGTGGCGCCGTTGCAGGTAAAGAAGGACGGGATCGTTCCGTCGCTCATTACATCGCTCAAAGTGTACCCACGGTAGGATATGTCGGCCCGTCAGGCCAACATATCATCTGGGAACACTTCGGCGAGTGTGTACCCAGCTTAACTCCACCGACTTCCATCCAGAACAAGTAACATGACACTTTAATTTTACCCACAGTCAGTCCCATGACAAGTACAGAAGGTAAGGGATCCGAACAATGGAAGATTTCTTATCCCACGATAGATAAACTGGAATCCAGTTTATAAATCAGGCCTCCTGTAATCCGTACCGTCTATATATATATATATATCAGGAAATGAGAGGGCATTAGAGCGGGAACTTACATAGACATGAGGATGTATTATGTTAGTTCTACTAATGGGACTTCCAACCTGAAAAATAAAGATCATGTGTTACCTATCGCACGGGCAGCATCATTAGCAATCAGAATTTCTACATTGAAGTAAATACCGTATGATACAGTTTAATGAACAAACAGCTGAACAATCAGGATTTCATTACAAATGTCTGCACACTACAGACAGCATCATTAGACACCGATGGGCACAAGGAACAGGTGCTTACAGAAGATGAAGAGGTGTTCTTGTCGGGAGCCGCATAACGGAAAAATATCCCAACTTTATCCACAGACACCGGACTAATCTGCTCCCAGCCGCTGACGCGCACCTGCAGCTGGTGTATCCGCAGGTCATGAGTATGTCTGCGAAGGCAAGGTGGGACTGTCAGACATGCTAAACACTCTTATGATAGAACATTACAGACTGTGAGACATCAGGTTTTGAATCCTAGAGATAGAGCAAATAAACTGCATAGAGGAAGAACTGACTCTTGAACATGCATATTGGTCATCTTACGAAGTGTAACAAATGGACAGGCAAATGATTACATTGTAAGACCATCAATAACATTGCCGTTTCTACTGCAATTTACATTTTACTTTTTACAACCTGCAGGTGTGAGGGCTGCTTACAAATGTTACACAATGACAAAGAAATTATTCGGAGTGGGTTTGAACCCATTGTAAATATCGGGCAGGCTGTAGTTCTACCACTTGTAACCCACACCGGGATAAATTATTCCAATAGTCACGTGCTGATCTTGCTGTTGTGTATTACAACATGAGTGGAGGAAAGGAGTTAACCCCAGGTTACTTTAAGTTGTACAATCGGCAGATAAGGCCTCCGCCCGTCCTGATCTCATACATTCAAAGGTAAAGTGTGTCACAATATCTTCAAAAAGTAGAGTTATGGTAAAACATACCCTTGTTAACTCTATTTCTTCAAAGTCCATAGGGTCCACAGGGGAAACAATTGGGTGTAGGTTGGACTTGGAGGACCGAACACCAACAGCTAAGCTTTTCAATCTCATACGGGGAGCTACCACAGGGACTGCTAGGTGGTCCGCAAGTTTTGCCAGCACCTGTGAAAAAGTAGCCCAGGCTGGGTTCTGAAGAGAGGACACTGGGACTGATGGGCCCGGGGCAGTATAACCAGATGCACAAAGACCATCCTGAATGAGGTCCTCTGAAGCTAAGCCTGCTGAGCAGGACTTAAAAGACACCAGAGTGGGAGGAGCAGGCTGCTTGTTATTCTTGCATCTGCCAGACATAGCTGCAAGAATAATGTAACACACAATCTGACACAGTGCAGTGAGCAACCCAGATGTATGTGTAATATGGCACAGTGTAGTGAGCAACAGTGATATATAGTATGTGATAGCCCTCACAAATATAGGGAGATGTGAGGTACAATGAACTCCCTATACCTTAGTATGCCAGGGGTATAGTAGAAGAAAGGGAAAGGTAAAAGCTGACAATAATATAACTGAAGTGGGCACTAAAATCAACACAGACCGTAGTGGCTGGTAGGATATAGCGCTGTCTAACCTGGCCCTTGGGAGAGGTATACACGGAGACTGGACCCAGTGTTCCCGGAGACCTGAATGCAGAAAATGGCTGCCGTGAGTCTCAGAGGGGTTGGAGGGTGAGGCAGAAGCAGTTCAGGGAGCAGCAAGACCGAAGTGGATTGGCGCCCTGAGCTGCGGGGAGCGCCCACAGGGAGAGCGCCTTCTCCCCTATGCTGACATTAACCACTGGGTCCCCTGGCTTTAATTGTGCCCTGCGCCAGTGCTTGCAATGCTTTGGTGGTCTAGTGGAGCCCCGGATGAACCAGTGTCCACATCAGCACCTCCAGTCTGTCACCTGAAACCGTAGGCAAGACTGCACATAGATGCGGGGATCCGTCTTGCTTGTCCCATTGAGTCCTGGCTGCAGTCTGGGGTCTGGGGAGCCTTGTTAGCTAGGTCCCCCTCTGAGTCCTGTCGGGAGTACCTAGCTGAGGGCTGGTGTGACGGCGCCGCGGAGGGGTGATGGAGCAGCAGTGCAGACGTCCAAAGAACTGTCTCGCGCTGCTGCTCAATAGTATAATAAATGAAAATAAAAGTAAATAATAAAAATAAGCTTGGGCTGCTTAATAACAGCCCCACTGTTAAATCGGTGATCCAGCTCCTGCCGGACACCAAGGAAACTGAGTTGCCCTCTGTGGGCGGGGTATAGGGGGAAGGACCGGAAAATCCTGGGATTAAAAAGCTTTGCTGTTGGAGGGGCGTGGCCTGGAAGCCGAGGAGGAAAGCTGCATGGAGTCGGGGCTCCGTTACGACTGAGCCTGCTGATCCAGTCCCTCCGGCCGTGCGCGGTGCTTCCTGGCTCTCCTACCGCCACAAGCCATCTCTGCCCCCAAGGCGGGTGTTCCCATTGCCTAGCGGGATCCTGGTTCCCGGACTCGGGCTGCCGGACCTCGCGGCCTACTGCAGACGCGGTGCGTGGTGCTGGATTCCGGCCCTCGCCTCCCGGCTCCTGCATCGCGCCTGGTCCACTGCCAAACCCCGCGACGCTGGCTCACAGACAGTCAGCTGGTGGGTGCGAGCAGCAAGGGGAACACACGGGGACGCCGCTGGACGGGTCCCCGCGACCGCATATCATAATTGCAGAAGGCAGACGCTGGCTCCTTTCAAGGTCCTTTTACAGACGGCGCCATTTTGCAGACACTGCATATACAGGAGACAAGGTACTGTGTGTTACCAGTTAAAGCCCTATACTGGAGAACGTACAGCTGCTTATAAACAGAAGTCTTGCAACTCTATACTTCTTTTGAATCCCCAGCTATAGCTGATGATAAATTTGGCAATATTTATGTACATATCCTTTACTCTGGGGAATAGTTACAGTGCCAGCTTCTACCACCAGATGGTGCTCCAGCCCTATTTTTCAAGTTACTTCACAATTATTTGAAATGTAAAGGATCTCCTGTCTGTGATCACAGCCATTTCTAAGCAACACACTCCTCAGTATTATCATAACCTGGTGAAAATTAAGACCAATCTCTACATGGATAAGTTCATGGCTCCACAGCCCACCCCCAAGGCAAATCGAGCCAGGGGTAGTAGCAAACGTACAGATCAACCTACAGACTCTGTGGAAAACATGCCACATACACATAGTTCCGAACCCGCTACTACCCATAACACAATGGGCCCGGTTCCTGCTCCTCTCTCATATGCAGAGATAGTTAGAGCCATTAAAGAAACAGTGGAACCACTACTGCAAAACCAAGCGGATAAATTCATGGGGGCACTGGCGGATATTAAGACGCAAATGTCCTCTGTCTCACAACAAGTGCGTGAAAATGAAAACAGGATCGGAGTCAACTTTCATGAACTTTCGGAACTAAAACAACAAGTTGCTACCATGTCGACCACTCAACAACAATTACTATCCAAGGTAGACGATCTGGAAAATAGGTCCAGACGCAACAACCTGCGACTTCTGGGTCTTAAGGAAACGATTAAAGGCAACGATCTCACTAAATTTCTTCAAACCGATCTCCCTGAGCTACTCGGCATCTCGGCTGAACTGAATAATTTTGAGATAGAACGAGCACATAGATTAGGTCCTTTTCGCGATTCTAACATCTCACGCCCTAGAGCTGTTATCTTCAAGTGCTTAAATTTTCGTCACAAGGATCTGATATGGTCAACTGCTCGACAGAAGGGCCCTCTTCAGTGGGATGGCCAACGTATCCTCTTGTTCCAGGACTACTCCGCGGAGGTTGCCAGAGCACGCAGAAATATGTCCCCTGTCTGCTCTCAGCTCATCCAATCAGGGACTCGCTTCGCGCTCTTATTCCCAGCTAGACTTCGCATTTTCTCATCTCAAGGCCCTAAAGATTTCACAGAAGTTGCTGACGCCCAGGCTTTCCTTAACGAAGTAAAAGAGTCCTCGGACCCCTCCACGATGGACCATAATGATTGATTACGGGAAGATGTCCCATACCTATTTTGATGCCTTTACCAGGTTTTACCCTTTTCTTCAAAAATATGTTTATAGTCTGATTTAGGATTATAATTACATATATACTTGTGACGTTGCTTTATAGTTATTATTAAGACTATTGTCTTTTTTTTTTTTCCTTTTCAATAGGCTGAGATCAATGACTATAGTTTTGGTTATATGTTTGCATTTGATTCGCAATCTCTGCATATCAGCGTCTTTCTTTATTTTCTTTTTATGTCTATGTCCATTTGTTTATTTGTTTCTTTATACTGTATGAATCACGAAGCTCATGCCCTTCATAGCTTATTTATGACTTATACTAGAGCCGACATTCATATTATTATGAACCTACCTAACACCAACCGGTATTATGGGGAGTATATTAACATTTATACTACACTTTTTTACTATTTGCATTACCTAATTTCCACACCTTGTGATGCATTCCCACCTTAGGTTTTGCACCTGGAATGTCAGGGGGATTCACTCACCAGTGAAAAGAAAGCGCATATTGACATATCTTAATAAGCTTAAATCCGATATCACTTATTTACAGGAGACTCATTTAACTCCCACAGAACACGCCAAGCTAAACACACTGCACCACCAGGTACTGGCGTCATCATCATTTGGTTCTAAGTCACGTGGAGTGGTAATCCTAATACGCAAGGGTATTCAATTCGATATTCACTCCTCTGATGTAGACCAAGAGGGCCGATACATTCTTATGGATGTCACGCTAGACGGCACTAGATATTGTTTGTGTAATGTCTATGGTCCCAATATATATGATAAATCTTTTTTCTTAGGATTGATTAACAAATTATATTCTTTTGCAGATTCTAAGATTATATTAGGGGGTGATTTCAATCTGGTCGCTTCCCCAACCTTAGATAGGAAAACTTTCTCTCATTCCTCCCCCAAACAACCAAAAATAGGTTTAAATTATATAGCCAAAGAATTGAATTTATTAGATGTGTGGAGAATGAGACACCCCACTGATCTGGAATACACGTACTACTCAGCCACTCATAACGCCTTTTCTAGGCTTGATTATTTTTACTTATCTAACTCAATATCCCCAATGATTATCGATACATCGATTGAAACTATAGCTATTTCGGATCATGCGCCGGTGTGGGTGGATGTACAGGGGAAATTCCTTTTGGGTTCATACTCCCAATGGCGATTTCCGGCAAAATTAGCCTCATCCCTTAAATTTAAGTCAATGCTAGAGTCTGCTTGGGCCAATTACGAAATGAACAACCAAATACATAAAGATAACCCAGGTTTATATTGGCAAACTGCTAAGGCGGTGATTAGGGGGGAAATTATCTCCTTTATGACAAAATATAAGGCTGAACAGGACGCCACTTATAGATCTGCACAGACGGCCTTAACATCCGCATTTCAAGCTCTAAGAGCTTCATCCTCACCGGTGACTAGAGCCGCATATGGTGAGTGCAGGTTACACTTTGATCAAATCCTCACTCAAATGGATGATAAATATGTATACTCAGGTAAATTACATTTCTTTCGATACGGCAACAAACCTAGCCGACTCCTATCAAACATGCTGAGAGGTACCAAGCCACATAATAATATTGCAGCTCTCAAAGATGAAAGCTCTGCCATACAATTCAATGGCAAAGATATCGCGAATATCTTTTTCCGTTACTACCAAAACCTCTATTCCCAAGACCCAATAGATATCACTAAAAAGGAGGCTTTTTGGGAATCACACACCCTGCCACAGATTTCATCTGCACAGGCTGATATATTGATTGGCAAAATTACACATGAAGAGGTAGATCAGGCTGTTAAATCTCTCAAGACGTTCAAGGCCCCAGGCCCAGATGGTCTGAGTGGGGAGTTTTTCAAAATATTACGTCCTCAAATCACAGAGACTTTAACTAATGTATTTAACTCCATAATGGATAGTAAAATAATCCCTCACTATTTTAATTCGGCCATTATAAAAGTTCTGCCGAAGTCAGGCAGAGACCCCCTTTTGCCTTCATCATATAGACCCATTTCTCTACTTAACGTAGACTATAAATTATTGACAAAAATTTTAGCAGAGCGGTTGAAGTTGATTCTCCCGTCTATCATACACCCGGACCAAACCGGGTTTATTTGTGGCAGAAATTCTGTCACAAACATTAGGAAAGTCCTTACGGTGCTGCAGTCTCTGCATATGGGCGAGACGGGTGATCCCAGGTTCTTGTTGTCTTTAGACGCAGAAAAAGCGTTTGATCTGGTAACCTGGGATCACCTGTTTGAATCTCTGCGTCGGTTTGGTATGCCCGCCCTTTTTGTTGAGATCATACGATCCTTATATACTTCTCCCCTTACTCAGATTCTCACTAATAGATATTTATCACCTGTATTCTGTACACAGAGAGGGACGAGACAGGGTTGCCCGCTTTCTCCACTTTTGTTTGCAATTGCGCTAGAGCCATTGGCAATAGCAATAAGACAGGAAACGGAGGTAAAGGGTATTACTATCAGAAACCAAACATGTAAATTGTCTTTATTTGCAGACGATATGATGCTTTTTATATCTGATCCCCTACGATCCATCCCTACACTTCTGGGTCTAATTACCACATTTGGATCATTTGCAGGTTATCGCATCAATGTGAGTAAATCTGAGTTGCTCCCTATTGATGCAGCTACTTTTTTAGCTACACATCCCCACATAGCCTCTCTTTTCACAATTGCAACACATAAATTAAAATACTTAGGTATATTTATACCAGCTCAATTATCCTCTCTATATGCTTTTAATTTCTCTCCATTGCTAAATAGATTAAACTCCCAACTCCAGAATTGGAAAGATCTTAAACTCTCTCTACTCGGACGAGTAACTGTAATAAAGAGTGTGGTGTTCCCGAAACTAGCCTATCTTTTACAAACTTTACCCATTACTTTAACAAGAGTGGATGTACTGAAGTTTACGCAGATCTTTTTTAAATTCTTTTGGCAGTACAAGAAACCGAGAATGCCGCGTTCCCGAGCTTACCTATTGAAAAAAAAATGGAGGGCTGAGCATCCCAAGCATCTCTGCATTTGCAAAAGCTGCCATATTCCGATATATAACTGATTGGTTATTACATACCGATCACTATACTAATCCTGACTTGGAGGAAGCATTATTTCACCCATATGCCCCAGCAGCCTTGTTACACACCCCTAAAATACACATTCCTAAGATATTTCGTTCTAATATTTTATTCTGGGACACTTACACTACGTGGTTGAAGGTCCTTTTTCATCCCCGTACATCCCCTTATGGGGTAATCCCTGTTTTCCCCCTTCACTTGACATTCCTCTTTTTAAAATGTGGAATCAAAAGGGAATCATGTCCATCAAAGATGTATTTGATCCGGGTGGCAATTTGCTCTCCTTTGTACAATTACAGGATAAATATGACATCCCTCGTACACAATTTTTTATGTTTCTACAAGTACGTCATTTCATTCAATCCTTAGATAATCCTTTATGGATCTCAATTAACACAGATACAATGGGTCGCATTCTACTCTTATGTCGCTCAACCAAATTCAGAATAGCTCATTTATATAAATACCTGATTGAAATTCCTATACATGCTTGGGCACCAGTTGCGGAAGCTTGGCACACAGAGATACCCGAATTATGTGACTTGGAGCCATTTGTTGCGAATCTGGATTGTGTTTTACCCTGCCTTAAGTCAGCGAGACTTCAAGAAATTCATCTTAGAATTTTAAATCGTACATATATGTCCCCGGCCCAACGGAGACATTTTGTGCCACTGGAGGAGGGAAATTGTGTGAAATGTGACTGCTCTAATGCCTCTCTCTCGCATAACCTCTGGTACTGCAGAAAGATCCATAGATTTTGGAATAAAATTTTGTGTTATCTAAATAATACGATACATCTTAAATTGTCCAAAAATGCGGCAGCTCTTATTTTTGCAGAATTTTCAATATGGGAGTCTGAGTCCTCCTTGGGCCCATGGAAACCTGCTCTGAGAGTCATGGTTACAGTAGCTAAACAACTTATCCTTAATTACTGGATCTCAAAATCAGCACCTACACTAATGGAATGGAAAATTGCGCTGCTGGAGGTTATTTATGCGGAGAGACGTATGGCTATCTTTAACATCGAAAGAGGGGTACGGATTTTTTCCAAAAAATGGGAACCATACATACAATGTTTACCGGTCCAGATTCAGAATAACATATGGAAAGTCTTTGATCACACGGAATGGTTTATGCTAAGAAATATCACTTAAAATGCCCCTATTGGTGCTATTTATATGTAGCTCTCTGTGAATCCCCCCAGACAAGGTATCTCTCACCTTCTGTCAGTGATTCCCCCTCTATTTCTATTTCACCTTTCTTTCTTCTTCTGTTTCTTTTATCATTTTATTCTAACTCTCCCCCCCCTTTTTTCTAATATAATTCTGCATTGATGTAGATTATATTGACGCAATGATTGACTGATATACCGAAGTTGATGTGATAATTGGTTAACTCAAAATTCAATTGCTGCTTACACTGGCTCTATAAGTTGCATAGTTTGAGTGACATTGATTGTATATTTACTTGCATTTCTATACGGTGTACTATATTGATTTTTTTATACAGTATTTGTAATTTTGTAATTTTCTACATTATATTATATTCAAGTACTTTGTTTCTTTGTACTTTGACATAATTTCAATCTATATTTGTACTATTTTCCAAAAAAGTTTGAAAAGATTAACAGTAGTTTGTATATTGTTTGTTCCAAGAAACAGACTAGTCGTTTATCAGACAATTTTATTTTCTCTAATTCTTGGATTGTGCAATGTATAATTGTTTTATTGCTGTTCAATAAAAAGATATTTAAAAAAAAAAAAAAAAAAAAAAAAGCTTTGCTGTTGGTGTCCGGTCCTCCAAGTTCCACCTACACCCCAATGTCTCCCCTGTGGAGCCCTTTGGACCCTGAAGAAGAAATTGTATTTTCTTAATAGCTATCCTCTCCCAGCAAATACAATGGTTCAGCCAATCAAACCACCCTGAGCTGTAACCACAATGGCAACTAGGACAGCCATCCCATAGGCAGTTGCTTTACACTGCACATATAAGATTAATTGACTCTTGGAGCAAAATCAGTTTTAATAACTATTTCTGTCTATAAATGTCTCAAGGCAACATGGGCTGAAGTCTACAAGTCAATGGGCACCGCCGTCTGCCCAATGATGATCTCAGATTGGTTAAAAAAACACATAAAATAGGTTGTGTGCAGCAATGAATACAAACAGGATGGGCTATTACCTCTACTTTAATTAGGATGTATTAAAAATAGGTAAATAAAACAAATGAACCCCCATGCCATATTGGTTAGTTCAAAGGAGTTCACTGTCTCCAGTGATCACAATTATCCAACCATTAAACATTACCATAAACAGTGGATTAACCCGGCGAGCACGCCAAGCAGCCATTGGGTAATGACAAACCATTGGATAATGACAAAAGGACATTTTCATTTCTGGTTACCTGTGTCTGAGTTTTTCTCTGGTCTCAAATTCAAAAGGTATCTCCTCTCCTGGGAGCACTTCCCTCCACTGACTCACATTGTGCGCATCATCCAGGAAGTTTCGGTCGCCATCTGAAACCACCTCCGGGCTCCCACTATGGGACAGTGCAGCACTGCAACACAATATAGGCATGTTACTCGCACACCATAGTAAGGGCAGACACTGAAACGCGTATGACAGGTTTACACAGTCTAAAGTCACACACTGAAAGACACACTGAAAAAACACAGTGCGAATAGGGCAGGGAACTAGTGTATGAGCAAGATATGATGAGTCAAACATACATTTTGGGTGTCAATCTACATAATACCTAAATGGATGTACAATGCATGCAAACAGGAACAATGCATAAATAAAGAGAGATGTAGGGGTTGGATTGGAAGAGAGATGGGTCCCATGGGAAGTATGGAGTTGTAATATGAATTAAAGTGGTGCTACCACCTAGGTAAAAGACGTAACAAATGTACCCTTATCCTTGGCCAAAGCACGGGGGAGGTAGGGATGCTAAATGGACATAGATGCTAATTGGTTTGCCGATTTAAAATGGCAGCAGAGATGGTGTGTAAGCAGGAGGACCAATTACAAGTTTCTTATTGCAATAGATTGTGGCTTATGATTGGTCCGTCCATTTAAACTCTCCACCCAAGGTTATTGGCTGGGCTGTACAGAGAACATAGGAGCCCTGAGAATAATAGATGTACACAAATGTACAGAGCAGCCCTTGGGGCTTCAGCTAAGGGGAACTCCCACTAGGTTGAAATGTAACTCTAAAGGTGCATACACACACACTGATTTTTTGAACGATCGATAACGATATCGTTTATCGTTCAATCGTTGAATAAATCGTTCACTTACTGAGATAAAACAACGAACGATTATCGTTCATGCGTGTTCACGTTTGTAGTTCAGTCAGACTGACCAACTAATTAATGAAAATCGTTTACTAAAATCGTTCATTTACTAAATCGTTGTGTGTGTATGCAGCTCAAGGTATGAAAGCATGTTTTAACATCATAATATAGGCTGGTAGCCATTAACCACTTAACTGATGATTTTTTTTTACAAAAACCACTCCAAAACTGTCGTTTTTTTTTAATGAGTGAATTAGATGAGGAACATCCATTTTAACTTATTCAAAATGATTTCATTTTTTTTTTCTTTTTCAAGATTTGAAAAAAAATAATATATATATAGTTGTTTAAAATAACTGATCATGGGAACATCGGAAACATTGCGGCGTTCAATTTGAGACCGGATACAGGAACCACGTATGTCAGAGGCGTGAGAGGGGCTTTTAACTTACTTTTCCCCAGCGCCTGCTCAGTTCTGCAGGCGCTGGGTAGGGGGTCCGAAGACACGAAGGGGGGAGACTTATATATAGGCACTAACGGGGAGGGTTAGGGTGTGGGGTAGGGAGGGTTAAGCGGGGAGGGTAAGTATACTTACCCGACCCCTGTCAGTATACCAACCATCGTGATGCTGCTGACGGTATTTTCACAGTAGGCATCCCGATAGCTGGCATTACATACCGATTCACCTGAAACATACACAAGTCAGTCCGTAGTGGGCGAGAAGTGGTTTGTCGCATTCGATTGTGACCAAGACGCATTTTTGGGGCGAAACATATGCTTGGCGCAAGCCGAGTCGCACGGGACCTTGAGGCTCAATCACGCCAGAGTTATTGCACCTCATGGTGTATTGAGCCTAAATGAGGAAACATCTGTAGAATGACAATACCCTTCGATTAAAAGGTGCCGTCTTGTGAGGGGAGGAGACCGTCCTCGTCAGCCAGGTACAACCATGTCCCCTGGTAAGACTCTGTGCTGGAAATTCAGGCTGCATAGAAGCTGTTGCTATAACAGCACTCCTGCTATTGGCTGGCTGTGTCACATGTGCTGGATATTATTATAATGGTGTTAAATAAATGAATGTTTTAGATTTATTGCTGGTCCCAAGTTGCATTCAACAAAGTAGTTTAATGAATTAAAATTAGAAGTAAAAAGAAAGGGTATTAGTTATTCGTATGAAGTATCTAATGTCCAGTGTACAAAACTCTGCTTCACAGAACCGAGACAATGAGCTGGGAACCATGTTTAAAAATGCCAATATTACCAACTAATACATGAAATCTCAGGCAGGAGAGTTATAGCTGAACTTTACCGTGTAGGGGTCGTAGTTAAGATAGCAAACCACAGTGTGCAGCCTGTGTGGTTCCGCAGCGCAAATGGTACAAATGGCTGCCTGCGCTTTGGCGTCTTCATTTCAACTACAGGAAGGAAAGACAATAAATGAATAGCCATGTAAAACCCACACGCTTCTGCCAAACAAAAACACATCTGTGATAAATAAATAAAATAAAACACATTTGTACAAAAAGAAAAAAAAAAAAGAAAAAGAAAGTTTGAGATATTTAAACACAACAATCAAGAAGGAGAATGAAAGGTTCTATCTGTATTTTATAGGGGACATATATAAAAGTGAGTACAAGTGGGGTAATGGTGGTTACACATCGCAAGAGTTAGTTGCTTGACTTGACGTCTGAATAATTGGATTTCTGAACACATGGGGCTCATTGCAGAGTTGAACTGATGCGTTTTGCAGCTATTCAAGCTGCACATGCTATGGGATAAAGCGTACGCAAGTAGGGAGCAATGCAGGGTTTACTCATTTAAGTTTCATCTCCAATTGCAACTAAGGAGGTGGAACTGGGCTGTAATGGGGCCTTGGCACATAGGCATAGTTCAGTGAGGGTGGGTGACACCACTGCGAGCTATGCAGAGTTCAATAGAGGCATAAATAGGCATCGTTGGCACCAGATGTGTATATACATGTGTCCTCATACACCTATCCTTTCTGCGCCATATGGTGCGAAATGACTGGCGCTACATAGATGCTTCGCCATGGGTAGCGATTCCCGTGCTTGAGAACTATTTCCTGAATTTTGCGTCTTGATTTGCTAATATACTAAGTCGCTAATAGTGCACTAAGGGCCTGATTCACTACGGAACGCTATTGCGATCGCAGCTGCGATTACGCACACAGACCCGCTGTGAAAATATGCTAATGACTGCTATCGCACAGCCAGCATAGAGACGCTCACTGCCGCTATCTCACATCTGCTATACCTTGCAGTCCTGCGTATACAATCGGGAACATGGAGTAATATCGGCCCCTCACGTACAATTACAGCAGGTCAGACCTTACTCAGAGATTGCTAACCTCGTCGCACGCAGTGAGCACTCAGGCTGCGTATGCCGTCACAGTAGCTAATTTATGCACGCCCACGCAGCGGCGTTCAAACGGACAGACACGCCTGCATTTCTCAGACCACTCCCCCGTCACCACCCCCAAACACTCTCAGCCTGTCACTCACTCTGCGATGGATTCTTAACTGCGTAGGTGATCGCAGCACAATCGCAAAGCTAACACACACACACTGCGGTGCGTGCGCAGTACGCATCATCGCCGATCGGCGTACGCTGTTGCAGTTGCAATCCAGAATGATACAGGCCCTAAGTAGTTAATAGTCTGCTAAATACTTTATTTAGGATTAGTATATTTTTGCGGCGCAGCAATGGTTAAAAGTAGTAAATTAAGCATAACAATGGCGTCAGTCTGTAAACGAGTGACTCGTGTTGTGCTTCATTTGCTAATTTACACCAATTCTATTGCAACAAAAAATGCTAATCTTAAAAACAGTACTTAGGGGGTCATTCAGACCCGCTCGTGAGCGGCAGTACGCTCGCAAGCGGGTCGATGTTCCCCACTGCGCATGACGGAGGGAGCTCCGTCGTGCGCAGGCGCGAGACCCGGGGAGCGACGGGCTTTCCATCACTCCGGGTCTCGCACCAAAAGGGGGCGTGCTGTCGATGTTGATTGACAGCACGCCCCCTTTGGTGGGCATGCCTGCCAGACGGAGGCGTTCCCATGGGAACGCCTACCGTCTGGGGCAGGTCCAACTGACATCCCTAGTGATGTTAGTGGGAGTGATTTTGGCTCTGATAGAGCCAAAATCACTCCAGGGCTTGTGGCAGGGAGACCCTACCGCAGGGTCTCCGTCGCAAGTCCGATGGTCGCGATGGTCAAGACCATCGCGACCATCTTTTTGGCCGCTCGCATATGCTGTGGGTGGTGACCCACAGCTATACGAGCGTCCAGGAGGCCGCTCCATTTTCATGGAGGAGGGCCCTGATTCAGAGCGAGCACTCTGGTAAGAGCGTTCAGCTCTGAATCAGGCCCTTAGTACACTATTAGCAACTGAGGGCCTGATTCAGCAAGGATTGTTGTTGCTAATACACACGCAATCGTCCAAATGTTGCAATCTGCACATGCGTATGCATCACAATACGAGTGCGCAAACTAGCCATTGCGATCGGGGCTGTGATCGCTGTGCCTACGCAGACCCATCGCAGAGTGATTGACAGGAAGTGCCGTTTGTGGATGTGACTGAGGGGTGGTCGGGGAAATGCAGGCGCGCCAGTGCGTTTAAACGCCGTTGCAAGGGCGTGCATAAATTATCCACTGTGATGCCCTACGCAGCCTGAGGCCTCATAGCTTGTGATGAAGTTAGCAATTTCTGAGTAAGGTCAAAGGTTGTGCAAGTGTGCGTGAGGCTGCGATGGTACTCGATTGTACTGATGGTTTTGCAGTCTTGCTAAACATTACGGTTGTGTGTAAGGTAAGGTGGGCGTCCCTGTGTAGTGCTGCGACGGCATAGCGATCGCAATGGATTAGCATACTATCATAGTTGGACTGCAATCCGCAATGAATCAGGCCCTTAGTACACTATGAATGAATGAAAACTTAAAATTCTGAAAAAAAGTACATAATATGGGTAAAAGACAGAGTGTCCTATAGTGCCCTATACTGTATACTGCCTATTTTACCCAGATTACGTACTTTTTCCTGATTTTGGCATCTTAAACGTCTAATGGTGGATTTAGGAGCAGATTCACTTACCCATGCAGCTGCAACACACGAGTTCAACGCCCGCAGCTATTCATTTGCTTGCCAATTTCCACCCGTAGTAAGCTGGCGGCTAATGCGTGTTAAGTCATAGCTCCCGGGTTAAAGTGGCTGGAGCTATGGAGCTACCCTGCACAGTAAGCCCCACAGGGTGCACATAAAGCAGATTTTTCCTCGCAACTCCTGAGTCTGCGAGGAAAAATCTGCATTACGTGCGCCCACCGGGTCTTACTGCACAGGATAGCAGCAATAACAGATTAGCTCAGGGCAGTGCGGCAGCCGCACGGTAAGTGCCGCGGATAACTGAACATGTTCCTAAGTCACTAATAGTGTATTTAGGATTAATATAGCACAATAACACTTGTTAAGAATAAGTTGCTTGGCATAGCTAAGTCGCAAAGTCTGTGGCGTGACAAACAGGGTGATTTGAAGATGGGTTTATGTAGCTACAGCTGTAGGCTGGTTTTAGTGTACACTGTGGATGATGACAGGTATTAATCCAAGTGTATGGATAGGAACGGTCCGCTCCCAAAGATGCACCCTATACCGCCTATGTACAAATTTACGCATTCCTTCCATGCATTTCATAGCGAGAGCCACTGTTGCTAAGTTGCATCCAACTCTGTATGAAGTCCAAGGTGTTTGCCAGTCCGGATTTTGTGGGTACTCCCTGCAACACCAAAGCAATGCGGCCAGATCAAAACATGTTGGTCATGTTATTAAAAACCCCAACCTGAAACCTTTATTATATCTGCTTTGCGTACTGCCAATTAGAAAAACAAACTTAGCAATAAACAAGGTCATTTTTTTATATGCCCCCTTATGTTTTTAGTACTGTACCTCTAGCATAGACCTGATGTTCTAGGTTAGTCAGACTGGCTGTGCTCCTAGTTCTAAGGTAGGATAGAGGAAGGCCTGACAGACAGGAGAGGAAAAAGTCAGCAAGTACATATCAATGGGAGATAGCAGAACAATGAAGTAGTAGGGAGGAATACTGCACATATATACGCTGGAAGGAGCAAAGGTAAAGAGAAAGCACAACAACAAAAGCATGAGCCCGTCTAGAAAGGCTAAACGCTCAATCTGGTCATTCACATAAATCCATAAACCAGCCAACTACCCACTTGGTCCAATATACGGAGGATCAACAGAGGAGCCCATCCATTCCTCGGCGGTCTCCACTGTAGCCTCTTTCTCCTGCTTACAGTAATCAGCCATCCAGGACTCCTTAGTGCTCACATATTGCTCTAGGAGACACAAGGACAATCAGTTGCTACAAGCTGCATAGAAATATGTGAAAAGGTAATTATATATTGTAACTACTTCCTTTCTGTTCCTTAACTTTGTAATAATAAACAGATCACAGACAAAAAACAAAGCAAAAAACTGTCAGAGGAGAGAATTAAGCATATATAAAAGTGAAATAATGGGTGTGTGTAATAAAGGATAATCATATATTAGTCACAGTAAAAGATAGATTATGTTCGGTCATGTCAGACATACAATACAATTAGCAAAGTGAAGGAATCCAGTGGGTTTATATGATGCACACTGCAGTTTTTGTTTTCAAGATTACCTGTGGATCTGTTCAAATGCGTTGGTAATAAACACACCTGTGCACCAGCTAGGAGATCTGGAAAACGAACTGTTCGGGGTCCGTAAAGACTAGGGGCCTGATTCAGAGCCGTTTGCACGCGGCCTGATGTTTTGCATACGCTTCGTTCTGCGCGAACTACACACTGCGATTGCATCCCTCTCGCTCACCCAGCAAAGGCAGCCCAGGGTAATGAGTGACAGGAGAGGCCGTTTGTGGGTGGTAACAGGGGCAGGACACTAATAACTGGGGTTGGAGATGCGAACACAGGAGTGCCTGAGTTTTTCAACGCCGTTTTAGAGGCGTGCATAATTAACAGGCAGCATCATAGTACACGTCACTTGCCATTTTTTAACACCGATTTCCTCACAATGCTTGCGGTAGGTTAAAGCTACCTCAAGCACTGCGTTCACATCCGATGGTGCTCGATGTACCAATGTTTTAATACACTTCCTGGAGATGACGTGTTGCTGGTGGGCAGCTCTGCCTGTGCGATTGGGCGTACACATACACAAAGTGGCCGCTCGCTAAGACATGGTGGGCGTGCTTATGCCTTGGCAAACTATCGCTTCCTGTGGCGTCACTTTGAAAATTTGCATACGCATCTAGCGAGTATACGCAGATAGCGAACGGGTCTGAATCAGGCCCCAAGTTTGGTCACAACAGCTCTAGACAATACTCTCAAATGCAACTTTTATACCACTTTTTATTCCCAGTAGAATGTGGAGGTATAGGTTCACTTTTATAGATGAGATGGTTCTATTGCCTTCACAACCATAAGACACAACCATAAGACTTCCTCCCATTACCCATAGACATTGGACATGGTGACCTAGGCATTACCATAACAGCATGTTATCTACCTATTAACATAGAGGTGATATTTATGTCTAATCGTTGCCTGGCTTTCAGATCAAGCTTCAGACGAGACGGATGGAGGCGGCTGGCTTCCTGTTGCTGCCAGGTTATTGAACAAGGCCATGGCTCAATAAATGGCTCCCAACCTGGAATAAAAATAATCTATATTAATGAATCAGAAATGAATGAGGTGTGAAATTTTCAAAGGCTACTTGTAAGCTAAACTGCAGGCAATCAGCGGCCTGCTCAAGTCGCTAAATATGCAGCCCCATGACCTCTATAAAGCCACATAAACAGCAGGGTTGGGTACGTGGTCCTGGCGGTCAGATGGCAGCCATCAGAATTCCGACACCTGCAGGTAAGTACCCTAATCTTCCCCTTAACCCTAACCCACCTTTCCCACTGGGACTGTGACCGGCAAGATGTCGACTACATCCCAAACAGCAACACAAATCCAAATAGAACATTGTCTTTTATCTGAAAAGGATTGCCTTACAGGAAATATTCCAATATGCAATGAATTTACATGTGTACAGGAAGGAGGTATGTAGCGTTCCCGCTAGGCTGTTTTAGCAGGGTGTGGCACCCTGCCCTCCTTCTGGAGGGCAAAAAGCACCCTGCCCTCCAGAAGGAGGGCAAAAAGCACCCTGCCCTCACAGGTAGCGGGTGCAGTCTTCACCCGCAGGACGCAGTGTCCCGCGGGTGGAGAAATGTGCGGTGACCCGGTCACCGCCGGAGAATAGACGCCGGGCGCATGCGCCCGGCATCTGTTCTCCCTGTCTGCAGCGCTTGGGGGCTGCCCGGCATGTCCGTAAGTGCCGGGCATGCCCCCAAGTATGATGAAAAAGGGGACGCGTCTTATAGACACGCCCCCTTTTATGGCCACGCCCCCTTTTCGCCCACGCACAAAGTTGCCCTCTCTAGCTCCGGCACCCTGCCTGCCGCCGGAGCTAGAGTGAACACTAGGTATGACAATGGTACTCTGCAAGCTGAATTACTACGAGTCTTACTAAGAAGGCCAGATACACGGCCTTTACAATAGAGACAGCCATTAACCAAATCCCTGTGAGACTGACCATGTGTATCTGGTCATTAATACACATCTATTCCATCCGCACCTACAGAATGTAATCAATGTCTAAATTAAAATAAACTAGTATAATACCTGAGAGCTCACGGTTGTAGTAGTCGCCAGAGAAGGTGAATTTGGCAGAGCCGTCGGGATTGGACACCAAATGTTGGAAAAAATTGAGGCCTAAAAAGAAAAAAAATTAATATTAAAATAGGATTTTTGGTAAATTTACCGTTGAATCCTTTTCTCTTCAGCAGGCTGGGAAACACTAGATCATGGGATTGTAGGTTGGGGCTGGAGCTAGAACTTGCATTAAACTGTAGCTTTAAAACCTAAGCTCCTCCCCCCTGCAATCCCACAATGCCAGTACTTCTTTAAAAGGGTCCGGAGAGGATTAGCAGGAACAGTGTTTAAACTGTTAGAACAACCAAACAAACCAGTAGGGAAAAGACCGGTTAAGACCCAAACACCTCAGACGGCTGTGCGTGAGGGGGGAATCGCAGTGTTCCCCAGCCTGCTTCAGAGAAAATGATTCAATGGTAAATTGACCAAAAATTCTAATTTTCTCTTGCAGAAAGGCTGGGGAACACTGGACCATGGGACGGTCAAAAGCCGCCCCCAGGGAAGGGAATGCTCATGCTGCCTGACCGGAGAACTGTACGCCCAAAATGGGTGCCGCCAGAGGCAAAAACCTAAAACATAAAAATGAGCAAATGTACAGACAGGGGACCAGATAGCTGCACGACGGACCTGTGCTGCTGAAGTCCCGCGTTGTACTGTCCATAACATCACCACTGCCCTAGCGGAAGGCGCTGACACCCGGTCTGGTGGCGGCCGCCCCGCATCAGAATAGGCTTGAGTAATGACTGAGCGGATCCAACGCGCAAGGGTCTGCTGAGTAGCCGGCCAACTATGATCCCACGGGTCATAAAGAACCCGTAGAGAACAGTGCGGCGTACCAAAGATGATGTGTCCAAGGGAATCTGCAGAGCTCAGCCCAAATAGCAGAGCCAGATCATCCCAGTTCCGGGAAGTCGCCGAAGGAGGAAGAACCGGAAGGACAATGAACCTCATTCAGAGTCGGTCGTAATCCCCGATGGTCGCGATGGTGATTACCATCGCGACCATCAATCTGGTCGGTCGTTAAGCTGTGGGTGGTAACCCACAGCTTAACAATCATCGACAAGGAGGCGGCCGTTCAGGATGCAAGCGGCCTCCCTGATTCTGTGCGACCGCTTGCATCTAACGACCGCCTCTGAATGAGGTCTCTGTGCAAGTACAAGGCCGAAGCAAGTGTCAGCTGGAACATAAAACCTGTATGGAGCAAACATACAATCGTCATGGAAGACAAGAAAAAGTGGCTTGCCAACCCTAAACACAGAACTATGCCGAGGGAAGGCAATAGCCCTAAGGGAGACCAGCTTCCAAGCAACAAACTGAAGATCCATTGAATCTAACAACGCCAATTGAGCCTGGGTGAGAGCCGATAAGACTAGATTAAGATCCCAAAACGGTAGCTAAATACGCAGCACACCTTGTAAAAACGGTTTGGACCCTCGGACAAAGAGCCAAACGCTGCTGGAAAGAAAAAGCCTGTATCGTCACAAAACAAAGCTGTCAACCGGCCTCCAAACCCTCCATAAGTAAGTCCAAGAAACGTGAGGCGAAAACACGTAACGGTTACACCACCAGAGGTAGCGTTTAAAAGCCCGGAGGTAAGCAGGAGATGGAAACGGAGTCCGAGCTCGCAGCCTAGTACTGACCGCGAGAGAGAAAAACCTGCATCTTTCTCACTCTCAGTCACAGAAGGCCAGTCACGAAAACCAACCAAGGAAGTGCCCTTGTAGAAATGGGCCTAGTAGCAGCAGGTCTGGACGAAGTGGAATACGCTACCCCGGACCTACCGACCTTGGGAGAACATCAGTGCACCATGACTAGCGTAGCCAGCCTGGAGTTACTAGGATTACCCTAACTCGGGAAGCCTCAATGCCCCTGGAGACCTGAGGGAACAGTGTGCAGAGAGGCCATGAGATTCCCCCGCTGAAGGCCTTACGCCTGAATGTTAGGCGGACCACTGGAGGGAGAGACCACTGTCCTGGGAAAATCTTAAATTTAGCTGAAGAAGACCACCGTCTGATTTCTCCCTACCGGTATGACTATCGCTTAGAGAGGGGTAACAAAGGTCTCCAAACCGGAAAGACTGCGGCATCGGCGCCGCACTCTTGTGCCTGCCAGAAGACGAACCTATGCCATTGCAGGGTCGTTTGTCGGACCGACTGCGACCGACCAGCGAAGACGGACAGGGCCAACAATAGAGCCAGAACTATGGCCTGTAGCTCGAGTCCATCAAACAGCCGAGCCGTTGTGGACGGTGACCCATCCACAGAAGCTGGCCCAGAAGCCGAAAGGCTATTTCACGGCACCTCAGCCCAGGAGACCCGCAGCCATGGTCACAATGAGCCAATCCCGAAGGACCAAGGATTGGACCTGGAGGAGGAGAATGGAAAACCCTCCATCAATGGAGAGTGACAAGTGCTGTCAGACAGAACGGGACCAAGATGAGACCAAGATGAGAGGGATGCCGAGCAACCCATTCAAAGTTTGTAAAATTAACCCCTGGTACTCCCGCGAGTAGAACCAGATCCACTGAATGGTCCCAAATTGGAGACCATCATGCCCAACAACCTAAGTTACCACACGGTCGATGGACGAGGCACCAACCAAACCATTGACCAAGGTTGGTTGGGTCCGTTCACTGTCCGCCGCAAGAAAAACACCGCTGGAAAGAGGTGTTGGAGGCCACCCCCAGAACTGAAGCTGCAGACGAGGAAACAAGGGAGACCTTGCAAAAGTGGGGATACAGCACCTATTGAAAATACCTGAAACAAGTGACTTAGGAAAGTCCATAACTGTGAAGCCGAAGCATCCAAAACAAACAAACCTTCCGAAGAGGGCCGAATTGTGATAAAGTCTGTGCACAATAATGTGAACTGAACCATCCACCCCCTGGTGCTCAAGGCACGAATAGGAAAGATTGTCCAGAATGAGCCGGTGAGCATTCGAATGAGGAAGGAGATAGAACCCCAGTTTGCAGACCTGCGGTGGACCTGGAGCAAAAACCTGCCGGCTGAGAGGAATGGAATGATAACACAGCCCAATGTCACTGCAGTATGAATGCGGGGGCACTATGCATATACTTTGGAGCAACAGAAACCCTAGATGACAAGACCAGAAGGTTTATAGAGTAGCAACTTAACTTGTGCAAAGGGCAACACATTTCTGCCTCGGTCGTGGCAAACGTGGGCCTCCAAAGGTTCCCAAATGTGAGGCCCAATTTTAGTTTGCTTATTACATAAGTAAAAAGAGGCTGCAGGTCGTAACATTCATGGCAGACAATATACAGAGAAACAGTTTTTAATAAACCTATTACAAATAATGCAAATCTGGTATAAGAATCACGTCGGCAAATAAATACAAAATTAATCAACATTTATGGAGACACAATGAGCAGCACATCTACTCACGTGAAAAGGTGATCTCTGCTAAGGGGACATCACAATCCATGCAGTCATCAATGAAACAGATACAGACACTGTCTGCCTTCAGCTCCACCCCAGAGATCCAGCGCAAAGCCCCTGCCCCGTTAGTCTTCTGATTCGGCTTCAGAGGCTCGGCATTCTTAAATAACCACGTAGCAGCTTTGTTGAGTTGACCTTAGAAGGAGGAAGAAACCATTGCACAGGGAATTTAAGAACTGTCAAACGATACTGAAACCACACATTTAATAAAGATTTGTAAGCAAATAATTCAAGTGTCTCAGCACCTATGACTGAAAAACAAATAATTATAAAAAAACAACTCTATTAACTACATTAGGTATATTGTTACTTTTACAAACAGCCTACAGATATAATGAATGAACAAAACACGTGATGATGTAAAAGCAGACTGGTGAAACATCAGGAACAAAACTTTAGGCCGGAGTTACCTTGAGAAGCCAGTAGTGCTTTGCGACAGTCATCTAAGGCAAATCCCAGTTCCTGTAACCGGGCGAGGTTATTTTCTGGAGGATAAATAAACCGTGATGAGATACTAAAACCCTCCCGCATATTATTTTCTTCATACAGTAGGTCTGCATTGCCCAAGTGTTCAATGTGAATGACTAAAATAAGAACAAACCTACTCAACATTATAACAGTCCTAGGTTTACATTAGCTACAACATATTTGCATTAACTGTAGAACATATAAGTAATCATCCCATACTAAAAGTGCTTCAGAAATCGCAGACACATCCTGTAAGCAAGCCTTAAGCCGGGTCCACACTGGAGCAATGTGTACCTGGACAATAGGGCGGCTGACTGGCCGACATATCGTATAAGCGGTACACATCAGAACGATCCCTCGTTCCGTCCTTTATAACCTTGCAGGGCGCCGCATTGCGATATCGTCCTGTTAGCCAAGCAGCACGGCAGACCAGAAGATATCGCTAACGACCGCGCACACTGAACTATCTGCCCGATATGTCGCTTCCAACCGAATCAGAATGACATATCGGGCTGATATCGATCCAGTGAGTACCCAGCATAAAAGACACAGGGACTGTTTCAGAGTTGTGTCAGCAGACCGCCCCTATGTGCGCAGATGGTTTTACAGCAGCCATCGCCATCATTGCGCACTTGCACAAGCCCCATCATTGATGCAAAAGATCCATCTGAAAACTGGTGTAATTACGCCTCCTGCCGACAATGCCACGTCCGCACTGGCGTCATCATGCCATTATGTGACACTTCAGTTGCTAGTGGTGATGCATTGCCCATACTTGCGTATGCTCAGTTAAGCTGGCCATACACGGGACGATTTTTAACACGATTTTTCTACAAGTTGGACAGAGCAATGGTTTGAAAAGAGTTGTACTTTGAGTCTTCTGCGACCCCGATGCGCGTCCTCGCCGTCATCTAGTTGGATCGCAGATCAGATGGTTTTGCAGAGAGATCTCAACTGATCATGTACGATGTGATACACTTCTATGCATCTTATCCTATGATCTTAATGATCAATCTTATGACCACATCTTATGAAGAATTTCAAAGGAAGAATTTCAAGGGAAATCTTACAACTGATCTTACCAACTTTGAATCTCACCGTGTATGGGGGCCTTTACAGATCATGCACAGTGTAAATACACACATGATATGCTCTGCAAAATGGGCAAACGGTCAACACCACATGGGCCCCACTGTGCACCAATATTAAAGACAGCTGCCCAAAATAGTCCAAAAACTTCTCTGCCTGCGTTCCCCTCCTCAGACTGGGAGAACCCCACCATTTAGCATGTCTTATGTAACATTTTCCTTTGGCTTTACCCAGAATAGGATCCATCACATGTCTCTGTGTGTCTTTCACAGGTAAGCTTTCCGTTTCCTTGACGTTGCCAGAAGTATTGCTGGAGACAGGGGCAGCATTGGAGACTGGTACACTGGGGCTGGTCTGCTCAGGAATGGATTTCGCAATAGCCAGGAACAACTGTACATCATTGTATGACAGTCGGATGTCCAATGTCTGTAACTGGATCTAATGGCAAACAAAATAAATGCAAATGAAAAGAGCACTCCATACTTACACCAATAAGACCCAGAGGCTCTGATTACTACAGGCAGACACTGGCTTCCTCCCATAAACTAAAAACATATTCATAGGTTACACATTTTTTTTTCAAAGACTAGAATTTGTATACTGTGGTGCATAGAGAGAGAAATTAATAAAATATAACTTTTATTACATATAATAAAATACCATTAATTAAATGGACTGTGATATAATACTAAGAAGTGTGAATATAGATAGAAAATTTTATTAAAAAAATTCCTGTGTGCAGGAATGCCGCTATCAGGGGTAAATTTACTAAAGTGAGAGTTTTTAGAAGTGGAGACGTTGCCCATAGCAACCAATCAGATTCTAGCTATTATTTTCTAGAAGGTGCTAGTTAAATGTTAAGCAGAAACTGACTGGTTGCTATGGGCAACATCTTCACGTCTAAAAACTTTCACCTTAGTAAATATACCCCTAAGTGTCTCTTTCATACATTGTATATTGTATTGCGAAGTTTATACTTTATTATCAGATGAGGGTGGGAGTAACAGACATCCCCAGGGATTTACACAGTGATATGTAACATACATTGCGTGACAATGTTATCAAAATGAACGGTAATCATGTAGCCACCATCCGAAAAATCCTTTGATTATATATTGGGTAATGTCTTCAAGGGTTTAGGCAGGATATTGTGTGTCCACAAATATCATTGCTAGTGTTGTAGAGAGTAATCTCCCTCTTTGTCACACGTCAGAAGGAACACTACCACATATAAATGCCATTAATGTACTTCCAGGATTTTAATGTAATCAAGGTGCTATGTGCTGACACACACCCACCACAATCCTATTTTGCATTACAGATGTGTCCACATACATCTATCCTACAAGTTGCGCCACACATAACACAGGAGCTCCGTGTGCCTCGGTAGAGCAGAGCATCTTTCGTGCGACTTTTTACCTTCAAATGCATCTTATTCACACAGAGATGTGAATAAGTAGCTCAAGCAGCTTCTGCTGATTAGAATGATATGCGGCACGTCTATGTTCTGTGTGTGACTGCGGGGGTATCTGCATGTGAAATGCTACGTTACAGTATCAGTGGCTGCGATGCTGTAGCATAGTATTTCGCGTGCAGATACATCCGCAGTCACACACAGAATATAGGCATGCTGCATATCATTTGTGCTAGCTACTCGCATCACTGTGTGAATAAGAATCATTTGAAGGTAAAAAGTCGCACAAAGACACATTCGGCGCTACCGAGTCACACACGGCATGGCGCGATTAGAAAGGCTGTTTAACGAGCAAGGAGGCTAGATGTATGAGGACACATCTGTATGTAGCTATGGACATATTTTAATATATCTGAAATGACAGCTTACTCACACTGTTTTTTTTATTTTTACATATACTGTATATATAAACTCTCCCAGGTCAAGTAAGTAATACACAGTGTGGGAGCAATGCGATCGGATTAATAGCTCCCTCATACTGTGTCACTGTAGTATATGCCCTTCCAGGTCAGGCAAGTGATACACAGTGTGGGCACTATATAAACAAATTATATCATATGTTATAAGGACACAGCGGTAGAGCCTGCACACAGATTTAGAAAGCCGGCGCGTATTTCGCAGTGTCCGCTTCTTCAGGGCAAAATAGTCAGGAATTGAGACTGTAAGCTCCATTGGGGAAGGGGTTGAGGTGAACAATTCAATATTTTCTATATGGCTGCACTATATATACGTAAGCAATAGTATATATTCTAATACTAATACTGTATACCAATAATTTGTGTCCTCTTCTTGTGCCTTCTATTTTAGAACTCTCTGTGATGGAATCTAAATGCTGGGTAATGAATTAAATTGTTCCCGGCAGATGCGATAACCACCATAACAGTAAACAGCAAAAGAAAAATTTACATTTGATGACCATAAAAAAGGACAGCTGGCATATGGTTAATGCTGACAGTTCCAAAATAAAGTAGGGCAGATTCTGTGAGTGCCATATACTCCGCTTCGGTAGTTGACAAGGCAAGAGTAGGCTGTTTTCCGCTAGCCCAGCTGACTGCTGCTTCATTATGTGACAATTTAAACTTTGCCTGTAGCGTTCCAGTGCGTTAACAACCAGTACAATGTAACAGCTCTATGGGAAACCTCATTAAGTACTTAGGGCCTGATTCACTACGGATCGCTATTGCGATCGTAGTTGTGACTACGCATGCAGACCCACTGCGAAAATATCATAATGAATGCTATTGCAATGCCATTGCACAGCCAGCATAGAGACACCCACTACCACTATCTCACATCCGTAATACCTTGCAGTCCTACGTATACATCGGGAACATCGAGTAACATTGGCCCCTCACGCACAATTACAACACGCCTGCGTTTCTCCGACCACTCCCCCGTAACCACTCCCAAACGCTGACTACCCGTCACACACTCTGCGATGGCTTACCGTGCTCTGCGTGATCGCAGTGCAATCGCACTGTAGCCGCTGCGCACTGAGATGCATACTCATGCGCAGTACGCAACAATCAGCCGACTGCGTACCCTGCTGCAACTGCGATCCGTGTTGCATTAGGCCCTTAGTATATAATGCTAACGGGAGGCTTTGAGAACACACTGACAGTACAGGGCTTGGTACAGCAGAAAAGCTAAAGATGACAAAAGGAGAAGTTGCTCATAGCACCAAATCAGATACTATCTATCATTTTATAGAATGCATTATAGAAATATCTAAAATCTGATTGGATGCAATGGCCACACCTCCACTTGTGCTCATTAGAAGCTTGATAAATCTCCCAATATGTCACTGCATGCCCTTGGCATTGGTTTTCAGGGTGTGATAGGAATCGTCTATACCTGACAGCAGTAGAGCCTTCCTTGGAGACCGGCATTGTCCTACTACACAATAAACCTTCAGTGAAGGTAACGATATCGCAGCCATAATATGGTAATCATACCTGCATTCAAAGTTTGGCAAATATAAATCTGTCATCTGACGACCAACATAATGAGCTACGATAGTTCCCTAAGCACAAACACACATGAAATGAAAACGGCTTTTCCAGTTATACCTCAAGAATTGGAGGGAAATCCTCAGTGTTAAACGCATCCATGAGACCAGAACTGTTTTGGTAATTTGAGTTTCCAACCAGCTCCATCTGCACATGAACTGGGTCAATGATAGACAGAGCCGTGTCCTGTTCATTACCCAAGCGGCAGGAAAACACCTAAGTACCAATAGACAACAATTAATTCTTCACAGTGATGGTCACATAATAAGGTGACTGCCTCGGTAATAATAGGGGTTATTAATCAAGACCCGAGCTGATTTACCCATTCAATCTCTCCCGTTCTGCCTCGGTTCTGCCAGGAAATGATCATCACCCGCCCCTTGTGTTGGTTACTAATTTCCTCACTTTTATTAGGGCACCCGTGCTCTGTGCAGATAACAAGCTGAGATTACAAATAAAACGTCTTACCTCAATCCCGAACAAACTGCCAGAAAATGGCCGATCCACCAGTTTGGGCTTGTAGGTGAGAACGGTCGTTCCTTTCAGAATTATGGCATTTGTGTCAACACAAGATGCATCTTCCACAACAACAAACTCCGTTCCTGTAAAAATAATATATATATATTTTTTTTAGACAGACTCAAATCACATAAAAGCATAGAAAACAAATGGCTGATAATGACACAAAACAGAGACAGAGCAGTGGAAGGATTTCCCCTAGTGCAGAGAGCCCCAGAAGCATGATGCGTGTAACCTCACCACCAGGCTAGAAAGATCTGAGGCACACCTATCAGCTGGATTGTGTTATCACCAGAACCTCACTGCATCCTCTCTGCAGATCTAGATCTACTTATGATGATCATCTTGGGGTTGAATACTCTTTTAAAATGCCCATTCTAATTACACACACCAGAGGCAGAAAGGTTCAGATGACCCTTACATTGCAGGCTATCCGTTTATTATGGACTAGTGACATCACTGAGACATACATATTCATGGTACTGGTTCTTAATGATCTGGTAAACTGCTTTCTCATGATAACTGATCCAATCAATCCATCCAACCCACAAAAATGGCGGTCTTTACAGCATGCAGACAATGGATCCCTTTACAGTACAAATTCACCGTTAGTTTTTGTTAATAACCCCAGACCTACAGATAATGTGGATTTCCAGATTATAGCCCCCCGTTACTTGATGCTGGGAAAGATGTCCAGAGAGCTATGAATGATTTTCCCCAGAATCAACTCTCAGCGTGATGTAACAGCAATGTCCTTTTTTTGCTCTATGTAAGGGGTAACAGTTAATCAACAAACAATCCATAATAGATTGAGTTGTCCATTAAGACAAGTCCAATTTGGGCTAGTTAATCAAGTAGTTTCCAACTACTAAATCAGGGGTATTCGACGTGTGGCCCTCCAGTTGTTGTGGCACTACACATCCCAGCATGACATGCTAAAACTGTGGCAGGGCATGCTGGGATGTGCAGTTCCACATGTTGACTACCCCTGTAAATCCGTCAAATTTTAATTTCAGAACTCGGGCAGAATTTAGGACATTCTGACTGCCCCCATCTGAAGGGAAGGACCTTCTGGATTATGGTTTCTTATGGTACCAATGCTCTTAAAACAAATATTAAATGCATCATATTAAGTATATTATTTTTATCGAACACCTTGAACAAGCCGAAAGTTGGGATTGTAAACAAAGTAACATTTTCCACCTCCTAAAGACGAACAAAGTATCACACAAGTTTTATTCATACATTGGCCGGCCAATCACTTTATTACAGTGTAACAACGTGTAACCAACACTAAGTAGATGATTTGTTTTTCTATCATCCGTAATACAAGCTTAATTTATAATAAATTAACAAGGCATTATACAGCTTTCATCGTTTCTAAAACTGTATTGATAGGATTTGGGAAAAAAAAAAGATTTCTCACCAGTTACATTGATCTTAAGTTCCAGCTGCTTTTCGGGAGTGATCTGTATGGAGGACCTCTTCGTCACAACCCCAGATTTTACCGTTTTAGGAAGCACTGGCGAAGAGGTACTGCTTCTTTCGTCTGGGAAACGGTGGTGAGTGAATTTTTTTGTTTCGCTTGGTGTTTGCAGAAACTTGTGCACTAGCACCAACCAGTCAAATATTAAAAACACGCGCAGGTTGTTAAGGACGATGGTGAAGCAGGAAGTGTCCTTTGTGGATCTGCAAAACATGACAATGATAAAGGTCTAATAGAAAACTAGATGAGGACAAGTCTTGAAGAGTAGGGTAACAACTAAAGCGCACAGGCTCCAAGATTTGGTCAGGATGTTAAGGTTTGGGTACAATATAAGAATTGGAGGAAGTCAACTGAACTATAGGAGTACTGGAATTTTATGTAAAAAGTGCAGTAGTGAAGGGTACAGAGATTTTGGAAGACTTTTAAAAAAAAAACCTAGACAGTTGTGAGTTCGGTACAGGAGATGCCTAAATCAGGGAGTCTGATAGTCGGACAGGTTTCCCAGGTTTGGGAAGTTTCTAAGAATCATGTACATAGTTACAGTGTAACAGCTGTAGACATTTACACAATGCATATACCTGAACAAGAACATGGAATGTATAGAGACTCTGACTAAAGCTGGGTAGACACTATACGATGCATGTATCCAGCAATGGAATGACACAATGTAAATGAATTGCACACGCCGTAGACACTATAAGATCCAATGTATGACGGCGCGATATATCGCATGGAGTTGTTAATTGTATCGTCCCATCTGCTGTTTTGCGCGTCTTTCGCAATGAACTAACATCGTAAACAATAGATAAGGCATACACACTGCACGATCCGTACAATATATAGTCCCAAATCCGCACCGAAATTATATATCGTACAACGGATTGCATAGTGTGTACCCAGCTTAATATATAAAGTACCGCCATAAACTGCAAACAGAAATCAGCTAGTGGGAGGTTACGCACAAAGTCACCCGAACTTGCGCTTAATTGTATACATCCCCTAGATGAGCCAGTTATGAAAGATGGATTTTTCTGCAATTTTCAGAACTGGCTGAAGGCTAGACATTACAGCAAAGACTCAACAGATGGTACAACGGCCAAATCTGAATTCACAGCAAGGCTTCAATGGAATTTACATCATGGACAGACTCAAACAGCTCTAAAATATTCCAAAGACAATGACAATATATGATTATTGTGTACAATGCAGGTGACAATAATACAGGATAATATTAGCAACACTATGAAAATAATCATAGATATTAAAGAATGGCCTAGTAAACATAAAGTAAAGATTATTGTTGGAGAATGTCTTTAGCAGCTATACCCAAATCCAGGTGTTTTCTTACCGGTGATGTAACTCAATCTGTAAGGAGCCGGGGTTGCTGATGCTCTTTGATGGCTGCAGGATGCAGTTGAAAACATTGGGTTTGTGGGCAACGGGTGGCTTGTGTCCAGCAAAACGAGTGTCAAAGGCCATCATAGAATGGGAAACCAGGTTGATGGATGTAGTCTGGTTTGAGAAGCTCTCAAAAAGCAGTTTAGACTTTTTAAAGTCAAACCTAAATGTTATAAAAGGAAAAAGTTCCACTTGCAAAGAGCCGTTGCAACATAAATTCTACTTAATTGCAGCTATGTTATGTTGTCCAAAGTTCTTGTACATACATTGCTACTCTATATGAAGAATACATCCTATTTTAAGAGCATGCCCATAATAATATTTAGGATAGGAAGTATGTGTGCAGGGTAGACAGAGACACATTCATTCTGCAAATAAAACTAAGTTGTAATTGACAATAAATGGCAGACAGGCCCGGGACACTGCTATATGCATTGAGGCCCAGTTGAGGTCTAAAATAACCTTAATAACCACACTATTTGGGGATTATAATATAACTACTCTTTTGTAATAACATTATACTTGTCTCGCACAATATATCAAATTTTGACTCACTGCGACATATTTAATTTGCCTGATTATCAAAGAAAAATAATTTCCTTTATAATGAGAACTGAGGGTAGATTCCTACCCAACTCTCGGCGCTAGTGTTGTTAATACAAAATTGTCAATTGGGATCAGCTGCAACTGCTAGGAGTATACTGTGAACTCCCACTAAGATACTAATGGAACAACATGGGCAATGCGCTGTGATCACGTCGGACTATGATGAGAGTGTGTTGATACACAATGTAATACACAATGAATGAATAAAAAGAGAAAAATATTTTACTTCTAAAAATGAAATACATACATCACACACAATACATTAAACGTATTACATGAAACATAAAAATATAGATGGATCGAACTAATGAAATGCAAAAGTGTAAATGGGTTAAAAATTGCATCAATATATAAGCTTGAATCAGAAAATGAATCCTATTGAGCGAGAAAAATTGATATAGTGGAATGTAACAGATCAGATCAATTGTATCATTTCCATGGATTAGAATTGATACTGTCTCAGTTCTTTTTCACACTGTTTAGTATTACTGCCTTCTCACACCTGGAATAGATGTAGGTTATCCATATATATGAACTTTGGTTAAAAAAATATATTGCTGGCGTCCCAGCATATATTTGTTGTATTTGTGATAACCGATTGGAGTGAAGGGACTCCTATTATAGAATGAATATTCCTATATAGGATATGTCCATCTGCACAGTGGAGAAAAAGCAGCAGACAAAAGGTTGTCTTTCTCTCCGTGTGTATGGGGAGAGAAAGTGTGTCTTACCGCTCACCGGATAGATGCAACAGCGCTCTCCCAAATCAATGCAGTCTCTGTGGGGAGATAATGGTCAGCATACCGTGGTATCGGTAACTCCGTTGGTGGCGGCTGTTCAATCAGCTCCAAAATCCCGCTGACAGAGTAAGTGTGGCAGTGTTCTCCCGGGTAAATATGATCGCTGTAGGGAGCTGGATGGTGATGCTCCGTGAAACTGATTTCTCCGCTGCCTGTGCGGTCAGCTCGAAAATTCTCCAAGGTGCAGGTACAGGTGTGTGATAAGCAGTGGAAGGATTGAACGACAATGACGTATGATCATATTTACCCGGGAGAACACTGCCACACTTACTCTGTCAGCGGGATTTTGGAGCTGATTGAACAGCCGCCACCAACGGAGTTACCGATACCACGGTATGCTGACCATTATCTCCCCACAGAGACTGCATTGATTTGGGAGAGCGCTGTTGCATCTATCCGGTGAGCGGTAAGACACACTTTCTCTCCCCATACACACGGAGAGAAAGACAACCTTTTGTCTGCTGCTTTTTCTACACTGTGCAGATGGACATATCCTATATAGGAATATTCATTCTACAATAGGAGTCACTTCACTCCAATCGGTTATCACAAATAACAGGATTTTGGTACTTACCGTTAAATCCATTTCTCCGATTCCACAGGGGACACTGGAGCTTCATGACAGTGGGGTATAGACGGTGGGTTGAGTTGAGCCTGGCACTTTAAAAATCTACAAGTGTGACTGGCACCTCCCCCTCTATGCCCCATCAATCCCAGTTTTAAAGAACTGAGCCCGAGAGGAGACGGAGAACAGACTGAAGAACAGAGAAGGAGAACAGGAAAAGAAACATCCAACATACTGACACACTACAAGAACACAGCAGGCTGCAGTGAAAAACAGTCACACAATAAAAACAGACCAAACTGCAACAGAACTGAAGCAGAACAAGCAACTGAGAACAGGCAAGAAGCACTGGGTGGGCGTCCAGTGTCCCCTGTGGAATCGGAGAAATGGATTTAACGGTAAGTACCAAAATCCTGTTTTCTCCTTCATCCACTAGGGGACACTGGAGCTTCATGACAGTGGGGACGTCCCAAAGCTACCCTCCTGGGGGGGAGAGTGCTGAACGCCCTGCAAGACACTACGACCAAAATTTGAAGCAGAAGCCGCAAAAGTGTCAAATCTGTAGAAACGTACAAAAGTATGAACCGAAGACCACGTCGCTGCCCTACAAAGCTGTGAAGCCGAGACACCTCTACGTGCCGCCCAAGAAGTACCCACAGAGCGCGTAGAATGCGCAGAAATGGATACCGGCGGTGGTCGAGCAGAAGCAACATATGCCTGACGAATAGTCAGACGAATCCACCTGGCCAAAGTTTGTTTAGACGCAGGCCAGCCACGCCGATTAGCATCATAAAGGACGAATAGAGCCTCTGATTTACGTAGCCCCTCAGTACGGGACACATAAATGCGAAGTGCCCGAACCACATCCAAGGAGTGAGAATCCCCAGAAGAGTCCGACAACGCTGGCACTACAATCGGCTGATTCAGATGAAAACCCGAGACCACCTTGGGCAAAAAGGAAGGCCGGGTACGAAGTTCCGCCCGATCTTCGTGAAAAATCAAGTAAGGGGAACGGCAGGACAAGGCTCCAAGTTCAGACACACGTCTGGCCGAAGCCAGGGCCAATAAAAGGATCATCTTCCAAGTCAAATACTTCAATTCCACCTCTTGCAAAGGCTCAAAGGTGGATGACTGAAGAAAAGATAAAATAAGATTCAGGTCCCAAGGAGCCGTGGGTGGCACAAAGGGAGGCTGAATTCTAAGTACCCCTTGAAAAAAGGTCTGAACCTCCGGAATCAGAGCTAGGCGACGCTGGAAAAAAATAGAAAGAGCAGAAATCTGCACTTTAAGCGATCCCAAGCGTAACCCCGCATCGAGGCCTTTTTGAAGAAAAAGAAGAAGACGTGGTAAATGAAAAGAGGAAGTGGAGGATCCACGACCTTCACACCAGGAGATATAAGCCCTCCAAATGCGATGATAATGCGCTGATGTTACCGGTTTTCTAGCCCTAAGCATGGTAGGAATGACCGACCTAGGAACTCCATGGCTTCTTAGGATGGTGGTCTCAATAGCCACGCCGTTAAACAAAGCCGCCGTAAATCCGGGTACACACATGGACCCTGTTGTAGAAGGTCCGATCGTAGCGGAAGAGGCCAAGGTTCGTCTGCCAGAAGGAATAAAAGATCGGAGTACCAAACCCGACGAGGCCAATCCGGAGCCACTAGGATGATGGTAGACGACTCTCGTTTGATCCGCTTGAGAATCCGAGGGAGGAGCGGAAACGGTGGGAACAGGTACACAAGGCTGTACGGCCAAGGGATCAGTAAAGCATCCGCTCCCACCGCTGCCGGATCCATGGTCGTGGAGCAGTAAAGGGGTAGTTGATGATTTATCCGAGATGCCATCAGGTCTATCTGTGGCTTCCCCCATCTGCAAACCAGTTGATGAAAGACCTTGGGATGAAGGGACCACTCCCCGGGATGAAGATCCTGACGACTGAGGTAGTCCGCTTCCCAGTTGTCGACCCCCGGAATAAACACTGCGGAAATGACCTCTACGTGTCTTTCTGCCCACAGAAGGATGCGACTGGCTTCTCTCATTGCCATCCGACTGCGGGTTCCCCCTTGGCGATTTATGTATGCCACTGCAGTGGCGTTGTCGGATTGTATCCGAACCGGAAGTCCTCGTAACAGAGGAGCAGCCTGTATCAAAGCTCTGTAGACTGCCCGCAGTTCGAGAACATTGATTGGTAAGAGGGACTCCTGCTGTGACCAAAGCCCCTGGAAGTGATTGTCCAGAACCTCCGCTCCCCATCCGCGGAGGCTGGCGTCCGTGGTGACCAAGGTCCAATTCCAAATTCCGAAGCGCCGACCCGCTAACAGATGCTCCGTCCGAAGCCACCAGAGCAAGGACCACTGAGACAGAAGATCCAGTTGAAATATTCTGGAGTGAAATCTGCCGAATTGGATGGCCTCGAAGGAAGCCACCATTTTCCCCAGGAGACGGATGCAAAGATGCACAGATACTTTCCTGGGTCTGAGCACTAGACGAACCAGCTCCTGTATGGCTATGGCCTTGTCCCTTGGCAAGAATATACGAAGCAGAACAGTGTCTAGAATCATTCCTAGGAACTGAAGTCTCTGGGACGGCATCAACTGAGACTTCTGGAAGTTCACAATCCATCCATGTTGAATGAGAATCTGATGTGTAAGGGACACTTGGTGTAAAAGGACTTCTGCCGTCGGAGCCTTGATGAGTAAATCGTCTAGGTACGGAACTATCGTCACCCCCCGAGAGCGCAAGTGAGACACCATGACGGCCATCACTTTGGTGAATACCCTGGGAGCTGACGAGAGACCGAATGGCAGGGCCTGAAACTGGAAATGAGCTTCCCTGATGGCAAATCTGAGGAAAGCCTGGTGAGGAACCCAAATTGGGACATGCAGATAGGCGTCCTTGATATCTATCGACACCAGAAACTCTTCTGCCTCTAGTCCCGCAATGACAGAATGGAGAGATTCCATCTTGAACCTGTGAAATGAAAGATACTGGTTCAAGGATTTCAGATTCAGAATGGGTCTGACTGACCCATCTGGTTTCGGAACCACAAAAAGGTTTGAGTAAAACCCTTGTTGTCTTTGTGCAGTGGGAACCGCCACAAGGACCTCGGCCAGCAAAAGTTTCTCGATCGCTTGACGCAAAATTAGTTGCTTCAAGGGATCGACGGGCAAACCTGTTGTAAAATAACGCCGAGGAGTGAAAGCGAACTCGATCTTGTACCCTTGAGATACCAGATTTCGAACCCAAGTGTCTGGAGAAGTCCGTCTCCAAACCTCCGAGAAACGCTGGAGGCGAGCCCCCACCTTCGGATTTCCGAGATGGGATGGGAGCCCGTCATGCCACAGGCTTGTCTGCTGGCTTGGGATCTGGACGGCGGCCAATATTTGCTTGACGTCCTCTAGCACGGCCTCCTCGCCCCGCTGAAGACGAACCTCGCGATCGTCCCTGAAATCTTGCCGATGCTCGAAAGGAACGAAAGGAAGGTCCCCTAAACGAGCGACGCGGAGGAGGTGCTGATGAAGGTAGAAAAGTACTCTTACCTCCAGTGGCCAGCGAGATCCATTTGTCCATGTCTCCTAAGTATACAGCAGACTCCGCGGAGTGCTGGATCTAAGACCCTCAGTCAATTGTTCCGCCCACTTTTCCACAGCCTTGTTGACCCAAGATCCTACCAAGGCCGGCCGGAGAAGTGCACCTGCGGACGTATAAATGGATTTCAAAGTGGTTTCTAATCTCCGCTCTGAGGTTTCCTTCAATGTAGTAGCTCCTGGAACAGGTAACGTGGTCTTCTTTGACAACCGAGAAACCGAAGAATCCACAGGTGGCGGGGTCTCCCACCTCTTCCTATTTTCCGCAGGAAATGGGTAAAGAGAGAAAAAACGCTTAGGAATCTGGAATTTACGGTCCGGATTCTGCCAGGCTGCCGTCATCTGTTCATCCAACTGGAGAGAAACAGGGAATGTGACGCCCATCTTCTGTGACCTGGCAAATAAGGAGTCTTCTAACGATTCTGGAGCTTCCTGGCCAGAAATCTTAAGAACTTCCCTTACCGCTAGAATGAGTGCGTCAATACCCTGCAATGCCTCAGGTTCTTGTGAGTAAGTCTCTACGTCTGATTCGTCCAGCATCTCCCCTTCCTCCTGAGACGAGTGATCCGCTGCCGAATCCTCATCCGACTGGAGAACCGCCGGAAGAGCCCTCTTTTTAGATGAGCGACTTACCGTAGCTTCAGGAGCTTTAGACGCAGAACCCATCGCTTGAGCAAGGCTATTCACCGAGCGGACTAAATTCTGAGCCCACGCTGGTTCTGCTAGAAAAGAAGGGTGAGATGTGCCAGGTAGATCTCTGGCAGACTCCCGTTCCCTACGGGAAGCGGCTAATTCAGAAGAAAGGTCCGCCATGACCCCGGCCAAACTATTTATGAAGGAGGGAGTGACAGACTGCGTGTTAGCACTGTCTGCTTCACACGTCTCGCACAGGGAAGACCCTTCGGAGCGAGCATGGGTAAACTTCTTCCTGCACTTAGTGCAGGCAAACAGCTTTTGTGATGCAGTTTTTTCTGTCCTGGATGTCATCATGTACTCACAGACAAGCACCACATACAATTCAGGAATGCAGAAGAAGTATAGGGAGAAGCAGAATTACAATAATAATGCTACTCAAGTATGGGAGCAGACAGAGCAATAAGGGAGGAGCAGAATTTCAATAATAATGCTACTCAAATTGCAGGCAGAGCAGTATAGGAGGAGCAGAATTTCAAGAATAATGCAACTCAGTAACAGGGGCAGACAGGCATATAAGGGAGGAGCAGTCAATAGGACCAGAAAGTAGTTAAAACCACCTTCTGTATTTACAGACCCCCTGTAGATGCTCTCAGTCTTCTTCTCTCCCCCTCCGCTCAGTGCCTGCAGTCTGAGGCGCCACTCCCGTTCAGAGCGCGCCAAACTAGCCCAGGCAGTGAAGGAGGAAGAGGAGGAGGGACCCATAAGCTCCTCCTCCTAATGGCCGCCGCTTTGTATGCGCGCGGCATACACTTATACAGTGGGACGTTCTCACTCTCTGTCCCCGCACTGACAGCGGGGGCCAGCGGCACGACCGCCGCCAGTGATAACCGTGCCGGTGCCTTTTACACAAGCACCGGCACGCAGAGGCAGGACTGCTGTGACCGCGCCTACCTAACAGCCAGCGCCGGTGTTCTATCACAACACCAGCGTGGCAACTGACAGCGGGGCTGACAGCCGCGCGCTGTTTTCAGACCCAGCAGTTATTTTCACCTCTCCTGCTAGTCAGGAGAGGTGTGCTACTCACCGGGCTGCTGCGGCCAGAGCGCTGGGCAGTGAGGGGAGAGCGGGGACCCGGACACAAGCCAGTGGTAGCTGTGGCGGGCCCCGCTGAGTCTGATGACTCCTAACTGCCTATAGCAGCCTCCCCTCCATAGGGTGACCGGACACAGGCTGCAGTAGCCGTGTGGTCCCCTCTCTGGCGGCTCCCACGATGCAGGCAGACTGTCACAGCTAACAGTCTGCCTGTCCTCTTGTGACTTTGATTCTTTTATCTATATAAAATTAATATAAGGGCTGGAGACAGCCCCTGTGCACCGGCTCTACTCGGGCACATTCTAAAAACTGGGGTTGATGGGGCATAGAGGGGGAGGAGCCAGTCACACTTGTAGATTTTTAAAGTGCCAGGCTCAACTCAACCCACCGTCTATACCCCACTGTCATGAAGCTCCAGTGTCCCCTAGTGGATGAAGGAGAAACAACAAATATATGCTGGGACGCCAGCAATATATTTTTTTAACCAAAGTTCATATATATGGATAACCTACATCTATTCCAGGTGTGAGAAGGCAGTAATACTAAACAGTGTGAAAAAGAACTGAGACAGTATCAATTCTAATCCATGGAAATGATACAATTGATCTGATCTGTTACATTCCACTATATCAATTTTTCTCGCTCAATAGGATTCATTTTCTGATTCAAGCTTATATATTGATGCAATTTTTAACCCATTTACACTTTTGCATTTCATTAGTTCGATCCATCTATATTTTTATGTTTCATGTAATACGTTTAATGTATTGTGTGTGATGTATGTATTTCATTTTTAGAAGTAAAATATTTTTCTCTTTTTATTCATTCATTGTGTATTACATTGTTTATCAACACACTCTCATCATAGTCAGACGTGATCACAGCGCATTGCCCATGTTGTTCCTTTATAATGAGAACCATAATCACTATTATCTACCTGCAACTAAACAGCGTATGTAGCACAAGCAGTTATGTTCTTTGCTGAATGTATATTTGTAAACAAATGTCACCTCCATTTATAGTCAAGATACAGAATCCCATCACTCTTCTGTTCTTACCGAGCCAATGAATGGTGTATTCCGTCTTTCCCTTTGTCTTCAAGAAGTTCCAAGCTGACATTGACCATATCGATGAGGAAAGACACGCCTGTGTACACCTCCCCACTTAAAACAGTCTGCAGATAAAAGGGAATATGAACAAGCATATAAATACTTGTAAACTGGTTGGGAGGCCACCAATATATCTTACTAAAGGTGCCCACAAACTAAATGACTCACAAAAGATTTCCCTTGAACTCCCCGGCAGCTCCCTGGCAGTCCTGGACAAACTATATCGCGCATAAAGTGTTAATTTTGACTAACGACCTATAGCGCGTCCTTAACGGTTTCCAGTGCATCGGTAAAGGGATTGCCAGATCTTAACTGCAGTAGGTAAGATCTGAAGATACGATTAACAACCCGTGGGATCACGCATCGGATCGTTATCACTCAGTGGAAACTGCACGATTTGCACAAATTTGAACGATTTATCGTTACGATGCATCGATATTGTGCAAATAATGGTCTAGTGTGTGGGCACCTTTACACCAGTCTGATAACTGCTCTCACACATTTCCTACTGTAATCCAAGTATCTAGACCCAAACTTCTCCAAATACCCACATCTCATTTATTGTAAGCCTTATTTACATAATACTTCCATTGCACAGTTGTTAATAGACAAGACATTATTCATGTAATTACAGTCAAAAATAAAAGTGTCCCTGCTTGAATGGGTTAGATCAGGGGGGGGGGGCAATAGGCATAAATGGATGGAGAAGTCTTCTTGATGAAAGCACTGAGAGGGAGCAAAGGCCACAAGAATTTTAAGGAGCGAAAATGATATCAGATATCAATGTAAGATACAGTCGTATGTGTGACACATGAGAGGCCAGAGTATATCATGATTGCGAAGCAGTTTCACATAACAAAACGCTGTACATATAGCATAGCAAGACTTATTATATAGAACACTTTACTACATGCATAGTGCAAAATTATAGTATTTAACATTAATTAGTAATTACACAGCTTTCCAGGAGGGTCAAAAAGCTCAAACAAGGAATTTTACCAGGGATGTGCAGTCAGGGTAGGCAGAGCCTCCCCTGTCATACTCCTGAGATTTTATATAAAAATGATTAGAATAATACTAAGAAGATATTTATAACTTACAAACATCTTCTTTGTAAATTGTAATCATTTTTATAGTTAACATTCTCCACGGACTGCAAGGAGATGAGAGATGAGGCAGGAACAGTATAGTCAGACACTGCTTGCAGAGCTGGGGGCTGGGCCACACCACGGGTAGTAAGCTGCACAGAGAGAGAGAGATAATAGAGGCATGCCTCTTTAGGGGGTGTGCCGTGAGCACTGTTGGACACCATGAATGTGTCATTTGACCATGAAGTGAACTGCAGTGTTTAGAGATTGGATCTCAGTCAGCAGCAAGAGAAGACACAGTGATACAGGTAGGAGAACCAATGAACACTGAAGCTTAGTGTAGTGAGGAGAGAGTTACAGTGAGTAGGGGGTGAGACAGGGTCCCAGCCCTCATGCCCATCTCCATATGTGCCTCCCCAGCCATTCACCTCACATCACTGAAATGTACAGTGTTTTCAGTTTACCTTCTTCATTATTTACAATTTGATTGAATCTTTACACAAACCAAAATCAGACCTAGGAAGTTCCCGTGCTCTTTAAACTGCCCGTCTTCATTTCCCCTTTACAAAGAGAACCACCTTTTGCATCCAGTTTCAAATATGGGGAAGGGAACGGGCCTGATCAGATGCTGCACAGAATAATCCCAAAATAAATACATTATTAAGCTCAAGGTTCGCAAATTACTTATCTTAGTAATACACTGTATACACCAGTATTATTATTAATTATTATGACTGAGCTTGTACTTGATTTTCTCAAGAGTTCCATAGACAAATATCATAAGACAAAAGTGACTTCCTACATGAATCCGTGGATCTTGCAAGTCATACGGCCGCATAAAATCGTCAACAGGTTCTCCCAGGTTATTCTCCAACAAGCCTCGGATTAATTTATATTTACTCAGATCCAGTGAACAGTGAACGGAGGATAAGCTGCCGTGAATTGACATATCGGGAACAAAATGGTTTATTTCTCTGGGGAAAAAAAAACAACAACACATTTTTGGGATTTTAAAGACTAACAAAACCTTGTTTACATATAAAGCGAGTGAGCAGCGCTGAGCAGTGTAACGTCTTTTTCACCTGAATAGGCATCTTAGTCACAATCGGAAGCAACAAAACCGCTTCACGACACTGCACTGATTAATGTAATATGCGACACGTGTACATCGGTCAATCTGTATAGAAAGCACAACGGAACTTGACGTGACAAAAAGACGCGGCTGCTGCATTGTGGCACTTCGTATACAGGTACAGGCTCAGTCACACACCGGCATACAAGTGTCGCACCGAGAAGGGGTATTTGAGGTTCGGTTTTCCTGAAATACAAAACACACCTGAACTTAGGGGTTCCGAGTCAAACCAAGTCCCAGTTCGGAATCACTTTGGGGTCCTGAGTCGAACCAAGACCCATTTAGATTCTGCAGTCTATTCCGAATTCGGACTTCAAAAGTGAACTCAGGTTTTGGATTGCATGTAAATAGGTCCAAAATAGCTGTTTTATAGATTTTTTAATCGATGTTCAACGATTTTTAAGGAATCCAAAACCGAACTCGAAACAAAACACTTGAGGGTGGTTTTGCCAAAACCAAAACACGATGATGACTTAGAACCAAAATACAGAGCTCCGCGCACATCTCTATACGCAACTTCGGCAAAAGTGTATGAGGACACATCTGTATTGGATCACACAGTGCAAAGAGAACTTTACTTTGAACTAAGGTCAATAATCCAAATATGTTAGCATGGCATGTTTCTTCTTACTATGGTTAATAAATTGCGTAACAAACTTAGTATATGCCCTGTAAGATCTCTAACCTCCTTTGTGGGAAACAACATAATAATCTGGTTTCTTTTTAGGTAAAGGTAAGAATATCACGCAGGAAACCCCAGAAAAGTTCTAAACTTGCCCAAACTGGACAAGGCCTTTAATGTTCATTAACGATATAAACCGATGAACAAGAGCCAAAGCAAGGCACCACTATGTGGACATATATGACGATCCATGCTTCAATATAGACAGTAGCTTCTGGAATTTACAGCTGCAATCTCATGAATATTTGCTTTTCACTCTGTGTTGGTGATTATGGCACTGTGTAATGTACTGCAGGGATTGTATAGTGGTTAAATCATAGAGCATGTTTTCTCTGAGTAATACAATAATTGCAGAAAGAATAGGCAGTAAGGCCTAACAAGTCAGCTGAGGAGAGGTAACATTGGGTAGTGCAGTGTTACCCTAAGAATCTAAAACCCATTGCAGGAACACTAAATAACACGGGTAGAATATTTCCTATACAGATCAGCCTGCCATGGCACAGATAGTAATGCCCTGTGTATGATCAAATATAGTTTGTCACTGCTCTACTTATATATTGCTTACATAATACTCCCAAAATCTCCAGCCAGGTCAAAGCTCAAGTACAGATGTATCTACATACACCTATCCTCAAATAATGCAAGTAGGCCGCGCCATGTGTCTTTTTCACACCACTAATACAGAGGTATGCATACTAAGTGTATGTGCATACTAATAGCAGTGTGAAAAAGACAAATCTGTAGAAAAAATAAAAAAGGCAAGTGACCGAGGTCGGGTATGACTGAGCCGCGCCAATTATCTCCCCATGCAGAATTGTAAGAACTTACACTGCCATAATTGCAAAAACAGTGCAAATCCTAAGCCCTCAGAACAGTAAAGTCTTTTAATATGTGACTACGCCGTAAAAACTAAGGGTCTCATTCAGACCCGGTTGCAAGCTCCGATGCACTCACAACCTGGTCGATGGTTAGCCCTGCGCACGCGCAAGCCCCGGAGCGAGAGAGAAACTCTCTCGCTCCGGAGCTATCTACAAAAGGGACGGCTGTCGATGTTGATCGACAGCTCGCCCCGTTTTGTAGGCGGGCCAGGGGGTGAACAGTTTTGTGGGCGGCCGCACTGACATCAGTGATGTCAGTGGGGAGCTTCCTGCTTGATCAGAGCAGGAAGCTCCCTGGGGCTTGCGGTTGCCGAGACCCAACCTTAGGGTCTCGTCGCAAGCCCCGATGGTCGTGATGGTGTTCACCATCGCGACCATCAACCTGGTCGGTCGCTAAGCTGTGGGTGGTAACCCACAGCTTAGCGACCGACCAGGAGGCCGCACTAAAAAAAAGGAAGCGGCCGCCCTCATTCAGAGAGAGCGATCGTTTCTTGCGACCGCCTCTGAATGAGGGCCTAAATGCTCTGCGATAAAGATGCAAAAATGGCAGAATGAGACCCAATGCTGCTAACTGAAGTAATAGTGAATATTCCGAAAATAAAATCTAATGATTCCAATATCTTCTACTTACTTATCCAAATTCCTCTCTAGCTGCAATTTCAGTCTGCACTGCTCAGTTAGAAGACTCCCACCCATCTGTCTGACACTGTAAGATGGGAAGGACAGGTCTGTTCGGGTCTTCTCCAAACATTCGGCAGTATCTCTAGGATGTCTCTCTGCAGCAAAGATGTCCATGTCTTGCAGGTCCACCACAATGCAGTCTAATAGGCAGGTGTGTTCATCTACAAACAGAAAATAATATGGTACATCTACATAGCTGGATGTCTGTGTGCTGAATGCGACTCTTGGAGACTCTATTGGTTTATTAATTGTCCTTAAAACTAGTTTTATTCTAACATTCAGGGCTCAGTTTACACGTTAGATGAAACAAGCAAATAGAAGTAAATATAGAAATTAAACTAACATCAGAACATACCCCTAGTGTAAATGAAGAGTATTAATCATAGAGGAATTCGACACGTTGGATACTTTCATTACACTCTCTGCTAGCTCTTGAGCTGCTGCATTGCAAAATATTGGAACTAATTGTCTCTCTGTTAGCTCTTGAGCAACTGCATTTGCAACATGTTGCAAGATACTGGAACTAAATGGATACAATGATATCTCCTATAACAGTATGTATGCAGGATAAACCATCTGACAAAATACTCATTCAAATATACTAGAATCTATATAGATTTTTTCATCTGATATTATTTCAAAATTAGAAGGAAGGTTTTTCTGGCATTATTTTCAATAACAAGGGATATTTTTTGATTGCTCAATTATATATATATATATATATATATATATATATATATATATATATATATATATATAATGTGTTCAATCTAACCACTTAAAGCTGCATACACACACACACAACGATTTTGTTACCAACGATTTTATAAACGATTTTCTGTCAGATTGTGTATGCAGCTTAAAGCTGCATACACACACAACGATTTTGTTACCAACGATTTTATGAACGATTTTCTGTCAAATTATCTGTCAGATTTTTTAAAGTGTAATGAACGATTTTTTTAAACTACAAACGATTTTTGCATATTCCCTTACTGAAAATCGTTCAGTTGACAAGTCTGACTGAACTACAAACGTGAATGCGCATGAATAATAATCGTTATCGTTTGACTCAGAAAGTGAACGATTTTTTCAAACGATATCGTTTAATGATAATCATTCAAAAACTCATTGTGTGTGTATGCAGCTTCAGAGTGCCTCCTTCTCTTCCTTCTCCTTATTGATACTTTCATTTCAAGCACAGAGATAGGATAGGACTTCTAATATCTTTATAATCTACAGTGGTGGGGAAGGGGTGCAGCTAATGCACAGGTAACACTAATGTGATGGCACTACTGTTTCAGTTGATAAAGATACAGTCTATAAAACTGAACACATTTATTATGGTCACTGTGAGTGTAAACCATTCAACTAATTAGATGTTATGGGACTATGCATGACAATGTAGAACTTTCCTAATGAACAATATACTGCTCAGTGACACTACACACCCTTACAAGGAGGGCATATATTAAATTCACAGCATACTGATGAAAGTAAAAATTGACAGCAGACAATATTAAAAGACACAAAGTCAATATACAAAAGTTCCACAAAAGAGGCAAATGTTAATGGGAAGTTGAGGCAGGTGGGTACTATACTAAAAGTCTTTAAATGCAAAAAAAGACAAATGTTGTTTCAGTTCTTACCAGGGCTTGCGGGACAGTTAGTTTCATTACAATCTTTGCTTTCTTTTCTAGATTTCGTGGTTGGCGCCATAACTAAACCTTCCACAGAATCACAATCCACGTTTGCCTTCATTTCATTCCTCCTAGTAACGACTTTGTGCTCTGGAGTAACGATGGGAGATGAAGACTGACCTAAACTCTGATTAAACGTAAAAAAAACCCAAAAAGCATAAGATTAGTTACAAACATATAGCTAAATGCCACAGAACACACAGAGCTTCGGAAATACACATACGATTATCGTTAATTAGTATATTAGAGAGAAAACGGTTGGTCTTTTTTTTCAAATGCTTCGTATATTTTACAGATGATGTTCTTTAGGAAAATAATTACCTTATAATGTACATTTTTGTAAATATCTTTATTATGACATCAGATTGAACAATAGATTTGCTTGTCCCGCAGGACCCAACCCGGAGTAGCTACTGCTAACAACCACGTAACCCGTAGCACCAAGTCTCTGGCACTGCTTTTGCCATGCTCGGCTTGCACGCAGTCCTGACCAGTGGCGAGCTCAGGTTTAATGATTAATGCAATTCAGCAGTTTTGTTGTGGCTGAAAGTCTACTGCCTTTTTCTCCCTACTATCCATCCAGTGTAGCCGCAGCATGGGGACCAGTACAATATTTTACACTTGTGGTCTAGCACACTTACCATACCCATATTATTGGTTTATCTGGGCAGAAACACATTTAGATCTGTATTCTTCACAGATAAAAGTAAATGAAAGAATACTCAAAGTAATATATACAGAGTAAGTAACAGTAAAACCCATTAAGAAATACACTATATGGACAAATGTATTCAGACACCTGACCATTACACCAACAGGGACTGTAATGACAATGTATTCAAATACATATACTTTAATATGGAGTTGGTCCCCCTTTTGCAGCTATAACAGCTTGCACTCTTCTAGGAAGGCTTTCCACAAGATGTTGGAGTGTTTCTGTGGGAATTGACCCATTCATTCTGTAGAGCATTTATGAGGTAAGGCACTGATGTTGGATGAGAAGACCTGGCTCGCAAGCTCCATTCCAGTTCATCCCAAAGGTGCTCGATGGGGTTGAGGTCAGGGCTCTGCAAGGGTCAGTCAAGTTATTCCACACCGAACTCATTAAACCATGTCTTTATAGTCCTTGCTTTGTGCACTGGGGCACAGTCATGTTGGAATAGAAAAGGGGCTTCCCCAAACTGTTGCCTCATGTTGGAAGCATTGCATTGTCGGTATGCTGAAGCATTAAGATTGCCCTTCACTGGAGATAAGGGGCCTAGCCCAAACTGTGAAAAACAGACCCATACCATTATCCCTCCTCCACTAAACTTCACAGTTGGCATGAGGCAGTCAGGCAGGTAAACGTTCTCCCAGCATCTACCAAACCTAGTCTCTGACTGCCAAACAGAGAAGCGTGATTCGTCACTCCACAGAACACATTTCCACTGCTCCACAGAACAGTGTCGGTGTGCTTTACACCACTCCATCCGATGTGTAGTATTGGACTTGGTGATGTGAGGCTTACATGCAGATGCTCGGCCATTAAACCCATTCCATTAAGCTCCCGCCGCATAGTTTTTGTGCTTACAACATTAATGTCAGTGGAAGTTTAGAACTCTTCAGCTATGGAATCAGCAGAGCGTTGGCGACTTTTACGCACCATGCGCCTTAGCAGTTGTTGACCCCGCTCTGTGATTTTACGTGGTCTTCGCTTCGTAGTTGAGTTGCTGTTGTTCCTAAACATTTCCACGTTCTAATAATATCATTTACATGTGATCATGGAATATCCAGCAGGGATGAAATTTCACAAACCGTCTTATGGCAAAGGTGGCATCCTATCACAGTACCACGCTTGAAGTCACTGAGCTCTTCAGAACGACCCATTTTGTATCACAAATCTTTGCAAATGTAGACTGCATGGCTAGGTGCTTGATTTATACACCTGTGGCAACGGGTCTGATTGAAACCCCTCAGTTTAATAATTATCAGATGTGGCCAAATATTTTTGTCCATATAGTGTACATCAAACTGCAAACGATCAAGGTCCTGTTGCAATGTATCAGCTAAAGGATATGGTCACCCACAAATACCTCCTCCAGCCCTGTTTCATGTTAGGCATATCAGTAGAGTTGAGCTGCATTAGCGTCCGTATTGGAATCACAGCGCCATTTGCACCTTCTCTCTAACTCGGTCCAAATTAGATGAGAACTAGCTACTGTTCCAGAGCAGGTGAGTGCTCCCAAAAGGTGCAGTTCTGCTACTCAATGGTAGGGGGAGCTGTACTTGTGGGTTAACAGGGCGTTTAAAGTCTATAGACTTTTTGCTAAATTTAAGGTAATGTATTTATCACTTTAAGGACATGCAATAACTTCAACACCGAAAACCCATGCAGGACACGGAATTGAATAATAAGCACAGAGAATACAGCACACTACCAGAATTTGTACCCCTGACTGGAGGCAGGCAAGCTCCTACTAGGTTGAGATAAAAACTGTTAATTAGTTATTTTAGATCAATCAACAAAAAGGGTCTCCTAATATCATGCTAACTGCTAGAACGTTCCCCAGTCTCCAAAGCTTGTCTGCTGAGACTGATCCATCTAAATCTCCCGTACTAAGCTTAGACACTTTACCACAAGCTACTGTTCTATGGACAGCCCACAAAGCAATCTCCCTCACTATCCTGATGGTCTATGGTTCAGCTCTGTTATACTAAAACCTCCTATAGGAAATGCCATCCATCTACAGCTTCCGCTTTATAAACGCCTTTTCCGGTCTGATTATCGCTTGCCTGCACAGGTGAAGGTACTCAAACACTCCTTTCTGTTTGTGCATTCCCACATTAAGTTGCCCGGGTGACCCTTATTGCTTTGGCAAACGTACATCTGGTTACAGTTCTTGCTTTGTTTATTTTTTATCGTCAATAAATCTCTGAACACCGGCCCCCCGCGCTGTAACTGAACCATTCATATAATCTCATCTCCTGCAGCTCACACCACACAGAGCCCGCTAGCACCAAGGTGCATAGACATAAGAGGCCATCATACAGGAAATGTAGATACAAAGCAGAACAATTTATGTTGGAATAAACACTGCAGTCAGCGCTTATGGAATTTTGTGGATTATGAATAGAATTTCATACATATTTGTAGGAGACTACACATCGTAGTAATGGAGGATAGTGAAGGGAGGTAACTGGTACAATGACCAAGAACTGCCCATACTAAGCAGTCATACAAGGTCAATAGGTTTGCTTTAGACATTTAGTGCAAATGGAACCATCAATATGACTTGCACAATCCAGCAGAATTCCATAAAGCTTAGACAGACACTCAAACTACAGAACCCTTCAAGGAATCGCAATACCTTTAATAACACTGGATCCTTGTATGAAGACCCATGTAAAATTAAGTCCTTCAGAACAAATACAAAATACTTGAAATCAGACATTATATTTCAGGCTGGCAAAACCCTCCATTATTATACATGTAACATGAAGAATCAACACAGGGAGATATACACCTGGGATACTACGTGTGTAATGGATGAAAACACAGCAAGTGACCACTTCAGTTTCCAGCCATATAGTAACAATGGGTAAGCATTGGTGAATTAAACATACAGTATAGGTCACGGTGAGCATTTCAGCTGTTGGCTTTCATTTAATTTTGTTTGCATGTCAGGAGTGTAATCACTGGTGAGACAGATTAAATCTTATTCAACGGCAGACTGGTCAGCCACGTAATATACTGTGGAGCTCTACGCCTTGACTAAATCACCAGACATGGCTAGGGTTAGTTAGCATGTCCCAACTCACTGCCACTATTGGATTGTCCCTAGTAATCTAATTGCCTTCAGCAGAGGTGGGTCATTTTAACTTGGAAAAGTTTTTTTTGATTGAAGTTGCAGGCGCCTTAGTTTTGGCCCCAAGTCCTAAATCTTTGAGATATGTGTCTCCCTGCCACAGATAACCTCAAAAGTCATCATATTCTAATTATGGTCCTTGTACTAGTGATTCTCATGAACACTACAGATTGTGAGGATGATCCTGCCATTGGACTGTTTGACCTCACACCATCTGAAATATGACAGATGTAGTTAATAGGGTTAAACACTCCTTACATTGTGCGCAGCTATGTGATCTACGGTACAGCTGTCCAACATAGCCAGTATAGATACAATAAGAAGTCTTATTTCACAATATTGAAAAACAAATAGGGGCTGATTTAGAGTTAGGAGCAAATCCAGCTATTGGGCATAAAATCTGCGCCTGGCAAAATACATTCTGTGCTGCAGTATGTGTGCAATGTGTAGATAGATAGATAAAGATGATATGTGGCATGGCCTATATTCTAACAGCAGAAGCTGATTGTGCATCCCATTTGCATAGCTTTGCAAAAATGTCGCACGAATAGACGCTTGGCGCAACTAGAAGGGCTCTTTAACGCGCAAGGAGGCTAGATGTATGTGGACACATCTGTAGATATACAGACAGACAGATACGGTGCAGCAAAAATGGATGCGTTGTGCTGGCAGTTCGATAAAGTCCAAAGAATACCCTATGATGATTAGCCTCAATCATTCCTTACTACAACTTCAGTCTTTATCTATTAGCCAGTTTTTATAATGGCCACAGGAACACATAGGACAACAAGCCAGGCAGTGAAGCCCCCAGGACAAACCAGCTGACGGAGCCCACAGGACGACAAGCCAGCCAGTGGAGCCCACTTGACGCAAAGCCAGTGAGAGTAGCCCACAGGATGACAAGCCACTCAATGAAGCCCACAGAACGACAAGCCTGTTGGAGGAGCCCAAAATACGACAAATCAGCCAGTGGAGCCCACAGGACAACAAGCCAGCCAGCTGAGCCCACAGGACAAGCCAGCCAGCCAGCTGAGCCCACAGGACAACAAGCCATCTAGCTGAACCCACAGGACAACAAGCCAGCCAGCTGAGCCCACAGGACAGCAAGCCAGCCAGCTGAGCCCACAGGACAACAAGCCAGCCAGCTGAGCCCACAGGACAACAAGCCAGCCAGCTGAGCCCACAGGACAACAAGCCAGCCAGCTGAGCCCACAGGACAACAAGCCAGCCAGCTGAGCCCACAGGACAACAAGCCAGCCAGCTGAGCCCACAGGACAACAAGCCAGCCAGCTGAGCCCACAGGACAACAAGCCAGCCAGCTGAGCCCACAGGACAACAAGCCAGCCAGCTGAGCCCACAGGACAACAAGCCAGCCAGCTGAGCCCACAGGACAACAAGCCAGCCAGCTGAGCCCACAGGACAACAAGCCAGCCAGCTGAGCCCACAGGACAACAAGCCAGCCAGCTGAGCCCACAGGACAACAAGCCAGCCAGCTGAGCCCACAGGACAACAAGCCAGCCAGCTGAGCCCACAGGACAACAAGCCAGCCAGCTGAGCCCACAGGACAACAAGCCAGCCAGCTGAGCCCACAGGACAACAAGCCAGCCAGCTGAGCCCACAGGACAACAAGCCAGCCAGCTGAGCCCACAGGACAACAAGCCAGCCAGCTGAGCCCCCAGGACCACAAGCCAGGCAGCGGAGTCCCAGGAAACCAAGGCAGCCAGCGGAGCCCCCAGGACGACAAGCCAGCGAGATGAGCCTACATCATTACATACTAGCCAGCAAAGATACCCACATGATTAAATACCAACCAACAGAATAGCCATATGACTTTCCAACATAGCGGAGGTTAAGATGCCCCCTTCTTTATTTACCCCACATTACTTGCCCCAGCAAATACGAAAATCCAATTAAAAGGAAGTCAGCAATGAAATTGTTGGCACCTTGTCAAGCCTTTCCACCTCTCTACAAATCTTCAAATGGGCTCTCAAGACCCACTACTTCATCAAGGTCTATCAGTTTTCATCCTAACCCACTACTATATGGTCTTTCCTCCCTGTCTATTCCATTTGTGTCACGCCTGTTTGTCTGCCCCTCCCCTTTAGATTATAAACTCTCACGAGCAGGGCCCTCTTCCCTCATGTCCTTCTCCTTATACTGTCTTCTACTCCTTACTCCCCACAAAGGCATCTAACACGTGACTGCCAACTCCCTGCTGCTTAATTTGAGTGTTATAATCGCTAATGCAGCAAATCCTTGTCCTGTATTGTATTGTACTGTAAGTCACTGGTTTCTTGTTCAGTTACATTTATGTAATTTGTAAGGCGCTGCGGAACACTTGTGGCGCCATATAAAGGATAATAATAATAATAATAATAATGAGATTTCAGAATGTGAACCTGCAGAAGTTACTTAATAAAACTCTTTCGCTTACAGTGCTGTTGTGGATGTGGTATAGAGAGATAGAAACTACCATAAAGAAAGTTGCTGCAAGGCAGCGAGGCCAACCAGAAAACGTGGTCTCTGATGGTCGCTCAATGTTAGGAAAGCTAATGTTGGGAGAGTCATTTTAGTGCATAGCAAACAGCAATTAACATTGAAACGATGTATAGCTGTGTTAAATTAAAAGATGGGCAGAATTGATAAAGCAGATTGATAATGCTACTACATATACATAGTTTATATATTTTAGTCATATTACCTTGTCTTTTAAGCAGAATGTCCCAGATGCTCCTGAAAACAGAAAGCGGTTCTTGACTTTTAGTTTCCCAAGGTTGGCGACCAATAAGTTGTTAGATCTGGAGCTCTCGGGTATGAGGAGCACAGGGGCTCCAGCTTCAATGTCCAGCAAGATACGGGAGGCCCGCTGAGCCTGGTCTCTAACCTTAATAACCAGGGGAGAAATCACATAGCAATAGGAAACCACTCAGCTCCTTTTTTAAGTACTGCAACAGAATTCACATTTGTCCCCACTTACAGTTTGCCCCTGAATAGCTGCCCTCTGCCGGCCAAGGACATCTTGGAGCTGAGTAAAGTGCTGGATGAAGGCCACAACCTCGGACTGGAAGCGCTGAGTGTGGACATACTGCACAGAGGCCATCCTCAGGCTGACACGCATGTCATACTCTCTCTGTAACTGGGGATCTGGAAGGCCGTATCTATAGAAGATTTACAATGACATTGGTTTGAAAATGAACATAGGAGGGATTTATCCACTTACCCTGATATCCTTCTATAGCAGGACTGAAATGTCAATGCATATTACTGGGGGGTGTGTTAATTAACCTTTAGGAGGCAGTAAATGTTAAGCAAATGAATGGGATGACTAATTTTGCCTAGATGCGGTCTTCATAGACCTGGCTTCAATACATCATGCGGCGCGAGACACCTGATGCAAGGTCCCCACTCCAGGTCCTATGCAATTTACCTTGCGCCGAGTGTCCGTTTTGCGTCTTGTTCGAACTAAAATGCATCTTAGTAGCAAACATGTGACAAACCCTTCACGAGACTGCAATGATTAATTTTATGTGCGACACTCGTGTATCTGTGTGCGACTGAATTTACCAATTACCTTTTCTTACATCTGACCAGCCGATTTACAAGGTTATACAGGTATAATGCCGCTCTACAGGCTGAACCAACATTCATAATAATAATAAATCCCATTCATTCAGAAGTAACCAGCATCATTACTGGGGGGATCCGGTCAACATTCCGGCCCGTGGGATGTTGGCGATTAGAATACCGGTGCCGGATTCTGACACCTGTCAGAATTGCAGCGCCAGCATTCCAAAGGTAAGTAGCGGGGTTAGAGGTTAGCGTTAGGCACTAGGGGGAGGGTTAGGTTTAGGGTGCAGTAGTGACGGACTGGAGCATGAAGGGCCCACCAGGGGAATGCAGTGGTAGGGGCCCATGCATTAGGGTGTGGTCAGTTACCACAGGGGATGAGGCCAGCCCCCACAGAGCTTGGGCAGACATTAGAGACCATGTAACTGACCCTCAAATAAAGTATGTATAATTCAAGTGCACTTAGAGTAAGCGGTTGGGCCCTCGGGCAGTGGGGCCCACCGGGGATTTCCCCTTTACCTCTGTGGGCCAGTCCAACCCTGGGGTGCAGGGAGGGGGAGGTTAGGTTTAGGCACTAGGAGGGGAGGTTAGGTTTAGGCACTAGGGGGGGGGGGGGGCGAGGTTAGGTTTAGGCACCGGGGAAGGAGGGTTAGGGTATTGACCGAGAATTACATGTAAACATGATGACATCTTACTTGAAAATGTGGAATATTAGCGCTTCGTCTCCGCTAGTGGTGAAGCGCTCAGTGTACAGCTCGCCATGTACGGTCAGGTCGCTCAGTGACAAGCTGCCGATGCTCCCCTTTAAGGCTAAATCTCCCTCTGCAGGACAGAAAGAGAGCAAACATAGTCCAATTATTTATTGTATTACAGGTAGAATCTCCCATATCCAAAATGCTTGGGACCAGAAGTATTTTGGTTATCGGATTATGCCGTATTTTGGAATATTTGTATACTATTATGAGAAGCCCTCCACTGGCTCCCATTCCCTTTCAGAATCCAATTCAAGGTTCTCACACTCACTTACAAAGCCCTCACCCATTCCTCTCCCATTTACATATCTGATCTCATCTCCCTTCACTCTTCTGTCCGCCCTCTTCGTTCACTTAATACACGCCGACTTTCATGCCAATTGATTACTTCCTCCCACTCCCGCCTCCAAGATTTTGCCCGCGCTGCTCCTCACCTTTGGACCTTCCTCCCTCTCCCCATCAGATCACCTCTCTACAATCATTCAAACAAGCTCTTAAGACCCACAACTTTATTAAAGCCTTCCAGCTCTCATCCTAACTTGCTGCTACATCTTCCTTTCTTCCCGCCTATCCCATCTGTGTCACTCCTGTTTGTCTGCCCCTCCCTTAAAGAATGTAAGCTCTTTCGAGCAGGGCCCTCCACCCTCTTGTAATTTAATTTATCTCTAACTCCCCACTAGGGCAACTAACACTCGGCTGCTTATGTGGGTGTAAAGGTCGCTAATATAAAAATGTTTATTATACATGTCCGTGTCCTGCATTGTATTATATTGTAAGTCACTGGTTACTTATTTGTTTATGTACTTTGTAAGGCGCTGCGGAACACTTGTGGCGCCATATAAATAAATGATAATAATGAGATATCTTGGGGTTGGGACCTAAGTGTAAACACAGAATGTATTCATGTTTCATATACACACAGCATGAAGTTAATTTTTGACAGTATTTCAATCATTTTGTGCATCAAACAAAGTTTGTGTACAATGAACCATGAGAAAGCACATGTGTCATTATCTCAGTCGCGCTCATAAAATTCTGTATTTCGGAATATTCTGTATTTCAGAATTTTGGATATGGGAGACTCAACCTGTACTTCCCTTCATTAACCCGTATATTAGTTTCAAACAAATCTAGTAACTTCACTGAGGTTTATTTAGAAACAAATACAGATTTCGAGTTTGCAAATCAGTGTAAAAAAAAGAAAAATAATACTGTAGGGAGCTTTTTTAACCTTAAGGTAGTCGATCATGATCCTATCGCTACACAGTGAATATTCCCATTAATAAGCTCAACGTTTTGTACAATTCCCACTTTTCCATTGTTATTTCACATAATGTAATCACAAATATATTAAAACTTTCAGTATTATTATTATTAATAATTACTAACCAATTAATAAACTCACCGATAATTTCAAGGTGGGCGGTCAGCTTGGACACCATGGCTTTAGCCAATTCACTACATGTATTTTTTAAAACCAGAGACAGAGAGTGAACCTTAAAAGAAAACCAGAAGAGATATAGTCACTTAGATCTTCCATCTATCTGTGAATCTAATGGTGAATGGCTTTAGTTAAATAGTTCTACAGCTATTGCCTAAGAAACGAGCCACGTAATTATTAGTACAGTTGTATATCAAACGCGCTCATTTGCTACACATGAAACACCTTTGCAAAAACACAGAAAGTGGTGTGGATATAAGTGTATAAGTAAAATATATCAAGAACCACTTTAATCGCATTATAAAAAAAAATTAGAAATGTAATTAGCATTAGTGCCATTTTCACACTTGCAATGCTAATACAGCAGGACATATTAGCAAATGTAATTTAAGTAGTTAAACCCAGGACTTTCATACATACCATGAAATCCTTTTCTCTAAATCCATTTGGAGAACACTACTAACCTTGTGATATTGAGGGCGCAATGCAGGATTTGGCACTCAAACTGCTGCAACGTTTGTATCGTAGCTACTCAACTATATAACCTCTTTCTTGCAATAGCTCATTTGTTCTTTCCTAACAAATCCCTCAGGATAGGACTAGAATAAGGAATTGGACCATAATATTTACAGCACCCACAGAAACATGATGGTCTCTCAAACGGATTCAGAAAAATGAATTTATAAAAGTATTAAAATCCTATTTTCCTTTACGTACATCCACTTTAGGGGACACTAGTGACCTTGGGGACGTCTTAAAGCTGTCCCTAGGAGAGAAGACACTCAGCAAGGCTGTGTGAGACAAAAACATTAACCACAGCCAACAACTTGGGAGATAGAACACCAGTCGCTGTAACATTTTAGGGGGTATATATACTCAAATGCGGGTTTTTAGATGTGGAGCTGTTGCCCATAGCTGATTCTAGCGATTATCTAATGCTAGATAAATAACTAGAATCTAATTGGTTGCTATGAGCAACATCTCCGCTTCTAAAAACCTGCACTTTAGTAAATATACCCCTAGAAGTGTGGACTGGGAATCCGCCCAACTAAGGCTATATACCACAACGTCCAGGTAGCTCTCGCCAACCGGGAAAATCTGTTCTCTGGCAACTAAAAGTGAACCGACAAAGACGTAATTTTGGTGGAACACAATCCGAAGCCCCCAACCTATGTCTGACCAGACTGTAGCAGCTTAATTTGTGGCCCTCCTAAGGAATCAGAAGAGCACTGGCAACAGAAAAAACAAGTTCCAACCAATGGCCAAAGTCATGAAGAGGGAATATTACACATTGCCTTTTTGCCAATTGGACCAAAACTAAAAAAAAAAAAATGAAAATAAAAAAGACAGACTGCCTGGGTAGCCATCTGTAGTGCACCTATCCTGCTAAGACACCAAGAAAAAAGCAGATTTATGGTCTTACTTGGTTAAATCCTTTTCTTCGGAACCCATAGGGGACACAGTCATTACTATGGGTATAGGCTGGAGCAGGAGGAGTCCGGGCAGCACTAGTTAAAATTTTTCTCCCAGCAGCTCTGGCTCCTCCTCCCCTATATCCCACCCCCAGGCAGGCCAGTTTAGTTAGCAAGCCCAAGGCAGGAGCGAGAAAGAGGAGAAGGAGGACCAACACACACTCACAAGTACCAAAAAGAGTAAAAAACCCTGCCAGCCCGGAGCATCAGGGTTGGCGCCCTGTGTCCCCTATGGATTCCCCTATACATAACCCAGCATGCACTGCTACAGTTTTGCTATTAGGGCATGCTAAAACTGTGGCAGGGCATGCTGGGATATATAGTTCCACAACAGCTGGAGTGTCAAGGTTAGCCAACACTGGCCTATGCCCTGGTGGTCTAGCGAGGTGCCAGGGGACCTGGGTAACCGCTCCACACCGGCGGTGACAGCCACAGCAAGCAGGGAGCTGCTCTTCCCCCGGGATCCGGCTGATGCTGCAGGTCCTTGGTGTGTGCCGGGGACTGGCTGAACACACTGACCCACTCGCCAGTGCTGTGGCCACCGGCGCAGGGGGTTGGTGGAGTGGCAGCATGGGCGTCCTATAGGACGCCTAGCGCTGCTCCCTCATAGTATCAAAAATGTATTAAAAAGAAATAAAAGCAGTCTCTAACATGGTGCTGCTCCTGCAAGGCACCAACTAAAAAATGGCCTGCCCGAGCTAGTTGGTGCCTCCTCCTGCTGCAGCCTTTACCCATGGTAATAACTGTGTCCCCTAAGGCATGAAGAAGAAAAATGCACGGCTCTCCACCAAGGAAGGACTTGGTAGCAGCATTAACATAAGGACGCAGCCGCGGCTAACTCGGGATCAGCCCCAAAATTAGTAGTGTCCCCCACAGAGGATGTAAGAGAAAAGAAGTTTGACATCAGAACTGATTAATTATAAACAGTTATATCTAAATTGTTAAAACATATTAGCATCACGTGTGCTATTATAGCGATATTAGCAAAAGCCCAGTGGAAGGTTGACATTTAAAAAAACAATTAGGAGTTGTTAAGTAAATACAGAATTACAATGGGAGGAGAGATCTGTCCCTCCCACTCTTACGTTTTTGGCCCAATGCATAAAAAGGACATAAATGATCTCTCCCCAGTTAAGTACTTTCTTACTATAACACACTGTAGTAGACCTAACTGCAATGAATAATTGCTACAACTGGTTATAACGATTCCCCCTTGTCATTTTCATACCTTGAGATCCATCTTTGTGTTGGTATGTTCTTGGACAGAAGCGCTTTCAATGCTGTTCATCTCGGATTTCACTGCCTGCCGTGAATCTGCCGGCTCTGGCTTCATAGCGTGATTATCGGCTGTTGACCCAATTCCAAAAAAGTCTAAAATCACAACCCACGTCTGCAACGTAATTAACACATCAAGGCAGTTAAAATCGACATTCACACTCCGATTGACACAATTGTACTTAGAAGAAAATTCAGGATGCTTCCTGTCCACCAAGAACACACTTATATGGACCAAGGAGTCGTCAAAACTGTCCTTCGCGCAAGACGACTTTGATCTCTCGGACGTAGGAGAGGGCGGTGGAGTTAACGGATACTCAGAGTCTAGATCTTCACTTGGTTTCTTGCGAGAAGTACACGTTGGTCTTTGGTACAACTGGAACACATTTGTGGCTTCCTCCATGTGGGAAGGAAGGGATCGCGGCATTTCCGGATATTCCACGTGAGACACTGAAGGACACGACTGTGACAGATATTCCTTATGGGCCAAGCTGGAAGATTTTGGTGCTCCTCGTGATACCATCAAGTTCTTGTACTTTGAATCTGGATTTTTTTCAAGCAGGTCTTCCATGAGAAGGGAGCGTAATGCAATTTGTATAGCTAATGTCTGTGGGTGATCTTTGTTAAACTCTATGTCAAAGTCTTGAAATTTTAAGCTTACTAGGCCTTGAGCGCCAAGGGTGAGATCACCGCTCAACTGAATCTGTAATTCAGAGATGCAAAAATTTGCTTGAATTTGAGTAAAGGGTTTTGACTCCTGAGTAGAAACAGACTTGTTCGATATGGACCTGAAGCTCGGGGTACTGAACAAGCGGTTTTCCTTCTGTTCACTCGAGATTTCAGCACCTTTGAAAGCAGACTGGTCTGGAGTCACCGGAGTGGAAGGGTTAGCAGGGCTTTGTGGCAATTTGTTCATATCTTCACTGTAAACCAGGTTATCAAGAGTCTGCATAACCTGCTCGTAAACATGTTTGGCAAGGACCACCTAAATAAGAGAACACAAAAATTAAAAACCAATGAATAACATACACAGCATATAAGTTGTCCTCTAAACAACTTAACTGTATTTAAAGCAACGTAATAAACTTTAGTTACCTGAACGTGATTGACAAAATTCCCCTCAATCTTCAAAATGCTTCCCACCTCTAAGGAATCGTCCAAGAATGGAAATGTCAAGTCACAGTCTCTCTCTAAAGCAAACTTCTCCATTTTAAACTGTATTGTAGTATTGTGTAATATATGGAAAGCTGGACAGTAAGACAGAATATGTTTCAACTGTATGAAATCCAGAATTAGTACAACAAAGCTATTAAACCTACTGCATACATTTCCAATATATTTATTTTATTTACTGATTTATACTGGTCAAAAAAATATGACTTACCTTCCAATAATAGGTTTGTTGTCCTTTATAAAACACAAGGTTAATAGTGATGAGATCGGAACACATTAACCTTATTTACAGGAGTTGAAATATATTAGAATTGCTCGTTTTTTGTTTGGGATAACGTATTCTTTACTATAAATCATACAGCTACTACTATAAGTCCAGTGGACTTTTGCCGTTTAAAGATTAGGATTTGTAAAGTATATAAGTACTGTAGACATTACAATATAATTCCATTAGGAAGACAGACCCCCTCCCTTCCTCGCCCACTGAACCCTGAAAGTGCACTGCATATACACCAAATCATTATTTGCCTGATCTTGACAAGAATTTTAAATGGGAAATTGGTGTGGAGTTTGTATGTTCTCGGTGTATTTGCATGCGTTTCCTCTGGGTGTATAAGAGAATTATAATATTTATAGAACTCACAGCATTCCTAGTTGGATCCTGCAGTTATTTAGATGCCTCTTGATATGTTTAATCAAGTTCAGACCTAGGCAGCCCTGACTATAAACCTTCCAAGAGTTACACTGATTACTTTAACACAGCCTTCGTTGACCCAGACTAAAACTGAAACGGGTCTCTAAGAAGCTCTGGCCACTACATAAATAGATTTATGAGTGATCTAAAAATTTTTAAAAGTACGGTTCTTAAAGGCTGCAGCTTTCCGGAATGGATTAAGGATGTCCTTAGACAATTGTGTTGTAGGAGCATCCACTTACAGTAGATGTCCAATTCCTCCACCCTGTTTGTTAGGGGAGTGCTCGGAATCAAACCCACAGTACTGAGCCAAGGCAGACCTTTTACATCTACAAGACTTCGCCAGAGAAGAGTTCAGTAGAAGGATATATAAAGAAGCCCTGCACCGACTTCGCTAAGCATTGTTCCAGGCACGGTTTAACATCCCTGCGGGACCAGGTGAGCTCTGGCCAAGCAAACACAGAAAATGGAATCATGTTATCGTTATCGACCATCCATGCCCGCGCATCATCCGTCGTTTGTGGGTTGGAAGGGGCCCAGAAAATGGACGTTATGAACGATAAATATATGAAGCCGTACCGTGTGTACGCATCTGAACATTCCCTGATCTTCTGCAGATGCATTTTGGAGTGTTCATAGTATACAAGCTATTATATGACATTAAAAAAGGGTGCAGTGGATTGGATAGAAACCTCATTGAATAAGGAGCGTTTGACCTCACAATTTTTGTGACACATGGGAGAGCTACGTCTCCACTTTGCCTGGGGAACTTCAACATAGAAATGAGGATGCCTTGAAAAACACCAGGTGGTATGAGCAACGGTGACTTTTGGAAGATCTTCCCTTTAATACAGGGATGGGGAACCTCAGGCCAGGGTGCCGTATAAGGCCCTCTGAATCATTTGGTCTGGCCCTCAGAGCTTTTTTCTGCTAGCCTCTTCTGGCTAGCAGTGGGCCTAGAATAGCACCCTGCAGCCAGAATCTATGCAGCCGTGCTGCCTGAAGTATCCTTAGAACACTTCAGACGGTCACATGCTGCCCTCAGGATACTCCGGGCATTGATGGAATCGCCAGCAATTGTGGCCCCACCCCTGTGTGATATCACATGGAGGGGGTTTGGCCTGCATCGGGCTTGCGAATAATGATATATATATCAAAATGGCCCTTGGCAGAAGAAAGGCTATCCACCCCTGCTTTAGTACATAATGGATACATCGATTTTCTATTCCCATTTGAGGTAACTCCTGGAGGTTGGGTCTTCTTGTCCCGCGCGTCTCTCTCCCCTCCTCCTTGTCTTTTTCTTTGTATTGTTTTTCTTTTTTTTTTTTACTCTCACATGGGTACCAATTTGGTTATGACCATATCAAAAGTTTCTCTATGCTAATTTAATGGATTAAGGCCCTGATTCAGAGCCGGACGCTCTGACCAGAGCGCTCGCTCTGAATCAGGGCCCACCTCCATAAATATGGAGCGTCCTCCTGGACGCTCGTATAGCTGTGGGTCACCACCCACAGCATATACGAGCGTGCAGGATGATGGTCGCGATGGTCTTGACCATCGCCACTGCGAGCAGAAGCCTGCGGTTGAGTTTCTCAACCGCAAGGCCAGGAGTGATTTTGGCTCTATCAGAGCCAAAATCACTCCCACTGACATCACTAGTGATGTCAGTGGGGCCGGCTTCTGACGGTAGGCGTTCCCTTCCCTGGCACGCCCACCAAAGGGGGCGTGCTGTCAATCAACATCGACAGCACGCCCCCTTTGATCAGACACTACGAGCGAAGGAAAGTCCTTCGCTCGTCGCGTCTCGCGCATGCGCACGACGGAGCTCCCTCCGTCGTGCGCATGCGCAGTGCAGACCATCGACCCACTTGCGAGCGGACAGCCGCTCGCGAGTGGGTCTGAATCAGGCCCTAAGTTCATTATATGTGTAGTTTTGTATTCTACTTATTATGGCCATTGATAGATGGTCCCTTCTATTCATAAATATGTCAGTTTTGCTATTTTTCTCCTGTTATGAGATATTCAATTATTTGAATGTTTATTGAAAGCCATGCAATTGTAATACTTATATTGCATACTGAATTATGTATTGTTGACACTTTTGGTGCTTTACACAATAAAAAATGTTATTTGAGAGAAAAAAAAAAAAAGGGTGCAGGCTGTACTTACAGTATATAAAACATGGACCCTAAGGAGCTAATACATAATAACACCAGTTGATTATGATAAGTATTGAAATTAAATTAGAGTAAGCATAAAACTGTTTAAAAAAACAAAACCTTGCTCACCTTGATTCTTTTGCAATGATTCAAAGAAATCATGACGGGTAAACTGTGTTTCCTCCTGGCTGATCACACTTGCTGAGCCCGATACTGGATGCGATGATTCCGATTCTGAACTTTGGAATTCCTTGCGTCCAGCAATAACACTGCTGTTCAAGGAGTAAAGCTTGATGTCCTTAATTTCCACCTGTAGCCGGTCACTTCTTGATTGGTCATCATCTGACACAAAGTTCTGAATAAATATTTGTCCTAAATGTCCAACTAAAAGCTCCGGACTACCAGGACTGCGAGGTATCGACACAACCGGAGACTCGATGTTAATATTTAAAATAAGTTTTACAGTATCCATTTTAGCATTCAGAGGAGAAAACCCATCATATTCATCTGTTTCATATGGCAGAGAGTCCCGATGTTTACGCTGGGGCTCAAATAATGAAACTATCTCACTGTACTCCGCCGTTTTGGTGGCCAGCACAGAAGAAACTTTGGAGGCTGCGCTCTTCAGCATGTTCCGAAAGTTGTCTTCTAGCTCATCCATTGATAGGGTCAGCTCTTTCAGAAACTTGGCAGAATGATTATAATGCAAGGATGCCATTTTGAGATTGAGGGCAAATTCCGCTTTAGACTGTTCAATAAATGTAAAGCTTAAAGCCTCCATTGGGATATAGTGGTCATCTCTTGTGACAAAAATACTTTCAAAAGTTTCTGTGTCGCTTCCTTGTCCTTCATAAGCGGCTATATTTCCTATACTGATTACATATTTGTTTTTGGAAGACTCTTGTGCTAGGTCCATCAGCTGGAGGCAACCGAGAGAGCCGTTGACAGCAAACCTGCTTCCTAGAGACACATTCACCTTTGTTCCACCAATACTAGCTGTTGCAATTTTCCTTCCACTGCTTTTTCCATCAGGCATGGTAACGGTCCTGAAGAGAAGAATGTTTAATCTGTGGATGTCAATGGCTACTTGGGTGTTCTGCTCGTACGTAGACTGGAAAAACTCTTGGTCAGCGAAACTGCTATCAAAGTCGGCTTTCAAAGGCTGAGGGCTTGCATCGTCATTGTCTCTGGGGAAAGATTTCTGAAGAAATGCAATAAGTTCTACCATTGTTTCCGGATTAAGAATGATGTCTAGATTGTTAACCTGCACACTCATCACTTGCAGTGAGCTGTCTAAATTCATCGAAGGGCATTCGGAACTCACAAACTGGTATTCAAGCTTTATGAGAGATTCTTGATCTTTTAAGGTGACGTTTTCTGATGAATTGTATTTGTTTTTGACTAAGCAAGGATTTGATGGTGAAAGGTCATTGGTGTCAGAGACAGGAGATTGTGCTCTGCTTTCACGAAGACTTCCAGTTGGGGCATCCAAGCACAAGTTTTTGTGTGAAGCCATTAGAAGGTCAAAGTCAGAGCCGTAAGTTTGCATGGTGTCCACCATGAGAAGGCCGTGGACAGTCAGGGAAACCTCTGCATCGTATGGTCTCTTTACAAAATGGGCATTAGTACCGAACACTTTGAGAAGTGAAATATAACGGCCGCAGCTTTCAACACCTAGCTGCATATAGTTAATTTTAAACTCGGCTAAGAGAAGCTTTGACTCAACAAGAACTTCCCTGGTATGCTGCTCTAGAGTGATGATGCTCTGGGTAAGATTCATAACAGAGTCCTGCATCCGCCCATGGTTCTCGGAATCGATGAATATTTTTTCCTTCCGAAGCAGCATATTATCTGACGCTCTGCTTTCAGAGTTGGTCAAGCTTGTAAAGCACTTTTTTAAAGCAAATATTTTATCCTCATTTATGTGGATTTTTAAATCGGGAAGAGTTCCAGAAAGCACTGCACCGGGATACTGAGGGTCGGATGTGTACATCAGCCTACGTTCTAACTCTAAGTGGACATTGAACTTCTCTACGACGTGAGTTGGCCCAACCTCATTGTCCTGAATGTGTTTCCAGTTATCTTTTACATGCCCAACCATGATCTGTAAATCCTTAAAAGACAGCGAGTATTTCTCATACATTTTATTGCTCAATAAGTAAGCTTCTAACTGTTCTTCGCTCAGCTCGCTCCCGCTGTAACTAGACACGTCCAGCTCAGCGCTGGTGGCAACCTCCGGTGGAGGGCTACTGGTCGGAGTTGCCAGAGGGGTTTTGTATTCTTCATCACTTTGATCATTTTTTTCAGCAGATAACAGATCGAAAGCCTTACGTTTGCAATGATCTGTTGGGACAGCAATTAAAAGCAAAAGGTGTTACTTGTTATTTTGACCTATCAAAGTGCCAACCAAGCATTATATTTACATATAATCATTGTCTAAAAGCCTTTTAACATTTCATCTTCGGAGCTCAGTTTCACACAACAATTACTGAAGAGATCTTTGATGTCTCCAGCTTGACACACACACTGTAAAATGGGATATTTCCACTGAAATTAATTTTTCCCCCACTGTATGAGCCACAGCTTTCTTATGCATGGAAAAATTAAAATTAGAACAAATTCGAAAATTTAATTTCTATGCTTTTTCTAACCATGAGCATTGTTTCTGAAATTGTAAAAGTATTAAGCTACAGTATTTGATTTGGTAATGAAAACCAACAAAGACTTTCAGGGCTCTAAAATATAATTCATATACAATTTTAATGGTCATAAGTAATAATTGTTGTTCGTTTGCTGCTCGTGCACTAAATGGTATGTGGGCAATTCTATTAAAAAAACACCCATATGGATGACTGAGTCTTAGCTTTAGAAGTGGTGGAAAATGATCAATAGAGAGGGCAGAGTTACATATGGCAGGGGCAAGGTCAATGTTTACTCTGTTTTGGGGTGTTTCCTGGTAGCATGTTTCCTTGCCACCAGAGGTTGCCAGGGCACCTGGTATGTGAGCTGCAGTGCTGGTCCTTATGTTCTATGCCCAGGTGCCAAGTACTTGATGACTCAATTACAAGTATGGACTACACCTGACAGCTGCTTATTTAGTCTGCCTGATTCTAGCACTCTTTGCTGGGTCATTAATGTTTTCTGTATGTTTTTGCCATCCACTAATGTTACTGGACTTGTTCTATGTTCTGGACTTGTGTTACTGTTGCTTCTGTGTCTGCCAAACAAATGAACTTCTGCCACTTCAGGTTACCATTCTGATGTGTGTCATCATTGATTTTGGACCTGTCTTCCTATTTGCTCCTGGTGTCTATGGCTGTCAAGCAAAGGAACAGCTGCCATTCACCAGATTATTATTCTGCTGTTTGTTCCCGGGTCTGTTTGCTTCTGTGATTGGAAGACTCGTGTGTATCCTGCATTCCTAGCACGCCAACACTATCCAGTAACCTGAATTCCCAAGTTTCTCTGAATTCTCAAGCTTACCTGCACTCCCCTGCCATTGTATTTTCCCATAATAAACATCACTCTGAATTTATTACTACATTATGTGACTTGTGGCTCAACTGCACACAAAGGTTTCATAACAGACAATGTTGTGGGTAAGGAAATAGAGGCAAGTGAGAGGCCGCACACAATTAACGGAAGGAGCCACACAACACGGTACTGGTGTCAGACTTCAGTCCTGCTAATACAGGTGGACTGCAGTGTCAAAAACATCTCGAGAAGAAACAAAGCTCCTGGATCCAACTGTTTACCTTGAGAATTGGTAAGCAAAATTCGCCCAAGATCCACCACTACTAGAACTGGATCCTGGCACAAAAAGTCATCAGGAAAGATAACCTGAGGAGCGGAGATATCAAGACGCAACGTCCAGCGTCTACTGTTTTCCTGTGGAGGGACAGAAAGAGAAACTAGACAACAGCCTTATACATGTATCTACACATTCTTCTGTATTGAGGCTGCACTCTAGCATTAAAATGGAATGTAATATCAAAAACCTTTTACACTAAGTATAATATACTTTAGGAGGCTATGGAAACTATGCTCTGCAGTCAATGCCAACACAAACAGACATTACAGCACTGGCTGGAGGGAGGTTCCCATGAACTGTGGTGATAATTGCTAAATACCACCTATAAGGAATATTCTACCTGTCGGGGTATATTAGTCTGTCTACGGAGAAGTAAGCCCCATACGAAGACCAAAAGACAAACAGATGACCCAATATTTATTTATTATTTGGAACAAGGCCATTTGAATTATTATTATATGTTTGAAATTGTAAATATTCTTCACTACTGTGGCACCGGAGGGCGCCATCTCTTCACCTCACTTACTGTCTCTCAATATATAATTATTGCAGTGGTTCCCAAACCCTGGGGTGCTGAGGGGCACTTGCAGGGGTGCCACAGGTTGGTGGTCCAGGACCAAATCAAATGTTTTATGGTCAATGTGTTGCAAAATCAGTTCTGGTGGCTGCCAATCATAATATATGTGGACAAACCCAAGCACAACCCTGCCCACCATCACAAAACTGACCCCAAGGGTGACAGGTACGCTCAATTTACCAAGTTTAATATTTTTTTGCTGAATTTCTCAATAAGGAACTTTTGGCCTAGGGGTGCTGTGAATAAAAGAGGACATTCTAGGGCACTGTGATTCAAGAAGGTTTGGGAATACTGGATTATTGCATAGTGAATTTGTTTTATCTATGTGAAATGTGTAGGTTGAGTTTCCCATATCCAAAATGCTTGGGACCAGAAATATTTTGGATACTGGATTTCTCCGTAGTTTGGAATATTTGCATACCATAATGAGATTTCTAGGGGATGGGACCCAAGTCTAAACATAGAATGCATTTATGATTCATATACACCTTATACCCACAGCCTGAAGGCAATTTTATGCAATATATTTAATCATTTTGTGCCGTAAAAAAAGTTTGTGTTCATTGAACCATCACAGAAAGCAAAAGGTCTCACCATCTCATTCTTGTTCCATAAATTCCGTATTTCGGAAAATTAGGATATGGGAGACTCAACCTGTACTACATAAAATATGCAATTTTTTTTTACCATGTAGTTAACCGTCAGTACTAGATGTACTATTTGGTAATCTGACCAAGAATCTAAAATTCAGACAAGTGTCAACAATCTGCAGCGGACACATTAAATAAAAAATAAAAAAATAACTTACAATAAATTCTCCAACCAATAACCGATCAATAGTCTGTCGAATTTCAGCTTTTGTTTGCATTTTTAGTTTATTGTATTGTCTTCTAGCAGCTTCCGCCACTCTTAGCTCAAGCTCTGACTGATATCCAAATCCTGAAAGACCATAAAATACAAAAATAAAATACCTGAACAAAAAACCATGCGCCAGGACCATTGAGGAAGGGGGTGGGGAAGTAACTTTAGACAGAAAAAGAACATGACCTACACCTTCTTAGGGCACTTGTATCTAAAAAAAACCCTAAAAAACAAAACACAAAAACGTGGATTCAAAAAGTTAACAACATAAAAAGCGGGTGTATATTTCTCTGTCATCTTATCTGGAGGACACTAGATACAATGGGGTGTAGTGGGCGCTGTTCATGGAGCAGTCACAAGTGCAACTAAACAAGTTTGTGAGCTTGCCAATCGCCCTTTGTTCCCCCGGTTGTTCCGTGGGATCTCAATTTGGTCCGGTCCACATTTCAAAAGCCACCTTTTGAATTTCTGGATGTCGTGTGTAGATCTCAACTTTCTGAACTGGAAAGTGAGTGTGGTTTGATTTCTTTGAGATCCATAGGATCCACAGGGATACCATGGGGTGTGTGCGGTTGGAGTGATCCGGGCAACAAACAGTTAAGCTTTAGCTTCCAGGATGCCCTGGTCCTCCTACACATATACCCCACCCCCAGCCACAGGCAGACAGTTTTGTAAACAAGCCCAAGGCAGAAGCAGGAAAGAAGAGAAGGAAGAACATTACTCTCAAGAAACACTCTCCCAGAAGATGAAAGAATCAGTGATCAAGAGAGAAAATATCCATTGAAGCCAGGTGTGCATGCCCTGTGGATCCTATGGACCTCAAAGAAAAAAAAAAAAAAAGAGTTAACAAAGGTTAGTCTACCATAACGTCTTCAGGGTCCACAAGGATACAATGGGGATGTCCCATAGTAGTTTCCCTAAGGGTGGGGACGCTCCTGAACAGATAGGAGAATCTGATGCCCAAAGGAAGCATCCTGAGAGGCAAAGGGATCAAAGGCGTAGACCCTGAGAAAGGTGTGGACGGAAGACCACGTGGCCGCCTTGACAATTGTTCAGCAGAAGCGTCACGTCGAACCGACCACGAGGGTCCCACAGACCGAGTAGAATGTGCTGTAATCCTATTTGGAACAGGAAGATCAGCTTGCGTGTAGGCCTGAGAGATTGTCATGCGGAGCCAACGAGCCAGAGTCTGTTTGTTAGCTTTCCAGCCTCGCTTGTGAAAGCCATACAGCACACAAAGAAAGAATCTGATTTCCTAAAGGAGTTGATACGATCCACGTAGATCCAAACAGCACGAATTACATCCAGAGAGGCTTCATCTGCTGAGAGGTCTGAGGACTGGTAGGCCGAAACCACAATCTCTTCATTCAAATGGAAGCGGGATACCACTTTAGGGAGGTACCCAGCCCTGGAACGGAGGACAGCTCTGTCCGGATGAAAGATAGAAAATGGGGAGCGACAGGAGAGTGCTGCCAAATCAGGTACCCTGTGGGCAGATGAGATAGCGAGGAGGAAGAGCGTCGTCGCTGTCAGCCACTTGAGGTCTACTGAGTTCAAATGGAGAAGCCTGCAGAGCCCTGAGAACCAAGGACAAATCCCACGGAGCTACCAAAGGGACAAAAGGAGGTTAAAGGACCCCCTGAAAGAATGTTATAACATCAGGTAGGAGAGCAATCCTTCGCTGGAACCAGCTTGACAGAGCAGAAACCTGAACTCTAAGGGAGGCCAGGCTGGGGACAAAATGTCTAACCCAGCCTGGAGAAAGGCAAGCACCCAGGAGACCCTAAAAACTGTAGGGTCATAGTCTCTAGGGGAGCACCATTGAAAGCATGAGTGCTAAACTATGTAATAGATGGGGCTGAGGCAGGCTTATATGCCCTGAGCATCATCTGGACCACAGAGTGAGAGAAACCCTTTGGCTCTTAAGAGGGAAGACTCAAGAGCCACTCCATCAAAGACAGACTAGGTAGGTCCAGGTGCAGGCAAGGACCCTGTGCTAGCAGATCCTGCCGTAGAGGAAGTGGAAACAGAGTGTCTATGGAAAGACACTGTAGGCCGGTGAACCCATGTCGCCTGGGCCAGGCCGGGGCTATTAGTATCACCTTCTTACTTGAGCTTTCGAAGCACCCTCGGGAAGAGGGAGATCGGAGGAAAGAGGTATGAGAGACTGAAGTCCCACCTCCCAGCCAGAGCATCCACGAAGGCGGCTGAGGGGTTTCTGGTCCTGGACCCGTACCTGGGGACCTTGTGGTTGTGACGTGAGGCCATGAAGTCTACGTCTGGCAAGCCCCATTTGTCCACCAGGAGTTGAAAGACATCCAGGTGGAGAGCCCACTTAGGAAGTCCACTTCCCAGTTGAGGACTCCAGGGACACTGACGGGATTGCTGGAGATGACCTTTCGGCCCAGACCAGAATGTTTGCCACTTCACGCATGGCTGCCTGACTTCACGTGCCTCCCTGATGTTTGAGGTAGGCTACTGCAGTCACGTTGTCAGGCTGGATCTGGACCGGCCTGCCCTAGAGGAGTTCCTGCGCCTGAGTGAGTGCTCTATACATTGCTCGAAGCTCCAGAATGTTTATGGGCAGGTGACTTTCCTGAATTGTACACCGTCTCTGAAAGGAATGATGACCGATTACCGTGCCCCATCAGAGAAGGCTGGCATCTGTCGTGAGAAGTTCCCAATCTGGAATCCAGAAGGGGCAACCCTTGTCCAGATGGGACGTCTGTAGCCACCATGAGAGGGAAAGCCAAACTTCCAGAGAAAGGAGCATCGTCTGGGACCAGATCAGATGATACTGTCCACTCCACCAGGAGAGAATCAGTTGTTGAAGCGGCCTGGAGTGGAACTGGGCGTACTCCACCATGTCGCAGGTGGACACCATGGACCTGTATTGCTGAGTGAATGGATACCTTCAGATTGAGGAGCAAGCTGCGCACCCGCAAGTGTAGTGTTAAAATCGTGTCTGCTGGCAGAAAGATCCTCTGTATTTCAAAATCTAGGAGTGCCCCCAGATGTATCATCCGTTGTGTCGGAGATAGCAGGATTTTTCCAATTGATGATCCAGCTGTGAGTTTGCAGGCAGTCCACGGTCAGTTGGAGATGGCGTTGTAACACAACCAGTGAGTCTGCCAAGATTAAGAGGTTGTCTAGGTATGGCAGGATTCTAACTCCCTGGCGTCTGAGGTGTGCTGCCATAACTGCCATTATTTTGGTAAATACCCAAGGGGTTGTTGACAGACAAAAGGGCAGTACCCGAAACTGGTAATGTTGCTGCAGGATAGCAAACCGTAGGAACCGCTGGGTTGGAGTAATAGGTACATGTAGGTACTGTATGCATCCTGAATGTCCAGAGAAAAATGAAAATCCCCAGGCTCCATTGCCAGGACAATTGACCGTAAAGTTTCCATGCGGAACTTGGGCACTCTGATAAACCTGTTGAGGGATCTGAGATTCAGAATAGGCTGTTGAGACCCATTCGGTTTCTGAATCAAAAAGAGAGTGGAATAAAGACCAGTTCCTCTCTGAGCCAAAAGCACCGGTATTATCACACCAGAACGCAGCAGGGAGTGAATGGCCTCCTGGAGAGCCAGGGCCTTGATAGGGTCCGATGGAAAACCTGTAAAAAAATTGCTGGGGAAGACACCTCAGGAAGGTGAGGGTATACCCCCACGTCTCGGACCCAAGCGTCTGTTGTTGTTTGACGCCAAGAGTCGGAAAATGGAGGAAGTCGGCCTCCCAGAAGGATGCCCGCCCCTTCTGGCGGACAGTTTGTCGTCAGATTTGGAAGCTGGACGCCTGGCTGCCCAAGACTGCTTGGATCGCGGCTTGGTGGTCTTGTGAAAACTAGACTGCCTGGTAAGGGCCTGTCCTCTTGCCTTACCCTGGGGGCGAAAGGACCGAGAAGAGTCCAGCCTAGGCTTAGGGATCAGAATTTGAGATTGCCACGGTAGCCATAATCTTGTCCAACTCTGCCCTGAACAGCCTGTCTCCAGAGATGGGTAAGGATTCAAGTGCCTTCTTGGATCCTGTGTCTGTTTTCTAGGATTGTAGCCAAAGGACCCTGCGGGTGACTACCGAGGACACAGATGCCTTAGAGGCAAGGAGTCCAGTATTCAATGCAGCTTCTCCCAAATAAGAGGCTGCTTCCTGAATATAGGAGATGTAGGCCAGTTGTCCCCTGGTTGCGTCTGATGGCCGGTCTCTTCCAGTGCCTCTGCCCATCCTTCGATAGCCTTAGCCACCCAGGCCGCAGCCATAACCGGCCTAGTGATAACACCAGAAAGCGAGTAGACTGACTTTCTATCCGTGGCATCCTTAAGGGAGGATGTAGACGGTAAAGGCAGCGTAGAGCTTCTGTCTAAGCGTGCCACATGCAAATCAACAGTGGGAGGGAGGGACTTCTCACTTAGTACCCTCCTTAGTAGGGAGAGGGTAAAAAGACGCTAGTCTTTTTGGGACCTGGAACAGTTTGCCAGGAGTACCCCAAGCTTCTCCCATGAGCTCAGTGAGCTGTTCTGATAGAGGGAATTCAGCCTTAACCACCTTTTGACGTTTAAATATTGGGGTTTTAGGCTTAGGGGCCGGTTCATCATTCTCTATATTCAGGATTGATTTAACCGCCCTCACTACAGCAGGAATATCTACTGTTGATTACGGTGCTCCTCACCCGAGTGCGACTCGGAGATAGAACCTTGTGCATAATCTGCCTCCACAAATAATGCGTCAGAATCCGAAAGCTGAGTAGACAGAGGATTACAGTCCGTCTACGTGCTTTGGTGGCTAATGGTCTGTCCGCCTGTAACCTTTGCTGAGAGGCAGCAGACGTTTGAGCCATATTCCGAACTGAGTGGGCATAACCATCCATCCATGGTGAGTAAATTTATAACATTTAGCACACAGACCATCCTGCATGAAATCCTGAGAGGAAAACAGGATTTGCATGTAACCAGTACAGGGGCCTTAGCCTCCTGTTTATCTTTGCCTTTAGAAGACATAGAAATATCCAGCAAGTAGAACACAATAAGTGTCTAGCTAATAATGCAATGTGACACCCTTCACAAATACAAGTAAATGTTAAGTACTAATGAACCCTTACACACCTGGTAGTTGAGGGTTTGAGAAAGAGCAGCAGGGATAGATATAACTGACAGTCAGAAATTTTAAAGACAGTATATCATAACAGCAGCGCTAGCAGAAGTCACATGCAATGCATATAAATATAATTGGCACTAAATCAACTACTCAAACTTCCAACGGCTGATAGGAATTGTGCGTTGTATAACCTGGCCCCAGGGAGAAGTATACAGGGAGACTGGACCCGAATCTCCTGAGACCTGTAGCTTCAGGAAGCCCTGTTAATGGCTACTGAGCGTCTCTTATAGGAGGTGTGTGAGGAATAGGAGCAGTCCAGAAGCGGGAAAAATCTTGTGAGGGATCGCGCTCTGGGCTGGGGAAGGGGCTGCCGGGGGAGAGCCTACCTCCCCACTGCTGCATCAATGGCCGGGTGCCGCTGGCCTCTACCTGGTCCCCGATGCCGGCTTTTAACCGTCCCGGTGGTCTAGTGGGGGCGCGGACGTACCAGTCGCCCCACTACAGTGTCTTCTGGTGGGTCTCCACAGCCGGAAGGACTGCACAACAAGCGGGGAATCGTCCTCCGTTTGCCTGGCTGCAGCCCTGGGTCCCCAGTGGAGCGGCTACCAAAGCCCCACTGGCGCCCGCCGAAATCATCAGACCACTTACTGGTGTTGCGGCACCGGCGGAGGTAGTTGGAGCAGCGGCACACGCGCCCTTTAGGATGCCTTGCTGCTTGCTCAGATGAAAAGAAAAAGAAAATAACTAATACAATCAAAATCTTGGGACTGCTAAAGTCCCCCTGTTATAGAAGGAACGACTGATCCTGTCCAGCACCAAATGAAAAACTGTCTGCCTGTGGATGGGGGAGGGGGTATATGTGGAGGAGGACCAGGGCATCCTGGGAGCTAAAGCTTAACTGTTTGATGCCCGGATCACTCCAACCACACACACCCCATGGTATACCTGTGGATCCTCTATGGACCCTGAAGAAGACATTTGTATTTGTATATACAAGTCCAGTCATGTCTGGTGAGAGGCATCAGCCCAACAGGATGATATTCCTGTCAATCAATCTTGTCTATCAAAATTAATACATTTACCTGCTGTCTCGCCTGTCTGAGCCTAGTCATTTTTTGGGGGAGGTTTGCTGGTGGTTTTACAGAGGTTTTCAAAACCATCACTGGATAAATCCAAGGTTTCTATTCTATTCCTTCCATGATCTAAATCATGGTGCTTGGATATTCTATTCTATTCTATAGCGTGTTTTCTCAGTGGTCTTAGCAAATCGGTGGGTTGCAAAACCCGCCAGGAATTAGAACAATTTAGCATCTAGAGTTTTACCAAGCAATGATTCAAAATGACATTCACTTGATGTAATCACTATAGAACCCATAACCACAGTGCACCTACAGGACAATATAGAATAATAATAATAATAATACTTTGTTCCTAGTACGCCAGACTTGCAGTTCCATCTCGGTTTGTCATGCTGGGTACACACTTGTCTATATATTGTTCGTTCGATATATATTACGAGTACATCGGAGGGTGTGTACATACTTTATGTCTGTGAATGACGTTGTTCACTAACATATCAGGTTGTCCTGGCAGCACAGCCATCTGCATGTTTGTGACCAGCCGACCAAGCATACGCTGGCTGCAGAGACCGCCGACACGGACATCTCAACTGGGCAGGTAAATTGAAATGCCCACCCCAGTTGTGATGTCAGGCCAGACTCATCGGGCAGCCGATTAGGAAGTGTGTATAGCTTACCAATTGGCAGCTCAGACGGCAGATCAGTCTGCTTACCGATCCGTCATCCTAGTGTGTAGCCAGCATTAGGTCAGATTCATTTCTGTCCCTTTCTAGGTCACCCATGTATTCCTAGGACACAGCAGGGGCAGAACTATGGGAGACAATGGAGGTGCCTGCCGCCGGGCTCCAGGTCTGAAGGGGCACCTCCTCCATTGTCCACAACATATTGAGCCCACTTAGGGCTGTAACTATGTACCAGCAGTGTACCATGACGGCCGCCCAATACATGGCACCCATTCTCGGCACCTGAGAAGCCACAATACACTAGTGGAGAGCACAATGTCAGACCATCAGTTGCTGCCTTCATCTATCTATAGCCTGTCTGCATGCAAATTACTACATTATAGTGCTCACGCTGTGACGGAGGGAGGGGGGGGGCACCTAATTATAACTTGCCTCCGGGCGTCTGGGATGAATTTACGCCACTGGGACACAGACATCAGCTGCTTCACAATACAGACAATACACAGCTAGGTCACATTTATCAGTCTCGCAGGTGTAACATTCACGTTCCATCTTAAATGTGTAAGAAAATGGAAGGTAGGGATACGACAAGTGGTTACACATTACCTGAGCTGTGCACTTTCCCTTTGTAAAAGAAATCTGCCACCTTGGTAATTGCTTGCGGATTATAGATTATATTCAGTGGTCTTGTGCTAACTTCTAGTCGTCTCTCAAAATGACTGTGAACTGGATTTTTCTCATACAACATTTTAAACACAGGGTCATCTCCTGCCGTAGCTGTAAACAATCCCAAATAAAAAAATTATAAAAGGAAAAAACAAACTCATATTAAAGGGGTGGGAGAAAAAAAGATGCAATGCAATTTGTAAAAGGGAACAATATAAAGTACACAGGGCCTGATTCAGAGTTGGGAATAGAGAGAGAATTAGCACTTAACTGTGTGGACAAAGCATGTTGCAATGCAAGGAGTGTAAATACATATATTATTTTACATGTGTGGTAAATACTGGCTGCTTTTACATGTAGCCCACAAATACTGCACAGCTTTATTATTACTCTACACTTTAGATGTCAGTTTGGACACCTCCCTCCCAAATCTAAATCTCTGCACATTTTAAATCTTCCCCACCTGCAGTGCAGCATGGTTTCACCAAGATCATCATTTGAGAGAGATATCTCTCTATTCCCAACTCTGAATCAGGCACACCGTCTCCTGCAGATTTCGCTCTTTAGTTCAGAGACTATGGCCTAAATGTAATAGCCTGCTCTTTGTGGGCACTGACGTGATGTTGGAGTCTGGTTTTGAATCTAGAGGCTTTTGCCTTAGAACTATGAATCTAGCAGCTATCTCGCCAAAATCGCTGGCTAATACATTTGGGCCTGGTGTGTACCCACCTACTGTGCAATCCAGTGCTTATTATGACGTGCACTGCGCGTGTGACACAAAACTAGCCGCACCACATTCCCGCATATTTCTAAGCACCACCCACCACGCTTATTTTACTCTGACAAAACCTGAATGACACCGCAATGCTAACACAATGTCCCACTGATATTTCACTTTACTGAAACAAAGCCAGTAGGAATGGCACAGGGGCATAGTTATAATGGGTGCAGGGTGTGTGCAGGGCACACGGTCCAGGGGGGCCCTGCACCGCACACCTTGCATCCATATTATACTTACCTCTACGGAGTCCCTCGTCGGCGCTGGTGTCAGCAGTGTAAAAACGCCTGGAAAATGGGCGCTGCGGCCATTTTCCCTGAGACCTGCGCTATAGACTCTGGGCACACTCTATCAGTGTGGCGCTGGACGTGCTGCCCTCAGAGCGCTGCCGGCCACCGGACTGAGAGGAGGGAGCCCGTGACGGAGACTGCACATGGGCCCCCTCCTCTCTTGAAACGACCCTGGAACGGCAGAAGCAGATGGGTGTAAATAGCATCGTCCTTAACCGAAGATCATTTCACTTCGAATTTCAATTGTTCGACATTTTGCAAAAGTATTTTGATGTGTAATCTATGCAAAGGATCATGGGAACACAGAGACAATCAGAATACAAACATACAGTCACTGGTAAATGGTTCGTCTGAGAACTGAAAGAGGGAACTTACATTTGCAGGGACTTGGCGTGTCTGCCGTCCCCGCGTGCACGCTGGACGGCGGGGATAAACAGGCCACTTCTTTTTGCTGAAACAGAAGGAGAACGAATGCTGTTAACACTTTGATTGTTGCATTAATACACTACAATTAAGCACATCGTATTTCCTGGGGAAGACAAGAATCAACATTTTCTTATTGATAAAATATTTTTTTGTAAAGTATCTTTTTGTAAAGTATCTTAAAAACAAAATTTTTAAGAAAAAAAAACGTGCTCTTCACCATGCAGCAGTGTAAGATACATTAACACCAGCATAAAGTGTGCAAGCAGATTTTATAAAGTCGCTGTGCACTGCTGTCATTATCCTAAGCTGCCTTATAGAATAAATTATAAGGTTCCCTGAGTGATCCAATACATTCTTTTGGGTGTCACCTTCTTAGGTTTTTTTGGACAAACACTTTGGAGGTTTATTTACTAAAATTAGTTTTTTCAAAGCAACGATTCCCGAAGGCTGGATTTAAAAGGGTAATAGTTTTGCATTCATTACTGTTGCCCTTTTAAATTCAGCCCTTAAATTCGCAGAGATTTGGAGACTTTGAAAAATGAATCTTTAGCAAATATATCCGTGATGTCCAAGTTCTAAATAAACAAAAGTGGTGTCACTTATGGTCTCACCAATGCCAACAACATATTCTAACCATTTATTGAAGACATTACATTTGCTCTAGTTCTTCCATGTTGTGCACAACTGCTATGGTCAATCTTCTATCAATGTGACCACATAAAAGGTATGACGTACAGAATCCCTCACAAAAGGTACTTATAGAAGCCACTTTACACCACCAGACGGGTTTGCCTGAAGATATTTGCTTTAGAGGCTACTGACTGACTGCTTCACTGCTGTTGGATTCACCAAATCCTAGAAGACGCGTTTCGCCATTAGATCTGCTGCAAAGGGGAGTGGTGCTGTTTAGCCCCATCTACCAATCAGATCATCTCTAAACTGAATTAATGACTGTGTAAATCTGTAGAATTGTGTAAGCATAAAATTCACCCCTTATTTATGGACACTAGAAAGGAGGAGAAGGTGCTAGATGCATGTTTAACAGCTTCCTCCAGAAAGACAAACACCAAATTACCTACAGCATTAGGGTAGACCAAATCAGGAAAAATAGTCCCTTGTGTGGCCAGATCTCTGAGGAATAATCCGCCCAGCTGAACCAACAATAGGGAGGAATCTGTACGAGGCAAAGACTCCACTCTCACCGTCATCCCTGAAATAATAAAACACAAAGCATCACAAAAACCTTTTCACTTAATAGAGAAAGGAATACATGTTTATCTTACAAAGTACATTCAGATTTTTCCAAAGAACGTTTCAAAAACAATGGGATGCTGATCAGCAATTTATACTATACATCAGCTTTAACGCCAGAGTACCCCCACAGTACCAGCCACTACGTTACAGCAGTGCCCCCTCCCCAGAGATTGCTCGGTCCAGCCAGGCTCTGTGCTTGTTCTCACAGTCGCTGCTATAAACTGGATTGTGTGATTTATTTATTTTTTTCCAGTGGAAGAACCAATGAGAAGCCACAATCATGGACATCGCTGCTTCTCAGTAGTCCTCTCACTCACTCCCCATTTTAGCCATCTTAAAGTGGTAAACAAAAATGTTTACCAACTTCAACAGGGAAAAAAAAAAAATATCCAAAAATAAAAAAAAAGTGTCAAAAGTGAATAGGATTTACACTAGATACCCAAAAATCGACATTTGGTAAATTCCAACATGACTGTTGCTACTATTTGGTAAACATAACGTAAATATTGGTCACCCTTTAGTGAGATCTGTAGCCATGGAAACAGCCAATTAATTTTTTTGTAGTAATGACTAAAGGGGCCCATACATCTGCGACTGATTGCCGCAATTCCTGTTCTGATGACGGCAGGCTCAGGGGATCGGACAAATTCAACCATAAAAAGGTCAGAATGGGCGATTCGGGGGAATTTTAACATTCTGCGTCTCCCTGTACCGGTGATGGATTGCCAATCATCAGTCGGCATAGGGGAATCGCCACTCTGATGTACGGCCCGTATAATATACTAACTAAATGGCCAAAATTACAGTGTGCAATGCACGAGGAAAGCAAGTACTTCCTCCTACACACACACACACACACACACACACACACGTGGTCTTGCCTATGTGTTACAAACTCACATCACTCACTTTGAAGGGAGTAAAAGCCATACAGGTAATATACTATCTTTGTCATTAAACAAGGACATAAAATATACTCTCCAATGCTAAACTGTCCCCTTCTGGCATTTGATCATATGCATAATGAGCCAACTAGTACCGTTACATAGAACTTTATATCATTGTTGGCAATTGAGCATGATGATGGTGAATTTAGCTACATTATATAACACTAGCTGGGATACCTGGCGTTGCCTGGGTTGAAGACTGGACCCTGAAGTACACCTGCAACCTTCATTTTTTTGCACTGTCCTCGCCTATAACCTGGATCTCTATGCAAATTAGCAGTAAATGACAGTGCAGGCAGCGTATTCTCATACCGTTTGGAATCAGTACAGCTTCCAAAATCAGTGGAGAACAGAGGGGGTGATTCAGCTGTGAGCGGATATGCTATCGCAGCTACTAACATGTCAGCATGTGCGATAGCTGTAGCATGGTAATGCAGCAGGAGGCGTCACACCTTCTTCATACATTACTGATCCGAGCTGTGTCTGAGAACGCAGCATCAGATCACTTGCGATCCCTTCGGCCGGCTGAGTGACCATGAGGTCACACAAGCCGGCTGCCGCACAGATGAGTAAAAGAAGCCAAGAAATCTCTCCCTCAGCTGACAGAGAACCTGGGCACTCCACTCCACTCCACGGGCGGTGACACGTCTCCGTATTGTGAATAGGCTGCCACAAATCCATCTCATCAACAACATTACATAGAACTAAAAACACAGATGCCAATAATAAAAAGGTGCAAAACAGAGAAGCCTAAATTTTTAAATTTCGTTATTAAATCCACTATTAGTTTGAAAAAGAAAACAAACACCACTGCTGATGACATGTGTGTTGACTATAGGAGAGTGGGAAAATAGTTTGTGAATATGAAATACCTGAGAATTCCAGTTGCATGAAGGCCGTCTCTCTGGGCGCAGAGCTGCTGTTCTCCTTGTGTAGAAGGGTAATTGTGCCGCCCTCCAGCTGGAAGTTGAGCTTGGCAAACACGTGATCTCTTTTAGTGAATGTATTCAAGTTTGCGGTGTTAGAGGTAGGATCAAACATCTCATCAGTTCCTTCATGGCAAAGAGAAACAATGGGGTAATTCTAAATTTCATCATTAAAGTAACTATTTTGTTTAAATTAAGCTGGAGATCAAGAACCCCCCTGTGGCAGTCTATAAATATCAACTTTTAAACAACCATAATTACTTGAATAATTGATAAACCATATAATACAAGAAAAAGTACATATCAAGCCAATATACTTTCGTCTATATATTACCAGTCTAGTGCCCTCCAATGGATTGAGAGTAAAGTATATAACCTGTATATTATGCCATTTGCGCTACCTTCCCATTAGGAGACACTAGAACCTGAGGATGTCCTGAAGCTGCCCCGTTGGGAGGGTACACTCACAGATTTACTGTGTACAACACCTTACGCAGCAAACCTTGCACCATTAGTCGCAAACACATTGAATTTGTACAACTTGGTAAAAATATGGACTGGAGCACCAGGGTTGGACTGGCCCACAAGGCTACAGGGGAAATCCCCGGTGGGCCCTACTGCCCACCTCTTCTGTTGTCAGGTTTCAGACAGTGCACTCAAATACATTGTTACTCTATTCCAGAGTCAGCTAGTTAGATAGAGCAGGAACATGGATGAACAGACCATGCAGTGTAGTATCCATGGTGTCTACAGACAATTGTCCTCTATAATGGTTAGCCAAGCATCTGTGGTGACTGGCCACACCCTTTAAGCATGGGTCCCTACAGTCCCCTGTCCGACACTGCACAGCACCGTAGGACATCGCCTACCATGCATTCACTGATCTAGTTGAATGGCCCTTCAGGAACTGGTCCTTATCGCAATGCAAGCATTGGCGAATCACAGCCGTGAGCCATCAAATAATCCTTTCTTTTGACCCAGACCAACCACTTTTACAGGGGTACATAAAGAACCGGAAGATCATCAGTCTTTCTGATATCAAATGTCCTTGTGCCATAGATCTTCAAGGTCCTAACAACATCCAAGACATAAAGAGGTCACTCTTCCTCCATAGATGGATCCTGACCTACTGCAGTATTGGAATTACAATGTCTTGATTTAGATAAAATATGGAACTGCCTAGGAAGGAGGACAGCATAATTTTCATATAAAAGCAAGAATGGGTTTGTGCTCTGACACCCTGAAGGTCATGGAAATAGCCAAAAGAAATACTGTTTTCCCAAGTGAGAAACCTTAAGTCCAGTGATTCAAGAGGTTCAAAAAGATTTTTGTAATGCCTTCAAAACTGAATTCAAGTCCGGACAGACTAGCTAACGACTGAATGGTGGTTGCAAATGCTCCACACCACCAAAATAATAAGTGCTACTCTCTTATGGAGAAATAGACCTAAACCATCCTGCAAAAACGAGCTAACTGGTACGTACTGTAGCTGGAACCTTCTTCCGCTCACCACAGGGGGCATAATTCCTCCAAGACCACACTGTTGCAGAACCCCTTATTCCTTAGGATCACAATTAAAATCAACCATGCTAATCCAGGCAAAGGGACCACTGTACAGGCTGGAGGACATGAATGTTAATGTAATCCGCCTCCCAGATTTCTACACCCGCACTGATCATTCTAAATATTGCCAGAACACCTCGCCCTGCCCGGCACATGGTCATGCGGACCTAGCAAATAATGCAGGCCATTTATTTACAAATACGCACAAACCCACTTCCCAAATTATTTTGAAACTGGAACCAGGTGTCTTTGGTTAGAAGCCAGCAAGTGTGTAATTAGTGCTACGGCTAAATGTAATAGGATGTGAGTAGTAAATAAATGCGAGTTTAGCGCTAAACTCACATTTTTCTACAACTCTGACATGTAATAGGGTGCGAGAACATGCATCTAGCATGTTTCTCGCATTACCTTAACTCGCAATAGCCAAACTCGCATCCAGACGTTTCCCATGGAAAACATACAACTCGGCCAATGTACTAGAGTGCGATGTGTAATAAAATAAAACAACCGATGTGTGTGTTCTGTCTTTTTTTAAAATATTTATTTTGCAGGTGAACTAGAGGTACCAGCAGGCCCTTAATCCCCCGCATGCTGGTACTTGTGGTTCTCCAAATACCAGCCTGCGGGGGAGGCTTGTTGGGACCTCTCGTTCTGCTGTAAAGGACAAAATTATTATAACGCTCTTTCTTTCACAATCAACTCGGCACCCACCGCCGAGGGATGCCAGAGATAGCCATAGACTATCAGCCCAGGCCTTGGGTGCCCTGGAGAGGGGGAACCCCTTTAATGGGTGGTCCCCACCTCCCCAGGGTTTCCCGGCCTGGGCTGACCAGCATATTTCCACAATCAGGACTGACCAAAGCATAATGAGCCTGACAGATCTCCCGATTTTCCGGCGCATGCGTCAAACTGAAAATGGGGACTGCCTGATGCGTCAGCCGTACCAAATAGCTCCATCTGTGTCGCATCTCTAGCAGACTAAGCCCAGCGTGACATAGGGGTAACTGGGACAACTGCGTCTCGTGGGAGTGTCGTGGACGTGAAGTTCAACCTCCATGCTCAGTTGAGTCTAGACACAGCTCGGACACCTGTTTCTGATGGATCTTTTGCACCCAGCATGGGGTAGGTGCAGATCCTAAAAATAATGACCGCAGCTGCGACAAGGACAGAAAAACAGTGGAAATAACGACTTGGATCCATGCAGACGAGCAGACTCTAGCATAGATGGGGGGGATACTCACATTAGCATATCATAGTAAGTAGGCTACCGCGGCTGGAAAAAAAATAGTCAGCGAAGGGGTCAGACTCAGAATCAGCATCAACATGTAACCAAGCAATAAAGAATGCACCAGTCAGCCTCAGTGATGTATTCACACAACAGCCAATCACAAGCAGTTCGCTAACGCTGGTGGCAAACACCATCATCATGGAATATTTGCACCTTCCTCGGGTCTATTAGAGAATTCCTCTAGTGCACATTGCTCACCCTCAGAGTCCAAGACGGTGCCTGCTGTTGGTAGAGATGATGTTTCTCCAGCAGAGCTTCTGACTGAAGCCCTGCACAAAGTGGATGGAAGGGTCAAAAAAATCTTTTAAAAAGATTTTTTACTGCCCATCTAACTCCAATCTACAAGTTACTGGCGACATTTATAATGAGTCTTCAGAGGCCTATAACATGCCCACCTACGTTGTGTGGAATTACGCAACTTCCGTTCTAAAGCCACCTAGACCAGTCATTACCCACTGACTTTTATATTCTTACCCTCTCTGCTTCCTTTTATAGTACGCGCCCATACTATCTGCTCACATTTATTATGAAATATACTGTGCAAACATCATTTTAAAACAATTGCTATGTCCAGCAAACAAGACCGACATGGACCAAAGCACTAGAACAATATGAAGCCTCCTACCTAGAATGCTACATTAGTCTTCCAGCTACCACCAATCTCTATGAACACTATTCAACCTTCTTTGATCCTAAAGAAAGAGCAGTACATTCATTTTAGAAGGAATTGTCAGGAGACTCACCCAAGATATCCTCTGGATTCCAAGACTTTTCTTCCTGTCGCTGATCTTGAGTTAACCTCTCTAGATCTTCACTTGCTTCCTGGGGATTCCCATACCATCCTCCCCAGCCCGGAAACCAGGACTGGAGGTACTGCAGCATTCCAGTGCTCTGGCTTCCTGTGGGGCTCGGCACCGGGGACCCGCTAGCAGGATCCGACATTGGTTCCCTCAGACTCTACACAGGGAAAACAAAGTTCTTTAGTGATGACAAGTAAATCTGAGCGGCAACATAATCAAGTCATAGAATCAACATGGTTAAAGATTAAAAAAACATAGGGCCGTATTCAATATTGCTGGTGATAATATACAATACTTAAAACACACATTCAAATTTATTTTTTTTTTCGACAAAAATTTGCACGGTCGTTTTTCGACAAAGTACGCAACTTACAAAACATTTTTGTGGTAATTTATCATTAGGGGGGGGTGTCCAAAGGGTTCTGAAAGAAATCCCCACAATTTAGGCCGATATTATCGCTGCTAATTGAATACGGCCAATAAACGGAATTACATCCATATCTTTTATTTAATTTTTTTTTTCATCTCTTTAGATTTTTATTTTTAATAACTTATGGTATAAATAAATCTTAAGCTGGGTACACACTAGACGACTTTTTGAACGATTTGTCGTTTTCCGACAGATCGGAACGACTAATCGTTCAAATTGTCCAGTGTGTATGTACTGTGTCGTAGACCGTCGCATCCTCAGATCTGCCGTAAATGCTGCTCAATCTGAGGATGTGACTGACGACCACATGCATTTGGATGCCGCGGAGGAACGAAATATTGAGCGGTCGTTCACCAGATTCTGTGGTGCGTAGGGACAGCACGATATGTCGTTCATCGCATCTTCGGTCGGCCGGGTAGACAGGTCGTCTAGCGTGTACCCGGCTTAAGATATACTTCATTACAAAGGACCTTGACAGACAACAAACCTTTATTATTTCTATACTAAAGGGGATTATTTCATCATTCACTTCGATCCCTGACTATTGAGCTTACAATGTTAGCGCTCTTCCACTCAAGCACACATTAAAGCCTTTTTTTTTTAATCAGCCAATTAACTAATCAGTATGCTTTTGTAATTTTGTAATAACTAAGAGCTGCCCTAGCCTTACTAAAGGTGGTCATACATTGCATGATATACGTGCCGATCTGTCGGATCGGCACGATATAGGTGCTATATCATGCCGTGTATGGGCACAATATCGTACCCGATATCGTGCTGCGCGCTCACGCGGGATCGTAAATCGCATCCCCAGATCTTCCCGCTGGTTCATATGATCTGGATGCGATGTACGACCCCATTCAGATGGTGGAGGGGGGGAGCCGGCATATCTTGCGGTCAGCAGGGACCACGCGATTGTCAGCAGGGACAGCACGATCTGTCTGCCGGCGGATCAGCAGTCGCCCTACACGGAGCATCGCACCATGTATGGCCATAATACCTCTCAATGCTGTGATGCAGCTGATACATCTAAATGCTTTATTTCAACAATAAGACAACAAAAAGGAAACAACAACAAAAAAACAATTACATGAAAAAACTGATTTAGGAGAAGCAAATTATTATTGGCTAACGAATTTGTTTAACACACATGAAAGGCAGGGGTAGCAGAAGTCGGTGAGCTTTGGCGTAATTTTTTGGAGTAACTATCTCGCTTTCTGTACATAGGCACCTACTTTAAAACTGGGAGATTTTATAATACTTACGTTGCACATTACTATAAAATACCCATACACACTAACAGAACTGTGCCATAAGGTGACCAAATCAATATGAAAAATGGTAGAAAAGTTCTGAAACTTTGATGAGCTATTATACATATGTCAACAATTTTTTTTATTAAGAAAAATATGTCTGCTGTTATGTGACCCTAAAGGAAAAAAATGGAAGAAAGGTAACAGTAAAAAGAGGCACAAAGACAATATGTAAAAGCCAAGGTTATTATAGGGCATAAAGGCTGCACATGATAGAGGAAGTGGAGGACTCGAGGCTTTATTTATGGGATTATTCAGGCTAAACCAACTATATAGGCAAAAGGTTAGTTCTTAAGGCCTTCATCAGTCTCAAACATACAAGCAATGCTTTCCTTATATTATTATTATTGCCATTAAAAGTATACTGTAAATCATTTACCTATATTAATGTCCACATCTAGCTGAAAACATACTGGACCTGATTCTAATTTGATTGCGGGTACGTATGTCTATACATTTGCAATGCAAATGAACTGCAGATGAAATGCTAAAGTGACTATATGTACATCTGTCACCTCTACCGTCACTGGTCTGACTAATATTGTCACTTACACCAAGCTACCCCATACTGGGTGCAAGAGACCTGCCTGAAATAGCTGTCCCTCCGTATATGGTGTTATGCGGGGCATACATGGTGCGGTAAAGCAGCCGATCCAACGAATTGGTACGATTTGGCTGCTATATCGCACAGTGTATTGGCCTGACGTCGGACCGAGCGCGCACCCGTGGGGTCGTACATCGCACCCCCTGATCTTATTGCAGGATCAGTTGATGCGATGTGCGATCCCATGCAGCGCTACACAGGTAGGGGAGAGGGAGCCGGCATATCAGGCGTTCAGGCACCCAATCGCACCGTGTGTGGGGACTGCCCGATATGTCGGACGTCGGATCCCCCGTCGCATTGCATGGTGTCATCGCACCGTGTATGCCCCGCTTAACTCTGGCAACACGTCCACAATACTCCCACGTTGTCTCACATGCGTACCCTCCAGATGACACCCAGAAACACTGACGGCACTGACGGAGAGAAGCAGCTAAGATCTGTCTGATACAGAATTGTCTGGACGAAGGTGTAAATGTTTTCTACAGAGCATTTGCACTTTGCTATAGCTCGCTAGTTGCAGGCACGTGGTCCTGTCTGGGACTTAGAATCGGGGCCATGGTGGTGCTAACCGCCCATGCTGGACACCTTTACTTCCTCATAGCAATAGTACAGCAGAAGATCCGACCCCCACGGTCTCTAACCTCTGCCAGTTCATGCTGCTTTCTCAACCGGTCATGCACTTGCTGCTGTAGAATTTTTAATTCTTCAAAGGACTGTTCTTCCTCAATCCGGTCCAGCTGCAGCTAAAAAAGTGCGATTCCAAGATTGTTAACCATGTGTGTACATAACGTCAAGGAGAAAGCGGCTTATTGTGTAATTGTAATGTACACTATGTAGACAAAAGTGATTGGACACTGACAGCAAATAGTTCAACAAGATTTTATTGACATCAGTACTTTGTAGGTCCACCACGGGCAGTGATTACTGCACACTCCCTTCTTGGCAAACTGTCTACAAGTTCCTGGACAACAGCAGACGGTATGTGTTGCCATTCCACCTTAAGGAGGACCACTTGGCCTAGAGCACACCCGTCAAATCTGGCCAGTTCATCTGGGTTACCGAATTTTCCGTATACCAGTCCAGCGTTGGTCTGGAAACATGACAGGTGGCATTGTCATCCCGATATAAACTTTTGTTGCTTCCATAGAACTGCCACAATGTAGGGAGCACAGAGTTATCAAGAACATCTCTATACTTCTCAGAGTTCATGTGACCATGCGTTACAACCGCTGCCGGAGCATACCATTTTGCTTGCGCAGGGGTGTCCATTCACCTTTGTCTACATGCTGTATGTTCCATGTCTGCATCAAACATGGCAAGTGACTATTCCACAAGTCTGGTTGGACCTCACAAATATAAATACAGACAACAGATATTTACTGTAACACTTAAAACAGTTGTAGATGATCCCACATACTTGTCCTATATCTATTTGGATCTAAAGTATTGTAAAACGGAAAAAAACGAATAGTATCTTTTATAGTGCAAACTAAAGAAAAAAGTACTTCGTGACAGTGAAATATCTCACAAAGTTATGGTGAGTACAAACTATACAGATAAATCTGCAGATGATGGTTGTTGGTACACACCGAACAACCAAAATCTGTCTCTGCCCGCAGGTCCCGGCAACCAGGGGGCATGTCCCGGTGGGCGTGTCCCACCCTCCTCGTGGCTGCCGCTGTGTGTGTACGGGTGGTCTGCAGACATATCTGTCAATCGGCTGTGCAGCACAGCCAATGAGATATGTCGGTGAACGCCGACGTTTACCGACATATCGCGGGTACACACTGCCCGACGGGCAGCAGAAGCATTGGCCGATCAATTGATCGGCCAATGTATCTGTCAGTGTGTACCCAGCTTAAAGATGATAGTAATCAGAGTTTATTTTAAATCCAGATACTCACATAGCTATCTTTATTGTATAGACTGCTGTTTGATGGTTTATCTAAATTATTACATTGTATTTACATATTCAACTAAATCAAAGATTTTTTAAATCGGTCCTTAGACCCCAAACAGGTCATGTTTTCCAGGTCTCCTCGCAGAATAACAAGTGAAATAATTAGCTTCACCTGTGGGTATTTTAAAACCTGTCAGTGAGTAATGAATACACCTGTGCACCGGCTAGGCGCCTTGGAAAACTGTTTGGGGTCCTGAGGACAGAGTTTGAGAACCACTAAACTTGAGGACAAACAATCTACCTCATCTTCAACAGATAATGGAATTCCTTGCAGATGATGATAGCGTTTATCACAATAAAACACTGCGTCACGAGCTCGGTGCAGCAGAAACTCCAGAGTTAGACGGCGCCTCTGCTCTCGGATCTCGCAGAGGTTTGCATTCAGCGCGAAAAGCCACCATTCCCTGCAGCTGTTATAGGATTGATAAAATGAGAATGCACTTACAGCATGTCCTGTTTTCCAAAGCGTAAAAATGGTGGAGTGTGGCCCTCCAGCTGTTGGACAAATACAAATCTTAACATAGAAGCAAGATTTAAAAGGCAAATTTGAGAATGTTATAACACAGTGTACCAAAATGGCTAGTAGCAATGGCTTTCAGGTGCGATGATCAGTCATTCTCACTGTACTGGGGCCATGTGATCCGGCTGTCAGCACAATACCACCAGATTCGGCCAAAGTGACCACATATGTACAGAAGCCTCATTGGCCATAGGTCCAGTCCCCAGATGCTCAGTTAGAGAGAACAGATTTGCCATATAAAGGCAGCTTTGGCAAACCCATCAGCGTAGTTGGCATGAATGCTAAAATTTGTAGTTAAACAGCAGAAGGAAGGCCGACTTGCTCACGTCATGCTATTTTCTTGCTCATTTACTTACTTATTTGATACTGGAAACTTTGGTTTCCATTTTCTGTACTTCATCTGTCTCTCTTTTCTGTCAAACTCATCAACAAATTCAACAACTTGCTGATATTGTGCCTAAAGGTGAAATAAACACAATAACTGAACACCCAGCAAAAATAAAACAAATAGAACAAAATAAAATTCTTATTGTGGCTTTATTAGACTGTAATCCTATGAAAAGATAAAAGATGAAGCACTTCAGAAACTAAAGCTGGGTGCACACTACCCTATATTGTAAACACGTTGGCAGATTCCGACGAAATAACAACTCGTTAATATCGTGCAGTGTGTATGCACTGCATCATATAGTGCGCGCTCCCGTGGGGTCGTCAGCCGCATCACCTGATCTTTTGTACATGCAGCCAAATCAGGGGATGCGGCCGACGATACCATGCAGCAATATGCAGCGGGGGGGTGTTATATTGTGCGGTCGAGCTCCGGAATGCCCATTTTGTACGAACTGCCCGATATGTCGGCCCGTTGGCGGGGGGTAAAACTGGTAAAACTTCAGTTTTAAAAGGGTCGTCCACATTTACGCAAGAGGCTTTCTTTTAAAAGGGAGGTAGTTGAAATCCCGGCCGTCGGGATACTGGTGCTCAGAATGGCGGCGCCGATATCCCATCACCCGTCAGAATCCCCGCGCCGGCAACCCAACGGTAAGTTGTGGGTTTAGGGGGGGGCATTAGGTTTAGGCACTGGGGGGGGTTAAGTTTAGACACTGGGGGGAAGAGGGTTAGGTTTAGTCTGAGGGGAGGGAGGATTAGGAGGGGGCGGGTTAGGATACCTACCGACAGGTGTCGGTACCCTAACCTTGTTGAGATGCCGGCATTGGAATTCTGACTACTGGCATCCCGTAGCCAAACCCTTTTGAACGTGGAGGAAACTTCCCAATGTCATACTTCGTAAGATATATTTATCAGTCACTGTCAAAACCACTGAATGTAATGGCCCCGTTGTGTTTGCAATAAGGTTGACATAGAAGAAATGCCTCTGGTTATAGATGGACAACCCCCTTCCGTATACCCCACCTGACGCATCACATGATGCGAGAGTCATCCCTCTCTGCCTCTGAGCACCGTGTTTGTAAAGACACAACGTGATGATACATAACCTCACTTCATGTTGGGTGAAGTTAGAAATAATCCCTACACCAAAGTCTAAGTCATTTTATGCTCTACTGCAATAATATCGGCAATAAACATGGTTGTAGGTCTTAAAAGGTTTACCTGAGACAGAGTAAGTGGTATAGTCTTGAGACGTATGTCGCACTCAATTCGTGGCCGATGCCGAGATCTGAGTGGCTCTTTAAAACAGTTCCTTTTCAGAAGAGCTGACGTGCACACAGGTTCCAGGATGTACTGATGCTCACGACTCTCCATGCTTTTGTCCATTGCCTCCTAAGGCATCAAAATACAACAAAGCAATGTTATGGAAAAACAAAAACTTACTGACATATACTAATCTCCGAGGACAAAGGAGCACATAATATTACCGATGGGACTCCGGTATCATGCCTAAAGGCAGGGCACTTAGATAGAAAGATTGAGGCTATGCCCTCCTTCTGCTTAACACCCTACCAACAAGAGAGCCACAGGTCAAACAAAAATAAAAAATAAAAAGAGAAACCATAATAGCAACAACCAATGTTCCCCAAGAAAGAAAAAAAAAAACAATAACAAACTGAAAGAATGAACAGATCAAAAAACAACCAGAGATGCAAAAGTAGTCTCACATTTGCCCATCTGGGTGAAACAGCCTCGCCAATAGGAGGTTACGTAGCCAACCATTTCAGATGGGAAGAGAGGCCTCCTGGGAGACCACAAATTGAAGACTACCTCACCCCAGCAGAGGCCAAGATGTGAACTTGGGAAGGGTGCTCAAAGACAATTTGATAGAGGAATTGACTTCAACCTATTCGCAAGGCACAGCTCAATGACAGGAAGACTGACTGGAGGTGGCCGTTCCTTTCTTCAAGCTCTTATCAGAAAAAAAAAAAAGAAGATGATGGCAGGAAAGGACAAAGACCTGTTAATGCGGATTTCGCAGGACAAAATACTGTTGGGTTAAGGCAGAACAAGGGTAAAAACATGTTCCGATTCACAGGCGTCAGGCCAGAGGCAAAAGCTTGAAATTAAGTAGTTTTGCCCACAGTGAAGATCGGGAACTTCTGTTGGCAACTCTGGACTGGAAAGTAGTAATTCTGGAGTTCTATAGAGACCATATACACCCCTGAGGCGCTAGGAATTCAAGACAAAGATCGGGGCCTTTAGCTACAAAACTGATCAAACTGTTTTATCCTCCTTTGGTACCCATCAGGAGGGTCAGAACAGGTACAGAGAAAGTACTAAATGCAGAAATCTACTTTTATGTTATATATACCTGTAGCTCCCCAGGAGGCAGATCACCCAATAAAGTGCTTGTAACATCCCAGTAAATGCTGAAGTCTTCAACTTCCAGCTGTTTCTTCCTCATTAACTTCTCTACCTGCGTAACGGAAATAACCAAGCGATAGAATACATACAGTAACACCTCATCCAGGAGCGTTACACACACACACAAAATATACTTTTAAATGCACAGATTAGGTAAAGAGTTATGTTTAGACTCCTATTTTCTCTGCAAAAAGTTGCATTAAAAAAAAAAAAAAAAAAAGACACAGTTCAATCTCAAACTAAAACACAAAGCAAACAAACCGTAAATCTGTGCAAACAACTGTAATGATCAAAATCCATTCTACTTAGTATTGCGTGAAACATAGGGCCTGATTCAGAGCTGTACAATCATCCGATGATGAATGTACATCTCCGATGGTCAGGGGTCTGAGCCTGCCCAGGACATGTGCAGACTTTTCCTACCATTACACTCGCAGACCCTCCCCCCCCCCCCAAGCTGCAGCGTTTGGGGGGGTGGGGTGGAGCGGGCCGTGGCTGGCTCGTCACCATTCCCGGAAATGGGGGCGTGTCGCCTGTTTTCCGGGAGGGACAAGGCGACGGTCTGCGTCGGCCGATGCAGATTCGTTGCCTCTGAGGTGGCCAGTGCCTAATCAGGATGCATGAAGCTTCAGCACCCGCAGCAAACCGGTCAGGGGTGGTTGCGTCGCTGCTCGCAAATGCAACGAGGTGGTGTCTGACATCTCCTTCTGCATTTACATTATGATGGACGGAATTGTACAGCTGCTTGTGTGCCGACCTGCAACCCGTCCATCTCTGAATCAGGCCCACAGTATTTATAAAAGCAAAGAGGAGGTAATTATAAAAGGCAAGATGTATTACATGTCCAAAAAGTGAGAGAAGAATGCAGGCATGTCCCCCATAAGAGAAACAGACTGTGCCGCTGTTGAAATATAAACTAACCTTGCAATTTTACAGTTTAAGAGTAGAGTATGCTGGGAGTTGTTGTTCCACAACAGAGGGTAAAGCAGAGCATGCGCTAAGGATTTGCTGAGTGTTGGATAAATAGATGTTTTGAAGATTATGAAAGGAAAAGATAAAATGCAAATACTCATCCAACATTCCTTTACACAGTCACTTACCGGCTCACGGCTGGCATTTTGCACCGAAACATTTTTGATGCAGACACCAAATGAAAATGGCTGTAGGGGATTAGTAACTCCATCCTCAAACCTCAAATGGACATCCTGAATTTTCAGCTGACAGCAAACAGACAAACAAATAAATGAGCAATTCTACAGTGATCTCCACAAATAGTCATTCTGTTTTGTTGAAAAGTGAAGATGGGCGGATGAGATGTAACAGGACTGCATGAAATAAGCGGCTTCTCTATGACAGCAAATCATTACTTCTCCTATTTTACTTTATACTACTCCCCCTAGCCAGGAAGAAAGAGGGGGGGGGATCTAAAAGTGGCTGCAGCGTCCACCAGTCAAAAGTTTAAATATAGTGCACATAAACTTGACATGTACACTCTAGAGCAAATTAATACCATCTTGTCATCCACTGACTATCAAATCAGCTCTGGTTGTTTACCGAGAATTTAGGAGTTGCTCACTGGACACTGCCACTTCACACCCCAAGTCATTCATTTGAAGCGATAAACAGTGCAGTCATGTGCTACAAGAACAGCCATGCGTTACGACGCAGCCATGTGTATTACAGTGAACTAGAGAAAGTCCTGAAGAAATTTTTTTTTTAAATCAGCTTTAGGGGGAGATTTAGTTAAGCTTGGATAGAGATAAAGTTGGAGATAAATAGCACCAACCAATCAGCTCCTAACTGTCACGTTACAGGCTGTGTTTGAAAAAATATGAGATATGGTAAGAACTTACCCTTGTTATCTCTATTTCTACGAAGTCCATAGGGTTCCACAGGATACCTTGGGGTATAGGTGTGACGTCAGTCGCAGGGCACCAAAGAGTTAAGCTTTCAGCCTCCCAGGATGCACTAGGTCCCCCTCCTATACCCCGCCCCCGGGCCAAGGCACCTCAGTTAGTTACCAAGCCATAGGCCGGAGGAGGAGAAGGAAGAGAGAGAACAAAGATCTGGACACATACAAGAATCACATTCTCACCAGAGGGAGACGGAAAACCGGTGACCAGAGCAAAGCCCATCTGCAGCACAGGTGCGACAGGGCGGGAGTCCTGTGGAACCCTATGGACTTCGTAGAAATAGAGATAACAAGGGTAAGTTCTTACCATATCTCATATTTTCTACTTCAGGGTCCATAGGGTATCCACAGGATACCTTGGGGATGTCCCAAAGCAGTATCCTTTAAGGGTGGGGACGCTCCTGTGCAGAAAGGAGAATCCGCCGCCCGAAGGAAGCATCCTGAGAGGCGAAGGTGTCAAACCTGTAATACCTCACGAAGGTATGGACAGAAGACCACGTAGCAGCCTTGCAGATCTGAACTGCCGAGGCACCACGTCGAGCTGCCCACGAAGGACCCACAGACCTAGTGGAATGAGCCTTCAGAGAAGGAGGGACCGGTAGGCCTTCATGAAGATAAGCTTCAGAAATAGCCATACGGATCCAGGCTGCCAAAGTTTGCTTTGAAGCAGGCCAACCCTTTTTACGGAAGCCAAAGAGGACAAACAAAGCGTCCGACTTCCTAAACGAAGAAGTGCGGTCAACATAAGTCCTTAAGGCCCGCACAACATCCAAAGAGGCCTCACCCACGGAAAGACCCGGTGAGTTAAAGGCCGGAACAACTATTTCCTCGTTAATATGAAACTGGGAAATAACTTTGGGAAGAAACTCGGGCCGAGTGCGGAGCACTGCCCTGTTCCCATAAAAAACCAAGAAAGGGGGTCTACAAGAAAGAGCCCCTAACTCAGAAACACGTCTGGCCGAAGCAATGGCCAGAAGGAAAACAGTCTTAGCTGTTAGCCATTTAAGATCCACTGAGCCCAGTGGTTCAAACGGCGGTCCTTGGAGAGCCCTCAGGACCACAGCCAAATCCCAAGGCGCCACAGGTGGAACAAAGGGCGGCTGAATGCGGAGAACACCCTGCATAAAGGTGCGCACATCCGGGATTGTAGCAATCCTACGGTGAAACCAGACAGATAGGGCCGAAACCTGTACCTTCAAAGAAGCAAGGCGAAGCCCATGATCTAGTCCCGCTTGCAGGAAGGCGAGAATCCGAGACAGACAAACTCCCGCGGTGCATAACCTCTCGGTCGACACCACTGGAAGAACGTATGCCACACGCGATGGTATATCCTCGCGGAAGACGGTTTCCGAGCTCGTAACATGGTACGCACCACAGAGCTGGAAAACCCCCGGGACCTCAGCATGGCCGTCTCAACAGCCACGCCGTCAAAGACAGCCGAGTCAGGTCCGGGTGAAGGCAAGGACCCTGAGACAGAAGGTCCGGTCGTAGCGGCAACCGCAGAGGAATGTCCACGGACAGACCCTGAAGGTCTGAGAACCAGTGCCGTCTGGGCCACGCGGGAGCTATCAACAGGAGCGTCCCTCCTTCCTGTTTGAATTTCCGGATTACCCGTGGAAGAAGGGAGACCGGAGGGAACAGGTATGCGAACCGGAACGTCCACCGGACAGACAGAGCATCCACCAGAGACGCCCCTTCGTCTCTTGTGCGAGACCCGTACACCGGCAACTTGTTGTTGTGCCGGGACGCCATGAGGTCGATTTCTGGAAGACCCCACCTGTCCACCAGTAGTTGAAAAACGTCCGGGTGCAGGGACCATTCCCCCGGATGAACGTCCTGGCGACTTAGAAAGTCCGCCTCCCAATTGAGCACTCCCGGGATGAAGACCGCTGATATGGCCGGAAGATTGCGCTCCGCCCAAACCAGGATCCGAGAGACCTCTACGAGAGCCGCCCGACTGCGAGTTCCTCCTTGCCTGTTTATGTAGGCCACGGTGGTAGCGTTGTCCGACTGGACCTGCACCGGGCGACCCTGGAGAAACCGCTGTGCCTGCTGGAGAGCATTGAAGACCGCACGGAGTTCCAAGATATTTATTGGAAGCTCCGCTTCTGTCGGCGTCCACCTGCCCTGGAACAAGTGTGGACCCGAAACTGCTCCCCAGCCCCGAAGACTGGCGTCCGTTGTCAACAGGACCCAATTTGGAACCCAGAACGGACGTCCCTTGTTGAGGTGGGTCGTCTGTAACCACCACGTAAGGGACAGGCGAACCTCCTGGGTGAGCACAATCGTCTGGGACTTCAGAGACTGAGTCAGCCCGTTCCACTTGGACAGGATCAGGTGCTGCAGAGGTCTGGAGTGAAACTGGGCGTATTCCACCATGTCGAACACCGACACCATGGAGCCCAGTAACCTCATCGCCGAGTGTAAGGACACCCGGCGGCTGTGCAGACAACTGCGCACCCTTGACTGTAAAGCAGAGATCTTGTCCTCCGTCACGAAGATCCTTTGCTGTCCCGAGTCCAATAAGGCTCCAAGATGCAGAATCCTCCGAGACGGGATTAGAGTGGACTTCTGCCAGTTGATTAGCCAGCCGTGCCGTTGCAGCAGTGCAATGGTCAGGTCCAAGTGGCGTAACAGGAGCTCTGGAGATCCTGCCACCAATAACAGGTCGTCCAAATACGGCAACATGCGGACTCCCTGCAGCCGCAGAGAAGCCGCCATGACCGCCATCACCTTGGTGAAAACACGTGGTGCTGTTGCCAGGCCAAAAGGTAACGCCCGAAACTGGAAGTGGTCGCTGCTGATTGCAAACCTGAGGAACTGTTGATGGCGCCAAAGAATAGGGACATGCAGGTAAGCGTCCTGTATGTCCAATGACACCAAGTAGTCCCCAGGTTCCAGCGCCAGAATGATGGACCGTAGGGTCTCCATCCGAAACTTCGGGACCCGCAAAGACTTGTTGAGTGCTTTGAGGTTGAGAATCGGACGATATGACCCATTGGGTTTCTGTACCAAAAATAGATTTGAATAGAAACCCTGGCCCCTCTGGGAGAATGGAACCGCCACTATAACTCCAGCCTGGAGCATAGTGTGCAATACCTTCCGCAGCTCCGTAGCCTTGTTCCGGTCTGATGGGAGACCCGTGGTGAAGAAGCGAGCCGGGGGTCTGTGCCGGAAGGAGAGGGCGTATCCGTGGGAAACCACCTCCAGAACCCAAGTGTCTGTCGTAGTGGTCGACCAACACTGGGCGAACTGTAGCAGGCGGCCTCCCACCCTGGGATCCCCCAAAGGGAGGCCCGGACCGTCAGGCCGCAGGCTTGCCATCTGGCTTGGGGGCCGGACGTCTGGTACTCCATGCCTGCTTCCGGGGCTTGACCGATTTCTTAGGGCCAGCCTGTCGAGGAAACGACTGTGGTTTGGGCCTGCCCTGGGCCCTAGATGACCGAAAGGACGATGGTCCCGAACCAGAAGGAGCAGCGGCCGACGGGAGACAGGCAGATTTGGCTGCCGCCAGCGTGGCCACAATCTTATCCAGATCCGGACCGAAGAGAACTTCTCCGGTAAACGGCAACGCTTCCAGACCTTTCTTGGAATCTGCGTCCGCCTTCCAGGATCGCAGCCACAAGGTGCGACGAGCAGCTACCGCTGCTGAAGAAATTCTAGACACCAGAGTACTAATGTCTAGAGCCGCCTCGTTGATGTAGGTGGCCGAATCACGGAGATTGCCAATCAACTCCGCCTGATCGGCCGGACAGTCGGATTCAAAAGAAGCCTCTAATGAATCCGCCCAGCGCTCCATCGCTCTGGCAACCCAGCAAATGGCCATAGCCGGCCGTGCTGCCCCCCCAGCAAGGGAATAAGCGGACTTCAGGCAGATTTCTACCTTGCGGTCCGTAGCATCCTTAAGGGAGGACATGGATGGCATCGGCAATGTGGCACTACGGACAAGACGGGTCACGTGAGAATCCACCTGTGGAGGGGATTCCCACTTCGCAAAATAATTATCCGCGAACGGATAAGCCACCGCCAGGCGTCTCTGCAGCTGGTATCTTTTGCCAGGTTGTTTCCACGCCTCCTCTAAATGGTCCACCAACTGACCCGAAAGAGGAAAGACTGTGGCATCGCCCTTCACATCTTTGAAAAAGGCATACTTAGATTTAGCCGCTGGGGGAACTTCGTCCTCAATCACCAAGGCTGTGCGGACCGCCCGAATAAGTCCAGGAATATATACTTTGGACTTAGCATCAGCGTCCTTAGTATGGAGAGGTTCCTGATCGTAAGGATCTAGAATCTCCCCATCATCAGACGTCCCTTCGTCATCCTCATAAGGAGCGGACAGAGACGCCACCGGCCTTTTATGAGACCGCATCACAGACTCCCCTTGCAACACATCCGACAAGTGCTGTACAGAACTCGTCAGGGAGTTAACCCACGCTGGCTCCTGAGAACCCGGGAGCGGGGAAATAGGGAGACTGTGGGGTACCACCAATTGTCGTGGGAACCCCTGCATGGGTGACGACACCACAGACTGCTGGGACAAACCCATCGGAGTAAACGCGGGCTGCGGAGCTAACTGGCCCACTAAAGCTGTTAACGCCTGAGCGAAACAAGCCCAGGGCGGCTCCTGTACCGGTGCTGTAACCGTAATAGGCCGCGCCATGGACAAACACTGCCGGCAAAGGCCCTCCGCGCTACCCTCCCCCTCCGCTAACAGTACTTTGCACGTGGTACACTGTAGCCGGAGGGGAAAATCACTTTCAGACATGATGGCACCACGTATGTGACCTCTCTCACCAATTAAGTATTAAATAGGCGAGAGACCACCCTGCAGCACCGCACCGCAAGGGCTTTAGCAGAAAGAACAGGGACAGTAATAAAGCTGACAGTTTAGAGAAGAAAAGATTACAGGCAGCAGCGCTAGCACAGTCACATACAATGCAGAAAAATAACAATTCCTGCACTAACAGCGCTGATCACTCAACTACACAGACACAGGGCCTGGTAGGACACAGCGCTGCATACACAGACCTGACCACAGCGGAGGAGAGGTATGCGGGGGGACCCAGACCACGATGCTTCCGTCCAGCGCTTCCAGCAGCGTTCACCATGCGTTCTGGAGAAGATGGCCGCCGAGGAGCAGAGAGGAGGCTGGCCTGGGGGAGGAGCGCTGCCACAGGACCAGTCGGCAGCATGCAGAGAGGGCTGTGTGCAGCGGGGGAGGCGCCGGCTGTGAGACAGGGAAGGCGCGCTCCCCTGGCATGCATTTAACCCCTGGGACGCCGCAGCGCTACCGCTCTGCTGCGGTCCGCTGTCCCAGGGGGTAGTGGAAGCGCAGGTTGGTCGCCTGGCTCCACGCTGCAGCCAGTCCCCAGGGAGCCCCCTGCCTGGGGACTTAGGACCATGTGATCAGCGGGGACCCACCGCGGGACCCCGCTGCTTACCTCTGTCCCCCTTGAATCCGGCCATGGTCCGGAGCATCTGGGGTCACCGCTAGCTGTGACCCCAGACGCCCACCAGCATCCCCGGATCAGTACCGGCGTTCTGGTACCGGCGGGGTGTAGGGAAGACAGCATGGACGTCAGGACTGACTGTCCATGCTGTTCATCCAGATGTGCAGCCACAGCTGCATGAAGAATAAGCTTCAGGGGCTCTTCTAGCCCCCACTCCAACAGGTGCACCCGACTCCGGCCGGGCACCAAACTAAACTGAGGTGCCTTGGCCCGGGGGCGGGGTATAGGAGGGGGACCTAGTGCATCCTGGGAGGCTGAAAGCTTAACTCTTTGGTGCCCTGCGACTGACGTCACACCTATACCCCAAGGTATCCTGTGGATACCCTATGGACCCTGAAGTAGAAATGACAGTTAGGAGCTGATTGGTTGGTGCTATTTATCTCCATGCTTTATTAAATCTCCCCCTTAGGACTTTGCAGAGAGCGTGTTTTTGTTCCGGAGCGGAACGTACATAAGTACCGATGGTAGAGTCGCATCTGCACCTGGATCTGAAGGTATGGCATGTTATAAAACAATAATTACTAAGGAAGCACATGAATTGAAAGATGGGGCTCTAATCCTTCAAATCAGGGCGCCCCCAAGTGACAGAATGGGTGAGATCAGGTGCATTACGAGCCCTCTCCCATACCTTGTCTCTAATTGTAAGAGGCCACATCAACCTAAAAGAGGAGACTCCCTGCTTTCAAATAAGTGTGGCCCTGAGTTCATTGACGTGAGACACAGGGAAATATTGCCCCATCACTGGACTTCATACTGATTTCTGCAGGGTACCTCAACACTGAGTGGGTCCTGACTTGTAAAAACGTAAGCTGTGCTTTATTTAGGAGAGGTGGGGCTTAATAACATCACATCCCTGGAATGATGACATCATCAAGCACCCCCTCCCGCCCAGGTCCAAGCAAATATAAAGGGGGAGACTTATGAAAGTTCCGCTCCCATCTGAACTATTGCAGTGCTTATAACAAGTCCTATTATTCCTTGCCAACGAAGGGGTTAAATTAAACAGGAAATAAAACAATAGTAGAAATTATAGGTCACCTGATTCAACACATTGGTGCCAAGAGGACGAACATGAAACACGTACAGCGCTGTTCTCACATGGCAAAACCGAAGGGAGACGGCAGCCTGACCGCCGGGATCGCGTACCCAACCCAGACAGAAGAACTTTATTCTTATTTAAGTTCTCATCTGGTTAGCAGACTTCAAAAAGCCAGTAAACCAGAGGACATCCACATAGAGCCTCTAATAAACATGCGTCACCCACACTCAGAGGTGGCAGCCAACTTGGGGGTCTGAATGAGTATCCCAGCAAGTTACTAGGACCCAGTACTTGTGATTGACACTCATGTATTATGAATATTCAGCGATGTCTCCTGGTCCAAATGAATCAGTATTTACATTACATGGCTATTGTTTGCATTCTCAGCACAGCTGTCCCTGCATCATATAATCAAGCGCTATAAAGTGTGGGGCAAGTTCTAAACGCTTTCATGTAAGTACAATACAATAAATCACCTTCGTCGATCTGGCTACAATTTAAGCGAGAAACGTTTAAATAGATGGGAAACAATCATACAGGATTATCGGTTCACTTACTTCAATGTTGTCTACTATTCTGGTTAAAATAGACGCAGTCACAGAATACCAATAGGACTCCCCCTTCTGCTCCTGTTCGGTCTGTAGCAAAATACAGGAAAAAAAGCTAAACATAATAATAACACCGTACATACAACAGAACAGTACAGACATCAGATGTGATCATTATGCCAGCTCTTCCAATTAACAGAAGCCACAATGTCTGCTGGTTGTGATAGAGCAGCGTTTCTCCAACGTTTCCCCTAATGCATCAACTCATGCTCTGTGAGTCTCCTCAAAGGGGAACCAAAACACCTGCACTGTACTGTAGGTAAAGCCAGAGGATGTAACCATAACCTTATACAGATGTGGACAGATTACCAGTTACTCCAGGGGTCAGGGAAGTTTTTTACCTTTTACCCCAAAATATATTTAGATACGCCGACGTTACCCCCCTTGATTTGAAAGGAAGGAAATCATATAGTAGTGCCCCTATAGTTATGCCCCTGTAGTAGTGCCCCCATATAATGCCCCTGTAGTAGTGCCCCCTTAGTTATGCCCCTGTAGTAGTGCCCCCATAGTTATGCCCCTGTAGTAGTGCCCCCATAGTTATGCCCCTGTAGTAGTGCCCCCATAGTTATGCCCCTGTAGTAGTGCCCCCATAGTTATGCCCCTGTAGTAGTGCCCCCATAGTTATGCCCCTGTAGTAGTGCCCCCATAGTTATGCCCCTGTAGTAGTGCCCCCATAGTTATGCCCCTGTAGTAGTGCCCCCATAGTTATGCCCCTGCAGTAGTGCCCCCTTATAATGCCCCTGTAGTACCGCTTGTACAAAAAAAAAAAAAAAAAACACTTACCTTAATCCCCGCTCCTGCATCTGCCGCCGTCCTGTCCGCCCAGCTGCTCCTCGAACTACGGGAGAGACGTCATGACGTCTCTCCCATAGTGCGCATGGAGAGAGCCGGAAGCTGGAGTTCAGAAGAGAACTCCAGCCTCCGACTAACGCGGTGCTGCAGGGAAGGTGCCGGGCACCCGTTGGTAATATCTCAGCGGGTGTCCAGCTTAGAGCCTCCCTGTGGCACAGCCGGGCATGCATATTATAGAATGATTCATATGCATGCCCGGCTGTCCGTCCATTACCCCCAGAAATTTCATTTTTACCCCATGTGGGGTAATTTACCCCTGTTCCCTGACCACTGGGTTACTCGGACTTACCTTCCATTTTTCTTCCAGCGCCTTCAGCAGAGCTTTTTTGTGAACTTTCTCCAACAACTTTTCCTTCAACTCATCAAAATCTTCTTGTTTATCAGGAGACCCAACTAAGTGAAGTTTGGAAACGGAGATTACCCAAGGATCCAAATGTGGGCGGTAAAAGGGGATCTGGATCCTTATTTTTCCAATGAAACCTAGAGGAAAGACAGCAGCATAACGGGTAGACGTACAGGTAAAATTATAGTCACAGCATTTACACGCATTGCTAGAATGCAGCAATGGCATAAACCTTTCAGCTCATGAACAGCTCATGTACAACAAGCAGGTTTTTTTTCCATAAAATAATGTAAAGACTGGAGTTTCTGTATCATTTTATGAATTATTGCTATGTACTAATAGCACAATGCAGGAGATATCACAGAAATCGCCGGCAGAGTACTAATTAGCGCTGCAGATCGCAGTCTCCATTATTATCAATGGGGACTATGATCTCAGCCTTATTTACCAAACTCCAAAAAGCAAAGCTTTTCAGGGTTAGGTCCTATTATTTTACACCATCTCGAACTGCTTTAAGTCTATAGAGGCTTACGAGCAGGAAACAGATCGTCCAATCTCTCTCCCGCAGCCTCCGTCTGGTGGCGGAATCTCGGACGCTGTGCGTATGCGCGCTGTCAGTCTCCCGCGGAGAAGTCTTTCACAAACCATCTGTTGACCTATTGACAATGTACCATTTGGTGTCTATGTACACATTGTCTATCTTTTTACTATAGATCTATTGATCGGAAACCTTAAGGACGAATGAGGTTTTCCAGCTACTTAATAATAAGTGCTCAGACAAATGCAGCAATCGCCTGCATGATACCAGCCTGACCGTGGACAGTAGCGGAAGTGTTTATATTAGCTGCATTCCACAACCTGTTTATTCTAGTAAAGGTGCTGTACACCTTCTCTTGTAGATGCTCACAAGCGAAAGGGATTTCTATTGCTACTAATAATGAGATGCTCAGAACCAATCGCGTCACTCTAAATGGCAATGAACAACCCTCACTCTCCCCAACCTGTTGAAATACAGGTCCCAGATGAGACCACCCTATTTTCTGTTTTGTAAGTTCCATCGTTGCACATATACATTTAACGACATCGGTGCTGGATTTTTTTGCAAAACAAAAATAAAAACTGTCCCAACATATTGAACATAGAGACCCCACGTACATGTGACATTAGTCAATATTATCTAGACGGAATGTAAAGACTGTTCTTAAAAAACATACTTAAAAACAGCCAATATGCAAGAGCTTTAAAACAATGTGTTTAAAATCCCCATTACTGTGTTGGGGGGTCCACATCATTAGACCCCTGCCATTAACCAAAACAACAAGACTACCAGAAGGGCTCTGCAACTATTTTGTTGTTAATTTCCGCACTATTGTAACAATGTCCCTGATTCAGAGTTAGGAGCAAATAAACAGAAAAAAAAAAAAAAAAAGGTGCAAATAAGGAGCAATTTGCTCCTGGAACAAACCATGTCGTAGTGCAAGAGGTGTAAATTACTTATTTCCTTGCAAGCAGGGGAAAATAATGGCTCAAATACTGGACAGCTTTATTTGTACAATGAAACTTAGAATTAAGTATGGACACCCCCCTCAAAACCATAAATCTCTCTGCACATTTTAAATCTGCCCCCGCCTGCAGTGCAGAATGGTATTACCCAGGTGCAAATTGCTCCTTTTAGATTTGCTCCCAACTCTGAATCAATGTATGAGCTTGAAATCTTTCCCATTCAGCAATACCTGCTTTCACTTCAAACGGTAACTCCAACTCTTTCAGAGCATCTTTCTTTAATGGCAGGTTCTCCAATTCCACTGCACCTATAGACATTAATAGCACTAATTATACAACAACTCTACATGATCTCTGCATTACTGTACTCGCCTTATTACATAACGGCATTGCCACGACTCACAACTTCACAGGGTTAATCCAATACATGAACAATTAATACGATTCATTAGGATGTGCTGAATAACATAATAAAACATAATCACATGAGCACACTGTCAGTTTGTCATATATTATACAATGCTAACTTTACTACTGTAAAACAGATTTTAACACAATCTTACAAATAATATAGGAAAAAGGTTGAGCAATAGCAGTACTAGCATAATCGTAGGCTGTTTACAGGATGAATGAGAAGTAAAATAAGGATTCCCAGACTGCATAGGGCAGGGGTGGGGAACCTTTTTCTGCTGAGGGCCATTTTGATATATATAACATTATGCACGGGCCCGATGCAGGCCACACCCCCTCAGTGTGATGTCACATGGGGGCAGGGCAACAATCACCGGTGATTACAGCAATGCCCGAAGCATCCTGAGGATGCTCCGGGGCGCTGTAAGGGCAGCGGTGTGACCGTCTGAAGCGTCCTAAGGATGCTCCAGGCGGCACTGCTGCATAGATTCTGGCTGCAGGGTGTCATTCTAGGTACCCTGCTAGCCAGATGAGGCAAGCAGTAAAATGCTCAGAGGGCCAGACCAAATGATTCCACAGGTCTTAGACAGCCCCCGGGACTGAGGTTCCCCATCCCTTGCATAAGGGATCTAATAATTGATGAGACTACTGAGAACCCTATTTTTTTTCCAAAAATGTTTGTTATTTTGTTTCTCTTACCTTCTTTTCATTTAAAAGCAAAAAAAAAAACAAAGCCAGCACATAAATCACACATTATTTTGAAAAACAACATGAACGTAGCAAATTTTATTAAAGGTTTTAAAAACTAAACACAGCCTAATGCTGGGCATACACGGCCAGATAAAATGCCTGTCAGACCGACAGACATTTTATCTCGCCGGCTGCCAGCCGCAGATGTCGCCGGCATACACTGTGAGATTTCTCTCACAGTGTATCAGCCCGACATCTCCGCTCCGCCCCCGGGGGAGGAGACATTTCCCTGTTCCTTCCGTAGGAAGGAACACAGGAAATGTCTGTCTGTCGGCCACGCTGGGTATACACTGCCCGATGCGGCCGACAGTTTACCGGGAACTATCGCATTGGACGGGCATGCTGGACAATCCTGCATGCCCGACCGAGCAATATTTAACCCTCGGTCACCCCCCCACATGCTACAATTATTGGGGCGATCTGCCGATATCAGGCGGATCGCCCCGATAATTGTAGCGTGTATAGCCAGCCTTAGTAATGATAAGATGCCTTGCTTATAAGCATTAAACCCTATGTCGGTCATTAGTAACGTAATTGCACTGTGTGTGAATATAAAACTCCCCTCATCCTATGCGTCCACACCTATGGAGTGTATAATGCTCTGCCTAAAGCTGGATCACCGAGCGGTTCAATGGATGCTGCAGACTCTATTCCACAGCATTCAGAGCACCTGGGTAAAGTCCATTCATTTCCATGCTGCACGTTCGCAAACCACTAAGACGCTAACGGCAGACGTTACCTCTATTTCGGCTATTTTGTTTCCCCAGCTATTACAATGCAACTTTGCACTCCATGTAGAAACCCCATAAAAATAGAGACGCCACCCCACCCCCTCCCACTAGACAGTCTAGGAAGGACCCAGGGTACCCCACCCCACCCCACCGCTGCTGCTTTAATTCGGACTAAAGCGATTCAAGAAAGAAGGATTTTTGATGTTATCATATTTAAATTTGTAATAAACGAGGGGTCGGTAGTGTTTTACTGAGACAAACTTAGCGCCTGATTATTATTTATATTTACTATTTCAGTGTAACAGATAGGGGTATTATTAATATATTGGGACTACTAGGATAACAAAGATACTAAAATCTCTTACCATTTCATTACATTGTTTTTGTTTTCTATGTATCTCCAATGAGAACAGGTAGAGGGAGAATTGCTTTGTTATGCTGTATATTAAGCGTCCAAGATATGTCACATCGCATAGTAGGTCTGATTAAGAGATTTACGCTAATGCGATGGCAACTGCGATTTCTCACAGATGGTAAATTGCTAAAAAATGCTGTCTACCAACGCTTACCCAAGCATAGGGACGCACACTGCTGGCTTTTCCTATGCGTCTGACGACGTACAACCACGTAAACATCTAGAGCATCAACGCAGATCGGGCAGCCTGAAGCCTGACCGGTCTCAAACACAGCGTTTCTCCTGACACACTGACAGCAATGGCTAATTTATGTACAGTATGTCTTATAAAAAGACGCTTGAATGGTCTGCGACGCCTGTGTTTCCTTATCCACGCCCCCTACCCGTTACCTCCCCACACCACTGACTACTTACCACTCACTTTAGTAGTGAATTCCCTGTGCAAGCGTAATCACAAACCAATCTCTGGGTGTGCGCAGTACGGCTTTCTCGCATGCGTGTAAAGATCGGCATTGCGCAAAACTCTGAATCAGACCCTGTGTATACCCAGTGTAACACTCAGGACAGCTTACAGTAAGCAGGAGGTTTTTCGGTAATAGGAGTTAATGAAAAAGATTTTAGGAAAACAAGACAACAATAAAGTCTATTATCTAATAGCTTATATACTAATGGCTGTGTTTCAATACATGTTCTAGAGGGCTTTGTCTCAAAAGTTTAGGACGCTGTACATAAGGAATATAAGTGATATTATAATGTCTATGCCAGGCTGAAATGAAAGCACGGGAGTACTATATCAACTAACAAATATGCATTTTCCAGTCTTACAGGTATAATAGAAACCACATGTTTGAAAGTGATCATATCCTTTAAGTCCAAATATATTGCATCTGAAGCCTCTCCTAGGAAGATTTTTTCGGGTTGGGTATGATATCCCAGCAGTCTCTACTGTCAAAATGCCAACAGCGGCATCCTGATGCTCTGAATCCCAGGGGTCGGGTAAGTATACTAACCCTCCTCCCTTCTCTTCCTAACCCTCCCTTCTTGCCAGGGCCGGCTCCAGGAGTCTGAGCACCCTGTGCCGGCCCGTTAGGATGCGCCCTGTAATCGCGCGGGCACGCCTCCTAATGACACTTAGGGGCGTGGCCTATGGTAATGAGGCCACGCCCCTAAGTGTCATTAGGAGGCGTGCTCCAAATAACGTCAGGCTGGGGGTAAAGCCCAGCCCTCCGTCACTGGCTGGGATTCCCCCAGCCCTCTCCAGTCAGTGAATGGATGCAGCACGCATGCACGCGTTGCATCCATTCACACTCCGGAGGTCCGGCACCGCCGCAGAGCTGCGGCTGTGGGGGTCCCCAACCTCCTGATTTGACCACCCACTGAAATCGGGATGTTGGGGAGGGGTGCACCCTCTATGGGTGGCGCCCCTGTGCGACCGCACTGGTCGAACACCCCTAGAGCCGGCCCTACTTCTTGCACCCTAACTCTTCCCACCCAGCATCCTAACCCTCCGCGGTTAGTGTCTAAACCTAAACGTCCCCCTTTAGTGCCTAACCCTAACCCACCCCCCTGTGGTGCCTAACCCTAATCTCCACCCCCCCAAAGCCTAACCCTAACACCACGTGGTGCCTAATACACCCCTTCCCACCTCGCACCCCAGCTAACAGCTAAGGGCACCCCACTTACCTTCGATAGGGAGTGTGTGCTTGTCGGGATTCTGGCGTCGGTATGTAGGCTGGCTTCGGGATTTAGCCGCCTATGTTTAGTCCCAGGTTGGGATTCCGGCGTCGGTGTGTAGGCTGGCTTCGGGATTTAGCCGCCTATGTTTAGTCCCGGGTCGGGATTCCGGCGTCGGTGTGTAGGCTGGCTTCGGGATTTAGCCGCCTATGTTTAGTCCCGGGTCGGGATTCCGGCGTCGGTGTGTAGGCTGGCTTCGGGATTTAGCCGCCTATGTTTAGTCCCGGGTCGGGATTCCGGCGTCGGTGTGTAGGCTGGCGTCGGGATTTAGCCGCCTATGTTTAGTCCCGGGTCGGGATTCCGGCGTCGGTGTGTAGGCTGGCGTCGGGATTTAGCCGCCTATGTTTAGTCCCGGGTCGGGGCATCCCAGCCGTCTGTATTTTTACTACATCCCATTTTTTTTCATGGCTGTGTAGGATTAATGCAATGTAATACATATAATATCAGTAACAACTAGCACTACAATCTTTATATAAGCATAATATGAGCATCCCTCTAGGTTACCTTTCAGCAGTGCTACGGAGAGCTGGTCTGTGTTGAGGTTGTTGACATATTTTCCCAAGTACGTGTTGAGAACCCATGCAACCAAGCCCTCCAACATGGCTGCTGCTGGGCAGGTGAACGCTGTTCAGGGCTTTCCTCCACTCATGCGCTCGCCTAAAGGAGAAGAAAAAGCAAGAGTCAAACACAAATATATGTCTCTATCTATAGCATAACAGATCAGATCCCTCTGTTATTCAGATGGAGCCTTTTCCACATTGCTTGTTAGATCATATTACTGTATAGATCTATGTTACCCATAGACAGAGTAACACAGGAGAAACAGCGATACAGTCCTAGATCACTGACTAATGAGAACGAATGCCTGCTTACACTTACGTGGCGGTCTTGTCACTGCAAGGAGGTGTAGGCTTTCCCAGAGATCCTGTGATTTGGTGGCTAAGCACCAACGACTAATTTAAATTTACTGCAGACTATATGGTAAGTGGGTTACCAGTAAGAAGATGCAAGCTCTGGGACTGGGCCGAGTGGGCACACCAAGCCCCTAGTCCTCATCCTTCTGCAGCTTCACACACCTCCCGGATTCCAGCCAGGGAGCAAAGACAAACTACAGAGCTCTGGTATAGATAACAGCTGTATGGAACAGTCTCTGACGACATGTAAGAGTGCCCAATGCTTTTGGCTTCAACCTGCCTGGGAGCGGTGCTCTGATAAACCTGTGTTTTACATCACACTGACAGACACACGAACAGGAATGCGGGAATGTATACCTGACAATACAAACAAAATACAATTTGTACACACTTATAAAAGGCATCTAGCCATGGAAAATATCTATTGTGGATTTGAAAGGTTTTGTCCATGTAACTATGTGAAAGGAAGACTCAAGATCGCAGCCCTGCTCAACATTCTTTTAAACAACTACTACTTATAAAAGCACAAACACATACAAATTAGCCAGCATCAAGTATAAAGGTCCACCTGCTACTTACAGTACACAAACCGTATACAAATCAGACAATACACACAGCATCCAATGACGCAGGACGGCTTAATGTGCTACGTTACTGGAAGAACTGTATATATACAAATACATGGATAATACATTGCAGTTTCACTCTTGATTAACATCCTGGGAGCAAAGATATTTGTACAGGTACAGATGTGTCCTCATACACCTCTCCTTTTTTGCTAAAATGGCACGACTTACACGCTCCACCGCAGATAGCGAACCCCGTACTTTCTCCTGTATTTGCATCATAGCTGCATACTGAGGCCTGTATTCAATTAGGCTGCGAAAAGTCTGAATCATTTTTGCATGCTTCAATTATCCCCGGATTCAATTTCAAAGACTTTTCGCCCGGTGCGAAAAGTGTTTGAAAAAAAACGGGGATAAGTTTTCGCCATGTTCTACATGGCAAAAAAAAAGTGCAGAATTGGGGTTTAGGGGTGCAGGCTTTTAAAAAAATACCCTGCACCCCTGGGAATAGCCCCTAAAAACGAACTGTGTCAAAAAAAGTAAAAAAAAAAAAATCGGGACACCCCAAAAAAATTATTTTAATTGTGGGGTAAAAAAAAAAATTAAAAATGGGGAACAGTGTTTAAAAATAGCGAAATAGGTTCAGGAGTATTCTGTAAGTATACAGCAGGTGTTTTGTAGAATAGGCTATTAGCGGCAGGTGCATTTTTGCAGAATTTTTAAAAAATTAGTTTAGGGACTTAAAAATATGCTAGCACCCATTTTCATGTACCCCAAATTTGATGGGAACACTTTTAAAAACGAAAAAAAAAAAACCTAAGTGCTCTTCTGCATTACTTCTTCATTGTCAGGAAAAAACACCCGCCGCGGCTATTTAAAAATGCAGAACACATTCTGCAGGGCTAAGCGGGGGTACCCACAGTGATCCCCCATGTCTGGACATCATTAGGGGGGTCCGAGGAAGAATTCCCGAAAATTCCCCTATTTTTCCCGATACTTACCTTTCCGCAGGCTCCAAATTGAATACGGGGATAAAGCGGGCACACGCCCGATACTTTATCCCCAGAAAAGCTCCGATGTGGAGCGAAAAGTCCAGCACAGACTTTTCGCTCCAATATTGATTACGGGCCTAAGTCGCTTATAGTGTCCTATGCACTTAGGAATATTATTTTTCTCATAAAGGAATTAGTATAAAGTTGCAGAGTAACCATAACATATACATATAACAAGTACACGTGCTGCGTTTATACCGACTCCATAGGATTGCATGATGCGAATGCAGTGCGCGACATGGCGTACCTTGGCGGCCGCGGCTAATCGCATGGCATGATGCGTGCGCCAAAGATGCAAAAGGACACATCTGGATTTTGTGAAAAAGAATCTGGCAGAACACATGGCTGGGCGAAGTCTCAAAGTCCATGGCTATTTAGCATGATTTGAGGATAGGTATGTGGACAGATCTGTACGATCAACATTTACACAGACTGGACAATTTAATGACAGCAATAACTCAGCAGACTAAGGCTGGTGTCACGTGGGCGCTTTCCACTACACAGTTAAACTGCAGCAATTAATCCCTCGCAATTGAGATGATTGATTCCTAGGAGCAAAACACAAAGGATGTCACACACTCGGGTGAAACACTGAACTGGTTTATAAAATCTCAACAGTGACCTTTTTATCCAAACCGCTCATTAAAAATGCCCCAACAGAAGACATTACTTTACATGTAGCACTTTACGCGGTGAGCTGAGAGTTGCACCTAGAAATACGCTTCCCATCAATATTCACACAGAAGTCGCCCAACTTCATGCAGACAGGTAACAAAACTGCAGCACACACAGTACACAGGACAGATATCTCCTGGTGTCTCGCACGTGCAGATACCTGTCTAAGGTGCAGTGGGTGACAGGTCTGGTTTACACACCCACAGACACAGACGTAGACTTACATGGAATCTGAAAAAATATCTGGTGTATGCCCTGCTGCAGCTTATTGAGAAGCCAGCCACATAACCCCACACTCCTTATCCCCTGCTCTAGATCAATATCACCTCCACACTACATCAACCCTAATAATCTCATTCTCCTCTTAACTCTGTCCCTCTCTCCAGTTCCCTCTGAAAAGCCAGTTGTGTCTATAATAAACTGGTCCCCGTCCATGAGCACTTCATCTGCAACGCCTTGATTCTCCTTGCCATCACCAAACCCTGGATTTACCCATCTGACACCACTGCTCCTGCAGCTATCTCCTTTGTGGGCCTCACATTCTCTCACACACCCTGGCCTGGAGGTTTTCAGCGTGGTGGTCTTGGGGTCCTGCTAACCTTGGGTCACTCCTACCAAGTCTTACCTTCTGAACCCTCCATCTCATTCTTTCCATTCAACACTAATGACATTTGCCTCTTCCAACTTCTTCGAGTAGCTGTCTTTTATTGTCTCCCTGGCCTTTGTTCAAAACTCCTCCATCACTTGGCTTCCTGGCTCTTAATCTTCAAATGGGCTCTCAAGACCCATTTCTTCCTCAATGCTTTCCAGCGCTCATCCTAACCCACTACTCTATGCTCCTTCCTCACTATCTAGCCCATCTGTGTCACCCCCGTTTGTCTGACCCTCCCCTTAGAATGTAAGCTCTCACGAGCAGGGCCCTCTTCCCTCACGTGCTTCTTCTTGCCTTACTTTTCATTTACAATGGCACCTAAAACTTGGTTACTGACACCCTGCTGCTTATTTAGGTGTTATGCAGCATTGTTTATAAATCATGTACTTGTCTGTACTGTTAATAACTCTTGTCTTGTGTGCTCATTTGTTTCTGTACTTTGTAAGGCGCTGTGGAACCCTTGTGGCGCCATATAAATAAAGGATAATAATAATAATAATAACTCTTTATGCCACTACTGTAATTATCTTACAAACATGCATACAGATGTGTCCTGCTACATCTTTGTTGCGTAAGCGGCAAATCTCGCCACGCATGGCAGGAGGCGTACGCCCACGAGCGGATTCACGCGCTGCGTTCACACAGGCGACTCCTTAGGAATGAATGGTGCAATCGCAGTGCGCGCCATAGCATACTGTAGTGTACCCTACTGCGGGTTACCGCATGGCGCGATGCGTGCGCACGTTTGTAGCGCGATCGGCAAAGATGTAAGAGGATACATTATATATATATATAGCAACAAAGTTCTCTATGAGGACACATCCACACCTCATACTGCACTAATAAGTATCATTATTTAATGCATGTAATCTAATATCTTAGAAGTGTTGCAACTCTGTTCCAAAGTATTAAAATACATAAACATATAAATAAGTAAATAAAAATCTGAGAGTAGTAAATCGCCCTTCAGGTGTAGATGAGAAGCATAGAGAGCAGAGACACTCATACCCAGTGTGATAATGAAAGTAAAAGCACATTTCTCCCCCTGGTAAGGCTGCTGCAATGTGACCCCAGTGACATCCCCTAGGGGGACACCAGCAGTGGTCAGACACCTGTGCACCCCAGGACAGACTCATCATCTGACAGGTCAGGCTGGGTCCCACCTACACCCACTAGTGGGAGTGTCCTCCGGCGCCCCCTCCCCTCCTCCGATACACCTGTCATGTCAGCGGTCATCACTCACCAAGCGGGGGCTACTGGACGGCTGCAGCCATCGCTACCGGGGCCGTGTAGGGCGTAGTGTCCCGACCCAGCAACAAGAGATGCGCACTCAAGCTCCCATGTTGGTACTCCTTGTGAAGCACAGACAGCAGCAGCCACTGACGGGCAGGGTCCTCCTCCAGAGCCGGTGACGATGCCCCACTTCCGGCCGGGGCTGTGGGACCTGACCGGAAATGGGGCATGTGAGTGTAAAGCAGATGGAGAACTGTGTTGTGTTGTTGTGTGGTTTGGAGCTGTCAGCGCGCCCCCTGGCGGCATGTATGTGTAATACTGTGATCAGAGCAGCCACTTGAGGAGAGGGGGGATTGCTATACTGCAAAATAACTTGGCAGGAAATAAATGTGATGAGCCCAGCACACGTTTATAGAATATTTATAGGATTAGTACACTTCTCATTAGTGTTAACATTTAAAAGCATAGGCAATGTGAGTTTTTACTTAAGTTTTAATGTGATCTTCAGTCTGAGGCCAGGCATTACAGTAGTAGCCAAGGGTGTATATAGGGTCCGAGCACCTCTGGCAAATTAAGGGACTGGCGCCCCCTTCCCCCATTGGCAGTTAGTAAATAGACACCGTGGTGGCTGTACGGGCGGCAATCACATGGTTGCCTTGTGTCCTGTGGCACCACGTTGGCTGTCTGGTCCGGACCCGTTTCTGCCCCACGGAGGTACGTCTCACTGTCTGCTCTAAGTTCCTCCCGTGTCCACCAGCCCCGTACAATAGGGACCCAGTCAGAGGGCTGCGACCTGCATATCAGGCGCAGCAAAAGCCCAAACCCCCTCGGCGGGGTCCCTGATGATAGCCGCCGATACGGTAGACTCCGCGCCTCTGCTTAGGGTATTAGGAAATCCTACAAGTTCGATCAACATCCATTCCATCCCGGCAAGAGTTGGGACACAATGGATTGGAGGTAACAGGGAAGGTGGCTAAAAGCATGCATCTCATTGGACTGTCGCTGAAAGAGGTTCCTCACAGAGACACATAGGAGGCCATATTCACACTGAGAAACTACATTTGCCATAGGGATGGTCCAAGTTTCAAAGGTGCAATTGATGGTGTGTATGAAGTCTCACCTTACGATTATGCAGCATCTGTAGACGCTGTGAGTGGGCATCCCAGTCCTTGTACAGTTAGATGCACGGATGTACACCAGGGAAGGACTCTGTAGAGGCATTAGCATAAAGTCGCAGATGCGATTGCAGCAGAAGATGCAAGGGCGGGTGTGACTGCGTCCGAGCCAGAATCCCATAGTGTGCACTATGGTGTTCTGCTTTTACTTTTTCAATTCTACAGACGTGTCCTGGTGTGAGTGAGCCGCCAAGGTCTCGGTGCTAGCGCTTAGTGTTTTTTGCGTCTTAGTCACAATGTGATGTGGCTAAGACGCACCATGTCCCGGCGCTGATTAATCTGATAAGCTGACACTTGTATAATTGTGTGCAACTGAGTGTGTGAACAAAGCATAATGGAACTTGGCGTGGAGAAAAGCTGCGGCCGCTGCATTGTAGCACTTGGTATATAGATTCAGACCCGGTCACGCACAGATATACAAGTGTCGCATATCAAATTACTCAGTCTCATGGTGCGTCTTAAGGTGCCCATACACGGTGCAATAAAGCAGCCGATCCGATGGATTGGTACGATATCGCTGCTATATCGTACCGCGTGTGGGCATCTTACTGCAGGTTAAGTTGATCTGGGGATGCGATGTACGATCCCATGCTGCGCTATGCGAGGGGGAGGGGGGTGCCTCGGGCGTTCGGGCAGCGGATCGCTCCGTGTGTGGGGACCGCCCGATATGTCAGCCGTCAGATCACAAGTCGTGGCGCAAGGTGCCTTTTACACCATGTATGGGCGGCTTTAGAGGCATCACATTGAATCTAAGATGTATTTTTGGGTCAAAAAGATGCAACAAAAACACAAGGCGCTAGCAGACTCGCACGGGACCTGGTGCGCAGAGAGGGGCTGTTTGGCGCAACTGAAGTAACAGTGTATGAGAACACATCTGTACATTGAATTCACCAATTGTGTACACACCACCTGAGTCAGAGATGGACGCATTGTCGATGTCAGACGCAGTGGAGTATATTTTTTTTCTGCCACTGCGAATACGTGCAGCGATGGATTAACGACGGAGGAGGCAGTGAGGATTATTCGCAAAGTGAGTGACAGGTAGACAACGTTTGGAGGAGGTAATGAGGGGTGGCTAGAGAAACACAGGGGTGTCAGGACCGTTTTTTAGTGAGCCGCTGCTAATTCATTCACAGATAGAGCGACCCCGGCGACTTAGGAACTCAGATGTTCGATGTGCAACCGATGTTTTCGATGTTCCTGCTTTTGTACATGTTCTGCAGATATGCGCTGCATGTGGAATGGCAGTCACAACAGGTTTTGCTTCCACCTCTGAAACAGGCCCACTGACCGTTACTCAAACTTTTATTATATGTCCAACTGAGGAGCCCAGTGGGATGGAATACCTTCCAATACTAGGCTTTGCGCTGTTTATATCTGGCATCACGCCATACTTGCCAACTCTCCCTGATTGTCAAGGAGACTCCCTGAAATAGTAGCAATCTCCCTGTCTCCCTGAAGAGTCTAACATCTCCCTGATTGCATCTTACGTTCACTATGTAGCTGTTTGGTTATAAGGCACAATGATCCCTATAGCTACATACAGTTTCTGAAAAGTAACAGTTTGTTGTTGCTTTCACAATCTCAATAAAATGCTTTTTCAAAAGTAGGCAAGTATGCATCATGCTCATTGCTGGATACAGAGCAAGGACACTTAGGGCCCCAATTAGCAACGAGACATAACCGTTCTACAGCCATGGACAAAAGTATTGAGAATGACACAAGTATTGGTTTTCACAAAGTCTGCTGCTTCAGTGTTGGAAAAACACTTGTCCGGAGAAGGAAAGGTGAGCGTTACCATCAGTCCTGTGTCATGCCAACAAAAAAGCATCCTGAGACCATTCAAGTGTGGGGTTGCTTCTCAGCCAAGGGAGTGGGCTCACTCACAATTGTCTATAAAAATAAAGAAGCCATGAATAAAGAATGGTACCAAAACATCCTCCAAGAGCAACTTCTCCCAACAACCCAAGAACAGTTTGGTGATGAACAATGCCTTTTCCAGCATGATGGAGCACCTTGTCATAAGGCAAAAGTGGTAACTAAGTGGCTCGGGGAACAAAACATCAAAATTTTGAGTCCATGGCCAGGAAATTCCCCAGACCTTAATCCCATTGAGAACTTGTGGTTAATCCTCAAGAGGCGGGTGGACAAACAAAAACCCCCAATTCTGGCAAACTCCAAGCAGTGATTAGGCAAGAATGGGCGGCCATCAGTCAGTATGTGGCCCAGAAGTTGATTGACAGCATGCCAGGGCGAACTGCAGAGGTCTTGAAAAAGAAGCGTCAACACTGCAAAATATTGACTCTTTGCATAAACGTAATGTAATTGTTAATAAAAGCCTTTGACACTTATGAAACGCTTGTAATGTTACTTCAGTATACCATTGTAACATCTGACATAAAGGTCTAAAAACACTGAAGCAGCAAACTTTGTGAAAACCAATACCAGTGCCATTCTCATAACTTTTGGCCATGGCTGTAGTATTCGCTAAAGGGGTTATGTCCTCCTCTTAGTATTTAACTGTGGGAGGTTACATGGAGGATAAAACTATTGAATACTTACCTACTTTGCAGAGCACCTTTCCAGGAGCCGCCGAAGAGGACCTGCTGCTCTCATTTTCGAGGGGCGGGGCCAGACTATAGCCGTCATGAGGCCCCACCCCCTTTACAGGAAAACCCCGTGATTCGCGGGTCCATGAGAAGGGGGCGGGGCTAAATGACACGATACAGGAGATTTGTCTACTCTTTTGGGGGTGCGGGGGTTACCCGAAAAATCGTGAGCTTCCCGCGACTCCCGGGAGAGTAGGCAAGTATGAATTATTGCAAGACACATTGCTCTAGAACAGCGGTCGCCAACCCGTCGCTCACGAGCCACGGGTGGCTCGTGCCTGCAATCCAAGTAGCCAAATTTGTCATAGAAAAACAACAATGCATTTATTAATACAGTGATAAAGGGATCTATTTATTAAGCTTTGGATGGAGATAAGTACCAGCCAACCAGCTCCCAACTGCCAGGTCGCAGCTGTCTTTGAAAAATCACAGTCAGGAGCTGGTTGGCTGACACTTTATCTCCATTCAAAGCTTAGTAAATAGGCCCCTCTATCACTGTATTAATAAATGCATTGTTATTTTTCTATGACAAATTTGGTTATTAGCCAAATTTTAGCTTTCAAAATTAAAATGTGGCTCTTCAAGACATCTCATTTTTCTCAAGTAGCTCCCACCCCAATTAAGGTTGGAGACCGGGTTCTCAAACTCGGTCCTCAGAACCCCCAACAGAGCATGGTTCCAGGTCTCCTCACAGAATCACAAGTGAAATAATTAGCTCCACCTATGGATCTTTTAAAATGTGTCAATGAGTGATTAATACACCTGTGCTCCTGCCAGGGGACCTAGAAAATGTGAACTGAGGACCTGATTCAGAGGTGCTCGCAAAAAGCGTGCGCTCACTCTGAATCAGGGAGGGGCGCTGTTTTTTTTAGTTGTGGCCTCCTGGCCCGCTCGCATAGCTGTGGGTGACCACCCACAGCTATTGCGAGCTGCCAGGATGATGGTCGCGATTGTCAACATCGACCGCCGCCCCTTTTGTAGTGAGCCACGGAGCAAGTGCTTTTTGCGCTCGCTCCAGGGCTTGCGCACGCGCAGTGCACACTGGGCCACCATCGACCCGCTTGCGAGCGGGATAGAATCAGGCCCTGAGTTTGAGGACCACTGCTCTAGAATGCACAAATGTCATTTCAGTGTAAATAACATGTTATGATGGTTAGCATTTTTTGCCTAACCTGTGGTATTATTTAAAGGATTTCAGGACTAATGCTGTGCACACATGCAGCGATTTTTAGGATGACTGAATGATAACAATATCGTTATCGTTCAGTTGTCCAAAAAATCGTCCAGTTTCAGCCCCAAAACGATGAACTATAATGACAAATGCACGCTCCCGTTTGTAGTTGGTAGTTATCGTTCATCGTCCAAACCTCCCTTCCAACCTGACGATATTGTGAGGTTGAACATGTTCGGGGATGAGGAAGGGTTCCCGGCAGTGAACAAAATCGTTCTTGATTTCATTCAGTGTTTCTGCTCAGTGTCGTTAACAATATCAAATCCCCTTATGAATGAAAACAGTAATTAATTGTTCCGTGTAAAGAATTACAAAGTCAGCCAGCAGAGATACTTTGTTGTTTAAAATAAGATACAATAGTCCAACAAGTATTTGTATAAACAGAGGTTTGTAGTACAGTACTTTCCAAGTAAGACTGCTGAAAAGCAGTAACCTGTTGGTAATATTGGACTTTAGATATATACCACTTGTTGTACTTATACAAAAAGCCTGGTTCTCTCACCCTTCGTTGGCCTGATAAGGATATCCTCAAGATGTTAAATTGCTGATATAGCGTGACACCCCTCTGAAGAAATCCCTATTGGGAAGAAATGCGTTAGAGTTCGGAACAAGACTGCTGCAATTTATTGCTGACATCCACAGCCCAACCTGAGTGCCTATCCCGCTGTCAAGTGCTGTTTATTACAAGCCGCCACCAGCTACCACTTTTCATAGCCTTGGTTACGTCTCTACCTTATGGTGGAAAGGAGCCGGACTAAGCACAGTTTGTCACGTGCGCTCCAGGGCCGACACCGAGCCTCCAGCTGGGTTCTCTATTGTTGCATATTCCCTTCACAGGCGGATGGGGTTGGGGACCGTGCAGTAGTTGCCAGCGCAGAATCATACCACCTAGTAATGTCTGCCGCACACTCTCTCTGTACAGTGGCCCTGATTCAGAGCCGGACGCTCTGACAGAGCGCTCGCTCTGAATCAGGGCCGGCCTTCTGGTTTTTTAGAACGGCCTCATGGCTGCTTGCATAGCTGTGGGTGACCACCCACAGCTATAGCGAGCGGCCAGGAAGATGGTCGCGATGGTTAAGACCATCACGACCATCGGGCTTGCGACGAGACCCTTGTGGTAGGGTCTTGTGGCAGCAAGCCCCAGAGAGATTTCGGCTCTAACAGAGCCGAAATCTCTCCAACTGACATCACTCGTGATGTCAGAGGGGCCGCCCCCAAACGGAGGCGTTCACATGGGAACGCCTCCGTTTGGGCAGCCACTCCCCCGGCCCGCCCACCAAAGGGGGCGAGCTGTCACTCAACATCGACAGCTCGCCCCCTTTGTTGCGAGACCTGGAGCGATGGAGTGCCCATCGCTATCCGGGTCTCGCACATGCGCACTGTCCCACCATCGACCCGGTTGCAAGCGCACAGCGCTTGCGACCGGGTCTGAATCAGGCACAGAGAGACAAGGACTGAGGATATTCCGCTGCTGAAGCCAAACCACTCCACCCGGTGTCCATCTGCCGTATGCTCTCTGCACAGGGGGTTGATAACGGGGACCGAGGTTTATGAATCATGCTATTTCAGCAATTTAACATCTCGAGGATATCCCTATCAGTAGTGGCGAAACTACTGCCCCCGCAGACCCCGCGGTGGCTTGGGGGCGCGGAGGCTTGTGGGGCGAGGTGGCTTGGGGGCTGCAGATTCCATTGCGGACTAGCCATCCGTATTGGAATCTGCTGAAAATGACCTTCCAAAAATGGCTGCCGCCTAGGAGGAGACAGATGCTGGAGGTCCTACTGGACCTCTAGCGTCTGTTAGGCAAGCGCATAGCACCGGAAATGCTGGCGCTGCTGGAGAAGATGCAGAAAGCTGCATCTTCTCCCGTAAAACCCCTGGCAACGAGCATCGAACCCCTGGCAACGAGCATCGAACCCCTGGCAACGAGTGTGAAACCCCTGGCAATGAGCATAGAACCCCTGGCAATGAGCGTAGAACCCCTGGCAACGAGCTTGAAACCCCTGGCAATGAGCTTGAAACCCCTGGCAACGAGCTTGAAACCCCTGGCAATGAGTAAGGAACTCCTGACAACAAGCATGAAACCAGTGGCAATGAGCATGAAAACTCTGGCAATGAGCATGAATCACCTGGCAACGAGCATGAGACCCCTGACAATGAGCATGAGACCCCTGACAACGGGCAGGTAATTTAAAAGTATTTAGAAGCCTTACTGTGGGGCAAATATGTAAGTGGCACTTTGGTAATGGTTAGGTCTAGACTACACAGCTGCAAGGGACCAGTGATGTCACACCCACGTGACCTGTCATCAAAGGGGGAAGGGGCAAGGATGATAAGGGGGGTCCAAAACTGTCCCCTCGCCGCGCTTCGGGCACAGTGGCTCACTGCACTCGCCACAAAAATGTATTCCCGCTCTACGTCCTTGTGGATGGTAACACAGGAGCGATCTGGCTCTCCTGCAGTGGTCACATGACTGCAACGTCACGGAGGTCCTTTCCCCGCATAGGATCTAGCAGCAACCCTTTGGGTGTAATAGGCATTACAGTGTGTGGCATAATGTGTAAGAGGCATTACGGTGTGTGGCATAATGTGTAAGGGGCATTACTATAACGAGGAAAAATGACAAATACTGTAAACTGTCTATGGGGGTGGGGGCACATTGTCAACTTTTGCACTGGGAGCCAAATTGCATATCAACGGTCCTGTATCCATTTTACCAAAATGCCATGGGGGGGAAGGGGGGGGTGTCAGAAACTTTTTGGCAGGGGGGAGCAAAAATTATAGTTACGCCACTGCCTATCAGGCCAACGAAGGGTGAGAGAACTAGGCTTTTTGTATAAGTACAACAAGTCCTTCAAAAATCAACAAGTGGTATATATCTAAATATTATGATAACGCTATTTACTAACTAGCGTGACTAACATTGGATTCATTCCATATTGCGATGGTCATTTAACTTTTTCATTTTTATGATCCATATCAATTTTTGCATCATCATATTTATCCAGTACACATTTTGCTGCGGATAATGTGGTTTTTACTGTCACATGTATGTTTTTTATGTATTTAATTTATTTTTTTATGTAATATTAAATAATATGTTTGATTATAACTTCATCGCCTAGAGGTTTGTGGTTTATATAGCCTCCATTATCTATCCACCATTTACTATATCTACCACTCCATACTCTACCTGATTGATTTTTGGTATATATCCATATTTATTATCTGTCTATACACTAGCGCAGTTTTTTGCCCGTCTTCATTTCATGTGGGGTTGCAATTTCCCCTATTTTTAACTGCTGCAGATATAGACATTACTAGTGTCATTTAAGCGCTTAGGTTGATTTTTGTTTTTATATCTAAATATTACCAGTCTTTATTATTATTATTATTATTATCGTTTATTTATATGGCGCCACAAGTGTTCCGCAGCGCCTTACAAAGTACATAAACAAATAGGCTGATTTACAGTGACTTACAGTACAGTACAATACAATACATTACAGGACATAGATAATATACATTGCTACATTCACGACCATAACACCCAGATAAGAAACAATGCAAAGCAACCAAGTGTTAGGTGCCCTGGTAGAGAGTAAGAAGTAGATGAAGGTATAGTAAGGAGATGCACAAGAGGGTAGAGGGCCCTGCTCATAGGAGCTTACATTCTAAGGGGGAGGGACAGACAAACAGGGGTGGAACAGATGGGGTAAGCAGGGAGGAAGGAGTATGTAGCAGCAAGTTAAGGTGCTTAATTGGAAAGTACTAAAAAAACCACTGTTTATACAAATACTTGTTGGACTACTGTATCTAACTTTAAACAACAAAGTATCTCTGCTGGCTGACTTTGTAATTCTTTACACGGAACAATTAATTACTGTTTTCATTCATAAGTGGATTCAATTTCCAAAACTACACTTCTCAATTTTCCAGCGCTGTCCTGATTGACAGTATGTGATTTATTTCTTGTGGGTGTTGGTACATCAATGGAGTAACATTATAGACTGCAGCTTTTTTATATATATATATTTTTTATATTTAATTACATTGGACAAAATTTACTAAGCGGCGGTTTGATGGCGGTTTCTATTCTATTCTAAACCCTGGCGGTTTGGTGGCGGTTTCTATTCTATTCTAAACCCCGGGGGTTTGGTGGCGGTTTTGCAGTGGGTTCTATATGACAGCCCTGCTCTATTCTATTCTAAAATGTGTTTTGATGGCAGTTTTGCAGCAGTTTTGGCCTTAGTAAATCTGCAAATAGCAAAACCGCCGCCAAACCACAGTCAAAACACATTTTAGAATAGAATAGAATAGAACAGGGCTGTCATTTAGAAACCGCTGCAAAACAGCCACCAAACCCCCGGGGTTTAGAATAGAATAGAAACCACCACCAAACCGCTGGGGTTTAGAATAGAATAGAAACCGCCGTCAAACCGCAGCTTAGTAAATTTTGCCCTTTATCTGTTTTATCTTCATTTATTTTTTCATTGTATATTTTGTATTTATTTCAATGTTGTATTGTGTCAGAATTTAATGATTCGGATATTAAATGTGATTTACTTTGTATATAGGGCCATTTCTCCAGAATATTTTTTATCTCATCAGCGCTGTTTACTGATTTAGTTCATTTGTTTTCTCGTTTTTGCTTTGCTACCATATTGAACAGCTGCAGGGAGATAATTGCTTTGCGGCTCCATTCAGCGCCAGAGGCCAATTTTCAAATTTTGTTTAACTAATTGGTAGAATAGTATAGTTCAGAGGTTCCCAAACTCCGCCAATACAGTCCAGGTTTTAAGGATATCCATGCTTGAGCACAGGTGACTTAATTAGCACCTCAGTCTATTTGATGTAACTATCTGGGCTCAAGCATGGATATCCTTAAAACCTGGACTGTAATTGTGGTGTTTTGGAACTTCTGGTACAGTGTATTAACTCTTCTCAGGGGATTGTCCCAAGCCTACTCCTGGGGAATAGAACCATTGAGGCTTGGGTGGAGGCACGCTAAAGCTACCGTAACACAGTTATCCATAAAATAGCAGGGTCACCCCTGTTACACAGATAAAGACAATATAATCTTAATGAATGTTACATAAAAGATTCTAAAATCTAAATACTAGTAAAATGTGTGTATATGACATATATGCCCTGAAGGTTGTCCTGCAGTGAGCCTAGCGGGCTATGGTGGAAGAAACGAGTGACTAGCTACTTTATTAGGTGCACCTTTCTAGTACTCTGTAGTTCCGCATCTTTGCCCGCAGTACAGCCTGAAATTGCCATGACTGAGGAGGCTACTGGAATACACCGGTCTCCTTGTCATGTTTATGGAACCAGCTTGAGATGACGTGTGCTGTGTGACATGGCATGTTATCCTGCTGGAAGTAGCCATTAGAGGATGGCCATAAAAAGATGCACATGGTTATTATGAATATTCAGATTGTGGCATTTAAATGATGCTCAATTGGTATGAATTGTCCTAATGTGTAATAAGAAAACATTCCCTACACCTCCACCACCACCATCAGCCTGAACCAGCGGTGACACCATACACCCTACCATCTGCACGTCACAAGAGGCATCGAGATTCATCAGCTCAGGCAATGTTCTTCCAATCTTCAATTGTCCAGTGTTGGAGGACCTGTGCCCATTGTCGCCTCAGTTTCCTTAGCTGACAGCTGGGGAACCCGGTGTGATCTTCAGCTGCTGTAGCTCATCCACTTCAAGGTTCAGTGGGCTGTGTGTTCAACATTGAGATAAAGGCGTTTTTGGCAACAGAACGACACTGGAATTTTTTTATTTTGCCCACCATTATCTACATATTGTACAGACTGCTGTGCATGAAAATCCCAGATCATCACATACTGAGATACTCAAACCACCCCGCCTGGCACCTGCAATCATTCCACAATCACAGTCACTTAGACCACATCTATTTTCTAATAAACTAAATACATAAACAGCGCTGATGAGGTAAACAATAATCATAAATAATAAAAAAACATATGCCCATATATATAATAAAAATGAATAATACTTATTAAACATTGAATCGCATTCTAACACTTGTGGTCCTAAAATATATGTAAATAAACATCACATTTATAAAATGAACACAATCTTAATACAAACCTACATATAATATGCCAATATATGGTAAAAAAAATATATGCATATAAATTGAGCTAAATTCTTGCTCCAGCAGCCAATGTCAACTGAGATGATCAATCTCACAGTGTAAAATAGATGAGAACACGGTTATGAGCCTGATGTTGTTACAATATAAATGCCTCCGTTTACAACTTAGAACAGTGGTTCCCAAACTTTTATGAACCACGACACCCTAGAGCAGTGGTAGCCAACCCCGGTCTTCAAGAGCTACCAACGGTGCATGTTTTGCAGGTCTCCTCACAGAATCGCAAGTGATATAATTAGCTCCACCTGTGGATCTTTTCAAATGTGTTAGTAATGCTGGGCATACACAGCCAGATAAAATGTCTGTCAGACCGACAGACATTTTATCTGGCAGCCTGCCAGCCGCAGATGTCGCCGGCATACACTGTGTATAGCCCGACATCCGCGCTCCGCCCCCGGGGGAGGAGACATTTAACACCGGAAATGTCTGTCTGTCGGCCGTGGCTGGGCATACACTGCCCGATGCGGCCGACAGTTTACCGGGTAAATATCGCATCGGACAGGTATGCTGGACAATCCGGCATGCCCGACCGAGCAATATTTAACCCTCGGTCGCCCCCCCACATGCTACAATTATCAGGGCGATCCGCCGATATCAGGCGGATTGCCCCGATAATTGGAGCGTGTATGGCCAGCGTTAGTAATGAATACACCTGTGCACCTACTAGGTGGTCTGGAAAACGTGAACTGTTGGTAGCTCACAAGGACCGAGGTTGACTACCCCTGCCCTAGACCATAAGCAAATGTTTTCACGGCACCCCTAAGCCAAAAGTTTGTTATTGAGAAATGAAGTAGTAAAATTAAATAAATCGTGCTTACCTGTCATCCTTAGGATGAGTTATGTGGTGGGGGACAGGTTTCATGCTTCTGTTTGTCCACATATTGACATTACATTGACCATAACTAATTTGATTTGGTGCTGGACCACCAACCTCAGGCACCCCTGCAAGTGTCCCGAGGCACACCAGGGTGCAACGGCTCACAGTTTGGGAGCCACTGACTAAGGGGCATATTCAATTATCTGCGAAAAGTCCTGTTCTTTTCACCTGCCGGACTTTCCGCCTACATCGTATGTTTTTGGAGAAAACACTTTTCCTGCGCCCTGTTCAATTCCAAAGGACGCAAAAACGGCACCCAGCAAAACTCAAACAGGCGAAAAGTGCTGTCAGATTTGGGAAAATCAGCCTGACACCCTCCAAAAGATGCACTGACATGGGGGATAACGATGGATACCCCCGAATAGCCCTGCTGAAGGTATTTGGGGTACTTTAATGATCTCAATAGGTGTTATTTTGCGTCTTTGCATAAGTGGTGAAGAATAGCATTTAGCATTTTTTTGGGGTGAAAATAAGTAGTCCCAGCAGATTTGGGGTACATGACAATGGGTGCTAGCATAATTTAAAGATGCTAAAGTGAAGTTTTAAAAAACATAATTAATGCACCTTCAGCAAGCACCTGCAAACTTAAAAACATCTGGGGCATACTTGGGGACCCCCCTGGAGTCTATGTCGCTAATTTTTAAGTTTGTCCCCCAACTTTGAAATTTTTCACCCCTAAAACAAAAGTACTATTTTGGGGTGATCTAAAGTATTTTTAAATCTTTTTTTGACGCAGTTTACCTTTGGGGGACTGTCCCAAGGCTGCAGGGGTGTTCCCGCAACTTTGCATCCCAAAACCCCAATTCTGCACTTTTCTCCGCCTGCATTCACAGGCGAATCTTTTCCGTTGGTTACAAGGTGCAGACTTTTTTGCACTGGTGAAAAGTCTTTGCTATTGAATACGGGGATAAGTTTCCGCCTGGCGAAATGACGTCATCAGCAGAAACTTTCCGTCGAAAACGGCTTATCGCGGCTAATTGAATACGGCCCTTAGAAACAAAATGTTCCATGTAAATATAGCAATTATTGATAAAAGCAAGATTGTTGATATAATAGTTACGGTGTTCCAACCCTCGTTATTAAAAAAGCCGTTTAATGTACTTACCAATGATGTTGTTGGAAAGCGGTATTAGGTAATCAGTGCTGGACCAAATGATGTGTGGCAGCTGATCTTAGATATAGCTGTCAAGATGGTGAAATGGCCGGTTCTCTCAACCTCCTCAACGCGAAGGGAGTAACCTGGATAACGTACTTTGTGTGCCTCCCAATCTCCGTCTCTTTGCACGGAAGGTGTACAGTGTAGAGGCACTAGCTGGAGAGGTCCGGTGTTAGTAGTGGAGTTCCCGATCTTCGTATTTGTCCAACTGCGGGGTGAACGTGCAGTGTAGGTGTACTGGCCGGGAAAATACGATGTTGGCAGTGGGGCACACGTGAAATACACACACATGCAGTATATACAGGGCCGGCCCGAGCCTTATTTTTTAGGTAACCGAAGATAGATTTCAGCGCACCTTGTTGGACTTTGCACGTGCCAAAGTCACGAGCCGAAAAAAGAAAGGGGCGTGTTCTCGTGGGAAAAGTTGAAACCCAGTGATGTTGATGTTCCAGCTTGCCGGTGGAGTATAACCTTTTAAACCATGTGGTAATCAGCCAACACTGTTTGAATTTTGGTACGAGTGCACCATACCTCAAACGCATTGTTTTTAAATGTGTTTGTGAATTAAAACTTTTAAGCACTATGGAGCGCCCCCTTTTTGTCTTTGTTTAATAGCTATTTCACTCGTGGGATTTGGGATTCTCAAGGAGAGCAGCTGTCTGGAATTTATTGGGACACTGGTGCTATAATTAGGACACTGGATTATACATTGCCCTGCCACACAGTGTGGACGTATATTTTGAGTGGTAATTACCTGCACGCAGTCAAAAGAGGCCGCACACCAGCTAACCAAAATATATGTAAATATATATATATATATATATATATCTCTTATAGCTATTATCCTTTGTTTAAATTCAGCAAATTAAAGTTTAAAAAAATAATAATATATATATATATCTTTTATTATTTTATTTAATTTGCCGAGTTTAAACAAAGGATAATAGTTCTAAGATATAGAGAGATATATAAACTCCCAATTGTATAGACTGTATATATATATATATATATATATATATAATAATAATTACATATTTAAAAACCTCTCTCTCTGCAGTTCCTTGATGTAAACACATCAATGTGGTCACAACTAATTGAGATGCTGGACATTTACGTCACTGTGGGAGCGTGCCTAGCAATCTCCGAAATGCTGGACTTGCCGTGCCAGGGCAGTAAGGCTGGAAATAGGGAGCCCGGCATAGAATGGTTGCCGGGCTTCCGACATTAAATCCAGCGATGCGATGGTAACTAGCCATCGCATCATAACCATTGGATGGTATAACCATTGTGATGGTTATACTTTGTGCATGTGCAGAAGCAGTTACAGCTTTGCACAAGCTCACTTGATGAGAGATATTGTGAGCACCCAAAAAGGGGGTGGAGCCTCTGGGAAAGAGGCGGAGCCTCACAACACCCCTGTACACGACACTGTGAGGGCATGTCCAGCACTCTCCCAGATGCTGAGCTGCCCCCAGATTCTCCTTACACTGTGAATAGATGCTGTGCGCAAGCGGGACAGTTATTTTAACTGAGCTGCTGGGTAACACTTCCAGCTGAAAACAGCCGGGCATTGGAAAGCTGCATCTGATGGCTGGCAGCCATGGAATTCTCGCTATTTGATGGTAAAAGTACTTCCGTCAAATTGGAAATATCAATGGTTGCTAACCATTGGCATCCGATGTCCATCCCTACAGGGCAGCGCTGTGTGCTCCCTGTAACTGCCCCCCCCACTGAGGGACACTGCGGGTGGGACAGCGGGACAGTACCAGGAAAAAAAGGGACTGCCCACTACATGTGGGACAGTTGTGTGGTATGGTCATATGGTACACTTGCCAACTGATTGTCAGGGAGACTCCCTGAAATAGAAGCAATCTCCCTGACTCCCTGAAAAGTCTAACAATCTCCCTGATTGCAACTTAAGACCCTATAATGAAGCAGTAATATAAATATATATATAAAGTCAAATGGGATCATTAGTATAATTTCCCTGAATAGGTTCTAATGCACAATGATCCCTATAGCTACATACATTTTCAAATAATGTATCTTTTGGCCACTTATATGGAACCCCTTGTACACCCCAATACATGAGTATCATTGTGTTTTCATCAAGTAGATCTTACTAGCTCATTGGGACTCGTATACATTTGGATGTCAGTCAGTTTATGACACGCCTCTCAGATGTAGCAGTACACGCCCATTTTAACGCCGTGCTCATAGGTGTCGCTTTCACAATCTCCCTGAAATGCTTTTTTAAAAGTAGGCAATTATGTCACATGGCCATCATTCATTACATTCACCAAATGAATGGCTTTCAGCAATACACAGATAGCAATGATGGTCTTACTGAAGTTCATCTCAATAAAGCGGATAAAACACTGTGTAAAAATGTACCAAGGTTAATAATAATATCAGGACCACATGCATGAATAAATAAAAAGTGGCGGGAAAGAGAGGCAGATCTAAAGCCAGTCAGACATAAATGCCATTATATGATAATGTTAATACTCAAATTAAATAAACAAAATAAATGAGATACCACAAGTGTGTGTAATATATAACCAAATTCTATGCTGTACACAGCTAAGGTATTGTATGCAGAAACCCATCATACAAATAAACAGTCCTAGAATTTGGGAGCTGCAATTGTGGCCATTAATGTGGGCAGGTTTAAACATTGTTTTTTTTTTTTTTTTAAAGGTTCCAAAAAATAAATGACATTCCCATAAGTGATATACAGAGATCAGTAACGTGCTGCAGTGTTCATACAAATTTGAAAATTAAAACATTGTGGGAAAAAAAAGTAATTTATCAGGAACTTGAAACAACATAAAAACCTTTAACAGAATAAGGGGGAGAGTGTAAAACCCCGTACACACTGGACGATGTGTGTACGGAGCAATGTCGGCAGCGGCGGGCCCGGCGGGGGGGTGCAGACATCGGCAAGTGCATACACACTTGCCAATGCCGGTAACGACGGCGGGGGGGGGCGGGGCCATGCTGCGTTCGGCATCATGGCATCGCTAACGATATACCTAGATTGGGCTGCATGTACAGACGACTGGGGATTTAGGGCCTGATTCAGAGCTGAACGCTCTGACCAGAGCGCTCGCTCTGAATCAGGGGCCTCCTCCATGAAAATGGAGCGGCCTCCTGGCCGCTCGCATAGCTGTGGGTGACCACCCACAGCATATGCGAGCGGCCAAAAAGATGGGACTTGCGACGGAGACCCTGCGGTAGGGTCTCCCTGCCACAAGCCCTGGAGTGATTTTGGCTCTATCAGAGCCAAAATCACTCCCACTGACATCACTAGTGATGTCAGTGGGGCCGGCTTCAGACGGTAGGCGTTCCCATGGGAACGCCTCCATCTGGCAGGCACGCCCCCGGCACGCCCACCAAAGAGGGCGTGCTGTCAATCAACAATCGACAGCACGCCCCCTTTGGTGCGAGACCCGGAGCGATGGAAAGCCCGTCGCTCCCCGGGTCTCGCGCATGTGTACGTCGGAGCTCCCTCCGTCGTGCGCATACGCAGTGGGGAACATCGACCCACTTGCGAGCGGTTCTGAATGACCCCCTTAGTTAACGACCCATGGGAGCGAGTATCGTTCGTCGATAAGTGCATACACACTGGACGATTTGAACGATATATCGTTCAAAGATGTCGTTATCATTCATATCGTTCAAATGAATCCCAATTGATAACTATATCAGGAACCCTTCCAGATCAAAATCTATGTTTACTTCTTTTGGAGATAACTGGTGGTTTCAGCCTCTGGATTTAAAGGGGCGATAATATAAACTAAAAAACACATCTGGTTTTACACTTAATTTTATTGCCCCCTTACATAAAGCAGTCACTTCCGCTGAGAATTTTGCTGAGTTTTAGCACCTTATTTGTGCTGTGAAGCTCAAAAATAACTGTATGGATTTGGATGACATATAGGCATTTGTCTTACAATACTTAAAGCAAGAGATTTTGGCTTGCATTGGAGTCACGACCACCTGGTGAGCCAAGCAATATCAGGGTTGGTGCCTTGAAAGAGGGAAACTGGTTAGGTCGCAGCTTGTCTAAAGTCATACTCACCTATTGTCCCGGAAATCATGTGGCCTCCATAATAAGTCCCATATTATTTAGCAATTGGCAGCGTGACAGAAAATTGCTCTTTGCATGACAGTGTGACTATGGACCTCATTCAGAGCCGGTCGCACAGAGCGTATGGTCGTTCTGAATGAGGGGAGGACCTCTTGAATTTTCAAGACGTCCTCCTTTGCGGTGGTATGGCTGTGGGTTAACACCCACAGCCTTACGACCGCCTAAGGTGATGGTCTTGACCATCGCGACCATCGGGGCTTACGACGAGACCCTAGGGTAGGGTCTCCCTTGTCGTAAGCCCCGGAGAGCTTTCGGCTCTGTCTGAGCCGGAAGCTCTCCACTGACATCACTAGTGATGTCAGTGGGGCCGCCCCCAAACGGTAGGCGTTCCCACGGGAACGCCCCCGTTTGGGCTGCCACCCCCCCGGCCCGCCTTCTAAACGGGGCGAGCTGTCAATCAACATCGATAGCTCGCCCCCTTTGGATGGAGACCCGCTATGACCGGCGTTGTCGGTCGTAGCGGGTCTCACGCATGCGCACGACGGCGCCGTCGTGCGCATGCTCTGTGGGGGGCCATCGACCCGGTCCGAGCGCATCGGCGCTAACAACCGGGTCTGAATGACCCCCTATGTGCTTTCTTTGGACCCCATTTAACAACGATGAATAACAACTTTAGCACTTGCTAAAGGGATTATGTCATCCTTTCTGTATTTAACAGCGGTAAGCTAAAGGTGGTACACACTGAACAGATATATCTGCAGATGATGGTCGTTCATACGCACTGAACAACCATCATCTGTGTCTGGTCGCTGGTCCCGCTAGCCGGGGGGCGTTTCCCGTCCCTCTCTCTGCGGTCTCTGCTGCATGTGTACGGGTGGGCGGCAGACTGCCCGTACACACTGCCCGATGGACAGATATATCTGCCATCGGCTGTGCAGCACAGCCGACGCAATATGTCTGTGAACGACATCGTTCACAGACCTATTGCTGGTACACACTGGCCAACAGGCACCTGATACTTTGCCGATCAATCGATCGGCCAATATATCTGTCAGCGTGTACCCAGCTTGAGATTACCGCTTGAGCGTGATAGATGCTGTCCCCTTTGCCGGCAATGGGGACCCGGCAGCAGACTTTCCAGCTTCAGCGAAACCTTTGCAGGCACTGCCGGGTCCCTATCGGGTTAAATTGTCATTGCACATGTACAAACTGACTGTTGCGCATGACAGAGTGGCCCGTCATTGGTAGCGATAGGCTGCCTGTAGCTGAGCGGGGGATCCCGCCAACAAGGAGGATGTAGCTGGACCTCGTCGGAGAGGTAATAATGAATACCAGTGACATATTCGTTTGTATCACTATGATACTAAACTAAATATGCCGCTGGTGTTTAGGTTTGTCATTAAATGGGGCCCTTTGTGTGTATAATACGGTTATCCCAGAATCAGAGGTACCTTCTATGCAAAGTCTCTGTGATCTGTTATTGACATTGCAGCTTATTGTGCTGTTTGCCACTTACTGCATTACCAGTAAGCAGCCACTAGAGTGCGCTGTTGCCTCTGCATTAGACACTTGCTGTAGATGGCACAGTACGTCCGGGCCAGGCAGGGACTTCCTGCTAATGGCGGCGCCCTGTGTCCTGCTGGAGCCGGTCCTGTGAGAAGGACAGGGAGCTGTATAGGGTCCCCCTGTGATCAGTACAGTGTTTGAGGATCCCCTGACACATTATACTGCGGAGCCGACAGTCCCTGTCTGTATAAGGACATCCAGGACGCTGCACCATGGTACATCTCAGTAAGTGTCAGGGGTCATATGTATACTATACCTGTCACATCCAGCATTGTCTGCTAACCTGTCCAGCTTCTGCTGAGGAACTACAAGTCTCAGCATGCTTTGCTGGCAACCCTAATTATGACTTCCAGTGTATGTATGTTTATATATATATATATATATATATACATATATATATATATATACATATATGTGTGTATATTGTGTATACATATGTGTGTGTAGGCTTGTCATATCATCCCTTTAATTTGGGACACGTGAATTACACAGATTTGGTGGCTGATTAAAACCAGGTGAAATGGAGACTTGAAGTCAGCCAGCTACAGGATCTGTGTAACTCATGTGTCCCAAATTAAAGGGGGATCCAGTCAAGATGCCGGACGTCATTATACCGATAACAGAATCCCGACGCCCGTCAGAATGCTGGCTTCCCGACCGCCGGCATCCCGAAGGCAAGAATGCAGGTTACCCTTAGTGTTAGGCCGGAGATGGGGGGGTTAGGTTTAGGGACCTGGGTGGGTTAGGGTTATGTACCAACCGTGGAGGGTTAGGCTGCGGGAAGGGGTAGGTTAGACACCACCGAGGCAGGATTAGGGTTAGAGGGCGAAGGTTAGGCTACTTACCCTGTCGGAATTTGCTATTCAGGATGCCACTGTCTGTCTTCTGACGGCCGGCATCCCGTCCGCCAGTAAATCATATCCATTAAAGGAATGATATGGCAAGCCTATATATCCAGCTATCCATCTAAACGCAGCCATGGAGGATGAGTGTGGCTGGCAGACTTAAGGTATATTGTTGTCTGCAGCAAAAGGCTAATCTAGCTATAATGGGCTATTGCCTAAAAATAAAAATGTATCACCTGGAAAATCCCCTCCGTTCTCCAGAAGTAACCAGCACTGATCACTCATGTTAGTTTCCTTTAATAGACATCGTACAATACTATAACATAAATCATGTGGAAACAGTGTGGCCCCACTTCTGTGAATGAGGTTATCCTTGTGAACTTTTGACAACTTGTTTAATTTTTTTTCCCTTCTCCCTCTCATGGCTGATATCAGTGGTTTGTATTAACTAGCACTGGGAGGGAAATTAGGGGGAGATGTATCCAGCCTTCTAAAGAGTGGAGAAGTTGCCCATAGCAACCAATCAGCTTCTAGCTATTATTTATCAAGTACTTTCTATTAATTGATAGGCAGAAGCTAATTCCCCTTTGAGACAGAATTTTCCCACAAACTCTGCATTTGAGTGCCTGGTCGTTTTGCCGTTCCCAGCCTGAACCCCCTTTCAGACAGAAAAGCAAGTTACCAGATCATACATTTCTACCCGGTAATTTGCTGATCAACACGGGTATTATTTTTATCTGAAAGGGTCAACCCAGTTGAAATTGCCGGGTCTCCCCGACCCTGGTAAAAACCAGGTGCCTAAGTCCTAGGAATTTCGACCCAGGCAGGGTTGACCCTTTCACACAGAAAAAGGACCCGTGTTATTCAGCAAATTACCGGGTCAAAATGCTTTACCCGGTAATTTGCTTTTGTGTGTGAAAGGGGTATTAATGGTTTCTATGGGCAACTTCTCCTCTCTTTAGAAGGCTGGATATATCTTCCCCAATATTCCTAGCCGGGTGCAGAATCTGGAAGATAATAGTGTCATTATTAATTTGTAAAGAGTATGCGCTTGTCTGAGGAATAGATGACCCTATCATAGGTAATCCATCCTTCAGAGTACCCAAAATCCCAGGACACATTCCTAGGTTTAGCAATGCAAGTGTGACCCCCACAGGGCAATAACCTGAGATAATTGCACTCTCATAATACATCTATAACCAATACTGGGCATACTCATTCAGATAAAATGCCTGTCAGACCGACAAGCATTTTATCTAACAGACGGATATGGTGGCTATACACTATGAGATATCTGCGTTTCTCCCCAGGAGTGGAGATATTTTCTTCCCAGTGAAGGAACAGGGAAATGTCTGTCGATCGTCCGTGGCTGGGGTTACACTGCCCGATGCTGCCGACTTTCATTTAGAAAATAGAATGAATGGGCATGCTGGACCTTCCCATTCAGGGCTGTGTATCTTCCCAATGGAGGACATCCTAGACATAAGACCCACAGCATTATATTGCTTTGGATCAGTGGTTCTCAAGCCTCAAGTTTTCCAAATAGATCATGTGATGAATTCTGTCTGTGGAAGCAGGTGGGATAATTACTGACCAAGCAAAATAGATTAACGCACAGGTTCTCAAACCCGGTCCTTAGGAACCCAAACAGTGCATGTTTTCCAGGTCTCCTCGCAGAATCACAAGTGAAATTATCTCCACCTGTGGATCTTTTAAAATGTGTCAATGAGTAATGAGTACACCGGTGCACCTGCTGGGTGACCTGGAAAACGTTTCCTGTGTTGGGGTCCTGAGGACCAAGTTTTAGAACCACTGGATTAATTTATCTGTGCATGATAAAAAAAGAAATCCACAAAATATGACCTGTTGGTGGTACTTGAAGACTGGAGTTAAACACTGGTTTAAAGTATGGTGATGGATAGTTTTACTTGAAGTCCTCCTAATTAATAGTAACTGGATCTCTTCGGGGAAGTGATACTGAGTATATCACAACTCACCAGTTTAATATTGTAATAACTGGTGAGTTGTGACATCACTCCAGTATTCCGTTTTGGGGATCTTGTTACAGCTCTGTATTAGCGATATATAACGGCCAGTAACATAGGTCACTCTCATGTTCCATGCCTCATGTACGGGATTCTGTAGCTGCTGCACTCTTGTTACATCTGATGTTATCTGATCTGTCATGAAGCCTACGAGTGATCCTTGTTCTGTTTTCCAGCATCCCAGCTCCTCAAGCGTTACCACGATGGGTACGTTGTGATTAGGATGGCACTTGGAGGCTGCGCTAACAGAAAGTTCTTCCGTATTGTTGCTGCTCACAACAAGCGGGCACGAGACGGGAAGCACTTGGATAAACTTGGCACGTATGACCCAATACCTAATATGTTCAACGAGAAACTCGTCAGCCTCAACATAGAGAGGATTAAATACTGGATTGCTTGCGGAGCACATGTTACCAAACCAGCGGCAAAGTTACTAGGTAATTTCAGACCTAACTAATCAATATTCATTTTTGATCCAACTTTATTAGAAACAATGGCAATAAATTGATGAGATGCAGTATAAATACATTATACTCCAAATTGAGAACTGTCGAGTACAATAAAAATAAAGCTGAAATGTATAAATGCTGCTGGAAAGAAGGACCAGCAAGCAGTGCTCGGGGACAGTGCGACCGGACCGCTTTTGTGGTCTAATGGGTCAGATTTAGTAACTAGCCAGCTGCCGCCAGGACCGTGCTCTGCGCATATAACTGCAATTACGGTAGCTGGTTTCAGATCGCACCTCCGCAGGCTGTGAGCAGAAATATGGCCAGTACCACCTCCCATGAAGCCGCCAGAAGCCATTCTGGTGACAGCGTGAGTGTAACTGAATTGGCCATTGTTTCTCAAGTTTGGTTACTATTTATTCTGTGCGTTGAGTGATTTTCAGTCAGATATAGCAACTTAACTATGAGCATCAACGTTTCTAAATGTTTGTAAAGTGGGATGCCTCCACATTTCAGGTTTCCTATTGAACAATGTACCACAGCTTGGACAGGAATTAGGAACATGCCCTGTCCAATAGCTGCTATTACTTAATGACATAATTTAGTAATGCTTGGAGTGACGCTAAAGTGAACAAGTGAAGATAAATCTCACTTTGCTGTAGTCAGTAACTGCTGAGGAGGCCATGCTTTACTTCCGATGTTCCTCCCTCACTCTCTTTGGGAACCTCTGTACTGGGGAACCCGAGAGAATATGATTAGTGTTTCACAAATCCGGTCCTCACGCACCACCCACAGCTATTGTGTTCAGCAGTTCTTTAATCATGCACAGGTGACCTTAAGGTCCCCTACATCAGCGCCAGATCACTGCGATCCTGCAACTGGGCATCGCAGGATCGGTGGAATCCAACATGTTGGATATCACAGATATGCCGTTCACTACCAAAAAGTGATCGTGATTGGCACATTGGTGAAATTTAACATGTAGATTTTCACCGATCCTGTGACAAATCGCGGAACATCGATGGTCGCGAGATCGGACACCTGTTGTATGGAGGCCTTTAGTCTACGTGGTTGCAGCAATGATTTTGCTACGTGTTTCCACAAACAGAAATCCTGAAAACATGAGCTGTTTAGGGGGTTTGGGATGTTCGGATTTGGGTAACGCTAAGGAACAAACGTAATAGGTTTCAATTTGTCAGAAGTGCAGATTTTTTTTTTTTTTTTTTACAAATTAGATTTTTTTAATCAGCAAAACCAGGTGGGTTTAGCGTTTAAAAAATTGCCACTTTAATCTCTGCTGGAAAATGGAAACTTGTCCCAACTCAAAATCTATTACATTTGCCCTGAGATAGAGGATAAGCAGTGTAGTTCTTCTTTTGTCTGACATAAATGATTTTCTTTTGGCTTTAGAAAAGACAAGGAGTAGGGAAAGAAAAACCATAAAGGAAAGCGTAACTACACTCAAATTATTAAATAGAAAAAAGTTTTCATTATAGCTGCATCCTCTTCTGGGGAGAAAATCCATTGACCTGTAAACCAGATTTTCTCAAACGCCGCCATTACTGTCCAGGTTTTAAGGATGTCCAGGTTTGAGTTCAGATGGTTAAATCAAATTGACTGAGGTACTAATTAAGTCACCTGTGCTCAAGCATGAATATACTTAAAACAAGGACTGTTGTGGAGTTTGGGAACCTCTGCTGTAAACAATGAAGCAAAGTTTGAAGTGTACAAATGCTCACATATGAGAAGATTTCAAGGATTTTGCTTTTCATTGGATGTCACTAGTTGTTCGGTTGAGCTTATTTCCCCTACATACTAGGGACCTGGAAGTGACGTGAGGGAGGGCGGAGCTGCAGTTCCTTGCCCATTAAGGCCACCTAAATGAGAAACTTGTCCCCACCTAAAGAAGAAACTTGTCCCCTCGCGGGCTCGCCACAAGGTTATTTTCACCCTCTATGCCCACTTGGATGGCAGGGAATGACGCTGGACACTGGCTGATGACGTCAGGGTCCTCTCCGTGGAGGGGATTTAGACATTACCCTGGTTGTTCAGTTCATGTAAAGGCCCCTATACATCAGCAATCTGAAAACCACAATTGAACAATTTGAAGATTTATTGCCCTATTTTAGGATTTCCCAATCTATCAATCTGTGCCCATACATTACAGATATTTTTCAGTGATTTGTAGATCGATTGCAGTGCAAACAGATCTGCCAATCTTGAAAGGGCCATCATTTTACTGGTAACGGTCTGCAAATCTGCTGATCATGTCCATACACTAGCAATCTACAGTCCCAATCGCTCTGTGATATCCAACATGTTGGACAATCTGATTTAACAATTCCAATCACTTTTTGGTTGTAATCTGCGATCTGTGAAGCCCATACATTGCAGATTTTTATACACAATCGATTGCAGAACTGCCACAATCAATTGCTGATGTATGGGGGCCTTAACCTTTATAGTTGTGTATGTTAGGTACAGCTAGGAATAAGAGGTTTGAGCTTTTGTGAATTGAGAAGCCCCTGGGTCCAGGGGCAGAACTATGGGAGACAATGGAGGCGCCTGCCGCCGGGCTCCAGCTCTGAAGGGGCACCTCCTCCATTGTCCACAACATATTCACCACACTTAGGGCTGTAACTGTGTACCCGGAGTATGCCTTCACGGCCACCCAAAACATGGCACCCCTTCCTGGCACCTGAGAAGCCACCATACACTAGTGGAGAGCTCTATGTCAGACCATCAGCTGTTGCCTTCGTCTATCTATAGCCTGTCTGCATGTGAATTGCTACATCACAGTGTCAGCAGCTGTGACGGGGGAGGAGTGGGCACCAAATTATAACTTGCCTCCGGGCGTCTGGGATAAACTTACGCCACTGCCTGGGTCAGTGGTTCGCAAACCAAACAGGTCACGTTTTCCATGTCACATAGCAGGTGCATAGGGGTATTCATTATTCACTGCCACCTTTTAGCCACTTAACTGGCCTCAATTTTTTTTTGCAAAACCCGCTCCAAAAATTTTCATTTTTTTTTTTTTGTTGTGATTGAATTCGGTAAAGAACATCTATTTAATAATTATCCAACATGATTTTAGTTATAAAAAAAAAAATATAAATATAATTTTTGGGGATTTTTTTTGAAACACTTAACATTAACATCGAATTATACTATCTGTTCGGACCATGGCGACTTTGATTTCTCCGACTGCTGCTCCTCTGTGCAGCTGTCTTGTTGGGGGGAGGCTGCAGGGATAGTTCACTTTGCTAGTGGCGGTTGCTGGATGATGATCTCCCGTCAGCTGCCCACTGTGTGTTACTAACAGGTTGCATTGTTTGTGGTCATGTTGAGAATCTGCGCTCTAGCGTGTGCTGGGTAGAACTACAAGTTTCTATCACATTGACTCCCGGTTAATAAATTGCTGTGTGTACACTTATGGCTGTTTATAAGATACCTGCTGCATTTTAGCTGAGCTTTGGAACAGTAGGCAAACACTAGTAGTTTGGTCTCTCTCGCTCTTCTGAGCATTACGATTATCTGGAGCCTCCAGCTGCCCTTGTTCTGGCTGTCCCGCAATCTGGTACAGCTCTTTCTCCTCCATGCAGTCCGATGGTGGGGGTGGCGATCCGGGGGTAGGGGCTTTCATCCTCCAGTGGAGGGTGGGCAGGCTGTGTCCTGTCTGGCAGCCAGTGGGAGGGAAGAGGGCGAGGTCTGCCCCCAGCTCTCTACTGAGCCTGCACTAGATGGACAAGAGCAGAATTTAAAAAATATATATATTTTTTTTAAATGAACTATGAAATATATGCTGCAATGGAGTTATAGTAGGAGCACAGATAAGCTGGTATCATTGATCATCATTCAGATACATCTCTGAGTATGGACTGAAGGACACAAATGTATATATTTGCCCAATAAAGCTAATGGTAGTCTCATGTAACATGAGCAATATAGTATATAGAACAACCGACGAATGGCAGCAGAAGGTTGATGGTGGTTCCCATGGGGACATTGGCACCATCTGGTTCCGGCCACACTGCTTCAGTGTCTTCCAGTCGCCATTACAGCACTGGCCGCTGGCCTTGTTGTCTATTGTAATATGCAGGAGTCATGACCTTCTGCCAATCATCATTGGTAGCATTCCTAGAGTGACCTTTAGTTTCTATAATGACTATGTTGTGTAGCTAAGTGCACGGTGATAGTTCATTTTCACATTCTTTTAAAAGGATCATCCGTTTGTTGTGGCATCCACAGTACAGGTGAAGGAATTTGCAAAATAATATTTATGGCCACGCAACACGTAACATACCGAATGTACCACTGCACACACAACAGCCGGTGGCGATGGGCCGTGAGCGGTGTGCGTGCGACGCACAAGATGTACTGTTGAATATGTTTTAGTATTCTAGTTGCCTAGTTATAAGTGTTTTTTAGTTTGCATTTGCTATGTTCCAATCAATCTTGTCCCTTATTTCAAGGACTTGCTGGATTTTTCCCTCTGCACCCAATGACCATTACTGGAGCGGAGAGATTACTAAAGGCCAAAGAAAAGGAAGCAGAACAGCCTAAAGAAAGTTTGGAGGAGGAGGAACGGGCTTGAGCCACTTAGCACTTGTGCATAGAACAAAAGACATTGTGATGTTATGTCCGGGAATTCCCAGGAATATCTTCTGATCTCTCCTTTAAGAGAATTTTATTATTTCAATATGTGTTTCTAGAAAATAAAAGTGACAAAAAAAAATTACTTGTTTTAATCAATGATCTTAATGTATTAATTTTGTCAGCAGCGTAAAATAATTTTTGGGGATTAACCTAAATAGACACCATGGTGCTGCTTGCTGAAAGTGGTCAGGTTCCCGTAAGCTGCTAGAGATGAAGGATGGGACCTGTGCCTATTGCTACAGCTAATGTGCTTTCATTAGGTAAATTGATCATTTAGGGTTTGGTGATTTGATAATTAACTACCTGGGCATATACAATATACAGCCGCTGTCAGACCAGGCTAATGACCGAATGTGTTTACGCAAAGGTTGATATTTTAGATTCATAGCCAGATCTGACAGATTTTGCAGGAAAAAACAACTGTGAAGGTAAGCGTGACAACCCAACGTCCAGTTATAAAGGGTAATACAATAGGATTGGTGTCAGCCCTTCCAGGAAGAGCTTCCACAGACCCATGAACATGAAATAAACAGTGTGCAAACATTCATTTATGAAAAAAATTTAACTCCATTGATTTTAAAGGTTATAATTGAGCAGCTGAATGGACTGTCATACAGTATGGGTGCCTTATTTTTTTACCAGCAAGAACAATCAAATTATTTTAGTGATACTCATATTCTCAATTAAAAAATTTTTATTTCTTCTTCAGGGTCCATAGGGCTCCACAGGGAGACATTGGGGTGTAGGTGGGACCTGGAGGACTGGACACCAACAGCAAAGCTTTTCAATCCTAGGATGCTTCGGTCCTTCCCCCTATACCCGCCCACAGCCTGAGGGCACTTCAGTTTTGTTGGTGTCTGGTAGGAGCTGGATCACCATTATAACAGAGAGGCTGCATTAAGCAGCCCAAGCTTTTATTTTATGCTTTAATTCATATTTTTTACTATAAAACAAACTTCCAATTTATGGAGCCAGAATACAGGACCCAGACGCGGACTTCATAAACGCATTGTCGGTGAAATGGAACTTCCATTTGGCATATTTCCCCTAAAATATCCCTACTTCCTCGAGTGCTTTTGAAAGTTCAGACAGTAGGGGGGCACAGTCCTGTTCTTAGCTCCTGCTTGGCCCAGGCGTCATTGGTACTCTTAACAGACTCTCCATAAATGTTCCTCTTCAACTTCCTCTATGAGTAGACCTGTTGTCTCAAGGCCCATGTCTACATCCGGACCTAGCCCATCTGTCTTTAACGGCTTGGCTCTTGAAACATCCCTCCTAACGGCTAATGGTTTCTCCAGCTCTGTGGTCCAGACCATGCACAGAGCATGTTAAACCGGCCTCAGCCAGAATTTACCACAGAATATGGCATACATATTTCCAATGGTGTGTTCCAAGAAACTATGACCTGCAAGTCTTTAAGGTTTCTCAAATTTTTGCCTCTCTTCAGGCTGGAATGGATCTAGGCCTCCGCCTAGCATCTCTGAAAGTGCAGGTCTCTGCTTTGTCTATCTGGTTTCAGCGCAGAATTGCTACTATGCCGCATGTTCACACTGTGTCATGCAAGGTGTTCTACGTATACAGTGGCTCCATGGGTTGTGTCAGTGGTGCTCCAAGCACTTCGAACTCCTGGAATAAGTGGATGTCAAGTGGCTCACTGCGAAGACTGTTTCTTCTGGCTATAGTATCTGCCCGTCGGGTATCCGATTTACGGGCCTTTTCATGTTGCTCCCCCGTTTTTAATATTTCATCAGGACAGGGCTGTTCTTTGTACACGCCCAGGTTTCCTACCAAAGGTGGTTTCTCGCTTCCACCTGAAAGAGGAAATTGTGGTTCCGGCATTAACTTCACCAGACCTCTTGGCAGGTGAGGTCTCTTTGGATGTGGTCCATGCTCTGAAGATCTACGTGGACCGCACTACTTCCATCAGGAAATCGGACTCTCTCTTTGTCCTATATGGATTCCACAAGAAGGGATGTCCAGTTAACAAACAGACTCTGGACAGATGGATTTGCATAACTATCTCACAGGCTTACACGCAGACTGGCCTTCCTGTGTCAGCTTTAGTATCTGCTCATTCTACTCGCTCTGTGGGTCCCTCTTGGGTAGCCCGGCGTGGTGCCTCAGCTGAACAGCTATGCAAGGCGGCCACCTGGTCTTCTGTTCACACCTTTGTTAGGTTCTATGCCTTTGATACATTTGGCTCTCAGGATGCTTCCTTCGGGCGTAGGGTTCTCCTATCAGCTCAGGAGCGTTCCCGCCCTTGAACAACTGCTTTGGGACATTCCCAATGTCTCCCTGTGGAACCATAGGGACCATGAAGGAAAAAAAGGAGAGTTATGGTAAAACTTACCTTTGTTAACTCTCTGTCTTCGAAGTCCATAGGGTCCTAGCTTCTATTGGTTTCTTCTCCTGGTCATTTGTTTTCTTCTCTGTGTGAGAGTGTGTTTCATCAGTGTACCAGTCTTCCCTCTCTCCTATCCTGCTCCTGCCTTGGGCTTGTTAACAAAACTGAAGTGCCCTCAGGCTGTGGGCGGGGTATAGGGAGAAGGACCAGAGCATCCTGGGATTGAAAAGCTTTGCTGTCTGGTTCTCCAGGTCCCACCTACACACCAATGTCACCCTGTGGACCCTATGGACTTCGAACGAAGAGAGTTAACCAAGGTAAGTTTTACCATAACTCTCCTTATTTGAGTATTCCAATGTTTCCGGGAAGTCCGGGAACAGCATTTTGTCCTTCCTGGAATGGGTCATGTTGGGAGGTATGTATGACATGTAAATTTGGCGCTTGGTGGCACTACAGTATTATAGATTAACTTTGAATGTATCTTTATACATACTCTTACACAAATATTTTCTTTATGTAACGTATAAGGCAGTGTTTCCCAAACTCATTCCTAAGGGACTCCAAACAGTGCATGTTTTCCAGGTCTCCTCACAGAATCACAAGTGAAATGATTAGCTCCACTTGTGGATCTTCTAAAATGTGTCGGTGAGTAATGAATACACCTGTGCTCCTGCTGTGTGACCCGGAAAAAGTCAACTGTTTGGGGTCCTGAGGACCGAGTTTGAGAACCACTGCTAACATGTATCTGTACTATACAGGTTTATACCTTTCATATGTGCAGCCTGTGGACCATTCTATCTAGCACAGATTTGGACTTCTTGATCTGCCACACCTCAATTGTTTTCATGCAATGCTATACAAGTGTTTCCCCAACTCCAGTCCTCAGGGACCTCTAACAGTGCGTGTTTTCCAGATCTCTTAGTTGGTGCACAGGTGTATTCATCACTTGCTGACACATTTTACAAGATCCACAGTTGGTGCTAAATATTTCACTTTTGATACTGATGAGAAACTGTTATACAGCAAAGGGGTAGATGTACTAAGCCATGGAGAGAGTAGCAGCCAATCAGCTCCTAACAGTGACAGGAGCTGATTGGCTGGTAGTCTCCATGGCTTAGTACATCTACCCCTTTGTTGTATAGCAATCAGCTCCTAACTGTCACTGTTAGGAGCTGATTGGTTGGTACTTTATCTCCACTTTCTTTCTCTCCAAGGCTTAGTTACAAACTCTCCTGTAATATCGAAGAGCTTTCTGCATTATTAGGAGACATGCTGGCAGAACAGCCAATGCTACCTCCAGGAAATCTCTATGAAATACTGACGGTTAAATAAGCCGGTGGTTCTCATACCAACGCCGGCAGCCTGAAGGTTTAACATCTCGACTGGGACTGGTAACCCTATGCTCCCCGCTCCCCTCACCAGATGGTGATGGCTAAACCGAAGTCCCCCTGGGGGTGCCTAAACTTAATTCCCCTCCCCACACCCTTAACCTCCCCCCTGATGGTACGGCGTGGGGCTAAAGAGAGGCGCTAGGATTTGCACGCCTATCTTTAGTCCTGGGTCGGGATTCCGACGGCCGGTAAGACCTCTGACCTGCCTGCAAGATGTGAGCTATTGTAATTACCCAGGATTCCTCATCGGCACAGAAAGTAGTGTATATCTGTATATACATCACAACATGTGTCGGCCTCCGCAGCGGCAGCAAATGTGCCTGGTTCATGACAAGTCATGTATTTGCTCCTGCCTTCAGCAGGTGCAAAAATTATACCACTTTAACAGGTATATGCATGTTTCTGCTGCATAAGCCACATGTGTGTAACATACCTTAATGGGTATATGCCCTCCTTTAACAGGGATATATGTGCTTCTGTTGGTCTGCATGAGTCACAATTGTTTTAAGAGACCTCCATCTGCGTCCATCCCGCCTCCAGACATCGGAGGGAGTAAGTGGCAACATTGTGTAGAAGTGTTTGCAGAGAGATTTGCATGCCCTCAGTTTCGGGGCGTGTGCAGAGCAAATTCACACAAGATACTCTACTGTAATGCAGATAGCATTACAGATTCTTTATAGTCTCCAGATCTCTTCTTTTTCCTGACTAATGCAACAATGGCTTCATCCTTTTGAGGGGTATATAGTCAGGAAGCCGCCGGTCGAAATGGCGACCGCCGGCTTCCCGACTGAAATCCCGGTATGGGACTAATGATAGGCATCTAAATACCAAAGCCTATCATCAGCCCCACACCAAAATCCCGACACCAGGTATACCAAATGTAGGTAAGCCGGTCATCGGGACCTGTTACCCGGGCGCGCGGGGGGAGGGTTAGCGTACTTACCGGGAGCCGTCGGGTTCTTCATCTGCCGGACTTCAGGTGTCGGTATGTCATCCGCTGGGCTTAGGTCCGGCGGTATGTCATACCGATTCCTTTTGAGGAACATGTTAAACTTTCTTAATGTCAAAAGTGGATAGGATCCAAATGAACAATTACTGCAGCCTCTAACCATTATATGTGTTGTAATAAAGCGTGAGATTCAATAGCTTCAACACTAGATGGCAGCACTAGCAAAGTGAAAATAAAAAAAGTTGCCTATATGGACTTTGGGGGAGATGTACAGTACTAAGCCTTGGAGAGAAATAAAGGACCAACCAATCGGCTCCTGTCATGTAACAGGCTGTGTTTGAAAAATGACAGGAGCTGCTTGGTTGGTACTTCATCTCTTCAAGACTTAGTCCATCTACCCCTCAATTTCATACAGAGATGCAATTTACTTAACCAGTATTCTGTACAAACTAGTTAGGACTTGGAGCACAGTACACATCACTTATTTGTGCTGTTGGGGAACCTGGTTCTTTCAATATCTTCTCTTAAGGGGCCTATCCATTACCCGACTTTGTGAACAATCCACCTGGTTTTGGTCGCATTGTTCACAAAGTCGGGTAATGGATAGCCGGCAAGGACCAGTGATGCGCGTGCACGCTGGGTGCTTGCCCTCCCCGACTGTCTACTGACATGCCCGTCAACCTGACAACGTTCGGCATGTTCAGGGATAGGAGGTCGGGCTCCTGCACTGAATGACGTTCAGTGCGGGCACCGCACCTCGGCGACCTGAAGGTCTGAACGCTAGATGTTCAGACTTTCAGGTTGCCTAATGGATAGCCACTTTTAGAGGTATGTTTACTAAAGTGCGGGTTTATAGAAGTGGAGTTGTTGCCCATAGCAGCCAATCAGATTCTAGCTATTATCTTCTAGAACACAGGTTCTCAAACTCGGTCCTCAGGACCCCAAACAGTGCATGTTTTCCAGGTCTCCTCACAGAATCACAAGCGAAATACTTTGCTCCACCTGTGGATCTTTTAAAATGTGTCAGTGAGTAATAAGTACACCTGTGCACCTGCTGAGTCACCTGGGAAATGTGACCTGTGTGGGGTCCTGAGGACCGAGTTTGAGAACCACTGTTTTGTAAGGTGCTATATAAATGATAAGTAGAATATGAATGGTTGCTATAGGCAACACCTCCACTTCTACAAACCAGCACTTTAGTAAATTTACCCCTTAGTGTACAGTTCCTGCTTAACCTTAAGTCCCCTCCTCACATCGTTACATTATCCCAGTCGTTGGTAGTCTAGCTTGTACTGACACCCAGAGGGAGATGTACTAAGCTCTGGAAAGTGATAAACTACCAGCCAATCTGCTCCTAACTGTCATGTTACAGGCTGTGCTTGAAAAATGACAGGAGCTGATTTTTTGGTAGTGTATCACTCTCCAATTTATAACTTTCCAGAGCTTAGTACATTTGTCCCACCGTCACAAAAGTCACACACAGGGATCTATTTACTAAGCAGTGTTAGGAGAAGTGAAAAGTGATAAGGTGCCAGCCAATCAGCTCCTAACTGCCATCTCACAGGCTGTGTTTGAAAAATGACAGTTGGGAGCTGATTGGCTGGCACCTTATCACTTTTCACTTCTCCTAACACTGCTTAGTAAATAGACCCCACAGTCCTATCCTGCTACTGTGACCACTCTAATGATCATAGTGACTACATAGGGGTCTATTCATGAAGCAGAGAAGAGCCCTGGATAGCTGAAATCAGGACTTTTCTCTGCTTTATGCTATTCATTGAGCAAGTTACAGTGGAGAACTGTATTATTTCTCCAGCAGCACACCCACTGCATGCCTGCATTGTATCACCATACTTTTGTATGGCGAGTGCGATTCATAGAAGAATGGAAAGCTCAGCATTCCATTCCTCTCCTGTGGTACAGATTCGCCATGTGAGGATAGCGTTATCTGTACCACAAGCCCAACAGAGCAGGGAAGTTGCATACTTCCCTGCTGCACCCGGCGCTGGCTCCGCCTCCTTTTCCCAGCGTCCATTGCAGCAGGTCTGACGTGACCTGCTGCTCTCAGACACCGTGGCTTGCGCAGGGAGGAGCAGGCATATCGGGCTCCCCATATGTCTGTATTCTCACTGCGTACAGGGATCGTGGAGGGGCCGGACAGCGCCCCGAAGGCACCAGACAGGTAAGTGTACATGAACAGCTACTAAACATCACTATATATCGCATCGATGTAATGCAATATATAGTGATATCTTTTAGTAGCCACTTCATGTTCTACCTGAATAGACCCCATAATGTTTTTTCCCTGTCCAATTCGGATTAAGGAAAATAAAGAAATAAAGAATAAATAAAATAATCTGCCCTGAGACACCATCAAGGTTTCATTAAGGCTTTGTGTGCTAAATGTACATTATACTAAGAAGCTGTATTTTGTGTCCTCTAACAATTATTGTGTATTAGCAACATTTAACACCTGGGGGTATATTTACTAAAGGGCCGGTTTTTAGAAGTGGAGTAGTTGCCCATAGCAACCAATCAGATACTAGCTATTATCTATCTAAAGCTGGTCATCCACTATACAATTTTCTTTCAGATATCTGTCCAATCTGGCTGGTTGGAATTAAAACCTGGTAATGTATGGGAGCAAATGACAATCGTCCATTTGCTCACAAACACTGGAAAATAGCCAAAAATGGTTGTTCAGACAAATTGGTTAAAATACACAAATTTAACCTATTTGAACAATTTTTTTTTGTCCTTTTTTCAGTGTTTAAAATCATATGATCGACTGTCATTTGCTCCCATACATTACCAGGTTTTCATTCCAACCAGCCAGATTGGACAGATATCTGACAGAAAATTGTATAGTGGATGCCCTGCTTTAGAGAAGGTGCTAGATAAATAAGTAAAATCTGATTGGTTGCTAGGGGCAACAACTCCACTTCTAAAACCCTGCAGTTTAGTAAATAGTGTATACCCCCTAGAGTGTGACCTGGTTTCCCCCCAAGATCTCAAGCAATGGATCTGACATTGTGCTGCTTTGGTGGTGTAGGTGGTGATGTCTGTGTGGCCATCTTCTGATTCGTTCCTAATGGCTGGGCCGCCTACAATTGTGGCTATAAAGGACAGAATACATACATCCAGTCAGCATAATGACTGGTGACCTAATGACTGCCTACAGTACCTAAAGGACATGTGTCTTAGGGGCCTATTTATCATTAAATAATTGCGGCGTATTCCCCAGTTTTAGGGGAGGATACCCACAAATATTAAGTATCCCCTAAATGTGCTATTGAGGTATCGTAGCCGATATTAAAGCTATCTGCTGCGATCCCTCCATTTTCCGACAACAGCCGCAACCCCCATAGGTTTCTATGGGGGATGCGTTGCTGTCAGATTTACCAAGAACCGGAATGAGAAGCGTTCCAGAGTTGGGTTTCCGCAGCTTACGCCATCTAAAGATGGAGTTGTGCTGCCGTAGCCCTAGGGATTACACTTCCTAACATTTAGCTGGAGAGGGTTCCGGGGAAACCCTCCCCGACAATGGCCGCCGTGCATGTGCAGGAGTCCCGAGAGGGGAGTGGAGAGATCGCTGATGCAGGCTCTTCACTCTGGGCACATTGCAGGGAGACGGGCTCCTTTCAGATCTCCTCTCCCTGCGGGTGCTATGTGATACACCCTATCATTACATACTGCGATCATGGATGCTAGTATCACGCCCAGATCACACTGAGTATGTGATTATTGATAAATAGGCCCCTTTCATTGCTACTGCAACTTGGTGAGCATTTGATACTATTATCACCTGTGTGAAAAGTGCTTTACTAGGAATACTATATCAGCATTAGCTGTAAAGCCGCGTACACACTAGACGGTAAATTGAATGATATCGTTATCGTTCATCGCGTTCAATACCGTCCAGTGTGTATGCAAGATATCGTTAACGATGCGCGCTCCCGCAGATCGTTAATGGTGTCTTTCATCGCCCGTACTTGCAGGGCAACCTGGCGATATCGTCAGGTTCTGCAAGTACGGGGATGAGGGAGGGTGCCGTCACTGAACGACATCGTTAACGATATCGTTCAGTCTGTATGCTCAATTTCGGGAACGACACTGAGCCCGGCAGTGCAGGGAAAACTCTTAACGATCGCTCATGGAGCATGTCATTAAGTGTGTATGAGCCTTAAGGTTTCGCTAAATATTTTTGAGTGATAAACTGGTGAAAAATCTGTATAATGTAATTTTATAAGATATCTTACAGTTTACATTGTTTCATTTTTTTTAAGTATCATTACTCTCTTTTTATCTCTACAGGTTGTGGCAACGGGGCTAATTTGTTAAAAACAAAAGCGCCATTCCTGGTAGGTATTTTCCCAGACAACAGGGCTTTTCCTTGACGGCGAAGACACTTTTATCACCAGCCGTAACCCCTACAGATAATTAAGGAAGGTGGGGCAGCCTGTATAACAAGTATTGTGGCCGTACTGTCATGTTTTACAGAACGCTTGCTGCCACTACAATTATATTATTGTAGGCATTGTGATTAAAACATATCTCCTGTATGTTATGGTATGTTTTGGACCTAATGATGTACTAGAGACAGAGAGATGAATGTATGTGATTAATGTACTATGTGCATCATGATTGTCCCATATTCTTGGGTAACTACAAGAGACCAGATAATATCTTCCCATTGGTTGTTTGATACAAGAAGCAATTGTTCTGTTTTGCAAATCTTCCCCTGCAGTTTCTAAGGCTGAAAGCAATAGGATGGGTGCATGATGCCGGTATTCTGACCATGACTATCTCGGAGTTCAGGATGCCTGCGCTGGTATTCTGACAAGTGTTGGGATTCCGGCGTCGGCATTCTGAATGCCGAGCATCAGCACTATGACTGCATCCCCTTTTCACTAGCAACCAGTTCTTCATAAAACTTAAAAATAATCTCACGAATGGGGGGTAATGGTTAGCATTACTGCCTCACAGCACTGAGGTCTTGGGTTCAATTCCCACCATGACCCTGTGTGGAGTTTTTGTGTTCTCCCAGTGTTTGCATGGTTTTCCTCGGGGTGCTCCAATTTCCTCCCAGAATCCAAAATCATACTGGTAGGTTAATTGGATTCTGATAAATTTCAGCTGCATTCTCTGTAAAGCGCTGTACAGTATAATGTGTGTTCTATATAAATAAGTGTTCATAAATAAGTAATGAACATTAGGCAGTGCCTCAATGCTGTCACTAATAAACTGCATACTGGTACAGCGTGATGCCGACGGTCTGAATACTGGCACTGAAATCCCGACTGGCACCAGTATCCCAACCGCCGGCATCCCAAAGGTAAGTATAGAGGTGTTAGGGGGAGGTAGGGTTAGGCAGCGGGGTTAGGTTTAGGGTGCGTGGAGGGGGAGGTTAGGTTAGGCAGTGTTAGGTTTAGGGTGCGTGGAGGGGGAGGTTAGGTTTAGGCACTAGGGGGGAGATTAGGTTAGGCAGTGTTAGGTTTAGAGTGCGGGGAGGGGGAGGTTAGGTTTAGGCACTAGGGGGGAGGTTAGGTTAGGCAGTGTTAGGTTTAGGCACTAGGGGGGAGGTTAGGTTAGGCAGTGTTAGGTTTAGGCACCAGGGGGGAGGTTAGGTTAGGCAGTGTTAGGTTTAGGGTGCGGGGAGGGGGAGGTTAGGTTTAGGCACTATCTGGGAGGTTAGGTTAGGCAGTCTTAGGTTTAGGCACCAGAGGGGAGGTTAGGTTAGGCAGTGTTAGGTTTAGGGTGCGGGGAGGTGGAGGTTAGGGTTAGGGTAGGGGTTAGAAAAATACTCACCAATGTTCTCTATGGGTGTCGGGATGCCGCTGTCGGTATTCTGACCAGCGGCACTCCGACAGCCGGGATTTCATACCCAACCCGGTACAGCACGTGCTATGTATGCATTTGCTGTGCAGGTGGCATGTCCACATTAAGGGCTCGATCCAATTAGGAGCGAATTACTCACAGAGCAAGTAAGTTATACTTGCCTAGTCTCCTGGAATGGCCGGGAATAAGTTATACTTGCCTAGTCTCCTGGAATGGCCGGGAGTAAGTTATACTTGCCTAGTCTCCTGGAATGGCCGGGAGTAAGTTATACTTGCCTAGTCTCCTGGTATGGCCGCAAGTAAGTTATACTTGCCTAGTCTCCTGGAATGGCCGGGAGTAAGTTATACTTGCCTAGTCTCCTGGTATGGCCGCGAGTAAGTTATACTTGCCTAGTCTCCTGGAATGGCCGGGAATAAGTTATACTTGCCTAGTCTCCTGGAATGGCCGGGAGGCTCCCGAAAATCGTATGGTCCTCAGGGCCGCCCGCAAGAGAGGGCAAGTCTCCCAGACTGGCCACCACCCTGCCTGCACTTCACCCCACTTACCTGGCAAAAGAGGCCAATGCGGAGGGGGCTGATTATGCCATTTGCGGTGATTTGCGTCATCGTAGCCCCGCCCCCTGCTTTACAATGTTGTAATCTTGCCATTGTACAGCGGGGACAGGGCCACGATAGCGCGATCACGTCATTTTGCAGTCATGTCACGTTTGGCCTTTACAGTATCTCCCTGTAATATAATAAGTTTTGAGATGCTAGTATATATATATATATATTAGAACACATTACTAAACACAAAGCAGACTTCCTCCCGTTCCTATCATGTATATTTTGGTTGGATTAACTGTACGACGTATCACACAATTCATTCTCCTAATCTAAAATATGTACTGTAATGTGACACCTCCATCCTAACACAAAACTCCCCTTTATACTCTCTGTTCTCTGCAGACATGGCCACAGGCAAAGTTTGCTAATGTCCCTAATTCCCACAGACAGTCTCAAGATTTAAAGATTCATCACTGGAACTATCCATATTTTTTCAGTATTTTTATTTTATACCCCTTATTGTCTGGGCCTGTGATGGGCACAGTGGGAAACTCCAAGGACCACATCTGCAGTCTCCATTCCAAAATGCTACCCGTTACCCTAAATTTCAGAAATGAAAAAAAAAACAGTGTTCAGATATTTTTGTTTTTTCTGGAAAGGAACCGGGATGCAAGGAGAGATAGGATGAGATGTATTGTATAAAAAAAAAATTACCCATAGCAACCAATAAGTTCTACCTATCCTTTATCAAGTACATTCTATAAAATGATAGCTAGATAGCTGAGTGGTTGCTATGGGAAACCTCCACATGTCCTCTTTTGACACCCTCTGTTCTTGAGTGGTTTAGGATTTTGATTAAAGTATTAGAAAATCCTAATTTTAGGTGTCGTGGTCCCAGGACGAGGCATAGGGGCACTCTTAGTCATTAAGATGGTGATTATGTGGTTCCCTCAATTGGTCATGTGCATTTGAGATGGATTTCACGGAACCCCAACCAAGACTGATAAGTACAGCACGGTCTGGCTACTTATGATGGCATCGGGCAGCTCGCCATAGTGCATAGTAAAATAATATTGTAGTCAGAGATGGCGGTGTTTGTGGAGCAGAAGTTTGCACAGGCAGGAGATATATTTAGTAAGCACACCGACATGCATTATTTACCAAGCCGTGCAGAAACAGTAACCACAGGTTAACATAGGGATATAATATTAATGGTCGGGCTATGAGACAAGAATGCACTCAACTGATTCAACCTCTGAAACATTATATAGACTGTATAGAAAAAAGTTCTGGAACATGATAAAAGAGATACAGTATGAAAGATTATTTTGTTTTAGAGGGATATAATGTCTCCAGCAATCAATGAAAGCTATTTTTTTCTGCTATTTGCATAAGGATTTAGAGTAAGTTGAGCTAATGTTTGCAGTTACAGCATAAATCAAGGTACGTTTTGTCTATTGAAGAATTATAGTTTCCTCCTAGAATAAATATATCATTAGTAATCCGACGTAACAATGGAATAATCTTGAAGAGGGCGACTTTTTCTTGGTACAGAAATTGTACCTAGCACAATTTGTTCCCAAACGTCCATCAATACACATACCTATCTTCTGGGTCACCGGTATTAGATCTGCCTCTGAATAAGAATGGCAACCGTTTTCTTCTCCCGAGAATATGTTACATGGACCTCAGAAGAGTATTTATCCAAATATTTAGAACTCAAAGGGCCCATTTAGCAACGAGTTTTATCATACGCAATGAGCTTTAAGACTTGTTGCGTATGATAAATGGTGCACCAGCCAATCAGCTTCTAACTGTCATTTTTCAAACAGGTGACAGTTGGGAGCTGATTGGCTGGAGCACCATTATCACACACAAGTTTTAAAACTCATTGCGTATGATAAAACTCGTCGATAAATGAGCCCCTATGTCGGAAAAAAATAACCTGGACCTAATGAATGAACTGAACCTAATGCCACCTTACGTGTCCTCTACTGGAGCTTGTCCCTGGATAGAAAGACAAAAAAAGGAGACCACTTATTATGGTATCAAAAACCAAAAGGAGAGGTGTAAAAAAAATAAATAAGTGTTACATTGTGGGTCACACATACAAACGCAACAGAAAAAGCCAACCAGAATATTTTACTCCCAAAAAAGGGTATTTTTCAGCATGTGAAGGGAAGGTTGATACATAATGGGTCCGCATGTTCGGTTTGCAAATGGAATTTGCAGTGTACATGCCGGGCCAAGCATATACATCTATAGGTGGTTCAGTCGTACGCAATTCAATCATATCTCTACTACAGTCTCTTCTATTCCCTGCAAAGTCTCCCACTACCCCAGATAGTTACACCAAACTTCCAGATTCCCCACTGTCCCATCGCGAATCCAGACAGCACATGCGTGAGCCCAGATGCAGTGTGGGTGGGACGTGGATGTGACTGTGATCTAGGCCAAGCAGGTGGAGTGGCACGTCAGACAGCAGCTGTCCGGACTGGCGAAGCTCCTCAGCTGACCATGGGGAGGACGGTCTGCCGGGGACACCGCACATGGAACTGGACCGGCTGGCAAGCAGCTCTTTGGACCTGTTGTGAGTGTCTCTAGGCAGCTTTGAGTCAGACACTATGGGGAGCAGCTCTGGCAAGGAGAGTGACAGAGAGGAGGCGGCTGGGAGCTCAGTGGAGAAGCCAGGGGAAGAGTGCCCGGTGTGAGTGTCTGTGGTTCTACCTGCAGCAGCTCCATTGGCTGGCACTGCCCCCTGTGTGTGTGTAGGCTGGCACTGCCCCGTGTGTGTGTGTGTGTGTAGGCTGCCACTGGTCACTCTGTGTGTGTTTAGGCTGGCACTGTCCCCTGTGTGTGTGTAGGCTGGCACTGCCCCATGTGTGTGTGTGTGTGTAGGCTGCCACTGGTCACTCTGTGTGTGTTTAGGCTGGCACTGCCCCATGTGTGTGTAGGATGGCACTTCCCCCTTTGTGTGTGACTGGGACTGCTCCCTTTGTGCCAAAACAGTGGCGTATACTTTGTCAGAGGACTCATTTAGGTTAAGTCAACTAGTGTCACACACTGGGGCTTATTATAATGTGGATGCAATACCAGTCATCACATAAATTAGCGATTTTATGCTACTGCACATGCCCAACATACACAACCCCCCCCCCCCAGGCAGCATCCTGCATTTACTACTTTAGTTTACACCTGCCATTGCAGGACACACCCCTGAGTGGCAATGATATGTCCATACAAGGAACTAGACAGGCTCTTTGGGCAGAGCATGACACCCCTCCATGGAACTAGAATTCAAAAGTTGACAAGTATGGTAAAATCGCGACTTTTCGAAAAACCGCAACTTTCTACATTTGGCCCTGATAGTGAACAAATAATTATTTGGGACAAGTATAGCCCTAAATTGGTCTAATGCAGCAGCTGGTCAAATAGGTTGAAAATACTTAGTTACAAAACAGGGAATTGGCATTGGCATGGCATATAGAAGTAGGTACTGGCATGTCATGCCTCTTCTCACAAATGTAGAGAAACATTTGAAAAAGCATTAAAGCAAAGGATCGTAAAACAACAAAGTTTTTTTTTTTTTTTCAATACTCATCACTAGGGAACCCCTCCCCCACCATCATCTGTGCCCAGCCTGTGACACTAGGGAGATGACCCCCACTGTGCTCAGTCTGTGACATCACAGTCACTAGAGAGAGAAACCCCACTCTGCTCAGTCTGTGACATCAGAGTCACTAGAGAGACAACCTCTATTGTACTCAGGGCCTGATTCAGCTTAGCGCTCGGAAGCGGGTCGATGGCCGGGCAGTGTGCACTCGCGGCATGCGCACTACGCGTGCGCGAGCCCCGGAGCCAGCGAGAAATCACTCGCTCCGGCGCTCGCATCCAAAGGGGGCGGCTGTCGGCAGCTCGCCCTGTTTGGTAGGTGGGTTGTGGGGGGTGGTGGCTGGCCAAACGGAGGCATTCCCGAAGGAACGCCTGCGCTCGCAAGTGGGTCGATGGTGGCCCAGTGCGCATGCAAACCGTCGCTCCGGGTCTCGTACCGAAGGGGGTGTGCTGTCGATGTTGAGTGACAGCACGCCCCCTTTGGTGGATGGGCCGGGGGAGTGGCTGCCCAAACTGAGGTGTTCCCATGTGAACGCCTCCGTTTGGGGCGGCCCCACTGACATCACGAGTGATGTCAGTGGGAGAGATTTCGGCTCTGTGAGAGCCGAAGTCTCTCTGGGGCTTGCGGCAACGAGACCCTACCATCGCGACCATCTTCCTGGACGCTCGCTATAGCTGTAGGTGGCCACCCACAGCTATGCGAGCGGCCAGAAGGCCGCTCTAAAAAACAAGAAGGCTGGCCCTGATTCAGAGCGAGCACTCTGTCAGAGCGTCCGGCTCTGAATCAGGGCCTCAGTCTGTTACACCAGGGAAACTAGGGAGAGAACCCCCAATGTGCACAGTCTGTGACATAGGAGTCACTCGGGAGACAACCCCCACTGTGCTCAGTTGCTGGAACTGAGACACAAGAGCCATTTTTCCTGCGTACGGGATCTCAGACGCAGGGTGTTACACTCCTCCATAATTGGTGCGACTCGCCTGAGTTCTTTGCCGCCACTCTGTTAGGATACGGGTATTTTCCTTTGTAGGTATAGTCCTGCAACAGCCTTGAGGGCTGGATAACTTGGCTAACTGCGGCCGTGAAGTAGCCTGTGGGCCGTAGAACAATGATGCCACCTTTGTAGCGGTGGTACACTGGATTGCGTACTTTGGACACTGGATTGCGGCCTGTGTCGCCAGGGTGACACAAGCGGTGGTACGCTGGTTGGCGTACTTTGGACGCTGGATTGCAGCCTGTGCCGCCGGGTTGAGACAAGCAGCTGGACACTGGATTGTGTACTTTGGACACTAGATTGTGGCCTGTGCCGCCGGGTTTACACAAGCAGCTGGACGCTGGAGTGTAGTCTGTCCCGCCTGGATGACACAAACGGCAGAGCATGGATATACAGACCATGCCGCCTAGATGACACAAACGGCAGGTAACAAAAGCAGACAGGACTGGGTACTCGACTGGATAACAGGAGACAACACCAAACCGGAAACGCGTGAAACGTTATCACCGGCATCGGAGCAGCGTTTGCACCAGAAGGAAATAGCCGCAGGAACCAATCCAGAACAGAGCAGGGATGATGGACAGCTGATGGGAGGAGTTCAACGAACGGTCCCCCGGCGTTCGCATGAGTGGCTTGTGACACACTCCCTATTATCTCACCCAAACACTCACTGACTGTCAATCACACTGCGAGTAAAAAGTCGACTACGATAATGTACCTTGACGCATGTGCAGGGCGACTTAGATGCATGCGTGGTTTACTGATAATCGCTCAAATCTGTAAACATCGGAATTGCGTACAACTCTGAATCAGACCCAAGCTAGAAACAAATCACTCTGCGTGGCTTCTCCAATCAGGAGACACAACATGTTACCCCCACAGAAACCGTCGTCTTGATCGGCAGATATATGCATTTACCTGTGCTGGAAGGTAACCGTGCACAGGAGCATATAGTCTGCAGGCGAGACTTCATGCCTGATCCTGAAAGGCACTCTGTGTTGATGCGCTCCTGGGAGGTTACGTGGGGTTGGCTAAACAGATGCTGGTGTGTCGCTGTAAGCAGCTGCACGGGATGCCGTACTCACAAAATCGGACACTGCATTCGCTTCAAAGATGCAGACACAACTGCGCAAAAGACTGCGGAGAAGCACCTGCGCCTGCGTGTGACTCAGAATCAGGCCTTTCATGTACATTCACCAGTTTCAGACTGGCCCATAGAGGAAATCCCAGGAGGGCCCCACTACCTGATGGCCCCACCCTTTCCTGTAGTGGCGGATCAGGATCATGGATGAACTTGGGTGCTTGAATTGTTTCTATAGAGACTATGCCAAGATTAGTCCTCCTGCCAATCAAAGCGGGTGGTCCTGACACACCCCGTCCTCTCCTTTATAAAGGGGCCCTGTTTTTAGCATATCCTCTGTAATGGCCAAGTTCCTCTGTGGTGGCTGGCCACACCCCTTTTGGTGTCTGACCACACCCCTTAAGTTTGGGCCTCTACCACTGCATTCCCTGGTGGGCCCTTCAAGCCTTAGTCCAACACTGACATTCACATATGGTCATGGCTGCCGTGTAGTGGTCACTTTCTCACGGAAACCATTAAAAAACCTGAAATATCATCTGACAAAGGACTATTTAGTATCAGTGGAAGCTGAAATGGTTCATGAAAAATTATAGGCTTCTGTTATGTACTTATCAGCATACTCATGCAGCAATATAAAACATCTGAATGTCTCTGAATGAAGACAAGCTGCCTTGTAAAGATGTTTGTGCTGATTAATTGGGCCCAAGGCTAACCACCTGTTCTAAAGCAAACAGTATAGCAGCAGAGATGAGTAGGACTGTTCCACGTGGAGTTCACCTTTCACTTTTGCTCTACCTGAACATCTTCTTCATTATTCTCCAACCACAGTACAAAACGAAATGAAATTACACCGGCTCTATTTACAGACAATAAAATCCACAAAATGCGTGAGTCACCGAATACAAGCACAGCCCGTAACGGTGCGGCATAAGCAGCAATCACATATTGTGTCACTAGAACTTCGTACTTTAGTCAAATGGCCTACAAAATGTGATATTTGAGTTAAATGCCACCACAACTTTGCTCATGCTCAGTATACAGTAAAGGGCAGACAGTCCATCCGAAATAGAAGTTGATGAATGTCCTAAAGCAGATAAACCACAGTTATACCTATAATTCTTTATATCCACTGTGTGCACATTATAATTCTTCTACCGTTGTTGACATGTCCCCGTTTTGTAGAACGGTCCTGGTCTCTGCCCCCACTTACCTCCCAAATGCCACAGCAAGTCAATCATGCTGCGGCTGAGGAGGGACTGCGAGCGACCACGCGGGACCCGTTTTTTACATAAACATCGGAGTTGCGTCCAAATCAGGCCCAAAGTGCACTGCCACACATAGCAAACAAGTTATGCAATACTTGCCTACATCTTTTGTTCTTGTTCCTCATGGGAGACTTGCATCATCATGGCCACCCATGGGGTGAAATGAGGAATCACATAGAGGCCCATGATGGCAAGATTCACAAAGAATCATATCATTATGTCTCCCAGATGTTCTGGACCTGTAGGCAAGCATGAGCTCTGCAGATGAGGCAAGTGTGGTAGGCTATTATTGTTCTTTTAATGTATTTTAATTAGGGGTGTGCACCGGCCACTTTTCGTGTTTTGGATCTGGATCTTTCTTCGTGTTTTGGATCTGGATTGGTTTTGCCAAAACCACCCTTCCGTGTTTTGGGTTCTGGGTTTTGTGTTTTGGATCTGTATTTTTTTGAAAAAAAGCATAAAAACAGCTAAAATCACAGAATTTGTAGGTTTTTCTGCTCCTATGCTATTATTAACCTCAATAACCTTAATTTCCACTCATTTCCAGTCTATTCTGAACACCTCACACCTCACAATAGTGTTTTTATGTCCAAAAGGTTGCACCGAGGTAGCTGGATGACTATGCTAAGCGACACGAGTGGGCGGCACAAACACGTGACCCATCTAGGAGTGACACTGCAGTGGCAGACAGGATGGCAGTTAGAAAAACTAGGCCCCAAACTGTACATAATGCACAGAAAAAAAAGAGGTGCAAGATGGAATTGTCCTTGGGCCCACCCACCCTTATGTTGTATAAACAGGACATGCACACTTTAACAAATCAATCATTTCAGCGCCAGGGTCTGCCACACAACTGTGGCTGAAATGATTGGTTCGTTTGGGCCCCCACAAAACAAGCTGGCAATTAATGTGTCCCTGCACAAACTGGCTCTACGGAGGCAAGATGTCATCCTCATCCTCCTCATCCACCGATTCCTCACCCTCTTCAGTGTGTACATCCTCATCCTCACAAAGTATTAACTCGTCCCCACTTGAATCCACCACCACAGGTCCCTCTGTACCTTCTGGAGGCTGGTCTCCCTGGAAGAGCTGATAATTCATTTTGATGAACATCATCTTCTCCACATTCTGTGGAAGCAACCTCCTACGCCTTTCGCTGACAAGGTTCCCGGCTGCACTAAACACTCTTTCGGAGTATACACTGGAGGGGGGGCAACTCAGGTAAAATAGAGCCAGTTTGTACAGGGGCCTCCAAATTGCCTCTTTTTCCTGCCAGTACAGGTATGGACTGTCTGACATGCCTACTTGGATGCTGTCACCGATGTAATCCTCCACCATTCTGTCAATGGTGACAGTATCATATGCAGTGACAGTAGACATGTCAGAAATTGTTGCCAGGTCCTTCAGTCCGGACCACATGTCCAAACTTGGTCCTGCCTGCCCTGCATCACCGCCAGCGGGTTGCTTAGGATACCTAAGTTTTTTCCTGGCAGCCCCAGTTGCGGGAGAAAATGAAGAAGGAGCCGTTGACGTGTCACGTTCCGCTTCAGCTGACAGTGTGTTCACCAGCAGGTCTTTGCACCTCTGCAGGTTTGTGTCGGCCGGAAAGAGAGACACCACATACTCTTTAAATCTAGGATCGAGCACGGTGGCCAAAATGTAGTGGTCTGATTTCAACAGATTGACCACCCTGGAATCCTGGCAAAGCGAATGAAGGGCTTCATCCACAAGTCCCACATGCCGAGCGGAATCGCTCCGTCTTAGCTCCTCCTTCACTTTCTCCAGCTGCTTCTGCAAAAGCCTGATGAGGGGAATGACCTGACTCAAGCTGGCAGTGTCTGAACTGACTTCACATGTGGCAAGTTCGAAGGGCTGGAGAACCTTGCACAACACGGAAATCATTCTCCACTGCGCTTGAGTCAGGTGCATACCCCCTCCTTTGCCTATGTCATAGGTGGATGTACAGGCTTGTATGGCCTTTTGCTGCTCCTCCATCCTCTGAAGCTTATAGAGGGTTGAGTTCCACCGCGTCACAACCTCTTGCTTCAGGTGATGGTGGGGCAGGTTCAAGAGTGTTTGCTGGCACGCAGTCGCTGAATGGCGAAAGTGGCCAGAAATTTTTCGGGCCACCCAAAGCGTCTCCTGCATGCCCCTGTCGCTTTTCAGAAAATTCTGCACCACCAAGTTTATTGTGTGAGCAAAACATGGGACGTGCTGGAATTTGCCCAGATGTAATGCCCGCACAATATTGGTGGCGTTGTCAGATATCACAAATCCCCAGGAGAGTCTAAGTGGGGTAAGCCACTGGGCGATGATTTCCCTCAGTTTCTCTAAGAGGTTGTCGGCGGTGTGCCTCTTACTGAAACCGGTGATACACAGCGTAGCCTGCCTTGTAACGAGCTGGCGTTTCTGAGATGCTGCTACTGGTGACGCTGCTGCTGTTGCTGCGTAAGGTGATACATCTACCCAGTGGGCTGTCACAGTCATATAGTCCTTAGTCTGCCCTGTTCCACTTGTCCACATGTCCGTGGTTAAGTGGACATTGTGTACAACGGCATTTTTCAGGACACTGAGGACACTTTTTCTGACGTTTCTGTACAGTCTCGGTATCGCCTGCCTAGTGAAGTGGAATCTAGACGGGATTTGGAACCGGGGACACACTACCTCCATCAATTGTCTAAATCCCACTGCACTAATGGCGGATACCGGACGCACGTCTAACACCAACATAGCAGTCAAGGCCTCAGTTATACGTTTTGCTTCAGGATGACTGCTGTCGTACTTCATCCTCCTCGCTAAGGACTGTTGGAGGGTCAATTGTTTAGTAAAAGTAGTGGTGTTCCTACTTCCTCTCTGGGATGATGAACGACTCCCAGCAGCAGCAACAGCAGCAGCGGCAGCAGTAGGCGTAGCAATGCAGGATCCTCCGGAGGAATCCCGGATAGGAGAGTCAGTCATGCCAGTGACATGGCCTGTAGGACTACTTCCGATCCTGACTAAGGAGGAAATTGACGAGGAGGGAGTTGACGGTGTGGTTTGCAGGCGCTTGGATACAACAGGACAACGGGATTTAGGTGTCCCTGGACTGCTTACGGTCTTAGCCAAAGTTTCTGAACTTGACAGTAACTTTTTATGAACGCGCTGCAGGTGCCGTATAAGGGAGGATGTTCCTAGGTGGTTGACGTCCCTACCCCTACTTATTTCACCTTTACATATGGTACATATGGCAAGACAGTTGTTGTCCGGATTTGGATAGAAATATTGCCAGACCAAAGAGGTGGAATGTTTGGTCTTCTGCCCAGGCATGACCGTGATGGGCTTTTTCATCCCACGGACAACAACTGTCTCCCCCGGAGCCTGATTTAAACAAACCACATCACCATCAGAATCCTCCTCGCCAACTTCCTCCTCAGCGCCAGCTACACCAGTATCCTCATCCTGTTGTACTTCAACAGTGACATCTTCAATTTGCATATCAGCAAGTGGACTGTGGGTGCTCCTTTCAGCACTTGCAGGGGGCGTGCAAATGGTGGAAAGAGCCACCTCTTCCCGTCCAGTGCTGGGAAGGTCAGGCATCGCAACCACCACCACACTTGGACTCTCCTTGGGGATTTGTGATATCTTCTTAGAAAGCACAGTTCTTCGCTGTGCTTTTGCCAGCTTAACTCTTTTGATTTTTTTAGTGGGAGGAGGGCTTCCATCGTCATGTGAAGCTGAACCACTAGTCATGAACATACTAGGGATTGACCTTAGCCGTTCCTTGCCACTCCGTGTCGTAAATGGCATATTGGCAAGTTTACGTTTCTCTTCAGCTGATTTAAATGTCTTTTTCAAGGTCATTTTCCTGAACTTTGCCATTTGGGATTGTATGTGCCCTCTACTATGACATTGGGCATCGGCCTTGGCAGAAGACGTTGATGGCATGTTATTGTCTATGTCATGACTAGTGGCAGCAGCTTCAGCACTAGGAGGAAGTGGTTCTTGATCTTTCTCTATTTTATTTTTATCGGAGAAAGTTTGGTCCTCCATTTATGTTATATCAATTTGATATATACGTGCGGCTAAACACAGAAAATAATTTTTTTTTTGGTTTGGACTGGAGTGTACTTTCGGGGGTTACAGCACCCTTTAACGGTCAAGCCAGCCGGCCCTTTACTTATGACACAGGTGCACGCTTGGCACTACTTTGTTGATGCACGTGCGGCTACTGCGCACACAATTCACAAACACAGAAAATAATTTTTTTTTTGGTTTGGACTGGAGTGTACTTTGGGGGTTACAGCACCCTTTAACGGTCAAACCAGCCGGCCCTTTACTTATGACACAGGCGCACGCTTGGCACTACTTTGTTGATGCACGTGCGGCTACTGCGCACACAATTCACAAACACAGAAAATAATTTTTTTTTTGGTTTGGACTGGAGTGTACTTTCGGGGGTTACAGCACCCTTAACGGTCAAGCCAGCCGGCCCTTTACTTATGACACAGGCGCTCGCTTGGCACTACTTTGTTGATGCACGTGCGGCTACTGCGCACACAATTCACAAACACAGAAAATAATTTTTTTTTTGGTTTGGACTGGAGTGTACCTTCGGGGGTTACAGCACCCTTTAACGGTCAAGCCAGCCGGCCCTTTACTTATGACACAGGCGCACGCTTGGCACTACTTTGTTGATGCACGTGTGGCTACTGCGCACACAATTCACAAACACAGAAAAAAAATGTTTTTGTTGGTTTGGACTGGAGTGTACTTTGGGGGTTACAGCACCCTTTAACGGTCAAGCCAGCCGGCCCTTTACTTATGACACAGGCGCACGCTTGGCACTACTTTGTTGATGCACGTGCGGCTACTGCGCACACAATTCACAATCACAGAAAATAATTTTTTTTTTGGTTTGGACTGGAGTGTACTTTGGGGGTTACAGCACCCTTTAACGGTCAAGCCAGCCGGCCCTTTACTTATGACACAGGTGCACGCTTGGCACTACTTTGTTGATGCACGTGCGGCTACTGCGCACACAATTCACAAACACTGAAAATAATTTTTTTTTTGGTTTGGACTGGAGTGTACTTTGGGGGTTACAGCACCCTTTAACGGTCAAGCCAGCCGGCCCTTTACTTATGACACAGGCGCACGCTTGGCACTACTTTGTTGATGCACGTGCGGCTACTGCGCACACAATTCACAAACACAGAAAATAATTTTTTTTTTGGTTTGGACTGGAGTGTACTTTGGGGGTTACAGCACCCTTTAACGGTCAAGCCAGCCGGCCCTTTACTTATGACACAGGCGCACGCTTGGCACTACTTTGTTGATGCACGTGCGGCTACTGCGCACACAATTCACAAACACAGAAAATAATTTTTTTTTTGGTTTGGACTGGAGTGTACTTTCGGGGGTTACAGCACCCTTTAACGGTCAAGCCAGACGGCCCTTTACTTATGACACAGGCGCACGCTTGGCACTATTTTGTTGATGCACGTGCGGCTACTGCGCACACAATTCACAAACACAGAAAATAATTTTTTTTTGGTTTGGACTGGAGTGTACTTTCGGGGGTTACAGCACCCTTAACGGTCAAGCCAGCCGGCCCTTTACTTATGACACAGGCGCACGCTTGGCACTACTTTGTTGATGCACGTGCGGCTACTGCGCACACAATTCACAAACACAGAAAATAATTTTTTTTTTGGTTTGGACTGGAGTGTACTTTCGGGGGTTACAGCACCCTTAACGGTCAAGCCAGCCGGCCCTTTACTTATGACACAGGCGCACGCTTGGCACTACTTTGTTGATGCACGTGCGGCTACTGCGCACACAATTCACAAACACAGAAAATAATTTTTTTTTGGTTTGGACTGGAGTGTACTTTGGGGGTTACAGTACCCTTTAACGGTCAAGCCAGCCGGCCCTTTACTTATGACACAGGCGCACGCTTGGCACTACTTTGTTGATGCACGTGCGGCTACTGCGCACACAATTCACAAACACAGAAAATAATTTTTTTTTTGGTTTGGACTGGAGTGTACTTTCGGGGGTTACAGCACCCTTAACGGTCAAGCCAGCCGGCCCTTTACTTATGACACAGGCGCACGCTTGGCACTACTTTGTTGATGCACGTGCGGCTACTGCGCACACAATTCACAAACACAGAAAATAATTTTTTTTTTGGTTTGGACTGGAGTGTACTTTCGGGGGTTACAGCACCCTTTAACGGTCAAGCCAGCCGGCCCTTTACTTATGACACAGGCGCACGCTTGGCACTACTTTGTTGATGCACGTGCGGCTACTGCGCACACAATTCACAAACACAGAAAATAATTTTTTTTTTGGTTTGGACTGGAGTGTACTTTCGGGGGTTACAGCACCCTTTAACGGTCAAGCCAGCCGGCCCTTTACTTATGACACAGGCGCACGCTTGGCACTACTTTGTTGATGCACGTGCGGCTACTGCGCACACAATTCACAAACACAGAAAATAATTTTTTTTTTGGTTTGGACTGGAGTGTACTTTGGGGGTTACAGCACCCTTTAACGGTCAAGCCAGCCGGCCCTTTACTTATGACACAGGCGCACGCTTGGCACTACTTTGTTGATGCACGTGCGGCTACTGCGCACACAATTCACAAACACAGAAAATAATTTTTTTTTTGGTTTGGACTGGAGTGTACTTTGGGGGTTACAGCACCCTTTAACGGTCAAGCCAGCCGGCCCTTTACTTATGACACAGGCGCACGCTTGGCACTACTTTGTTGATGCACGTGCGGCTACTGCGCACACAATTCACAAACACAGAAAATAATTTTTTTTTTGGTTTGGACTGGAGTGTACTTTGGGGGTTACAGCACCCTTAACGGTCAAGCCAGCCGGCCCTTTACTTATGACACAGGCGCACGCTTGGCACTACTTTGTTGATGCACGTGCGGCTACTGCGCACACAATTCACAAACACAGAAAATTATTTTTTTTTTGGTTTGGACTGGAGCGTACTTTGGGGGTTACAGCACCCTTTAACGGTCAAGCCAGCTGGCCCTTTACTTATGACACAGGCGCACGCTTGGCACTACTTTGTTGATGCACGTGCGGCTACTGCGCACACAATTCACAAACACAGAAAATAATTTTTTTTTTGGTTTGGACTGGAGTGTACTTTCGGGGGTTACAGCACCGTTAACGGTCAAGCCAGCCGGCCCTTTACTTATGACACAGGCGCACGCTTGGCACTACTTTGTTGATGCACGTGCGGCTACTGCGCACACAATTCACAAACACAGAAAATAATTTTTTTTTTGGTTTGGACTGGAGTGTACTTTCGGGGGTTACAGCACCCTTAACGGTCAAGCCAGCCGGCCCTTTACTTATGACACAGGCGCACGCTTGGCACTACTTTGTTGATGCACGTGCGGCTACTGCGCACACAATTCACAAACACAGAAAATAATTTTTTTTTGGGTTTGGACTGGTGTGTACTTTGGGGGTTACAGCACCCTTTAACGGTCAAGCCAGCCGGCCCTTTACTTATGACACAGGCGCACGCTTGGCACTACTTTGTTGATGCACGTGCGGCTACTGCGCACACAATTCACAAACACAGAAAATAATTTTTTTTTTGGTTTGGACTGGAGTGTACTTTCGGGGGTTACAGCACCCTTAACGGTCAAGCCAGCCGGCCCTTTACTTATGACACAGGCGCACGCTTGGCACTACTTTGTTGATGCACGTGCGGCTACTGCGCACACAATTCACAAACACAGAAAATAATTTTTTTTTGGGTTTGGACTGGTGTGTACTTTGGGGGTTACAGCACCCTTTAACGGTCAAGCCAGCCGGCCCTTTACTTATGACACAGGCGCACGCTTGGCACTACTTTGTTGATGCACGTGCGGCTACTGCGCACACAATTCACAAACACAGAAAATATATTATTTTTTTAGCACTTGGGGGGAGCACCCCTGATGGACAGTGCACCCCCTGGACAACACTACAGCACCCCTTTAGGACTGGGACACTGCACAGGATTTTGGAGTGGACACAGCCCCTATGGAGAACTGACTGCAGAACACAGTCCAGCCAGCCCCTATGGACTTTGAAGTAGTGGACACAGCCCCTATTAACAACAGCAGCACAACACAGCCAGCCCCTATGGACTTTGAAGTAGTGGACAACAGCAGCACTACACTACACTACACAGCCCTAACTCCCACCCTCCCTCTTCACTGTCCACAGCCGAGTGAGAAAATGGCGCCGACGCGGGTACCTTATATAGGATCCAAAACCCGCGAGACTCGGAAGGCGGGATGATGACGTTTTGCCTCGATTTCAGATCCGAGTCAGGCGGGAAAAGTCGAGCCTGACTCGGATCGGACTCGGATCGGGGGGGCTCGGGGGGGTTCGGATTTCAGAAATCCGAACCCGCTCACCCCTAATTTTAATTAGGGGTGTGCACCGGCCACTTTTCGTGTTTTGGATCTGGATCTTTCTTCGTGTATTGGATCTGGATTGGTTTTGCCAAAACCACCCTTCCGTGTTTTGGATTCTGGGTTTTGTGTTTTGGATCTGGATTTTTTCTTAAAAAATAAAAAAAAACTCTAAAATCACATAAAATGGGCCTTTTTTTGTTCCTACGCTATTAATAACCCCAATAACATTAATTTCCACTCATTTCCACTCTATTCTGAACACCTCACACCTCACAATATTGTTTTTAGGCCAAAAGGTTGCACCGAGGTAGCTGGATGACTATGCTAAGCGACACAAGTGGGCGGCACAAACACGTGGCCCATCTAGGAGTGGCACTGCAGTGGCAGACAGGAAGCCAATCAGCGTTATGGTGCCCATTTGCATGTAGCACGAACCCGGGAGATCCGTGCTACTTGCATCTGTGTGATTTGCACAGAGCAATGACAGGTCCGTGAGACCCGTCTGTGCTGCTGTGGTAAAAAAAAAAAAAAAAAACCTGTGTAAAAAAAGAAAAAAATGGCGTGCACCCCCCCAAAAAAGAGCAACCAGCCCCGGGCATTAGTAACCCAGTGCTGGGTGTGCTTAAATACAGGGGACAAACGACGTAGGGGTCCCCTGTACTTAAGCACAACCAGCACCGGGCTAGTCAGAACCAGCGCTGGTTGCCAAAATACGGGGGACAAACGACGTAGGGGTCCCCCGTATTCTGCGCAACCAGCTCTGGGCTCTGATCCGGTCCTGGTTCTGGAAATACAGGGTAAAAAAATTAGTAGGGTTCCCCTGTATGTTCCAGAACCAGCACTGGACTTTTTCTAGCGGGGGGCTGATGCCACAGCCAGGGGAGCCCTTTCACCGGGCCCCCCAGCCGCAGCATCAGCCCTGACCGCTAGTCAGCCCAGGCCGGGGATCCCTGGAGAGCTGGGGACCCCCCCAATAAAGGGGTCACCCTCTCCAGGGCACCCCAGGCCCAGGCTGATATCCCGGGGCTATCCCCGCCACCCCTGGTGGCGGTGGGTGGCGGGTTGAATGTGTGGTGTGGTGTAAATAAAGAATATCAAACATTGTCTTTACAAGTAGAACTGCAAGTCCCAGCTAGCCTGTCCCGCATGCTGGTACTTGGAGAACCACAAGTACCAGCATGCAGGGCATTAAGGGCCCACTAGTACCTGTAGTTCACCTGTAAAATTAAAAAAAAAAAAACACAGGACACACACACCGTGACAGTATAAGTTTATTAAACATACATACACACACACACACACATGTACACATACTCACCTATGTAACATCGTCCACTTGTCCGGTAAAGTATCCATAGGGGACCTGTGAAAAAAGCATACTCACCATCTCCTATGCGAGGTTCTGTCCTCTTCGTTCCAAAGTAGGCATCCCCGGACTTGGCAAAAAAACAAAACGAAAACGCGATCCACGAACTTAGTACCGTTCTATAGAACGGTACTTCCCGAATGAGAGCTTAGCGGCGGTTTTGTTTTTTTGCCAAGTCCGGGGATGCCTACTTTGGAACGAAGAGGACAGAACCTCGCATAGGAGATGGTGAGTATGTTTTTTTTCACAGGTCCCCTATGGATTATGGAGTATGTGTACATGTGTGTGTGTGTGTATGTATGTTTAATAAACTTATACTGTCACGGTGTGTGTGTCCTGTGTTTTTTTAAACATTTTTTTTACAGGTGAACTACAGGTACTAGTGGGCCCTTAATGCCCTGCATGCTGGTACTTGTGGTTCTCCAAGTACCAGCATGCGGGGCAGGCTAGCTGGGACTTGCAGTTCTACTTGTAAAGACAATGTTTGATATTCTTTATTTACACCACACCACACAATCAACCCGCCACCCACCGCCACCAGGGGTGGCGGGGATAGCCCCGGGCTATCAGCCTGGGCCTGGGGTGCCCTGGAGAGGGTGACCCCTTTATTGGGGGTGTCCCCAGCTCTCCAGGGATCCCCGGCCTGGGCTGACTAGCGGTCAGGGCTGATGCTGCGGCTGGGGGGCCCGGTGAAAGGGCTCCCCTGGCTGTGGCATCAGCCCCCCGCTAGAAAAAGTCCAGTGCTGGTTCTGGAACATACAGGGGAACCCTACTAATTTTTTTCCCCTGTATTTCCAGAACCAGGACCGGATCAGAGCCCAGAGCTGGTTGCGCAGAATACGGGGGACCCCTACGTCGTTTGTCCCCCGTATTTTGGCAACCAGCGCTGGTTCTGACTAGCCAGGTGCTGGTTGTGCTTAAGTACAGGGGACCCCTACGTCGTTTGTCCCCTGTATTTAAGCACACCCAGCACTGGGTCACTAATGCCCGGGGCTGGTTGCTCTTTTTTTTGGGGGGGGGGGGGGGTGCACGCCATTTTTTTCTTTTTTTACACAGGGTTTTTTTTTATTTTTTTTACCACAGCAGCACAGACGGGTCTCACGGACCCGTCAGTGCTCTGTGTCAATGGCACAGATGCAAGTAGCATGGATCTCCTGGTCCGTGCGTGCTTCTGTGTCATTAAATACACAGCAGCACAGACGGGTCTCACTGACCCATCTGTGCTCTGTGTCACTGTCAGTCACACAGATGCATGTAGCACGGATCTCACGAGTCCGTGCTACATGCAAATGAGCACCATAATGCTGATTGGCTGAGAGCCGTGACAGACGGCTCTGTCAGCCAATCAGCACTTTGCCCATTAAAGGCAAAGGCATTTTTTTTAAAATGGCCGCTCGAGGCAAAACCTCGAGATCCGACAGCAGATCTCGAGGTTTTGCCTCGGGAGAGGGATCCGGGGCAGACAGGGAGATCCGAGCTTGGGCTCGGATCGCCCCGGATCCCCGAAGTTCGGGTGGGTTCGGTTCTCAGGGAACCGAACCCGCTCATCCCTAATTTTAATGTATTATTATATATTATTATAGAGTATTTATATAATATAGTGTGGGCTAATAAGGGTATATAATATAGTAGTGTAATTAATGTACTGTGGAGGCTTGTGGGGACTATTAACGTAATACGGGGGTTAGTAATTCAATGTGAGAATTGGAAAGGTCCTTTCATATAATGTGGGGGCTATAAATGTAATTCTGGGGCTATTTATATCATGTGAGTGTTGGTGGAGTTTACTAATATATTGTGAAGAGAGTTTATGTAGTGTAGTAAGGATATTTATGTACTGTAGTGGCAGGTGGGGGCTATTCATTTAATATGATCTAATTTTAGTAAATGTGCCAGCTATTAATGTGTGGTTAATATGGATATTAATTATTACTATAATACATATTAATAATATAATAATAATTGTTGTAGGGGCAACTGTAATACCGGTGAGGGCTAATAGTTTATTGAAATATCTAGTTGGGGTTAAAAAAAATCATGAAGTACCCCAGATATTACAGTTATTCAGGTATGTGAGGTATATCTCACAGAATGATTTGCAGATATCATTAATTATTCTTATATCAAACTAGCTGGGATACACAGCCTGCTTGTCCGCAAGCTCTGATTGGCTAGAGGCCGGCACCAGATTTTAATAGCGCTGGTGCTCTCTGTCCATGTCTGCCACTGCCTGCCGGTGCACCAGCTGTAATAAGCTGGCGGCCCGGCCCCAAATCCACACCTGTTGGCTGCTGATGGCACACGAGGAGGCGAGAGGCTGCTGGAGGGAGACGGGGAGGTGAGTTTTGTTTGGGGGGGTATAATGTGTAAGGGGCACTACTGTGTGGTATAATGTTATAAGGGACATTACTGTGTGGCATAATGTTATAAGGTGCATTACTGTGTGGCATAATGTGTAAGGGGCACTACTATTGTGTGGAATAATGCGTTATATGGGACACTACTACTATGTGGCATAATCTGTAAAGGGCATTATGGGACACTACTACTATGTGGCATAATCTGTAAAGGGCATTACTGTGTGGTATAATGTATAAGGGGCACTACTACTGCGTGGCATAATGTGTGTAAGGGGTACTACTGTGTGGCATAACCTGAAAGGACTATGTGTGGCATAACATAAATGGGCCCTGTGTTGGAGAAAATTTGGGTTTTTTACCTCTGGGGGGGCCCTTTCAAGATCTTGCTATGTGGCCCCCTTACTGTATATGCAGGCTGTGATATGCCCTGAAAACAGTCGTGACACTCCCTTCTTTATTTGCCGCCACTCCCCGTTAACTCCCACAAACGGACTCTGTCAATCACACTGCGAATAAACAGTCACTGTGAGCGACTACAGTAATGTACCTTGACGCATGCGCAGTTTACCGATAATTGCTCAACTGCGTAAATACCAGCATAGAGTTTATCTCTAAATCAGGCCCTCAGTTTGATCATTTCCATGGTAACAGTGAGTGTGATTGACATGCTGCGGCGTTTGGGGGGCAGAGTGGGGAAGTGCCTGGGCTGCGTTCCCAGAAACGTCGCCCCCATTTTCCGGGAGTGGTGAGGTGGAAGCAGATTTCCTGGCCTCGCAAGCTGCCAGCTTGAGTAAGCTGAAGCTCACGCAGACTGGCCGGTGCTGTCACCATCGCGACCGATGCAGCTTCTACAGAGCCTGCACTCAGATCGCTATTGCTGTCAGGAAGCGGCTGCGTCTTATAGCCGCCTCCTGCAGTATTTAAATATTAGCCGGATGGTATTGCACGCATCCACATCAGAATCAGGCCTGTAGTTTCTTATGTGGGATTTTTTTGCCATTTATTTGTTCATACAGCACATGAATAATGATGCCTGGTGCTTTTCCTGATTATCATCACACAGCAAGCTTATGGATTCCATTCAGTCTCCTGCAGGTGACGCGCCTGCTGAGAGGAACAGAGTCTAACGAAAATCACACTATTCACCAAGAAACGCCAAAGGCGTGATGGGCTTCACTGCCGGGATTCCGCAGGTCGGAGCCTCCTGGGTTACCATGCGGTGACCGAAGAGGAAAACTGGTGAGGTTTAGATAATAGACATTGTCTAGAGATATCTGGATATGGTAGAGTGAGCAAGGTGAGATATGCCATGGTAACACTGCAGGGCAGCAAGGTATTAGGCACTGCAGAGCTATTGCTGGGGCATCTAAGTAAGAAGCACTGTGGAGATGGTGCAGGAGCAGCGAGGCGAGAGGCATTGCTGAGGAGCTATATGGCAGCAAGGTGAGAGGCACTGCTGAGATGCTGCAGAAGCAGTGTGGTGAGAGGCACTACTAAGACACTGTAGGGGCAGTGAGGTGAGGCACTATTGAGGTGATTCAGGAGCAGTGAGGTGAGAGGCACTGCTGAGATGCTGCAGGGGCAGCAAGGTGAATGGTACTGCTGAGGCATTGCAGGGGCAGTCAGGTGAGAGCCACTGCTGATACGCTGCAGGGGCAGTGAGGTGAGAGGCACTGCTGAGATGCTGCAGGGGCAGCAAGGTGAGAGGCACTGCTGAGAACTTATAATGCCAGCTCATGGATTCAAAAGAAAGAGTAGATTCAGGTCCTCCTTTGGGTCCAGCTGGCAAAGAAGTGGCTCTGGCATCATCATCAGTAGACTGCTGCCCTGTTATCTGGCCACTCGCTCCCTGGACTCGGCTTGAGGGGGAAGCCAGACTCAACAGGACTTCTGGAAATATTCCCCTGTATTTCCCAGCCCACACTGAGTGACACCAAGATGGTGAGGAGGATGAGCCCACCCTCATTTAGTTAGTGTGTGGACAGGGGGAAAAACACTTAACAAGTACAAACCCATGTAGGCTGATTCAACAGGTTGACTCTTCTGATAAACCCGGATTGGTACCCACAGCCAACAGGTGTGTATAAAAATGCTATAAAACGTGGCCTTAGAGTCTATTGTAGTGTGTGCCATCTTGTACTAATGAGGTAATCATCCCTACCACAGAATGGAGTGTGACAGGCCTTGTAAGGATTCTTTAACCACTTAAGCTGGGCATCCACTATACAATTTCCTGTCAGATATCTGTCTAATCTGGCTGGTTGGAATGAAAACCTGGTAATGTATGGGAGCAAATGACAGTCGATCATATGGTTTTAAACACTGAAAAAAGGACAAAAAAATTTGTTCAAATTGGTTACATTTGTGTGTTTTATCCAATTTGTCTGAACAACCATCTTGGCTGTTTCCAGTGTTTGTGAGCAAATGGACGATTGTCATTTGCTCTCATACATTACCAGGTTTTCATTCTAACCAGCCAGATTGGACAAATATCTGACAGATAATTGTATAGTGGATGCCCAGCTTTATCTTGTGTGATTGCATTGTTTGTGACCTCACCAGAAACGCCCATTGGACGGCTGTCGGAATATAATCTTACAGCAGCCACCAATCCAAGAGGCACCTCCCGGCCCCTCTGCATCCCTGCACCCGCCCCCAGTGTCTGCAGTGCAGCTGATCACTGCTGATCGGGTAACCCGGCAGGACCCCTCCCCTCCCACATGGTGGCGCAGAGAGGACCAGCCGCCGGGGGAAATTCAAAGTCGCAATGGTCCAATCATCGATAGTCTGCTATATCGATAGTAAAATCTATAGTAATGTATGTGTTTGAAAAAAATTTTTTTTAAAATTAAATCATGTTGGGTAAATTATAAATAGATGTTCTTGACCTAATTCAATCCTAAAAAAAATGAGCATTTTTATGGAAAAAATATTACCCTGTTAAGAACATTAAACACCATTCAGCTGCAAGATCCAACATAAAGTCAGTTACCCATTGTAATCCGTTCCCTGGCTGTCCTGGGATGAGTGCAGCATCTGGGGTCAACGATTCTGCCTAATATCCTACCCTGCAATCCTGATTCTAAGCAGTATGGAGGAACTAGCTACAAGCCAAGAGGTACTGAAGCAGCTGCACACACCGCCCAGAAGTAAGCAGTTCCAATTGTCGGTGAAGGTACTTGGTGGCGGCACTGAGTGGCTACTCTCCTACGGCTAGTGTGCACTCACAGTCAGTCAGTGGCTGGTGGCTGTGTACCACCAGTAAAAAAGGGCAGTAATGGCAGGTTACTGATTGTACATGGGAACACCAAGACAAGTGGTAAAACCACAAATAAACTTTTGAGAAGATAGGCAGGGTGTCCGTCCTGTCACACCATTACTGCAGCTTGTTAATTAGCTGCAAACTGTATTGCATTAAACCAGAGAAGTTCCAAGGATTTAGGAATCAACCCAGTCCCCCTTTCCCCTTCCAACAATTGCCCTTGGCGCAATACAATTAAATGCTGAAGTGATGTACTATACGCGTCATACATGTATTACAAAGAGTTTTGGTTTCCTCATCAGATTGCTTCTGTCCATTGTAAAGGTTCTGTTTGCTTATCCTTTAGTTGTTATTTAGCTACTGAGCACAAGTAAAAGGCTAATAACACCTTCTGAGTGGTTTGAAAAGAACAAATATGTATTTATTGTGAAAGTATGATAGCACCTGCTTTTAGTGTATACAGTGTTGTAATCTAAAGCCTCAGTCTATCTGATCAAAATCTATCTTAGGAGTGTCTGTGGCGAAACATTGAACCTTACACAACTTTTAATATTAAATTATATTACCTTTTAGAAGTGTATTACAATCATAATGGTGGTCTTTATGTGTCTTGACTTAAATTTTATCTTATACCCCTTTTCCAACGCTGTAAAAACCTGGCCCGGTGCGGCTCTTATCGGCCCTGCCGACAGACTCTAGATGTATGGCCAGAATAACTGAAACAGAAAAATTATTGTGTGTAAGCAATGTACTATATATAATTTATTGCTATGCGCTGTTGTAGCACAATACACAGATAAACATGACGATTCTTTACACAGTAAAGGATTGTTGAACAAACACAGTAAAGACTATAAGCTATGGGTAATATACCAGAGACTACATATTTACATAACAATTCATATAAAATTCATATAAAATATAAAGCATACAATCTTATACAGTATATATATTTTTTATTATTATTTTTTTCATGTACAGTTTCTTTGCTTGGACAAGTTTCATTTTCTACAGCAATGGGTTATGATACTGGGTTCTATTTATCAAAAAGATTATAAGCATTTTATTTATTAAATGCTTTCATTTTTTTTTTTTATTTAATAGTGAAAATGGAGGTTTATAGTCCAAGCTTCAAGTTTTGCAAATTATACTTAGACTGCAAAAACAGTACACGATATACCAAAATACATGCCATAAGGTACATCATTTGTTTATTATTTCCCAGCATCACACAATGCCTATATCTGCAGAATACATAAAGGAGACAAATTATATCAGTCTTTTAAAAATAAATAATAAAAATGACCGTAATATTCCTTCAAAGCGTTTGCAGACTGTTGACCAAGCACTGCTATTTAGAGAACCCAATGCAGCTGCTGATTGATTTGGTCCAAGTGGGTGCAGCATCTACTATAAAGATTTATGTCTCCGACAGCACTTTCTCATCTGTAAGGGCGGGCAGCACATGGCAGCAATCTGGTAAGGGTGTGGTATGATTTGTAGACAGTTATCATGTCTACAATGATGATATGTCGATGTGATGAACTGATGTCAAAACGTCCCGAGTGGGGACCTGTGAGGCTCCAGCATTCCGGTAAGTAGTTCTCCACTTATCATTAACTCACCCTCTTGTGTCTCACCTTAACCCCCCTTCCCTGCAGCCTAACCCTAACTCCCCTCCCCCCCGCAGCCTAACCCTAACTTCCCCCCTGCAACCTAACCCTAACTACCCCCCCACAGCCTAACTCTAACTTCCCCCACGCAGCCTAACCCTAACTCCCTCCCACAGCCTAACCCTAACTTCCCCCCTGCAACCTAACCCTTTCCCCCCCACAGCCTAACCCTAACTTCCCCCCTGCAACCTAACCCTAACTACCCCCCCCTGCAGCCTAACCCTAACTTCCCCCATGCAGCCTAACCCTATCCCCCCCACAGCCTAACCCTAACTTCCCCCCCACAGCCTAACCCTAACTTCCCCCCTGCAACCTAACCCTAACTACCCCCCCCCGCAGCCTAACCCTAACTTCCCCCCTGCAGCCTAACCCTAACTTCCCCCCTGCAACCTAACCCTAACTACCCCCCCGCAGCCTAACCCTAACTTCCCCCACGCAGCCTCACCCTAACTCCCTCCCACAGCCTAACCCTAACTTCCCCTCTGCAACCTAACCCTATCCCCCCCACAGCCTAACCCTAACTTCCCCCCTGCAACCTAACCCTAACTACCCCCCCCACAGCCTAACCCTAACTTCCCCCACGCAGCCTAACCCTAACTCCCTCCCACGCAGCCTAACCCTAACTTCCCCCCTACAGCCTAACCCTAACTGCCTCACCCGCAGCCTAATCCTAACTTCCCCCCTGCAACCTAACAGTAACTCCCTCCCCCGCAGCCTAACCCTAACTCCCTGCCCTGCAGCCTAACCCTAGCTCCATCCCCCGCAGCCTAACCCTAATTTACCCCCCACAGCCTATCCCTAATTTCCCCCCCACAGCCTAACCCTAACTTCCCCTCCCACAGCCTAACCCTAGCCTCCGGCATCCTCAGCATGTTGACATATGACATGCCGATAGTTCCGATGGCAGCATTGTGAACATGCTGGGGTTCTGAGAATCTCGACATTTTCCCTGTCGACAGTTTGATCCTTGTCAACATTCTAGTGTTGACATTGTGGTGTCAACATAATGAATATCGACATGGTTACTGTCGAGCTTCTGATGGGAAACCGTCTGTAACTGTGGGATTCCCGAAGAGAGACCCCCACCAAAATGGCTGCATATTGAGGGATGTTTGCAAATCGCACAAGCCAACCAAAAGTGGGCAACCCCTTTAATTCATGTTCATGGCTCAAGATAGGCAAGTCTATTTATAAGGGAATAAAGGTGGTCCATCTGTTCCATAGATTGCAATCTCTTCAGGGCAGTGATCGCTCTTTGGTTGCAACCCTTATTTATGTCAGTGTATCTGTCTGACCTTTACGGCCTTGCATTGTCTTTCTCTTCCTATTCTATGAAGTGCTCTGTTTACTTGTGGTGCTGACTAAATACAAATATGCAAACATGTCCTGTACATTAGACCTGACCCATGTCAATGAACTGTATTATTATGTGAATGTGAGCTTTTATCTAATACTGGGAAACTTAAGACTTGTTACGGCTTTTTGTCATACTCAGTCATATTGGAATACACTGTGGTTTCCTTTCACTGTAAGCTGTTCATTTGTTTTCTGTCTTATGAATACATGACATTGATTTATATAACACTAGTACCTTTCTTTTGAATTGCATAGAGTAATTTTTTTCTTCTGTATTTCCTGTAGTGAGTCGAAATATGTAAAAATACGCCATCACTGTAGCGCACACAGGAGGGGTTTCTGAGTACCCAGAAAACCTCCCTTATGGACCAAATTTTGTTTTTCAGAGGACACATCCTTGTTTCTGTCTCTGCATTAGCCGCGGGCCGCCCACCATGAATGGAACGGCCTGTCCACTGCCTGTTTAGCTGTCAGTGCTTCCGCGTCAGGTGGCTTTCTTACCACCTGACCTGGTCCGGGCAGCACCCCGCAATTACAGTGACAGTCCTCACAGAGGGAGCATGAGGGAGAGGAAGGATCACAGCCGCTCAGCAGCCCAGCACCTAGGAGGAGTTCCGCAGCAGAGCCCACACGTGTGTGTGTTAATTATGCTATGTTTGTATGCTCTTTGTGTGTGTGTTTGTAATTATGCTGTGTGCGTATACTACAGTATGTGTATGTATGCTGTGTGAATGCTATGAGGGTTATTCAATATGAAAGGTTAACTTCCCTGGCGAAGTTAACGTTTCATATCGGAGTTTTTTTCTGCGTAAAGGTATGGTGCGCGCTCCCGCTTATCCCCGTATTCAATATCAAATTAACGAAAACGGGAAACTCCGAAGTTGGATTTGCGTAAAGTTACGAATTTTTCCTTAAAATAATTGTAAGACCCCCCTAAAGTTGTAAAAACATGGGGGAACACTATGGGTACCCCCGTTTTAGCCTTTAATTGAAAGTCGGGCTTTAAATAGCCGCAGCAGATGTTTTTTTCCCGACATTGAAGAAGTGATGCAGAAGAGCACTTAGGTTATTTTTTTCGTTTTTTTAAGTGGTCCCATCAAATTTGGGGTACATGAAAATGGGTACTAGCATATTTTGATGTCCCTAATGTAAGTTTTTAAAAACTCTGCATTTGTGCACCTGCCGCTATAAATCTATTCTAGAAAACACCTGCCGCATCCTTGTAGAATAGCCCTGAACCTATTTCCCTATTGTTTAACAATTTTTTCCCTTTTTTTTTTTTGCACCCCAATTTTTAAATTCATTTTTTGGGGTGTCCCTATTTTGTTTTTAAACTTTTTTTGACACAGTTCTTTTTTAAATCTCTACACATTGCTGCCACTGTTTCAGCGCTGGGATCCCATACTGGATCCCAGCGCTGGTGCATTCTCTAAAATGAAGTGGGGCCGGGAAGTGGCGGTATGTCATACCGCCATATACCGCCCCACTTCGACCACTGATACAGTATATAAATATATATATGTTCATGTGTGTATCCCACCACAAAAAATCCTGCGATTGCCACTGCATCACACTCAACCTCTCCCAAATTGCCCAAAGACAGTTCCCATAAAGATAAAACTACTTACACTGTAGTATGTACAATATGCACTTCTGCTTATGACCTAATGATTTTAGACAGCAGTAGATTTATGCACCTAGAAACTGATCACCATTTTGTTATCAGTCCCAAGTCATGGAAGAGTCATTGTAGCCAATCAGATTACCAGAATGCTCACAGCAGCACAAAGTTTTTCCAGGGCACAATGTTATTATTGTTAGAGGACATTAGTGGTACATCAGGATTCTTATTACCATTGGACAGGACTTTGCTACAGATGTAACAGTCCATGAGTGTGTACAAGGCATCATGCATGGGTCCATGCTGGGAAAGTGGGGCTGCCTCCAGGTGTAGGATGCGTGTTTTGTCCATCCCACCATTTATTATCACAGACAATTCCATTCATTTTTAATCCTTTCATGTTTTTGTGGAGTTTCACCTATTGAACCCTTGCTATTTAGAAACCCTCACTTAAGCTGGCCACACAATAGACCAACTTGCATCCAACCAGCCAACTAGTTGATTGGTTGGAATGAAAATCTGGTAACATATGGGAGTAACCGATAATCAGTAATTTGCTCCTAAATGCCAGAAAACAGATGAAAATGGTCGTTCAGAACAAGTTTTTTAAATGTTTGACCTAAACAATTCAAACAACAGTTTTTGTCCATTTTCCAGTGTTTGGGAGCAAATTGCTGTTTGTCATTTGCGTTCATACCCAGAGGTGTAGCTAGGAGCCATGGTGCCCGGAGCAAGGGTATGTTTCGGTGCCCCCCTCACCTGTACTGAATTGGGGGCGTGGCCAACGTGGGCGCACATGAGCATAAGAAAGGAAAAAAATGCTAAATTTACAACAGAGCCTGTTCTGTTGTATTATTCAAAAATTCAATACATAAAGGGTCTGATTCATTACAGATCACAAGTGCGATCGCCGCTGCAATTCCGCATGGTCTCACTGCGAAAATATGCTGTCTTCAGTCGCTATGCCATCGCAGCACAACATAATGATGCCCACTTCCCCAAGTCTGCTAAAAAATTGAGTAACATCGGAGCCTCACGCACACTTGCACAAGGTCAGACCTTGCTCAGAAATTGCTAATCTTCGCAGTGAGATCTCAAACTGTGTATGCTATCACAGCGGATAATTTATACACGCACCTTTAATCTCGTTCAAACGCACTGGCACGCCTGCATTTCTCTGACCACCCCCAAGAGGTCACTTCCTGTCAATCACCGATTGCCTTAGGGCACGCGCACTGCGATGCATACATTATATATATATATATAGATATATATATATATATAGATATATGCAACTAGTGCAATTGATAGTGACCGTAGCATTTAAAGCATATTATATATATATGTTTTAAACACGTCGGTCGCTATTTATCAATTGCACTTTGCACTTTCAAATGATGATATATATATATATATATATATATATATATAGAAAATTTGAAAGTGCAAAATGTAGTATATAACCCATAAAGATATAAAATATGTATGTAAACAATTTATTACTAAAAAAGATAAAATGCATATATATATATATATATATATATATATATATATATATATATATATATATATAATCAATTACAGTTAGCAGCACACACCTCTTTTCTTTCTTCATATAGATAGTGGGCACCGGGACATCCACGGATCCTCTCCATTCCATTCATGTGCAGTACCCGAACAGCGGCTATGGGCTTAAGCTCCGCCCCTGGACTTAAGCCCCGCCTCCCGGTGACGTCAGTCTCCGGGAAGGCACAAGGCAGGGAGATGGCTGGATAAGTGGAGAGGCAGTGACGCGACTAGCTCGCGTCACTGCAAGGGGGCGTGGTTTCGTGAGGGGCGCGATCGTGTACTGTCGGCGGTTCCACAGAGTGACAGAGTCCATCAGCAGCGCCCTTTCATCTTCTCTGGCGCCTGGAGCTTGCGTTCTGCCGGAACCGCCATCCCTATGCCCCTGTTCATACCTTACCAGATTTTCATTCCAACCAAACAACTAGTTGGTTGGTTGGATGTAAGTTGGTCTAGTGTGCGGCCAGCTTTACTCCCACCGTCAAATGCACAACATGCCACGTACCTGACTGATTCTGAGGCACACACTGCATGCCTCACCTCCCTTGTCAGATGTTATACTCCCAACTCAAAATTGTGTCTCTCATACATTCCTTTGCACCGCTTGGGCCTGATTCGAGGATGGAAGCAGTGTCAATGTCAGACATAATGGAGCAATTTGTGGCTACTGCGCATGCTCCAGAGTCGATGTGGCGCAGAAGTGGCGATAGGTTTCAGACATTGGATGCAATGTGGATCTATTCAAAAAGTGAGTGACAGATAGTCAGCGTTTGGGGAAGGTTACAAAAATGCTGGTGTGTTGGGACCATTTCCTAGGCGTGTCCTTAGTGACCCTCCATGACTTACGTGTACGCTGCTGGAGAGGTCCCGATGTCTTATGTGAGACGAACAGTCTGAGATAGCAGAGGAATGCTCAGAAGTTCCATTAGTGACAGATGTTTCCACTTTTGTATGTAAGCGGCAGATGTGAGACGCCGGAGGTGTGAGTCTCTGCGCACAAGATGGCGGTTATTAGCTTAGAGTCATTAGCTGAATCATGTCCCTAGTCACATATGTTCTATACCTTCCTTCTGCTTGTAACATAACCCCCTCCTCTCTACCCTTGTCACATATGTTCTATACCTTCCTTCTGCTTGTAACATAACCGCCTCCTCTCTACCCTTGTCACATATGTTCTATACCTTCCTTCTGCTTGTAACATACCCCCCTCCTCTCTACCCTTGTCACATATTTTCTATACCTTCCTTCTGCTTGTAACATAACCCCCTCCTCTCTACCCTTGTCACATATGTTCTATACCTTCCTTCTGCTTGTGACATACCCCTCTGCTCTCTACCCTTGTCACATATGTTCTATACTTCCTTCTGCTTGTAACATACCCCCTCCTCTCTACCCTTGTCACACATGTTCTATACCTTCCTTCTGCTTGTAACATACCCCCCTCCTCTCTACCCTTGTCACATATGTTCTATACCTTCCTTCTGCTTGTAACATACCCCCCTCCTCTCTACCCTTGTCACATATGTTCTATACCTTCCTTCTGCTTGTAACATAACCCCCTCCTCTCTACCCTTGTCACATATGTTCTATACCTTCCTTCTGCATGTGACATACCCCCCTCCTCTCTACTCTTGTCACATATGTTCTATACCTTCCTTCTGCTTGTAACATAACCTCCTCCTCTCTACCCTTGTCACATATGTTCTGTGCGGGCACATTGTCATTCAGGGCTGATAAGGCCTGGCAGTGTTTCCGTTCCGTTTGGCATGGGCGCGCCATCTTGCCTTCTGACCATGTGATTCAACTGTCCAATCCTGGTGGGTCATGTGTTGCCTCCAGCCAGTCATAGCGCGGCACGGGGTATTTAGAAAGGTCCAGAGCCTTCCTTCATTGCCAGTGCAACGTGTATCTCAGACTAGCTGAGAGGGAGTTCTCTGTGCTCACCTCTTGTTACCTGTGCCAGCCTGCTTGTCAACTCCTAAAACCTGCTGGACTACCCTGCATCCTCCACTACCTTTTCCCCTGCCTGAGTGCCTGAGCCTGCTGACACCTTGCACCCTGCCTCCATTTCACTCCCAGCTGGACTCATTACCTCTGCCTGTATTTATTTCACTCCCAGCTGGACTCATCACCACTGCCTGTATTTATTTCAGCTCACTAACCTGCATACCGGACTGTTCTTATCTGCCACTTTGTGGACATTCTCCCATTATCCTCACTACAGTAATCAAGTGCACTTTAGTGCTAAACCTGGACTTTTTGCTTTTGCCATTCCCATGTCTTCTAAGCCACTCATTAAAAATTCTACCTTTTTATTTAAATCTGCTTCTGTGTTTGCTCCTGTCACCACCCCGGGTCCACAACTAAACCAGAACATTACAGTTTGCACTGGCCACATGGATCCGGCCACGGAACAGGAGTCTGGAGTGGATTTATTCCGGTGCATTTCTGGTCGTCTAGAAAACCTGGAAACTATGCAGCATCAAATGGCTCAATTTCTGCAAGAGATGTCTAAGTGACAGGATAATTTGCAAACTTCCTTATTCACCCATGAAGTACCAGCAACTACATTCGCTTCAGCGTCTGGGAATACAGGAGGTAGGTCACCTCCCCGCTTACATCTCCCTATGCCAAGCAAATTCGATGGCAATCCTAAACTCTGTCGCGGATTCCTAAATCAGTGTGATATACACTTCACTCTACAACCTGATAACTTTTTAACTGCAAGAACCAAAGTGGCTTACATCGTCTCTCTGCTATCCGGCCAGGCCTTGGATTGGGCTTCACCAATCTGGGAGCATTCAGATCCGCTGCAGGATAACTACGCAGGCTTTGTGTCATCATTTAGGAGGATTTTTGATGAACCTGGACGTACTGTATCAGCTTCGTCTAGCATCATGACACTGAGACAAGGAATCCGTCCTTTCAGCCAATATGCCGTGCAGTTTTCAAATCTTGGCATCAGAGCTCAGATGGAATGAGGAAGCCCTCACCTCAGCCTTTTGGCATGGCCTGTCAGATCGACTAAAGGATGACCTGGTCACCCGTGAGCTTCCTACTAACCTAAATGACATGATTTCACTTTGTAATAAAATTGACCTGCGCTTCAGAGAAGGTCAGACTGAAAAGCACAGAACTGACCAGCAAAGGTCATTTACCCCTTCTTTTCCTACCCGTCCTATTCCTTCCCCTACAGATGAAGAGCCAATGCAGGTGAATCATACCCACCTCTCCAAAGAAGAACGTCAGAGAAGATTACAGAAAAACCTCTGTCTATACTGCGGATAGTCTGGTCACCTGGTGGTCTCTTGCCCCCGTAAACCGGGAAATGCCAAATCCTAACTGACCCTGGTTAGGAGTTATGAGCCCGTCCCCAAATACTAAAGATTTCAAAATTACCTTAGCTTTCGATCTCAAACCTAAACCTGTCTTTGCTACTGCTCTACTTGACTCTGGAGCAGCCGGAAATTTCATGACTTCCAGTTTAATCGACAAACTACAGATTCCTTGTACATCTCTCAACCTCCTTTTTCTCAAAAATCTTCAATGTGTAAGTCCTCGTCTGGCCCGATGGGCAATATTTTTTGCCAGGTTCCAGTTCACCCTGACCTTCCGGTCTGGGTCACTTAATCAAAAGGCAGATGCCCTATCTAGATCTCTCCTCTGTGACGACAAATTAGAGAATCAACACAATACCCCTGTCTTGGAGTCAAGGGTGTTCGCCACCTTACAGGTCCAGCCTCCTACTGGGAAATCTTTTGTGGCCCCAGAGTTAAGGAAGCAGCTCCTCACTTGGGCACATTCCTCTCGCTCACTCAGGCACCCGGAAGATCTTGGAGTTTTTAAAAAGAAACTCTTGGTGGCCATCCATGAAAGCGGACGTATTGAAATTAATTTCTTCATGCTCCTCTTGTGCCCAGCATAAATCTTCTCGACAGGCCCCGGCTGGTGAATTGTTGCCACTACCCACTCCATTACGTCCATGGATGCATCTCTCCATGGACTTCGTCACAGATCTGCCAAACTCTCAAGGGTTCACTACTATCTGGGTCGTAGTGGACCGATCCTCAAAGATGGTCCATTACATACCCCTAAAGAAACTGCCTACTGCTCCTGACTTGGCTCACCTATTCGTTCAACACATATTCCATCTCCAAGGTCTTCCTGTTGAGATAGTCTCTGACCATGATGTTCAGTTTACTGTAAAGTTTTGGAGGGCCTTATCTTCTGTACTTCAGGTGAAACAAAATTTTTCCACGGCTTACCACCCGCAAAGCAATGGCTCCACTGAGAGGGTTAATCAAAACCTAGAGACCTTCCTGAGGATTTTTATGACATCGTCTCAAGATAATTGGACTGCATTGCTGCCATGGGCTGAGTTCGCACATAATGCCTCCTACCACTCTTCAACAAATCAAACTCCATTTCAGATCGTTTATGGTCTTCACCCCCGTGTTCCTGAATTTCAAAGTCTGCCTGTCTTTGATGTCCCAGCCGTAGAAGACATGGTGCAGGATTTTGCTGCCATCTGGACTCAAGTGTGTGCTGACTTGGTGAAGGCGTCCTCCCGTTATAAAATCCAGCCCGATAAAAAGCGTAGGAAGGTACCACGCATGCAAGTTGGAGACCAAGTCTGGTTGTCCACCTGGAACCTTCGCCTTCGAGTCCCATCTATGAAATTTGCCCCATGCTTCATCGGTCCCTTCACAATCATAGAAGTCATTAACCCTGTGGCTTATCGCCTACAGTTGCCCCATACCTGAAAATTCCCAACTCCTTTCACATTTCCTTACTCAAACCCCTGGTGCTGAACAAGTTCCACAGAGTCCTGCCTGCTTCTCCCCAAGTCCAGACGGAAAGAGGAGTCGAGTTTGAGGTCTCCCAGGTCCTGGATTCCCGTCTTCGCAGAGGTCGTTTGCAATATCAGCTGGTTTGGAGGGGTTATGGTCTGGAGGAGCGCTGTTGGACCGATGCCCGAGACGTCCATGCTCCTGCACTCATCAGGAAGTTCCATTCTGCCCATCTGGAGAAGCCTAGTGGGTGTTCTGAGGCCACCCATAAAGGGAGAGTACTGTCATGGCCAGGATTTCTCGGCATGGTGGTCAGTGGGTATTGCCTGTGAGGTCACTATGGCGGGGGGTGTCTGGCAGTGGCGCTGGTGTTTGGCGAGGGGCTTTGGCTGCGCGTGGTTCTGTGCAGGCACATTGTCATTCAGGGCTGATAAGGCCTGGCGGTGTTTCCGTTCCGTTTGGCATGGGCGCCGCCATCTTGCCTACTGACCATGTGATTCAACTGTCCAATCCTGGCAAGTCATGTGTTCCCTCCATCCAGTCATAGCGTGGCACGGGATATTTAGGAAGGTCCAGAGCCTTCCTTCATTGCCAGTGCAACGTGTATCTCAGACTAGCTGAGAGGGAGTTCTCTGTGCTCACCTCTTGTTACCTGTGTAAATGCTACCTCTGCCTGTATTTCACTCCCAGCTGGACTCATTACCTCTGCCTGTATTTATTTCACTCCCAGCTGGACTCATTACCTCTGCCTGTATTTATTTCACTCCCTGCTGGACTCATCACCAATGCCTGTATTTATTTCAGCTTACTAACCTGCATACCGGACTGTTCTTATCTGCCCCTTTCTGGACATTCTCCCATTATCCTCACTACAGTAATCAAGTGCACTTTAGTGCTAAACCTGGACTTTTTGCTTTTGCCATTCCCATGTCTTCTAAGCCACTCTTTAAAAATTCAACCTTTTTATTTAAATCTGCTTCTGTGTTTGCTCCTGTCACCACCTCGGGCCCACAACTAAACCAGAACATTACACCCTACCCTCCAACATGACCCGTTCCATTAGGTACACAATGCTCTGCTCCTGGACTTCCCATCTAATGTATGATTGCAGCCACCTGTGTTGAACTAGGTAATTGATGAGACAGGTGTTTCACAACAGGTGTCTGCAATCATACATTAAGAGGTAAGTCCAGTAGCAGAGCATTTTGTACCTAATGGAATGGGTCATGTTGGAGGGTCTGTTACACTATACCTTCCTTCTGCTTGTAACATAACATCCTCCTCTCTACCCTTGTCACATATGTTCTATACCTTCCTTCTGCTTGTAACATAACATCCTCCTCTCTACCCTTGTCACATATGTTCTATACCTTCCTTCTGCTTGTAACATACCCCCTCCTCTCTACCCTTGTCACATATGTTCTATACCTTCCTTCTGCTTGTAACATAACCCCCTCCTCTCTACCCTTGTCACATATGTTCTATACCTTCCTTCTGTGTGTAACATAACCCTTTCCTCTACCCTTGTTACATATGTTCTATAACTTCCTTCTGCTTGTGACATAACCCCTCCTCTACCCTTGTTACATATGTTCTATACCTTCCTTCTGCTTGTGACATACCCCCTCCTCTACCCTTGTCACATATGTTCTATACCTTCCTTATGCTTGTAACTTAACCCCCTCCTCTCTACCCTTGTCACATATGTTCTATATTACCTTCTGCTTGTAACATAACCCCCTCCTCTCTACCCTTGTCATATATGTTCCAAACCTTCCTTCTGCTTGTAACATAACCCCCTCCTCTCTACCCTTGTCATATATGTTTCAAACCTTCCTTCTGCTTGTAACATAACCCCCTCCTCTCTACCCGTCACATATGCTCTATACCTTCCTTCTGCTTGTAACATAACCCCCTCCTCTCTACCTTTGTCACATATGTTCTATACCTTCCTTCTGCTTGTAACATAACCCCCTCCTCTCTACCCTTGTCACATATGTTCTATACCTTCCTTCTGCTTGTAACATACCCCCTCCTCTCTACCCTTGTCATGTATGTTCTATACCTTCCTTTCTGCTTGTAACATAACCTCCTCCTCTCTACCCTTGTCACATATGTTCTATACCTTCCTTCTGCTTGTAACATAACCCCCTCCTCTACCCTTGTCACATATGTTCTATACCTTCCTTCTGCTTCTGACATAACCCCCCTCCTCTCTACCCTTGTCACATATGTTCTATACCTTCCTTCTGCTTGTAACATAACCCCCACCTCTACCCTTGTCACATATGTTCTATACCTTCCTTCTGCTTGTAACATAACCCCCTCCTCTCTACCCTTGTCACATATGTTCTATACCTTCCTTCTGCTTGTAACATAACCCCCTCCTCTCTACCCTTGTCACATATGTTCTATACCTTCCTTATGCTTGTAACATAACCCCCTCCTCTCTACCCTTGTCACATATGTTCTATACCTTCCTTCTGCTTGTAACATAACCCCCTCCTCTCTACCCTTGTCACATATGTTCTATACCTTCTTTCTGCTTGTAACATAACCCCCTCCTCTCTACCCTTGTCACATATGTTCTATACCTTCCTTCTGCTTCTGACATAACCCCCTCCTCTCTACCCTTGTCACATATGTTCTATACCTTCCTTTCTGCTTGTAACATAACCCCCTCCTCTCTACCCTTGTCACATATGTTCTATACCTTCCTTCTGCTTGTGACCTTTCACACACCCTCATCCATTCTCCCAGTGTCGTATACAATGGCGGCTCCAGAGGTGGGGCTGCAGCGCAGTTCAAAATTCAAATAGGGCAGTCACCCCAACTGTCATTTCACACGCTGCCAAACATCACTGGCTGGGACTCACTGGCAGTTGGTGTGACTCCCCTATTTGAATTTTGAACTGTGCTGCAGCCCCACCTCTGGAGCCTCTGCTGGTCATATATATCTCACCATCCCTCCCACTGACACATATGATAGAAAGCAATGGGAAGGATATCTGACAAGGGGTAGTCTCTCTCTCTTTCTCTTCTCTCGCTCTCTCCTCAAGCTAAAATGTGAAGACAGAATTGCTCAAACCATTGGGGGTACGGACACACGTGGAGACAGAGACGTATGGGGCAGATCTGCACATGCACCAAGGTTGGGGCATAGATGGCTGTCACACATGCAAAACGGGTTAGAATTGCACATACAGTACACATAAAGCATGCATGCCACCCTCCTGGAACAGCTTGCATGCCCCTGAAAATCGGATGGTGATCCCCGCCACCCGGAAAGGTGGCCAAGTCAGGGTACAGAGATGCAAGGTGCACAAACACATGGGGGGATGACAGTGTGGCATGTACACATAATGGGGGCAGAAGCATTCGCATACATGAAGGGCGTCAAAGATAGAGAAATATACACATATAAAATCAGGAACAGAGAGACTATTGCAAAAGCGAGACAGAGATAAGGGTGACAGAGGTAAGGGTGACAGAGATAAGGGTGACAGAGGTAAGGGTGAAAGAGGTAAGGGTGACAGAGACAAGGGTGACAGAGGTAAGGGTGACAGAGGTAAGGGTGACAGAGACAAGGATGACAGAGACAAGAGTGACAGAGATAAGGGTGACAGAGGTAAGGGTGACAGAGACAAGAGTGACAGAGATAAGGGTGACAGAGGTAAGGATGACAGAGACAAGGTTGACAGAGACAAGAGTGACAGAGATAAGGGTGACAGAGGTAAGGGTGACAGAGATAAGGGTGACAGAGACAAGAGTGACAGAGGTAAGGGTGACAGAGGTAAGGGTGACAGAGATAAGTGTGACAGAGGTAAGGGTGACAGAGACAAGAGTGACAGAGATAAGGGTGACAGAGGCAAGGTTGACAGAGACAAGAGTGACAGAGACAAGGGTGACAGAGACATGGGTAACAGAGGAAAGGGTGACAGAGACAAGGGTGACAGAGATATGGGTGGCAGAGATAAGGATGACAGAGATAAGGGTGACAGAGGTAAGGGTGACAGAGATATGGGTGACAGAGGTAAGGGTGACAGAGACAAGGGTGATAGAGATATGGGTGACAGAGATAAGGATGACAGAAATATGGGTGACACAGATATGGGTGACAGAGACAAGGGTGACAGAGATAAGGATGACAGAGGTAAGGGTGACAGAGGTAAGGGTGACAGAGATAAGGGTGACAGAGGTAAGGGTGACACCGATATGGGTGACAGAGCAAGGATGACAGAGACAAGGGTGACAGAGACAAGGGTGACAGAGATAAGGATGACAGAAATATGGGTGACACAGATATGGGTGACAGAGACAAGGGTGACAGAGATAAGGATGACAGAGGTAAGGGTGACAGAGATAAGGGTGACAGAGATAAGGGTGACACCGATATGGGTGACAGAGACAAGGGTGACAGAGACAAGGGTGACAGAGATAAGGATGACAGAAATATGGGTGACACAGATATGGGTGACAGAGACAAGGGTGACAGAGATAAGGATGACAGAGGTAAGGGTGACAGAGGTAAGGGTGACAGAGATAAGGGTGACACCGATATGGGTGACAGAGATGAGGGTGACAGAGATAAGGATGACAGAGATTAGGGTGACAGAGATAGGCACACAGCAGAGATCCACAGACACAAACAGCGGATGTGGCACCTTTTTTCTGGTTCTCCTTTCCACAATTTTGGTATCTGGTCTTTAGATCTACAATAAAAAGGTAGACAATGTTTAGGTAGACACCACAAGTTAGACAGTCAATAGGTCGACAGGGACACATGGTTGACAGGTGCAATAGGTCGAGACACTAAATGTCGACATGTAAGAGGGTCGACAGGTGCAAATGGTCGACATGGTCAAAAGGACGACACACAAGTTGACACAAAAATGTCCGACACTTGTTTTTTTTAGGGTTAGGCACTGACTGTGCCGGTTAGGATTAGGCACCAGGTGGGAGAGTTAGGGTTACGCACTTACCGGAGGGTTAGGGTTCGGCATTAGAAGGGACGGTTAGGGTCAGGCACCTACCCCGACGGTTAGGGTTAGGCACCAGGAGGGAGGGTTAGGGTTAGGCACCAAGGGGAGTGTTTAGGTTAAGGTGAAGATTAGGGCTAGAAAAAAATACACATTTTTGTGTCAACCATTTGTATATCGATCGTTTGATCCTGTCAACCATTTGCACATGTCGACCTTCTTACAAGTCGACCTTTAGTGTATTGACCTTTTGACCTTGTCGACCTTCTGTCCCTGTCGACCTATTGCCTGTCTAACTTGTGTTGTCTACCTATACATTGTCTACCATTTTACTGTAGACCTTATGATCCACACCCCATAACTTTACAACATTTTTCTGTTTTCACAAATTTCTTTTTCTTTTCACACCTTTTCTGTATTGTTTTATTTATTTTATTTTTTTTACAATCTTTATTGCTTCCCTGTTAACAAACTCTGAGGTCTATCTATGTATCAAGCAGTGAAAAGCGTGGAGAAGTTGACCAGTGGATAAGTTGCCCATAGCGACCAATCAGCTTTGAAGAATCATTTATCAAGTACAGTCTATAAAAGAATAGGTAGAAGCTATTTCTTTGCTATGGGCAACTTTTCCACTGGTTCTCTGCCATCGATGGATGACTGAGCCGATGTTTTTTTTCTCTGTACAGGACAGAGCTTAGCCCTGCCCCCAGGCAGCCACTAAGCCACGCCACCCATTTTTGATTGGCCCACGACTTGGCAACTCCCGGTAGCGGTGGCCATCGAGGGGGTACAAACCAGCGGTAGCCATCGATGGACCCCCCCATCGGTGGCCATCCCTATGTCTCACTGAAGTCTTGTTAGACCAAGCACAGCTCGGCAGTTTAAGGACTCTTATTGTTTTCAAACAACTTTATTGAAACTCCAGGAACAACAAAAATGATGTCCAAATTTCTACTCTTCGCACTGCTGTAGGAAGCCAATGGCAGCTGGAGGTGACAGCTAATGGTAAGTAACATTTGTCCTTAGTTACAGCTGGGACACTTGGCGCTGCCATAGAAGCCTATGGCAATGTGATTTTATAGCCTGCTAGCAGCACAGGCAGACAGAAGGAACATGAATCCCTTTAGTACATATTGAGAAGCGATATTCACAGGAATTTTTTCTGCCTTTTTTCGGAAGACAACCTTATGTCAGTTTAGTAGATGGACCCGTTTGTTTGTTTTTGTTTTTACTTTCTTGTTCACTTTTCCATATTTTTGCCTTTTCCTCCTTTTTTCTCCTTTTCACACTTATTTCCTCTTTTACATCATCTCCCTTTTTTTTCATGCTTTTTTTTCTATTCATTTCACTCTCCAATGTTTCTTTATCACCTTTTTATAAAACTAATGTGTATGTTTTTTATTTTTTGCAATCCTTTTTCACTTTTACTCTATCCTTTTCACTTTTACTCTATGCTTTTCACTTTTACTCTATCCTTTTTCTCTCTCCTTTTTAAAATTCTTTTCCTCTCTCTACCTTTTCACAAATTCAAGTCAAGAGTCTCCTGTTTTTTCACTTTTTTTCTTGTTTTCACTATGTTCTCTCTTTCAGCCTAAACCTAACCCGGTTGTCAGGGGATGTGGTTAAGATCCTGACAACTAGGATGCTGTCTGCTGGAACCCTGGCATCAGAATCCCAATTGCCGAGACAAAACCAGTGCCGAAATCCCGACATGACTCGGGATGCAGAAGCCTGGATCCCAGCAGATGGCATCCCGATTGTAAGGAGATTGGGGAAAGGTGAGTATCAGCCACGAGGGGGGGGGAATTTAGGTATAGGCAGCCGGGGGAATCTTAGGGTTAGGCTGCTGAAGGGGGGAGGTTAGGGTTAGGCTCCAGACAGGGGAAGTTAGGTTCAGGCACCACCCAGGGGGGGGTTAGGGTTAGGCACTAAGGGGGGAGGGTTAGGCTTAGGCACTTACTGGGAGTGTGCGGGGTAAGCAGGGTTAGTATCAGGGTGCATTAAAGGAGGGTTAGGGGGTAAATAGGACAGGGGAACATTACTTACCGTTCCCCTGTCAGAATTTGAACCATCGAGATGCCGCTGTCAGTGTACTGACAGCCGGCATCCTGTCCATCGTTATTTCATACTGATTCCCTTTGGCAATCTATCCGCTCGTAACCGACATAACCGATGCGCTCGTAACCGACTCTATGGTTTGGCCTGCGCACTCGCAGCGGCCGCACTGCACGTGCGCAAGCCCCGGAGCAACAGAGAAACTCTGTCGCTCTGCAGCTCGTTACCAAAGGGGCGGCTGTCGATTTTGATTGACAGCTGCCCCCGTTTGGTAGGCGGGCTAGGGGGGTGGTTTCCAAAATGGAGGCGTTCCTTTACAAACGCCTACCATTTTGTGGGCGGCCGCACTGATATCATCAGTGATGTCAGTGGGGAGCTTCCTGCTCCATCAGAGCAGAGAGCTCCCTGGGGCTTACGAGTGCCCAGACCCAACCTTAGGGTCTGGTCGTAAGCCCCGATGGTTGCGATGGTGATCACCATCGCGACCATCAACCTGGTCGGTCGTTAAGCTGTGGGTGGTAACCCACAGCTTAACGATCGACAAGGAGGCAGCCGTTCAGGATGCAAGCGGCCGCCCTGATTCAGGGCGAACGCTTGTAACTAACGACCGCCTCTGAATGAGGTCCTCTATACCCACAGATTGGAGTACAACTTGAGTAGCCTTGTGTTACAATTTATGCACCATATAATACATATGTGCAAAATAATACTTGATAGAGTTACATGATATAGCAGGCTTTAATAATGTCGTTATTAGTATAATACATTGTTGTGTGATTACATGTGGTTACAGTTAGTAATAAACAACATTGGAATGTACTGTATATATAATGTTGCTATGATAAGTGAAACATTGTAGCTACCCAGTGTTCTATTAGTATACTTGTCAGTGTGTTTGCTGCTAATACCGCAGGCTGACAGACTGACAGGTTTATTTAAATGTGGCAGCTATAAGGTTGTCTAAGCCATAACTGCACATAAGTATTTAACCATATAGTGCACTGCCCTTAAAATAACATAGCAAACATGAGGCAGTTCCAATAAACAGAAATACAATGAAGGTGAAGACCGCACTGGCACGCCTTGTTGCGCTGCCCGATATATTCCCAGTTGTACCCCAATACAACAACAATCTCAGAACAATAAAGTAAAAAGGAATTTCTCAGAGCGCTACTATGTTAACATCTTTAAAAACTTTTTACTATATAGGTAAACACAATAAAAAAATCTTAGTTGAAAGTCTCATAAAAATGACTTTTTCAGGTGTTATGAAAATCCTTTCGGTAATATATAAATCATCCTTTACCAGATTGATTGCTCATATAAAATGTCCATAGATAAAGCCACTGTTCAATAAGGAGTCTTTCCAAGGTTGTATGAAGTGTATTCTCTTCTTAAATCACAATAAAAGAATGCAGAGGAGGGAACATAGTGAAGATCAAAAATGATTTAATTCCCACAAACACCCTACATGGAACAAATAATAGAACAGAATATACATAAAATTACCATACCAAAAAGGTAACAAAAGCAATCTCAAATAAAGGTATGGAGAAAACAAAGTGGACTGTAAGGATTGGAACCATACTATGATGGCTCCACCAGAGGGAGCTTGGAAATGGTTATTAGTAAGTGGGTGGCTCTGGACACATCCCTCCTCACTTCCAGACTCCGTTCCAGGGGGTTAAACCAGGTAGGTTGACTAGTTGAAATATCCCAACGTCCTTATAGATGTACACAGGTGAGTACAATAAACTGCCAACGCGTTTCAAGTCACCAGGAACCTTCCTCAGATGCAGTTCTGAGAAAGAGTCCTGGCAACTTGAAATGCATTGGAGGTTTATTGTACTCACCTGTGTACATCTACAGTATAAGGACATTGGGATATTTCAACTAGGGAAACTACCTGGTTTAACCCCCTGGAGGGAGTCTGGAAGTGAGGAGGGATGTTTCCAGAGCCTCCCACTTACTAATAACCATTTCCAAGCTCCCTCTGGTGGAGCCATCATAGTACGGTTCCAATCCTTACAGTCCACTTTGTTTTCTCCATACCTTTATTTGAGATTGCTTTTGTTACCTTTTTTGGTATGTTAATTCTATGTATATTCTGTTCTATTATTCGTTCCATGTAGGGTGTATGTGGGAATTAAATAATTTTTGATCTGCACTATGTTCCCTCCTCTCCATTCTTTTATTTGAGTGCATGTGATTTGAGAAGCGAGTACACTTCATATGGGATCGGTATGATATCCCACCGGATGTCAGCCCGGCGGATGTAATACCGATGCTGGAAGCTTGACAGGACTAGATCCCGACACGATAAGTATCTAATCTATCCCTAACTTCTTCTCTCCCCCTAACCCTCCTTTAGGGGTGCCTAACCCTAACCTCCCCCCAAGTGCCTAACCCTAACCTCCCCCCTGGGGTGCCTAAACCTAACCCCCCTCCCCGCACCCTAAACCTAACCCTCCCGTGGGGTGCCTACACCTAACCTCCCCCCGGGGGCGCCTAACCCTAACCTCCCTGTTCCCCTAGCCTAACCCCAACCCTCCCGGTGGGGCTGCCTAGCCTAACCTTAAGTCCCCCCCAGCAGCCCCTAACCTAACCCTCCCCCCCTGCGACTGTCTGCTGCCGCCGCCCAGCTTACCTTCATTTGGTATGCCGGACGTTGGTCTCACAGCATAGGGCTAATGATAGGCATCGGGGTTTCGACGCCTATCATTAGTACCTTGCCGGGATATGGCAGTCGGGAAGCCGGCGGTCGGCATTTCAACCATCGGCTTCCTGACTGCATACCCTACATACAACCTTGGAAAGACTCCTAATTGAACAGTGGCTTTATCTATGGACATTCCATATGAGCACTCCATCTGGTAGAAGAGGACTTATGAAAGTGTTTTCAATAATATATAACACCTGTAAAAGATCTTTTTTATGAGAATTTCAACTAAGATTTTTTATTGTTTACCTATATAGTAAAAACTCTGTTTTTTAAGGTGTTAACATAGTAGAGCCCTGAGAAATTCCTTTTTACTTTATTATTCTGAGTTACAATAAACAGTCTTAGATGCCTCTATAAACTCGCATTAAATTTAATATGCAAGTCAGGGTATCTGCTGATAATACTGCAGGGTGACAGACAGAAAGGTTTATGTAAACATCACCTATAAATTCTAATCCTAATTTTAATTCACCCAGGTATTTAACCAAATAGCGCATTGTCACTAATATACAAAGAACAACATTAGGTAGCTAGGGGGATATTTAATAAACATAATTATCTCATTTTTCAAGCATAATGGCTGGAAAATCTGATATTTATGTTTTCTCCATATTTAAGTGCAGTGAAAAGTATATAGAAATTACTGATGTCACTGAGTCTTCACTGTTTCCTAAGAGCACTGCCTCCCCCATAGAATCTAATGGGGGTTTTCTCCTGAAGATATGTATATAAACTGGAGAGGTGATATTTATCTTTCAACAAACTTCTCTCCATCTCCAGGTGGTGATAAATAGCCTTACCCCACAGTGCCTGAGCTGTCAGCACTACAGTCCCATACACATATAATGGGCCTCTGTACCAGATGGTGATAAGTAGCCTTTCCCCGCAGTACCTGAGCTGTCAGCACTACATTCCCATACACATTTAATGGGCCTCTGTACCAGATGGTGAAAAGTAGCCTTTCCCCGCAGTACCTGAGCTGTCAGCACTGCATTCCTATACACATATAATGGGCCTCTGTACCAGATGGTGATAAGTAGCCTTTCCCCGCAGTACCTGAGCTGTCAGCACTACATTCCCATACACATTTAATGGGCCTCTGTACCAGATGGTGATAAGTAGCCTTTCCCCGCAGTACCTGAGCTGTCAGCACTGCATTCCTATACACATATAATGGGCCTCTGTACCAGATGGTGATAAGTAGCCTTACCTCGCAGTACCTGAGCTGTCAGCACTACAGTCCCATACACATATAATGGGCCGCTGTAATAGATGGTGATAAGTAGCCTTTCCCCGCAGTATCTGAGCTGTCAGCACTGCATTCCTATACACATATAATGGGCCTCTGTACCAGATGGTGATAAGTAGCCTTTCCCCGCAGTACCTGAGCTGTCACATTCCCATACACATGTAATGGGCCTCTGCACCAGATGGTGATAAGTAGCCTTTCCCCACAGTACCTGAGCTGTCAGCACTGCATTCCTATACACATATAATGGGCCTCTGTACCAGATGGTGATAAGTAGCCTTTCCCCGCAGTACCTGAGCTGTCAGCACTACATTCCCATACACATATAATGGGCCGCTGTAATAGATGGTGATAAGTAGCCTTTCCCCGCAGTATCTGAGCTGTCAGCACTGCATTCCCATACACATATAATGGGCCTCAGTACCAGATGGTGATTAGTAGCCTTTCCCCTCAGTATCTGAGCTGTCAGCACTACATTCCCATACACATATAATGGGCCTCTGTACCAGATGGTGATAAGTAGCCTTTCCCCTCAGTACCTGAGCTGTCAGCACTACATTCTCATACACATATAATGGGCCTCTGTACCAGATGGTGATAAGTAGCCTTTTCCCTCAGTACCTGAGCTATCAGCACTACATTCCCATACGCATATAATGGGCCTTTTTACCAGATGGTGATAAGTAGCCTTTCCCCTCAGTACCTGAGCTGTCAGCACTACATTCCCATACACATATAATGGGCCTCAGTACCAGATGGTGATAAGTAGTCTTTCCCCTCAGTACCTGAGCTGTCAGCAGTACATTCTCATACACATATAATGGGCCTCTGTACCAGATGGTGATAAGTAGTCTTTCCCCTCAGTACCTGAGCTGTCAGCAGTACATTCTCATACACATATAATGGGCCTCTGTACCAGATGGTGATAAGTAGCCTTTCCCCGCAGTACCTGAGCTGTCACATTCCCATACACATGTAATGGGCCTCTGCACCAGATGGTGATAAGTAGCCTTTCCCCGCAGTACCTGAGCTGTCAGCACTGCATTCCTATACACATATAATGGGCCTCTGTACCAGATGGTGATAAGTAGCCTTTCCCCACAGTACCTGAGCTGTCAGCACTACATTCCCATACACATATAATGGGCCGCTGTAATAGATGGTGATAAGTAGCCTTTCCCCACAGTATCTGAGCTGTCAGCACTGCATTCCCATACACATATAATGGGCCTCAGTACCAGATGGTGATTAGTAGCCTTTCCCCTCAGTATCTGAGCTGTCAGCACTACATTCCCATACACATATAATGGGCCTTTTTACCAGATGGTGATAAGTAGCCTTTCCCCGCAGTACCTGAGCTGTCAGCAGTACATTCTCATACACATATAATGGGCCTCTGTACCAGATGGTGATAAGTAGTCTTTCCCCTCAGTACCTGAGCTGTCAGCAGTACATTCTCATACACATATAATGGGCCTCTGTACCAGATGGTGATAAGTAGCCTTTCCCCGCAGTACCTGAGCTACCAGCACTACATTCCCATACACATATAATGGGCTTATTTATCAGATGGTGATAAGTAGCCTTTCCCCTCAGTACCTGAGCTGTTTACACTACATTACCATACACATATAATGGGCCTCAGTACCAGATGGTGATAAGTAGCCTTTCCCCTCAGTACCTGAGCCGTCAGCACTACATTCCCATACGCATATAATGGGCCTTTTTACCAGATGGTGATAAGTAGCCTTTCCCCTCAGTACCTGAGCTGTCAGCACTACATTTCCATACTTATATAATAGGCCTCAGTACCAGATGGTGATAAGTAGCCTTTCTGCTTAGTACCTGAGCTGTCAGCACTACATTTCCATACTTCAATAATGGGCCTCAGTACCTGAGCTGTCAGCACTACATTTCCATACTTATATAATAGGCCTCAGTACCAGATGGTGATAAGTAGCCTTTCCCCGCAGTACCTGAGCTGTCAGCACTACATTCCCATACTTATATAATGGGTCTCAGTACCAACTGGTGATAAGTAGCCTTTCCCCTCAGCACCTGAGCTGTCAGCACTACATTCCCATACACATATAATGGGCCTCTGTACCAGATGGTGATAAGTAGCCTTTCCCCTCAGCACCTGAGCTGTCAGCACTACATTCCCATACACATATAATGGGCCTCCTTCAGAGGTGGATGCAGCATCAATGTCGGGTGCAAATGGCCGATGTTTTACATCTGCACGTTCGCTTGAGTCGCTCTGCGCATACATCCCAATTGTTACTGCCGGAGGACGAAGAACAAATTTGGATGCAGAGAGAGAGGCAATTTTGGAGGCGTTCCTGGGGTGTAACGGGAGGGTGGCTAGTCAGATGCACGACGTGTCACAGCAAGCGACTGTATCCAAAGACACAGTTAGACTGACATCAGCAACCATGTTCCGACGGACATTCTGCGCCTCCATAAGGCTGCTTGTGTCCAATATTGTGACCGATAGTGCGTTGGTGCAGGTTTTTGTGATGCAGCAAGTGGGTGTCTCAGTAAGAAGTCCATCGAAGTCACAGTCGCGCTGCGGCAAAAGATAGTTGCAGCTGAAACTGCATCCACGTCTGAATCAGGCACAATATATCTGTATCAATATAGATAGAGACATGAATATGTTCCCACAAATTAGGAGTATAGAAACCCCATTAGTACAAGGAACAGGAGGCAACCCACAGAAAATGCAGGTGTAGTAGATAACTATATATATGTATATATATATATATATATATATATATATATATATATATAGTTATTAGTGGTATATGTGTGTGTGTGTGTGTATATATATAGATATATATATATATTTTTTTTCTTTTTCCTGGCCCCACAATGCTCCTGCTCTACCCAGCACATGCAGAGGATAAATATTGCATGACAGGCTTGATTAGCTCGCCGGGACAGGCTGTTTTCGCTTCACCTGTCCCAGCATCAATTTTCTTTAAAATATGGCAAAATTAAAAATGCAATATTAGGCGAGATTTATGTTTGGAGAAAGTTATGTTTATTAAATATCCCCCTTCATCAGTTAGGGGTGTATGTAATAAGCATTGGAGAAAGATAAGGTGGAAGGAAATAAGGACACAACCAACCAAGTCCTGTCATTTTTCAAACACAGCCTGTAACATGATTCACTTTGTCTCCATTCAAGGCTTAATAAATAGACCACTTACTGTCTGAAGCGTTTCCGACACGCATTTCGCTCTTGGCTTAATCATGGAATAATCTGTGCAATAGGGGTCCCTTGCAGGTATTGCTAGAAGCATGGTGGTAAACTTCTAACGGTAAATTAAGAGGAACACTAGCAAAAAATATAACTATTATTAGATCACTTTGTAGTTGAATCTGGGATAATACAGTATGTGTGCATATTTCTAAATAAACTTCCAGAACCAGGGTGATCTCCTAATAATAGTAGCTAGACTATCATATTAGTAAGGTGAGATTATTATTTCAAGAGGGTCAATCCTTATATCTAGAACTGAAGACAGAGGTATAATAATCATTTCCCTTTATTCAGGCTCAAAAATTCACAAAAGATTCATACTGTATTTAGGAAAGCAGAACGATTTTTCACAGAATGTGTCCAATGTGTTATATATTACAATTTACAAACTTTATTCATATTTAGAAAAATTGTATCAGAAGATAACTTTTCTATAACTCATATCACTCCTGGTTAAAAACTACAGAAGTCACTTGTAAGTTTGTAAAAATAGATATGTTTATTAGGATACATTCCTTTATTATCTTATGAGAGCCTTATCACTTATAGTATATAGTGTATTTTATTTGTGAAACAGAAGTTGTGCCCTGAATATTCTCCCTAATGCCAGATAATATCAGAATATTTTAGTCTCTAGAAATTAGATAGATCTCCGACGAAATAACTTCAACTAATCAGGGCTGGCACCACCATTAGGCAGCTTTAGGCAGCTGCTTAGGAGCGCCAACCACTGGAGGGCGCTGCACGCCTCCGATAAAAGTGCTTTGCTAAATTATAACTTAACATTTGCTATGGCTGCGTCTGTGATCTAGCGGAGGCCGGAGCGCTGGTCTAGCCAGCCACAGCCACCGCTGTCAGTCACAATGTCAGTGTGCACCCGCAGTGCTACACACTAATCTATTCTCTCCCCGCAGCCACAGCATCTGCCCGGGCTGCCTGTCAGTGCTGACGCGCGCTTTCTTTCACGTCACCCCTGTGGCGCCCACCCCATGGCCTCCGCTATCATTCCCTTAGCTCCTCCTCTTTCTCTCAGAGACGAGGAGCAGGGAACGGATGCCGCTCGAGTCAGTCAGTCTTCATAGATAGTAGGTGTACAGTTGACACAAATCACCCCAGCCCAGCCAGTGGCCACCTGCATCTCCGTATCATGGGTGGGGGGAGGGTGAGCACTAGGCTGAATCTTTGCCGAGGGTGCAGAGAGACCTTGCACAGGCCCTGCAACTAACACAACTACTAAGCTCTCTCTTCTAAACCTATCAAAAAACAGTATGCAAAACCTATGCTTTATAGGGCTAATAAGGGCAGTCTCACAAGTTGTTGACTGACCAATACCTACTGTACAATGGTCTAAAACAGACCTGGCCAAAACGTCGATCACAATCTACCGGTAGCTCGCGGAGCTCCTGCCGTTAGATCGTGACCAACTTGCCAGCAAAGCAACCTGTATTTAGCCTCTGCCTTCTAGCGTTTCCAGTGATGCAGAGCGCGGGAGACTTCATGACCTCACCTGCGATGTGAGGAGTCAGTGCTGGATCCACTTTGATCCAGTCAGCGGCAGCTGTAGAGACAGCATGACAGCAGGAGCCCTGACAGTGGGGAGCAGTGAGGCAGCCTGCCTAGCGTGAAGTCAGGTAAGTTCTGCACAGGGGTGTGGGGGCTGTTCTGCACTGGAAGTTGGACGTGGGGAATCTGCACAGGGGGGTGGGATTCAACACAAGGGGGGGGGATATTGCACAGGGGTGTGGGGGCTGTTCTCCACTGGGAGGGGGACTACTACTGGTGGCACTGCATAAAGGGCACTACTACTGGAGGCATTGCATAAGGGGCACTACTACTGGAGGCAATGCATAAAGGGCACTGTTACTGAAGGCAATGCATAAAGGGCACTACTACTGGAGGCAATGCATAAAAGGCACTACTACTGGAGGCATTGCATAAGGGGCACTACTACTGGAGGCATTGCATAAGGGGTACTACTACTGGAGGCATTTCATAAGGGGTACTACTACTGGAGGCAATGCATAAAGGGCACTACTACTGGAGGAATTGCATAAGGGGCACTACTACTGTAGGCAATGCAAAAAGGGCACTACTACTGGAGGCAATGCCAAAAGGGCACTACTACTGGAGGCATTGCATAAGGGGTACTACTACTGGAGGCATTGCATAAGGGGCACTACTACTGGAGGCAATGCATAAAGGGCACTACTACTGGAGGAATTGCATAAGGGGCACTACTACTGGAGGCAATGCAAAAAGGGCACTACTACTGGAGGCATTGCATAAGGGGCACTACTACTGGAGGCATTGCATAAAGGGCACTGTTACTGAAGGCAATGCATAAAGGGCACTACTACTGGAGGCAATGCATAAAGGGCACTACTACTGGAGGCAATGCATAAAGGGCACTGTTACTGAAGGCAATGCATAAAGGGCACTACTACTGGAGGCAATGCATAAAGGGCACTACTACTGGAGGCAATGCATAAAGGGCACTACTACGGGAGGCATTGCATAAGGGGCACTACTACTGGAGGCATTGCATAAGGGGCACTACTACTGGAGGCAATGCATAAAGGGTACTACTACTGGAGGCATTGCATAAGGGTGTCTACTACTGGAGGCATTGCATAAGGGGCACTACTACTGGAGGCAATGCAAAAAGGGGAACTACTACTGGAGGCATTGCATAAGGGGTACTACTACTGGAGGCATTTCTTAAGGGGCACTACTACTGGAGGCAATGCATAAAGGGTACTACTACTGGAGGCATTGCATAAGGGTGTCTACTACTGGAGGAATTGCATAAGGGGCACTACTACTGGAGGCAATGCAAAAAGGGCACTACTACTGGAGGCAATGCATAAAGGGCACTACTACTGGAGGCAATGCATAAAGGGCACTGTTACTGAAGGCAATGCATAAAGGGCACTACTACTGGAGGCATTGCATAAGGGGCACTACTACTGGAGGCATTGCATAAGGGGCACTACTACTGGAGGCATTGCATAAAGGGCACTACTACTGGAGGCATTGCATAAGGGGCACTACTACTGGAGGCATTGCATAAGGGGCACTACTACTGGAGGCATTGCATAAGGGGCACTACTACTGGAGGCATTGCATAAAGGGCACTACTACTGGAGGCATTGCATAAGGGGCACTACTACTGGAGGCATTGCATAAGGGGCACTACTACTGGAGGCAATGCATAAAGGGCACTGTTACTGAAGGCAATGCATAAAGGGCACTGTTACTGGAGGCAATGCATAAAGGGCACTACTACTGGAGGCATTGCATAAAGGGCACTACTACTGGAGGCAATGCAAAAAGGGCACTACTACTGGAGGCATTGCATAAAGGGCACTACTACTGGAGGCAATGCAAAAAGGGCACTACTAGAGGCATTGCATAAGGGCACTACTACTGGAGGCAATGCAAAAAGGGCACTACTACTGGAGGCATTTCATAAGGGGCACTACTACTGGAGGCAATGCATAAAGGGCACTACTACTGGAGGAATTGCATAAGGGGCACTACTACTGGAGGCAATACAAAAAGGGCACTACTACTGGAGGAATTGCATAAGGGGCACTACTACTGGAGGCAATGCAAAAAGGGCATTACTACTGGAGGCATTGCATAAGGGGCACTACTACTGGAGGCAATGCAAAAAGGGCACTGTTACTGAAGGCAATGCATAAAGGGCACTACTACTGGAGGAATTGCATAAAGGGCACTACTACTGGAGGCAATGCAAAAAGGGCACTACTACTGGAGGCATTTCATAAGGGGCACTACTACTGGAGGCAATGCATAAAGGGCACTGTTACTGAAGGCAATGCATAAAGGGCACTACTACTGGAGGCAATGCATAAAGGGCACTGTTACTGAAGGCATTGCATAAGGGGCACTACTACTGGAGGCATTTCATAAGGGGCACTACTACTGGAGGCAATGCATAAAGGACACTGTTACTGAAGGCAATGCATAAGGGGCACTACTACTGGAGGAATTGCATAAGGGGCACTACTACTGGAGGCAATGCATAAGGGAACTACTACTGGAGGCAATGCAAAAAGGGCACTACTACTGGAGGAATTGCATAAGGGGCACTACTACTGGAGGCAATGCATAAAGGGCACTACTACTGGAGGCAATGCATAAGGGGCACTACTACTGGAGGAATTGCATAAGGGGCACTACTACTGGAGGCATTGCATAAAGTGCACTACTACTGGAGGCAATGCAAAAAGGGCACTACTACTGGAGGAATTGCATAAGGGACACTACTACTGGAGGCAATGCATAAAGGGCACTACTACTGGAGGCAATGCATAAGGGGCACTACTACTGGAGGAATTGCATAAGGGGCACTACTACTGGAGGCAATGCATAAAGGGAACTACTACTGGAGGCAATGCAAAAAGGGCACTACTACTGGAGGCATTGCATAAGGGACACTACTACTGGAGGCAATGCAAAAGGGCACTACTACTGGAGGCATTGCATAAGGGCCACTACTACTGGAGGCATTTCATAAGGGCCACTACTACTGGAGGCATTGCATAAGGGGCACTACTACTGGAGGCATTGCATAAGGGCCACTACTACTATAGGCATTTCATAAGGGGCACTACTATTGGAGGCAATGCAAAAGGCACTACTACTGGAGGCATTGCATAAGGGGCACTACTACTGGAGGAATTGCATAAGGGGCACTACTACTGGAGGCAATGCATAAAGGGCACTACTACTGGAGGCAATGCAAAAAGGGCACTACTACTGGAGGCATTGCATAAAGGGCACTGCTACTGGAGGCAATGCAAAAAGGGCACTACTACTGGAGGCATTGCATAAGGGGCACTACTACTGGAGGCATTTCATAGGGGGCACTACTACTGGAGGCAATGCATAAAGGGCACTGTTACTGAAGGCAATGCATAAAGGGCACTACTACTGGAGGCATTGCATAAAGGGTACTACTACTGGAGGCAATGCATAAGGGGCACTACTACTGGAGGCAATGCATAAGGGGCACTACTACTGGAGGCATTTCATAAGGGGCACTACTACTGGAGGCATTGCATAAGGGGCACTACTACTGGAGGCATTGCATAAGGGGCACTACTACTGGAGGCAATGCATAAAGGGCACTACTACTGGAGGCATTTCATAAGGGGCACTACTTCTGTGGGCACTGCATAAGGGGCACTACTACTGGAGGCATTTCATAAGGGGCACTACTACTGAGGGTGCTGCATAAGGGGCACTACTACTGGAGGCATTTCATAAGGGGCACTACTACTGTGGGCACTGTATCAGGGGCACTACTACTGTGGGCACTGCATAAGGGGCACTACTACTGTGGACACTACATAAGTGGCACTACTACTGGAAGCATTGCATAAAGGGGAATCAGTTTGTTATACCGCCGGCCGCATGGCCGGAAGTTCGAATCCCAGCAGCGTCACACCGACAGAGGAACAGATCCTGGCAGCGGCAGCCCGACAGCGCTGGAAATCCCGATCGTCCCTAGGTAAGTATTAACTAACCTAACCTACCCCCCTAACCCTAACCCTCCCTTAGGGGTGCCTAACCCTAACCTCCCCCCCAAGTGCCTAACCCTAATCCCCCTTCTGAGTGCCGAAACCTAACCCCTCCCTTCCCTGCTGCCTAAACCTAAGTCCCCCGGGGGGGTGCCTAACCCTAACCTCCCCCTGGGGGTGCCTAACCCTCTCTCCCCCTAGCCTAACCCTCCCAGGGGGGTGCCTAACCCTAAGTCCCCCCCCCCGGGAGCCCTAAACCTAACCCTCCCCCCCTGCGTCTGTCCGTTCGCGGCGCCCGGCATCCCTTCAATCGGGACACCGGTCATTTCACCCTCACCGGGATATGACAGTCGGGATGCCGGCTGTCGGTATAATGTCAGCCGGGATCCCGATTACATCCCCATAAGGGGCACTACTACTGGAGGCATTGCATAAAGGGCACTACTACTGTGGGCATTGCATAAGGGGCACTACTACTGGGAGCATTGCATAAGGGGCACTACTACAGTGGACATTGTATAAGGGGAACTACTACTGTGGGCATTGTGTATAAGGGGCACTATTGTGGACATTGTGTATATGGGGCACTACTCTGTGTCGCAACGTGAATAAGGGACAATACTATGTGGTATAATGTGCATCAGGGTACTATGGCCCTCATTCAGAGGCGGTCGCAAGGAGCGACCGCTCGTTCTAAATGAGGGCGGCTGCTTACCTTTTCAAGTGCGGCCTCCTGCTGATGTCAGTGCGGCCACCCACAAAACGGGAAGCGTTCTGTTAGGAACGCCTCCGTTTGTGTAGCCACCCCCCGCCCCACCTACAAAACGGGGCGAGCTGTCGATCACCATCAACAGGCACCCCTTTTTTAGATAATTTCTCGCTCCGGGGCTTGCGCATGCGCAGTGCAGCCGCTGCGCATGCGCAGGGCCTTAACATCGAGCCGGTTGCGAGCGCTCAGCGCTTGCGGCCGGGTCTGAATGAGACCGTATGTGTGGTGTAATGAGAATAAGATTGTGCTACTGTGAGGTGTAATTTCAATTGAGGATACTATGGGCGGAATTCAATTGTTTTCGCGGGCCGCATCTCCCGTCTAAAGTGACAGGAGATCGCGGGCCGCTATTCAATTGTGCCAGCTTTTCACGCTGATCGCACCCAAAGTGGTCGGGTTTAGCCGTGTAAATCGGCTAACCCCAACCAAAGTGCTGGGCGCGATCGCGAAAAGTGATGTTTGGGCACCCAAACATGTCACTTTTCGCACATTTAAGCTCTCATCCCCTAGGGGCTGCGAGCTGAAATGTAGCGCTTGGCAGCTGATCGCGCCTGACAGGAGCAAGAATAGAATAGCTCCGTCGGGCGCAATAGAGGATGAAAAGAATTGAATTCCGCCCTATGTGTGATTTCGGCAGAACAGACCCCACACTCCTTTCTGCGCGGTCACACCCCCTTTTTGCCCTCCATGCTCCCTTTTTTGCATGCCACCCCCCCTTTTTTTTAGGCTCCGTAGATCATGAAAGGTTTTTAGCTTTACAAGTAGATCTCTGAGTCCAAAAGTCTGACCACCCCTGGTTTAAAAGCAAACACACCATAGAGTATGTAATGAAATTCACTGTGAAAATTGGGCCATTTGTGGCGGCTTACAGTAGCAGCCAACCCGATAGAAGTTGTTGACGCGTTATGTAGGCACCTTGCAACATTACATTCGGCGACTTTATATACAAAATTCCAGAAAACACATGGCGGGTTCTAGAGAGATTAATGTCGTCTGAATCTAGTAACCTATTACATTTACCCCCATGTCACAAATCTCAGCAAACTGGCCTTACCACATTCCATGTGCATGAAACTTCTGAATGATTTCACCCATCACTGTCTTCTTACCGGGCATAACTTAAGGAGCGGCAAATCAAATATATGACATAAAATTCACTAAGATACAGCACATTATTTTGTGATTATTTTTTAAGCAAGAAGTGAGTTCTCCAATAAAGACAAATCGTCCAAATACTTCTGAAATTCTCAGTGTTTGAATCACACTAATAAACCAGCAATTCAACTACAATTCTTATCTTATAAAACCCTACCCATACAGTTCAAATAAATGATTCAGAGAGAGGGAAGCTAATCTGCAACACCGTTTTTTCCTTTCTTTTTGTGTCTATCACTCAGGGGCCGGTGCAAGGTATCTCGGCACCCTAGGCAGAGAATTGGCCCACAGCCCCAATACCCACTTTCCAGCGCCTTGCACACTTAACGTGTAAAATTAAAACCACTTCATACTCGGGACTGTTGTTCCTAATTGCAAAGGCTCCAACTCCATTTCCCTTCTATCATATCTACACACTGTCAGGTGTGGGTGGGTGGGAAAGGAGACATCAATCCGCGAAATAATGGTAAGTAAGAAATGGACAGGGGGATCCGCTGTCTCCTCTACTGCAGGATTCCCGGACTCCGTCCCTTAGTGACAGAGCTGCGCTGACATCACAGCGCCCTCTGACCCAATACACTACTGCGCACCTTAATTATACAATATAATCAAAAGGTGGAGAGAAAGGGGATTTATGAGTCGTCTGTTATCCATTTTTATTGACAAGTACTGTTCCTCATTAATTTTCATTGACAAGTACATTGTAGCCTTTGAAGGTAACCACAAGGTTCACCTCAATTAACCTTGCGGTTACCATCATAGGCTACAATGTAGCCATTCCCACCATAGACTTCAATGGAGCTTTCTCACCATTGAAGTCTATGGGGGAAAGTGTGTCAGACAGGATGAACGCTCAGAGCCAATCAGCAGGAAACTCCTACGGAGGCGCCCTGGAGAGGGGGACCCCCTTTATTGGGGGGACCCCACTTCCCCAGGGATCCCTGACCTGGGCAGACTAGCTGGCTATAGAAAAATGATTCTTTAATTTCAAATGAGTACAATTATATTCTTAGTGACACACAGACTAAGAACAGGTAATTCCATATTTATTGCACTGCCAATCACTTCCCTCAGGCTATCTGTAAATAAACATTGGTTATTGTATTATAAAACAATGATTACATATGTACATGCCTAGCGGGTAGTGGTGGTTTTTGCTCCATTACACCTACTTCTATGTTAGCCTTGGATAAAACACTCGGCAGTACTGTATCTCAGGCTCTCTCACCTCAGGCTCCTGTGAGTGAACGGTAAACAGGTATCCTGACACACAGGTTTAGTAACAGCAGTACACTCAGTGATGAATCGGATGTCTGCCAGAATATCACATTTAGACTATATAAAATGAGTTGTTACAGACACTTTTTACATCTTCCAGCTTTAGGGTTATATGTACTAAAGGTCGATTTTGGAGTAGTTGTAGGTGATTTCCATTCGTTTTTGAAACTTAGAGATTTACTAAAGTCAAAATCAACTAAAAAAAAATCAGATATAAAACCGAATTCCTGACCAACACTAATCATCGACCAAACATCGATACTTTCACATAGACCACTACATGATCCCCTCATTTACTAACAATTGGATTGAAAATGTAATTAAAATCGACTACTAAACTGACATTCAAATCCCAAAATAAATACACCTGCCTGAGGCAGGCAATATTGGGAGAGGCACTGCACAGATCACTCTGATCTGTGCAGCCTTCTTAAGATTAAAAGATTTGTAAAAGATAAAAATAATAAAAAATGGCTCGGTGTCCCCCCCAAAATCCATAGCCAGCCCTGAACCTTTCAGCCTGGTCTGGTCACGGAAAATCAGGGGTAAAACCGGCGTGGGGTTCCCGTTAGTTTCCATTAACCAGCACCAGGCTGAACCAGCCGGGGTGGTGTTGCCACACAGCAGGAAAGTGTTGACATGTGACAGGAAATTAGAATGAAATAGAGAACATTACACACGTTTGAGGTCTAGTTATCTTACTTATTTAACCACCTTCGTATGTATTTGCCTAAGTGGAAAGCTTGGTATACAAAGCTATAATATTTTTGTTGAGGGATTATGACACTGTAGCATACAACAATGTCTCTGAGAGGAACGTTTGTGTTTCAGAATGAAGCTATTTGTTTGCTCCTGTCAGCCTTGCCCTGTCAGTTTAATGTGCTAATAAATTCTTAGTTTACAGAAACTGTCATGACACAACACAAGCAGCCTTATCTGAGCGCACAGACTCGTGTTGCCTGTGTCGTGTCAGTTCTGCCCTTGAGCCCAGAATTTACTTCTAGTAGTTTCCTGAGGAAAGTAATATTTCCGGGGGCTGAAGCAGAGCTAAACATGAAGGTAGCCAGTCATATGGTCGACACTTCCCATGTGGACACCACAATGTCAACATGGTTCTACCTGTTGACAGGCACTCGGACAACGTCCTCAGAATGTCGACATCTGAAATGTAGCTATGTGTCAGTTAGGATAAAGGTTCGGTGCTGGAGGGTTAGGGATTAGAGTCAGGGATAGGGCAGGTATACATACCATAATGACACAGTCACATGATCGCTGGGACCTGGAGGACGACGCTGCCGCCGGGACCGGGTACATAACCTTTGGGCAAGCAGGGACATTAGACCAACATTCTATCATGTTGACATGTCAGCTGTGTGAACATGATGAAGGATGACATTGTCACTGCTAAGCATGTCGTCATTTTGATGTCGACATTCTCATGTCAACCTAATGCATAATTTGTAGAGCATATTGTGTGTATTTTTGCTCTACACATGCCCCAGAGCAAAGTATACACAAATATGGGCAGGATGTAGTCGGCATCCTGAATCCTGACCGCTGACATCCTGACTGTGAGTATTAGGGTTAGGTTTAAGGATTAGGCACTAGGGGGAGGGTTAGGGTTAGGCTGCGAGAGAGGCTTGTTAGGGTTAGGCTGCGGGGAGGGGGGGGGTTGGGTTAGGCTGCGGGAAAGGTGGGTTAGATCACTTCAAGCTGCCATGACCCAGGCAGTTTGGACACATGAACGCTGTATGAAATATGCTGTCAAATATAAGGGACTTTTATATCTCGGTTACTCTGTTATTTTATCTGTTCCTATGGTGTTGTAAGCAAAGCATCAAAGACAGCACAAAGCACATAAATAAAATGCATCTTCCATTGGGTGCATTTGTCTTGCTCTGATGAGGGTGCATGAATTTAGGCCACTCCTGCAGCCTTGGATTGCCCATTTTCACAGAGATTTCTTCTGAGCAGGACGAACTGTAAGTGCAATGGGTGCAGGATGTGCTCCTGTGTGCACTGTACACCCTTTATACTGGTTACACCAATAACATGAATAGTTCTGAATGTGAAGCACCAAGAGCCCTAATACCCTGGTGACAGAGTAGGTTACTAGCAGCACCTGACTGTCCACTCCCATCGAGTCCCTTCCTTTTTAGAAACAACACTAGAGCAGATAGCCAAGTCTTTTTACATAATCCTTATAATAACACAGCACATAGAACAAAACACAGAAAGCATACACATATAACACACCTTGCCTGCGGCCATTTCTCCTTTACTTTGTCAGAGTGGTAGGGGCACAACGTGTGGTGAGGTTAATGGCTTGGGAGGCACACATGGAGATGGGTCTGTGTGCTGGGAGCCTGTCTCACCCCCTACTCACTGTAACTCTCTTACCTGCCTCACTGTCTTCTCTTGCTGCTGAGCCCCGATCTCTAAACACTGCTGTGCACTTCCTCGTCACATCACACTTCCAAGGTGTCCATCAGTGCTCAAGGCATGCCCCCCATACACAAAGGTTATGCCTCTATTAGCTCTCTTTCTTTGCAGCTTACTGCCTGTGGAGTGGATACCTCCTCAGCTCTGCCAGCAGTGTCTGACTACACAGAAGCGAGGCTGAGCTGTTGCTGCCTCATCTCTGATCTCCCTGCAGTCCCAGGGAGCTCCACAAAGCTGGTGAGTGTTAACTATAAAAATTATTACAATAAACAAAGAAGATGTTTATAAGTTATAAATATCTTCTTTGTATTATTCAAATAATTTTTATATTAAATCTCAGGAGTATGCCCTGCCTACCCTGAGTGCCCATCCCTGCAGCCAAAATGATAGCAATCTATAATTGTGCCACGCCTCATGGGGGCATGTCGCTAATTGCGGGGCATGGCCTCGTGACATGCCCTGTCTCTCTTTCTAACAGATGACAGTTGGGAGCTGATTGGCTGGAGCACCATGTATCACACACAGTGACATTTATCACTCGTTTTGGTGATAAAACTCGTTAGTAAATTAGGCCCTTAGTTCAGTTAGGTGAGGCCCATATTGATCTCTAGATACACAATGTGATAGCACTGTAGATAGTTTATGATGTAGCTGTTTAATTAATGTATCATTATGTCTATACGTTTAATACAGTATTTCCAATAAGAAAGGAGCTCTTAGGAAATATTATGTAAGTTTGTCATAAAGGTCTGTAGGTCCTTGTTAATTCAGATAAGGATTAGCCTATTTGTATTGTTTTAGTTTATTGTACAATATAGTGTTTCGGTGAATTGGAATTATTTTGTAACCTGCCATTATCACATTATAACAAGCAATGGTTGCAGAGGTACGTGTCTTTGGGAACCCACTAGATGCTGACTGGTATACAATGTATGGTAATGTTTCACATCGCAAGTTACACTTGGCCAGAAGAAACTCTCAATAATCGGACCAATGTCTTGCAGGTACTGAAATGACCTTCTTCTGTGATGTGAGCTAATGACAGCAGCCTGCTCCTCTGTTAACTATCAGCTGCTTTGGGGTAGTCCTGGGGCATTGGGAAGGTTGCATTGCAATCAATCTTTATAACTACTCATTTTCCCATACTATGTGGGTCCCTTCTGTATCCTCATCCTCAGCTGCGCTATGGAGTTCTCTAGTGAGGGTTACAATTTTGGGGCATTTTTGTTTTCTAGTCACCTCCTCGCAAGTCAGGTATGGTTGCCAAGTCAGAGGCCCTTGGTGCACTTGCCAAGGTTGGGCTAGAATCTCATTCTACAGGTGGGTGTTAGGGCAGTGCCTCCTTCCTGTTGAGGGAGGGAGTAACTAGTGCCCTCTCTGGGTTGCCTTTAGGTTTGGCTCTGGGTGACCGGTTTTTACAAATTGGGTCACTACTAGTCCCTTCTCCAAGTCATATCATAACTTTGACTTTAGCTGGCAGTCCACTTAACACTCCCATGTCCGTTAAACCTTCATCAATCTCCCAGTTCAAAGGGATTTGGGACATTGCAATGTCTCTTTTCTGTCTCCTTGTTGTGATAATTATTACTTGCTGCTAGGACAGGTTTTTGCATTTTGTGACAAAATTAGGTTCCACCAGTCAGAGTCTCAGTCTCAACATTACTCAATCGTCTACCCCACTGATTGCATCTGCCCCACATGCTTTTGGGGATCTAAGCTCATGTTCCTTCAACCATGTCCACTATGTAGATGCATTCAAAGGGTTTGTTCTCTTCTGAGTAAATATCCTCCTACACATACCCTGTCAGGTCATTCATAGTGTTGGTTGTTGGCCCCGTATTGCTGGAGCAATTCAAGCTCCTGGAAAAAGACCCCGAGTCTTGGGCAATCCCTCAGCATATGCCTTAATTGGTCACAGCTGTAGCAACTTCATGGGCTGAGGGATCTGGCATCTTTGGTGTCATTGGTGAAAAGCATGTGGTGGGGGCTTCCAACTAGTTACTGCTGAATGAGGGATGTACTTTTCCAAGGGGAAATAGGTATTGTTCTATATACCCCTACTGAGTCAAACTGGTGCTGTCCTCTCTGTTGTGGTTGCTTGACCATACATTTGGTCATTTATGCAGCAGCATCTGGGCTGTCAAGGATTCTGTCCGTGGCTCATTGTCTGATTTCTGTTAGCAGTTTGGTTAAGAATTGTTTCAGTATGACCAAGTCTCTGATCTTCTCTGCACTAAAAACATACTTCCTATCGATCCATTTGGCACAGATGTGACAGAGCACTTCAAATGAGATCCACTTTGTACCTCTTCCCAAGGCATTCCCATCTAAAAGGGTTTCTTTAGCATGATTTGCATCATGCCAAACCATTCACATTCGGTGGCCCATGCTTCTCTAGACACCAACCAGGCTTGCAATTCTGCAGGACTGGGAGCTGCTACATTTGAAACTAAGGGGTCTATTTACTAAGCAGTGATAGGAGACAGAGTGAAAAATGATAAGGTGCCAGCCAGTCAGCTCCTATCTGCCATGTCACAGGCTGTGTTTGAAATATGACAGTTGGGAGCTGATTGGCTGGTACCTTATCACTTTCTTATCACTTTTCACTCTGTCTCCTAACACTGCTTAGTACAGTAAATAGACCCCTAAGACTGGTGCAGAACAAGGATACGGAAGGTGTCTCCTTGGATCCTCTTCTAGTTTATACTTAGGGTCCATTGGATGAGTCTGATTCCACTCAGCGAGTTGGAATATCAACACTTCCCACACTTTGGTACCATCCCCTTCAGCCTGCACAGCCCCAGTAGATATGGTTTTGATGCCTTCCAGTATGTGTCTCTCCATTCTCCCAGCTCATATTCCACTTCCGGGCATATGGTTACCAAGAAGCCACTGCATGAGTGAACTAATACTGGATAGCCATTTCGTGTACTGATATGAACCACAATGCCATACCCAAATGCCGGGACTGTGTGATCTCACTGCTGCCACTAAATGTAAGGTTTAGATCATTGGTTGACAACCCTGGCTCCAGAGATGAGAGTAGAAATAATTATTAACAGCTTCCTCGAGGATGCTCGTGGGTTGCTTGCGGGTGTCTAATTTAAAGTCATGGACACTTTACCCAGGAGAGCAGACTGCACAATGCAACCCAGGGATAATTGAATCTGTTCCTACATCTCCTTTCATCAGGCTGACAGCCGCAGCTCGGCTAATATAATAACTGCAGGAAGAAGATTAGGTTACTAGTGTCACACTGCCCTTTGTCTAACTGCCTGGTAAATACGGTGTGGACATAATATTTGCCTGCAATTGAAAGTACCTGAGACAAAATTATCCCCTCTTACCATAGGAGTAATTGCTCTTTGTGAGCGCTCCCTTACACCCTTGTGGGGTGGGTGCTTAACAGTATTTTAAAACTGCTGCAAGGCACTAATACCGACACTCCTACACATTTGTTCTTAATGGTAATAGTTTTCACATTGGGGTCAGGGCCGATGCCACCATAAGGCAGCTGCCTAGGCTCGCCGGCCGATGGAGGCGCCACACACCTCCGATAAACATGCTTAACTAAAATATAACTGTACATTGTGCTGTGGCTGTGTCTTTGATGGCCTAGCGGCAGACACAGCGGTGGTCTAGCCAGCCGCTGGCACTGGTGTCAGTCACTGTGTCAGAGTGCACCGGCAGTGCTGCACCCTAGTCTCCTCTCTCCCTGCAGCCACAGCGTCTGCCCGGGCTGCCTGTCAGTGCTGACGTGCGCTTGCTTTCACGTCACCCCTGTGGTGCCCGCCCCCTGGCCTCCTCTATCATTCCCTTAGCTCCTCCTCTTCCTCTCAGAGATGCGTTTTTATGCTCTGGTGATCTTTGCTAATAGCATATTTTCGCAGCTGTGTTGCGTACGAAATTGCAGCTGCGAGCGCATTAGCGTACATCTCCGAATCAGCCCCAGTCAGTCTTCATAGTCAGTAAGTGTAAAGTTGACACAATTCACTCCCAGCCCATCCAGTGGTCACTGCACCTGCATCCCCTTATCGGAGGGGGGGTGAGGGGGGCACTAGGCTGAATCTTTGCATAGGGTGCAGAGAGACCTTACACCGGCCCTGATTGGGGCAGCACAAACTTTAGATGGTGACCATTTGTAGTGACTCGTCCTGGCCTCCTGTTACAAATGACTGTTGGAGAGTGTCAGTAGAACTACTGTATGTATTTGACATTTCAGTTAGAGTTCTGTATGGGTAATGTTAAAGGTATTGTTTTACTACCTGTTATGCAGTCTTTACATTAATTATATGTTTTAGGACTTACTGTACCAATAACTAGTCATACATTTGATTTTTTTATCAGGAGTCTTAGTCATGAATGGAACGATTATTGAAATGGACAAAGAATGCTAATCGGTGAATTATAAGGACAGAACAGATACTAGCGCCTAAGGATATACAGACAATAGACAGAAATATTTGAGCGTGTTATCATCACGCACTGAGGAAAGTCGTTTTGAATCATAGAAGCTCGGTTGCCATGGTTTGATAATATAAACATGTGTTTTATTGTTTTATCTGCTAAGTAACACAGTAAGGGTGTTGATTGTTATTTCTGGTATACTGCAAAATACATTAACACCAGTTTATGCATGGACAATTAGCTGTACGTACTGTATGTATGCAGGGGAGACAAGATCTCATTAAGGAATGATCATTATCATAATGTAAATGAGAGCACAAAAGTGAAAAACCACAGTGTACGTGTCTTTTGTGATGTCACATTCATATTTGAGTATCAGTATGCTTAGTCTTACAGGGAAGTGATGGATGGATGAGCCGGTCAGGATGACGTTGTTTGCGGTAGAGTAGACATTTGTCAGGTGTTGGGAGGATTGAGGGCATTCCATGAGAACTTCTGATTACCTGCACAGGGATGTCCACCTTTTTTGCACTAGGGAAGAGGTTCCCAAACTCGGTCCTCAAGGCACCTTTAAGGATATCCATGCTTGACCACAGGTGACTTAATTAGTACCTTAGTCAACTTGATTTAACCACCTGTGCTCCACCATGGATGTCTCTAAAATCTGAACTGTTGGGGAGCTTTGAGGACCGCGTTTGGAAACCTCTGCAGTAAGGGATAGTATTTTGGCAGAAGTCATATACATGTAAGGGTGTAACCTCTTTTGCCAGAAGGCCCACAGCCCTTTATTTGTTGGAAAACAACCTTGAATTATTCACCACTTACCGTCTCACCCCTATATTGCAGCAAAGTACATTTTTAGGGGTACTTCGTCTTGATGTTCTCTTGCTCCCAAGACAAATTGAGATATATATATATATATATGTATATATCATACTTGCTTACTCTTCGATTCAGCTGGCAGCCTCCCGAAAATCAGGTGGTGCTCCAGGACCCCCCCCCCGGAAAAGCCGACAAGTCTCCTGGCTGGCATGGGCCTCCCAGACTCCCCCCAATTACCACACATCATCTGATCATACCTGCTTCACAATGCCGGTAATCTCGGAATTGTGTAGCGGGGCGAGGTCAAAATGACGCCCTCCCAGGTCCACCCCTAATGCCGGGTAATATTCCCAAATACTCCCTCTATGCCACGCCCCCCGCTATTGCAACCTGACTACTCCCTCCTGGACAGGGCAGCCATAATTATAAATATATATATCCGTAGCCCGACTCTTCACTAGAGAGGGCAACGCCCGTAGGACAGTTCTCCAAGGAACCAAATTTTTCTTTAGGTAGTACTAAAAAATACCCTCACACCAGAAACACCAAAAAAAGGCACAGGGGCCAATATTAGTAGTATAAAATATTTATTTGGACACATAAATGTTTTTAAAACATAGAAAATCAACTTACATCTAATAGCTTTCTTTTTCATCAATTGGTGAACATTCACCCACAAATGCTTAAGAACAGTTCAATCAGCTAAGTGACCCAACGCGTTTTGTCCGTATAAGGACTTCCTCAGGGGTATATCACACTTTGTTGAACAAATCTGAAATAATTCAGGTTCACAACTGACCCAAAATTATTGTACAGTTTCTCAAGTCGTGCCAAGGTAGCTCCTAGTATCACAACTCCAGAGGATAGCAAGTATGTGTGCCCAAAATGTGGACAAGATGATGTTCATCAAAATGAGTTACCAATTCTTCCAGGAAGACCAGCCTCCAGAAAGTACAGAGGGACCTGTGGTGGTGGATTCCAGCAGGGACGAATTAATACTCTGAGGATGAGGATGTACACAACACTGAAGAGGGTGAGGAATCGGTGGATGAGGATGAGGACGACATCTTGCCTCCGTAGAGCCAGTTTGTGCAGGGACAGATTAATTGCCAGCTTGTTTTGTGGGGGCCAAAACTAACCAATCATTTCAGCCACAGTCGTGTAGCAGACCCTGGCGCTGAAATGATTGGTTTGTTAAAGTGTGCATGTCCTGTTTATACAACATAAGGGTGGGTGGGAGGGCCCAAGGACAATTCCATCTTGCACCTTTTTTCTTTTCTTTGCATTATGTACTGTTTGGGGCCTAGTTGTTCGAACTGCCATCCTGTCTGCCACTGCAGTGTCACTACTAGATGGGCCACGTGTTTGTGCCGCCCACTCGTGTCGTTTAGCATAGTCCTCCGACTACCTCGGTGCAACATTTTCACCTAAAAACAATATTGTGAGGTGTTCAGAATATCCTGGGAATGAGTGGAAATTAATGTTATTGAGGATAATAATAGCGTAGGAACAAAAAAAAAATTCTGTGATTTTTAGCTGTTTTTATGCTTTTTTCCCAAAAAATACAGATCCAAAACCAAAACACGAAACACAAAAACCGGAAGGGTGGTTTTGGCAAAACCAATCCATATCCAAAACACGAAAGAAAGATCCAGATCCAAAACAAGAAAATTGGCTGGTGCACACCCCTAATATATATATATATCCTTGAAGAAGTCCACTATACGGACGAAACGCGTTGGAGACTCCTGGTTCCAGCCTTACATGAACTTACCTAATTGCGATTCAGATAAGCCCTCTATTCCTTATCCCTACCCTTTGTAATTTTATATATGTATTTGTGTGTTTTTTAATCATTATTATACTGCCCTATATATTAGGGTCAGCTGTTATTTGTAATAAATTACCCCCCTTTTTTTAATCATAACTATTTTTGTCATTCATACTAAACTACATGCACTTTATACTATTTATGTTTATTTGCACATATCTCAATCTTGCATATTTGCACATTATTTATTGATTCACTTTGCACTTTATCAAAATATTGATTAGCACATTGGTCGCTCTTTTATCAGTTCCACTTTCTTCATATATATATATATATATATATATATATATATGGAATTGAGAGCAAGAAAGAAGGGGCGCCTCATAGTGCATGAAACTGTAAAACAGATTTTATTGCAGACAGCGGACATAAAACTCGTTCAATGAATATGCGTACCACAATCAGCGGTCAGATACCACCGCAAGTAATAAAAATGAAGAAGCCTGAATATCACCCGAACGTCTCCGGGGACTCCGTCGGCTATTCGACCAGTAATGGAAAGCAACACCAAACCACGCCCCAACGCGTTTCGTCATCGACTTCGTCAGGAGGCTGGTTTGGCGTGAATAACAGTCATGCTCTTATACTAGTCAACCCATCTACTTCCACAAGTGTTTTATAATTAGATACTTAAACTAATCAGTATTGGAAACACTATAGGGAAATAGTAGCAGATGTTACAATGTGGGTACTTTAAATCCTAATGCATACATTGCATATTGCATAACATTTATAATTAAACATAATAAATTAAAAAGTCAGCATTTAAATAAATGCAAAAAATACAAAAAATAAATTGTAAACATAATGAAATGTTTTTCCTTAAAAATACAAACATAATAGTACAATAAATATGTGCAAAATGCATGAGATAAAATTCATGAGTTAAAATTAAAATAAGAAATACTGGGATATAAAGGAATATGGAATAAAAAACAAGAGATAAACAACAAAAGATAAGCAATAGATCTACAACAGCAGGCCAATTAAGCTGTTAAAAAAGGTGTGATATCATATCCCTCATTTAACCCATTAGGTTGCAAAGTATTCAAAGTTATAATCCAAAAGGATTCTCTCTTTGCCAATAAATTATCTCTATTGCCTCCTTTTATATCAATCAACACATGTTCTAAACCCATAAATCTCAAAGTAGTGGGAATCAAGAGGATGTTTGTATTTTTAAGGAAAAACATTTTTAATTTATTATGTTTAATTATAAATGTTATGCAATATGCAATGTATGCATTAGGATTTAAAGTACCCACATTGTAACATCTGCTGCTATTTCCCTATAGTGTTTCCAATACTGATTAGTTTAAGTATCTAATTATAAAACACTTACTGGCCGAATAGCCGACGGAGTCCCCGGAGACGTTCAGGTGATATTCAGGCTTCTTCATTTTTATTACTTGCGGTGGTATCTGACCGCTGATTGTGGTACGCATATTCATTGAACGAGTTTTATGTCCGCTGTCTGCAATAAAATCTGTTTTACAGTTTCATGCTCTCAATATTCAGATATCCATGACCCCAACGAATTTATCCCAGATACTATCGGTCGACCAGGAGGTGTGTTCCGATTTTTATGTATTTTGGGTAAATAGTAAATATTTGCTATACGTGGATATAAATTGCATAGGTATTGATATTCCTCATTGATTAAAATACCCGAAAATAACCCTTTATCTAATATTTTTTTCAACACAATCAGATAATCACATGTGGGATCTTTATCTAACTGTACATATGATTTTTTATCTGATAGTGATCTCAGCATTTCTTTTTCATAATCGGTACGATCTAAAATCACCATGCCCCCACCCTTATCAGCCTGTTTGAAGACTAGGGTCTTATTCTCTACCAATTTCCTTAAAGACTGAGTCTCCATAGTAGTTAAATTTCTGTTGTTAACTGGAGTATTCTCACATAATTTCTCAAAGTCTTTCTTAACTAGCTGGGTAAACATATCAATATGGGATCCTCTTGATTCCACAGGATAAAAGACTGAACGGTTCTTGAGACCGGAAGAAGATTTTGAATTGTCTGATTCATAATTCCTTAAAGGTGCCAAGGACTTATTATCGTGCCTCAGAAAGTGACGTTTCAGAGTCAATTTACGTGCAAATAAACTTAAATCTATTTGTAATCTATAATTATTACAGCCCACATTCGGAGCAAAAGAAAGTCCCTTAGCTAGTAAGTTCTCATCAGCTGAGGACAGTGAGACTTGGGATAAGTTAAAAATCCCTTTACTCTTGGGTGCTAGAACAGTGCTTTCTTTTTGCGTGGTCCCTTTTCCCCCTCTTTTACCTCGTCTTCTCGGTACCTTTTTCCTGAAAAGGTGGGGTGTACTGACCCTGGGTAGTGTCCCCTAAAAAATTCCCTCTTTTGTGGGCTCCGAAGAAAGGTCTCCTCATTGGTGAAACATATTCTCTATCATTCAAGGTATTTAATGTACCAAACTGATTCCTCAAGGCTGGAGAATAATTCCTATTTTGCTCGGTTCTATTTTTATTTTTTTAAAATTTATCCTTACTCACTATTTGCCAACGTGGTGGCAAAGGTTCCCAATGTGATTTAGCCACTGGAGGATCAATTGTCAAATCAACCTCTGATTTTTTCCTCCATGCAGGTACAGGATTGGACTTCATAACAGGTCCTGTTTTAAAATTGTCTCTCCTAATTTTAGGCCAACTCCGTATGTTACCTGAATCGTAATCTTGTTTGTCTCTCTTAAACTTATTTGTTTTTCTTTCTATTATATCTGATTCTATTTTCTGAACTTTAGTGGTGAGATAGCGATTGAAATCAACATAATCACCAGTGTTCTTTAATGAATCCATTTTTCCTTCTAAAAGGGACATTTCTTTTTCTATTTCTATTTCTTTATATCAATCAACACATGTTCTAAACCCATAAATCTCAAAGTAGTGGGAATCAAGAGCATGTTTGTATTTTTAAGGAAAAACATTTCATTATGTTTACAATTTATTTTTTGTATTTTTTGCATTTATTTAAATGCTGACTTTTTAATTTATTATGTTTAATTATAAATGTTATGCAATATGCAATGTATGCATTAGGATTTAAAGTACCCACATTGTAACATCTGCTACTATTTCCCTATAGTGTTTCCAATACTGATTAGTTTAAGTATCTAATTATAAAACACTTGTGGAAGTAGATGGGATGACTAGTATAAGAGCATGCCTGTTATTCACGCCAAACCAGCCTCCTGATGAAGTCGATGACGAAATGCGTTAGGGCGTGGTTTGGTGTTGCTTTCCATTACTGGTCGAATAGCCAACGGAGTCCCCGGAGACGTTCGGGAGATATTCAGGCTTCTTCATTTTTATTACTTGCGGTGGTATCTGACCGCTGATTGTGGTACGCATATTCATTGAACGAGTTTTATGTCCGCTGTCTGCAATAAAATCTGTTTTACAGTTTCATGCACTATGTGGCACCCCTTCTTTCTTGCTCTCAATTCCAGATAAACCAATACCCGCTTGGATCCGGGTTTTAACGTGGGGAAGACGCCGGCCTGTGTGGTACCTGTGGCCTGTGCTATATCTGGCGTCTGTGACACAGATTTACTTTGTTCCAAAAGTCCATTTATTTATTGGATTCTAAAAAACTTTTCACAGTATTATATGTGTTTATGCATTGATTGATTGATTGATTTGCGCACTGAATTTACTGTATTTGTTTATTTTCTCTTGATCCTTTGTTTGGTTGCTGCATATCTAGATTCATCATGTTAAGATTTGCCGATTTAAGGGCGGATCGTTTTAAACTATGTTCAAAAATGTTTTGTGAGGACTTTCCCTCAGATGTAATTAATATTATTAATGAACCTTCAGCAGACGATAATTTTATTAGGGCAGAACAACTCACTATGAAAGAAATGAGAACATGGTGGGATATTGTTGGTTTGGAGAATTATATAAAATGTGGTAGGATTCCAAGGGGACTACGGATTAACAAAAATCCTACATTTGGTGCTTCAAACAAATTTTTTTTTAAAAGAATGGAATCATATTTTAGACCAATGTTCACTTGATTTAATGAGGCTCATTGTTTATGAAAAAAAGAAAATGTTGGAAGAAATAGAAAAAGAAATGTCCCTTTTAGAAGGAAAAATGGATTCATTAAAGAACACTGGTGATTATGTTGATTTCAATCGCTATCTCACCACTAAAGTTCAGAAAATAGAATCAGATATAATAGAAAGAAAAACAAATAAGTTTAAGAGAGACAAACAAGATTACGATTCAGGTAACATACGGAGTTGGCCTAAAATTAGGAGAGACAATTTTAAAATAGGACCTGTTATGAAGTCCAATCCTGTACCTGCATGGAGGAAAAAATCAGAGGTTGATTTGACAATTGATCCTCCAGTGGCTAAATCACATTGGGAACCTTTGCCACCACGTTGGCAAATAGTGAGTAAGGATAAATTTAAAAAAAATAAAAATAGAACCGAGCAAAATAGGAATTATTCTCCAGCCTTGAGGAATCGGTTTGGTACATTAAATACCTTGAATGATAGAGAATATGTTTCACCAATGAGGAGACCTTTCTTCGGAGCCCACAAAAGAGGGAATTTTTTAGGGGACACTACCCAGGGTCAGTACACCCCACCTTTTTCAGGAAAAAGGTACCGAGAAGACGAGGTAAAAGAGGGGGAAAAGGGACCACGCAAAAAGAAAGCACTGTTCTAGCACCCAAGAGTAAAGGGATTTTTAACTTATCCCAAGTCTCACTGTCCTCAGCTGATGAGAACTTACTAGCTAAGGGACTTTCTTTTGCTCCGAATGTGGGCTGTAATAATTATAGATTACAAATAGATTTAAGTTTATTTGCACGTAAATTGACTCTGAAATGTCACTTTCTGAGGCACGATAATAAGTCCTTGGCACCTTTAAGGAATTATGAATCAGACAATTCAAAATCTTCTTCCGGTCTCAAGAACCGTTCAGTCTTTTATCCTGTGGAATCAAGAGGATCCCATATTGATATGTTTACCCAGCTAGTTAAGAAAGACTTTGAGAAATTATGTGAGAATACTCCAGTTAACAACAGAAATGTAACTACTATGGAGACTCAGTCTTTAAGGAAATTGGTAGAGAATAAGACCCTAGTCTTCAAACAGGCTGATAAGGGTGGGGGCATGGTGATTTTAGATCGTACCGATTATGAAAAAGAAATGCTGAGATTACTATCAGATAAAAAATCATATGTACAGTTAGATAAAGATCCCACATGTGATTATCTGATTGTGTTGAAAAAAATATTAGATAAAGGGTTATTTTCGGGTATTTTAATCAATGAGGAATATCAATACCTATACAATTTATATCCACATATAGCAAATATTTACTATTTACCCAAAATACATAAAAATCGGAACACACCTCCTGGTCGACCGATAGTATCTGGGATAAATTCGTTGGGGTCACGGATATCTGAATATGTTGATATCTTTCTAAAACCCTTTGTTTCACAGCTTGATACTTATATCAAAGATTCCACACATGTTTTACAAATCCTTGATACATTTAAATGGGAAGAAGGTTTTGGTTGGGGAACTATCGATGTTGAGTCATTATATACCTCTATTCCCCATAGTAATTGCTTGCTAAAAATACAAGATGTTCTCAGTTCTGATACAAATATGACTGCTGCAAAAATCGATTTTATTAACGATTGTTTAGAGTTTGTTCTTAAATTTAATTATTTCACTTTTTTAGATATTTTTTATCTTCAGACATGCGGTTGCGCAATGGGGACTGTTTGTGCACCGTCTGTAGCGAATTTATATATGGGGGAGTGGGAAAAATTGTATGTTTTAAACAATAATCCCTTTACTGCCAAGATTCGATTATTTAGGCGATATATCGATGATATTTTGGTAGTGTGGCAGGGTGACAAAGATGATTTCGATGAGTTTGTGAAATATTTGAATATAAATGATTTTAATTTGAGATTTACTTCTAATTTTAATGTAAATGAAATTGAATTTTTGGATCTTGTACTAAACACTAAGAATTGTACTGAGGAATGTAATAATATACAAACTCATACATTTTTTTTAAAAAGTGGACTGCAACAATTATTTGGATTATAGAAGTTGCCATCTGAATAGGTGGAAGAAAATTCTACCTTTTTCCCAGTTAGTGAGATTAAGACGTAATTGTAGTTCTCAGGATAAATTCAATGAACAGGCTGAAATATATAGGCAGAGGTTCTTAGAAAAAGGTTATCCTATTGAATTAATTAATGCAGCAGTGAAAAAATCTGGTGCTTTAAATAGGAAGAGTCTTATTAACTATAAAACAGAGGCCCTGAAAAAAGAAGGATCATCTATTGAGAATAATAAGTGTGCATTTATTACTCAATTCAATTCTTCCAGTCAGGAGATTATTAAGATCCTTAATAAATATTGGCATATTATTCAAATGGATCCATTTTTATCATCAATTACACTTGATAAGCCTGAAATTGTATTTAGAAGAGCCCGCACTTTAAAAACAGCCCTGTCACCCAGCCTATTACCATTGTTAGATGAAGGAAAATTAGAGAAATCCTGTCAGTTTATGAGACTGGCAGGCTTCTATACATGTGGCAGGTGTAAAGTCTGCCCTCATGGTTTGAACAAGGCAAAAAATTTTACCAGCAGTACAGGGAAAGAATTCAAGGTCAAACATATTATAAATTGTTTGACCACTTATGTAATATATTCATTGGTTTGTGGCTACGGTAAAATGTATGTAGGAAAAACAAAAAGGGTGCTGAAAATCAGAATTTTAGAACACCTGCGGAATATAAAAAATGGTGTGGATAATCATAGTGTCCCCAGACATTTTAAAAAGTGTCATGGTAGTAATCCCACTACTTTGAGATTTATGGGTTTAGAACATGTGTTGATTGATATAAAAGGAGGCAATAGAGATAATTTATTGGCAAAGAGAGAATCCTTTTGGATTATAACTTTGAATACTTTGCAACCTAATGGGTTAAATGAGGGATATGATATCACACCTTTTTTAACAGCTTAATTGGCCTGCTGTTGTAGATCTATTGCTTATCTTTTGTTGTTTATCTCTTGTTTTTTATTCCATATTCCTTTATATCCCAGTATTTCTTATTTTAATTTTAACTCATGAATTTTATCTCATGCATTTTGCACATATTTATTGTACTATTATGTTTGTATTTTTAAGGAAAAACATTTCATTATGTTTACAATTTATTTTTTGTATTTTTTGCATTTATTTAAATGCTGACTTTTTAATTTATTATGTTTAATTATAAATGTTATGCATTAGGATTTAAAGTACCCACATTGTAACATCTGCTACTATTTCCCTATAGTGTTTCCAATACTGATTAGTTTAAGTATCTAATTATAAAACACTTGTGGAAGTAGATGGGATGACTAGTATAAGAGCATGACTGTTATTCACGCCAAACCAGCCTCCTGACGAAGTCGATGACGAAACGCGTTGGGGCGTGGTTTGGTGTTGCTTTCCATTACTGGTCGAATAGCCGACGGAGTCCCCGGAGACGTTCGGGTGATATTCAGGCTTCTTCATTTTTATTACTTGCGGTGGTATCTGACCGCTGATTGTGGTACGCATATTCATTGAACGAGTTTTATGTCCGCTGTCTGCAATAAAATCTGTTTTACAGTTTCATGCACTATGTGGCGCCCCTTCTTTCTTGCTCTCAATTCCAGATAAACCAATACCCGCTTGGATCCGGGTTTTAACGTGGGGAAGACGCCGGCCTGTGTGGTACCTGTGGCCTGTGCTATATCTGGCGTCTGTGACACAGATTTACTTTGTTCCAAAAGTCCATTTATTTATTGGATTCTAAAAAACTTTTCACAGTATTATATGTGTTTATGCATTGATTGATTGATTGATTTGCGCACTGAATTTACTGTATATATATATATATATATATATATATATATATACACAGTATATATATATATATATATATATATATATGAACCTGGCAAACAAGTTGGTGAACATGTGTCTGTAAAGATATGGTACGGGTCTGCAGGTTTCAGTTTGTTCCATTAGTACCACTCCAGCAATCCTGGTTGTGAACCATACTACACTTCAGTTCACAAACATTTTCATTCATATACATTTGCTAACTGGAGATAAAAGACCAATGTGCCCAAATTGTATAACCATCCTAACTAAAAAAAAAAAAAATAGTTTCTCCAACCTTAAATCTTATTTATTTTTATTATTATTATTTTTATTTATTATTAATAATATTTTTAAAGCAGCAATCATTTTAAAGGCAAAACTAAGCTTGCCACTTTGAAAGTACAGGAAGACTCACAAGAGTTCCCGTACCGTCTGCAGATCGCACCCTATGACATAAGCCCCCTTGTCTGACCTGAACCTCTCCACCTGTCTCCCAGTTCTAACTTCTAACAAATTAAAAAAAACAAACTCATTTGACAAACAGTGACTTATGCCACATAAAATGAGGTAATACTATCAGCAACAGGGTGTAAAGCAACAATAAACACATTAAATACATTAAAAAACTATAATAGGGTCACATAGATAAATATTAATATGAAGTTAATAGAACTGATTAGTGCTTATCAATAGTAAGGTAGTCAATAGCTAAGGTTAAGTGTATAGGTGGATACCTTTTATTTATGAGGTAGACATGAGTTTTACACGAGTACAGTTATTGCTGATGTATGAGTCATTTATCATTACAGAGGTACACATTACTTCCTGTGACACTATATGGTCACTCACTTGCATGGGAACAACATCGGAAAGTGCCTTGGGTCCTCATCCTCCTCAGCACCAAGTGGGGTGTGGCCATTATGAGACCCTCCTGGATATTCTGCTCTTCCCTTAGTATGCGTGAAGCCCCATGCAGGGAGAGCTTAGTGGAAGTCTCAGAAAGGTAGAATGGCATGGCCATAATGGAGTCTGACAATGCCGTGTTCCACCCCTGGCTGAAAATAAAGTAGTTACAGAATGCTGTGAGCATTGAAGTTGTCATGCCTTGAGCAAGTAATACACTACACACCGGCAGTCACCAGTAATGTTGAATCTTCTATCGGTTGAGGGGGTGTCATGCATATATAGCACATGTATACCAAACCAAAGTAATGATAATAATAATATAATAATATAATAAATAAAGACACAGAGACTTGCATTTGGCAGAAAAAAAGGATAGCTATTTAATTAATTAAATTGAACTTTTTAAAACTAAGGGGCATATTTATCACAAAGCGCATCTCAGATGTGGATGCGATGTGATAAATTCGCTAAAATTTGCATTTCGATATATGAATACATCGCAAGGATGCATCAAATATCGCATGCAGGGACAGAGCTTGCGAGATATCGATAACAATGTCGCTCAGTGATGTCATCCTGCCACATCACCGAACAGGGGGTTCCTGACGATATCATCAAATGCACCTGCATGTTCGGACAACAGCAGACATCGTTATCGTCTCGCGGGAGCACGCATCGCTGGTCGTTCAGACCATACACACTAGACTATATGAACGATATATCGTTGAATTATATCGTTATCGTTCACTTTTATCGTCTGTCATCTAGTGTGTACGCGGCATTAGATTCAGTTTGAACTGTTGGCTAATTTCAAAGTGGGCAGCTGAAATCATTGGTAAAAAGGCTTCAACATTTCAGTGTTAAAGTAGCACCAGACCCCCCAAAAATGTATGTTGAAATACGAAAATGAATTATGTTGTTTGGTCCCACTTAATTCCATTGTAGCTCTGCTGCAATTTTACCTTCCCGCTCCTATAAAGGCTATAGAAGTCAGATTACACATATAGCAGGTCTAACACCAGTCAAAAAGCTGAAATGTCAGTCAGTAAAGATGCAGTGACATAACTGTCCTCGTAGAAGTATAGCTCAACCCATTCAGATCAGTTCTGCGGAGCAAGACAGCAAGCATGATGGATCCATTTACCCAGAGCTGGCCCTAGGCATAGGCATTATAAGCAAATGCCTAGGGGCGACTCAGAATGCTAGGGGCATTCCAGGGTTCTGCCTGTCTGTCCCCCTCCACCTCCTGCTGCTAGCCCCCACCTCCTCCACCGCCTGCCGCTAGCCCCCACCTCCTCCGCTGCCTGCCGCTGGTGTAACTTAATGAACACTGCCCTAATAGCATCATCTACAGAAGGGGATCTATCGCTTCCCCCTCTCGGCAGCTGCTACTGGGTCCATTGATGCTGCTGCCGCTGCAACTGTAATGCTGTACAACATGCAGTGGCAGCCTGCTGCACACACTGCACTGTGGGCTGAACAAGGAGGGAGGCTCTTCACAAAGTCCCGCCCCCTGCTGTTGCCCCTCCTTCCTCCCCTCTCCTTCCCGCTCCTCCGCTGCGCTGTACCTGACCCCTGCTTTGCTGGAAGCAGGGGAGGCCTGTAAGAGCAGTGACGTCAGGCACATATTGGCAGGAGCAGGACTCGGGACATCAGCGGGAGATGGGAGTCCGAGTGCCGGTGATGACTGCAGAGGTACCTCAGAGCATCTTTGCTGTGTGGATGGCATGTGGCAGCCAGGAAGCAGGACTCCCAGATGTGGCCAGCACCTGGTGGCTCTACAGTGCGCCAGGTAAGAAAGAATGGGGGCAAGTCTGCCTGGAAAGGGGGGAGGGGTTCTAAGTGTGCCCAGTAATGGAGGGGGGTGCTAAATATAGCCACTTAGAGAGTGGTTGCTATGTGTGCCCAGTAAAAGGGGGAGGATTAATAAGTGTGCCCAGAAAGGCAAGGGAGGGTGGTACCAAGTGAGCCCGAGATGGGGGTGGCACTGTCCCCTCTGTCCTGATCCTGTTCCTGTAACCTCTAGGCCTTTAACCCCGGTCCCGGGTTTTGTGTCCCCTGTCCTACCCTGCCCTTTTTGTCAAGTCCCCTCTTTCCTGTCCTGTCACCTCTGCCCTGGCCCTATCCCCTTTTTCCTGGCCTTGTCACCTCTGTCCTGTCACCTCTGCCCTGGCCCTATCCCCTTTTTCCTGGCCCTGTCACCTCTGTCCTGTCCCCTCTGTCCTGTCACCTCTGCCCTGGCCCCTCTGTCCTGTCCCCTCTGTCCTGTTACCTCTGCCCTATCTACTCTTTCCTGCCCTGTCACCTGTACCCTGGCCCTATCCCCTCTTTCCTGGCTCTGTCACCTCTGCCCTGGCCCTGTCCCCTTTTTCCTGGCCCTGTCACCTCTGTCCTGGCTCCACTGTCCTGTCCCCACTGTCCTGTCCCCAAAGTTCGCAATGCGCGTGCGCAAACTAGCTCTTACGATCAGAAATTTCTCTCTCCTTGAACACAGCCAGGTCGGTAGTTTGAGTGACAGAATGAGGCGTTTGTGGGTGGTAACAGGGGAAGGTGCTTGAAAACGGGGGAGTGGAGATCCGAATGCAGGTGTGCCTAATTATGCGAACGGTGTTTAATGGGAGTGTATAATTAACAAAGTAGTGTCATGGCACATGTGACATGGGAGGTTTTTACACTGACTTGATTGTAGTGCTTAAGAGAGGGTATGGTCAACCTTAAGCTCTACGACCAGCTCCGATGGTTCCCGATGCTCGCGATTAATCCTTATATCCCAGGAGATGACGTGTGTTGTGTTCGAGAAGGGGGCGTTATTTAGTCTTACGGCCGCTTCTTACCCTCGGTCGTTCAGCTAACGATCTCATCTTAGGACCGCAACTTGTGATCGCTTAATTTGCATATCCGGCCCCTTTCCCCTACGACCGTGCGGCCGCAACGACCGACTCTGAATGAGGTCCTGTATGCCTATGTATGGGCTTTCAATTCCCCTGTACATGCACAAGACAATAAGCCAGCTCATCTATGCGCACATCTGCAATGACTGGCCCCGTAATCAGCAAGTTATCCCTAACTCTTGTGGGCACGTATCTCTGAGCTGCCTCGCCACCACTTTTACCATAAATGATGAAGATAACTGAATTCATTATCTCCACGATTATAAGACATTTTGCCGGATAGAGGTTCTCAACAATAAATAGCGCCCACAGGGCCTGATCCAGAAGTATTGCAATTGCAAAGCAGCACGCAGGCTATAGATATGATGTATGCACGCAGGCTATAGATATGATGTATGCCCGCAGGCTATAGATATATGATGTATGCACGCAGGCTATAGATATGATGTATGCCCGCAGGCTATAGATATGATGTATGCACGCAGGCTATAGATATATGATAAACAAAACACACAATTGGGGCGCTATACTAACGAGAGGATAAATAGTATTAAAATAATGATAATACCTATCAATTTACATGACCCAATCAAAGAGGTCTCAGGTGACTGCTGCTGCCAAATGAGGAGCTAAACCCTCACAATATACCATAAAGGAAACCAAAAAACTGGAAGCGCTGTTCCTGAGGACTTCAAAAATCAGTGTGATGATATCTAATATCAAGGTTAGAACTGAACTAATCATAAATGGACAATACCATGAACACAAAATAAAAAATAAAAATGTAATAAGAAACACCAAAAAAATTGAATAAACATACACAGATAAAAAGAAAAATAATAAAATTCAAAACCACATGGGATTAAATACACATCAATTGTAGTGATATAATGATGATGCACAATTAGTGGCTTAAAACCAACAGATTGATATTGCAATAAAATCATAAAAGCTTTCTGAAATCAACTTGGAGCATAGACCTGTATCTACATAGAAAAATGCCTTAATTGGCAACTGAGTTGTTACACACTAGCAGTAAACTGCAACAAAGTTGTCAGTATATGTCAAGAGACAATGCAAGTGGTGATTATAACCACCATTGGTAACAATTTGGTCGGAAACAGGTGTACACCTAATGTACATGAACAAATGCCGGGAGTAAATCCCTGTAGCACCGCTAACAAAGTCCCGATTCTTGTCTATATTTGGGGTCCCAATAAGATACAGGGACAATGTATAGGCAGTATCCTGACAAAAAGACACTCCGGAGCCAGTGGTAAGTGCGGCAAATGTGGAGATAACAATAATAGTATTGAGGTACCTCAGTGTCCAGTGAATGTATTCCACAGCCGCCGGCCGTCCGGGATAAGGCCTTACACGAGTGCACTCGTGGCCGCCTGATGGGAGACTGACGGAGCTCTTAGTCGATACGCGGGACAGCATTCCTGAAGTATAGGTCCCTGTGTTGGTTATAGATAGGCTATAGATATATGATGTATGCATGCAGGCTATAGATATGATGTATGCACGCAGGCTATAGATATATGATGTATGCACGCAGGCTATAGATATGATGTATTCACGCAGACTATAGATATGATGTATGCACGCAGGCTATAGATATGAAGTATGCATGCAGGCAGCTTTGCAGTTGCGATAGTTGCAATAATGCAAATGCAGCAGGAGGTGTATGACAGCCCCTGCTGCATTTGCGATCCCAGCACTGCAGCGGACATCGGTGGTCGATGGTCGTGATGGTGGACGGTGCCGGCTGGCCGGCCAGCAGAGTAAGCTTCAGCTTACTCAGGCTGGCCGGCTGGCGAGCCCAGAAGACTACGTACGTCCATGCAGTCTCTGGGCTGGCCACTCCCAGAAAACGGGGAGGACATGCCCCATTTCCGGGAGCGCTGGCCGTACCCGCACCGATCCTTAAATACCTTTGCCTGTCAATCAGGCAGAGGCATTCAAGGGCTTGATTGAGCAGGATCCATTCTGCACACTGGCAGAATGGGTCCTGTGCACGCGCAGATTGCCGATAATCAGGAATCTGCATTCAGCAAAACACTTGTCTGTATTTACGCATTATGGGACAAGCAATCAGTTTCTACTTATCATTTATCTAGTACCTTCTAGAAGATAATAGCTAGAATTTGATTGGTTGCTATGGGCAACATCTCCACTTCTAAAAACCTGCACTTTAGTAAATATACCCCCATGTATGGGGAAATCACATGCTGGTGCCAAGTAACTGGTATCTACTGTACATATCTGTAATACAAGAACACGGGGAAGGCTGTATCATTTGGAACTAAGGAAACTTTGACACCACAAACTGCATCATGATAGCAAAACAATTGTGTAGAGAAGTATCAGTCCTACGTGCAATGTTGAGGTCTTTAATGCGTGACACCAAAGCACTATGCAATATTATTTACATTATATTGTTACAGGTTGAGTCTCCCATATCCAAAATGCTTGGGACCAGGGGTATTTTGGATAACGGAATATTCCGTATTTTGGAATAATTGCATATCATAATGAAATATCTTGGGAATGGGACCCCAATATAGACACAGAATGCATATATGTGTTATATGCACCTTATACACATAGCCTGCAGCTCATTTTATACAATATTTTCAATAATTTTGTGGCTCAAGCAAAGTTTGTGTACATACATGAAATAAATTTGTTTCATTTACACCCTATACACACAGCCTGAAGGTAATTTTATACCATATTTTTAATAATTTGTGCCTTAGACAAAGTTTGTGTACATTGAACCATCAAAAATCAAAGGTTTTATTATCTCAGTCATGCCAAAATTATTCCGTAATTCGGAATATTCCGTATTTCGGAATATTTGGATATGGGAGACTCAACCTGTATAATATTATAGTAGTATCAATTTGAGAGTAATGTTTAATAAAAACTGTACTTGTCATAAAGTTAAACATTGTTATAGTTGCCCTTTTCTGAATGGAAAACAGATATATGTACAAAGATAACGAAACGCACTATACTAACCATAAGGGTTGCTATTAGAAATGTATCATATACAGGTTGAGTCTCCGATATCCAAATATTCCGAAATACGGAATATTCCGAAATACATAATTATTTTGGCATGACTGAGATAATGAAACCTTTGATTTTTGATGGTTTAATGTACACAAACTTTGTCTAATGCACAAATTATTAAAACATATTGTATAAAATTACCTTCAGGCTTTGTGTATAAGGTGTATATGAAACATAAATGAATTTCATGTATGTACACAAACTTTGTTTGAGCTACAAAATTATTGAAACTATTGTATAAAATTACCTGCAGGCTGTGTGTATAAGGTGTATATAGAACATAAATGCATTATGTGTGTATATTTGGGTCCCATTACCAAGATATTTCATTATGATATGCAATTATTCCAATATACGGAATATTCCGTTATCCAACATACCCCTGGTCCCAAGCATTTTGGATATCGGAGACTTAACCTGTATATCTGCATTTTAATCCATTATTATTATTCATAAGTCCCTCAAATTCCTATCCACGATTGTGCTCCTGACAAATGCTAAATACCTATCAGGAATGCAATACCCAGCAACTAGCTCAAGAATACTATAAATGTAAGTCCCTTTAAAACAGCGACCGGATTTTGCTGGGATCTCATTGATGCCTGCATCTTGCAGGATATTACGTTGACCCCCATGAGTAGATCAGGATGACCACTTTGAGTGGATCTTTGGAGTAGGTGCGTGATTGTGAAGGATGTCCAGATACACTACAGTACCTGATACTGGCCCAGTAAATGTTTTAGCACATTATTGTTAATGATGTGCCTGTACTTCAACTGTCAGATTGCCATTGATTTTGCGCTGGATTAATTTTGCATTGTGCTCTGTATTGGATTAGCCTGGCCTGGTGAACTACTCTCGCTTGAACCCTCATTAGGGTAGAATCAATACATAAAGGTATACAGATGTAGCCGCCGTCAACGTTGCCGAGATGCACGCGCAAAGCATCACGCATCGCGGCATAGCGCAGCTCTCGTCGGGCTGCGACTAGGCGCGAATGCCGTTCTCCCCATGGCAGTCTATGGCATACACATGTGCACGCCGTAGACGCGGGAACACTAGTCGCGCCATCCATTCTGCCATGTGCTCACATCGCGGCAACAATGAGGTGATGCACTGACTCGCCGCCTTCCATTCTGTCCCGACAGCTGCAGGTATGCGTCTGAGTGCCGTGGGGAGCGTATTTAATAAAATGATTGGCGGCTGTGTTGATTTGCTTATGTGAGTGTTTTTAAGTAAAGAGTCTATTTGCGTGTCCTGGAGGGGGTCTGTAGTGATGTGGGATCTTGTAAAAAGAAAGAGGGAGAGGTATGAGGACAGGATAGAGGGGACATGATAAACAGGGTGTGATGAATATCACATGCAGATGGGACCATCAGGATAGAGGGGGTGGGGGGCATGATAAACAAGGTATGATGAATATTACATGCAGAGGGGACCATCAGGATAGAGGGGGTGGGGGGCATGACAGACAGGGTGTGATGAATATTACATGCAGAGGGGACCGTCAGGATAGAGGGGGTGGGGGACATGATAAACAGGGTGTGATGAATATTACATGCAGAGGGGACCGTCAGGATAGAGGGGGTGGGGGACATGATAAACAGGGTGTGATGAATATTACATGCAGAGGGGACCATCAGGATAGAGGGGGTGGGGGACATGATAAACAGGGTGTGATGAATATTACATGCAGAGGGGACCGTCAGGATAGAGGGGGTGGGGGGCATGACAGACAGGGTGTGATGAATATTACATGCAGAGTAGAATAAGCAGGACCCTGGACTATGCAAAATCTCTTCAGTCACATTGGATTTTATGCAAAACAGACATTTAAAAAAGACAATTTTAATAATAAGGATGTGATGTATGGAAAATTGGTAAAAAATAGTACTATATCACAAAGAATTAATAAAAACACAAAATATACAATGAAAAGACACTAATAGCATCAAATATATACATAAATAGAATACACATGAAATACTGAATGTACAGATGAGTAGTTGGTAATGATTGTATTTCTGTCTGTGAGACAGAATGAAGTAATTAACCCAATTAATAAAATAGAACCAATGGAAATATTCTTATGGGACAAAATGAAATAATAGTCTGGGATGATATAGAAAAAGACAATAAGAATGCTCCTGTAAAAGGTAAATTAGCGTTGGTATTGTGCACAATACAGGCTAACCTTAGAGATGTGGCTCCCGGTTAGACTTAGGTAGGACTTAGGTAGGGTAGGGTCTCACTTGTCGTAAGCCCCGGAGAGCTTCTGGCTCTGTCAGAGCCGGAAGCTCTCCACTGACATCCTAGTGATGTCAGTGGGGCCTCCCCCAAACGGCAGGCGTTCCCATGGGAACGCCTCCGTTTGGGCTGCCACCCCCCCGGCCCGCCTTCCAAACGGGGCGAGCTGTCAATTAATATCGACAGCTCGCCCCCTTTGGAAAGAGACCCGCTACGACCGGCGCTGTCGATCGTAGCGGGTCTCATGCATGCGCATGAGGGAGCCGGGGCGGCCGTGCGGTCATAGACCGTACGGACGCCTTTGAATAAGGTCAACAGTCTCTCTGTCTTCCACTTGCAGCTTCTGTCAGAATGATTTGATCAGAAGCTGCAGGGGGGAGAGAGATTAAGAACCTGAGCTCCCTGCATCGTGGATCGGCTCCATCGCCACTGTCTGCGATTAATAAATGTCGCTGGTCCACCCACCTGAATTTGCTAATTAGATAATTATATCCAGCCTCAGTGGTGCCCCCTTTGCTCAGATGCTGCCCTAGGCATTTGTTTATTCTGCCTATGCCTAGTCAGAGTCAGCCATAGCACAAATTTTTTGGTAAGCGAGTATATTTTTTGGCGCCCCCCTATGCAGTGCTCCTTTTACAGTGCCCCCGGTAGTAAGCCCCTTATATAGTGCCCCCAGTAGTACTCCCCCCTATGCAGTGCCCCCAGTAGTGGTACCCCCTGTGCAGTGCCCCTTATATAGTGCCCCCAGTAGTAGTCCCCCCCATGCAGTGCCCCCAATAGTGGTACCCCTTATGCAGTGCCCTTGACACAGTGGCCCCAGTTGTAGTTCCCCCCCTATGCAGTACCCCCAATTTTGCCCTTTATATAGTGCCCCCAGTAGTGGTCCCTCGATGCAGTGCTCCAGAGGTAGTCCCCCCCCTATGCAGTGCCCCAGTAGTAGCCACCCCCTTGTAGTAGTCCACCCCTTGTTGTGCCTCCAGTAGAGGTTCCCCCCCTAAACAGTGCCCCAGAAGTAGCAACCTCCTTGTAGTAGTCCTCCCCTTGTAGTGCCCCCAGTTGAGTTTCCCCCCCTATGCAGTGCCCCAGTAGTAGCCACCCCCTTTGTAGTGGTCCCCCCCCTTGTTGTGCCCCAGTGGAAGTTCCCCCCCTATGCAGTGCCCCAGTAGTAGCCACCCCCTTTGTAGTGGTCCCCCCCTTGTTGTGCCCCAGTGGAAGTTCCCCCCTATGCAGTGCCCCAGTAGTAGCCACCCCCTTTGTAGTAGTCCCCCCCTTGTTGTGCCACGATTCTGCATGAATCACGTCATTTGGTTCCACCCCCTATGCAAATTCTAGCCAATCGCGGCAATTTTACCGCGAAGGGGCAGGGCTTAATGACGCAACTCATCAGGTCCCGCACCCATCACCACCCTCCTGCTTCTCTTACCCGGGCTTCTCCCTGGAAGAGAACTTGCAAGGTAGGCAAGTATGGCCTAGGGGCGGCTCTGGGTATACAATGTGAGTCATTACTCTTTTAGGGGCCCATTTATCAATAATCACATACTTCAATGCTATCTGGGCGCGATAGAACGGTCAAATGAGTTAAATAAATAGCACATGCAGGGACTGGGGCTCCTGGAGTTAATGGTATGCATCAGCGCTCTTTTCACTTCTCTATCGGGACTTCTGCGCATGCGCAGTCTACAGACCACATACTGTATGTGCAGCGCCTCTCCAGGTACATTTTATGAACTGTAGCCCATAGGTTACAGCAGTACAACAACAACTGCAGATAGCATAAGCTGCAGGGGCCAAACTCCACATTCCGGAGCCTGGTAATTCTGACAGCTCACATCCCCCATAGACCCCCTATGGGGTCTGCGGCCGCTGCTGGAAATGGAGGAACCACAGCAGATATTGAAGATATCTGCTACAGTCTCGTCATGGTACATTTAGGGGATACTTAATATTTGTGGGTATCCCTCAAAAATGGGTGTTTTTGGGGAATATGTTGTAAATATTTAATAATACATTTAATATTAATTAGGCCTTTATTAAGGACACCTTGTGCCTTTTCTAAGGCCCATATTACATTTCATATTACACTATATATGTTTTTATACATTTTATATGGAGGAATATGTCTACCTGGGATTGGGAGAGATATAAGGGCCTGATTCAGAGCCGAACACTCTGACCAGAGCGCTCGCTTTGAAACAGGGCCCTCCTCCCTAAAAATGGAGCGGCCTCTTGGACGCTCGCATAGCTGTGGGTTACCACCCACAGCTTATGCAAGCGTCCATGATGATGGTCGCGATGGTCAAGACCATCGCGACCATCGGGCTTGCGACGAGACCCTGCGGCAGGGTCTCGCTGCCGCAAGCCCTGGAGTGATTTTGGCTCTATCAGAGCCAAAATCACTCCCACTGACATCACTAGTGATGTCAGTGGGGCCGGAACCAGACGGTAGGCGTTCCCATGGGAACGCCTCCGTCTGGCAGCCACGCCCCCGGCACGTCCACCAAAGGGGGCGTGCTGTCAGTCACCATCGACAGCACACCCCCTTTGGTGCGAGACCCCGAGCGACGTATTCCTCGTCGCTCGCCGGGTCTCGCGCATGCGCACGACGGAGCTCCCTCTGTCGTGCGCATGCGCATTCGGGCAACATCGACCTGCTTGCGAGCGTCCTTCGCTCGCGAGCAGGTCTGAATCTGGCCCTAAGATCAGTGGAAAAAGAACCTGCTATGCGCTGTACTCCAAGCTAAAGTATAGTAAGTACTGCAGAAGGGACAGGGTCACACCTCGTCGCTGTGTCATTTAAGTACTTTACATGGTCCATTTTTGCTATGAAACAAGGGGGGGTGATTCAGGCTCGGACGGATTTGCTATCGCAGCTGCTAACATAGTAGCACTAATATGCAGGAGGCGTCCTGCCTACTGCATGCATTACTGATCCCAGCTGCGTCATCTGTGTGATCCTCTGCCGGCTAAGTGACCATAGGGTCACTCAAGCCGGCGATCGCATTTGCTCAAAAGAGGCCAGGAAATCTCTGTCAGCTATTCCCTCCCCCCCAACGGCGGCGACTGATTGTCCACACTGTGTATCAGACCCTTGCTACATTCCAGACCACGCTTCTGTCTGACCCTTGGTTATCATTTGTCCACACTGTGTACCAGACCCCTGCTATGTTCCAGACCACGCTTCTGCCTGACCCTTGGTTATCATTTGTCTGCACTGCATACCAGACCCTTGCTATGTTCCAGACCACGCTTCTGCCTGACCCTTAGCTATCATTTGTCTGCACTGTGTACCAGACCCTTGCTATGTTCCAGACAACGCTTCTGCCTGACCCTTGGTTATCATTTGTCTGCACTGTGTACCAGACCCCTGCTATGTTCCAGACAATGCTTCTGCCTGACGCTTGGTTATCATTTGTCCACACTGTGTACCAGACCCTTGTTACATTCCAGACCATGCTTCTGTCTGACCCTTAGCTATCATTTATCTGTACTGCGTACCAGACCCCTGCTATGTTCCAGACCACGCTTCTGCCTGACCCTTGGTTATCATTTGTCATCACTGTGTATCAGACCCCTGCTACGTTCCAGACCATTCTTCTGCCTTACCCTTAGCTATCATTTGTCTGCACTGTGTACCAGACCCCTGCTATGTTCCAGACCATTCTTCTGCCTGACCCTTGGTTATCATTTACTGTGTACCAGACCCCTGCTATGTTCCAGACCATTCTTCTGCCTGACCCTTGGTTATCATTTGTCCACACTGTGTACCAGACCATGCTTCTGTCTGACCCATAGCTATCATTTGTCTGCACTGTGTACCAGACCCTTGCTATGTTCCAGACAACGCTTCTGTCTGACCCTTGGTTATCATTTGTCTGCACTGTGTACCGGACCCCTGCTATGTTCCAGACAACGCTTCTGTCTGACCCTTGGTTATCATTTGTCTGCACTGTGTACCAGACCCTTGCTATGTTCCAGACAGCGCTTCTGTCTGACCCTTGGTTATTGTCATGGCTTGGCGTGCTCTTGGACCCAGAGTGGAGTCGGATGATGAATGAGGATTCGTTTGCTGGTACTTGAAAGCAGCCGGCGTTAGGGGAGTATGACTCATGAAGGAGAGGTACACGATGGGATCAGAACAAGACTGCGAGACACTGGTGGAACTCAGAGACCCGGGGTAGGCTGGGTAATAGCAGGTAGTCGGGGTCAGGAGACAGGTAGTAACAGGAGCAAACCGCACCAAGGCTGAGAGGTGACTCTGCAGAAACACACTGGTAAAATGGCACTTTAAATGAGCAAGGGAGCACAGAGAACTAGATCACAGCATACGCTGTGATAGACGTTGCACTGGCAACTAAAGAGCCTCTTGACAGCCCTTTAGTACCCTCAGGTAGTGCAGGATTGGTTGCTAGCCTCCCCAGCCCAGACTGAACCTGATTGGCCGGAAACGACATGTGACCCAAATCCAAGATGGCCGCGCCCAGTGGTCACCGTGCGGAAGCGCTGCCGGTCTCAGCCCCTCTCACCTGCCTCCAGATGGAAGCCCTTGGCTGCAGAGACTCACAGCACCCAGCGCTGTTCTCCAGGAACCTGCACCTCTGCTGGAAGCGCCATGCCACAGCGCCCGGAGCGGTAAGCGCCGCGATCTCGGCAGCCTGTCACCCCTGTTTGTGACAGTTATCATTTGTCTGCACTGTGTACCAGACCCTTGTTACATTCCAGACCACACTTCTGTCTGACCCTTAGCTATCATTTGATTGCACTGCGTACCAGAACCCTGCTATGTTCCAGACAAAGCTTCTGTCTGACCCTTGGTTATCATTTGTCTGCACTGTGTACCAGACCCTTGTTACATTCCAGACCACGCTTCTGTCTGACCCTTAGCTATCATTTGTCTGCACTGCGTACCAGACCCCTGCTATGTTCCAGACAACGCTTCTGTCTGACCCTTGGTTATCATTTGTCTGCACTGTGTACCAGACCCTTGTTACATTCTAGACCACGCTTCTGTCTGACCCTTAGCTATCATTTGTCTGCACTGCGTACCAGACCCCTGTTATGTTCCAGACAATGTTTCTGCCTGACCCTTTGGGTATCATTTGTCCAGACTTGGTTATCATTTGTCCAGACTGTGTACCAGATCCCTGCTATGTTCCAGACCACGCTTCTGTCTGACCCTTAGCTGTCATTTGTCTGCACTGTGTACCAGACCCTTGCTATGTTCCAGACCACGCTTCTGCCTGACCCTTGGGTATCATTTGTCAGCACTGTGTATCAGACCCCTGCTATGTTCCAGAGAACGCTTCTGCCTGACCCTTGGGTATCATTTGTCAGCACTGTGTATCAGACCCCTGCTATGTTCCAGAGAACGCTTCTGCCTGACCCTTGGTTATCATTTGTCTGCACTGTGTACCAGACCCCTGCTATGTCCAGACCATGCTTCTGTCTGACCCTTGGTTATCATTTGTCTGCACTGTGTACCAGACCCTTGCTATGTTCCAGACCATGCTTCTGCCTGACTTTTGGCTATCATTTATCCAACACTGTGTACCAGATCTATGCTATGTTCCATGCTTCTGCCTTACCCATAGCTATCATTTCTCTGCACTGTGTACCAGACCACTGCTACATTCAAGACCATGCTTCTGCCTGACCCTTGGCTGTCATTTGTCTGCACTGTGTTCCAGACCTCTGCTATGTTCCAGACCATGCTTCTGCCTGACCCTTGGCTGTTATTTGTCTGCACTGTGTTCCAGACTCTTGTTACATTCCAAACAAAGCTTCTGCCTGACCCTTGGCTATCATTTGTCTGCACTGCGTACTAGACCCTTGCTACGTTCCAGACTGCGCTTCTGCCTGACCCTTAGCTATCATTTGTCTGCACTGCGTACTAGACCCATGCTACATTCCAGACTGCGCTTCTACAGTACCTGTCCCATGACTATGATTTGTCCACACTGCAAACTAGAATCTTGCCTTGCCTCACCATCTGCTACTGCCATAATTTCGTACACTTGGACCAGGAATCTGATCGGTCTAGAAAACCCTCATTGCCTGCTCCATAGTAAAAACATCTTAGCATCTCTGTTATCCAGGTTACTTCCTTCTGCCATACCAGCTTCTAGTTTCTGCCACTGGGGTCCTCCTCTGAACCTACTGGTTAGTATCTCTATCTTATTTACCTGACAGAATCACCTATCCACATAATGGACTCCCAGGGTCCCCAGCACTGAAGTACTGAAGCAGCTTTTATTTAAGTAAACATGAAATGATGAATTGCAAGCAGCTCATGCAGTGCACGTTCCAGTGGTGCCACCTACAGTACTAACAATAGCCGATTAGATATTTCCCTTCATTGGTCTATATTGCACTAGGATGAGTAAAGTCAATTTCATGATTATTTTTGAGTCAATGGCGACAGGCTTCCTAACAGCCCTTCCTATCCGGAGCTCTGCCACCCTAGTGTAATCAGAATTATATTCTGATGACACTCAACAGTAAACAATATTATGACTAGTTCCAGAAACAGGAAGAAATCAGTCAAATTAGTTCAGAAATTAATAACACACAATACAAAAACTACTTCTCAAGCGCTATTAATTTATCTAAAAATAATTAAAAATTAAATTTATAGAACAACTAGGAGCCTGAAATACAAGGTTCCTAGAACATAGGAGGAATGTCCAGAGACAACTGTGTAATCACAGGGTTTCTAGATATGTCTCAGAATCTCATGGTGGGAAAGTCTCAGCATTGAAACTTCTAATTTTTTGGGACCTACCCCAAGAGGGGGAGATAGGTATATACAGTTGTGTAGGAGGGAGGCATTCTAGATCTTCTCTCTTGGAACTTTGGCACCGCAAGCAATTAATGAAAATATAGAATTGAATAATTTTTAGAGAGGATCCAGGAATGCATATTTTAATATCATGATGATATACTTTGTGGTTTGTTTTTATTTGATTTAAATTAAATAATTAACTGAGAGTCCTCTACACTGGTAGCAAAAATCTCTATTTAAAGAATGAATTGGGAGATGTATTTATTTGGAATTGCTATTACTCTCTAATTATATAGTGAGACTTGGGATGAATTTTAATGTAGAAATACTTTTTTTTAATATATGAACCATGAAGGACATAACTGTAAAATTGTGTTAGAGGGTTAGGTAACATAATGAACCAATAATAATAATGATAATAATAATAATAATAATAATAATAATAATAATAATAATAATAATAGAAAATTAAATAAAAATTCTATGTTGCCCTGATTTGGATTTGAACCAGTAGTTGCGGTTGCTGGCTGTCTGGTTGTTGGATGGTGATTGTTTGAAGGTTTTTGTTATATTGTCATATGATTATGAAGGATAAAGTCATCAAATTTGGTTAGGGGTTAACTAGTACAAAAGGGCCTAAAAAATAATATTACAAATGAAAAAATGGAACATTGCCCTGACATGGACTTGAACCATGGTGCTGGCAGTCTGGTTCTGGTTAAATGATGGAGTACTAACCCTCTAGCCCAGTGGTTCCCAAACTTTTTTGAATCATGGCGCTCTAGAGTAACAGCATTGTTTTCACGGGACCCCTAATCCAAAAGTTTGTTATTGAGAAATTCAGAAAAAAATTTGTAAAGTATTAAAGTGAAGTAAATTGTGCTGGCCTGTCATCCTTAGGCTCAGTTCCGTGGTGGTGGACAGGTTTAAGCTTCTGTATGCCCACATATTTACATTACATTGACCATAAATAATTTTATTTGGTGCTGGACCACCAACCTAAGGCACCCCTGCAAGTGTTCCGAGGCACCCCAGAGTGCCACGGCGCACAATTTGGGAACCACTGCTCTAGCCTATAGAGGAAATAGTGGATAATGACAAGTGTTCTGGTTATATTTACATTTAGTATATTGTTTATTCTAAATGGACCTTGAGTGATGGATAAAGCGGAGAAGGAAGAAACTTTTCATGTAAAATTTAAAGGGACATACACCTATAAACTGAAGTCCCAATTCACATAATTCCTGGAAGCTCTGTCCGACTAATATCTACTAAGGACTAATACAGTCAATATTTGAAGAGATGGAGACAAGTAGTGGCAATATTATATACATTATATATTTTATAGTAATTTTATCTATGCTTATTTTTTTTTATAAATTTGTTATCCTTGATAAATGGTATGATGGTTGATATCAAATGCGCTCCCTAAGGTGGGATATTCCACTATATCTTTTCCATAGTTCAGAAACGAATGAAATAAGCATCTGAATAAAAATCGATTATGAACCTTGCATCAGATTGTAACTTTAGGTGATTACCAGTAACTTTCTACACAGAAGAAAAGCACTGTCTGGAATATACTACTTTATTCAGTATTGGTGACTTTGCTATGGCATATGCAATGACATGGGCTGATAAGGACCTGAAAGAATAGAGGAAGTTGGAACAAAACAATTGTGATTGCTGTTGGAAAAAAACAGTTTACTTCCATGTGTAGCTACTGTTCTCTGATTATACACTATTACTAGGCTTTTATTTTAGTTCCTGGTACTCTTTAGACGTCTGATAAGAGACATGGTTGTTATTAAGGATGGGTTCTGCCTAGGGGCGTATTAAGAGAAGAGGGGGCCCATATTCACTCCCCGTCCTGGGCCCCCTCCTCTCTCCCTGACCGCCGACCGCAGCATCAGTAGACTCTGGGTACTAGAGTGTGCCCATGCGCCATTTCCCTGATGATTTCCTCACTACGCATGTGCAAAACGCAAATTATGATTAAGAAATATTTGCAGGCACCATCAAGCGCAAGTGTCCGATGGTTTCCCTCTACGCATGCGTTGTGGCCGCACTGCGCATGCTCCGCGATGTTTACCGCACAGAGACGCACATGGAAGTTGCATGGAGATTCTGAGTGGTAACTGTGAGGTGGAGGTGGCTACCAGTCGTGGGCGTGTTGGCGTCTAAAGACACCGGCGGCGATGGTCGGTTGGACATTCTGCGCCAGTCATAGGCAAGTGCAATGTTTCATAGTGCGATGATAGCGCGTCTTTGTACACACATCAGTGCAATAACAGGGCAGCTGGTGCGCATTTCAATAGGATGCCTATTGTCCACGGCATGGCAAAACGCCACAGCCACAACTGCGTCCACCTCTGAATCACCCATAGAGAGTAAGTGCACAAGGACCCATTTATTTATGTGAGAGATTCCGTGAACACAAACCTTCATTGTATTCCAAAAAAAGGGTCTAATTCTTATCCAAAAGTGGACAATATATGGCAAGCTCTCTGGTAGAACCAAAAAAGAGGAGAACATTTTGTTTCTCTAACCTCAGGAAACTACACACAAAAGCAATGACCTTCCAGTTCCTTCAATTCAAAAGAATTAACTAAACATCATTCAGAGTTTACAGCAATGTCCTGGAATTTCAATAACAGTCTGGGAGAGTTTGGGCTTTTTTTCCCACTCGCAAATTAACTAATGTAAAACTCGGGAGAGAGATCTCCTTTGCTACGGGAAAATGCTGGAGAGTTAGGAAAAACTCTCTTCAATTCACCATTGGCTAAACTCGAGAACCTTTTCACTAGTGAAGATAGGATTCGGGAATTTACCAAGCAGAGAGTTTCTAAACTCTCATGGGATGGGACAACTCTCCTGTAATTCGGGAAATAAATACACCTGCCTGTGATCTGCGAGTTTGGCAGAAACATACACAGATCATTGTGATCCATGTATGTTTGAACTGCGAGTTTGGCAGAAACATACACAGATCATTGTGATCCATGTATGTTTCTGCCTGTAAATAGAAAAAAAGGGTTACATTTTATAAAACAATTACGTGAGCCCCCCCCCCCCCTCCCAAAAGCCTAACCAGCCCCTTATCAGCCTGTCCTGGTACCTAAAATTACGGGGAACAAGATGAGTAGGGTTCCACGGTAATTTAGGTACCAGCACCAGGCTGCAGGACCAGCCCTGGTTTTAATTATAGGGGGACAAAAACCTGTATTTTTACAGCTACAACACAAGCAGCTTACACATATCTCACTGATATGTGCAGGCTCCTTGCTCGGGAGAGTTTTGCAGAGAGAAGATACTGCAATCTCGGGTGAGTAATCTCCTGCAAAACGTGCTACTCGGGGGAGATATCTCGTTCTGCTTCACCATCAGCCATCTCACTCTCAGCTAAACTCACTTCTTATTAAATTTGAGAGTTTCAGGAGCCTCAAATCACCCGAGCTTCGGCGATGCTAATCGAGTAAAAAAAAAAAGCAAACTCGTCCAGAATAGATTCTTAGTAAATTTACCCCCTAGTGTTTAATATGCAATTGCAAGTAGCACGGGGAGCTAGCTCCATAAAACTTTAAATAAAAGAGCCAAAAATAAAACCTAAAATAAAAGCATAAAATAGACCTCCAATTGCTGCTAGGCATTTCATGGAGCTACACTACACTCTCAAAGTGAGAGTTTTTAGAAGTGGAGATGTGGCCCATAGCAACCAATCAGATTCTGCTATACATTTAACGAGCACCTTCTAGAAGATAATAGCTAGAATCTGATTGGTTGCTATGGGCAACATCTCCACTTCTAAAAACTGTCACTTTAGTAAATGTACCGCTATATGGTTGTTCAGAAGTAAAGTAATATACACTCTCCTAAGTGACTTATTTAATGGATGTGATTTTTTTTTTATATGCTTCCAATCTGCATGATCTCACTGTCACAACCCCCCCTTCCCCAGCAACTGCGAGAACTAGTGTAATCTAGGACAGAACAGATACAGTAAATGTCTCTGTATGAATACAGTAGTATTAGTATTCTCCCCAGAAAATGTTTCCAGCCGGGTGGCATCAAGAAGTAGCCGGGTGGGGGCCTTGACCTTATAATGATTTAAGATTGAAATAACTATTTATACATTAATCATACTTGCCAATACTCCCTGATTGTCAGGGAGACTCCCTGAGGGATGTAGTTGGGTGACCGACGGACTGAATGCTGTCGGTCTAAATGCCCGGAATGGGTCTTAAAATAGGCGACGAAATACCAACGCCTATCTTGATCCCGACACTGGAATCCAGGTAGCTGAATCCCAAATTAGGTAATTCCAGCCAGTCTAGCTGTCAGCCGCGGGGGAGGAGGGTTAGATTTAGGCGCCCCTGGGGGGACTCAGGGTTAGGCACCCCCCAGGGAGAATTAGGGTTAGGCTAGGGAAAGGGCGATTAGGGGTAGGCACCACAGGGGGGAAGTTAGGGTTAGGCACCCCATGGGAGGGTTAGGTTTAGGGTGCGGGAATGGGGGGTTAGGTTTAGGCATCCCTGGGGGGACTTAGGGTTAGGCACCACTAAGGGAGGGTTAGGGTTAGTGGAAAGAGAGGGGAGGGTTAAATCCCTGTGATATTGCCTGAATTCAGTCGGTAATATCACACTACAATCTGCATTTTAATGTGGATTGTAGTAAATAGGGCCCTAAATTCCCTCTTCTTCTTAGAGGCCCAGTCGTCTGCAGCTTTTTCATAATCAAAGTCTGTAGGATTTGGTCCCTCTAGTGAAATCAGCATCACGTTATTTAGTGGTGGCACCAAAAAATGTATTTTGATACAGACCTCAGATACAGGCCCCACTTGCTGGCACTAAAGAATTTATATTTGATACAGCTCCCAGATACTGGCCCCACTTGCAGGCTACACAGAATATACTTTTTATGCAGCTCCACAGATACTGCCCCCACTTGCAGGCTCCCAAATACTATGTCCAATTTTTTTTTCAGCTCCTACACAGAGAGTGGACGCAGGTCTGCTCTCTTTAATCAGTTCAGGCGACTGTTTCCACCTGAACAGTGCATCCGTACTTTTATACAGGGGGAGGGATCTTTGCCCTCCAGCCTGACACCGCCCCTGCACTGTGATGGACAACTTATCCCCCACCCCAATGCCTCATCATTGCCCGGCATGCTCCCCCACCCCAATGCCGTATCCCCTGCCCAGCACCTCCCCCCACCCCAATGTCGCGTCCCCTGCACAACACCTCTCCCTGCCCCAATGCCCCGGAACCCTCACTCCTTATTGCCGGCGGACACGGAGCCTCTGATGTGAAGAACATGTGACGTTGGCGCAGCTTGGTGTCACATCCAGCATCCGTGTCCTCTGCAACAAGGAAGGTTTGGGGCAGGGGAATTGGCGGGCAGGGGTTGCGGCATTGGGAAATGCCGGGCGGTAGCTGTTTCTTGCCGGGCGTTGTACCCGCAACAAACAGCCGGGGGAGAACACTGAGTATACTTAGCATATGTTTTTGAAGAAAAGAGATCAAATGATTTCTGTCCTTCATCAAACCTTCTGGCAAACAGTAAATTCCGCAACAAAATCAATATATTACTGGATAAAACTGCTGGAATTAAACCAATTTCCCTCGTTAGACAACAATGTAGTTGGCATGAAAATCTCACAAGTTAACAAGTTAAAGTCTATTCTGTCCATTGATTAGATGGACCTTCTTTGTTGTCTATTGTGTGTAATCTTAATTTGGTGTGTTTATGGTAAATAAACTCACCAGATTAAAATAGAGAGGCTTGTTTTCCAAGCGTCATGAACTTGTATCTACAAGTGGCTACAACAAACACAAGGCAAACTAACTTGGCTCATGTACTGTGCTGATACTCAGTCACACAATATATTCCTGTGTTTAATGCTCCCACTAAGTCTGGTTTCTAATTCCAGAAATATTTGCTCTCATAACAAGTCTCACTATTAGTTATCAAGTGAAATGGAAACTAAGGGCTTCATTCAGAGGCGGCCGTACGGTCTACGACCGCTCAGCCGCCTCGATGTTTGTCCAGTGCGCATGCGCACGAGGGAGCCGGCTCCTTCGTGCGCATGTGTGAGACCCGCTATGACCGACAGCGCTGGTCGTAGCGGGTCTCTTTCCAAAGTGGGCGAGCTGTCAATGTTGATTGACAGCTCGCCCCATTTGGAAGGCGGGCCAGGGGGGTGGCAGGCGAAACGGAGGTGTTCCCATGGGAATGCCTGCCGTTTGGGGGAGGCCCCACTGACATCACTAGTGATGTCAGTGGAGAGCTTCCGGCTCTGACAGAGCCAGAAGCTCTCCGGGGCTTACGACAAGTGAGACCCTACCCTAGGGTCTCGTCATAAGCCCCGATGGTCGCGATGGTCTATGACCATCGCGACCATCACCCTAGCGGTCGTTAGAGCTGTGGGTGTAAACCCACAGCCTAACGACCGAAACAGAGGCGGCCGGTAAGGATGCAAGCGGCCGCCCAGTTTCTGAGCGACCGCTTGCATCCTCCGACCGCCTCTGAATGAGGGCCTAAATTACTAGAAATTCTCATGTTCGGCCTTGTGTGCAGAAAGGTCCAATTCTATGTCGATTGTGCATGATCTACATACTATAAGAATAGATAGAATGTATAGAGTCACTGTACTTTAGTTAACTATTCTAGAGATGAGCCGTTTGGATTCAGAGAAATCCGATTTTCCCGGAAATGTTGGATCTTGCAGGCATATAAGTCTCTTCCACGTGATTTCAGGTGCCTTTTTAGGTAAGAGAATGCATGGAGAAGGTTGCTGGCTGTAGCTGTGCTGAAATAGGGCCCAATTTATAGTTGTTCGCTAATAGCTTCGTTTCTGTGTCTTTGGTGTATACCCTGTTGTATTAGTGTAAAAACTACTAACCTGATACTCCAGGCTAGATGTAATAGCCTGTGAGCTGGCACCATTCTGGTTTAGCCTTTGACATGCTTGCTTCTTTAAAAAATATGGGTATACTCACTATTACATTAGCCCTCAATCTCCATATATCTGTACTGACCTGAGGCCTTTGATTTGCTGGTTGGAGACATTTTTTTATTATTATACTGTATTTTTGACTAGACTGTTACTCTGGCTTGAATTACCTATATTGGCCTGAGGCCTGTGATTTACTGTTTGCATTCAGTTTGACATTGAAAACACAATTGGAAGCTTGGTTTTTAATAATGTGCTCCATATTCATATTTACTTTTCCTTATAGTAATAAATGCTTCATCTTGCACTAAATACTCCACCACCAATCACCTGTACTGGCCTCTGGCCCATGATTTGCTGTTTGGAGTAAGTTTGATGGTGCTTTTGTTTTCTACTAAACATTATTCTGGCAAAATAACCTGTATTGGCCTGAGGCCAGTGATTTGCTGTTTGGAAAAGTGTACTGGTAATATTTTATATTTTCTACTAGGCTTTTACTTGTAAGTTTTTAGTTCATGATTAATTAAAACATTCTATTGGGTCATATAGTTTATTAAACTGCCATCTTGTCTACCACTGCTGTGCCAATATGTTTCATAGATGTGCTTTATTCTTTTAAATTGCGAATGTTTGTGCCTCTGCTCTGTCGCTTACTTGACTAGCCAGTTCATTGCAGCCTTTGGCCAATATTGGTGACAACAATATTGTGAGATGCGAGGTGGTCATAATTGACTGGAAATTAATAATGTCATTGTTAATAATACTGTAGAAACAAAAACAGGTCCAAATTATATGATTTTAGCTGTTCTTTTAAATTTTAAAAGAAATCCAAAACCAAAACAATTGAAGGTGGTTTTGCCAAAACCAAAACACAATGATGATTTAGAACCAAAACCAAAAACACAGGGGTCTGCGCTCATCTTAAATCTATTCACTGTTTAAAATTATTATTTTTTTTATTATAGAATTTAGTTTTTTTCTGTATCTCTTTGCATCATTTTTTTAGAGTTAAGGTGTATTTTAGGGTTCTATTTATCACTTGTGTGTTGGTGAATATCAATGCACTTGCGCACGCAGGGGGGTATCTGAGTACCCAGAACCCCACCTGACAGACTGGAGAGCCGGCACCATCTTCTTAAGCCCTCCCCCTCGCGGGTCAACCGGAAGGAGGCGGAGCCAACATGACGTGATTCCATTAGAATCGCATCATTTGGCTCCGCCCCTCTCCCGATGGACCCGAGAATTGTGGCATTTTGCCACTAGGGGGAGGGGCCTAATAACACGGTGCCAGCCTGCCAGGTCCCATCCTTATTGGGTCTACCACCCACAGTTGCTGCAAGCTAAGTGTGTGTGTAATGTATGTGTGACATACAGTAGGTGTGTGTGTAAGGTATGTGTGACATATGTATGTGTATGTATATACATGTATGTGTGTATGTGTCTAAGTATCACATACTGTAGATTTTAAATACATATTATGCTTTTCCAATGGGTTTAAGTGCTGGCTCACTGGCTTAAAGAGACAGAACCACACCCAAGCATACTAACTAATGACACCTGGTGGGATAAGATGACAAAATTTGACTTACATATAGGAACATGGGTTGCAAGAGCTAGTGTGACCACAAAAATGTTACATAAACAATTGGCTTTGACCCACGGCACTCAAACATCTGCGGTGCCAGTGGAATGTGACCACACCATCATACAAACTCAGCACTCACTATTACAGGTATATTCCAAACTGTACTTTTAATTCCAGGGAATGTTAGTTCCAAAGTATTGCAATTATTTGTCAAGCTGACCAACCACGTCACGGTCTTCCCATTCTGGTCAGTCCCTACACTGACTTTCAAATCTATGAGCATTTGGCTCTAGGTATCACATAGATTTTAAAAAATACACATTATGTTTTTGCTCACTGTCTTAAAGAGACAGAACCACAACCAAGAATACTAAGTAATGACACCTGGGGGATAAGCTGACAAAATTTGACTTATGCTGGGCATACACTATACAATTATCTGTACAAAGAAAAGAAAAGAGGAACCGCACTGAAAAAACTCTCTGCTGTTATATCTACATGTGGTTGTGTGTATATCTCTCAAATAAACCTACTAACAGACTGCATAATAAACACATACATGTCCTTGATATCCCAAAAATTGTTTATGAGACCTTAATCTAACAAAACTTTATTGTTTGGTGAGTCTGTGGTGCTCCCCAGAGTCAGTGTATAGCTAATAAACCAAGAAGGAAAAAGAAAAGGACTCTTGGTGGGGGCACACGGTAGGTATAGAGATAATGGGGTCAATGACTACTAATAAAAATTAACTTTTAATATTGATCTAAAAAAAGGGTACCAGCAGTATTTCAACATACAGACAAACATATAAACACAAGTGTATATATTTATGGATCAGGGGAGAGATACTCTCCAGAAAGAGATGTATCTTCTCCTGACAGTGAGAATAAAAGCCAGGCGAATTAATGAGAATGTTATATGTATACTATTAAAGTCACAAATATATCATATCGCCAAAACATCACAATTGGGCATGTTAATAGAATAATGGGTCACAATTGTTCCTCACAGTAGATAACATATATCAGTACAATGTGGCAGATGTCCAGTAGTGTGTATGATAAACATAGAAAAATTCTGTCAGGGCTAGTGGCCGTCTGCCCTGATGCACTAGGCAGTGCAGGGGTACCGTGGTGGACATTTTTCTGGTGTTCTGAGCAGCAGTGACACCCGACGCGGGACATCGGACAGGTAAGTTAAAAAAAAAATGGGTGCAGTGTGTGCGGTGCGGGGCCCCCCTTGGACCCGGGGGCCCGTGTGCCCCGCACACACTGCGCCCATTATAGATATCCCACTGGGTAGCGCCAGTCCTGTCTATGCCACCTTGTTGTTCTTCCCGGTTAAATAAACCTAAAGGTGCACATCCACTAGGCGATTTTAATGAGCGATTGAACGATTACAACATCGTAATCGTTCAATCGCTCATTAATCGTGCACAAATCGTGCACTATAATGTCGTAAACGACCAGCGATGTTTCCGACATCAATCATGGCTTGAACATTCCGGTCAACCTGCCGTCTGCCGATAACGACAGATTGGCCATGTTCAGGGATGAGGGAGGGTGCCTGCACTGAACGACAAATCGTTTAGTGTAGGCATTACAGGGGATGGGGAACGACTGCAGGATTGCAATGTTGTAATCGTACTGTGGTTACCCCATCACCTAGTGGATGTGCACCTTAAGACTTGGTTAAGCTGTACCACGTGAGGACTAACTGTCACCTGCACCTCTTTTGCACAACTCGCTTCTACATCCTGGACAACCAGGGACCAATGTACTCCCAGTGTATTGTGTCTGTGGTTTATCATACTTGCCTACCCTCCCGATTTGGTCGGGAGCCTCCCGAAAATCGGGTGCCGCTCCCGACCTCCCGGGAAGGCAGGCAATCCTCACGGCTGCCGCCCACCCCTCTTAACCCCCCCCGCACTTACCTTAGAAACTCCCACAGCGAGGGGGGCCGTGACGCGACTCACGTCGAATCGCGTCATTTTGGCTCCACCCCCTGCTTCACAATGTCTGTAATATCGGCATTGTGTAGCAAGGGTGGGGCCAAAATGACGCGATCACGTGACCCCGCCCCCCGCTCCGTCCACAAACGTGCATTACCTGGCCAGCCCCGCCTCCTTGCGATGGCCACGCCCCCCTGTAATACCGATCTGGCTGCTCCCTTCCGGAAGGGACAGCCAGAAAGTCAGCAAGCCTGCTATATATATATAGTGATGGATCCAGTGTCCTTCCCTGGGGTCAATCTGCCAATAGAATACGTGCTAAGGTGCACTCCTCTATACTCCACTAAAAATCATGTTATCTCACCATTGACCAAAACCTTTAAAGACTGTTTCCAGCCCACGGCCATGTCCATGCTATAAAGAATTCAAGCTTTTCCAGGAGGAATAGAGAGGTCCTACCCAGTACTAGAGAAAAATCCCTGAGTTCCCGCAGTTCCTAAGTACACAATGGTGTATTCATTTCATTTAGCGTTTTATGTGGCGTCTTACTCTGAGAGATGCAGATACTCATAAATAGCACAGAGGCTGGATTGTCAGGATCCAGGACAAGCACTGGACCTCTTTTGTGGACTTTTTCCTTTTAATATATGTTTTTGTCATTCACTATATGTATGACTGCCAGGCTGCTTTTTATTTTATATTTCGCAATATTTCATTTGAAGTTCTATATTACTTTGTTTTTCTGCAAATAACAATAATCTTCCTCCATAAAATACAAATAACTTAGAAAAAGGCGTCTAATTGACAGAGGCTAGAGTCTGATAGTCAACACTTCCAAACTGATATTTTTATGTACATTTTTTTTTAACTGTCTATGAACTACCTTCTAGTATGGTTTAATAACGTGTGATGTTATTGTACTGAAACCAGACCATCTCTTGTACACCAGTGGTCATACCAGGGGCAGAACTATGGGAGACAATGGAGGTGCTTGCTGCCGGGCGCCAGCACTGTAGGGGCACCTCCTCCATTGCCCACAATACCAATGACTGTACCGTCACGGCCACCCAATACATGGCACCTCTTCCTGGCACCTGAGAAGCTACCATAACCATATACTAGTGGAGGACTCCATGCCAGACCATCAGATGCTGCTTCGTCTATCTATAGGCTATCCCTGCTCATTGGTGTCACTGCTCCTCAGCTGCTTTTCATGCCGGTGTGACACATCTGGTGTCCTCCCTCACTCACAACTCCCCGTCCCACCCCTCCTTGGTGGCAGCTCTAGCCATGGACCTGTGCTGCGGGCCCAAACATAAGTGCGGCTGCAGATCTTCCAGCAGCTGCATGTCAACAAGGATGCACCAGACGGACCTGCGGGTTAAGGAGGCATGAGAGGTGGGGGCCTGGGGCACCAGCGACTGAATCTGGGTGCAGATCTTTGGTGGAGCAGCTTCCTGGCATGTGAAGCAGTCGGCAGCAGACTGGGTATTTTGTGACTTGTAGTTCCACCACAGTAGCAGTCTTACAGTATCTTGACTCAAACTCAGTCCTCAAAGCCTCCACATCAGGTGGTTTCCCCTCTATCTGTGGCATACTTGCCTACCCTTCCGATTCAGCTGGGAGCCTCCCGAAAATCGGGTGCCGCTGCCAGCCCCCCGAAAAGGCAGGCAAGCCTCCCGGCCCTGGCATCATTTATTTACTTGAAAGCTGTGTGTGGACCCTCATTAATCACCTAAACACTGCACCAATCCACCCTCTGCCGAGCTAATTACCCCAACATATCACATATGGTGGAGAATGCGGGCATAAAGATTCTACACACAAAGATTCTACGCATAAAGGTCTACGCAAGACAGCTCTGAAGAAAAAAGTGGATTGCAGCAAGTATTTGGTCATAAGGAGGCTCACTGCACCTGCATGGTGGAATGCTCATCAAGGTGGTGAGTGAAGATAAGTTTGTTGTGAAGTTTTGTTTAAACAAAAAAAATTGCTGCAATGTACAACTTTTTCTTGGAAAGGAAGATAAATAAGTGTTACACAAGTTGCTGGAGAATTGTTTTGCTTATGGGAGATGCAAAGTTTGCCAGAAACAGAAGTATTCAAGTGTTTTGCAAAAGTGAAAAGTGCAAGTATATTGTCTGTGAAGAGAAATGTGCACTTCCTCAGCATTGGAAGGGTTAAAATAAATTGTGTGGTTTATCCTGGTGAATTGCTCATGCTCATTAAGTCAAGGTGTGGTACTGAGGGAGCAGAGGTTCCTATTGAAAGGCTATTGAGACTCTTTGATACATGCTGATAATTGTAGTGCCACATGAAAATGAGAAATGTTTTGCTGTGTTGAAAATACTTTTGAAGACAAAGGACCTCATTCAGACCCGCTCGCAAGCGGGTCGATGTTGGGGCATTGTGCAAATGGTCGTGTGCGCAATGCGCATGTGCAAGCCCCGGAGTGAGTAACAAATTCACTCGCTCCGGGGCTCGCTACAAACAAGGCGGCTGTTGATGTTGATCGACAGCTCACCCCATTTTGTAGGCAGGGAGGTGGGTGGCTGGACAAATGGAGGCGTTCCTGAAGGAACGCCTGCCATTTGTGGGCAGCCCTACTGACATCACTCATGATGTCAGTAGTGAACTTCCTGCTCTATTAGAGCAAGAAGCTCACTTGAGCTTGCGGCAGACGAGACCCTTCCACAAGGTTCTCATCGCAAGCCACATGGTTGTGACCATCGCGACCATCACCTGGCCGCTCGCAAAAGCTGTGGGTGGTCACCCACAACTTAGCAAGCGGCCAGGAGACCGGCTACAAAAAAAAAAAGTGTCTGCCCTCATTCAGAGCGAGCGCTCGCTTTTTGCGAGCAGCTCTGAATGAGGTCCAAAGTGTGATACAGTGAAAACAAAAACAAGTTGTTCCTGTGTATTTTGTGCAAAGAATCATTGGAAATAAAAATATATATTCTAAAGGTAGACCACCTACAAAGGTTCATTCTCAGTCTAGAGAGATGGAAAACCCGGGCTGGAGTTTACAGTCTGAATGTGAAGAAAGTCGGTTACATGGAAGGGATTTAAAGCTGTTTGAAATCCTCTATGGTGAATCCTTTCAAATTGATGGGGTAAACAGTGTTATTCCATTGTAAGAGCCATTTAAAAAGCAGAATAAAGATGTTAGTGTGTGTGGTCAATGTATGGTGCAAGTCCACTAGGAGAGGACTACGTCAGCATGGAAAAAGTGGACTCTCTGTGTGAAGTTTGGCGTGAAACGCTTATGTGCTATTGCGACCAGATAAGTGACTTGGAGGACAAGTCTACAAAAGAGAAGCTTTTGCATGCGCAAATTGAAAAGACATTACAGAGTGAGTTGTCGTCTTTGAAAATAGCATTGGTGCAAGAAGAAGGAAAAAGACTTGAAGTTCTTAAAGAGACAGACCTCAAAGTAGCATTTATGTCTGAACGCCTTGAGGAGGCTAAAATGTTCCAATGTGTTACAAAGTATGAGAATGACGTGCTCCTAGCAAAGAATGATGTATTAGAGCAAGATATTGTTGAAGTGCAGCAAAAGTGTGTGGTACTACAGCAGGAAGTAGAAGAGTTGAAAGAATGTGTCCAGAGACATCAGAGTGATGTAGAGCGCAAACAAGTGAAAGTGGTTGATTTGAGTCTGGTGTTAAAAGAAAAATACTCTTTAATTGTGTCCACTCAAGTAAAGCTTAAAGGTTGTGAATTGGAGAAAAATTCTCTGGCGGAAAAGTTTTGTGAAGTAAAAGAGAAGTATCTCCAGATGCTGCAGACTCACGCTCAGTGGGAAACTGACCGTGAAGGAATAGAGATGGAGATGGTCCGTCTTATAGTCAGCTATATGGAGCAAGTACAAACTCTCCACTCCAATTTAGTTGCAGCTAAAGCAGTTTCTGAATGTCTGACGGAAAGAAATGTATTCCTGGAGGAAAGTCTGCATAAATCCGCAAAGCAAAGTGAATCTTTGGAGAGCTTAACCTTGCCCATGGCAGGACTTGGAAGTTGCAAGAACAGAGGGCCTGATTCTGAGCCGGACGCTCTGACCAGAGCGCTCGCTCTGAATCAGGGCCCTCCTACATGAAAATGGAGCAGCCTCCTGGACGCTCGCATAGCTGTGGGTGACCACCCACAGCTTATGCGAGCGTCGATGATGATGGTCGCGATGGTCAAGACCATCGAGACCATCGGGCTTGTGATGGAGACCCTGCGGTAGGGTCTCGCTGCCGCAAGCCCTGCAGTGATTTTAGCTCTATCAGAGCCAAAATCACTCCCACTGACATCACTAGTGATGTCAGTGGGGCCGGCTTCAGATGGTAGGCATTCCCATGGGAACGCCTCCATCTGGCAGCCATGCCCCCGACACACCCACCAAAGGAGGTGTGCTGTCAATCAACATCGACAGCATGCCCCCTTTGGTGCGAGACCCGGAGCGACGGCTACCCCGTCGCTAGCCGGGTCTTGCGCATGCGCACGACAGAGCTCCCTCCGTCGTGCGCATGCGCAGTGGGGTAACATCGACCCGCTTGCGAGACCCCCAGAGTGAGAACCTTGAGCTGTGTCTGCTAAATACACAGAACCAGTTGCAAAGATTCCAAGTAGAGAGGAATACCAAAGAACCGGAGTTGCAAACGTGGCATAAAAAAATAACTGAAATAACTGTACAAAAGTTGAGACTTGCTGAACATGAAGTTGTGGAGCCCGATCTACTGCAATCTGAGAGCATGTTGGAAAGCGCCATGGTGAAAATTGCCCAGCTGGAAGAGCAGCTGCCTTTGGCTCAGAAAAAGTTCCACCTGGTAGTGGGAAAATCAGAAGAGGAAAAGAAGTTAAATAACATTCTGAAGTTGGATTCTGGACCCAAAATGGTGTCCGATGTTTTCGCTGAACCCAGTGTGGCAGAAGTACATAAACACAAGCAGCAATTGTTACAGGTTGATCCTAAAAAGGCTGGCACACAGAGTGATATGCTACTGGTGCAGAGTGTCTTGTGGGATGAGCAGCGGACAAACAGTGAATTGCTGGAACTAAGTAAGATGTTCCAGAGTTATGTCTTTCAGCAGCAATGGGACCATAGAGATGTCCTCATTAATGATACCAGTGTGCAAGAAGGGACAGAAGTATCGGAGTTGGGAAATTCCTGGCTTGGAAAAGTCGATGAGATTCCTTGCAGTGACTTTTAGCTAAAACACAAAGAATAGGTGTATCTGCATGAGTGGTCATACAGATACACCTATTCTTTGCTTCATTTTATAGGGAGTTTCATGTGTTACTCCCCAGGTGTATTCTGAGCTGCAGGTTTGTTAGGTTTACTGCGCAAGAATGGGTTTTACTTTCAGCTTACAGTGATAGCTAAGGGTATGAAGTCCTCCTAAAGGGGCACAGGTCCAGATTGCAAAACTGTGGCCCTGATTCAGAGCCGGATGCTCTGACAGAGCGCTCGCTCTGAATCAGGGCCGTCCCTCCTTCATTTTGGAGCGGCCTCCTGGCCGCTCGCATAGCTGTGAGTGACCACCCACAGCTATAGCGAGCGGCCAAAATGATGGTCATGATGGTCAAGACCATCACGACCATCGGGCTTGCGACGAGACCCTGTGGTAGGGTCTCGCTGCCGCAAGCCCAGGAGTGCTTTTGGCTCTATCAGAGTCAAAAGCACTCCCACTGACATCACTAGTGATGTCAGTTGGGCCGGACCCAGACGGTAGGTGTTCCCATGGGAACGCCTCTGTCTGGGTAGCCACGCCCCTGGCACGCCCACCAAAGGGGGCTTGCTGTCAATCACCATCGACAGCAAGCCCCCTTTGGTGCGAGACCCATAACGACGGCTTGGCCATCGTTATTCGGGTCTCGCGCATGCCGCCTCCATCGTGCACATGCCCACTTGGGCACCATCGACCCGCTTGCGAGCACTCAATGCTCGCGAGCGGGTCTGAATCAGGCCCTGTGTCCGAAGTTGATAATAAAGAATTGGCGTATACAGATGGTGATCGCATGACCTGTGAAGTAAAGGTACAGGATGTACAAGATAGTGATGGCTTCAAAGGATGAGACTCTCTTGTTGCCGGGTGTTCGGAGTGATGAAAATGTGCCTCAATAACACAGTTTTGCAGGGCAAAGCAGAACCTTGGAGAAAGTTAATTCTGAGAGTCTTGTGAAGAATAATACTCATGTATGTGAAACACTGCCTTCATTCAAGCAGGATGGAATTTGCAGTGCTGCTGGATTTGTCTATGAGGAAGTGGAGTGGTCTCACATGATATAGCTTGAAGCAAGTGGTCCAGCTAGACAGTATTTGAAAATGAAGACCTCTATGGAGAAGGAACTTCAACCTGTGCTGGTGGAACATGTTGAAATTGTTCATCAGATTTTCAAGGCTCAAAAATCGGGAGCACAAGAAAGTCCAAGAGATCTATACCTTAATGAAGTGGCAGATAGCCATCAAAGCTGTGAGATAAATTCTGTGGATCAATGGAGTAAATACACAATTATCTTATGTGGACATGAGAGTCTGGAATCTGAGGGTGGCAGTGCCAGTACATGGTCAGTTGACATAAAGCCAAGGTCCAGAAGTTGTGCTGCTGCTGACTCTCGGGATACTGCTGACCCCTTGAAAGAAGAGGAGGTATCGGTGAAATATGTCAGTAGCCAATACAGGGCTTTAAGGCTGAAGGTTAAAGATATGACAAGCAGAAGTTGGCCGAAAAGTGTGCCTTTTAGAGGTTTGAGCAACAGGAATCTTTGTTCTATGAAAAATAAACAAAGTAAAAGCTGTTCTTGGTCTGAATCAGAAGATTCTGAGGAAAACAACTTGCTTGATTTTGATGTAGGTTGCAAAAGTAAAGATGAAGTATGTCCCTTTGGGAAAAGTAACTTCAAGTTCTTGATGCCTGACGTGGTACCCTGAGATGACCCTCAAGTACTACATAAAGAAAACAAGAAGTACCATTGCTACCATAAAGTGAGGAAAAAAGTTTGGAGGAAAATAAATTCTGGAACCTGGAGGATGAGACCCCCCAGAGATCGCAAGAGTCTGCATGATCGTGGATACAGTTGATTTCCCTCATGAGGAGAGTGAAGAGGGACATCATCATGAGACTGCCTCGTCCCATGTCGCTGAACCCAAGTGTTTCAAGCTGGGGAAGGGGATATGTGGCAGTATCACCAGAGATGGCACTGGTGAGCAGCAGATTCTGAGTGGGGCAGGGGAGATCCGCCCACACAGAGAAGAAAAGGATTCTGGGAAGATGCCTAAGTGCTGCCTTGTGAAGAGAGCTCAGGTGTGGGCTGATAAGAAGGCAGACCAGTCAGGCTGCTGTGGGAGACAGTCTATGTGAGACTGTGGCAGCCAGAGAGCCCAGTGAAGCTGAGCGAGTCATTGGGGCCCAGGTGGCCTGGGTTTTTTACTGCAGGAGGCAGGAAGGACCACAAAACTCAGACTGTGTGACCATAAAGCAGTGAAGCTACAGGCTAGGAGGCCAGTGTCCAGTCCTGCATGTGGCAGGAAGGACCACCAATCACAGAGACTAGCTGCACCCTTATAGAGAGGGTTCAAGAAGTGATAGCTAGATAGATAGATAGATAGATATGCACCATATACATTTTCCTTTTTTTTTAGGGGGGGGGGGGCACCAAATTATAACTTGCCTCCAGGCATCTGAGATTTACTTATGCCACTGAGTCATACAGTGATAGAAGAACTTCAGCATTGCGCCACGAGTATAGTGAAATTTACAGTAAATAGTTGAACTTTTGCCACGTGGATTTGAGAGTGAAATGTCAGCTAGTCCTGCCAGATTTGGTATTTATATTATGTGTCTGAGATTTATACAGAATACAAATAGACTCCCCATTGCAAAAGTCTTGATGAAATGTGGATCAACAGGTTATAATGTGCATATTCACACCTTTGTAGCTGATAAAAGCATTTTCCCCTGTGCGATTAATATTCTCTCATTACTGTACAGGCACGCTGCATCTTTCAGGATTTTATTAATATGTTTAATCAGGTGTTATATGTTTTTTTTGGAACATCACATTAAAATTAATGCTTACAGAAGCACACAGGGGGTTGAACCCTGAAGATGCACTAAATTTTGGAAAGTGATAAATTGGAGAAGTGATAAAGTATCAACCAATCAGCTCTTAACTGTCAATTTTCAAATACAGCCTGTAAACTGACAGATAGGAGCTGATTGGTTGGTACTTTATCACTCTCCAAGGCTTAGTGTATCTGTGAGTAATTGTGTGATAATTGCATCATTTGAGCCTGTCCCCTCTTCATAGACACGTAATTCATAATATTTGCCATGAGAGACCAGAAACCTTTTATTGCAGTGTTCAGATTTGATCATTTTGTTTAGAGCAGTGATTCCCCTACCTTGGTCCTCAAGGCACACTAATGGGCCCCATCCATCTGCGATGGATTGCCACGATCCCGTGATGCTGCAACCCGGCATCACGGGATCGCAGAAATCCAACATGTTGGATTTTCCCGATTTGACGATCGCGATCAAAAGATGATCGCAATCGTCAAATCGCCGACATTTAACATGAAAAATGTCTGTGATCCGGCGATGGATCGCAGAACATCGATGGTGGGAGGTCGGCGTTTCCACCCGGAAAAGCCGGCACTTCCCATTGCATCGCCGGATCGCAAAATCCGGGGTCTGATGTATGGCCACCTTAACAGTCCTGGTTTTAGTGATATCCATGCTTAAGCACAGATGGTTAAATCTAAATAACTAAGGTACTAATTAAGTCACCTGTGCTCAATTATGGGTATCCTTAAAACCTGGACTGTTAGTGTCCCTTGAGGACTGTGGTTGGGAGCCCCTGGTTTAGAGGTCATAAGCCAAAAGCCATCATCAGTTGTTAAGGCATTTATCTTAGAAAGTACAGTAGATGCTCAATGCTCAGGGCAGGTGTGAGTTTAATAGGGTCACACAGTGAGAGTGGTCACTACACTATTTATTTGAGAGAACGGTTCGCACAGTGCTTAATGTATCTAATGACCATACATGGCTGATCTTTCAGCCAGCAATGATCAAAATCTGTTTATGGTCTCTAGTATATGCTGAGATGAGATTTTGGCATGATGTGGTTTATAAAGATAAATTTGGATTTGGATTTGTTAATAGAGTAAGATACAGGGGCTTATTCATTAAAACATAATTATCACACATGATAATTATGGTTTGAACTCGCTGAACTCATCATGCCTCATTCATCATGCCTCATTCATCATGCCTCCTCACCTAAACTACCACTTCCGAAAAACTGCTATTCCTACGAAGCCAGTTTTTCTAAAGTGATAGACTTCTCTCCGCTCATGTTCAGTTTTCACTGACTGTCTTCAAGCTGTGCAATGCGCAGCTTGGAGACAGGCTGCGAAAATGCCCCCGCCTATCTGCCCTCCCTCCAATTAACCCTGCCGAGGTCTGTCACCGCACCCCCCATCCTCGTAAAGACGATGCCCCGCCTGACACTGTGCCCCCCCCATACCTACTGCACCAAATAGATCCCCCGCTGTGCTGGGGACGTACTCGGCAAAGCTGATGCTGCTACCGCCAGGGAGCCTCCATCCCGGGCAGACTTGCTGGCTGACAGCGCTCCTTCCCCTCCCGGTCACACTCACAAAAAAGCCCATTGTAGGTCCCCTGCTGCTGTAGCCACCGCTGTCACGGGAGACTTTGCCGGCCCCCGCAACGCAACCCGAACCCTGCTGACCGCCGTGCCCTCTTTCCCCTGGCTCACAAGAATACTGTCCTGGGAGCCAGGAGAGAGCTGCTGCAGATAAGAGAACACAGCAGGGATGGATCTGTTCAGAACCCTTTTCTATATCGGATGCTGAACGCCATCTCAGAATGGCGTTCAGCATCACTGTCAAGTTCCGAATAAAATGCTTTTTCGGAACTTGATGATTTTCATAATTTCCATGGGAATCTGTGGAAATTATCGATGCACAATTGTAACCAGGAGATATCTGTGATATCTCCTGCGTTACATGTTTGATGAATGGGGCTGACACATAATTTCCACAAAAATAGGTGAAAATCTTAATTTTCATCTTCTTTTGTGAAAATTAAGTGATGATGAATAGGCCCCAAAGCAAGTACATGTGTACCTGGGCAAACCATGTTGTAATGCAGGGGGGGGGCAAATACTAAAAACTGGCTGCTTTTGCATGTAGCCCACAAAGGGATGTAGTTAAAATGCCAGCAGAAGGGATGCCAGCCACCGATATGCTGACGCTGGAATCCCGGGCCACCGGCAAAATGGAGACGCCGCTATACCGAATGAGATCAGGATAAGTAAGTTTCCCCGGGGTTGAGGCGGTTAGGTTTAGGCACCCCCGAGGGGAGAGTAGGGTTAAACCCCCCCCAGGGAGGGTTAGGTTTAAGGTGCGGGCAGCGGGAGTTATGGTTAGGAACTGGGAGGAGGTTAGGGTTAGGTACTGGGGGGGGGAGGTTAGGGTTAGGCACTCCAAAAGGAGTGTTAGGGTGAGGGGAGAGAGAGGGGTATACTTACCTTCCCTGTCGGAATCTTCAGCATTTGGGCTTCTACCATCAGGATTTGAACCGGTGGCTATTGAGCAGCCGGTATATCATACCCAACCCGCCCACAAATGCTGGACAGCTTTTTACACCGCAATACCCATTTTCCACTAAAAACCTAGGCGTTCGGTCTTTCAGATATGATTCTAACCCAGGTCAGACCTAGGTTAGGCCCTGTTTACACTGCACCTTTGATCCTGGTTATTCCTGCTTCAGCCCCATTCACACTGAACCCGGGTCTGCCCTGCTAAATTTGTGAGGTCATAAAAAGTGGGAGATGACTGCTCCACAGCCACCAATCAGCTAATTTTAGGCATTACCCAGGTCTGATATCCCGGGTCGCGCCATTTACACTGCACCACTACCCAGGTCCATCCCAGGTCCAACCCTGGTAGCTACCCGGGTTGGATTCCCAGGTCACTTGACCCGGGATATTTTTCAGGGACTCTTTTCCACTGAGCCGCTACCCGGGAAGACCCAGCAACAACCTGGGTTATTGCAGCAGTGGAAAAGGGGTATTAGATTTCAGTTTGGACACACCCTCCCAAATCTAACTCTATCTTGCTCTGTCTGTATCAGGCCCTATGTGTGCTGACACATTCACTAACATCCAAGGGGGGGGGGGCTTCTAAAATCTTGCTATGAGGACCAGAACAGAAGTATCTAGTTATGTGTGTGGGTTCACAGATATTGGGATTGAGAATAATTTGGATAATACAGTATTTCTTACAACACATTGTGAAGCCTGGAGCTGCTGCAAGTTGCTTGAATAGCAGCATTCCTATTCATCTGTGTATCTAATAGGCAGGTATTGGCCACTCCAGCTCACATCAGTACTGGAGTGTCCAATATTCCCCTGAACTGATATTTTTAGCTAGAGGTCCATAACCTGGGGAATGTACAGGGACAGAAACTGCTATTAACTACCAATTCTATGACTGGGGCAGGGGCGGATTGGGCCACTGGGCCATTTCCCACTGGGCCGGTCCCCTCTGTCCTCTGCTGGGCCACCTGACACCCTGACCGGCAGCTCTAATGTCCGCTACCGCAATAGGAGTGGCCATGAGCAGCTCACCTTTAAGAAGTTCTAACGCGTTTCACTGCATCCAGGTGCAGCTTTATCAAAGGTGTCTCATAAGTTTCAGAGCTGATGCCTTTATACCCCTCTAAATGGGTTTATTGATTGGCACCTGATTTCAATTAGTAGGTACCAAACATTTACAATTCACAACATTATACACATAAAACATAGATACATAAATATATACACAAATGGTTAGAAGGCAGACCTATTAGTCACAAAAACCTAATAGTTAAATACTATGTAGTAGGACTTCCGGTTTCCCGGTGTTTAATCACGTGATGTAAACAAAACCTAGTTTACATTACATCCTTCATTAGGTGCTCACTACCCCCCCTGGAAAAGAAATATACCCAAAGGCCAATTACTCTATCTAAAACGAAATTGTTCCACTATCGAATCTTTTGAAAAACAGGCTGAGGGTATGGTCAACTCTTTTCACCAATGGGGATTCCTGATCTAGTTGTCAATAAGGCCCTGAATGAAGTTAGAAATATAAATAGAGATAATCTCTTGACACAGAACAAGAGAAAGGAGAAGGGGGACAAAGATCTGAGTAAGGAAGTAACTTTTATCTCTACTTTCAATAATCAATACTTTAAAGTGAAAAATATAATACAAAAAAATTATAATATTTTAAAACAAATCGCCTTTTGTGTGACCTTATCCCCTCTAAACCTGTGTTTATTTTTCGAAAAAATACGTCTCTTAAGACTCTATTGTCACCAAGTCTGTTAAAACCATCTGTGGATCAACAAGTGGCAAAACCTTTGAAAATCCCTTGGCTTAAATCCAAACCGAAGTGATTTTTTAAATGTGGGAGTAATAGGTGCATTACATGTAATTATATTGTCAATAGAACACTGGACCTCATTCAGAGTCGGTCGTTGCGGCCACACGGTCGTACGACGTACGACCCCAAAATCAAGATCGTACGGCAGGGCGATCGTAAACAAAGTGACGCCCATTCGTTAGCACTGCACCTCCTCTAGCTACCGACTGATCTGAACGAACGATCGAGTCAATCGTAGTCAGGCGCTGTCAGTCGCTGTATGCTAATTATGTTCTGATGTTTGCGGCCGTATGTGCTGTTTTGATGGTCACATGTCATGTTTACATGGACTATCGATCAGCTTGTTATTAGCTTGTTGGCAATTATCTAATTAAGTGTTTAACTCTTGCTGTTATTTAAAACAAGTTTTTTCTCATGTGTCAATAAACTTTATTGTTCATTTCGTGTTTGTTTTCTCCGTTCTTATTTTTTCACACAATCTTAAAAACAAAGTAAGGTGTATTAACTGTCAATGTCCGTTTGCTAATTGTGTTAACTTTATAAATGCATGTGCATTTTGCGTTAGGATCATTTGCACTATTATGTTTGCAATTGCACACTGCGTGTTGTAGCCAATCAAATGTCACCTTATTTTTCGGCACACGTGATTAAAGGATTGGCCAATAGTGGTGTTTTTGATGAAAGTGTAAATATTGTAGCCAATCATATTTTTTCTACCCCATGTATATTTCATGTTTTCTGTAAAAACGCCCATTGCCATCATGAGAGCCGCAGCGTTTACCAGGAGAGAGCTGCTTATCCTGGTGAACATTATGGACAGGCAGATCACCCAGGCTGTGCCGCCCATTACAAATAGGGCAAAATGGGCCGCCTATGCGGAGGTGAGGCGAGCCCTCCGATCAGCGGGCTTTCGCAGGACTATTGCTCAATTAGAGCGTCGCTGGTCGGACCTGGGCCGCCGGTCGCCAGCGCTCCTCAGTAATTTGCGTTTGCAAATATGCAGACGTAAGTATGCGTTTTTTTAAGTATTAATTAGTGGACTGTTAAAAATGTATGTTCCTTTGCCAATTATTTTAGTCAATGTTAAAAAACCCTCCTGTATGTTGTCCCTATTGTACTGAATGTGTACTTGTATTGTGTAACCGAAATTCAAAACTTTATGTTTGTGTTTTTATGTTTACATTTTAGGAGCCCAGCGGAGACAGAGAAGGGCACGGCGACAGAGAAGACAAGCTTTAAACCATCAGCCCTCACCTGCATCTCCTCAACCCAGCCCTCCCTCCCCACCACCATACTCCCCCAGTAACCCTCCCTCCCTGTTCCAATCCTCCCCAAGTCTGCCTTCCTCCCCTGCCCACTCATCCCAAATGTCCCAAATATCCCCACCCTGTGATCTTGCTGCCTCCATTTCCCCTTCCACCATTCCCCCCACTCCAGAATATTCACCCTCCCCTGAAGCTTTGCCGGCACCATCTGTTGGTGTATCTGACCACTCTCAGGGTATGTTTTTTTGTTTTTTATTTTTTGGGGTGTTGTTGTTAGCCATGTCTTTGTTTTTTTATTTTTTTTGTGTGTTTTTTTAATTTGCCGGATGGATGTTTTACATCATTGCGCAGTAATGCTGTTTTTCAGACTTACAACCTTATGTTTATTGTCTGGCCCTTTTTTTTGTTTTGTGGTCCTCAAAAATTTTTTTTTATTTTTAATTTAAATATTTTTTGTAGTTTGAGGAACTAATGATTACATTTGGATTAGTATTTTACAATGTCCAAAAACCTGTCACCAAACTTGCCAAGGTCCTAGGAACCAGACTACCCTTGTTGATGTTGTGTACACTGTGTTTAAAATGTACTAATGTACTTAGGCAAAGTGATGTTTTTTTATAGGCCAAAAAAAATTTTCATTTTTGGTTTATCAACAACATTCTAGAAGTGAATACGTGCATTGTGTTTTAAGGATTTGGCCATCATGACTTAAGAATACACCTCCCATTATTTGTAACATCATCATAGTGGATTTTGGATTATGCCACATAGTTAGTGTTTAAAATTTTTTGAACAACAGAAAAGTAGAAACCTATTAATAATGTTGTGTGTCTGATACTTTCAAAAACACCGTAACATCAGTGTGTTTAAACACGTTTTGGTACATTGAATAATGTGTAATGTTCAAATGTTTCTAATTGTAATGAAGTATTTAATCCGCATTTGTAACAACTTTTCAACAGATCTAACCCACATCCTGAGGGATATTCGAGCGGAGCTGCGCGAGACAGCGGGCTACTTATTGCAGGCATACTGCTCCCTCCAAAGAATAGTGGGGCGTTTGGAGGCTGTGTAGTTTTTTTTTTTTGTTTACATTTTTTTCACATTTGTAATAAAAAAAAATAAAAGTTGTGTTATTTCAAACATTTGTCCTCTTTTTTGCCAAACATTAAAGTGTGTAATTCTGCATGGGCAAAATTTTAGGAACAAAGGTGGGTGCCTTTCCATAGTGTAAGAACTTAAAACATGTATTATTAAACTTTAGGAAAAATTGCAGCAATGTTGTTTATTTGTCAATTATGGTTTGGCATACATTATACACCTCAAAATGACTTACAAATTTCTTAAAAAATATAGCAACAATAATTTTTGCATCATTTAAAACATTTATTACATAACAAACATGTTTCCAACAGGCTTTTAATGGTAAAAATAAAAACATAACAGATTCACACATAACAAATGTCCTCATGGTTTGGGCAAATTAAACATCTGGCTTAGTCAAACCTAAACAAGTTTAGTAAAAAACAAACTGATTTTGGAATGTAAAACATAACAATTACTAAAACAAAAGGCAAATTAACTAAACATGTTGGGGGATATCCGTGCAAAATGTGTTAGTAGTCCAAAAACATACAGGGTATTGCCAATGGGTTCCATTTTTTATCCATGTTTTGGAAAGTGTGATTTTGTTGGTCGGAAAAGAAAACAAAAGAAAAAGGGCCACATTAAAATACATTTAGCAAAATTGTATTTTCTTTTAAAAAAAATTTAAATATGCATACCTAAAAAAACGTAAAACAACATCATCGCGTCTGGCCCCCCCCGACAGCATCACAACACCTTCCTCTGATGGGCCATCCTCTGGCAAGGGCTCCTCTGGCTGCATGGGTACTCGACTCCTTATTGCAATGTTGTGGAAAATCCCACACAGGACCACAATGCGAGAAACCATATCCAGCGAGTACATGAGTGCACCACCAGAGTGATGGAGACACCGGAACCGGTCCTTTAAAAGGCCGATACAGCGCTCCACCACCTGCCTGGTGGCAGTAAACGCGGCATTGTACTGAGTTTGGGGCCCTGGTGTGGGAGTCAAATAAGGAGTCAGCAGCCAGGGCGTGCAAGGATATCCACTGTCACCTGATGGAAATGGGACACCAAAAGATATACATTTAACATGAGAACCTGTTTACACTATTACTAGAAAGACATACTGGATTTTTACTTACCAAGAATCCACGCGTCACCAGCTTGCAGTGTGCTTAATTTGGGCCAAATCCCTGAATGCTGGATCACATACGCATCATGGCTGCAGCCTGGGAATTTCGCATTCAGGGAGAGGATCTGGAGGGACTCATCACATAGCACCATTACATTTAGGGAATGGAAATGTTTGCGGTTCCTATATATTTGTTCCCTGCATGCAGGGGGCTGAAGTGCTATGTGAGTGCCATCCACTACCCCTATGACGTGTGGAAAGCCTGCAATTTCAAAGAACTTCTGCTTTACCACATCAAGGGCTTCCGTATCCAAAGGAATACTAATAAAATGTGCTAGATGATTGAAAAATGCATCTAGCACACGCCTCAGGATCCGTGAAAATGAGGGCTGGGAGAGGTCACCCACCAGCCCCACAGTGGTTTGGAAGGACCCCGAGGTGCAGAAATGTAACACCGCCAACAACTGTGTAAGTGGTGAGATTGCTGTAGGAATGTTAATCTGACTTTCTAGATCATTCTTTATTATTGAAAGAGTGTCTAGGATAATATTAGGAGGCAGGCGATAAGTGGTAACAACCACATCATCAGGCATCCCAAAAAGGGTGACATGTGTTCTATATATCTTGGTCCTTGCACGCCTCCTATGCCTACGCCCAGGAGGAGGCTGAGGAAGGTTGGTGGGGGTCAACATGGCCACTATTAGCTGTCCAACATCGCTCTGTAAAGTTAAATTTATATTTTTAATTGGTTCTCCATAGTGTATTGTGAAATTTTGTGCAAAAATACTTAGCTTTATAATAATGGGGCATATTCTTACAGGGTCGGGCAGTGCCATCTTCGGAAATCACTACATGTGTATTTGTTGTTCGTTTTAAAAATGAAAGGGAAATATAAAAATAAAACATTTTTTAAGGACAAACCAATATTACTACTTTTAGTGTTAAAACCATGCTTAATTTTTAATCTAGCAAATATGAATTGTTGTTAAATGTACAAAATTAGAAGTTAAAAATAGAACAAAAAACAATATTCCACAAAAATGTTGTTTTCAAACATAGATTGAACTACAAAAAAAGTGTATGTTTTAAAAAATAGACACTTACCGGATTCCAGACCAAAAAGAAGTGTTAAACACCTTTAAGAAATATTTAAAATAAAAATTAGATTACAAAACATAAAAAAACGAAGATTCACATTGATGATCCAAAAATAAAATGCAGTAGGCTGGCACACTTACTTGATTTGTCAAATAACATTGGATTTAGGAAGACAAAAGGCTGGCCAACCAAACAAAAAAAAAAACAGAACAAGCCCAAAAACGAACTGTGTTTTGCAAAATCCAAAGCAATCAAATTTGACTAAACCAAACCAAAAAAACACAACCCCCCCAAAAAAGGAACACAAAACCAACACCACACAAAAACAAACACACACAAAAACAAACACAAAAGCAAACACACAAACAAAAACAAACACACAAAAACACACACAAAAACAAACATACACACAAAAACACACACAAAAACAAACACAAAAACACACACAGACAAAAACACACACAAAAACAAACACACACACAAAAACACACACAAAAACAAACACACAAAAACACACACAAAAACAAACACACACACAAAAACACACAGAAAAACACACACACACACACAAAAACACACACACACAAAAACACACACACACAAAAACAAACACACAAAAACACACAAAACAAACACACACACAAGCACCTCGCAATCAACTTCAAACACCTCACAAACTACACACACAAGCACCTCGCAGTCAAAAATCAAACAAACACCTCACAAACTACACACACAAGCACCTCGCAATCAAAATCAAACAAACACCTCACAAACTACACACACAAGCACCTCGCAATCAAAATCAAACAAACACCTCACAAACTATACACACAAGCACCTCGCAATCAAAATCAAACAAACACCTCACAAACTACACACACAAGCACCTCGCAATCAAAATCAAACAAACACCTCACAAACTACACACACAAGCACCTCGCAATCAAAATCAAACACCTCACAAACTACACACACAAGCACCTCGCAATCAAAATCAAACAAACACCTCACAAACTACACACACAAGCACCTCGCAATCAAAATCAAACACCTCACAAACTACACACACAAGCACCTCGCAATCAAATTCTAACTATTTACTATTATCCAACACCTCCTGCACCACCAAACACTCCAACTACAACCCACAAGTAAGGGAAAATTTGGCTTTGCCTTAAATAAAGAAACCAAACAGCAATTATTGAAACATGCAGTAAAGGTGTGCATTTGTAGTTAGGCAAATAGGGATGCACAGGTAACCAATCCAGGGATGTGCTCACATCTAGCCCAACCCACGCAGTGATTAGAGAATGCAGGAAAGGTGTGCATTTGTAGTTAGGGAAATAAGGATGCACGGGTACCCAATCCAGGGATGCGCTCACATCTAGCCCAACCCACGCAGTGATTAGGGAATGCAGGAAAGGTGTGCATTTGTAGTTAGGGAAATAAGGATGAACGGGTAACCAATCCAGGGATGCGCTCACATCTAGCCCAACCCACGCAGTGATTAGGGAATGCAGGAAAGGTGTGCATTTGTAGTTAGGGAAATAAGGATGCACGAGTAACCAATCCAGAGATGCGCTCACATCTAGCCCAACCCACGCAGTGATTAGGGAATGCAGGAAAGGTGTGCATTGTACGTAGGCAAATAGGGATGCACGGGTAACCAATCCACGGATGCGCTCACATCTAGCCCAACCCATGCAGTGATTAGGGAATGCAAGAAAGGTGTGCATTGTACGTAGGCAAATAGGGATGCATGGGTAACCAATCCAGGGATGTGCTCACATCTAGCCCAACCCACGCAGTGATTAGGGAATGCAGGAAAGGTGTGCATTTGTAGTTAGGGAAATAAGGATGCACGGGTAACCAATCCAGGGATGCGCTCACATCTAGCCCAACCCACGCAGTGATTAGGGAATGCAGGAAAGGTGTGCATTGTACGTAGGCAAATAGGGATGCACGGGTAACCAATCCAGGGATGAGCTCACATCTAGCCCAACCCACGCAGTGATTAGGGAATGCAGGAAAGGTGTGCATTGTACGTAGGCAAATAGGGATGCACGGGTAACCAATCCAGGGATGCGCTCACACCTAGCCCAACCCATGCAGTCATTAGGGAATGCCAGAAAGGTGTGCATTTGTAGTTAGGGAAATAAGGATGCAAGGGTAACCAATCCAGGGATGCGCTCACATCTAGCCCAACCCACGCAGTGATTAGGGAATGCAGGAAAGGTGTGCATTTGTAGTTAGGGAAATAAGGATGCACGGGTAACCAATATAGGGATGCGCTCACATCTAGCACAACCCACGCAGTGATTAGGGAATGCAGGAAAGGTGTGCATTGTACGTAGGCAAATAGGGATGCACGAGTAACCAATCCAGGGATGCGCTCACATCTAGCACAACCCACGCAGTGATTAGGGAATGCAGGAAAGGTGTGCATTTGTAGTTAGGGAAATAAGGATGCACGGGTAACCAATCCAGGGATGCGCTCACATCTAGCACAACCCACGCAGTGATTACGGAATGCAGGAAAGGTGTGCATTTGTAGCTAGGGAAATAAGGATGCACGGGTAACCAATCCAGGGATGCGATCACATCTATAAAAAAGTCTGCACAAGCAGTATTCTTCATGCTCTCTCACAGGTTAGCAGAATGGCAAGCGAGGAGCATGGTGAGCAGAGGCCAACTGAGCCAGGTAAGTTCCAATCACTTTTTTTACACAAAACAAGAACTGGTCATATTTCCCATACAATTTTTTTAAAAATTAAAAATTAAAAATTTACTATTTTATATAATTTGGTAGGTGCTGGGAATCAAAGTCCAGTTGTAGAGGAGGAGGAGGCGGGCCCAAGCAGGCCAAAGCCAAGAAACCCTCCATTTTCACGGATCGATCTTGAGACATTGGTGACCATGACAATGGAGAACCTAGTCCATGCACCCAGAAATATGGGGGCTGGAGCCAAAGACAGGATTTGGGAGGAGATATCCAGGGCTGTTAATGCTGTGGGGACAACCTACAGAACACAGAAAGTCGTAAAAAAACGGTAAGAAAATTATATTGTGAGTGTACTGAAGGCCAAAGCTTGATCTTATTTCTTAAAAATAACACTTAATTTTTCAAAAATAACATTGACAGCTGGATGGATTTCAAATACCAACTGAAGAGGAAGCTACGGAGTAGGGTGGACCATGCTGCGGGGACAGGTGGTGGTCCCATCCCTGAGGAGCTGGCTTTGACAAGGTTGGAGACGTTGGCTCAGGGATGTGTGACGGAAGAGGAGATAGTTGGCGTGTCCACTATGGACACTGACATGGCCGACTTCAATGCTCCACATGTGCAAGAAGGTAATTTAATTTTGTAAGGCAAAAAGTATAAAGCTGAAACGTCTCTGTTTTTTTTTGTGTGGAAAAACAAATAACATTTTTAATTTTATATTCCAGACTCAGAGGAGGTAGTGCCTGCTCCTGAGGTCAGGTCTGGGTCCAGCACAGATGGGGACTCTGCAGGGGAGGATTGAAGTACTCCATCTGGGGACCCTGTGGAGTCGACTCCCGGGCAAACATCAGACCGAGCAGTGCCTCTCCTCACCAGTTGGTCTCCCAAACTCAGGAGAACAGATGTGTTCTTCTGAGGATGGAGACCACTCTGGTGAGGGTGGCGGTGGCCCTGGAGACCATTGCTGGGGCCCTAGATCGTTTGGCCAATACCCAGGAGCAGGCCAACCCACCTGCCATGATGGAGCGAGACTCCCTTCCTCCCAGGACCACCACCTCTGGCAGCCCAACAGCCACCCCCGCAAGTATGGAGAGCCCTATGCCTAGGCCAGAGGAAATCCCATCTACCTCTGGCCAGGCCAGTCGGCGTGTTACATGCCAGTTGGCTGTCCGTAGCTTACCTCTTCCTCCGAGCCGGCCCAAACGACGCAAGTAGCCCTGGATATCTCCTCCCTCACCTGTTGTCCAGTCCCCATATTTCTGGTCACCAATGCCTCAAGCTCTTTTTTTTTTTAACCCAAAATATAATTTATTTTTTAAATTTCTTTATTTTAATTATATACAAATGTTGCCTAAACAATTATTCTTGACATTGTGATGAAAGGCAAATTTCACAAAAATGAAAAAAAATTAAACCCAAAAATGTCTATCTTTACCTATATCAATGTATACAAGGTTTAAACAGTGTGGTATCTGAAAAGGCTGCGACGCAAAACACAATGCTAGATGTTTTAAAAAGTGTTTGCTTAAAAAACTGTTTAAAAAGCACAAAGAAACATTTTGGTAACGAATTCCCTAATGCACACGCAAGTGAAATGAGTTACAAGGTAATTAGCAGTGTTAATAGTTACAATGCAGCAATCTTAGCTGCTTGGTTTGTGTGGTTCAAAATCGAAACATCGCAGGTAGCATCAGATTAACGATTGTACTGTTGTGGCTTATGGACGCTTCTTGCCTACCTTAGCCTGGACGATCAGCCTGTTTGTAGAGTGACTTTTTCATGCATCCGCAATTCTTGGTCGTACGAAGCAGGTGATTTATGCACTCCCCTAAAACGCCTGGAAACGTTGAAGAACACCTCTGTTTCCAGACCACCACCCCCGTATACTCCCACAAACGGCCTTTCCTGTCAATCAAATTTAGCAATCCACTTCCGTGTCGGTAGCCCTACGACCGACAGAATTTGTGATCGGTAGAGCTCGTACGCACATGCACACTGCTAGCTGTGCGCAGGTGCAGAACGAAAAACATTGTATGCGTACGACTGTGCGGCCGCAACGACCGACTCTGAATGAGGTCCACTATGTGTTAGGACCAAAACAGGAGATTCCTATGAAATAAAGAGCTTCATCAATTGCAATAGCAGCTATGTCATCTACATTCTGAGCTGTGATTGTGATTTCAGATACGTCGGAAGAACTACTAGGATGCTCAAATGTAGATTTCTTGAGCACCGTAGGAATATTCTAAATAAAGTAGTAACACTTTTTGGACCACCATAATGGAGAACCAAAATGTTTAAAATTAGTAGGTTTAGAACATATCCCAGTTACAAGACGGGGTGGAGATCGCTTTAAAAAGTTATGCAAACAGGAAGTATTCTGGATGTTTAGAATGAATTGTATATATCCAGATGGCCTGAATGAGGCAATAGAACTGAATTCTATCATCAATTAAGTCACTCTAGAGAGACTCTAATATTTATAAGTTTATTAAAGAGCTCCCCAGTAGAGTATCATGGATCTGATACTTTATATCTATCCTCAAGTTTAGTTATAGATAATGGAACGTATTATAAATCTTATGTGGATACATATTGTTTCCTTTAAAATTTGTGTCTACTATCAATTTTTTTTTCAAGATCTGTTCTTTTTGATACCTATTATGGCACTAGGACATTATAATATCATGATATGCCAGATATGGGGAGAAAAATATTAAATATAGCTTTGAATGATATGTAATTGGGTTGGTATTATGTTAATACTATTATAAATATATATGTAAAAAATAAGAATAATAAATAAATAATGAAAAAGAATAAACTAATATAACAAGTATTAATTCTATCGTGATTCTACAGAAGTTTGGGATTATAATCTTAATTCAGATACGAAGTTTATGTATATGTATATATATATATATATATATATATATATATATATATATATATATGTGTATTTATATGGGGTCACTCTATTATTTAATGTTAGCTATATACCCAAATATAGGTTATATTGTTATCCTCCGTTTTGTTTATTTTCACTGATCTCGCTATCTTCTTCTTTCTTTTTTCCCTTTTTTCCTAGGAATACTGGGACTACAAATCCCAGAATTCCTAGGAAATGCCTTTGTTTTGACAGGCTAATTTGAATCACATGATTGTAAGACGTAGACTGATGTTGACCATGTGACAACAACACATGATCGGACCAACACGCACACCCACCCGCTTGTGATGGGTTGACTTATGTATCACATGATCGCACGTCACGTAGGAGTCCCGACACGAGTGCATGACAGCGGCACGTGACCGGACCCGTGATTGCTGCAGATAGAGTCGAGGAGTCACAGGAACCTAATTTAGGCAGGTAAACCAACTATATCACTCTATCCTTAACCCTCCCTAGGGAGAGTATTAAAATAGATGACCGCGATCTGCACCTAATGAAGGATGTAATGTAAACCAGGTTTTGTTTACATCACGTGACTAAACACTGGGAAACCGGAAGTCCTACTACATAGTATTTAACTAATATGTTTTTGTGAATAATAGGTCTGCCTTCTAACCATTTGTGTATATATTTATGTATCTATGTTTTATGTGTATAATGTTGTGATTTGTAAATGTTTGGTACCTACTAATTGAAATCAGGTGCCAATCAATAAACCCATTTAGAGGGGCATAAAGGCATCAGCTCTGAAACTTATGAGACACCTTTGATAAAGTTGCACCTGGATGCAGTGAAACGCGTTAGATTCATTATAAAAAATATCACCCCCACATACCTGCCTTGATTTGGACACATCCTTTTGGAGCATATACCTCTTCTCCTATTGAGCTCTTGGTATTACAAGGATTGAGCCACGGAGGAGCTGTACATTATTGAATACAGCCAGCTTCCTGTTTATGGACACCGCAACATTTGAGGACCTAGTGAATTGATTCACTACCTAAGGGACTTTCCTTTAGCGGACACCTACTGAAGCACATTCTTTTGCCCCAATTGAGCTCTTGAAGTTAAGCAATCAGCCATGAAGGAAATATACATCACTGAATACAACTAGCTTGCTGCCTATGGACACCGCAAAATTGAGGACCCAGTGATTTGAATATACAAAGGGACATCCCTCTAGCGGATACCTGGAGGATTATGCAGCAGTAAATATCCATACTCTTCATTGGCAACTCCCATGATATCTACCAAAAGTCAGACTTCATTAGGCTACATTGACTTGAGGTTGTGGGTGAGATTGCATGCTATCATTGTATATGTTCATTTTATATCCCATTGAATATGGTGACCAATATGCATTTTAATGATGTTTAATTATTAAACTATTGTCCATTTTACTGGTATCAAATCAATTTATATTTTTAATATTTATTCATATGTAATAAAATTCTATCAATAGCGCTACTACCTTTGTTGGTGTTTTTTCTATGTTATAGGGAGTGACAATACCATATTATAGTAGCTGCTAGACAAAACAGCTCATTTCAGCGCCTGTATATACCTATTCGGTGATTTTTCTTTTTTGTTCACCTTTAAGGAGTGACTTATAAAATGGCCGTGGGAGGGCTGCTGCACATGCCCAGCCACAGCAGCACCTCCCATCAGCCATTGCGGAGCTCATGAGTGACAGGCTGCTCACGGCTCCGCCTTCCGCAATCACGAGCACAGGAGCCGGGACTCAGGAGTGGGCTGGGCAGCTACAGTCTGCACTCTGCAGAACTCTTGAGCGGCCGTGGCTGGCTGGCTTTAGGAGCGTCACAAGTTAGTTGTGTACAGTATGTTAGTCTATGCACTTGTTTAATCATTATCTTAATAGTCTATAATATAATATATTGCAGGAGTCCTGGTAGGATCTAGGGGGTGGGATTGCAGGGGGGTTCAATATTGTGAGCAATAATGTGCACTGTGTGAACATAACTTATATCAAAAAGATCCACATGTGACTCACATAGAACTATATATATATATATATATATATATATATACATATATATATATATATTGTGGCAGTATCACCAGAGATGGCACTGGTGAGCAGCTGATTCTGTGTGGGACAGGACAGTACAGATCCACCCACACAGAGTAGAAAAGCATTGTGGGAAGATGCCTAATGGCTGCCTTGTGGAGAGAGCTCAGATGTGGGTTGATGAGAAGACAGACCAGTCAGGCTGCTGCTGGAACAGTCTATGTGGGACTGTGGCAGCCAGAGAGCCCAGTGAAGCTAAGCAAGCCATTGGGGACCAGGAGGCCTGTGTCTGGACCTTGCAGGAGGCAAGGGGGGAGCATAAACCTCTCAGACTGTGTGACATTGAAGCACCGGGGCTGCAGGCTGAGGAAGCCAGGACCTACTGTATACCTGGAGGATACAGGGAAGGCACAGAGACTGTGAGAGACTTTATTGGCAGAGTAGCTGCACCCTTATAGAGAGGGTTCAAGAAGTGAGTTAGATGCCTATGGAAGAGGCAAAGTTTGCCAGAACATAAGTACAGTATTCAAGTGTTTTGCAAAAGTGAAAAGTGCAAGTATATTGTCTGTGAAGAGAAATGTGCACTTCCTCAGCATTGGAAGGGTTAAAAGAAATTGTGTGGTTAATCCTGGTGAATTGCTCATGCTCATTAAGTCAAGGTGTGGTACTGAGGGAGCAGAGGTTCCTATTGAAAGGCTATTGAGACTGTTTGATGCATGCTGGTAATTGTAGTACCACATGAAGAAAAATGTGTTCGCTGTGTTGAAAATACTTCTGAAGACAAAGCGGGATACAGTGAAAACAGAAACAAGTTGTTCCTGTGTATTTTGCCAAGAATCATGGGAATTAAAAAGAAAAATTCTAAAGGCAGAATTCTTTCTACAAAGTTTAATTTTCAGGCTAGAGAGATGGAAAACCCAGGCTGGAGTTTACAGTCTGAATGTAAAGATGTCAGTGTGTATGGTCAGTGTATGGTGCAAGGTCCACTAGGAGAGGACTACGTCAGCATGGAAAAAGTGGACCCTCTGTGTGAAGTTTGGTGTGAAACGCTTATGTGCTATTGCGACCAGATAAGTGACTTGGAGGACAAGTCTACAAAAGAGAAGCTTTTGCATGCAGAAATTGAAAAGACATTACAGAGTGAATTGTCGTCTTTGAAAATAGCATTGGTGCAAGAAGAAGGAAAAACACTTGTAGTTCTTAAAGAGACAGATCTCAAATTAGCATTTATGTCTGAACGCCTTGAGGAGGCTAAAATGTTCCAATGTGTTACAAAGTATGAGAATGACGTGCTCCTAGCAAAGAATGATGTATTAGAGCAAGATATTGTTGAAGTGCAGCAAAAGTGTGTGGTACTTCAGCAGGAAGTAGAAGATTTGAAAGAATGTGCCCAGAGACATCAGAGTGATGTAGAGCGCATGCAAGTGAAAGTGGTGGATCTGACTCTGGTGTTAAAAGAAAAAGACTCTTTAATTGTGTCCTCTCAAGTAAAGCTTAAAGATTGGGAATTGGAGGAAAATTCTTTGGCGGAAAAGTTTTGTGAAGTAAAAGAGAAGTATCTCCAGATGTGGCAGACTCGCGCTCAGTGGGAAACTGACCGTGAAGGAAAAGAGATGGAGATGGTCAGTCCTGTAGTCAGCTGTAAGAAGCAAGTACAAACTCTTCAATCCAAATTAGCTGCAGCTAGAGCAGTCTCAGAATGTCTGACGGAAAGAAATGTATTCCTGGAGGAAAGTCTGCATAAAGCCGCCAAGCAAAGTGAATCTGTGGATAGAGAGCTTAACCTTCCCCATGGCAGGGCTTGGAAGTTGCAAAGAATCCAAGTGGAGAGGAATACCAAAGAAATGGAGCTGTAATGTGAATTAAACATGGCAGAGTCTGAAATAATTGAGTTGCTGAATTTGAAGTCGTGGAGCGCAATCTACTGGAATCCAAGAGCAAGTTGAAAAGCGCCATGGTGAAAATTGGCCATCTGGAAGAGCAGCTGTCTGCGTCTCAGAAAACATTCCACATGGTAGTGGGAAAATTAGAGGGAAAGAAGTTAAATAACATTCTGAAGTTGGATTCTGGACCTAAAATGGCGTCCGATGTCTTTGCTGAACCCAGTGTGGCAGAAGTACATAACCACAAGCAGCAATTGGTTCAAGTTGATCCTGAAAAGGCTGACACGCAGAAGGATATGCTTCCAATACAGAGCGTCTTGTGTGATGAGCAGCGGACAAACAGTGAATTGCGGTAACTAAGTAAGATGTTCCAGAATGATGTCTTTCAGCAGCAATGTGATCATAGAGATGTCCTCATTAACGATACCGGTGTACAAGAAGGGACAGAAGTATCGGAGTTGGGAAATTCCCTAAAGGTCCGTCTTGGAAAAGTGGATGAGATTCTTTGCAGTGACTTTCAGTTTACAGTAATTGCTGAGGGTGTGAAGTCCTCCCAAAGGGACACAGGTCCAGTTTTCAAAACCGTGTCTGAAATTGGCGATAAATAAATAACGTATACAGATGGTGATCGCATAACCCGTGAGGCAAAGGAACAAGATGTACAGAAGTCTACAGGTATGTTGATGGCTTCCAAAGATGAGACTCTGATGTCACTATATGAGCACAGTGATATGAATGTGCCCAAGTCATGCATTTTTGTAGTGGAAAACAAAACCTTACAGGCAGTTAATGGTAAGAGTCTTGTGAAGAGTAATTCTCGTGTATATGAAGTAATGCCATCATGCAACCAGGATAAAACTTGCAATACAGCTGAATTTATCTGTGAGGAAGTGAAGTGGTCTCAAATTACAAAGCTTGAAGCAAAATGTCCAGCTAAAGTGAATTGGAAAATAAAGACCTCTGTGGAAAGTGAACTTCAACCTGTGCTGGTGGAACATGTGGAAGTTCATTATATTTTCAACGCTCAAAAATCGGGAGCACAAGAAAATCCAAGAGTTCTATGCCTTAATGAAATGGCAGATAGCCATCAAAGCCGTGAGGTAAATTATGTGGATCAATCGAGTAAATATTCAAGTATCCTATGTGGACACGGGAGTCCGGAATCTGAGGGTGACAGTGCCAGTATGTTGTCTGTTGACATAAAGCCAAGGTCCAGAATTTGTGATGCTGATGACTCTCGAGATACTGATAGCTCCTCTTCTTTCAAAGGGCCATCAGTGAAGTATGCCAGTAGCCAATACAGGGCTTCAGGGCTGAAGATTAAATATGTGACAAGTACAAGTTGGCCAAAAGATGTGCCTTTAATAGGTTTAAGCGGCAAGAGTAAAGATGAAGTATGTCGCTTTGGAAAAAGTTACTTCAAGTTCTTAATGCCTCTTGCAGTACCCAAGGGTGAGCCTCAAGTACTGCATAAAGAAAGCAAGTACCACCATTGGTACCATAAAGTTAGAAAAAAAGTAAGGAGAAAAATTACCTCCGGAACTTGGAGGATGCGACCCCCAGAAATGACCAGAGTCTGGATGATCTTGGATCTGGTGGATGGTTCTGAGAATAATGAAGAGGGACTTTGCAATGAGTATGCCTCATCCCATGTAGCTGAACCCAGGGGTTTCAAGCTGGGGAGGGGGATATGTGGCGGTGTCACCAGAGATGGCACTGCTGATCAGCTGATTCTGTGTGGGGCAGGACAGATCCGCCCACACAGAGTAGAAAAGCATTGTGGGAAGATGCCTAATGGCTGTCTTGTGGAGAGAGCTCAGGTGTGGGCTGATGAGAAGGCAGACCAGTCATGCTGCTGCTGGAAACAGTCTATGTGGGACTGTGGCAGCCAGAGAGCCCAGTGAAGCTAAGTGAGCCATTGGGGTCCAGGGAACCATAAACCTCTCAGACTGTGTGACATTGAAGCAGCGTGGCTACAGGCTGAGGAAGCCAGGACCTACTGTATACCTGGAGGATACAGGGAAGGCACAGAGACTGTGAGAGACTTTGTTGGCAGATTAACTGCACCCTTATAGAGAGGGTTCAAGAAGTGAGTTAGACGCCCTAAATAGGGGCTAGGTTGTTTATTATTTTCTGTTTGTTTCCTGACTTTCCATGCTGACTTTTCCAAGCACCTAAACACTGCACCAATCCAATGTGATAGAAGCACTTGTAAAGTGGTCAATGGCATGTACGTTTGTCCTAGGTTTTTGGCCTATGTGTCCTAAAAAACCCCAGGAGAAGTCTGTTTTGTAAACAGACCAGAGTGTCGTTTTTTTGGAAAAGCTGGTTTGGGTCCTGGGGGTGTGGATGTGAGGAGAGGGAGGGCTCCATCCACAGGCCACTCCAGGTTTTGGGCCTTTCAGCCTGGTAGCAGGCTCATTAGGGCTTCCACCTGGAACTGGCTGATTTAAGTTGGGTTTGTTTGTGGCTGAGTGTCTCACATCTGGGGGAGCTGGCAGTGTAGCCTGTTTAGAGACACTTGGTTAAAACCCTGTAAGTACTGTGCACGTGTTTTGTTGATGGTGAGGGCAATAGGCCCTACCATTGTTATAGCAAGGGAATCTGCTGTGTAGTTAGTGCCCAGCCGGGCTAGGACTTATGTTTATGCTTTTGTTTATATTTTTCTGTGTGGTACAATAAATACTGGTGCCGACCAGTTTGTATGAAATTCCCAGACATGTCTCCTATCTCTACGGCTGCTGTGTGTAAAAAGGGAGTCCATCCACCCCCGGAGAGGGATCCCTATCCCAACTGTGTCACAATATATATATATTGTCAAAGCTAGATAATTGGCTGAGACAAGATCAGTTTAAATTGAAGCGTGCACGACGCCATCTTGCGAATGGCAGCTAGACTCCATTTTAGAAACAAGAATCTGCAAGACGCCATTTTGCGACCAGCGTCACTTTAAGCTACAACTCACGAGCTAAGAACAGATGGCAATGTTTTTGATAATCTAAATAGAATAGACAATGTACCAGAAACTGTGAGTGATTACATACAAATTGGGAATCCCTGTTGGCAATTGTAATATAATCCAGGCATTGATCTACACAATTGGATTTGTCTGAATCCAAACAGGATTTAGTTTCATACCCAGACAGGTAGTTTCACAGCTGGAAGTGACATTTGCATTGCAGTCTGAAACTGTGAGTGAGGAATGATATGTGTGTGTATGTATGTATGTATGTATATATATATATATATATATATATATATATATATATATGTTAAGTCCATCATAGATGGAATCTCATGCATAAACACCGCACATTACGCACAATTGAGCTGCTAACATGACGCCCAGTAGCAAATGCACAATTATTGGCATCATGCGATTGCATCTTTCACCATTTTACATACACACATTATGCTTAAGACCCCGAATGAAAATACCGTTTAGTAGCTAAATGCGCACGCATCTGTCCCCAGTTAACTAGCGTCTTCATATCAAACCCCGTACACTCACACATTACATATTCACTTCACTTCCGTTAGCTTTAAGATATAAGATTTAAGTTTATTCAGTTAATATAAACGCTGTGAAATAAAGATATTTGATAACTAAGGTTTTATACATGCTAAACAAGTCGTGTTTGGTTTTGTACTGATGCGTACTCTTTTTACAGTATTCCGGTGTTATCGGTGGGGAGGTCGCATCATGCATTCTCGAGTTATGGAACGCAGAGACTTCAAACAACAAAATGTATATTTTATGAACGACTGTTAGGATGACTGTTAGGGGGCGGGTGGGCAGAGACCCCTAGTTGTTGGAGGCTGGGTTGAGTCTATTTGAAGCAGCTTGTTAAATGCTCTGTAACAGATGGTTCCCCCATGGGAACCAATGCCATAAGCAAGAAACTTCTCTATTGTCCTGTCTATTCTGGGGGGGTATAAACATGTGTGCTCAAACACTGGGTTTTTAGTCTTCTTGCTGAACGCTGATAGGCGGAGGTTTTCTTTCTGAATGCCGGGATCTGGTCGAGAGCGCATGCGTATGTATACTGTGCTTGGGGTCTGTATAATTCCTTTGCGCTAAATTGTACACAGATCATAGCGTGTAACTGACTGTACTTTTACTTGAATAATACTTTGTGCTTCGGAACCACATGTTCTGAGTCTGGAGTCTCTATTTATTGTATGACTGCGTACGCAAATTAGCGTCATCCTTAGAGGTTTACATGAAGGATTTTAGAAGGTACAGGCAGGGGTATATAGAGGTTCATTTTAATATCGTCAGATGGGGGCTCATCGAGTGAAGTCACTTACCTACTCACACGGCACATACGGCTATTGATGTCTCAGCAAAGGGTGGAGTGGCCACATACAGGGTTTTCCTGCAACCGCTTTGTGCTGAAAAATCGCTATCTGTTTTCGTGTGAGCAAAGGAAGCTGACTAGAATCCAGGGACAAGAAAGGAAAAAGTTTTTTCCTTTGTTGATAGAACCTTACATTTAAAGGGGTGCCGCAGTACTGAGTACGTGGCTAAGTCGCAGGTTTGCGCATAGCAAAGACGCACTTTTGTGTACGCAGTTAAAAAGTCATTATACGGTTGTGTGGTAGTCGCATTATTGTGTATGTGGCTGGTCGCACAATAGCGTATACGCACTTCCGGTTCTGCTGCCACGTGTTTGAACAAAGCCATTAAGGTTTACATTTTTTTTTATTACCAATATCTGGGTTAACGTGTATTTTTCTGCGCAGGAAAAAGTGTGTAATAGTGAGTGTATTGTTGGTAGGGGTAATTTGTTCCCTACAGTTAAAGGTACCTTATGACTTTTAAGGGCTAGGTACAAGGGTTAGTCTAGCTGCTCGGTAAGCAGCTTTACCGTTCTATACACAGTAGCAGGTGTACATGTTGTCTTTGTTGTAGAGAGGTGCGTGAGAGTAGCCGACATATAAACTCTCATAGGTGTGGAAGTTGCCTTTTTCAAATCTTATCCAGGTGTGGAAGTTGCCTTACTAAATCTTATCCAGGTGTGTGGGCGCCGCCGACTTAAATTGTCCACAGGTAAGTGAAAGTATCTTGATTGTCTTTCACCAGTTTAAATCTTTATTGAAAAGCATAGGAGTTGTCTCAGAATGGGAGCCACGCAAACAGTAGAGATGTTAGACAATGATGTGCTGCTAATGGAGGCGCCGATTGGATCCGCCCGTCATATCATGCATACTAAGTACGGTACTTATGCAATAAGGTATTGTGATTTATGGTTTAATATGACGATGAAGAGTGTTAGACAGTTTCCCAGAATTGGTAGTTTTGATAAAGATGTGTTAGATAATGTCCGGGATCACATCGGTCTGATGCGCTCCCGAGAGAAAAAGGTTAAATATTTTGAATGTTTAAAACTGTGGCAGCATGAAGAGGATGCGTGGCTTAAGAATGTGCAAACGACGCAAACTAGCGTTGTGAGCACATTGCCAGAAAATACATCCGCGACGCTGAATTGCAATACGGGCGAGCCGCAAAATGATGCGCCCATGTGGCAGGGTAGCGCTGTGGAGAGTATTGCCAGCAGTTCACGCTCACCTCCCCCACCTTATGTGGATGGAGATGCAAGTACAGTTACCAAAAATACCCATAAAAATTTAACAAGCAACTTGTACCCTCTCTTAAGCAACTATAAAGAAAATGATCATGATGTGGATGATGAGCCTATTGTAATGTCTGCCATTTCCCATGCTGTACAAATGATAGATGCTGCATCACCACAATCACGAGTGGTGCCGCCATCTCCATCGGTAACAGCAAGGGATGTGTTAATGCCCTCTGCACCCGTAGAGGAAGTTGTTCATACCATACGCAGCAGCAGCCTAAACCCCCAGCCAGGTAACCAGGTCAAAGGTAGCAGCGCTACCGGTCTGCATCCCATTCGGACAATAACTGTTCCAAATGGAAATGCAGATGCGAATGGTATAGTTCCCACGAGGGAAGTAGTAATGCATTGTCCTCGGACAAGAGCAGAACTAAATTCCATCATAAATGATTTCCCCGATCCCAAAAAGGAATTAGCCAAATGTCAAAGATTTTTGAGAAATTTGGGTAGTTCACATGAACCCACTAATAAAGATTGGCGTGTGGTGTTAAGGGCCTGTCTACCACGCACTACCGAAGTGACAAAATTTATCACGGATTGTGTATTGGATGGTGACGTTCCCTTAACAGACCAAGTAAACCAAGGTAACAGTTCCCGCATTGTAACTCAATTGGGTATATATTTTCCAGTAGTAGTTAACTGGAACAAAATTTTCACCATTAAGCAGAAGGAGAGTTTAAAAACCCGGGTTCAGACCTCACAACCTGGCTGGAGGGGAGTCACAATAGATACACTCATAGAATCTGCCATAGAGCAGGATAAAAATATCACAAAGAAGAGAGAGAGACCCAGAGTGAAAAACTAATGGCTGTCAGTATCCAAGCTCTGGAGGGAATGACAATAACATCACAGCCAACAGACACACCTGCACCCACACACACACCTGCAGCTGAACAGTTACACATCCTCACCAATCCCACACCACAGCAAACACATCCTTACCCCACATATCATACACAACCACAGGCCTCATACTACCCACAAACTTCATACCTCCCACCATACCCTTATCCTCCACATCCTTACCCATACCCACCACCTTTCCCTCTTGCTCAACTCCCACAACAATCCTTTCATCCAACCCATTCAAAAACATGTTTTAACTGCAACCAAGCGGGACACATAAGTAAGTACTGCAAAGTAAAGAACACCACACAGGAACACAAGTTTCCCATGGGTTCATAGGCAACCCCAGTATCTTCTCCCAGGCCTTATATGACTGTTTACAATCTTTTCAACCTGCCGATGGATCTGTTCTTGTGTAGAATGTGGACGATTTATTGTTGCATTTAGGTCATGTGTAAATGATATTAAACTGTTGTGCTTTGTCTCCCACTCACAGGACACAAGGTTGATAAGGATAAATGGCAGCCATGCCAGGCTAAGGTCGACTACTCGGAATATTATCCAACCCAGTGGCCCAGGCATTATTTAGAGCAGTAGCTATTAATAACAAAATGTAATTGCAGGGACCTGTATGCAGATACTATATCCCTAGAATTATTAAAAATGATAGGGGGACTTATTTTACAGGTGACGTTTCCAAGAACATGTGTAAGGTGATGGGTAACAACACTAAGATTATCCCAGACTGTCTTTTCCTTTATTTGCCCCCCTTTGAGATACTGTTCAAACAGGCAGCCTCATGTGAAAATATGATAATGAGGTTACTGTACAGGGTCTCACGAAGATGAATGCGAATAACAGAAATTGAAAGTGTTATTAACTAACATATTTAATGCAAACTGTCATGATGTCAAATCTGGAGAATTTGTTATGATCCAAATTTTTTTAGCTCAGGTTGTTTGACTGATCGGTGGAAAGGTCCGTATCTGACGATACAACATCCACAAAGGGTGGCCGAGGAAGATACGTGGGTCTATTCCACTCACTATAGGGAGGTTAACCAACCGGTGGAGATACAAGGCGGAGACAAGGCTGGTAACGTGGACCTGTCGATTTCGAGCTTGTGCCGGTAGGATTAAAAAGGTGACGGTGAGATATCTGAGCTAAAGAAATGTCTACACATTTCAGTGCTTCCAGCAATGGAGTGGTCTGCTGTGGTCATCCTAGTTCTGTTTTTCCAGAGTTTCTGTCGTGATGATCTGTTTGGGGATACCCAGTGTCTGTGATGGAGGACCGATAAAAGAAATGTGAGCTGATGGCAGAGCTGATGGAGTGGAGTCAGGAGGAGGAGTGCTATACCAAACCAGGGGAGTGTCTGGCCAGTCTTAGTATTGTAATTGTTATGTTATTTGGGAAGAATACTTCCAGAACTTATGACCCTCACACATGTTGAAATGCTTGGTATACGTAAAAAAAACAAAAACATACCATCACCATATCTTCACACGCAATATGAACGCAGAGGCAAAAGAAACATGATACCTGGTAATGTGCATAAAGCCGCTCAGTTAATCAGTGAGACAACAGGATTGCTCGGGGTACATTAAATTTTAGATATATTCAGGAATTTGCTAAATTGATAGATAATATCACTGAGATGTACGATGACACATTCAGGTATACAGGGAGAGAATTGCAAGTGTACAAGAAAGAACTAGTGCAACACAGACTAGTGCTGAATTATTTAACTGCTGTTACTGGAGGGTATTGAGTAACGTTAGCCACCCAGTTCGGAGTAAAATGTTACACCTACAGTATGTCACCGATGATACCAGCAACCCTAAGGAGGTGATAGACCGGAGGATGGATGAAATTCTGCAGCTAAAATGGGAATTTCGTAAGAACCATAATGCTTCAGTGGCTGAAGTAGCAGAAAAGATAGAAGGATGGGTGTCATGGCTGAACCCAGTGAAATGGTTCTCAGGTCTAGGGGAATGGGTCCAGGAAATGATCGCCAGCATAGGCAAATTCTTGATCCTTATACTGATTGTCATCATAATAATTGGCATATGCGTCCAGTGTGTTCCTATTGTGTTGAAACGTGGAAAATGTAAAAATAGAGTAAAACGAAAGAATGAAATCATGATGGTGGCCAGTATGAATACCGAGGTAAATACAGAACTGCATTACAACCCTGAGCTAGGAAATACCCTGTGTATGTGTGTGGGGTGAGGGGGGCTGGCACTGACCCATGTGTATGTGTGTGGAGTGAGGGGGGCTGGCACTAACCCCTATGTGTGTGTGTGGGGTGAGGGGGGCTGGCACTGACCCCTGTGTATGTGTGTGGGGTGAGGGGGGCTGGCACTGACCCTTGTGTATGTGTGTGGGGTGAGGGGGGATGGCACTGACCCGTGTGTGTGTGTGTGTGTGTGTGGTATGGGGTGTGCATCGGCCACTTTTCATGTTTTGGTTTTGGAACTGGATCTTTCTTTGTGTTTTGGATCTGGATTGGTTTTGCCAAAACCACCCTTCCATGTTTTGGGTTCTGGGTTTTGTGTTTTGGATCTGGATTTTTTTGAAAAAAAGCATAAAAACAGCTAAAATCACAGAATTTGTGGGTTTTTCTGCACCTATGCTATTATTAACCTCAATAACCTTAATTTCCACTCATTTCCAGTCTATTCTGAACACCTCAGACCTCACAATAGTGTTTTTATGTCCAAAAGGTTGCACCGAGGGAGCTGGATGACTATGCTAAGAGATACGAGTGGGCGGCACAAACACGTGAGACATCTAGGAGTGACACTGCAGTGGCAGACAGGATGGCAGTTTGAAAAACTAGGCCCCAAACAGTACATAATGCAAAGAAAAAAAAGAGGTGCAAGATGGAATTGTCCTTGGGCCCTCCCACCCACTCTTATGTTGTATAAACAGGACATGCACACTTTAACAAACCAATCATTTCAGCGCCAGGGTCTGCCACACGACTGTGGCTGAAATGATTGGTTCATTTGAGCCCCTACAAAACAAGCTGGCAATTAATCTGTCCCTGCACAAACTGGCTCTACGGAGGCAAGATGTTGCCCTCATCCTCCTCATCCACCGATTCATCACCCTCTTCAGTGTTGTGTACATCCTCATCCTCACAGAGTATTAACTCGTCCCCGCTGGAATTCACCACCACAGGTCCCTCTGTACGTTCTGGAGGCTGGTCTCCCTGGAAGAGTTGATAATTCATTTTTATGAACATCATCTTCTCCACATTTTGTGAAAGCAACCTCCTACGCCTTTCGCTGACAAAGTTCCCGGCTGCACTAAACACTCTTTCGGAGTACACACTGGAGGGGGGGCAACTCAGGTAAAATAGAGCCAGTTTGTACAGGGGCCTCCAAATTGCCTCTTTTTCCTGCCAGTACAGGTACGGACTGTCTGACATGCCTACTTGGATGCTGTCACCGATGTAATCCTCCACCATTCTGTCAATGGTGACAGTATCATATACAGTAGACATGTCAGAAATTGTTGCCAGGTCCTTCAGTCCGGACCAGATGTCCAAACTTGGTCCTGCCTGCCCTGCATCACCGCCAGCGGGTTGCTTAGGATACCTAAGTTTTTTCCTGGCAGCCCCAGTTGCGGGAGAAAATGAAGAAGGAGCTGTTGACGTGTCACGTTCCGCTACAGCTGACAGTGTTTTCACCAGCAGGTCTTTGCACCTCTGCAGGCTTGTGTCGGCCAGAAAGAGAGACACCACATAGGCTTAAAACCTAGAATCGAGCACGGTGGCCAAAATGTAGTGGTCTGATTTCAACAGATTGACCAACCTGGAATCCTGGCAAAGCGAATGAAGGGCTTCATCCACAAGTCCCACATGCCGAGCAGAATCGCTCCGTCTTAGCTCCTCCTTCACTTTCTCCAGCTGCTTCTGCAAAAGCCTGATGAGGGGAATGATCTGACTCAAGCTGGCAGTGTCTGAACTGACTTCATGTGTGGCAAGTTCGAAGGGCTGGAGAACCTTGCACAACATGGAAATCATTCTCCACTGTGCTTGAGTCAGGTGCATACCCCCTCCACTGCCTATGTCATAGGTGGATGTATAGGCTTGAATGGCCTTTTGCTGCTCCTCCATCCTCTGAAGCATATAGAGGGTTGAGTTCCACCGCATCACAACCTCTTGCTTCAGGTGATGGCGGGGCAGGTTCAAGAGTGTTTGCTGGTGCTCCAGTCTTCGGCACGCAGTCACTGAATGGCGAAAGTGGCCAGAAATTTTTCAGGCCACCCAAAGCGTCTCCTGCATGCCCCTGTCGCTTTTCAGAAAATTCTGCACCACCAAGTTTATTGTGTGAGCAAAACATGGGACGTGCTGGAATTTGCCCAGATGTAATGCCCGCACAATATTGGTGGCGTTGTCAGATATCACAAATCCCCAGGAGAGTCTAAGTGGGGTAAGCCAGTGGACGATGATTTCCCTCAGTTTCTCTAAGAGATTGTCGGCGGTGTGCCTCTTACTGAAACCGGTGATACACAGCGTAGCCTGTCTTGGAACGAGCTGGCGTTTCTGAGATGCTGCTGCTGTTGCTGCGTAAGGTGATACATCTACCCAGTGGGCTGTCACAGTCATATAGTCCTTAGTCTGCCCTGTTCCACTTGTCCACATGTCCGTGGTTAAGTGGACATTGGGTACAACGGCATTTTTCAGGACACTGAGGACACTTTTTTTGACGTTTCTGTACAGTCTCGGTATCGCCTGCCTAGTGAAGTGGAATCTAGATGGGATTTGGAACCGGGGACACACTACCTCCATCAATTGTCTAAATCCCACTGCTCTAATGGCGGATACCGGACGCACTTCTAACACCAACATAGCAGTCAAGGCCTCAATTATACGTTTTGCTTCAGGATGACTGCTGTCGTACTTCATCCTCCTCCCTAAGGACTGTTGGAGGGTCAATTGTTTAGTAAAAGTAGTGGTGTTCCTACTTCCTCTCTGGGATGATGAATGACTCCCAGCAGCAGCAACAGCTGCAGCGGCAGCAGGAGGCGTATCAATGCAAGATCTTCCGGAGGAATCCCGGATAGGAGAGTCAGTCATGCCAGTGACATGGCCTGCAGGACTACTTCCGATCCTGACTAAGGAGGAAATTGACGAGGTAGGAGTTGACGGTGTGGTTTGCAGGTGCTTGGATACAACAGGACAATGGGATTTAGGTGTCCCTGGACTGCTTACAGTCTTAGCCAAAGTTTCTGAACTTGACAGTAACTTTTTATGAACGCGCTGCAGGTGCCGTATAAGGGAAGATGTTCCTAGGTGGTTAACGTCCCTACCCCTACTTATTTCACCTTTACATATGGTACATATGGCAAGACAGTTGTTGTCCGGATTTGGATAGAAATATTGCCAGACCAAAGAGGTGGAATGTTTGGTCTTCTGCCCAGGCATGACCGTGACGGGCTTTTTCATCCCACGGACAACAACGGTCTCCCCCGGAGCCTGATTTAAACAAACCACATCACCATCAGAATCCTCCTCACCAGTGGCGTCACAAGGGGGGTGCGGTGGGTGCGGGCCGCACCGGGTGTCACCCTCCAAGGGGGTGACACCAAAATCCGACTCAACCCCACCCCCCGCTCAGCAGGTCCTGCACTGCAGGGAGACGCCAGGCTGGAGAGGCGCTCTCCCTGCAGCAGCTGCTTGCTGAGACAGTTTTTGCTTCTGCCGGCTGCCGCTGCGCCTGTCACAGTGAGACAGCCAGCGGCAGCCTTCTATACAGTAAGTGCGGCTGAGCTCCTCATGCAGTCCCCTCCATGTGGGGCGGGCATGCAAGCGCTAGAGGACAGGGGGCTGATTACTGATCAGCCTGGCTGAAGCCGCTGGGGTGGATGGATGGCAGCTGAGCTTCTCCTCCTCGCTGCTGTCTGATAGATTGTCACGCTGGGAACAAGCAGGGACAGTCTACAAAACATTTTTCCAGTGTTAAAGTGTATTCAGACACTGTTGATTACACTTGAATACTGACAAGTAGTTTGTACACGGTCCCTGCTTCTTCCCAGCGTGACCCTCTGACCTCTCAGTCAGTGAGGATGAGAAGGAGCTGGGAGACAGCAGCAGCCAGCACAGCGTATACAGTAGGTGTAATGGGATGTAAATAATTCAATGAGGGAGGAGGGGGGGCATTACCTGTCATTGTGTGTGTGTGTTTGTTATGTTAGACCTGTGCCTGCAGGGGCTGTGTTGTCCCTGTCCTTTATTTCCTACTCCATACCCCTAACCATAACCCCTAACCCTCCCTCCCCAATGCCTAAACCTAACCTCCCTCTCCCCGCACCCTAAACCTCCCCCCTAGTGCCTATCCCAAACCCCCCCAGTGCCTAACCCTCCCCCTCTCCATACCCCTAACCATAACCCCTAACCCTCCCTCCCCAGTGCCTAAACCTAACCTCCTCCTCCCTGCACCCTAACCCTCCCCTCCTAGTGCCTAACCCTCCCCTCCTTGTGCCTAACCCTAACCTCCCCCTCCCCGCACCCCCTAACACTCTCTCCTAGCGCCTAACCCTAACCCTCCCCTCCTAGTGTCTAACCCTAACCTCCCCCTCCCCACACCTTAATACTCTCCCCTAGTGCCTATCCCTAATCCTCTCCCCTAGTGCCTAACCCTAACCCTCTCGTCTAGTGCCTAACCCTTTCACCTCTAGTGCATAACCCTATCCCTCCCCACCTAGTGCCTAACCCTCCCCCCTGGTGCCTAAACCTAACCTCCCCTCCCTAAACCTAATGCCAGGTACACACTAGAAGATATGTACATATCGGGCATATCGGCCAGTGTGTACCCGCTATGTCACTGACGAGGGTTGCTCCCACGTTTCGTCAGCGACATTGCCCATCAGACCTAGGAGGATGATATACTTATTCAATGGGGGAGGGTGTATTTGTTTTTAACTTGGGGAGGTAATACTGTCTATGCTGGGGATGGTGATTAATGTATGTGCGTGGGTATAATTATTGTGTTTCTGTGTGTATAAGGGGTGTATTCATGTTATGGGTTATATGTGGGTCAATGATGGTCTCTGCATTATCTGGCATTCACTGTGACTCTCTACATTATCTGGCGGTTACTACGACGCTCTCTGTATTATCTGGCGGTCACTGCAATCTACGGGGCACCACTATTGGGGGCATTGTGTAAGTGTGATTGCTGGACTGGTATTTGGGGAGAGTTCGTGGAGCTGCATATCAATTTTTTTTTTTTTGGAGGGGGGGTGTCACCATGAGTTATAGCACTGGGTGACACCAGCCCTAGTGATGCCTCTGCTCCTCACCAACTTCCTCCTCAGCGCCAGCTACACCAGTATCCTCATCCTGTTGTACTTCAACAGTGACATCTTCAGTTTGCATATCAGCAAGTGAACTGTGGGTGCTCCTTTCAGCACTTGCAGGGGGCGTGCAAATGGTGGAAAAAGCCACCTCTTCCCGTCCAGTGCTGGGAAGGTTAGGCATCGCAACCGCCACCACACTTGGACTCTCCTTGGGGATTTGTTATATCTTCTTAGAATGCACAGTTCTTCGCTGTGCTTTTGCCAGCTTAACTCGTTTGATTTTTTTAGCGGGAGGAGGGCTTCCATCGTCATGTGAAGCTGAACCACTAGTCATGAACATAGGGAAAGACCTTAGCCGTTCCTTGCCACTCCGTGTCGTAAATGGCATATTGGCAAGTTTACGTTTCTCTTCAGATGATTTAAATGTTTTTTTCAAGGTCATTTTCCTGAACTTTGTCATTTGGGATTGTATGTGCCCTCTACTAAGACATTGGGCATCGGCCTTGGCAGACGACGTTGATGGCATGTTATGGTCTATGTCATGACTAGTGGCAGCAGCTTCAGCACTAGGAGGAAGTGGTTCTTGATCTTTCCCTATTTTATTTTTATTGGAGAAAGTTTGGTCCTCCATTTATGTTTTATTGATATATACGTGCGGCTAAAGTGCACACAAACACAGAAAATTATTTTTTATTTTTTTTGGAGACTAATGCACTTTGTGGGTTACACCACCCTATAAGATATGAGCCAGCCGGCTCATTACTTATGGGACACAGGCGCAGGCTTGGCGCTGCTCCTTTGTTGATGCACGTGCAGCAACAGCCCACACAATTCACAAAGACAGAAAAAAAAGAAGAATTTTTTATTCTTTGTGGAGCGCACTTTGGGGGTTACACCACCATTTAACAGACAGACGCACGCTTGGCGCTGCTGCTTTGAGGATGCACGTACAGTGCAGACAATTCACAAACACAGAAGAAAATGTTTTATTTTTGTTGGAGTGCACTTTGGGGGTTACACCACCCTTTAACAGACAGATGCACGCTTGGCGCTGCTCCTTTGTTGATGCACGTGCAGCCACAATGCACACAATTCACAAACACAGAAAATATTTTTTTATTTTGTTTGGAGTGCCCTTTGGGGGTTACAGCACCCTTTAACAGAAAAGCCAGCCGGCCCTTTACTTATGGGACACAGGCACACGCTTGGCGCTGCTCCTTTGTTGATGCACGTGCAGCCACAGTGCACACAATTCACAAACACAGAAAATATTTTTTTATTTGTTTGGAGTGCACTTTGGGGGTTACAGCACCTTTTAACGGTCAAGCCAGCCGGCCCTTTACTTATGACACAGGCGCACGCGTGGCACTACTTTGTTGATGCACGTGCGGCTACTGCGCACACAATTCACAAACACAAAAAAATATTTTTTTTTATTTTGTTTGGAGTGCCCTTTGGGGGTTACAGCACCCTTTAACGGACAAGCCAGCCGGCCCTTTATTTATGGGACACAGGCGCACGCTTGCCGCTGCTCCTTTGTTGATGCACGTGCAGCCACAGTGCACACAATTCACAAACACAGAAAATATTTTTTTATTTTGTTTGGAGTGCACTTTGGGGGTTACAGCACCCTTTAACGGTCAAGCCAGCCGGCCCTATACTTATGACACAGGCGCACGCTTGGAACTACTTTGTTGATGCACGTGCGGCTACTGCGCACACAATTCACAAACACAAAAAAATATATTTTTTTATTTTGTTTGGAGTGCACTTTGGGGGTTACAGCACCCTTTAACGGTCAAGCCAGCCGGACCTTTACTTATGACACAGGCGCACGCTTGGCACTACTTTGTTGATGCACGTGCGGCTACTGCGCACACAATTCACAAACACAAAAAAATATTTTTTTTGGGGGGGGGGCGTGCACTTTGGGGGTTACAGCACCCTTTAATGGTCAAGTCAGCTGGCCCTTTACCTATGGCACAGGCGCACGCTTGGCACTACTTTGTTGATGCACGTGCGGCTACTGCGCACACAATTCACAAACACAAAAAAATATATATTTTTATTTTTTTTGGAGTGCACTTTGGGGGTTACAGCACCCTTTAACGGTCAAGCCAGCCGGCCCTTTACCTATGACACAGGCGCACGCTTGGCGCTACTTTGTTGATGCACGTGCGGCTACTGCGCACACAATTCACAAACACAAAAAAAAATATTTTTTTATTTTATTTGGAGTGCCCTTTGGGGGTTACAGCACCCTTTAATGGACAAGCCAGCCGGCCCTTTTCTTATGGGACACAGGCACACGCTTGGCGCTGCTCCTTTGTTGTTGCACGTGCAGCCACAGTGCACACAATTCACAAACACAGAAAATATTTTTTTATTTTGTTTGGAGTGCACTTTGGGGGTTACAGCACCCTTTAACGGTCAAGCCAGCCGGCCCTTTACTTATGACACGGGCGCACGCTTGGCACTACTTTGTTGATGCACGTGCGGCTACTGCGCACACAATTCACAAACACAAAAAAATATATATTTTTATTTTTTTTGGAGTGCACTTTGGGGGTTACAGCACCCTTTAACGGTCAAGCCAGCCGGCCCTTTACCTATGACACAGGCGCACGCTTGGCGCTACTTTGTTGATGCACGTGCAGCTACTGCGCACACAATTCACAAACACAAAAAAAATATATATTTTTTGCACTTGGTGGGAGCACCCCTGATGAACAGATCACCCAATGGACAACACTACAGCACCCCTTTAGGACTGGGACACTGCACAGGACTTTGGAGTGGACACAGCCCCTATGGACAACTGACTGCACAACACAGTCCAGCCAGCCCCTATGGACTTTGGAGGAGTGGACACAGCCCCTATGGACAACAGCAGCACAGCACAACACAGCCAGCCCCTATGGACTTTGGAGGAGTGGACACAGCCCCTATGGACAACAGCAGCACAACACAGCCAGCCCCTATGGACTTTGGAGGAGTGGACACAGCCCCTATGGACAACAGCAGCACAGCGCTGCACAGCACAGCACAACACAACACTACACGACACTACACAGCCCAGCCAGCCCTAACTCCCACCCTCCCTCTTCACTGTCCACAGCCGAGTGAGAAAATGGCGCCGACGCGGGTACCTTATATAGAGTCCAAAACCCACGAGACCCAGAAGGCGGGATGATGACATTTTGCCTCGATTTCAGATCTGAGTCAGGCGGGAAAAGTCGAACCTGACTCGGATCGGCCTCGGATCGGGGGGGCTTGGAGGGGTTCGGATTTCAGATATCCGAACTCGCTCACCCCTAGTGTGGGGTGAGGGGGGATGGCACTGACCCCTGTGTGTGTGTGGGGGGGGGGTGAGGGAGCACACATAGAGGACGATAAGATCACTGGTACTATTAGAAGAAAAGACTAGGGGACAATAATCTTCAGTAAGACAACAATTGTAACAAAACCATATTACTGATGCAAAGGGAACCAAATTAGCAAATATATTTTATTAATATAAAATTGTTTGATATGGGAAACACACATTTGTCCTGCCCCAAAACATCTGTTGAACGATAATGACATTGGTTTTATTACTACACAAACAGGTGGCTTCCAGACCATGTGATCTCCTACATGAATAGTGAATACCGTCTCAAGACACTGCCTGTCCAGGGAGGATCAATTTCTTCAGAGGTTCTCTCGTTGCAGAGAAATCATATAGGTAAGAAAATACTCATTGTCATTAACATGTTTGCTCTGCTTATTCACTAGAAAGAAGGATTGGGGGCATGGCTATCAGCTTTCGGAGCGGTGGGCATGCCCCCAGCATGATGAAAATGGGGGGAGTGGCTTGCCGGCTTAACATTTCACATTAGGCAACATCTCTGCCACAAGGCCACACTCAGTTTTCGGGCTCGCGCCTACGGCGCGCGCGCATGGGGCCACTTTCTAAGTTTTTTTCCAGGGCCACTTTAAATTCCCAATCCGCCCCTGGTTACCGCCCTGCTATCTTATGTTAGTAGTGTGTGTACGGTAAATTATTAGTTTAAACTACCTAATTTGCTGTGTATTGCTTTTCTTGTAATATCTATCTGGAACTGAAGTATTTAACGCGAGCATGTCAAATATTTGTGCTATGCATGTACAGCTAGGTTAAGTGATTAATGAAAGAATAGAGCTACTTATCTTTTCAAGAAAATGTTCGGTAAAATAAAATTTGTAAAACTAGTTATTGAGTCTGAAGGAGTGTGTGTGTGTGTGTGTGTGTGTGTGTGTGTGGGGGGGGGTGGGGGTCCTTGCCTCTCTGCTGTGAAGAATTCCTTGATAGCAAGGAGAAGACTACTGCTTAGAAGAGCTTGGTCACCTCAAATCTACCAATCCACAACCCGTAAGTCTCTATCTAAAGCCGCGTATTAACTAGACGATATAATGAACGATTGAACGATAACAATATCATTATTGTTCAATCGTTCATTATATCGTTCAGTGGATATGCCGTCAATGACCAGCGATGCGCGCTCCCGCTGGTCGTTGACGATGTCGCTTATCGTCCGAGCATGCTGTCCAAACCTGACGATATTGTCAGGTTGTGCAGGTTCGGGGATGAGGGAGGGTGCCGGCACTGAACGCTATATCGTTCAGTGTGTGTGCTCAATGTCGTTAAGGACATTGAGCACAACACTGCCGGAGACACACTACACGATGTCGCTCATGGAGCAAATCACGTAGTGGATATGCACCTTAAGATCTAGAGGCCCATTTATAATTTACTGTTTGCGGCATATTCCCCGGAAAAAAAAGTTTACAGGGGATATGCACAAGTATTTAGTATCCCTGCAATGTATTATGGAAGGACCACAGCAGTTCCAGTGGCGTATCTACAATGGGTACAGTGTGTGCGGGGCACCGCACACCCTGCACCCATATTATTTTAAACTTACCTGTCCGTGGGTGTCAGCGCTGCTCAGAACACCGGAAAACTGGTCGTGGCGGCCATTTTTCCGGTGTTCTGCGCATGCGCAGTAGACGTTGGGCACACTCTAGTGCTCAGAGTCTACTAATGCTCTGGTGGCATGCCAGCCGCGTCAGTCGGCTGCCGGCCACCGTGGAGAGAGGAGGGGGCCCAGCATGTGGAGTGCACACGGGCCCCCTCCTCTTTTAAGACGCCCCTGAGCAGATCCCTCCATTTCCGACAGCAGCCGCAACCCCCATAGGTTTCTAATTTTTTATTAATGAAAAACTGGGATATCCGTGGCATGAAGTTCACCCAGTCTTTGAGTATTGCCAATTGCTTTCCTTTATGCATTAAACTGATTTGCCAGAAGTCTGAATTGAACAAAACTAAAAAAAATTCAGACATTCATTTTTTTGCCATTTGCAGTTCCACTTGCATCTACATACATTCCCTTATGTGTTAATCACTAAGGGGTCTATTTACTAAGCAGTGTTAGGAGACAGAGTGAAAAGTGATAAGGTGCCAGTCAATCAGCTCCCAACTGTCATTTTTCAAACACAGCCTGTGAGATGGCAGTTAGGAGCTGATTGGCTGGCTCCTTATAACTTTTCACTCTGTCTCCTAACACTGCTTAGTAAATAGACACCTAAAGCCTTTATATAATCTACACGGAACTTCTGTGTGCACACTGCACTTAGTAGCGGTGGGAAGTGTGGCATCCACATATAATAAAAATAAAGTAATGTGGGCGGGGCACTTGGCAGCATCAGGGCATACATGGCATAGAAGGTCATCCCTAAGTGCTATGCGTTTGTCATGTGACTGACTCACACCCTGCCCTGGGACTGATTTGGCCAGGTATACCCTGATTTTGCAAAGTGACCCAACTGGAATTGACCTTTAAATATTTTCTTTGGCAAAAATCAGGACAGTTCTGGATTTATCAGCTCACGCAGAACATGTTACCTATGACAGAAATGTTTCTGTATTCTACCACATATGATATTACAGACTGGATGGACAGTCTACCTCTCATCAAGGTGGAACAAACTTCTAATGCCAGTTTCCAGGAAAGCACATGTAGTAACCAGGGGAAAAGCTAACAGCCCTTTCACTATTTACCCAGTAACTCAGCACAATGAATCAATATTCTCATTATTCAGAAACTTGTGATAAAATATCATATTTAATACACACGTATAAAAGCAAGGAGTGAGGTTACAGCACAGGGTAAGGCGTATGTCAACTTTACTTGTGGTTTAATCATTCTTATAATACTTTCTATTTATTACCTGTATATATATTATTTTCATTTAGATTTAAGGATGGCAATAAGACAGGAATTTCCGGGAATCTATGACTTACCTTCCTTTGTTTATACGGGAAATTGCCGCCTGGTAACAACTAGTGGGAGTGTGCCCGCCTCCCAATTCTGCTGAGCACCAAATTTAATTTGGCTAACAAACGGAGAAGAGTGGAGTGTCCTCTATTCAGTGATGTATTCGTGTGCATGCTACTGTAGAGATCTATATTAGAGAAGACAAAATATATATACATACAGCATGCGATTAATCAGAAAGCCTCAGTTAGGGGAAATTAAATAAGTACCTTTCAGCCGCTTGATGTGTGTTCCCTGACCTCTGAACTGTGCGGACATTTGAATTTGCCCATCCAGTTGAGCTGTCAGTCATTGGCGGTTCCTGCAGCAAGTGTGCGGGCAGTTGGCTGACCTCCGGTAAACACAGCCAGATGCGCCGATATATCTGCAGACATATCGGCTATCTGCTGTGCTGCAGAGCAGATGCGATATATCAGTGAACAGGCATATCTGGGGTACACACCTGCCGACGTGCTCGCAATATATCAGCCATTCGATTGAACCGCCAATATATTGCCCAGTGTGTATCCAGCTTAACACTGGTGCTACACGTATAGGCAGGGGTGTATCTATAATGGGTGCAGGGTGTGCGGGACCGCACCGCACACCCTGAACCCATATTTTGAATACTTACCTCTCCGGAGTCCCACTTTGCATAATACAGAGTAAGTGGTTTATGTCAATAGAAACAGCGGTGGTATTACAGGTACTCACACCCTGGATGCAGAGCTGAATTACGGGTGGTGGTGGGGGGGGGGGGGGCACAGGGAGCAAGTAACCCTAGGGCCCCCTCTCACCAGGGGTCTCCCTGGACCCGTAGGAAATTTTCTGTTGGCCTCATTGGCTGCATTGCTGCCTGCCATCATTGGGGCTGGCACTGCTGCTATATGTGTGCTAAACTGTCCTTCACATACTGCCACCAATGGGCTGTGGTGAGGATGCCTCTACTCCCTCCCCTCCTGGCTGAGACCCCGCCCCTTCTGTTCCATGAAGTTCTGCACCATTTTTCCTCTACCCTAGGTCTGTACTCTGGACGTCACTAGTCTCCACCCCTTCCTCTCCTCTCGCGTCTGTGTCAGAAAGTCTCTCCCCTTCTCCAGAGCTCTGCAGTGAGACCAGACAGCCTACTTCCTGCTGTGCTAAGTATATGGGAAGGTGTAGGGGGCATAATACATTTTATATTAGAGATGTGCGTTTGGGTTTTCCTGAAATACGAACACACCCAAACTTAGGGTTTCCGAGTTGAATCGAATCCCAGTTCGGAATCAAGTTGGACCAAGTCTCGTATTGGTCCTGTAGTCAATTCCAAACTCAGATTTAAAAACCGTACTGGGGGTTTGGATTTCATGTAAACAGGTTCAAATTACATGATTTTACCTGTTTTATTGATTTTTTTTTTAAATCAATTTTTACGGATTTCAAAACCAAACCAAAACCGAATCTGTGCCAAAACGCTTGAGGGTGGTTCAACCAAAACACGATGATGAATTAGAACCAAAATCAAAACACAGTGTGGTCCACGCACATCTCTAATAGTGATGTAATTCATCCACCTACCTCTTCAATAGGGGCCCTCCGTGTCTGAAGTGCCCTTGGCCCCCCCATAGCCTTAATCCGACCCTGCCCAGACCAGAGGTGCATGTGCTGCACTCAGATTCACAGTAACTAGTCCAGCGGCCATTAGGTAAAGGTAGCTGGCCGGCTTCAATACAGAACAGGAGATGGAGCTGGAGCGCACTCCTTTCTAACAAGATCAATGACAGTGGCCATTTTGTTGAGGCCAATGTACATTTAAATTTAGACAGATACTTATGAAAATTATTTTTAGACTGTACACAATGTACTAATGTTTATCTAATTCAATAACTCAGGGGGATGTTAAAAACCAGCAAATCACATGAATGAAAGGTAGAAGGTATTGGAGGACTGGTAGAGCTTGTTCAGCACTATACTGTTAGTCTAACCACACTAATATGGCAACAGACTCCCCACCAGTGGGATTTATTGCACACAATGACATATTTGTCATGTGATGGCATTAGACTAATCATCACTATTGTGAATAACTATCTGTGTTTCAACATTGATAGTTTTCCTCTATTCCTTGTCATTCATAAATAGAGATTTTGTGTAGACTCTTTCATTCTTACAATTGTTTACACCAATGTTTCCTGAGCCTAACTTCAAAACCTTAAGAAAATTCTAATTCTTTCTCTTATTACCAGTAAAAAGGACGTTTAGGTTCCCAGTTGTGAACAACAATTCCATGATATACTTGTCGAGATAAAAATGATATAACTCTGTCACCGACTAAGCAGTAATGGGGTATATTTACTAAAATGTATTTTTATAGAAATGGAGATGTTGCCCAACCAATTACATTCTAGCTTCTAGAAAGTGCTGGATAAATGATAAGTAGAATCTGATTGGTTGCTATGGGCAACATCTCCACTTCTATATGATCCCACTCTCTAGTAAATATACCCCTTGAGGTAACCAATCAGTGGATCCAGGAACTGTATTTCCAATTTGGCACCTCTATTTTCCATGTAAATTTGAAATTACAGAAGTAGGTCCAATAAATCATGGTCAAAGGTCAGACCCTCCTCTTCTCTAGATGGAAAGGAAAGACTATTCCTTATACCCCTATTTTTTATTTATTACCAGTTATTTATATAGCGCACACATATTCCGCAGCGCTTTACAGATAATATTTGCCCATTCACATCAGTTCCTGCGCCAGTGGAGCTTGCAATGTATATTCCCTACCATATGCTCACACATACACACACATACAAGGGTTAATTTTGTTGGGAGCCAATTAGCCTACCAGTATATTTTTGGAGTGTGGAAGGAAACCGGAGTACCCGGAGGAAACCCACGCAAGCACAGGGAGAATATACAAACTCTGCACAGTTAGGGCCATGATGGGAATTGAACCCACGACCTTAGTGCTGTGAGGCAGTAACGCTAACCATTACACCGTCTGTGCTGCCCTATTTTCCCCTTCATTCTGATTTAAGTTGCATTTGAAACCGTTGTAGGCGTAATCATTTCTCAAAAGAGGATAAAGAACAAATCTTATCCCACAAATTTCTTTACTCATAAATGTAACCAATCTGAGAGATAATTATGATTTTGGGAACATGAATATTTTCACCATTTGCCTCTAGCTGGAGGACATTTGCAGAAAGGGGCATCACATAGTGGGCGGGATGCATGATTCAGGATGCGACGCATCCCGCCACTCTTCGCATGCATGCGGGGCCTTAATTACGCCGGTATGCATGAAGAAAACCGAAAAGGACAGCTCTCTCGGTAAGACATGTCCTTTGCGAATGAAGGACTTCCGGGTCTATGACCCAAGAAGTCCCTCCGGTGTCGATTGGATCCCTCCCAAGGGGGAAGCCGCAAATAGAAACGCATAGGTTTCTATTGGGCAATGAATTGCCAACCGTCCCCAAGCCTGGTAATATATATCGCATTCCAGGACTTGGTGCATATGAGAAATTCCATATCTGACATTGCATCCCATCCCATGTCTTTATTTATATTAATCAGAAAAAACAGAGATCTCAGGATTGCTTCTGTCGCTGGTCAGTTCTGTACAACGGTTTATTTTCATGTAATGGAGCATACACACGGTCAGATTTGTCAGATGTGTCAGATGAACGATTGAACGATTTGAACGATCTGAACGATACTGAATGATTTGATGAACGATTTGACCAACGATTTGAACGATTTGAACTATGAACGATTTTTGACTGCATTAAAATGAATGGAATCGTCCAAATCTGACTGCAAACACATCTGATGTCAGATATCGTTATCTGACCATCGGGAACGCGCATCGCTCAGACTTGTCAGATATGTCAGATTTTCCTTCAGATATGAACGATTGAATGATTTATTTAATTGTTATTGTTTAGATCTGAAGAAAAATCTGACCGTGTGTATGCACCATAACCTGTTGCTCTGTGGGAAAAGAATCTACTTTCCTACTGACTTAGGGCCTGATTCAGACCCACTCGTGAGCGGCTGTCCGCTCGCAAGTGGGTCGATGTTATGGACTGAGCATGCGCACGACGGAGGGAGCTCCGTCGTGCGCATGCGCCAGACGCGACGAGCGAAGGAAAGTCCTTCGCTCGTTGTGTCCGATCAAAGGGGGCGTGCTGTCAATGTTGATTGACTGCACGCCCCCTTTGGTGGGCGTGCCGGGGGCGTGCCTCCCTGACGGGGGCGTTCCCACGGGAACGCCTCCCGTCAAAAGCCGGCCCACTGACATCACTAGTGTCTCGACCATCGCGACCATCACAATGCACGCTCGTATAGCCTGTGGGTGGTGACCCACAGCTATACGAGCGTCCAGGAGGACGCTCCATGAAAATGGAACCCGGCCCTCATTCAGAGCGTGCGCTCTGCTCAGAGCGTACGGCTCTGAATGAGGGCCTTAAACAGAATAGCTAAACGCCATTCACGATTGGTGTCCTCCCTCACTACAGCAGATTCCTAGAAGCAGGATTATAGTATCCTGTATAATACACTTTTATAACAAATAGTAAGATTTGTGTCCATGAAGGTGATTAATTTGAAGTTAATAAATGTGTCAATGATGTCTTCTAGCTAAATATATTGTTATTTAGAAATCTTTGGAGAAAGGTCGGATGGACAAAGGGCCAGATTCAGAGCCGAACGCTATTTGCGGACGGTCGTTCAGGAAAAGGGGGTGGCTATTCAAATGAACCGTTCGCTCTTTGCGGTCTGTTGACGCCTCTATGTCTGAACGAGCGAACAAAACTTGCGGTCGTTTTTTGGATAACTACGCCCCCTGGCCGCTCGCATCCTACGTCATGTCCGCTATTTATTAGATTAATCGAGTACATCGACCAGCGTATGAACTGCTCGCTATTCTTGTGGTTGGTTTTTCCTACCACAATCTTGCGAGCAGTTCTGACTATAAAATAACCCAGTGACGTGGTCAATGACGCTGCTGTATTAATTATGCACACCCATAAAACGCCCGTTTTGACCTTTAAGCATGCCTGCGTTCGGATCTCCACTCCCCGTTTTCAAGCACCTTCCTCTGTTACCACCCACATACGCCTCCTCCTGTCACTCAAAATAGCAGGCATTCGCTATTTAGCGAACAAACGATTCTCGGCCACACTGACTGGTTCGCGCATGCATATTAAAATCCGTACGCATGCGCAGTTGGGCAAACATCGCTCGGAACGAACGAGCGGCCGCTTACGAGCGGCTCTGAATCAGGCCCAAAGTGTCTTAAGACTGCACAGATATAAGGGTGACTCAGTGTTGTACGCAAATCCCAATTTGTAGGAAAAAGGGATTTTTTTAATATATTTCCGCTAACTAGTCACATTGACCTGATCAAATGTAGATATTTACTTATTTATTATTGCTACTGCAATTTCATACTTATTTTAATTCCACACACCTCCAGTTATATTGTGGGTATATTTATTAAAAGTTTACTTTTAATTTTTTACAACTAAGAGAGAATGCATTTTTTTTTCTTGTTGCCTCCAGCAAACCTATAGTTCTGACATTACTACATTAAACCTCAGTAGCACCACCAACCCAGAGCCAGGTAGGATTATCCAACACTGATAGGCCTCTATGTTGGTTTCACACAATGGCCCGTTTTTAATTAGGGAGCGAAAAGTCTGTGCTGGACTTTTCGCTCCACATCGGAGCTTTTCTGGGGATAAAGTATCGGGCGTGTGACCGCTTTATCCCCGTATTCAATTTGGAGCCGGCGAAAACATAAGAAAGGTAAGTATCGGGAAAAATAGGGGAATTTTCGTAATTCATCCTGGGACCCCTCTAATGATGTCCAGACATGGGCGATCACTGTGGGAACCCCCATTTAGCCCTGCAGAAGGTTTTTTTATTTCATTTTTAAAACTGTTCCCATCAAATTTGGGTTACTTGAAAATGGTTACTAGCATATTTTTAAATCCCTAAACTAATTTTTTAATAATTCTGCAAAAATGCACCTGCCGCTAATAGCCTATTCTAGAAAACACCTGCCGCATTCATACAGGATACTCCTGAACCTATTTCGCTATTTTTAAACACTGTTCCCCATTTTTTTTTACACCCCAAAATTAAAATAATTTTTTTTTTTACTTTTTTTTACACAGTTCGTTTTTAGGGGCTATTCCCAGGGGTGCAGGCTATTTTTTTTAAAGCCTGTACCCCTAAACGCCAATTCTGCACTTTTTTCGCCATGTAAAACATGGTGAAAACTTATCTCCGTTTGTTTACAAAGACTTTTCGCACTGGCGAAAAGTCTTTGTAATAGAATACGGGGATAATTGAAACATGCGAAAATGACGTCAACGGCTTTTCGCAGCCTAATTGAATACCCCCCAATATATCTTTCCTACTATCCTGTACAGCCCGTCACACTGTCTGAAGACACAGTCACGGGCTGCGAGATACCCCCAGAATGGTCGTGACACACTTGCATTTTTGTGGCCACTCCCCCGTTGCCTCCCCCAAACTGTCGCTGTCTGTTAAACACCCTTTGTCCTAATACGCAGTGCAACCGCCATCGCAGGACTATCGCGGTACATACGCAGTGCGGCTCAGACGAGCTCAGGACCACAATGCTTTGAGGCAGTAATACTAACCATTACGCCATCCGTGCACACAGTATAAATAAAATGCTAAATGATCCATTCAACCTGTTTAATAATAAATAGCTTTATTTCCTTCTAAAATATAAGTGGTGATATCATTTAGATGTTCCTATCACTTATACTTTCCCTTCACTTATATATTGGGGCACTCTGTATAGCATTACCTTATAGTTCATTTACTACACTATTCTCTCTTTTTTTTTACCGCAAGTTTATGTGAATGCAGTTGTAATTGATGCCATTTTTCCGGTGTTCTGAGCAGCAGTGACACTCGGAGCGGGACCTCGGACAGGTAAGTTTAAAAAAAATATGGGTGCAGTGTTCGCGGTGCGGGGCGCCCCTGGACCCGGGGGCCCGTGTGCCCCGCACACACATTGCACCCGTTACAGATACGCCACTGCCCATAGGCCTTTAGATAACATTGCCTAACGGGTCCAAGCTCCGGAGAGTGTCGCATTTCTGAGTTTTGGCTGCATTTTGCTTTTAGTACATCCTGCCCTATGACTGTAACCTGCGTAATGTGAGTATTGTATGCTACTAATATGGTCCTTACTTTAGAGAAGATAAAACCTGGAACAGATAACTTGGGTCTCTAAGAGACAGGATCTTGGTTTGGGTGAAAGAGTCAATAAAACATATAAATGGCAAATTATAATATTGAAAGTACCTAACAAAATGTATTAGTACAATTATACCAATAGTACTGTATGTCTAACCATGAAATTCTGATTGTTTAGAGCATCATCTGACGGGTTCTGGCAAGGAGACCTGCAGAGTGCGAGTTCCCACCTGTAGGCCGTCGAATGCTTCTGGAGCAGTGATGTAGTCAGGACTGCAGATGACTGGAGGGAGCTGCGGAGCGGAGGCATGCAGGACTGGAGGATAGCATGCAGGAGGTACCGTAAGTTACTGTAATTGTGTGTGTGTGTACAGATGTGTCCATATACTGTACATCTACCCTCCTTGCATGTTAAAAAGCCCTTCTAGTCGCGCCGTGTGGTGGTGTGACTCGGTAACGCCGTCGTTTCATGCAACCTTTTCTCTTCAAATGGATCTTATGCACATAGCGATGTAGGACGCACAAGCAGCTTCTGCTGATTATAATGATATACATTGTGCTTATATTCTGTGAATGACTGCGGGCGAATCTGCATGCGAACCGCTACGTTATATTATCACAGGCGCTGACACTGGTATTTAGTAATACTTACCCCTCCGGCAAGGTCCAGCGAAGTTCAGGTCCTCGGCGAGGTTCTGCGGCTGCCAGCGACGGGGCTCCAGTGTTATGCACATGCGCGACGGTCCGTCTGCGCATGTGCATGACACGGAGACCCGGCAGTGCCTGGGAGGCTACGCTGAAGCCGGAAAGGCACCGCCGGGTCTCCATTGCTGGCAATGGGGCCCGCATCGCCATATAAAAGATGGCGAGAGTGATGCTGTAAAAACAGCGGTAATCTACGATTACCGCTGTTTACTAAATACAGAAACCTGGCATAACCCCTTTAGAAAGCGATAAAGGGGTTATTTTTCGTTTGTAAATGGGGTCATATATGACATACAGAGGTGGGTGTGGGGGCACTATACAAAAACATAGAAATGGGGGAATGTACACTACAGGAGATACAGATGAGGGGAGGAGAAGGGCACAATACAGGACATACATTTTTTTGGGGTGGGGACATAGAACATAATATAGATCAAATAGGGAATGTGGGGAAGCACAATACAGAATATACAGATTGGGGGGTGAGGGCACAATATTGGACATACAGGTTAGGGGGCATAAAGCAGGACATACAGATTGGGAGCATGTGGGGGTCAGATGGGCCCTATAAGGGGCACATGGGAAATACCTGAACCTGGGGAACCTATTTTACCCTGTTCGCTCCCCCTCATGTTAAACGATGGCTAAGCCAGTGTTCTGGAGATATTGAAAGTACTGACTATTTTCTAAATGAAGAAAGTACAGATATGTCCTCACTTATCTTTGCTACAGTCACATCAAACAGGCCCTCATTGTCGCGGCTGGTAAACCTCTCATAGCGCCGGGCTAGGACGCACCAATCACAATCAGCATGGGAAGTGCTGCGATGCATCGGCCACAGCTTTTTTTCCACGCCAAGTGCCATTTACAGTCTCAGTCGCACACAGATATACAAGTGTCACATTAATCAGCACAGTCTCCTGGTGCTTCCTAGGTGCATCACATGATCCGGGCTCCGGTCAGCTGACATCCCATACTGCACTGGGACCCGGTCACCTGATGACCGGGCCGCATTGCAGTATGGGAGACCAGCTGACGGGAGGGAGGACATCACCAAAGCCCCAAACCCCAGTCACTGGACTCAGGTAAATTAACTTTTTTTGTGACTATTTTTTTTTTGCAGTGTATCAGCATGTGGTCTGTTTAGACCACACAGCTGATCAATGGGGCCGGCTCCGGGCTCTGGTCTTCCCCTTTAGAGTGGAGCAGGAGTCCGGTAACCGGGGAGACCCTGGATAACGCCACCACCTGGCGTTATTATCACAGCGCCTCCCCGGGTATTTTTTTCACAATTTATTTTTAGAAACTTGCACACAGATCGCATTTCAAATTACAATTCTGGGATTACTAAAAATAAGTGATAGTTAGGGGTTGGAGTAGAATTTTACTATTCTACTCCAATTGCCCTGTAGTAACTTTAGGTGAAACTAAAATACCCTTTTCCACTTTATTTTAGTAAAAATAATGATAATGGGCCTGATTCAGACCCACTCAGAGGGAGCTCCGTCGTGCGCATGCGCCAGACGCGACGAGCGAAGGAAAGTCCTTCGCTCGTTGTGTCTGATCAAAGGGGGCGTGCTGTTGATGTTGATTGACAGCACGCCCCCTTTGGTAGGCGTGCCGGGGGCGTGCCTCCCTGACGGGGGCGTTCCCACGGGAACGCCTCCCGTCAGAAGCCGGCCCACTGACATCACTAGTGATGTCAGTGGGAGTGATTTTGGCTCTGATAGAGCCAAAATCACTTCGGAGCTTGCGGTTGAAAACCTCAACCGCAGGCTCCGGCTCACAATTTCGATGGTCGCGATGGTCACGACCATCGCGGCCATCAAAATGCACGCTCGTATAGCCTGTGGGTGGTGACCCACAGCTATACGAGCGTCCAGGAGGACGCTCCATTTTCATGGAGGCCGGCCCTCATTCAGAGCGTGCGCTCTGCTCAGAGCGTACGGCTCTGAATGAGGGCCAATAAGTAGAGCCCATAGAGCTTTAACAAGTGACTGTTTCCCTCTCTTTGCCGATGCAAATATTAAGTGTGAAATAGCCCCTTTCCCAGAATCCTGTTCTTTATTGCCCACAATTGCACCAGCACAGTTTACTATTTTATTGCATTTAACACCTAAATGTTAGCGATTTACTATATAGCTTTTATTTACTGGGCAAATTTACTTTCAGAAGGTTCCACTTGTTACTGTAAGAAAGAAAACTTATTCATATAATCCACACATTGGGGGGAATAAAATAGGCCCTTTGGATGAATTGTTCTTATTTTAAGAATTTTCAATGTGCTCAATAGTTGGAAAGTCAGATTACCCTAGTTATATAGAGAGACTTTTCCCTCTTCACAATCCTACCAATGTTTAGTTTGTTTCTCTGCCTGCTCATACATTAACAATGTCTTCTACTCTTTCTCCCCTTGGTCTGCTGATCTTTGGTAGGTATTGGTAAGTATTGTACCCCACCCTGTACCTATTAGTACACCTCTTAATGCCCCGAGGGAAGGGTGATCCTGAAGCCATGGTTCCCTTTCCTCTCCTGAGTGCTGAAGGATGACTCTTCGTGAGTCAGGAGGTTGCCCAAGTTTGTGGCTGTTATGCTATTTTGTACACCCATCAGTCACCTGTCAATCACATGCAGGAACAGGGACTCTGATTGGAGCCCTTCCCTGCTATGTGTAAGAAGTAGAATTATCACTAATGCGATCACTTTACTTCTGGCTTCTGACCCCGGCTGCACTACTGCACATGCGCAATTATCAGATTAAGTATGTAAGAGCAGAGAGTAACACAGAGGGAACCCAAGACCCCTCTCACACCCCATGCGTCTCTCCTGCTCAGCCACCTGTGTCTGCCCTGCTCAATCCCCTGCGTCTCTCCTGCTTAACTCACTGTATCTCTCCAGATCAGTCTCTTCTTTTTCTCTTTAGTCTCTATAGCTCAGCCCTCTGCACCTTTCCAGCTAACAGCCCCTGCAACTCATGCCCTCTACTGTCTTTCCAGCTTAGCTCCCTGCGTCTCACCAGCTCAGCCTCCTGCGTCTCAACTACTCAGCCCCCTGCATCTCTTCTTCTCCCCAATTGTCTCTCCAGTGCACACCCCTTGAATCTCTCCTGCTCAGTCCCTTGCGTTTCTCCTGCTTAGCCCCCTGTCTCTCCAGCACACCCCTGTGTCTTGTCTTCTCCTCTTCAGTCGCCCCCTGTGTCTGCATCTCTTCAGCTCATGCCCCCTGTGTATCCCCAGTTCACACACCCACTGCATTTCTGCTGCTCACGCCCCATACATCTCTCCAACCCATGCTTCCTATTGTCTCTCCAGCTCAGCCCCCTGTGTCTCTCCAGCTCAGCCCCCTGTATCTCTCCAACTCAGCCACCTGCATCTAACCTGCTCAACTTCTGCATCTCTCCAGGACACACCCGAGTCTCTTCTTCCCTTTTGTATCTTCTGGTCACACCTCCTGTTTCCCTCCTGCTTAGCCCCTGCGTCTCTCCTGCTTAGACCCATGCATCTGTCCATTACACCCCTCGCGTCTCGTCTTCTCCCTTTCAGTCTCTTTTGTGCTCAGCCCCCTGTGTCTCTCCAGCTCATGCCCCCTTCGACTCTCCAGCCTACGCCCCTGCATATCTCCAGCTCATGCCCCCTGCTTTTTTCCAGCTTACTCCCCTTGCACCTTTCCAGCTCACGGTTGCTGCATCTGTTATTCTCCCATTCAGTCTTTTCAGCTCTGCCCCCTGTGTCTCTTCAGCTCACACACCCCCATTTTTCAGCTCAAACCCCTGTTTCTCTCCAGCTCATGGCAAATGCATCTGCTTCACTCCATCACATGCACTCTGCATCTCTCCAGCTCACGACCCCTACATCTTTCCAGCTCACACCCCTGCATCTCTCTCCAGCTCATGCTCCCTGCTTCTCTCCAGCTTATGCCCCCTGCACCTTTTCAGCTTATACCCCCTGCGTCTCCCCAGCTCACACCCTTTGCATCTCTCCAAGTCATTCCCCGGCATCTCTTCAGCTCAAGCCCCCTGCATATGCATCTCTCCAGCTCACTGTCCCTGTGTCTCTCCAACTCATGCCCCCTGCTTCTTTCCAGCAAACGCCCCTTGCGCCTTTCAAACTCACAGCCCCTATTTCTTTCCAACTCACACGCCATGTCTCTACAGCTTACTCCCCCTATGCCTTTCCAGATCATGCCTCCTGCATCTCTCCAATTCACACCCCCTGCATTACTCCAGCTCTTGCCCCCTGCATCACATCAACTCAAGTCCCCTGCTTTTCTCTAGCTCACGCCACTTGCACCATTCCAAATCACACCCCCTACACCTTTCTAGCTCAAGTCCCCTGCACCTTTCCAGCTCACACCCCCTGCACCTGTCCAGCTCATGCCTCCTGCATCTCTCCAGCTCATGCCCCCTGCTTTTCTATAGCTCATGTCCCTGCACCTTTCCAGGGGGCATGAGGGGGCATCTCTCCAGCTGACGCCCTATGCATTTCTCCATCTCACATCCCCTGCATCTGCATCTCTCCAGCTCACTCCCCCTGCGTTTGTGTCTTTCAAGCTCACACCATCTGCATCTCTCCAGCTCATGCTCCCTGTGTCACTGCAATGCATTCCCCATGCATCTTTAAGTCTCTCCAACTTATGCCCTGTGCTTCTCTCCAGCTCACACCATCTGTGCCTTACCAGCTTACACCTGCTATGTCTTTTCAGCTCAGCCTTTCCAGTTCACACTCCCTGCGTCTCTCTAGCTCATGCCCTCTGCGTTTGCATCCCTCCAGCTCACAGCCCATGTCTCTCTAGCTCAAGCCCCCTGCATTTTGCTTTTCTCCAGCTCATGCCTCCTGCTTTTCTACAGCTCATGCCCCCTGTGCCAATTCAGCTCGCGCCCCCTTACCCTTTCCAGAACATGCCCCCGACGCCTTACAAGCTCACATTCCCTACGCCTTTCCAGCTCATGCCCTCTGTGCCTTTCCAGCACATGCTCCCTGCGTTTCCAGCTCATGCCCCTTGCATCTGCATCTCTCCAGTTCACAGACTATGGGCCAAATGTAATAGGGTGAGAGTTTAGAAAAGTGAGAGTTTCTGACACTTTTTAAACTTTGCCAATGTAATAAAGTCCAAAAACAAAGTAACAGAGCGAACTTGCATGTTATTTTAGACTTAAAAAGCTCATGCCCCATGCATGTCTACAGCTCACACCTCCATCTTCTCCAGTTTACTCCCCCCTGCATCTCTCTGGCTCATGCCATCTCTCCAGTTAATGTCCCCTGCATCACTGAAACACACAACCCCTGCATTTCTCCAGCTCATGCCCCCTGCATCATTCCAGCTCACTCCTCCTGTGTTCCTCCAACTCACACACCCTAAGTCTCTCCATCTCATGTCCTCTACTGTCTCTCCAGCACAGCCCCCTGCGTCTCCCAGCTCAGCCCCCTGCATCTCACCTGCTTGCGCCCCAAGCACATTTCCAGCTCATGTGTCTCACCCGGTCTCATGCCCCCTGTGTCTCTCCAGCTCCTGCCTCCTGCTTCAGAGTTTCTCCAGCACATGCCCCAATTCTCTCCAGCTCACATTCCCTGCATCAACCCAGCTGCAACACATGCCCCCTGCTTCTTTTCAGCTCATGCCCCCTGCTTGCTTTACAGCTTTTGCACCCTGCACAATTCCAGCTCAAGCCCCCTGCTCCTGAATCTCTCCAGCACATGCCCACTGAGTGTCAAACTCCCATTCCCTGGGTTTCTCCAGCTCATGGCCCTTGTGTCACTGCAACACATGCCCCTGCTTCTTTCCAGCTCAAACCCCCTCTACCTCTCCAGCTCGTGCCCCCTGTGCCATTCCAGCTCACACCCCCTGCATCTCTCCAGCTCACTCCTCAGGCATCTCTACAGCTCATGACCCCTGTGTCACTCAAGCATACGCCCCCTGCGTCTCTCCAGTTCAAGTCTCCTGCATCTTTCCAGTGCATGCCCTCTGCATCCCCCACCACACACCCCATCGTCTCTCCAACTTATGCCGCATTTCTCTCCAGATCACGTCTTATGAGCTCACATCCCCTATGCCTTTCCAGCTCATGCCTCCTGCATCTGCATCTCTCCAGCTCACACACCATGCATCTCTCCAGCTCATGCTCTGTGTTTCTCCAGCTCAGCCCCCTGCATCTGCATCTCTCCAGCTCATGCCTCATGCATTTCTCTATCTTATGTCCCCTACATCTGCATCTCTGGAGCTCACCCCCTGCATCTGTATTTCTCCAGCTCATGCCATCTGCATCTCTCCAGCTCATGTCCCTTGCGTCACTGCAACACATGCCCCCTGCATCTTTCCAGCTGACACCCCTTGTGCCCTTCAAGCTCATGCCTCCTGCGCTATTCCAGCTCACGCAACGTGCAACTCTCCAGGTCACACTTCTGGCATTTCTACAGCCCACGCCCGTTTCTGCATCTCTCCAGCACATGCCCCTGCGTCTCTTCAGTCTACATCTCCTGCGTCTCTACAGCTCACACCCCCTGCATCTCCCCACCACACGCCCCCTTTGTTTCTCCAACTTATGCCCTGTGCTTCTTTCCAGCTCAACCTTACCAGCTCACACCCCCTACGACTTTCCAGCTTACGACCCCTGCGCCTTTCCAGCTCACACACCCAGCATCTCTCTAGCTCATGCCCCTAAGTCTCTCCAACTCATGCCCCCTGCTTTTCTCCAGCTCATGCCCCCTGCGCTTTTCCAGCTCACATCCTCTGTGTCTCCTCAGCTCATGCTCCCTGTGTCTGCATCTCTCCAGCTCTCACCACCTGCATCTGCATCTCTCCAGCTCATTCCCCATGTGTTCTCCAGCTGATGTCCCTTTGCTTATTCATCCTCACAACCCCTGCTTCTCTCCAGCTCATGCTACCTACTGTCTCTCAAGTTCAGCCCCCTACATCTCTCCAGGTCAGCTCCCTGTGTCTACATCTCTCCAGAATATGCCCCCATTGTATCTCCAGTTGATGCACCATGCATAACTCCAGCTAACACCCCTGCATCTATCCAGCTCATACCACCTGCATCTCCCCAAGTCTTGTCCCCTGATTCTCACTAGCTCACGCTCCCTTCACCTCTCCATCTCACACCCCCTAAGCTTTTCCAGCTCACCATCCTGCATCTTTCTAGCTCATGCCTCCTGCATCTGCATCTCTCCAGCTCATGCCCCGTTTGACTGAAGCTCATGCCCCATGCACCTTTCCAGCTTATGCCCCCTGTGCCTTTCCAGCTCATGCCCCCTATGACTTTCCAGCTCACACCCCCTGCATTTTTCCAGCCCTTCCCTTGCATCTCTTTAGCTCATGCCCCATGTGTTTCTCCAACTCACGCCCCCTGTATCTGCATCTCTCAAGCTCATGCCATCTGCATCTCTCCAGCTCATGCCATCTACATCACTGCAACATATGCCCTCTGCATTTCTCCAGTTCACACCCCCTAATTCTTTGCAGCTCAAGCCCCGTGTTCCTCAAGCTTATGCCCCCAAGTCTCTCCAATGCATGCCCCCTACTGTCTATCCATCTCAGCCCCTGTGTCTTTCCAGTGCAGCCCCCTGCATCTCCCAGATCAGCACCCTGCATCTCACCTGCTCATGCTCCCTGCACCGTTGCAGCTCACGCCCCCTGCATCTCACCCAGTCTCATGCCCCCTGCAACTCCCCAACTCACGCCCCCTGTTCCAGCATATCTCTAGCACATGCCCCCTGAGTCTCTCCAGCTCATGTTCCCTGCATCAATCCAGCTGCAACATAAGCCCCCTGCTTCTTTCCAGGTCACAACCCCTGCGCCTTTCCAGCTAATGCCCCATGCGCCATTCCAGACATGCCCCCTGTGTATCTCCACCTCACGCTCCCTGCATCTCACACCCCCTGCATCTCCCCAACTTATATCCCCTGCATGTCTCCAGCTCATGCCTCCTGCTTCTCTTTGGCTTTTTCCCCCTATGCTTTTCCAGCTCATGCCCCCTGCGCCTTTTCAGCTCACAACTCCCATGTCTATACAGCTCATGCCTCCTGTGTCTGCATCTCTCCAGCTCATGCCCCCTGTTTCTCTCCAGCTCACATCACCTATACCTTTCTAGCTCATGTCCATAGCACATTTCAGGCTCATGCCCCCTGCGCCTTTCCGGCTCATGTCCCCTGGGTCTCTCCAGCTCATGACCCCTGCTTTTCTACAGCTCATGCCCCCTACCTTTCCAGTTCATGCCCCACGCATCTCTCCAGCACTCAGCCTCAGCATTTCTTCAGGTCATGCCCCGTGTCTGCATCTCTCCAGCTCATGCCCCCTGCGTTTCACCAGCTTATGCCCCCTGCATTTGCTTATCTCCAGCTTACGCCGTCTGCATCTCTACAGCTTATACCGCCTAAGTCTCTCAAACTCATGCCCCCTACTGTCTCTCCAGCTCAGCCCCCTGTGTCTCTTTAGTGCAGCCCCTTGCATCTCCCACCTCAGCCTCCTGCTTTTCATCTGCTCATGCCCCTCTCTGCTCCTGTGCCTTTCCAGCACATGCCCCCTGAGTCGCTTCAGCTCATGTTCCTTGTATTTCTCTAGCTTATGCCCCTTGCATCACCGCAACACATGCCCCCTACTTCTTTCCAGCTCATGCCTCCTGCACCTTTCCAGATTATGCCCCTGCACCATTCCAGCTCATGTCCCCTTCATATCTCCAGCTCAAGCCTCTGGTATCTCTATAACTCATGCCCCCTGTGTCTGTGTCCTTCCAGCTCATGCTCCTTATATCTCTCCAGCTCAAGCATCTGGCATCTCTACAGCACACTCCCCCTTTGAGTCTCCAGTTCATGCCTCCTGCATCTCTCCAATTCACACCCCCTGCATTACTCCAGCTCTTGCCCCCTGCATCACATCAACTCAAGTCCCCTGCTTTTCTCTAGCTCACGCCACTTGCACCATTCCAAATCACACCCCCTACACCTTTCTAGCTCAAGTCCCCTGCACCTTTCCAGCTCACACCCCCTGCACCTGTCCAGCTCATGCCTCCTGCATCTCTCCAGCTCATGCCCCCTGCTTTTCTATAGCTCATGTCCCTGCACCTTTCCAGGGGGCATGAGGGGGCATCTCTCCAGCTGACGCCCTATGCATTTCTCCATCTCACATCCCCTGCATCTGCGTCTCTCCAGCTCACTCCCCCTGCGTTTGTGTCTTTCAAGCTCACACCATCTGCATCTCTCCAGCTCATGCCCCCTGTGTCACTGCAATGCATTCCCCATGCATCTTTAAGTCTCTCCAACTTATGCCCTGTGCTTCTCTCCAGCTCACACCATCTGTGCCTTACCAGCTTACACCTGCTATGTATTTCCAGCTCAGCCTTTCCAGCTCACACTCCCTGCGTCTCTCTAGCTCATGCCCTCTGCGTTTGCATCCCTCCAGCTCACAGCCCATGTCTCTCTAGCTCAAGCCCCCTGCATTTTGCTTTTCTCCAGCTCATGCCTCCTGCTTTTCTACAGCTCATGCCCCCTGTGCCAATTCAGCTCGCGCTCCCTTACCCTTTCCAGAACATGCCCCCGACGCCTTACAAGCTCACATTCCCTACGCCTTTCCAGCTCATGCCCTCTGTGCCTTTCCAGCACATGCTCCCTGCGTTTCCAGCTCATGCCCCTTGCATCTGCATCTCTCCAGTTCACAGACTATGGGCCAAATGTAATAGGGTGAGAGTTTAGAAAAGTGAGAGTTTCTGACACTTTTTAAACTTTGCCAATGTAATAAAGTCCAAAAACAAAGTAACAGAGCGAACTTGCATGTTATTTTAGACTTAAAAAACTCTTGACGATTTAAAATCTCATTCATATGTTTTCCCATTTTGAAGATAAAACTCAACCAATGTGAGAGTTTACTGCTAAACTCTCACATATTCTAAACTCTCGCCCTATTACATTTGGCCCTATATGTCTCTCCAACTCACGCCCCTGCTTTTTTCAAACTAATGCCCCCTGCTTTTCTACAGCTCACGGCCCCTGCGCCTTACCAGCTCACACCCCCTATTTCTTTACAGCTCACACCCTCTGCACCTTTCCAGCTCATACCACCTACGTCTTTCCAGCTCACGCCCTCTGATTTTCCAGCTCATGCCCCTTGCGTCTGCATCTTTCCAGTTCACAGCCCATATGTCTTTCCAGATCATGCCCACCAGCATCTCTCAAACTCATGCCCCTGCTTTTCTACAGCTTACGGCAGCTGCACCTTTCCAGCTCATGCCCCTGTGTCTCTCCAGCTCACGCCCGCTGCATCTCTCCAGCTCACGCCCCATGCATGTCTACAGCTCACACCTCCATCTTCTCCAGTTTACTCCCCCCTGCATCTCTCTGGCTCATGCCATCTCTCCAGTTAATGTCCCCTGCATCACTGAAACACACAACCCCTGCATTTCTCCAGCTGATGCCCCCTGCATCATTCCAGCTCACTCCTCCTGTGTTCCTCCAACTCACACACCCTAAGTCTCTCCATCTCATGTCCTCTACTGTCTCTCCAGCACAGCCCCCTGCGTCTCCCAGCTCAGCCCCCTGCATCTCACCTGCTTGCGCCCCAAGCACCTTTCCAGCTCATGTGTCTCACCCGGTCTCATGCCCCCTGTGTCTCTCCAGCTCCTGCCTCCTGCTTCAGAGTTTCTCCAGCACATGCCCCAATTCTCTCCAGCTCACATTCCCTGCATCAACCCAGCTGCAACACATGCCCCCTGCTTCTTTTCAGCTCATGCCCCCTGCTTGCTTTACAGCTCTTGCACCCTGCACAATTCCAGCTCAAGCCCCCTGCTCCTGAATCTCTCCAGCACATGCCCACTGAGTGTCAAACTCCCATTCCCTGGGTTTCTCCAGCTCATGGCCCTTGTGTCACTGCAACACATGCCCCTGCTTCTTTCCAGCTCAAACCCCCTCTACCTCTCCAGCTCGTGCCCCCTGTGCCATTCCAGCTCACACCCCCTGCATCTCTCCAGCTCACTCCTCAGGCATCTCTACAGCTCATGACCCCTGTGTCACTCAAGCATATGCCCCCTGCGTCTCTCCAGTTCAAGTCTCCTGCATCTTTCCAGTGCATGCCCTCTGCATCCCCCACCACACACCCCATCGTCTCTCCAACTTATGCCGCATTTCTCTCCAGATCACGTCTTACGAGCTCACATCCCCTATGCCTTTCCAGCTCATGCCTCCTGCATCTGCATCTCTCCAGCTCACACACCATGCATCTCTCCAGCTCATGCTCTGTGTTTCTCCAGCTCAGCCCCCTGCATCTGCATCTCTCCAGCTCATGCCTCATGCATTTCTCTATCTTATGTCCCCTACATCTGCATCTCTGCAGCTCACCCCCTGCATCTGTATTTCTCCAGCTCATGCCATCTGCATCTCTCCAGCTCATGTCCCTTGCATCACATGCCCCCTGCATCTTTCCAGCTGACACCCATTGTGCCCTTCAAGCTCATGCCTCCTGCGCTATTCCAGCTCATGCAACGTGTAACTCTCCAGGTCACACTTCTGGCATTTCTATAGCCCACGCCCGTTTCTGCATCTCTCCAGCACATGCCCCTGCGTCTCTTCAGTCTACATCTCCTGCGTCTCTACAGCTCACACCCCCTGCATCTCCCCACCACACGCCCCCTTTGTTTCTCCAACTTATGCCCTGTGCTTCTTTCCAGCTCAACCTTACCAGCTCACACCCCCTACGACTTTCCAGCTTACGACCCCTGTGGCTTTCCAGCTCACACACCCAGCATCTCTCCAGCTCATGTCCCCTGCATTTGCTACCTCCAGGTCACACCCCATACGTCTCTCTAGCTCATGCCCCTAAGTCTCTCCAACTCATGCCCCCTGCTTTTCTCCAGCTCATGCCCCCTGCGCTTTTCCAGCTCACATCCTCTGTGTCTCCTCAGCTCATGCTCCCTGTGTCTGCATCTCTCCAGCTCTCACCACCTGCATCTGCATCTCTCCAGCTCATTCCCCATGTGTTCTCCAGCTGATGTCCCTTTGCTTATTCAGCTCACAACCCCTGCTTCTCTCCAGCTCATGCTACCTACTGTCTCTCAAGTTCAGCCCCCTACATCTCTCCAGGTCAGCTCCCTGTGTCTACATCTCTCCAGAATATGCCCCCATTGTCTCTCCAGTTGATGCACCATGCATAACTCCAGCTAACACCCCTGCATCTATTCAGCTCATACCACCTGCATCTCCCCAAGTCTTGTCCCCTGATTCTCACTAGCTCACGCTCCCTTCACCTCTCCATCTCACACCCCCTAAGCTTTTCCAGCTCACCATCCTGCATCTTTCTAGCTCATGCCTCCTGCATCTCTCCAGCTCATGCCCCGTTTGACTGAAGCTCATGCCCCATGCACCTTTCCAGCTTATGCCCCCTGTGCCTTTCCAGCTCATGCCCCCTATGACTTTCCAGCTCACACCCCCTGCATTTTTCCAGCCCTTCCCTTGCACTTGCATCTCTTTACCTCATGCCCCATGTGTTTCTCCAACTCACGCCCCCTGCGTCTGCATCTCTCCAGCTCACTTTCCCTGTATCTGCATCTCTCAAGCTCATGCCATCTGCATCTCTCCAGCTCATGCCATCTACATCACTGCAACATATGCCCTCTGCATTTCTCCAGTTCACACCCCCTAATTCTTTGCAGCTCAAGCCCTGTGTTCCTCAAGCTTATGCCCCCAAGTCTCTCCAATGCATGCCCCCTACTGTCTATCCATCTCAGCCCCTGTGTCTTTCCAGTGCAGCTGCCTGTGTCTCCCAGATCAGCACCCTGCATCTCACCTGCTCATGCTCCCTGCACCGTTGCAGCTCACGCCCCCTGCATCTCACCCAGTCTCATGCCCCCTGCAACTCCCCAACTCACGCCCCCTGTTCCAGCATATCTCTAGCACATGCCCCCTGAGTCTCTCCAGCTCATGTTCCCTGCATCTATCCAGCTGCAACATAAGCCCCCTGCTTCTTTCCAGGTCACAACCCATGCGCCTTTCCAGCTAATGCCCCATGCGCCATTCCAGACATGCCCCCTGTGTATCTCCACCTCACGCTCCCTGCATCTCACACCCCCTGCATCTCCCCAACTTATATCCCCTGCATGTCTCCAGCTCATGCCTCCTGCTTCTCTTTGGCTTTTTCCCCCTATGCTTTTCCAGCTCATGCCCCCTGCGCCTTTTCAGCTTACAACTCCCATGTCTATACAGCTCATGCCTCCTGTGTCTGCATCTCTCCAGCTCATGCCCCCTGTTTCTCTCCAGCTCACATCACCTATACCTTTCTAGCTCATGTCCATAGCACATTTCAGGCTCATGCCCCCTGCGCCTTTCCGGCTCATGTCCCCTGGGTTTCTCCAGCTCATGACCCCTGCTTTTCTACAGCTCATGCCCCCTACCTTTCCAGTTCATGCCCCACGCATCTCTCCAGCACTCAGCCTCAGCATTTCTTTAGGTCATGCCCCGTGTCTGCATCTCTCCAGCTCATGCCCCCTGCGTTTCACCAGCTTATGCCCCCTGCATTTGCTTATCTCCAGCTTATGCCGTCTGCATCTCTACAGCTTATACCGCCTAAGTCTCTCAAACTCATGCCCCCTACTGTCTCTCCAGCTCAGCCCCCTGTGTCTCTTTAGTGCAGCCCCTTGCATCTCCCACCTCAGCCTCCTGCTTTTCATCTGCTCATGCCCCTCTCTGCTCCTGTGCCTTTCCAGCACATGCCCCCTGAGTCGCTCCAGCTCATGTTCCTTGTATTTCTCTAGCTTATGCCCCTTGCATCACCGCAACACATGCCCCCTACTTCTTTCCAGCTCATGCCTCCTGCACCTTTCCAGATTATGCCCCTGCACCATTCCAGCTCATGTCCCCTTCATATCTCCAGCTCAAGCCTCTGGTATCTCTATAACTCATGCCCCCTGTGTCTGTGTCCTTCCAGCTCATGCTCCTTATATCTCTCCAGCTCAAGCATCTGGCATCTCTACAGCACACTCCCCCTTTGAGTCTCCAGTTCATGCCTCCTGCATCTCTCCAATTCACACCCCCTGCATTACTCCAGCTCTTGCCCCCTGCATCACATCAACTCAAGTCCCCTGCTTTTCTCTAGCTCACGCCACTTGCACCATTCCAAATCACACCCCCTACACCTTTCTAGCTCAAGTCCCCTGCACCTTTCCAGCTCACACCCCCTGCACCTGTCCAGCTCATGCCTCCTGCATCTCTCCAGCTCATGCCCCCTGCTTTTCTATAGCTCATGTCCCTGCACCTTTCCAGGGGGCATGAGGGGGCATCTCTCCAGCTGACGCCCTATGCATTTCTCCATCTCACATCCCCTGCATCTGCGTCTCTCCAGCTCACTCCCCCTGCGTTTGTGTCTTTCAAGCTCACACCATCTGCATCTCTCCAGCTCATGCTCCCTGTGTCACTGCAATGCATTCCCCATGCATCTTTAAGTCTCTCCAACTTATGCCCTGTGCTTCTCTCCAGCTCACACCATCTGTGCCTTACCAGCTTACACCTGCTATGTCTTTCCAGCTCAGCCTTTCCAGCTCACACTCCCTGCGTCTCTCTAGCTCATGCCCTCTGCGTTTGCATCCCTCCAGCTCACAGCCCATGTCTCTCTAGCTCAAGCCCCCTGCATTTTGCTTTTCTCCAGCTCATGCCTCCTGCTTTTCTACAGCTCATGCCCCCTGTGCCAATTCAGCTCGCGCCCCCTTACCCTTTCCAGAACATGCCCCCGACGCCTTACAAGCTCACATTCCCTACGCCTTTCCAGCTCATGCCCTCTGTGCCTTTCCAGCACATGCTCCCTGCGTTTCCAGCTCATGCCCCTTGCATCTGCATCTCTCCAGTTCACAGACTATGGGCCAAATGTAATAGGGTGAGAGTTTAGAAAAGTGAGAGTTTCTGACACTTTTTAAACTTTGCCAATGTAATAAAGTCCAAAAACAAAGTAACAGAGCGAACTTGCATGTTATTTTAGACTTAAAAAACTCTGACGATTTAAAATCTCATTCATATGTTTTCCTATTTTGAAGATAAAACTCAACCAATGTGAGAGTTTACTGCTAAACTCTCACATATTCTAAACTCTCGCCCTATATGTCTCTCCAACTCACGCCCCTGCTTTTTTCAAACTAATGCCCCCTGCTTTTCTACAGCTCACGGCCCCTGCGCCTTACCAGCTCACACCCCCTATTTCTTTACAGCTCACACCCTCTGCACCTTTCCAGCTCATACCACCTACGTCTTTCCAGCTCACGCCCTCTGATTTTCCAGCTCATGCCCCTTGCGTCTGCATCTTTCCAGTTCACAGCCCATATGTCTTTCCAGATCATGCCCACCAGCATCTCTCAAACTCATGCCCCTGCTTTTCTACAGCTTACGGCAGCTGCACCTTTCCAGCTCATGCCCCTGTGTCTCTCCAGCTCACGCCCGCTGCATCTCTCCAGCTCATGCCCCATGCATGTCTACAGCTCACACCTCCATCTTCTCCAGTTTACTCCCCCCTGCATCTCTCTGGCTCATGCCATCTCTCCAGTTAATGTCCCCTGCATCACTGAAACACACAACCCCTGCATTTCTCCAGCTCATGCCCCCTGCATCATTCCAGCTCACTCCTCCTGTGTTCCTCCAACTCACACACCCTAAGTCTCTCCATCTCATGTCCTCTACTGTCTCTCCAGCACAGCCCCCTGCATCTCCCAGCTCAGCCCCCTGCATCTCACCTGCTTGCGCCCCAAGCACCTTTCCAGCTCATGTGTCTCACCCGGTCTCATGCCCCCTGTGTCTCTCCAGCTCCTGCCTCCTGCTTCAGAGTTTCTCCAGCACATGCCCCAATTCTCTCCAGCTCACATTCCCTGCATCAACCCAGCTGCAACACATGCCCCCTGCTTCTTTTCAGCTCATGCCCCCTGCTTGCTTTACAGCTCTTGCACCCTGCACAATTCCAGCTCAAGCCCCCTGCTCCTGAATCTCTCCAGCACATGCCCACTGAGTGTCAAACTCCCATTCCCTGGGTTTCTCCAGCTCATGGCCCTTGTGTCACTGCAACACATGCCCCTGCTTCTTTCCAGCTCAAACCCCCTCTACCTCTCCAGCTCGTGCCCCCTGTGCCATTCCAGCTCACACCCCCTGCATCTCTCCAGCTCACTCCTCAGGCATCTCTACAGCTCATGACCCCTGTGTCACTCAAGCATATGCCCCCTGCGTCTCTCCAGTTCAAGTCTCCTGCATCTTTCCAGTGCATGCCCTCTGCATCCCCCACCACACACCCCATCGTCTCTCCAACTTATGCCGCATTTCTCTCCAGATCACGTCTTACGAGCTCACATCCCCTATGCCTTTCCAGCTCATGCCTCCTGCATCTGCATCTCTCCAGCTCACACACCATGCATCTCTCCAGCTCATGCTCTGTGTTTCTCCAGCTCAGCCCCCTGCATCTGCATCTCTCCAGCTCATGCCTCATGCATTTCTCTATCTTATGTCCCCTACATCTGCATCTCTGCAGCTCACCCCCTGCATCTGTATTTCTCCAGCTCATGCCATCTGCATCTCTCCAGCTCATGTCCCTTGCATCACATGCCCCCTGCATCTTTCCAGCTGACACCCATTGTGCCCTTCAAGCTCATGCCTCCTGCGCTATTCCAGCTCACGCAACGTGCAACTCTCCAGGTCACACTTCTGGCATTTCTACAGCCCACGCCCGTTTCTGCATCTCTCCAGCACATGCCCCTGCGTCTCTTCAGTCTACATCTCCTGCGTCTCTACAGCTCACACCCCCTGCATCTCCCCACCACACGCCCCCTTTGTTTCTCCAACTTATGCCCTGTGCTTCTTTCCAGCTCAACCTTACCAGCTCACACCCCCTACGACTTTCCAGCTTACGACCCCTGCGCCTTTCCAGCTCACACACCCAGCATCTCTCCAGCTCATGTCCCCTGCATTTGCTACCTCCAGGTCACACCCCATACGTCTCTCTAGCTCATGCCCCTAAGTCTCTCCAACTCATGCCCCCTGCTTTTCTCCAGCTCATGCCCCCTGCGCTTTTCCAGCTCACATCCTCTGTGTCTCCTCAGCTCATGCTCCCTGTGTCTGCATCTCTCCAGCTCTCACCACCTGCATCTGCATCTCTCCAGCTCATTCCCCATGTGTTCTCCAGCTGATGTCCCTTTGCTTATTCAGCTCACAACTCCAGCTCATGCTACCTACTGTCTCTCAAGTTCAGCCCCCTACATCTCTCCAGGTCAGCTCCCTGTGTCTACATCTCTCCAGAATATGCCCCCATTGTCTCTCCAGTTGATGCACCATGCATAACTCCAGCTAACACCCCTGCATCTATTCAGCTCATACCACCTGCATCTCCCCAAGTCTTGTTCCCTGATTCTCACTAGCTCACGCTCCCTTCACCTCTCCATCTCACACCCCCTAAGCTTTTCCAGCTCACCATCCTGCATCTTTCTAGCTCATACCTCCTGCATCTGCATCTCTCCAGCTCATGCCCCGTTTGACTGAAGCTCATGCCCCATGCACCTTTCCAGCTTATGCCCCCTGTGCCTTTCCAGCTCATGCCCCCTATGACTTTCCAGCTCACACCCCCTGCATTTTTCCAGCCCTTCCCTTGCACTTGCATCTCTTTACCTCATGCCCCATGTGTTTCTCCAACTCACGCCCCCTGCGTCTGCATCTCTCCAGCTCACTTTCCCTGTATCTGCATCTCTCAAGCTCATGCCATCTGCATCTCTCCAGCTCATGCCATCTACATCACTGCAACATATGCCCTCTGCATTTCTCCAGTTCACACCCCCTAATTCTTTGCAGCTCAAGCCCTGTGTTCCTCAAGCTTATGCCTCCAAGTCTCTCCAATGCATGCCCCCTACTGTCTATCCATCTCAGCCCCTGTGTCTTTCCAGTGCAGCTGCCTGTGTCCCCCAGATCAGCACCCTGCATCTCACCTGCTCATGCTCCCTGCACCGTTGCAGCTCACGCCCCCTGCATCTCACCCAGTCTCATGCCCCCTGCAACTCCCCAACTCACGCCCCCTGTTCCAGCATATCTCTAGCACATGCCCCCTGAGTCTCTCCAGCTCATGTTCCCTGCATCTATCCAGCTGCAACATAAGCCCCCTGCTTCTTTCCAGGTCACAACCCCTGCGCCTTTCCAGCTAATGCCCCATGCGCCATTCCAGACATGCCCCCTGTGTATCTCCACCTCACGCTCCCTGCATCTCACACCCCCTGCATCTCCCCAACTTATATCCCCTGCATGTCTCCAGCTCATGCCTCCTGCTTCTCTTTGGCTTTTTCCCCCTATGCTTTTCCAGCTCATGCCCCCTGCGCCTTTTCAGCTCACAACTCCCATGTCTATACAGCTCATGCCTCCTGTGTCTGCATCTCTCCAGCTCATGCCCCCTGTTTCTCTCCAGCTCACATCACCTATACCTTTCTAGCTCATGTCCATAGCACATTTCAGGCTCATGCCCCCTGCGCCTTTCCGGCTCATGTCCCCTGGGTCTCTCCAGCTCATGACCCCTGCTTTTCTACAGCTCATGCCCCCTACCTTTCCAGTTCATGCCCCACGCATCTCTCCAGAACTCAGCCTCAGCATTTCTTCAGGTCATGCCCCGTGTCTGCATCTCTCCAGCTTATGCCCCCTGCGTTTCACCAGCTTATGCCCCCTGCATTTGCTTATCTCCAGCTTATGCCGTCTGCATCTCTACAGCTTATACCGCCTAAGTCTCTCAAACTCATGCCCCCTACTGTCTCTCCAGCTCAGCCCCCTGTGTCTCTTTAGTGCAGCCCCTTGCATCTCCCACCTCAGCCTCCTGCTTTCATCTGCTCATGCCCCTCTCTGCTCCTGTGCCTTTCCAGCACATGCCCCCTGAGTCGCTCCAGCTCATGTTCCTTGTATTTCTCTAGCTTATGCCCCTTGCATCACCGCAACACATGCCCCCTACTTCTTTCCAGCTCATGCCTCCTGCACCTTTCCAGATTATGCCCCTGCACCATTCCAGCTCATGTCCCCTTCATATATCCAGCTCAAGCCTCTGGTATCTCTATAACTCATGCCCCCTGTGTCTGTGTCCTTCCAGCTCATGCTCCTTATATCTCTCCAGCTCAAGCATCTGGCATCTCTACAGCACACTCCCCCTTTGAGTCTCCAGTTTATGCCTCCTGCATCTCTCCAATTCACACCCCCTGCATTACTCCAGCTCTTGCCCCCTGCATCACATCAACTCAAGTCCCCTGCTTTTCTCTAGCTCACGCCACTTGCACCATTCCAAATCACACCCCCTACACCTTTCTAGCTCAAGTCCCCTGCACCTTTCCAGCTCACACCCCCTGCACCTGTCCAGCTCATGCCTCCTGCATCTCTCCAGCTCATGCCCCCTGCTTTTCTATAGCTCATGTCCCTGCACCTTTCCAGGGGGCATGAGGGGGCATCTCTCCAGTTGACGCCCTATGCATTTCTCCATCTCACATCCCCTGCATCTGCGTCTCTCCAGCTCACTCCCCCTGCGTTTGTGTCTTTCAAGCTCACACCATCTGCATCTCTCCAGCTCATGCCCCCTGTGTCACTGCAATGTATTCCCCATGCATCTTTAAGTCTCTCCAACTTATGCCCTGTGCTTCTCTCCAGCTCACACCATCTGTGCCTTACCAGCTTACACCTGCTATGTCTTTCCAGCTCAGCCTTTCCAGCTCACACTCCCTGCGTCTCTCTAGCTCATGCCCTCTGCGTTTGCATCCCTCCAGCTCACAGCCCATGTCTCTCTAGCTCAAGCCCCCTGCATTTTGCTTTTCTCCAGCTCATGCCTCCTGCTTTTCTACAGCTCATGACCCCTGTGCCAATTCAGCTCGCGCCCCCTTACCCTTTCCAGAACATGCCCCCGACGCCTTACAAGCTCACATTCCCTACGCCTTTCCAGCTCATGCCCTCTGTGCCTTTCCAGCACATGCTCCCTGCGTTTCCAGCTCATGCCCCTTGCATCTGCATATCTCCAGTTCACAGACTATGGGCCAAATGTAATAGGGTGAGAGTTTAGAAAAGTGAGAGTTTCTGACACTTTTTAAACTTTGCCAATGTAATAAAGTCCAAAAACAAAGTAACAGAGCGAACTTGCATGTTATTTTAGACTTAAAAAACTCTGACGATTTAAAATCTCATTCATATGTTTTCCCATTTTGAAGATAAAACTCAACCAATGTGAGAGTTTACTGCTAAACTCTCACATATTCTAAACTCTCGCCCTATTACATTTGGCCCTATATGTCTCTCCAACTCACGCCCCTGCTTTTTTCAAACTAATGCCCCCTGCTTTTCTACAGCTCACGGCCCCTGCGCCTTACCAGCTCACACCCGCTATTTCTTTACAGCTCACACCCTCTGCACCTTTCCAGCTCATACCACCTATGTCTTTCCAGCTCACGCCCTCTGATTTTCCAGCTCATGCCCCTTGCGTCTGCATCTTTCCAGTTCACAGCCCATATGTCTTGCCAGATCATGCCCACCAGCATCTCTCAAACTCATGCCCCTGCTTTTCTACAGCTTACGGCAGCTGCACCTTTCCAGCTCATGCCCCTGTGTCTCTCCAGCTCATGCCCGCTGCATCTCTCCAGCTCATGCCCCATGCATGTCTACAGCTCACACCTCCATCTTCTCCAGTTTACTCCCCCCTGCATCTCTCTGGCTCATGCCATCTCTCCAGTTAATGTCCCCTGCATCACTGAAACACACAACCCCTGCATTTCTCCAGCTCATGCCCCCTGCATCATTCCAGCTCACTCCTCCTGTGTTCCTCCAACTCACACACCCTAAGTCTCTCCATCTCATGTCCTCTACTGTCTCTCCAGCACAGCCCCCTGCGTCTCCCAGCTCAGCCCCCTGCATCTCACCTGCTTGCGCCCCAAGCACCTTTCCAGCTCATGTGTCTCACCTGGTCTCATGCCCCCTGTGTCTCTCCAGCTCCTGCCTCCTGCTTCAGAGTTTCTCCAGCACATGCCCCAATTCTCTCCAGCTCACATTCCCTGCATCAACCCAGCTGCAACACATGCCCCCTGCTTCTTTTCAGCTCATGCCCCCTGCTTGCTTTACAGCTCTTGCACCCTGCACAATTCCAGCTCAAGCCCCCTGCTCCTGAATCTCTCCAGCACATGCCCACTGAGTGTCAAACTCCCATTCCCTGGGTTTCTCCAGCTCATGGCCCTTGTGTCACTGCAACACATGCCCCTGCTTCTTTCCAGCTCAAACCCCCTCTACCTCTCCAGCTCGTGCCCCCTGTGCCATTCCAGCTCACACCCCCTGCATCTCTCCAGCTCACTCCTCAGGCATCTCTACAGCTCATGACCCCTGTGTCACTCAAGCATACGCCCCCTGCGTCTCTCCAGTTCAAGTCTCCTGCATCTTTCCAGAGCATGCCCTCTGCATCCCCCACCACACACCCCATCGTCTCTCCAACTTATGCCGCATTTCTCTCCAGATCACATCTTATGAGCTCACATCCCCTATGCCTTTCCAGCTCATGCCTCCTGCATCTGCATCTCTCCAGCTCACACACCATGCATCTCTCCAGCTCATGCTCTGTGTTTCTCCAGCTCAGCCCCCTGCATCTGCATCTCTCCAGCTCATGCCTCATGCATTTCTCTATCTTATGTCCCCTACATCTGCATCTCTGCAGCTCACCCCCTGCATCTGTATTTCTCCAGCTCATGCCATCTGCATCTCTCCAGCTCATGTCCCTTGCGTCACTGCAACACATGCCCCCTGCATCTTTCCAGCTGACACCCCTTGTGCCCTTCAAGCTCATGCCTCCTGCGCTATTCCAGCTCACGCAACGTGCAACTCTCCAGGTCACACTTCTGGCATTTCTACAGCCCACGCCCGTTTCTGCATCTCTCCAGCACATGCCCCTGCGTCTCTTCAGTCTACATCTCCTGCGTCTCTACAGCTCACACCCCCTGCATCTCCCCACCACACGCCCCCTTTGTTTCTCCAACTTATGCCCTGTGCTTCTTTCCAGCTCAACCTTACCAGCTCACACCCCCTACGACTTTCCAGCTTACGACCCCTGCGCCTTTCCAGCTCACACACCCAGCATCTCTCCAGCTCATGTCCCCTGCATTTGCTACCTCCAGGTCACACCCCATACGTCTCTCTAGCTCATGCCCCTAAGTCTCTCCAACTCATGCCCCCTGCTTTTCTCCAGCTCATGCCCCCTGCGCTTTTCCAGCTCACATCCTCTGTGTCTCCTCAGCTCATGCTCCCTGTGTCTGCATCTCTCCAGCTCTCACCACCTGCATCTGCATCTCTCCAGCTCATTCCCCATGTGTTCTCCAGCTGATGTCCCTTTGCTTATTCAGCTCACAACCACTGCTTCTCTCCAGCTCATGCTACCTACTGTCTCTCAAGTTCAGCCCCCTACATCTCTCCAGGTCAGCTCCCTGTGTCTACATCTCTCCAGAATATGCCCCCATTGTCTCTCCAGTTGATGCACCATGCATAACTCCAGCTAACACCCCTGCATCTATTCAGCTCATACCACCTGCATCTCCCCAAGTCTTGTTCCCTGATTCTCACTAGCTCACGCTCCCTTCACCTCTCCATCTCACACCCCCTAAGCTTTTCCAGCTCACCATCCTGCATCTTTCTAGCTCATGCCTCCTGCATCTGCATCTCTCCAGCTCATGCCCCGTTTGACTGAAGCTCATGCCCCATGCACCTTTCCAGCTTATGCGCCCTGTGCCTTTCCAGCTCATGCCCCCTATGACTTTCCAGCTCACACCCCCTGCATTTTTCCAGCCCTTCCCTTGCACTTGCATCTCTTTACCTCATGCCCCATGTGTTTCTCCAACTCACGCCCCCTGCGTCTGCATCTCTCCAGCTCACTTTCCCTGTATGTGCATCTCTCAAGCTCATGCCATCTGCATCTCTCCAGCTCATGCCATCTACATCACTGCAACATATGCCCTCTGCATTTCTCCAGTTCACACCCCCTAAATCTTTGCAGCTCAAGCCCTGTGTTCCTCAAGCTTATGCCCCCAAGTCTCTCCAATGCATGCCCCCTACTGTCTATCCATCTCAGCCCCTGTGTCTTTCCAGTGCAGCTGCCTGTGTCTCCCAGATCAGCACCCTGCATCTCACCTGCTCATGCTCCCTGCACCGTTGCAGCTCACGCCCCCTGCATCTCACCCAGTCTCATGCCCCCTGCAACTCCCCAACTCACGCCCCCTGTTCCAGCATATCTCTAGCACATGCCCCCTGAGTCTCTCCAGCTCATGTTCCCTGCATCTATCCAGCTGCAACATAAGCCCCCTGCTTCTTTCCAGGTCACAACCCCTGCGCCTTTCCAGCTAATGCCCTATGCGCCATTCCAGACATGCCCCCTGTGTATCTCCACCTCACGCTCCCTGCATCTCACACCCCCTGCATCTCCCCAACTTATATCCCCTGCATGTCTCCAGCTCATGCCTCCTGCTTCTCTTTGGCTTTTTCCCCCTATGCTTTTCCAGCTCATGCCCCCTGCGCCTTTTCAGCTCACAACTCCCATGTCTATACAGCTCATGCCTCCTGTGTCTGCATCTCTCCAGCTCATGCCCCCTGTTTCTCTCCAGCTCACATCACCTATACCTTTCTAGCTCATGTCCATAGCACATTTCAGGCTCATGCCCCCTGCGCCTTTCCGGCTCATGTCCCCTGGGTCTCTCCAGCTCATGACCCCTGCTTTTCTACAGCTCATGCCCCCTACCTTTCCAGTTCATGCCCCACACATCTCTCCAGCACTCAGCCTCAGCATTTCTTCAGGTCATGCCCCGTGTCTGCATCTCTCCAGCTCATGCCCCCTGCGTTTCACCAGCTTATGCCCCCTGCATTTGCTTATCTCCAGCTTACGCCGTCTGCATCTCTACAGCTTATACCGCCTAAGTCTCTCAAACTCATGCCCCCTACTGTCTCTCCAGCTCAGCCCCCTGTGTCTCTTTAGTGCAGCCCCTTGCATCTCCCACCTCAGCCTCCTGCTTTTCATCTGCTCATGCCCCTCTCTGCTCCTGTGCCTTTCCAGCACATGCCCCCTGAGTCACTCCAGCTCATGTTCCTTGTATTTCTCTAGCTTATGCCCCTTGCATCACCGCAACACATGCCCCCTACTTCTTTCCAGCTCATGCCTCCTGCACCTTTCCAGATTATGCCCCTGCACCATTCCAGCTCATGTCCCCTTCATATCTCCAGCTCAAGCCTCTGGTATCTCTATAACTCATGCCCCCTGTGTCTGTGTCCTTCCAGCTCATGCTCCTTATATCTCTCCAGCTCAAGCATCTGGCATCTCTACAGCACACTCCCCCTTTGAGTCTCCAGTTCATGCCTCCTGCATCTCCCCATCACATACCCACTTCATCTCTCCAACTCATGCCCTGTGCTTGTCTCCAGGTAATGCCTTCTGCACCTTACCGAATTACACCCCCTACACCTTTCCATCTCATGTCCTCTGCACCTTTCCAGTTCACACCCCAATGCGTCTCTCCAGGTCATGACCTCTGCATCTCTTTAACTCATGCTCCCTGTTTTACTACAGCTCACACCCCATGAGCCTTTTCATCTCATGCCTCTCGCATCTCTCTAACTCATGCCCCCTGCATCTGTATCTCTCCAGCACATGCCCCCTAGGTCTTTTGAGCACACTTTCCCTGCATATTTCCAACACATGCCCCTTGCATCCCTGCAACACATGCCCCCTGCACCTTTCCAGCTCATGCCCCCTGCACCTTTCCAGCTCATGCCCCCTGCGCTATTCCAGTTCATGCCTCCTGCGCTATTCCAGTTCATGCCCGCTGCGCTATTCCAGCTCATGCCCTATGCATCTCTCCAGCTGATGCCTAATGCATCTGTGTTTCTCCAGCACATTCCTCCTGTGTCTCTCCAGTGTACACCTCCTGCATCTCTCTAGCTCACGTCCCTTGCATCTTCCCACCATACACCCCCTGCATCCCTCCAACTTAAGCCCCTTACTGTTTCTCAAGATTAGCTCCCTGCCTTTTATCCAGGTCAGCCCCCTGTGTCTTACTAGCTCTGACCCTGCATCTCTCCAGCACACACCCCTGCATCTCTTCTTCTCCCCTTTTATTTTTCCAGCTCACATTCTCTGCATATCTCCTGCTCAGGCCCCTGTATCACTCCAGCACACCCCTACCTCTATTTTCCATTTTAATCTCTCCAGATAAACCCCCCTGCATCTCTCCAGCTCACACACCCTGTATCTCTCCCACTTATGCTCTCTGTGTCTCTCCAGCTGACACCCTTGGGTCTGTCCATCTCAGCCCCCTGTGTCTTTCCAGCTCAGCCCTGTGCATTTTTCCAGGTCACGCTTCTGCATCTCTCCAGTTTAGCCCCCTGCATCTCTCCAGCTCTGTCCCCTGGGTCTTTCCAGTGGAACCCCCTGCGTCTCTCCTGCTCAGCCTCTGCATCTCTCCAGCTTAGCATACTTTATCTCTCCAGGACACACTGCTTCATCTCTCCAGCTCACACCCCCTGCATATCTCCAGCTCCTCTTTTATCTCACCAGCTCAGCTCCCCGCATCTCTCCAGCTCATGCCCCCTGCATTTCTCCATCTCACACCCCCTGCATCTCTCCATCACACCCCAATCATTAGAGGAGTCTCTAATTCGAACACTCACTGCAGGGCCATGGTGGAGGCGGAACTAGATATGCCCTGTACCAGCAAACTTTAAACCCTGGCTGCACACGGGGAGCCAGGCTACACAGTGAGCCATCCCTGAGTACATACATTCAGGAGGTGCCTAATATTTATAGGTAGTCCCTGCAAATACTGTTTTCATGGATATCTCACAAATATTTGTTGTTAAATGTTATGCATCTTTATATATATATATATATATATATATATATATATATATATATATAAAATAAAAAAGGTTTTATGTATTCATTGACAGAGTCTCCATTCCTTACTGACTGTTAGTTTTAAAAGGGTCCACAATTTATTACGGATATGACTGTTACTGTCCTGTCCTGCTGGTGCTGTATAGCAGCTAGACACAATCATATATTATATACAGCAGCCTTGGAGAGAGAGAAGGTGGAGAAGTTGTCCAAAGCCACCAATCAGCTTCTGTCATTTATATGGCATAATATTTGAAATTATAGTTAGAAGCTGATTGGTGGCTTTGGACAACTTCTCCACTTTATCTCTTTCCAAAGGGTTATATTTATTCAATTTTTATCAATTTAAAATCGATCAACATCGATGCTGTGTTTCTGGGGCTATTTCACACATTTATTAATTCTTAAAAAATCAAGCTAGTGAATGTGCGATTTAGACCCAGAAACACACCATTGATGTTAATCGATGTTGATTGATTTTAAATTGTTTAAAATAGGATTGATACTGTACATCCCCTAGACAGTGTTATATCACCCTTCACTTAATTAGCAAATAAAATTTATTATTGATTACTTTATCTTGGTAAAGGGTAAAAAATTCACAGTATAAAAGAATGTTAAGATAACAATAATAATAATACTAATAATAATAACAACAATTTTATTTATATAGTGTTGTTTTCCAATCGGCCTCAAGGTGCTTCAGATAACTTTGCTTTATCTTTTAAGCTTTGCCAGACAGGGGAGGATTGGGAACTTAAAGCGGCCCTTGCAAAATATGAAAAGTGGCCTCACGTAGGCTGGAATATATCAACTATAGGTGGGGCCCAACTCAAAAGTAGGCGGAGTAAGCAAATTGTTAGCATTAATCACAATGGTAGTAAGCAAGGCTAATGCAGCATGGTAGGCGGAGTCACAGCATCTGTCAGAGGATCCTATAGGGATAGAACTGGAAGCCCGCCATCAAAACTTTTGATGCAGTGATAACTAACCAATGCATCAAAAGAACTTGATGCAAAAATATTGCAAAGGTAGCATATGTACAAAAACTATGTTTGCGCATACGCAATAGCAACCCGCACCATTCTCAATGTTAAACAACTGAATTCAGCTGTATTTTAATATCGAATAGCCATCACTTACACACCATTCTATGGCGACTGCCATCGGAAAGTCGCCATCGAATGGTAAAAACACTACCATCACAAAAAAATATCGATGGAGTTAAACCATCAAAATTTGATGTCTAGCCCTACTTAGGGCCTGATTCAGCAAGGAAAGCACGGATGCAGACGCACGCAATCGGTCGATTTTACTACATTGCGTATGCATCGCAGTGCGCGACCTAGCTAAAGCGATGGGAACTGCATTTGCAGAGGCTATGCAGACCCAGAGCAGAGTGATTGACAGGAAGTGCCATTTGTGGGTAGTGACGGGGGAGTGGTCGGGCAAATGCAGGCGTGCCTGTGCGTTTGGACGGCGTTTCAGAGCTGTACATAATTAAGCCCTTGCGGCGGCGGACGCAGCCTGTGGTCTAGCTTCACACAGGAAGTCTCGCTATGTCTGCGGGAGTGTCAGGTCAACCACTATTGTGCGCATGGGTCCGATGGTTCTCGATGTTACCGATGTTTCCACTGTCGCAAGTTAAGGGAAGTGGGTGATATTATGTAGTGCTGGGGGTCTGCTTATTCTGCTGCGATTGCCGTGCATATGCATTCACTAGCATATTCTCGCAGCGGCCAATTGCGTGCATCCGCATCTGTGCGTTCCTTGCTGAATCAGGCCCTTAGTACTGTGCAGAAAGACATGGTGGGTCAGAATTCTCCTACTTAGTGAAAGACCCGGTTAAAGCATTGCGGGATGTGTCACGGTCAGCGACTGGCTTTTACCGCAGTTGCACTGATTTTGGCAGCCATTCTGCACATCCATAAGGCTGCTGCAGTGGTCAATGGTGCTACCGATGTGCGGCTGATGGCGTGCCTTAATACGCAAAGTGCCGGATTAGCGCCGCAGTCACTGGGCATCTTTGTACGAAACCCATTGGCTGGTGCACTCGCATAAAGACGCAGAGGTTTCACCATCTGAATCAGGCCCGAGAGAAACCAGTTTGGGCGCACCTTTCTGGTTTGTTCTCAAAGAATGGCTTAAACCAAATGTAAATTTGTCATCATGAATCATAGAGATCTCAGTGATAGATAATTTCACTTGTGATTCTGGCCAAGTTGGGTCCTGCAAAGTAAACCAGCAACATCTGAGGATTTTACCATTACTGCTGAGAAGTTCAACGCTATGTAGATGTCTAAGCCACTGACTAAATCTGCGCCATATTAAAAACAGCAAGTGAATGAACCGACTGTGCCCCCGTGCATTGATGTGCCATGAAAGAAATGGACAGAGCAAGTTTTGTGGAAATGTTATCCCATACTACATAGACTACAGCAAGGGTAGGCAACCTATTGCACTCCAGCTGCTGTGGAACTACACCTCCCAGCATTCCCGATATTGGCCTCAACAACTGACGCTATCTGAAGATAGCGTTAGCCGCTGTAGTCTATGGGGACTTACCACATTTTAGCCGGCGGAGGGATCTCCCAGATCCCTCCGCCGGCAATGGGCGCCGCTCATGTGCAGTCCGCAGGGCTGCGCATGTGCAGCAGTCCCTCATGCACTCCGGCCACATCACAGGGACGGGCTCCTTTCGGAGCCCATATCCCTGCATGTGCCGGTACATACATTCAGCCGGTATGATCTCATTTTGCAATGCGATCATGGGCGGTACTGGATGCCCTGATCGCATTGCAAAATGTGATCATTAATAAATGGGCCCCTATGCGAGGTAAAGTGCAGGACACACTGTGTAAGGTAAAGTGCAGGACACGCTATGCGAGGTAAAGTGCAGGACACACTGTGTAAGGTAAAGTACAGGGCACACTATGTGAGGTAAAGTGCAGGACACACTGTGTAAGGTAAAGAGCAGGACACACTGTGTGAGGTAAAGTGCAGGACACACTGTGTGAGGTAAAGTGCAGGGCACACTGTGTGAGGTAAAGTGCAGGGCACACTGTGTGAGGTAAAGTGCAGGACACACAGGCCCTGATTCAGAGCCGGACGCTCTGACAGAGCGCTCGCTCTGAATCAGGGCTGTCCTTCATTTTTAGAGCGGCCTCCTGGCCGCTCGTATAGCTGTGGGTGACCACCCACAGCTACAGTGAGCGGCCAGGAAGATGGTCGTGATGGTCAAGACCATCGCGACCATCGGGCTTGCGACGAGGGCTTGTGGTAGGGTCTCGCTGCCGCAAGCCCTGGAGTGCTTTCAGCTCTATCAGAGCCAAAAGCACTCCCACTGACATCACTTGTGATGTCAGTGGGGCCGGCCCCAGACGGTAGGCGTTCCCATGGGAACACCTCCGTCTGGGCAGCCACGCCCACCAAAGGGGGCGTGCTGTCACTCACCATCGACAGCACACCCCGTTTGGAATGAGACCCGGAGCGACGGCTTGCCCGTCGCTATTCGGGTCTCACGCATGCGCACGACGGAGCCGGCTCCATTGTGCGCATGCACACTGGGCCAACATTGACCCGCTTGCGAGCACTCAACGCTCGCAAGCGGGTCTGAATCAGGCCCACTGTGTGAGGTAAAGTGCAGGGCACACTGTGTAAGGTAAAGTGCAGGACACACTGTGTGAGGTAAAGTGCAGGACACACTGTGTGAGGTAAAGTGCAGGACACACTGTGTGAGGTAAAGTGCAGGGCACACTGTGTAAGGTAAAGTGCAGGACACACTGTGTGAGGTAAAGTGCAGGACACACTGTGTGAGGTAAAGTGCAGGGCACACTGTGTAAGGTAAAGTGCAGGACACACTGTGTGAGGTAAAGTGCAGGACACACTGTGTAAGGTAAAGTGCAGGACACACTGTGTGAGGTAAAGTGCAGGGCACACTGTGTGAGGTAAAGTGCAGGGCACACTGTGTAAGGTAAAGTGCAGGACACACTGTGTGAGGTAAAGTGCAGGGCACACTGTATGAGGTAAAGTGCAGGGCACACTGTATGAGGTAAAGTGCAGGGCACACTGTGTGAGGTAAAGTGCAGGGCACACTGTATGAGGTAAAGTGCAGGGCACACTGTGGGGCCTATTCATCATACCTTAAAATTCTCTGGAGGTAATTAGGTAGAAATCGCATGGAGTTCTACCTAATTACCGGAGGAATTCATCATTCCTCCTCTCCATAACTATTTCGAAAAGCTGTCATTTTTGTGATGACAGCTTTTTGGGAAATAGATACTTTTCCCTCACTACACTGCATTACCGCAGCTGGAGTCCGTGCTGTGCATGCGCTGTTACATCCATAAAACCAGCACATGCGCAGCACTGCCAACTGCTGTGTTAATTCTGTGTGTCTACCCCAACCCCCCCACCGCTCACCTCTCCCCGTCTCCGACTTACCTGCCCACTGCAGCCGCCTCCGGCTCAATCTGCTGTTCTGACACTGTGGGTCTGATTCAGACCCGTTCGCTAGCAAGTGATTGCTCAGAGTGATTGGTAAGCATTCGCTTGCCCAGCATAGACAGCTCAGCTGAATGAGTGACAGGTCAAGCCATTTGTGGGTGGTAACAGGGGCAGGCCACTGGAAACGGGGGAGTGGCGATGCGAACGCAGGCGTGCCTGAGAATCTTAATGCTGTTTCAGAGGCGTGCATATTTAACAGGCAGCGCCATAGTACACGTCACCTGGTTTAATTGTAACAGGTATCGTCTTTCCTTTATTTGTTACAATAGACCTCTCTATATTTCTTTCCCTTTAGTGCCTCCACCCAAGTCTTGGATTTTCTTACGCTATACCTGGAGTGGACTTGGGAACACCCCTGAATGGTAAGTATTGGTTTTGTGTCATGTTATACCTTAATTTCAGACTGGTAACCTACCAATGACAATTATAAATATACAGTAGCAATTATTCACTTCACTATAACATCTATGTTTATACTCAGAATTACACACACATTAGTTACATAGTTTATTTTACTGCGACTCTCTGTTCTGCTGAATATGAATTCAGTTAATAAACAATGCAGTAATCATAACATTTTTGGAATAACATTTACACATTTATCAATTAAACTGAGCATTAATTCATAATATTTCTCTATACAAATGGCATACTGATAATAACCCATTTTCTTTAAAGCTTTAAAGAGATTAGCCCTCTCATATTCTGTTCTTAAACTCCCCTTATTAGTCAATGTGACTGGCCATGCTCGTTGGTGCACATGCTAGTAGATTAATATCCATTTAAGTTCTGAAGTCCAGGATTATAGGGAATTCCTAAAATTAGTCGCTTCTCATCCAATGGGCTTTGGTAGTGATATGCAACAGTCTGTAGAGTTAGCTCTTATAATCTTCGGTGCATTGATAGCAATTGTGTATGAATATAAATATAATAGACAGGAATCTGTGGTGTCTGAGGGCCAGACTTATAATGCTGAGCTGGTGCTGGATGTTAGTATAACTAATTTCTCTATATATACGTATCTGTGATGTTATCCAATAGCGCTTACTATAATATTCTGAAGTATTGGTGACCTGAAATAATGTAGTAGAATGTACTTTGCATGTAGTCTTTAAGCTAATGCCCTATTGGACTGATGTTAGACTTATCTCTGTCTTTCTCTCCCACAGGCACAGTAGCGCTGACTAGACTCCTCCTAGGGGCTGGGCCTCAGACACAGCAGCGCTGACTAGACTCCTCCTAGGGGCTGGGCCTCAGACACAGCAGCGCTGACTAGACTCCTCCTAGGGGCTGGGCCCCAGACCCTCTGGTTGGCTGACTCTCATGTTTCGCCTTCTCAAATCTCAGTTATAGGCAGCACTCTCTCTTGATCCTCCCCCTAATATCTAGCTGCGGTCACCTCTGCGTTCCTCCTTCAATTAATTCCTGGTTTCCAGCTCTCCAACACCAGGCACAGCCTCCTCTGCTCAGGTAAGCAGCCGTCACCCACTCTGGGAGAAATGCTCAACCGCCAGCTCCAACTGTGCCTTTACAAACTGTCAATGGCACCCCTTCAGTGCCAGGGATAGTCCACAGTCCTCTGAATAAATGATCCCACTGTTAAACCCCTGCATGTACATTACATTACAGTAGCACACTAAACATATTTATAAATTATACACAACTATTAATATACTATTTACATGCTTATAGGTGCCTATTTTAATATTGCAAGGTGTTACATTATTATACACTGAAGTGCTCGCAGTGCTTGCAGTAGGTTATAGTCAACCTCAAACGCTGTGTTCACTTCCGATGGAACCCTATGTACCGATGGCTACATACACTTCCTGGAGATGACGTGTGCTAGTGAGCGTCTAAAGACAGGCTAGTGGGTGTCTGCATATACACAGCGATCGCACGCCAAGACATAGTGGGCGTGCTTATACCTTGCCGTGCGATCGCCTGCCTTGACGTTACTTAGCCGAATTAGCATATGCTGGAAACGAGCGAACGGGTCTTAATCAGGCCCAGTGTTCTCCAGGTAGAGTACAGTAAAGTTTAGAGAAAAAAAAGGTTGTTTTTTTTTTTCTTAACTTTACTGTGTTCTGACTGGAGAACACAGTGTCAGAGCAGCCACCGGAGCCAGAGGAGAGACCAGGGAGCGCCGGAGGGAGCCGACAGAAGACCTGCCCAGCTGACACAGGTAAGTGTCACCTGCTATATGCCACCTCACAGTGGCGGATAGTAACTCCATCAAATTCCGAAAATACATAATTTTCGGAATTTGATAAATAGCAGAATTTCCATATCCCCATACTAATGTACTAATGTATGGGGAGTGTGGAAATGAACGCAGACGGATTTAACCAGGAGATATCAGTGATCTCTCCTGTGTTAAGTGTTTTCATGAAACTAAAATAACGGTAATTAAGGAAAATTTCCTTAAAAACGTTATTTTAGTGTTGATGAATAGGCCCCTTTGTGAGGTAAAGTACAGGGCACACTGTGAGGTAAAGTGCAGGACACACTGGGCTCTATTTATTAACATTATTTTTACTAAAATAAAGTGAAAAAGGGTGTTTTCAAACCCTTTTCACATTATTTTAGTATCACCTACAGTTACTACAGGGCAATTGGAGTAGAATTCGTAAAATTCTACTCCAACCCCTAAGTATCACTTATTTTTAGTCAGCAGATCGCATTTCCCATAATTGTAATGGGAAATGTGATCTGGCCAAAGTTACTAAAAAGAAATTGTGAAAAATACCGGGGAAAGCCCTGTGATAATAACACCACCTGGAGGTGGCGTTATCCAGGGTCTTCCCCGGTTACCGGACTCCTGCTCCGCTCTAACAGGCAGAGCAGAGCCTGGAGCCGGCCCCAGTGATCAGCTGTGTGGTCTAAATAGACCACACGCTGATTCACTGTAAAAAAAAGTAAAGAAAAACAAACTTACCTGAGTCCAGGGACGGGAGTTCAGGGCTCCGGTGATGTCCTCCCTCTGGTCAGCTTTATCGCAAGCTCTATAGTGTCTGAATTCGCAATGCGAATGAATCAATTGAATGAATTCGCTCGCTCTGAATCAGTGCCCTCCTCCATGAAAATGGAGCGGCCTCCTGGCCGCTTGCATAGCTATGGGTGACCACCCACAGCATATGCGAGCGTCCATGATGATGGTCGCGATGGTCTTGACCATCGCGACCATCGGGCTTGCGACGGAGACCCTGCGGTAGGGTCTCTCTGCCGCAAGCCCTGGAGTGATTTTGGCTCTATCAGAGCCAAAATCACTCCCACTGACATCACTAGTGATGTCAGTGGGGCCGGCTTCAGACGGTAGGCATTCCCATGGCAGGCACGCCCCCGGCACGCCCACCAAAGGAGGCGTGCTGTCAATCAACATCGACAGCACGCCCCCTTTGGTGCGAGACCCGGAGCGATGGAGAGCCCGTCGCTCGCCGGGTCTCACGCATGCGCACGACGGAGCTCCCTCCGTTGTGCGCATGCGCAGTGGGGGAACATCGACCCGCTTGCGAGTGTCCTGTGCTCGCGAGCGGGTCTGAATGACCCCCTCAGTCTGTAATATCACACTACAATCTGCATTACAATTGCGTATTATAGTAAATAGAGCCCTATGTGAGGTAAAGTGCAGGGCACACTATGCAAGGTGAAGAGGATTTGTGTAAAGTAAAGTGGGTTTAAGCAAGTTCATCTGAGCTGTCTCCATTGTCTAAAGAAGCCTCCATATTATACATTCCTGAGTTAATGCGTGGAAGTATACTGAGACTTGGGTTAAAATCCTTGCAACAAATGCCCTAGCATCGTAAAACATACCTGACACAAAGACTACCACATAATGGACCTCATTCAGAGTCGGTCGAAGCGGCCGCACGGTCGTACGGGAAAAGGGGCCGGATATTCAAATGATTCCCTCGCAAATTGCGCCCCTAAGTTCGGATTGGTAGCTGGCCGACCAAGGGGAGGAAGCGGTCGGAATTAAAAAAAATATGCCCCCTTCTCGTACGCATTGCACGTCATCTCCGGGCATATAAGGATTAATCGAGACCATCGGGAACCATCGGAACTGGTCGTAGAGCTTAAGGTTGACCATACCCTCTCTTAAGCTCTACGATCATGTCAGTGTAAAAACCTCCCATGTCACATGTGCCATGACGCTACTTTGTTAATTATGCACTCCCATAAACCGTATGCACTCCCATAAAACGCTGTTCGCATAATTAGGCACGCCTGCGTTCGGATCTCCACTCCCCCGTTTTCAAGCACCTTCCCCTGTTACCACCCACAAACGCCTCATTCTGTCCCTCAAACTACCGACCTGGCTGTGTTCAAGTAGAGAGAAATTTCTGATCGTAGCGGCTAGTATGCGTACGCGCATTGCAAACTTTACGCATGCGCAGTATAGCGAACATCGGTGGCGTACGACCGTGCGGCCGGAACGACCGACTCTGAATGAGGTCCAAAGTCTTTTGGCTTATCCCGTTCCTCAGCTTCCTCAAAAATAAGCACATTTAACAAGCAAACTACAACATAAATAATAAGCCCAAAAACAAGCAACCGTTAAAGAAAAAAAAAAAATCAAGCCCCTAAACTATGGGGGGTTTGTTCCATCTGTTCTGCGCTGCTGGTGGCAGGTTCCTCTCCTGGGAGCAGCAATCAATATGCTGCCATCAGTAAGTCCCTTCTTCACACTCGTTCACGAGCCCCTGCTCATCCTCTCTCCAGGACTGCCCTGCCCCTCTCCCTTGCAGCCAGTGTGTGGGGAGAGTACAGAGTCTCCTGCAAGCCAGTAAGTACCTGAGTAAAGATGTATGCTTATATTTATTATCCGGGTGGTGAGGTGGGTTTGTACGTATAGTAATGTGTGGCTGAGTGGCGGTGTATACTAATATTATCTCTGGTGGGTGGATTGGGGGTTATGGTAATGTATATGGTGGGTATACTAATATTATCTGGGGAAGTAAGATGGGTTGGGGTATCTAGTAATATAATGGGCGGGAGTGTATACTAATATAATCTGGGGTGTGAGGTGGTTTGGGTGTGTAATAATATATCTAGGGGGGGTTGTCTTCTAATGTTTTGGGAGGTTGGGGTGAATTAATGTTATGGGTTTGTGGGTTTGTATACTATGTACTAAGAATATATTGAAGTTATTTGGGAGTTTGGTAGTTATGTGTGTGTGGGGGGGTAGTAATGACATGTGGGTCCACTCGAGGTCTCAGCTCATGGACATCAGTATATTCTTTTAGTGTTAGGCTCTATCGAGAGGCGGTTCTGCTAAGAAACATACGTTCAAGTGCCATAGCTAAGGAATTGTCACTGATGTTTACGCACTTGGGTATACCCAAAGAGATTCTCACAGATTACCCTGGTAGGAGCGGAGGGAAGATGGAAGCTCATGAAAAATGAGATTGGGATACAGTCCTGCCCTACTTAATGTGTGTAGTCTGGGAGGTACCCCAAGCCTTTACTGGGTTTAGCCTTTTCATGTTACTCTATGGCAGTGTTTCTCAAACCCAATCCTCATGGAACCCTAACAGTAGTTGTTTTCCAGATTGTCTAGCTGTAGCACAGGTTTGTTAATTGACTAACACTGTAGATCTACAGGTAGTAATATTTTTTCCAGAGGATACATTGGAAAAAAAAGCACCGTTAGGGTTCCATGAGGGTGGAGTTAAAGAAACACTTCTATGGAATACAGCCATGAGGAATGGTGAAATGCTAAAGGATAAATAGTCCCCAAGGGAACCACATCTGGTGCAATTTGGTGTTCATATTCTGGAGAGGTTATAAAAGATGGCTGCTCTTGTGCAACAACTGCAAGGGGATGGAAACCAAGAAGGACCATGAGGTAAATTTACTTAGGTCGAGTTTGGTACAGTATGTACATTAGCCTACCGGTTGGTTCAGCCTGGTTTTGGTTAGTGGAAAATGGGATTTTCCCCCTATTTTCCAATATCAGCCTAGGCTCAGAGGTCGGGGTCCAGTTATGAACTGAGGGTATACACATATTTTAACCATTTATCAATACAGCAGATTGACGGCGGTTTGCCAATGGATCTGCTGTGAAATAGGGGAAGAAATCTGACGGGTATCGACGTCGGCTTTTAAATACAGGCAAAACCCATGCGCATGTGCAGAAGGACTCCCGGGTCATATAACCGGATGTCCCCACACCGCAACTCTTATTGGGAGAGCTGTCCTTTGCTTGAATCTTCATGCGTATGGCATTACTAAACACCGGTATGCATGTGACCAGTGGCGAAATGCATCGTGTCCAAAATGCGGTGCTTGATGCATCCCGCCCCCTAGCCACATCGCAAATCCTTGCGTTCTCAGAGATGATCACAGATACTGGTCAGTGGAGACAGCACTGTCTATGTCTGGGTCCTACTGCGTACCAACGCTAGTAGCTCCAAACCAATGAAAGTGGGTTACTTATCATGTGTTATTCTAATTTCCTAGAAAACAGCAATAACCTTTTTCCACAAATCCTTACCTTCTTTTGCCCACTTCCTAATCATGTTTATGTTCAGACTGCTCCCAATGTAGACATTGTGCCATGCTATAAAATCCATTTGTTTGCCAAGGAGGTTTGTGCTTCTGTGAATTTGGCAGAGCCGGTTGTCAAACCTAAGACTGACCTCTCTGCACAGGTAGATTGAAACACCCTATTATAAAAACTACATACTGGAACTGTGCCCCAGTCTGTGCTAGGTTCCGAGAGTAATCACGTCTGTAAAAGGGAGAGGTCTGTCTCTGGTAAAGTGCCAGTGTACATACATCTGAGTTGGGCAGTGGTTTCATTGTTGGTGCCAGTATAATGTAACTTTTTTATCCAAGAACAGTGATAACCTTATGTGGGCAGGGTGTCGTCTGATCCTTACATAATGAAGTGTAATACTAATATATGCAGGTACATAAGAGGGGGTTGTGGATTAAGGCCCTATGCATACCATTGCCACAGGACTATAGAAGCAGTCTGTTAGAAGTTCTAGATCACATTTACATATCACCAGCCATTCCTTCCCCTTCATTGTGTATGAATGTTGCGTCTCAGGGATTAATAATTGCCTACTTTTTCCTTGTTGGTTATATGACATCATAGAGAAGAGAGTATGGGATTTCAATCCGCACAAGACTAAGGGCCTGATTCAGACTCACTCGCAAGCGCTATGTGCTCACAAGCGGGTCGATGGCTGTGCAGTGAACACGTGCCGCGTGCGCACTGCGCGTGCACGAGCCCCGGAACGAGTGAGAAATTCACTCGCTCCGGGGCTCGCTACAAACGGGGAGGCTGTCGATGTTGATCGACATTTCGACCCGTTTTGTAGGAGGGGAGGGGGAGTGGCTGGTCAAAGGGAGGCGTTCCTGAAGGAACGCATGCCGTTTGAGGGCAGCCCTACTGACATCACGAGTGATGTCAGTAGTGAGCTTCCGGCTCTATTAGAGCCGGAAGCTCACTGGGGCTTGCAGCAGACGAGACCCTACCACAAGGGTCTTGTCGCAAGCCCGATGGTCGCTACCATCACGACCATCACCTGGCCGCTCGCAAAAGCTGTGGGTGATCACCCACAGCTTAGCGAGCGGCCAGGAGGCCGGACAACCAACAAAAAAAAAAAACGCCCTTCAGACCTGCGAGCGGGTCTGAATCAGGGCCTAAGTTAGGTTGAGTCTCCCATATCCAAATATTCCGAAATACAGAATATTCCGAAATACAGAATTATTTTTAGCATGACTGAGATAGTGAAACCTTTGCTTTTTGATGGTTCAATGTTGTCGAAGCTGGATAATTGGCTGAGACAAGATCAGCTTAAAATAAGATCGGCAAGACGCCATTTTGCGAATGGCCGCTCAGCGCCATTTTAGCTAAACTCACACTTAAGTACATATAGTGATGCTATTATTAGCATCAGGCGATCGCATCTTTTATCATACCACATACACACATTAATACACATAGTTGCGCTGTTAACATGTCGCACATTAGCGAATGTATAAAACCCTGCATGCGAACGCTTTTTATTAGCTGCATGCGTACACATCTGCCCCAAATCAGATAAACCTAACTAGTGTATTTTCCCATATCCCTAATACTTACATAATGCACACTCACACAAAAGGTTCCATAGCTATAAAGTAAAAGATCCAAGTTTTATTCATTTATTGCAAATGCTGTGAAGTAAAAGCTATTTTGGTATCTAAGGTTTAATACGTGATAAGTAAGCCGTGTTTGGTATTGTACTGATCTGCACTTCCTCAACAGCTTTCCGGTATCATCGGTGAGAAGATCGCAACATGCATTCGCAGCTTATGGACCATAGAGACTTAAAGCACCAGAATGTACATTGTAAAACCAACAACCAAGATTTGCATGAGGCGGGAAAACGGAGGCAACAAGCTGTTAGAGGCTGTTCTGTGTCCATTTGAATCAACCTGTTAAATGCCCTGTAACAAACGCACCACGATGGGGAACCAATGGGATCAGCAACAAAACCTCTCTATTGTGTTGTCTATTTCTGTAAGGGTATAAATGTGTGTGTTGTGACCCCAGTCTGGAGTCTTCTTGCTGATTGACGGAGGTTTCTTGCTGATGCCGGTATCTGGTCCAGAGCGCGTGCGTATGTATGACTGTATCTTGGGTCTGTATAATTCTTTGCGCTAAATTGTACTTAGATCACAGCGTGTAACTGACTGTACTTTACTTGAATAATACTTTGTGCTTTTTAAACACATGTTCAAGGTCTAAAGTCTTTATTTTACTGTATGACTGCGTACGCAAATAGCGTAAATTTTAGAGGTTTATAGGCAGGTTTTAGAAGGTATAGGTAGGTGCGTATAGAGGTTGAAATCCAGTATCCTTAGTTGAAGGCTCGTAGAGTGAGGTCACTTACCTACTCACACGATATACCTACGGTTATCGATATCTCACCAAAGGGTGGATAGTGGCCACAAGCAGTTTACCTGCAACCACTCGGTGCTGAGAGATCGCTACCCGTTATCGTGTGAGCAAAGGACGCTGACTAGAATCCAGGGACAAGAAAGGAAAAAGTTTGTTTTCCTTTGTTGATAGAATTTCATGCTAAAAAGGGTGCCGCAGTATTGCGCACGTGGCTGAGTCGCATTTTTGCGTGTGTAATAGAGACGCGCTTTTACGTACGCAACTAACGTTAATTCATACGGTTGTGTAGTAGTCACATTATTGTGTATGCGACTAGTTGCACAATAGCTTATACGTACTTCCGGCATACTTACCTACTTTGCTGGGCAGCTTTCCGGGAGCAGCAGGAGGGGACCTGCTGCTCTCTTCTTCGGGGGGCGGGGCCAGATGATAGACGGCACCCTTTACATAAAACCCCCGTGATTCGCGGGTCCGGGAGGAGGGGGTGGGGCTAAATGACGCGATTTGCCTAATTTAGCCCCGCCCCTTCCCGACGGACCCGATAATTTCAGGTAAAATCTCCCCATCCTGCCCACTTCACTAGGAAGTGGGTGGGATGTGGGAGATATGCCTACTCTTCCGGGATCGCGGGGGGTTACCCGAAAAATCGGGAGCCTCCCACGATTCCCGGGAGAGTAGGCATGTATGACTTCCGGTAGTGCTGCCACGTGTTTGAACAAAGCTGTTGAGTTTATATTTTTCAATTATTGCCAATAACTGGGTTAACTTGTATTTTTCTGCGCAGGAAAAAAGTGTGTAACTGTGAGTACTTGTTTAGGGTGTAACACGGGACCTAAATGCTAAGGGTATTCCCTTAAGTGCTAGGCGCAGGTGTTGGCCTAGTGACTCGGTAGCAGCTTACCGTTTACTTTACACAAAGCAGGTGTATGGGTTGCTCTTTTTGTTAGGGTTCGGCTCCCAGCGTGATTATAGCGTTCAGTAATCAATGTGTGTGATCTTATTTGAACATTATAATTGAAGCGCATAATTTTGGTTATATTATGATTGTGAGCTGGTGAGAGGGTGGACAAAATCAACTGGAAAACAAAGGGTACTTTGCTCCCCCCTAGCAGTTGAAAGGTAGTCAAAAAGGGATTGCTGAGCGGAAGCGGCCTTTACTTCCGTAGGTGAGTGGAGGCGTCTAGAAGTCCTCCATAGGGTTCGCGGATACACCCTTTTTCAAAGGCGTCTGCAGGTAAGTGAAAGTATCTTGACTGTCTTTTCACCAGTTTAAATCTTTATTGAAAAACGTAGGAGTTGTCTCAAGATGGGAGCCACGCAAACAATAGAGATGTTAGACAATGATGTACTGCTAATGGAAGCGCCGTTTGGATCGGGCCATCGTATTATGCAAACTAAGGCCCTCATTCAGAGCCGTACGCTCTGAGCAGAGCGCACGCTCTGAATGAGGGCCGGCCTCCATGAAAATGGAGCGTCCTTCTGGACGCTCGTATAGCTGTGGGTCACCACCCACAGGCTATACGAGCGTGCATTTTGATGGCCGCGATGGTCGAGACCATCGCGACCATCGAAATTGCGAGCCGGAGCCTGCGGTTGAGGTTTTCAACCGCAAGCTCCGGAGTGATTTTGGCTCTATCAGAGCCAAAATCACTCCCACTGACATCACTAGTGATGTCAGTGGGCCGGCTTTTGACGGGAGGCGTTCCCGTGGGAACGCCCCCGTCAGGGAGGCACGCCCCCGGCACGCCTACCAAAGGGGGCGTGCTGTCAATCAACATTGACAGCACGCCCCCTTTGATCGGACACAACGAGCGAAGGACTTTCCTTCGCTCGTCGCGTCTGGCGCATGCGCACGACGGAGCTCCCTCCGTCGTGCGCATGCTCAGTCCAGAACATCGACCCACTTGCGAGCGGACAGCCGCTCGCGAGTGGGTCTGAATTAGGCCCTAAGTACGGTACTTATGCAATAAGGTATTGTGACGTATGGTTTAAAATAACGATGAAGACCGTTCCCCAGGATTGGTAGTTTTGATAAAGATGTATTAGATGATGTCCGGGATCACATCAGTCTGATGCGTTCTCGAGAGAAAAAGGTAAAATATTATGAATGTTTAAAATTGTGGCATCATGAAGGGGATGCGTGGCTTAAAAATGTGCAAGCGATGCAAACTAGCGTTGCGAACGCATTGCCAGCAAATACACCCACGGCGGTGGATTGCAATGCGTGCGAGCTGCAAAATGGCGCGCACATGTGGCAAACTAGCGTTGCGGAAGGTATTGCCAGTAGTTCACGCGCACCACCGCCACCTTATGTGGATGGGTGTGCAGGTACAGTTATTGAAAAAAACTCATAAAAATGTAACAAGCAATTTGTACCCTCTCTTAAGTAACCATAAAGAAAATGTTTATGATGTGGATGATGAGCCTATTGTCATGTCTGCCGTTTCCCGTGCTGTACACATGTTAGATGCGGCACCACGACAAGCCCAAGTGGTGCCACCATCTCCATCAGTAACAGCACGGGAAGTGTTAAACTCCTCTGCGCCCGTGGAGGAAGTTGTTAATACTATACGTTGCAGCAACAGACTAAACCCCCAGCCAGGTAATAAGGTCAAAGGTAGCAATGCGGCCGGTCTGCATCCCATTCGGACAATCACTGTTCCGAATGGGAATGCGGATGCGAACGGAGTTGTACCTACAAGGGATGTGGTAATGCATTGTCCTTGGACAAGAGCAGAGCTAAATTCCATCATAAATGATTTCCCCGATCTCAGGAAGGAATTAGCCAAATGTCAAAGATTTTTGATAAATTTGGGTAGTTCTCACGAGCCAACTAACAAAGATTGGCGTGTGGTGTTAAGGGCTTGTCTACCACGTAATATCGACGTGACAAATTTATCACGGATTGTGTATTGGCTGGTGACGTTCCCTTAACAGACCAAGTGAACCAAGGTAACAGTACCCGTATAATAACTCAATTGGGTGTATATTTTTCAGTAGTAGTTAACTGGAAAAAAATTTTCACCATAAAGCAAAAGGAGAGTGAATCTGCAGAAGATTATTGCGACCGGGCTCTGCCGGCTATCACCCAGTACACTGGGTTAGAGGATATTAAAGATAGCATTCACCACAGGGGAATGATTGTCACCATACTCATGGATGGCCTTAAAGAGAACCTAAAAACTCGGGTTCAGACCTCACAGCCTGGCTGGAGGGGAGTCACAATAGATACCCTCATAGAATCCGCCATAGAACATGACAAAAACATCTCAAAGAAGAGAGAGACCCAAAGCGAGAAACTAATAGCTGTCAGTATTCAAGCTCTGGAAGGTATGACGGTAACATCACAGCTGGAGGACACACCTGCACCCACACACACACCTGCACCTGAACAGTTATATACCCTCACTAATCCTACACCACAGCAAACACAGCCCTATCCCACTTATCCTACACAACCACAAGTCCCATACTACCCACAAACTACATATCCCCCACCATATCCTTTCCCTCAATATCCTTACCCATACCCACCACTTCTCCCTCCTGCTCAACCCGCACAACAATCCTTTTCTTCATCCAATCCACGAACGTGTTTCAATTGTAACCAGCCAGGACATGTAAGTTGGAACTGTACGGCAAAAAGGGTAGGACCCCCAAATCAGGGAAAACCAGGATATCCCCATAAGGGATATGCACAGAGACCAGCAAATGTCCAACAGGCACCAGCTCCAATTGTAGCTGTTAATGCTTTATTGGAGAGTGGGAGGTCATACCTGTAGTCTACAGATAATCAGGTTAACGGGAGGTACTAGGGAAGAGCCAGTCATGATGGTACTAAATATCCTTTTCTTGTAGACACAGGGGCAACCAGGTCAGTGATAAAATCTCCCATTAATTTACAGGTAACCAACGAGACAGTACCAGCAATGGGTGTAACGGGTAAAGTGCAACATTATCCTTTAACAAAATCCACAGAGGTTACTATCGGGCCGCTGCATACCAGGCATTCTTTCCTTCTGGCTGCTGCGGCTCCTACTAACTTATTGGGGAGAGATTTGTTATGTAAGATGGGATGTGTCATATATTGCACCCCTGATGGTGTATTTCTAGATATCCCAGAGAGATTTGCGCATGAGGTGAGGGATATGTTGGACACTCCCCAAAGGATAATGTATCACTCTACCAGTGTAAATGAAAATCCATCTCAAGTAGATCAAATGTTATCCCAAATTAGAGATTCACTTTGGACCAAGGATGGATAGGACACTGGATTAATGGCAAACGTAAGCCCTGTAATGGTAACTTTAAAAGGCGGTAGGCAAGCTCCAAAAATTCCCCAGTTCCCACTAAAACAGGAGGTAGAATTAGGTGTTTAACCAATAATTGAGTGATTGTTACAACAGGGAATTTTAGTTCATACAGCCAGTGTAGCCAACAGTCCCATCTTTCCGGTTAAGAAGAGTGGTGGGAGGGGTTATAGGCTGGTACAAGACCTTAGAGGTGTTACTAAGGTAGTAGAGAGCCAATTTCCCATAGTGCCAAATCCAGCTGTCATTCTTATGCAGATCCCACCAAATGCAACCCATTTCACTGTCATTGACCTCAGTTCTGCTTTTTTCTCTGTGCCTCTTCACCCTGACTGTCAGTACCTATTCGCTTTCACATACAGGGGCACATGTACACATGTACACATGGACACGATTGCCCCAAGGTTTCATAGACAGCCCCAGTATCTTCTCCCAGGCCCTGCACGACTGTTTACAATCTTTTCAACCTGCCAATGGGTCTGTTCTAATTCAATATGTGGACGATTTATTGCTATGTTCTGATTCGTTTATGTCATGTTTAAATGATACTAAACTTTTGTTGCTTTACCTCTCGCAGACAGGACACAAGGTTGCTAAGGACAAACTACAGCCGTGCCAATCCAGAGTAAAATATTTGGGACACTGCCTAACCCAGGGGTTACGACATCTCACAAATGACAGAATCCAAGCCATACAGAATATGACACCGCAGAATCAACAGCAAATTCGTACCTTCTTAGGTTTCTCAGGTTTTTCTATTTTGGCCTTGCCTTTACAGGACTTAGTCTCTTCCTCAAAGCCCGACCATGTCATACACACAGAGGAAACAGGGCAGGTTTTCCTTAATCTTAAGGATAGTCTGACAAAAGCACCTGCATTGGGAATACCTGATTTTGAAAAACCTTTTGATTTGTATTGTACGGAAGCCGATGGTTGTGCTGCAGGTGTCCTCACACAAAAACATGGTGATGCCAGTAGCATACTACAGTGCTCAATTGGACACTGTGGCAAGATCACTCCCAACGTGTTTAAGAAGTGTGGTAGCAACGGCCCTATTGGTGAGTAAAAGTGAGGATGTAGTATTGGGCCATGATATGATTGTCTATACTCCCCACGCTGTATTTGCTCTGCTGAACTCTGCCCAAACCAGACATGTTTCTTCAGCTAGGTTTACCAAATGGGAACTAGCTCTAATTGCACCTGCAAACATCACTGTTAAACGATGCAGTACGCTGAATCCAGCAACGTATTTACCATATGTACAACATGATGTACAAAGGGTGGAAGGAGACGAGTTGCTGGTGGGAAGTGAGTTCAGCTGACATAATGATACACACGATTGTATGGAATATCTGAATCAGACCTTTACTGCTAGACCTGACATACGTGACACACCTTTAGAGAATGTGGATGTGACATTTTACACGGATGGGAGTTGTCATAGACAAACAGACACAGGTGAATTATGTACAGGTTATGCTGTTGTAAATGACACAGACATCATAGAAGCTGAAGCCCTTGGTCCTCCTAACTCAGCCCAGGTGGCAGAGTTAGTAGCACTAAAAAGAGCGAGTGATTTGGCAGCAGGCAAATCTGGTAACATTTACACTGACTCTAGGTACGCGTTCGGAGTCGTGCGCGATTTCGAAGCTCTATGGCATCTGAGAAATTTTATGACAGCAGCAGGCACACCAGTTGCACATTCCAAACACATAAAACATCTTTTCAAAGCAAGCCAACTGCCCAAAACGGTGGCAGTAATTAAGTGTAAAGCCCATACATGTGAGAGTGACCCGGTGTCACTGGGCAACAACAGAGCCGATGAAGCTGCAAAATGGGCAGCAGGGTTAAAAATGTTTTTACCAACAGAACAAATTATGTCTTTCCAAACAATTGATATGCTGAAACTAATTGAGATGCAAAATTTGTGTTCAATCCAGGAAAAGTCCATCTGGAAGTCCAAGTGATGTGGGCAAGAGTCCTCCTGGGCTCTGGAGGGACGTACAAGGTAAGCCAGTAGCCCCCAAAGCATATTATCCCAGCCTGGCTGAGGCAGCACATGGTCTGACTCATCTGGGAAAGCAAGATATGTGCAAATTGGTGAGAGCATACTGGTGCGCACCGGGTTTTTCTACACAAGCAGAAAAGAGAGCAATGTCCTGTCTGACCTGCTTGAGGAAGAACATAGGGAAAGTGATCCCTACCGAACCATCCCACATTCCACCGACTGATGGACCTGTCCAGGTAATACAGATTGATTTCATCCAATTACCACCCTGCAGGAATCTCAAGTATGTATTAGTGTGCACTGACGTATTTTCCAACTGGGTTGAGGCCTACCCAGTGGCCACTAATACTGCTGCGTTTACTGCCAAGAAAATAGTACAGGAGTTTGTATGCAGATATGGTAACCCTAAAATTATTGAGAGTGACAGGGGTACCCATTTCACAGGTGATGTTTTTCAAAATATGTGTAAACTGATGGGTATTAATAGTCGACTTCACACCCCCTACTGACCGCAGGCCAGCGCCAAGGTAGAGAGGATGAACGGGACTATTAAAAATAAGTTAAGTAAAATCATGGCAGAGACTGGGCTATGATGGCCAGAAGTATTACCGTTGGTCCTGCATAGCATAAGGACCACTATAAATCTGTCCCCCTTTGAAACACTGTTTGGTAGACAACCTCATTTGATTATAAGTCCACAGGAAGACTTGAAGGGTAACAACGAGGTAACTGTAAAGTATCTTATATCAATGAGTAAACAGTTAAAACAGCAACAGCAGAAACTGAAATTGTTGTCCCATGATATGCCTGAAACTAACTGTCATGATGTTAAACCAGGAGAATATGTTATGATCAGAAATTTCTTGCGTTCAGGTTGTTTGACTGATCAGTGGGAAGGCCCATGCCAGGTGCTGCTGACAAGTAGTAAACTTTGGGGAGTTTGACTGGGGCGCTACACCTGTCAAACCATAACGCAGGTGTCCTAAGGCGAGCTCAGGGAGGACAGAAACCTCCCGTTGAGCAGAGAGATACCTGGGTCCATTCCACTCACTGCAAAAAGGTCTACCAACCGGTGGAGAAACAAGGTGGAGACAAGGCTGATAACGTGGACCTGTCGATCGCAAGCTTGCTCCGGGAGGATTGAAAAGGTCGTAGTGAGATACCTGAACTAAAAAAAATTTGCAGGTCTTTGTCGTGACAATGGACTGGCCTGCTGTGTTCATTTTCATATTCTCTTCTAGAGTGTTCACCATCCTGGTTGGTTCGGGAATGTCCCGAACCAATGGCAGCGCTGATGGAGTGGAGTCAGGGGGAGTGCTATGCCAATCAGGGGAGTGTTTGACCAATCTTAGTACTGTAATTGTTAAGAGAGCTGTTATTTCGGATACTCTGGAACGGTGTGGAGGTTTATCGTCTGAAGATTCCTGTATTTGTGAGTTTTGTGGGTCCCTAGTTGATGAGAACTGTATCCAACGGTGCCAACCTAAATATAACCCATACTGGGGTGGGTATCCTTTAGAGGATTATCATAGCATGGTAGGCAAAGTTTTAAATCAAACTGATTGTTGGGTGTGCTCACATGTGCCACAGGGTCAACATAATATAGGGTTGGTGCCATTTCCGCAGAATATTATGGAAATTTTAGTATTGCAAAAAGGGAAAACCTTAGATGGAAAATTCCTCTCATCCAAACCACCTCATTTCAAACTATATCAATCCCAAGCAGATAGATCACTTTCGTGTTTGAACATAACCAATCCCAATAAACCAGGGAATTGGGAAGTGACGGGGAACAATCAGACGATGACCTTCTCACTGAGAGCTGATAATGACTCTATGAATCATGATCTGTTACGTTCAATTAAATCTAATGGGAGAAGCTTTAGGTATCGTCATACATTAAGTTCCACCAAAGAAATTATTGGTAAGGTACCAAATGGATATTGTGTTAAGATAATACAACCAGAAACTTACATGTACCAGATGGAAGAACCTGAAATAGGATTATTTGCAAGGGAAATGTGTTTAATGATAATGATGCATTCTATTCCTTATGTTCTCCCAGATAATGTATATTTTATATGTGGAAGAAAAGCATATAAGTGTCTCTCCCTGAGTTCCGAAGGTTTGTGTTACCTGGGAAGAGTAGTCCCAAAGGTTATGACCCTCACGCATGTTGAAATGCTCGGTATGCATAAAAACACACCATCACCATATCTTCACACACAGTATGAACACAGAGGCAAAATAAATATAATACCTGGTGACTTGCATAAAGCCACTCAGTTAATTAGTGAGACAACTGGCTTTCAAGTTTTAGTAGCACTGGATCCCACCAGGATCGATCGGGGTACACTAAATTTTAGATATATTCAGGACCTTGCTAAATTGATAGATAATATCACCGAGATGTATGATGACACTTTCAGGTATACAGGTAGGGAGTTGCAAGCATATAAGAAAGAACTGGTGCAACACAGGCTAGTGTTAAATTATTTAACCGCTGTCACTGGAGGATATTGCGTAACTTTGGCCACCCAATTTGGAGTGAAGTGTTGCACCTATGTCATCAATGATACCAGCGATCCCAAGGAGGTAATAGACTGAAAGATGGATGAAATTCTGCAGCTGAAATGGGAATTTCGGAAGAACCATAACGCTTCAGTGGCTGAAGTAGAGGAAAAGGTAGAGGAATGGGTGTCATGGTTGAACCCCATGAAATGGTTCTCAGACCTAGGGAAATGGGCCCAGGAAATGATCACAAGCGTAGGTAACTTCCTGATCCTTATACTGGTAATCATCATAGTAATTGGCATATGTGTCCGGTCTGCTCCTACTGTGTTGAAGTGTGTAAAATGTAAGAATAAGGTAAAACGAAGGAACGAAATTATGATGGTGGTCAGTAATGACAATATGAATACTGAGGTAAATATAGAACTGCATTACAACCCTGAACTTGGAAATACCATCATATAATGTATTGTATTTAGTTGTGCATAAAAGGTATTATTGAAGTGTTATTTTTCCCATTCAAACATCTTAGATGATGTAAGTCTCTATTCCCCATCAAAACTTCCTTTATAGGACTGGTGCATCCCCACATCTTTCACATGATCTCCCAAGGTCCGCGGTGTGCATATAATGGTAGTTTTATGCTCCCTCCTAGAAACACATTATTTATGGATTAAGAACCACCTTGTGCCATAATAACATTAAGTAATATATAAATGTACGCCTAAATTAATTTAAAATCAGAGTGTGATAGCATGTTGTTCGCTATCAAAGGGTGGACTGTCGAAGCTGGATAATTGGCTGAGACAAGATCAGCTTAAAATAAGATCGAAATGATGCCGTCTTGCGAATGGCCGCAAGACACCATTTTGGAAATGAGATCGGCAAGACGCCATTTTGCGAATGGCCGCTCAGCGCCATTTTAGCTAAACTCACACTTAAGTACATATGGCGATGCTATTATTAGCATCAGGCGATCGCATCTTTTATCATACCACATACACACATTAATACACACAGTTGCGCTGTTAACATGTCGTACATTAGCAAATGTATAAAACCCTGCATGCGAACGCTGTTTATTAGCTGCATGCGTACACATCTGCCCCAAATCAGATAAACCTAACTAGCATATTTTCCCATATCCCTAATACTTACATAATGCACACTCACACAAAAGGTTCCATAGCTATAAAGTAAAAGATCCAAGTTTTATTCATTTATTAAAATTGCTGTGAAATAAAGGCTATTTTGGTATCTAAGGTTTAATACATGATAAGTAAGCCGTGTTTGATATTATACTGATCTGCACTCTCTCAACAGCTTCCTGATATCCTCGGTGTGAAGATCGCAACATGCATTCGCAGCTTATGGACCATAGAGACTTATAGCACCAACAACCAACATTTGCATGAGGCGGGAAAACGGAGGCAACAAGCTGTTAGAGGCTGTTCTGTGTCCATTTGAATCAACCTGTTAAATGCCCTGTAACAAACGCACCACGATGGGGAACCAATGGGATCAGCAACAAAACCTCTCTATTGTGTTGTCTGTTTCTGTAAGGGTATAAATGTGTGTGTTGTGACCCCAGTCTGGAGTCTTCTTGCTGATTGCTGATTGACGGAGGTTTCTTGCTGATGCCGGTATCTGGTCCAGAGCGCGTGCATATGTATGACTGTATCTTGGCTCTGTATAATTCTTTGCGCTATATTGTACTTAGATCATAGTGTGTAACTGACTGTACTTTACTTGAATAATACTTTGTGCTTTGGAAACACATGTTCATGGTCTAAAGTCTTTATTTTACTGTATGACTGCGTACGCAAATAGCGTCAATTTTAGAGGTTTATAGGCAGGTTAGAAGGTATAGGTAGGTGCGTATAGAGGTTGAAATCCAGTATCCTTAATGTACACAAACTTTATTTATTACAGACCATTATTAAAAATATTGAATAAAATGACCTTCAGCCTGTGTGTATGAGGGGTATATAAATAAAACATACATTCATTCTGTGTTTAGAGATATCTCATTATGGTATGCAAGTATTGCAAAATACAGAATATTCTTATATCCAAAATACCCCTGATCCCAAGCATTTTGGGTATGGGAGACTCAACCTGTATAACTATCCACAATGAGTTTGTAAACTATTGCAGAATGTGTCAGTTTTAAGAATAACTTAACAAATAATTACTAGCAATTGTGGTGCACCAGGGAGTAGGAAATTAGAATATATACAGGGACTGACCCAAGATGTTGGCCAGAGATAGCTAGACTCCTTATTTGGTGCACTCTTATCTTGAAAAAAAACAGTTAAAATATAACTTTTAATATAATTTTTTTATAAAAACTGGTTTTTATAAAAAAAAGAGGGCACCAAACAAGGAGCCCTTATAAGATCTTCATCATCACAGTCTATTGGGAAATACAAGCCAAGCATGATGAACTTTGTGATGGGAGTGCAGAGAATGGTTGCTGAAAGCCATATGGTAAAGGAGTACTCCAACCGAAACCTGGAGCACAATATTCCAGCTGTGTGTTGCCAGTGAGAAGTGTGCTGGCGTTTGTACTGTAGCCAGAGCCATAACTAGACTTTTTGGTGCCCTGTGCCAGAAAGAGCATTGGCGCCCCCCCATTTTTTTAAATAGGGAGATAACACACCTGAAAAAGGGCCATGGCCTCATGGGGAAGGGACAGGGAAGAGATAGGGGAGGCCAGGAGATGCTGGGGATAAAATAAGAGGAAGCTACAAGAAAGAATGATAATAAACAGGAAAATTGACAGGCCCGAACAGCACCCTCTACCCTGCGGTGCCCTGTGCCATGGCACAGGTCGCGCTACCCTAGTTACGGCCCTGACTGTAGCCTTCATTTCCTAGGCTAGTGGGTAAACTTTTTTATAGACATTGGGCCTGATTTAGCTATTTCAATGTTCACGCAGTTGAGCTATTATCAGTGGTCTGAGCGTGCGTCACAGCTGCATTGCTCAATCGCGGCAAATGATTTGCAAACAAGCTCGCTGTGAGGATTCACTCACAATTGATTGACAGGAAGAGACTGTTTTGTGGGTGGTTATGGGGAGTTCCGGCCAAAACGCCGGTTGGGGCCTTTTCCTGGGCATGTACTAGCCAGTGTCTGCGAACGCGCACGTAGAGAACAAAGCTCCAGCGCTTTAGTTACCGTGGCCATTCTGAATGACCATAAACTCACTCGTGGAGTTGATGTTTTCAGGATCTGCGTCCAATGTTATGTGTGTGTACGCAGTTGCGGGCAGCTGCGAGGTCTACGGTGGGCGTCTCAATACAAATTCCGATGGCTGATACATATTTTAGTGTGCTTGCAATTACAGGGTCCAGTTGGGAGAGACACTGCACTAACACTTATGGGGTAACAGGACATTTCTCAGGCGCCTGACAACAAGTGAGATCATTGACAATAACGTGAATGCCCAGCCCTCCTCCATCTACATACGGACAACTGCATATAAAAGGCGGGTTGTCTGGAAAATACAACAACAACAATAGTCTTGAATCTTGGCCGATGGTTCAACTTGATTGAGAAATCATCTAATCATCTTATTTCTCCCTGACAGCTTTGCTGAGATCTGCATTGTAATATAATTTATTAATGTATGTTATTTGTATTCCTCACAACAAAAGGTAAGTTAAAATTCTATTATTGTCTAACAGGAGTATTACAGGTCTGTTCCAGCAAACTTAAACTTATCTTGGTTGTATTAGTGGTGTCTCTTACTCCCCTTTTCCACCTAAAACCTGGCTCCAACCTGGGACACTGAGTATTGAGCTATGGGCAACTTCTCCACTGTTATCACTGCTTGATACATCATAACCCGTTTACCAGGAGAGGAGGAATATGTTAGTAAGGAGGACCAAGCTGTATGTAACAGGGGCAGTGACATGATGTGAGGAGGGGAATGGAGGCAGCAGGAAGCCACAGACTGAGACCGGCAGCACAGAGTATACAAGGAGATGAGTTATATGATAATGAGGACAGGGCTGTATGTTACAGAGACAGTGTACATGGATAGTATCATGTGCATAGCTAAAGTGGGTGCAGAGGGTGCTGGTGCTAGGAGGACCACAGGCTTAGGAAGCCCCAGTCCCAGGTCATATAATTTTCTACCAGGTATCTGGAATTATAGGTGGCATTTTCTGTCTCTCGGCGAGATAAGAGGCCACAGGGCTGTAATCTCTTACCAGACTTATGTAGGATAGAGGCTGCCTAATGGGGTGACATTCTATTTTCAGCAAGTGATGTGTGTAGTGGATGTTATAATGGTAAGGGGGCTGTAGTGGATGTTATGCTGTAAGGGGGCAGTGTAACAGATGTTTTGTGGTATTATCTTAACTGGGAGCACTGTAATGTGGCATAATATGAACGGGATGGTAATGTAATGTAACATAATATGAACTGGGGCACATTAATTGGCACAATATTAACTGTGGGCACTACAGTGTGTCATAATATGAACTGGGGCCACTGTAATGTGGCATAAATCTGATCTGGAGGCACTGTAATGCTGCAAAATGTGAACTGGTGGCACTATGGTTTGGCATAATATGAACTGAGGGCGCTGTAATGTGGCATAAAATAAACTTGGGGAAGTGTAATGTGGCATAATATGAATTGGGGGCACTGTAATGTGTTGCATAGTAGGAACTGGGGACACTACCATGTTGCATAATATGAACTGGGGACATTACAATGTGCATAATATGAATTGGGGACACTACCATGTTGCATAATATGAACTGGGGACACTACAATGTAGGATAATATGAACTGGGGACACTACAATGTGGCATAATATGTGCTGGGGCACTGTGTGGCATAATGTGAACTGGAACCACTGTGTGGCATAATGTGTACGACTTTAGTAACACTACAATGTGACATATTGTGAACTGGGGGCTCTACGATGGGGAACTGTGTGGTATAATGTGAGCTAGGGTACTACTATGTGATATAAAATGAACTAGGGGGGTCATTCAGACCTGCTCGCGAGCAAATGACGCTCGCAAGCAGGTCGATGTTTGCCGAATGCGCATGCGCACGACGGAGGGAGCTCCGTCGTGCGCATGCGCGAGACCAGGCGAGCGATGAGAAATACGTTGCTCGGGGTCTCGCACCAAAGGGGGCGTGCTGTCGATGGTGAGAGACAGCACACCCCCTTTGGTGGGCGTGCCGGCGGCGTGGTGGCCAGACGGAGGCGTTCCCATGGGAACGCCTACCGTCTGAGTCCGGCCCCACTGACATCAGTAATGATGTCAGTGGGAGTGACTTTGGCTCTGATAGAGCCAAAATCACTCCTGGGCTTGCGGCAGTGAGACCCTACCGCAGGGTCTCGTCGCAATCCCGATGGTCGCGATGGTCAAAGACCATCGCAACCATCTTTTTGGCCGCTCGCATATGCTGTGGGTGGTCACCCATATGCTGTGGGTGGTCACCCACAGCTATGCGAGCGGCCAGGAGGCCGCTCCATTTTCAGGTAGGAGGGCACTGATTCAGAGCGAGCGCTCTGGTCAGAGCGTTCAGCTCTGAATCAGGCCCACGGTTACTGATATAGGGCATAAAATTAACTTGGGCACTACTATAGGAAATAACATGTACTGGTACACTATTATGGTTCAAAAAATGAACCGTGGCACTATTATGGGGCTTAAATATAACTACAGCATTACTGTGTGGCATAAAATGAACAACTGCTGCAGAAAGAGCTGTCTCTTTATCTCTTTAGAAGTATTGGGCCAGGGACCCCTTCACAATCTTGCTATGTGACCCACAAAGTTCTGGCTATACTATAGCTAGGTATTAAAAGTATGATGTCACTGTACACGCCAAAAGGCTCTTTATATTGTCTGTGTATATCAGCAGCATGGCTTTATGAGGTTAGTCTCTTCACTAAGGCATCAATGTTGAGGAGGTAACAGATTTTGTTTCCACATAAAGCAGCTTTTTTTTTTCATTTTAGTTTTTACTGGTTTTCCTGTCTTATATAGACTGTGTAGAAGTAGGCCATTGCCAAAGTGGCATAAGTATCTAACATGCATTTTTAATTTGTGTTCGATGATATGTTTCAGGACCAGACAAAGAAATAATTACAGATACAGTATAAAAAGTAAATTGCCGTTCAGAGAGGTCGTTTGCAATAGTGAAGTGATAATGAACATTAGCTAACAAGCTCCTCATGGGCATCACTAAAATGGGATGAGAAGTGGGCATGTCCGTTTGTGATGTCTTGTAGTAAACAGAATGGACAAGTGACAGTGTTATTGCCATGGATACAGCTAAGTGAGTATTTATATGAGAGCTTGCTATTGCCAGTGTGTGACTGCAAGTTTGGAGCAGTCTAGAGCAGTTAGCACAGAGCCGGCCCTAGGCATAAGCAAACTAAGCAAATGCCTAGGGCACTCATTTTGGCTAGGGCCGGCTCTGAGTTAGCATGACATTAGTGTGATCCCACCCTGGAAGCATGAGAGTCACGCTTAGATTAGTGACATTTGACAAGGCTGCTAAAGCTGTTTTGTCGGTGGTATGATGGACTGACCATGGAGATAATAGGAATGTGTGAAATGTATTATACAACCTGTAGGAAGCCTGCCATCCCGACTAGTTTTTACAGTCTACTAATCTGTACGTGTCACCAATGAAGATTGCCCGTTTATCATTCTTACATCTCAAAGACTGACAATTATTTCAGCATTGCTGTAATGAAATGATGGATTCATTTAGAAAACTTTTAGCAGGAGCCACACAAAGGAAAATGCAGGTGGGTCCTGGAAGGATTACGTCAATGCGGTGCCTGGGAGGATTAATGTCCTGTGTCCTGTGAAATAGAACCGCAGTCCGGAGCTGTAAGGAGGAAGTTTTGGCAGCTTGTAAACTCAACTAAGTATCCCAAGCATTTGCCAACCCTTTGTGAGAAAGATGGGCCACTCCCCACCTGCCCCTTCACCGTTCCATGCACCTGGGTCTTTCAATGGCTGTGAATGGCACTACTATGGAATGACATACAATATTTAATCTCTGACATCTCTACAGTGTAATATGAGTCTACCAATATTTCATTACAATAGGAAACCTGATGAATAGGCCCCTTAAAATGAGCGTAACTTTTATTATCAAGACAACACACTGGTTAGCACACACAGCTGTATGTAGGGGAGGGAAGCTATGTATACATCATGTAATTTTCGGAACTGGAGATTCAGCCACTGCATCCCATAAAACTTTTGGGACATAGAATTGTCCTACTGTTAGCGGGGTAGGTGGCCGCAGGCACCTCACGGCCACCTAGTTAGGAAGGCGGTGAACTGGAAGCTGCCTAGGGAGCGTAGCATGTTCTTGAGCTGACTGGTGGTCCCCTGCCGGTGTCCAGGCCAGCCGCATCTTATGACATCATGACATCAACGGCAACTGGCCGTCTTCCCTTCCTGCCTAAGATCCGCAGCGCTAGGGATGGCCATTGGTGTGGTTACCATCGATGGTGAAATAACAAGTGACCATCGATGGTTACCAACTATGCAATGGATGACCATCAATGGTTTCACCAACCTATGGTCATTCCTGTACTTTGACTGACTGGACCGTGGGTCAGTCACAACCGAGGGGCGGAGCTTCACATGTGTCGGAGCTATGCTCCCTGTCCCAGCACCATATAAAGAAAAAAAGAAAAAACTATTCGATTATGCTGTTCCATCGATGGAGGGAAACCATCGATGGGAAAAACTTTCAACATCATCCATAAAGAATCGATGATTATGAATCATCGATGGTCAATGGCCATCCTTCTGGACGTCGGCGTTGGATCCCAGACCCAGAGACCAACACTACAGCTGCCTGTCTTGACTCTCACAGTCATGCCAGCCCTCGTTGCAACCTGCCAGCAGCCAGATACAGTTTCCGGACCCAGTCATTTTTTTTTTTGTGTCATTTTAACTTGGACTTGGCCACCTCTAAATTCTGTTTGTACATTCTGCATTTTGCCTTCACAGAAAAATAATTATCATACTAATCTAGGGGGTTATTAATATATGCTAGCAGATAGCAGTTAAGTGATATACCAGCAGTATGTTTTCCTATTGATATATAGGACACTGAGAATAAAACAACACTGTACTAATATTTCTTTGTGCATCACTGATATAAACAGATGGAATTGCGGCACTAATGTAAACTGTAACTAAAATATTTTTAAAATAAGCGCATTAGCCACAGTGAGGGTTATTCACTAACAAAGTCCAAGGGGGGTATATATTTACAAACAGATGGCGTGTCAAACTCACCGATCATCTGTGGCTTTGATTGATTGATTTAAAACACCAAAAGGAATCAATGCCAAATCAGGCTTGTTTAGTATTTATGCCTGTTGCCGTTTTAAAACTATTGGTCTAAGCTGCCGCTGATCAGCAAGGTAATAAATATACCCCCCACAGTAACTTATAGTAACCAATCAGGTGTTTGCTTCGCTGCTTGGTTGCTGCAATACTCTATTCTGCTTTTAGGTTACTAACATTCTTATTGGCACAGGATAATCTTGCCTTTTGCAGAAGGTATATGATAGCTGTCAAATTTTATTTAATCAGACGTGTGAAGGCAAGGAATGTATTGTGTTTCCATTGTCTATGCCTAGAAAGGTTTAGCTACTCTTTATATTGCCGACCACTTGTAGCATGTACAGTAAATGGCAATACAGAGGCCTCTTAGCCTTAAGGTGCATACACACTGGGCGATATTTTGGATGACAGAACGATAACGTAATCGTTCAGTCGTCCAAAATTTCGTTCAGTTTTTGCGCAAAAACTATCAACGATAATGACCAACGACCAGCGATGCGCGCTCCCGCAGGTCGTTGGTCTTTGACGTTCATCGACTGAACATGCAGGCCAATCTGACGATATTGTCAGGTTGTAGCATGCTCGGGAATGGGGGAAGGGGCCCTGTACTGAACAATTTCTTTCATGATATCGTTCAGTGTTTGTGCTCAGTCTCATTGACGACACTGAGCCCACCCCTGCCGGGGACACACTAGATCATGTCGCTCATGGAGCAAATCGTCTAGTGTGTACGCACCTTTACACGACTGGGCTAGTTCCCAATAAAGAGTTGGGATCCTGGAGAAGGTGCAAGAGTGTTTTACTTAGTTACTAGCACACAGTTTTCAAAAGCCACAGTGTCAGTCATTACTGTATTTAAGGGGCATATTCATTATCCTTAAAAGTAGGTGAAAATATAAATTTTCACCTACTTTTGTAAAACTTAATTACTGGCCGCATTCATCAAAAAGGTAATGCAGGAGATTTCACTGAGCTGATTGGTTGGTACTTTATCTTCATCCACTTTATCTCTCCCGAAAGGCTTAGTACATAGACCCCTTAGTTTGAAAAATGACAGTTAAGAGCTGATTGGTTGGTACTTTACCTCCATCCACTTTATCTCTATCCAAGTACATAGACCCCTAACTGCCTCTTATCTTTTATCAGTTATCCCTAGGCTTCCAACTAACATAAAGCACAATGCTGTGCGGCTTAAAATGATTGGTAGGGATGAATCTGCACCCATCTAAAGGACCCTTTTGTTTCCCCTCTGGTTCACTGTTTGTTGATCGCCCTATACTATCCAATTTCCGGATACTCATGTGAAATCCATGCTGTGAGAATAGAAGGGGCATCACAAAATATATTTTGATGAACTTTTAGAATGCAGATTGTAGTGTGATATTACCGACTGAATTCGCATTGCGAATTCAGCCAATATCACAGGGATTTACTTGCGATAAAGCTGTGGGCCTGATTCAGAGCCGCTCATAAGCGGCCTCTCGCTCACTCCGAGCGATGTTCGCACATCTGCGCATGCGTATGGGTCGTAATGCGCATGCGCCAACCAGTCAGTGCGGTCGGAAATCGTGTGTTCGCAAAATAGCGAGTGCCTGCTAATTTGAGTGACAGGATGAGGCATTTGTGGGTGGTAACAGGGGAAGGTGCTTGAAAACGGGGAGTGGAGATCCGAACGCAGGCGTGCCAAACAGTCAAAACAGGCATTTAATGGGAGTGCATAATTAACAAAGCAGCGTCATCGGCCACGTCACTTGTTTGTCTCTTAGCCTGAACTGTTCGCATGATTGTGGTAGGAAAATCCAACCACAAGCACTGCGCGCAGTTCAGACGCCTTTCGATGTACTCGATTAATCTAACACACCCTTTTCACATTATTTTAGTTTCACCTATATTTACTAAAGGGCAATTAAAGTAGAATTCATAAGAATTCGACTCCAAGCCCTAATTATCAAATAATTTTAGTGAACAGATCGCATTTCCCATAATTGTAATGGGAAATGTGATCTGCCTGAGATTTACTAAAACTAAAATGTGAAAAAATACCGGGGAAAGCCCTGTGATAATAACGCCACCTGGAGGTGGCGTTATCAAGGGTCTCCCCCAGTTACCGGACTTCTGCTCTGCTCTAACATGCAGAGCAGAGTCTAAACAGACCACAAGCTGATCACCGCTAAAAAAAAAAATAGTAAAAAAAAAAAAAAACTTACCTGAGTCCAGGGCCGGTGATCGGTGTTCCGGTGATGTCCTTTGTGGCTCTGGTCAGCTGGTCTCCCAACCTGCACTGTATCCTGTAGTGCAGTATGGGAGACCAGCTGACCGGAGCCACGGAGGACATCACCGAAGCACCGTTCGCCGTAGATAAGTGAAATTAAGGATGGAGGGGGGGCACCACGGGGGGGGGGGTCGCGATCGCTCGCGGGGGGGGTAGCGACAGCCGGTCGGCGCATGTGCGGGCACCTTGTCACTGTATTCATTTTGAAAAATATAGTGATAAGGTTGCGGAGGGGATTCGCAGGGACAGAGCCTGAGAGTGATAAAACTTGTTGATAAATAAGGCCCTTTATGGAAATGTCAATGTGTATTATTGTAAATAGAGCCGTAAATCTGGAGCCAGAGAACCCACTTTGGGGCCCGTTTATCAACGAGTTTTATCATTCACAGCGAGTGATAAAACTCGTTGTGTATGATAACGGTGCTCCAGCCAATCAGCTCCCAACTGTCACCTGTTTGAAAATTACAGTTAGGAGCTGATTGGCTGGAGCACCATCAGGGGCACCGAGAGGGGGGGGGGAGCGGGTACAGATTACCCGGACCCGGGCTTCCTGAGGGGCCCGGCGGGGGCCCGGGTCCCGCGCTGCTCTCCCCCTCACAGCAGCTCAGCACACAGCGTGTGCTGAGCTGCAGTTGGAGACTGCTCGTGGCTGCTGAGCAGCAGCCACAGCAGTCTCCTATGCCTGTACGGGGGAGCGATCACACTGATCGCGCCCCCCCTGGCTTTCCCCCGGGCTGAGGGGGCTCAGAGCGCCCCCCCTCCCCAGCGCGAAGCGGCGCTGCAAATATTTTTTTTTTATCGGCAAGGGGGCGTGGCCACACCTCCCGTGATTAGGCCACGCCCCCTATTACCAGGGCCCGCCACGGCCCTTGGCGGGCCTGAGCACCATTTATCATTCACAATGAGTTTTATCACTCTTTGAGGGCCTATACTCTTTGAGGGGCTTATACTTGATGAATGGCCCTGACACTTATTTTTTACAAAAGTATGTAAAAAAAAATTTAATTTTCACATTCTTTTGTGAAAAATAAGTGATGATGAATAGGCCCCTGAGAGTGATAAAACTTGTTGATAAATAAGGCCCTTTGGGGCCTTTTCATCACTGGAGACCTCCAATGATTAAGTATTGATCTCGCTGCGAGGGATACTTCATCATTGCTCCGGTGCAGGGACAGCTGCTCCGAAATGCAGCTGCCTCCTCGGTTACCCGAGGTCATGCATGCGCACAGCCGCTGGGAAGTCTGTGAGAAGACGGCGGAGGGATCCGCTCGGATTCCTTTTTCGCGTCCCCGGAACTCATTCCCATAGAATGGAGCTGGGCTACGAGAGCAAGCGCCGTCTGAAGATAGCACTTGTTCTTGTGAGCGAACTCAGACAACTTTGTTTTGCTGAATATCAGTGGGTCCTATATAATGATATAGCTGTCAACATTATGACCTGTCTGTATTTCGACTGTCGACATTTTAGCCTGTCTAAGCTTTGTATTGTCTGTATTACATTTCCGCCATGTCTATATTTGTATTGTCCACATTTTGTCTCTGTCGATATTTCAAACTGTCTAAATATTAATTGTGTAACTCTTGACCATGTCTAAGTTAGGTTAAGTTGATATTTTGACTGTCTACATATTGAATGCCGACATATGTGCCATGTCGCCATTTTGATTGCCGACCTTCCGACCCTGTCTAAGTTTTGACTGTTTAAAATTTGGCTGTCTAAGAAATGTACTAAACCGCCTGAGACAAATAGGCCCCACCATGCTAAGGGAGAGACTGTCACACCAGTGGGTGTTGGTAATAGTTGGATAAAGTGAAAAGAGTCCCATTCACCAGCAAGAACCATCCTAACGCTACTTTTCATGTTATTTCGGATCTTCCTGTTGATTTGTCCTCTTGTCACCTTTCTCTGGTCCTGATGTGTACAATCAAAACAGGTCACATTCTTCTGAGGTCATATTCTCTAGATTAGGAGTGGACATCAGGTAACAACATATCGTCAGTATCGATATTTAGGGCAGATTTCAATCAATACAGCCCCTGCTACTGTATATATCATCCGGATCGATAATTGTCCTGTTTGCACTGTTTCCATTGTTTGCACTGTTGGATAAGAATTCTGCTGCATTCTGTCAACCAAAAGAATCTCCATGTGCCTTTTACCCTGATGACAATTGTGCCGTATTCTGATGACAATTGTGCCGTATTGATTCACTAGTAACTAGTGTCATACCAAACAATATAAGATCAATACAGGCTCTCTGATCCTCTTTCCTTACTCTGCATTCAAAAATGATGACTACATGCCAGCCACAAGGAAAAGTTGTGGTTTGTCGCTGTATAGAACTGTGGCAGTTTAGATTGTTCTATTCAGGGGAGCCGGAAAGCAGGTTTAGGGGAGGGTACAGAGTGGGTATATTTACTAAAGTAAGAGGGGGTCATTCAGACCCGTTCGCAAGCGCTGGGCGCTCGCAACCGGGTCGATGTTTCCCCACTGGGCATGCGCACATCGGAGCCGGCTCCGACGTGCGCATGCACGAGACTCGGCTAGCGACGGGCGCTCCGTCGCTAGGGGTCTCGCACCAAACGGGGCGAGCTGTCGATGGTGAGTGACAGCTCGTCCTGTTTGGGAGGCAGGCAGGGGGCGTGGCCGGCCAAACGGAGGCGTTCCCAACGGAACGCTTGCCATTTGGGGGCTGCCCCACTGACATCAGCAATGATGTCAGTGGGGAGCTTCCTGCTCGATCAGAGCAGGAAGCTCCCTGGGGCTTGCGGTTGACGAGACCCAACCTTAGGGTCTCGTCGCAAGCCCCGATGGTCGCGATGGTCTTGACCATCGCGACCATCACCCTGGTCGATAGCAAGAGCTGTGGGTGGTAACCCACAGCCTAGCGATCGACCAGGAGGCGGCACTTAAAAAAGTAAGCGGCCGCCCTCATTCAGAGCGATCGCTTGCAGCAAGCGATCGGCTCTGAATGAGGTCCAGAGTCTTTAGAAGTGGAGATGTTGCCCTTAGCAACCAATCAGATTCTAGCTATTATCTTCTAGAAGGTGCTAGTTAAATATTAAGCAGATCTGATTGGTTGCTATGGGCAACATCTCCACTTGTAAAAACTCTCACTTTAGTAAATATACCCATCGACATCTCCACGCAAGAGTCTGTCTTTCCTTCAATATTCTGTCAAAAGTGTAACAGAGGAGATACAAATGTAAATAACACTTGTGTGCAAGTAGCATAAAAGGTCACTCTAGTCTAAACACTTTCAAGGGACTGCAATTGTGCTTTATCTTATTTCTGTGCTTTTCAGTTGTGTGGTTATATTATCCGGTAAATGTGTTGTTTGATTTTTATTGCCCTGAGATACAACACAGCCCATTTACACTCTCTCCAGCCATATACAATAAGCAGATCTCCATGGTATCCAGGAACAATGAACAACTATAAGGATACAAGCGTAATTGTTTACCCTGAAGGGGCAAATTGTACAGTAAAAATTCCCACCAACTACCCAGCAGTATTTTTTCCCCAGGCCAATGTTAAGCAGCCTTGCCCCTTCCGGATACCCATAGCCAGTGGATACCAGGGTGAAAAAAATCACTGTTTGTCCCTTCAAAAATGAAAGTGCTATCTGTCCCCCCATAATTCATTGAAATTAATATTTGTGCTCCTTTTCTAATTAATTAATCATATATGCCCCTTCCTAATTACAATTATGGCCCGATTCAAAGCCCCACGCAATCCGCATTGCTGATGTTCATGCACTTGAATGATTATTTGCAACTGCGCCATGCCCATGGCGCGGGTGTCACACAGAGTGTTCACACAAAGGCGCTGAAGCCATCGGGTCAGACAGTACCAGAAGTGTGGCGGAAAAGTGACGGGCGTTCCTGGGTGGTGACTGGGCTGTGGCCAGTAGTGTGCGCAAACATGGTCCGCAAGGGCTGCTGCAATTTTCGTTTGTGCGCATGAGGATGGTGGCGCATGAGGATGTTGCAATCGGTATTACAGTGTACGCAAATGCTAATAGTGGTGAGAGATAAATATATATATATTATATAATATTTATACAACACAATACCTACAATGCGCTACACATAGTAGTAAAATTGGACTAAAAATATTAAATAAAATTCAATACATTCAATACAACTCTTTAGTATAGGCTGCTACCCCAGGTTAAGTCCTTTACCAGGTCAGGACCAAAAAATTCTATGGCTTGGGGGGGTCTTAAGGCATTCTTGCCAACTCTCCCTCATTGTCAGGGAGACTCCCTGAAATAGTAGCAATCTCCATGTCTCCCTGAAGAGTCTAGCAATCTCCCTCATTTCATCCTTACCCCCATTATGAATCTGTTATATTAAAAAACAGAGATATATACATTGAAATGGGATCATTAGTGTCATTCCTTGCATTGGTTATTATAAGGCACAATGGGCCTGATTCAGACCCACTCGGAAGCGGCTGTCCGCTCGCAAGTGGGTCGATGTTGTGCACTGCGCATGCGCACGACGGCGGGAGCTCCGTCATGCGCATGCGCCAGACGCGACGAGCGAAGGACTTTCTTTCGCTCGTTGTGTCTGATCAAAGGGGGCGTGCTGTCGATGTTGATTGACAGCACGCCCCCTTTGGTGGGCGTGCCAGGGGCGTGCCTCCCTGACGGGGGCGTTCCCAAGGGAACGCCTACCGTCAGAAGCCGGCCCACTGACATCACTAGTGATGTCAGTGGGAGTGATTTTGGCTCTGATAGAGCCAAAATCACTCCGGGCCTTGCGGTTGAAAAACTCAACCGCAGGCTCCAGCTCGCAGTGGCGATGGTCGTGATGGTCAAGACATTCGCTGCCATCAAACTGCACGCTCGTATAGGCTGTGGGTGGTGACCCACAGCTATACGAGCGTCCAGGAGGACGCTCCATAATTATGGAGGGCGGCCCTCATTCAGAGCGTGCGCTCTGCTCAGTGCGTACGGCTCTGAGTGAGGGCCAATGATCCCTATGAATTTCTGAAAATATTAGTGTGTTTTCATCAACAAACAGATACTGCTTTTGGGCTGGTTTACATTTGGATGTAAGGGCCTGATTCAGAGCCGTTCGCTATTTGTGGTCGTTCGTTCAAAAACAAGGGGTGGCTATTCAAATGATCCGTTCGCAAATTGCAGTCTGTTCCCACCTCTAAGTCTGAACGAGCGAGCAAAACATACGCTCGTTTTTTTGATAAAAACGCCCCCTGGCCGCACGCACCATACGTCATGTCCGCTATTTATTAGATTAATCGAGTACATCGTACAGCGTATGAACTGCTCGCTATTCTTGTGGTTGGTGTTTTCAACCGCTATTTTGCGAGCAGTTCTGAGTTAAAAAAAACCAAGTGACGTGGTCAATGACGCTGCTGTATTAATTATGCACTCCCTTAAAACGCCCGTTTTGACCTTTAAGCACGCCTGCGTTCGGATCTCCACTCCCCGTTTTCAAGCACCTTCCCCTGTTACCACCCACATATGCCTCATTCTGTCACTCAAAATAGCAGGCCCTCGCTATATTGCGTACCAACGATTTTCGGCTGCACTGACTGGTTCGCGCATGCGTACTAAAAACCGTACGCATGCGCAGATGTGCGAACATCGCTCGGAACGAGCGTACTGCCGCTAGCGAGTGGCTCTGAATGAGGGCCTAAGTCAGGTTTAGGACACGCCTCTCAGATGTAGCAGTACACGCCCACTGTAACACGCGCTCATAGGTGCTGCTTTCACAATCTCCCTGAAATGCTTTTTCAAAAGTAGGCAAGTAATGGTGCATACACACGATCAGATTTTTTCTTCAGATATGGACGATAACGATTTAAAAATCGTTCAGTCGTTCATATCTGATGAAAAATCGTTCATATCTGACATGCCTGAACGATGGACGATCAACGATGCGCGTTCCCGTTTGTCAGATAACGATATCTGACATCTGATGGGTTTGCAGTCAGACTTGGACGATTCCATTCATTTTAATGCAGTTAAAAATCGTTCAATCGTTCAAAACTTTGGTCAAATCGTCCAAATCGTTCAAATCGTTTAATCGTTCAGTCGTTCATCTGACAAATCTGACAAGTCTGACAAATCTGACCGTGTGTACGCTCCATTAAGCTGCATACACACACAACGATTTTTTAAATGATTATCGTTAAACGATATCGTTTAACGATAATCGTTTAAAAAAATCGTTCACTTTCTGAGTCAAATGATGAACGATTATCGTTCATGCGCGTTCACGTTTGTTGTTTGTAGTTTGTAGTTCAGTCAGACTTGTCAACTGAACGATTTTCATTAAGGGAATATGCAAAAATCGTTTGTAGTTCATAAAAATCGTTCATTACACTTTAAAAAATCTGAAAGATAATCTGACAGATAATCTGACAGAAAATCGTTCATAAAATCGTTCATAAAATCGTTGGTAACAAAATCGTTGTGTGTGTATGCAGCTAGCTGCATACACACACACAACGATTTAGTTAATGAACGATTTTAGTAAATGATTTTTTCCCTTGAAAAAATTAACTAATGGAGCGTACACACGGTCAGATTTGTCAGGCTTGTCAGATTTGTCAGATGAATGACTGAACGATTGAACGATTTGAACGATTTTACCAAAGTTTTGAACGATTTTAACGATTTGAACGATTGAACGATTTTTGACTGCATTAAAATGAATGGAATCGTCCAAGTCTGACTGCAAACCCATCAGATGTCAGATATCGTTATCTGACAAACGGGAACGCGCATCGTTGATCGTCCATCGTTCAGGCATGTCAGCTATGAATGATTTTCCTTCAGATATGAACGACTGAACGATTTTTAAATCGTTATCGTTCATATCTGAAGGAAAAATCTGATCGTGTCTATGCACCATAAATCGTTTACTAAAGTTGTTCATTTACTAAATGTAATGAACGATTTTTTAGAACTACAAACGATTTTTGCATATTAACTTACTGAAAATCGTTCAGTTGACAAGTCTGACTGAACTACAAATTACAAACTACAAACTACAAACGTGAACGTGCATGAACGATAATCGTTCATCATTTGACTCAGAAAGTGAACGATTTTTTTAAACGATTATCGTTAAACGATATCGTTTAACGATAATTGTTCAAAAAATCGTTGTGTGTGTATGCACCTTATGTCTTAAGGTGCCTGACAAGGGAACTGAGCACACATGCTGAGATTGAATAGTCATCTTCACTGGATTGAGTACATCTGAGGAATATCAATTCAAAACCATTGCCTCAGGAAAGCATGAAACACTCATTGGAAATTAAGTATATCCAAAAGGAGTGACTTATTTAAACCAGCGGTGGCCAGATATAGGGGCCTAAAATTGTGAGCGAAAAAGTATTAACCAATCAGCTCCTCACTGTCATTTTTGAAACACAGCCGATAAAATGTTAGAAGCTGATTGGTTGGTGATTTATCTCTCACAATTTTATCTCTCATTAAGCTTTGATACATAGGCCCCTAATTTAAATATCTATTAGGAATATCTGTTCGAATATGAAGGACTCGTAGAAACAATAAGTAGAACCTTATCCTCCAACTTAAACAACTAATACCCCTTTTACACCGGAGCTAAAACCCGGGTTTTTGAAGGGTTAACCCGGGCAGCTCCCTGGTGTAAAAGGGGAGAGAGTTGGATCGCCGGGCAATCCAACCCAGGTAACTAGCAGGGTTTAACACGGGCGTAGCCCGTGAAACCCTGCTATGAGATCAGCGCACTCCAGGTCACAATGACCTGGAGTGCGCTGCTAGCCGGCCGATTGGTCCGGCTTCAGCGGCGCTTGGAGATGACGTCATCTCCAAGCGACCACTTTCACTCTGCAAAAGCCGGGTCTATGCAGACCCGACTGCGGTGTGAGCGGCGCTGACTCGAGAATATCCCGAGTCGGCGCTGGCAAAATTCCGGGTCTGATCCGGATAGGAACTTTGGGCCTGATTCAGAGCCGGTCGCTATTTGCGGTCGTTCGTTCCAAAAAAAGGGGTGGCTATTCAAATGAACCGTTTGCTCTTTGCGGTCTGTTCACGCCTCTATGTCTGAACAAGCGAACAAAACTTGCGGTCGTTTTTTGGATAACTACGCCCCCTGGCCGCTCGCATCCTACGTCATGTCCGCTATTTATTAGATTAATCGAGTACATCGACCAGGGTATGAACTGCTCGCTATTCTTGTGGTTGGTTTTTCCTACCACAAATTTGTGAGCAGTTCTGACTATAAAATAACCCAGTGACGTGGTCAATGACGCTGCTGTATTAATTATGCACACCCATAAAACGCCTGTTTTGACCTTTAAGCACGCCTGCGTTCTGATCTCCACTCCCCGTTTTCAAGCACCTTCCCCTGTTACCACCCACATACGCCTCCTCCTGTCACTCATATTAGCAGGCATTCGCTATTTAGCGAACAAACGATTTTCGTCCGCACTGACTGGTTCGCACATGCGTATTACGAGCCGTACGCATGCGCAGTTGGGCAAACATCGCTTCGGAACGAACGAGCGGCCGATTACGAGCGGCTCTGAATCAGGCCCTTTGTTCCAACTCCGGGTCAGACCCGGAATTTAGGTGGAAAAGGGGTATAGAAGAACACTGAAAAACTTAACAGCACAACTAAGGCGTTATAGAACTATTATAAACAAACTGTGTTGGTGCACCTTAAGACCCCCCTAATCCATATATATATATATATATATATATATATATTTATATATAAATTGTATTGATAGGGAAAAAGTTATGTTATCCTGGATGAAGATGTGGGAAAAGTGTGTGAGCGTCTGAAGTATGTTTCCCTGGCAGTGAGAGGGTTAAAGAGCTATCAGAGTGAGCTATCAAGCCTCTGCCAAATTCAAGAAAGATCTTTTCATGCTACATGAATTAGCCATAGGACATCTTTTTATTTACATACACTATTAGCACAAAATAATATTCTTCTGTGACTATGGTTCTTCAAATCCATTGTGCGAATCTCTGAGCTGCATTTTGTTATCTACCAACAAGCAGAGGGAATAAAGTACAGTCAAAACAGGCTGAAAGTACACAATGAGTGTACGGTAGGCGGGAACCTCTGCTGTGGAGATTCTGGCACAGTATATATACCACTTGCCGAGGCAGAGAATTAGCTATACCTGCTATGACAATCCATTCCCCTCACTCTGTGCTGCTCATTTGTTTAAAGGTAATCCTTGCTTCTGTTTAGCTGAGGTAAATGTCCGGATCAGAAGTTCCCACATATGTAAATGGGTGATAATGTAAGCAAAGGACAATAGCACATATTCCTCACCCAGCAGTCTTGCTTTACAGCAGCAGAAACTGGCATGGCATTGTGATTTGGGGTCAGGGTTGGTCAGACTGAGGAGCTCATTCAGACCCGTTCGCTGGATGCGTTCGCTCGCAGCCTGCGTATGCAAATCCAGCGCACGCCCAGCAAGGCAGGTGATCGCATGGCAAGGCATTAGCACACCCACTATGTCTTGGCGTGCGATCACTTAGTGTATGCAGACACCCACCAGCCTGTTTTAAGACGCCCACTAATGCACGTCATCTCCTGGAAGTGCATTAAACATTGGTACATCGATCACCATCGGATGCAATCGCAGCGCTTGAGGTTAACTATAACCTACCGCATTCAGTGCAACCACTTCAGTGTGAAATCCAACCAAGTGACATGTACTATGACGGTGTCTTTTAATTATGCATGCCTCTGAAATGGCGTTGGAAGTTGGAACACTCAGGCACGCGTTTCTAGTGGATTGCCCCTGTCACCGCCCACAAATGGCCTCTCCTGTCACTCACTCTGCTGGGCTGTCTATGCGCAGTGAGCGATTGCTTCCCGAGCGGTCGCACTGGTTCGCGCATGCGCATTGCGATGCATACGCATGCGCAGATTGCAACTATCGCCCAGCTACGAGCGATTGCATCCTAGTGAGCGGGTCTGGATCAGCTCCTGAGAGCGTAGCTCAGGGATGGCCAGACTTTTGGACTTGAGGCAGAAAATACTTTGCGATCTAGGGACATTTGTGTGCCCAAAACAGGGGGCATGGCCTCACAGATAGGAGCATGGGGACTGTGCAGCCAAAACAGGGTCAGTTGGGAGGTATGCTTTTTAGGGCTCTGAACCAACTAGCTGCAAAGTGCCTCCTCATCAGTATAGCTGAAATGTGCCTTCTCACCTCCCCATCAGTATAGCTGAAATGTGCCTCCTCACCTTCACATCAGTATAGCTGAAATGTGCCTCCTCACCTCCCCATCAGTATAGCTGAATAGTGCCTCCTCACCTCCCCATCAGTATTACTGAATAGTCCTTCCCCCCTCCCGATCAGTATAGCTGAAATGTGTCTCCTCCCCATCAGTATAGCTGAAATGTGCCTCCTCACCTTCACATCAGTATAGCTGAAATGTGCCTCCTCACCTCCCCATCAGTATAGCTGAATAGTGCTTCCCCCCTCCCCATCAGTATAGCTGAAATGTGCCTCCTCACCTACCCATCAGTATAGCTGAAATGTGCCTCCTCACATCCCCATCAGTATAACTGAAAAATGCCTCCTCACCTCCCCATCAGTATAGCTGAAATGTGCCTCCTCACCTCCCCATCAGTATAGCTGAAATGTGCCTCCTCACCTCCCCATCAGTATAGCTGAAATGTGCCACCTCACCTCCCCATCAGTATAGCTGAATAGTGCTCCCCCCCCTATCAGTATAGCTGAAATGTGCCTCCTCACCTCCCCATCAGTATAGCTGAAATGTGCCTCCTCACCTCCCCATCAGTATAGCTGAAATGTGCCACCTCACCTCCCCATCAGTATAGCTGAATAGTGCTCCCCCCCCTAACAGTATAGCTGAAATGTGCCTCCTCACCTTCGCATCAGTATAGCTGAAAAATGCCTCCTCATCTCCCCATCAGTATAGCTGAAATGTGCCTCCTCACATCCCCATCAGTATAGCTGAAATGTGCCACCTCACCTCCCCATCAGTATAGCTGAATAGTGCTCCCCCCCCCTATCAGTATAGCTATAATGTGCCTCCTCACCTCCCCATCAGTATAGGTGAATAGTGTTCCCCCCCTATCAGTATAGCTGAAATGTTCCTCCTCACCTCCACATCAGTATAGCTGAAATGTGCCTCCTCACCTTCGCATCAGTATAGCCGCAATGTACCTCGTGTCTCCCCTCTACCCACCAGTATAGCTGCAATGTGCCTCCCCCCTCCGCAGTAGGTAATTTATTTGCCTTCCTCTTGCTCCTTTGTGTCTGCAGCTTTGCTGGCCGGCTCCTGCACATAACTATCCAAGGGGGCGCAGTCTTCAATCCAGGCACTGACAGGCAACATTGTGACGTGTTACATCACCTGTGCCATGTTGCCTGAATCGGGTGGCGAGGAGTGGGGAGGAGTCTGGATGCATGGCACCCTTGACCCTTCAGTACCAGGTTCCAACAAGGTAATGGCGACTGTGGCCCTGGGTGACCGCCGCGGTCACAACGGTCTAGTTATGGCCCTGCAGCAAGCCAATAAGAGTAAGCACAGTCGACTGGTCAATCACGATTGACATTTTGGCCACCCTGGTGTAGCTGGTGGAAAGCGGGTGTGGAATGTATAATATGGGATTTCACCTGTGTGGGTGACATGCTTGGTGTTGTGTTTCAGACCACAAGAGGACACCCCACCTGAAGTATGGGGCAGACCCAAAAGCAGAACCAACATGATGGCCACCATTTATTAATGATCGCTTTTGCAATGCAATCAGGGAATGCCAGTACAGCCCATGATCGCATTGCAAAATGCAATCATAGCGGTCGGATGCATCACGGGCTGCAATGTCTCCGGAGAGCTGCCGGCCAGTGCCGGGGCTGCTGCGCATGCGCAGTTCCGCGGACTGCACATGCACAGCCGACATAGCTTGGGAGGGTTCCTGGGGATCCCTCCACCAGCTAATTATGCGTGGTGTAGCCCATAGGTCAAAGTGGCTAACACCAACCTCAGATGGTGTTAGCTGAGGGGGCCAATATCGGGAATGCATCGCATTCTGGATATTGGTAAATTTGGCAGCATCGAATCCCCCATAGAAACCTATGGGGGATGCGGCTGTCTACAGTAATGGGGGGATCACAGCAGGTACCTGCTGCGGTCCCTCCTTAATACATCTGGGGGATACTTAATATTTGAGGTAAACCGCCAAAAATGGGCATTTTGGGGGATTATACCTCAAATATACTTTGATAAATGGGCCCCGATGTGTGTTGCAGACCTGCTGAGAAGGTACCACCTTGTGGAATTTTGTGGATTCGTAGCACAAACCCCTACATAAGACTGTGTGGTATAAAGACATAGGAGACACCATAAAAAGTTGTGTTGCAGAGGAGACTCCATCTGGGACTGGGTGGCAGACTAGCAGAGGAGACTGTACCTGGAGCTGTGTGGTAGTCTAGTGGAGGAGACTGCACATAGTGTTGTGTGGCAGACTAGCAGAGAAGACTGCACCCGGGGTTGTACGGCAGACTAGCAAAGGAGACTGCACCTTTGCTAGGTGGCCGAATATTAGAGGAGACTCTCTGCACCTGGGGCTGGGTGGCAGAATAGCAGAGGCAACTGTACATAGAGTGATGTATCAGACTAGCAGAGAAGACTGTACCTGGAGTTGTGTGGCAGACATGCCGAAGGGGCACACACCTATAAAGGGGCGTGGCCTTGTGTCCACAAGGCCACACCACCTTGTGTACCATTTTGGAAGCATTACCACGTGTCACTCCCCCATTTTTGTCACCCTGGGGGCTTGCTCAGCGCTCCGGGAGCTAATGGGAAGCCCCAGCCTTTCTGGACACAGTGAGGGTGTGGATGGCATGCACATGTCATCCATCACCACTGCTGCAGCACTGCCTGGTGACAACATCTGAGGAGGTGACACCAAAATAACAGAGCAGCTTTGCTATTTTGGTGCCACACCCTTTGGATCATGTCACCTGGTATGACCCGCACCCCCCTAGTGATGCCACTGATCAGAGGACACCCCCCTCTTTAAGTGGCAAAATATAGAGAAAGTGTTGTATAACAGATCTAGGGGGATATGTATCAAATGTTAGAGAGAGATAAAGTGGAGAAGTTGCTGGAAGTCTATAAAATGACAGAAGCTGATCGGTTGCTATGGGCAACCTTCCCACTTTATCTCTCTCTAAGTTTTGGTACATCACCCCCCTTAGAGAGCAGATCCCTCCTAGTGGAATGCTTCAGAACAACAGAGGAGAAAACCTCCTTGCTGCCAAATCCAAGGGCTCATTCTCCTTGACCTCTCTGCTGCTTTTGACATTGTGGACCACCCTCTTCTCCTGCAAATCCTTCACTCCCTTGGTCTACGTGGCACTGCCCTCTCCTGGCTGTCCTCCTACCTATGTGACCATTCCTTCTCTGTCTCCTCACTTCCACTAACAGTAGGGGGTACATTTACTAAGATGAGAGTTTTTAGAAGTGGAGATGTTGCCCGTAGCAACCAATAAGATTCTAGCTATTACCTTATAGAAGGTGCTAGTTAAATGTTAAGCAGAATCTGATTGGTTGCTATGGGCAACATCTCCACTTCTTAAAATTCTCATCTTAATAAATTTACCCCTAGGTGTTCCCCAAAGTTCTGTTTTTGGACCTCTCCTATTCTCCCAATCCTCTCCCATTTACAACTTTGACCTCATCTCCCTTCACACTCCCGCCCACCCACTTTGATCAACAAATGCATGCTGCCTCTCCTGCCAACTGATTACTTCCTCCAACTCCCGCCTCCAAGATTTTGCCCTTGCTGCTCCCTACCTCTGGAACTCTCACCCTCTCCCTATTAAACTCTCTACAAATCTTCAAACGGGCTCTCAGGACCCACTACTTCTTCAAGGCCTTCCAGCTTTCATCCTAAACCGCTACTACATGCTCTCACGAGCAGGGCCCTCTTCCCTCATGTGCTTCTCCTTACTCATACTTTCATCTACTCCTTACTCCCCACAAGGGCACCTAACACTTGATTGCTGACCCCCTGCTGCTTATTTTGAGTGTTATAATCGCTAATGCAGCAATGTGTATAAACCATGTCCTTGTCCTGCATTGTATTGTACTGTAAATCACTGGTTTCTAAATACAGGATAATAATAATAATATAATAATAATAGTAATAATAATTAGTTAATTACCGGGGTTGTGTGGCAGAGCATCAGGGAAACCCTGTCATCCACCTATTTTATTATTGACATACAATGAATACATTCTAGCCGCTAACTAAAATAAACCACCTTTCAAATAAAGTATATGACACCTGTAAATTTGATCCAATTGTTAAGATGGTTAAGTTTCTATACACAATGTAATTACCCCTCCCTACAAGCTTGGTGAAGTGCAGTAGTGTTTGCCAACAATTACGTATTGTAAAGGCGATAAATAAAATCTCTACATTGTTCTGTTGATTACTGTATTTGACTTCCCAGCTCTAATGTTCCCCAACAGCTTGAACTATCTTGAAATCGGTTACATCAAAAATAAAGTGCTGCTGTGTAATACTGGGATAAAGATGAAAAATCAGTATTGACAACGCTATGTTGTTTGTTTTTTGCAATATAAGGTAAACCAATCATATAAGTTTGCTTAAGGTGTGTTTTGCATTCTCATTGTCACATTTCTATAACGATAACCAGTTCAGAAACAGCCTCCTGACAGTGCCTACAGGGCAAGTGACACATCCACGCATAAGGATCTAACATTGTCTGAAGGACTGGAGAACGTTTTACTGAATTTTTGTACATTGAGAGCACATCTACTGTATAACTGTAACTTCATTCATTCACCTTTTTGTATTATTACTGTACTGTGTTGGACGACAAGAGGATTTTCATGTTGCCATTATTACACAAATCTGTGCCGGACTGAAAGGTGCCTCAATGCCTCAATTACGAATACGAAGGATTTATTTCACATTTATCTGCCTCATTCTCTGTTATCCAAGGAATCATGGAGTCTCAGGTAAGTGACATGTCTCTCTACCTGTTTTTATGTGTAGTAGCATGATAGAATGACAGTTTGGTATTTAGTTATTTTATTTGCTGTTTATTGATCATGTACATTCCAGTAAATGACTGTAATTATTTATTACTGTCATTATTAGCAATAGACTAGTGCTTTGGTGAAGCCTGTGGGACAACATCAAACATTTACTGTTATCGTGACCTGTTCCCAAAGTTTCTGATTAAGGTTTTTATTTTATTTTTTTGCTATAATTTGATTTTGGACTTTTTTCAACTATTGTAAAAGTTGATTTTTATTTTATTTATTAATGCAATTTCATTGTTTTTACCCTCCCAAACCTTATAGTTCCTTTAGTCCAGTGTTTCTTTCGAACATTAGTAACCTGTAGATTTTGCTCTAGTTTCTGAACCCCTGAAGATATCTGCCTTACATCCCAATGGCAGACACATGTTGATAATATTTCTTGCAGAGCAACTAACTATACGAGAGGCTGTCTGCTTTTGGGCAACCCTTTCACATCCAATAGTGTGCTTATTAGTGATTCAACAGGGTCACCCCTCGCACACCAGTACCGGTGCCAGATGGATTAGTAAAGAACCCCCCTTGCATTAGCCAAATCCTAGGGAGCAGGTCAAATTTGCCGAGGCTACTTTGTGTTGCTAAAGCAGCATCTATTCGGACGTAACCGGCTCTCAGTCTAATATTAGTGCTTTCCAGCAAACTGTCCAGACTATGCATTGTCTATGGGACTGCAACAATCGACTTTCCCAATGAAAATCCAATCGGTATTTACCATAACTAATAATTGACAGGTGTGCGCTGTCATAGCCAGACTGCAGTAAACCCTCCCCCGGCAATGGCCGCCGCGCATGTGTGGTCTGTAGACCTAGCGTGCGCAGGAGTCCCGGCACAGGGGCGGGATGCACGATGTGCAATGCATCCCACCATTCATCACAAGCATAACAGCGTTTAATAACGACGTATGCTTAAAAAAAATGACAAAGGACACCTTACGCTTTCCTTTGCGATAGAAGGATTGGCGGGTTTAGGACCCGGGAGCCCTTCTGTGCATGCGTTAAGTGATGCACGAACCGTGCTGGGAGGGATCTGATTAAATCCATCTCAGGGGGAGTTGCCCATAGGCACCTTATCCAAGCCCCGGAATTTATCGCCTTCCGGAGTTTGGTGCATATGCGGTAATCGGGCAGACCTCCGAAAAAGTCATTTTTATAAATTTGACCGCAAAATCTGCATTGCTGCATCTCGCCCCAGGAGTGAAGAGACCACTGACGTGGTAACTTCTCTCCCAGTACATCGCATGAACGAGTTTCTTTCATAGCCCCTCTCCCTGCGGGTGCTGGGCAGGTATGACCGCATCCTGCAATGCGACCATGGGCGCTAATATCTCGCTCAGATAGCATTGCAAATGTTCTCATTAATAAATAGGCCCCATGATCACGGTACACCAGGATACGGCTATTTTGGCGTGTCTGTCTCTGTATGGTTCTGATTTAGAACCACTCACTCCTGAACATCTGCAGCTCTAAAGGAAACTGAATACCTGCACATAATTAGTTACAGGAACTGCATTGCCTCACTTGCACAATAAGTAAGGTTTGACATAAAGTACTTGATACTTTTATGATCTCAATGTGTAACTGGGTACACAGGGAGCTACCGCTTACTGCCAGATAGACATGTTAAGGATAAGGTCACATCAGCTATTATTTACAAATATGTCCCTAAACTGGAACCTTTGGAAAATAAATCCTGAGTAAACTATTATTTTGCAAATTCTTTGGCATAGATGCAGCAAATTTTAAGTCATTGGACATTTCAAAACCTGTAATGTAGACTTCACTTACTTCTCTGTCAGGAGCGAAAGTAGGAACGTTATGTAGCTGAGCCTACCTACCCGAGTCTCTCCTTTAGCTTTCCAAAATGTTCCTGCTTTTCAGACTTACAAACCTGTATTGAAAACCTGATTCTCTGGCTCCATAAAAGAGTTTGTTGATAAATTCACGGTATTACCGTGTACTTTGTGTGTTTTGTAAATGCTGGTGTTAAGTGGTTTTTTTTGGCTGCATATAATAAGCTTTGTCTTATGATATAAGGACATTGGGTTGCAAAGAAAACAAAAGTGTCCCCTTCTTTAGCTATTCAAGTGTTGCGTGCAGATTGTTTTTCTCATGCAAACCAAACATATTGGCCAACAATCTTGCCCGGCTCACCCATACACAACCGTTTGGGAGGGGCTTCCGCAAAAATAGATCTTCTTAAGGGAAGTGTTCCTGCAAATAATTTCTTAGAGGAACACTCTTGCTTTTATGTATCCTGTAGCAAAGGAGGTGATAGGATCTCAAAGGGCTCAGAAGTACAAATATATTGTCCTTCAAGTTATTTTGGGGCCCATTTAAAATGATCAGGTGTTTGACCTGATAATTATAATTTCTTATCATCGGTATTCACGGCAATAACAAATTAAGCATCGCCCGGATGTATCGTCCATCACGTCCAGGGACAGGGGCTCAGACAAAATATGCAAAAGTAAAGCGATTGCATTAGCGATCACTTTACTTTCATTTGCGGGGCCGTCACCATGCATGCGCCAGTGGAGAGTGCTGGGGCGGGTTCCTGCAGATTTGCACAGTGTGGCCTATAGGTTATAATGGCTGACGCCATCTTCTGGGGTCAAGCATTGGAGGAGCTGAGAAAATTTGGCAAGAAATCAGCCCCTTATAGGGGATGCTTTGTTGTCGGAAAAAGGGGATTTGCGGTCCCCTGCGGATACATGCAAGGAATATTCATCATTTGCAGGTCCCCGCAAATAATAATTGATAATTATGCCACTTAGTGCTCACTGATGAGTTCTACTCAGTTTTACCTCTGTGCAAAAGGGAACAAATGATGTTTTACAGACAGGACGCCCAATTTCCTAAACTTCACCCAGCTTTGGACTTTACACTGGTGTGTGTGATAGAATCACGTCCCATAGAAGCATGTTGGATGGAGTACACATTGCAGCAGCTAACACATTATTTATAGTTGTTAAAGCAGTCTTCCAAGAATCATATTCAATGTATTATTCATCACTGCTGCTGCAGCTTCTAGACAGCATGGGAGAATACTTACCAACTCTCCCTCATTGTCAGGGAGACTCCCTGACATAGCAGCAATCTCCCTGACTCCCTGAAGAGTCTAACAATCTCCCTGATTCCACCTTACCTCCAATATGAAGCTGTTATATAAAAAAAAACAGAGATATATACATTCAAATGGGATCATTAGTATAATTTCCCTGCATTGGGTATAAGGCACAATGATCCCTATGGCTACATGCATTTCCTGAAAAGTATCTATCAGTGTGTTTTCATGAACAAATAGATCTTACTGACTGTTTGGGCTTTGAATTAAAAAGAAAAATAACCATTATGGGAAGCATTTTAGGTTGGTGGGGAGATGCTATTACACCGGGAAACCCTTCTTATTAAGTGTGAACCCCAGGCAAAGAATATTACCATACGTAGAGTCAACACCTCAACCTGTTACCTACCATTGGCTGCTTACGCTGTTATATTAATGTTATAGATAGTATGATCATCGTATATGCTGCATACATTGCCACTGAGTTACTTTATACACACCATCCAAAATATGTAAAACAGTTACATCTGGGCAGCACAGACAGTGTAATGGTTAGCATTATTGCCTCACAGCAAGGAGGTCATGGGTTTGATTCCCACCATGGCCCTAACTGTGCGGAGTTTGTATATTCCCCCTGTGCTTGCGTGGGTTCTTCCGGGTGCTCCGGTTTCACACACTCCAAAAAATATACTAGTAGGTTAATTGGCTCCCAACACAAAAATTAACCCTGGTATGTATGTGTGTGAGCATGTGATAAGGAACATAGAGCCTGATTCAGAGGCGCTTGCAAAAAGCGAGCGCTCGCTCTGAATCAGGGCGGGAGCAGGTTTTTTAGGAGCGGCCTCCTGGCCACTCGCATAGATGTGGGTGACCACCCACAGTTATAGCGAGCGGCCATGATGATGGTCGCGATGGTCAAGACCATCGCGACCATCGGGCTTGCGACGAGACCCTTGTGGTAGGGTCTCGTGGCCACAAGCCCCAGAGAGCTTCTGGCTCAAATCGAGCTCCGGGGCTCACGCACACGCAGTGTGTGCACTGGGCCACCATCGACCCGCTTGCGAGCGGGTCTGAATCAGGCCCATAGATTGTAAACTCCACTGGGGCAGGGCCTGATGTGAATGGCCAAATATTCTCTGTAAAGCTCTGCGGAATATGGAGCTCATTCAGAGCCGCTTGCTATATGCGATCGCTCGCACCCAGCGTATGCAAATTGGCCTAAGTGACGGCATGGCATGCACTCGCTCAGAAAGGCATAAGCACGCCCACTTTGTGTTGGCGAGCGATCACTTTGTGTCTATAGACGCCCATTAGCGCACGTCATCTCCAGGAAGTGTATTTAAACATTGGTACATCGAGGACAATCGGAAGCGATCGCAGCGCTTGTGGTTGCCTTATCCTGCCGCAAGCACTGCTAGGACTTCAGTGTAAATAACAGGCAGATGACATGTACTATGCCATTGGCTGATAATTATGCACGCCTCTGAAATGGCGTTGCTACACTCAGGCACGCCTGCGTTCGCACCTCCACTCCCCCATTATTAGTGTCCTGCCCGTTACCACCCACAAACGGCCTCTCCTGTCACTCATTACACTGGGCTGTCTTTGCTGGGTAAGCGAGCGGATTCCGATTGCTCCGAGTGGTTCACGCAGGCGCAGAACGAAGCGAACGCATGCGCAGTCGCTTACCATTGGCCGCGAACGAGCGAGCGGCTGCTTGCGAGCGGCTCTGAATGAGCTCCTATGTGTGTGCTATATAAATAACTGGTAATAAATAAATAAAATACTGCACCTAAATTGTATATTTGTTATGATTATATCATACTGAAACCATCGGTCATTTGCGACCGATCGGGACTGCGTGCGAGCCTGAATCAGACCCAATATTAAAAATATGTGTTTCTGTTATACTGAGATATTGAGAAATTTGGATCAGTTCTGGTTCCAGGACACAGGCCCTGATTCAGAGGCGCTTACTATTTGCAAGTGCTCGCTCTGAATCTGGGCGGGACGTTTTATTTTTTGACCGGCCTCCAGGCCACTCGCACAGCTGTGGGTGACCACCCACAGCTTTAGCGGGCGGCCTGGCGATGGTCGTGATTATCGTGACCATCGGGCTTGCGAAGAGACCCTTGTGGTAGGGTCTCGTCCACCGCAAGCCCCAGTGAACTTCTTGCTCTAATAGAGCAGGAAGTTCACTACTGACATCACTGGTGATGTCAGTAGGGCCGCCCACAAAAGGCAGGTGTTCCTTCAGGAACGCCTCCATTTGTCTAGCCACCCCCCATGCACGCCTACAAAATGGGGCGAGCTGTTAATCACAATCGACAGCCGCCCCGTCTTGTAGTGAGTCCCGCAGCGAGTGAAAATTCACTCACTACGGAGCTCACATGTGCGCACTGCAAGGCCATCGACCCGCTTGCGAGTGCTATGCGCTCGCAAGCGGGTCTGAGTCAGGCCCACAGTCACCTTAACGACAGCCCTCAATCCTGATAATAAGTACCAATATAATGAAACTTAAGGCACACATCCACTAGAAGATATGCAAATGACTGCACGATTACGACATTGTAATCGCGCAGTTTGTCAGTCTGTGATGAGCCTGCACTGAACAAGCAGTCAGTCAGTGTAGGCACATCCATCATCTGGAAACATGCTTTGCCCGATGATAGATGTCTAAATGACCAGCGGGAGCGCGCATCGCTGGTCATTTAAGATATTTTTGCAAACGATTATGAACGATTGAATGATAACGATATCGTTATCGTTCAATCGCTCAATAAAATCGCTTAGTGGATGTGTGCCTTTACACTTACCAAGAGATTTTATAGAACATTTTCACTTTTAAAGCTGCATACACACACAACGATTTAGTAAATTAATGATTTTAGTAAACGATTTTCATTCACTTTTTCAAGAGAAAAATGAACGAAAATCGTTTACTAAAATTGTTCATATACTACACGTAATGAACGATTTTTTTGAACTACAAACGATTTTTGTAACTTTCCCTTAATGAAAATCGTTAAGTTGTTCAGTCAGAATGGACGATGAACAACAAACTACAAATGTGAACGCGCATGAACGATAATCGTTCATTGTTTAGGCTAAAAAACACAACGATTTTTTTAAACGATTGAACGATAACGACGTCGTTATAGTTAAATCATTCAAAAGAATCGTTGTGTGTGTATGCACCTTAACGCATAGATTTGGATGACAATATTACAGCTGCCATAATGTGCGCAGTCTTCATTTGTAAAATACTAACCGCTGTTTAAAAGTGCTAATATCATAATATCAATTAATAGGATTAATAATAATATTATAGTGCAGACTATATCAAATCAACAAACCGCAGATAAAGAAAGACATGGAACAGTGCCAGTGTTGTGAAGGGTGACACGTAGGTCTCAGGGAGAGCTTTGGGCCTTTCCCCCACCCCTCCCAAGAAGCCTAAAGCACACCCTAATGAGCTAAAGAGTACAGCAATCTTTATGCCCTGTCCTTGCCAACTGGAAAGATGATGTCACAGTGCCACGAATGTTTCTTCATGCAATGGGTACAGACCGTGCACCTGTTATTATATTCCAGTTGGGCACTTATGTATAATTGTGCAGATGCTGTTTTTACCAAGATGATACCGTCTGTGAAAGCACAAACTTTGCGCTGTGTAATGAGAGAAGAGACGGCACTTGTACAGAAAGAGACAGAAATCGCTTTATTATTGTAAATTTCAATCTTTATGTTCAAATCAACCACTGCTAATAGAAATAAGAAAATGATTGTCTTCAATGGATCAAGCAGTTGTCTTGTTGGATTTTCAGTCTGACTATTTTATATAAATAGGGTGTGTTTTTCCATTACCTCCAACCCCGTAGATGAGCTCAGAGTCCAATTTTGACATTCACATAGGCGGCCAAAGCTGACGAGATCCTGATACTCAGTGCTGTAGCTGACCGGTTATATCATTAACCATTTACGGAATGCGCGGGGTCCTTGTTGGTGTCACCGCGCACACAGGCCAACAGTCTCCATCGTCTCGCCATATACACCATCAATCCCCACCATGATATACTCAGGCGTCCGTTGTTTTAGGGATGCACATGTTGACGGTGGCAGCTATATATCTGTGAGTGTGGTCAACTTAAGTGTTCACTGAAAAAAATCCAGATTATTTTCCTGAAAATGGCAGAAACAAGTCATAATAGACCAAGACGTTATATCAATAATAAAAGCGCAGGTATTTAGGCTTTGCCATAAATGATATATAAGTTGCCAAACAGCAGAGAAGGTGCATGACAGTGTCTGTATGACCATAGACCAGTGTTGAGTTCCCTGCTAAAATTAATTTGTGTTTGGTTAGGTGAAAACTATATTGTTAATTGACTATTGCTGGGGACAGTGGCAGGTGGATATTGTGGGCCCAATTCTGAGTCATGAGGGGACATGGCTGCAGCTGCGCCCAGTTGCAGCGACTGTGGACGTTTGTCTCGGTGCGACTTTAGATGCACAATCGGTGCAAACTTCGTACGCACCTTCAAACCTTGCATCAGCCCGATGGTAAGTGTCATTTCCCCATCTGTACATGGACTAGAGTATGAACAGCTTTGCCTCCTTGGATACAGTCGCTGTTAGTGTCACGACCACGACACACCTGCGTCTGCCTTGCCAACCAATGTCCACTAAATTCCCCAGACCCTGCGCCCAGATTTCTGCTGCGTCTCTCTGTGCACTATCACTGTGCATGCGCGGTGCGACTCCCATGCACAGTACAAAAACCATAGTCGACTATTCTCATATCGGCACTGCGTCCACCTCTGAATTAGGCCCTATGACTATGGCGATCCACTTGTCAATCTGTTATGTAGATGTTCTAAAAGTAACATTGTCAATAGTTACCATGCCGGCATTCCCAGAATGCCGACAGTTAGGGTTAGGCGCCGGTGGTTGGGTTACAATTAGGCTGCAGAGGCAGGTTAGGGTTTGGCTGCAAGGGGTGTAAGGTTTAGGCCCTAGAGGGAGGATTCAGGTTAGGGATAGGGTGGGTATACTTACCGGAACGTTGGCGCCAATGGTGTATATATAATGGGTACAGGGTGTGCAGTTCACACAGGCCCTTGAATCCAGGCAGGTGCACACCTTACACCCATATATAATTATACTTACCTCCTCTCAGTCTCCAGAGTGCTGCCCAGCGCAGGGCCGGCGCTCCAGAGCAGCAAAAATCACAAGGAAAATGGCGGCTGCCATTATCCCGGTGACTTGCAAATGCACAATATAGATGTCCCTTGAATAAGGCACGGGTGCCATTTTCCCGGAGACCAGTGCATGCCCAGTAGATTTTGGCATCAAGCCAGAATCTACTACGCTGCCAGAGAGGAGGGGGCCTGCACTGATTTTGCACACAGGGTCTCTCCTCTCTTAAAACGTCCCTGGTTGGCTCATCAGGTCACTCCATCGGAAATGACGGTCACATGACCACTGGGACCCGGAAAGCCGTTGGAACTAGATAAGTGACTGCGCAGGGCCTGGGCGCATGGCCTGGGGAATTTAGTGGACATTGGTTGGCTTGGCAGACGCAGGTGTGCACAATATAGATGTCCCTTGAATAAGGCACAGGTGCCATTTTCCCGGAGTCCAGTGCATGCCCAGTAGATTTTGGCATCAAGCCAGAATCTATTACGCTGCCAGAGAGGAGGGGGCTTGCACTGATTCTGCGCACGGGGTCTCTCCTCTCTTAAAACGTCCCTGATTGGCTCATCAGGTCACTCCATCGGAAATGACGGTCACATGACCACTGGGACCCGGAAAGCCGTTGGAACCAGATAAGTGACTGCTGGGCCACCACCAGGGATGTTAGGTTGACATTCAATAATGTCGACAAGTCATCCGTGTACACATGATGACTGTCATGGTCACTATCGACATACAGTACACATTCTGACATTTTTGACCATAGTGACATTCTCATGTCCACATGAGGCAAGTTGACATGGTAACTGCCCACCTAAAATGATACCAAACACCGTTAAAGCCAGCTCCTCCACAGGATTTTCTTGTTCCCATGTCTAATCATCAGTAATTATTGTAATCTCTCCTTAGATCTTCTGCCAATAGTAGAAAGCCCTAATGTGCTTCTGGTCTGTCTGTCCGTCCACATCTACCAGATAACCAGAACAGGTTCCAATTAACGCAATAAGTTTAAAATAATTATATGTGCAAGTTTGGAAAGTCATACACTCCAGGATACAGGGATCACATTACTAAAAACCTGTTCGAATACTTTGAACAGGTTTCCTGGCTTAGAAGGTAGTAAAGTTCATTATTTTCTGAAAGATGTGTCAGTGGCAAGCAAAGAGCTATGTCTGTAATATATCCTCATCATGGGGACATAACTCAGATGTCGGTGCCAGTGACAGAGCAGAGGTCATTAGTCGGAAGCATGAAGACATCACTAGTGACACCTGCTTGTCTGAGAGCATTAATCTTACATGTTTCTCACTTCAAACTTTGATGCTGTGGAACACTTGACCTGTTCATGATGGGAGTGAGTAGTCCCAATGCTGGGTGTACCCCCAGATTTACTTTAATGCACATAGCTCACTTAATACATCATTTTTATTTTGTGCATTAACAATTCATTATTTTTATATATTGAATAAATAGGGGTCAATGAAGAGTTGCATGTAAATCTGTTTGGCGGACGGACCTTGAGTGTTTTTCGCATTGCGTGGTCTCCGTAGCCGAGCGCACGCTCCCATGGGTGATTGATAGTTGTACGCTATTGAGCCTCATCTCCATTTGCAGCTGAAGGGGCAAAACTGTTCGGTAGTGGGGAGTTCTCACGTAGGTTGAAACAGGGAGTGTCAAAAACATGTCAACGAGAGCTGTGCGTCGGCAGAGATCCGTCTGTTTCAGATAAATCTCTTGCACCGGGGATAGGGATGGTTCATGCGCGTGCTAATAATGATGACGGCTATGTACCAATATGGATTGGGGCGGTGCAGTCGCACAGACGTGTACAACAACCAACACCCACCAATGGGCCTGATTCATTACGGATCGCAACTGCAATTGCAATTACGCACGCAGTATCACTGCGATAGTATGCTAATCCATTGCATTCGTTATGCCGTCGCAGCACTACATAGGGACGCCCACCTTACCTTACTCATATCCGTAATGTTTAGCAAGACTGAGATATCATCGGTAACATTGAGTACCATCGCAGCCTCACGCACACTTGCACAAGGTCAGACCTTACTCAGAAATCGCTAACTTCAGCGCACGCTATGAGCCCATCGCAGTGGCTAATTTATGCACGCCCTTTCAACGGCATTCAAACGCACTGGCACGCCTGCATTTCCCCGACCACCCCCGTCACCACCCACAAATGGCACTTCCTGTCAATCGCTCTGCGATGGGTCTGCATAGTCGCTGCAATCGCAGTGCCGTCTTCGTGCACGAGCACTGCGATGCGTACGCATGCACAGAATGCAACAATCGCTCAATTGCGTGCGTATTTGCAACTACGATCCTTGCTGAATCAGGCCCAATATGTGTGCAATTATTATATGTGGTGTGCAGGGTGCACCTACCTTGTGCTTTTATCGTATTAGCAGTGCAAATGGAGTCAATTATTGAACAAAAAAGACGCATTGTAGGCTTAGTCGCACATCAAACTTCTTTGACCCACTAGTGACCTGGTGACTGAAATTTGTCAAACCATGGATTAAATATATGTGGGGAGTAGAAAACATGTTTAGGACTTGTTCATACTTTCTCATAACCATTAGATATATTCAAGTAGGCATTAATAAGGCCACAATTTAACTCTGGGCCTCATTCAGAGATGCACGCTAAAGCCACCACCGCTGCAAATTTTTTACCCAGCGGCTGTGCAAAAAATGTCGCATCCGCTGGGATTTGTATTGAGATGGCGTTTTTTCGCAAATCCAAATCACTGCGTACAAAGATGCAGCATCGATCGCTTATCAGCCGGGAGCTAAGACGCTGAAGCCATTTTTACTGCATACGGGATTGGATGCGATCATACTTGCCTACTTTTGAAAAAGCATTTCAGGGAGATTGTGAAAGCAAAACCTATGAGCGCGGCGATAAAGTGGGCGTGTACTGCTACATCTGAGAGGCGTGTCATAAACCTGACTTACATCCACATGTAAACGAGCCCAAAAGCTGTTAGAGGTACATGTTGAAAAAACAGACTAATTGCATGTAGCCATAGGGGTCATTGTGCCTTATACCCAATGCAGGGAAATTATACTAATGATCCCATTTGAATTAGGAATGCACAGGCTCGTATAGGTTTGAATTTTCCCGCCAAGTTTTGGATTTTTCCCGCCAAAAATCGGGTCTCAGAAAGAGGCAAAACATCATCTTTCATGGACAAACATCATCATTCCTGGACTATATATGTGCAGTATATATCTCAGTTTGTTTTTTTCAGATATACCAGCTTCATAATTGGGGTAAGGTGCAATCAGGGAGATTATTAGATTCTTCAGGGAGATTGCTACAATTTCAGGGAGTCTCCCTGACAATGAGGGAGAGTTGGCAAGTATGGTCACGCGACACGTCTGCATTTGAGTGGCCTCCCAAAAAACGGTCTCTGCCTGTCAATCGCTTTGTGAATATATCCTCATTGTGAGCCACAACAGTAACAAAACTAGACGCATATGCAGATCACCAATAATCGCTTAACTGCGTAAACATCTGCTTTACTACCATCGCTGGATCAGGCCCTCTTATAACATAACAATCACATGGTTATATATTGCCACCAGTGCTGGAACCTTGTTAATGCTTTTTGTGCTACAATTATTAATAAACCAAATTAAATGTGTAAAAATGTGAACAGCACTTACAGGAACAACATGCCTTACAAACAAAGAAATGTACAAGTGATTTTTTTTCTATAAGCGTTGCTTCCTTTACTGATATGTAACTAGTCCATGTGGTCAGCTTTTTCCACTAATTCATATAATTGTCTAATGCTATACATGTCTACGTGACGCTGGAAGGAACAATAGGACTGAGTATTACAGTATAATTGCAGTGTAGTATCCATGGCTGTTACCATATAGACTGCTAAAGTGACAGTGACTAATATTGTAGTGCAATATATATCATTATATTTAATTATATAGTCCGCAGGTGATGCCACAAAATAGTGTAAAATAGTTAACAGTGACACCTAGAGGCTTTTTAGGGAACTGCAAACATCTAGGACAAAGCAACACACAGAACGACAATTTAGGGTCAGATTCAATTAGAGGCCATAAGTTGCGATCGGCGAAAAGCGTTAGACAATTTGATGTTTCCGCCACATACCAGCGTATCGCACTATTCGATTGCAGGACGTTTTCACATAGGCAGAAACAGGAGAAAAGTTTTCACCACCTCAGAGGCAGGTGAAAAGATGTGCAAAATCCCTATTTTGCCCTAAAAATGTGGGGACGGTTCAGAACCCTTTGGACACCCCCCTAATGACTATTAAGGCAAAAAAAACCTTTCGATTTGATTAATACCCCCTAAAAATGACATTTACATTTTGGGGTGAAAATGTAAAAAGTGATGGAAAATGGGTCTAAAGTACCAGGTCAGGTATTTTGGGGGGCTGTATGGATGGGACAGGTATTAGGGGGGGCTGTATGGATGAGACAGGTATTAGGTGGGGCTGTATGGATGGGACAGGTATTAGGGGGGGCTGCATGGATGGGACAGATGTTTTTAGGATTGCAGGTGGCTGCAGCAGATGTATTTTTTAAAATTTTTGAACTGCACTTTATAGACACAAAAATATATTAGTACCCATTTAAATGTACCCCCAATTTAACTACAGTAATTATTTTTCACAAAAGAAATTTCTTTAGAGAATTTTTCTGCACTTATGCAAATATGCATATAACAACCCTTTGACTTAATTTAAGAACCCTAAATAATTTTATTAAGGCTATTAAAACACTTCTATATTGATTTCCAGAGTCAGTGAGGCTTTTTATAGGGTACAGACTGATTTCCCCCAAATATACTGTCCTTTTTGCTAGTTTAGTCGTTCACTTTATCCCCTTATTAACTGATTGCCACTAGGCAGGACAAGGGGAAAAAGTACAAATGGACTACAAACAATAGCCAATAAATGAGTATCCCCAAATTCTCATGATTTATTCAAGACTTAACCTAGCAGAATGTGCAGCCTGCTCAGCCATCAAACGTACTGTATCCTTAAAACTCACTTTTTCTTTCCAGCAGGGTTTAACTAGGGGTCTGAGCACCCCTGGCAAAGTAAGTGACTGCTCCCCCACCACCAATGATGTCACTCCAGGCTCCTTCTGTGTCACTCCAGGCTCCCATGTCTCTCCAGCCCCCCCCCCTCCCTTGTGTCTCTACAAGCCTCCCTGTGTCTCGTGAACCACTCACGTGACAGGGCCGCTGTGCAAAGCAATGCAACTAGAACACCGCAGATGAGAAAAAAAGTTGGCGACGCAATTTTACTGTGGACGAAACCGCTGGCAATAGCTAGTCCTTTACAAGGCATGCAGATGCAGTGCACAGCACACACAGTGACCCAGCTACTGAACTCACTGACAGCAGAAGCATGAAGATGCACTTCTGCACCCAACAACTTTTGCTTAGTACTGTGGAAAAATCTCCCTTCACCCAGAGCTCTAAACAGTAGGGATGACCATCAACCATCAATAGTTAACAATCATCGATGTTTAACTACCGATGGCCAATGGTTTTGCTATCAATGACAGAGATCCAATGGTTCTTTACCATCGATGGCAGACTAGGACCCGATGGACCCCCCCCCAATGGCACGTAGCTTAGTCCCGCCCTCAGGCCACCATGCTCCTGAGCAGCAGTAGCCATCTAGTGGTGCAAATGATCAAGGATTTTGTACTACTATTGGTCATCTCCAATAGAACCATCAATGTTGATCACAATAGATAGCCCACCAATGACCATCCCTACAAAACAGTGGTATAGTGCTAAACCACAATCCACAGAGCATCAGACCTCCCAAAATGTGTTAGATACCAGACATAAGTAGTTATCCAACATGTGGGAAAACTTAATAGGAAATGCAAATAAACATTAGGGGTAGTATAAATCATATACCATTACAATTAAGGAGATACATTTTTAAAATAAAAAAAATATATATTTTTTTTTTCATTTATAATGCTTGCCATATGTTAATCACCAGTAATTTAATCTTTTAATGTTATCTAAGACGGTAGATAGTGCACACATCACTTCATTTACAAGCATACAATTTAGCATCTAAATATTTTTTTATTGCTGCTTATACATTTTAAGTATAATTAGTATATAAGTATTATAAATATGTATATATATATATATATACAGTATATATTTTTTTAAGTCTCCCTAACCTGAATGGTATGTGAATCATTAATAAGTACAGAGAGCTCCTTGGGCTGTGAGGCTGGTACTGGTGGCAATGAAGGTGTGCATGGTATCTATTCACAATGTAGGGGCAGCTCCCCACAGTGACGTGATAGTGGGTGCTGTGAGTCTCTGTCCCCTATTTGGTTTGAAGTATAACCATTGCGATGGTTATGCTATTGCGTGTATATGACGGCTAGGTGCCATTGCATTGCTGGATTTGATGTAGTAAGCCCAGCAACCATTCAATGCTGGGCTTCGGATGTCCATCCCTAATCCTAACAATATAGTTCAGCTCTATACAATGCATATGCTGAGCGCAGCAGTGCCACACATGGTAGTTTACAGTTATTGACTCATGATGAATGTGTGAGAGAGCTGATGGGAAACTGTGACCTAAATAAGCCAGTTAACTGTATGCCAAGAGAATCACTCATGATTCATCATGACAATCTAGTTCAGTGGTTCTCAAACTCGGTCCTCAGGACCCCACACAGTTCACCTTTTCCAGGTCAACCAGCAGATGCACAGGTGTAGTCATTACTCACTGACACATTTTAAAAGGTGGAGCTAATTATTTCACTTGTGATTCTGTGAGGAAACCTGGAAAAACATGTACTCTTTGGGGTCCTGTGGACCGAGTTTGACAACCTTTGATCTAGTTCAGGCATGTCAAACTCAAAATACCAACTGGGCCAAATATTCAAGGTCTACGAGTGTGTGGGCCACAACAAAAGGACTTATATGCAATTTTGAAAGGTTTATTATTAATAAAAACCAATGCAGTGCCCCCTGTAGTAGTGCCCCTTATGCAATTCCACCCTACTAGAGACCCTTTTGCAATGCCCCCTGAATTTGTGCCCCTTATGCAGTGCCCTACTAGTGCCCATTATGCAGTGCCCCAGTAGTGCCCCTAGTAATGCCCCTTATGCAGAGCCCCCAGTAATGCCCCTTTATGCAGAGCCCCCAGTAATGCCCTTAGAAGTGCCCCAGTAATGCCCCTTATGCAGAGCCCCCAGTAATGCCCTTTATGCAGAGCCCCAGTTATGCCCCTTATGTTGTGCCCCTTATGCAGAGCCCCCAGTAATGCCCCTTTATAAAGAACCCACAGTAATGCCCTTAGTAGTGCCCACAGTAATGCCCCTTATGTTGTGGCCCCCAGTAATGCCCCTTTATACAGAGCCCCTAGTAATGCCCCTTATGTTGTGCCCCCAGTAATACCCCTCATATTGTGCCCCCAGTAATGCCCCTTATGCAGAGCCCCCAGTAATGCCTTTATGCAGAGCCACCAGTAATTCCCCCAGTAATGCCCCTTATGCAGAGCCCCTAGTAATGCCCCTTATGTTGTGCGCCTTATGTAGAGCACCCAGTAATGCCCCTTTATAAAGAGCCCCCAGTAATGCCCTTAGTAGTGCCCCCAGTAATGCCCTTAGTAGTGCCCCCAGTAATGCCCCTTATGTTGTGCCCCCAGAAATGCCCCTTATGCAGAGCCCCTAGTAATGCTCCTTATGTTGTGCCCCCAGTAATGCCCCTTATGCAGATCTCCCCAGTAATGCCCTTAGTAGTGCCCCCAGTAATGCCCCTTATGTTGTTCCCCCCCCAGTAATACCCCTTATTCTGTGCCCCATCCCAGGATAGAACAGACCTCACTCACCTGTCGAACTTACCTTTCTTCAAGACGGCTGCTGGGCACCGCTCCAGTCCACGCTGTCATCACCTCCCCCGTCCCGTGCAGCCGCTTCACTGACTGGATCTAATTAGATCCAGAGCGGCAGGTGCAGGCTCCGCTCGTCGCGGACGATGTCATGACGTTACCCGCACACTGCATCACTGGGAACGCTGGCCTCTGAAGTGATCAGAGACTTCTGATCGCTTCAGAGACCCAGCGTTGCCAGCCTGGTAAGTAAACACTGCCAGATCGGAGCTGTGCTCTGATCGTGGCAGGGGTGGGGGCCGCATATTATATATATGTGAGCCCACACTCTGGGGCCGCAGAAAATATCTATTCGGGCCGTATGCTTGACATGCCTGATCTAGTTCAATCAGCTCCACATAGTCCTCACAATGTCTGAGTGTAGCAGTGCCACTTGTGGTAGTTTAGAGGTACTGACTCATGAGTATTGCATAATGCTGGGTACACATTAGCCGATGTGTACCCAGCACAATATTGTAGGTAGCGGGTCCTGGCACGGCAAGTTCATACACACTCGCAGATGCCAGGAATGACGGAGCAACAGCATGCAGGTCCGACGGGCAATGTCGCTGACGACACGCAGGAGCGCACATCGTCAGTGACATAGAGGGTACACACTTCCCGATGTGGATGACATATCGTACACACATGACATAGTGTGTACCCGACTTAAGAGAGCTGAAAAGCGGTGCAGTTGCAGTAGCACCTACAAACCCAGTAGAATATATAGCACAGCAGGAAGGTTCAGGACCCAGGACCAGCAGCAAGTACATACATACACAGGAACTAAAAAGCCAGGGGGAGTGAGACAGTGAATAAGCCTAATGGAGCTTCTGTGCTCTATCTCACTGTGTCTAACATCTCCCACTTGTTTTAGTTCCTATTGAACTAATCTTTGCCATAGCTGTGAACTAAGGACCTGATTCAGATCCGCTCGCTAGGAAGCAGACAGCTGATGTTTGCAATCTGTGCATGTGTACAAATTGCAGTGTGCGTGCGCAAATCAGTGCGAGCGATCGGGAAGAGTACGCTCGCCATGCATAGACTGACCTGTACAATGAGTGACAGGAGAAGTCGTTTGTGGGTGGTGACAGGGGCAGGCCACTAGAAACGGGGGAGTGGAAATGCGAACGCAGGCGGGCCTGAGCGTCTTAACACCATTTCAGAGGTGTGCATAATTAACAGGCAACATCATAGTACACGTCACTTGGTTGTATTTCACACTGAAGTGCTGCAGTGCTTGCGGTAGGGTATAGTCAACCACAAGCGCTGCATTCGCTTCCGATGGTACCCGATGTACCGATGGTTGCATACACTTCCTGGAGATGACGTGCGCAAGTTGGCGTCTTAAGACTGGCTAGTGGGCATCTGCATACACAAAGCGATCGCTCACCAAGACATAGTGGGCGTGCTGATGCCTTGCCGTGTGATCGCCTGTCTTTCCAAATTTTCATACAAATAGAGCGAGCGAACGCATCTAGCGAGCGGGTCTGAAATAAAAATAAAATAAAAGATACTAACAATTTTATAAATGACCCATAGAGGGCGCACATGGAAAGCTATGGCGCGTTAGACTATAGATACACATAACAGCTGTGATGGTGATCTGATGCTGCCTCTCGGATCTGTGATGCCATCAGGGGGCATCTTTTGTCATCAGACACCTCCTGCACCATTATCTTATTTTAGCACCGCGATGCTGATAGCATACAACTCTGGATGAGGCCTAATATGACATTGGGATATATGGCCCACCAGTAACTCCTTGCTGGAAGTTATAATATGCCATGATTATCTACTATTAGAGTACAAATACTGTAGATGGAAGCATACAATATAAGAACTACAGGATGTCACAGCTACAAGACAAAGTCATATTGTGCTCCGCTAACAACCCTATCTCTAAAGCTCATTTTGAAAACTTTGTAACACCGTTCACATGTAGGGTGGAAATGTCTCAGGGATTTGTCACTCTCACTCTCAGTGACCCTGAGCCAGAGGTGCTTTAAGAAAGGAGAGGGCCCATGTGCAGGCTCCGAAGGGGCCCCCTCCTCTCCGGCACGTTTCCAGGAATATCTTTACTACACATGCGCGAATTACCAGGGAAATGGCTGCGGTGGCCATTTTTCCTGTGATTTCTATGACTAAGCTGTTGAATCGAAACGCGCGTCTGGAGACACACGGCGCACGCTGTTTAGCCTGTGCTATGAATTTGATATATTATGTTGAAAACCACTATGATATTGTGAAACATATTGTTAAGAAGGGTGTCTGTTAGACAGTTGGACTTGGAAAGCGGGCGCATGTGACTCGATGTATCCAGCTTACAACATTGAGTTACATTGTTTCAAGTTGCTGAATAACATACTGTGAGATACATAGAGCGAGATCACGTGCATAGCCTGTGAATGTGTCAAGAGTGTCCATCACTACCCGATTATCTCAATGTATGTTTGTAGCGTGCTGCTATTGATAACAGCGTGTTCACAGACCATTACAAATTTATTAGTTACAGTGTTTCTACTAAGCTGTATATAACATATTGTGACATACACAGAGTGAAATTACGTGCATAGGGGTATATTCAATTGGGTGCAAGAATAGCAAAAAACCCCACACCTGCAAGGTTTTTCCAGCAGGTGCAGGTTTTTTGCTATTCAATTAGGTGCGTGTTTTTGTTTTTTTTGACCGCCGGGAGGCTTTAATTCACAAACCTCTAGAGCCAGTGTGATTTTTCCTAAAATCGTTAATTTTAGGAAAAATCAGAGGGACTTGCTCTGGCACCACGGAAGCACCCCCCATGAGGACTAATTAAGCATTTGTAAGTTTCCAATTAGCTTAATTAGTCCTTAATTACTTACCTTCTGCAGCGCTGGCAGCGTCGGAAGCCGGGTCTTCTGCAGCAGGGTGAGTATGTCAGTGTGTGTGAGTGTTTGTAAGTGTGTATGAGAGAGTGTGTGTGTATGACCCCCACTGCCAGTATGCCCCCCCAGTGTCCGTGTGGCCCCCAGAATGGGCGCTGGGAGAACTATATCTCCCAGCAGCCCTTGCCCCTCCCATCAGCCCCTGGTGCCTCCCAACAGCTCCCGGGACACCCAGCAGCACCCTCCCCAGTAAGAAGATAGAGGGGAGGCCACCGGGAGCCGTGGATACCACAGGGCAGGTAAGTGCTTTATTTTTATTTTTTTTACGAGGCGCGGGTATCCAGAGCTGAAAACTCCGCAACCACTATTTTTTTTAATGGATACCACAGGTATCGGGAACGCACATACCTGCGGTATTCCAAAATTGGGCGCAAGGTTTTTTCCTCGCTAAACTTCGCGCCCAATTGAATATACCCCATAGCCTGTGAATGTATCAAGGGTGGCCACCATTACCCGATTTACTCAGTTTGCATTTGTAGCTTGCGGCTATTATTAATAGCCTGTTTACAGACCATTACCAATTTATTATAATAACCGTGACAACTATGCAGGCTATACTGAGAGAGTGATCTTAAGCATTCCTCTGTTGGATACATCTCGAATGGGGAGAATAAACTGTGCCTATTAATAAGGGAATGACCTATGATTGAGCAAGAGGATAAATATACCAACACTATTACACAGTTCCCATCAATTACGACATTTGTGGGATTCGTATAAATTCCTGAAAAGGGTTTTTATTATACAGTATAAACCAACAATTAGAATCGATCTTGATAAATGTCAGTGTTTGAGACATAATTAATGATTATTGTTAGAAACTTTGGGATTTGCATAAACTCCTAATATACTTTACCTCAATCAACTGATACAGGGAGAGAATCTTCCATTATGTCTCCTTGTGGATATGATACGGAATCTATGAATAAACCATGAGTCATATATATTTCGTGATTTGCAATAATTCCTAAGTGATTACGGTGATTTTCTTCTGTACATTGAGAGTCAATATTAACCCTTATAAACTATACCACATACTGGGTCCTACTAAACTGACACCGAGGATTGTGTCAATTTTAGAAAATGACATGGGTCATCCTAATTGTATATATATGGCACTTATTAGTGCAATAGAACACGTCTGATATAAAGACATCCCAAAACCTGTATATACAGCTACATCTATTGTGAATAGAGGTGGTATTGAGGGTCAAAGAATAAGACCCTTGGATATTATCTGAACCTACATCTATCTACTGTAACAAGTGTGATATGTCCTCAGCTCTACAGACACCCGACTGACGAGCTGAGGACATATCACACACGTATTTATCATTATTTATGGAATATTATTATATCTACTAAGTAATTAAATACAGAGGAGATGTATAGTGGTTATACAATTTTTATTCATTTATTTTCTTTTGGATCATATTTTTATTGATCTATATATGATTGCACATTAATTAATTTTAGATTTCGCGGGAAACTATTTTATTTCAAATATTAATAAAGGTTATATTTTAACATCTGTAATAATCTCCCCAATTTAGTTGACATCAAGTTTGTCATATTGTATGAATAAGTGGACCGTGAGTGCCCCATAAAGGAATAACTTTCTTTCTTTGTGCTACTTGATACTGTTAACCAAATTCCAGGGTGCACCTCCTTCATGAATTACTTTATACTCAGTAACTTAAAATTGTACTATTAACATGATTTCCATAGGAAGGACTTATGATATACTTATCTGTGCGGGAAGTTCAGTTCTCTAATTTATAGTTCTGTGTCATGGCTAACCAGTGACGGATACAGGGGGGGCAATCAGGGCGATTGCCCCCCATAACACATAGCCACTGGCAGCCACCTTCACCTAAAGATGGATGGAGTGATCTGCTCAGGTTACTTCAATACATGCCGCTCGTAGCCTGGAAACATGTCGCACTGCGCTGCAAAAACTGTTTTTTTCTAAGGGGGCGTGGCCACACCTCCCGCCATTAGGTCACGCTTCTTCCCCTTGGCTCGGGTCAGCTCCCTACAGACTGGGGACAGGGACAAGTAGGTTGCTGGGAGGAGGGGTTGAGATAGTGGGCGAACAAGCCTCCCAGCAAGTACTTTAAACTCATTCTCCAACACTTTTTAAATTTTCACCCCAAAAATTAGTCAATGACATGTCATTATTAGGGGGATTTAAGCTAATTTTAATTTATTTTTACCTAAATAGTCATTAGGATGGTGGGTGTCCAAAGGGTTCTGAACCAAGACCCCACATTTGTAGGCAAAAATAGAGATTTTGCACATTTTATTACCTGCTCTAAGATAGTGAAAACTTTTAGCCGGTTTCGGCATTACACATCGGCAATTGGATAGTGCGATACGCGCGAATGCGCAAAAAGTTCTCACCGACGAGCGTTTTACACCAAATGCAACTTTTCGCACCTAATTGAATATGGCCCAAAGTATTATATAAATGTTTATTTATATTTATATATGAATATGTACTTAATAAATAACAATAAGCATCTTACTACATACAGAACTTTTTCAATATACAGTGGTGTACAAACTGTACAATTGTATATGGTTCACTGAACAATGAAATGATACCACCTGTAGGTGCCTGGATTAATAGTTTAGAAGGTTCCGCAGAGAACCCTCTAATTTTTAGTCTCAGAAACCTGTGTTAGGGTGACGAGGCTTCCTACCCCTGGATCACGATATGAGAAACGCTGCTCCTGGGTTTTATTAATTTTCCTTCCAGCCAGCTGGGGAGATAAGGAGAACTCAACACACACTCTGTGATGAATTCCACTCAGCTCTCAGAGGTACATCCCCTTTGAGTCGTCTTTTATAAGTTCAGAAAACTGCTGTTACAAACATTTGCCAAAAATGGTTTGACAGAAAACAATACATATGATTGCTTTAACAAGTACATAGGATGTGTCAATGCGTCTTCAGTTTGTCTTTTCTTCACAGTGTCCAGACTTGGTATCCTATTCTGGGATCTTTCAGCTGTTGCTCTCTTTCAGCTGCTCATTCAATATGATGGTGATTCAATCTCATGATATTTGTGTGAAGGAAAATGGCTTTTTCTCATAAATACTGATGAATATTACAGTATGTTTTAAATAAACACTATGGGGTATATACAATTTGCCGCGGGGTTTACCCCTCGACTAATTGTAGCGCTGGTGGTGAGTCAATTAATAGGGATTCCATGCGCAGGTGTCCATGAGACCCCGCGCGCGAGTCCCCCGCTGTCCTACATTCCCTTGCACCTCTTGTAGGTGCGAGGTAACAGCTGCACAAAGCCGCCCTTGTCGGCCTCGCGCGCGACACAATGACACACTGTTTCCGCACTTCTCGGTGCAGATGCTTTATTTACCAATTTCCTGAAATTATAAGATAGATAGCAATTCCACAAAATGAGCATAATTAATACAATGATTATAATGATTACTGGGTGAAGGAGACCACTAAACATCCTTTTGACTGAAGATGAGTTACCTGTGAACACATCCCACCAATGGTGCTGTAAATTATCTTTTAATTGTGTGGCTACTTCCACCAATTTCTCTGCTTCTACAATTGTCTGCATTTGTGCATGATGGGCAGAATAGTTTGCTTTCTGTAATTGGTGAGCAAGTTTTTCTGTATTATTAATGGCATTAATGATACTTTGGAGAATAACTGTAAGGTTATGGGGAGGTATCTCAGTCACCTGAAATTCAAGCTGTACATCTTCTTGTCTCTTCACATAGAACACATAAGTAGTGTTCTTCCACCTGAGGTGTGTAATGTTAAATAAGCATCCAGAAAAAGGATTTGGTAAATTATAGAGGGAAGTTGTATTCATATCATATGTGACTAGGCATACAAACTGAGGCTCTACCTCTATAAACATATCCACCTCTTTATCATGCAATTCCCAGTTGCATACACTGGTTGGGTGTTCTAACTTACAAGGCTCGTATAGCTGTGTTTGCTGAGGACATACTAATCCATCATTGGTATCAGTACATAGGGATAAGTCATGTGTCCTATTGCTGGTGTCTATGTGTGTACCTCTCATCTGGGGAGTCCACAACCGAGTGCCTCCAGTAGTTGTCCACAAGGGGACTGGTAGGATGAAGTACTTACACATCACCTGTTTCTGTGTGACATTATACACATGAACTTCACCCGTGCAAAAGTTGTCAGTACACAACATCTTCTTTCCCTGAATTTGTATCCATAACAAGGAAGATATATTAAACATCCTTCTGTATACTTGTTTGTTACCTGTCATTAACTGTGTTTGTGCTTTTTCCTTTTGCATATTTTGACACATGGTTCTGAGAGAACATTCAGTCCAATTAAACAGTTCAGAAACATTTGTTGACAGGTAAAGTGTGTTAAACAATGTGCTATTGAACACCTGTAAATATTAATTATCCCAAGATATACTGGCCTGTAATGGGGTAAATACTGTAGGCATCCATGTAGCTTGCATTGTAACTAATCTTCTCATATCTTCTCCTGCATTACTCATTTTGCTGGCTAAAGTTTCTATATCTATACTATTAAGTAACCCTATACCTGTACCTGATGCTCCTAGCAATATATCATACCATTCTCTCTTTTGTCTGCTATAGCATTTTGGATCTGGAGGGAAATAAATATTTAATCTTAATATAGTGGTTTGTCTTTACAAATTTGAGGGAACTTTAACTAGTGAGTCATTCCTTATAGTGGGCTTGCTATTTAGGATGTACAACCTTGTCATAATTACTGAATTATTTGGTAATTTCATGGTATTAGTGCAAACTAGCACTACACCTCTTTCTATAGTTGTTGGGCTTCCTATGGGTATACCAGGGTCCGTACTATTGACACACTGAATACCCTGTGTCCACGTTTTCTTAAATCATTTATAGCCCATAAACTTATCAGTACAACACTTAATTTTTATTCCACTTATGATAGTAATATTATCATGCTCCCTTGGTGCCCAGTAGAGATTCCTTATATTATATTGTCCCAAACTTTTTACATATATCGAACCTCCTGACCAGGTTACATTAAATTTGTGTAACTGGTAAGTCTGATTACCATAGACTACCCTAGAGTACTCTATTTGTCCTCCTGTTGTCCCCTGGTGTGTGTGCAATACCCTTAGACTAAGTATAGCCAACATCACACAAAAAGGATTCATGATGGTGGTTCAATCTTGACCATCAACTTCTTGCAATGTGAGGCATGTATCCACGTGCTCTTTCCTCCAATTTTCACTGAAGTTGGTGTAGTCAACAGAACCTGATATGGACCATCAAATCTTGGCTCCAGAGACTTTTTGACGTATCTCTTAGTGTATACCCAATCACCTGGTTCCAATGAATGTACACCAGGTACCACTTCTGGGTCTGGAAGGGAGGAGAAAACTAAAGAATGGATGTTATTCACTTGATTACAAAGAGTAGCTACATAGTCTGTTAATTCTGCATGATTGTGCTGCAACTGTTGGGGGAAATAACACCCTGTCTTAGGAGGTCCTAAGAATAGTATTTCATAAGGTAACAACTTATGTTTCTTATTGGGGGTGGTTCTTACAGAATTTAAAGCTATGGGCAGACAGTCCACTCATGTCTTGCCTGACTGTGCCATTATCGTTTGTATCGTTAGTTTGAGGGTACCATTTAGTCTCTCTACATGCCCACTGGCCTGAGGCCTATAAGGGGTGTGAAAGGCTTGTTCAATGCCCATATCCTTCATGATATGCTGCATAATTTCTCCTGTAAAGTGTGACCCTCTATCAGACTCTATAGTTTCTGGTATACCATATCTGCAAATTACTTCACTTATTCATTTCTTGGCTGTTGTTTTTGCAGTGGCTTTAGCAACTGGTCAAGCCTCTGGCCAATTAGAGAAGAGGTCTGTACAAACGAGGGCGTACTCATATGTCCCCACCCTAGGCAACTGAATATAGTATATCTGCAGTCTCTGAAACGGGTATAATGGCTTTGGCGTATGTCTCTGTGGTACTTTTACTGTCTGTCCTGGATTGTGTTTCCCACACACCTGGCATGATGCTACGTAAGCTGTAGCTGCTGCATTAAAGCCTGGTGCTATCCAGTGCTGGAGCACCGTGTTTACCATGGCCTCCTTTGAATTATGCACTGGACCATGGGCCAACTGGGTCATCAGGGGATATAAGGCCCTTGGGAGGCACCACCTGGTTGCTTTAGCCCAATGCATATTAACACAGGTGGCTCCCTCTTTTTCCAGCCTCTCTTTTCGCCTTCTGTGGCTTGTTCTTGAAACTGGTGTAATGCCTGTATGTCCAAGGGGTCTTTCTTTGTGTCTGTTTCTATACCATAGAGGGCTGGGATAGGTAACAGGGCAGCTTGCTTAGCCGCAGCATCTGCTTTGGCATTCCCCTTGGCCTCAGCTGTTTTCTCCTTGATGTGTGCTTGCACTTTTCAAATGGCTACTCTACTTGGAAGCTGTAACAAACAACGATCTAATGAGCTCAGCATGCTTAATGGTTTTACCAGCCGAGCCCATAAAATCCCTACTCTTCCAAATAGGCCCAAAATCATGGGCCACACCCCAGGTGTACCTGGAGTCAGTGTAAATGTTTGCTGTCTGATTTTCAGCCATTATACATGCCTCAGCGAGTGCCCTCAACTCTGCTTCCTGTACTGAGCAGGAAGGTGGGAGTAGTTGCTGAATCAATACCTCATCTAAGGTGGTGACTGCATACTCTGTTCTTGGGGACCCTTCATGATACTATCTAGAGCCATCTACAAACAATTCCCAGTCTGGATTAGATAAGGGAACATCTGTCACATTTTCTAGGTTCCTTCATTTCCATTTTCATAAGTTCAAGACAATTATGGTCAGAAAAATTTTGATTTGTATTTTCATCTGACTGTATTTGCAGTACATTATCCCCCACATCATCCTCACTGTTGTATTCCTTATTGCCATTACCTGGTATGTTGTCAACAGGTGTATGTATGCCTCCCTCACTATTCCCCTCTTTTGAATCCTGCATTGGAAGCAATGTAGCAGGATTCAACACTGTGCACCTCTTAATGGTCACATTGGTAGGGCTTAGTAGGGCTACCTCATACTTAGTTAACCTGGCTGCAGAAAGATGCTTAGTTCTGGCCTGGTTAAGTATTTCTGTTACTGAGTGGGGAACCTGTATTATCAATGAGTGGTCCAGCACTAAATCTGCTGCCTTGTCTTTAAGCATAGCTGCAGCTGCTACTGCTCTTATACAAGAGGGTGCTCCTTTGATTATACTATCAAGCTGCAATGAATAATATGCCAGGGGCCTTTGTTTACCACCATGTTCCTGTACTAATACCCCTTGAGCATGTCCTTGTGTTTCGTGACAGAATAGCATAAAAGGTCTGTCATATCTGGGTAATCCTAGTGCTGGTGCTTGGATAACTGCAGTTTTTATCTGCATAAAAGCTTCCTTCTGTTCTGATGTTAATGTTACTGTTTTGTCTTATGTATCTGTCAACGCATCATAGAGGGGCTGCATTATGAGGGATGCGTTGGAAATCCATTCCCTGCAATACCCTATTAGCCCTAGAAATGCTCTGAGTTGCCTGGTGGTAGTGGGCTCTGGCACTTTCTGTATAGCCGATATCCTATCTTGTGTCAAATGTCTTGTACCTTGAGAAATACAATGTCCTAAAAAGGTGACTTGTACTTGAGCTGTTTGCAGTTTTTCTTTTGATACTCTGCAATTTTGTTCACACAGAAAAATAAGTAATGATTTAGTTTCACTTTGACACTGTCCCTCTGTATAAGCACATAGGAGCAAATCATTCACATACTGCAACAACTGGGTGGTTTCAAACTGTGGTCTCCACCCTTGCAGTATGATGGACATAGCCTCTGTAAATGCAGATGGAGAGGTTGCCCCTCCTTGGGGTAATTTAGTCCAGCAATACTGTTTGCCCATACTTGTAAAAGCTAAGTAGAGCTGACACTCTGCTGTAAGAGATACAGAAAAAAATGCATTAGCTAAGTCAATTACTGTGAAATGAGTTGCTGTTGCTGGTATTTGGTTTAGCAAGGTGTGTGGATTAGGCACTATAGGTACGTCCACCACCAACCATTTGTTTACCTCTCTTAGATCATGCACCATCCGGTATTCCTGTTTACCATCTGCCCCCACCTTCTTTTTTACTGGAAATAAAGGGGTGCTCCATGGGAACCAGCATTCTCTTATAACCCCTGTTTTCTGATATGCAGCAATCTGCTGCTGTATTGCCTTTTCCTGATCTCTGGTCAATGGGTATTGTTTAATCTTTACTGGCACTACACCTGGTTTTAAGGTGAGTGTAACCAGTTGTACATCCACTAATCCCACATCTGTTTTACCCTTAGACCATAATTTTTCATGGACTCCTGAAAGCCAGTCAGGGATCATCACTACTTTTTTTTTTTTAAACATATTTTATTGTAAGACTGCAATGAACATTACAACATAATGTTCAATAAAAAGCAAGACATTAGTAGGTGTACAGCAGTAAACCAAATCTATGTCCATGAGGAACATAGTGTTACAAAATCTAAAAGTAAGTGGAACCTGTAGACAGAGTTTCTTCATTGTACCAAGCTGTAAGTTGGACTGCAGCCCAGAGTGTATCTTTGACTTGAGGTGGTAATGTGTGAACATACCGTAGCCAGGTGTCAAAGAATTTCTCTGCTCCTTTATCTTTATTAAGAGATAATTCTAGCCAATCCATATTGAATAGATACAATATTCTAGGGTGTAGAAGATTGAGTGTTAGAGTGTCAGCAGAGATCCATTGGGATAGGATGGTTTTCTTTGCAGCTGCTGCAATCTTTGCTAGTAGCAGACGGGCACCTCTAGAAGGACAGAATGACCCAGATGATGGCATAATATCCCACATAGCCCATTCAGGTGTTAATACGAAACTAATTCCCAATGTGGTGGATATATATGTGTGTATTAGGGACCAGAACCTTTGTACCTCTGCACATGACCACATGCAATGCATGAGGTCTGCATCAGGTTGTTTGCACTTGAAACAGTTAGAGTCTGTAGAAGCACCTATAAGGAATCTTAATTTGGGGGTGAAATAGGCGCGATGCAATAACTTATATTGCATTTCAGCGTAAAATGCCGAGATTAATTGTTTATTAAGTCTTTTAAAATATTTAAAAATAGTGGGTAGAGATATGGAAGGAAATGTAGAACACCATTTAGCAACTCCAGCTGTCTCCACCTCCAAATTTATTTCCCGGCGTATATAAGTGTATAGTGTGGAAGTAGAGAACGACATAGAAGGGGAGCGAGACAACACATCATCCAAATCGCTTTTCCCAGGTGAAATGGGGAGTCGAGGGATTAAAGCGGTGATATAACTACGTACTTGGAAATAGATAAATATTGGGATTGGAAGACGAGGGAATCTTTCCTGTAATTGGTTGTGGGAATAAATCTTCATGGTGGTTAAATGTATTAATTGATATATATATCGAAGTCCCTGTAAGCTCCAGGTATTAAAAACCTGCGTTAACAACCCAGCAGTAAACCCCGGGTTATGACTAATGGGGAGAAATAGGGAGACGCTAGGAGAGACTTTCATTTGAGCTCTGGCTTGTCGCCAAGCCATGCAAGTAGTAGTAAGTTTTGTGTTACATGAGTTGGGAAAGATGAGGGGTGTGAATGTACTAGGCTAACTAATGGAACATCAGTGCTAAAAGATTGCTCCACCAGGGTGTCAGCAAATCCATTTGTTCCCTTGATCCAGTCAATTGCATAGCAATAATTTGACGCTATGGCATAGGATCTTAAGCAAGGAAGATTGGTTCCTCCTAAAGTGGGTGGCTGAGTAAGTTTGAATAGTGAGACCCTGGGTTTTTTATCCACCCAAATGAACTTGCTGATCGCTCTGTTAATCAATTTTAAATCAGATTCTAAGGGAAGCAGAGGAAGCATCTGGAAGAAATATTAAATCCTGGGAAAATATATCATTTTGATTAACTGACATCTACCGAGATATGAGAGTGGTAGGCGTTTCCATTTTTTTAAATCTAGAAGTGTGCGTTGTATCAGGGCAGGGAAATTGGCTGAATACAGGTTTGAGGGATGTGTCGGAATGTTAAGACCTAGGTATTTCAAATTTGTCCTAGCCCATTTAAAGGGAAAAGAATCCTTCCAATCTTTAGTTGCATCTGTATGTAAGGCCAGGGCTTCCGTTTTGTTGTAATTTATCAGAAAGCCGGAGATTACATGGAAATTTTTCAAGATGTGAAGAAGTTTAGGTATGGCAGAATGTTGGTTCCTAAAGTACAATAGTAAGTCGTCTGCATATGCAGAGACTTTCAATGTGACATCTCTGACGTTTACTCCCTGCCACTGTTGACATAACAAATAAGTGCGAATAAGAGGGTCTATAGCCAAATTAAATAATAAAGGGGAGAGGGGGCAGCCCTGATGAGTGCCTCTATGTAAACTAAGTGATGTAGTATTCAGACCATTTATTGTTAGGAATGCCATAGGGGTGTGATATAATGTCTTGAATAGCGCGATAAATTGAGGGCCAAAATGTTGTAATTGAAAAATACGCAAAAAGTGAGACCATGACACCCTATCAAATGCCTTGTCAGCATCACAGCTGACAAAGAGCGTCTGATTATTTCTCATCTGGTGGGTTCTAGTTAACACTGCAATTAAATGACGTATATTATTCACTGAGTGTCTTCCTTTCATAAATCCGGTTTGTGCAGGGTGTATATGATGGGGTAGCACTAATTGTAAGCATTGGGCAACAATACCAGAAAAGAGTTTGAAGTCGTGGTTAAGTAGGGATATTGGTCGGTAGGATTGAGACAATGTAGGGTCTTTCTCAGGTTTCAGTAGAAGGATAATTCGGCCTGATTAAAGTCTGGTAGTGTCATGTTCCCTGTCAATATTGAATTAAACAAAGAGACCAAATGAGGAGTCACATGTGGGGTCAACAATTTGTAGTATTCGGCACTAAGGCCATCTGGGCCAGGTGACTTTCTGTTGGCTAGAGATTTGATAGCCAAGGAAACCTCCAGTTCCAAGACAGGGGCTGTTAGGGAATTACGGGCTTCCTCAGAAAGGGATTGTAAATTAGTCTCTTTTAGAAAACTCTTTCCGAAAGCGGGCTCGTCATTTTGTGCTGAGTACAAATCTGTGTAATATTGTAAGAAAGAGGCTGCAATATCTTCAGTTTTATGAAGTGTTCCTGAGGGACTTTTAAGTGATATAATGTGAGGGGAAGATTTTTGACTCTCTATATTAGCCAGAAGTTTGTCCGCTTTATTTCCCCAACGAAAGTAGCGATGTTTCTGAAAATCAAGGTGATATTGGGTTCTCTCTGTACACAATGTATCATACAATCTCTTGTTATTCAGATAACCTTGCCGTGTCTCCTCGGTATTAGACTGTAGCATAGTTGCATATGATTGTGAAAGAGCTTTACTTAGCTCTGAGAATCGTGAGTTAAGCTGACGGCGTTTATGAGAAACATAGGCCAGAATGTGTCCTCTCACTACTGGTTTCGATGCAGCCCAAAACAGGGAGATATTATCAATATGCGAAGCATTATCATTACTATAGTTGAGGAATTGTTGTTCTAAGTATTTTTTTAAATCTGGGGAACTGAATAAATATGAAGGGAATCTCCAATTAAAAGAAGAGACCTTGGGGGCAGATAATTGTAGTGAAAACCATGTAGGAGCATGGTCGGAGATAACTATGTTTTCAATATGTGAAGTTTGAATCCTAGGGATTAAAGAGTTAGAGACCAGTCAATAATCTAATCGAGCTGAGGAGTGATGAGGGTGTGAGTAAAACGTGTAATCACGTGCTAGGGGATGGAGGTGTCTCCACGGGTCAATCAGAGATAGGGAGTTGATTAGGAGCTGCAATGTTGGAGATGCACACTAACAGAAAAAAGATATTGCACCAATATATATATATATAGATATGTTATATCAAGATAAATCAAATATATTTCTTATTATTTCTAAGCCCATCAACTCCATATATATTATATTACTTATATGATACTTATATAAATATGAAGGTGCTACCTTGGAATCCTATAATCAGCATAGATTAAAGAAAACAAAAGAAAAGATAGGATTTACATTGTGCACTGATGGGTTCTGAATATTTTCAGTTGCAAATGTTTCTCTGGATTCTATCAAAACATCACTTTTATTGAGTATGATTAAAATAGTAATCGTTAGGTCCGAAAAGTTGGCGAAATATTATTAAAACAAATAGATACAGTAAGAGTGTGAATACATATGTAGAAAATTGAAAGAAGGTGATTAAAATTCCACCTGACGCCGGACTGCTACACGTTGTTAAGTCTAGTGTATATCCGGTACTAGGATAGGATGACTTATAATGTACTAATAAAATTAAATGGTATCAATATTATAAAGTTGATCACAAGTGGGGGATGTATTCTTTTTTTGTCAGTGTTCTTAAGCTGTTCACATCCAGAGCTTGTCAGTACCTGGATTACATATATATTATGCTTAATGTATGTGGCATTCATGGATCGCTTAATACATACTGTGAGATTAATCACAAATGGGAGATGTATTCTTTTTATCAGTGTTTATAAGCTGTTCACATCCGGAGCTCGTCAGCATCTGGATTACATATATATTACGCTTTGAGTATATGGCATTCATAGATCACTTAATACACACTGTGAGGTATGACCGACTACTAATCTTATAATTATACAGTAGTGGTTCTCATCGGATTTTAAATGGTTAATCCTATAGTATAATAGCCTGGTGTTGGCAAATAAATCTGCTGTCATATACTCGTCTCTCACAATCCCAAATCTTCAAGTCAGTGATAGTATAATAATAGTATCACTATTATGTTGCCAGTAACGTAATACTTTTTAACACTTATTAACACTGTGCATCCTCTTGCAGTTCAATGTTATGTGCACTTGAATGTGGCAACGTTGTAGCAAACACTCTAGGTTGACAAAGTAACGTGCACCAGAGTGTTTAAATAGAACAGTCTGGGTAGACTTTAATCACAATGTTCACTCTCCCCACATTAGCGGTACTATTTGACAGTATGACCGCTTACAGCATCACTCCTTATTTAACATACAAGTCCCCTAGTACTTGGTATAAATATGTATAATATTTGGATCAATAACGTGTCTAGCATATAGTAGTACTACAGTCCGGCGGTGCGTTTCGCCGATAGCTGCTTTATCAAGGCACGCGCGTCGGCAAGCACGCTGCCGCCGGACTGTAATACAACTATATGCTAGACACGTTATTGATCCTATCACTGACTTGAAGATTTGGGATTGTGAGAGACAAGTATATGACAGCAGATTTATTTGCCAACACAAGGCTATTATACTATAGGATTAACCATTTAAAATCCGATGAGAACCACTACTGTATAATTATAAGATTAGTAGTCGGTCATACCTCACAGTGTGTATTAAGTGATCTATGAATGCCATATACTCAAAGCGTAATATATATGTAATCCAGATGCTGACGAGCTCCGGATGTGAACAGCTTATAAACACTGATAAAAAGAATACATCTCCCATTTGTGATTAATCTCACAGTATGTATTAAGCGATCCATGAAAGCCACATACATTAAGCATAATATATATGTAATCCAGGTACTGACAAGCTCTGGATGTGAACAGCTTAAGAACACTGACAAAAAAAGAATACATCCCCCACTTGTGATCAACTTTATAATATTGATACCATTTAATTTTATTAGTACATTATAAGTCATCCTATCCTAGTACCGGATATACACTAGACTTAACAACGTGTAGCAGTCCGGCGTCAGGTGGAATTTTAATCACCTTCTTTCAATTTTCTACATATGTATTCACACTCTTACTGTATCTATTTGTTTTAATAATATTTCGCCAACTTTTCGGACCTAACGATTACTATTTTAATCATACTCAATAAAAGTGATGTTTTAATAGAATCCAGAGAAACATTTGCAACTGAAAATATTCAGAACCCATCAGTGCACAATGTAAATCCTATCTTTTCTTTTGTTTTCTTTAATGTTGGAGATGCGTTGCCTCGCCACTCACCGGATGCTCCCATTCTGTCCAGACTAGGGGAAAGAGTGGTGTTAAAATCTCCTCCTAGGATAAGAGAGCCTTCCGCCCAGCCCCGGAGTCGGGTGTATAGATCGGAAAAAAATGCATTGTTATGACCTGTAGGAGCAAACAGAGTGACAAGAGTAATTAGTTCACCTTCTAGAGTCAGTTTAAGAAATAAAAATCTGCCCTCAGTATCCAGAATGGAGTCTAAAATTGTATATCTTAAGGACTTATGGAATATTACTAACACCCCTCTTATTTTGCTGCTGTGTAATCCTTTATCCAAGAGTCTCGAAGAATATTGGGGTCACCCTGTTTCCAATGAGTTTCCTGTAGTACCGCTATGTCAGGTTTAAATGTTTTAAGTTGTTGTAAGATTTTGCGATGTTTAATAGGGGTGTTTAGGCCTTCTACATTCCAAGTTAAAAATGTAAGGTTTTTCTGTACAGTAGTGGAGTCAGTAATAGAGTGAGCCATACTGTAGTAACCTATGCCTGTCTTGTGAAATAACTGAGTAACCAAACCTAGAAAAACCGTGATGCTCTCAGTCCCAGCATGCAGAGAGCATCTGCAACAAATCATTAAAATTACTACTGTGGATGAATGCATCAGACAAAAACATGACCAACAGTAATATATGTGAAAAATAATAAACATAATGCAGCCTTACATTTTTTAAACATTTTAAGAACCAAAGAATAAGGCCCATTGGGCCAACTTAAACTTGTTAAGATACAAAAGTATCGAGAAATGAAGAAGAAAAGTAGGAGAGGGGAAAGAAAAAGGTGGGGAGAAGGGGAAGGAGAGGATGGGAAAAAGGAAAGGAAAACAATGATAAACCAGGGGTTAACCTGAAATTTCCACCACATGTATTCAGTAATTGGCGAGAGAGGTAATAAACAAGAAAACAGACATGAATTATATACGTCTAGTAGCGGATTCTCCATAATTACGATTTAGAGTGGATATATGAGACAGAATATATCTTCTTAGTCAGCGTCATTGGTGTAAGGGGTAGTAGTATTAGATAAAGAGTCTATGAAGACTTTCGCAGATGTTGGAGAATCGAAAAAATTTTGTTTGCCGTTGTGCAGAAACTTTAATTTCGCAGGGTACATTAATGCAAATCTCAAGCCCAGATCAAATAGCTCTTTGCAGATGGGGGAGAACTCTCTTCTTTTCATCGCTACCTCATATGAGAAATCTTGAAATAGCAACAATTTATGTCCCTGTATACGAGACCCTCTGATTTGCGATAAGCATCGAGAATGCGAGTCTTATCTAGGTAGTTCAGCATCTTCATTCATGAGTTCTGAGGGTAACCACCGAGAAACTAAATCCATAAGATCTTTCTGTTTCACAGATTCCAGTAGGCCTATAAGGCGCAGGCTGTTGCGGCGGTTTCGGTTTTCTAAGTCTTCTAGTTTCTCTTGCATAGCAGAAATCGCTGATTCCTGTGTGCGGATTACGCTTTGTGCCTCTGTTAGCTCGTCTTCAACATTGGAGATACGTTGTTCTGCCTCTGTGAAGCGTCGGCCATGCTCCTTAAGTTGCGAAACTGCTGACTCTATAGCTTCTTTGAGGCCGGCCAATTTTTTGTCTAGCAAGGGAGAGAGAAGCTCGGATATTTCCTGGGCTTTAGCTACTGAGGCGGTACTAAATTGAGTCGAGTTAGAGGCTCCGTCCAGAACGTTGTCAGCTGGAGGTGAAGTAGGAGAGCCAGGCGATGAGGAGGAGGCTGCAGTTTTGTCTTTCCCTTAAGTTGTTTGACCTTTAGGTGCACGCTGCGGTCTGGCCACATACTTCTCCATGGTATAGGGATGTGGCACATAGTTTAATCCCGCTAGAGGGAGCTCCAAGTATTCTAAATATAAGTGATGTGGGGTCTTTGAATCAGAGCCTATATCATGGCACAGTCCTTGAATCCTGGTAATGGGCAAAGTGAGATCCCAGTGTGAGGACACAACCATCCCACCCTACACCACGATGTGAGCAGCAAGTAGAGGAGGCTGTAAAGGGAGGTAAGCGCTGGATGCAGCAGCCTGTCCAGGTCCCAAAATGGCGGCCGCGAGTGATATGGGGCCAGGGGGTAGCTTGTGGCAGGGAATCTACCCTGAGGTGATGGCCAGATGTCCCGCTTGCTTTTTGGGTCTGGTGAGTACCCGGGTAGATGCTGCTGGAGGTGGGGAGGGGTGGAAATGTGCCTGGGTGCAATCCAAGATGGCGGCCATGGGCAGCGCTGCTTTTCCAATAGGGCTGCGCTTCAGTGCTGTGAGGCAGTGCAGGGGGCTGGGGCGTGCGCCGCTCTTACCTGCTTTATCCCAGAGACCTCAGGGTGGCTTTAGGTGGTCCAGCAAGCCCCTCTGGCGGCGTTATATTGCAGCTAGATGGAGCAGTTTTGAGAGCCCATTAAAAGTGCGGCCAGATCGTTTGGTCCGCCCACCGGAAGTCAGGATCATCACTTCTATCTGTATCTAGTGTTGCAGCAAATATATTGCTGCTGCTAGCTGACATTGAAGATCCTGCCCTGTACTTCCTTTCAGTATTACATTACCATCCCTGTACTCAATGGAAGCTTGTAATTCATTAAGGATATCTGCTCCTATCAAATTAACTGGACACGATGTGGAGGTCAGGAATTCTACAGGCACTTTAATTTCTTCTGACCCCACTGCAACTTTTATGGGCTTACTATCATGTAAGGATATGGTATGTCCTGTTAGTCCTTTTCCAGGAATTGTCTGATTTGTTACATATTTTTTGGGAACATCTTTTGCCCTTAAAATGGTACGGCTTGTGCCAGTGTCTATTACACAGTCAACTTGTTCCCCCCCAGGTAATGTCAATTGTATTATTCCCTTGGGACCTGAGGTATTAAACGTGGATTGTGGGGGACCTGACACTGGACAGCCTATTTCCTATGGGCTATGTGCTGTTTGAACCCTTACTACAAATTGCTCCCTTTCTCTGCCTATTCCTTATATTTCTGACAATCCCTTTTCATGTGACCTGCTTTATGACAGAAGAAACATAACCCTCTCCTTTTTGCTTCTTCTGGTGAAACTTTCCTATTATCTATGGTCTGTCTAGGCTTTGGTTCATTATAGGGACCATCCTGCATCAAATGAAATGTCACTCTTGGAACCTGACCTCTCTCTCTTACTTTCCTCTTTTTTTCTTCTTCTTCCTGATCTTCTATAGCTCTTAATACATCCAGTACAGCTGAAGTGTCATGGTGCCTGCTTCTGGTCTCTTTTGATATAGTTCCACTCTCAAATTTTCAAGTAAACCTCCCAAGAAAGCCGTTCTAAGCAACCACTCATGGGTAGGATTATTATCTTGGAATCCCCTATGTAAGTGTGACTGGTGTGTTTGATCATAATAATCCTTTGCTGACTGTCCCATTCTCTGCCTACCTTCAGGTACAGCAGGCATACGCTGCTGTTGCTGCTCACACCACCTCCTTAACCTAGTAACAAAGAGTGTTCCTGACTCAGGAGTTTTTCGGTTATCTGCAGCTGGGACTGCCACTACTCCTGTTTCACCTATTGGCAGAGCTAGTATTTCTGTCAGGCTGCCTGCTCCCACTATCATCCTACATATTTCCTCCAAATCTGCCCAAGTAGCTCCCCAAATAGCTACTAATCTCTCCACATATCTGAGGAGGGCCATTGGATTCTTTCTGGTGTCTGGGGCTTTATTTACAATATCATTAATCTCTGCTGCTGTCCAGGGTATATACTGATTCTGGGTTCTTACTCTTATCATAACTGCTGCATTCTGGGGATTTGGTTCAAACACCTCATTTGTAGTTACAGCATAAGCCTCTACAGATGTGTTTTGGTATGGGGGTGGACCTGTCCCTTTCTGAAAGTACATCTGTTCACCCCCACGGTATTCACAGCCACAAGGTTCATCATTATTGCCTCTAGCTTGCTTCTTGCACACCCGTGTCCTATGTCTGCTTTTATTAACCATCCAAGGCATTAAGGTGCCTGACCACCCTTGTATGGGAATAGGGCTGAAATTTCCTCCTGCATAAGGCAGTGGAGGAGCTGGTGGTGTAACTGGTGATAAGTGTGGAGGTGATGGATAATGAGGTGATCTGGCTAAGCCTTGTTGATCACAGGGTTCCCCTGGCCAGGGCACTTGATTCCCACAAAATGGACAATTAGTGTTAGCATTAGGTACACATTTACCACATCCTGGGCATTTCCTGCCATCCCTTACTGGTGTGGTGAATGAAGCCAAACTTGGGTACTTTGGGCTTAAATAAGGGGCTGTTAGTGATGCCTGTTGATTTACAAAAGGGATCACTGGGACAGGCCTGACAGTATTTGGACCACAATCTTCCATAAACTCAATGTCTTGTGTTACCTCCTGTTCTTTATGTATTTCTTTGGCTGCCTTTAACCAAACCTGTACTTGCTTGCCTACTTTCTTACACTTTATCCAAGCCTTATTTTCTTTTGCAAAGGTTTCCCATCTTACAGGATCCAGGGAACCCACACTGGGCATCCCTGCTTTCTGTAGTATCTTTTGAATATCTTTAAGTGCACTTTTCCCCTCCCTGGATTCGACTAGATCCACAGGAGCACATGGTAATTCTTTTACCGTGCCTGTACTGCCCTGAGCCCCCATTATGGGTTACCGGCTCCTAGTTTTACCTGAATCCTCTGAGGAATCTTTATTTTATTCAAAAGAACACTCGCTACTTATTCCTTAATTCTGTTTACTGGGTAACCATACAACGATTCCTGTCTTATCAGCTTCAAATGCCTATCAGCTAGCAACCTCCTAATAACTGGACAGGATACTACTGAACTATCCCTGCACAAATTACTGGGTAGCTAATTTATTAGTCCAGCCCAGTCCTCCTCTATTCTGGTAGCCAAATATGTTGACACACTATGAGGCAATTATATACCACAGGGATCCTCTGATTTATTACAGCTATTAGATCAGGACTTATAAATGATCTAGTTTTCTGTAATATCACTACACAAGTACACCCCTCGCACTTTAGTTATATGTGGTTCATATATCAGACTCTGGAGACCTGGTATCCCTGTCCTTAATTTCCAGAGACAATACAGTATTCCCAATGTCACTATAACATTCCCACAGATTATGACCCACTGTTCTAATCCTTTTGGCATGCTACACAGATGAATAACATGTACAACCCTTTAGCCTCAGGCACCCCTAGGGGTACCAACGAGGAAACATGAAGGACCCTATCCCGAATCAATGGGCACCTTTCTCTGCACCCCTAAACAATTTTGCCGTGTATAGGTGCTAGGTGTCACTTTTTACAGCTACTATGAGAACAAGGAGATCAGTGAATGTCTCAACCCAGGGGTCACAGTTCTCAAAAGACAGGACAAGCCTTTAGTTGCAAATGAGAAGTGCAGTCTTTGGTTGATTATTTAAAGATCTGGTTCCTTCATATACATCTCACAATTAGCACACATACAATCACACTCCTTTCACTCATCTTCATAACAAGACAACTTCTACTTTAAAAGAGCAGGTTTGTCATACAATATATTCATAGATCCCCTATTAGCCCATCCATACTCACCCCCACAATACTAAATAGGAAGTGCAGAAGAGAACATTGAAAAGCGCAAATGCGCATTTGTTTTCAATACTCACAGATCGGAATTTGCTTTTGCGATTCCAAATTCGTCAGTACAGGACAGGCAGTTGGGAATCCCGGACGTTTGCCCCCAGAAATGTTAGGGTGACGAGGCTTCCTAACCCTGGGTCACGGTATGAGAAACGCTGCTCCTGGGCTTTATTAAAATTCCTTCCAGCGGGCTGGGGAGATAAGGAAAACTTGACACACACTCTGTGATGAATTCCACTCAGCTCTCAGAGGTACATCCCCTTTGAGCCATCTTTTATAAGTTCAGAAAACTGCTGTTACAAACATTTGCAAAAATGGTTTGATAGAAAAGAATACATATGATTGGTTTAATAAGTACATAGGATGTGTCAATGCGTTTTCAGTTTGTCTTTTCTTCACAGTGTCCAGACTTGGTATCCTATTCTGGGATCTTTCAGCTGTTGCTCTCTTTCAGCTGCTCGTTCAATATGATGGTGGTTCAATCTCATGATATTTGTGTGAAGTAAAATGGCTTTTTCTCATAAATACTGATGAATCTTATAGTATGTTTTAAATAAACACTATAAATTAATATAGACTCTCACACCAATGATAAAAATGTATTCCTTTTACAATCAAAACATTTTACCAATGTCACTTGGAGGAGTGAGATATATAATGAGTCTGACACTTTGCACAGCTTTCTGACAAGTATAATTTGGTTTTGTTGTTTTAGTCTTGGTATACTGTGAATTATGCCAACACTATTGTGAAGAATATACTTTCATATTTCTAACAAGGTGTTGTGTAATATCAATTTACATTTTGGTAATATACCTATTCAATAGATGTAAAAGCCAATGCTGTGAGCTAGGAGCTATAGGGCAGGATGTACTAAAGGAAAAATGCGGTAAAACCCCAGCATTTCCATATGTACTAAGCCCCGGCCGCCCTATAATCGGTGCAGAGGGTGATGCCAGAAAATCTGGTGTTACCCTATAGAAGCCTATGGGCTTCTTACCGCATCCCGCACCCAACACTTCGCCGCCCCGCAGTCGCCTGGCACTGGCCCCCACTCACCTTAGTGTCCTGGTTGCCAGCCTGTGCTCCTCCTAGGTCCCCCACCTCCTTCTCCTCCTAATCTTCCTGGTGCAGGGAGGAGGAGGAGCCCAGGACTTCCTGCACAAGTCATCAGCAGGAAGTTCCCGATGCTCGGAGGGGGCCCGGCGTCGGCTGCTTCACAAAGGGCAGCTCTTATCACAAGAGCTGTCCTTTGCAATATTAATCGCACAGTACATATGCGATTAGTAAGGTTGCGGTGACTGGCTGTATGTACACCGCAACCTTAGTACAGCTCACCCATATTGTGATGCTATTAGTCTATTTAGTACTTGAATACTGAGGCCATATGCCTTAGTCTAAATGAGCCTTCCACTCTGACTATGCTTCCCCAAACCTCTACCTAAATGCTGTATAATAACCCGGTCCTGCTTATGTCCATATACCTCCTGTTTTCCTTAGCAGTACTGCTGACAAGGATGTAATATTTTATGATGTCTGTGTAGCTGTTAAAGTCTGGATACGTGTCTGTGCAGGGTAAATACTTTACTCACTACTGATGTTGGCTGGTGCTATTGCTGTTACCACATTGCCTAAGCAACACTTTAAGCAGTTTCCCTGTTAGAGGAGGTTGCATTCTGTACTGATAGCTGCCGGCACCTGCTTTAATGATGACAGCCGGTGACCTGTCTTGCCTGACTGCCCGGCCCCTCTCCTACTACTGCTGGCCACCTATCACCTGCTTTAGCTGCTGTCACTCCCCCTTACGGACTGTAAGGCACACCCTCTCACAGCCTCCTAGCTGTGTTATTATGCCACCGCTCCTCCCCATCAATGACCATGGGACTCCTCTGGTCACGGTCCCAGCCCAGTGGTTGATGATGGAGCAATAAACAGCTCCGAAATGTTGGTGATATCCCTGTGACCAGTCGTTTTTATTGAGCAAAGTGCCAGCTAACCGCCTAACTGGAGTTGTGTGTATATATATATATATATCAGTGGCGTAACTAGGGGGGGTCAAGCAGGGCGTGGGCCCTGGGCGCCGTGGGTCCGGCCCACCCTAGTTAGCCAGTGTAGTGCTGACCGCAGTGAGTGCGGTCAGCGCTACACATTTACACAGGACCGGCGCTAGGCTTCCAGCGCCAGTCCTGTGCTGCACAGCTGAGCCCGTTCCCTCCCCCTGAGCGCTGGCCCAATAGCGCCAGGAGGCGGGCTCAGGCTGTGCATAACACACGCATCGCCTCCAGCGCTGGCGGCGATGCGTGTGTTAAACAACAGTCAATGAGAGTGAGATATACTCTCATTGACTGCTGCAGCACCCACTGCAAGAGCCGGGCTTCCGTCCGGCTCCTGCAGTGGGTAATGGGACAGACGTCATGACAGCATGATGTCTCTCCCATAATGCTGAGCGCGCCAGCCCGGGAGGACTGGCGGGCGGGAGCGGTGTCGCGGTATATTTGTATATATATATTTTTTAAACCTGTCTGCACTACTGGGGGCACAACGGGGGAGGGGGGTGGCTACTACTGGGGGGACCTCTACTGCGGGATGGGGCACAACGGGGGAGGGCAGGGGTTGCTAATACTATGGGCACCATTACTGGGAGGACCTCTAATGGGGGGGGGCTACTACTGGGGGCACTTAATCGGGAGGGGGAACCTCTACTGGGGACTACTACTTGGCGTGGGGGGAACTACTACTGGGGGCATTATAAAAGGGGCCTACTACTAGGGGCACTGCACTGGGGGGACCACTACTGGGGGCAATAATAGAAAGGACAACTTCAGGGGGCACTGGATAGGGGGGATCACTACTGGGGGCCTGCATCAGGGGGACCACTACTGGGGGCACTGCATAGGGGGGACTACTGCTGGGGGCACTATATAAGGGGCTTACTGCTAGGGGCACTGCACTGGGGGGACCACTACAGGTGGCACTAGATAGGGGGCATCACTACTGGGTGCCTGCATAAGGGGGAGCACTACTGGGAAAACTGCCTGGGGGGACTACTGCTGGGGTCACTATATAAAGGGCACTGCATAGGGGGGAGGACTACTACTGGGGGCACTATATAAAGGGCACTGCATAAGGGGATACCACTACTTGGCGCACTGCATTGTGGGGACTGCAACTGGGGGCACTGCATAAGGGAGAACACTACATGGGGCACTGCATTTGGGGTGACCACTACTGGGGGCACTGAATAAGGGGAACTAATTGGGGGCTGTATAAGGGGGACCACCACTGGGGATACTGTATAAGGGGCACTACTATGGGCCTGCATAAGAGGGACCACAACTGCATACTGGAGGTACTGTATAAGGGGCACTACTGGGGTTAAGGTGCATATAGATAGGAATGTTCAAAATAAAGGGGTGTGTCATGTTGAAAAGCCCAATTTTTAAGTGACCACGCCCATTTCTTTTTTTGATGCGTGCGCACATATCGGGGGGTGCTCCTTTTTCAAATTTGCCCTGGGCTCCAAATACCCTAGTTACGCCACTGATATATATATATATATATATATATTCAATGTACACCCTAAAGCAAGAGTTTAAATCCACCCCTGTGGCCAACAAACTCAGACGCTGCATCAGATCACCATCTCTACAAGACGAGTGTGGACATATCATACCATACCTCCCAACTGTCCCGCATCCAGCAGGACAGTCCCATTTTTCTGGGACTGTCCTGCTGTCCCACCTGAGGGCCGCAGTGTCCCGCGGTGGGGGGGAAGTTGGGGAGAGCACAAACTGCTGCTCTGCATAGTAGAGCAGCGGGTGTGCAGGAGGAGAACAGATGCCATGCGCATGCGTACAGCATCTGTTCTCATATGTACGGACTGCCTGGGGGCTGCCCAGCCACTTGGAGAGTGTTGGGCACGCGCCCAAAGTGACGAAAACTGGAAAAGCCGCGAGGTCCGCCCCGTTTTCAGCATGCTCCACCCCTTTTTGCATAAGCCACTCCCCCTTTTGGGGGGAGCACGTCTTCGGCGCATGACCAGTCCCTCCTTGTGATGTTGAAGAAGAAGCTGATTAACAGTTACATTTTGATTTATTATTATTATTATTATTATTATTATTATTATTATGAATAATAAAGCATTTCTTCATTTTAATTTATGTGGTTATCACCATTCTGAGATGGCCATAGCAGACAAAGGATTGTGGCTGTACTTGTTCCACTAGAGCAGAGGTTCCCAAACTCCACCATTACAGACCAGGTTTTAAGGATATCAATGCTTGATTGGTGCCAGAGTCTACTGTGCAGGTCTCTGGTGTTCACGCTATGTTCATTGAGACATCTCTAGTGCGCAGGCGCAAATCAGCGCCGCGCCATTTTCCCAGTGATTTCAGATCTGCAGAACCGGCCGATGCGGGACTGTGGAGAGGTAAGTATACTAATGATATGGGTGCAGGGTGTGTGGTGTGAGTCCCCTGGACCCAGGGGCCCGTGTGCACTGCACACCCTGCGTCCAGTGTGTAGGAGCATTGCTATCACCAGCAGTGACCTTTGACCTTTGATAGACAGGAAGAAGCTCAGTCATCAGTGAAACTTAAAACATCGAGAATAGAGTTTTCCTCCATTTGATGAATAGTGCCTTGTGACTAGGAAAGGTGAATACCGGGATATATGTATTACAGGGATATGTGCTGAAGTCTGGGGATGGGGAAGGGAGACAAAGTTTACTATAACAAAGTCTGAAAGCTCCAGTTGAAGGGTTGATGTTATTGTCGAACCAATAGCGACCGGGCAACAGGTATTGTCCAGTCCTGATTTAAAAAGATTATGTTAAGAAGGTGGAAAACACCTTTAATAGCCTGAGCTGCACGTAATGCAAAAAACCCTACAAACTCTTATGGCGCATGCGTTACACGGTGTGTACGCCCAGAGGCGCAGTTCAGATGGCAACCCGCAGTATCAGAAATGTTTTGGAACTAAGCTGGATGTTCCTGGGCAGTGACTGGACGGTGGATAGTCAGACGCACGGCCTGGGCGTGCTATGGGAGTGTTGCTGAAGTGGCTGCGTATACACAGACTCTTAATCGCTCACATAGGATGCCATATGCAGAAGAGAATCTGCACCTACCATAGGACTGGCGCAAGTCTGGATGGTGCGGCTGATGGTGTGACTGATTGTGGCAGCTAAAGTCACACCATGCAGTATTACAGCGTCTAAAGACGCTCAGAGTAGGCGTCTCAGTCCTTTCACATTCAGACGCAGGCTTGTACACCAGGGGAAGGCCTAATACTAGCATCAGCATATAGGGCCTGATACAGAGGTGGGCGCAACGTCTATGTCACACGCAATGGAGCAATTTTTTGCATCACATCCGCACTGCACACATGTGGCGATTGATTAGCGACAGCCAGCGCATATTTATTTGCTAAGTGAGTGACAGGAAGTGACACGCTTGGGTGAGGTAATGGGTGGTGGCTACAAAAACGCAGGTAGGTCGCCACAGTTTCCTGGGCGTCTCTTGGTCAGCCACTGCAAAATTTGTTGGCAGTTGGACTGGCCACGGCATTTTAGTTGAGACGGACAATCTGCTACCCCATAGGATTATTTAGAAATTCCATGGTGGGTCGCTGTGCGACCGATCTTCCCAATGTTGCGTCCTTTGTATGCAAGAAGCTGATCTGAGAGGCCTGGTGGTGGGCGCCTCTGTTCACAAGACAGCGGCTGAGCCATTAGCACAATTTTACTAGTCTGCTGTGTCCGAAGATTTTATTTTTATTTTATTTCTCTCTTTGACTGGTTTACTCATTTAATTTACTTACTTATTTAACTCTTAATTATATAGTGCCAACATATTCTGTTGCACTTTCATTTAAGCCCAAACTATCATTTTAATGACTACCAATAAACTGTATAGTCTTCCAAATATACACAGTATAACTTAATTTTATACCATCTGCTTGTTTTCGTGTTGGAATCTCCTACACCATATATTTTGAAAAAATATTTAGAATAAATGATAATAGGTCTATGTACTTAATATGATTTATGCTTGATTATACTATAATTGTAATATACAGTACGTAACATTGGAAAGTAAAAAATATTGTATAATGTTAATGATTTAACGCTATGTAATTCCTAACAGCAACACCCCCAACGGAAAGTCCGCTGGGGACAACAACTACCTCAAGTGAAAGTACAATGACAAACAAGACTTCGGCAAATACTGCACAAAACAGTACATCTGAGTCACTCACTTCATCTAATATTTTAACAAATAATGAAAGTGTAACAGCTTCATCTATAGGCTCCCAGAGATCTAACTCTCCAAATTCCATAAGTCAGACCATTGGAATTACGGACTATAACACTATATCCATTACGTTAACAACAGATGGATCACTTGTTACAACCTCAAAAATAAATTCTACTTTGAGAGCATCAAGAGAAATACCCACTGTTTCTACAATTAGTACTGAGAAGTCTGCAAAGAGTGACGTAACACAAACACCACCAAATGGAGCCAGCATATGGAGTCACAGTGAATCGGCAACAATTACTTCTGCAGTGACCATTGTATCAAATAGCACTTACGATGTTACATCTGATAGTACAACTGTATCTTCCATCACATTAAGTACCCATGAGAAATTTACTTTTCCGAAGATCTCCTCATCACTATTCATTCCAACTTCTTCACCATCTACAAGTACGGAAGAAAACTTTGCATCTACAACAACTTTAGGGCAAACATTAATAAAAGATGTTTCAAGTGAATCATCAATACCTCTAATTTCTAAACTTACTGGATCATCTTTTACATCAAAAAGAGCCCCAGAGCAATCAACTAGCACAGAGAGCTCATCAACAACACCAATTTCTACTTCTTCACCAATTACAACCTCACCTCAACAATCAATGTTTCCAAAATCTGAAACAAGTCTAAATACATCATATGGTGCTTCTACAGAAATGTCTATTTCAAACACAGTAGAGAATGCACACAGCACCCAGGCACCATCTACATCTACAGAATCTACACTGGTGTCTTCATCACAGACTGACACTTTAAGCATTACAAATACTAAAACAGAAACTGCTTCTTCAAAAACATCAGAGCATACATTAACACAAGCTATATCAAGTGAATCATCTTCACTGCTGCCATCTGCAGTCACATCTGGACATTCATTTACAAATGTTAGCAAATCAAGTAGCTCTCCTGATCAATCAATCAGTCTAGAGACTACATCATCAACACCTATTGCTCCATCTACACCATCTACAACTTCACCTATGTCAACTTCTTTAACAATAGAAGCAAGTCCAAGCATATCTCCAAGTGATTCTACAGAAACTTTTATTCTCAGTACGATCTCTAATGTATCTAGTAACCACAAATCATCTTCATCAACAGAATCCCCATTTTTATCTTCCACAACTATAGGTACTTCAAGTAATATTAATAGTGAAACACAGACTGTGCTAACAACAATGTCAGAGCAAACATCAACACAGATGTTTTCAAGTGAATCATCCAAATCTCTATCATCTGCCATTAGCTCTGGCAGAACATCTGTAGCTTCCACCACAGATAGTACCCATGAACAATCTACTTTTACAGAAAGCTCATCAGCTAATCCAAATCCCACGTCTTCATCATCCACAGCCTCATCTGGGCCCATTTATTCTTCAACTGAAACTACTCTCAGCATCTCACCAACTGCATCTAAAGAGACTTCAGATCTTAGCACAATGGCAAGCACATTCAGTACCCGAGATACATCTTCATCAACAGTCTCTCCTATGTTATCTCCTTCACCCCTTGGTAATACAGAAAAAATGAGTACTCAAACAGAATCTGCATCTACAAAAACTTCAGGACAATCATTAACACAAGCTGTTTCAAGTGAATCATCTATAGCTCTAACTGCTACTGTTACGTCAGGAACTACTACTCTATCAGACATGACACCAAGTAGAATCCAAGAGCAATCAACTAGCCCAGAGAGCTCATCAACAACAACCATTTCTAATTCTTCCCCATTTACATCATCACATCACTCACCAACCTTTCCAAAATCTCAAGAAAGTCTAAGTACATCACCCAGTGCTTCAACAGAAATGTCTATTTCAAGTACAATAGAGAATGCACACAGCACCCAGGCACCATCATCATCTACAGAATCTACACTGGTGTCTTCATCACAGACTGAAACTTTAAGCATTACAAATACTAAAACAGAAACTGCATCTTCAAAAACATCAGAGCATACATTAACACAAGCTATATCACGTGAATCATCTACACCGCTGCCATCTGCAGTCACATCTGGACATTCATTTACAAATGTTAGCAAATCAAGTAGCTCTCGTGATCAATCAACCAGTCTAGAGACTACATCATCAACACCTATTGCTCCATCTACACCATCTACAACTTCACCTATGTCAACTTCTTTAACAATGGAAACTAGTCCAAGCATATCTCCAAGTGGTTCTACAGAAACCTTTATTCTCAGTACGATCTCTACTGTATCTAGTAACCACAAATCATCTTCATCAACAGAATCTCCATTTGTACCTTCCACAACTATAGGTACTTCAAATAATATAAATAGTGAAAAACAAACTGTGCTAGCAACAATGTCAGAGCAAACATCAACACAAATGTTTTCAAGTGATTCATCCAAATCTCTAACATCTGTCATTAGCTCTGGGAGTACATCTGTAGCTTCCACCACAGATAGTACCCATGAACAATCTACTTTTACAGAAAGCTCATCAGCTAATCCAAATCCCACGTCTTCATCATCCACAGCCTCATCTGGGCCCATTTATTCTTCAACTGAAACTACTCTCAGCATCTCACCAACTGCATCTAAAGAGACTTCAGATCTTAGCACAATGGCAAGCACATTCAGTACCCGAGATACATCTTCATCAACAGTCTCTCCTATGTTATCTCCTTCACCCATTGGTAATACAGAAAAAATGAGTACTCAAACAGAATCTGCATCTACAAAAACTTCAGGACAATCATTAACACAAGCTGTTTCAAGTGAATCATCTATAGCTCTAACTGCTACTGTTACGTCAGGAACTACTACTCTATCAGACATGACACCAAGTAGAATCCAAGAGCAATCAACTAGCCCAGAGAGCTCATCAACAACAACCATTTCTAATTCTTCCCCATTTACATCATCACATCACTCACCAACCTTTCCAAAATCTCAAGAAAGTCTAAGTACATCACCCAGTGCTTCAACAGAAATGTCTATTTCAAGTACAATAGAGAATGCACACAGCACCCAGGCACCATCATCATCTACAGAATCTACACTGGTGTCTTCATCACAGACTGAAACTTTAAGCATTACAAATACTAAAACAGAAACTGCATCTTCAAAAACATCAGAGCATACATTAACACAAGCTATATCACGTGAATCATCTACACCGCTGCCATCTGCAGTCACATCTGGACATTCATTTACAAATGTTAGCAAATCAAGTAGCTCTCGTGATCAATCAACCAGTCTAGAGACTACATCATCAACACCTATTGCTCCATCTACACCATCTACAACTTCACCTATGTCAACTTCTTTAACAATGGAAACTAGTCCAAGCATATCTCCAAGTGGTTCTACAGAAACCTTTATTCTCAGTACGATCTCTACTGTATCTAGTAACCACAAATCATCTTCATCAACAGAATCTCCATTTGTACCTTCCACAACTATAGGTACTTCAAATAATATAAATAGTGAAAAACAAACTGTGCTAGCAACAATGTCAGAGCAAACATCAACACAAATGTTTTCAAGTGATTCATCCAAATCTCTAACATCTGTCATTAGCTCTGGGAGTACATCTGTAGCTTCCACCACAGGTAGTACCCATGAACAATCTACTTTTACAGAGAGCTCATCAGCTAATCCAAATCCCACATCTTCATCATCTACAGCCTCATCTGAGCCCATTTATTCTTCAACTGAAACTTCTCTAAGTAACTCACCCAGTGCATCTAAAAAGACTTCAGATTTTAGCATAATGGCAAACACATTCAGTACCCGAGATACATCTTCATCAACAGTCTCTCCTATGTTATCTTCTTCACCCCTTGGTAATACAGATAAAATGAGTACTCCAACAGAATCTGCATCTACAAGAACTTCAGGACAATCATTAACACAAGTTTTTTCAAGCAAACCATCTATAGCTCTAACTGCTACTGTTATGTCTGGAACTACTACTCTACCAGCCATGACACAAAGTAGAATCCAAGAGCAATCAACTGGCCCAGAGAGCTCATCAACAAGAACCATTTCTACTTCTTCCGCATTTGCATCATCACATCACTCACCAACCTTTCCAAAAGCTCAAGAAAGTCTAAGTACATCACCCAATGCTTCTACAAAAATGTCTATTTCAAGTACAATAGAGAATGCACACAGCACCCAGGCACCATCATCATCTACAGAATCTACATTGGTATCTTCATTACCGACTGACACTTTAGGCATTACAAGTACTAAAACAGAATCTCCTTCTACAAAAAAGTCAGAGCCTACATTAACACAAGCTGTATCAAGTGAATCATCTACCCCTCTAATGTCTGAAGTCACATCTGAACATTCATCTACAACTGTTAGCAAATCAAGTAGCTCTCATGATCAATCAACCAGCCTAGAGACTACATCAACACCTATTACTCCATCTACACCATCTACAACTTCACCTGTGTCCACTTCTTTAACAATGGAAACAAGTCCAAGCATATCTCCAAGTGGTTCCTCAGAAAATTCTATTCTCAGTACGATATCTACTGCATCTAGTAACTACAAATCATCTTCATCAACAGAATCCCCAATTTTATCTTCCTCCACAATAGGTACTTCAAGTAATATAAATAGTGAAACACAGACTGTGCTAACAACAATATCAGAGCAAACATCTACACAAATAGTTTCACATGAATTACCTCTAACATCTGCCATTAGCTCTGGCAGTATATCTGTAACTTTCACCACAGGTAGTACCCATGAACAATATACTTTAACAGAGCGCTCATCAGCTAATCCAAATCCCACGTCTTCACCATCTACAGCCTCATCTGGTCCCATTTACCCTTCAGCTGAAACTATGCTCAGTAACTCACCAAGTGCATCTAAAGAAACTTCAGATTTCAGCACAATAGCAAACACATTCAGTACCCGAGATACATCTTCAACAACAGTCTCTCCTAGGTTATCTTCTTCACCCCTTGGTAATACAGATAAAATGAGTACTCAAACAGAATCTGCATCTACAAGAACTTCAGGACAAACATTAACACAAGCTGTTTCATCAGAATCATCTATAGCTCTAAATGCTACAGTTATGTCTGGAACTACTACTCTCTCAGCCATGACACCAACTAGAATCCAAGAGCAATCAACTAGCCCAGAGAGCTCATCAACAACAACCATTTCTACTTCTTCCCCATTTACATCATCACAGCACTCACCAACCTTTCCAAAAGCTCAAGAAAGTCTAAGTACATCACCCAGTGCTTCTACAGAAATGTCAATTTCAAGTACAATAGAGAATGCACACAGCACCCAGGCACCATCATCATCTACAGAATCTACACTGGTGTCTTCATCACAGACTGATGCTTTAAGCATTACAAATACTAAAACAGAAACTGCATCTTCAAAAACATCAGAGCATACATTAACACAAGCTGTATCACGTGAATCATCTACACAGCTGCCATCTGCAGTCACATCTGGACATTCATTTGCAGATGTTAGCAAATCAAGTAGCTCTCCTGATCAATCAACCAGTCTAGAGACTACATCATCAACAAAAATTACTTCATCTATACCATCTACAACTTCACCTGTGTCAGCTTCTTTAACAATGGAAACTAGTCCAAGCATATCTCCAAGTGGTTCTACAGAAACTTTTATTCTCAGTACGATCTCTACTGTATCTAGTAACCACAAATCTTCTTCATCAACAGAATCTCCAATTTTATCTTCCACAACTATAGGTACTTCAAGTAATATAAATAGTGAAAAACAAACTGTGCTACCAACAATGTCAGAGCAAACATCAACACAAATGTTTTCAAGTGATTCATCCAAAACTCTAACATCTGTCATTAGCTCTGGGAGTACATCTGTAGCTTCCATCACAGGTAGTTCCCATGAACAATCTACTTTTAGAGAGAGCTCATCAGCTAATCCAAATCCCACATCTTCATCATCTACAGCCTCATCTGAGCCCATTTATTCTTCAACTGAAACTACTCTCAGTATCTTATCAAGTGCATCTAAAGAGGCTTCAGATTTTAGCACAATGGCAAGCACATTCAGTACCCTAGATACATCTTCATCAACAGTCTCTCCTATATTATCTCCTTCACCCCTTGGTAATACAGATAAAATGAGTACTCAAACAGAATCTGCATCTACAAGAACTTCAGGACAATCATTAACACAAACTTTTTCAAGCAAATCATCTATAGCTCTAACTGCTACTGTTACGTCTGGAACTACTACTCTGTCAGCCATGACACAAAGTAGAATCCAAGAGCAATCAACTGGCCCAGAGAGCTCATCAACAAGAACCATTTCTACTTCTTCCGCATTTGCATCATCACAGCACTCACCAACCTTTCCAAAAGCTCAAGAAAGTCTAAGTACATCACCCAGTGCTTCTACAGAAATGTCTATTTCAAATACAATAGAGAATGCACACAGTACCCAGGCACCATCATCATCTACAGAATCTACACTGGTATCTTCATTACCGACTGACACTTTAGGCATTACAAGTACTAAAACAGAATCTCCTTCTACAAAAAAGTCAGAGCCTACATTAACACAAGCTGTATCAAGTGAATCATCTACCCCTCTAATGTCTGAAGTCACATCTGGACATTCATCTACAACTGTTAGCAAATCAAGTAGCTCTCATGATCAATCAACCGGCCTAGAGACTACATCATCAACACCTATTACTCCATCTACACCATCTACAACTTCACCTGTGTCCACTTCTTTAACAATGGAAACAAGTCCAAGCATATCTCCAAGTGGTTCTACAGAAAATTCTATTCTCAGTACGATATCTACTGCATCTAGTAACCACAAATCATCTTCATCAACAGAATCCCCAATTTTATCTTCCTCCACAATAGGTACTTCAAGTAATATAAATAGGGAAACACAGACTGTGCTAACAACAATATCAGAGCAAACATCTACACAAATGGTTTCACATGAATTACCTCTAACATCTGCCATTAGCTCTGGCAGTATATCTGTAACTTTCACCACAGGTAGTACCCATGAACAATATACTTTTACAGAGCGCTCATCAGCTAATCCAAATCCCACGTCTTCACCATCTACAGCCTCATCTGGTCCCATTTACCCTTCAGCTGAAACTATGCTCAGTGACTCACCAAGTGCATCTAAAGAAACTTCAGATTTCAGCACAATAGCAAACACATTCAGTACCCGAGATACATCTTCAACAACAGTCTCTCCTATGTTATCTTCTTCACCCCTTGGTAATACAGATAAAATGAGTATTCAAACAGAATCTGCATCTACAAGAACTTCAGGACAAACATTAACACAAGCTGTTTCATCGGAATCATCTATAGCTCTAACTGCTACTGTTATGTCTGGAACTACTACTCTCTCAGCCATGACACCAACTAGAATCCTAGAGCAATCAACTAGCCCAGAGAGCTCATCAACAACCATTTCTACTTCTTCCCCATTTACATCATCACAGCACTCACCAACCTTTCCAAAAGCTCAAGAAAGTCTAAGTACATCACCCAGTGCTTCTACAGAAATGTCTATTTCAAGTACAATAGAGAATGCACACAGCACCCAGGCACCATCATCATCTACAGAATCTACACTGGTGTCTTCATCACAGACTGACGCTTTAAGCATTACAAATACTAAAACAGAAACTGCATCTTCAAAAACATCAGAGCATACATTAACACAAGCTGTATCACGTGAATCATCTACACAGCTGCCATCTGCAGTCACATCTGGACATTCATTTACAGATGTTAGCAAATCAAGTAGCTCTCCTGATCAATCAACCAGTCTAGAGACTACATCATCAACAAAAATTACTTCATCTATACCATCTACAACTTCACCTGTGTCAGATTCTTTAACAATGGAAACTAGTCCAAGCATATCTCCAAGTGGTTCTACAGAAACTTTTATTCTCAGTACGATCTCTACTGTATCTAGTAACCACAAATCTTCTTCATCAACAGAATCTCCAATTTTATCTTCCACAACTATAGGTACTTCAAGTAATATAAATAGTGAAAAACAAACTGTGCTAGCAACAATGTCAGAGCAAACATCAACACAAATGTTTTCAAGTGATTCATCCAAATATCTAACATCTGTCATTAGCTCTGGGAGTACATCTGTAGCTTCCATCACAGGTAGTTCCCATGAACAATCTACTTTTAGAGAGAGCTCATCAGCTAATCCAAATCCCACATCTTCATCATCTACAGCCTCATCTGAGCCCATTTATTCTTCAACTGAAACTACTCTCAGTATCTCACCAAGTGCATCTAAAGAGGCTTCAGATTTTAGCACAATGGCAAGCACATTCAGTACCCTAGATACATCTTCATCAACAGTCTCTCCTATGTTATCTCCTTCACCACTTGGTAATACAGATAAAATGAGTACTCAAACAGAATCTGCATCTACAAGAACTTCAGGACAATCATTAACACAAGCTGTTTCAAGCGAATCATCTATAGCTCTAACTGCTACTGTTACGTCTGGAACTACTACTCTGTCAGCCATGACACAAAGTAGAATCCAAAAGCAAACAACTAGCCCAGAGAGCTCATCAACAAGAACCATTTATACTTCTTCCCCATTTACATCATCACATCACTCACCAACTTTTCCAATATCTCAAGAAAGTCTAAGTACATCACCCAGTACTTCAACAGAAATGTCTATTTTAACTACAATAGAGAATGCACACAGCACCCAGGCACCATCATCATCTACAGAATCTACACTGGTATCTTCATCACAGACTGACACTTTAAGCATTACAAATACTAAAACAGAAACTGCTTCTTCGAAAACATCACAGCATACATTAACACAAGCTATATCACATGAATCATCTACACCTCTAATGTCTGTAGTCACATCTGCTCATTTACCTACAACTATTAGCAAATCAAGTAGCTCTCATGATCAATCAACCGGTCTAGAGACTACATCATCAACACCCATTACTTCATCTACAACTTTACCTATGGTATCTTCACCAACATTTGAAACTACTTCAAACATGTCTCTAATTGGTTCTACAGATCATTCTATTCTCAGTACGATCACTACTACATCTAGTATCCACAAGTCATCTTCATCAACAGAATCCCCGTTGTTTTCTTCCTCAATCATCATTACCTCCAGTAATATAAATACTGAAAAACAGACTGCATTTCCATCTTCAGAGCAAACATCTACACAAATGGTTTCAAGTGAATCATCCACACCTCTAACATCTGCCATTAGCTCTGGTAGTGCAACTGTAACTTCCACCAAAGGTAGTACTCATGAACAATCTACTTTTACAAAGAGCTCATCAGTTAAACCAAATCCAACATCTTCACCATCTACAGCCTCATCTGGGCCCCATTATCCACCAGCCTCATCAACCTCATCGGTGCCAAGTTTTACTTCAGTGGAAACTACTCTTAGGAACTTAACAAGTGCATCTACAGAAATGTCATTCTCTAGCATTATGGCAACAATTTCCAGTACCCAAGGAAAATCTTCATCTACAGGATTTTCACTGGTATCTTCTTCATCCCTAAGTACTTCTAGTCAAAGAGGATCTGAAACAGAATCAGCATCTACAGATACTTCAGGACAAACATCAGAACAGGTTGTTTCAAATAACCCATTTACACCGCTAGCATCAACTGTTATTAGCATAAAGAGTGCATCATCAACACCTATTTTTTCTTTATCATCATCGACATCAAAAGTATTATCAAGTACAACTACAGAAAATAAATTTATCAGCACAGTAGCTACTGCAAGTAATACCGAGAGCTCATCTTCAAAACTCATTTCAACGTCTTCTCCATCCTCAACTCTATCTGCGTTGACTTCATCTACAGAATCCTCTGTTTCCGGTACAAACATCACTGTGCAGATCACACATACACCTCCATTAGTAAATAATTCTACATTATTAGATTCACCAAAAGTCACTGCATCAAGCACCTCAACTATGCTAACAAAATCTACAACAATTGCAAAACTAGCATCGACTAAAAATGAAACCTCTCCATCTGAATTTTTTTCAAAAACATCCAGCAGTACTGCCGACAAAACTTCAGGCACAGTGAATATGATGTCACGACCAGTGACATCATTTTCACATTCTAAGGTATCATCAGCATTGTATAAATCAAAATTTGAAAGTACTGTGAGTAAGTCACCAAGTTTATCTACTGAAGCCTCTGGACTTAGAACAATAACATCTCCATTTAGCTTATCAGGATCTATATCGGGAAGACCAAGTTCTACTGGACTGAAGAGTTCAACTTTCACAATTTCTCCAACTACATGTCCTCCACATACAAGTGGACATAACTGTGAAAATGGGGACAATAATGTAGGCATCAAGATAGGTGAGAACATCAGAGATTATTTAGTCATGTTATACAGTATTAACTGTTAACTTTTTCAGTTATTGCATGTGAACCTTTTAATCTTATGGAATTATGTTTAGTTTTCACTTGTGAATTTGAAGCTTGGCGCCATTTCCAAGCAGTAGCAGTGACTTAACTCTTGAAGACTAGCAAAATGATTTGTTCATTTTTCATCATTTGTTATATTTTAGTTTGCATTATCTATACAAATTGACAGACTTTTCCGAGTTTCATTCTAAAGTTTATTTCAAAGGTCTACTAGGGATACAGAAAGAGAGAAACAGGACTGTAACTAGCTATGGGCGATCGGTTCCGTCACACAGAGCTGAGAGGCTCTGTGAGCAGCACTGTCACTACCCAACAGCCGTTGCTCCTGGCTAGCAGGGTGCTCAAGATGGCACTCTGCAGCCAGGATTGCTACTGAAGCACCCGCGGAGTGTCCTGTTGATGCTCCAGATGGGAACCATGCACACTACATGCAGCCAATTGGGTGTCCTCAGGACACAAGGTCAGTGGTGCACTCACCAGAGCTGCTGGGCATGTCCCCTTTGCGCGACATCGTGACATTGCGTGCTCAGTGGGCAGGACCAGCACAGGGCGCTGATGTGCCCAGTTAGAGCCCTGGAGAAAAATAGCCTGATTGCAGACAGCAAGACTTTTCTTTCAAAATCATTTTACACTTGGCAGCAGGACGTCATTGGATAAACATTGCTGTTGCTGAGCACATTTAGCAGCTGATGTAGAGTTGGAAGTAAAATAGGTGTACATTACGCGAAAGAAACGTGCACGGTAAAGCCGCATAATTTTTGCCCACATGCAGAGCTGTATGTATCTAGAGATGCATCCAAGTCTGCACAGGGAGCATATGCACCTGGTTTACTGATATTCATCATCATAAGTGTGTTCTTGCACCTGCCCTATACTAGATGCAAATCATACATCTCCTGATAGGTGTATTTTTGCTTATGTGCTTGTCTTCATGGCAGGGGCATAACTAGGTGATTTGGCACCCAGGGCAAAAGAATAAATGCCCCCTCTATCAGTGCCACAGGCCTAATTACCCCACAGGCATAGTGCACAACAACCTGGTGGTCTAGGGAGAGATTAATGGTATAGGCTTACCTGTTCAGCCGCATTGTTCTGCCGCTGGCCCACCCTGACCAGCGGCACCGCACTGGGGATCTTCTGTCTTGAGCCCGGCATCTTCTGATCTCTTCTGCGGCCGCCAGAGCTTTTCCCATGACATCTCCATTCTACGCCCACCGCCGTTCAACTCACTTTTCTGCCCAGAGGAGTCTGATGTCACTACTGGGCAGACCCGGCCATGACGTGGTGAGCCGCCATTGGCTCTCTGCGGCAGCTTTCCAAGTTCTAATAGCCACCGGTTGCACCCAGCTCCAGCCGGTGCCAAATGTCACCTGCCGCTGGGAACAGTCGGGTGAGATGTGTCCCGCCTGGGAGACATCTCACCAGACTGCAGGAATTCCGGTGCTGGGATGAACACTTGGACATTGCCCAGGCCGGCAGCGCCCCCCTCTGTTACACCACTGCTTCTACAGTTGCATGAACATCTTCAGGAATTATTTTATAATCTGTAGGCTCTGGGGGATGATTCAGAGTCGGCTGCAGCGGTGTCCGTGTGTGCGCATTTGTTGCAATTGCATCTGCGACTTTATTCTAATACCACTACAAGCCCTTCCCTGGTGTACATCCAATCATCCCAAGGAGTGAAACACCCACTATGAGTGTCTTTAGATGATCAACTATCAACTATTGATGCATCTTTAGACACAAACATCGAGTATGGCCTCCAATGACACTCCAATAACATGCCCATAAAATGGAACATCTCAGTGTGTCTGAATAGTCACCTCCCAGTCAATGCCCAGGAACGCCCAATACATTTCTGTGACCGTGCATCTAAATCAATGCTGCGATTTTTGAACACTGTGATGTGCTGTGCGACTTTTATGAAACTTAGGCCCGTATTCAATTTGAGGCGAAAAGTCCAGACTTTTCGCCTGCTGGACTTTTCGCCTCCTTCGCCTGTTTTCCAGGCGGAAAAGTATCGTGTGTATGCCCGCTATTCCCCATTTTCAATTCCAAAGTCGTCGAAATCGGGAACAGGCAAAACTTTGATCGGCGAAAAAAAACGGGAATTTTTGGGAAATAATAGTAGGACCCCCCTAAAGATGTCCAGACCTGGTACACCCGTTTTTTGCCTGCCAAAGGAAGTTGGGTTTTTAAATAGCCGCTGCAGGTGTTTTTTTCCCGACTTTGAAGAAGTGATGCAGAAGAGCACTTAGCTTTTTTTTTTCGTTTTTAAATGTGGTCCCATCAAATTTGGGGTACCTGAAAATAGGTACTAGCATATTTTTAAGTCCCTAAACAAATTTTTTTTAAATTCTGCAAAAAAGCACCTGCCGCTAATAGCCTATTCTACAAAACACCTGCCGCATACTTACAGAATACCCCTGAACTTATTTGGCTGTTTTTAAACATTGTTCCACTTTTTTTTTTTAACCTAAAATTTTAAATAATTTTTTGGGGGTGTCCCGATTTTTTTTTTTCCACTTTTTATTGCACATTTCGTTTTAAGGGGCCATTCCTAAGGGTGCAGGCAATTTCTTTAAAGCCTGCACCCCTAAACCCCAATTCTGCACTTTTTTTTGCCAATTAAAGGCTGGCGATTATTTATCCCCGTTTTTTTATATTGACTTTGCTCCGGCGAAAAGTCAATGTCATTGAATACAGGGATAATTGAAAGAGGCGAAAATGATGTAATTGGCAATAAATTATCGCCGATTTCGACATTTCGCCTCTAATTGAGTACGGACCCTTGTTTGTAATACTGGCACTGTTTATACATACAGTATTTATATATATATTTATATATTTATATATTTACAGTTAATTGATACAGGCTTTTAAAGGAAGAGTTAGAATTCCATTTAACAACCAATTGCTGTATTTGTTCTATAAGATAAACAGTAAATTACTTTATTCCCAGGAAACGCTCCAACGAGGAAAGTAAATGTGATTGTTTCATTAAATACAAGTTTCACTGAAGAGCTACAAAACACATCTTCTACAGAATACAAAAATCTTGAGGATAAGATCATAGAGGTAAGAACGTAATGCAAAGTTACTTGGATACAGGTAGCACCTTCCATAATTTGTTTTTATGTATTACAATAATGAATCAAATTATTTCCATTTCTATGTTCTAATCTCTTTTATGAGAATAACAAAAGTCAAATTTAGATAAATATTGCAATATAAAAACTGTAACGTCCCTGATTTGAATATCTGTAACAGTAGCTGTTTGTGGGGGTTACACATTGAAGGACACAGGCACAGCACCAGTTCTTCTATCCTGGCAGCTGGTGACCACAAGCATAATGTAGTGCTAGTTCCTGGCTCTGGGCAGCTGATGACCTCAAGCATAGTGCTAGTTCCTGGCTCTGGGCAGCTTGTGACCACAGTCATAGTACTAAACCCTGACCCTGGACAGCTGGTGACCACAAGGGAATTGGTATGAAATACCGCCGGCGATTCCCATCAGCGGCAGCCCGACATGAGCAGAGTTCCGAGCAGCGGAAGGCTGACAGCGCAGGAAATCCCGATTGTGGATAGGTGAGTATTTACTAACCTAACCCTAACCCTCCTTAGGAGTGCCTAACCCTAACTTCCCCCCCAAGTGCCTAACCCTAATCCCCCCTCTAAGTGCCTAACCCTAACCACCCCCTTCCCCGCTGCCTAAACCTAAGTCCCCGGGGGGTGCCTAACCCTAAGTCCCCCCCGGGGGTGCCTAACCCTAACCCTCCCTCCCCCTAGCCTAACCCTAACCCTCCCGGCGGGGTGCCTAACCCTAAGTCCCCGGGAGCCCTAAACCTAACCCTTCCCCCCTGCGGCTGTCCGCTCGCGGCACCTGGCATCACTACGATCGGGATGCCGAGCGCCGGTCTCTCGGCGTTGGGGAAATGCGGGCGTCTACATCTAGACGCCCGGCATTTCACCCTTGCCGGGATATGACAGTCGGGAAGCCGGCTGCCGGTATTTAGGCTTCCCGATTGCATACCGACCACAAGCATAGTGCTAGTTCCTGGCTCTGGTGACCACAAGCATAGTGCTAGTTCCTGGCTCTGGGCAGCTGGTGACCATACACATAGTGCTAGTTCCTGGCTCTGGACAGCTGGTGACCATACACATAGTGCTAGTTCCTGGCTCTGGGCAGCTGGTGACCACAGGTATAGCACGTTTCTGACTTTAGGACACACACACAAGCAGCTGCCATTGGCATAAATATCAACCTGAAGCAATTTTTATCAGGAGATATGTGTCTGATTTTTAACTGTCGCTCAGTTATACTGTCAAGGGATAAAGGAAACTACTCCTGGTCCACATCTGGACATATGTTAAAGTTGACCTGCAAAAGGCACATCACTGTAATTAGGTAATTTGCCCAAAGGTCTGTGGTTATCGCCCAAAACACCCAGTGACCCAAACAACCTTTTACCATATCTCTCAACATTGGTTTTCAAAGTTCGACGCTGAGCGATTTTTTTCACAACAATGCTATTTTTCACACCATGGAGACATCGGTGGCCACAGTGTGTAGCAGCACAACTCCACCCGACCCCCACAATTTAGGGGGTCGGTTTGATTTCCTGATTTGCAGGATAGTCCTCTAAACTGACTCGGCACTGTAGCCAACTGGCCCTGCCATCAATATCATCACACAGACTGTCAATGATCTCTCACACTGCTCCAGTTCTTCATCTGTCTCCTCCTAATAGTTGGGTAAAGTGTGCTCTGCTGTCTGCGTGCAGACCTAAACAAACCCACATATACACAAGAGACTGTGATAGGAGAGGTGCAAACCCTACCGTGGTCTCGTCACCTCAGCACGCCCCGCCATTATGGTAGTTTCACTTTGTATAGTAATTAAGTACTCCTGAGACACCTGCATATTTCTTCCAATTTACAAGTGGTTTGCCCATGGATAAATGCCTCTGAATATGAAATAAACATTGACCTTACAGGTGGGACCTGAAGGAAATATAATTGTGCAAAATTATAAATGTAACAGGCTACCAGAAGCATGTCTCAAATAAAGGTATAGATTAAACAACTGACCATTTTACTGTATGTTTTGTGTTATTTTCAGGTCTTCACACCATTATACAAAAACGCATCAGAATACTTTGTAAATATGACAGTAAATGGATTCAGGTATGTTTACATTGTTTTGTCTTTCAAAAACTTTATTCCCTAACTTTCAAGCTGTTCGATATTAGACTTCCCTTGAAAGAATTTCAGATGAATTGCCAGGCTATAACATATAATGACAGATAGGAGCTGATTGGCTGGTACTTTATCTCTCTCCACTTTATCCCTCTCCATGCTTTGGGGTAAATTTACTAAGAATCAAGTCTGATCGAGTTTGTTTGTTTTTTCATCTCAGTTAGCATTGCCGAAACTCGGGTGACTTGATGCTTCTGAAACTCACAAATTTACTAAGAAGTAAGTTAGCTGAGAGTGATATGGCCGATGGTGAAGCAGATCGATATTTCTCCCCCGAGTAGCAATTTGTGAATGAGATTACTCACCCTAGATTGCAGTGTCTTCTCTCTGCCGAACAAGCAGCCTGCACATATCAGTGAGATATGTGAAGGCTGCTTGTGTTATACCTGTAAAAAAAGGGTTATTTAAAAAAAAAAAAATGACTTAGGGTCCCCCCCCCCGCAAAAGCATAATCAGCCCCAGGCTGCTCAGCCAGTCCTGGTTCCTAAAAATACAGGGGGGGGGGGAATGAATAGAGTTCCCCCATGTTTTAGGAACCAGCACCTGGCTTTATATATAAGGGGGAAAAAATTGCGTTGGGGTCCCCCTGTATTTAAAACCGGCACCAGGCTTAAATCCGGCTGGGGTGTGCTGCCACAGCCAGGGGACCCTATCACCGGGTTACTCCACCCAAAGCTATCGCACCCCAAGCCGGCAGGTAAGTATGTGTGACTGATATACAGTAGGTATATGTAATAAAGCTTTACTTTCTACGGTGTGTGTGTTGTGGTCTTTTAACTATTTTTTAGTTCCACAAGTGCCAAAGGGCAGGCATGCTGGCACTTGTAGTTCCACAGTATAAAAACAATAGTTTATTACTGTTTAAAACACTATTACCCCGGTACCCACAGCCCAGGTGTGCGGGGAAGAGCCCCGGGCTTCAGACTAAGCCTAGAGTGTCGGGGAGGGGGGATCCCTTTATTTGGGGGGTCCCCACCTTCTCTGAGATTTCTGGCTTGGGCTGACTGGCTTGCGGTGCAAATGCTTTGGGTGGGGTGACCGGGTGATAGGGTTCCCAGGCTGTGGCATTATACCCCAGATGGATTTGAGCCTGGTGCTGGTTTTAAATATAGGAGGACTCCTATGCAATTCCCCCCCTCCCCTAAATTTAAAACCAGGACTGGCTCAGCAGCCAGGTGCTGGTTCATAAAATACAGGGGGACCCTATTCATTTTTTCCCCATATTTTTAGGAACCAGGACTGGCTAAGTAGCCCGGGGTTGGTTATGTGTTTTTTGGGGGGAGGCTCAACATCATATTTTTTTTAAATTAACACTTTAGAGAAGGTTACCATGCAGAAACATACACAAATAACACTGATCTGTGTATGTTTTTGGCAAACTCGCAGCTCAGGAGTTGCTCTATTTGAAACTTCTAATTAGCTGTGAGTTTGCTACAATTACACCCGAGATTGCCATCTCGTTTCTTAGTAAATTCCCGAGTGGTATCTTTTTCACGAAAATTAGTTTGGCTGATGGTGAGTTTAATCAAGTTTGCAATCTCACCCGAGTTTTTCAGAGAAAAATTAGAAATCTCTCCCAAACTCACCCGAGTTTGTCTTTGCAAGATGAAAAACATGGCTAAACTCACCCGAGATTGCAAATCTCGACCAAACTCGAATCTTAGTAATTTTACCCCTTAGTCTTGATTGTTTTCAAACATATAGAAAAAAATAACATATAAACAAAAGCATAGTGTAATTCTGATCGTAAATGTGAAACACTCAGAGCTAAAAATCTTCCCTAGAGTAGTGTCTGTTAAGCAGCGTATCACACCATAGATGTAAGACCACCACTCATTTTCTTGTTTTCATTAATAAATGGTTCTGAAGGAAAATCCCTCGTTAAAGGATATCAGTTCCTCCCAGGTAGGTATAAAAGAGAAAAAGAAAAGCAATAGTTCAGCACCATATGGCAACAAACCTGCTCCAAATGTAATAATAATAAAAACACTTAGATAATATAAATAAACACAAGCATAGAACAAAACCACATCAAGGTTCTCTTTACGGAGGAGGCCAAGTATGCTCCAAATCATGTATGATTTTGACCATTGGAATAGTCAGTGGTGGGTAGGGGACGTGGCCAGGTGGGTAGGGGGAGTGGCCTCACTGCCCGAACCCCCGTTTTAGTCACTTTGGGGGTCCCGGAGATGCGGACAGCCCCGAAAGACCAGTCTGTGTGCAGTGCCGGCTCCCTCACTGTGTCAGGAGCCGAGTGCTGCACGGATTGCTACAGCGCTGCACCCAGCTACTGTCACTGAGGAGGAGTCGGCACTTTGGTGTCACCCCTCGGCGGGTAACACTCGGGTGCAGCCCGCTCCCCTCTTGTGATGCCACTGGGAATAGAGTTTTGTGAAGCCACCGTTTCTATAGTTTGGTGCTTTTTCTTTAAATACATTATTCTACAATAGTATGCAATCTGTTTATTGAACTGTGCTAGAAAAGTTTTTGTCACGATTTAAAAAGGGCATCATGCAACACCATATTATAGTATTATTTACTTGCATACCACCTATTACTTTATTTGTAGACAGGTGCTCAGCTTATACCAAATAACTTAATTCAAGAGCCGTCCTGACAAATCTAGGTGCCAGCAGGAATTAATGGCTTCTGTCTAGTGGCACATTGCCTTTCGGCCAGCCCTACCCAGCTTCTAGGGGCTGCAACTAGATTACTTCTAAGGGCCGTATTCAATCAGACGATTTTTTTTCGCCCCCAAAAACGTTGATTTCACCACTAATTGAATACGGCCCTAAGTCTTCTAACAAAGGAGAACATTTAGCACTGCACCTATCATGTGTACCATAATTTCATATGTTTTAAAATGTACTTTATTACAGTAATGGAAGCATCATTGCAAACACAACTGGAGAGTACGAATACCCCAATAGTCAAGCTGGCATCGACTTTATAAACAATAACTTGACCAGTAATGTTATTTCTATGTTTTCAAATGAACTGAACTCAACTGCACTCAATTCAACGGCCAGTGTCATGACTGTAACAGCTGAGTCCCAGCAGATATCAAGTAAGTATGTTGTGTTTGTGTAAATATGGAAACTATGACCCCATACTGTGCCCTTACTTACATAATAACACTTTTGCTGGATTTACTGTAATGGGATCTTCCCAGCATGTAATTCACTGTCATCTACGCACCACAATATTGTTATAATGGAATTAACTCTCAGTTCTGCAAAGAGGACATTTTTATACCATTAATGGACCACTTACAGTCCTATCCTGGTACTTGGCTTCAGTGCCGAGTGTAAGGACCCCTGTCCAGTTTGGCCACATATATGAGTGACCACTAAATGAGATCCATTTATTTGGTGCAGAGGCAGAATACATAGTTTCTGTCATTATTGGAACATGATAATAAAGTTGAAAAGGTGAAGCTGCACAAACGTATACCGTAGGTTAAATGAAAGATATCACCTTTTTCAATATTGTCTGCAAACTGATAAGATATCTGAGTACAGTCTATTGTCCTTGGTAATCATTCAGTAATCATATAGTTTTACGTAATTGCCTTTCTCAAAAAAATACATAGGTGACCATAGGGAAACTATTTTCCCACAGAGCAGTGGCTGTATCCCAACAAGCTAATTATCTTATGCATACAGAATATACAAATAATATTAATGTGTGTATAAACTCTTATAAATAATTTCCTGATAAACACTGAGTTCTGATGTCATCACTTATAACCAGTGGCGTAACTAGGGCAGGGCGAGCGGGGTGCTTGCCCTGGGCGCCGTGGGACCACGGCCACGGTCCGGCCCGCCCTAGTTAGCCAGTGTAGCGCCGACCGCAGTGAGTGCGGTCAGCGCTACACATTTACACAGGACCGGTGCTAGGCTTCCAGCGCCGGTCCTGTGCTGCACACCTGAGCCCGTTCCCTCCCCCTGAGCGCTTGCCCAATAGCGCCAGGAGTCGGGCTCAGGCTGTGCATAACACACGCATCGCTGCCAGCGCTGGCGGCGATGCGTGTGTTAAACAGCAGCCAATGAGAGTCAGATAGACTCTCATTGACTGATGCAGCACCCACTGCAAGAGCCGGACTTCCGTCCAGCTCCTGCAGTGGGTAATGGGACAGACGTCATGACGTCTGTCCCATTATGCTGAGCGCGCCAGCCCGGGAGGACTGGCGGGCGGCGGCGGGAGCGGCGTGGATTCAGGTAAGTAAGTTTTTATATATATATTTTTTAAAAACCTGTCAGCACTACTGGGGGTACAACGGGGGTGGCTACCACTGGGGGGACCTCTACTGGGGTGGGGGCTCAACGGGGGGGTGGCTACTACTGGGGGCACCATTATTAGGTGGACCTCTACTGGGGGGCTATTACTGGGGGCACCATTATTAGGAGGACTTCTACTGGGGAGGGGCTATTACTGGGGGCACCATTATTAGGAGGACCTCTACTGGGGGGGGGCTATTACTGGGGGCACCATTATTGGGAGATCCTCTACTGGGGGGGCTATTACAGGGGGCACTTAATCGGGAGGGAGAACCTCAACTGGGGACCACTACTTGGGGGGGGGGAACTACTACTGGGGGCATTATAAAAGGGGCTTACTACTAGGGTCACTGCACTGGGGGGACCACAACTGGGGGCAATAACAGGACGGACCACTACAGGGACCACTGGATAGGGGGGGTCACTACTGGGAGCCTGCATCAGGGGGACCACTACTGGGGGCACTGAATGGGAGGGGGGGACTACTGCTGGGGGCACTATATAAGGGGCTTACTGCTAGGGGCACTGCGGGGACCACTACAGGGGGCACTAGATAGGGGGGATCACTACTGGGTGCCTCCATAAGGGGGACCACTACTGGGAAACCTGCATGGGGGGGACTACTGCTGGGGGCACTATATAAAGGGCACTGCATAGGGGGGGACTACTACTGGGGGCACTATATAAAGGGCACTGCATAAGGGGATACCACTACTGGGTGCACTGCATTGTGGGGACTGCTACTGGGGGCACTGCATAAGGGGGAACACTACATACGGCACTGCATTTGGGGGGCCCACTACTGGGGTACTGAGTAAGGGGAACTAATTGGGGGCTGTATAAGGGGGCCACTACTGGGGATACTGTAAAAGGGGCACTACTATGGGCCTGCATAAGAGGGACCACAACTGCATACTGGGGGTACTGTATAAGGGGTACTACTGGGGTTAAGGTGCATATGGATAGGAATGTTCAGCGTGAAAATAAAGGGGTGTGTCATGTTGACACGCCCCATTTTTAAGTGACCACGCCCATTTGTTTCCACGCGCGCCAAAGGCGCGTGCACATATCGGTATGTTGGGGGGGGGGGCTCCCTGTTCAAATTTGCCCTGGGCTCCAAATACCCTAGTTACGCCACTGCTTATAACCAGTGAGTTCTGATGTCATCGCTTTCAGTATACATTAGAAAACATTGTAAATCATAAGGAGCAGTTACCTTGTATTTAGTGACCTGTATAGGAGTGTGTTGCATAAAGCAGTGTACGTTAATACGTACATGCCTACCCTCCCGGTTTTCGCGAGAGGCTCACGATTTTCCGGGTAACCCCCCGCACCCCAGAAGGGTAGGCACTTCTCTCGCATTCTGCCCACTTCCTAGCGATAACGGGTCCACGTGTAGGGGACGGGGCTTAATGACGTGATTCTCCATGAATCGCGTCATTTAGCCCCGCCCCTATTTAAATTTAAGTCAACTGCGCCAATTTGCTGCAAAGGGGTGGGGCTTTAATGACGCAAACCACCATGCCTCGTCCCCATCACAGCCCACCTGCTTTCCCTCCCCAGGCATCTCCCGGGGAGGAGAAGCAAAAGTTAGTAAGTATGCGTTAATATGACCACAGAGCTTCTGAGTTACTTTGAATATCCACACAATTTACAGTAGGGAGAGCCTTATTCACATATACATACTAAACAAGAGTTTGAATCTGCCACCTATGGAAGACAGTCCTGCCCTTAATACCATCTCCACATTGGAGGAAACGGACAACCCCTTTAGGTGTATATAAGATGGGCTGTCATACTGTTTTTGTTGAAAATACACCACAAATAAGACATTTTGAAATAACATTCAGATATATCAATCAATAATTCAACTTTTGATTGTTTTATTTTGCTTTTTTTTTTTTAAAGCTATAACTGAGCTGGAACCCTATGTAAATTGTACAACAGATTTTATTGGCTACACCGTGCAATGCAAAAATGAAACTTGTACATGTGTGGCACCCTGTGCTCTGAATAATGGCAACTGTTCGAATGGCACAACATGCCTCAATCAAAAAAATGGACCCATCTGCATGTAAGTGATTCTTAATCTATCAAAAAGGGGGATATTATTGTACCTGTATACAAAACAAGATCAGCGGCACTCTGGATTTGCAAAAGAGAGCTCAAGACACAGTCATGTTAGGTTTTATCATATATTATATATTAGTTTTAAATATTTGGCTATTAAGTTCATGTCCTCCTGCAACCTTTACTAGAGAACTAAGGGCCTGATTCAGAGCCGGACGCTATTTGCGCTCGCTCGTCAAGAAAATAGGGGTGGCTATTCAAATGAACCGTTCACTGTTTGCGGTCTGTTCACGCCTCTAGGTCTGAACGAGCGTACAAAACTTGCGGTCGTTTTTTGGGAAACTACGCCCCCTGGCCGCTCGCATCCTACGTCATGTCCGCTATTTATTAGATTAATTGAGTACATCGACCAGGGTATGAACTGCTCGCTATTCTTGTGGTTGGTTTTTGCTACCACAATTTTGCGAGCAGTTCTGGCTATAAAATAACCCAGTGACGTGGTCAATGACGCTGCTGTTTTAAATATGCACACCCATAAAACACCCGTTTTGACCTTTAAGCACGCCTGCGATCGGATCTCCACTCCCCGTTTTCAAGCACCTTCCCCTGTTACCACCCACATACGCCTCTTTCTGTCACTCAAATTATCAGGCATTCGCTATTTTGCGAGCACATGAATTTCGGCCGCACTGACTGGTTCGCGCATGCGTATTACGATCCGTACGCATGCGCAGTTGGGCAAACATCGCTCAGAGCGAACAAGCAGCCACTTGCGTCCGGCTCTGAATCAGGGCCTAAATACAGTGCAGTAACTTCCTAGCTTTCCCCATGTTGTTTCAGTCCTGTGCCAATTTCACCAAGGTTGTTGCCTTTGAGACCGTCTGGAAAGGAATCAGGCTTCACAAGAGACAGCTTAAGATTTTAAAATGTATACAGTAAAAAAAAAATATTTTGAAGGGTAACTATCTATAAAATAATTTGCTAAGGTCTGCCGCAACTAGCGCAAGACTCAATAGGGAGGTGTGGGGGTGGTACAAATCAAGGGTCGAGATAGAGGGGGGCAGAATGGTATTTACTAGCAGGCAGCTAGTATAGCGGAGCAGGACAGAGTGGGGGCGAAATGGGGTGGAGCAGTGAACACACCAAGGTACATATGCCGGGTATGTTTGTTAATAACAAAATTATAAAAAAAGACAACAAGCAACAGCCTAAAGTATAATGTACACTGTCAGTATAGTATTTTATAGCAAAGTCTCGATTCTGTGTATCAAATGATGAATAAACTGAAAGCATACATATGCATATTTAAATCCCTTATTATAAACCTTAATGTACTAATTGCACAAGTGGATAATAAGTTAATAAGTACATGTTCTATCTATTCTTTCCATCTTTTAGTGGAACTTCAGCTACTACATCAAGTGATTCCCAAACCACAGAGCCATCAACACTGACAGATAACTCACATTCTACACATACAAATGAACCCTCCACAATGACAGAATTAACAAATGATTCTAGTACATCTGCTGCTGCATCTGTGACAGAAACATTAATTGCATCTCATACTACAGAGGCATTAACTATAACAGAAACTTTACAAACTACAGAACCAGTAGGATCAACAACAAGTATAGGCGCATCGATTTCTTCTGGCATTAATAGAACTCAAGGATCTGGTGTTTCCCATACAACAAATTTATCAACTCTAACAGAATCACCACATTCTTACAAAACTTCACAAACTTCCCCTGTTGACCAAACATCACATATTTCCCAAAGCCCAGAGCAATCATCAGAATCGCAAACATCACATTCTGCTGAAATGACAGAATTATCTACATTACCAACATTGACCAGTTCTCCTGAAACATCACACACAGTATCTGAGACACAATACTCACCACACTTCACTCCAACAGTAGAGCCATCAACAATCACAGAAATACCAACTTCTTCTGCAACTTCATCAGTTGTCCATACTTCCCAAGCCCCAGAGCAATCAACAGAATCACAAACATCATATTCTACTCAAATAACAGAATCATCTGCTTTACCAACATTTTCAAGTTCTCCTGAAACATCACACACAGTATCTGAGACACAATCCTCAACTACCTATCAAAACTCTGAGGGCTCAACTTTAACAGAAACAAAACAAACAAATCAAACTTTGGAGTCATCAACATTGATAGGGACATCGTCTGGTATAACTGACACCAATGCATCACCTGCTTCTAACAGAACAGAGGCATCAACCTTATCAGAATCACCACATTTCACTCCAACAGTACAGCCATCAACAATCACAGAAATATCAACTTCTTCTGCAACTTCATCAGTTGTCCATACATCTAATGCTTCCCAATCCATGGTGACATCATCACCCATACAAACATACCATTCTACTCATACAACAGAATCTTCTACATTGACAGAATCTTCAAATTCAGAGACTGAAGCAACTAGTGCTGCTCCTAAAACAGAAGCATCAAACTTAACAGAATCGCCACATTCTTCTCCAACAATAGAACCTTCAACAGTCATAGAAACATCAAGCTCTTCCAGAACTTTACAAACTTCCCATGTTGACCAAACATCACATACTTCCCAAGCCCCAGAGCAATCATCAGAATCACAAACATCATATTCTACCCAAATAACAGAATCACCTACTTTACCAACAGTTTCAAGTTCTCCTGAAACATCACACACAGTATCTGAGACACAATCCTCAACTGCCTATCAAACAACTGAGGGCTCAACTTTAACAGAAACTAAACAAACAAATCAAACTTTGGAGTCATCAACATTGATAGGGACAACAACATCTTCTGGAATAACTGAAACCCATGCATCACCTGCTTCCCACACAACAGAGGCATCAACCTTATCAGAATCAACACATTTCACTCCAACAGTACAGCCATCAACAATCACAGAAATATCAACTTCTTCTGGAACTTCATCAGTTGTCCATACATCTAATGTTTCCCAATTCATGGTGACATCATCACCCATAGAAACATACCATTCTACTCATACAACAGAATCTTCTACATTGACAGAATCTTCAAATTCAAATGATTTATCACACACTTCAACTGTGAGACAATCATCACAAGCTTCTCATACAACTGAGGATTCCAATTTATCAGTGACTTCACAATCAACTAAAGTAATAAACTCCTCAATAGAGTCATCAATTACTTCAGAAATTTCAGAGACTGAAGCAACTAGTGCTTCTCCTAAAACAGAAGCATCAAACTTAACAGAATCACCACATTCTTCTCCAGCAATAGAACCTTCAACAGTCATAGAAACATCAAGCTCTTCCAGAACTTCACAAACTTCCCATGTTGACCAAACATCACATACTTCCCAAGCCCCAGAGCAATCAACAGAATCACAAACATCATATTCTACCCAAATAACAGAATCATCTACTTTACCAACAGTTTCAAATTCTCCTGAAACATCACACACAGTATCTGAGACACAATCCTCAACTGCCTATCAAACAACTGAGGGCTCAACTGTGAGCCAATCATCGCAAACTTCACATACAATAGAGGCTTCCAATTTATCAGTGACTTCACAATCAACTAAAGCAATAATCTCCTCAACAGGATCATCAATTACTTCAGTAAATGCAGAAACTGAAGCAACTAGTGCTTCTCCTAAAACAGAAGCATCAGCCTTAGCAGAATCGCCACATTCTACTCCAGCAATAGAACCTTCAACAAACATAGAAACATCAAGGTTTTCCAGAACTTCACATACATCACATACTTCCCAAGCCCCAGAGCAATCAACAGAATCACAAATATCACATTCTACCCAAATAACAGAATCATCTGCATTACCAACATTTTCAAGTTCTCCTGAAACATCACACACAGTATCTGAGACACAATCCTCAACTGCCTATCAAACAACTGAGGGCTCAACTTTAACAGAAATAAAACAAACAAATCAAACTTTGGAGTCATCAACATTGATAAGGACAACATCTTCTGGTATAACTGACACGCATGCATCACCTGCTTCCCACAGAACAGAGGCATCACCCTTATCAGAATCACCACATTTCACTCCAACAGTAGAGCCATCAACAATCACAGAAATATCAACTTCTTCTGCAAATTCATCAGTTGTCCATACATCTAATGCTTCCCAATCCATGGTGACATCATCACCCATAGAAACATACCATTCTACTCATACAACAGAACCTTCTACATTGACAGAATTTGAAAATTCATCTGGTTTATCACACACTTCAATTGTGAGCCAATCATCGCAAGCTTCTCATACAACAGAGGATTCCAATTTATCAGTGACTTCACAATCAACTAAAGCAATAATCTCAACAGGGTCATCAATTACTTCAGTAATTACAGAGACTGAAGCAACTAGTGCATCAACATTAACAGAATTGCCACATTCTACTCCAGCAATAGAACCTTCAACAATCATAGAAACATCAAGCTCTTCCAGAACTTCACAAACTTCCCCTGTTGACCAAACATCACATACTTCCCAAGCCCCAGAGCAATCATCAGAATCACAAACATCACATTCTGCTCAAATAACAGAATCATCTGCATTACCAACATTGACCAGTTCTCCTGGAACATCACACACAGTATCTGAGATACCATCCTCAACTGCTTATCAAACAACTGAGAGCCCAACTTTAACAGAAACAAATCAAACTTTGGAGTCATCAACATTGATAGAGACAACAACATCTTCTGGTATAACTGAAACCCATGCATCACCTGCTTCCCACACATCAGAGGCATCAACCTTATCAGCATCATCACATTTCACTCCAACAGACCAGCCATCAACAATCACAGAAATATCAACTTCTTCAGGAACTTCACCAGATGTCCATACATCTAGTGCTTCCCAATCCACGGTGACATCATCACCCATAGAAACACACCATTCTACTCATACAACAGAACCTACTACATTGGCAGAATTTGAAAATTCATCTGGTTTATCACACACTTCAATTGTGAGCCAATCATCGCAAGCTTCTCATACAACAGAGGATTCCAACCAATCAGTGAATTCACAATCAACTAAAGCAATAAACTCCTCAACAGGGTCATCAATTACTTCAGTAATTACAGAAACTGTAGCAAATAGTGGTTCTCCTAAAACAGAAGCATCAACCTTAACAGAATTGCCACATTCTACTACAGCAATAGAATCTTCAACAATCATAGAAACATCAAGCTCTTCCAGAACTTCACAAACTTCCCCTGTTGACCAAACATCACATACTTCCCAAGCCCCAGAGCAATCAACAGAATCACAAACATCACATTCTACTCATATAACAGAATCATCTGCATTACCAACAATTTTAAGTTCCCCTGGAACATCACACACAGTATCTGAGACACAATCCTCAACTGCTTATCAAACAACTGAGAGCCCAACTTTAACAGAAACAAATCAAACTTTGGAGTCATCAACATTGATAGGGACAACAACATCTTCTGGTGTAACTGAAACCCATGCATCACCTGCTTTCCACACAACAGAGGTATCAACCTTATCAGAATCACCACATTTCACTCCAACAGTACAGCCATCAACAATCACAGAAATATCAACTTCTTCTGGAACCTCACCAGATGTCCATACATCTAGTGCTTCCCAATCTACGGTGCCATCATCACCCATAGAAACACACCATTCTACTCACACAATAGAACCTACTACATTGACAGAATTTGAAAATTCATCTGGTTTATCACACACTTCAATTGTGAGCCAATCATCGCAAGCTTCGTATACAACAGAGGATTCCATCCTATCAGTGAATTCACAATCAACTAAAGCAATAAACTCCTCAACAGGGTCATCAATTACTTCAGTAATTACAGAAACTGAAGCAAATAGTGGTTCTCCTAAAACAGAAGCATCAACCTTAACAGAATCTCCACATTCTACTCCAGCAATAGAACCTTCAACACTCATAGAAACATCAAGCTCTTCTAGAACTTCACAAACTTCCCCTGTTGACCAAACATCACATACTTCCCATGCCGCAGAGCAATCAACAGAATCACAAACATCACATTCTACTCAAATAACAGAATCATCTGGATTAACAACATTTTCAAGTTCTCCTGGAACATCACACACAGTATCTGAGACACAATCCTCAACTGCTTATCAAACAACTGAGAGCCCAACTTTAACAGAAACAAACCAAACTTTGGAGTCATCAACATTGATAGGGACAACAACATCCTCTGGTATAACTGAAACCCATGCATCACCTGCTTCCCACACAACTGAGACATCAACCTTATCAAAATCACCACATTTCACTCCAACAGTACAGCCATCAACTATCACGGAAATATCAACTTCTTCTGGAACTTCACCAGATGTCCACACATCTAGTGCTTCCCAATCCACGGTGCCATCATCACCCATAGAAACACACCATTATACTCATACAACAGAACCTACTACATTGACAGAATTTGAAAATTCATCTGGTTTATCACACACTTCCACTGTGAGCCAATCATCGCAAGCTTCTCATACAACAGAGGCTTCCAATTTGTCAGTGAATTCACAATCAACAAAAGTAATAAACTCCTCAACAGGTTCATCAATTACTTCAGTAATTACAGAAACTGAAGCAACTAGTGCTTCTCCTAAAACAGAAGCATCCACCTTAACAGAATTGCCACAATCTACTCCAGCAATAGAACCTTCAACACACATAGAAACATCAAGCACTTCCAGAACTTCACAAACTTCCCCTGTTGACCAAACATCACATACTTCCCAAGCCCCAGAGCAATCAACAGAATCACAAACATCACATTCTACTCATATAACAGAATCATCTGCATTACCAACAATTTTAAGTTCCCCTGGAACATCACACACAGTATCTGAGACACAATCCTCAACTGCTTATCAAACAACTGAGAGCCCAACTTTAACAGAAACAAATCAAACTTTGGAGTCATCAACATTAATCGGGACAACAACATCTTCTGGTATAACTGAAACCCATGCATCACCTGCTTCCCACACAACAGAGGTATCAACCTTATCAGAATCACCACATTTCACTCCAACAGTACAGCCATCAACAATCACAGAAATATCAACTTCTTCTGGAACTTCACCAGATGACCATACATCTAGTGCTTCCCAATCCACGGTGACATCATCACCCATAGAAACACAACATTCTAATCATACAACAGAACCTACTACATTGACAGAATTTGAAAATTCATCTGGTTTATCACACACTTCAATTGTGAGCCAATCATCGCAAGCTTCTCATACAACAGATGATTCCAACCTATCAGTGAATTCACAATCAGCTAAAGCAATAAACTCCTCAACAGGGTCATCAATTACTTCAGTAATTACAGAAACTGAAGCAAATAGTGGTTCTCCTAAAACAGAAGCATCAACCTTAACAGAATCACCACATTCTACTCCAGCAATAGAACCTTCAACACTCATAGAAACATCAAGCTCTTCCAGAATTTCACAAACTTCCCCTGTTGACCAAACATCACATACTTCCCAAGCCCCAGAGCAATCAACAAAATCACAAACATCACATTCTACTCAAATAACAGAATCATCTGGATTACCAACATTTTCAAGTTCTCCTGGAACATCACACACAGTATTTAAGACACAATCCTCAACTGCTTATCAATCAACTGAGAGCCCAACTTTAGCAGAAACAAATCAAACTTTGGCGTCATCAACATTGATAGGGACAACAACATCTTCTGGTATAACTGAAACCCATGCATCACCTGCTTCCCACACATCAGAGGCATCAACCTTATCAGAATCACCACATTTCACTCCAACAGTACAGCCATCAACAATCACAGAAATTTTAACTACTTCTGGAACTTCACCAGTTGTCCATATATCTAGTCCTCCTCAGTCCAAGGAGACATCATCAGTAATAGAAACTTCCCATTCTACTTATACAACAGGACCCTCTACAGAATTTTCAAATTCATCTGGTTTATCACACACTGCAACTGTGAGCCAATCATCGCAAGCTTCTCATACAACAGAGGCTTCCAATTTATCTGTTGCTTCACAATCAACTAAATCAATGGAATCCTCAACAGGGTCATCAATTTCTTCAGTAATTACAGAAAGTCATACTACTAACGGTGGAGTGAAAAATGCAACTACTAAAAGTTCTGTTACTATATGTCCCTTATATACAAGTGGAGATAACTGTGAGAATGGGGAAGATCATGTCAGCCCCAAACTAGGTAAGAACATTGGAGAATAGTTACTAATTCTAGTTAACTTGATAGCTTCATTTATTATTATATAGATTTTTAGGTATTCTGCATTTTAATTTAAGTTCACCATTTCCTTACAGTAGTGATGAATTGCCTCTTGGAGATTAGTGAACTGATTTGATCATTTTCAGCATTTGTTTGATTTTATTCTGCTACATCGATGCACATTTAGACTTTCAGAGTTTCGGTCTCAAGCCTGTTTCAGAGGTCCTTTAGAAATACAGAGAAAGGATAACATGTTTGCAGAGAGTAATACATTTCTTACAATATCATTGATGTTTCACTGCAGACATCATTGTCTAAACATTGATTTTTGCTGAGCACACTTACAATAGCTTTTCCTTGTCTGTATTTATTATAATTATACCCCGAGTGACTGTGGCCGAAGGTCGACCACACGTGATTAAAATGGCTGCCAAGGCATTGAGGGGATTAACCCTCATGCCGTTGCGCCATTTTTAAAAGGACAAAAGGCGGCAGGCGCCCATTGTAAATGTGTACTCTGCGCTAGGCGCCAAGTGTTTAAACATAAAAACGTATTCAAAATGGTATGTGCAGCACTGAGCCAGGACATGTATTTAAAATGTATGATTTTAAATGTAAAATGGGTTTAATGCACTTTTTGTATATGACATGACCAGCCTTTGTGTCTGCAGAAACTAGATGCTGATTGTGATTTCCTAGCAGGAGGTCTGATGAATAGGAAGGCCTGTTGCGGTCAGTGAACTCTGGCTGGAAGGTTTCTGTTTGAAGGTGTGAATGGTGTCATATAGCCAAACCCTTCAGTTACAGAACTTCCTTTGAAAAGACAATTTGTTTTTAAGAACCTTTTGGAGGTCACTGAGGGGCCTGTTCATCATACCTTAAGTTTCTCTGGAAGTAATTAGGTTTAGAACTCGCATGGAGTTCATCATTCCTCCTCCCTATAACTATCTATTCCGAAAAGCTGTCATTTTTGTGATGACAGCTTTTCGGGAAATAGATAGTTATCCCTCACTACTCTAACTTACCGCAGCTGGAATACGTGCTGCGCATGCGCTGTTACATTCGTTAACCCAGCGCATGCGCAGTACTGCCTACAGATGCGGTAAGTTTGTGTCCCCCCCTCCGCTCACCTGCCCCCCCTCCCGCCCCCCGCTCAACTCCCCCCGATCAGCACTTACCTGCCCATGCAGCAGCTTCCGGCTGCGTCTGCTATGCTGTCACGTGTTCTCCCAGCAGAGCATAGTACTGTTTAGAAAAAAAAAAACTTTTATTTTTTTTCTAAACTTTATTGTGTTCTGCTGGGGAGAACACATGACAGCATAGCAGACGGAGCCAGGGGAGAGTCCAGAGCGCCGGAGGAAGACGCCGGGGGACCTCACCAGCTGGAAGCAGGTAAGTGTCACCTGCTATACGCCACCTCACAGTGGCGGATAGTAACACCATCAAATTCCGAAATTACATAATTTTCGGGATGAATACCATAATTTCCATATCCTCATACTAGTGTACTAATGTATGGGGAGTGTGGAAATTAACACAGGTGGACTTAGCTAGGAGATATCAGTGATATCTCCTGTGCTAAGTGTGTTCATGAATACTAAAATAACGTTAATTAAGGAAAATGTCCTTTAAAACCGTTATTTTAGTGTTGATGAATAGGCCTCTGAATGGGTTAAGGTTGGGAATGCAAAACTGATTGATATTTCCATTGAGAGGGATGAAAGTCATTTACTATTTCCTGTGAAATGTTATATCAACATTTTAGGAGACAGTTATTACTATATGATAAATCAGTTTTTTTTAGGTTTGGGTGACTACTTTGAAATGTAATATGTGGTTAAATTATATTATGTGAGACAGCATGATTGGTTGAGTCGAACACAGGGCGGATTTACCCCCCTGTGATATTGTGTGTAAGCAGAGGCGTCACTAGTGTTGGTGTCACCCGGTGCTATTACTCATGGTGACACCTCCCCCACCCCACAAAAAAAATAAATAAATTGATGCGCAGCTCCGCAAACTCTCCCCAAATACCAGTCCAGCAGACACATTTACACAATGCCCCCAGTAGTGGTGCCCTGTATGTAGTGCCCACAGTAGTGGTGCCCCTTATGCAGTGCCCCTATGCAATGTCCCCAGTGGTAATGCCCCCTAATAGTGCCCCCAGCAGTAGTGGTAATGCCCCTTATAGTAGTGCCCTCTATAGTATTAGTGCCCCCTATAGTAGTGACCCCATTATTATGCCCTCAGTAGAAATGCCCCTAGTAGTAATGCCCCCATTAGTAGTGCCCCTAGTAGTAATGCCTTCAGTAGTAATGCCCCCTGTAGTAGTGCCATCAAAAGTAATACTCCCTGTAGTAGTGCCCCCATTAGTAATGCCCCCTAATAGTGCCCACAATGGTAGTGGTAATGCCCCCTATAATATTACCCCCAGAAGTAATGCCCCCTATTGTATTGCATAGAGTGTAACAGTGACTGCCAGATAATGCAGAGAGCATCGTAGTAACCGCCAGATAATACAGAGAGCATTGTAGTAACCGCCAGATAATGCAGAGAGCATCGTAGTAACCTCCAGATAATACAGAGAGCGTCATGGTAACCGCCAGATAATTCAGAGAGCATTGTAGTAACCGCCAGATAATGCAGAGAGCGTCATGGTAACCACTAGATAATTCAGAGAGCATTGTAGTAACCGCCAGATGATGCAGAGAGCATCATGGTAACCGCCAGATAATGCAGAGAGCATCGTAGTAACCGCCAGATAATGCAGAGAGCATTGTAGTAACCGCCAGATAATGCAGAGAGCGTCATGGTAACCGCCAGATAATTCAGAGAGCATTGTAGTAACCGCCAGATAATGCAGAGAGCGTCACGGTAATCGCCAGATAATTCAGAGAGCATTGTAGTAACCGCCAGATAATGCAGAGAGCGTCATGGTAACCGCCAGATAATTCAGAGAGCATTGTAGTAACCGCCAGATAATGCAGAGAGCATCGTAGTAACCGCCAGGTAATACAGAGAGCGTCATGGTAACCGCCAGATAATTCAGAGAGCATTGTAGTAACCGCCAGATAATAGAGAGCGTCATGGTAACCGCCAGATAATTCAGAGAGCATTGTAGTAACCGCCAGATGATGCAGAGAGCATCATGGTAACCGCCAGATAATGCAGAGAGCATCGTAGTAACCGCCAGATAATGCAGAGAGCATTGTAGTAACCGCCAGATAATGCAGAGAGCGTCATGGTAACCGCCAGATAATTCAGAGAGCATTGTAGTAACCGCCAGATAATGCAGAGAGCGTCACGGTAATCGCCAGATAATTCAGAGAGCATTGTAGTAACCGCCAGATAATGCAGAGAGCATCATGGTAACCGCCAGATAATTCAGAGAGCATTGTAGTAACCGCCAGATAATGCAGAGAGCGTCATGGTAACCGTCGGATAATTCAGAGAGCATTGTAGTAACCGCCAGATAATGCAGAGAGCATCGTAGTAACCGCCAGGTAATACAGAGAGCGTCATGGTAACCGCCAGATAATTCAGAGAGCATTGTAGTAACCGCCAGATAATAGAGAGCGTCATGGTAACCGCCAGATAATTCAGAGAGCATTGTAGTAACCGCAAGATAATGCAGAGTGTCGTAGTAACCGCCAGATAATGCAGAGAGCGTCGTAGTAACCGCCAGATAATGCAGAGTGTCGTAGTAACCGCCAGATAATGCAGAGACCATCATTGACCCACATATAACACATAACATGAATACACCCCTTATCCACACAGAAACACAATGAGTATACCCACGCACATACATTAATACACCATCCCCAGCATAGACACTCTCTCCTCACTGAATTAGTTTCTTCCCATCCCATTACACCTACTGTATACATTAGACCATAGTCACTGTGCTGGCTGCTGCTGCTGCACTGCTTGCTGTCTCCCAGCTCCTTCTCATCCTCTCTGACTGGGAGGTCAGAGGATCACGCTGGGAAGAAGCAGGGACAGTGTACAAATTACTTGTCAGTATTCAAGTGTAATCAACAGTATTTGAATACACTTGTAAACTGGCAAATGTTTTGTAGACTAACCCTGCCTGCTCCCAGCGTGACGATCTGTCATGCAGGGAGTGAGCTGATTCACTGAAGAGAGGAGGAGCAGGAGCTCAGCTGCCATCCACCCCGGCGGCTTCAGTCAGGCTGATCGTCTTTACACTGTTTACAGTAGGTAATAAGCCCCGTGCCTCTAGCGCTCCCTTCCCCCCCCCCCCATGGAGGGGACTGTATGAAGACCACAGCCGCACCTGCCACTTACTGTATAGTAGGCTGCCGCTGGCTGTCTCAGTGTGACAAACGTAGCGGCAGCCGGCAGAAGTAAAAGCTGTCTCTGCTGAGCGGGGGGCGGGGATGAGTCGGATTTTGGTGTCACCCCCTTGGAGGATGACACCCGTTGCGGCCCGCACCCACCGCACCCCCCTTGTGACGCCACTGTGTGTAAGAATGAGATAAAAGAGGGACTGTGAGCCCTGTATGGGTACAACTCTGTAACTTCTTTGAGGAGAAGAACTGCTTGATAAGATTTCTTGTATGCAATGTACCCCTTCATGCGGAAGGACGAGTCTTCTTCAACACTTTGAGCAATAAACATCTTGCCTGACTTCAATTGTATCTCAATCCTGCGACCATCAGAATTGCGCCAAACGCTATTCCGTTCTCCGGCTGTTCTGGGTAAGAGCTCCGTGTCTCCAAGTTCAAGCCCTCTGCCAAGCTACCGTGCAGACCTGGTCCATTGCGAGGGATCAGGAGGAATCAGCCGGCACCAATCAGGGGGTTTGGCCGCAGCTAGTCAAACGCACATGCAGCAGAAGCGACTCCAGGTGCCGAGGTAGGAGCCTGAGGGTAACGTAAAAATCGGTTCCAAATGCCGATGGGAGAGTTGGGTGGTGGCAGCATCGTTACACGCCCACGCCGCAGTGGGCGGAGTCAATGACAGGCGGTCACTGACGGTGATTGGGATTCCGAAAGCGCTAACCCGTGACCAGGGCCGGCCTAGACGAAAGGCATCCGGTCATAGTGACTAACTGCAGACTGGAGCATGGAGGGTCTGTAAGGAGGTTACAGCTGGTGGAAGTTACCTGATGTAACCTGAACTGATCGATAGAACTGTGAGAAATCTTTGCTTTGCTTATTGCTAATAGTACTACCATTGTCACTCTGGGGCTGATCCTGAGTCGCGAGCTGCTATGGCTGCGTTTACGTCTGTTGCCATAGTCACATCTGCGACTTTATAGTTTATACTAATGTTAGTAGAAGCCCCTTCCCTTGGTGTACAAGGGTGTCTCTGAATGCAAAAGATCTTGGATGCTTACTCTGGACCTCATTCAGAGTCGGTCGTTGCGGCCGCACGGTCGTAGGGGAAAGGGTCCGGATATGCAAATGAAGCGATCACAAGTTGCGGTCCTAAGATGAGATCGTTAGCTGAACGACCGAGGGTAAGAAGCGGTCGTAAGACTAAATCACGCCCCCTTCTCGATCACAACACATGTGCCATGACACTACTTAGTTAATTATGTACTCCCATTAAACGCTGTTCGCATAATTAGGCACGCCTGCGTTCGGATCTCCACTCCCCCGTTTTCAAGCACCTTCCCCTGTTACCACCCACAAACGGTTCATTCTGTCACTCAAACTAACGACCTGGCTGTGTTCAAGGAGAGAGAAATTTCTGATCGTGACAGCTAGTTTGCGCACGCGCATTGCGAACTTTACACATGCGCAGTTTAGCGAACATCAGCTGCGTACGACCGGGCGGCCGCAACGACCGACTCTGAATGAGGTCCCCTGTGTGTCTGCAGTTGCAACCATCAGAGGGGTGAGCGGATTCGGTTCTACTCGGTTCCGTTCGTTTTTTTTAACCGAATCTTATTGGCTATCCAAAACTCGTGACAGCGGATAGCCAATAAGATCCGGTTTAAAAAACCGAACGGAACCGAGTAGAACCGAATCCGCTCACCCAAACCCATGCTAAGTGCAGAATATCCGTCAGAAAGCATGGCCTCCAATGTGTGCTATTAAGCATCTAAGTCTGCAACCACTCCTGCCACACACCCGCGACCAGTGGCGGCTCCAGAGGTGGGTCTGCAGCACAGTCCAAAATTCAAAGAGGAGAGCCACACCAACTGCCCTTCCAAACATCGCCGGCCGGGACTCACTTGCACTTGGTGTGGCTCCCCTATTTGAATTTTGGACTGCACTGCAGCCCCACCTCTGGAGCCGCCACTGCCCGCCACACTCCCATAACAAACCCATCAGACAGAAGATCTTGTGTATCTGTTTAGCCACCACCCAGGAACTCCAAATGCATTCCAGAGTCAGTGCTGCTCAATCGGCCCCGCGACTCTGTATGCAGACACTGTAAGACACAAGTCGTACTTGCTGACTTTTATTATCTCCTCTTTGGGAGAATCCCGGAGAGGAGATGCAGCTGACAGGTTCAGGGCGGGGCCGGGCTCTCCAAGACATTAGGCCTTGCCCCCGTTGCGGGACCGAATGATGCAAATCGTGACATTTTAGCCCCTCCTCCTCCCTACGTACCCGAGATTTTCCATATTCTCTCTCCAACTTGCAAACTTTACTAGAAAGTGGGTGGGATACAGGATGCCTACTCTTTCGGAGGTGCGGAGGACTACCCCAAAAATCGTGAGCCTCCCGCAACTTCTGGGTGAGTAAGCAAGTATGACACATGTCCTGTGTGACTGTTTACAGATTTAGGGGTCTATTTACTAAGCAGTGTTAGGAGACAGACTGAAAAGTGATAAGGTGCCAGCCAATCAGCTCCTAACTGCCATTCACAGGCTGTGTTTGAAAAATGACAGTTGGGAGCTGATTGGCTGGCACCTTATCACTTTCTTATCACTTTTCACTCTGTCTTCTAACACTGCTTAGTAAATAGACCCCTTAGATGGATGCGCAGTCTGTGACAAATTACGTGAACATCGACATTACATCTGAGTGAGAATAAGCCCCATCTGTATGTAATGATAATTGTAAAGTCTGCGCTAATGTAGAGATAAGACCTATGCTATGGGCTTTAAACTGTTTTTCTTAGTTGTTCTAATGTCATCAATTTAGTGCTCATAGAAACATTATTTACTAAAGGGATAATGCCCCCTGTAATGTAACGCAGGTCTGTCTCTACTCTCTGTCTATGATTTGTAACAGTGACTGTCCCTTACACACAATGATGATAATAATAATAATAATATCAAAATACGCTCATATATATCTATTTATAATTATTTAATGAATTTGGTCAGAAAGCTTTTAACTACCTTCATAAGATGAACAATCATTTACTCTCTTCACAGGAAATGTTCCGAGAAGGAAGGTGAATGTGATTGTTTCATTAAATACAAGATTCACTGAAGAGCTACAAAACCCAACTTCTACAGAGTACATACAGCTTAAGAATAAAATCATCCTGGTAAGAAGTTATTGCATAGTAACTTTGCTGGAGTAGCAATACCACATAGCTTTTATTCTGCATATAGCAGCAAGTTAACTCTTAATCATGTGCAGTATCTGATCTCCTTTTTCTGTCTCCTACAAATCAGGCAGAGGCATTCAAGGGCAAGCATGCGTGTTAGTGGAACCCATTCTGCACACTCGCAGAATGGGTCCTGAGCATGCGCAGATTCCCGATAATCGTGAATCTGCGTTCAGCAGCTGAATTAGCCCCTCAGTAGACAAATATCTCCAGAATAAAATTAGCCAATTTGACATCTATGCGCCGGCGCGCCAAGAGCGACACAGGGCCCAGGTGAGGGGGCATGGCCTAACAGCGGGAGGCGTGGTCACGACCCCTTAGGGAAAAAAATAATAAAAATAATATTTTTGCAGCGCTGGGGAAGGGGGCGCTGTGAGCCCCCTGAGCCAGGTGCATAGCCAGTGGGGGGCGTGATCAGTGTAATCCCTCCCCCAGGAGACTGCTGTGGCAGCTACTTGGTGTGTGCTGGGCTGCTGTAAGGATAGAGGGAGGTGGGGGTGGTGCCGGACTCGGACCCCTCCAGGAAGCCCGGGCAGGGCCGTAGAGAGCCTGGCCGGGCCCGGGTAAAGGAGGGGGCGTGGCCTAATCGTGGGAGGCATGGCCACGCCCCCCTTGAAAAAAATAAAAATAAATCACGTTTGCTCGCCAAAGAGGTGGTTGCTGTAAGTCCCCTAGCCCGGCGCTAAGCAGGGGTGGGGGCGCACTGCAGCCCAGCACAAGCTGTGTGCTGAGCTGCTGTGAGGGAGGAAGGGGGGGGCGATGCTGGTCCCCTCTAGCAAGCCCGGGCCCTGGTAAACTTTACCCGCTCCCCCCCCTCTCGGCGCCCATGAACCCAGGTAATTAGTACCCACCCCTACTGTCTCAGTGCCTCTGTCTATGTGTAAAACAGTTGTTCCCACTAAGCCCATAGCAGCAGATATATTTGGCCTGTTTCAGAGATTTGCACTAATGCATTCACAACTGCAATCTCTTACGGACTGCAACTACAAAAATATAATCCTTGAAGGAAAAGGAAATATTATTATGCTAAGTGAGAAATAGAACAGTTTACAAGAAATGTCTCAAATAAAAGTAAAAACTTAGTGACCAATAGTTTTTCTCAGTACGTTTTGTGTTGTATATTTTCAGGTGTTTGAACCATTATACAGGAAAGCATCGCATTACTTTGTTGGGATGATAGTAAATGGATTCAGGTATGTAAACTGAAATAACTTTGTAATTGGAATGAAAACAATTAAGATAATTCACAAAGTGGAAAGCTGGCTCATTCTGGTTGTGTGTGCTATACCTGTTTTGCCTGCTATAAATGTTACCCACTACCTTTCAAGTGGTTCAATATAAGTCAGCCCTTAAATCTTTAACACAGATAGAGCAGAATGTATTGCAGTGAATGATGTACTGTGTTTAAGTGGCAACTCTGTGTTATTTTGTAACAGATCTCAGATAAATACTTGACGATACTTAAAATGTTTTCAAATAAACACTACCCCAACTGTACAAAGGTCATGTTACTGGTGGTGAGTATTCAAATAAGACGGGACAGGTGGTGCTAGACATGACTCTCCCTGACTACAACTGATCTAGGCTTGCACGAAACGCGTTAGTCATAATTGTGCTGACACGAGCAGCATTATTAATGTTTTTAAGCAAGCAAACGGGTGATGTACTTATTACTGAGGAGACCAAGTATGCTCTGTATCTACTTAGGATTTGTTATATGATTGTGACCATTGGACTACATATTTTAAAACCAACCTATCTATAATTTGGTGAACATTCTTTTACGTTTAAACTCATTATTCTATTACAACAGTAATCTGTTTATTGATATATTCCAGAAAAAAAAGATTACTTAAGTTTGACAATGCAAATTTGATTTTGGCCCAATCTAGAAAAGGGCATCGCCCAGCACTGTTATTTACCTGCATGCCACCCAATGCCACCCAATGCTTTATTAGTAGCAGCGGTTAGCGTGGGACGAAGTATTGTAGAACAAAGGAGACAGCCTGACAAACTTAGTTATATAAGAACAGTAAAAGTTTTTTTGTAGGCACCAAGTACAGGTTGCAGAAATTGCAGTTTCCCAAAAGAACTCTTAGGCTGGCCATACACCAGACCAACTTTCCTCCAACCATCCAACTAGTTGGCTGGTTGAAATGAAAATCTGGTAATGCATGGGGGCAGATGACATCAGCCATTTGCTCCCAGACACTGGAAAATGGACGAAAGCTGCTGTTCAGACAAGTTGTTCAAATCAAACAGATTTAACCAAATTCCTTGAACGACCTTTTACGTGTTTCTGGTGTTTGGAAACAAATTGCTGATTGTAATTTGCTCCCGTACATTACCGGATTTTCATTCCAACCAATCAACTAGTTGGATGGTTGGAGGAAAGTGTCAGAGTTCAGCCGGGGATCGGCCGTCCCTTACCGTTCCGCCGGCTTCCTTTGACTTCCCGGGCAGTCGGGCGGCTGGTGCGGCGACGTGGGAGGTGCTGAGCATTCTTCCTGATGCTGGTGTGTTGGGCAGCCTGGTGAGCGGGGATCGGAGTCACTGTCATGGGTGCCGCCATGACACTTCCTCCTCTGACTTGCCTTCCTTCCCTGACAGTCTGGCCGATCAGCTGACGCTGTGGACCAATCAGCGGGCTTCCAGGGGTATACATCCGGCTCCTGTGTATCAGGTAGTTGCCTGAACAACCATTGTTGCTGCTAGTGTTACTAGTGGTCTCTCGTTCCAGGTTCCATTGCTTTCAGTGAGCTATCCCAGTGTGTGCAGCTATATCATCCATCTCACCAGTGCTTTACCACCTCAGCCTGTGTGCAGCTATATCGTTCATCTCACCAGTGCTTTGCCACGTCAGCCTGTGTGCAGCTATATCGTCCATTTCACCAGTGCTTTACCACCTCAGCCTGTGTGCAGCTATATCGTCCATCTCACCAGTTTTTTTCTACCTCGCCTGTATGCAGTATACTATCTATTTCACCAGTGCTTTACCACCACAGCCTGAGTGTAGTGAAACGTATCCAATTCTCCAGTGTTATCATCTCTGGCTGGGTGCAATACCTCTACCCACCTCGTTACTGGACTCCATTGTTCCTACCTACGTTTTACAGTATTACCCCGGGTGCACTCCTTCTGACCGGCAACCCAGTAGACTGTGTCCATAGTGCACACTCTGTTGTACCTCAAGTACAGTATCCCGGATTAGGGGTTCCACCCCAGTCCCTGCGTGCCTATTACTGGCACTGACCCATTGGGCCATGAGTGTTCATCTCTCCTTTTTCTGCGGGCTTTGGTCACCTAGTCAAAGGACCGCGACCTGCTCACGGGGTGCAGCTCAAGCCCACATCCCAATTGGAGGGGTCACTGGCGAACACCACCTCGTGGGTTAGATTTCACACCTTTGACTAGGTCTCGCCAACTACCAAGACCCATGGATGCGGATATCATACATCCAGGCCCCTCGCCTCCGTTTCCTCCCGCAGCCTCAGGCCTCAGCTTTCAAAGACCCACCTCCCAGTGTGACAGTTTGTTCAGGCCCAATGGAAGCTGCAGGCTCCCCAGGTACTGGGACTCTTCAGGAGCTAATGACTCGCATGGATAATCAAGAGGTGGCACAGCAACATGTGGCCCAGTACCTACAAGAATTATCCGGTCAGCTCATGGCCATCCAGAACACTCTGGCAGCTATGTCTCCTGCTCCGCCCTCTGTCGCTCCCGCGGCTTCTCCAGCATTACCTTCAGGGGTCGTTCCACAAAAGTCCTGTTTGCACTTGGCTACTCCCGAAAGGTTCGATGGTAGTCCTCAACGGTGTTGTGGTTTCATAAACCAGTGTGAGATCCAGTTCGAATGCCTTCCCCAGAACTTCCCTACCTCCCGGTCTAAAGTGGCTTATGTAATTTCATTACTAACTGGGGCAGCTCTGGACTGGGTCTCCCCATTGTGGGAACGAGTGGATCCGGTGGTATCTAGGTACGAAGATTTCGTAGCAGCTTTCAAAAGGATCTTTGATGAACCCAGAAGATCTGTCTCTGCTTCTTCGGATTTGCTTCGTGTCCGTCAGGGTACCCGGTCCGTCGGGCAATATGTGGTACAATTTCAAACCCTGCCGTCCGAACTAAAGTGGAATGAGGAAGCACTTAAGGCAGCTTTCCTTCATGGCTTATCGGAGAGGATGAAGAACGAATTGGCCTCAAGGGACCTACCTCCCGCCTTCCCGGATATTATATCCCTCTGTATAAAAATTGATCTTCGCCATAGAGAGTGGTGGGGAGATAGAGGGCGTGGAGATCGTTCTCGGGATCGCCCATCCTTGGGAAGTCATGCCTTTCCTTCCTCCTCTAGCAGCGAGGAGCCGATGCAAATAAACAGATCCCGGTTAAGTACAGCCGAACGGAACCGGCGTTTTCAGAATAAATTGTGCTTGTATTGTGCTGCTCCAGAGCACATATTAAGGAATTGTCCTTTACTGGTGGGAAACGCGAAACCCTAATTGATATTGGGAGCATTCAATTAGGGGTTATTACTGACTCCTCCCAGATAACTGACAGTTTATTGCCCGTGTCGCTCTCCTACCAATCCAGGACAAGGATGATTAAAGCCCTTGTAGATTCTGGGGCTGCCGGCAATTTCATTTCCAAACCATTGGTTCAGATCCTAGGCATTCCAGTGGTTCCATTGCCAAACAGATTACTGCTCTCTGGTGTAGATGGCAATACCGTGCTAGGGAAATCTATTTCCTCAAAAAACCTGCCAGTGTTCCTCCAGATTGGATGTCTGCACCAGGAAACAATTGAATTTTTCGTTCTCCCTGACTCAGCTTATGAGTTAGTTTTAGGCCTCCCCGGCTAAGAAAGCACAATCCTACATTTGAGTGGTCCAGTATGCAAATTTTATCTTGGGGTCCAAGTTACTTCCATGGATGTCTCACCCAAGTACTCCCTGTCCGCACTAACGCTGTTCTCTCCAGTGGCAATGTAAGCTCCTCCTCATCTGACAAGTCAAAGAGTTCCTCTGTTTCGGGTCTACTGGCAGCTTATCAAGATTTTGCCGATGTATTCTGCGAACAGGCTGCAGATAAACTCCCACCGCATCATTCCTGGGACTGTGGTATTGAACTCCTGCCAGGGAAAAACCCTCCTCGGGGTCAAACTTATCCCTTGTCAGTTCCTGAAACAGCCACCATGGCGGCATATATAAAAGAAAATTTAGCTAAGGGATTTATCCGGCCCTCTACCTCCCTAGCAGGGGCAGGTTTTTTCTTTGTTAGCAAGAAGGACGGCGGGCTCCGCCCCTGTATTGACTACAATGGTCTCAACCAGATTACGGTAAAAAATCGATACCCTCTGCCTTTGATTCCGGAGCTTTTTGACAAGGTTCGCGGAGCTCATTTGTTCACCAAACTAGATCTACGGGGGGCATATAACTTAATACGTATTAAAGCTGGAGATGAGTGGAAGACCGCTTTTAATACCAGAGACGGCCACTTCGAATATCTCGTAAAGCCCTTCGGACTCTGCAATGCCCCAGCGATATTCCAGGGTTATGTGAATGAAATTTTCCGGGATGTCCTCTACAATTTTGTCATCGTCTACTTGGATGATATTCTATTTTTTTCTAAGAATCTACAAGTCCATCGCCAGCATGTTCGTGAAGTCTTGTCACGTCTTCGGAAGCATCATCTTTATGGAAAAATATCCAAGTACCTTTTCGAACAAACTTCGTTACCCTACCTAGGACATATAATTTCTAGGAAGACCCTCCGGATGGATCCAGAAAAGTTGAAAGCCATTTCAGACTGGCCGCTACCCAAATCCTTGAAAGCTACTCAACGCTTCTTAGGATTTTCAAACTATTACAGACGATTTATACCAAATTTCTCCACACTGGTGTCACCTATTACTAGTCTCACCAGGAAGGGTGCCAACCCCATCCGTTGGCCAGATACTGCCATACAAGCCTTCCAAAAACTAAAAGAAGCTTTCTCCTCTGCACCTATCCTGTGCCAACCCCAATTGGACAAACCGTTCATGGTCCAGGTAGATGCCTCTTCGGTAGGGGTAGGGGCAGTTCTGTCTCAAATCTCAAGTGATGGAAAGAACCACCCCTGTGGGTATTTCAATCGCAAATTTTCCACTGCCGAAAAAAATTATGGAATTGGTGATCAAGAGCTACTAGCAATGTGGTTAGCTTTAATGGAATGGTGGCATTTGTTAGAAGGAGCCAACTTTCCAGTTACCGTTATCTCGGATCATAAAAATGTAATCTACCTCCAAATGGCTCACCGTTTAAATGCTAGACAGGCCCGTTGGTCCTTGTTCTTTTCAAGATTCAATTTAAAACTCCAATTTCGTCCTGGCAGTCTAAACAAAAAGGCAGATGCCCTCTCACGGTCTTTTTTGTTCAACACTCAAGAAGAGGATCATCAACATTCTTGACCAATTCTAGATCCTATGGTCTTTGCCTCTACTCATATTTTGACTCCTCCTCCAGGAAAAATTTTTGTGACCCCGGAACTACAGAAAAAATTGCTATCTTGGGCTCATAGCTCTCTGTTCGCCGGTCATTCAGGTATCCTCAAAACTTACAAATTCCTTCAGCGTTCCTATTGGTGGCCCACAATGAAAGGGGACATCCGAGAATTTATCCTATCAAGTGTGAAATGCTCTAAGCATAAAACTCCCCGTAAGAAGCCAGCAGGTCTCCTGCGACCCCTATCCATTCCTGATACTCCTTGGACCCATATATCCATGGACTTCATCTCTGAACTCCCATGCTCCAAAGGATACAATACCATATGGGTAGTGGTGGATCGCTTTTCAAAGATGGCACACTTTATTCCATTAATGCTCCCTTCTGCTCCTCAGTTGGCAACAGTTTTTGTTAAGGAGATATTCAGGTTGCATGGACTTCCTAAAGAGATCATTTCCGACCGTGGAGTCCAATTCGTAGCTAAATTTTGGAGAGCCTTATGTAGCACTTGCAGAACCAAGTTAAAATTTTCATCTGCCTATCATCCACAAACTAATGGGCAAACCGAAAGAGTTAACCAAGAGCTGGAGACCTTCATAAGACTCTTTGTTTCTTCCTCACAAGATAACTGGCTGGTACCTTGGGCAGAATTTTCACACAACTTCAAATATCACAACTCCTCCAAAGCCACTCCTTTTTTTACGGTGTTCGGGAGACATCCTCGAGTCCCAGATTTTCAAAATTTGCCCGCAGTAGAGGTTCCTGCAGTTTCTAACTTGGTAGAGTCTTTTGCAACCATTTGGAAGCAGGTTCATTCTTCTCTGAAGCAGTCGTCTAAGAACTACAAAAATTTATGGATAGACGACGTGTCGCTGTTCCACTGCTGAGAGTTGGAGATAAAGTCTGGGTGTCCTCCAGGAACATTCGATTGAAAGTACCCAGTATGAAGCTAGCCCCATGCTTCATTGGTCCTTATCGTGTTCACAAGGTCATCAACCCAGTTGTGTATAAATTGGAACTCCCTCCTCAACTAAGAATATCCAATACCTTTCATATTTCTCTGCTGCGTCCTCTGGTGTTGAATCGTTTTCAGACTTCTGCTCCCAAGTTACCTCAAGTGCAAACCTCTCAAGGTACAGAGTTTGAGGTGGGGAAGATTCTGGACTCTCGGTTTACCAAGTCTAACAACCTCCAATATCTCATTGACTGGAAGGGGTATGGTCCTGAGGAAAGGGCATGGATCAGAGCCACAGACGTTCACGCGCCTCAAATGGTTAGAGCCCTCCATATTAAATTTCCTGGTAAGCCTGGTGGGTGTCCGATGTCCACCCTGAAAGGGGGGGTACTGTCAGAGTTCAGCCGGGGATCGGCCATCCCTTACCGTCCCGCCAGCTTCCTCTGACTTGCCGGGCAGTCAGGCAGCTGGTGCGGCGATGTGGGAGGTGCTGAGCATTCTACCTGATGCTGGTGTGTTGGGCGGCCTGGTGCGCGGGGATCGGAGCCTCCGTCATGGGCGCCGCCATGACACTTCCTCCTCTGACTTGCCTTCCTTCCCTGACAGTCTGGCTGGTCAGCTGACGCTGTGGACCAATCAGCGGGCTTCCAGGGGTATACATCCGGCTCTTGTGTATCAGGTAGTTGCCTGAACAACCATTGTTGCTGCTAGTGTTACTAGTGGTCTCTCGTTCCAGGTTCCATTGCTTTCAGTGAGCTATCCCAGTGTGTGCAGCTATATCATCCATCTCACCAGTGCTTTACCACCTCAGCCTGTGTGCAGCTATATCGTTCATCTCACCAGTGCTTTACCACCTCAGCCTGTGTGCAGCTATATCGTCCATCTCACCAGTGCTTTACCACCTCAGCCTGTGTGCAGCTTTATGATCCATCTCAACAGTGTGTTACCACCTCGCCTGTGTGCAGTATACTATCTATTTCACCAGTGCTTTACCACCACAGCCTGAGTGTAGTTAAACGTATCCACTTCTCCAGTGTTATCATCTCTGGCCGGGTGCAATACCTCTACCCACCTCGTTACTGGACTCCATGGTTCCTACCTACATTTTACAGTATTACCCCGGGTGCACTCCTTCTGAACAGCAACCCAGTAGAGTGTGTCCATAGTGCACACTCTCTTGTACCTCAAGTACAGTATCCCGAATTAGGGGTTCCACCCCAGTCCCTGCATGCCTCTTACTGGCACTGACCCATTGGGCCACGAGTGTTCATCTCTCCTTTTCCCACGGGCTTTGGTCACCTAGTCAAACCGCGACCTGCTCACGGGGTGCAGCTCAAGCCCACATCCCGATTGGAGGGGTCACTGGCGAACATCGCCTCGTGTGTTAGATTCCGCACCTTTGACTAGGTCTCGCCAACAACCAAGACCCGTGGATGCAGAGATCGTACATCCAGGCCCCTCACCCCCGTTTCCTCCCGAAGCCTCAGGCCTCAGCTTTTAAAGACCCGCCTCCCAGGTGACAGGAAGTTGGTCTGGTGTATGGCCAGCATAGATTGTAATGACCACTGATTGTTACTCACTGATTTCTGGTACAGTGCATAACTTTGTGAACAGTATAGAGAGGACATGACACTTATAACCCTCAATAAACAGTATTATTCATCAATGGAGATTTTTAGTACATCACAATGTCCAAAATGATCTCAGGTCTGAGCAAGCTTTTAGTAATAATTGAACTAGACATAGAAAATTACCCAATCTTGCAATATAACTTATGTAATAGTTTTAGTCAGGTTGGGTACGAAATCCCGGCGGTCGGGATGCTGGCTGTCAGAATCCCGACACTGGCATCCTGGCAGTCAGAATCCCGACAGAATTAGGTAAGTATCTTAACCCTAACCCTTCCCTTAACCCTAACCCACCTTTCCCGCAGCCTGACCCTAACCCACCCATCCCACAGCCTAACCCTAACCCTCCCCCCTGTAGCCTAACCCTAATCCTCCGCCTAGTGCCTAACCCTGACCTCTAACCCTAATACTTACCTTCAGCATGTCAGCGGTCGGGATTCTGGCGCCAGGATTCTGACTGCTGACGGGATTCTGGCGCCGGCATTCTGACCACTGGCATCCCGACCACCAGAATGCAGACTACATCCCAGTTTAGTCATTTATAATAAATACATATAAATCACATGTACTAAACTATATCAGATTGAGTAAGAAAAAAAAAAAAAAGTCACATTGATCCAATAAAATCTTTAAAAGTTTTTCTTGGAACACACAATAATAAATAAAAATACCACAGAAATTAGAAATAAAGCTTAAATCAATAAAAATGATTAACATTTTTATCTCGCTTCTCTGTAGCAACGCGTTTCACAGAGCATGTTGGCTTCATTAGACCTGAGTGTATATCTAGTTATATAAATGTATGGTACAATGGCATACAAGGAAGACAGATGTATAATTAGAAAAGAATACATAGTGATATTAAACGTGAAATTAATTTAAACTTAAGGTACAAAACTTTGTTTTTTCACACATATATATATTTATGTATCTACAACTTGATGACTTTAAGTCATCGATTAGAGGAGAACATTAAACACTGAGCTTGATTCAGACCCGCTCGCTAGATGTGTTCACATGCAGCCTAAAGCTGCCAAAGTATGCAAATCCCGCGATCAAACACCAAGGCATAAGCACGTCCACTATGTCTTGGCATGTGATTGCAGTTGTATTTAGATGCCCACCAGCCTGTCTTAAGACGCCCACTTTCCCACGTCATCTCCAGGAAGTGTATGCAACTATCGGTACGATCGAGTACCATCTGAGCCATTTGCAGCAACGATGGCTGACCATACCCTACTGCAAGCACTGCGAGTGCTTCAGTGTGTAATTCAGCCATGTGACGTGTATTATGACGCTGCATCTTAATTATGCACGCCTCTGCAACGGCGTTAAAACGCTCAGACACTCCTGCGTATCCATCGACCAACCCCTGTCACCACCCACAAACGGCTCGTCCTGTCACTAAACCTAGCGAGGTGGCTACGCGCTGTGAGCGGCCGCTTCCCAAACACATGGAGAAGTTTGTGCACGCACACTGCGTCTTATACGCATGCACAAATTGCAAACATTGGCAGGCTATGTGCGAACGCAGCCTAGCGAGCGGGTCTGAATCGGGCCCACTGTTCCTATTGTTTGAGAAGATTTTTCACTATTATGGTGTGTGTGCGTGTCTGTGTGTGTGTGTGTGTGTGTGTGTGTGTGTGTGTGTGTGTAAATGTTAACTTACAAATTTGCTTAATTACAATTTTTAACAGTAGTAACTTTTATATACATTTTTATTTCAATTTCGTTACAGTAATGGAAGCGTCATTGCAAACACAACTGGAGAGTACGAATACCCCAATAACCTAACAGGCATCGACTTTATAAACAATAACTTGACCAGTAATGTTGTATCTGTGTTTTCAAATGAACTGAATTCAACCGAACTCAATACAACGGCCAGTGTCATGACTGTAACAGCTGAGTCCAAGCTGATATCAAGTATGTATTGCGTGTTTGCTGATATCAAGTATGTATTGCGTGTTTGCTGATATCAAGTATGTATTGCGTGTTTGCTTATATCAAGTATGTATCGTGTGTTTGTGTAACTATGGAAACTATGAGCCTGTAATGTTCCCTTACTTACATATCTAGGGCCTGATTCAAGTATGTATTGCGTGTTTGCTGATATCAAGTATGTATTGTGTGTTTGCTAATATCAACTATGTATTGCGTGTTTGCTGATATCAAGTATGTATTGCGTGTTTGCTGATATCAAGTATGTATTGTGTGTTTGTGTAACTATGGAAACTATGAGCCTGTAATGTTCCCTTACTTACATATCTAGGGACTGATTCAAGTATGTATTGCGTGTTTGCTGATATCAAGTATGTATTGCGTGTTTGCTGATATCAAGAATGTATTGTGTGTTTGCTGATATCAAGTATGTATTGCGTGTTTGCTGATATCAAGTATGTATTGTGTGATTGTGTGTTTGATGGTATCAAGTATGTATTGCGTGTTTGCTGACATCAAGTATGTATTGCGTGTTTGCTGATATCAAGTATGTATTGCGTGTCTGCTGATATCAAGTATGTATTGTGTGATTGTTGATATCAAGTATGTATTGCGTGTTTGCTGATATCAAGTATGTATTGCGTGTTTGCTGATATCAAGTTTGTATTGTGTGTTTGTGTAACTATGGAAACTATGAGCCTGTAATGTTCCCTTACTTACATATCTAGGGCCTGATTCAGAGATGTACTGTATGCTAATAAACAGCAGCTGCCTCTTTGTATGCCGTGGCTGCGTCATAATATGCTAATGCCACATGAGGCATCTTGTGTCAATAGAGGCCTCCAGTCGGCTTCTCTGATCCACTGCTGTGTCTGAAGATGCAGCAGCTGATCATCAGCAAGAACATCGGTTATCTCAGGGACCTTTATTTTTCTGAGGATGCTCTCTGCCTTCAGCACGCCCAGAAAACTAAGGCAACACCAACCTACCCCCGTTCTCTACAACGCTGACTGTCACCGCCCCCACTCCACCCCCAAAACACAGCAACAGGTCAATCAGGCTCTGCCGTCCAGGGCACTGCGAGCGATCTTGCAGAACGAGATCTGCACATGCGCAGAGCGGCGTCTGTGCATGCACAGATCTAACAGCATCAGAGATTTAAGTAAACCATTGGGTTTGAATACATCTCTGAGTTAGGCCCTTACAACGTTAGTTGGTTTTACTATGAGATCCTCCCAGCATATAATCTATTGGCTGATACACCCCCACACTCTATTACCCTGGTATCATGGTATTAACTCTCAGCACTGTTAAGAGGAATGTTTTTGTTTTTTTTACAAAAGTACCATTAATGGTGACCACATGCTGCAGTCTGACCTTGGTGCTAGCTTCAGTGCCAAATAAAAGGACCGCTGTCCAATTTGGCCACAGGTGTCCAAGCTGAATTAGAGCCATTCATTTGGTGCATGATAAGATTAAGTAGATACTTTCTGGCTTTATTGGAACGTGTTGGTGAAGTTGGAGGATGAATAACAGCACCATAGAGCTCCCTTCTGGTTTTTATTCACCAACAATCCCACTAATAAGCCAAACAATTTCAATTGTCTTGTTATTGGGTTGTTTATTGTGTTACTCAAGCTGCAATGTTGAGTCAGTTGCCCAATATCATTACCGATATCATAGTGCATGTACAGGGGCATAACTATGGGTTTTGAAGCCCAGGGCCAGTTGAAAAACAGCGCCCCCCTCAATTTATGTGACCTGGGTCTATTTCCCAGGGTCACTTACAGCCTCAGGAGCACAGGCCTAATGCCCTTTAATCAGTGCCACAGGTCTATGGCCTGATTACCCCCACAGGCCAAGTGTCCGACAACTGGGTGGTCCAGGGAGAGGTTAATGATGGAAAGGCCTCATAGAGGGCCTTCCTGCCTGGTGGGAGAGGCTGTAGTGGGTTAGCTCTTTTACTTTCCCACCACTGCAGCACTCTCCGGTCCTTACCGCCGGAGCTCTTCTGTTTTGGCCTATTCCATGGCCACCGGAGCTCTTCTATCTTGATCCTAGCATCTTCTGGCCTTAACAGCAGCTGCCAGAGCTCTTCTCTCTTGAGCCCGGCATCTTCTGGCCTCTTCCGCGGCCGCCGAAGCTCCTCGCTTGATTTCCTTCACCCACTGCCGCAGAACTGGCTTCTCCACCCAGTGGCATCGGACATCAGACGCCGCAAACAGGGCTGCAGACACTTTCTATTGGCTGCCAGTCAGCGAGCTGTGATTGGCTCACAGCCGGCGCCAAATTCAAATTGCCGCCGCTCTTCAATGGCCACCCATTTGCTTCTGTGCCAAATTTCACGGGCCCCGCTCCATGACCGGCAATGGCATCACACACTTGATCCCAGCACTGGTTGCTACAGTGTGGAGCACATTTCCACACTGTACATTGCCCTGGATGGCAGTGCCCCCCTTTGCCGGACCTGTGAGACAGCGCCCAGGGCAAGGTGCCCTACTCTCACCCCCCTCATTACTATACTGTGCATGTAGCCACACCAAAAAAAAAAAATTTGTTTCTCTATGACAAGGTAGCGTGTCAGAAATGTACACTGTGTGTAAATTAAATAAATCCACTATTTGAATACTGACTTCAACTCATTTGATGTCTTACATACTACTGTCCTTGGCAATCATCTAGTAATCATATACAGTAGATTCACTTAACAACCTTATTCAAAAAGCTAGTTGCTGCGTCCTCGTGCAGCGTGATTTTCCTGTACATCCTGAGTCACCTGAGGGTTATTCAAATGTCCAATGTCCACACACTTGATCTGAAGCTGCATCCTCAGATGTTATCTCGGGTCAAAGAAGCTGGCAGTGGGCATCTTTTTACGCTAGACTTTTGCACTAGGCTGTGCTACTGTGTCTACATGCGTCAGACCCACTGTGCGTAACATATTCCCCATGGAGCAAGGAGTACAGTACCTCGAATAATGTGACTCAGTACTAATCTTATATACAGTATATATATATATAAATATATATATATATATACTGTATAAAGTATGAGTGATATCAATATGTGCATAAAGTCCTGTAAATAATGTGCGTATAATCAGTGAGTTCTGATGTCATCACTTATAATCAATGAGTTCTGATGTCATCACTTATAATCAATGAGTTCTGATGTCATCACTTATAATCTGTAAGCTCTGATGTCATCGCTTCACTGTTCATTATAACATTTTGTGTATTTTGGGCCTGATTCAGAGCGGTGCGCTATGCCAATGTTTTTGCAAATTTTTTGCTACCTCGCATTAGTATGAGTTGCACTGTGCATGCGTCAAGGTACATTACCATAGTCACACGCTGCAAATCTTTATTCTCAGTGTGATCCGTTTCAGGGGGGGCGGGCAGTGTGACCATGGAAGGAGTCGATATTTGCATGATCTGTGTCTGATGTGGACAGCTGCGATGTTTGGGTACAAGTCCCGGCCGCTGTTGCATTAGCATATTTTCCACACTTAACATAAAGCAGCTTACTTTTATATGGTCAAAGAACTCTTGAGTGACGTCTGTTATTCATATTACAGTAGGGAGAAATGGACTGTCATACTGGTGGCATGTGATTACAGGTTTGGCAACATCACACAACCAATGAAATGTTTTAGATATTTGAAATAAGTTTCAAAAGGTTTAAGCAAAAATTTAACTTTTTTTTTTTTCTTTCAAGATGTAACTGAGCTAGAACCCTATGTGAACTGTACAACAAATTTTCCCGGCTACACTGCGCAATACAATAATGAGACTTGGACATGTGTCGGACCCTGTACTCAGAATAATGGCAACTGCCCAAATGGCACAACATGCTTCAATCGAGCAAATGGACCGTTCTGCAAGTAAGGGATCCTCAATCTAGCATAAAAGGGGGATATTTAAAATGATTTGGGGTTTTACAATTAAAGAACCTGAATGACATTGCTTGGATGGAACCCATTGCCCACTTACATTGGGTTTCACCTTTAAAGAATCTTTGTGTCACATTTTAAAATAGGATGTTTTGTAATTCACATGTCCTTTTGCAACTCTAACTAAATACATTAACATACAGGTTTCCTTACGTCCTTTCAGCCGTGTCTTTATTCCATCAGGGTTGGGTGATTTTCTTAGGCATTTAGAGTATAACACAGTAATTCTATCTGAGCACACACACATGTATGAGCAGTGTATGTTAATTATATTGTGCCTTGTTCATGATTGTTATAAGTGTTTGTGGCAAAGTTTAATTTCTATTTTGTTCCATTCCGTGTATTAAATAATAGGCAAACCAAAATAATATAATTTCCTAACTGTTTATAAAAATTGGTAAAGTGGAAAATAAGTTTCTAATTAAATGTGCTCTTTATTCTTCCCTTCTTTAGTGGGACATCAGCTACTACACCAAGTGTTTCCCAGGCCACTGAATTATCAACACTGGCAGCTATCTCACATTCTACAAGTACAAGTGAATTCTCTACAATGACAGAATTATCAACTTCTTCTAGTACAGAATCCTATAAGGTGACAGAGGTATCTCCTGAAACAAAGAACACGTCATCTGTGACAAGTTCATCAAGTGGTGTTCACACAACTGGGTTACCATCAGAAACAATTCACTCAACACAAGCAATAGAGTCCTCAGCACTAACCGATTTCACTCCAACAATACAGCCATCAACAATCACAGAAAAATCAACTTCTTCTGGAACTTCACCAGATGTCCATACTTCCCCTGTTGACCAAACATCACATACTTCCCAAGCCCCAGAGCAATCAACAGAATCACAAACATCACATTCTACTCAAATAATAGATACAACTGCATTACCAACATTGACAAATTCTCCTGGAACATCACAAACAGTATCTGAGACACAATCCTCAACTGCTTATCAAACAACTGAGAGCCGAACTTTAACAGAGACAAATCAAACTTTGGAGTCATCCACACTGATAGGGACAACAACATCTTCTGGTATAACTGAAACCCATGCATCACCTGCTTCCCACACAACAGAGGTATCAACCTTATCAGAATCACCACATTTCACTCCAACAGTACAGCCATCAACAATCACAGAAATATCAACTTCTTCTGGAACTTCACCAGATGTCCATACATCTAGTGCTTCCCAATCCATGGTGCCATCATCACCCATAGAAACATACCATTCTACTCATACAACAGAACCTACTACATTGACAGAATTTGAAAATTCATCTGGTTCATCACACACTTCAATTGTGAGCCAATCATCGCAAGCTTCTCATACAACAGAGGCTTCCAACTTATCAGTGAATTCACAATCAACTAAAGCAATAAACTCCTCAACAGGGTCATCAATTCCTTCAGTAATTACAGAAACTGAAGCAACTAGTGCTTTTCCTAAAACAGAAGCATCATCCTTAACAGAATCACCACATTCTACTCCAGCAACAGAATCGTCAACATTCATTGAAACATCAAGCTCTTCCAGAATGTCACAAACTTCCCCTATTGACCAAACATCACATACTTCCCAAGCCCCAGAGCAATCAACAGAGTCAGAAACATCACATTCTACTGAAATAACAGAATCATCTGCATTACCAACATTTTCAAGTTCTCCTGGAACATCACACACAGTATCTGAGACACAATCCTCAACTGCTTATCAAACAACTGAGAGCCCAACTTTAACAGAAACAAATCAAACTTTGGAGTCATCAACATTGATAGGGACAACAACATCTTCTGGTATAACTGAAACCCATGCATCACCTGCTTCCCACACAACAGAGGCATCAACCTTATCAGAATCATCACATTTCACTCCAACAGACCAGCCATCAACAATCACAGAAATATCAACTTCTTCTGGAACTTTACCAGTTGTCCATATATCTAGTGCTTCCGAATCCATGGTGCCATCATCACCAGTAGAAACATACCATTCTACTCAAACAACAGAACCTACTACATTGACAGAATTTGAAAATTTGTCTGGTTTATCACACACTTCAACTGTGAGCCAATCATCACAAGCTTCTCATACAACAGAGGCTTCCAATTTATCAGTGACTTCACAATCAACTAAAGCAATAAACTTCTCAACAGGGTCATCAATTACTTCAGTAATTACAGAAACTGAAGCAACTAGTGCTTTTCCTAAAACAGAAGCATCATCCTTAACAGAATCACCACATTCTACTCCAGCAACAGAATCGTCAACATTCATTGAAACATCAAGCTCTTCCAGAACGTCACAAACTTCCCCTGTTGACCAAACATTGCATACTTCCCAAGCCCCAGAGCAATCAACAGAGTCAGAAACATCACATTCTACTCAAATAACAGGATCATCTGGATTACCAACAGTTTCAAGTTCTCCTGGAACATCACACACAGTATCTGAGACACAATCCTCAACTGCTTATCAAACAACTGAGAGCCCAACTTTAACAGAAACAAATCAAACTTTGGAGTCATCCACATTGATAGGGACAACAACATATTCTGGTATAACTGAAACCCATGCATCACCTGCTTCCCACACAACAGAGGCATCAACCTTATCAGAATCATCACATTTCACTCCAACAGACCAGCCATCAACAATCACAGAAATATCAACTTCTTCTGGAACTTTACCAGTTGTCCATATATCTAGTGCTTCCGAATCCACGGTGCCATCATCACCAGTAGAAACATACCATTCTACTCAAAATACAGAGCCTACTACATTGACAGAATTTGAAATTTCATCTGGTTTATCACACACTTCAACTGTGAGCCAATCATCACAAGCTTCTCATACAACAGAGGCTTCCAATTTATCAGTGACTTCACAATCAACTAAAGCAATAAACTCCTCAACAGGGTCATCAATTACTTCAGTAATTACAGAAACTGAAGCAACTAGTGCTTTTCCTAAAACAGAAGCATCATCCTTAACAGAATCACCAAATTCTACTCCAGCAACAGAATCTTCAACAATCATTGAAACATCAAGCTCTTCCAGAACTTCACAAACTTCCCCTGTTGACCAAACATCACATACTTCCCAAGCCCAAGAGCAATCAACAGAGTCAGAAACATCACATTCTACTGAAATAACAGAATCATCTGCATTACCAACATTTTCAAGTTCTCCTGGAACATCACACACAGTATCTGAGACACAATCCTCAACTGCTTATCAAACAACTGAGAGCCCAACTTTAACAGAAACAAATCAAACTTTGGAGTCATCAACATTGGTAGGGACAACAACATCTTCTGGTATAACTGAAACCCATGCATCAGCTGCTTCCCACACAACAGAGGCATCAACCTTATCAGAATCATCACATTTCACTCCAACAGACCAGACATCAACAATCACAGAAATATCAACTTCTTCTGGAACTTTACCAGTTGTCCATATATCTAGTGCTTCCGAATCCATGGTGCCATCATCACCAGTAGAAACATACCATTCTACTCAAACAACAGAACCTACTACATTGACAGAATTTGAAAATTTGTCTGGTTTATCACACACTTCAACTGTGAGCCAATCATCACAAGCTTCTCATACAACAGAGGCTTCCAATTTGTCAGTGACTTCACAATCAACTAAAGCTATAAACTCCTCAACAGGGTCATCAATTACTTCAGTAATTACAGAAACTGAAGCAACTAGTGCTTTTCCTAAAACAGAAGCATCATCCTTAACAGAATCACCACATTCTACTCCAGCAACAGAAACTCCAACAATCATTGAAATATCAAACTCTTCCAGAACGTCACAAACTTCCCCTGTTGACCAAACATTGCATACTTCCCAAGCCCCAGAGCAATCAACAGAGTCAGAAACATCACATTCTACTCAAATAACAGGATCATCTGGATTAACAACAGTTTCAAGTTCTCCTGGAACATCACACACAGTATCTGAGACACAATCCTCAACTGCTTATCAAACAACTGAGAGCCCAACTTTAACAGAAACAAATCAAACTTTGGAGTCATCCACATTGATAGGGACAACAACATATTCTGGTATAACTGAAACCCATGCATCACCTGCTTCCCACACAACAGAGGCATCAACCTTATCAGAATCATCACATTTCACTCCAACAGACCAGCCATCAGCAATCACAGAAATATCAACTTCTTCTGGAACTTTACCAGTTGTCCATATATCTAGTGCTTCCGAATCCACGGTGCCATCATCACCAGTAGAAACATACCATTCTACTCAAAATACAGAACCTACTACATTGACAGAATTTGAAATTTCATCTGGTTTATCACACACTTCAACTGTGAGCCAATCATCACAAGCTTCTCATACAACAGAGGCTTCCAATTTATCAGTGACTTCACAATCAACTAAAGCAATAAACTCCTCAACAGGGTCATCAATTACTTCAGTAATTACAGAAACTGAAGCAACTAGTGCTTTTCCTAAAACAGAAGCATCATCCTTAACAGAATCACCAAATTCTACTCCAGCAACAGAATCTTCAACAATCATTGAAACATCAAGCTCTTCCAGAACTTCACAAACTTCCCCTGTTGACCAAACATCACATACTTCCCAAGTCCAAGAGCAATCAACAGAGTCAGAAACATCACATTCTACTCAAATAACAGGATCATCTGGATTACCAACAGTTTCAAGTTCTCCTGGAACATCACACACAGTATCTGAGACACAATCCTCAACTGCTTATCAAACAACTGAGAGCCCAACTTTAACAGAAACAAATCAAACTTTGGAGTCATCCACATTGATAGGGACAACAACATCTTCTGGTATAACTGAAACCCATGCATCACCTGCTTCCCACACAACAGAGGCATCAACCTTATCAGAATCATCACATTTCACTCCAACAGACCAGCCATCAACAATCACAGAAATATCAACTTCTTCTGGAACTTCACCAGTTGTCCATATATCTAGTGCTTTTGAATCCACGGTGCCATCATCACCAGTAGAAACATACCATTCTACTCAAACAACAGAACCTACTACATTGACAGAATTTGAAAATTTGTCTGGTTTATCACACACTTCAACTGTGAGCCAATCATCACAAGCTTCTCATACAACAGAGGCTTCCAATTTATCAGTGACTTCACAATCAACTAAAGCAATAAACTCCTCAACAGGGTCATCAATTACTTCAGTAATTACAGAAACTGAAGCAACTAGTGCTTTTCCTAAAACAGAAGCATCATCCTTAACAGAATCACCACATTCTACTCCAGCAACAGAAACTCCAACACTCATTGAAACATCAAGCTCTTCCAGAACGTCACAAACTTCCCCTGTTGACCAAACATCACATACTTCCCAAGCCCCAGAGCAATCAACAGAGTCAGAAACATCACATTCTACTCAAATAACAGGATCATCTGGATTACCAACAGTTTCAAGTTCTCCTGGAACATCACACACAGTATCTGAGACACAATCCTCAACTGCTTATCAAACAACTGAGAGCCCAACTTTAACAGAAACAAATCAAACTTTGGAGTCATCCACATTGATAGGGACAACAACATATTCTGGTATAACTGAAACCCATGCATCACCTGCTTCCCACACAACAGAGGCATCAACCTTATCAGAATCATCACATTTCACTCCAACAGACCAGCCATCAGCAATCACAGAAATATCAACTTCTTCTGGAACTTTACCAGTTGTCCATATATCTAGTGCTTCCGAATCCACAGTGCCATCATCACCAGTAGAAACATACCATTCTACTCAAAATACAGAACCTACTACATTGACAGAATTTGAAATTTCATCTGGTTTATCACACACTTCAATTGTGAGCCAATCATCACAAGCTTCTCATACAACAGAGGCTTCCAATTTATCAGTGACTTCACAATCAACTAAAGCAATAAACTCCTCAACAGGGTCATCAATTACTTCAGTAATTACAGAAACTGAAGCAACTAGTGCTTTTCCTAAAACAGAAGCATCATCCTTAACAGAATCACCAAATTCTACTCCAGCAACAGAATCTTCAACAATCATTGAAACATCAAGCTCTTCCAGAACTTCACAAACTTCCCCTGTTGACCAAACATCACATACTTCCCAAGCCCCAGAGCAATCAACAGAGTCAGAAACATCACATTCTACTCAAATAACAGGATCATCTGGATTACCAACAGTTTCAAGTTCTCCTGGAACATCACACACAGTATCTGAGACACAATCCTCAACTGCTTATCAAACAACTGAGAGCCCAACTTTAACAGAAACAAATCAAACTTTGGAGTCATCCACATTGATAGGGACAACAACATCTTCTGGAATAACTGAAACCCATGCATCACCTGCTTCCCACACAACAGAGGCATCAACCTTATCAGAATCATCACATTTCACTCCAACAGACCAGCCATCAACAATCACAGAAATATCAACTTCTTCTGGAACTTTACCAGTTGTCCATATATCTAGTGCTTCCGAATCCACGGTGCCATCATCACCAGTAGAAACATACCATTCTACTCAAAATACAGAACCTGCTACATTGACAGAATTTGAAAATTCATCTGGTTTATCACACACTTCAACTGTGAGCCAATCATCACAAGCTTCTCATACAACAGAGGCTTCCAATTTATCAGTGACTTCACAATCAACTAAAGCAATAAACTCCTCAACAGGGTCATCAATTACTTCAGTAGTTACAGAAACTGAAGCAACTAGTGCTTTTCCTAAAACAGAAGCATCATCCTTAACAGAATCACCACATTCTACTCCAGCAACAGAGTCTTCAACAATCATTGAAACATCAAGCTCTTCCAGAACTTCACAAACTTCCCCTGTTGACCAAACATCACATACTTCCCAAGCCCCAGAGCAATCAACAGAGTCAGAAACATCACATTCTACTCAAATAACAGAATCATCTGCATTTCCAACATTTTCAAGTTCTCCTGGAACATCACACACAGTATCTGAGACACAATCCTCAACTGCTTATCAAACAACTGAGAGCCCAACTTTAACAGAAACAAATCAAACTGTGGAGTCATCCACATTGATAGGGACAACAACATCTTCTGGTATAACTGAAGCCCATGCATCACCTGCTTCCCACACATCAGCGGTATTAACCTTATCAGAATCACCACATTTCACTCCAACAGTACAGCCATCAACAATCACAGAAATGTTAACTACTTCTGGAACTTCACCAGTTGTCCATATATCTAGTCCTCCTCAGTCCAAGGAGACATCATCACCCATAGAAACTTCCCATTCTACTTATACAACAGGACCCTCTACAGAATTTGAAAATTCATCTGGTTTATCACACACTTCAACTGTGAGCCAATCATCACAAGCTTCTCATACAACACAGGCTTCCAATTTATCTGTTGCTTCACAATCAACTAACTCAATGGAATCCTCAACAGGGTCATCAATTTCTTCAGTAATTACAGAAAGTCATACTACTAACGGTGGAGTGAAAAATGCAACTACTAAAAGTTCTGCTATTATATGTCCCTTATATACAAGTGGAGATAACTGTGAGAATGGGGACGATCATGTCAGCCCCAAACTAGGTAAGAACATTGGAGAATAGTCACTAATTCTAGATAACTTGATAGCTTCATTTATTATTATATAGATTTTTAGCTATTCTGCATTTTAATTAAAATTCACCATTTCCATACAGTAGTGATGAATTTCCTCTTGGAGATTAGTAAAATGATTTGATCATTTTCAGCATTTGTTGGATTTTATTCTGCTACATCGATGCACATTTAGACTTTCAGAGTTTCGGTCTCAAGCCTGTTTCAGAGGTCTTTTAGAAATACAGAGAAAGGATAACATGTTTGCAGAGAGTAAGAGCATACTTACAATAGCTTTTCTGTCTCTGTATTTATTATAATTATTCCCTGAGTGACTAACTGTAGACTGGTGCACGGTGGGTCTGTAAGGAGGTTACAGCTGGTGGAGGTTACCTGATGTAACCTGAACTGATGGATAGAACTGTGAAAAATCTTTGTACGTGCTTACTGATAATAGTACTACCATTGTCACTCTGGGGCTGATCCTGAGTCGCGAGCTGCTGCAACTGCGTTTACATCTGTTGCCATAGTTCCATCTGCGACTTTATTTACAGTTTATACTAATGTTAGTAGAAGCCCCTTCCCTTGGTGTACAAGGGTGTCTCTGAATGCAAAAGATCTGGGATGCTCACTTTGTGTGTCTGCAGTTGCAACCATCAGAACAAACCCATGCTAAGTGCAGAATATCCGTCAGAGAGCATGGCCTCCAATGTGCGCTATTAAGCAACTAAGTCTGCAACCACTCCTGCCACACACCCGCGTCCAGTGGCGGCTCCAGAGGTGAGGCTGCAGCACAGTCAGACTGAGCAACTCAATGATTTTTCAATCAGGGAATATGCAGAAATCGTTTGTAGTTCAAAAAAAATCGTTCATTACACTTTAAAAAATCTGACAGATAATCTGACAGAAAATCGGTCATAAAATCATTAATAAAATCGTTGGTAACAAAATCATTTTGTGTGTATGCAGCTTTATACATTTCTTACAATATCATTGATGTTTCACTGCAGACATCAATCTTTGTACGTGCTTACTGATAATAATACTACCATTGTCACTCTGGGGCTGATCCTGAGTCGCGAGCTGCTGGACTGCGTTTACGTCTGTTGCCATAGTCACATCTGCGACTTTATTTACAGTTTATACTAATGTTAGTAGAAGCCCCTTCCCTTGGTGTACAAGGGTGTCTCTGAATGCACAAGATCTGGGATGCTCACTCTGTGTGTCTGCAGTTGTAACCAGAAAGAGGCAAAACGTCATCTTGCATGGACAAGCATCATCATTCCTTCTGTCCAGGAATGATGATGTTTGTCCATGCAAGATGACGTTTTGCCTCTTTCTGAGTCCCGTTTTTTGGAGGGAAAAATCCGAACTCGGCATGCAAACTCGAACCTATCCGAGCCTGCACATCCCTAGAACAAACCCATGCTAAGTGCAGAATATCACTCAGAGAGCATGGCCTCCAATGTGTGCTATTAAGCATCTAAGTCTGCAACCACTCCTGCCACACACCCGCGACCAGTGGCGGCTCCAGAGGTGAGGCTGCAGCACAGTCCAAAATTCAAAGAGGGGAGCCACACCAACTGCCCTTCCAAACATCGCCGGCCGGGACTCACTTGCACTTGGTGTGGCTCCCCTATTTGAATTTTGGACTGCACTGCAGCCCCACCTCTGGAGCCGCCACTGCCCGCCACACTCCCATAACAAACCCATCAGACAGAAGATCTTGTGTATCTGTTTAGCCACCACCCAGGAACTCCAAATGCATTCCAGAGTCAGTGCTGCTCAATCGTCCCCGCGACTCTGTATGCAGACACTGTAGGACACAAGTCGTACTTGCTGACTTTTATTATCTCCTCTTTGGGAGAATCCCGGAGAGGAGATGCAGCTGACAGGTTCAGGGCCGGGCTCTCCATGACATTAGGCCTTGCCCCCGTTGCAGGACCGAATGATGCAAATCGTGACATTTTAGCCCCTTCTCCTCCTTATGTACCCGTGCTTTTTCCATATTATCTCTCTAACTTGCCCACTTTACTAGGAAGTGGGTGGGGTGCGGGCAGGCCCGCCAAGAGCTGCGGCGGACCCGGGGTGCTTGGCTGCTGTGAGGGAGGGGGAGGGGTGGCGCCAGACCGGGCCCCCGCCGGGCCCCTCAGGAAGCACGGGGACGGGTAATCTGTACCCGCTTCCCCCCCCCACTCGGCGCCCCTAGGTGCGGGAGATCCGCCTACTCTTTCGGAGGTGCGGAGGACTACCCCAAAACTCGTGAGCCTCCCGCAACTTCTGGGAGAGTAAGCAAGTATGAGTGAGAATAAGCCCCATCTGTATGTAATGATAATGGTAAAGTCTGCGCTAATGTAGAGATAAGACCTATGCTATGGGCTTTAAACTGTTTTTCTTAGTTGTTCTAATGTCATCAATTTAGTGCTCATAGAAAGATTATTTATTAAAGGGATAATGCCCCCTGTAATGTAACGCAGGTCTGTCTCTACTCTCTGTCTATGGGCCTCATTCAGAGTGACCCAGTCACAAGCGCTGAGCGCTTGTAACCGGGTCGATGTTTGCCCACTGGGCATGCGCACGTCGGATCCAGCTCGGACGTGCACATGCGCAAGACCCGCCTAGCGACGGCCGCTCCGTCACTCCGGGTCTCGCACCAAAGGGTGTGAGCTGTCGATATTGATTGATAGCTTGCCCCATTTGGAAGGCGGCTGGGGGGGTGGCCGGCCAAATGGAGGCATTCCCAACGGAACGCTTGCCATTTGGGGGCGGCCCCACTGACATCAGCAATGATGTCAGTGGGGAGCTTCCTGCTCAATCAGAGCAGGAAGCTCCCTGGGGCTTGTGAGTGCCGAGACCCAACCTTAGGGTCTCGTCGCAAGCCCTGATGGTCGCGATGGTCCTGACCATCGCGACCATCACCCTGGTCGGTCGCTAAGCTGTGGGTGGTAACCCACAGCTTAGCTAGCAACCAGGAGGCCGCACTTCAAGATGCAAGTGGCCGCCTTCAATCAGAGCGACTGCTTGCATCTAACGACCAGGTCTGAATGAGACCCTATGAATTGTAACAGTGACTGTCCCCTACACACAATGATGATAATAATAATATCAGAATACGCTTAGAGCTAACAGAAAGGGAAGCTGTAGCCCATATATATCTCTTTATAATTATTTAATGAAGGCTTAAAATGGGGTTAGAAAGCTTTTAACTACCTTCATAAGATGAACAATGATTCACTCTCTTCACAGGAAATGTTCCGAGAAGGAAGGTGAATGTGATTGTTTCATTAAATACAAGATTCACTGAAGAGCTACAAAACCCATCTTCTACAGAGTACATACAGCTTAAGAATAAAATCATCCTGGTAAGAGGTTATTGCATAGTATCTTTGCTGGAGTAGCAATACTACATAGCTTTTATCTGCATATAGCAGCAAGTTAACTCTTAATCATGTGCAGTATCTGATCTCCTTTTTCTGTCTCCTACAAATCAGGCGAGGCATTCAAGGGCTAGCGTGTGTGTTAGTGGAACCCATTCTGTACACTCGCAGAATGGGTCCTGAGCATGCGCAGATTCCCGATAATCGTGAATCTCCGTTCAGCAGCTGAATTAGCCCCTCAGTAGACAAATATCTCCAGAATAAAATGAGCCAATTTGACATCTATGCGCCGGTGCGCCAAGAGCAACACAGGGCCCAGGTGAGGGGGCGTGGCCTAACGGCGGGAGGCGTGGTCACGACCCCTTAGGTAAAAAAATTATAAAAATATTTTTGCAGCGCTGGGGAAGGGGGCGCTGTGAGCCCCCTGAGCCAGGTGCATAGCCAGTAGGGGGCGGGATCAGTGTAATCCCTCCCCCAGGAGACAGCATCGGCTGCTACTTAGTGTGTGCTGGGCTGCTGTAAGGATAGAGGGAGGTGGGGGTGGCGCCGGACTCGGGCCCCTCCAGGAAGCCCGGGCAGGGCCGTAGAGAGCCTGGCCGGGCCCGGGTAAAGGAGGGGGTGTGGCCTAATTGTGGGAGGCATGGCCACGCCCCCCTTGAAAAAAATAAAATAAATCACTTTTGCTCGCCAAAGAGGTGGGTGCTGTAAGTCCCCTAGCCCGGTGCTAAGCAGGGGTGGGGGCACGATCAGTGCGATCGCTCCCCCCACAGCCATAGGAGACAGCTCCAGCTGCTGTAGCAGCCGCAAGCAGCCTCGCACTGCAGCCCAGCATAAGCTGTGTGCTGAGCTGCTGTGAGGGAGGAAGGGGGGAGCGATGCCGAGCCCCTCTATCAAGCCCAGGCCCTGGTAAACTTTACCTGCTCCCCCCCTCTCGGCGCCCATGAGCCCGGGAAATTAGTACCCACCCCTACTGTCTCAGTGCCCCTGTCTATGTGTAAAACAGTTGTTCCCACTAAGCCCATAGCAGCAGATATATTTGGCCTGTTTCAGAGATTTGCACTAATGCATTCACAACTGCAATCTCTTACGGACTGCAACTACAAAAATATAATCCTTGAAGGAAAAGGAAATATTATTATGCTAAGTGAGAAATAAAACAGTTTACAAGAAATGTCTCAAATAAAAGTAAAAACTTAGTGACCAATAGTTTTTCTCAGTACGTTTTGTGTTGTATATTTTCAGGTGTTTGAACCATTATACAGGAAAGCATCGCATTACTTTGTTGGGATGATAGTAAATGGATTCAGGTATGTAAACTGAAATAACTTTGTAATTGGAATGAAAACAATTAAGATAATTCACAAAGTGGAAAGCTGGCTCATTCTGGTTGTGTGTGCTATACCTGTTTTGCCTGCTATAAATGTTACCCACTACCTTTCAAGTGGTTCAATATAAGTCAGCCCTTAAATCTTTAACACAGATAGAGCAGAATGTATTGCAGTGAATGATGTACTGTGTTTAAGTGGCAACTCTGTGTTATTTTGTAACAGATCTCAGATAAATACTTGACGATACTTAAAATGTTTTCAAATAAACACTACCCCAACTATACAAAGGTCATGTTACTGTGGAGTGTTCAAATAAGACGGGACAGGTGGTGCTAGACATGACTCTCCCTGACTACAACTGATCTAGGCTTGCACGAAATGCGTTGGTCATCATTGTACTGACACAAGCAGCATTATTAATATTTTTAAGCAAGCAAACGGGTGATGCACTTATTACTGAGGAGACCAAGTATACTCCGTATCTACATTCTTTTACGTTTAAACTCATTATTCTATTACAACAGTAATCTGTTTATTGATATATTCCAGAAAAAAAAGATGACTTAAGTTTGACAATGCAAATCTAGAAAAGGGCATCGCCCAGTACTGTTATTTACCTGCATGCCACCCAATGCCACCCAATGCTTTATTAGTAGCAGCGGTTAGCGTATTGTAGAACAAAGGAGACAGCCTGACAAACGTAGTTATATAGGAACAGTAAAAGTTTTTTTGTAGGCACCAAGTACAGGTTGCAGAACATTGCAGTTCCCAAAAGAACTCTTAGGCTGGCCACACACTAGACCAACTTACATCCAACCAGCCAACTAGTTAGTTGGTTGAAATGAAAACCTGGTAATGCATGGGGGCAGATGACATCAGCCATTTGCTCCCAGACACTGGAAAATGGACGAAAGCTGCTGTTCAGACAAGTTGTTCGAATCAAAAAGATTTAACCAAATTCCTTGAACGACCTTTTTCGTGTTTCTGGTGATTGGGAAGAAATAGCTGATTGTAATTTGCTCCCGTACATTACCGGATTTTCATTCCAACCAACCAACTAGTTGGATGGTTGGAGGAAAGTTGGTCTGGTGTATGGTCAGCAAAGATTGTAATGACCACTGATTGTTACTTACTGATTTCTGGTACAGTGGATAACTTTGTGAACAGTATAGAGAGGACGTGACACTTATAACCCACAATAAACAGTATTACTCACCAATGGAGATCTTTAGAACATCAAAATGTCCAAAATGATCTCAGGTCTGAGCAAGCTCTTAGTAATAATTGAACTAGACATAGAATATTACCCAATCTTGCGATATAATAGTCGGCTTGGGTACGAGATCCCGGCGGTCGGGATGCTGGCTGTCAGAATCCCGACACTGGCATCCTGGCATTCAGAATCCTGACAGAATTAGGTAAGTATCTTAACCCTAACCCTTCCCTTATCCCTAACCCACCTTTCCTGCAGCCTGACCCTTACCCTCCCATCCCACAGCCTAACCCTAACCCTCCCCCCTGCAGCCTAACCCTAACCCTCCCCCTAGTGCCTAACCCTGACCTCTAACCCTAATACTTACCCTCAGCATGTCAGCGGTCAGGATTCTAGAGCCGGGATTCTGACTGCTGATGGGATTCTGGTGCCGGCATTCTGACCGCTGGCATCCCGACCTCCAGGATGCCGACTACATCCCAGTTTAGTCATTCATAATAAATACATATAAATCACATGTACTAAACTATATCACATTGAGTAAAAAAAAAAAAGTCACATTAATCCAATAAAATCTTTAAAAGTTTTTCTTGGAACACACAATAATAAATACAAATACTACAGAAATTAGAAATAAAGCTTAAATCAATAAAAATGATTAACATTTTTATCTCGCTTCTCTGTAGCAACGCGTTTCACAGAGCATGTCGGCTTCATTAGACCTGAGTCTATATCTAGTTATATAAATGTATGGTAGAATGGCACACAAGGAAGACAGATGGATAATTAGAAAAGAACATATAGTTATATTAAACGTGAAATTAATTTAAACTTAAGGTACAAAACTTTGTTTTTTTACACATATATATATATATATATATATGTATCTACAACTTGATTACTTTAAGTCATCGATTAGAGGAGAACATTAAACACTGAGCTTGATTCAGACCCGCTCGCTAGATGCGTTCGCACGCAGCCTTCAGCTGCCAAAGCATGCAAATCCCGCGATCGAACACCAAGGCATAAGCACGTCCACTATGTCTTGGCATGTGATTGCGGTATGTATTTAGCTGCCCACCAGCCTGTCTTAAGACGCCCACTTTCCCACGTCATCTCCACGAAGTGTATGCAACTATCGGTACGATCGAGTACCATCTGAGTCATTTGCAGCACCGATGGCTGACCATACCCTACTGCAAGCACTGCGAGTGCTTCAGTGTGTAATTCAGCCATGTGACGTGTATTACGATGCTGCGTCTTAATTATGCATGCCTCTGCATCGGCGTTAAGACGCTCAGACACTCCAGCGTTCGCATCTCCACACCCCCGTTTCCATCGACCAACCCCTGTCACTACCCACAAACGGCTCGTCCTGTCACTAAATCTAGCGAGGTGGCTACGCGCTGTGAGCGGCAGCTTCCCAATCACATGGAGAAGTTTGTGCATGCAGACTGCGTCTTATACGTATGCACACATTGCAAACATCGGCAGGCTATGTGCGAACGCGGCCTAGCGAGTGGGTCTGAATCGGACCCACTGTTCCTATTGTTTGAGAAGATTTTTCACTATTATGGTGTGTGGGTGTGTGTGTGTGTGTGTGTGTGTGTGTGTGTGTGTGTGTGTGTGTGTGTGTGTGTGTGTGTGTGTGTGTGTGTGTGTGTGTAAATGTTAACTTACAAATTTGCTTAATTAAAATATTTAACAGTAGTAACTTTTATATACATTTTTATTTCAATTTCGTTACAGTAATGGAAGCGTCATTGCAAACACGACTGGAGAGTACGAATACCCCAATAACCAAACAGGCATCGACTTTATAAACAATAACTTGACCAGTAATGTTGTATCTGTGTTTTCAAATGAACTGAACTCAACCGAACTCAATACAACGGCCAGTGTCATGACTGTAACAGCTGAGTCCAAGCTGATATCAAGTATGTATTGCGTGTTTGCTGATATCAAGTATGTATTGCGTGTTTGCTGATATCAAGTATGTATTGTGTGATTGCTGATATCAAGTATGTACTGCGTGTTTGCTAATATCAAGTATGTATTGTGTGTTTGCTGATATCAAGTATGTATTGCATGTTTACTGATATCAAGTATGTATTGTGTGTTTACTGATATCAAGTATGTATTGTGTGTTTGCTGATATCAAGTATGTATTGTGTGATTGATGATATCAAGTATGTATTGTGTGTTTCCTGATATCAAGTATGTATTGTGTGTTTGCTGATATTTAGTATGTATTGCGTGTTTGCTGATATCAAGTATGTATTGTGTGTTCGCTGATATCAAGTATGTATTGTGTGTTTGTGTAACTATGGAAGCTATGAGCCTGTAATGTGCCCTTACTTACATATCTAGGGCCTGATTTAGAGATGTACCGTACGCTAATAAACAGCAGCTGCCTCTTTGTATGCCGTGGCTGCGTCATAATATGCTAATGCCACATGAGGCGTCTTGTGTCAATAGAGGCCTCAAACGAGCTTCTCTGATCCACTGCTGTGTCTGAAGATACAGCAGCTGATCATCAGCAAGAACATCGGTTATCTTTCTCAGGTTGACCTCTGCCTTCAGCACGCCCAGAAAACGAAGGCAACACCTAACCCCTCCCCCCCATTTTCTACAACGCTGACTGTCACCGCCCCCACTCCACCCCCAAAAGACAGCAGCAGGTCAATCAGGCTCTGCCGTCCAAGGCACTGTGAGCGATCTTGCAGAACGAGATCTGCACATGCGCAGAGCGGCGCCTGTGCATGCACACATCTAACACCATCAGAGATTTAAGTAAACCATTGGGTTTGAATACATCTCTGAATTAGGCCCTTACAACGTTAGTTGGTTTTACTATGAGATCCTCCCAGCATATAATCTATTGGCTGATACTCCCCCACACTCTGTTACCCTGGTATCATGGTATTAACTCTCAGCACTGTTAAGAGGAATGTTTTTTTTGTTTTGTTTTTTTTTACAAAAGTACCATTAATGGTGACCACATGCTGCAGTCTGACCTTGGTGATAGCTTCAGTGCCAAATAAAAGGACCGCTGTCCATTTTGGCCATAGGTGACCAAACTGAATTAGAGCCATTCATTTGGTGCATTATAAGATTAAGTAGATACTTTCTGGCTTTATTGGAACGTGTTGGTGAAGTTGGAGGATGACCAACAGTACCATAGAGGTCCCTTTGGGTCTTTATTTACCAACAATGCCACTAATAATCCAAATGATTTCAATTGTCTTGTTATTGGGTTGTTTTTTTGTGTTACTCAAGCTGCAATATTGAGTCAGTTGCCCAATATCATTACCGATATCATAGTGCATGTACAGGGGCATAACTAGGGGTTTTGACGCCCAGGGCCAGTTGAAAAACAGCGCCCCCCTCAATTTATGTGACCTGGGCCTATTTCACAGGGTCACCTACAGCCTCAGGAGCACGGGCCTATTACCCTTCAATCAGTGCCACAGGCCTAAGGCCTGATTACCACCACAGGCCTAGTGTCCGACAACTTGGTGGTCTAGGGAGAGGATAATGATGGAAAGGCCTCATAGAGGGCCTTCCTGTCTTGTGGGAGAGGCTGCAGTGGGTTAGCTCTTTTACTTTCCCACCACTGCAGCACTCTCCGGTCCTCACCGCCGGAGCTCTTCTGTTTTGGCCTATTCCACGGCCCCCGGAGCTCTTCTATCTTGATCCTAGCATCTTCTGGCCTTAACAGCAGCTGCCAGAGCTCTTCTCTCTTGAGCCCGGCATCTTCTGGCCTCTTCCATGGCCGCCGAAGCTCTTCGCGCAATGTCCTTCACCCACTGCCGCAGAACTGGCTTCTCTGCCCAGTGGCATCGGACATCAGATGCCGCAAACAGGGCTGCAGACGCTTTCTATTGGCTGCCAGTCAGCGAGCTATGATTGGCTCACAGCCGGCGCCAAATTCAAAATGCCGCCGCTCTTCAATGTCCACCCATTTGCTTCCGGTGCTAAATCTCACCCGCCGCTGCTCCTTGACCGGCAATGGCATCACACACTTGATCCCAGCACTGGTTACTACAGTGTAGCACATTTCCACACTGTACATTGCCCTGGATGGCAGTGTTCCCCTTTGCCGGACTTGTCAGAGAGCGCCCAGGGCACGGTGCCCTACTCTCACCCCCCTCGTTACTATACTGTGCATGTAGCCACCTCAAAACGAAAAAAAAAATTGTTCCGCTATGAAAAGGTAGCATGTCAGAAATGTATACTGTGTGTAAAATAAATAAATCCCCTATTTAAATACTGACTTCAACTCATTTGATGTCTTACATACTACTGTCCTTGGCAATCATCTAGTAATCATATAGATTCACTTAACAACCTTATTCAAAAGGTAGTTGCTGCGTGCTCGTGCAGCGTGATTTTCCTGTACATCCTGAGTCACCTGAGGGTTATTCAAATGTCCAATGTTCACACAGTTGATATGAAGCTGCATCCTCAGGTGTAACCTCGGGTCAGAGAAGCTGGCAGTGGGCATCTTTTACACTAGACTTTTGCACTAGGCTGTGCTACTGTGTCTACATGCGTCAGGCCCACTGTGCGTAACATATTCCCCATGGAGCAAGGGGTACAGTACCTCGAATAATGTGACTCAGTACTAATCTTATATACAGTATATATATATATCTATATATGTATATATATATATACTGTATATAGTATGAGTGATATCAATATGTGCATAAAGTCCTGTAAATAATGTGCGTATAATCAGTGAGTTCTGATGTCATCACTTATAATCAGTGAGTTCTGATGTCATCACTTATAATCTGTAAGCTCTGATGTCATCGCTTCAGTGTTCATTATAACATTTTGTGTATTTTGGGCCTGATTCAGGGCTGTGCGCTATGTCAATGTTTTTGCAAATGGAGCAATTTTTTGCTACCACGCATTAGTATGAGTTGCACTGTGCATGCGTCAAGGTACATTACCATAGTCACACGCTGCAAATCTTTATTCTCAGTGTGATCCATTTCAGGGGGGCGGGCGGTGTGACCATGGAAGGAGTCGATATTTGTATGATCTGCATCCGATGTGGACAGCTGCGATGTTTGGGTACAAGCCCCGGCCGCTGTTGCATTAGCATATTTTCCACACTTGACATAAAGCAGCTTACTTTTATATGGTCAAAGAACTCTTGAGTGACATCTATTATTCATATTACAGTAGGGAGAAATGGACTGTCATACTGGTGGCATGTGATTACAGGTTTGGCAACATCACACAACAAATTAAATGTTTTAGATATTTGAAGTAAGTTTCAAAAGATTTGGGCAAAAATTTAACTTTTTTTTTTTTTCTTTCAAGATGTAACTGAGCTAGAACCCTATGTGAACTGTACAACAAATTTTACCGGCTACACTGCGCAATGCAATAATGAGACTTGTACATGTGTCGGACCCTGTACTCAGAATAATGGCAACTGCCCAAATGGCACAACATGCTTCAATCGAGCAAATGGACCGTTCTGCAAGTAAGGGATCCTCAATCTAGCAAAAAAGGGGGATATTTAAAATGATTTGGGGTTTTACAATTAAAGAACCTGAATGACATTGCTTGGATGGAACCCACTGCCCACTTACATTGGGTTTCACCTTTAAAGATTCTTTGTGTCACATTTTAAAATAGGATGTTTTGTAATTCACATGTCCTTTTGCAACTCTAACTAAATACATTAACATACAGGCTTCCTTACGTGCTTTCAGCCATGTCTTTATGCCATCAGGGTTGGGTGATTTTCTAAGGCATTTAGAGTATAACACAGTAATTCTATCTGGGCACACACACATGTATGAGCAGTGTGTGTTAATTATATTGTGCCTTGTTCATGATTGTTATAAGTGTTTGTGGCAAAGTTTAATTTCTATTTTGTTACATTCCGTGTATTAAATAATAGGCAAACCAAAATAATATAATTTCCTAACTGTTTATAATAATTGGTAAAGTGGAAAATAAGTTTCTAATTAAATGTGCTCTTTATTCTTCCCTTCTTTAGTGGGACGTCAGCTACTACACCAAGTGTTTCCCAGGCCACTGAATTATCAACACTGGCAGCTATCTCACATTCTACAAGTACAAATGAATTCTCTACAATTACAGAATTATCAACTTCTTCTAGTACAGTATCCTATATGGTGACAGAGGTATCTCCTGAAACACAGAGCACGTCATCTGTGACAAGTTCATCAAGTGGTGATCACACAACTGGGTTACCATCAGAAACAATTCACTCAACACAAGTAATAGAGTCCTCAGCACTGACCGATTTCACTCCAACAATACAGCCATCAACAATCACAGAAGTATCAACTTCTTCTGGAACTTCACCAGATGTCCATACTTCCCCTGTTGACCAAACATCACATACTTCCCCTAACCCAGAGCAATCAACAGAATCACAAACATCACATTCTACTCAAATAACAGATAAAACTGCACTACCAACATTGACAAATTCTCCTGGAACATCACACACAGTATCTGAGACACCATCCTCAACTCCTTATCAAACAACTGAGAGCCCAACTTTAACAGAAACAAATCAAACTTTGGAGTCATCAACATTGATAGGGACAACAACATCTTCTGGTATAACTGAAACCCATGCATCACCTGCTTCCCACACAACTGAGGCATCAACCTTATCAAAATCACCACAATTCACTCCAACAATACAGCCATCAACAATCATAGAAATACTAACTTCTTCTGAAACTTCACCAGTTGTCCATACGTCTAGTGCTTCCCAATCCACATTGCCATCATCACCCATAGAAACACACCATTCTACTCATACAACAGAACCTACTACATTGACAGAATTTGAAAATTCATCTGGTTTATCACACACTTCAATTGTGAGCCAATCATCGCAAGCTTCTCATACAACAGAGGCTTCCAACTTATCAGTGAATTCACAATCAACTAAAGCAATAAACTCCTCAACAGGGTCATCAATTACTTCAGTAATTACAGAAACTGAAGCAACTAGTGCTTCTCCTAAAATAGAAGCATCAACCGTAACAGAATTGCCACATTCTACTCCAGCAATAGAAACTTCAACACTCATAGAAACATCAAGCTCTTCCAGAACTTCACAAACTTCCCCTGTTGACCAAACATCAAATACTTCCCAAGCCCCAGAGCAATCAACAGAATCGCAAACATCACATTCTAATCAAATAACAGAATCATCTGCATTACCAACATTTTCAAGTTCTCCTGGAACATCACACACAGTATCTGAGACACAATCCTCAACTGCTTATCAATCAACTGAGAGCCCAACTTTAACAGAAACAAATCAAACTTTGGAGTCATCAACATTGATAGGGACAACAACATCTTCTGGTTTAACTGAAACCCATGCATCACCTGCTTCCCACACAACAGAGGTATCAACCTTATCAGAATCACCACATTTCACTCCAACAAAACAGCCATCAACAATCACAGAAATATCAACTTCTTCTGGAACTTTACCAGTTGTCCATATATCTAGTGCTTCCGAATCCACGGTGCCATCATCACCCGTAGAAACATACCATTCTACTCAAACAACAGAACCTTCTACATTGACAGAATTTGAAAATTCATCTGGTTTATCACACACTTCAACTGTGAGACAATCATCACAAGCTTCTCATACAACAGAGGCTTCCAATTTATCAGCGACTTCACAATCAACTAAAGCAATAAACTCCTCAACAGGGTCATCAATTACTTCAGTAATTACAGAAACTGAAGCAACTAGTGCTTTTCCTAAAACAGAAGCATCATCCTTAACAGAATCATCAAATTCTACTCCAGCAACAGAATCTTCAACAATCATTGAAACATCAAACTCTTCCACAACTTCACAAACTTCCCCTGTGGAACAAACATCACATACTTCCCAAGCCCCAGAGCAATCAACAGAGTCAGAAACATCACATTCTACTCAAATAACAGGATCATCTGGATTACCAACATTTTCAAGTTCTCCTGGAACATTACACACAGTATCTGAGACACAATCCTCAACTGCTTATCAAACAACTGAGAGCCCAACTTTAACAGAAACAAATCAAACTTTGGAGTCATCAACACTGATAGGGACAACAACATCTTCTGGTATAACTGAAACCCATGCATCACCTGCTTCCCACACAACAGAAGCATCAACCTTATCAGTGAATTCACAATCAACTAAAGCAATAAACTCCTCAACAGGGTCATCAATTACTTCAGTAATTACAGGAACTGAAGCAACTAGTGCTTCTCCTAAAATAGAAGCATCAACCGTAACAGAATTGCCACATTCTACTCCAGCATTAGAAACTTCAACACTCATAGAAACATCAAGCTCTTCCAGAACTTCACAAACTTTCCCTGTTGACCAAACATCAAATACTTCCCAAGCCCCAGAGCAATCAACAGAATCGCAAACATCACATTCTAATCAAATAACAGAATCATCTGCATTACCAACATTTTCAAGTTCTCCTGGAACATCACACACAGTATCTGAGACACAATCCTTAACTGCTTATCAATCAACTGAGAGCCCAACTTTAACAGAAACAAATCAAACTTGGGAGTCATCAACATTGATAGGGACAACAACATCTTCTGGTTTAACTGAAACCCATGCATCAACTGCTTCCCACACAACAGAGGTATCAACCTTATCAGAATCACCACATTTCACTCCAACAATACAAGCATCAACAATCACAGAAATATCAACTTCTTCTGAAACTTCACCAGATGTCCATACATCTAGTGCTTCCCAATCCACGGTGCCATCAACACCCATAGAAACACACCATTCTACTCATACAACAGAACCTACTACATTGACAGAATTTGAAAATTCGTCTGGTTTGTCACACACTTCAACTGTGAGCCAATCATCACAAGCTTCTCATACAACAGAGGCTTCCAATTTATCAGTGACTTCACAATCAACTAAAGTAATAAACTCCTCAACAGGGTCATCAATTACTTCAGTAATTACAGAAACTGAAGCAACTAGTGCTTTTCCTAAAACAGAAGCATCATCCTTAACAGAATCACCACATTCTACTCCAGCAACAGAATCTTCAACAATCATTGAAACATCAAGCTCTTCCAGAGTGTCACAAACTTCCCCTGTTGACCAAACATCACATACTTCCCAAGCCCCAGAGCAATCAACAGAGTCAGAAACATCACATTCTACTCAAATAACAGGATCATCTGGATTACCAACATTTTCAAGTTCTCCTGGAACCTCACACACAGTATCTGAGACACAATCCTCAACTGCTTATCAAACAACTGAGAGCCCAACTTTAACAGAAACAAATCTAACTTTGGAGTCATCAGCATTGATAGAGACAACAACATCTTCTGGTATAACTGAAACCCATGCATCACCTGCTTCCCACACAACAGAGGCATCAACCTTATCAGAATCATCACATTTCACTCCAACAGACCAGCCATCAACAATCACAGAATTATTACCTTCTTCTGGAACTTTACCAGTTGTCCATATATCTAGTGCTTCCCAATCCACGGTGCCATCATCACCCGTAGAAACATACCATTCTACTCAAACAACAGAACCTACTACATTGACAGAATTTGAAAATTCATCTGGTTTATCACACACTTCAACTGTGAGCCAATCATCACAAGCTTCTCATACAACAGAGGATTCCAATTTATCAGTGACTTCACAATCAACTAAAGCAATAAACTCCTCAACAGGGTCATCAATTACTTCAGTAATTACAGAAACTGAAGCATCTAGTGCTTTTCCTAAAACAGAAGCATCATCCTTAACAGAATCATCAAATTCTACTCCAGCAACAGAATCTTCAACAATCATAGAAACAGCAAGCTCTTCCAGAACTTCACAAACTTCCCAAGTTGAACAAACATCACATACTTCCCAAGCCCCAGAGCAATCAACAGAGTCAGAAACATCACATTCTACTGAAATAACAGGATCATCTGGATTACCAATATTTTCAAGTTCTCCTGGAACATTACACACAGTATCTGAGACACAATCCTCAACTGCTTATCAAACAACTGAGAGCCCAACTTTAACAGAAATAAATCAAACTTTGGAGTCATCAACATTGATAGGGACAACAACATCTTCTGGTATAACTGAAACCCATGCATCACCTGCTTCCCACACAACAGAGGCATCAACCTTATCAGAATCATCACATTTCACTCCAACAGACCAGCCATCAACAATCTCAGAAATATCAACTTCTTCTGGAACTTTACCAGTTGTCCATATATCTAGTGCTTCCGAATCCACGGTGCCATCATCACCCATAGAAACATACCATTCTACTCAAACAACAGAACCTACTACATTGACAGACTTTGAAAATTCATCTGGTTTATCACACACTTCATCTGTGAGCCAATCATCACAAGCTTCTAATACAACAGAGGCTTCCAATTTATCAGTGACTTCACAATCAACTAAAGCAATAAACTCCTCAACAGGGTCATCAATTACTTCAGTAATTACAGAAACTGAAGTAACTAGTGCTTTTCCTAAAACAGAAGCATCATCCTTAACAGAATCACCAAATTCTACTCCAGCAACAGAATCTTCAACAATCATTGAAACATCAAGCTCTTCCAGAACTTCACAAACTTCCCCTGTTGACCAAACATCACATACTTCCCAAGCCCCAGAACAATCAACAGAGTCAGAAACATCACATTCTACTCAAATAACAGAATCATCTGGATTACCAACATTTTCAAGTTCTCCTGGAACATCACAAACAGTATCTGAGACACAATCCTCAACTGCTTATCAAACAACTGAGAGGCCAACTTTAACAGAAACAAATCAAACTGTAGAGTCATCCACATTGATAGGGACAACAACATCTTCTGGTATAACTGAAGCCCATGCATCACCTGCTTCCCACACATCAGGGGTATCAACCTTATCAGAATCACCACATTTCACTCCAACAGTACAGCCATCAACAATCACAGAAATGTTAACTACTTCTGGAACTTCACCAGTTGTCCATATATCTAGTCCTCCTCAGTCCAAGGAGACATCATCACCCATAGAAACTTCCCATTCTACTTATACAACAGGACCCTCTACAGAATTTGAAAATTCATCTGGTTTATCACACACTTCAACTGTGAGCCAATCATCACAAGCTTCTCATACAACAGAGGCTTCCAATTTATCTGTTGCTTCACAATCAACTAACTCAATGGAATCCTCAACAGGGTCATCAATTTCTTCAGTAATTACAGAAAGTCATACTACTAACGGTGGAGTGAAAAATGCAACTACTAAAAGTTCTGCTACTATATGTCCCTTATATACAAGTGGAGATAACTGTGAAAATGGGGACGATCATGTCAGCCCCAAACTAGGTAAGAACATTGGAGAATAGTCACTAATTCTAGATAACTTGATAGCTTCATTTATTATTATATAGATTTTTAGCTATTCTGCATTTTAATTAAAATTCACCATTTCCATACAGTAGTGATGAATTTCCTCTTGGAGATTAGTGAAATGATTTGATCATTTTCAGCATTTGTTGGATTTTATTCTGCTACATCAATGCACAGAGGTCCTTTAGAAATACAGAGAAAGGATAACATGTTTGCAGAGAGTAATACATTTCTTACAATATCATTGATGTTTCACTGTAGACGTCATTGTCTAAACATTGATTTTTGCTGAGCATACTTACAATAGCTTTTCCGTCTCTGTATTTATTATAATTATTCCCTGAGTGACTAACTGCAGACTGGAGCATGGAGGGTCTGTAAGGAGGTTACAGCTGGTGGAGGTTACCTGATGTAACCTGAACTGATGGATAGAACCATGAGAAATCTTTGCTTTGCTTATTGCTAATAGTACTACCATTGTCACTCTGGGGCTGATCCTGAGTCGCGAGCTGCTACGGCTGCGTTTACGTCTGTTGCCATAGTCACATCTGCGACTCTATAGTTTATACTAATGTTAGTAGAAGCCCCTTCCCTTGGTGTACAAGGGTGTCTCTGAATGCACAAGATCTGGGATGCTCACTTTGTGTGTCTACAGTTGTAACCATCAGAACAAACCCATGCTAAGTGCAGAATATCCATCAGAGAGCATGGCCTCCAATGTGCGCTATTAAGCATCTAAGTCTGCAACCACTCCTGCCACACACCCGTGTCCAGTAGCGGCTCCAGAGGTGGGTATGTAGCACAGTCCGAAATTCAAAGAGGGGAGCCACACCAACTGCCCTTCCAAACATCGCCGGCCGGGACTCACTTGCACTTGGTGTGGCTCCCCTATTTGAATTTTGGACTGCACTGCAGCCCCACCTCTGGAGCCGCCACTGCCCGCCACACTCCCATAACAAACCCATCAGACAGAAGATCTTGTGTATCTGTTTAGCCACCACCCAGGAACTCCAAATGCATTCCAGAGTCAGTGCTGCTCAATCGTCCCCGCGACTCTGTATGCAGACACTGTAGGACACAAGTCGTACTTGCTGACTTTTATTATCTCCTCTTTGGGAGAATCTCGGAGAGGAGATGCAGCTGACAGGTTTGGGGCGGGGCCGGGCTCTCCACGTCATTAGGCCTTGCCCCCGTTGCAGGACCGAATGATGCAAATCGTGACATTTTAGCCCCTCCTCCCTACTTACACGAGATTTTCCATATTCTCTCTCCAACTTGCCCACTTTACTAGAAAGTGGGTGGGATGCATGATGCCTACTCTTTCGGAGGTTCGGAGGACTAACCCAAAAATCGTGAGCCTCCCGCAACTTCTGGGAGAGTAAGCAAGTATGACACATGTCATTTACAGATTTAGATGGATGCGCAGTCTGTGACCAATTAAGTGAACATCGACATTACATCTGAGTGAGAATAGCCCCATCTGTATGTAATGATAATTGTAAAGTCTGCGCTAATGTAGAAATAAGACCTATGCTATGGGCTTTAAACTGTTTTTCTTAGTTGTTCTAATGTCATCAATTTAGTGCTCATAGAAAGATTATTTGTTAAAGGGATAATGCCCCCTGTAATGTAACGCAGGTCTGTCTCTACTCTCTGTCTATGATTTGTAACAGTGACTGTCCCTTACACACAATGATGATAATAATAATAATATCAGAATATGCTCATAACTAACAAAAAGAGGAGCTGTAGCCCATATATATCTATTTATAATTATTTAATGAATGGGGTTAAAAAGCTTTTACCTACCTATATAAGTTGAACAATCATTTACTCTCTTCACAGCAAATGTTCCGAGAAGGAAGGTGAATGTGATTGTTTCATTAAATACAAGATTCACTGAAGAGCTACAAAACCCATCTTCTACAGAGTACATACAGCTTAAGAATAAAATCATCCTGGTAAGAACTTATTGCATAGTAACTTTGCTGAAGCAGCAATATCACATAGCTTATTTTCTGCATATAGCAGCAAGTTAACTCTTAGGGCTCTATTTACTGCAATCCGCATATTGAATGCAGATTGTAGTGTGATATTAACAACTGAATTCGCATTTGGAATTCAGGCAATATCACAGAGATTTACTACAAATCCCTTGCAGTGACAGAGCTTGCGATAAAGCTCTGTCCCTGCGAATCCCCTCTGCACACTAGTCACGGTATTTTCAGAAAAATATTGTGACAAAGTGTCCGCGCATACGCCGACCAGCCGCCGCTGCTTCCCCCCTGGTGCTAAGCCCCACCCCCCGCAATTGCAGACCCCCCAAGACCCGTCGTGACTCCCCCCCCCGCTCCCTTAATTACACTTACCTGCATGATCCGGGCCTCCGGTGATGTCCTCCATGCCTTCGGTCAGGTGATATCCCATACTGCACTGGGACCCGATCACCTGATGACCGGGCCGCAGTGCAGCATGGGAGACCAGCTGACCGGAGGGAGGACATCACCCGGAGCCCTGACCACCGGTCCCTGGAGTCAGGTAAGTTCATTTTTTTATTACTATTTTTTTTTTTGCAGTGATCAGCTTGCGGTCTGTTTAGACCACACAGCTGATTACTGGGACTGACTCCCGACTCTGCTCTCCCCGTTAGAGCAGAGTAGGAGTCGGGTAACTGGGGGAGACCCTGGATAACGCCACCTCCAGGTGGAGTTATTATCACAGGGCCTCCCTAGGTATTTTTTTCACAATTTATTTTTAGTAACTACCAGACAGATCACATTTCCCATTACAATTATGGGAAATGCGATCTGCTTACTAAAAATAAGTGATACTTAGGGGTTGGAGTAGTATTTTACGAATTCTACTCCAATTGCCCTGTAATAAATATAGGTGATACTAAAATAATGTGAAAAGGGTGTGAAAACACCCTTTTTCACTTTATTTTAGTCAAAATAATGTTAATAAATAGAGCCCTTAATCATGTACAGTATCTGATCTCCTTTTTCTGTCTCCTACAAATCAGTCAGAGGCATTCAAGGGCTAGCGTGCATGTTAGCAGAACCCATTCTGCACACTCGCAGAATGGGTCCTGAGCATGCGCAGATTCCCGATAATCATGAGTCTGCGTTCAGCAGCTAAATAAGCCCCTTAGTAAACAAATATCTCCAGAATAAAATGAGGCAATTTGACATCTATGCGTCGGCGCGCCAAGAGCGACACAGGGCCTGGGCGAGGGGGCGTGGCCTAACAGCGGGAGGCGTTGTCACGACCCCTTAGGGAAAAAAATAATAAAAATAATATTTTTGCAGCGCTGGGAAGGGGGCGCTGTGAGCCAGGCGCATAGCCAGTGGGGGGCGTGATCAGTGTAATCGCTCCCCCCACAGGCATAGGAGACTGCTGCTACTTGGTGTGTGCTGGGCTGCTGTAATGAAAGAGGGAGGGGGGGTGGCACTGGACTCGGGCCCCTCCAGGAAGCCCCTGCCCGGGTAATTAGTGCCCATGCCTACCCTCTCAGTGCCCCTGTCTATGTGTAAAACAGTTGTTCCCACTAAGCCCATAGCAGCAGATATAGGGCCTGTTTCAGAGATTTGCGCTAATGCATTTGCAACTGCAATCTCTTACGGACTGCAATTGCAAAAAATATAATCCTTGAAGGAAAAGGAAATATTATTATGCTAAGGGCTCTATTTACTGCAATCCGCATTTGTAATGCAGATTGTAGTGTGATATTATTGACTGAATTCGCATGGGATTTACTACAAATCCCTTGCAGGGACAGAGCTTGCGAGAAAGCTCTGCCCCTGCGAATCCCCTCCGCACTCTAGTCATGATATTTTCGCAAAAAAATACAGTGGCTAGTGCCCCGCGCATGCGCCGACCTGCCACCTCTGCTACTCCGCGGCGCTAAGCCCCACCCCCAACACTAAGCCCTTCCCCCCACAACCCCCCCTACCTTAAAAGCACATACCTGCAGTCATCGGTGCTCCGGTGATGTTTGCCATGCCTCCGGCCAGCTGATATCCCATACTGCACTGGGACCTGATCACCTGATGACCGGGCCGCAGTGTAGCATGGGAGACCAGCTGACCGGAGGGGAGTCATCACCGGAGCCCCGACCACCTGTCCCTGGAGTCAGGTAAGTGAATTTTTTTTTTTACTATTTTTTTTTTACAGTGTATCAGCTTGCGGTCTGTTTAGACCACACAGCTGATCACTGGGACCGGCTCCGGGCACTGCTCTGCCTTTTAGAGCAGAGTAGGAGTCCGGTAACCGGGGGAGACCCTGGATAACGCCACCTCCAGGTGGCGTTATTATCACAGGGCTTTCCCCGGTATTTTTTTACAATTTATTTTTAGTAACTTTGGTCGGATCACATTTCCCATTACAATTATGGGAAATGGGATCTGCTTACTAAAAATAAGTGATACTTAGGGGTTGGAGTAGAATTTTACGAATTCTATTCCAATTGCCCTGTAATAACTATAGGTGATACTAAAATAATGTGAAAACGGTGTGAAAACACAATTTTTCACTTTATTTTAGTCAAAATAATGTTAATAAATAGAGCCCAAAGTGAGAAATAAAACAGTTTACAAGATGTCTCAAATAAAAGTAAAAACTTAGTGACCAATAGTTTTTCTCAGTACGTTTTGTGTTGTATATTTTCAGGTGTTTGAACCATTATACAGGAAAGCATCGCATTACTTTGTTGGGATGATAGTAAATGGATTCAGGTATGTAAACTGAAATAACTTTGTAATTGGAATGAAAACAATTAAGATAATTCACAAAGTGGAAAGCTGGCTCATTCTGGTTGTGTGTGCTATACCTGTTTTGCCTGCTATAAATGTTACCCACTACCTTTCAAGTGGTTCAATATAAGTCAGCCCTTAAATCTTTAACACAGATAGAGCTGAATGTATTGCAATGAATGATGTACTGTGTTTAAGTGGCAACTCTGTGTTATTTTGTAACAGATCTCAGATAAATACTTGATGATACTTAAAATGTTTTCAAATAAACACTACCCCAACTGTACAAAGGTCATGTTACTGGTGAGTGTTCAAATAAGACGGGACAGGTGGTGCTAGACATGACTCTCCCTGACTACAACTGATCTAGGCTTGCACGAAACGCGTTGGTAATCATTGTACTGACACGAGCAGCATTATTAATATTTTTAAGCAAGCAAACGGGTGATGCACTTATTACTGAGGAGACCAAGTATGCTCCGAATCTACTTAGGATTTGTTATATGATTGTGACCATTGGACTATATATTTTAAACTATCCTATGTATACTTTGGTGAACATTCTTTTACGTTTAAACTCATTATTCTATTACAACAGTAATCTGTTTATTGATATATTCCAGAAAAAAAAGATTACTTAAGTTTGACAATGCAAATCTAGAAAAGGGCATTGCCCAGTACTGTTATTTACTTGCATGCCACCCAATGCCACCCAATGCTTTATTAGTAGCAGCGGTTAACGTGGGACGAAGTATTGTAGAACAAAGGAGACAGCCTGACAAATTTAGTTATATAGGAACAGTAAAAGTTTTTTTGTAGGCACCAAGTACAGGTTGCAGAACATTGCAGTTTCCCAAAAGAACTCTAAAGCTGGCCACACACTAGACCAACTTACATCCAACCAGCCAACTAGTTGATTGGTTGGAATGAAAATCTGGTAAGGTATGAAAGCAAATGACAATCAGCAATTTTCTCCCAAATGCCGGAAAATGGACAAAACTGTTGTTTGAACAAATTGTTTAGATCAAACATTTAACATCCTTGTCTGACGACCACTTTCATCTGTTGTCTAGCATTTAGGAGCAAATTGCTGATCATCATTTACTCCCATTCCTTACCAGATTTTCATTCCAACCAATTAACTAGTTGGATGGTTGGAGGAAAGTTGGTCTAGTGTGTGGCCAGCTTTAGGCTGGCCATACACCAGACCAACTTTCCTCCAACCATCCAACTAGTTGGCTGGTTGAAATGAAAATCTGGTATTGCATGGGGGCAGATGACATCAGCCATTTGCTCCCAGACACTGGAAAATGGACGAAAGCTGCTGTTCAGACAAGTTGTTCGAATCAAACAGATTTAACCAAATTCCTTGAACGACCTTTTTCGTGTTTCTGGTGATTGGGAAGAAATAGCTGATTGTAATTTGCTCCCGTACATTACCGGATTTTCATTCCAACCAACCAACTAGTTGGATGGTTGGAGGAAAGTTGGTCTGGTGTATGGCCAGCAACGATAGTAATGACCACTGATTGTTACTCACTGATTTCTGGTACAGTGGATAACTTTGTGAACAGTATAGAGAGGACATGACACTTATAGCCCACAATAAACAGTATTACTGACCAATGGAGATGTTTAGAACATCACAATGTCCAAAATAATCTCAGGTCTGAGCAAGCTTTTAGTTATAATTGAACTAGACATAGAATATTACCCAATCTTGCGATATAATATTTGTAATAGTTTTAGTCGGGTTGGGTACGAGATCTCGGCGATCGGGATGCTGGCTGTCAGAATCCTAACACTGGCATCCTGGCATTCAGAAACCCAACAGAATTAGGTAAGTATCTTAACCCTAACCCTTCCCTTAACTCTAACCCACCTTTCCCACAGCCTGACCCTAACCTTCCCATCCCACAGCCTAACCCTAACCCTCCCCCCTGCAGCCTAACCCTCCCCCTAGTGCCTAACCCTGACCTCTAACCCTAATACTTACCTTCAGCATGTCAGCGGTCGGGATTCTGGAGCCAGGATTCTGACTGCTGACGGGATTCTGGCGCCGGCATTCTGACCGCTGGCATCCCGACCACCAGGATGCCGACTACATCCCAGTTTAGTCATTCATAATAAATACATATAAATCACATGTACTAAACTATAACAGATTGAGTATAAAAAAAAAAGTGACATCGATCCAATAAAATCTTTAAAAGTTATTCTTGGAACACACAATAATAAATAAAAATACCACAGAAATTAGAAATAAAGCTTAAATCAATAAAAATTATTAACATTTTTATCTCGCTTCTCTGTAGCAACGCGTTTCACAGAGCATGTTGGCTTCATTAGACCTGAGTGTATATCTAGTTATATAAATGTATGGTAGAATGGCATACAAGGAAGACAGATGGATAATTAGAAAAGAATACAGTGATATTAAACGTGAAATGAATTTAAACTTTAGGTACAAAACTTTGCTTTATCACACATACATATATTTATGTTTCTACAACTTGATGACTTTTAAGTCATCGATTAGAGGAGAACATTAAACACTGAGCTTGATTCAGACCCGCTCGCTAGATGTGTTCGCGCAAAGCCTTCAGCTGACAAAGTATGCAAATCCCACAATTGAACACCAAGGCATTAGCACGCCCACTATGTCTTGGCATGTGATTGCAGTTGTATTTAGATGCCCACCAGCCTGTCTTAAGATGCCCACTTTCCCACGTCATCTCCAGGAAGTGTATGCAACTATCAGTACGATCGAGTACCATCGGACCCATTTGCAGCACCGATGGCTGGCCATACCCTACCGCAAGCACTGCAAGTGCTTCAGTGTGTAATTCAGCCATGTGACGTGTATTACGATGCTGCGTCTTAATTATGCATGCCTCTGCATCGGCGTTAAGACGCTCAGACACTCCAGCGTTCGCATCTCCACACCCCCGTTTCCATCGACCGACCCCTGTCACTACCCACAAACGGCTCGTTCTGTCACTAAATCTAGCGAGGTGGCTACGCGCTGTGAGCGGCAGCTTCCCAATCACATGGAGAAGTTTGTGCATGCAGACTGCGTCTTATACGTATGCACACATTGCAAACATCGGCAGGCTATGTGCGAACGCGGCCTAGCAAGTGGGTCTGAATCGGACCCACTGTTCCTATTGTTTGAGAAGATTTTTCACTATTATGGTGTGTCTGTGTGTGTGTGTGTGTGTGTGTGTGTGTGTGTGTGTGTGTGTGTGTGTGTGTGTGTGTAAATGTTAACTTACAAATTTGCTTAATTAAAATATTTAACAGTAGTAACTTTTATATACATTTTTATTTCAATTTCGTTACAGTAATGGAAGCGTCATTGCAAACACGACTGGAGAGTACGAATACCCCAATAACCAAACAGGCATCGACTTTATAAACAATAACTTGACCAGTAATGTTGTATCTGTGTTTTCAAATGAACTGAACTCAACCGAACTCAATACAACGGCCAGTGTCATGACTGTAACAGCTGAGTCCAAGCTGATATCAAGTATGTATTGCGTGTTTGCTGATATCAAGTATGTATTGTGTGATTGCTGATATCAAGTATGTATTGTGTGTTTGCTGATATCAAGTATGTATTGCGTGTTTGCTGATATCAAGTATGTATTGTGTGTTTGCTGATATCAAGTATGTATTGCGTGTTTGCTGATATCAAGTATGTATTGTGTGTTTGCTGATATCAAGTATGTATTGCGTGTTTGCTGATATCATGTATTGGGTGTTTGCTGATATCAAGTATGTATTGTGTGTTTGCTGATATCAAGTATGTATTGCGTGTTTGCTGATATCAAGTATGTATTGCGTGTTTGCTGATATCAAGTATGTATTGTGTGTTTGCTGATATCAAGTATGTAGTGCGTGTTTGCTGATATCAAGTATGTATTGTGTGTTTGCTGATATCAAGTATGTATTGCACGTTTGCTGATATCAAGTATGTATTGCGTGTTTGCTGATATCAAGTATGTATTGCGTGTTTGCTGATATCAAGTATGTATTGTTTGTGTGTTTGCTGATATCAAGTATGTATTGCGTGTTTGCTGATATCAAGTATGTATTGCGTGTTTGCTGATATCAAGTATGTAATGTGTGATTGCTGATATCAAGTATGTATTGTGTGTTTTTGATGATATCAAGTATGTATTGTGTGTTTGCTGATATTAAGTATGTATTGTGTGTTTGCTGATATCAAGTATCTATTGCGTGTTTGCTTATATCAATTATGTATTGCATGTTTGCTGATATCAAGTATTTATTGCGTGTTTGCTGATATCAAGTATGTATTGTGTGATTGCTGATATGAAGTATGTATTGTGTGTTTGCTGATATCAAGTATGTATTGCGTGTTTGCTGATATCAAGTATGTATTGTGTGTTTACTGATATCAAGTATGTATTCTGTGTTTGCTGATATCAAGTATGTATTATGTGTTTGCTGATATCAAGTATGTATTGCATGTTTTCTGATATCAAGTATGTTTTGTGTGTTTGCTGATATCAAGTATGTATTGTGTGTCTGCTGATATCAAGTATGTATTGCGTGTTTGCTAATATCAAGTATGTATTGTGTGTTTGCTGATATCAAGTATGTAGTGCGTGTTTGCTGATATCAAGTATGTATTGCGTGTTTGCTGATATCAAGTATGTATTGCACGTTTGCTGATATCAAGTATGTATTGCGTGTTTGCTGATATCAAGTATGTATTGCGTGTTTGCTGATATCAAGTATGTATTGTGTGTTTGCTGATATCAAGTATGTATTGCGTGTTTGCTGATATCAAGTATGTAATGTGTGATTGCTGATATCAAGTATGTATTGTGTGTTTTTGATGATAGCAAGTATGTATTGTGTGTTTGCTGATATTAAGTATGTATTGCGTGTTTGCTGATATCAAGTATCTATTGCGTGTTTGCTGATATCAATTATGTATTGCATGTTTGCTGATATCAAGTATTTATTGCGTGTTTGCTGATATCGAGTATGTATTGTGTGATTGCTGATATCAAGTATGTATTGCATGTTTGCTGATATCAAGTATGTATTGCGTGTTTGCTGATATCAAGTATGTATTGTGTGTTTACTGATATCAAGTATGTATTCTGTGTTTGCTGATATCAAGTATGTATTATGTGTTTGCTGATATCAAGTATGTATTGCATGTTTTCTGATATCAAGTATGTTTTCTGTGTTTGCTGATATCAAGTATGTATTGTGTGTCTGCTGATATCAAGTATGTATTGTGTGACTGCTGATATCAAGTATGTATTGTGTGCTTGCTGATATCAATTATGTATTGCGTGTTTGCTCATATCACGTATGTATTGTGTGTTTGCTGATATCAAGTATGTATTGTGTGTTTGTGTAACTATGGAAACAATAAGCCTGTAATGTGTCCTTACTTACATATCTAGGTCCTGATTCAGAGATGTACTGTATGCTAATAAACAGCAGCTGCCTCTTTGTATGCCGTGGCTGCGTCATAATATGCTAATGCCACATGAGGCGTCTTGTGTCAATAGAGGTCTCCAGCCGGCTTCTCTGATCCACTGCTGTGTCTGAATTGGCAGCAGCTGATAATCAGCAAGAACAACAGTTATCTCAGGAACCTTTAGGTTTCTCAGGATGCCCTCTGCCTTCAGCACGCCCAGAAAACTAAGGCAACACCTACCCCCTACCCCTACCCCGATTTCTACAATGCTGACTGTCACCACCCCCACTCCACCCCCAAAAGAAAGCAGCAGGTCAATCAGGCTCTACCGTCCAGGGCACTGCGTGCGATCTTGCAGAACGAGATCTCCACATGCACAGAGCTGCATCTGTGCATGCACAGATCTAACACCATCAGAGATTTAAGTAAACCATTGGGTTTGAATACATCTCTGAGTTAGGCCCTTACAACGTTAGTTGGTTTTACTACGAGATCCTCCCAGCATATAATCTATTGGCTGATACTCCCCACACTGTGTTACCCTGGTATCATGGTATTAACTCTCAGCACTGTTAAGAGGAATGTTTTTTTTTTTTTCAAAAGTACCATTAATGGTGATCCCATGCTGCAGTCTGACCTAGGTGCTAGCTTCAGTGCCAAATAAAAGGACCGCTGTCTTTTTTGGCCACAGGTGACCAAGCTGAATTAGAGCCATTCATTTGGTGCATGATAAGATTAAGTAGATACTTTCTGGCTTTATTGGAACGTGTTGGTGAAGTTGGAAGATGACCAACAGCATCATAGAGGTCCCTTCAGGTTTTTATTTACCAACAATCCCACTAATAATCCAAATCATTTTAATTGTCTTGTTATTGGGTTGTTTTTTGTGTTACTCAAACTGCAATATTGAGTCAGTTGCCCAATATCATTACGGATATCATAGTGCATGTACAGGGGCATAACTAGGGGTTTTGGCACCCAGGGCCAGTTGAAAAACAGCGCCCCCCTCAATTTATGTGACCTCGGCCTATTTCCCAGGGTCACTTACAGCCTCAGGAGCACGGGCCTAATGCCCTTCAATCAGTGCCACAGGTCTAAGGCCTGATTACACCCGCAGGCCTCGTGGTGGTCTAGGGAGAGGTTAATGATGGAAAAGCCTCATAGAGGGCCTTCCTGTCTGGTGGGAGAGGCTGCAGTGGGTTAGCTCTTTTACTTTCCCACCACTGCAGCACTCTCCGGTCCTCACCGCCGGAGCTCTTCTGTTTTGGTCTATTCCACGGCCACCGGAGCTCTTCTATCTTGATCCTAGCATCTTCTGGCCTTAACAGCAGCCCCCAGAGCTCTTCTCTCTTGAGCCCGGCATCTTCTGGCCTCTTCCGCGGCCGCCGAAGCTCTTCGCGTAATGTCCTTCACCCACTGCCGCAGACCTGGCTTCTCCGCCCAGTGGCATCTGACATCAGATGCCGCAAACAGGGCTGCGGACGCTTTCTATTGGCTGCCAGTCAGTGACCTGTGATTGGCTCGCAGCCGGCGCAAAATTCAAATTGCCGCCGCTCTTCAATGTCCACCCATATGCTTCCGGTGCCAAATCTCAACCGCCGCTGCTCCTTGACCGGCAATGGCATCACACACTTGATCCCAGCACTGGTTGCTACAGTGTGGAGCACATTTCCACACTGTACATTGCCCTGGATGGCAGTGTTCCCCTTTTGCCAGGCCTGTCAGACAGTGCCCAGGGCACGGTGCCCTACTCTCACCCCCCTCGTTACTATACTGTGCATGTAGCCACCTCAAAATGAAAAAAAAAATTGTTCCGCTATGAAAAGATAGCATGTCAGAAATGTATACTGTGTGTAAATTAAATAAATCCCCTATTTAAATACTGACTTCAACTCATTTGATGTCTTACATACTACTGTCCTTGGCAATCATCTAGTAATCATATAGATTCACTTAACAACCTTATTCAAAAAGCTAGTTGCTGCGTCCTCGTGCAGCGTGATTTTCCTGTACATCCTGAGTCACCTGAGGGTTATTCAATTGTCCAATGTCCACACAGTTGATCTGAAGCTGCATCCTCAGGTGTAACCTCGGGTCAGAGAAGCTGGCAGTGGGCATCTTTTTACACTAGACTTTTGCACTAGGCTGTGCTACTGTGTCTACATGCGTCAGGCCCACTGTGCGTAACATATTCCCCCATGGAGCAAGGGGTACAGTACCTCGAATATTATGACTCAGTATTAATCATATATATATATATAGTATGAGTGACATTAATATGTGCATAAAGTCCTGTAAATAATGTGCTTATAATCAGTGAGTTCTGATGTCATCACTTATAATCTATAAGCTCTGATGTCATCGCTTCAGTGTTCATTATAACATTTTGTGTATTTTGGGCCTGATTCAGAGCTGTGCGCTATGTCAATGTTTTTGCAAATGGAGCAATTTTTTGCTACCACGTATTAGTATGAGTTACACTGTGCATGCGTCAAGGTACATTACCATAGTCACACGCTGCAAATCTTTATTCTCAGTGTGATCCGTTTCAGGGGGGGCGGGCGGTGTGATCATGGAAGGAGTCGATATTTGCATGATCTGCATCTGATGTGGACAGCTGCGAGGTTTGGGTACAACTCCCGGTCGCTGTTGCATTAGCATATTTTCCACACTTGAAATAAAGCAGCTTACTTTTATATGGTCAAAGAACTCTTGAGTGACGTCTATTATTCATATTACAGTAGGGAGAAATGGACTGTCATACTGGTGGCATGTGATTACAGGTTTGGCAACATCACACAACCAATTAAATGTTTTAGATATTTGAAAATAAGTTTCAAAAGGTTTAAGCAAAAATGTAACTTTTTTTTTTTTTCTTTCAAGATGTAACTGAGCTAGAACCCTATGTGAACTGTACAACAAATTTTACCGGCTACACCGCGCAATGCAATAATGAGACTTGCGCATGTGCCGGACCCTGTACTCAGAATAATGGCAACTGCCCAAATGGCACAACATGCTTCAATCGAGCAAATGGACCGTTCTGCAAGTAAGGGATCCGCAATCAAGCATGAAAGGGGGAAATTTAAAATGCTTTGGGGTTTTACAATTAAAGAACCTGAATGATATTGCTTGGATGGAACCCATTGCCCACTTACGGTACATTGGGTTTCACCTTTAAAGAATCTTTGTGTCACATTTTAAAATAGGATGTTTTATAATTCACAAGTCCTTTTGCAACTCTAACTAAATACATTAACATACAGGCTTCCTTACGTGCTTTCAGCCATGTCTTTATGCCATCAGGGTTGGGTGATTTTCTAAGGCATTTAGAGTATAACACAGTAATTCTATCTGGGCACACACACATGTATGAGCAGTGTGTGTTAATTATATTGTGCCTTGTTCATGATTGTTATAAGTGTTTGTGGCAAAGTTTAATTTCTATTTTGCTCCATTCCGTGTATTAAATAATAGGCAAACCGAAATAATATAATTTCCTAACCGTTTATAATAATTGGTAAAGTGGAAAATAAGTTTATAATTAAATGTGCTCTTTACTCTTCCCTTCTTTAGTGGGACGTCAGCTACTACACCAAGTGTTTCCCAGGCCACTGAATTATCAACACTGGCAGCTATCTCATATTCTACAAGTACAAATGAATTCTCTACAATGACAGAATTATCAACTTCTTCTAGTACAGAATCCTCAATGGTGACAGAGGTATCTCCTGAAACACAGAACACATCATCGGTGACAAGTTCATCAAGTGGTGATCAAACAACTGGGTTACCATCAGAAACAATTCACTCAACACAAGCAATAGAGTCCTCAGCAAAAACCGATTTCACTCCAACAATACAGCCATCAACAATCACAGAAATATCAACTTCTTCTGGAACTTCACCAGATGTCCATACTTCCCCTGTTGACCAAATATCACATACTTCCCCTAACCCAGAGCAATCAACAGAATCACAAACATCACATTCTACTCAAATAACAAAATCATCTGCATTACCAACATTTTCAAGTTCTCCTGGAACATCACACACAGTATCTGAGACACAATCCTCAACTGCTTATCAAACAACTAAGAGCCCAACTTTAACAGAAACAAATCAAACTTTGGAGTCATCAACATTGATAGGGACAACAACATCTTCTGGTTTAACTGAAACCCATGTATCACCTGCTTCCCACACAACAGAGGCATCAACCTTATCAGAATCACCACATTTCACTCCAACAATACAGCCATCAACAATCACAGAAATATCAAGTTCTTCTGCTACTTCACCAGATGTCCATACAGCTAGTGCTTCCCAATCCACGGTGCCATCATCATCCATAGAAACATACCATTCTACTCATACAACAGAACCTACTACAATGACAGAATTTGAAAATTCATCTGGTTTATCACATACTTCAACTGTGAGCCAATCAAGGCAAGCTTCTCATACAACAGAGTCTTCCAATTTATCAGTGACTTCACAATCAACAAAAGCAATAAACTCTTCAATAGGTTCATCAATTACTTCAGTATTTACAGAAACTGAAACAACTAGTGCTTCTCCTAAAACAGAGGCATCAACCTTAACAGAATTGCCACATTCTACTCCAGCAATAGAACCTTCAACAATCATAGAAACAGCAAGCTCTTCCAGAACTTCACAAACTTCCCCTGTTGACCAAACATCACATACTTCCCAAGCCCCAGAGCAATCAACAGAATCACAAACATCACATTCTACTCAAATAACAGAATCATCTGCATTACCTACATTTTCAAGTTCTCCTGAAACATCACATACAGTATCTGAGACACAATCCGCAACTGCTTATCAAACAACTTTAACAGAAACAAATCAAACTTTGGAGTCATCAACACTGATAGGGACAGCAACATCTTCTGGTATAACTGAAACCCATGCATCACCTGCTTCCCACACAACAGAGACATCAACCTTATCAGAATCACCACATTTCACTCCAACAGTACAGCCATCAACAATCACAGAAATATCAACTTCTTCTGGAACTTCACCAGATGTCCATACATCTAGTGCTTCCCAATCCACGGTACCATCATCACCCATAGAAACATACCATTCTACTCATAAAACAGAACCTACTACATTGACAGAATTTGAAAATTCATCTGGTTTATCACATACTTCAACTGTGAGCCAATCACCGCAAGCTTCTCATACAACAGAGGCTTCCAACTTATCAGTTAATTCACAATCAACTAAAGCAATAAACTCTTCAACAGGGTCATCAATTACTTCAGTAATTACAGAAACTGAAGCAACTAGTGCTTCTCCTAAAACAGAAACCTCAACCTTAACAGAATTGTCACATTCTACTCCAGCAATAGAACCTTCAACAATCATAGAAACAGCAAGCTCTTCCAGAACTTCACAAACTTCCCCTGTTGACCAAACATCACATACTTCCCAAGCCCCAGAGCAATCAACAGTATCACAAACATCACATTCCACTCAAATAACAGAATCATCTGCATTACCAACATTTTCAAGTTCTCCTGAAACATCACATACAGTATCTGAGACACAATCCTCAACTGCTTATCAAACAACTGAGAGCCCAACTTTAACAGAAACAAATCAAACTTTGGAGTCATCAACATTGATAGGGACAACAACATCTTCTGGTATAACTGAAACCCATGCATCATCTGCTTCCCACACAACAGAGACATCAACCTTATCAGAATCACCACATTTCACTCCAACAGTACAGCCATCAACAATCACAGAAATATCAACTTCTTCTGGAACTTCACCAGATGTCCATACATCTAGTGCTTCCCAATCCACGGTGCCATCATCACCCATAGAAACATACCATTCTACTCATACAACAGAACCTACTACATTGACAGAATTTGAAAATTCATCTGGTTTATCACACACTTCAACTGTGAGCCAATCATCGCATGCTTCTCATACTACAGAGACTTCCAATTTATCAGTGACTTCACAATCAACAAATGCAATAAACTCCTCAACAGGTTCATCAATTACTTCAGTAGTTACAGAAACTGAAGCAACTAGTGCTTCTCCTAAAACAGAGGCATCAACCTTAACAGAATTGCCACATTCTACTCCAGCAATAGAACCTTCAACAATCATAGAAACAGCAAGCTCTTCCAGAACTTCACAAACTTCCCCTGTTGACCAAACAACACATACTTCCCAAGCCCCAGAGCAATCAACAGAATCACAAACATCACATTCTACTCAAATAACAGAATCATCTGCATTACCAACATTTTCAAGTTCTCCTGAAACATCACATACAGTATCTGAGACACAATCCTCAACTGCTTATCAAACAACTGAGAGCCCAACTTTAACAGAAACAAATCAAACTTTGGAGTCATCAACATTGATAGGGACAACAACATCTTCTGGTATAACTGAAACCCATGCATCACCTGCTTCCCACACAACAGAGGCATCAACCTTATCAGAATCACCACATTTCACTCCAACGATACAGCCATCAACAATCACAGAAATATCAACTTCTTCTGGAGCTTCACCAGATGTCCATACATCTAGTGCTTCCCAATCCACGGTGCCATCATCACCCATAGAAACATACCATTCTACTCATACAACAGAACCTACTACATTGACAGAATTTGAAAATTCATCTGGTTTATCACATACTTCAACTGTGAGCCAATCACCACAAGCTTCTCATACAACAGAGGCTTCCAACTTATCAGTGAATTCACAATCAACAAAAGCAATAAACTCCTCAACAGGTTCATCAATTACTTCAGTAGTTACAGAAACTGAAGCAACTAGTGCTTCTCCTAAAACAGAGGCATCAACCTTAACAGAATTGGCACATTCTACTCCAGCAATAGAACCTTCAACAATCATAGAAACATCAAGCTCTTCCAGAACTTCACAAACTTCCCCTGTTGACCAAACATCACATACTTCCCAAGCCCCAGAGCAATCAACACAATCACAAACATCACATTCTACTCAAATAATAGAATCATCTGCATTACCAACATTTTCAAGTTCTCCTGGAACATCACACACAGTATCTGAGACACAATCCTCGACTGCTTATCAAACAACTGAGAGCCCAACTTTAACAGAAACAAATCAAACTTTGGAGTCATCAACATTAATAGGGACAACAACATCTTCTGGTATAACTGAAACCCATGCATCACCTGCTTCCCACACAACAGAGGTATCAACTTTATCAGAATCACCACATTTCACTCCAACAATACAGCCATCAACAATCACAGAAATATCAACTTCTTCTGGAGCTTCACCAGATGTCCATACATCTAGTGCTTCCCAATCCACGGTGACATCATCACCCATAGAAACACACCATTCTACTCATACAACAGAACCTACTACATTGACAGAATTTGAAAATTCATCTGGTTTATCACATACTTCAACTGTGAGCCAATCATCGCAAGCTTCTCATACAACAGAGACTTCCAATTTATCAGTGACTTCACAATCAACAAAAGCAATAAACTCCTCAACAGATTCATCAATTACTTCAGTAGTTACAGAAACTGAAGCAACTAGTGCTTCTCCTAAAACAGAGGCATCAACCTTAACAGAATTGTCACATTCTACTCCAGCAATAGAACCTTCAACAATCATAGAAACAGCAAGCTCTTCCAGAACTTCACAAACTTCCCCTGTTGACAAAACAACACATACTTCCCAAGCCCCAGAGCAATCAACAGAATCACAAACATCACATTCTACTCAAATAACAGAATCATCTGCATTACCAACATTTTCAAGTTCTCCTGAAACATCACATAGAGTATCTGAGACACAATCCTCAACTGCTTATCAAACAACTGAGAGCCCAACTTTAACAGAAACAAATCAAACTTTGGAGTCATCAACATTGATAGGGACAACAACATCTTCTGGTATAACTGAAACCCATGCATCACCTGCTTCCCACACAACAGAGGCATCAACCTTATCAGAATCACCACATTTCACTCCAACGATACAGCCATCAACAATCACAGAAATATCAACTTCTTCTGGAACTTTACCAGATGTCCATACATCTAGTGCTTCCCAATCCACGGTGCCATCATCACCCATAGAAACATACCATTCTACTCATACAACAGAACCTACTACATTGACAGAATTTGAAAATTCATCTGGTTTATCACACACCTCAACTGTGAGCCAATCATCACAAGCTTCTCATACAACAGAGGCTTCCAATTTATCAGTGACTTCACAATCAACTAAAGCAATAAACTCCTCAACAGGGTCATCAATTACTTCAGTATTTACAGAAACTGAAGCAACTAGTACTCTGTCTAAAACAGAAGCATCAACCTTAACAGAATTGCCACATTCTACTCCAGCAATAGAACCTTCAACAATCATAGAAACAGCAAGCTCTTCCAGAACTTCACAAACTTCCCCTGTTGACCAAACATCACATACTTCCCAAGCCCCAGAGCAATCAACAGAATCACAAACATCACATTCTACTCAAATAACAGAATCATCTGCATTACCAACATTTTCAAGTTCTCCTGGAACATCACACACAGTATCTGAGACACAATCCTCGACTGCTTATCAAACAACTGAGAGCCCAACTTCAACAGAAACAAATCAAACTTTGGAGTCATCAACATTAATAGGGACAGCAACATCTTCTGGTATAACTGAAACCCATGCATCACCTGCTTCCCACACAACAGAGGCATCAACCTTATCAGAATCACCACATTTCACTCCAACAGTACAGTCATCAACAATCACAGAAATATCAACTTCTTCTGGAACTTCACCAGATGTCCATACATCTAGTGCTTCCCAATCCACGGTGCCATCATCACCCTTAGAAACATACCATTCTACTCATACAACAGAACCTACTACATTGACAGAATTTGAAAATTCATCTAGTTTATCACACACTTCAACTGTGAGCCAATCATCGCAAGCTTCTCATACAACAGAGGCTTCCAATTTATCAGTGACTTCACAATCAACTAAAGCAATAAACTCCTCAACAGGTTCATCAATTACTTCAGTATTTACAGAAACTGAAGCAACTAGTGCTTCTCCTAAAACAGAAGCATCAACCTTAACAGAATTGCCACATTCTACTCCAGCAATAGAACCTTCAACAATCATAGAAACATCAAGCTCTTCCAGAACTTCACAAACTTCACTAGTTGTCCATATATCTAGTCCTCCTCAGTCCAAGGAGACATCATCACCCATAGAAACTTCCCATTCTACTTATACAACAGGACCCTCTACAGAATTTGAAAATTCATCTGGTTTATCACACACTTCAACTGTGAGCCAATCATCGCAAGCTTCTCATACAACAGAGGCTTCCAATTTATCTGTTGCTTCACAATCAACTAAATCAATGGAATCCTCAACAGGGTTATCAATTTCTTCGGTAATTACAGAAAGTCATACTACTAACGGTGGAGTGAAAAATGCAACTACTAAAAGTTCTGCTACTATATGTCCCTTATATACAAGTGGAGATAACTGTGAAAATGGGGACGATCATGTCAGCACCAAACTAGGTAAGAACTTTGGAGAATAGTTACTAATTCTAGATAACTTGATAGCTTCATTTATTATTATATAGATTTTTAGGTATTCTGCATTTTAATTGAAATTCACGATTTCCATACAGTAGTGATGAATTTCCTCTTGGAGATTAGTGAAATGATTTGATCATTTTCAGCATTTGTTTGATTTTATTCTGCTACATCGATGCACATTTAGACTTTCAGAGTTTCGGTCTCAAGCCTGTTTCAGAGGTCCTTTAGAAATACAGAGAAAGGATAACATGTTTGCAGAGAGTAATACATTTCTTACAATATCATGGATGTTTCACTTCAGACATCATTGTCTAAACATTGATTGTTGCTGAGCACACTTACAATAGCTTTTCCGTCTCTGTATTTATTATAATTATTCCCTGAGTGACTAACTGCAGACTGGAGCATGGAGGGTCTGTAAGGAGGTTACAGCTGGTGGAGGTTACCTGATGTAACCTGAACTGACGGATAGAACTGTGAAAAATCTTTGTACGTGCTTACTGATAATAGTACTACCATTGTCACTCTGGGGCTGATTCTGAGTCGCAAGCTGCTGCAACTGCGTTTACGTCTGTTGCCATAGTCACATCTGCGACTTTATTTACAGTTTATTTATACTGTTAGTAGAAGCCCCTTCCCTTGGTGTACAAGGGTGTCTCTGAATGCACAAGATCTGGGATGCTCACTTTGTGTGTCTGCAGTTGTAACCATCAGAACAAACCCATGCTAAGTGCAGAATATCCGTCAGAGAGCATGGCCTCCAATGTGCGCTATTAAGCATCTAAGTCTGCAACCACTCCTGCCACACACCCGCGACCAGTGGCGGCTCCAGAGGTGAGGCTGCAGCACAGTCCAAAATTCAAAGAGGGGAGCCACACCAACTGCCCTTCCAAACATCGCCGGCCGGGACTCACTTGCACTTGGTGTGGCTCCCCTGTTTGAATTTTGGACTGCACTGCAGCCCCACCTCTGGAGCCGCCACTGCCCGCCACACTCCCATAACAAACCCATCAGACAGAAGATCTTGTGTATCTGTTTAGCCACCACCCAGGAACTCCAAATGCATTCCAGAGTCAGTGCTGCTCAATCGGCCCCGCGACTCTGTATGCAGACACTGTAGGACACAAGTCGTACTTGCAGACCTCTTTGGGAGAATCTCGGAGAGGAGATGCAGCTGACAGGTTCAGGGCGGGGCCGGGCTCTCCACGTCATTAGGCCTTGCCCCCGTTGCAGGACCGAATGATGCAAATTGTGACATTTTAGCCCCTCCTCCTCCCTACGTACCCGAGATTTTCCATATTATCTCTCTAACTTGCCCACTTTACTAGGAAGTGTTTGGGATACAGGATGCCTACTCTTTCGGAGGTGCGGAGGACTACCCCAAAAATCGTGAGCCTCCCGCAACTTCTGGGAGAGTAAGCAAGTATGACACATGTCATTTACAGATTTAGATGGATGCGCAGTCTGTGACCAATTAAGTGAACATCGACATTACATCTGAGTGAGAATAAGCCCCATCTGTATGTAATGATAATGGTAAAGTCTGTGCTAATGTAGAAATAAGACCTATGCTATGGGCTTTAAACTGTTTTTCTTAGTTGTTCTAATGTCATCAATTTAGTGCTCATAGAAAGATTATTTATTAAAGGGATAATGGGGGTCATTCAGACCCGCTCGCGAGCGGCAGTACGCTCGCAAGCGGGTCGATGTTCCCCACTGTGCATGCGCACGACGGAGGGAGCTCCGTCGTGCGCATGCGCGAGACCCGGGGAGCGACGGGCTTTCCATCGCTCCGGGTCTCGCACCAAAGGGGGCATGCTGTCGATGTTGATTGACAGCACGCCCCCTTTGGTGGGCGTGCCTGCCAGACTGAGGCGTTCCCATGGGAACGCCTACCGTCTGAAGCTGGCCCCACTGACATCACTCTCATAGAGCCAAAATCACTCCAGGGCTTGTGACAGGGAGACCCTACCGCAGGGTCTCCGTCGCAAGTCCGATGGTCGCGATGGTCAGGACCGTCGTGACCATCTTTTTGGCCGCTCGCATATGCTGTGGGTGGTCACCCACAGCTATGCGAGCGGCCAGGAGGCCGCTCCATTTTCATGGAGGAGGGCCCTGATTCAGAGCGAGCGCTCTGGTCAGAGCGTTCAGCTCTGAATCAGGCCCAATGCCCCCTTTAATGTAATGCAGGTCTGTCTCTACTCTCTGTCTATGATTTGTAACAGTGACTGACCCTTACACACAATGATGATAATAATAATAATATCAGCATACGCTAATAACTAACAAAAAGGGGAGCTGTAGCCCATATATATCTATTTATAATTATTTAATAAATGGGGTTAGAAAGCTTTTAACTGCCTATATAAGATGAACAATCATTTATTCTCTTCACAGGAAATGTTCCGAGAAGGAAGGTGAATGTGATTGTTTCATTAAATACAAGATTCACTGAAGAGCTACAAAACCCATCTTCTACAGAGTACATACAGCTTAAGAATAAAATCATCCTGGTAAGAAGTTATTGCATAGTAACTTTGCTGGAGTAACAATACCACATAGCTTTTATTCTGCATATAGCAGCAAGTTATCTCTTAATCATGTGCAGTATCTGATCTCCTTTTTCTGTCTCCTACAAATCAGGCAGAGGCATTCAAGGGCTAGCGTGTGTGTTAGTGGAACCCATTCTGTACACTCGCAGAATGGGTCCTGAGCATGCGCAGATTCCCGATAATCGTGAGTCTGCGTTCAGCAGCTGAATTAGCCCCTCAGTAAACAAATATCTCCAGAATAAAATGAGCCAATTTGACATCTATGCGCCGGCGCGCCAAGAGCGACACAGGGCCCAGGTGAGGGGGCGTGGCCTAACAGCGGGAGGCGTGGTCACGACCCCTTAGGGAAAAAAATAATAAAAATAATATTTTTGCAGCGCTGGGAAGGGGGCACTGTGAGCCCCCTGAGCCAGGTGCATAGCCAGTGGGGGGCGTGATCAGTGTAATCGCTCCCCCCACACGCATAGGAGACTGCTGCGGCAGCTACTTGGTGTGTGCTGGGCTGTTGTAATGAAAGAGGGAGGGTTAGTGGCACCGGACTTGGGCCCCTTCAGGAAGCCCCTGCCCTGGTAATTAGTACCCACCCCTACTGTCTCAGTGCCCCTGTCTATGTGTAAAACAGTTGTTCCCACTAAGCCCATAGCAGCAGATATATTTGGCCTGTTTCAGAGATTTGCACTAATGCATTCACAACTGCAATCTCTTACGGACTGCAACTACAAAAATATAATCCTTGAAGGAAAAGGAAATATTATTATGCTAAGTGAGAAATAAAACAGTTTACAAGATGTCTCAAATAAAAGTAAAAACTTAGTGACCAATAGTTTTTCTCAGTACGTTTTGTGTTGTATATTTTCAGGTGTTTGAACCATTATACAGGAAAGCATCGCATTACTTTGTTGGGATGATAGTAAATGGATTCAGGTATGTAAACTGAAATAACTTTGTAATTGGAATGAAAACAATTAAGATAATTCACAAAGTGGAAAGCTGGCTCATTCTGGTTGTGTGTGCTATACCTGTTTTGCCTGTTATAAATGTTACCCACTACCTTTCAAGTGGTTCAATATAAGTCAGCTCTTAAATCTTTAACACAGATAGAGCAGAATGTATTGCAGTGAATGATGTACTGTGTTTAAGTGGCAACTCTGTGTTATTTTGTAACAGATCTCAGATAAATACTTTGACAATACTTAAAATGTTTTCAAATAAACACTACCCCAACTGTACAAAGGTCATGTTACTGGTGGTGAGTATTCAAATAAGACGGGACAGGTGGTGCTAGACATGACTCTCCCTGACTACAACTGATCTAGGCTTGCACGAAACGCGTTAGTCATAATTGTGCTGACACGAGCAGCATTATTAATGTTTTTAAGCAAGCAAACGGGTGATGTACTTATTACTGAGGAGACCAAGTATGCTCTGTATCTACTTAGGATTTGTTATATGATTGTGACCATTGGACTACATATTTTAAAACCAACCTATCTATAATTTGGTGAACATTCTTTTACGTTTAAACTCATTATTCTATTACAACAGTAATCTGTTTATTGATATATTCCAGAAAAAAAAGATTACTTAAGTTTGACAATGCAAATTTGATTTTGGCCCAATCTAGAAAAGGGCATCGCCCAGCACTGTTATTTACCTGCATGCCACCCAATGCCACCCAATGCTTTATTAGTAGCAGCGGTTAGCGTGGGACGAAGTATTGTAGAACAAAGGAGACAGCCTGATAAACTTAGTTATATAGGAACAGTAAAAGTTTTTTTGTAGGCACCAAGTACAGGTTGCAGAAATTGCAGTTTCCCAAAAGAACTCTTAGGCTGGCCATACACCAGACCAACTTACATCCAACCAGCCAACTAGTTGGTTGAAATGAAGACCTGGTAATGCATGGGGGCAGATGACATCAGCCATTTGCTCCCAGACACTGGAAAATGGACGAAAGCTGCTGTTCAGACAAGTTGTTCGAATCAAACAGATTTAACCAAATTCCTTGAACGACCTTTATCGTGTTTCTGGTGTTTGGGAACAAATTGCTGATTGTAATTTGCTCCCGTACATTACCGGATTTTCATTCCAGCCAACCAACTAGTTGGATGGTTGGAGGAAAGTTGGTCTGGTGTATGGCCAGCAAAGATAGTAATGACCGCTGATTGTTACTCACTGATTTCTGGTACAGTGGATAACTTTGTGAACAGTATAGAGAGGACATGACACTTTTAACCCACAATAAACAGTATTACTGACCAATGGAGATCTTTAGAACATCACAATGTCCAAAATGATCTCAGGTCTGAGCAAGCTTTTAGTAATAATTGAACTAGACATAGAATATTACCCAATCTTGCGATATAATATTTGTAATAGTTTTATTCGGGTTGGGTACGAGATCCCGGCGTTCGGGATGCTGGCTGTCAGAATCCCGACACTGGCATCCTGGCAGTCAGAATCCCGACAGAATTAGGTAAGTATCTTAACCCTAACCCTTCCCTTAACCCTAACCCACCTTTCCCGCAGCCTGACCCTAACCCTCCCATCCCACAGCCTAACCCTAACCCTCCCCCCTGCAGCCTAACCCTAACCCTCCCCCTAGTCCCTAACCCTGACCTCTAACCCTAATACTTACCTTCAGCATGTCAGCGGTCGGGATTCTGGCGCCAGGATTCTGACTGCTGATGGGATTCTGGCGCCGGCATTCTGACCGCTGGCATCCCGACCACCAGGATGCCGACTACATCCCTGCAGAGCCGGCCCTAGGCATAGGCATAATAAGCTTATGCCTAGGGGCGACTTGAATGCCTAGGGGCATTCAAGGCTCTGCCGCTGCTGCGATCGGAGCTCCGCTCCGACCTGGCAGCGCACCTGGCAGCCGGTCAGGTGACTTTGACCGGTCAGAATGAGCTTCTGCACAGAAGCTCATTCCGACCCGGTCCCCATTATTTAAATGGTTGGAGTCAGAGTGGACCCACTTCGGCCGCTCCGGCTCCACCAACATAACAGCCACCCCCCGCCATGGCCCGGCTCCTTGTTATGACACGGCGCGCGTGACATCATGCGCGCCGTGTCATAACAAGGGGCTGGGCTGCTGGTAGGAGAGGATTGAGAGGAGCCGCAAGAGAAGAAGCAGCCAAGGTAAGTGGCGGCTCTGGGGCGGGGAGGCTGAGACACGCACTGGGGCTGGGGGGGAAGGTTGAGACACGCACTGGGGTTGGGGGGGGGAAGGTTGAGACACGTACTGGGGCTGGGGAGGGAAGGCTGAGACACGCACTGGGGCTGGGGGGGGGGCTGAGACACACACTGGGGCTGGGGGGAAGGCTGAGACACGCACTGGGGCTGGGGGGAGAAGGTTGAGACACACTGGGGCTGGAGGGGGAAGGCTGAGACACGCACTGGGGCTGGGGGGGAGGCAGAGACACACACTGGGGCTGGGGAGAGAAGGCTGAGACACAGTGGGGCTGGAGGGGGAAGGCTGAGACACGCACTGGGGCTGGGGGTGGGAGGCTGACACATGCACTGGGGCTGGGGGAAGAAGGCTGAGACACACTGGAGCTGGAGGGGGAAGGCAAGGCTGAGACACACTCTGGGGCTTGGGGGGAGAAAGAGGCTGACACCCTGGGGGTGGGGGGAAAGAGGCTGACATACTGGGGCTGGGAAACATGCTGAAGGGGAGAATGATGCTGACACACCCTGGGGCTGGGGGGAGAATGAGGCTGACACAGTGGGGGAATGGTGCCGAGAGACACACTGGGTCTAAGGGAAAGGGGCTGAGACATTCACTAGGTCTGGGGGAATGGGGTTGGTAGAACTGCAAGGTGGGGTGCCGGCCTTTTATTACGTGTATATATATATATGTTTTGTTTTTTTGGTTTTTTTAATACATGCTAGGGGGCATCAGCCAAAATTTTGCCTAGGGCACCGAATTGGCTAGGGCCGGCTCTGCATCCCAGTTTAGTCATTCATAATAAATACATATAAATTACATGTACTAAACTATATCAGATTGAGTAAAAAAAAAATTCACATTGATCCAATAAAATCTTTAAAAGTTTTTCTTGGACCACACGATAATAAATAAAAATACCACAGAAATTAGAAATAAAGCTTAAATCAATAAAAATGATTAACATTTTTATCTTGCTTCTCTGTAGCAACGCATTTCACAGAGCATGTCGGCTTCATTAGACCTGAGTGTATATCTAGTTATATAAATGTATGGTAGAATGGCACACAAGGAAGACAGATGGATAATTAGAAAAGAATACATAGTTATATTAATTGTGACATGAATTTAAACTTAAGGTACAAAACGTTGTTTTTTCACACACACACACCCACATATATATATTTAAGTATCTACAACTTGATGACTTTTAAGTCATCGATTAGAGGATAACATTAAACACTGAGCTTGATTCAGACCCGCTCGCTAGATGCGTTCGCACGCAGCCTTCAGCTGCCAAAGTATGCAAATCCCACAATCGAACACCAAGGCATTAGCACGCCCACTATGTCTTTGCATGCGATTGCGGTATGTATTTAGATGCCCACCAGCCTATCTTAAGATGCCACTTTCCCACGTCATCTCCAGGAAGTGTATGCAACTATCAGTACGATCGAGTACCATCGGACCCATTTGCAGCACCGATGGCTGGCCATACCCTACCGCAAGCACTGCAAGTGCTTCAGTGTGTAATTCAGCCATGTGACGTGTATTACGATGCTGCGTCTTAATTATGCATGCCTCTGCAACGGCGTTAAGACGCTCAGACACTCCTGCGTTCGCATCTCCACACCCCCATTTCCATTGACCAACCCCTGTCACCACCCACAAACAGCTCATCCTGTCACTAAATCTAGCGAGGTGGCTACGCGCTGTGGCCCTGATTCAGAGCCGGACGCTCTGACAGAGCGCTCGCTCTGAATCAGGGCCGGCCCTCTGGTTTTTTAGAGCGGCCTCCTGGCCGCTCGCATAGCTGTGGGTGGCCACCCACAGCTATAGCGAGTGGCCAGGAAGATGGTCGCGATGGTCAAGACCATCGCGACCATTGGGCTTGCGACGAGACCCTTGTGGTAAGGTCTAGTTGCCGCAATCCCCAGAGAGATTTCGGCTCTAACAGAGCCGAAATCTCTCCCACTGACATCACTCGTGATGTCAGTGGGGCCGCCCCCAAACGGAGGCGTTCACATGGGAACGCCTCTGTTTGGACAGCCACTCCCCTGGCCCGCCCACCAAAGGGGACGTGCTATCACTCAACATCGACAGCACGCCCCCTTTGTTGCGAGACCCGTAGCGATGAAGTGCCCGTAACTATCCGGGTCTCGTGCCTGCGCACGATGGAGCCGGCTCCGTCGTGCGCATGCGCACTGGCCCACCATCGACCCGGTTGCGAGCGCACAGCGTTTGCGACCGGGTCTGAATCAGGCCCACTGAGCGGCCGCTTCCCAATCACATGGAGAAGTTTGCGCACGCGCACTGTGTCTTATATGCATACACACATTGCAAACATCGGCAGGCTATGTGCGAACGCAGCCTAGCGAACGGGTCTAAATCGGGCCCACTGTTCCTATTGTTTGAGAAAATTTTTCACTATTATGGTGTGTGTGCGTGTCTGTGTGTGTGTGTGTGTGTGTGTGTGTGTGTGTGTGTGTGTGTGTGTGTGTGTGCGTGTAAATGTTAACTTACAAATTTGCTTAATTACTATTTTTAACAGTAGTAACTTTTATATAAATTTTTATTTCAATTTCGTTACAGTAATGGAAGCGTCATTGCAAACACGACTGGAGAGTACGAATACCCCAATAACCAAACAGGCATCGACTTTATAAACAATAACTTGGCCAGTAATGTTGTATCTGTGTTTTCAAATGAACTGAACTCAACCGAACTCAATACAACGGCCAGTGTCATGACTGTAACAGCTGAGTCCAAGCTGATATCAAGTATGTATTGCGTGTTTGCTGATATCAAGTATGTATTGTGTGATTGCTGATATCAAGTATGTATTGTGTGTTTGCTAATATCAAGTATGTATTGTGTGTTTGCTGATATCAAGTATGTATTGTGTGTTTGCTTATATCAAGTATGTATTGTGTGTTTGCTGATATCAAGTATGTATTGCGTGTTTGCTGATATCAAGTATGTATTGCGTGTTTGCTGATATCAAGTATGTATTGCGTGATTGCTGATATCAAGTATGTATTGTGTGTTTGCTGATATCAAGTATGTATTGCGTGATTGCTGATATCAAGTATGTATTGTGTGTTTGCTGATATCAAGTATGTATTGCGTGATTGCTGATATCAAGTATGTATTGTGTGTTTGCTGATATCAACTATGTATTGCGTGTTTGCTGATATCAAGTATGTATTGCATGTTTGCTGATATCAAGTATGTATTGTGTGTTTGATGATATGAAGTATGTATTGCGTGTTTGCTGATATCAAGTATGTATTGCGTGTTTGCTGATATCAAGTATGTATTGCGTGATTGCTGATATCAAGTATGTATTGTGTGTTTGCTAATATCAAGTATGTATTGTGTGTTTGCTGATATCAAGTATGTATTGTGTGTTTGCTTATATCAAGTATGTATTGTGTGTTTGCTGATATCAAGTATGTATTGCGTGTTTGCTGATATCAAGTATGTATTGCGTGTTTGCTGATATCAAGTATGTATTGCGTGATTGCTGATATCAAGTATGTATTGTGTGTTTGCTGATATCAAGTATGTATTGCGTGATTGCTGATATCAAGTATGTATTGTGTGTTTGCTGATATCAAGTATGTATTGCGTGATTGCTGATATCAAGTATGTATTGTGTGTTTTCCTGATATCAACTATGTATTGCGTGTTTGCTGATATCAAGTATGTATTGCATGTTTGCTGATATCAAGTATGTATTGTGTGTTTGATGATATGAAGTATGTATTGCGTGTTTGCTGATATCAAGTATGTATTGCGTGTTTGCTGATATCAAGTATGTATTGCGTGATTGCTGATATCAAGTATGTATTGTGTGTTTGCTGATATCAAGTATGTATTGCGTGATTGCTGATATCAAGTATGTATTGTGTGATTGCTGATATCAAGTATGTATTGCGTGATTGCTGATATCAAGTATGTATTGCGTGTTTGCTGATATCAAGTATGTATTGCGTGTTTGCTTATATCAAGTATGTATTGTGTGTTTGCTGATATCAAGTATGTATTGCGTGATTGCTGATATCAAGTATGTATTGTGTGTTTGCTGATATCAAGTATGTATTACGTGTTTGCTGATATCAAGTATGTATTGCGTGATTGCTGATATCAAGTATGTATTGTGTGTTTGCTGATATCAACTATGTATTGCGTGTTTGCTGATATCAAGTATGTATTGCATGTTTGCTGATATCAAGTATGTATTGTGTGTTTGATGATATGAAGTATGTATTGCGTGTTTGCTGATATCAAGTATGTATTGCGTGTTTGCTGATATCAAGTATGTATTGCGTGATTGCTGATATCAAGTATGTATTGTGTGTTTGCTAATATCAAGTATGTATTGTGTGTTTGCTGATATCAAGTATGTATTGTGTGTTTGCTTATATCAAGTATGTATTGTGTGTTTGCTGATATCAAGTATGTATTGCGTGTTTGCTGATATCAAGTATGTATTGCGTGTTTGCTGATATCAAGTATGTATTGCGTGATTGCTGATATCAAGTATGTATTGTGTGTTTGCTGATATCAAGTATGTATTGCGTGATTGCTGATATCAAGTATGTATTGTGTGTTTGCTGATATCAAGTATGTATTGCGTGATTGCTGATATCAAGTATGTATTGTGTGTTTTCCTGATATCAACTATGTATTGCGTGTTTGCTGATATCAAGTATGTATTGCATGTTTGCTGATATCAAGTATGTATTGTGTGTTTGATGATATGAAGTATGTATTGCGTGTTTGCTGATATCAAGTATGTATTGCGTGTTTGCTGATATCAAGTATGTATTGCGTGATTGCTGATATCAAGTATGTATTGTGTGTTTGCTGATATCAAGTATGTATTGCGTGATTGCTGATATCAAGTATGTATTGTGTGATTGCTGATATCAAGTATGTATTGCGTGATTGCTGATATCAAGTATGTATTGCGTGTTTGCTGATATCAAGTATGTATTGCGTGTTTGCTTATATCAAGTATGTATTGTGTGTTTGCTGATATCAAGTATGTATTGCGTGATTGCTGATATCAAGTATGTATTGTGTGTTTGCTGATATCAAGTATGTATTACGTGTTTGCTGATATCAAGTATGTATTGCATGTTTGCTGATATCAAGTATGTATTGTGTGTTTGATGATATCAAGTATGTATTGTGTGTTTGTGTAACTATGGAAACTATGAGCCTGTAATGTTCCCTTACTTACTTATTATCTAGGGCCTGATTTAGAGATGTACCGTATGCTAATAAACAGCAGCTGCCTCTTTGTATGCCATGGCTGCGTCATAATATGCTAATGCCACATGATTCGTCTTGTGTCAATAGAGGCCTCCAGCCGTCTTCTCTGATCCACTGCTGTGTCTGAAGATGCAGCAGCTGATCATCAGCAAGAACATCGGTTTTCTCAGGATGACCTCTGCCTTCAGCACGCCCAGAAAACTAAGGCAACACCTACCCCCCCCCCCCGTTTTCTACAACGCTGACTGTCACCGCTCCCACTCCACCCCCAAAAGACAGCAGCAGGTCAATCCGGCTCTGCCGTCCAGGGCACTGCGAGCGATCTAGCAGAACGAGATCTGCACATGCGTAGAGCGGTGTCTGTGCATGCACAGATCTAACACCATCAGAGATTTAAGTAAACCATTGGGTTTGAATACATCTCTGAATTAGGCCCTTACAATGTTAGTTGATTCTCCCAGCATATAATCTATTGTCTGATACTCCCCACACTCTGTTACCCTGGTATCATGGTATTAACTGTCAGCACTGTTAAGAGGAATGTTTTTTTTTTTTACAAAAGTACCATTAATGGTGACCACATGCTGCATTCTGACCTAGGTGCTAGCTTCAGTGCCAAATAAAAGGACAGCTGTCAATTTTGGCCACAGGTGACCAAACTAAATTAGAACCATTCATTTGGTGCATGATAAGATTAAGTAGATACTTTCTGGCTTTATTGGAATGTGTTGGTGAAGTTGGAGATGAACAACATCACCATAGAGGTCTCTTCGGGTCTTTATTTACCAACAATCCCACTAATAATCCAAATGATTTCAATTGTCTTGTTATTGGGTTGTTTTTTGTGTTACTCAAGCTGCAATATTGAGTCAGTTGCCCAATATCATTACCGATATCATAGTGCATGTACAGGGGCATAACTAGGGGTTTTGGCACTCAGGGCCAGTTGAAAAACAGCGCCCCCCTCAATTTATGTGACCTGGGCCTATTTCCCAGGGTCACTTACAGCCTCAGGAGCACAGGTCTAATGCCTTTCAATCAGTGCCACAGGGCAAAGGCCTGATTATCCCCACAGGCCTAGTGTCCGACAACTTGGTGATCTAGGGAGAGGTTAATGATGGAAAGGCCTCATAGAGGGCCTTCCTGTCTGGTGGGAGAGGCTGCAGTGGGTTAGCTCTTTTACTTTCCCACCACTGCAGCACTCTCCGGTCCTCACCGATGGAGCTCTTCTGTTTTGGCCTATTCCATGGCCACCGGAGCTCTTCTATCTTGATCCTAACATCTTCTGGCCTTAACAGCAGCCGCCAGAGCTCCTCTCTCTTGAGCCCAGCATCTTCTGGCCTCTTCCGCGGCCGACGAATCTCTTCGTGCGACGTCCTTCACCCACTGGCTTCTCCGCCCAGTGGCATCTGACATCAGATGCCGCAAACAGTGCTGCAGACGCTTTCTATTGGCTGCCAGTCAGCGAGCTGTGATTGGCTCACAGCCGGCGCCAAATTCGAATTGCCGGCGCTCTTCAAAGGCCACCCGTTTGCTTCCGGTGCCAAATGTCACCCGCCGCTGCTCCTTGACCAACAATGGCATCACACACTTGATCCCAGCACTGGCTGCTACAGTGTGGAGCCCATTTCCACACTGTACATTGCCCTGGATGGCAGCGCCCCCCTTTTCCGGACCTGTCAGATAGCGCCCAGGGCACTGTGCCCTACTCTCACCCCCCTCGTTACTATACTGTGCATGTAGCTACCTCAAAACGAAAAAAAATACATTTTTCCGCTATGAAAAGATAGCGTTTCAGAAATGTATACTGTGTGTAAATTAAATAAATCCCCTATTTGAATACTGACTGCAACTCAATTGATGTCTTACATACTACTGTCCTTGGCAATCATCTAGTAATCATATAGATTCACTTAACAACCTTATTCAAAAAGCTAGTTGCTGTGTCCTCGTGCAGCGTGATTTTCCTGTACATCCTACATCCTAAGTCACCTGAGGGTTATTCAAATGTCCAATGTCCACACAGTTGATCTGAAGCTGCATCCTCAGGTGTTATCCCGGGTCAGAGAAGCTGGCAGTGGGCATCTTTTTACACTAGACTTGTGCACTAGGCTGTTCTACTGTGTCTACATGCGTCAAGCCCACTGTACGTAACATATTCCCCCATGGCCACCACCAGGGCGGAAATAGTGGTCATACACAAAGAAGGTACAGAACCTAGATTGTGCTCTAGTTACCGGCCGATCTCCCTTCTAAATGTGGATTTAAAAATCTTCGCTAAAATTCTTGCCTCCCACCTGACCTAGCAATCCCTTCCTTGGTTCATTTAAATCAAGTGGGTTTTATACCGGGTCGACAGGCCTCCGATAATACATGTAAAATCATTGATCTTATCAATTTTGCTAATGCTAAATCACTTCCCTCCCTGTTGGTGGCCTTAGATGCGAAGAACTGGCCTTTCACAGGGTTGACTGGACTTTCTTAAGGTCTACTTTAAATGCATTCGGTGTTCATGGAAATTTTCTGAATGGAGTGGCTTCTCTATATTATTATCCCTCTGCCTTAGTCTTAGCCAAAGGGTTTGCTTCCCCCTCCTTCGATATCCAAAATGGCACTAGACAAGGATGCCCCTTACCACCACTCCTCTTTGCTTTAATTATGGAACCCTTAGCAGCTAGACTCCGAGGTAATCCTGTTATTACAGGAATCCAAGTAGATCACACAAATCATACCGTAGCCTTGTATGCTGACGATGTTCTACTTACATTAACTCATCCCTTATCTTCCCTCCCTGCTGTCTTTGATGAAATCCAAATATACGGCCCTTTATCGAACTTTAAAATTAACAGTGACAAAACTGAAGTTTTACCTTTACTTTTGGACCCTAATACAATATTTCAACTGCGTAGCTCCTATGATTTTTGCTGGTGATCCCTTTCTGTGAAATACCTAGGGATTCAACTAACTAATTCTTATGATAAATTATTTTCTGCAAATTTTCCACCTCTCTTTGATAAAATACGCTGTGATCTTAACTCATGGGGGACACATTTTATTTCTTGGATAGGGCGCATAAACGCTGTCAAAATGAATGTACTCCCGAGATTTTTATATCTCTTTCAAACCCTCCCAGTCAGAGTTCCTAACAACTTTTTAACTTCTGTTCAGCGGCTAGTTTCCAGATTCATCTGGGCGAGCCGCAAACCCAGAGTTAGATTTCGTATTCTTTGCTATAGTGTCAAAGAGGAAGGTTTGGGTTTGCCTAATTTTCACAAATATTACTTAGCGGCTCATTTATCCCAGGCTGTTCTTGCACATGCTGATGCACATACTAGAGATTGGGTAGATCTAGAAGCTCAACTTCTTAATTTTCTTTCTCCATACTCCCTTTTTGGATGGAACATAAACACAGACCGCATTACTCCTGCATCCCTCCCACACTCCGATTCTCCCTGTCTATATGGGATTATTGCAAAAGAACTTTCTGTCTAATTCAAAATCAACTTCCTATGACCCCTCTCTGGAACAACAAGGGTTATTTGCCTGGTTTAGATCATCGGACCTTTGCTCCTTGGGTAACCCATAACATTAAGTTTCTAAGGGACATCTCCCCCCTTTGCCCATTCCCAGAATTTTCTGAGTTGCAAGACAGACTTAATTTACCGACGAGATGCTTTCACCAGTATCTTCAAATACTCCATCTTTTTTCTTCAACTATCGGCTCTAAATCTCATCCATCATACTCTCCATTGGAGTCCCTCTGTTTACTTAGATCTACTTCTAGAGGCCTTATTTCCACCCTTTATAATTTACTAATTGTTCACAATTGCCCTCTTAAAGACCCACATGAACTGGCTTTGGAAAAGGATTTAGGGGAGTCCCTGGAACCTAGGGAGTGGTCCACAATTCGTGAGCTGGCGGCGAAGGCTTCAATATGTGTCAGAAAAAAAGAAAATACTTATAAGAGACTATATAGATGGTATGTAGTTCCCACACGTATCTGAACCATTTTTCCGCAGACCTCCAGCGCATGTTGGAGGGGCTGGGGAGAGGAGGGCACCTTTGCACATATTTGGTGGCACTGTCCCAGGATTAAGATATTTTGGACAACAGTTCATCAACTAATTCTTGATGTCACAAATATTTCTCTCTCCTCTTGCATGTCTTATTATTTACTCCTGCGATCTATCCATAATTGTGACAAATATACCCAAACGCTCATAAGGCACATTACTAACGCAGCTAACTGTGCGATTGCGGCCTCGTGGAAGAAAATAGACCCTCCCTCCCACACTGCTTTGGTTAATTCCATTTGGCATGTGCACAGTTTGGAATATATTACTGGTCAAATACATGAAAGCCCTAATACATTTTCTGAAATTTGGTCCCCTTGGCTGATCTACCATGAGACGCATTCTTGAATTTGATTGGCCTCTCGATAAGTGCTATATTCGCCACCCTCCCCTTCTTTACCCCCCCTTGCCAGTCTCCCCTTACTAACATTCCAATGACCTCCTATTATGGATCTTCTTCCTTTTCTAGTTGCGTAGCTTTTCTTCAACCCATATAAAAATGACCGGGTATTATCTGCCTTTCTAAGCAGAGGTTTAGTCGTTCAATGTTTATACGAGTATCATCTGTATTTTTGGTTTTATGCCATTTTATATAGATTTATCTATATATGTCCAAAGATGTACCTTATATTATGTACTCGTAGAAAATGTAATAAAAACTTTTCTCAAAAAAAAAACCCATATTCCCCCATGGGGCAAGGAGTACAGTACCTCGAATATTGTGACTCAGTACTAATCTTATCTATATACGGTATATATATACATATATATATATATATATATATATATACACATAGTATGTGCATAAAGTCTTGTAAATAATGTGCGTATAATCAGTGAGTTCTGATGTCATCACTTATAATCTGTAAGCTCTGATGTCATCGCTTCAGTGTTCATTATAACATTTTGTGTATTTTGGGCCTGATTCAGAGCTGTGCGCTATGTCAATGTTTTTGCAAATGGAGCAATTTTTTGGTATTGCGCATTAGTATGAGTTGCACTGTGCATGCATTTAGGTACATTACCATAGTCACCCTTTATTCGCAGTGTGATCTGTTTCAGGGGGGGCGGGCGGTGTGATCATGGAAGGAGTCGATATTTGCATGATCTGCGTCCGATGTGGACAGCTGCGATGTTCGGGTACAAGTCCCGGTTGCTGTGGCATTAGCATATTTTCCACACTTGAAATAAAGCAGCTTACTTTTATATGGTCAAAGAACTCTTGAGTGACGTCTGTTATTCATATTACAGTAGGGAAAAATGGACTGTCATACTGGTGGCATGTGATTACAGGTTTGGCAACATCACACAACAAATGAAATGTTTTAGATATTTGAAAATAAGTTTCAAAAGGTTTAAGCAAAAATGTAACTGTTTTTTTTTTTTCTTTCAAGATGTAACTGAGCTAGAACCCTATGTGAACTGTACAACAAATTTTACCGGCTACACCAAGCAATGCAATAATGAGACTTGGACATGTGTCGGACCCTGTACTCAGAATAATGGCAACTGCCCAAATGGCACAACATGCTTCAATCGAGCAAATGGACCGTTCTGCAAGTAAGGGATCCTCAACTAGCATAAAAGGGGGATATTTAAAATGATTTGGGGTTTTACAATTAAAGAACCTGAATGACATTGCTTGGATGGAACCCACTGCCCACTTACATTGCTTTTCACCTTTAAAGAATGTGTCACATTTTAAAATAGGATGTTTTGCAATTCACATGTCCTTTTGCAACTTTAACTAAATACATTAACATACAGGCTTCCTTACGTCCAGTGCCAGATTAAGGTCCACATAGGCCTGGAGTTGAAATCTATGAAGGGCGAACTGTGTGCTGCCGCAGAGGGTGTGACCAGCGCCGTGGGAGTTTCACAAGTTATATGGAGTGCGAGACCAGTGTTGTGGGGGTGTGGTCTGCATAGGTGGTGTGGACTGTGCTGAGGGGGGTGACTAGTGCCTACCTTCAAAACCTCAATCTCATTCCGTTCTTCGCTTAATATGATAGTCTACAAATCAACAAAGGGAAACACTAATTTTTAACTTGACTGTAACATGACAAAAAAAATGGCACTTAATGATTATGTAAATGTGTAACCCCTCTACTAAATAGCATACGGGTAACTTAGTGATGTCATGAATGGGAAATTTCTCTATATAAAAAAAGAGAGACCTTACTAATAACTATAGGGGCATATCTAAATCATATCTAATTCTATATCTTAAAAATATGTGGTCTGCTCTTGAAAATTAAGAATCATAATCACCGCAAATCACAGCAATAGGGATTCTTGTTCTGCTCGGATGTATCCATTTTAATTGCTGGGACAAGAGTTCTCATGAGAGCCGATCAGGAAGAAGTAAAGTGAACGTATACACGAACACTTTACTTCTTTCTACGGACCTCCATGCGGCTACTGCTTTCCTCTTTTGGCAAAACCCTTAATAAAAATGTTATACATCCTGTAGCACACCAAAGTGAGATTGCAAGATTCCTCTATGGCAGGGCAGCCCTATAGTAGGTGGGGCAGCTGCTGCCTGACCTGGCGGATATATATATATATATATATATATATATATATATATACACACACACATACATACATGCTTTATATAAATATATATATATACACATTATATATATATATATATATATATATATATACACCCATTTGTGTGTGTATGTGTGTATATATATATATATATATATATATATATATATACACATACAGTACTCACACACATATACAGTATATGTATAAATACTGTGTGTGTGTATATGTTATATATATATATATATATATATACATATACACATACAGTACTCACACACATATACAGTATATGTATAAATACTGTGTGTGTATATGTTATATATAAATATATATATATATATATATATATATAAATATATATACTGTGGCCGGGTCCCAGTCCCGCTGCCAGCACCCCCTGCCCTTCCCTCGTGGTAATGGCCACCGCGGCACTAAAGGGGTTAACCCCCTTGTCCGGCGCCATCTTGATTAGTTGTAGACGCTAGGTGCCATGTGTTTAATGTTGCCGGCATTACCGCCGGGTAAGTCTATGTAGCTGCCGCGGTCCAGGTCCAGGGACCACGGCAGCCTAGTATGTGCCCTCTGCCCGCTGGAGGCCGGCTCTTAGCGCCGCTGCTACCGGAAACTGACTCCGGCGACCATGGCGCTTATCATTAACCCCTGGTGTGCCACACCAGGGGGAGAACAAGGGAGCTGCTCCGTGCTCCCAGCCGGAGGCAGGGAGCTCCGCTCCCGGCACTCCGACTATACACGGGCCGCTGACTGCTGGGGATGGGAGCAGGGCTCCCAGCCCGCCAGCACTCCAGAGCGGCAGGACGCCTTTGCAGCCGGGACAAGCTTGTCCCGGACTGCAAAGGTACAAGCCGCTGTGGCGGCACAGGGATTTAACCCCTGGTATGCCACACCAGGGAAGGGTAGGGGCAAGGGAGACACTCTGCGGCTCCAAGCTGGAGACCAGGAGCGGAGGCTCCTGGTGCTCCAGCAACCCAGCCTCCAGACGGATGCAGCGCGCTGACCCCTGGAGGCAGGGAACCTAGCTCCCGGCTCTCCAGCAACATCAGGCAGCGTGGCCAGCATGTTAACCCATGGTGCGCTGCACCGAGGGGAAGACTGAGGGAGCCGTGCACTGGGGGTCAGGAGCACTGGCTCCTGGTGCCCCAGGGCGGCAAGAAGAGAGCAGCAGCTGAGCGCTGCTGAATAACGGTACAGCTGCTGCAGCCAGGGCATGGTCCCAGGCTGCAGAGCTAAGAGCCCGGTACTGGGGACTGAGAGCTCAGCTCACAGTATCCCAGCACTGCAGGGCTGGTTTAGTAAAGCCCAGTGCTGAGTGCTGGGCACAGTGTATAAAATCACAGTTAAAAGCACACACTACACATAATTAAATAAAAGTGTTTCAGTGTACATATGTATTATAACATGCAATGTATTGTAAAATGTAAAATGCACATACCTGTGATTTCCCTAGACGGCCAGGGGGATCCAGAGTCCTCAGTGGGCTGCTGGATCTTCCAGCCCCATCCAGGGAAATAAAGTATCCTCCTATGCGGCCTCATGCCTGGAAGTGGGATGAGGAGGTGCATAGGGAGCTGGCTCATGCAGCCAGCTAAGAATTTCCAGCGAGCTCCAAACGGACTTTCCTCCGTGGCCAGGAGTCTCTGCCAGGGACCCTGCTTGCCCACCTCTGGAGCTCAGATTCAGGCAAGTGTAGCAGATTCCTGGAAGTCCGTTTTCGGAGGGAGATCCTTATCTTCCCAGGCTGTATCCAGACGGAGCGGAGCCATGGGTGTTGCCAAGCTCCGAGCTTAAGCCCAGGAACAGGGGGGTCACCACTCCCCCTTGCCATAAGGGACAATGTTATACGTGCATGAGTCCAGCACATGCACAGCTCATGCACGTAAATTGATTGGTTAGGGACCACTGGGCGGACTTACCCCCTGTGGCACTGTGCCCTGATGGAGCATAAAAGAAGGGCTTGTGGGCTCTGAAATGTGTATATTCCTTGTGGATCCTTTGTGGATGTCTGCTGTTTATACCAACTGTATGATGTAAATCCCTTCGCCCAGAAGGCGGAGTCTTTTTCAAGACTATTGAGCAAGAAACACCTTTTGCCTCTACGCATCTGCATCCTGGACCTGCGCCAAACGCTGTTCCGTTCTCCAGCTGTTCTGGAGTGAGCCCAAGTGTCTCCAAAGCTCAAGCCCTCGGTCAGCTACTGTGCAGAGCTTGGTCCATTGCGAGGGGCCAGGGAGATGCCAGCCAACACCAACCAGGAGGTGTGACCGCAGTGCGTCAAGCATACGCAGCAAAAGCAGTTCCAAGCGCTGCTAAAAGGAGCTTGGTGGTGGCAGCTTCCGTAAACACCCACAGTGCAGTGGGTGGAGTCAGTGACAGGCGGTCACTGACGGTGAGTGGGAATCCAAAAGCGCTAACCCGTGACCAGGGCCGGCCTAGACGAAAGGCGTCCGGTCACATATATATACACACATAAATACATTTATATATACTATATATATATATATATATATATATATATACACACACACACATATACTACATCTATATATATATATATATTATATATATATATATATATATATATATATATACACAGTAAATACATACATGTTAGTACAGCTTGTAGCACCTGGTAACTAATAGCACTGCAGCAGCCAGCATCACTTCTGCTCTGTGACCCTGATCAGCAGCAGCCAGGAACCAGCAGGATAATGACAGTCCCAGTCTGATACATCAGGAGGACAGTTCGCGGCTGGGGCTGGGCAGCCCTCACGGAGCTCACTGGAAGGACACGCCGGCACGCTTCTTTCTGGACATGGACCGGTGACAGGGTGACGTGACGTTGCACGCCGTGACTACAGTTCTCATGGCGCCGAGCCACTATGCGCATGCAGCGCAGGGAGGGCAAGTAAAGCCTTGCTCTGCGCCGCCATCTGTTTCATTTATGCCTGTATTTGATCTGTCTCCACGCACGGGGAGGGGGGAGGTTTAGCGGCCCTCGATTGGTGGAGCGGGACCTCACACGGACACTAGATGCTGCTGTGGCAGGAAAAAAACTCCTGTGTACAGCACACAGCAGAAGCTATGGGCTTATTTTGAAAGGGGGCCTGGGGCTGTAGCTCCATCCGCCCCATTATCAATCCGGCCCTGCTTACGTCCTTTCAGCCATGTCTTTATGCCGTCAGGGTTGGGTGATTTTCTAAGGCATTTAGAGTATAACACAGTAATTCTATCTGGGCACACACACACATGCACACACATGTATGAGCAGTGTGTGTTAATTGTGCCTTGTTCATGATTGTTATAAATGTTTGTGGCAGAGTTTAAATTATATTTTGTTCCATTCCGTGTATTAAATAATAGGCAAACCAAAATAATATAATTTACTAACCGTTTATAAAAATTGGTAAAGTGGAAAATAAGTTTCTAATTTAATGTGCTCTTTATTCTTCCCTTCTTTAGTGGGACGTCAGCTACTACACCAAGTATTTCCAAGGCCACGGATTTAACAACACTGGCAGCTATCTCACATTCTACAAGTACAAGTGAACTCTCTACAATGACAGAATTATCAACTAATACAGAATCCTCTATGGTGACAGAGGTATCTCCTGAATCACAGAACACGTCATCTGTGACAAGTTCATCAAGTGGTGATCAAACAACTGGGTTACCATCAGAAACAATTCACTCAACACAAGCAATAGAGTCCTCAGCACTAACCAAAAAAGCAATGTCTTCTGGGATGTCTGCAAGTGCTTCCCATACAGCAGAGTCATCAACCTTAACAGAATCATCACAGTCGAAGAGTGTTACCACATTTACTTATGTAACACAAAATACTACAGTACCAGCAACCATCACAGCAGAGACAACACCTGCTCATGAAACCAATACCACTCAAACAACAAATATTCCAACACTTACACAGCAATCTGCTTCTGCACATCCAGCATCTGAAAGTGCCTCCACCTTGGAGATTACGACACAAGAAACTAGTAGTGTTCCCACATTTACTTCTCAGACACAAAGTATTACAGAACAAGCAACCATCACAGCAGAGACAAAACCCGTTCATGAAACCAATACCACTCAAACAACAAAAATTCCAACAGTTACACAGCAATCTGCTACAGTACATCCAGTATCTGAAAGTGCCTCCACCTTGGAGATTACGACACAAGAAATTAGTAGAGTTACCACATTTACTTCTGAGACACAAAGTACTACAGAACAAGCAACCATCACAGCAGAGACAAAATCCGTTCATGAAACCAATACCACTCAAACAACAAAAATTCCAACAGTTACACAGCAATCTGCTACAGTACATCCAACATCTGAAAGTGCCTCCACTTCTGAGATTACTAGAAGAGTACCTAGTAGTGTAACCATATTTACTTCTGAGACACAAACTACTACAGAACCAGCAACCATCACAGCAGAGACAACACCCGTTCATAAAACCAAAACAACTCAAACAACAAATATTCCAACAGTTACACAGCAATCTGCTACAGTACATCCAGAATCTGAAACTGCCTCCACCTTGGAGATTACGACACAAGAAACTAGTAGTGTTCCCACATTTACTTCTGAGACACAAAGTACTACAGAATCAGCAACCATCACAGCAGAGACAACACCTGTTTATGAAACCAATATCACTCAAACAAATATTCCAACAGTTACACAGCAATCTGCTTCTGCACATCCAGCATCTGAAAGTGCCTCCACCTTGGAGATAACAACACAAGAAACTAGTAGAGTTACCACATTTACTTCTGAGACACAAAGTATTACAGAACCAGCAACCATCACAGCAGAGACAACACCTGTTCATGAAACCAATACCACTCAAACAACAAATATTCCAACACTTACACAGCAATCTGCTTCTGCACATCCAGCATCTGAAAGTGCCTCCACCTTGGAGATTACGACACAAAAAACTAGTAGTGTTCCCACATTTACTTCTGAGACACAAAGTACTACAGAACCAGCAACCATCACAGCAGAGACAACACCCATTCATGAAACCAATACCACTCAAACAACAAATATTCCAACACTTACACAGCAATCTGCTTCTGCACATCCAGCATCTGAAAGTGCCTCCACCTTGGAGATTACGACACAAGAAACTAGTAGAGTTACCACATTTACTTCTGAGACACAAAGTACTACAGAACCAGCAACCATCACAGCAGAGACAACACCTGTTCATGAAACCAATATCACTCAAACAACAAATATTCCAACACTTACACAGCAATCTGCTTCTGCACATCCAGCATCTGAAAGTGCCTCAACCTTGGAGATTACAACACAAGAAACTAGTAGAGTTACCACATTTACTTCTGAGACACAAAGTACTACAGAACCAGCAACCATCACAGCAGAGACAAAACCCGTTCATGAAACCAATACCACTCTAACAACAAATATTCCAACAGTTACACAGCAACCTGCTACAGTACATCCAGTATCTGAAAGTGCCTCCACCTTGGAGATAACGACACAAAAACCTAGTAGTGTTCCCATATTTACTTCTGAGACACAAAGTACTACAGAACCAGCAACCATCACAGCAGAGACAACACCCGTTTATGAAACCAATATCACTCAAACAACAAATATTTCAACACTTACACAGCAATCTGCTTCTGCACATCCAGCATCTGAAAGTGCCTCACCCTTGGAGATTACGACAAAAGAAACTAGTAGTGTTCCCAAATTTACTTCTCCGACACAAAGTACTACAGAACAAGCAACCATCACAGCAGAGACAACACCCGTTTATGAAACCAATACCACTCAAACAACAAATATTCCAACACTTACACAGCAATCTGCTTCTGAACATCCAGGATCTGAAAGTGCCTCCACCTTGGAGATTACGACACAAGAAACTAGTAGACTTACCACATTTACTTCTGAGACACAAAGTACTACAGAACCAGCAACCATCACAGCAGAGACAACACCCATTCATGAAACCAATACAACTCAAACAACAAATATTCCAACAGTAACACAGCAATCTGCTACAGTACATCCAGTATCTAAAAGTGCCTCCACCTTGGAGATTACAACACAAGAAACTAGTAGTGTTCCCAAATTTACTTCTCAGACACAAAGTACTACAGAACAAGCAACCATCACAGCAGAGACAACACCCGTTTATGAAACCAATACCACTCAAACAACAAATATTCCAACAGTTACACAGCATTCTGCTTCTGCACATCCAGCATCTGAAAGTGCCTCCACCTTGGAGATTACGACACAAGAAACTAGTAGAGTTACCACATTTACTTCTGAGATGCAAAGTACTACAGAAAAAGTAACCGTCACAGCAGAGACAACACCCGCTCATGAAACCAACACCACTCAAACAACAAATATTCCAACAGTTACACAGCAATCTGCTACAGTACATCCAGTATCTGAAAGTGCCTCCACCTTGGAGATTACAACACAAAAAACTAGTAGAGTTACCACATTTACTTCTGAGACACAAAGTACTACAGAACCAGCAACCATCACAGCAGAGACAACACCCGTTTATGAAACCAATATCACTCAAACAACAAAAATTCCAACACTTACACAGCAATCTGCTTCTGCACATCCAGCATCTGAAAGTGCCTCAACCTTGGAGATTACGACACAAGAAACTAGTAGAGTTACCACATTTACTTCTCAGACACAAAGTACTACAGAACAAGCAACCATCACAGCAGCGACAACACCCGTTTATGAAACCAATACCACTCAAACAACAAATATTCCAACAGTTACACAGCGATCTGCTACAGTACATCCAGTATCTGAAAGTGCCTCCACCTTGGAGATTACGACGCAAGAAACTAGTAGAGTTACCACATTTACTTCTGAGATACAAAGTACTACAGAACCAGCAACTATCACAGCAGAGACAACACCCGTTCATGAAACCAATACCACTCAAAGAACAAATATTCCACCACTTACACAGCAATCTGCTTCTGCACATCCAGCATCTGAAAGTGCCTCCACCTTAGAGATTACGACACAAGAAACTAGTAGACTTACCACATTTACTTCTGAGACACAAAGTACTACCGAACCAGCAACCATCACAGCAGAGACAACACCCATTCATGAAACCAATACAACTCAAACAACAAATATTCCAACAGTTACACAGCAATCTGCAACAGTACATTCAGTATCTGAAAGTGAATCCACCTTGGAGATTACGACACAAGAAAATAGCAGTGTTCCCACATTTACTTCTGAGACACAAAGTACTACAGAACCAGCAACCATCACAGCAGAGACAACACACGCTTATGAAACCAATACCACTCAAACAACAAATATTCCAACATTTACACAGCCTTCTGCTTCTGCACATCCAGCATCTGAAAGTGCCTCAACCTTGGAGATTACAACACAAGAAACAAGTAGAGTTACCACATTTACTTCTGAGACACAAAGCACTACAGAACCAGCAACCATCACAGCAGAGACAACACCCATTCATGAAACCAATACCACTCTAACAACAAATATTCCAACAGTTACACAGCAATCTGCTTCTGCACATCCAGCATCTGAAAGTGCCTCCACCTTGGAGATTACGACACAAGAAACTAGTAGAGTTACCACATTTGCTTCTGAGATGCAAAGTACTACAGAAAAAGTAACCGTCACAGCAGAGACAACACCCACTCATGAAACCAACACCACTCAAACAACAAATATTCCAACAGTTACACAGCAATCTGCTACAGTACATCCAGTATCTGAAAGTGCCTCCACCTTGGAGATTACAACACAAAAAACTAGTAGTGTTCCCACATTTACTTCTGAGACACAAAGTACTACAGAACCAGCAACCATCACAGCAGAGACAACACCCGTTTATGAAACCAATATCACTCAAACAACAAATATTCCAACACTTACACAGCAATCTGCTTCTGCACATCCAGTATCTGAAAGTGCCTCAATCTTGGAGACTACAACACAAGAAACTAGTAGTGTTCCCAAATTTACTTCTCAGACACAAAGTACTACAGAAAAAGTAACCGTCACAGCAGAGACAACACCCGCTCATGAAACCAACACCACTCAATCAACAAATATTCCAATAGTTACACAGCAATCTGTTACAGTACATCCAGTATCTGAAAGTGCCTCCACCTTGGAGATTACGACACAAGAAACTAGTAGAGTTACCACATTTACTTCTGAGACACAAAGCACAACAGAACCAGCAACCATCACAGCAGAGACAACACCCATTCATGAAACCAATACCACTCTAACAACAAATATTCCAACAGTTACACAGCAATCTGCTTCTGCACATCCAGCATCTGAAAGTGCCTCCACCTTGGAGATTACGACACAAGAAACTAGTAGAGTTACCACATTTACTTCTGAGATGCAAAGTACTACAGAAAAAGTAACCATCACAGCAGAGACAACACCCGCTCATGAAACCAACACCACTCAAACAACAAATATTCCAACAGTTACACAGCAATCTGCTACAGTACATCCAGTATCTGAAAGTGCCTCCACCTTGGAGATTACAACACAAAAAACTAGTAATGTTCCCACATTTACTTCTGAGACACAAAGTACTACAGAACCAGCAACCATCAAAGCAGAGACAACACCCGTTTATGAAACCAATATCAATAAAACAACAAATATTCCAACACTTACACAGCAATCTGCTTCTGCACATCCAGTATCTGAAAGTGCCTCCACCTTGGAGATTACGAAACTAGAAACTAGTAGAGTTACCACATTTACTTCTGAGACACAAAGTACTACAGAATCAGCAACCATCACAGCAGAGACAAAACCCGTTCATGAAACCAATACCACTCTAACAACAAATATTCCAACAGTTACACAGCAATCTGCTACAGTACATCCAGTATCTGAAAGTGCCTCCACCTTGGAGATTACGAAACAAGAAACTAGTAGAGTTACCACATTTACTTCTGAGACACAAAGTACTACAGAACCAGCAACCATCACAGCAGAGACCACACCCATTCATGAAACCAATACCACTCAAACAACAAATATTCCAACACTTACACAGCAATCTGCTTCTGCACATCCAGCTTCTGAAAGTGCCTCAACCTTGGAGATTAAGACACAAGAAACTAGTAGTGTTCCCAAATTTACTTCTCAGACACAAAGTACTACAGAACAAGCAACCATCACAGCAGAGACAACACCCGTTTATGAAACCAATACTACTCAAACAACAAATATTCCAACAGTTACACAGCAATCTGTTACAGTACATTCAGTATCTGAAAGTGCCTCCACCTTGGGGATTACGACACAAGAAACTAGTAGAGTTACCACATTTACTTCTGAGACACAAAGTACTACAGAACCAGCAACCATCACAGCAGAGACAACACCTGTTCATGAAACCAATACCACTCAAACAACAAATATTCCAACACTTACACAGCAATCTGCTACAGTACATCCAGTATCTGAAAGTGCCTCCACCTTGGAGATAACGACACAAAAAAATAGTAGTGTTCCCACATTTACTTCTGAGACACAAAGTACTACAGAACCAGCAACCATCACAGCAGAGACAACACCCGTTTATGAAACCAATATCACTCAAACAACAAATATTTCAACACTTACACAGCAATCTGCTTCTGCACATCCAGCATCTGAAAGTGCCTCAACCTTGGAGATTACGACACAAGAAACTAGTAGTGTTCCCAAATTTACTTCTCAGACACAAAGTACTACAGAACAAGCAACCATCACAGCAGAGACAACACCCGTTTATGAAACCAACACCACTCAAACAACAAATATTCCAACAATTACACAGCAATCTGCTACAGTACATCCAGTATCTGATAGTGCCTCCACCTTGGAGATTACGATACAAGAAACTAGTAGTGTTCCCACATTTACTTCTGAGACACAAAGTACTACAGAACCAGCAACCATCACAGCAGAGACAACACCTGTTCATGAAACCAATACCACTCAAACAACAAATATTCCAACAGTTACACAGCAATCTGCTACAGTACATCCAGTATCTGAAAGTGCCTCCACCTTGGAGATTACAACACAAAAAACTAGTAGTGTTCCCACATTTACTTCTCCGACACAAAGTACTACAGAACCAGCAACCATCACAGCAGAGACAACACCCGTTTATGAAACCAATATCACTCAAACAACAAATATTCCAACACTTACACAGCAATCTGCTACAGTACATCCAGTATCTGAAAGTGCCTCCACCTTGGAGATTACGAAACAAGAAACTAGTAGAGTTACCACATTTACTTCTGAGACACAAAGTACTACAGAACCAGCAACCATCACAGCAGAGACAACACCCGTTCATGAAACCAATACCACTCAAACAACAAATATTCCAACACTTACACAGCAATCTGCTTCTGCACATCCAGCATCTGAAAGTGCCTCAACCTTGGAGATTACGACACAAGAAACTAGTAGTGTTCCCACATTTACTTCTCAGACACAAAGTACTACAGAACAAGCAACCATCACAGCAGAGACAACACCCGTTTATGAAACCAATACTACTCAAACAACAAATATTCCAACAGTTACACAGCAGTCTGTTACAGTACATCCAGTATCTGAAAGTGCCTCCACCCTGGAGATTACGACACAAGAAACTAGTAGAGTTACCACATTTACTTCTGAGACACAAAGCACTACAGAACCAGCAACCATCATAGCAGAGACAACACCCATTCATGAAACCAATACCACTCTAACAACAAATATTCCAACAGTTACACAGCAATCTGCTTCTGCACATCCAGCATCTGAAAGTGCCTCCACCTTGGAGATTACGACACAAGAAACTAGTAGAGTTACCACATTTACTTCTGAGATGCAAAGTACTACAGAAAAAGTAACCGTCACAGCAGAGACAACACCCGCTCATGAAACCAACACCACTCAAACAACAAATATTCCAACAGTTACACAGCAATCTGCTACAGTACATCCAGTATCTGAAAGTGCCTCCACCTTGGAGATTACAACACAAAAAACTAGTAGTGTTCCCACATTTACTTCTGAGACACAAAGTACTACAGAACCAGCAACCATCACAGCAGAGACAACACCCGTTTTTGAAACCAATGTCACTCAAACAACAAATATTCCAACACTTACACAGCAATCTGCTTCTGCACATCCAGCATCTGAAAGTGCCTCAACCTTGGAGATTACAACACAAGAAACTAGTAGAGTTTCCACATTTACTTCTGAGATGCAAAGTACTACAGAAAAAGTAACCGTCACAGCAGAGACAACACCCGCTCATGAAACCAACACCACTCAAACAACAAATATTCCAACAGTTACACAGCAATCTGCTATAGTACATCCAGTATCTGAAAGTGCCTCCACCTTGGAGATTACAACACAAAAAACTAGTAGTGTTCCCACATTTACTTCTGAGACACAAAGTACTACAGAACCAGCAACCATCACAGCAGAGACCACACCCGTTTATGAAACCAATATCACTCAAACAACAAATATTCCAACACTTACACAGCAATCTGCTTCTGCACATCCAGTATCTGAAAGTGCCTCCACCTTGGAGATTACGACACAAGAAACTAGTATAGTTACCACATTTACTTCTGAGACACAAAGTACTACAGAACCAGCAACCATCACAGCAGAGACAACACCCATTCATGAAACCAATACCACTCTAACAACAAATATTCCAACAGTTACACAGCAATCTGCTTCTGCACATCCAGCATCTGAAAGTGCCTCAACCTTGGAGATTACGACACAAGAAACTAGTAGTGTTACCACATTTACTTCTCAGACACAAAGTACTACAGAACAAGCAACCATCACAGCAGCGACAACACCCGTTTATGAAACCAATACCACTCAAACAACAAATATTCCAACAGTTACAGAGCAATCTGCTACAGTACATCCAGTATCTGAAAGTGCCTCCACCTTGGAGATTACGACACAAGAAACTAGTAGAGTTGCCACATTTACTTCTGAGACACAAAGTACTACAGAACCAGCAACCATCACAGCAGAGACAACACCCGTTTATGAAACCAATACTACTCAAACAACAAATATTCCAACAGTTACACAGCAATCTGTTACAGTTCATTCAGTATCTGAAAGTGCCTCCACCTTGGAGATTACGACACAAGAAACTAGTAGAATTACCACATTTACTTCTGAGACACAAAGTACTACAGAACCAGCAACCATCACAGCAGAGACAACACCTGTTCATGAAACCAGTACCACTCAAACAACAAATATTCCAACACTTACACAGCAATCTGCTACAGTACATCCAGCAACTGAAAGTGCCTCAACCTTGGAGATTACGACACAAGAAACTAGTAGTGTTCCCAAATTTACTTCTCAGACACAAAGTACTACAGAACAAGCAACCATCACAGCAGAGACAACACCCGTTTATGAAACCAATACCACTCAAACAACAAATATTCCAACAATTACACAGCAATCTGCTACAGTACATCCAGTATCTGAAAGTGCCTCCACCTTGGAGATTACGATACAAGAAACTAGTAGAGTTACCACATTTACTTCTGAGACACAAAGTACTACAGAACCAGCAACCATCACAGCAGAGACAACACCTGTTCATGAAACCAATACCACTCAAACAACAAATATTCCAACACTTACACAGCAATCTGCTTCTGCACATCCAGCATCTGAAAGTGCCTCCACCTTGGAGATTACGACACAAGAAACTAGTAGACTTACCACATTTACTTCTGAGACACCAAGTACTACAGAACCAGCAACCATCACAGCAGAGACAACACCCATTCATGAAACCAATACAACTCAAACAACAAATATTCCAACAGTTACACAGCAATCTGCTACAGTACATCCAGTATCTGAAAGTGCCTCCACCTTGGAGATTACGACACAAGAAACTAGTAGTGTTCCCACATTTACTTCTGAGACACAAAGTACTACAGAACCAGCAACCATCACAGCAGAGACAACACCCGCTTATGAAACCAATACCACTCAAACAACAAATATTCCAACAGTTACACAGCAATCTACTTCTGCACATCCAGCATCTGAAAGTGCCTCAACCTTGGAGATTACAACGCAAGAAACTAGCAGAGTTACCACATTTACTTCTGAGACACAAAGTACTACAGAACCAGCAACCATCACAGCAGAGACAACACCCATTCATGAAACCAATACCACTCTAACAACAAATATTCCAACAGTTACACAGCAATCTGCTTCTGCACATCCAGCATCTGAAAGTGCCTCAACCTTGGAGATTACGACACAAGAAACTAGTAGTGTTACCACATTTACTTCTCAGGCACAAAGTACTACAGAACAAGCAACCATCACAGCAGCGACAACACCCGTTTATGAAACAAATACCACTCAAACAACAAATATTCCAACAGTTACAGAGCAATCTGCTACAGTACATCCAGTATCTGAAAGTGCCTCCACCTTGGAGATTACGACACAAGAAACTAGTAGAGTTGCCACATTTACTTCTGAGACACAAAGTACTACAGAACCAGCAACCATCACAGCAGAGACAACACCTGTTCATGAAATCAATACCACTCAAACAACAAATATTCCAACACTTACACAGCAATCTGCTTCTGCACATCCAGTATCTGAAAGTGCCTCCACCTTGGAGATTACGACAGAAGAAACTAGTAGAGTTACCACATTTACTTCTGAGACACAAAGTACTACAGAACCAGCAACCATCACAGCAGAGACAAAACCCGTTCATGAAACCAATACCACTCTAACAAATATGCCAACAGTTACACAGCAATCTGCTACAGTACATCCAGTATCTGAAAGTGCCTCAACCTTGGAGATTACGACACAAGAAACTAGTAGTGTTACCACATTTACTTCTGAGACACAAAGTACTACAGAAAAAGTAACTGTCAAAGCAGAGACAACACCCGCTCATGAAACCAATACCACTCAAACAACAAATATTCCAACAGTTACACAGCAATCTGCTTCTGCACATCCAACATCTGAAAGTGCCTCCATTTCTGAGATTACTACACGAGTACCTAGTAGTGTTACCATATTTACTTCTGAGACACAAACTACTACTGAACCAGCAACCATCACAGCAGAGACAACACCCGTTTATGAAACCGATATCACTCAAACAACAAATATTCCAACAGTTACACAGCAATCTGCTTCTGCACATCCAGCATCTGAAAGTGCCTCAACCTTGGAGGTTACGACACAAGAAACTAGTAGTGTTACCAAATTTACTTCTCAGACACAAAGTACTACAGAACAAGCAACCATCACAGCAGAGACAACACCCGTTTATGAAACCAATACCACTCTAACAACAAATATTCCAACAGTTACACAGCAATCTCCTACAGTACATCCAGTATCTGAAAGTGCCTCCACCTTGGAGATTACAACACAAGAAACTAGTAGAGTTACCACATTTACTTCTGAGACACAAAGTACTACAGAACTAGCAACCATCACAGCAGAGACAAAACCCGTTCATGAAACCAATGTCACTCAAACAACAAATATTCCAACACTTACACAGCAATCTGCTTCTGCACATCCAGCATCTGAAAGTGCCTCCACCTTGGAGATTACGACACAAGAAACTTTTAGTGTTACCACATTTACTTCTGAGACACAAAATACTACAGAAAAAGTAACCGTCACAGCAGAGACAACACCCGTTTATGAAACCGATATCACTCAAACATCAAATATTCCAACACTTACACAGCAATCTGCTACAGTACATCCAGCATCTGAAAGTTCCTCAACCTTGGAGATTACGACAAAAGAAACTAGTAGTGTTCCCAAATTAACTTCTCCGACACAAAGTACTACAGAACAAGCAACCATCACAGCAGAGACAACACCCGTTCATGAAACCAATACCACTCAAACAACAAAAATTCCAACAGTTACACAGCAATCTGCTACAGTACATCCAGTATCTGAAAGTGCCTCCACCTTGGAGATTACGACACAAGAAACTAGTAAAGTTACCACATTTACTTCTGAGACACAAAGTACTACAGAACCAGCAACCATCACAGCAGAGACAACACCTGTTCATGAAACCAATGCCACGCAAACAACAAATATTCCAACAGTTACACAGCAATCTGCTTCTGCACATCCAACATTTGAAAGTGCCTCCATTTCTGAGATTACTACACGAGTACCTAGTAGTGTTACCATATTTACTTCTGAGACACAAACTACTACAGAACCAGCAGCCTTCACAGCACAGACAACACCCACTCATGAAACCAATACCACTCAAACAACAAATATTCCAACAGTTACACAGCAATCTGCTTCTGCACATCCAACATCTGAAAGTGCCTTTACTTCTGAGATTACTACACAAGCGACTAGTAATGTTACCACATTTTCTTTTGTAACACATAGTACTACAGAACCAGCAACCATCACAGCAGAGACTATACCTGCTCATGAAACCAATACCACTCAAACAACAAATATTCCAACAGTTACACAACAATCGGCTACAATACATCCAGCATCTGAAAGTGCCTCCACCTTGGAGATTACGACACAAGAAACTAGTAGTGTTCCCACATTTACTTCTGAGACACAAAGTACTACAGAACCAGCAACCATCACAGCAGAGACAACACCCGTTTATGAAACCAATACCACTCAAACAACAAATATTCCAACAGATACACAGCAATCTGCTACAGTACATCCATTATCTGAAAGTACCTCAACCATGGAGATTACTCCACGAGTACCTAGTAGTGTTACCATATTTACTTCTGAGACACAAAGTACTACAGAACCAGCAACTATCAAATCAGAGATAACACCCGCTCATGAAACCAATACCACCCAAACAACAAATATTCCAACAGCTTCACAATTATCTACTACAATTTCAGCATCTGAAGGTGTGTCCACCTCTTACACAACAGAGTTACCCCACACACCTTCTAAAGCAGCATCAACATTGCCAGTGACTTTCCCATACTCTAGTTTGCCAGTAGCAGCTAAGACAACTTATGGAACATTACTGTCTACAACAGTGTCTAGTAAGGCTGAAAGTCACACCACTGAGCCACGAGCTACTGCAGAACTATCAACAGCCACAGTAAAAACCTCATCATCTCATGAGACCAATGCTACTCAAACTACAATTATTACATCACTACCCCAACAAACTCTTTCAACACACCTTGGGTCACAAAGTGGCTCGACTTCTGAATTGTCCACCGCCATGATAACATCTGCAAAGTCTTCATCGCCCTTAGTAACAACTGCTACTAATACATCTTTCTTAACTTCATCAACAATGAATAAACCAACTGGATTGGCTACAGTCACCTTTAAAACTCAAAGTCCACTTAGTAATCACACGACAACCAAGAAAACATCCACATCTTTAACGCACAGTTCTCTTCACAGCACTACCAAGACGGCAGCCATTGGAAACACATCAGTTCCTGTCCTGACATCTATAAGTGTTACCTCTGTATTCTGTACAAGCAATGCTAATCAGCAATGCTCCATTGTTAATGGGGCCTGTACCTGTTCTTGCAGTAAAGATTTAATTGGAAAAGAATGTGCATATGGCAAAAATGAGACCAGCGCTGTTTTAGGTAAGTCATCAAAATGTTATACTGATTTATTTCATGCAAAATTCAAATTGCATAGCTCCTTTCACTGAATTTGCAGAGAATGTAATGATGTATTATATACAGGGTGTTTCACTCGCTAATGGCCACAAAGTTTTTTCACCAGATACTGAATGGTGAATTTTGTCTGTGGTTTCTGACCTCCAAACTCAATAAATTGTCTTTGCCGTGCCTTTATCCATTCAGTTTTCCGGTACGTCTGGACAATAAATATGCGTTGTTCAGTTGTTGTACTGGTTCATATCAGCACGTAACACACAGACACGATGATTGTGGACGCCTCAGTACACAGCACCACTATCAGAAGCTGGAATACCTACTGACTAGCAGTGGACGCTCCAGAGGTCTGGCTGCAGCACAGTCCAAAATTCTAATAGGGGAACCACACACCAACTGCCACCCTCACTGGCACCGCTATTTCAATTTTGGACTGCGCTGCTGACTAGGGTGGTGAACAGCTGGCGTTCACTTCGCACATGCGTGACCAGCTGGCCTGGATGGCGAACACTTGCAATGGCTTACTCATGTTTCTCATAGACCAAGGTGTGTCTGTGCAACATTTCACTAAATTACGTCAATTACTTTAAAAGTTATAAGAAAAACTTTGGGGCCAATACACACTGTACTAAAAACACTTGGGAAAATGATAATGATTTGATTGCACAGTTTTGAATTAACATAGATGAGAAAGGTCATTGCAGTAATTTACAAATGTAGATACACAAACTCTGTCTACTGAATCCATATATTAGCGCACACGCACTAGTGAAGCAGCTTTGCACAACCTGTTATGGGAAGCCTGCTGAGTAGGATTGTGGAGCTCATTCAGACCCGCTCGCAAGATGCGATCGCTTGCTGGCAAAAGGGGCCGGATATTGTAATGAAGTGCTCGCACTGCGTCGCCTAAGGACGCCCACTATGTTTTAGCGAGCTACGGCAAAGTGCGATCGATCGCAAGTGTCTAAAGAAGCCCCCTTGCCTCTCGCAACAGATGTCATCTACGGGAAATTAAGGATTAATCGGGACCATCGTGAGACATCGGAGCTGCTCGCAGCCCTTGGGGTTGCCTTAGCCTGCCGCAAGCACTGCGATCAGTGTTGGCTGAAATACATTTAGGTGACGTGTACCATGACGCTACTGTGTTAATTATGCACGCCCTTTAAATGGCGTTTTGACACTCAGACACGCCTGCGTTCGCACATCCACTCCCCCGTTCACAAGCGCCTTCCCCTGTTACCACCCACAAATGACACTATCTGTCACTCAAAGCAGCGACCTGATAGTGGCTTACGAGTTACCAAAATCAGATCGCAATGAATGACTTGCGCACGCGCACTCGAATTATATGCATGCGCAGATGTGTGAAAATCGCTCCCAGCGAGCGAGTGTGCATTGGCGAGCGGGTCTGAATGAGCTCCTGTGTTTTTTCACATGTCACATTGGTAGGTTTTTATGGTTCAATAACTTGCGCCTGTAAATGAACATCCACATTGATGGTGCAATAGATGTACCAGATGTTGCAATAGATACACTGAGTGGTGCAATAAGAGTACTGGATGGTGCAATACATACACTGGATGATGCAATAGTTATATTGAATGGTGAAATAGATGTAGTGAATGGTGCAATACATGTACTGGATAATGCAACATGTATACTGGACAGTGCAATAGCTGATCCAGATTGTGCAACTGGGGCACTGGATGGTGCGACAGGTGTACTGAATGGTGAAATAGATGTAATGGATGGTAAAATAGTTGTACTGGATGATGCAATAGGTGTACTGCATGGTGCAATAGGTGCACTGCATGGTGCAATTAGTGTACTGGACAATGCAATAAGTGCACTGGATGGTGCAATAAGTGGTGCAATTAGTGTACTAAATGGTGCAATAAGTGTAATCGATGGTGCAATTAGTGCATTGAATAATACAATAGGTGTACTGGATGGTGCAATAGGTGTTCTGGATAGTGGAATAAGTGTACTGGAGGATGCAATAGGTGTACATCATGGTGCAATAGATGTAATGGATGGTGCAATAGGTGTACTGGATGATGTAACAAATACACGGGATGATGCAATAGGTATACTGGATGGTGCAATTAGTGTATTTGATGGTGCAATTAGAATACTGAATAATGCAACAAGTATACTGGATGGTGCAATAGGTATACTGGATGGTGCAATTAGTGTATTGGATGGTGCAATTAGTATACTGAATAATGCTATAAGTGTACTGGATGGTGCAATAAGTGCTCTTAATGGTGCAATAGGTGTACTCGATGGCGCAATAAGTGCTCTGGATGATGCAATTAGTGTACTTGATGGTGCAATAAGTGTACTCGATGGTGCAATAGGTGTACATGATGGTGCAATAGATGTAATGGATGGTGTAATAGGTGTACTGAATGGTGCAATAGTTATTATGGGTGGTGCAATAGGTGTACTGGATGGTTCAATAGGTGTACTGAATGGTGCAATAGTTATTATGGATGGTGCAATAGGTGTACTGGATGGTGCAATAGGTGTACTGGATGGTGCAACAGGTGTTCTGGATGGTGCAATTAGTATACTGAATAATGCAATAAGTGTACTGGATGGTGCAATAAGTGCTCTTGATGGTGCAATAGGTGTACTCAATGGTGCAATAAGTGCTCTGGATGGTGCAATTAGTGTACACAATGGTGCAATAAGCGTACTAGATGGTGCAATAGGTGTATTGGATGGTGCAATATTTGTACTGGATGATGCAATAGATACACACGATGATGCAATTGTACTGGATGATGCAAGAAGTGCACTGGATGGTGCAATAGGTGTATTGGGTGGTGCAAATAGTGTATTTGATGGTGCAATTAGTATACTGAATAATGCATTAAGGGCCTGATTCAGAGCCGCTCGTAAGCGGCAGTACGCTCGTTGCGAGCGATGTTCGCACATCTGCGCATGCGTACAGTTTTTAATACGCATGTGCGAACCAGTCAGTGCGCCCGAAAATCGTTTGTTCGCTATATAGCGAATGCCTGCTATTTTGAGTGACAGGAGGAGGCGTATGTGGGTGGTAACAGGGGAAGGTGCTTGAAAACGGGGAGTGGAGATCCGAATGCAGGCGTGCTTAAAGGTCAAAGCGGGCGTTTTATGGGTGTGCATAATTAAAACAGCAGCGTCATTGACCACGTCACTTGGTTGTTTTATAGTCAGAACTGCTCGCAATATTGTGGTAGGAAAAACCAACCACAAGAATAGCGAGCAGTTCATACGCTGTTCGATGTACTCGATTAATCTAATAAATAGCGGACATGACATATGATGCGAGCGGCCAGGGAGCGTTTTTATCAAATAAACGTCCGCATGTTTTGTTCGCTCGTTCAGACATAGAGGCGGCAACAGACCGCAAAGAGCGAACGGTTCATTTGAATAGCCACCCCCTTTTTCTGAACGAGCGAGCGCTAATTGCGTCCGGCTCTGAATCAGGCCCTAAGTGTACTAGATGGTACAATAGGTGCACTGGATGGTGCCAAAGGTGTACTGCAAGGTGCAATAAGTGTATTGGGTAGTGCAATATGTGTACTGGATGGTGCAATAGATGTACTGGATGGTGCAATAGATGTATTGGATGATGGTGTACTAGGTGTACTGGATGATGCAATATGTGTACTGGATGATGGTGTACTGGATGATGCAATAGGTGTACTGGATGATGCAATAGGTGTACTGAATGATGCAATAGGTGTACTGGATGATGGTGTACTAGGTGTACTGGATGAGGATGTACTAGGTGTACTGGATGATGCAATAGGTGTACTAGATGATGATGTACTAGGTGTACTGGATGGTGCAATAGGTGTACTGGATGATGATGTACTAGGTGTACTGGTTGATGCAATAGGTGTACTGGATGATGATGTACTAGGTGTACTGGATGGTGCAATAGGTGTACTGGATGATGATGTACTAGGTGTACTGGTTGATGCAATAGGTGTACTGGATGATGGTGTACTAGGTGTACTGGATGATGGTGTACTGGATGATGATGTACTAGGTGTACTGGATGATGCAATAGGTGTACTGGATGATGGTGTACTAGGTGTACTGGATGATGATGTACTAGGTGTACTGGATGATGCAATAGGTGTACTGGATGATGGTGTACTAGGTGTACTGGATGATGATGTACTAGGTGTACTGGATGATGATGTACTAGGTGTACTGGATGATGGTGTACTAGGTGTACTGGATGATGATGTACTAGGTGTACTGGATGATGATGTACTAGGTGTACTGGATGATGCAATAGGTGTACTGGATAGTTCAATTCTGAAAAACGATTTTATACTTACCTTGTATGCGCCATTTGCTGACTGCCCCACGCCAGGGTCTCCTCTAGCTGTAATTACCGCTTGTTCAGCAGATGTCAGTGATGCTCCACTGTGAATTTTCCATTTTTAAAAGTAGATTGAGTCCAGCGTGGGAGAGTCACAGTAATTGGGGACGGATACAGGGTCGGCATACAGTTGCCTAACATTAATGCAATTTTTTGTGTATACACAGTCTCCCTCTGCTTGTGTTATTTCTCCCTAGTACTGATATTACATATTTTGGCCTATCTAATAACAGAAGCTATCATCTGATTGGGTGTTGTGGATTATTACTCTCTATTACTTATACCCAATATATGTGAAATAAGTGAATTAACAGAATGATGTAGCATTTTGCTTGGTTATACAATAAGAAAATCTTCTTGTGTCAAAGCTATTGAATATTAATTAATGGATCTTTTTTTTTTTTATCTTTTCAATGTTACAGATACAGAGCACAGCCCAAAGCGTGAGGTCCAAGCTGAGATCACCTTAAAAATGGAATTCAATCCAGCACTAGCCGACTCTGCATCCCAAGAATACAAAGCTCTCAAGAATAAAATATTATCTATTGTAAGTGTACAATTATCAATATAATTACTATTGTGTCATTAGTGTTGTTGTTGTTATACTTGATTATATATAATTTATAGAATAGTGCTGTAACCCATTACTGCCTTAAATTATATTCACTTTAACTACAGTTAGCTCCAACATCCCTGTACTGTCTGGAGATTATGGGCGGTAATCAATTAGTTTTGCACCCGGAATGAAGTTGCGCCTGCCGGCCTTTTCGCCTACATCGCGTCTTTTGGCGGCGGAGACTTATCATGCTCATCCCAGCTATTCGCCGTATTCAATTCCAAATAATGCGAAAACGGCAACACGCGAAGTCAGAACAAGCGAAAGTGGTGTCAGAATAGGGGAAATCAGCCTGAACCCCCAAAAAAGATACAGAAACATTGGGGATCAATGTAGTAGTGCACGATTAGTCCTAATAAAACTGTTTGGGGTACTCAAGTTGTTACAATTACCACTAATTAGCGTCTTTGCAAAAGGGGTGAAGAATGGCATTAAGCAGTACTTTTTTAAGAAAGTCAGTAGTCCTGGCAAATTTGGGGAACCTGAAAATGGGTGCAAGAATCTTTTAATGTCTCTAAAGTGCAGTTTTAATAAAAGTGAATTTCCTCCTGCATACAAGCACCTGCAATCCCTAAAACACTTGTCCCCTTCTAAGAGCACCCCCAGAACCTTATTTCGCTAGTTTTTGAAGTTGTCCCCCACTTTGTGCGTTTTCACCCCCAATATGATAGTACTTTTTTTAAGGCGTTAATTTTTTTCCTGGAATTTTTTGACGCAGTTATCCTTTGGGGGGCTGTCCCAAGGCTTCTAAGTGGTTTCCCCACGTTTGCACCCCAAAATAAAAATGTTGTACTTCTTTTCTCCTGCAAATCTTTTTCGCCTATTACAATGCATTGACTTTCCACGTACGCGAAACCCGGCTGGAATTGAATACGGAGATAAGTTTCTGACAGGCGAAAAGACGCAATCGGCGATACTTTTTCGCGGATCTCGGCTTTTTGCGTCTAAATGAATACAGGCCTACGCGTGACATGGATCATGAAGCAGAATATTGGGCGTAAAGGGAAATATGTAAATGACTATGGGTGGGTCAGTGTAATATTAGCGGTGATTAGTGGCTACGTTTTCATTTGTGCAAATATACAGAATGGTGTCTGAACTTACAAAGAGCATCTGACGCTCAGCAGGACCGCCATGGTCCTGCTGAGCTCCTGTATAAATGCCTTTTGCTTAGTGAATGATCCCTTTTGAGTGATAAGCGAATGTACTGGTCTGTTACATCATCCTGTGACATAGTAATGCCAAGAAACCAAACTCATTTTACAGTAAAATAACTGTGTGTAACAGAGGAGCTGTGATTATGTTATATTAATATATTGCATCTTTCTTCTTCCAGCTGATACAGTCCTTCCAGAGAGCAGCCCCTAAGTACTTTGTGGGAGTGGTTATTAATGGTTTCAGGTACTTTAAGGCACTTTAGCTTTGTATCTCTTTCATATATATATATATATATATATATATATATAGTTTAAAGAATTTATTTTTAAAGTCATTAAAGACTGCACTTTACGCAAAATAGGTAACGGTGTTGTATGAGGAAGCCATATGGTGCTGTCATATTAGCCAAGCACTAAGATCTCTATTGTCAGAGAAGATTATAGGGCTGGTTACCGCTTTACCATATGTATCACTATTGTTTATCTGTAAGGTGCATGGTGGCTTGCATAAGCTAAAACTTTGACGTCCCTTAGGGGTTTATGTACTAACAATCACAGAACTGCCCCGATTATTAAGGATCCGTATCACGGTGGATATTTTACATTTTAGTTAAAATATCCCCGCTAATTAAAATACCTCCGCTGTCCCAATCAAAATATATCCCCAGCACTTTGTTGAAGTCTTTCACATTTGTGAAAGACTTCTCCGGGGGAAGCTAACACTGCGCATCTGAAGATGGTGTAAACTCGGGGCCGAAGTCCGAAAAAGAGTACATAGGCCTGAGATCGTAGTCCCCATTGATAATAACGAGGACTGCGATCTGTGTGCTAATTAGCACTCTGCTGAGGATTTCTGTGAAATCTCTTGCATTGTGCTATTAGTACATAGCAACAAGCCATAAAATTATACAGAAACTATAGTCCCACATCATTTTATGATATAAATCTTGATACACAGGTCCTTTAGTGGTGGAAAACCTGCAACTATTCAACACAGAACAAAGTTGGTGTTGATAAAAGAAACACAAAATGTTGACTCTACTGTACAGCACCCCCCAGTTTTTCTCTGTGTATAATATTGGTTCTGTCTTTGCAGGAATGGGAGCGTGATCGTTGACAGCACTGCAACCTACGCCTACCCAAACAACCAGACCGGCATTGACTTCATAAACAACGATTTACAGACAGCCGTGAACAGCTCGCTGGTGCAGTCACTGCCGGATATCGGTAACGCCGTGAATGCCAGCGCCTCAGTCCTCAATATAAATACTTCACTCGCTTCTATAACAAGTAAGGAACTTGCTGTAAAAATAGCCATGGATTAGATCACGCAACTGTGGCTTCCCCTATATGGGCTTGTGTAGGAGTATTTAGGGGTTCAGGTAGATCAGCATTGGGGCAACATTTTGATTTTTAAATTGCTGGGAGGATAATTCTATTAATACATCTGTAAATAACACATGGGCCATGTCTGCCAGTCTCACATCTCACTATTTGCTTACCGGACGCTGCCACCATGAGCCACAAGGTAGGACTGACAGCCGATAGCACAGGTGATAAAGAAAATCCCATTTCCACACTAGCAGTTTAAACAATAGATTATAGCATACAGTACATGCTGCCTACACAGGGATTATTTATTTTATTATTATTAGTGACTTGAGATGGGAAACAGGCTTACTGTACATAGGTATATCAAATAGAGTAACTTCCTGAGTGGTTTTCTGAATAAACAGAGTTACTCTGACATTTAGAGGCATATGTATCAAAGCTTGATGTGAGATAAAATTGTGAGATATATATCACCAACCAATCAGCTCCAAACTATAATTTTTTAAACATAGCCTGCAAAATGTAAGTTAGAAGCTGATTGGTTGGTGATATATATCTCACAATTTTATCTCACATCAAGCTTTGATACATATGCCCATTAAAGTGCAATTCTGCATATGTTGTGGCACTAGCTTAATATTATTGCAGATATTTTCCATTGTTTACCTTAATGCCATACAATGTCTCCTTGCATTCCATGGTGGTGGTAGGGATGTGGCCACACCCCCTCCAATGCGGGAGTGCCATGTCGTGCCCTCGGGGGAGTGCCCCTAAATATGCCACTGCACTGCAGCTGTGCCTTTTGCTGGGTACACAGTACACACTATACGATATGTCGTTCAATCAACAGGCGAGCTACATATCGCATAGTGCATCAGCAGGTGTGTACAGACGACGTCGTTCACAGACATATCACATCGGTCCTGCAGCACAGCCAATGCTGATATATCGTGTAGATAATATATCGGTGCATCTGGTTGTGTGTACTGGTGACCAGCCGATCGCCCGCACACTTACTGCAGGGACCTGCCAACACTGACATCTGGACTGGGTGGGCAAATTTAGATACCCGCCCAGTTGTGATGTCAGCACAGACACATTGAACGGCAGATTGGTGTGTTATGGCTTACCAATCGGACGCTCAGTCTGCGGATCCCTGGGTCGGCAGACAAGTCTCCCAGGTGTGTACCCAGCCTTAGGGATGGCATTGGCTCTAGCGTTGATGGTTTTAAACCACAGACAGGGAACCATATATGGTTGAGCCATCGATAGTTGAGCACCGCGCATGCACAGAATGCAGCTGCAAATGCGTACACCTCCACATCGGACCTCCGCTGCCATTGTACAGTGTCAGGACCCCAACATCGATGGCTAAAACACTTTTAACCAACGATGGTTGATGGCCATCCCTACCTATTGTGCTAATGCCATGATGATTCTACCGCGATGCCTACAGGCATTGGCGCTAATATGTCTCAATGTGTCTTTCGACGCACAATCGGTGCACCATGGAAGCTTCCACCCGCCTTATGGCAGGTACAATTTCTCCATCTGAACTTGATGTCCTGTGTCAGCGCTACTGCGTCCTCTTTATCATACCCTAGGTGTTGTAGAACCTGATTAAAGGGTTAATGAATCAAGCAGTGAAAAAAGTGGTGAAGTGGACCAGTGGAAAAGTTGCCCATAGCAACCAATCAGCTTTGAGGTAACATTTATCAAGTACATTTTATAGATTGCTAGGTAAAAGCTGATTGGTTACTATGGGTAACTTGTCCACTTCTCCAGTCTTTTCACTGCTTGACACATCAACCACTAAGGGCGGGATGTACTAAGCATTGCATCCGCGATGTGGTACTTCCCGACTCTCACCGGGTACATACCGCGGTTGATTATACGTATGCATATAGGCGGTTGTATGTACTTATTTACATCGCAAAGGACAGCTCTCCCGATAACAGCTTAACACCCAGAAGTCCCTCCAGCGTCTTTCTGCGCATTCGCAGAAGGACCCGCGCCACGGGGGGGGGAGATGAGAACGATCCGATTGGATCCTTCTCAGGGGAAGCGTCCCGAAAAGAAGCCCGAAGGCTTCTATTGGGTAACGCCACCTGAAAATGTCATTACCCACTGGGACGAAGCGCAGTCTGATTCTTAGTAGATATGGGAAATGCGATAAAACCCCTAATAACTACATGTGAATCAATTGTTTGTGAAGATCCTGGGTCCAGTTAAAACATCGGTAAACATACTGTTATAGTAGGAAGCTCAAACAGCAGTACGAGGAAAAATAGCGTATCAAACTATTAATTATTTGGGGTCAACAACAGCAAAGATAGCATTGTTCATCAGCAAGGTACCATTAATTGTTATTAAAATAAAAATCAGTGTTTACAATAAAAAAAATATATTTATTTTGATTTAAAAAATTTTTTTTTTTAAATGTCACTCAGGATTTAACATTTAATTACATGGATGAAAATATTTAGCAGGATATTATTGAATCATCTTTGAAACTTCAAAGTAGTACATGAGCATAATCTGTATTAGATGTAAACTCACAGTCCCAAATAGTGAACTAGTGCAAACCCATGTTCAGTATAAGGGGTCACCATTGCTAACCGGACTACTAGGTGCCACACTGAAGTTAGCACATAGCACTGCAGAAGCTCAATCATAGTCGAAAAGCAATTGAGTCACAAATATTAGAAAGCTATGGGCCTCATTCAGACCCGCTCGCAAGTGCTGAGCGCTCGCAAGCGGGTCGATGTTGAGGCCCTGCGCATGCACAAGCCAGAGCCAGCCCCGGCGTGCGCATGCGCAAGACACGGCCAGCGACGGCCGCTCCGTCGCTACGGATGTCGCACCAAAGGGGGCGAGCTGTTGATGGTGATTGACAGCTCGCCCCGTTTGGGAGGCGGGCAGGGGGGGTTGGCTGACCAAAACGGAGGCGTTCCTGAAGGAACGCCTGCCGTTTGGGGGCGGCCCCACTGACATCACGAGTGATGTCAGTGGTGAGCTTCCGGCTCGATTAGACCCGAAAGCTCACTGGGACTTGCGGCAGACGAGACCCTATCACAAGGGTCTCGTCGCAAGCCCCGATGGTCTTGACCATCGCGACCATAAACCTGGCCGCTCGCTAAAGCTGTGGGTGGTCATCCACAGCTTAGCGAGCGGCCAGGAGGCCGGCTCTTTACAGAGCAGCGGCCGCCCTCATTCAGAGCGAGCGCTCGCATTTTCTGAGCGCCTCTGAATGAGGTCCTATGTTACCAGCTCATATGGGGGTAGATGTACCAAGCCTTGGAGAAAGATAAATTACCAACCAATCAGCTCCTAACTTTGTAAAGTGACAGTTAGGAGCTGATTGGTTGATACTTTATCACTCTCCACTTTATTTATCACTAAGGGCCGTATTCAATTAGCGTCGAAAAGCCTTTTTCGGCAAACAGTTTCCGCCGATGACGTCATTTCGCCAGGCGGAAACTTATCTCCGTATTCAATTCCAAAGACTTTTTGCCGGTGCGAAAAGTCTGCGCCTTGTAACCAGCGGAAAAGATTCGCCTCTGAAGGCAGGCGAAAAAAAGTGCAGATTTGGGGGTTTGGGGTGCAAAGTTGCGGGAACACCCCTGCAGCCTTGGGACAGCCCCCCAAAGGTAAAAAAAGTTTAACAAATAGTTTAGTTCACCCCAAAAAAGTACTTACGTTTTGGGGCAAAAGAAACCAAAGTTGGGGGACAAACTTAAATACTAGCGAAATAGACTCCAGGGGGTCCCCCAAGTATGCGCCATGTGTTTTTTTGTTTGCAGGTGGTTGCTGAAGGTGCATTTTTAAGTTTTTTAAAACCACACTTCAGCAATTTTTAACCATGCTTGCACCCATTTTCATGTACCCCAAATTTGCTGGGACAACTTATTTTTGCAAAAAACCTCTGCTAAATGCTATTCTTCACCACTTGTGCAAAGTCCTTCAGCATGGCTATTCGAGGTATCCAAAGTGATCCCCCATGTCAGTGCATCTTTTGGGGGTGTCAGGCTGATTTCCCCAAATCTGACAGCACTTTTCACCTATTTGAGTTTCGCCAGGACGCATTTTTGTGTCCTTTGAAAGGGTGAAAAGCGGTGACGAGCGCGATACTTTTCCGGAGCCAAAACCAGAGATGACGGCGGAAAGTGCACCATGCGAAAAGTCCAGGACTTTTCGCCGGCAATTGAATATGCCCCAAAGGCTTAGTACATCTCCCCCTAGATGTGTTCTTTGGAGTCTTTAGAAATGAGATCACACCTTCATGTGATCTCCCAGGACACCTGTAAATTCGCTAAAGTTGGTCCAAGGATATTTGTATAAATTCTGAGGTGGCCCAAAGATGAAATAGTCCTTAGCAGAGTGAAAGTGTGGCCTAGGGGCCTAAATGACACGTTTGGTTGAGACAAAGCAAATGTATTATAGTATTGTATTCTCCTGTCTGAGGTATCATCCATTATTTTTTTGTTTTGCAAAGTAAAACAATAGAGAGCACAAACCAGCATCTTGCTTGGGGTCCCATAGGATCTTATTCAGGCTCTTGGGGGTTAACAAAAACGGGGAATATAGGGGCCTGGTACCAAATATATATACAGTATATACAGTATGTATTCTTGATAAAGGTCTATGTGACTGAAACATTGAACAAGGATTGACACAGCTTGTCAGAGTGATTCTTCTCTTATAGGACCCGTGAGTGCCGCCATTGTACCCCTTTCTGTCGTATATATATATATATATATATATATATATATATATGGGAAAGGGTGTTACCCTGAGATTATAATATAAGGAGGTGGAAAATTCCATCTAAAAAAAATTATCCATGTAATAAAGCCATCTAATAAAGCCATGTAATAACGCCATGTAATAAAGCCATGTAATAAAGCCATACCTTTTCATTATAACATTTTTACTGCTGTATACAGAATCACCATTTTATCTTTCCAGAGCATATTCATGATTATAAATACCTATACGTACAGATTTATTTTCATCTCTGTTTTACAGAACAACCCTATAAATATAATATATGCTTAGGAAAAGGAAACATTCTGCCTTTAAAATGTGAAAAATAATGAATAAATCTTTTCATCTTTACGTTCAGTACTTATTTCAGCATTGAAATGTCCCTTAATCTGTTTCCCTCCCATACACAGAGGTGGATGAGCTGAAGCAATATCTGAATTGCTCTCTGAGTTACGCTGGGTATAGTGTGACCTGTGATAATAACCATTGTTACTGCAGTGGACCGTGCTTCAATAACCCAAACTTCTGCAATTACAACGGAGACTGCCACAACGCCGCCAACGGATCTCTATGCCAGTAAGTGCCGGTTTCTTAAATCCTGTTAATACATCTCCTTGACCTCCTCTCTACTGAATGCAGTTTATCAATTCACTAAAGGCGCATATCCACTACACGATATAATTGGACGATTGAACGATTACGACATCGTTATCGTTCATCAATCGTGCAGTGAATATGCCGGCAACGACCAGCGATGCGCGCTCCCGCTAGTCATTGTCGGCATGTGATCGCCTGAACATACTGCCCAACCTGCTGATATCGACAGGTTGGGCATGTTCGGGGATGAGGGATGGTGTCTGCAGTGAGCGACATATTGTTCAGTGTGGGCACATTATCCACTGCACAGGATGGTGAACAATTGTACGGTAACGATGTCGTAATCGTACAGTCGTTCATTACTCGTGTAGTGGATATGCGCCTAAGAACTGATGAGGTCCCTGAGGCATGAGGTGGGAACTGGGGATGTCCCTGAGGCATGAGGTGCTGTGTGCTAGCAATAGTTACGCTTTGAAAAGAGCACTATTTGGAGTTAGTGTGTAGCACAGACTATGTATTATTGTGCTGAATATTGTTCTTACTATGTATCAAGGGTCAGATGCTAAGTAGGTACAGTAGTACAATGAACATGAAAAAGTACACAAACTTGGCGTACATTCCCACCTATGGAGAGCGAAGCACACCTCAAGGAGAAGCCGAAGGATGTAATCCCAACCGCCGGCTTCCCGACTGTCTAATCCCGGCAAGGCACTAATGACAGGTGTCGAAATCCCTACACCTGTCATTAGACCTACGCCGGGAGCCCGACACCCGGCTTACCGATCGAAGGTAAGCCAGGCGCGGACAGCCGTGCGGGAGGGGAGGGTTAGGGGCTCCCGGGGGGGACTTAGGGTTAGGCATCCCCTCGGGAGGTTAGGTTTAGGCTAGGGTAAGGGGGGGTTAGGGTTAGGTACCCCTTGTGGGAGGGATTAGGGTTAGGCACTTGGGGGGGAGGTTAGGGGTAGGCACCCCTAAGGGAGGGTTAGGGGGTAGAGTAGGGTTAGTGAATACTTACCTTTTGACGATCGGGATTTTCACCCCTGCTGGGCTGCCGCTGTCGGGATTTGAACCCACTTCAAGATACGTCCATCTCCACATCGCATCATGTGCACTGAATCTAAAACTACTGTAGTACCCCCAATTGTCAATCAGAATTGGCAGAATATCTACATTTCTGGAACAGGTGCTGACATACTAATAAAATCTATGTCCAAATGCGCTGCTAAACTCAGGCTCAATAGTCAGTGAACATCACAGATTCTTGCCAATTAAATAATGTTAAACATTTAACACAAGCACTCAGGATTTATGGCCAACCTACAGTACACATGCCCATTACTATCTTATTATGTTGTTTACCAATGGCGGTTTTATAATGGGTGTAAAAGCTCTATCCTGGCAAGCATTGTTATATATTGTATCACCGATAGGTAGGAGCTACACACTGCAGAAGAGATTGGTATTTAAATACCTAGATGAAGAATAAATAGGCCCCTAAGTGTTCACAGACAGGTTTTTTTTAGGATACATCGGTCCAGTGTGCCTTGTGTGTGCTCATGTGCCCGTTCCTGTTCTAAAAGTCATTATAATTTCATTTTTGTTAGTACATGGCTTTGCTACATGTTTGATATGACTGGTGGTTTGGTTTGGATGTCTCCAGAGTAGGGTTCATTTTGTAATGACTTGTTTATATACTTATATAACTACTGTAGAGGGCTGATGGAGACAGACTAGGGATAGCAGGTTTGCTATAACTATTAAACCTTTTGGGGTAGTAAAACAAAGTGATAGTGGGTAAAAGTGGAGGACAGTCCTTAAGTACAGGGTATAGCACAGCAGCGGTGAATGGACGATGCTTGTCAACTGCACTGTGCCGGTTGAGGTTGGGGGCTGCCCAGCAGCTCCCAGAGTGTTGGGCACACCCCCAGTGTGAGTCATACCCCCAAAATGTGCACAATAGGGGGCGTGATCTCTCACGGCATATGGCCATGGCCATTTTTTGCGCACATGCCTTAGACGCGTAGACAAAAGTCCCGGCCCATCCTCCACAGTGTTGGGAGGTATTGGGAACAATATACTGTTTGCATGGAAACTTCCTCTACACTAACATCACAGCTCATTGACATCAGAATTCTATATACATTATCATCGAAGAACCATGTATGCAAAGAAAAAGATAATTTTTATCTGCTTTCTTTATAAATCTCTTTGTGTATTACATCTTACACTATTTTCACCCCTAGGTGCTACCAGTATAATTTGTTCCAGTACAGTGGGAGCCAGTGTGACGTCTATGAACGGAACGCTGGGTTTTATGGTTTACTCTTTGGCCTCCTGGGCGGAGCGCTGCTGCTTCTAATTGTTTTCATCTTTGCGGTTGTATTCTACAAGAAGAAGAGGATGACCAAGTACGTGCTGCTTATACGGATGGGAGATTGTTGGAACCTTTTTATATTCAAAGAGAATGTGGGAGAAATTATTTTGTTTTAAATTAATCTGGGTGCAGTAAATTCAGTCAGTAACTATTACCACAGCAGGGGGTCTGGGAGAAGTCTGGTACAGCATATTTCTATATAAGCTGGAGAGCTGTTGTCTGGCTGATAACGCTGGTACTTGTGGTTCTTGTTGTACTTGTGATAACGCTGGTACCTGGAGAGCTATAGTCGTATATTTGTGCTGTAGCGAGAGAGGTATATCTGCAGTGTAATATGTATCCACAAAAGTGGGTGCTGCAATGTTTTAATATTAGGTTAAATATCACCCACAAACTCTACAGTACAGCAATGGTTCTCAAATTCGGTAATCAGGACCCCACACAGTTCATGTTTACCAGGTCACCCAGCAGGTGCACAGGTGTATTCATTACTCACTGACACATTTTAAAAGATCCACAGGTGGAGCTAATTACGTCACTAATTCTGTGAGGAGACCTGGAAAACATGCACTGTTTGGGGTCCTGAGGACCGACTTTGCGAACCTGTGCTCTAGAGAAACAATATCCTCCAGTTGCCAAAAGACCAAGTTACTTAATAACATTATATTCAGAACCAGTGATGTTTCTATATGATGCCACGGTGCTGTAATAGTTTTTCTTTAATAATGTTTTTCTCATGTTCTTTAGTCTGTTTAAAGAGAGACGCGAGTCAAAGACATGGTTTACATTTGACGAAGAGCGATATAACTATCAGTATACTGGTAAGTAAGAACCCCCAGTGTGCCATCGGCGGCTGCTGGAAGCCTATCTTCTGTCAGCCGCCCAGTATGCGTTCCTGACTAGTCACATCGTTTGCGGCCATCTCACAGCCTGGTGTGGTCGTAAACGCTGCGAGGCAAGTGACCGCCAGGCAGGTGACCGCCAGGCAAGTGGTTAAGCAACACAGGAGATGTTTCTGCTGCATTAGAGACCATTTTGCAGTTTTATTGATGCCTATATCATAAGCATTTCTTGCAAATAACATTAGTAATAAATTATTAAAGCTATGGGTGACAGTGGGACGTAACTATGTGCTATGTAAGCCTGACATAAATCAGGCGCAAATACTACTGTTGCCCCACATAAACAATATTAAATTAAGGAATAATTATAAAAAAAATATATATATATTCACGATCATATTAATAATCACCTTAGGTGTTATATGCGCTGGATGTTCTCCTCCCCCCCTCTCTTACGGACCATCTCTTTTTAATGAGGATTTGTAGTGCCCTCATTTACACCCAGCTGCAATAACCCCTACTAGAATCCTATAGATTAGCGCATCCCTTCCCCCACGTCTATTATATATATATTCTTGTTAGGAGAGAGCGCCCTGCGTGGTCTCTCCGTCGATGGCACTAGGACCCCCGGGGGCCCGACCTCCGGCTTTGTGCTCTACTGCGCATGCGCTGCATGTCGTCATGTCTTCAGCTCCGCCCCCTATGCTGGAATGACGGCGCCCCTGAGAGTCTCCAGTATACTCACAGAGAGACGGCATCACAGAAGCCAGAGACCCCCCCGATAATTCTACTGCACCATGACCGTTATACCGCTGCTTGTGCGCAACCCGCGGGTATACTCCTCTGCCAGCACTGTACGTACAGACACAGGTGTGTGCTCCCATCTGTCACACGTAACCTACGCTCCTTTATATGTCCGCCATATACTGCTGTATACCTGTTATACAGACCTGCTGTCATCCTGTACACCTGTTCTGCCTGGTTAATAAACCTAAGACCTGGTTAATATATACCGACCTGGTTAAGTAATATACCATGTGGACTAACCTCCATCACACACCGCTGCCACCTATATCATCTATAGTGTCTGCCAATAGTTCTGACAGACATGCACTTATTGATTTACCACACATATTCATTATTACATTTGGGGAGCATGGATGGCAGAGTGGTTAGCATTACTGCCTCACAGCACATAAGTTCTATTCCCGGGCATGGCATATTTTCCGACCTCTGGTTTGCCCCTTGCGGGAGAGGGACAGTCAGGTCGGTGAGACATGGTGCGTCAGAAGTGGGTGGTGGGACGGCACAATTGCGTCATCATGGCACCGGCCCTCGCTATACAATTCCACAATTATCAGCATTGTAAAGTGGGCCGTGGGGCCGTGATTATGCAATGGCGCTGTCACCCCCCCACCCTCCACAATGTCCACCACACTTGGGAAGAGGGCGACAGAGAGCCACCATGGGCAGGCTCCGGGACACTTGACTAGCCTTCTGGCTGTCTGGGAGAGCCACCTGAGATTCAGGAGCCTTCCGGATGTTTCGGGATTGTAGGCAAGTATGTGTAGAGTTTGCATGTTCTCCCCGTGTTTGCATGTGTTTCCTCCAGGTGCTCTGGTTTTCTCCCACACTATAAAAGCATACTTGTACGATCTGGCTTCTGACAACAAAATAACCCTAGTATGTATCCATCACCAAACAAACAATAATAAGCCTGTAGCACTGACAATGATTGTAGTACCGTTGTGCCTATCTGCTGTATGACACTGCCTTACCGTATGACACTGCCTTACCGTACTTGTTTTCTCTTCCCATGAAATTGTAGATATGGATGCTGTAGCCAGAAGCCACATAGAAAAGTTATCACCTAAACATGTGAGATATGATTTGGAAAGTAGATCTACAGACAGAGACCTCTCCGCAGGGGTCTACAGGCCCAGGCTGGAAAAAGTGGACACTACGCAATCGGTAAAATATTATTATTTCAGGAGGTTAGGTTGTAAAAGGACAGTGGATTAATTAGCATTAAGAGCCCCTCTAATTATAAATACATACAAAATAGAAGGATGTCACAATTAACATTTTTTTTTTCTCTCCACAGTTCAAAATAGAGAGACCCCAGCTGGCTCCGTCCGATAGCGGGGAAACGTGATCTGAAACGTCAAAAGTAGAGATGGGCGAAATTGCAGCCAAATTTTGCACAAAGTGACTATTAAGGTGTGACCGGCTGCTTTGCAGAGGTGCCCGGTTCCGACAATACAGTCCGTGAACCCCACTTTTGCTACGTTATTCCACGCAATAGCATTCTGCACTTTATTGGTAAACTCTGCACTTTGCTGAGTTTATTGCCTATAGAATTCAAGGGGGAAGAAAAATGCATGGAGCACTTACAGCCGAATTCTGCCAGCAAAACATGGTAAATTCTGCAGCTAAATGCAGAATGACGCGAATGTTCCGTGGATCAGTGTTGGGACGTTTTGCTCTTCTCTAATGATAAAATAATGCCAATCTTATGTTACATTCCAAAACTCAATCCACTGGAATCTAATGTGAATGTTCAGCTAAAACAATGTAAGAAATGTGTATCTGACCAATGTCGCTATTTGCACATTCCTATCCAAAATTAATATAATTAAAATTATATTTTCAGATTAATATATTCTAATTTTATTATTTTCTTAAAAGTTATATATGAATTGTAATATGAACAAATTATTTGCCATGCACTGAGTTTCTTCTGGTAAGAAAGGAACCAATTTCTGCATTTCTTGCGCTTGTACAATTTACTGTATTTTTTATGACCGAAATAACAAAAAACAAAAATGAGGTATAGTTCTAAATGATGACTATGCGGAACTTGTTTTTATTTGATTTTAGTTTTACATATTTTATTAGCAAAATGTTGGATGGAACAGAATAGAATATATGGCAAAAAAAATAAAAAAATTACTCCGACAACAAAAGGTCTTTGTATTTTTTCAGTAAGGGGGGAGGCTAGGGGGAAGGGTGGCGTAGGTCTGGGTTCTAGATCTAAAATGGATACAAGCGGTAGTTTTGTTGATCGATTAGGACAATGTTGGACAATTTAACTGCTTTTGGATTGGCAGTGACTAAAAAGAAAATGGTATTAAAAATTCTTGCAGAAAAATCAACATTAGATGAACAGAAAACACTTTCATTTCCAAGTGGTTTAGCTGAAAGACAACATTAGCCAATAACTGCCTCAGATCATTGTATGGTTATCGCCCATCAGGACCCGCAATGCCCCTTGCAACATAAGCGTTCAGTTCGCTCACTGAGAGGGCGATTCAATTGTTTTCGCCAGCGGCTCTGACACGGTCTATTTCACAACTTCTTTGAGGTTTCCTCATTAACGCTAAAGATGTGTGAATGGTCTTGATAGAATGTATCACTAATATATGCACAATGACTTCACAGTTTTGTGGTAAACTTTGTTATTGGCAGAAAAAAAAAGTTGCTTGTATGGAGTTTTCCACCCACAAAATGGGAGTTAAAATGAGCAAAGTGAAAAAAAAATAAAAAATCACCTGCATTCATGGCAAATTGAATTCCCTTTCCCATAGATTGGCCACCAATAGGGTCCCAATATACACAGCGACAACACTAAGGAGCGTTTACCTTTTTTAATCGTTTTTTTATTTCCCTTTTCATTTCGCTATGAATTACTCTCATTATAATGTTGCCTTATAGATCTGCTTTTTCTTTTGACTTGTTCTTTGACAAAGGAAAACTTTCTAAATTAGAAAAGGGAGATGAATGATTTGAGATTATTATATAATAGTAACTGGTTTACAGCCACCTGGTTGTGTAACAAAAGGTCAGGAAACACTTCTCCTACAGGAGGTCTGAATACTGGGGCAGCCATTGTTTAACCAGACACCTACAGCATAAGGGTTTTGGTATAAAGTCGCATGCAATTTGCAGTTTTCACCGTTACCTACAGCGTTCTCTAATTCATATTATACTTGTTTTGCCGGTTGCCCCGGAAACGCCCTACAAGCTGTGTATATCCGACTGTCTATGAAAGAATAGAATAAGGAAAGAACACAACTAAGAACACAAACCTTACACGAAAGTATTAGGATAGAGCAGAACTGATTTCTATTTCATGAATGGGGCCTGTTTATTCATTTTCCAAATGCCAAGAAACCCAACGTTCTTATTTGCAGGGAGGTAGGAATGTGTTTCGGGGGTATTTACCCGTCAAGACAGAAGCCCCCATAAGAGGTTGTTCCAGGGAAGATCTTGAGAGTGAAGTGATAGCGATATAAACCGTTCAAATGTTTTGGGTGGTCTGTAGTCCACAAACGGGCGGTAATTACTGTAGCTGCTGCTAATGTACAGCTCCCTGTACAAGTATTTTCTCCATGGGAAATGGTCAGGGACGTTCCCTAAAATAAGGTACTATGAAAAAGCAGGGAAGCAGGGTTACATAATTACTATAGAAATGCTTATTATGATCTTGACAAGGGATGTGATGACACCAGTTCCATCACTGATTCAGCTACAAACTGTTTCCGCTAATACCCCTGAAAATGATGGATTTTTATAAATATACTGTATCAATGTGAATAATGCTTTTATTAGAGGGAAGCTGTAACATTACACTTATACACATGTATAATTATTAAGTAGTTCAACTTTCATTTCAGGTTTTTTGATCCTTTAATAAAAATTATCTTTGTAAATGGTCATATTAATATATGAATCCAGTCTAGAATCAGCAGACAGAACGCATATTTGCAAAAATTACAGTCACAGACACTAAAATTATTCAAGTGCAAAAATACAGTATATATAAGAGCTAAAAAGGACACTTTTGGCAGAATTTGAAATGTTTTAGGCACTTATTGTCCATCGCTGCCTATGTGCACCACAGACCCCTCTGTCCTCGATTTCTCAGCCTGGAACACCAGCAGGTGACTCCGCAGAGTGTCATCTGGGCCGCTCTTAATCAGTGATGGGTCATTATTCTGTTGAAAGCAACAACAAACTATATTTTAATACCATGTAGTAATAATAATAAAAGGAGAGATGTATTGGTTATAGGATTTTTGTCCCACTAGGAAATACATACAAATGAGGAACGGGCTTCCCCTAGGAAGAATTCTATACCCAATGAGTAGAGTGGAAAGACACCACCCAGCTATTATGGATAAGAGAGGTCAGACTTAGGCCGGGGGCACAGTAGACAGACCGATCTGTAGAGTGGTGGCAGGAGGCTTTCTGGAACAAGCCGTGAATTGTGTGACACTTACGGTGACACTATACTTTCCGGGCAACCATGAAGGCGATAGATATATGTGCTGAAAGCAATTTCTTCAGAGGAACAAAATACACCATTTTGAGGAAGGGATATACAACCAAAAAGATAGCATTGAACCCAATGTGAAGGAAGCAGCTTTCTTTTCAAGTCCATCGAGGCAGCCTACCAGGGACCCAGGGGACCGGTAATGGCTGTAGAAAACCTGAGGATAAGGCATAAGACATCTTTGCCTGGGCACAGATTGGACACACAATGACATATCGGTGCACCATCTGAGATAAGTGGAGCCATCAATAATAACATCTATAATACTGTTGGTACCAGGATAACCAGCCATCTTCAAATGATGGTGTTGTCATTTACAGTAGTTTGAATTGGAACAAACAGGCCAGATAAACATCCATCATGTTTCATCTGGAGTATAATGGTGTGTGCGCCTTGGAGAACAATGGAGCTTGGCAGTAGCTTAAGATACTCTTGTCCAGCATTTGATGTGTGAGGGTCAACAGAACCTTTGCTGGTGACAAGATATATACTCATCTTGGGTTGAATATGTTGAAGAATTCTAAAATTGATGAGAAGTTGCATTTGCCTTGGAATTTTGTGATCCTGGTCAATACGTAACATTAAAGTTATTCGGGGAATGAGGACCTATTTGGCTGCATAGAAGTTCAACCTTCTTACAGACTTCAAATGATCTGTATAAATGGGTTGGGTACAGGATCCCAATGGTCAGAATACAGACAGATTTAAGTAAGTATTCTAACCCTTAACCTCCCCTCCCGCAGCCTAACCCTCCTGTCCCGCAGCCTAACCCTAACCCTCCTGTCCCGCAGCCTTAGCCTAACCCTCCTGTCCCGCAGCCTAACCCTCCCCTCCCGCAGACTAACCCTCCTGTCCCGCAGCCTTAGCCTAACCCTCCTGTCCCGCAGCCTAACCCTAACCCTCCCCTCCCGCAGCCTAACCCTCCAGTCCCGCAGCCTAACCCTCTTGTCCCGCAACCTAACCCTCCAGTCCCGCAGCCTAACCCTAACCCTTATGTCCCGCAGCCTAACCCTAACCCTTATGTCCCGCAGCCTAACTGGACTGCCTTTAGGTCTTGGCCAATCTTTTATGGCTCTCTGTAACATCAGCCAACAGACTTACAGTGCATCCGGAAAGTATTCACAGCGCTTCACTTTTTCCACATCTTGTTATGTTACAGCCTTATTCCAAAATGGAATAAATTAATTTTTGTCCTCAAAATTCTACACACAATGGACCTCATTCAGAGTCGGTCGTAAGTGGCCGCTCGGCCGTACGCATCCGATGTTTCCAAACCACGCATGCGTACGGTTAGTTGTGCGCACGAGGCTTTGCGATCTAAAATGCTGCCGATCGTACGGCTTACGAGCAGGAAGTGGCTTCCGAGAGTTGATTGACATGAAAGGCCGTTTGTGGGTGGTGACGGGGGTGGTGGTCTAAAAACGCAGGCGTTCCTCACCGTTTTCAGTGCGTTTCAGGGGCATACATAAATTTCCTGCTACGACCGACATAGAAGGCCGGATGTAGTAAAACGTCACTCTGCGAGCACGTTAGAGGCCTGGCTGATCATACAGCTTGAGGTTGGGTATGTGCTCTCTCAAGCCCCAGAGTACAATCGATACTATCGAATGTGACTGATGTTATGTTTGAGGTTTCTATTTTGTGCCACACAATGCAAGCAGCTAATAATCGATTGTTGAAGCTAATAACACTGCTAATTGGCTTGTAATTGATTCAGTTGCGTTAGCATTAGCGAATAATAAGAATAAATCAATTTCATGGGGATGGCTTATTCTATGCGTTTTTTTGTTAATTTTTGGTGTCATTTGCACACAACACAAGCGACCGCTACCATCAGAAGAAAATTAACAGCGACTGACAACGATTGACTCGATCGCTAGCTGATATCACTCGCTAGCTAGAGGAGGTGCTTTGTTCATGTATGGGCGTCACTTTGGTTGCGATCGCCCGGCCGTGCGATTGTTTTTGTTTCTGATTCTCGATCGTTAGGCGTACGACCGAGCAGCTGCTTACGACCGCCTCTGAATGAGGGCTAATACCCCAAAATGACAACGTGTAAAAAGTTTTTTTGAGATTTTTTCAAATTAATATGAAAAAAAAAAAAACTAAACTAAGAAATCACATGTATATAAGTATTTACAGCCTTTGCCATGAAGCTCAAAATTGAGCTCAGGTGCATCCTGCTTCCACTAATCATCCTTGAGATGTTTCTACAGCTTAATTGGAGTCCACCTGTGGTAAGACTGGGGCGACGGCAGGACAACGACCCTAAGCACACAGCCAAGATATCAAAGGAGTGGCTTCAGGACAACTCTGTGAATGTCCTTGAGTGGCCCAGCCAGAGCACAGACTTGAATCCGATTGAACATCTCTGGAGAGATCTGAAAATGACTGTGCACCGAAGCTTCCCATCCAACCTGATGGAGCTTGAGAGGTGCTGCAAAGAGGAATGGGCGAAACTGCCCAAAGATAGGTGTTCCAAGCTTCTGGCATCGTATTCAAAAAGACTTGAGGCTGTAATTGCTGCCAAAGGTGCATCAACAAAGTATTGAGCAAAGGCTGTGATTACTTAGGTACATGTGATTTCTTAGTTTGTTTTTATTTTATTAAATTTGCAAAAATCTCAAAAAAACTTTTTACACGTTGTCATTATGGGGTATTGGACCTTATTCAGAGTCGGTCGCGAGCGCCGATGCGCTCGTAACCGACTCGATGGTTAGGCCTGCGCACGCGCAGCGGCTGCGCTGCGCGTGCGCAAGCCCCTGAGCGACAGAGAAACTCTGTCGCTCTGGAGCTCGCTACCAAAGGGGCGGCTGTCGATGTTGATCAACAGCTGCCCCCGTTTGGTAGACGGGCCGCGGGGGTGGTTTCCAAAACGGAGGCGTTCCTTTACGAACGCCTACCATTTTGTGGGCGGCCGTACTGACGTCATCAGTGATGTCAGTGGGGAGCTTCCTGTTCCATCAGAGCAGAAAGCTCCCTGGGGCTTACGAGTGCCCAGACCCAACCTTAGGGTCTGGTCGTAAGCCCCGATGGTCGCGATGGTGATCACCATCGCGACCATCAACCTGGTCGCTCGTTAAGCTGTGGGTGGTAACCCACAGCTTAACGATCGACAAGGAGGCGGCCGTTCAGGATGCAAGCGGCCGCCCTAATTCAGAGCGACCGCTTGCAACTAACGAATGCCTCTGAGGGCCATTGTGTGTAGATTTCTAAGCACAAAAATGAATTTATTCCATTTTGGAATAAGGCTGTAACATAACAAATTGTGGAAAAAGTGAAGTGCTGTGAATACTTTCCGGATGCACTGTAAGGTGCATATCCACTTACACCATTGTAATCGTACAGTCGTTCCTCTTCCCCTGCAGTGCCTACACTGAACGATATGTCATTCAGTGCAGGCACCTTCCCTCATCCCTGAACATGGTCAATCTGTCGTTATCGGCAGATTGACCGGCATGTTCAGGCGATGATTGATGTCAGCATTTGTTTACCATTAAATACACGTCATTCACAGATATATCGTGCACATCTGCCTGTGTGCACAGATGACCGACCCATATGCCGGCTATAGGAACTGGCGATAATGACATCACTACCGTTTCCTGGGGCCAGACATCGGTCGGTCGGTGTGTATGCCCACCTGCCTACACACCAAATCGGTCTGTTGGCCGGCGGCCGATCCGTCAGCCGAGTGTGTACCCGGCATAAAGCTGCTTTACGAGCAAATGTGTTTTTGTTGTGGGCAGGCGGCAAAGCTGCCCTATTGTACATGACGCCTATATATACCCACTGTCAATGTGTGTAATAAACACTGGGGGTACCAGACCCTGAGAAGGGATCTTTCTCCCTCCACCGTTGATCGTAGTCTCCTGTTAATCACAAGGAATTTTGTGAGTGCAACTTACTTGGTTGGTTAATTTTAATACCTTTATGGTAACTTAATATATTTTACACTGAAGATTGCTGAAGAATCAATAATTGATTACATGACTGAGGTGACCTACTGTACTATCAAAATTAGTTTTATCAGTATAGAAAATGTGCCACCGTTTTTTCTGCACACAAGGTAACGAGGAAAACTTCCCATCACCCTTACATGAAAAAACACAGAAGTTTGATGTAGTTTCTACTGCAGAAGGGGACAGACTGGTGCTAGGGACAAGGTAAGTCTGAAGTATGAGCGAGTGAGTGAGTGTACAGTATGTTTTTGTAATAAAATATTAAAACCTATGGTGTGTGTGTCCGGTCTTTTTTTTATATTTCTTTTACAGATGGATTAGAGGTACCAACGGGCCCTTAATGCCCCGGGTTCTCCAAGTACCAGCATGACGGGGAGGCTTGCTGGGACCTCTAGTTCTTTTGTAAAGCACAATATTATTTTATCTATTTTTTACACAATCAACCCGACACCTACCACCCAGGGGTGTTGGGGATAGTCCCTGGCTATCAGCTCAGGTCTGGGGTGCCCCTGGACTGGACTGACTAGCGTGGAGTGATGAATGTTTTAGCCTGGGGAGCCCGTGAAGCAGGTCCCACGGCTGCGGCATTACACCACCACTAGAAAGAACCCGGTGCTGGTTGTGGCTAACACGGGGGACCCCTACTCATTTTGTCACTGAGCCAGGTGCTGGTCTCCCCCCCCCCGTATTATCACAACCGGGAGCGGCTCAAAAAAGCCTGGTGCTGGATGTGCTTCTAGGGGAGGACCCCACATCATTTTTTTTTATTCAACACTTTACTAGCTTTATACACACAGAAGCATGCACGGATCTCACTGATCTTTAAAGGCTTCTGTCTAACTCGCACCTGCTTAGGCTACACTCCTGAAGCAGGTCTATTAAATTTATGTAAGTAATTTGGTGCGAGTTAAAAACTGGCACTCTCTTACATTGGCCGAGTGTTAGGTTTTCCATGGGGAAACATCTGGATGCGAGTGTCGGCACTGCGAGTTGTGGAAATGCCTGTAACACGTGAGTCTGCATGTTCTCGCACCCTATTACATGTGCGAGTTGTAAAAAAAAAAGTGAGTTACAACTCGCACCCTATTACATTTAACCCATCGTGCTATCATTCAGCGGATTGTGCAGTGTGCATGCTGATGGTAATCGTCTGATCTTTCAAGTGTGCACCCAGCTCTAAGGTGTATGGCCAGCTTTAGGCAAAGTTGCAGTGACCTAATCTCAGGTGAGCACAATCCACCATTAACCCAGAAGTTACAAGTGTCACATACTACACTATGGGGGCGGTATCCTATGAAACCTGAAAATTCATCAGGCCCTAATGGATCCCCCGGGGCTATCCAATTAGCCCCGTGACGCCAGCACCTATTGTGGATTTTTTCAGGACCTCTGAGGTCCCGAAACCCGGAGGAGTGCTCTGTTTTTACCGCCGCCGCGATTGCGAAAACACATACTGTAGGTCCAGTGAACTTATCATGGTTTCTATATGTTTTCGGGCGAAAATGGAAATAGTTTCTGGCGAGAAAATCAGAGGCTAATTGGATAGCGCTGTAAAGAAACACAGGGTAAAATCGCCCCGAAGTCAGCACTGTAAAATTTTCGGGGCTAATAGGATACCGCTCTATGAATGTCAATTTGTTTCATCAACAATGTTTTATTGGGAGTCCAACATTGGAATTAATATCATGATGCTGAACAGAGATGGAGATGGAAATCCCTCTAATCAAATATATTGTCATCTACAGAAAATGCAATACACACTATGGCCCAAATAAATGTAATAGCCTGTGACTTACGAACACCAGCGAGATAGCTTTTAGATTTAAAGCGGCAATTAGTTTTAAGGCAAATCCAGGTTGGTTTTAAAATAAAAATAATTGCTGCTTTAAATCTAGCAGCTGTCTCATTGAAATCATGCCAGTGCCCGCAGGCTATTACATTTGGGCCTATAGTTTTATAGAGGGACTCCTGCTGTGCTGAGCACCGATGTGAAGGACTCCAGGAACCCCCCCGTTTCCCTCTCGGCAGTGAATAGGCATCTAGTAAATCAATTAGGTGTTGCTGGCCTAAACACTCTTTCCATTGATTATTATCCACCCAAATGGCTTCTGTATTGTATACTAGCCACTAGAAAGGGCGATCTGTGTTGTATACCACATATCTCAGTACTGTGACAAGTTTCCAGGGAATAGAACGGCTGTATTCTCATTAACGCTGGTTGAACCCACATTTCTGTCTCAACTCCCCCCGAGTGTAGATGATGACACACTCACAGTGACAAGACCGTACTTACCGCGACGGCAGAAATAAAACTGCTGATAAGGTAGTAGTCAGCTCCACCATGAGCACCCAGGTGCAGTGGGATAAACGGCATAATCTTTGCTGGATAACAGGTTTCCTTTCTTGTCGCAAAATCATAGACTTCAATAGGACGGCCTCCACGACAGCGCAATTCTCCCTTTAGTAACAAGAAATCTCTGGCAATTAGTAAGAAAAACATTGTAACGACACATTGCCAGGCATACAATGTAACTTGCTATTCAGTGTTTTGGTGTATGGATAGATATAACAACAGAATAATCTTCCTTATAATCAGTTAAAGCAACAGTGACTCCTAGTCACTAATGGTGCGTACACACTACACGATATGCTCCCTGAGCGATATCGTGTAGTGTGTCCCCGGCAGGCTGTGCTCAATGTCGTTCATGACATTGAGCACAGCCGCTGAACGATATCATTAACGATATAGTTCAGCGCCGGGCTCTCTCCCCCATTCCCCGACATGCAGCAACCCGACGAGGTCATCAGATTGTGCTGCATGTTCAGGCGATGGACAATGTCGGAAACGACCAGCGGGAGTGCGCATCGCTGGTCGTTTCCGACATAAAAGTGCATGATTTGTGCACGATTACTGAGCGATTGCACGATTACGATGTCGTAATCGTGCAGTCGCTCAGTAATATCGCCCAGTGTGTACCCACCTTAAGAGACGTGCTGCTATACAAGATAATGGGGGAGGGGAATGTCATAAACACAGCCATGTTCACCGAGTGAAGTCACTGTAATGGCTGGTACACACTAGACGATATGTCGTCCGATCCGGACGGATCGGACGACATGTCGGCAACATCGTCTAGTGTGTATACTTAATGTCACAGATGATGCGCGCTCCCGCACACCGTCAGCTATAGTGCTCAGTGTACAAATAACTGACATGTAAATGAATATACTGTAACTTACAATAGCTGTGCTGCACACATTGGGCCGATGCAGGGTTTAACGTTCTCCAGTTAGTGAAGTGTAATGTGCGTGAATTCACCCTGCGCGTGTGCGGGAAATGAGTGCATGTAAGTACGGGGGTCCTACACAGCCCACCTGTATCTATACTTACTACCAAAGAGGTGGAATTGGGGTGTGATGGGGTTTTTCTCACTTGGCAAATGTTTAGTTTTGCATAGATCGTGCAATATATCACCAATATTCCTTTACACTGGCTTATGTGTCATGTATATTATGTATCTATCGCATGTATGTCTGTGTATTACAAGTCAGCTTTTATGTCTATCCACAGTACTAAATACAACTGATATACTAACTATAGCGCTCATTGTAATGCACAGTACTACCAGCTACTCTCATTACTCAGAATGCTAATATTATAATCACACATGCACCCTATATTATACTACTATCTTATATATAAAATGCAGTGGTCTGTTTGTCTATCTGTCTGGTTATGCATTCGGACACCCCTGCAGCGATTGGGATAAACAAACGCGAGCTGGTCTAGTTGGATCCTGGACAGGTCTTAGGGGGGGTTAGGGTCCCTGTCAGATCTCCTGTTGGTGTACACTGGGCAGAGCCTGTTCTGGGCCTTCCACTGGATGGATTTGAATGAACACTTCACAGAGGAATGGTAATTGGTCGTGCAACGCCGCGTGCTTCAGCTAGTATTTAATATATGCTCCAAATCCTCCTATAATACAAGTACCTCACAAAGGGCCTGATTCAGAGCTGAACGCTCTGACCAGAGCGCTCGCTCTGAATCAGGGCCGTCCTATATAAATGTGGAGCGGCCTTTTGGACGCTCGCATAGCTGTGGGTTACCACCCACAGCTTATGCGAGCGTCCATGATGATGGTCGCGATGGTAAAAGACCATCGCGACCATCGGGAATGCGACGAGACCCTGCTGTAGGGTCTCGCTGCCGCAAGCCCAGGAGTGATTTTGGCTCTATCAGAGCCAAAATCACTCCAACTGACATCACTACTGATGTCAGTGGGGCCGGACTCAGACGGTAGGTGTTCCCATGGGAACGCCTCCGTCTGGCAGACACGCCCCAAGCACGCCCACCAAAGGGGGCGTGCTGTCAGTCACCATCGACAGCACGCCCCCTTTGGTGCGAGACCCCGAGCGACGTATTCCTCGTCGCTCGCCGGGTCTCGCACATGACTGAGCTCCCTCCGTCGTGCGCATGCGCATTCGCCCAACATCGACCCGCTTGCGAGCGACCTTCCCTCGCGAGCGGGTCTGAATGACCCCCCAACTCCCAACTATATGCTTCTTACACAACTCACATCACAAAATCCATAGACTATATGACGCCACGGCACAGATGTGGACCACTGTTGTATCGGGCAGGGCAGATGACAAACTATCTGGCCGGCTATATCCCCTGTGTATAGGCTGACTGACGTTGGCACACACAATGGTCATTGGGCCTGATTGAGTTGTGCGCTATGACAATGTTTTTGCAGCTGAGCGATTATCTGCTTTCTGCATATGCGTTTGAGTCGCACTGCGTCGAGGTACATTATCGTAGTCTTTTGCAGCGACTTTTCAATGTTGCGCCCGTTTTCTTGGCGTGTCATGGCCTGCGTCTGTGATCCTATAAACAGATAAAGTGGTACCGGCGTGTCAGTTTTGGTGGCCATTCTACGCAACCGTAGGGCTACGCAGAAAACTGCCATCGGCTGTGACATTTGCATATTTGCGCACATCCAGTGCGTACACATTGGCAGTAGCGTTGGCATTAGCCTGCACCAGGCCCATTGTGCTTGTGCTGTTAGTATACAGTATGGGCAGTAAACAAGCACCGGCCTATAAACACATCCTCACAGCGGAAGGAAAAAGATCAGATTGGCCAGATTGAGAAGAGTCCATTGATATATGGACAAGTGAAGTAAGTCCCCCTAGGAATAGGAGCGTATCACAATTAAATAACCTTTTCCCACCAAACTATACTCCCCCAGAGGTGCACCAAATCCCAGTTGCTTTCTTACTTACGGAACCCACTTTTTAAAGGAGGAAGAAATCCTATTAAGGAATATCAGCAGCAATTTCCACTTCGAAAGCTGATAGAGTGTTAGAAATAACACCTTATGCTAAAGCACTAATCAGTTATTAGACTGCTTCAGACAGTCACTAAAACTGCAGCATCCCCCCCCCCCCCTAAAACTAAACGCTAGGAATAGTAACCGGGTAAGTGCTGAGTACTTACATATTGGGGTAGTGGGAGGTAGGCCTGTGTACGTTACTAGTCACTAGTGACTTATACTAGATACTGATCCAAACAACTTCACTCACGATCTGATTAACTTTATGAATTTCTCCCTGATCAAACGAACGTGAGAACATCTGATGTCTAGGGTACACACTAGTGATTTAACATTCTGATCAGAACGATTATCTGTCCTATAACAAAAGCGACATTATTAACTATCAGGCAGAAATGTTGGGCAGATGATTGGAAATGTGTATAGACTACAAAATGTGCACCATGGGCCTGATTCAGACCCACTCGCGAGCGGCTGTCCGCTCGCAAGTGGGTCGATGTTCTGGACTGAGCATGCGCACGACGGAGGGAGCTCCGTCGTGCGCATGCGCCAGACGCGACGAGCGAAGGAAAGTCCTTCGCTCGTTGTGTCCGATCAAAGGGGGCGTGCTGTCAATGTTGATTGACAGCACGCCCCCTTTGGTAGGCGTGCCGGGGGCGTGCCTCCCTGACGGGGGCGTTCCCACGGGAACGCCTCCCGTCAAAAGCCGGCCCACTGATATCACTAGTGATGTCAGTGGGAGTGATTTGGGCTCTGATAGAGCCAAAATCACTCCGGAGCTTGGGGTTGAAAACCTCAACCACATGCTCCGGCTCGCAATTTCGATGGTCGCGATGGTCTCGATCATCGCGGCCATCAAAATGCACGCTCGTATAGCCTGTGGGTGGTGACCCACAGCTATACGAGCGTCCAGGAGGACGCTCCATTTTCATGGAGGCCGGCCCTCATTCAGAGCGTGCGCTCTGCTCAGAGCGTACGGCTCTGAATGAGGGCCCATATGTCCTATCGTTTTCAACAAATGTCACTCAGCAGGTCAGATCCAATAATCCAATCTGACTGTATTTTGAACTATATTAGGCCATGGTTGCTGGGTGCACTCCAGAATTATCCGACTGAGCAGGCGAAAACCGTCTGATCAGCCCGATTATTGTGTAGTGTATTTAGCTTAAGGTCTCTATTGTTTAGCATTTACTAGATTGAAGTTTGCATAGTCTAACAACTACCAGAGTGGGGCATACCTGCCTATTTTTACACTCTCTCCTCTGGGAGAGGTGCAGAGGAGAGATGCAGCTGACTGGAAGTGGGGGGCGATGCTCGTCACTACGGGTCACTAGCCCCCTCATCCACACGGGGAATGGCGCAAATTGCGAGCTGATCAAAAGGGGGTGGGGCCATTATGACGTGAATTTTATAGAACTAAGTCATATTGGCCCCTCCCTGTGTACCCGTGATTCCTCGCATTATCCTCCCCATAGTGCCCACTTCTCTAGAAAGTGGGTAGGATATATGTGAGGGCCGCCTACTCATTCGGGGGACTGCCCGCAAATTTGGAAGTCTACCGTAACTTCCAGGAGAGTAGGCAAGTATGGATTGGGGTCTGTTCCCCAGAACAACATTCAGAACATTTTCCATTTCTCATTCTGCTGAATTTATAGGGGCTGATGCCTGTGACAAGCATACACAGCTATGAGAAACTACGATTGATTGATGGTCCTACGCATCTCAGCCGCATCATCATTGTGGACGATTGGGTGTAACTGGATGGCAACTGGGCATTCACACACGGTGTGCGGTGGGCGTGCGGATGGAATAGCGGGTTACTCAGAGGTGAGCGTATGCAGAGATCCATCCGGTTTCAGGCAGATATCTTGCACCAATGATAGGGCTGGTGCACGCCGTTAGCCGATGATGGCGACTTTCATAAGCGGATGGATGGGGGCGGTGCGGCCACATAGATGATTCGGCCGACTCTGAATACAGGCAAAGATTTACATTTATTTCCCAGCATGCAATGCGGCCGCATCTGTATCTGACTTGTGCACAGCTCTTAGGCAGCCTCATAATGTGTAAACAGAGCTGGGACGACTCTTCTTTTTGGTGTGTACAGGTTATGACAAGAAAGAAATTGTGGCAGCAGAAAAGATTTTAGGGTTTAGGGGATTCTACTTGGAACATTCATGGTCAAATGCTGCCAGAGAAAAGTGCGCAATTCCATGCAAATTTGGACTGGGACGATAAATCCACCGAACAACTTTGAAAATGTCACGCATAGTGTAATCATACTAGATCTATTTTAGAGCAGGGGTGGGCAATAAGCTGTCCTCCAGCTGTTGTTGAACTATAAATCCCAGCATGCCTTGCAACAGTTTTAGCATGGCCATATAGCATAACTGTGGCAGAGCATGATGGGATGTGTAGTTCTACAACTTGGGAGCCCTAATTTAGAGCCTATAAATGTATAAAAAAAATAAGACCAAATATAGTGCAAAATACAAAAAACAAAAGCGAAACATGAAGATTTGCTTTAATTTTGCGCCTCTGTGAAAACATCCCGTTCACAGCCACTTAAGGTGCCTATACACGGTACGATGTAGGTAACGACCTGATCTCGTTAACGATTTCCCTTGAACTCTTCAACACTTTCCCGGACAAACGATATTGTGCATACACATGGAACGATTGTGCAAACGACCAAACGATATAGATGTGTTGTTAACGACTTCAAATCGTTAATGATATATCGTTTAGCAGCAAACAACCTCACTTCTGTCTCCCCGTCGGCTGGCACAAAATGGTGGAGGGGAGTGGCCAGGAAAATGGACAATAAATCGTTCGTCGTCCATGGCATCGTTCATCGTGCATACGCACGGAACAATGTGTGTGAAAACAGGTTGAGATATTTCTGCATGTTGAAGAGATCAACGACCACGACCAACGGGAGCGCGCATCGTTATCGTGCCTACATACGGCACATTTTTAAACGATTTGCGATTCCAATCGGTCGAAAACGGCAATATCATTTAAAAAATCGTACCGTGTTGGGGGCCTTTACTGTAATTCATGGCTTAGCCTAGAGTAGTGCTGACATTTATTAACAGAACATTACTTTAGTCTATATGTATTATCGTGTGTCAGCACTAGATGGCACTAAAACTACATAACACAGCAACAGTACTGAATACATACATTACATGTATTACAGTCACCCCCCTAAGCCATGCAAAAACAGTAGTAAGCATAATTTAAATATGCCTTCAATTTACCAAGGCCTAAGGCCTTCTCCAATTTATCAAATTCTGAAAAGAAAGCTTTTGGAGCCTTAACATTAACCATTATAGTATATAGTCTACATCCTATACTTGGACATGGAGCAGTAGGTAAGCTGGTTCGGAAAAGCTATCAAACTGAGGGCCTGATTCAGACCCGCTCACAAGCGGGTCGACAGTCGTGCAGTGCGCATGCGTGAGCCCCGGAGTGAGAAATCACTCGCTCCGGGGCTCGCTACAAGATGGGGCAGCTCGCCCCGTTTTGTAGGCGGGTCGGTGGGGTGGCTGCACAAACGGAGGCGTTCCCAAAGGAATGCCTGCCGTTTGTGGGCGGCCCTACTGACATCACACGTGAGAGCAGGAAGTTCACTGGGGCTTGCGGTGGACGAGACCCTACCACAAGGGTCTCGTCGCAAGCCCGATGGTCGCAATAATCGCGACCATCGTCAGGCCGCCCGCACAAGTTGTGGGTGGTCACCCACAGCTATGTGAGTGGCCTGGAGGCGGATTTTTTTTTTTTTAATTCCGCCCTGATTCAGAGCCAACGCTCACAAATAGCGAGCGCCTCTGAATCAGGACCTGATAGCATAACCCTCCAAACAAATCATTCTAAATGAACCATGCTATACAGCAATAATTATATCTCACCTGAATCATCTAACCATGCTATACAGCAATAATGATATCTCACCTGAATCATCTAACCATGCTATACAGCAATAATTATATCTCACCTGAATCATCTAACCATGCTATACAGCTATAATTGTATCTCTCCTGAATCTTTATAGATGGTCTCCAATTTTGTAGAAGGAAGCGCATAGCTCAATGGGACAATATAAGGTCAACTGCAGTGTACAAAACTTAGCTAACTAGCAGATCACTTATTTGTGTAATTACCGGCTGAATCAGTCTCCTAATCGTTTGTCATCACTTATTGGTGAGTATGTAGTCAAGAAAAGATTGATTCACATCCAGGGCGGACTGGGCCTAAAAATCGTCTTTTGTTGGTGCATAATTGGTGCAGGGCAACATGAAGCATCAGCGCTAACGTAAGTATCACGCTTAGCGTCCTGTCCACACCGATCATTTCCCATGTTGTGCAAAGCACCTGTGTGACCGCACTCAGAGAACCAGGAAAATGAGCTTCTTTCGCCTCCTTTGTTAATATTTCATTAGCTCGCTCCTATCGGAACCTCTGGTTTTCTGCAAGGCCTCTTCAGTCAGTACCTGAGGGTATTCTCTCTCTCTAAACGGATTAGAGTATATTGCTAATTGTTCCTCGCATGTTTCATTTCACTTCAATTCCTTTCAATTCCGACACAATTGGGAATATGGGCTATTTTTCCATTTAGCAGCATGCCCACACTTACAGTGCAGGTAACTCTTTGTATACACTGCTCTAATATAATTGCTTGTCTGGATGTTTGTCTTGACAAAGGCTCCTGTAGGGCCGAAACGCGTTAACCAGTGGGAAGTGTGAGCTGCGATTACTTATTACTACCAGGTCATTTTCTATCTGTTTGGGATCTGAAAGATATCAAAGAAAACTTTCTGTGATCTGCATGAAACCATTTGACTGTAGTGTGGTACGCTTCATAATACCTTTATATACACTTCATCATAGTGATTGTAATATGCTATTTCCTTTGGTATTACCTTATAGGGCAATGAAGGACTTCTAGAAGATGTAAAGATACCTTTATGATTACTGCACTGAGTGTTATATTGTGAGTGGGGTATGCCCATCCCTATACCACTGATACATGCTGCATTGCCTTGGGTTTGGAGGATGTTCTTTCCCACTGTTCCTTTTACACAATCTTGAAGATGTGGAATTTTGTTGCTTAGAAACCTGAGAACATACTACACATTTGTGTTCTTATTTATTCTTTCCATGTCTGATCAGAACAATTCAAGACTTAAAGATCATCACGATATGAATGGAAGAATTCAATAAAAGACTTTGCTCTATAAACCAAGGAACTTATTTAAGCATATCATCTTTTAGTGCCTTTTTGTAGAGTTATATTCCCACTTTGTATGATAAGTACAGTGGGAGATGTCTCCCTAGTGACACTGATGTCACAGACTGAGCACATTGGGAGTAATCTCAATAGTGTCTCTGATGTCACATTCTGTGCACAGTAATGGTTATGTCCCTAGTGACGCTGATGTCACAGACTAAGCACAGTGGGAGTTATCTCAATAGTGTCTCTGATATGACAGACTGAGCACAGTAATGGTTATGTCCCTAGTGACGCTGATGTCACAAACTGAGTACAGTGGGGGTTGTCTCCATAGTGTCTCTGATGTAACAGACTGTGCACTATAATGGTTATGTCCCTAGTGACGCTGATGTCACAGACTAAGCACAGTGGGGGTTGTCTCCATAGTGTCTCTGATGTAACAGACTGTGAACAGTAATGGTTATGTCCCTAGTGATGTTGATGTGACAGACTGAGTACAGTGAGGTTCATCTCGCAAGTGATACTGAAGTCACAGAATGAGCACAATAGCTTTATATCCCTAGTGGCCCTGATGTCATACACTGAGCACAGTGGGGGTTCTCTCCCTAGTGATGCTGATGTCACAGGCCGAGCATAGTGGGAGTTATCTCCCTAGTGATGCTGATGTCACAGGCCGAGCACATTGGGGGTTCTCTCCCTAGTGATGCTGATGTCACAGACTGAGCACAGTGGGGGTTATCTCCCTAGTGATGCTGATGTCACAGACTGAGCACAGTGGGGGTTATCTCCCTAGTGATGCTGATGTCACAGACTGAGCACAGTGGGAGTTATCTCCCTAGTGATGCTGATGTCACAGACCGAGCACAGTGAGGGTTATCTATAGTGACACTGATGTCACAGATAGGATACAATAGTTTTATATGCCAAGTGTCGCTGATGTTACAGACTGAACACAGTATGTGTTATCTCCCTACTTTGATATCATAGACAGAGCACAGTGGGGGTTATCTCCATAGTGTCACTGATGTCACAGACTAAGCACAGTGGAGGTTATGTACCTAGTAATGCTGATGTCGCAGACTGAGCACAATGGTTTTATATCCCTATTGCCACTGATGTCACAGACTGAGGGCCTAATTCAGACCCGCTCGCAAGCGCAGGACGCTCGCAAGCGGGTCGATGGTGCCCTAATGCGCATGCGCACGACGGAGGGAGCTCCGTCGTGCGCATGCGCGAAACCCGCATAGGATCTCGCACCAAAGGGGCGTGCTGTCGATGGTGACTGACAGCACGACCCCTTTGGTGGGCGTGGCTGCCAGACGGAGGCGTTCCCATGGGAACTCCTACCGTCTGGGTCCGGCCCCACTGACATCACTAGTGATGTCAGTGGGAGTGATTTTGGCTCTGATAGAGCCAAAATCACTCCTGGGTTTGCGGCCACGAGACCCTACCGCAGGGTCTCGTCGCAAGCCCGATTGTCGCGATGGTCTTGACCATCGCGACCATCATCATGGACGCTCGCTATAGCTGTGGGTGGTAACCCACAGCTATGCGAGCGTCCAAGAGGTCGCTCCAAGTTGAGGTAGGAGGGCCCTGATTCAGAGCGAGCGCTCTGGTGAGAGCATCCGGCTCTGAATCAGGCCCTGAGCACAATGGAGGTGGTCTCCCTAGTGACAGAGGTGAACTGAAAAAGCAAATATATTTTTATATCTCATATACAAACAGCTGCAACTATATAAGGAGAGCTGCAACTATCTCTTCACAGACAAACTTTTCTGTTTGAAAAAAGAAAAACTTTATTAAGTTTTATGATCTTTTGCTTAAATACATTTTCAAATCTTTCTCTACATTTGTGAGAAGAGGCAGCCATGCCAGTACCCATTGGTAGATGCCATGCCATGTCCCTGTTCTGTAACTAATAATTTTTTTCCTACATTTGCCCAGCTAACCCATTTAGGGCTATACTTGCCCCAAACAATTATTCAGTCACTTAGTAGGTTCTGTAAAGTTAGGAAAGCGGCTTTTGCTGCTCGAGTGAAGCTCCCTGTGAAGCCCACTCCCGCGAATGAGAGCCGAGCATTGTTCATATTAGTGACACCATCTGCTGCGCTGCTCAGTAATGGACGGCAGGCTGCGCTGCTCAGTAATGGATGGCAGGCTGCGCGGCTCAGTAATGGACAGCAGGCTGCGCGGCTCAGTAATGGACGGCAGGCTGAGCTGCATCCGCAATGTGAACGTGATTGTTCAAAATCGATGGCCAAACACGATTTGCGCTGCCTTAGCAATATCTGCAGATCACATTATCGGTCTGTGACTGTATACCCAACATTCAGACATTTACCAGAAAACCTAGCACTGCGCATGCTCAAACCTGTTTGCCGATTAGGAATAACTGTTATGACCATAGCCACATGCGCCATTGCTAGGAGTAAAAATGGAAGCTACTGTAACTATTCATTTGCACTGAACCATGGACCTCATTCAGAGTCTCTCGCTAGATGCGATCGCTCGCCCCCAGCGTATGCAAATTTGTCAAAGTGACGCCACGGGAAGCGATCGCTCGCCAAGGCATAAGCACGCTCTCCATGTCTTAGCGAGCGGCCAGCATACGCCCAATCGCACAGGCAGAGCCGACCCACTAGCACACGTCATCTCCAGGAAGCGTATTAAAACATTGGTACATCGAGGACCATCGGAAACGATCGCAGCGCTTGTGGTTGCCTTATCCTACCGCAAGCACTGCGAGGACTTCAGTGTAAAAAACAGGCATGGGACGTGTACTATGACGCTGCATGTTAATTATGCACGCCTGTAAAACGGCGTTGAAACACTCTGGCACGCCTGCGTTCGCACCTCCACTCCCCCGTTATTAGTGTTCTGCCCGTTACCACCCACAAACGGCCTCTCCTGTCACTCATTGCACTGGGCTGTCTTTGCTGGGAGAGCGAGCGGCAGAGTAGTTCGCGAACGCGCAGAACAAAGCGTGCGCATGGGCGAACCATCGGGCCACTTGCGAGTGGACAGCGCTAGCGAGAGACTCTGAATGAGGTCCTATGTGTTTTCTGCCCATTAGCACAATACTGCCTGTGACTGGGCAGCGTCATTATGTGAAGAGGGTAATGAAGGAAAGTAGCCACATAAGGAGGATTAAATAGCAAAAGGTTAATATGAATACAACATGGAGGCTTCTGTCAACTTGGCACAGGAAAGCTATGGTGTCAGTGCCCCTATATACTAAACAAATACAGTAACTCATGTATCCAGATTTATCTCACAGAACATACTGATAGAGGCATGGAGTTTGTATATTCTCCCTGTGCTTGCGTGGGTTTCCTCCGGGTGCTCCGGTTTCCTCCCACACTCCAAAAAATATATACTGCTAGGTTAATTGGCTCCCAACACAAATTAACCGTAGTGTGTATGTGTGTACGTGATAGGGAACATAGATTGTAAGCTCCACTGGGGCAGGGACTGATGTGAATGGCCAAATATTCTCTGTAAAGCGCTGCGGAATATGTGTGCGCTATATAAATAACTGATAATAAATAAATAATAACGTTTGGGTCTTTGTACTGGAAACAGTCACAGGGTAAGGTGCTGTATGGAGATTTACCTAATGTGATCTTTGTTCCGAAGCTTCTAATGTCTTAAGGTCACCAGTGCCTATAAATGCAATTTACCGCTCTGGTTTTAATTCTTTACATAATGGAAATCAAAGTGGGTTACAGTATAATCATTGAACTGTAGAGTTGCATCAAAATACCAACCAGTATTTACATGAGGATCTATGGGAACCATTAAATGTGCTGTTTAACACAGTATTCTTTGCAATTTAGATTCAGTGAGTTGAATAACTACAGTTCCCTTTATCCGTATTCAGTGGTTTCAAGTGCTGATTAACGTTCCCGGTCAGGGGTCATGAATGAAACCCAGGCAATTTACTTGCAAATAGGTGACTAGATCAGCCTCAGGTCTGCTGGCCGGACAAGTCACTGCTCCTTACAAGGACAAGTCACTGCTCCTTACAAGTGACATTACCATGAAGAAATGGGTCTTTGTCATATCTTTTAAATGAATACTCAAGAAATTCTTTGCAAAAACGTGATTGTCAAACTGAAATGGCAACACATGGATTAAGTAACACATACCATTAGGCATGAAACTATGTATGAAGAAGAACACGTCTGATCTTGCCTGCTAAAAATATAGTTCATGTCCTAACACACAATAGTCTAAAGCCTATAAGCAAAGTTAACTGTGGGCCTGATTCAGCTTTGGGAATAGAGTGAGAACTAGCACGTAACTGTGAACCTGGACAAACCTTGTTGCAATGCAAGGAGTGTAAATAAATAAAAAATTTTGCATGTAGTGTAAATACTGGCTGCTTTTGTATGTAGCCCACAAATACTGCACAGCTTCATTATTACACTGCACTTTAGATGTCAGTTTGGGGATGCAATCGGGAAACCGTCTGACGTGATCCCAACATTCGGCTTCCCGACTACTTTATCCCAGCGTGAGTTAAATGACAGGCGTCTATATCTAGACGCCTGTGATTTTCCCGACGCCGGGAGACAGGCGCCCGGCATCCCGATCGAAGGGATGCCGGGCACCGCGAGCGGACAGCCGCGGGGGGGGAGGGTTAGGTTTAGGGCACCCGGGGGGAACTTAGGCTTAGGCACCCCCGCGGGAGGGTTAGGGTTAGGCTAGGGGGAGGGAGGGCTAGGCATCCCCAGGGGGGACTTAGGGTTAGGCACCCCCCCCGGGGGACTTAGGTTTAGGCAGCAGGGGAGAGGGGGATTAGGGTTAGGCACTTACAGGGGGGATTAGGGTTAGGCACTTGGGGGGAGGTTAGGGTTAGGCACCCCTAAGAAGGATTAGGGTTCGTTTTTACTTACCTCAGGACGTTCGGGATTTCCAGCGCTTTCGGCCTGCCGCTGCCGGGATCTGTTGAGCTGTCGGGTTGCCGCTGCCGGGAATTGAACCGAGCTGGCAGTAAATTGGGCGCATATTGGACGCAAAAGTAGCATGCATGGGTGAAACGCGATCACCTGTAGGTGCTTGTCTGGCTTGCTTCTAGTCTTCCTGCTCATAGAGCACTTGCATCTGCCTTGTACTAGGTGCAAAAGATATGCTTCCTAAGAGGCTTATGTATTCATAATCGCGGAACTGCCGTGACTATTAAGGATCTGTGTTGCGTTTATATTTAGAATAAAAATATCCCTGCTATGTATTAAATTGCCATAACCGCTATCCTCGCAAATGATATTCCGCATTTTGTAGAAGACTCCGGTTGTGAAAGACTTCTCCGGAAGAAGAGAACACTGCACATGTGCCCACGTTCAGTCTCTGCCGCTGGCCAGACGCTGCGGGACTATTCATCTCAAATAAAATCCCTCAATTAATGCTAATTCTAGTTTTCAAAATGATATGCCTGCACATCGTGTTTAATTCAAGATGGCAAAACGAGCAAAAAAGAAAACAAAAACATACGTGTACAGTAGAATCCTACTTTCTGCGGTTCTGGGAAGATGGGTTAGTGCCAAATCAACAGCCACAACCAAAGTATTTCTTGGTAGTCTTTATTTAGAAAAATAAATAATACTCTCATTTGCATTTAGGGCCTGATTCAGAGCCGCTCGTAAGCGTCCGCTCTTTCGTTCCGACCGATGTTCGCACAACTGCGCATGCGTACGGATTTTAATACGCACGCGCGAACCAGTCAGTGCGGCCGAAAATCGTGTGCTCGCTAAATAGCGAATGCCTGCTATTTTGAGTGACAGAATGAGGCGTTTGTGGGTGGTAACAGGGGAAGGTGCTTGAAAACGGGGAGTGGAGATCCGAACGCAAGCGTGCCAAACGGTCAAAACGGGCGTTTTAAGGGTGTGCATAATTAACAAAGCAGCGTCATCGACCACGTCACTAGGTTGTTTTATACTCAGAACTGCTCACATGATTGTGGTAGGAAAAACCAACCACAAGAATAGCGAGCAGTTCATACGCCGTCCGATGTACTCGATTAATCTAATAAATAGCGGACATGACGTATGATGCGAGCGGCCAGGGCGCGTTTTTTTCAAAATTACGTTCGCATGTTTTGTTTGCTCGTTCAGACATAGAGGAGTGAACAGACCGCAAAGAGCGAACGGTTAATTTAAATTGCCAGTTCCTTTTTCTGGACGAGCGAGCGCAAATAGCGTCCGGCTCTGAATCAGGCCCTTAGTTCACATTTCTGCAACCTCAGTAAAAAAAAAAAGATAAAAATATATTATTTTTTGCCCATTTTAGGAAGATTTTATTTGCCGTGTTAGGATGAATAAGCTGGCTACCGTCCTTTACTGACGGATAAAAGCCTTCTGAAAAAGCATGGCATAATTGTAGTAGTACATACTGCAATAAACAAACGACACTTACTGAGGATGGGACAAACTGAAAGAGTGATAACATCGGCTCAGCACAGGGGTGAGGAAACCCCTCAGCATCTAAATAAGGCAAAATAGACGATTCGGAATAATTGCCAACATTATTCTATTTCCAGGGAAAGTCACAGGTTACAACTATTTCTGTCCCTAGTTCTCAAAATGACCGAATGTAATGTTTGTTATTTTCATGATTTACTGATTTTCTGACCTTTTTAAGTTTTTTTTATATATATATATATATATATATATATATATATATCAAAGATGAGCTTTTAAAATACAATAACATTATAATACTACTTGCCGACTTTTAAAAAGCCCCCTCCAAGAGAGCACCCAAAGTGGCAACTGTGTCCACGTGTCAGGGGCGTGTCTCAGTGATGGCGTCATTTTGGTTCTCCTGTTGAATGGCGCAGCATTTTACAGTGTCGGTAGGGCCACAATTACACAATGAGAATTGCTGCAGCACACCCCATACGTGGGAAGTGAACGGCGTGCAGGGAGACTGGTCCACTCATTCAGCAGTCCGGGAAAGCCACTAAAATTTGTGCCTCTCCCGGGTATTCTAGTGGTGTTGGTAAGCATGATTATAAGGTTAGTGAACACTATGATGTGGGTTATAGGATACATAGGTCTGCTTAAACTACCACAGCAATCACCCCCCCATCCAAAAAAAGGGCCAGATTCAGATGTGGGAATAAAGTAAGGAACAGCAAGTAACTGTGCGCCTTAGTAATACCATGCAGCACTGCAGGTGGGTCAGATGTAAACTGTGCAGAGAGTTGGATTAGGGAGGGGGGTGTCCAAACTGACATCTAAATTGCAGTGTAATAATAAAGCTGTCCAGCATTTATAGGCTACATGCAAAAGCGGCCAGTATTTACCCTGCCCAGCATACGCCCAATCGCACAGGCAGAGCCGACCCACTAGCACACGTCATCTCCAGGAAGCGTATTAAAACATTGGTACATCGAGGACCATCGGAAACGATCGCAGCGCTTGTGGTTGCCTTATCCTACCGCAAGCACTGCGAGGACTTCAGTGTAAAAAACAGGCATGGGACGTGTACTATGACGCTGCATGTTAATTATGCACGCCTGTAAAACGGCGTTGAAACACTCTGGCACGCCTGCGTTCGCACCTCCACTCCCCCGTTATTAGTGTTCTGCCCGTTACCACCCACAAACGGCCTCTCCTGTCACTCATTGCACTGGGCTGTCTTTGCTGGGAGAGCGAGCGGCAGAGTAGTTCGCGAACGCGCAGAACAAAGCGTGCGCATGGGCGAACCATCGGGCCACTTGCGAGTGGACAGCGCTAGCGAGAGACTCTGAATGAGGTCCTATGTGTTTTCTGCCCATTAGCACAATACTGCCTGTGACTGGGCAGCGTCATTATGTGAAGAGGGTAATGAAGGAAAGTAGCCACATAAGGAGGATTAAATAGCAAAAGGTTAATATGAATACAACATGGAGGCTTCTGTCAACTTGGCACAGGAAAGCTATGGTGTCAGTGCCCCTATATACTAAACAAATACAGTAACTCATGTATCCAGATTTATCTCACAGAACATACTGATAGAGGCATGGAGTTTGTATATTCTCCCTGTGCTTGCGTGGGTTTCCTCCGGGTGCTCCGGTTTCCTCCCACACTCCAAAAAATATATACTGCTAGGTTAATTGGCTCCCAACACAAATTAACCGTAGTGTGTATGTGTGTACGTGATAGGGAACATAGATTGTAAGCTCCACTGGGGCAGGGACTGATGTGAATGGCCAAATATTCTCTGTAAAGCGCTGCGGAATATGTGTGCGCTATATAAATAACTGATAATAAATAAATAATAACGTTTGGGTCTTTGTACTGGAAACAGTCACAGGGTAAGGTGCTGTATGGAGATTTACCTAATGTGATCTTTGTTCCGAAGCTTCTAATGTCTTAAGGTCACCAGTGCCTATAAATGCAATTTACCGCTCTGGTTTTAATTCTTTACATAATGGAAATCAAAGTGGGTTACAGTATAATCATTGAACTGTAGAGTTGCATCAAAATACCAACCAGTATTTACATGAGGATCTATGGGAACCATTAAATGTGCTGTTTAACACAGTATTCTTTGCAATTTAGATTCAGTGAGTTGAATAACTACAGTTCCCTTTATCCGTATTCAGTGGTTTCAAGTGCTGATTAACGTTCCCGGTCAGGGGTCATGAATGAAACCCAGGCAATTTACTTGCAAATAGGTGACTAGATCAGCCTCAGGTCTGCTGGCCGGACAAGTCACTGCTCCTTACAAGGACAAGTCACTGCTCCTTACAAGTGACATTACCATGAAGAAATGGGTCTTTGTCATATCTTTTAAATGAATACTCAAGAAATTCTTTGCAAAAACGTGATTGTCAAACTGAAATGGCAACACATGGATTAAGTAACACATACCATTAGGCATGAAACTATGTATGAAGAAGAACACGTCTGATCTTGCCTGCTAAAAATATAGTTCATGTCCTAACACACAATAGTCTAAAGCCTATAAGCAAAGTTAACTGTGGGCCTGATTCAGCTTTGGGAATAGAGTGAGAACTAGCACGTAACTGTGAACCTGGACAAACCTTGTTGCAATGCAAGGAGTGTAAATAAATAAAAAATTTTGCATGTAGTGTAAATACTGGCTGCTTTTGTATGTAGCCCACAAATACTGCACAGCTTCATTATTACACTGCACTTTAGATGTCAGTTTGGGGATGCAATCGGGAAACCGTCTGACGTGATCCCAACATTCGGCTTCCCGACTACTTTATCCCAGCGTGAGTTAAATGACAGGCGTCTATATCTAGACGCCTGTGATTTTCCCGACGCCGGGAGACAGGCGCCCGGCATCCCGATCGAAGGGATGCCGGGCACCGCGAGCGGACAGCCGCGGGGGGGGGAGGGTTAGGTTTAGGGCACCCGGGGGGAACTTAGGCTTAGGCACCCCCGCGGGAGGGTTAGGGTTAGGCTAGGGGGAGGGAGGGCTAGGCATCCCCAGGGGGGACTTAGGGTTAGGCACCCCCCCCGGGGGACTTAGGTTTAGGCAGCAGGGGAGAGGGGGATTAGGGTTAGGCACTTACAGGGGGGATTAGGGTTAGGCACTTGGGGGGAGGTTAGGGTTAGGCACCCCTAAGAAGGATTAGGGTTCGTTTTTACTTACCTCAGGACGTTCGGGATTTCCAGCGCTTTCGGCCTGCCGCTGCCGGGATCTGTTGAGCTGTCGGGTTGCCGCTGCCGGGAATTGAACCGAGCTGGCAGTAAATTGGGCGCATATTGGACGCAAAAGTAGCATGCATGGGTGAAACGCGATCACCTGTAGGTGCTTGTCTGGCTTGCTTCTAGTCTTCCTGCTCATAGAGCACTTGCATCTGCCTTGTACTAGGTGCAAAAGATATGCTTCCTAAGAGGCTTATGTATTCATAATCGCGGAACTGCCGTGACTATTAAGGATCTGTGTTGCGTTTATATTTAGAATAAAAATATCCCTGCTATGTATTAAATTGCCATAACCGCTATCCTCGCAAATGATATTCCGCATTTTGTAGAAGACTCCGGTTGTGAAAGACTTCTCCGGAAGAAGAGAACACTGCACATGTGCCCACGTTCAGTCTCTGCCGCTGGCCAGACGCTGCGGGACTATTCATCTCAAATAAAATCCCTCAATTAATGCTAATTCTAGTTTTCAAAATGATATGCCTGCACATCGTGTTTAATTCAAGATGGCAAAACGAGCAAAAAAGAAAACAAAAACATACGTGTACAGTAGAATCCTACTTTCTGCGGTTCTGGGAAGATGGGTTAGTGCCAAATCAACAGCCACAACCAAAGTATTTCTTGGTAGTCTTTATTTAGAAAAATAAATAATACTCTCATTTGCATTTAGGGCCTGATTCAGAGCCGCTCGTAAGCGTCCGCTCTTTCGTTCCGACCGATGTTCGCACAACTGCGCATGCGTACGGATTTTAATACGCACGCGCGAACCAGTCAGTGCGGCCGAAAATCGTGTGCTCGCTAAATAGCGAATGCCTGCTATTTTGAGTGACAGAATGAGGCGTTTGTGGGTGGTAACAGGGGAAGGTGCTTGAAAACGGGGAGTGGAGATCCGAACGCAAGCGTGCCAAACGGTCAAAACGGGCGTTTTAAGGGTGTGCATAATTAACAAAGCAGCGTCATCGACCACGTCACTAGGTTGTTTTATACTCAGAACTGCTCACATGATTGTGGTAGGAAAAACCAACCACAAGAATAGCGAGCAGTTCATACGCCGTCCGATGTACTCGATTAATCTAATAAATAGCGGACATGACGTATGATGCGAGCGGCCAGGGCGCGTTTTTTTCAAAATTACGTTCGCATGTTTTGTTTGCTCGTTCAGACATAGAGGAGTGAACAGACCGCAAAGAGCGAACGGTTAATTTAAATTGCCAGTTCCTTTTTCTGGACGAGCGAGCGCAAATAGCGTCCGGCTCTGAATCAGGCCCTTAGTTCACATTTCTGCAACCTCAGTAAAAAAAAAAAGATAAAAATATATTATTTTTTGCCCATTTTAGGAAGATTTTATTTGCCGTGTTAGGATGAATAAGCTGGCTACCGTCCTTTACTGACGGATAAAAGCCTTCTGAAAAAGCATGGCATAATTGTAGTAGTACATACTGCAATAAACAAACGACACTTACTGAGGATGGGACAAACTGAAAGAGTGATAACATCGGCTCAGCACAGGGGTGAGGAAACCCCTCAGCATCTAAATAAGGCAAAATAGACGATTCGGAATAATTGCCAACATTATTCTATTTCCAGGGAAAGTCACAGGTTACAACTATTTCTGTCCCTAGTTCTCAAAATGACCGAATGTAATGTTTGTTATTTTCATGATTTACTGATTTTCTGACCTTTTTAAGTTTTTTTTATATATATATATATATATATATATATATATATATATATATATATCAAAGATGAGCTTTTAAAATACAATAACATTATAATACTACTTGCCGACTTTTAAAAAGCCCCCTCCAAGAGAGCACCCAAAGTGGCAACTGTGTCCACGTGTCAGGGGCGTGTCTCAGTGATGGCGTCATTTTGGTTCTCCTGTTGAATGGCGCAGCATTTTACAGTGTCGGTAGGGCCACAATTACACAATGAGAATTGCTGCAGCACACCCCATACGTGGGAAGTGAACGGCGTGCAGGGAGACTGGTCCACTCATTCAGCAGTCCGGGAAAGCCACTAAAATTTGTGCCTCTCCCGGGTATTCTAGTGGTGTTGGTAAGCATGATTATAAGGTTAGTGAACACTATGATGTGGGTTATAGGATACATAGGTCTGCTTAAACTACCACAGCAATCACCCCCCCATCCAAAAAAAGGGCCAGATTCAGATGTGGGAATAAAGTAAGGAACAGCAAGTAACTGTGCGCCTTAGTAATACCATGCAGCACTGCAGGTGGGTCAGATGTAAACTGTGCAGAGAGTTGGATTAGGGAGGGGGGTGTCCAAACTGACATCTAAATTGCAGTGTAATAATAAAGCTGTCCAGCATTTATAGGCTACATGCAAAAGCGGCCAGTATTTACCCTGCATGCAATTTTTTTTTATATATTTGCACCCCTTGCAATGCTACATGGTTTGTCCAGGTGCACAGTTACTTGCTCTATCTTACTCTATTTCCAAATCTGAATCAGGCCCATAGTGACACAACATTGCCTTCAGTGGTGGCCTGAACAGATGCATACCTCCCAACTTCTATGATCCCGAAGTCAGAACCCATGCGTGCGCTGAAGGTACGTGTACCCGGAAAGGGGGCGTGGTCTTGTGTCTGTTAGGCCACGTTCTTTTGTGATGCTGCTTTAGGGGCATGTCCGCAAGTCACGCCCCCAATTTACGTCATGCTGTGGGCGAGCCAAGCACTCGTCAGCTTCAGAGCTACCCCCAGCCCCCTCCCTGCACTAAACGGATGCTGTGCACATGCGTGTGGCATCCACTCAGCTTCACGGCACCGCTGCCCTCTGCTTATCAGAGCAGTGTCCTCAACCTTCCGACCGCCTGTGAGACACTATGGCGCCCACGGATGGGACAGCAGAACAGTGGCCAAAAAAACGTAACTGTCCCACTGGAATGTGGGCAGTTGGGAGGTATGCACATGGCGTCCAGACTTCCAGATGTGGCATGGCCACTCCCCAAAAAAAGGTGGCAGTGATCGCGTTGAACGAAAAAAAATGGGGGTCCCAAGGACCCCTCACTTTAACACACTGGGGTCCCACTCCAATTTTTGGGTCATATCACAAGTTATGCCTCACTGCCTATAGTACGTAAAAACGCACAATAGCGAATATTTTGCACTGAGAATGACATGGGGAGACGGGAACAGGGGTGGGAGGAGAGGGGGCACAGGAGAGCAGAAGGGGCACAGACATGGGGAGAGGGGAACAGGGGGCACAGGAGAGCAGAAGGGGCACAGACATGGGGAGAGGGGAACAGGAGGCACAGGAGAGCAGAAGGGGCACAGACATGGGGAGAGGGGAACAGGGGGCACAGGAGAGCAGAAGGGGCACAGACATGGGGAGAGGGGAACAGGGGGCACAGGAGAGCAGATGGGGTACAGACATGGGGAGAGGGGAACAGGGGGCACAGGAGAGCAGAAGGGGCACAGACATGGGGAGAGGGGGCACAGGAGAGCAGAAGGGGTACAGGCATGGGGAGGGGAACAGGGGGCACAGGAGAGCAGAAGGGGTACAGACATGGAGAGAGGGTAAGAGGGGGCATAGGAGAGCAGAAGGGGTACAGACATGGAGATAGGGTAAGAGGGGGCACAGGATAGCTGCAGGGGTACAGACATGGGGAGAGGGTAAGTGGGGGCACAGGAGAGCAGAAGGGGTACAGACATGGGGAGAAGGGAACAGGGGGCACAATGGAGCTGGGGAGGAGAATGAGTACAGAAATTAAGAAATGGGGAAAGGGGGTGGGAGGGCAGAGTACACAGGAGAGCAGAAGGGGAGAGGGGAACAGGGGTGGGAGAGGAGACTACACAGGCGAGCAGAAGGGGTAGAATAGTTTGCTTCACTATTATTATAATAGGACACGTCAGTCTCCCCATATAATCAACTAGTGGGTGCTGCAGCTGTATTTCCTCTTGTACAACCCAAACCCGTTTGGTCGTTCCGGGAAAGTAGGCAAGTATGTGCATACTACAAGGCTGTATGTACAGTAACAATGTCAGTCAGAGATGCTGTTCTATGGTGAAATGCTGCCTATTGAGCCTCAATCAGATCAGGGCATGAGGAAAGTAGGCAATCTTCCCAGACCACAATTCTCTTTCTTATGATGTCAGCAGGGTCTTGACATGATTTGCATCATCAGGTCCCATGATACGCGCTGTCACACAGCAGCTGGTAGGGCGGAGCTTTCACTGTGTGAGGACTGTGATACGCGCTGTCACACAGCAGCTGGTAGGGCGGAGCCTTCACTGTGTGAGGACCGTGATACGCGCTGTCACACAGCAGCTGGTAGGGCGGAGCCTTCACTGTGTGAGGACTGTGATACGCGCTGTCACACAGCAGCTGGTAGGGTGGAGCCTTCACTGTGTGAGGACCGTGATACGCGCTGTCACACAGCAGCTGGTAGGGCGGAGCCTTCACTGTGTGAGGACCGTGATACGCGCTGTCACACAGCAGCTGGTAGGGCGGAGCTTTCACTGTGTGAGGACCGTGATACGCGCTGTCACACAGCAGCTGGTAGGGCGGAGCCTTCACTGTGTGAGGACCGTGATACGCGCTGTCACACAGCAGCTGGTAGGGCGGAGCCTTCACTGTGTGAGGACTGTGATACGCGCTGTCACACAGCAGCTGGTAGGGCGGAGCCTTCACTGTGTGAGGACCGTGATACGCGCTGTCACACAGCAGCTGGTAGGGCGGAGCCTTCACTGTGTGAGGACCGTGATACGCGCTGTCACACAGCAGCTGGTAGGGCGGAGCCTTCACTGTGTGAGGACCGTGATACGCGCTGTCACACAGCAGCTGGTAGGGCGGAGCCTTCACTGTGTGAGGACTGTGATACGCGCTGTCACACAGCAGCTGGTAGGGCGGAGCCTTCACTGTGTGAGGACCGTGATACCCGCTGTCACACAGCAGCTGGTAGGGCGGAGCCTTCACTGTGTGAGGACCGTGATACGCGCTGTCACACAGCAGCTGGTAGGGCGGAGCCTTCACTGTGTGAGGACTGTGATACGCGCTGTCACACAGCAGCTGGTAGGGCGGAGCCTTCACTGTGTGAGGACCGTGATACGCGCTGTCACACAGCAGCTGGTAGGGCCTGATGATGCAATTTGAGTGATTGTACCATGATGACACACTGGGTGATGCCGCATAATGGCCCAAATATAGGTCATTATAAATCAGGCCCCACTCGCAGCTGAGCAATGATATCATCAGGCCCCACCCTCATCAAGCACAGTGAGGGTAGGTCCCAATGATACAAAATGCACCAAGGCCCTGCAGAGATCACCTGAAAGAGATCTGGGATGGTGGTCTACACTCCTGCAAGTCTGAGATGACTCCCCAAAATTAGGGGTCTGATGGTATAGGCAAGCATGCACACACGAAACGCACTAGACTGCAATTCATTTACATGCATGCTGTATGTCTACATTATATCTACAGGCATGTACAAATAATACTTGAATATGATAATGGCTGCTATATAAGGCATACATGCATAACGTACGGGAAACTCCATAATCATAGCACCACATCCCTGTAGCCACCTGGCTGCCGCCTCCCCTGGACCCTGCCGGGAAGCTGACGTGTATGATAAGGCCTAGTAGGGTGTGCCTCACAAGCCCCCCCTTGTCCGGATGTTACCCTCTGTTACCTAAGAGGTGAAAGCATATAACTGTAATGTATGAGTGTATAACCCATTTATGCTGGTGTAGAGAATTGCAGAGATTGGGGTCCCTTGACAACGGGATGCAAATTTAAAATGTTTTGCTCAAAATAGGAACAAAATCCACGTTTTATTTGCTAGACACACACAGATCTGCAGTACTGGCGATAGTGCCCACATCAGCTGACTTTCTGCTTTGTATACATATATGGCATTACTGCCAAGCAGCTGGTACCATGTATGAACAAAACAACGCATGGGAATATTTATTTTTTTATCTGCAATAGTAACTGTCTCTCTGTCATATACAGCTCCAAAATCTGAAGAGCACCATCGTGAGGAATCACAGTCTCAGCTTAAATATATTGCCATGAAATATCAGCAGATGTGTAGCTGCTCGTATTATGCACAGCAGATGGTAAGATTACTATTGTGCACTAAATGTCCCACTGGGGGGCGAGAGAGAGAGGGGATAAAGGAGGGGTAGAGAGAAAAGGGGAGAGGGGTTGAGAGAGAGGGCGGGAGAGAGCGAGAGAGAGGGAGAGGAGAAGGAGAAAGAGGGGAGAAAGGAGGAGAGAGGGAGAGAGAAGAGAGAGGGAGAGAGGAGGGGTAGAGAGAAAAGAGGAGTTGAGAGAGGGGGGAGTGAGTGGGGGTGGAGAAGAGGAGGGAGATAGGGAGAGAAGAGAGGGAGAGGAGGAGGGAGATAGGGATAGGAGGAGGGAGATAGGGAGATAATAGAGTGAGGGGAAGAGGGAGATAGGGATAGGAGGAGGGAGATAGGGAGAGAAGAGAGTGAGGGGAGGAGGGAGATAGGGAAGTTAGAGAGGGAGAGGAGGAGGGAGACAGGGAAGGAAGAGAGGGAGAGGAGAAGGGAGAAAGGGAGAGAAGAGAGGGAGAGGAGGAGGGAGATAGGGAAGGACGAGAGGGAGAGGAGGAGGGAGATAGGGCGAGAAGAGAGGGAGAGGAGGAGGAAGATACGGAAGGAAGAGAGGGAGAGGAGGAGGGAGATAGGGAGAGAAGAGAGAGAGAGGAGGAGAGAGATAGGGAGAGAAGAGAGGGAGAGGGGGAGGAAGATAGGGAGAGAAGAGAGGGGATAGTAGGAGGGAGATAGGGTGAGAAGAGAGGGAGAGGAGGAGGAAGATACGGAAGGAAGAGAGGGAGAGGAGGAGGGAGATAGGGCGAGAAGAGAGGGAGAGGAGGAGGAAGATACGGAAGGAAGAGAGGGAGAGGAGGAGGGAGATAGGGAGAGAAGAGAGAGAGAGGAGGAGAGAGATAGGGAGAGAAGAGAGGGAGAGGGGGAGGAAGATAGGGAGAGAAGAGAGGGGATAGTAGGAGGGAGATAGGGTGAGAAGAGAGGGAGAGGGAGATAGGGAGAGAAGAGAGGGAGAGGGAGATAGGGAGAGAAGAGAGGGAGATAGGGAGAGAAGAGGGAGAAGTGGAAGGAGAGGAGGAGGGAGAGAGAGAGGATGAAGAGAGGGGGAGAAAGGGAGAGAAAGGAGAAAAGAGTGATGGAAGAGAGAGAGAGAGAGAGAGAGAGAGAGAGAGAGAGAGAGAGAGAGAGAGAGAGTTGTATATATAAAAGTAATTACATTGATCGACAGAATAAGAACTGGGTTTCAGTTCTGTGCTCCATAGGCTTTCACAATCCTTATTTGGTATTCAGGGGCCTACTTATTATTACCCTGATTACAGCAGTAAGTATAATATTTATTATTACCAAGATTGTCACCTGCATTTGTCATAAAACATCATTCCGCTGCCCCTGTAATACTGGCCTGGAAATGTCATAGATAAAACATCACTTTACCAGGTCAGTCTCTACAGTTGTGCGTATGAGTGACCCGGAGTGCTAGCTTCTCCATGGACAATACATTTCTGTTTGTTAAATAAGAAGCTAAAGTATTAAATAATAATAATAAAAAAAACAGCCAGACATACAGTATATGTACACCATTGTATGCACTGTATACGGTATATTGTGTGTCTCCTATAAATAATGGCAGGGAGGTTTAGAATTAAAATAATTCAATATTCCTGAGAATAAGGCACTTTTGGTGCTTTTGTTCTGTTAATGACATCCCTAAATTTATGTGTAATAGGCTCGAGGGAAACCTTTTGTCAGTGACCCTTACATACGTATGTATGTATGTATGTATGTATGTATATTTACATGGCTAATTTAGGATAAAAGCACAGGCTTCTGCAATATCAGGAAAGAAAAATAACATGTTACAGGATCCCTACAACAGGGCGTTCCTCCAGCACACCTATTTACTATGCTGAGGATTTGCCAGATTGTTATGTGCTCTTTGATACTGAACAGATTAAGCTGTAGGGGTGAAACTTGAAACCCAGCATTATGGGATAAGGCAGCTCCTTAAGACTGTGTGCAAAACCCAGGGCTGCACACGGTACTAGCCGTCTCCTTGGCGACGGGAATCTATACAGGCCTCCTTTCCCATTACAGCACCATGGTAACCCCTGTAGGAAGTGGTCATCTGTCACTCACAATTGTGTTTATACAGCATGTACACTGTCCATAGGCCTATCGCTGCAAGGTGAGACTGTAAGCTGTCTGCCTTGTGCATCTGCTTCCGCATGTACCACATTCACAGATAAAACCTAACACAGTCATCTTATGCAATGACACGGATTGTAAATACATTTACACTTGGATTGTGGATTTGACAATACAAGCACTCGCACATAATAGTATCCCCTTCAGAGACAAAATGGCCGCCCATTGTATTGCCAATCACATGACTGCAACAATCACAATTAGTGCCAGGGGATGTGCAACGCTAATAACTGCAATTGGATTATACTGTATGTAAATTTCTGTGAAGTGCTGAGGAGCATGCGGATGCTATAGAATAAAACCCTGTCACGGTATGGGCCCGTGTGTGGCCATTTTGAAAAGAAATCACTCCTACTCATGTAGATAAAGTCACAATTAAAGGGAAAAGTCAGACAGTCATGTGTCCTGTTGGTTATTCTCTAGTCCAGGGGTGTCAAACTTGTGGCCATCCAGCTGTTGTGGATTACATATCCCAGTATGCCCTGCCACAGTTTTAGCATACCCTAATAGCAATGCATGCTGGGATGTGTAGTTCCACTGCAGCTGGATGGCCCAAGTTTGACACCACTGCTCTAGTCCCTAGTGTTACTTGCTAGCCTGGGTTTAATCTGTATGATGCAAAATCTACTATGTAATAAAATAAAAAATCTACTCGTTAATTGGAAAACAAAATACAACCATGCAGTGTTTATCTGATTAGTAGCAGCCGTGTGCATATTTATATGCATTAAAGCTCAAACACAGAGAAATCTGGCTGCTAGGAACAGCCGCCAAGCTACCATCGGTAAGCAATTTGCAAAACATACTGTGGTCATATTGCTCCTTCAGATGTGTCCACCTCCATCTATCCTCCGTGCACTACAAGTCGCGTTACACATAACTCGTGAGTACAGTGGGTCTTGGTAGCGCAGAGTGTTTCTTTGTGTGACTTTTTCCTTTCAAATGCGTCTTATTCGCAAACTGATGCATAAGCAGCTTCTGCTAAATAAAATGATATGCGGCATGCCTATATTCTGTGTGCGACTGCCGGTGTACGCGAAATGCTACGTTACAGTGTCAGCGGCTGTGACTAACGTCACACTAAAAGACGCTCACCACTACGGAAGGGCTGTTTAACGCGCAAGGAGGCTAGATGTATGTGGAAACCTCTGAATATACACATTCGGCACCACTGGAGTGTGAAAAGATTTTTTACAGCAATTGTTTGGAACGGAAAATATCATAGGCCACACTTTTCAAAATATATGGACTCCACTTGTATTGTAGTGCCCCGGAGCTAAGCTCCTGGTCCCCAGCGGCCGGCACAGAGCCATGCAGCCCTTGGACTAAGGGCCTGATTCAGAGCCGGACGCTCTGATAGAGCGCTTGCTCTGAATCAGGGCCGGCCTTCTGGTTTTTTAGAGCGGCTTCCTGGCAGCTCGCATAGCTGTGGGTGTCCACCCACAGCTATAGCGAGCGGCCAGGAAGATGGTCGCGATGGTCAAGTTAGTATCTTTGATCGTACAATGCTGAATAAAAAGTTGGTGCTGTACAAATGAAATTAAAATAGTACTAACTAATTCTTCTCAAAAATTCAAGCTAGTATACCCGGGTAAATGCTGTACTATTATATAGCACAAATCTGAGTTTAATTACGTTTCTGGGGGTTAAGAACAGAAGTCTTGATCTGGAAAGCCTGGAAAATGACAGACATTTCTGCTTATTCCCAACATATGTCACTGATTTAGGTCCTCAGAGGTTTAACCCCTGCACTCTGCATCATTAGTAGGAGCTGTTTCAAGGCCGCGTTCAGGGAGCAAAGTTAATTTATTTTAAGACAATTAAATAAAAAAAACCAGCCTGTACAGTAGTCTCATATCAGTGATTGAATATATTCTTATAACTACCACCCTCAGTACAGTATTACTGAATTTAGAAAGTGGTTGCAAATCTGCCAGTCCTTAATCACTGAAAAGCAGCAAGTCAGGAGGCTTCACCACAGCTGCCACCTGTCCCTAAATACCAGAGATGCGGGCGTATATAGCAATCTGAGGTGATAACGGTGACTTTCTACCGTTGCTTCACCGCAATTTATCAATACGCTCTTGCCAAGGCAGCTGAGCGATATTCTGTGTTACTGGCAGGGAGTTATATGGGTTACTTTGCAGCATCACTGGCCAGTCTCAGGGGAAATGCACATATGTGACTTGGGTAGACTTTCAGTTCCACTGAGGGTTGGAAAGGAAAAAAAAAAAGTTTTTGTTTTTTTAACGGATTATTTATTTTAAACATTTTCTTTTTTTGTTTAAACAAGACTATTTGCCTTAATGTTTTAATAAAAAATTTTGTAATCCTGCTTATTATTTTAATAGTGTGAAACATTGCTATGTATTAGAAACCTTGATTAACTATGTTTTAATGCTTTTTAACATTACCAATCCCAAATTATTAGGATTTTTTTCACTCATCAAAAGAGAGCCACACATATCCCATTATCCAATTAACCCCGATATTTTTTCAGGGTCGAAAAATGGGGATTTTTCACCGATAATCCACGTTTTTGTTTTTCCCCATATCCTATTATTTCGGCCGAAAAAAAAAAGGATATTTAGGGTGAAAACACAAGGTATCCGTGATAAGCTCATAGACCTATTTATTTTCGCCATTTGGTGGTGAAAAAAACTGCACTTTTTCGTGGATTATTTTTTGGGACACATCAGGTCCCGAAAAACACCACAATAAGTGCCGGCGTAATTGGATAGCCCTGCGACGATCCTCTGCTGCTAACTGGATACCGCTGTAATGGTGCGTACAGACGTAGCGATCAGCCAGCGATACAAATATATCACTGGTTGATCGTCATGCACCCTCCCTGGTGTGCTGGATGATTGATATCGATCACCCAGCACACCACGTACTTACCGCCGACTACAGTAACTTGCTCGATATCGAGTAAGTTGACCGGCATGCACGGCCAATGGTCGATATCGCTATCGTCCATACGTGTCCACGAATCGCTGGTCGATGGTAAGTTGGTAGGGTCATTTTCAATGAGCGATTGAAACGATAACGGTAGCGATATAGTTATCGTTCAAATCGCTCTTTAAAATCGGTACGTGTAGGCACCATAAGTCTTTCTTCCTTCGACTCATCTCAGTAGGACTGAAGGTTTTGAATTGAAATAAACATGATGGAGATTAAACCATGAGGTGTTTCTCTGTGTATTGCCTCTTTAATGTTTCGGAGTTGTTTACCCTGTAAGATTGAGAATGTTAGCTGTGGTTTTCTCCTGTTGTCTAGGATTGTTAGGGGAGGATTTTGTGGCGTCTGGTTCACCCTCCCACACTCCCTATTTCTCTGTTTTGTGTGTGAATTTACTATATTGGTTCAGCTCACACAAATGAAGACCACAAGTAACAAGAATTTGGAATAATACCAGGGAGTTTCCCTTATAATAGGCTTCTTTTTTTTTTTAAAGAAGTCACTGCGCTGTGCCTGTAGTCACAGCATATTAAAATACCAGTGTGTTTAAAAAAAAAAAAAAAAAAAAAAAACATTTGGTTTAAACCAGCCAACCCTAGTTCCACTACTTGAAAAGAAAAAAAAGTTTCAATATAGAACAAAATCTTGAAAAAATATATACATTTTTAATGAGTTCCCCTGTGAAAAAAATGTTTTATTTAAATAAGAAAATGTTTTCATTAATCAATATATATATTTTTTTGTGATTTGCGGTAACAGAAGGAGGAGGATTGGGATGTACTCATGGCTACATATTTAATGAAAATCGGATGATATCCTAAGTGAAAGCCAATCCAACACTTTGCATAATATAATTAAGGGAAGGGTCGGACTGGCCCACAGGGGTACAGGGCAAATCCCCGATGGGCCCCACACCCTCCTCTAGGGGTCATGTTCCAGACTGTGCACTGAACTGTACATTGTAACTCTATTGGAGGGTCAGTTGCATTGTGGAGCAGAACCACTGAAAAACATCGGTTCTTGGTTTGCTTCTATAGAAACTACACCAATATTTGCCTAATGGTCAGCCAAGTGTCTGTGGTGGCTGGCCACACCTCCTCTGGTGGATGACCACACCCCTTAAGCATGGGCCCCTACTACTGCATTCCCCCGGTGGGCCCTTTATGCCTCAGTCCGACGATAATTAACAGCAGGAATCACAAAGACTAACAATGTAGTAAAAACCTCAGAAAATGTAGGTTTCAGAGGTTTGACCCCGCTCACAGTATGTACCAAGCTCTGGAAAGCTTTACTGCAGCTCATTAGGGCCATCCATAGATGCCCCACGCGGCTCGTGCATACGCTGTCTGAAGGCCTCTCTACACAACACAGTCTGGCAACGTGTGGGCTGAGAGAGCACAGAGCGTACACAGAGCTTCTGTCAATAAAATTATTGAGCAAAAGATGTTCCAGAGAAGCCTCATGTTCATAGAGCAAATGGCAACACGTAGTAAAGCAATATACAGGGCTAGATGAACAATGAGGCTGATGGAGCTACGGCTCCAGGTCTCCACATAAAAATAAGCCCATCATCATGGAGGCATGATAACGATCAGCTGGCATAAATCATATGTATTAAAACGGTTTTTCTAATTTTCTCACAAAATTCTGCAATTTTTCTATTTTTATGCATTTACGGAGAAGGTGGGGCTGATAGTGCAGGGGATGTATACGCCCACATGGCTCTGGCCACACCCACATGGCGCTGGTCGCAGCTCCTCCCTTTATCAGTTTAGACCCTTGAACATTTTCAGCCCCAGCCAGGGGCCATTAATCCAGCCCTGGCAACATACATACTGTACATAAGAGGATATCGGGTGACATTTGCAACAGATTTGCAGCTGACTCTTGGCCTGATTTAGTTTAGAGCCGCTCGTAAGCGGCCGCTCGTTCGTTCCGAGCGATGTTTGCCCAACTGCGCATGCGTACGGATCGTTATACGCATGCGCGAACCAGTCAGTGCGGTCGAAATTCATGTGCTCGCAAAATAGCGAATGCCTGATAATTTGAGTGACAGGAATAGGCGTATGTGGGTGGTAACGGTGGAAGGTGCTTGAAAACGGGGAGTGGACATCCGTACGCAGGCGTGCTTAAAGGTCAAAACGGGCGTTTTATGGGTGTGCATAATTAAAACAGCAGCGTCATTGACCACGTCACTGGGTTATTTTATAGCCAGAACTGCTCGCAAAATTGTGGTAGCAAAAACCAACCACAAGAATAGCGAGCAGCTCACACCCTGGTCGATGTACTCGATTAATCTAATAAATAGCGGACATGACGTAGGATGCGAGCGGCCAGGGGGCGTATTTTTTCAAAAAACGACCGCAAGTTTTGTTCGCTCGTTCAGACTTAGAGGCGTGAACAGACCGCAAAGAGTGAACGGTTGATTTGAATAGCCACCCCTATTTTCAGGACGAGCGAGCGCTAATTGCGTCCGGCTCTGAATCAGGCCCTCTGCTCCTTTTTATGTATTCTGTAGAATAACTAGACCAGGTTACGTAAACTGCTCAACACGATGCCCATAAGCTCCCCACATTAATGACAACAATCATTCAAAATGGCTGCTTCCGTGCTGTCTTATTCTCGTGATTTTTGTGTCTGTAAGATCTCATTACACACATTTAGAACTTCACAGCTGCCATCGCTTTAAATTAGGGGACACTTTGGCTGCTACGCATGTCCAGCTGGGGGCCTGAAGCAGAGGTGGACACAGTAGTGATCTGTGCTGCGTCATCGGTAGCAGCGGATCTGAAAAGGAATGTAAATGATGCAGATGACGTCTCGGATCACCATCGGCAACATCGCAGCGGACATCGGACATTCTGATTGACCTTAGGGTTACTCAGATGACCACCGCAAGTGAGGTGCTGAGGCCAGTGAATCTGCGGCGAAAGACGTATTCTCTGGCTTCAGGCACGCCCCCAAAGCGGCCGCAACACAGGAATGCTCCCTTTCTCCGCCCACAGAAATTAATCAAGCTGCAGCGCACTGCGACCACTGGCGCAGCAACAGCACAGCGCATGCACACTGTGGCCCCGGCGCAGTTCTGAAACCATCCATTTGCGACCGAATCAAGACATGCGTCCTGGATCAGCCCCTGTGTACCACTCTCCCAACATTTACTTCACTTGGGTATAATGTATTTTTTCACATTTTAAATGCTCCGATTAAATAGATATTCAATAGAATAGCATAATTGCCTCCAATTATATGGAATATGAAGAACTGGACTCTGCATTTGGTCAATAATGAGCCAGAGCCTAATTTTCCCTAAGATAAATATTTAAAACCTGTAACCGTGAATGCAGATTATGGCAGAGGCGTCTGGGAGTTGTAGTACTACAAGAGGTCTACGTAGCCAATCAGCTTCTTTCAAATACTATGCTTGCTAAATGACAGATAGAATCTGATTGGCTGCTATGGACAACTTCTCCACTTTATCTCTCCCCAAGACTTGATACATCTCTCCCTATGTGCCATAAACGTCATTTCTGACCAGTTTAAGTTAGCGCCACTTAAGAAAAATAAAACCATTTTCAATCCTGCAAAAGCCATTTACTCATAACGAATAACTTCAGACATGATGCAACCGTGTATATCCCACTCTGATAGGCCTGCTGCACCCAGCTCCCTGAATTACCGTACCTCATCCTTTATTTCATTAATGTCCCCTTATAAACCACACGACCGTCCAAAGCATGTCTGCGGCTGTCTTCTTTCTCATCATCCTCCCTAGTCCACTTCTAGCTAGCGGACATGTTCTTTATAATAGCTATTTGCTAAGTGAATGTTATAAGTTATAACTGGTGGTATAACTAGAAATGTCTACGCACCACAATAACGTTATACCACACTTATTTATTATTTATTTATTAACAGTTTCTTATATAGCGCAGCATATTCCGTTGCGCTTTACAATTGGAAACATTGATAGAACAAAACAGGGTAATAACAGACAGACATAGAGGTAGGAGGGCACACTTACCTACTCTCCCGGAAGGCGCGGGAGACCCTCGATTTTTCTAGTAGTCCACCCGCACCGGAAAAGTGGGCAGATCTCCTGCATCCGAGTGAAGTGGGCAGGTTGGGGAGATAATACCGGTAATCGCAGCTCTGTCCGGAGGGGGCGAGGCTAAAATTCTGAGAAGCCGCTGCCACGCCCATGACGCTCCCACATCGCGCCATGAGATGGATTTTTTCTTTGCGCTCACTTCAGGCCACCTCCCAGTCACCCCCCAGGAACGCCCACCCCATATAGGATACAGTCTCCCCTGATCGTCATGACACCATTGTGTGTAACGCATGCATCGTAGGGGTATTTTGAACTTTTCGCACATGCGCAGTTGCAAATAATCGCTCAGCTACATGAACAGTGGAATTGCGAACACCTATGAATCTAAATTGCGCGTAAAGCATTCATTCAAAACTGCAGATCTTTGCCTATATTCACAGTCGGTGCATCTATGTGACTGCACCGCGCGCCCCCATCCATGCGCTGCTGAAAGAAGCCGCCATCATCATCATCAGCGGATCCTTACACCATATGGATTATTAGATTATCATCCTGACTACTATCACAAATTGGGAGAAAAGTACAGTTTGAAATCCACTGTATGACGGGCGGCCGAGACATTGGGCAGGCCTGGGCAGATGGGGGCAAAGCCCCTGAGGGGAAGGCAACTAGTTGTTTTACATATTAATAAAGGTACATTCACTAGGGGCAGGAGGGCATGGAGGAGGGGGAGTGCAGGGGTGTGTGGTTTAGTCTCCCCGGCACTCCCTACTGTCCAGACATGTGCTTATAGGAACCAATTACAATGAAAACATAAAACTTCCATAACATGGGACCACTAGACTTTCAAATAAATACTTTATGAAATGAACTATAAAAATGAAATACATTGCTCAGGTTAAATCTGATTTCCCCCTCTGATACAGACTGAGGCCCGTATTCAATTGCATGGTGCACTTTCCGCCGGAATCGCTAGTTCGTCACCGCTTTTCGCCGTATTCAATTCCAAAGGACGCAAAAACGCGTCCGGGCGAAACTGAAATAGTCGAAAGGTGCTGTCAGATTTGGGGATATCAGCCTGACACCCCCCAAAAGATGCACTGACATGGGGGATCACTATGGATACCCCCGAATAGCCCTGCTGAAGGTATCTTGGGTGCTTAAATGCTCTCAATAGCTGCTATTTAGCGTCTTTGCACAAGTGGTGGAGAATAGCATTTAGCAGTTTTTTTGCTAAAAATAAGTAGTCCCAGCAAAATTGGGGTACATGAAAATGGGGCTAGCATGGTTAAAAATCGCTAAAGTGATGTTTTAAAAAACTTAAAAAAAAGCACCTTCAGCAAGCACCTGCAATCCAAAAAACACCTGGGGCATACTTGGGGGACCCACTGCAGTCTATTTCGCTAATTTTTAACTTGGTCCCCCAACTTTGGAGTTTTTCGCCCCCAAAACGAAAGTATTTTAGGGTGGTTTATAGTATTTATTTTTTTTATGCAGGGATGTTCCCGCAACTTTGCACCCCAAACCCCCAATTCTGCATTTTTTTCCGCCTACATTCAGAGGCAAATCTTTTCTGCTGGTTACAAGGCGCAGACTTTTCACACCGGCGAAAAGCCTTTGGAACAGAATACTGGTAGAAGTTCTCGCCTGGCGAAATTACGTCACCGGCGAAAACTTTTCACCGAAAATGGCTTTATCGTCGGCAGATGTATGAAGCTCTGGAAAGTGATAAACGAGCAACCAATCAGCTCCCAACTGTCATATTACAGGACATGTTTGAAAAATGACAGTTGGTAGATATTTGGTTGGTTCGGTGCCAGATTAAGGCTTGTGGGGGCCCCAGGGCAACTAAATTGCGGGGGCCCCCTTCAAGCCACACAGAGCCGAGCCCAGCCATGCCCCCAATAGCAGTCCCCCCTCAACAGTAGTCCCTCCAGGAGTACCCCTAGTAGTAATCCCCCTCTATGCTGTGTCCCCCAGTAATGGTCCCAGCAGTGTGCAGTGCCCCCAGTAGTACCCCCAGCAGTGTCCCTAGTAGTAGTCCAATCCCCCCCAGCAGTGCCCCTAGTAGTAGTCCTCCCCCCCCAGCAGTGCCCCTAGTAGTAGTCCTTTCCCCCCCCAGCAGTGCCCCTAGTAGTACCCCCAGCAGTGTCCCTAGTAGTAGTCCGATCCACCCCCAGTAGTGCCCCTTGTAGTAGTCCTTTTCCCCCCCACAGCAGTGCCCCTAGTAGTAGTCCTTCCCCCCCAGCAGTGCCCTTAGGAGTAGTTGTCTCCACCCCCAGACACACACACAGAAAAAAAAAATCTCCACTTACCTTAATCCCCGCTCCGGCATCTGATCCTCTGTCAAGCGTCCTCCCGGACCGGCCCGCTCTGCATGATGGGAGAGACGTCATCGTCTCTTCCATCAGCCACTGCGGGAGCCGGAAGACGGAGGCTCCGGCAGTGGGCCGCAGCGCAGCAGCCGATGAGAGTCTGTGTGACTCTCACCGGCTGCTAAAACAAACACACAGCTGCCGCCGGCACTTTTGTGCCGTCCACACTACCGCCCTGCCCCAAGCTGATGTAGCAGCACTGACTGTGCTGCTGCATGCAGTAGTGTGGGGGCCCTCTGTGTGTAGGGGCCCAGGGACGACCGCCCCTGTCGCCCCCTCCTTAATCCGGCCCTGGGTTGGTTGTTTATCGCTCTCCAGTTTATCACTTTTCAGAGCTTCGTACATCTGCCCCCAGATCTCCTGCCACATCTTTAGTGCAGTACCCCGGTCATCATTTAACATTTCTGCAAACCAAGGGCCCAATTCAGAGATAGACGGAATGACAGAGCAGCAGATTAGCGGCTGTGCAATTCCGTCCACCTAAAATGTAAATGCAGCAGGAGGTGCTTGTAGGAAACAGACACCTCCTTGCTGCATCTGCGATCCCAGCGCTGCGACTGAGGACACAGCTTGTGATCACCATCGTGACCAATGGTTGCCCCGTTGGCCAGGCTGCAGGGCTGAAGCTTACCGTAGACTGACCGGGTCCTGGCAGCTGACACAGACCCTAAATCATCAAGATATATGCTAACCATCATGTTAGCATATGCTGTATCTCTGAACAAGGTCCCAAGTCTCCAAGGTTGTACACTACTGTCTGCCTACATCTACCTCAGAACATGGCCGTCGGAAAGAGCTTGGGGGACATTTAGCAGAGTATAAATACTCCAAATATTTCATATATATTAATCATACTTGCCTACGCTCCCGATTCACTGCCATTTATCCCAGCATTGTGAAGAGGGGGCGGTGCCACGATGAAGTGATCACGCCCAATTTCCCGCCCCCAATGATGCAATATGCTCCAGGCCATGCCCCCTTTTCGCCCCCCCCCCCATGTGATTGCCCAACAGCTCCCTCCCGGAAGGAGGGAGCCAAATGTCGGCAACCCTGATATTATTCAGTATTTGCTATACATTAATGAAAAAGTAGTTTTTTACGCTTCTTATGCTGCCCACCACTAGCAGACCATAGAAATGACAGCATGATTACGACATTGTAATCGTGCAGTCGTTTCTAGGTCTGTAATAAGCCTACACTGAACGAGCAGTCGTTCAGTGCAGGCTCATCAATCATCTGGCAATATGCTGAACCTAATTTATCGTCAGGGTCGACCAGCATGTTTGCCCGGTGATTGATGTCAGAAACGACCAGCGGCTGCGTGCATCGCTGGTCGTTTCCGACTATAAAGTGCCCGATTTGCGGACGATTTGCAAGCAATTGCACGATAACGATGTCGTTATCGTGCAATCGCCTGTCAAAATCGCCGAGTGGATGGGCAGCATTAGTCTTAAGGGTAAATTTACTAAAGAGTAGTTTTTAGAAGTGGAGAAGTTGCCCATAGCAACCAGATTATAGCTATTATCTTCTAGAAGCTGCTAGTTAACTGTTAAGTAGAATGTGATTGGTTGCTATGGGCAACATCTCCACTTCTAAAAACTCTCACTTTAGTAGATATACCCCTAAGTCTACAACCTCTGTAGGGCCACCATACGGTTTACAGTATATGCGGTATTAGAATATTTCCGCTTAAAGTGGCACGGTACAGTATGAGTGACTTTTAGTCTAGAGACAAAAACACCAAGGAAACCATCAAAAACCTGACAATACTGAAGCAACATCTCATTCCGCAGAGGGAATTCTTCAGCACTTACTGGAAGCGAGGATCTTACATTAATAATGAAGAGGCAATGTGAGAAAGCTGGCCCGTCATTACATTTCCATGCAGGTTTCATTTATGACACTTTGCTGGAATAGAGACCTCTCCGTACTGATTCTGTATTGTTTGCAAAGGAAACACACGCGCCGCTCTTATCAGCTCCCAGCAGACATGGCCATGCTAAGAGTATGAGGAAATGACGCTGTATGATCTAGCGCAGAGTTCAGTACCGGTGTCTGTTGTGAATGCTATCTTTATGCTTCTTTGTTTGACTATTTCTTCACAAATTAAGGCCGGACAGCCAGAAAGCGGTTCCTACCAATCACACAAAACAGAAAATAACTTTATTCCGCATTTCTGTTCATTTTACTTAATTCATGATTAACAAAAGACATAACAACATAACAAATATTATAGTGTATAGAGAAAGCCATCATCACTTGGCTTGGAGAAAGGGAGCGTTAATGGGCGAGTTAACACAATGAATAATAAATATGATTACACTTTCCCTTTTCAGTTGGCTTCCAGGGTCAGAGAAGTTCAGCAACTAAATGAAGAGCTGCAGGAGGAGGAATGACTCCATAAGGCCTCATACACACAGGTGCTAAGTTACATGTATTTCCTAGCTAGTACCACGTGTGTAAATGGACGCGAGGAGGGAACCCAAGCTTAAAATCCGTGCCCTATCAATGGCGTCTCATGTAAGTTAATAGCACTGAGCCAATGGTGTGACTTCCAATGTCCGCACGAAAGCCACTACCTCCACAATCCCCAACTATTGGCGGAAAAGTGCTCTCAAAATGTCCCACTAAGAGGGGTATTCAATATGAAACGTTAACTTCACTGTCGAAGTTAACGTTTCATATCGGAGTTTTTACCTGCGTTAAAGTATCGGGCGCGCACCCGCTTATCCCTGTATTCAATATAAAATTTACGAAAACGGGAGCCTCCGAAGTTGAATTTGGGTAAAGTTACGAATTTTTCCTTAAAAAAATTGTAAGACCCCCCTAAAGTTGTAAAAACATGGGGGATCACTATGGGTACCCCCATTGTAGCCTTTAAATGAAAGTCGGGGATTTAAATAGCCGCAGCAGGTGTTTTTTCCCGACATTGAAGAAGTGTTGCAGAAGAGCACTTAGGGTTTTTTTTTTCGTTTTTTAAGTGGTCCCTTCAAATTTGGGGTACATGAAAACGGGTACTAGCATATTTTGATGTCCCTAAAGTAAGTTTTTAAAAATTCTGCATTTGTGCACCTGCCGCTATAAATCTATTCTAGAAAACACCTGCCGTATCCTTGTAGAATAGCCCTGAACCTATTTCCCTATTGTTAATAATTTTTTTCCCATTTTTTTTTCTTCACCCCAATTTTTAAATTAATTTTTTGGGGTGTCCCTATTTTTTTTTAAAACTTTTTTTGACACAGTTCTTTTTTAAATGTCATTCCCAGGGGTGCAGGCTATTTTTTTTAAGCCTGCACCCCTAAACCCCAATTCTGCACTTTTTTTCGACACCTATTCAATGGTGAAAAGTTATCACCGTTTTTTATCAAAGACTTTTCAAAACTGCGATAAGTCTTTGAAATTGAATACGGTGTAAAACTAAAACCTGCGATAATGACGTCATAAGTGCGATATTAACGCAAAAACGATGTTATCGCTCCCGTATTGAATACCCCTATAAGAGTTGGTCAGGTATGAAAGGCGCTGACCAACAATTGCATGTCAAGTTTTTTAAAATGCAAATTAGGTAATTTGAAAGGCAAAAACAACCTGATTTTGCCTTATAAATAATTGTCACAAAGAAAAAAAACACAGAACAAAAAAAAAAAAAACTTGGAATGGCGCAGATAATTGCATCTCACAGGCTTTTAAGCCGCGTATCCACTAGGCGATTAAAATGAGCAATTGAACGATAACGACATCGTTATCGTTCAATCGCTCATTGATCGTTCACAAATTGTGCATAAAAATTTCGAAAACGACAAGCGATGCGCGCTCCCGCTGGTCGTTTTCGATATCAATCATCGCTTGAACATGCTGGTCAATCTGCCGATAACGACAGATTGGCCATGTTCAGGAATGAGGGAGGGTGCCTGCACTGAATGACTGATCGTTTAGGGTAGGCACTGCACACTATAAGGAACGACTGTACGATTACAATGTTGTATTCATACCGTCGTTCCTCTATCTGCTAGTGGATACGCACCTTTACATTTTCCCCCTGGTCTAAAGTTTTTAATATAAGTCAATTAGAAACAATTTTAACAATGAAAAAAGGGTTTCAAACATTGAATTGGACTTTTACAAATGAAATAAATAAAAACAAATGGTTGAGAAATCCTTTTATAATACAGAAAGTGATCTTTCAAATATATCACAGACAGGATGTAGTTGGCATCCCAGCGGTCAGAATACCGGTGCCGGAATCTCGGCTCCAGAATCCCGACTGCTGACATCATGAAAGAAAGTAATAGGGACAGCCCAGCAGAGTGAGTGACAGGGGAAGTCGTTTGTAGGTGGTAACAGGGGCTGGCCATTAAAAACGGGGGAGTGGAGGTGCAAACGCAGGCGTGCCTGAGCATCTCAATGGCATTTTAGAGGTGTGCAGAATTATAAGACAGCATCATAGTAGACGTCACCTGGCTTGTTTTTACACTGAAGAGATCGCAGTGCTTACGGCAGGGTATGGTCAACCTAAACGCTGCGATAGCATCCGATGTACCGATGGTTGCATACACTTCCTGGACATGACGTGCACAAGTGAGCGTATTAAAACAGGCTGGTGGGTGTCTGCATACACTATGTGATCGCTCTCTAAGAAATACTGGGCGGGCTAATGCATTGCTGTGCGGTGCGGTAGCACTGCCTACGCAATTTGCATACACATCGTGCGAGCGATCGCATCTAGTGAGCGGCTCTGAATCAGTCCCTATGCTCACTAATAAAACCTGTGCTGGACTTATTGCAGCATTTCACGTCTCGTACATTAGTGCTGCTAGCATGGCTTGGACAAGACATTCTGCTGCTTTCCCTGCTCACATCAACATAAGCATTTGTATTAAGCTACATTCTCCCTACTGCACATGGCATGCGGTAATGTGCAACCACCAAAGGGAGGTCCAACCAGTTTCTTTTGATCATTAGAAAGATCACGCTGTCAGCTCTCACAGTGGGGCCCATAATAGTGATCCATTGATTGTCTTTACTGTTCGTAATAATTTAGTACAAAGATTAAAAGTACTTCTGCAGTCTACTGACCCAACATGGTAATTCATTATCTTTATGGTGTGCCTAGAGATACCGTTATCACATGTGATGCCAGCAGGGGGCAGTATAGAACTGTTATTTGACTGCTCTAATTTCTAAGATCATAAAAATGTTCACACAAAAGATTACTTCCAAAGCTGCAAATGTATTATTATTATCATCCTTTATGCCAACATATGACACTGTGCTTTACAATCAGAGAATGTTTATTCATTCACATCGATCAATCCCTGTCGGAGGGAGCTTACAATCTAATTTCCTACCACAGGAAAGTTTAATGAGTTACAAATTAATCTACCAGAATACATGTAAACTGGGGGAAAAACATGGAGTGCCCAGAGGAACCCTCACAAATACACAAGCATCACTCATATAGCTCCCATGTGGGAAACAAGGCCTGTTGCAAGGGAGCAATGCTAAACACTGTGCCACCATGCTGCCTTAAAGATGCAGACTAGCAGCAAATGTACCTCGTGTCATTCACCAATATCTGCATTTTGCACAGGTAATTTCAAACTTGTGAAGATCCTATAGACTGATAGGTGGGGGCTGCTTCTGGTGGAATGAAAAGCCTGGTTATTTAGAGAATGCACCTTGTATTGTTCCTACATGCAAAAGCATATTGCTGTTGTAGTGCAGGGCAAGATATGTATGGGAGCATCAAATGGTGGAGATTGAGGGCATTCCCAGTCGGCCCACTAAATCCCCTCAAGCGTACACACCCAAAAAGGTCCGGATTTACTTTTTACATCCCCAGGAACTGCTGAGAAAGATCACTGCCATATACACTATGAGTGCGTGGGGCTTTTTATTTTTTTGTTTTTGGAATGTTTTTGTAGCGTGCACCAGCCAGGTGCAACAGAGGCAGAAATATACTGCTGCAATATAATCATTGCAAAGTACAAATGTGATCGATGTAAAATAAATGCAGTGCCGACGTCCCCTTACTCATTTCTTATTTAAAACACAATTGTGGCTCAAACGAGCAGTATTTAATAACAGCTAGAAATAATTGACGGGTCAAAATTGTTTTTTTGACATGCATGTCCCTACATTATATATGCAGCAACATTCAAAGAGCAGCTAATCTGCATATTTCACTTAGTGAATGACTCTTATGGTGTTTATTAAATTTACAAAGGGGCAGGAAGCTATACCTGCCTAATCTCCAGGTGGGTCTGGGAGACTCCTGAATGTTTGGGAGTTCTCACTGACTCCCAGGAGAGCACAGGGTCGGACTGGCCCAAAGGTGTACAGGGGAAATACCTGGTGGAACCCACTGTCTATGTGCCCCACCACCTCCTCCAGGGGTCGTAACTTGATGGAGCAGGATCATGGATGAATTTGGGTGGTTTGTTTCTATGCAAACTACACCAAGATTAGCCCTCCTGCCAATCAAAGTGGGTGGTGTTGACACACCTCTGTCCCCTACTTTATAAAGGGGCCTTTTCTTTGCGTGTCTCTGTAACTGTTGGCCAGGTCCCTCTGTGGTGGCAAGGCCACACCCCTTACGCTTAGGCCACTACCACTGTATTTCCTGGTGTGCTCTTCATGCCCTAGTCAGATACTGGGAGATCAGGGGGTTTATTTACTAAGCAGTGTTAGGAGACAGAGGGCCTGATTCAGAGCCGGGCGCTATTTGCGGACGGTCGTTCCAAAAGAGGGGCCGGCTATTTAAAGTGAGCTCTCGCTCATTGCGGTTTGTTGACGCCTCTATGTCTGAGCGAGCGAGCGACCGAAAAATGCGCTCGCTATTTTGTAAAGACGCCCCTTTGCCGTTCGCATCACACGTCATCTCCGGTATTTATTTGATTAATCGGGTACATCGAAAGCCATCTGAACTGCTCGCAGTGCTTGTGGTAGGTTTTTCTTACCGCAATCACTGCGAGCAGTTCAGGCTAAAGACAACCAAGTGACGTGGTCGATGACGCTCCTTTACTAATTATGCACTTGCCTTAAACGCCCTTTTTACCGTTAGGCACGCCTGCGTTCGGATCTCCACTCCCCCGTTTTCAAGCACCTTCCCCTGTTACCACCCACAAATGGTACATTCTGTCAATCAAATTAGCAGCCCCTCGCTGTTTTGCGAGCGCTCGATTTCCGACCGCAATGACTGGTTTGCGCATGCGCATTAAGACCCATACGCATGCGCAGTTGTGCGAACATCGCTCATAGCGACCGAGCGGCCGCTTACGAGCGGCTCTGAATCAGGCCCAGAGTGAAAAGAGATAAGGTGCCAGCCAATCAGCTCCCAACTGTCATTTTTCAAACACAGCCTGTGAGATGGCAGTTGGGAGCTGATTGGCTGGCACCTTATCACTTTTCACTCTGTCTCCGTCCTAACACTGCTTAGTAAATAGACCCCTAGGTAACTTACCCGGATCCCATCCACTTCTCTAGTGACATTTTACACCACACCCCCTACACTTGCAACTAGTTGGAACTCCCCCATGGGAGATCCTGGAGGGGAGGTCCCAAAAGTCAGCAAGTGTGCAGGGACTTGTAACAAGCAACCAGACATTTATTTTGTTTTATCTATATGAGTAAAGCAAATGTCTGATTGGCTGTGTTATAGCACATTTCCACTTCCTTATAAAGTAGGATATAGCGATGGTTAGTAAAGCTTGGTATACAGTAGACTTTTTAATGTCCTACTACTCTGTATGCAGATACATTCCTCCAGAGGAAGCACTGACAGGTATACGAATATCTTCTCTACCCCCCAGAGTGTAGAAACTGGTTCTGTATCACCTTAGCACCTGAAATGTAGCAGAGCGATTCACATGCTTGTATGGGCTTGTATGTGAATCTAGAAGAAATTGTATACCTGTATGAGTTGCTGGGTGCGCATTCAGGGCATTTATTACTATAACATAGAGTCACATAAAGTACAGGGATCGATACTCAGACACTGAATATAACTGCATCTGTTTGTTTAAAATATATAAATATCTATATCTAATGAATCCATAATAACCAGTAACTCAGAGCCTTATTTATCAATGAGTGATATTCTTATCACTCATTAAGAATCTTAAAAGGTGCTCCAACCAATCAGCTCCTAACTCATGTGTTTGAAAAATGACAGTGAGGAGCTGATTGGTTGGAGCACCATTTAAGATTAGTAATGAGCGACAGCAAGAATATCACTCGTTATTAAATATGCCCTGCAGTTTGAGACAATATGTTATATACATAGTGCCTGGTGTATGGCCATTTAATACAAAAAAATCGAAATCCGAAAGTCCCCTCAGGAGATCACTGGTAATGCGGGGACTATGAAAGTAGGGAGCCACCTGGACTCCATACAAAGCAGTATGAGCCGGCCACCCCTCACATTTACACACAACACTCCCTCTCTACAGGCTCTCTATAATGGAGACTGACTCAGATGGTCTCTGTAACAATCTTTTTTTGTTACAGGTCCCCTACAGCCTAGAGACGCTTACAGAAGTTTGTTCACTACCTTTGATCTCCAGTTTTTCCCTTAAGGCTCTTTAAGACACATAGGGGCCCATTTATCAATTATTGCTTTTGCAACGCGATCAGGGCACGCCAGTAACGCCCATGATCGCATTGCAAAATGGGATCCCATCGGCCGGATGCATCATCTGGGACATGCAGGGAAACGGGCTCCGATGTCCCTGCGATGTCTCCGCAGAGCTGCTGGCCAGTGCAGGGGGTACTGGGCATGCGCAGTCCCGCGGACTGCACATGCACATCCGCCATAGCCGGGGAGGGTTCCAGCAGATCCCTCCGCCGGCTAATAGTGCGCGGTGTAGCCCATAGGCTACAGCGGCTAACACCATCTTCAGATGTGGGAGGTGGCTGCCAGTGGTAACGGGGGGATAACAGCAGGTACCTGCTGCGGCCCGCCTTAATACATCCGGGGGATACTTAATATTTGAGGTAAACCGGGGATTATACCTAAAATACACTTTGATAAATGGGCCAGTCTGAGGCTCACAGTTGGACATACTGTATACGTAGGTGGGGGGTTCCTCTGTGTGAAATATGCATTTCTGTAACGAGCATGAGCACAAAACTTACGCTGGAGTCGTTATGCAGATTCGCTCGCATCTTACACTAATGGCTCCCTACTCTTAGAGAGGAGGGGTGGAGGATGGGAAGGGGCATGTAAGTGAAGGCAGAGCGCCATAAGAGTGTATTTATGCCAATGTAACAGAGATAGACCTGGACAAAGACACATTGCACTGGTCAGGAGGAGACTATCCTGAGGGTGTTAGACTTCTGGAGCAAAGTACACACTGACGTCAGGCACTTCTGATTGGCTTATTACGCCTGGGCCATTCCCACTGAACTATAGATCATTACTGTGACTGCTATGGTAAGTGAAGTTGCAGCACCTATTGGCATTACTCAACTGATTTTCTGCAGTCGGAACGCAGTAGTCAAGAACGGTCCCATTTATTATTATTTTTTTACTTTTTTATTGGAACTGGTCAGTCTTTATTTTATTTATTTATTCATTAACAGTTTCTTACATAGCGCAGCATATTCCGTTGTGCTTTACAATTGGAAACATAAATAGAACAATACTGGGTAATAACACACAGATATATAGGTAGGAAGGCCTTGTTCGTAAGCTTACAATCTATAGGGAAATAGGCATTGATACACAAGGATAGGTGCTATATATTGCATTTTGGTCCAGCCAGAATGCAGAGTTTCTTGGTGGGCTTGAAGACCCAGTCACACAGGAATGTCGGCCAAATATCAGGAGGATGTGAAAGAAAGACGATGTGTGAGGTTGTGTGTGGACTGGGAGAGGGGATGTAATTAGACATGGAAGCTATGAAGGTTATGTGGGCGGTTCTGGAATCTGATGAGCTTGCCTGAAGAGGTAAGTTTTCAGGGAACGCTTGAAGGATTGGAGACTAGAGGAAAGTCTTATTGTGCGTGGTAAGGCATTCCATAGAGTGGGTGCAGCCCGAAGAAAGTCCTGTAACCGTGAGTGGGAGCAAGTAATGTGTGGGGATGAGAGACGCAGATCTTGTGCTGAGCGGAGAGGTCGGGTTGGGAGATATTTTGAAATGAGTGAAGAGATGTATGTTGGTGTGGTTTGGTTAATAGCCTTATGTGTAAGTAACAGTATTTTATATTGAATACGGTAGAAAACCGACAGCCAATGGAGGGACTGACAGAGTGGTGCAGCAGACGATGAACGTTTGGCAAGGAAGATAAGCCTCGCAGCAGTCTTATAAATAACATCCAGAGTCAAGCAATCCCAATAAGATCAAAACAATAGAATAGCATAAGAGATCCATGGGCTTAAAAGGTTGGAGAAATAGAATTCAGCAAACAAGCAAGAGAGTCACACAATTGGCGTATATGTCATATAGAGAAGACAATGAATCCAGGCTCTCCCATGAAACCCAGGAGAGTGTCGCCCTTGCTTTCCGGGAGTGGCATGGCCAGGATCTGTGCAGGCGGATGTAGTTTCCTGGCCTGTCGCAGGGCTGGGATCGCAAACGCAGCGGGGGGGGGGGGGGGGGCCACACCTCCTGCTGCATTTGCATATTTGCACGGACGTAATTACAAAGCTGCTTGTGTGCGGCTTTGCAATCCTGTCCCCTGCTGAATCAGGCCATTGTACGTTTATTATTATTGCATAGAGGGTAAATACAGGCTGCTTTTGCATGTAGACAATAAATGCTTTGTATCTGCGTGCGTGATCGCAGTGCGATCGCAATGCAAACCTGCGCGTGCTCTGACTGCGGTGCATACGCGGTACGCACCATCGGCCGTTCTGCGTGCGTGGTTGCAATTGCGATCCATGCTGAATCAGGCCCTATATCTCTCTGCACATTTTAAATCAGCCCCACCTGCAGTGCAGCACGGATATACCAAGGTGAAAAGTGTAGTTACTTGCACTTTTTCGCTTTGCTCTCAGCACATAATCAGGCCCATAGTGGGTGTCGACCTCCCATAACCATCCCGTACATGCCTACAGAAACCTCCCCCCTGACTTCTATTTCATTACAACCATCTATATTATGAACAATGTTCTACTTGCCACAACAGAATTATACCCCCTATACACCAAAGCAAAAACCTGGGTTATTGCTGGGTCTAAACGGGTCACAGCTTAGTGTAAAAAATAACCTGGGTTAAGTGACCCGGCAATCCAACCCAGGTAGCTACCAGAGTCGGACCCAGGATGGACCTGGGTAATGGTGCAGTGTGATTTTGCTTTTATACCTAAATTCTGGGTCTGACTCGGAGGTTGGAACAGGGTTCCAAACCGGATCAGACCCGGAATTTAGTCGGCGCGGACTCGGGAATATCCTGGGTTAATGCAGGCTAAACCGGAGCCGGGTCTTCAGTAACCCGGCTCTTCCGGCGTTGAAGTGGGCGCTTGGAGATGACGTCATCACCAAGCGCCACTGAAGCCGGCCAATCGGCAGGCATGCGGCACGATCCAGGTCATCGTGACCCTGATCGTGCCGTTTACACTGCAGGATTTCACGGGTTATTCCCGTGTAAAACCCTGCAAGTTACCTGTGTTGGATTGCCGGTCACTCCACCCGGGAATCCAACCCAGTCCCCTTTTACACCAAGAAGCTACCCGGGTTATCACTGCAATAACCCAGGTTTTGGCTCTGGTGTAAAAGGGGTATAAACGGCACAACCCGGGTTATCCAACCTGGGTCATGCCTAAAATGAGCTGATTGGTGGCTGTGGAGCAGTCACCTCCCACTAAGTTTAGCAGGGCAGACCCAGGTTCAGTCTGAACGGGGCAGACCTGAGAATAACCCAGATCGATAGTGCTGTGTAAACGGTGTCTGACCTGGGTCAGAACCAGGTCTGAAAACCCAGGTCAGACTCAGGTTTTTGGTGAAAGAGGTATTATTCTGCTTTTCCCTGCAGACATTAAAATCTTTGTTTTGGTGCCTACGGTCAGGAAATCAGTCATAACGATAAAGCCGGAGGCCATACACAGCTGATAAAGTGATCTGACAGAACAAACACGGGGACACTAATCTAAAAAAACAGGATGACCGTTTGCATCACTTTATATGTATAGTACCCTACAGTATCCGTTCTCCCCTGTAGGAAAAGTATCAATCACAGATGCCCCAGAATGGAGGTTTCTAATCTTTGCCATGTAGTGAGACAGCTGCTAAAATACCCACAGCCCTCAATTCATTTATAGGACACATCTGTATTAAGTTATTGAAACCAAGAGCTACAGCAGCGTACAAGCAATGGTCTCCAGTACTAAATCATTATAGGTGTAGCATCTCAGCAACCAAGAGCTTACAATCTAAATTTCGTTTGTTAGCAAGGATGGAATTAATTACTGTCAATCGTTTACCCAGGTTCTAGATTTATACTATGATTTAGTCCTGGCAGTGTGGGTTCTTGTGTGACCGACTTATTTACAGTCACTATTTTTCTGCCTGCCATATGATAGCCTGCACTGTGTAACCCTCCAGCTACAACACCTCAGACATATCATTACCTGCTGCTCCAGTATTTAACTCTTTAGATGAAAGCTCTGAGCTATAGGCATCATTAACATGTATTTCTTTCAGAGTGCACATTGCTATCCTCCTTAGTTAAGTAGAAATCTTGGCATGCTTTTATTAAAGGAATACAGTGGTTGACAATCTAAGTAAATGATGATACCTGCTGTAGCATAGCACAATGAGGAAAAGTTACTTGATAATCCAGGGTGATTCATTTAGCCATCTCTGTGAATTATTATGCATCAGGGTACTCTATAAGCTGTTACATGTTGTTACTTTGTTATCTTACTGGTGGGAGGATTCTGTTGCCTCAAGGTGGGAAGACAAAAGTGCATTCCATTCCTCTTCCACTTACCCTGCTAAGCAACTGGTATCGGCTTACAGGGAGATTGCAGCTAGCCAATGGTTACTATGCTTACTTTTGAATGAATCAATCAGCAAACAATTTGAATCCAAGTGTAAAGGTGCGTACACACACACTAGAAGATAGAGGAACGTACAATAGTTCATCTTCCTGTGCAGTGGATAATGTGCCCACACTGAACGATATGTCATTCATTGCAGGCACCCTCTCTCATCCCCGAACTTGCCCAACCTGTCATTATCGGCGGGTTGGCCTGCATGTTCAGACGATGATTGCTGTAGAAAACGGCCAGCGGGAGCGCGCATCGCTGGTCATTTTCGACAGTATACTGCACGATTGCTGAACGATTAATGAGCGATTGAACTATTACGATGTCGTAATCGTTCAATCGCTCATTTTAATCGCCCAGTGTGTACGCACCTTTAAAATCATTGTGGACATGAAAGTAACAGACGATATACAATGAGGCATAACTTCCTCTGTACTGTCCGCTAGCACCTGCGCTGACGGATGCTGGCACATGCGCAGTAGCGTGGCGGGAGGGCGAACCCGGAAGTAAAGCGATTATTGCATAGATCAATCACTTTACTTCTTACTGATCACCGGAACGGGCTTTTAATAGACCTCTTGCCACGCGACATAATACTTTCATCGAACAAAGATTCCTTATTGCTGCAAATTGTGGTGATCAAGAAACTTAATTTTGTGGGCAGACCGTATTTATTAACAAATATGCCCCATTATATGAGAAACGGTTGCGCAGAGGCTCAGCAATGCTTAGTGATTGATGTGTGATGACTATAGCTCCGAGAAGCACATTATTTGTGATTGGTAATCAAACGTCTAATTGCCTCTGTTGTAATAAGTGTTTTTATTCAATATTTTTACACATAGACATTTTATATAATGTGCCCTCACCCTTAAGATGAGATATACACACATGCACACACACACATTACAATTGTACAAGTGAAAATGAACATGGCAAAAGGGAATTGGTATGAAATACCGCCGGCCGGCAGCGGCAGGCCGACATCAACAGAGATCCCGGCAGCGGAAGCCCGACAGCGCTGGAAATCCAGATCGTGGATAGGTAAGTATTGTCTAACCTAACCTAACCCCCCTAACCCTAACCCTCCTTAGGGGTACCTAACCCTAACCTTCCCCCCAAGTGCCTAACCCTAATCCCCCCTCTAAGTGCCTAACCCTAACCACCCCCTTCCCCGCTGCCTAAACCTAAGTCCCCCGGGGGGGTGCCTAACCCTAAGTCCCCCCCCCCGGGGTGCCTAACCCAAACCCTACCTCCCCCTTGCCTAACCCTAACCCTCCCGGGGGGGTGCCTAACCCTAACTCCCCCCCGGGAGCCCTAAACCTAACCCTCCCCCCCGCGGTTGTCCGCTCGCGGCGCCCGGCATCACTACGATCGGGATGCCGGGAGCCGATCTCCAGGCGTCGGGGAAATGCCGGGCGTCTACATCTAGACGCCCGGCATTTCACGCTTGCCGGGATATGACAGTCGGGAAGTTGGCTGCCGGTATTTAGGCAGTCGGCTTCCCGATTGCATACCGGCAAAAGTATTATTATTGGTGCACAGGTATAAAACAACTATGGGAAAAGGTATCTGTTCATGAAAGTTTACAAACCAAAGTGTGGAGAATGGCACTGACAAAATATCAGCCTGTTCAATATGTCGTTATGAATGTTGACAATCATATTTTAGCCTGACCCTGACTGCAGCTTCCCTGAAGATCACTGGGAAGATGGCGCCACAGAGGAGGGGGGACCTGCTTGCCGGCACAAGGTAAGATGTGGAGGGGCTGGGTGTGCCCACTGCACACAGGCCCCCTGCGCTGACAACAAGCAGAAATATACTGTTAGAAGTGACACAAACATAATATTAAATCTATTCTAGTGCCATGTTAGACGAGGTGACCCGACGTCACAGAATCCACACATCCTTCCTTGCCCCTTATAGTTTCCATACTCACAGATTAATGGTCCTCAGCCTCTGATTTGCCATTCTGCACCTTAATTTACCCAATGTTGCCCGGATTAACCTGGTCCCCCACGTGTTTGTATGGGACATGGTCAATATCTCAACTGCTGGGATTCCGGCGGTCAGAATGCCCATACCGTAATGCCGACACCGGAATCCCGACACTAGTCAGAATACTGGGACCGGCATTTCCAATCGCCGGGATTCCAAAGGTAAGTACTGGGGTTAGGAGGAGGGTTAGGCACTAAGGGGGGTACACTTCCTGGAGATGACGTGTGTTAAGAAAGAAAAGTGGGCGTCTTTATACCGGCGTGTGCTCACTCTGCCGTCGCTCTCCAAAACATAGAGGGCGTCCTTACACCAGACAGTGCGATCGTGGAATTTGCATACTCGCCCCCTTTTTGACAGCGAGAGAGTGCAGCTTAGCGTCCGGGTCTGAATCGACCCTTAAGGGTCTGATTCAGATTTGGGAATAGAGTGAGAATTAGCTCTTACCTGTGAACCTGGACAAACCATGTTGCAATGCAAGGGGTGTAAATACACACATTTTTTTGCATGTAAGGTAAATACTGGCTGCCTTTACATGAAGCCCACATATACTGCACAGCTTTATTGTTACTCTACAATTTAGATGTCGGTTTGGATCTGCCCCCCCCTGCAGTGCAGCATGGTTTCACCAAGATGATCAGTTAAGTTCTCACTCTATTTCCAAAGCTGAATCAGGCCCTAAGTGTGTAGGGGGGCCCTGTATTTTAAGGACCAGCAGCGGGCAATGTAAAGCCTGTCCTGATCTAAAAGTACAGGTGACAAAATGCACAGGGCTTTTCTGATCCGGTCCTGGTTGTGGAAATACAGGGGACAAAACGAGTAGGGGTCCCATGTAACTTCCATAACCAGCACCAAACTTTTTCTAGCAGGGGGGGAGTGTGGGGTAATGCCACAGCCAGGAAAACGCTTTCACCGAGTACCCTGGCCAAAGCATTACCACTGACCGATAGTCAGCCCAAGCCGGGGATCCCAGAAGAGGTGGGGATCCCCCTAAGGGGTCCCCCTCTCCAGGGCACCCCAGGCCTGGTCTGATAGCTCGGGGCTATCCCTGGCACCCCTGGCCGATGGGTGCCGGGTTGATAGTGTAAATGTGTGGTGTAAAAGATAGAGGTGTAAATATTGTCTTTTGCAATAGAACTACAGGTTCCACAGCAAGTCTTCCCCGCATTTTGGTACTTGGAGACTACAGATCCCAGGATGCCTTGCCATAGTTTTAGCATGCTGTTAAATCAAAACAGTGGCAGGGCATGCTGGGATGTGTAGTTCCACAGCAGCTGGAGGGCCAAAGGTTGAAGACCCCTGCAAGTGTAAAGGCTTCTGTATAACTCTGCCAGTCGCATTAAAAGGTGCAAGTTTACATATGAAATACTCGCACAGATTCGCATAGTGTAGTAGCCTCAAGCTCAAAAGTTTACAGCCCCGGCACCAACTCGTACCTTCAAAAAATGTGAGAATGTGCGAGTTGGATTGTAACTAAAACTCAAACCCCATTACATTTGGCCCTATATGTTCTATCACACAAACGTACTGGGCCAGTTTCTTCCACAATTCGTTACCCTACCAGTATATATTTTTTGGACTGTGGGCCTGACTCAGAAGGGTCACAGGACTGCACATGCGTGTGCATCGCAGTGCCCGTGCGCGGACTAGCCACTGCAATTGGGAATGAGAGTGCAGTGTGTACGCAGACCCATTGCAGAGTGATTGACAGGAAATGTCGCTTGTAGGTGGTGACGGGGGGGGGGGGTTGGGGGAACGCAGGTGTGTAAGTGAGTTGGGACGGCGTTGCAGGGGCGTGCATAAATTAGTTACTGCAATACCATACGCAGCCTGAGGCCTCATAGCGTACGCTGCAGATAACAATTCTGACCCGAGGTCTGACCTGCCTTCACTGTGCGTATGGGTCCCATGTTGCCGATTATTTTCGCTATGTTGCCCAAGTGTACGGATGTGGGTAAGAGGAAGTGGGCGTCCTTATGTGAGGCTCAGATCGCATTGTGAATGCAAACATTTACATATCCCCGCTGATATTAGCAACTGCATTGCGTGCGTATAAGCAGAATAGCGATCCGTGCTGAATCAGGCCCTGTGAGCGACAACCAGGAACATCATACATGCTCCATATAGATAACTCCCTGGTTGGACCACTTCTATAATCCATTATGTCTGCACATAAACCAGCTCTTCAGGTTCTAGATTATTAAACTGCCAAACGAAATGCAGATATATTATAAGGAAGTTCCATTGTTATAATCTCTGTTTGCATGAAGCAGGCACCAAACAGAAAGCTCTCAAAAAAAAAAAAAGCTTAACGAAAAATAATTGGCCTCACCTGTAACACATGGTTCTTACATATATGTGCTAGACGGTATCTTTTTTTTTTTTTTCCACATTTATTAAACAAACCAACTGTGCAGGACCTCTATGCACAACTCAGCCTCTGCTCATAATCATTAGGTTGTATAGAGATGTAAAAGAAAACCTATAGCTCTTTAATGTGGTACTACAAGAGCCAGCATGACCTGTTGTTCCACTCCAGGGGAGAACAAATCGCATGCCTCTCTTAAATGCATCCCTTTCCTTGCACCATGGAAAACATAGAAATGATGATCGTACAGAGCTATTGAATATGTTGACCCCACTTAAACGAAGAAAGGGTGGGGGGTGAATATTTCCTCATAATGTCACAAAATCATTAACCTAATAGGTTTGTATTATATATTATGTATATGTCTGCGGTGTCAAATACGTTATTTTCAACTCTATATAGCAGGGGTATTCAACATGAGGCCCCCCAGCTGCTGTGGAACTACACTTCCCAGCATGCCCTGCCACAGTGTTAGCATGTCCTAATAGCAAAACTGTGAAAGGGCATGCTGGGATGTATAGTTCCACAAATTTTTAGGTGGATTTTAGGCCTTTTTCATACAAACCATACTGTTTTATTTTTATTAAGACATCCAGAAGTCAGCCATGCCCAGTATAATATATAAAAATATCCCAATCCAACTGTTCAAAAGAATTCCTAGGGGTAAATTTACTAAAGTGAGAGTTTTTAGAAGAGAGTTTTAAAAGTGATGATGCCCATAGCAACCAATCAGATTCTAGCTATTATCTTCTAGAAGGTTCTAGTTAAATGTTAAGTAGAATCTGATTGGTTGCTCTGGGCAACATCACTTTTAAAACTCACTTCTAAAAATTCTCACTTTAGTAAATTTACCCCCTAAGTTTGATACTTGCATCTTAATTAAGGTTTTAATGTTAGCCCTCTAAATCAAGGGTAGTCAACATGTGCTCCCTCCCCCCCCAGCTGCTGTGGCACTACACATCCCAGCATGCCCTGTCACCGTTTTAGCATGCCCTAATAGTATCCTTTGATGTGTAGTTCCACAGCAACTGCAGGGATGCATGTTGAATACCACTGCTGTAAATGAACCCACGGAAATAATAATAAGTGATTATTATAACACAAAAAGTAATAACTGCATCTGTAGCACAAACAAATTAAATAATGTTTTATAGGTTTGTGATTCATATAGATGAATATTGAATATTGGTTATGGCTACAAGATGGCTGCTTCCACTGTGTGCGAGTTATTCGGGCTACAGTTATGTCTGCTGTGTGGATACGTAGGACTATATACACTACATGACGTATGACTATATACACACAAAGGAGAACGCTCTCAGAATAAACTGCAGCCTAAACTGCCTGTCCCTTGCACTCTGCCAAATAAAATATCTTGGCTTTGCATATGCTGACTAGAAATGGAGCTAACAGTCATTTCACAATGAAGGGCGGCATGAGAAAACAGCAGGCGCACAGGCCAAGGAAGCATTGCCGTATACACACACACGGCACAGTGCAGGCTATCAGGTTACCCCATGGTGCCTGCAGTGCACATTACCACAAAGGAATTCCTGGAGGGCAGCCGCCTCCACAGATGTTTACACAACAATATAATGAGCACCAGAGCAGCTCAGGCCATTACTAGCTACATATATATATATATATATATATATATATATATATATATATATATATATATATATATATATAGATAGATAGATAGATGGAACAGCCTAGTGCCAGACAAGCTACATGTGAACATTTTATATTAATCACTATTCATAAAACGTGACATAGATGGTGACTATCGTTAAAGCTGGAACATTACATTTGCTTGCTTTCAATCGTGCATTTGCCAACATCCCTGTAGTTGTTCCTCCTCAGTGTTAAGGCCGGTACACATTAGACCAGTGTTGGCTAACCTTGACACTCCAGCTGTTGTGGAACTATATATCCCAGCATGCCCTGCCACAGTTTTAGCATGCCCTAATAGCAAAACTCTAGCAGTGCATGCTGGGTTATGTAGTTCCATAACAGCTGGAGTGTCAAGGTTAGCCAACACTGCATTAGACAATACACATTAGAGAATGTCTAGTCTGTACTAACCTCATCAGCGATGAAGCGACAGCCATGCTGCATTCGGCAGCATGGCCCTGCTAACAATGTCGCCCGTAGGACCTGCATTCATGTCCGATGGGCGACGTCGCTGATGATGCGATCATCGGCGACATAGCGGGTACACGCTGACCGATGTGCCAGACATGTTGTCCAATCCGATCTGACGACATATCGCTTAGGGTCTCATTCAGACCCACTCGCAAGCGCCTATGTGCTCGCAAGCGGGTCGTAGTTTAGGACCTGCGCACGCGCAGTGGCCGCACTGCGCGTGCACAAGCCCCGGAACGAAAGAGAAATTCTGTCACTCCGGGGCTCACTACAAAAAGGGCGGCTGTCGATGGTGATCGACAGCTCGCACCGTTTTGTAGGCGGGGCGGGGGGGGGGGGGTGGCTGGCCAAAAGGAACGCCTGCCGTTTGGGGGCGGCCCCACTGACATTACTCGTGATGTCAGTGGTGAGCTTCTGGCTCTAATAGAGCAGAAAGCTCACTGGGGCTTGCCGCAGACAAGACCCTACCACAAGGGTTTCGTCACAAGCCCCGATGGTCGTTATGGTCTTGACCATAGCGACCATCAACCTGGCCGCTCGCTAAAGCTGTGGGTGGTCACCCACAGCCTAGCGAGCGGCCAGGTCAGAAAATAGATGCAGTCGCCCTCATTCAGAGCTAGCGCTCGCATTTTGTGAGCGCCTCTGAATGAGGTCCTTAGTGTGTACCCGGCATTACTCTCGTACCAATTCTCACTGTGCAGTAGGACGATAAGAGTAGCTGAACCATCACTACAGTAATTAGCTTATATCAGGGTTGGAAAAATAACAGGTTGGGGGTTTTTTTTGCATTAATGTTTTAATGAAAATAAAAATCCTTCTTATTATATTAATACTTTGATCAAGGTTTCTAATACATAGCAATGTTTCAACCATGTTTTCTTGCTTTCTAACATTAACAATCCAAAATTATTAGGATTTTTTATCTCATCAAAAGAGAGGGCTATGGGCTCGCTATGGGAAACATCTCCACTTCTAAAAACTCTCACTTCAGTAAATATACCACTTAGTTTATTCCTTCCACTCATCGGAGTAGGACTGAAGGTTTTGAACTGAAATAAACATGACAGATTAAACCAGGAGGTGTTTCTCTTTAATGTGTTGGGGTTGTTTACCCTTTAAGATTGATAATGTTAGTTGTGGGTTTCTCCTGTCCTATAAGATTGTTAGGGGAGGAGTTAGCTAGGCAGATTTAGTATTCTCTGATTTGGATTACCCTCCCTCTTTCTCTGTTGTCTGTGTGAATTTACTGTATTGGTTCATCTCACTCAGATGAAGACCAAAGCAACAAGAATGTGGAATAACACCAGGGGAATTCCCTTATAATAGACTTCTTTTAAGAAGTCACTGCGCTGTGCCTGTAGTCACAGCATATTAAAAAAACAAAAACCGAGAAACCATCTGGTTTAATCCAGCCAACCCTGGCTTATACTGTTTAGGGCTGCCATGAGGAAAGTCAGGCCCCGGACTATGGGTTGTGGCCATGCCACGTTGGGAACTTTGGGCCACAGAATCAGCACCATCTTGGTGGAATGGCTGCTTCTGTTGTATCAGCCCTCTCTGCAACCCAATACTGTTGTTTACAGTTCCACAGAAGACCCCTAAACAGGCTGAACAGTGGGAAGTCGTAATAACCATCTCAAAGCCCAATTTTAGAAGGGCTAAACAAGACCATGCTTTGTGCCATGTTTGTCAGTGGAGAATAATCAGAAGCATGTACTTTGTTGGGAATGTGTTCTGGAACAGTTACCCTGCAATGCCTAGAACCCAATGTATTGCATATCTATCTGTTATTCTATGGAGCAGTGCATTGCTCAGCTTTCATAATGACGTATAATAATGTGAGAGGCATGCTTCCATATTATAAGTGTGGGCACTGTATCCTGTACAGAACAGACTATTTCAAAACTGCTGTACAAACCAAGGGGCCTATTTATTAAGCCAGTTTTTAATGTGTAACCACTATGTAACAACAGCCTAATGCAGGAGTTTTCACAAAGTCTCACAAAAATCTTCTGCAAAAGGCTTACTAACGCTGCAGCCCGCAGCCCCTATTATTATCAATGTGGACTTCAGTCTGGCCCCTATGTACCAAACTCTGAAAAGAAAAGCTTTTCTGAGTTTGGTCGCGTTGGTTTACGCCATCCTCAGACGGTGTAAATCACTTCATGCCTTTGGAAGCATATTAGGAGGAGAGGAATCTTACGATCCCTCTCCCTGCAGCCTCCGGACACGTGCACAGAAGGAGTCTTTCAGAAATGTGAAAGACTCCTCCAATACCCCCAGGATGTAAATCGCAGGGACAGCGGGTATCGCTGTATTAGTACATAGCGAGGAGAATCATGTAAAAAAAAATAAAAAAAAATGAAAACAAACTGCGGCACTTCCGCTATGTTTAATACATATGCCCCATAGCCTTAAATGTTCATCATTTTATTATAGTATCTGCAAAGTACAAGTTTACAAATACAGTGTGGAACGGCATTCTGGGGAATGGCGATGTAATGTGGACCTCGAAGACTGCCTCACCGAAACGTCGCAAAAAGCATCAGCTACGCTCAAGTTACCTGGCCATTTGCAGCAAAATGGCGGCTCTCTAGCGTTCAGCTTTCATCGCTGAATAATACACATCTCACGGACTCAGAATGCTACATTTTAAGCTGGAAAAAAATGTGCCATTGAAAAGAGTTTATAGAAAACCTTGTTTGTACAGACATCCAGGTCATGGACTTTTCTGTAAGCGACATGTCTATTATAATCATCAGTGATTTACAAGGAACTGTACAACAGAGGACATTGCAGCAGAAACACAATCACAGAGCACGAGATATAGAAGTAAGAGGAATGGAAATAACGAAAAACAATATTTATTTCCTTAAATCTCATGATGATAAAACTTCTCTCCCACATGGCACTTATACACACTCATGCATTTGCTGGCATTGTATGCTGGGAGTTGTAGTTCAACAACACCTGAAATGCCAAGGGTTGACTACTAGTGGTAAATTTACTAAAGTGAGTTTTTAGTAGTGAGTTTTAGAAGAGATGTTGCCCATAGCAACCAATCATATTCTACTTAAAATTGACCTAGCACCTTCTAGAAGATAATAGCTAGAATCTGATTGGTTGCTATGGGCAACATCTCTTCTAAAACTCACTTCTAAAAACTCTCACTTTAGTAAATTTACCCCTAGTAGTCAACCCTTGGCATTCCAGGTGTTGTTGAACTACAACTCCCAGCATACAATGCCAGCAAATGGGATTTGTATGGGATTTTGTAGTTGTACGGAGAGCCACCAGCAAATATACTGTATGTATAGTTCCTGAAATATCAATGAAATCTTCCTTGTTCTTCCAGCAGAGGGCGCTGGTACATATTAGTATTAGAACAATGGGCTAGCTTTACTCTCAGTATTCTTATATCAACTGCTAATTTATTTATTTATTATTTATTACTAGATATTTATATAGCACACACATATTCTGCAGCGCTTTACAGAGATGCTAATAAGATATATAGGGGCTCATTTAACAATATTTGTTATGACTAAAAAAAGAAAATGTGGAAAAGGATGTATTCACGCCATTTTCACATTATTTTAGCTTCATATAAGTTTATTATAGGGCTTTTAAGAGAAGACTTCACAAAATTCGCATCCATTCTGCATGCTGATCGCATTTCCCATACCTCTAATGGGAAACGCGACCAGCACAGATTTAACAAGCTTCAATTGTTAAGTCTTTGCTAACCAAGCACTTCTAACCTAACGCCATCTTCAGAAGGAGAAGGCATTGGACCGCTTTTCACAGAGAGAGGGATCTTTGGAGACCCTCCCTTCCCCATTATGCTGCTCTGTCCTACCTCCCAGCACAGCCGATCCCAGAGGCCAATGTGTGTCTACATACCTTTCAATATTTGGGATATCAAACAAGGAACTTCTTGTGCACGCCAAAGACGTGCGTCTGGAAAAACCGGGTGTTCTTGTGGAGAAGGGCGTGGTCTTGTGGTACACCCCAGTTGTCATCACTCTGGGGGCATTCACAGCACTCCAGGAGATACTGGGCTGCCCCCAGACTATGGGCCTGATTCAGACCCGCTCGCTACATGCGGCCGCTCGCTCCCAGCGTATGGAAATTCAGCTAAGTGATATCAAGGCAGACGCTCGCACGCCAAGGCATAAGCACGCCCACTATGTCTTGGCGAGCGATCACTTTGTGTTTACAGATGCCCACCAGCCTGTCTTTAGCCATCCACTAGCGGACGTCATCTCCAGGAAGTTTATACAACCATCGGTACATCGGGCTCCATCGGATCTAACCCCAGTGCTGCGGTTGACTGTACCCTACCGCAAGCACAGAGAGCACTTCAGTGTATAATTCAACCAGGTGACGTGTACTATGACGCTGCTGGTTAATTATGCACGCCTCTGAAACGACATTGAAACACTCAGGCACGCCTGCGTCCGCAACTCCACTCCCCCGTTACTACTGCCCTGCCCCTGTTACCACCCACAAACGGCATCTCCTGTCACTCATTCCACTGGGCTGTCTTTGCAGGGCGAGCAAGCGCATACCCGATCGCTCATACTAGTTTGCGCACGTGCACTGCAAACATCGCCAGCGACGAGCGAGCGCTTGCTAGCGAGCAGGTCTGAATCAGGTCCTCTAGCCTTACTGTGTAGATGCAGTACGCATGCTCCCCATCTCACCACACACACAATGGAACATTGCGGCCCGCGGTTGGGACAGTTTACTGAAAGAGGGACTGTCCCGCCCAAAGCAGACGTCGGCTCCTCCATCAGCTGTGCTGGGAGGCAGGGCAGAACATCAGAATGGGGTAAGGGTTCAAATTGTACTTACCTCACTGTGCATGCCCGATGTCATGCACAGTATAGATGTACTAAGCACTCTGCTTTTTATTTGCCGAGACATAGCTTGTGAGAAAGCCCTATATCCCGGTACACACAAAGTAATAATACCTTGTTATAATACACAACATCGCAATACGATATTACTCGATATTATCACATCACAATCGCGAATTGTGATAAATGGGGGCCATACTAAGTAAAGAAACCCTTCAACAAATCATAAACAGAAATTTCGAAATCTGGCACAAAAGGCCCCAAAAATATACTTCTCATATGTAACTAATAGATGTTGGCTACATCTTTAGATAATAGGGGGGGGGGGAGAAGATATATTTTCAGCTTTTATAATATTATTTTTATTATTATTAACATTTATTTAATTAGCACCAGCATACTCAGCATTTCTTTACGACAGGGAACAAACACAATAATAAAACAAGACTGGGGCCCCAATATAATAGCCGGCGAGATGCAGACAACGGCGAGATTTTGGCGATGTAGCTGGTAACTTTAAAGCTTCTACAATCGCCAACCGGGTTGGTTTTACATTTTAAAAAAATGCAGCTTTAAATCTAGCAGCAGTAACGCAGAACTCTTGCTTACATATAGGCCTGGGTATTACCAGATAAAGAGGTGAGAGTGCACTGCTAGCATGTCTATAATCTATAGAATACATGAGGGATAAGTGCCACTTCTATATTATATTAGTGTAGCTAGGGGCTTCAGCACCCCTGGCAAAGTAAGGGACTGGAGTTGGCAGTTAGTAAAACAGACGTTAATGCTTCTGACAGAGATCAGCAGCTGCACAGACTTTTGACAGAACTGGCCGCGGGTGGCACTGCCGGGAGGTACCGGCGCCCCCCACCCGCCAACCAGCGCTCCTAGCGAACGCCATCCTGGCCAATAGGAAGATACGGCCCTGTAGCCAGCCATATTAGTGTAGCCAGACAGCAACGTAGAAATGTTCTAAATGACAATATGTGGTCAAGGACAGAGGGTTTTGAATATTAAAAGGAGAAGACTTAAGTTTGAGTGAAATACATAGAGAGGTGGTAATTGGGTGCACAAGACTTGGAAGGGTAAGACAATGTGGTAAGCGTCCCTGAAAAGGGTATTTTGCAGGGAACGTATGAAGGTTTAGAGGCCAGGGGAAGTCTTGTATTAGGAAGGTTGTTCCACAGGGAATCGGTATGAATTACCGCCGGCCTTAAATACCGTCGCTGGAAGGCCAGCACATGAAGATCCTGACAGAGGTAATTAAGATCTGGTAATTAATTAAGAATTAATTCCCCCCCTAACCCTCCCTTAGGGGTGCCTAAGCCTAACCTCCCCCTCCCCGCACCCTAAACCTAACCCTCCCGGGGGCGTTGCCTAAGCCTAACCCCCCAGGTGGTGCCGAACCCTAAGACCCCCCCCGGGAGTCCCTAAACTTAGCGCAGCTATCACCTCCCGACGCCCGGCTTACCTACGTTCGGTATGCCAGGCGTTGGGTTTTCGGCATGTGGCTAATGATAGGCACCGGTATTTAGACGCCTATCATTAGTCCCGTGCCGGCATTTCACTGTCGGGAAGCCGGCGGTCGGCATTTCAAACACCGGTTTCCTGACTACATCCTGTTCCACAGAGTGGGTGCAGACCAAGAAAATCCCTTTAACCTGGAGTGCACGCAGGACAGGTAATGAGTCTGGAAGAGAGACGCAGATCTTGGGCAGAGCGGAAGGGTCACATTATCCCTGGGAATCTCCCATATGGACACCAAATATAACAAAAGCATCAAATATTGGTTTTACACTAAACAGAGGTTTTAGTTTTCATCATATAATTAATTTATATTGGTATAACATAGATTTGAAGTCACTTACCTGCACCTGCTGCTATTGTAACATATGGACATGTCCTGCCAGCCACAGGTTCCGTTTTACATACACTGAGGAAGTGAAAAACTCCCACAGAAATCCCCTAAAGCTAAATGTGGAAGTGCTTGATGAGTTACGTGTCACACAGAGGGGAGCTGCTGCTACAGACACCCATCACTAATGCTGGGTACACTAAAGTACAATACTGTATATCGCACGTACAGCCGACAAACGATATATCGTACAGTGCATCTGCGGGCGTGTAAGAGTACACACAATATAAGTGTGAAGAACGCTGTTCACAGATATATTGCGTTGGCCGTGCAGCACTGCAGATGCGATATATCGTGCAGATATATACAGTATATCTGCCGGTGTGTTTGGGAAACCAACGGTCCTGCATTGTTGGAAGCTGGAACCGCTGACAATGACATCACAGCTGGGCAGGCAAATTTACATGCCCGCCCAGTGGTGTTGTCCGGCCAGATATATCGACAGGCCGATCGGTAAGTATGTATGTTTACCAAGTGAGTTGCTTGGACGCCGGGACTGTGCTGACACACTGAAGTGAATGGGAAACGGTCATGTCTTACACACGCAGCGTTCCACATTCATTTCCGTATGTCAGCACAGAGCGCTATAAACTCCCGCGCTTTTCTAGATGGCCCCATCTTTGTTTTATGTGGAAGAATGTAGGAACATTATAGATACAATGCTAAACAATGTACGGATGTGCTTCAGTACAGAAGACGTAGAGCACCATGCAGTTTAATACAAGTTTTCAGCAACTATACCCACATTAGGTAACACAGAATGCGTATTTTCCCCGGTATGCAGCATTGTACACATCTCTGCGGCCGGACCGCTACCTAACGTACCATTGGTTTCATAACCGTCATCATTATGGGGACTATTCATCATCACTTAATTTATACAAAAGCAGGGGAAAAATAGCTTTTTCACCTAACTTTGTATAATTTAAGTGTCAGGGCTATTCGTCATTCATGTAACGCAGGAGATATCACAGATATCTCCTGGTTACAATTGTGCATCGATAATTTCCACAGTCCCCATACTACAGTACTATACAGTCCCCATACTACAGTACTATACAGTCCCCATACTATAGTACTATACAGTCCCCATACTACAGTACTATACAGTCCCCATACTATAGTACTATACAGTCCCCATACTATAGTACTATACAGTCCCCATACTACAGTACTATACAGTCCCCATACTACAGTACTATACAGTCCCCATACTACAGTACTATACAGTCCCCATACTACAGTACTATACAGTCCCCATACTATAGTACTATACAGTCCCCATACTATAGTACTATACAGTCCCCATACTACAGTACTATACAGTCCCCATACTATAGTACTATACAGTCCCCATACTATAGTACTATACAGTCTCCATACTATAGTACTATACAGTCCCCATACTACAGTACTATACAGTCCCCATACTACAGTACTATACAGTCCCCATACTACAGTACTATACAGTCCCCATACTACAGTACTATACAGTCCCCATACTATAGTACTATACAGTCCCCATACTATAGTACTATACAGTCTCCATACTATAGTACTATACAGTCCCCATACTACAGTACTATACTGTAATGTAATGTAGAAATTATGGCCCTCATTCAGAGCCTCTCGCTATTTGCGGTCGTTCGTTTTCTAAAAAGGGGTGGCTATTCAAATGAACCGTTCGCACTTTGCGGTCTGTTCACGCCTCTAAGACTGAACGAGCGAGCAAAACATGCGAACGTAAATTTGAAAAATACGCCCCCTGGCCGCTCCCACCATACGTCATGTCCGCTATTTATTAGATTAATCGAGTACATTGACCAGCGTATGAACTGCTCGCTATTCTTGTGGTTGGTTTTTTCAACCACTATTTTGCGAGCAGTTCTGAGTTAAAATAACCCAGTGACGTGGTCAATGACGCTGCTGGATTAATTATGCACTCCCTTAAAACGCCCGTTTTGACCTTTAAGCACGCCTGCGATCGGATCTCCACTCCCCGTTTTCAAGCACCTTCCCCTGTTACCACCCACATACGCCTCATTCTGTCACTCAAATTAGCAGGCATTCGCTATTTTGCGAGCACATGAATTTCGGCCGCACTGACTGGTTCGCGCATGCGTATAACGATCCGTACGGCATGCGCAGTTGGGCAAACATCGCTCGGAGCGAACGAGCTGCCGCTTACGAGTGGCTCTGAATCAGGCCCTATGTCGTTATCTGTCGTTATCGGCAGATTGACCAGCATATTCAGGCGATGATTCATGTCGGAAATGACCAGTGGGAGCGCGCATCGCTGGTCGTATCCAACATTTTCATGCCAGATTAAATGAGTGATTAATCGATAACGATATCATTATCGTTCAATCGGTCATTTAATCGGCAAGTGGATACTCTCCTTTATTCATGATCTGAATACACAGTGAGTAAAGCACTGACAGAAAATAGGACACATTCAGGACTGGCTTATTTGTGTTCTTAAAACCTTGGGACATTTGTAAGCAAGGTCACTGAAACGGAGCTGCTAACAGAGATTATTTTTCTTGGCATGTAGTACAAAACTTTGTTTTATACAGTGACCGGACTGTTAGCAGCGGTGTCTGTGAAATCGAAACACCCAATTATATCCAGTGTTCCTCAGTTTACACAACACCTTCGCAGCCACAGGATGTCCAGAATAAAAGCTGCAATTACTCATTTCCTGCCCTTTTATTCCAGTGGAAATAAATGATAAATACAAAATTAAAAACAAATGGGATGGAAAACTTAATATATGACCGTTCCAGCTGGAAGTTTCTCTATAAGCATTAAATGGTGTTCGAATTATAAGCATGGTCCTATTTTGTTTTGTAAGAAAAGTTATATACAAAAGAAATATGGATTACTATTAAAACTTATTTATAATGTGCCCAAATATATTCCACAATGCTATATATTGATTACTATTAACATTATTTATAATGTACCAATATATATGACACAGTGCTGTATATAGATTACTATTAAAACGTAATTAATATATGCCAATATATATTCTGCAATGCTAAATATTGCACTATAAGTTGCACGACACAACGCCTAAGAGCTGTGGTACTCTGCAGCGCCGAGCGCCTTTTCGTGCGACTTTTTACCTTGAAATGTGTATTATTCGTACAATGATGCGAATAGGACGCACAATATTAAAATTATATGCGGCATTCCTATATTCTGTGTGTGGCTGCGGCTGTATCTGCATGCAAAATGCTACATTACAGTGTCATCAGCTAAGACACTGTAACGTAGCGTTCCCATGCAGGTACACCCGCAGCCACACACAGAATATAGGCATATCATTTTAATCAGCAGAAGCTGTGCGAATAAGACACATTTGAAGGTAAAGAGCCGCACGAAAAGACGCTCTGCGCTACAGAGTCACGTTACGGCATGGCGCAGCTGGAAGAGCTGTTTAATGTGCAATGCGGCTAGATGTAGGAGGACACATCTGTATAATGTGCCAATATATATTACAGAGTTCTATATATAGATTACTATTAACACTCATTATAATGTGCCAATAAATATTCCACAATACAATATACACTGATTATTATTAACATTATAATGTGCCAATATATATATATTACACAGAGCTGTATATAGATGGACTGTAGTTGACATCTCGGCGGTCGGGATGCCAGCCCTTAGAAACAGGCACCGGAATCCCGATAGCAGTTGGAATCCCGGCACCAGGATCCCGCCCGCCGGCATAACAATGGTAAGTATTAGGGTTAGAGGGAGGGTAGTAGGGTTAGGCTGTTTTAGGCTGGGGGGGTGGGAGTTTTAGGCTGCAGGAAAGGAGAGTTCCCACAGCCAATCCATATATATTACTATTGAAAATGATTTATATGTTACAGTATATATTACACAATGCTATATATTGAGGGGCCATGGTGTAAATAATAGCATGAAGTTGAAGGAAAAAAAGATGCCCAAACATGATTACATTTGGATAGGTGCGGGGAACATGTGATAGGTAAGGATAAGGATGTTCCTACCACTAGGCAAACTTAGGCAGCTGCCTAAGAGCGTCGGCCACTGCAGGGCGGTAGTGTGGACCACACAAAAGTGCAGCCCGCACTACACTACTAGTAACAAACACACAGCCGCTGGCGCCGGCAGCTGTGTGTTTGTTTTAGCAGCCGATGAGAGTCAGACAGAATCTCATCGGCTGCTGCGCCCACTGCCGGAGCCGGGCTGGAGCTCACTCATGAGCTCCATTTTCCTTCTCCCGCAGTGAGTAATGGGAGAGACGTCATGACGTCTCTCCCATCATGCAGAGTGGGCCGGCCCGGGAGAACGCCGGACGGAGGAGCGGGGATTAAGGTAAGTGGAGGTTTTATTTTTTTCCTTCCGTGTGTGTCTGTCTGCGATTACTGCTGGGGGGAGGCTACTACTGGGGGCACTGCTGGGGGGAGGATAATATAGGGGGCATTGCTGGGGGGAGGCTACTACTGGGGGCACTATATAAGGGGACACTGCATAGGGGGACCACTACCTGGGGCACTATATAAGGGGCACTGCGTAGGTGGGACTACTACTGGGGGCATTATATAAGGGGCACTGCATAGGGGGACCACTACTTGGAGCACTGCATAGGGGGCCACTACTCGGGGCACTGCATAGAGGGGACCACTGCTGGGGGCACTGTATAAGCGCTTGTGTAGCTATCCGAGGAAGGGGGGGTGCAAGGCTGAAGAAATGCCTAGGGTGCCAAGAAACCTTGCACCGGCCCTGAGTATGAAAGATGTTCAACGTAAGCAGATAACCACGCCGAACACCTTCTGCTTTAGGCCTGGGCATTTACAACCTCTGTCTCTGAACCCATGCCTGTGTAAATTGTGCCATGGGGGAAAATAGGAAAAATGTCCATATTAAGTTCATCTTACTTCCTATTTAGGATTAACCGTTTCATTTCCATTGTCCCATTAATATATTGCTCAGTTAAACCTACTTTTTTGTGTTAAATTCAGAGCAGAGTCCAGCATTCCTCCTTGTTCCCACCTTGTAGTATTCTGGTCCCCAGTGTGCTCCCACTCGCTCAGCGGTTCTGATCCTGTCTGTCTGCCCTCCAAGGGCCCTGGATCACCGAGTGCTACTGCTTATTAGTAGTGAACGCAAATGCGATTACGGACACATGGAACGACTGCCATAACGCATGCATATAAAACGCACTGCACGTGCACAGCGATCGCAGTGAGATTATGGACGCACAGAGGAATCCATCACAAAGTTAATCACAGGCTGTCAGCATTTAGGGGTGGTGACGAGGATGTAGCCAGAAAAACGCAGGCGTGTATGTTTGAACGCTGTTTCAAGGGCGGGCATAAATTAGTCACTGCGATTACATATGCAGCATGAGAGATCTCTGCGTGCCAGGAGACTCGCAGTGTCTGCGGCTGGTCAGACTTGTTGTAAATGCTGCGTGACTGGCCGATGTGCGTCGATGGTACAGATGTTTACACAGAAGGGCGGATATGAGAAAGCAGCAGTCGGCGTCTTTATGCCGGCTAAGCTTCGGCAGGCATTAGCACATTATTGCAGTTGCATCGCTGCTGAATCAGGCCTTAAGCTTTATAATTATCTCACTGTTTGATTTTTCCCCTAGTACAATCAGTTTAATTATATAGCAATGGTTTGTTGTATGCATCACTGTTATTTTCCCTATATGGCACTATGTACATTGGGGTTGAGTATGGGAGGCCGGCAGTCGATATGCTGGCCATCAAAATACAGAAAGCGGCATCCTAATACTTAAGACTCCTGACAGGAGCTCCGTAAGTATTCCAATCCTCCCCCCTTCACTACCTAACCCTCCCTTCCTGCATCCTAACCCTCCCCCCTTCACTACCTAACCCTCCCACCTTCACTACCTAACCCTCCCTTCCTGCATCCTAACCTCCCCCCTTCACTACCTAACCCTCCCTTCCTGCATCCTAACCCTCCCCCCTTCACTACCTAACCCTCCCTTCCTGCATCCTAACCCTCCCCCCTTCACTACCTAACCCTCCCTTCCTGCATCCTAACCTCCCCCCTTCACTACCTAACCCTCCCTTCCTGCATCCTAACCTCCCCCCTTCACTACCTAACCCTCCCCCCTTCACTACCTAACCCTCCCTTCCTGCATCCTAACCTCCCCCCTTCACTACCTAACCCTCCCTTCCTGCATCCTAACCCTCCCCCCTTCACTACCTAACCCTCCCCCCTTCACTACCTAACCCTCCCTTCCTGCATCCTAACCCTCCCCCCTTCACTGCCTAACCCTCCCCTCCTGCACCCTAACCCTCCCCCCTTCACTACCTAACCCCCCCCCCTTAGTGGTGCCTAAACCTATATGCTAACCCTATTTTACACCCCCCCTCCCTGGATTTTGAGCGCAGGGATCCCATGCGGAAGCAAGTTAACTACATCCCGTACATTGGTGGCACCATATAAATAAAAGAATAATAATACTACTAGTAAAGTGATCGGACTGGATTACGTGATTCCCGACAAATTGAATAATAGTGGTCCCGAATTGCATTGCTGCAAATCGCAGCATGTCACAGTGGGGGCTAATCTCTGATAGCGAAGTCCCCAAAGGGGAGCATTTCAAAGTAGGCTTACATTAAATATGATATCAAGGGGACACGGGTATAACTTTTGGTCATTGGTGCCCACTGCTTGTCCTAAATGTACCGCAATGGGCACACATTGTAGGAGTGTACTGTGGTAGCTGCTTTTTGGGTCCAGGTCTAGGATTTTATTTGAGACATTTTCAGTCCTACCCCCTATATAGCCTAGAACCTGTTTATTTGGTACACTTGCTTAGAAATGTGTGTTTAATTTGACAACATTGGCTAAGGTCATTATTGCGCGGGCGTGGATGGCAGGGTGATACAATGGAATCTGCTGGTCAGTTACACTATGAGCCCCGAGCACTTCATGTATACTAGTTACAAGGTGCTTTCTAAACACCATAAGATATACTGTAGTTGCACTGGTATCAATCCAGGCCTGGGAGACACCATGATGGGGGTGGGGGGGGGTTTATGGAGGTTACCTGAGGAGGCCATGAGGCAGACTATTATTTGGATATGGTTGCACATGTTTGTGTCTGGACTATTCTGCATTGTTCGTTTTATGTCTTATCACAATGCTTGCTGTCTATCGTATCCTAAGTTTTATTATATTAGGATGTGCTCATAGTTCTCCAATTGCATTCACAACACTGTTCCCTAATCAAAACCATTGTCAAGATTACAGAGAATGATCTACTTGTGTTACAGGAGTCTTCTGCATTGTAATGTCAAACATCAAGACATACATCATAGGGTTCCCTCATCCTAATAGCTCAGCTTGGAAAGTGGATACATAGCAAAGGCAAAAGTTTTGTGGGAATTAATGTACTATTTACCTCACTAATGTCATGAGTTCCTCGTAAATAAAAGTCAATATACTCATGTCTATTACTAGTTTTTTTACAGAGTACTTTTCTCCTGATAGGACTCAAAGCACTCTGCATTATTGCAGAGGGTGAGGCAGCCATCTTGTGTGTGCTCTGGTTGTTGTCCTAATCATTCACATCAGTCATATTAAGTCAGCCAACAAAATGGGGTAGATGACGGGCATGCTTTATTATATTGCAGCTCGCTGAAGTATCCACTAGAGAACAGCAGGAGGAGAAATTCATCCAATTATATATTGATCATATCATAAGAGATGTTTTAAACCACTCCTTAGGTTATATAATATACGCCCTATGTACTATAGTTATGATTAGATAAATACGAGACATGTGGAGATTATGAAGAAATAAGTATGTACCATGTTTTAAACATTTTAGCTTCATCTCGTGACATTAGGAGGATCTGCTGTGCAAACTGAACTCCTTCTTATATCTTCATCTTTCAATTTTTACGACTACAATAAAGACATGAAGGACAGCAATCTCTGGGACTAGGCTAAACAGGAGTGTGTGCTTTACATCACCCAGCTTATCTCCCGAACCGATCTGACAGCTGGAACACAGGCTCCCACATCACACAGGAGTCCAGCTGCCAAGAGAATGGGGCTTTTGTTAAACAAATCAGCCGGGCTGGCACAATAATGAGATAAACTGAGGTTAGCGATGTCAGGCCTGGGACCTTTTACAAAATACAAACAAGATTAAAAGCAGCAGTGAAACCACAAGGTCTCCTGGAGTATGGAGGAGAAAATAAATCCAGGCAGGAGAACATTAGCAGGATAAATCATGTCTCTGGCCCGATAGAGGGGTCCAATCTAATCCTTGGGCCATCAACACTGGATTTATGAAGCTCACGGAGATCGGAGACCTCATGTTGGAGCATGGTGGGTGCGTTCAGAAGATGCCCAACATTATATGCATCACCCGACATTTGGATATAGGTACAACACCACCACCTGAAAGGTAGCAGTATAATTAAATAGTAACACCTATCACATAATATTATTGCTTTTATATAGTCAACGTATTGTGCGGCACTTTGCAAAGTAAAACTTACACACAGAGATCACAGCAACCAATCAGCTTATGTCATTTTATAGACTCTGGTAGACAAATGTTAGCAAGAAGCTGATTGGCTGCTATGGGCAACTTCTCCATTTTATCTCTCAAAGGATTAATACATCTCTCCCAATCGCCTCTTCAAAATCTATTGGGAGAACTGACACATTTGGCTGCTAGCTACAGACACACATACACAGCATGTTATGTGACGGCAGCAGGGGGAGAACGAAGATTATAATGTGCAGTGCTCGGGGTGAGGGGGGGGCGTCGCATTCCAAAGCCTCTCACATAATGTGACTGTGGTTGCCATGGTAGTCACATTAGACGGTGGACACTACAGAATTATAAAATATTAACAGCAGCCTAAATATATCGACAAAGAAAAAATGGTAATTACCAGGATTATTCTTATAGCTGCCGCAGTGATTTATTTGCTGCTGTAATTAAGCACTGAAACTATCAACAAACACTGATAAAGGTAAATAGAGCACATTACAAAACAAAAGCAAAAGGTAACAGATGTACAAGGTGGAGTCTAGCAGCAATGGCAACACATTTTGTAAATGTTAGCTATAGAAGGTGCATGTACCCAGATTATACAACCGTATATACGTTAGAGCTCTTTCCTTTATTACTATTTACTTGTGTTTTGACATCATATAAATTAGTATGTGCAATGCTTTGTACGGTTTTGTTTCACTAATGCTCTCCTGGTCTGTCCAGGTTTGTAAATAGGGTGCACAGCCAATGTGATAGGTCGATGAACGACGCCGTTCACCGACATATCGCGGGTACACACTGGCCGACAGGCAGCAGATATAACAAGAGATATGGGGCCTGATTCAGACCCACTCGCGAGCGGCTGTCCGCTCGCAAGTGGGTCGATGTTATGGACTGAGCATGCGCACGACGGAGGGAGCTCCGTCGTGCGCATGCGCCAGACAAAACGAGCGAAGGAAAGTCCTTCGCTCGTTGTGTCCGATCAAAGGGGGCGTGCTGTCAATGTTGATTGACAGCACGCCCCCTTTGGTGGGCGTGCCGGGGGCGTGCCTCCCTGACGGGGGCGTTCCCACGGGAACGCCTCCCGTCAGAAGCCGGCCCACTGACATCACTAGTGATGTCAGTGGGAGTGATTTTGGCTCTGATAGAGCCAAAATCACTCCGGAGCTTGCGGTTGAAAACCTCAACCGCAGGCTCCGGCTCGCAAATTCGATGGTCGCGATGGTCTCGACCATCGCGACCATCACAATGCACGCTCGTATAGCCTGTGGGTGGTGACCCACAGCTATACGAGCGTCCAGGAGGACGCTCCATGAAAATGGAGCCCGGCCCTCATTCAGAGCGTGCGCTCTGCTCAGAGCGTACGGCTCTGAATGAGGGCCATGGTAAGAACTTACCTTTGTTATCTCTGTTTCTACGAAGTCCATAGGGTCCACAGGGTTGACCTTGGGGTATAGCTGGATCTGGATCCATGGGCACCACGCAGTCAAAGCTTTGCTGCTCCCAGGATGCACTTGGGTCCGTCCTCCTCTATACCCCACCTCCGAGCCACAGCACCTCAGTTGGTAAGCAGCCAAGGTCAGAGGAGGAGACTAAACAGAGAGAAGGAAGACTGGAACACACAAGAAACCATACTCACAGAAATGGGAGACGGAAAACCGGTGACCAGCCACACAGCCCATATGAAGCCAGGTGCGTCAGGGCGGGCGCCCTGTGGACCCTATGGACTTCGTAGAAACAGAGATAACAAAGGTAAGTTCTTACCATATCTCTTGTTTTCTACTTCAGGGTCCATAGGGGGTCCACAGGGTTGACCTTGGCGATGTTCCAAAGCAGTTCAACTAAGGGCGGGGACGCTCCTGTGCTGAAAGGAGAATCCGGCGCCCAAAGGATGCATCCTGAGAGGCGAAGGTGTCAAACGCATAAAACCTCAAAAACGTCTGAATTGAAGACCAAGTGGCCGCCTTACACAGCTGAACAGCAGAGGCGCCACGTCTAGCAGCCCAAGAGGGACCCACAGAACGAGTGGAATAAGCCATAACAGAGGCTGGCACAGGTAAACCCTCCTGTGCATAAGCCTCACAAATAACGGAACAAAGCCAACGGGCTAACGTTTGGTTGTTTACAGGCCAACCCCTCTTGTGAAAACCAAAGAGGACAAACAATGAATCAGACTTCCTAACCGAAGCAGTCCGGTCCACATAGATTCTAAGCGCCCGGACTACATCTAAGGATGCCTCACCAGCTGAAAGATCAGATTACTGAAAAGCTGGCACAACAATTTCCTGATTGATGTGGAACTTTGAGAAAACTCAGGACGAGTGCGGAGCACAGCTCTGTCCTAGTGAAAAATCAGAAAAGGAGGGCGACAGGAAAGCGCCCCCAATTCTGACACCCTCCTGGCAGAAGCAATTGCCAGGAGAAAAACGGTCTTAAACGTCAGCCACTTGAGTTCCACTGAATCAAGAGGCTCAAAAGGAGGACCCTGCAGGACCCATAGCACCACCACCAAGTCCCAAGGAGCCACAGGAGGCACGAAGGGAGGCTGGATCCTGAGAACACCTTGGAAAAAGGATCATAGCTTCTGGACTCACATCACTGAAAGTAAGTGCGCCACACCCTGTGGTAAATTCGTGCGGAAGCAGGCTTGCGTGCCCTGAGCATGGTACCAATAACCGAACTGGAGAAGAGCCACGCCGTCAAAGACAGCCGACCCAGATCCGGGTAAAGGCAGGGCCCTTGAGACAACAGGTCCTGATGCTGAGGAAGAAGGTACGGAGCGTCGATGGATAGGCTCCTCAGATCGAAGTACCAAGGACGTCTGGGCCACGCCGGAGCCACCAGCACGAGCGTGCCGCCGTCCTGCTTGAATTTCTGCAGAACCCGAGGAAGTAGGGATATCGGAGGAAACAGATACGCCAGGTGAAACGTCCATTTCACCGACAGCGCGTCCACCAGACATGCGCCTGCGTCTCTTGTCCTTGACCCGTAAATGGGCAACTTGTGATTTTGACGGGAGGCCATCAAGTCCAGCTCCGGCAGCCCCCATCTGTCCACGAGTAGCTGAAACACCTCTGGGTGAAGCGACCATTCCCCGGGATGCACGTCGTGACGGCTGAGGAAGTCCGCCTCCCAATTGAGGACTCCGGATATGAAGACCGCCGAGATCGCTGGAATGTGGCACTCCGCCCAAGCAAGGATGCGAGACACCTCCGACATTGCTGCCCGACTGCGAGTTCCTCCTTGGTGGTTGATATATGCCACCGTGGTGGCGTTGTCGGACTGCACCTGAACCGTCCTTCCGTGAAGAGCGGGGCCGGACGACTGCAGGGCCCTGTATGCTGCCCTCAGTTCCAGGATGTTGATGGGGAGAAGTGCTTCTTCCGCAGACCAACGACCCTGAAGCGACAATGAGCCTGTCACTGCCCCCCAACCCCAGAGACTGGCATCCGTCGTGAGCGGGACCCAGTCCGGGATCCAAAAGGGGCGCCCCTCGACCAGATGAGCTGTCTGAAGCCACCAAGCCAAAGACTGCCGAACCTCCGGAGACAACACCAGCATCTGAGAGCGGATCCGGTGAGGTAACCCGTTCCATTCAGATAGAATCAGCCCCTGCAGGGGCCGGGAATGGAACTGGGCAAATTCCACCATGTCGAATGTCGACACCATGGACCCCAGAACTCTCATAGCCGAATGGACCGACAGGCGGCAACTGCTCAGGCATCTGTGTATCCGCAGCTGTAGGGAGGAGACCTTCTCCGGAGTCAGGAAGATCCTTTGCTGACGAGAATCCAGCAGGGCTCCCAAATGAACCATCCACTGTGATGGAATCAGGGAGGACTTTCTCCAATTTATCAACCACCCGTCTGCTTGCAGGCCATCGATCGTCAGGTGGAGATGTTGAAGCAGTACCTCCGGGGAGCTCGCCAGCAACAGGAGGTCGTCCAGATACGGCAGCAGCCGTACATTCTGGTTCCGAAGATGTGCGGCCATGACTGCCATAACCTTTGTGAATACCCTCGGTGCCGTGGAGAGGCCAAGGGTAGCGCCCGGAACTGATAATGATGCTGAAGGATAGCGAACCTCAGATACCGCTGGTGCGAAGGTGCTATCGGAACATGGAGGTAGGCGTCCTGGATATCCAGGGACACCATGTAATCCCCAGGTTCCATCGCCAGAATGATGGAACGTAACGTTTCCATCCTGAATTTGGGAACCCTGAGGAATTTGTTCAGAGACTTCAAATTGAGGATAGGGCGATGAGAACCATTGGGTTTCTGCACCAGAAACAGAGTAGAATAGTACCCCGTCCCTCGTTGTGATTGAGGAACGGGAACAATGACCCCTGCTTTCAGCAAGGACTCTATAGCCTCCTGAATCTGTAAAGCCTTGGTCTTGTCCTGAGAAGGACTCGTGCAGAAAAACTGGTGGGGCGGTCTGTGCCGAAAAGACTGGGCGTACCCCTGGGAGACCACTTCTCGAACCCAAGCATCCGTGGTGGTATTGTGCCAGCACTGGGCAAATTGAAGAAGTCGGCCTCCCACTCTGGGGTCCCCCAGAGGGAGGCCCGTCCCATCAGGCAGAAGGTTTATCTTCCTGCTTGGTAGAAGGGCGCCTGGCACTCCAGGCCTGCTTCTTGGGCTTAGAAGCGGCCTTGGTCGCCGACTGCCTGGGGAAGGACTGACCTTTAGCCTTGCCCTGAACCCGAAAGGACCGAAAGGCAGAGCTCCGTACTTTGGTAGGTGCAGAAGCCGAAGGGAGGAAGGCTGATTTAGACTTAGCCAGAGTATCCACTATTTTGTCCAAGTCTGGACCAAAAAGCAACTCTCCATTAAAAGGTAAGGCCTCCAGGCCCTTTTTGGAGTCTGCGTCAGCTCTCCAAGACCGCAGCCACAAGGACCAGCGCGCTGCCACAGCTGCAGCCAACACCCTAGAGGTCAGCAGGCTTGCATCCAACGATGCTTTCCCAATGTAGGAAGCCGCATCCCTCATTTGTCCTATCAACGCTCTCTGGATATCCAGAGCATCATCCGGAAAGGTATCCTCCAAAGCGTTGGCCCAGCTCTCGATGGCCTTAGCCACGCAAGAGATGGCCATGGACGGACGGGCCACAGCCCCAGAGAGAGAGTAGATAGACTTTAAACAAGTCTCCACTTTCCTGTCCGTGGGATCTTTCAGGGAGGAGATAGACGGTAAAGGCAACGTAGCGCTTTTAATTAAGCGGGTGACATGGGAATCCACCGCAGGCGGAGTTTCCCATTTCCTGCAATGAGCCTCAGGAAAAGGATAGTTGGAAGCCAACCGTTTCTGCGGTTGGAATCTCTTGCTGGGCAACTGCCAGGCCCCCGCCATATGATCCGTCAACTGGTCGGACAGCTATGCGAGCGTCCATGAGGCCGCTCCATTTTTAGGTAGGAGGGCCCTGATTCAGAGCGAGCGCTCTGGTCAGAGCGTTCGGCTCTGAATCAGGCCCACTGTCCTTTGCAGGGGAGAGGTACGCAGGGGGACCGGTCCACTTGATACCGCCTGGGAGTTCTGCGTTGCTGACACTGAGAAGATGGCCGCCGGAGAGCTCTGAGGAGGAGTGGCCGAGAGATAACAGCCCAGCGACGCCAGCACGCATGAGAGAAGGCGCGCTGGGCTGAGGGGAGGAGCCGCTAAACCAGGGAAGGCTGCCTCCCCTGGCTAGTGATTAACCCCAGGGACGCTGGTTCCCTTCCAGCAATTATTCCCTGGTGGTCCAGCGGTCACGCGGGGTATTCCTGAAGAGGGGGAGCCCGCCGCCGCTACTAGTGCCGCCGGTCTGTCCCCAGAGACCGGCGGCTAAAAACTGCATTGTTATCCCCCGCGCACAGCGCAAAGCGCTGCACGCGGCTTGCCTGGCCCCGTGCGTCCGGCAGCAGTCAGTGGGAGGTCCCGGAGCCACGCTAGTACTGACTCCGGGGTCCCGCTGCGATCCCCAGATCAATACTGGTGTCGCAGCGCCAGCAGGGCTGTTGGAGCAGCAGCGTGGACGTCCAGATGGACAGTCTGATGCTGCCGCTCTGAAGATAGTAAAAATAAATAAATAAAATCTTCTTTTAAAAATAAAAATAAAAGCTTAGGGGCTGCTTATGTAGCCACACTGCCCAGGGTGACCCGACTCCGGACGGGCACCAACTAAAACTGAGGTGCTGTGGCTCGGGGGCGGGGTATAGAGGAGGACGGACACAAGTGCATCCTGGGAGCAGCAAAGCTTTAACTGCGTGGTTCCCGTGGATCCAGATATACCCCAAGGTCAACCCTGTGGACCCCCTATGGACCCTGAAGTAGAAATTGGCCGATCAGTTGATCGGCCAATGTATCTGTCAGTGTGTACCCAGCATAAGGTGTCAGAAACCAAATCACCTACCATTGGGGGAATTCAATTCAACGCGATGTTGAATAGCCGCGGAAGGGAGCTCCCGCAGCTATTCAATACACCGCGCTGTATGGTCGGAGAATTCCGGTTATCGCGCCTATCGTGCCTTAGCAAGGGTGTTAAGGCGCGTTAACCGGCATTCTCTGACCAAAGTGCCCGGCACTTTTGTCGGATTCTCCTCGCATTCCCAGGGGGGTGTGAGAAGAAATCCTTAGTGCGCCCAAACAGCGCGGTGTATTGAATAGCTGCAGGAGCTCCCTCCCGCGGCTATTCAACATCGCGTTGAATTGAATTCCCCCCATTGTGTTTTTAGCGTATAGGACAATGCAGGAACACCTGGAGGAAACCTATGCAAACAAGGGGAGAACAGACAAACTCTACATGGATAGGACCTAGGTGGGAATCAATTCCAAGACCTCAGTGTTGTGAGGCAGTAATGTTAACCACTATGCCAACTGCCAAATAACCTTTAACCTAGATATTAACCTAAGTAAGTTTGTCATCACCCTCTGCTTTCCCATGTGAGGGGGTCTGATGGCCACAAGTTTTAGGCTCTGCAGCCACAATGAGCCCCTTAGGAAAGCCAGTCATGGATCGTGACCTCTGATTGTGCATAAAGACTCATACCCCTTTCACATTGCAAATGGCAGGTCGCATCTGGAATTTGTACACGCGTCCATCCCAGGTGCGACCCGTCTGAGACCCCTTTCAGACCAGTGGCCCGGCCCGGCAATAATGCCCTTTCACACTGCACAGTAACCCGGGTTTGCTGCGGGTTCATGTGCAATAACCTGGGTTGCTGGATGGCCGTGTGAAAGGCGTTTAACAGAACAGGGCTCCCATCACTGTGCACTAAATAACATGATACCAATGTGGTTTCAGCATCTCCCTGGCCATACCATCCACCTTACAGATTTGTCCTTATACATCTAACCTCAATACGCCATGCAGCACGACTTGCCTGGCGTGAGTGAGCTGCCAGGTCCTGTGCTACTCTGGTAGCGTCAGGCATCTTTTTTTGCCAAAAATGTGTCTAAGTGGCAATGTGATGTGACTAGGACGCACCAGCAGACTGTGCTGAGTAATGTTATATGTGACTCTTGTATATCTGTGTGCACCTGAGTCTGTATATGAAGCACAATGGAACTTGTGTGCAGTCGCACACAGATATACAAGTGTAAGACCAAAGCAAAAGAACTGGGAACGCTTGTAATAATTAAAAATTTAATAATATAGTCTTAACAATAAGACACATCCATGAATACAATACATCAATATATAGGTGACAACATACAATAAATCCCATTCAAAACGACAGTGGCCACAGAACTATACATAAAAACCAGCATGGATAAAAAAAAACAATGCTTAAGGGGTCTATTTACTAAGCAGTGTTAAGAGAAGTGAAAAGTGATAAGGAGCCAGCCAATCAGCTCTCAACTGCCATCTCACAGGCTGTGTTTGATAAATGACAGTTGGGAGCTGATTGGCTGGCACCTTATCACTTTTCACTTCTCCTAACACTGCTTAGTAAATAGACCCCTCAATATTGAATAGAACTGTGCAAAAGCAGTGAGATGAGAGCCAGCACTTAGTAAAAAGTCAGAGATGATCGGCTACATGTGACTCACTCTCACTATAGATAAAGTCATAAGTCACAATCTTATGTAGAAAACGGAGCCTGAGTCACAGTACCTATGTATTCGATTTTAATAGGTATAACGTGCTGTTGTAGGACTGCTCCATGGAGTTGAAGGCTCTCCCTGTGAGGCACACAGAAATAAATAGCTGTAGGATCAGTGAGCTATAGTGGTAAGATCCGCAGATAAGCAGGTAGAGGTAGGACACCTGGTAGTATAGGAGGGCTGTGCTAAGCCAGGGGTGAGTGTCGCTGTACGAAGTGGCTTGTCCTCCTACAGAGTAACAGCCTTCTCCCACGGGTGCCGGAGAGGTCTGCCGCACACTAGTAGTGTCCACTCGGATCTCCCTGGATATAGAAAAGCAGCCCGAAATAAGGTGAGCTGTGCTGTGAGGCAGTAATATTCCCGGCAACATATGGTGATGTCAGCTCAATCCGGGACGCTACGCATTGAGGGCAATAGCAGCTGCTTGGATGCAAATAGATGTTGCTGGTAAGATGAATGAAAGACAGCGAATGTCAGTCACCATTGTGCGTCAGTCGTCAGTGTGTGCCACCTGCGTTCTGCTCCAAGGTAAAGTAAAGGCTGGACAATAACGCATTTCTCAGCTGATTATCCCTAACTATTTTCTCAGAGTGTCACGTATCAAATTAATCAGCGCAGTCTGCTGGTGTGTCCTAATCGCACCACATTGTGACTTAGACACATTCTCAGCAAATAAAGATGCAAAAAAAGACGCCTGATACTAGTAGAGTTTCATGGGACCTGGCGTGCCAATAGACATTTGTGGGAAAATACAGGACATATAGACGACCTACCTTAGACCCGTAGATGGTGGTACTTCTTGCACCAAGGGCATGTGTAAACGCCATCATTGTAAATGCAGCTGTCTGACCCCCTTCAAACTCCATGTTCACAACCTATTGGTGGAGAGTACGGGTTATAGCCTCATTCATCCATCTAGGCCAACACAAATATCTTCTGCAGTGCTATATAACCGGTATACGATTGCTTGGTCGACACTAAAAAGGTTGACATACAGAAGGTCAATATGGCTTTAGGTCGGCCATCATTCTGTAGACATGTATTGAGGTCAACAGGGTTAAATGGCCAACACATTGAAAAGGTCAACATTTAACATGTCGACACATGTACTTTACATGTCTGTAAAGCTGGGCACACACGTTACGACAGAGCGATGCGGTGTAACGATACACCTCGCCGCCATACACACCACCTGATCTGCCATATGACAGCGCAATGTATCGTACAGCGACACGCAGGTGCCTCATCTTCCTGAGGTTCTGGAGACATCTCTTTTCAACTTACTGTATAGTTACCTGATTGCTGACTACATCATTGTCGCACTCATAGACGCATCTTCCATAGGGACCCGACCTTAAAGCTTCAGTCAGTGATTCAATATCATATACTCCATTGCTACATACAACAGATGTCGGCCAGCCAAAATTTCCCTGGAAAATAGAAGGTGGAAATTAAACAAATTCATCAGTGAGATCACTATCAGCTTATATGGAAGCTCGGTCTATTTGCAAATAATACAATGATGTGTAATAGGGCTGGCATCCCAGGTGACAGTGTAAGAACACATATTAGAGATTTATAGGAAATAGAAGGAAAATACTAAAGTGTAGAATCTTTCACTTAATAGATAAAACTGAAGCAAATGATGTGGGACAGAAGTATCTGAGAGCAGAATACAGGATGATCGGTGATGTAGCATCACCAACAACGGAGAAAAAGCACCTGAAAGTTATAGGGGTATATTTACTAAAGTGAGAGTTTTTAGAAGTGGAGATGTTGCCCATAGCAACCAATCAGATTCTAGTGATTATCTTCTAGAAGGTGCTAGTTAAATGTTACGTAGAATCTGATTGGTTGCTATGGACAACATCTCCCACTTCTAAAAACTCTCACTTTAGTAAATAGACCCCATAGTCTCCAATAAGCAGAGATGTGAGAAGGGCCAGTAGACTGCTGCTTGTATCGCACGAGGAATAAGGAGCAGGAATAAGGTGCATCTATTCCTTAGTGTTCAATCTAGCACCCTGCACCTGTCCAAACTGGCGCAGTTCCTCTTCCCTGACTGGGGTGTTGCTCTCTGCTCTGGTGCTTCTAGCACACTCTGGTCTTCATCTCAGCCGTTTGTTGCATCAGCTGAGTGTGCTAGAAGCACCAGAGCAGAGAGTGACACCCCAGGCAGGAAAGAGGAACTGCACGGGTTGGGACAGGTGCAGGGTGCTAAAATGAACACTATATTTCCTGAGATATGATACAAACATTGAAGAATATGTAAAACGGTATTAATAGAGGTCAGCAAAGAAGTATGGACCTTATTCAGAGGCGGCCATACGGTCTACGACCGCCTCGATGTTTTGCCAGTGCGCATGCGCACGAGGGAGCCGGCTCCCTCGTGCGCATGCGTGAGACCCGCTACGACCGACAGCGCTGGTCTAGCGGGTCTCTTTCCAAAGGGGGCGAGCTGTCGATGTTGATTGACAGCTCACCCCGTTTGGAAGGCGGGCCAGGGGGGTGGCAGCCCGAACGGAGGCGTTCCCATGGGAACGCCTGCCGTTTGGGGAGGCCCCACTGACATCACTAGTGATGTCAGTGGAGAGCTTCCAGCTCTGACAGAGCCAGAAGCTCTCCGGGGCTTACGACAAGTGAGACCCTACCCTAGGGTCTCGTCGTAAGCCCAGATGGTCGTGATGGTCTATGACCATCGCGACCATCACCCGAGCGGTCGTTAGAGCTGTGGGTGTTAACCCACAGCCTAACGACCGCAACAGAGGCGGGCGGTCAGGATGCAAGCGGCCACCCAGTTTCTGAGCGACCGCTTGCATCCTCCGACCGCCTCTGAATGAGGCCCTATGTTTTTTTAAAAGAGGAGGATTTCTAGAACCAGGAGACACTATGAGGAAGACTGAGAGGTAATATAAAGGAAGAGCTTTTTACTTTTACAGAAAGGACGATAGATCCATGTAATAGTCTCCAAGCAGTTGTGCTGGGGACTTATACAGCTGCAGATCTAATGAGTACATGGGGAAAACATACATGGATATTGAGTAAATCTTATATATGTAAATAAAGACACAGTAAAACCCTGTAAGTTTTCCACTACCGTTACAATCTAGCTTCTTAATATAAAATAAACCTATAGGAGCAGGTGAAGACTAATTGGTCCATCCACCTAGTCTGCCCATTCATAGCCTGCAGATTGCACATGCAGCCATTTTGAAACTCACAACAAAAGGTAAGTGCGGGCTGCCAGCAACAATACATTTCCTGCTACAACAAGAAGCTATTTGTGAATGAATCCACCAATATACATTGATGAGACAAATATTGTGATCAGCTGCCTAATATGTATAGGCATGGACTCTACATTAAGGTGTCCACTCCCCGGGTCCCTAGCTATTCAGTACAGCGTCGCAAGCTTTTTTTCTTTCTCTCTTCCCTTCTTCCTCCCAACTCTCTCCATCTCTTACACCCATCTCCCTCTCCCTCCGATCTCTTACACCCATCTCCCTGTCCCTCCCATCTCTTACACCCATCTCCCTCCCATCTCTTACACCCATCTCCCTCCCATCTCTTACACCCATCTCCCTGTCCCTCCCATCTCTTACACCCATCTCCCTGTCCCTCCCATCTCTTACACCCATCTCCCTCTCTTCCTGCCATCTCTCTCTCCTCTCATCTCTCTTTCTAAGCCATCTTTCTCTCTTTCCCTGCCATCTCTCTCTTTCTAAGCCATCTCTCTTTCTACGCCATCTCTCTCTCTCCTCCCATCTCTCTCTTTCTAAGCCATCTCTCTCTCCCTGCAATCTCTCTCTCCCTGCCATCTCTCTCTCTCCCTGCCATCTCTCTCCCTGCAATCTCTCTCTCCCTGCAATCTCTCCCTGCAATCTCTCTCTCCTCCCATCTCTCTCTTTCTAAGCCATCTCTCTCCCTGCCAGCTCTCTCTTTCTAAGCCATCTCTCTCTCCCTGCCATCTCTCTTTCTAAGCCATCTCTCTCCCTGCCATTTCTCTCTCCCTGCCAGCTCTCTCTTTCTAAGCCACCTCTCTCCCTGCCATCTCTCTCTCTCCCTGCCAGCTCTCTTTCTAAACCACCTCTCTCTCTCCTGCCATCTCTCTCTCCTCCCATCTCTCTCTTTCTAAGCCATCTCTCTCTCTCTCCTCCCATCTCTCTGTTTCTCCTGCCAGCTCTCTCTTTCTCCTGCCATCTCTCTGTCTCTTTCTCCTGCCATCTCTCTCTCCTGCCATTTCTCTGTCAGGTTGTGGCCTAGGATCGGCCGTTACTCACCTCAGCGCAGGCTTCCCCTGATCTCTAGAGCATACTCACCTCAGCGCCGGCTTCCCCTGATCTCTAGAGCAGTCAGACGCCAGGTGCGGCGGCAAGTGAGGCGCTGAGGTTTATACCCGGGGTCCGCTAAGACATCCATGTGCTCGCTCCGTGATGTGGTTTCTACGGTTACCGTCATGGACGCAGCCATGACAGTCTGTTTTCACCTTACTAACCCTTTACCCAATGGTAGCGTAGGTTGGGGTCAGCTGACAGTGTCCTCCAATGGACTGCTACCTTAGGGTATATAACCGGGCTCTGGACAACAGGAAGTTGCCTGTACAACGTCGTTACTTCCAGTGTTAACTTGCTGTTGCAGCGTTCCAGGTTCCATACTCCGTTCCTTCTAGTGACTTGTTCCTAGTGTTTTCCACGGTGTGTGTACTCAGTATGTCTTCTGAGTAAAATCTATTAAGAGTCATCTTCTGTGCTAGCTCTGCGGCTGTATCCTCAGCGTGTGTACTGAGTTCATCATTTAAGTACCATCTTGTGATACCATTCTCCTGTGCTGCATATGAGGCCACAGTGTGTGTACTTAGTACAGCATTCAAGTACCATCTTGTGATACCATTCTCCTGTGCTGCATCTGAGGCCACACAGTTTGTACTTAGTACAGCATTCAAGTACCATCTTGTGATACCATTCTCCTGTGCTGCGTCTGAGGCCACAGTGTGTGTACTTAGTACATCATCCAAGAACCCGCTCATTATACCATCTCCTGTGCCAGCATTGCGACTGTACATCACTTCAGTACAATCCTCCAATCTCTTTCTCCTGTGCTTGCCCTGTGGTAGTGTTCTTCCATTTTTTCCCACTCGTGCCGGATACCTGACCAAAGGACAGCGCCCTGCCTACTGGGTGCAGCTTAAGCCCAAATCCCTCTTGGAGGGGTCACCGGTGAACACCTCCCAGTAGGTTAGACTCCGAGCCTTTGGTCAGGTCTCGCCAACATCTGGTACTGGTGGATGATGAAGACACTAATCCAGGCCCCACACCTCCTGCTCCCTCCTCAACCTGGGTCCACGTCTTCTAATCTCGTGGCGGAGAATAATCTTAACCAGGGCGTGACACTCTCTCTCTTGCACCCCCTCCTCCTGCATCACTGCCCCTCTCCCCTCTCCCTCATGCTTACTTTGGATGGGATCTTCTAGAATGGCAAAATTATGGCGTTTTCTATTACTTATATGTATTATGGATAAGCATAAAACCACCTCACCAAAGTAGGTATTTAGGGCCTAAACATCCCCCCTATCATGATTATCTGCTTTGCATATTAGATAGTGGTCCAGTCATTCATCAAAGCTCCTTCTAATGTATATTTCTTCCACCAAGGTTGAAAAATAGAAATCCAGTCACACATAGATCTGTAAATGCCACCTCTTTTGCTTTCTGCAGTTGAGGTTAAGCCCTTCCTCATAATAGGAAGCTGCAGTCTAAGCCAGACCGGCACCCAGGTGCGTGTTTTTTGTGTTGTTGCTTTACAGAGAATATTTAGCCATTCACTTCAGTTCCTGTCCCAGTGGGTCTCATTCAGACCCGCTCACGACGGAGGGAGCTCCGTCGTGCGCATGCGCGAGACCCGGCGAGCGACGGGGAAGCCGTCGCTCGGGGTCTCGCACCAAAGGGGGCGTGCTGTCGATGGTGACAGCATGCCCCCTTTGGTGGGCGTGCCGGGGGCATGGCTGCCAGATGGAGGTGTTCCCATGGGAACGCCTGCCGTCTGGGTCCGGCCCCACTGACATCACTAGTGATGTCAGTGGGTGTGATTTTGGCTCTGATAGAGCAAAAATCACTCCAGGGCTTGCGGCAACGAGACCCTACCGCAGGGTCTCGTCGCAAGCCCGATGGTCGCGATGGTCTTGACCATCGCGACCATCATCATGGACGCTCGCATAAGCTGTGGGTGGTAACCCACAGCTATGCGAGCGTCCAAGAGGCCGCTCCAATTTTAGGTAGCCCGGACCGGATTCAGAGCGAGTGCTCTGGTCAGAGCGTCCGGCTCTGAATCAGGCCCTGTATTCCCTATCACATGTACTTAGACATACACCTTTTTGTTGTTTTTTTGTTCTATATGACCATCTATTTGTTTTAGTTAAACAGTACTTTCTTCCAAAGACTGTTTAAGGAGGTGTGGGAGCGCTAAAAGATTTGGAGCTGCGGCACATGAAGTGTAGAGATATCAATGTAAATATACACATTTATTAACTCCACAGCATAAATCAATAATTATTAAAAAACAATAAAATAATTGTTGGAAGATGTATCTTATAAATCGGCAAATAAATCAACACATAAATAAAGATAAAAAGGATGATGGAGAGTGATCTAGATCAGAATAGTCTTAAATAGTCTCTGAGTTGTAGAAAAAAAATTTGTGTCTTTGTATAGAGTCTCATTAGGTCTAAAAAGAAAAAATATAAATGACCATAAAATTAAAAATAGAAAATGAAAAATATATATAAAATATACTGGATGATAAATCGATCCTCAAAGAGTCTTGACGATAGTGTAAAAAATGTAAATCTCACAACTTTGATACAAAAAATATATAGGGCCAAATGTAATAGTTAGTCTGTTTTAGTAACAGTACAAACTCGCACTTTCTCGCACTTTTAAAAAGTTTGTACATCAATGATACAATGTCGCGAAATTGTATCATTGATGTAACTACAAGATTAACCTCAATTAATTTTGCGGCTACTATGTAGCGGTTCCCACCATAGACTTCAATGGGGATTCTCACCATTGAAGTCTATGGGACACACAGGCTGGCCGCATTCAGCTAATCAGGGAGCTGCTCCGACGGAGATGCTCCCTGATTGGCTGGCGGCCCCTTCACTGACGGGGTACACGTGTGCCCCGGTCATTTACGCGGAGCCAAGGTATGTGTACACACTAGGGGTGAGCGGGTTCGGATTTCTGAAATCCGAACCCCCCCGAGCCCCCCCGATCCGAGTCCGATCCGAATCAGGCTCGACTTTTCCCGCCTGACTCGGATCTGAAATCGAGGCAAAACGTCATCATCCCGCCTTCCGAGTCTCGCGGGTTTTGGATCCTATATAAGGTACCCACGTCGGCGCCATTTTCTCACTCGGCTGTGGACAGTGAAGAGGGAGGGTGGGAGTTAGGGCTGTGTAGTGTAGTGTAGTGTAGTGCTGCTGTTGTCCACTACTTCAAAGTCCATAGGGGCTGGCTGTGTTGTGCTGTGCTGCTGTTGTTAATAGGGGCTGTGTCCACTCCAAAGTCCTGTGCAGTGTCCCAGTCCTAAAGGAGTGCTGCAGTGTTGTCCAGGGGGTGCTCTGTCCATCAGGGGTGCTCCCCCCAAGTGCTAAAAAAATAATATATTTTCTGTGTTTGTGAATTGTGTGCGCAGTAGCCGCTCGTGCATCAACAAAGTAGTGCCAAGCGTGCGCCTGTGTCATAAGTAAAGGGCCGGCTGGCTTGACCGTTAAGGGTGCTGTAACCCCCGAAAGTACACTCCAGTCCAAACCAAAAAAAAAATTATTTTCTGTGTTTGTGAATTGTGTGCGCAGTAGCCGCACGTGCATCAACAAAGTAGTGCCAAGCGTGCGCCTGTGTCATAAGTAAAGGGCCGGCTGGCTTGACCGTTAAGGGTGCTGTAACCCCCGAAAGTACACTCCAGTCCAAACCAAAAAAAAAATTATTTTCTGTGTTTGTGAATTGTGTGCGCAGTAGCCGCACGTGCATCAACAAAGTAGTGCCAAGCGTGCGCCTGTGTCATAAGTAAAGGGCCGGCTGGCTTGACCGTTAAGGGTGCTGTAACCCCCGAAAGTACACTCCAGTCCAAACCAAAAAAAAAATTATTTTCTGTGTTTGTGAATTGTGTGCGCAGTAGCCGCACGTGCATCAACAAAGTAGTGCCAAGCGTGCGCCTGTGTCATAAGTAAAGGGCCGGCTGGCTTGACCGTTAAGGGTGCTGTAACCCCCGAAAGTACACTCCAGTCCAAACCAAAAAAAAAATTATTTTCTGTGTTTGTGAATTGTGTGCGCAGTAGCCGCACGTGCATCAACAAAGTAGTGCCAAGCGTGCGCCTGTGTCATAAGTAAAGGGCCAGCTGGCTTGACCGTTAAAGGGTGCTGTAACCCCCGAAAGTACACTCCAGTCCAAACCTAAAAAAAAAATATTTTCTGTGTTTGTGAATTGTGTGCGCAGTAGCCGCACGTGCATCAACAAAGTAGTGCCAAGCGTGCGCCTGTGTCATAAGTAAAGGGCCGGCTGGCTTGACCGTTAAGGGTGCTGTAACCCCCGAAAGTACACTCCAGTCCAAACCAAAAAAAAAATTATTTTCTGTGTTTGTGAATTGTGTGCGCAGTAGCCGCTCGTGCATCAACAAAGTAGTGCCAAGCGTGCGCCTGTGTCATAAGTAAAGGGCCGGCTGGCTTGACCGTTAAGGGTGCTGTAACCCCCGAAAGTACACTCCAGTCCAAACCAAAAAAAAAATTATTTTCTGTGTTTGTGAATTGTGTGCGCAGTAGCCGCACGTGCATCAACAAAGTAGTGCCAAGCGTGCGCCTGTGTCATAAGTAAAGGGCCGGCTGGCTTGACCGTTAAGGGTGCTGTAACCCCCGAAAGTACACTCCAGTCCAAACCAAAAAAAAAATTATTTTCTGTGTTTGTGAATTGTGTGCGCAGTAGCCGCACGTGCATCAACAAAGTAGTGCCAAGCGTGCGCCTGTGTCATAAGTAAAGGGCCGGCTGGCTTGACCGTTAAGGGTGCTGTAACCCCCGAAAGTACACTCCAGTCCAAACCAAAAAAAAAATTATTTTCTGTGTTTGTGAATTGTGTGCGCAGTAGCCGCACGTGCATCAACAAAGTAGTGCCAAGCGTGCGCCTGTGTCATAAGTAAAGGGCCGGCTGGCTTGACCGTTAAGGGTGCTGTAACCCCCGAAAGTACACTCCAGTCCAAACCAAAAAAAAAATTATTTTCTGTGTTTGTGAATTGTGTGCGCAGTAGCCGCACGTGCATCAACAAAGTAGTGCCAAGCGTGCGCCTGTGTCATAAGTAAAGGGCCGGCTGGCTTGACCGTTAAAGGGTGCTGTAACCCCCGAAAGTACACTCCAGTCCAAACCTAAAAAAAAAATATTTTCTGTGTTTGTGAATTGTGTGCGCAGTAGCCGCACGTGCATCAACAAAGTAGTGCCAAGCGTGCGCCTGTGTCATAAGTAAAGGGCCGGCTGGCTTGACCGTTAAGGGTGCTGTAACCCCCGAAAGTACACTCCAGTCCAAACCAAAAAAAAAATTATTTTCTGTGTTTGTGAATTGTGTGCGCAGTAGCCGCACGTGCATCAACAAAGTAGTGCCAAGCGTGCGCCTGTGTCATAAGTAAAGGGCCGGCTGGCTTGACCGTTAAGGGTGCTGTAACCCCCGAAAGTACACTCCAGTCCAAACCAAAAAAAAAATTATTTTCTGTGTTTGTGAATTGTGTGCGCAGTAGCCGCACGTGCATCAACAAAGTAGTGCCAAGCGTGCGCCTGTGTCATAAGTAAAGGGCCGGCTGGCTTGACCGTTAAGGGTGCTGTAACCCCCGAAAGTACACTCCAGTCCAAACCAAAAAAAAAATTATTTTCTGTGTTTGTGAATTGTGTGCGCAGTAGCCGCACGTGCATCAACAAAGTAGTGCCAAGCGTGCGCCTGTGTCATAAGTAAAGGGCCGGCTGGCTTGACCGTTAAGGGTGCTGTAACCCCCGAAAGTACACTCCAGTCCAAACCAAAAAAAAAATTATTTTCTGTGTTTGTGAATTGTGTGCACAGTAGCCGCACGTGCATCAACAAAGTAGTGCCAAGCGTGCGCCTGTGTCATAAGTAAAGGGCCGGCTGGCTTGACCGTTAAAGGGTGCTGTAACCCCCGAAAGTACACTCCAGTCCAAACCTAAAAAAAAAATATTTTCTGTGTTTGTGAATTGTGTGCGCAGTAGCCGCACGTGCATCAACAAAGTAGTGCCAAGCGTGCGCCTGTGTCATAAGTAAAGGGCCGGCTGGCTTGACCGTTAAGGGTGCTGTAACCCCCGAAAGTACACTCCAGTCCAAACCAAAAAAAAAATTATTTTCTGTGTTTGTGAATTGTGTGCGCAGTAGCCGCACGTGCATCAACAAAGTAGTGCCAAGCGTGCGCCTGTGTCATAAGTAAAGGGCCGGCTGGCTTGACCGTTAAGGGTGCTGTAACCCCCGAAAGTACACTCCAGTCCAAACCAAAAAAAAAATTATTTTCTGTGTTTGTGAATTGTGTGCGCAGTAGCCGCACGTGCATCAACAAAGTAGTGCCAAGCGTGCGCCTGTGTCATAAGTAAAGGGCCGGCTGGCTTGACCGTTAAGGGTGCTGTAACCCCCGAAAGTACACTCCAGTCCAAACCAAAAAAAAAATTATTTTCTGTGTTTGTGAATTGTGTGCGCAGTAGCCGCACGTGCATCAACAAAGTAGTGCCAAGCGTGCGCCTGTGTCATAAGTAAAGGGCCGGCTGGCTTGACCGTTAAGGGTGCTGTAACCCCCGAAAGTACACTCCAGTCCAAACCAAAAAAAAAATTATTTTCTGTGTTTGTGAATTGTGTGCGCAGTAGCCGCACGTGCATCAACAAAGTAGTGCCAAGCGTGCGCCTGTGTCATAAGTAAAGGGCCGGCTGGCTTGACCGTTAAGGGTGCTGTAACCCCCGAAAGTACACTCCAGTCCAAACCAAAAAAAAAATTATTTTCTGTGTTTGTGAATTGTGTGCGCAGTAGCCGCACGTGCATCAACAAAGTAGTGCCAAGCGTGCGCCTGTGTCATAAGTAAAGGGCCGGCTGGCTTGACCGTTAAGGGTGCTGTAACCCCCGAAAGTACACTCCAGTCCAAACCAAAAAAAAAATTATTTTCTGTGTTTGTGAATTGTGTGCACTGTGGCTGCACGTGCATCAACAAAGGAGCAGCGCCAAGCGTGCGCCTGTGTCCCATAAGTAAAGAGCCGGCTGGCTCATTTCTTAAAGGGTGGTGTAACCCACAAAGTGCACTACTCTCCAGCAAAAATAAAATAATATTTTCTGTGTTTGTGTGCGCTTTAGCCGCACGTATATATATCAATATAACATAAATGGAGGACCAAACTTTCTCCGATAAAAATAAAATAGGGAAAGATCAAGAACCTCTTCCTCCTAGTGCTGTTGCTGCTGCTGGGAGTTGTTCATCATCCCAGAGAGGAAGTAGGAACATCACTACTTTTACTAAACAATTGACCCTCCAACAGTCCCTAGCGATGAGGATGAAGTACGACAGCAGTCATCCTGAAGCAAAACGTATAACTGAGGCCTTGACTGCTATGTTGGTGTTAGACGTGCGTCCGGTATCCGACATTAGTGCAGTGGGATTTAGACAATTGATGGAGTTAGTGTGTCCTCGGTTCCAAATCCCGTCTAGATTCCACCTGCATCCTCAAAGCAGCAGCGACAAGCGTGCGTCTGTCTGTTAAAGGGTGGTGACACCCTCAAAGTGTGCTACACAAACAATTAAAATATTGTTCTTTTTTTTTCTGTCTTTGTGAATTGTGTGGGCTGTAGCCGCACCTGCATCCTTAAAGCAGCAGCGACAAGTGTGCGTCTGTCTGTTAAAGGGTGGTGACACCCTCAAAGTGTGCTACACAAACAATTAAAATATTGTTCTTTTTTTTTCTGTCTTTGTGAATTGTGTGGGCTGTAGCCGCACCTGCATCCTTAAAGCAGCAGCGACAAGCGTGCGTCTGTCTGTTAAAGGGTGGTGACACCCTCAAAGTGTGCTACACAAACAATTAAAATATTGTTCTTTTTTCTGTCTTTGTGAATTGTGTGGGCTGTAGCCGCACCTGCATCCTTAAAGCAGCAGCGACAAGCGTGCGTCTGTCTGTTAAAGGGTGGTGACACCCTCAAAGTGTGCTACACAAACAATTAAAATATTGTTCTTTTTTCTGTCTTTGTGAATTGTGTGGGCTGTAGCCGCACCTGCATCCTTAAAGCAGCAGCGACAAGCGTGCGTCTGTCTGTTAAAGGGTGGTGACACCCTCAAAGTGTTCTACACAAACAATTAAAATATAGTTCTTTTTTTTTCGGTCTTTGTGAAATGTGTGGGCTGTAGCCGCACCTGCATCCTTAAAGCAGCAGCGACAAGCGTGCGTCTGTCTGTTAAAGGGTGGTGTAACTCTCAAAGTGTTCCAAAAAATAAAAAACTATTTTTTTAATGTGTTTGTGACTTGTGTGCGATGTAGCCACACTTGCATCCTCAAAGCAGCAGCGACAAGCGTGCGTCTGTCTGTTAAAGGGTGGTGACACCCTCAAAGTGTGCTACAGAAACAATTAAAATATTGTTCTTTTTTTTTCTGTCTATGTGAATTGTGTGGGCTGTAGCCGCACCTGCATCCTTAAAGCAGCAGCGACAAGCGTGCGTCTGTCTGTTAAAGGGTGATGACACCTCAAAGTGTTCTACACAAACAATTAAAATATTGTTCTTTTTTTTTTCGGTCTTTGTGAAATGTGTGGGCTGTAGCCGCACCTGCATCCTTAAAGCAGCAGCGACAAGCGTGCGTCTGTCTGTTAAAGGGTGGTGACACCTCAAAGTGTTCTACACAAACAATTAAAATATTCTTCTTCTTTTTTCTGTCTTTGTGAATTGTGTGGGCTGTAGCCGCACTTGCATCCTCAAAGCAGCAGCGACAAGCGTGCGTCTGTCTGTTAAAGGGTGGTGTAACCCTCAAAGTGTGCTCCACAAACAATAAAAATATTCTTTTTTTTTTTCTGTCTTTGTGAATTGTGTGGGCTGTAGCCGCACTTGAATCCTCAAAGCAGCAGCGACAAGCGTGCGTCTGTCTGTTAAAGGATTACATCGGTGACAGCATCCAAGTAGGCATGTCAGACAGTCCGTACCTGTACTGGCAGGAAAAAGAAGCAATTTGGAGGTCCCTGTACAAACTGGCTCTATTTTACCTGAGTTGCCCCCCCTCCAGTGTGTACTCCGAAAGAGTGTTTAGTGCAGCCGGGAACCTTGTCAGCGAAAGGCGTAGGAGGTTGCTTCCACAAAATGTGGAGAAGATGATGTTCATAAAATGAATTATCAACTCTTCCAGGGAGACCAGCCTCCAGAACGTACAGAGGGACCTGTGGTTCCAGCAGGGACGAATTAATACTCTGTGAGGATGAGGATGTACACACTGAAGAGGGTGAGGAATCGGTGGATGAGGAGGATGAGGATGACATCTTGCCTCCGTAGAGCCAGTTTGTGCAGGGACACATTAATTGCCAGCTTGTTTTGTGGGGGCCCAAACGAACCAATCATTTCAGCCACAGTTGTGTGGCAGACCCTGGCGCTGAAATGATTGATTTGTTAAAGTGTGCATGTCCTGTTTATACAACATAAGGGTGGGTGGGAGGGCCCAAGGACAATTCCATCTTGCACCTCTTTTTTTCTTTGCATTATGTACAGTTTGGGGCCTAGTTTTTCTAACTGCCATCCTGTCTGCCACTGCAGTGTCACTCCTAGATGGGTCACGTGTTTGTGCCGCCCACTCGTGTCGCTTAGCATAGTCATCCAGCTACCTCGGTGCAACCTTTTGGACATGAAAACACTATTGTGAGGTGTGAGGTGTTCAGAATAGACTGGAAATGAGTGGAAATTAAGGTTATTGAGGTTAATAATAGCATAGGAGCAGAGAAACCAACAAATTCTGTGATTTTAGCTGTTTTTATGCTTTTTTTAAAAAAAATACAGATCCAAAACACAAAACCCAGAACCCAAAACACGGAAGGGTGGTTTTGGCAAAACCAATCCAGATCCAAAACACGAAGAAAGATCCAGATCCAAAACCAAAACACAAAACACGAAAAGTGGCCGGTGCACACCCCTAGTACACACATACCTTTGCTGTGTCCGGCATGGATCGGGTTTTTGCGTTTTTTTTATTTTAACCCCTGGATTGCCAGTGGACGTGATCGACGCATAGGAGAGGTGAGAATGGAATTTTTTTTTTCAGGTACGCCCCTATGGATTACTTCGGATACTAGGTGAGTATGTGTGAGTGTGCGTGTGCATGTATGTTTTATTAAAATTTTACTTTCACGGTGTATGTTTGTTTATTTACGTATTTCTTTAGTTGTGGAACTACAAGTGCCAGCGGGCCCGTGATGCTGGTATTTGTGGTTCTCCAAATACCAGCATGCAGGGGAGGCTTGCTGGTACTTGTGGTTCTACAAATAAAGACAATATGGAAAATTTATTTTTACACTTTACACTATCAACCTGGCACCCACCGTCCTAGGGTGCCGGGGATAGCCTCGGGCTATCAGTCTAGGCCTGGGGTGCCCTGGAGAGGGGTACCCCTTTATTGGGGGGGTACCCAACTCCCCAGGGATCCCTGGCCTGGACTGACTAGCGATAGGGATAATGCTTTGGCCGGGGAAACCGGTGAAAGGTTTTCCCTGGCTGTGGCATTATCCCCCCACTAGAAAGAGTTCGGTGCTGGTTCTGGAATTTTCAGGGGACCCCTACTCGTTTTGTCCCCTGATTTTCCAGAACCAGCACCAGCTCAACAAAGCCCTGTGCTGGTTCTTAATATACAGGGGCCCCCTACGCATTTTGGCCCCTGTATTTTTAGAACCAGAACAGGCTTTATAAAGCCCGGGTCTGGTTATTCTTTTGGGGAGGGGGTGCACGTCATTTTTTTTTATTTAAAAACATTTAACATAAGTACACACAGAAACATGTACATATCTCATGGATATGTGCATGTTTCTGTGTTAATCTGACTTGCTCAGGATGTACTCGCTAGCCTGAAGCAGGTCTATTATTTGGGGACTTTTGGTAATCTTTTTTTTGCGAGTCTGAAACAGACACTCTATTACATTGGGCGAGTTGATTGTTTTCAATGTGAAAACATCTGGATGCGAGTTTGAGAATGGTGAGTTTTAGTAACTCTGAAAAATGCGAGTTTTAGTGAACAGACACCCTATTACATTGGAGAGTTGTGAAAAAATATGAGATATGGTAAGAACTTACCCTTGTTATCTCTATTTCTACGAAGTCCATAGGGTTCCACAGGATACCTTGAGGTATAGGTGATGACGTCAGGCATCAGGCACCATAGAGTTAAAGCTTTCAGCCTCCCAGGATAAACTAGGGTCCCCCTCCTATACCCCGCTCCCGAGCCTAGGGCATCTCAGTTACGTACCAAGCCATAGGCCGGAGGAGGAGAAGGAAGAGAGAGAAAAAAGATCTGGACACACACAAGAATCACATTCTCACCAGAGGGAGACGGAAAAACCGGTGACCAGAGCAAAGCCCATCTGCAGCACAGGTGCGACAGGGCGGGAGTCCTGTGGAACCCTATGGACTTCGTAGAAATAGAGATAACAAGGGTAAGTTCTTACCATATCTCATATTTTCTACTTCAGGGTCCATAGGGTATCCACAGGATACCTTGGGGATGTCCCAAAGCAGTATCCTTTAAGGGTGGGGACGCTCCTGTGCTGAAAGGAGAATCCGCCGCCCGCAGGAAGCATCCTGAGAGGCAAAGGTGTCAAACGTATAATACCTCACAAAAGTATGGACAGAGGACCACGTGGCAGCCTTGCAGATCTGGACTGCAGAGGCACCACAATGTGCTGCCCACGAGGGACCCACAGACCTAGTGGAATGAACCCTCACAGAGGATGGAACCGGCAGGCCTTCATGAAGATAAGCTTCAGAAATAGCCATACGGATCCAAGATGCCAAAGTTTGTTTGGAAGCAGGCCAACCCTTTTTACGGAAGCCATAGAGGACAAAACAAGAGATATGGTAAGAACCTTTGTTATCTCTGTTTCTACGAAGTCCATAGGGTCCACAGGGTTGACCTTGGGGTATAGGTTGGGAACCAAATCCGGGCACCACGCAGTTAAAGCTTTTAGCTCCCAGGATGCACTTGGGTCCACTCTCCCTATAACCCCGCCCCCCAGCCAGAGGCACCTCAGTTTGTAAGTAGCCAAAGGCCGGAGGAGGAGAGAAAAAGAGAGAGAAAACTGGAACACTCAATAACCATACTCACAGAAAAGGAGACGGGAAACCGGTGACCAGTAACACAGCCCATATGAAGCCAGGTGCGTCAGGGCAGGCGCCCTGTGGACCCTATGGACTTCGTAGAAACAGAGATAACAAAGGTAAGTTCTTACCATATCTCTTGTTTTCTACTTCAGGGTCCACAGGGTTGACCTTGGGGATGTCCCAAAGCAGTTCAACCAAGGGTGGGGACGCTCCTGTGCTGAGAGGAGAAACCGTCGCCAAAAAGGAAGCATCCTGAGAGGCAAAGGAAACCAATGCCTAGAACCTTAAAAAGGTGTGGACAGAAGACCACGTGGACACCTAGTAAGGCAAAACAGCCGAAGCGCCACAACGAGCCACCCACGAGGGTTACATGGCCTGAGAAAAAACAAGCCTCAACGACAGAAATGCCCACCCATGGGTAGGCCCCTGAGGAAGACATACGAGGCCATCCAGCCAACATTTCATTATAGGCCGGCCATCCTTTCCTGTGAAAACCAGAAATCGCAGACCACCAATAAGGAGTCCGATTTCCATAAGGAACTTGAACGGATCACATAAAGCCAAAGAGGCCGGACCACAGTCAATGAGGCCACACCAGCCGAGAGGACTGGGGACTGAATGGCCGTACCATAAGTTCCAGAATAATATGGAACCTAAAAACCACTCTAAGAAGAAACACAGGGCGAGAGCAACTCACACCCTGACATGATGCCCTCCAGAAGAGGGAGCCACATGAGAACGCTCCCAATTCAGACACTCTCCTGGTTGATATAAACACCCTGAGAGAGAGAGAGAGCTTAAACAATAGACCATGTAATGGCTATCACAACCAGCGGTTCCATTGACTGTCCCCGGAGGGAACAAAGAACCACTACTAACTCCCAAGGAGTCCCTAGGGAGGACAAATGGAGGCATAATCCAGAAAACACTCCAAAGGATGAACTGGATACCAGAGTGGAGCAATTCCATATCGTAACCATACCGACAGTGTAGAGATCCAGACTGTCAGGAAGGCCAGGCCGAGGGTGAAACCCAAGCCAGCCGAAAGGAATGCCAGAATATCTGGAAAACCTGGACACCGGAGGATCGTATCGACAGGTACAATACCATAAGAATTATGTATGCTACAGTCCGTGGCAGATCCCAGCAAAGTCTGGCCTATCTGCTCTAAACATCTCAATGAAGACAGAGCCAGGGAAGCCCTAGGACCACAGTAGGGGCGCAGTCAAAGACAAACGATCCAGGTCCAGGGAAAAACAAGGACCCTGAGACAACAGGTCCAGATAGCGAAGCAGTAGGAACGGAGCATCGATGAGGAGACTCCGAAAATCTTAGTAACAGTGATGTCTGGGACGAAAACTGGAGCCCCCAGAAGGAAAGCCCCTCCCTCTCGAATTAAACTTCCGAAGACCTCGAGGAAGAAGGGAGACCGGAGGACACAGGTACACAAAGTGGAAGGACCAATTCACTGACAAAGAGTCACTGCAGGTAGCTTCAGTACTCCTAGAGCTGGACTGTAACACCGGTAATGTGTGATAGAGTCAGAAGGCCATGAGGATCAATCACCTCAGGGAGACCCCCTCTGCTCACCAGGAGTTGAAACCTCTCTTGGAGAAGAGACTAGTCCCCGGGATGCACGTCGTGACGGCTGAGGAAGCCCGCTTCCCAATGGAGAGCTCCGGGAATGAACACTGCAGAGTTGGCCAGGAGAAGACTCTCGGACTATGTCAGAATGTATGACATTCCTGTCATTGCCACCCAACTACCAGTGTTGCCTAGAGGGAAGCCACTGTTGTGACACTGTCGGACTGAACCTATTCAGGTTTACCGTGACATATGGGTTAGGCCAGAGTGAAGGCCCAAGACAGCCTAAAGTACCAACAAGTTAAGTGGCAGGGCGGAAGCGACAGACGTCCAACTGCCCCGACACGAATGCGGACCAGATACTGTCTGTAGCAAAGAATACCCTGGACGAGATGGCCATAGTCACCTGGACAGAGACCGACTCGCCTCTGGAGAAAGCATCATCATTCGAACAGCGATCCGATGGAAAAAACTCGATCCATCTGGAGAGGAGTCAATTATGGCAAGGCCTGGAATGGAACTGAGCACATTCCACCCTACCAAGAGGTAGACACTCTGGTAGACCGCGCATCACAAAGAGTAATGACATATGTCGACTGCGTAGACATCCGCACACTCCAAGTTGAAGAGTAGAGATCTTGTCTTACGCCAGAAAAATTCTCAGATTCTGAGAATCCAGCAGTGCTCCCAGATGAAGAAAACCCTGTGAGGGATGCAGAGAGGAGTTTTTTTCCGTTGACTAATTATCTGTGCCGAGAAGAAGCCACGGTTATCCTGACCTGGCGGTAAAGTACCTTGGTGATCCTGCTAAAAGCAGGAGGCCGTCCAGAGAAAGGAGCATTCGGATACACTGAACAGGTGAACTGTCAGAAAATCCATAAAGCTGGTAAACCCCGGTGGAGTTGAGGACAGTCCCAAAAGGCAGAGCCTGAAACGTACAAGTGTTGCTGTGGCACAGCAAACCTGATCCCATGCTGATGAGAGTGCTCTGTATGTACCCGTAGGTACGTACCCTGAGTACTCAGATATAGCATAAAATCCCCAGGCTCCAAACGTCGGATGATGGAGCATGGAGGATTCCACCTGAGTCCAGGCACCCTTCGAATCTGATTCAGGGATTTGAGACTTAGTATAGGCAAATGAGGACCAGTCGGTCACTGCCCCAGAAAGAAAGTAGAACAACCAGTCCCTCGCTGAGATAGTGAGGCTGGCCGAAATAGCTCTGCTTACCGCAAAGACTGTATAGCTTTCTGGGATTGTAAGGCCCTGATCGGGTCTGAAGAAGGGCCCGTGTAACAACGCCTGTGAGGAGGTCGCCTGAGCAATGAGAGGCCGTTGAGAATCAGTACCTCACTCTGGAATTCCCCAGATGTAGACCTGTCCCGTCAGGCTGACGGTTTATCCTCAGGTGTAGAAGCAGGGTAGTCCGGAAGTCCAGGACTGCTTGGTACTGGATATGGTGGCACCCGTGGAGGCCGACAGCCTAGGAAAAAACAGGCCTTTAGGCTGACCCTGAGGACAAAAAGACTTAACAGAGTTAGTCCGAATGTAGCGGGAGTAGCTAAAGACGGTATCTCTCCATTAGTGATACTGCCAATGATGCAACAATCTTGTCAAGGTCAGGACCAAACAAGATCTTCCCCATGGAAGGAGTCTGCACCTCTGCTTTCCCATAACGTAGCCATAGGGTATTGCGGCGGATACAGTCGCAGCCGAAACCCTGAAAGTTAGAAGACCGGCATCCAATGTAGGTAATCCCACATATGACCACTGCATATTTTATGTGAGCGGCAAAAGATATTTGAACCCCAGACGTGTTGGAGGGGAAAAACGTTACAAAAGCATCACCATGCGATGGCCATGGTAGGACGGGCAACAGGCCCTGAAAAACGAGTACATTGATTTCAGGCAAAGCTACCACCTACAGATCCGTAAAATCCGTCCAGGCCGGGATGGGAGGCGTATTAATGACTGTAACCCGACGATTAACATACAAATCCACCCCAGAAGGAGATTTCCATTACTTGTGAGGACCCTCAGGGAATGGGAAACAGGAGGCCTTTGTGACTCCTCGTATCTGGCGACAGCCAGACTCCCGCCATGAGATCCACCCGCTGGGCAGAAACGGGGAATGTATGATACAGGTGCAGGATCGACATTCTCTATATCCAGAATGAACCTGGATACCAGCCCTAAAGCAGGGATAATAATACTTGAAATCGGCTCCCCCCATGTGAGAGGGAAAGAGCCGAATACACCATCCAGTTCACGGCAGAGCCACTGGGAAGTAACCACAAGGCGTATATTACGCCATTTAGTATTTCGTAGAAACGATATCCACCAGGGTGGCCGTTGTGGTAATCCCTGCAAGGGGAATGACAGACCGATGTGGTATCGGAGGTAATTCATGTACTGTGAAAAACCCCGGCAGGGAGCGATAGTCTGTGACACAGGGGTAAATTGCAAGAAATTGCGAGATACTCCGAGTTGAAAAGGGCAGTATGGTGAAGTAACTCCAAGCGAGTGACGACAATGGGGCCCGCCCGGCGATCCTCAAAGGAGAGGATCCTGAGAAATAAACCGCCCTTTAAGGGGGTCGTGCAATGGGCCCGGCACCAGATGGCGCAGCATACATAAACCTTTCTGAGTTAAAATCCTCCGCACTACTACCTGCAGGCTATGACTTGCATTAATGGGTGCAGTATCGTGTGCAATCTCCTGGTCAGATATATTTGACTATCTTGACGGAAATATTAAGCAGCGCCATACCGGTCCTGACTGACGCTAAGATTAGCTGCAGGGACCCATTATCAGCGTATGCAACTCACAGTTCCATCTAAAATATGGCAACGTGCAGCACGCAACAGTATGTGACAGACCTCACAAATATTAACAAGTATATATATGTGAGGTCTCAGAACCACCCCAGGTACACCTGTATTAGGGCAGATAAAGAAAAGGGATAGATATAAACTGACAGGTGAGAGAAAAAGCAGACAGTCAGCACTAGCATAAGTCACATACAATGCAGAAAAATATATATACATACATTTGCATGACATATAATATATGCACAATGTTGCTACATTCAACTGCCCAGATTCAGTGTCTGGGAAGGCTATAGCGCTGTGTACACTCACCCAAAATGGCCAGGTACGCAGGGGGACTGGGCTCACTGTCATCCTAGGAGTTCTGCAGCACCACCGAGAGATAATGGCTGCTGGAGACCTCAGAAGAAGCGTGGCCCGCGGAGGAAGCAGCTCAGCAACGCCAGACTGTAGTATTGAAAGGCGCGCTGAGCTGAGGGGAGGAGCCGCTAGACAGGGAAGGCTTCCTCCCCTGGCTAGCAATTAACCCCCCGGGATGCCGGCTCCCGCTGCCGCTATAATCCCTGGTGGGCTAGTGGACACGCGGGGTATGCCCCCATGGAGGGGGAGCCCGCCGCCACCGCTAGCGCCTCCGGTCTGTCCCCAGAGACCAGAGGCATAAGGCTGCATGTACACGCGGGTCACCGCAAGCGGTGACCACGCTACTTACCTGTCCCCGTTGATCCGGCAGCTGCCCAGTGATTCCTCCAGAGTCCGGATAGTACAGAATCTGGCGTCCCGCTGCGATCCCCAGATCTGTACTGGCGTCGCAGTGCCGGCGGGGTCTAGGAGCGGCAGCTTAGACGTCCATTGGACAGTCTGATGCTGCCGCTCTGAAGAGTAGTAAAAAATAATAAAATGAAACTCTTTAAAAATAAATTTTAAGCTTAGGGGCTGCTAAGCAGCCCCCTGCAGTAACGGTGACCCGACTCCGGCCGGGCACCAACTTAAACTGAGGTGCCTCTGGCTGGGGGGCGGGGTTATAGGGAGAGTGGACCCAAGTGCATCCTGGGAGCTAAAAGCTTTAACTTCGTGGTGCCCGGATTTGGTTCCCAACCTATACCCCAAGGTCAACCCTGTGGACCCCCTATGGACCCTGAAGTAGAAACAAGGCGTCCGACTTAATAAATGAAGAATTGCGGTCAACATAAGTTCTTAAGGCCCGCACCACATCCAAAGTGGCCTCACCCACTGAAAGACCAGGTGAGTTAAAGGCCGGCACAACGATTTCTTCGTTAATGTGAAACCGGGAAACAACTTTGGGCAAAAATTCAGGACGAGTGCGCAGCACTGCCCTGCTCCCATGAAAAATCAAGAAAGGGGGTCTACAAGAAAGAGCCCCTAAATCAGAAACACCTCTGGCCGAAGCGATGGCCAGAAGGAAAACAGTCTTAGCTGTTAGCCATTTAAGGTCCACTGATCCCAGTGGTTCAAACGGCGGTCCCTGGAGAGCCCTCAAGACCACAGCCAAATCCCAAGGTGCCACAGGTGGAACAAAGGGTGGCTGAATGCGCAAAACGCCCTGCATAAAGGTGCGCACATCAGGGATTGTAGCAATCCTACGATGGAACCAGACAGACAGGGCAGAAACCTGCACCTTCAAAGAAGCAAGGCGAAGCCCATGGTCCAGTCCCGCTTGTAGGAAGGCTAGCACTCTAGACAGACGAAATTCCCTAGGTGCATAACTTCTCGGTCTACACCACTGGAAGAACGTATGCCACACGCGATGGTATATTCTCGCGGAAGACGGTTTCCGAGCTCTGAGCATGGTTCGCACTACAGAGCTGGAAAAACCACTGGACCTTAACATGGTCGTCTCAACAGCCACGCCGTCAAAGACAGCCGAGTCAGGTCCGGATGAAGACAGGGACCCTGAGACAGAAGGTCGGCCGCAGCGGCAACCGTAGAGGACTGTCCACGGCAGACTCTGAAGGTCTGAGAACCAGTGCCGTCTGGGCCATGCGGGAGCTATCAACAGGAGCGTCCCTCCTTCCTGTTTGAATTTCCGGATTACTCGCGGAAGAAGGGAAACCGGAGGAAAAAGATAAGCGAACCGGAACGTCCACTGGACGGACAGAGCATCCACCAGAGATGCCTTTTCGTCTCTTGTGCGAGACCCGTAGACCGGCAACTTGTTGTTCTGCCGGGACGCCATGAGGTCGATCTCTGGAAGACCCCACCAGTCCACCAGCAGTTGAAAGACGTCCGGGTGCAGAGACCATTCCCCCGGATGAACGTCCTGGCGACTGAGAAAGTCCGCCTCCAAATTCAGCACCCCCGGGATGAATACCGCTGATATGGCTGGGAGATTGCGCTCCGCCCATACCAGGATTCAGGACACCTCTACAAAAGCCGCCCGACTTCGGGTTCCTCCCTGCCGATTTATGTAGGCCACGGTGGTAGCGTTGTCCGACTGGACCTGCACTGGGTGACCTCGGAGAACCAGATGTGCCTGCTGGAGAGCATTGAATACCGCGCGGAGCTCCAAAATGTTTATGGGAAGCTCTGCCTCTGCCTGAGTCCACCTGCCCTGGAACAAGTGTGGACCCGAAACTGCTCCCCAGCCCCGAAGACTGGCGTCCGTTGTCAACAGGACCCAATTCGCCACCCAGAACGGACGACCCTTGTTGAGATCGGTCATCTGCAACCACCAGGCTAGGGACAGGCGAACCTCCGGAGTGAGCACTATCGTCTGGGATTTTAGAGACTGAGGTAGTCCATTCCATTTGGACAGGATCCGGTGCTGTAGAGGTCTGGAGTGAAACTGGGCATATTCCGCCATGTCAAATACCGACACCATGGAGCCCAGTAACCTCATCACCCGGCGGCTCTGCAGACAACTGCGCACCCTCGACTGCAAGGCAGAGATCTTTTCCCCCGTCACAAAGATCCTCTGCTGTCCGGAGTCCAATAAGGCTCCGAGGTGCAGAATCCGCTGAGACGGGATCAGTGTGGACTTCTGCCAGTTTATCAACCAGCCGTGCCGTCGCAGTACCGCAATGGTCAGGTCCAAGTGGCGCAGAAGGAGCTCTGGAGATCCTGCCACCAAGAGAAGGTCGTCCAAGTATGGTAACATGCGGACTCCCTGCAGCCGCAGGAAAGCCGCCATGACCGCCATCACCTTGGTGAAAACACGTGGTGCTGTCGCCAGGCCAAAAGGCAATGCCCGGAACTGAAAGTGGTCGTTGCGGATTGCAAACCTGAGGAACTGTTGATGGCGCCAAAGAATAGGGACATGCAGGTAAGCGTCCTGTATGTCCAACAACACCATATAGTCCCCAGGTTCCAGCACCAGAATGATGGACCGCAGGGTCTCCATCCGAAACTTCGGTACCCGCAAAGACTTGTTGAGAGCTTTGAGGTTGAGTATCGCACGATACGACCCATTGGGTTTCTGCACCAAAAAGAGATTGGAATAGGGCTTTAGCAGAAAGATCAGGGACAGTGAAATGCTGACAGAAGAAAAAAAGTACAGGCAGCAGACGCTAGCATAGGTCACATACAATGCAAAGAAATCAATTCCTGCACTATCAGCGCTGATCCTCAACTATGCACACTCAGAGCCTGGTAGGACACAGCGCTGCATACACAGACCTTAATCCAACGGAGGAGAGGTATGCAGGGGGACCCAGACCGCAATGCCACCGTTCATCAGCGTCCAGCAGCACTCACCATGCTTCTTCCAAAGATGGCCACCGAGGAACAGAGAGGAGGCCGGCCTGGGGGAGGAGCGCTGACACAGGACCAGTCAGCTAGAGCAGAGAGGGCTGTGTGTAGCGGAGGAGGCGCCGGCTGTGAGACAGGGAAGGCGCGCTCCCCTGGCATGCATTTAACCCCTGGGACGCCGCAACACTACCACTCTGCCGCGGTCCGCTGTCCCAGGGTGGTAGTGGAAGCGCAGGTTAGTACCTGGCTCCACGCTGCAGCCAGTCCCCAGGGAGCCCGCTGCCCGGGGACTTAGGACCATGTTCAGCAGGGTCCCACCGCGGGACCCTGCTGCTTACCTTGTAGTCCCCCTTGGATCCGGCCATGGTCCCAAACATCTGGGGTCACCGCTAGCTGTGACCCCAGATGCTTACCAGCATTCCCGGATCGGTACCGGCGTTCTGGTACCGGCGGGGGTGTAGGGAAGACAGCATGGACGTCAGGACTGACTGTCCATGCTGTACTTCCAGATGTGCAGCCACAGCTGCAAAGACGAAAACTTCAGGGGCTCTTCATGGCCACCCTCTAACAGGTGCATCCGACTCCGGCCGGGCACCAAACTAAACTGAGATGCCTTGGCTCGGGGGCGGGGTATAGGAGGGGGACCCTAGTGCATCCTGGGAGGTTTAAAGCTTTAACTCTATGGTGCCCGATGCCTGACGTCATCACCTATACCCCAAGGTATCCTGTGGATACCCTATGGACCCTGAAGTAGAAATTGCGAGTTTAGCACCAAACTCGCAATTTACCAAAACAGACTACCTATTACATTTGGCCCTTATAGTTCAATGGTGCTGGCTTACCGGCTGAATCCACGAGGTAGCCTTACTGTTTTAGTTAAACAGTACTTTCTTCCAAGCTGATTTAATAAATACAGAGCAAATACTGTTTGGTCTTGTACTTTTAGGGTGTTAGGAAGTACTACATGGGGGCCACCTGTTACCTTAGATCAAAATTAATGATTCTGATTCCCGAGAACCAGCACTGGGCAAACCCAGCACCTGTGCAACCAGATTACACATTACTGGACTTCAGTGTCCACACTCACTGCTGTTCTCCTGTCATATTAAGGAGCACTCAGTGCACAAAGCTGTAATGTGTGAGAATGGGCCTTTTCAACAACGGAAATACTTTGTGTGGCCATTGAGATCAATGTCCCCAAGAGCAGGACTATGCTTGGGGTGCAAGTCCAGAACTAAACACTAGAGGGGGAACAGATATGTCTCTATAAGGCCAGTTCTTATCAGGATATGTCTGTATAAGGTCAGTTCCTATCAGTATGTGTCTCTATAAGGCCAGTTCTTATCAGGATCTGTGTCTAAATAAGGCCAGTTCCTATCAGGATATGTCTCTATAAGGCCAGTTCCTATCAGGATATGTCTCTATAAGGCCAGTTCCTATCAGGATCTGTGTCTTTAAGGTCAGTTCCTATCAGGACCTGTGTCTATGAGGCCAGTTCCTTTTAGGATTTGTTTATATAAGGCCAGTTCCTATCAGGATATGTCTCTATAAGGTCAGTTCCTATCAGAATATGTCTCTATAAGGCCAGTTCCTATCAGGATATGTCTCTATAAGGCCAGTTCCTATCAGGATATGTCTCTATAAGGCCAGTTCCTATCAGCATCTGTGTCTATAAGGTCAGTTCTTATCAGGATATGTCTCTATAAGGTCAGTTCCTATCAGCATCTGTGTCTATAAGGTCAGTTCCTATCAGGATATGTCTGTATAAGGTCAGTTCCTATCAGGATATGTATCTATAAGGCCAGTTCCTATCAGGACATGTCTCTATTAGGCCAGTTCCTATCAGGATATGTATCTATAAGGTCAGTTCCTATCAGGATATGTCTCTATTAGGCAAGTTCCTATCAGGATATGATTCTATAAGGTCAGTTCCTATCAGGATAAGTCTGTATAAGGTCAGGTCCTATCAGGATATGTATCTATAAGGCCAGTTCCTATGAGCATCTGTATCTATAAGGTCAGTTCCCATCAGGACCTGTGTCTATAAGGTCAGTTCCTATCAGTATATGTCTGTATAAGGTCAGTTCCTATCAGTATATGTCTGTATAAGGCCAGTTCCTATCAGTATATGTCTGTATAAGGCCAGTTCCTATCAGCATCTGTGTCTATAAGGTCAGTTCCTATCAGTATATGTCTGTATAAGGCCAGTTCCTATCAGTATATGTCTGTATAAGGCCAGTTCCTATCAGCATCTGTGTCTATAAGGTCAGTTCCTATCAGTATATGTCTGTATAAGGTCAGTTCCTATCAGCATCTGTGTCTATAAGGTCAGTTTCTATCAGTATATGTCTGTATAAGGTCAGTTCCTATCAGTATGTGTCTCTATTAGGCCAGTTCGTATCAGCATCTGTGTCTATAAGGTCAGTTCCTATCAGTATATGTCTCTATTAGGCCAGTTCCTATCAGCATCTGTGTCTACAAGGTCAGATCCTATCAGTATATGTCTGTATAAGGTCAGATCCTATCAGTATAAGTCTGTATAAGGTCAGTTCCTATCAGTATATGTCTGTATAAGGTCAGTTCCTATCAGTATATGTCTGTATAAGGTCAGTTCCTATCAGTATATGTGTCTATAAGGCCAGTTCCTATCAGTATATGTCTGTATAAGGCCAGTTCCTATCAGCATCTGTGTCTATAAGGTCAGTTCCTATCAGTATATGTCTGTATAAGGTCAGTTCCTATCAGCATCTGTGTCTATAAGGTCAGTTCCTATCAGTATATGTCTGTATAAGGTCAGTTCCTATCAGTATATGTCTGTATAAGGTCAGTTCCTATCAGTATATGTCTGTATAAGGTCAGTTCCTATCAGCATCTGTGTCTATAAGGTCAGTTCCTATCAGTATAAGTCTGTATAAGGTCAGTTCCTATCAGTATATGTCTGTATAAGGCCAGTTCCTATCAGTATATGTCTGTATAAGGTCAGTTCCTATCAGTATATGTCTGTATAAGGCCAGTTCCTATCAGTATATGTCTGTATAAGGCCAGTTCCTATCAGCATCTGTGTCTATAAGGTCAGTTCCTATCAGTATATGTCTGTATAAGGTCAGTTCCTATCAGCATCTGTGTCTATAAGGTCAGTTCCTATCAGTATATGTCTGTATAAGGTCAGTTCCTATCAGTATATGTCTGTATAAGGTCAGTTCCTATCAGTATATGTCTGTATAAGGTCAGTTCCTATCAGCATCTGTGTCTATAAGGTCAGTTCCTATCAGTATATGTCTGTATAAGGTCAGTTCCTATCAGTATATGTCTGTATAAGGTCAGTTCCTATCAGTATATGTCTGTATAAGGTCAGTTCCTATCAGTATATGTCTGTATAAGGTCAGTTCCTATCAGCATCTGTGTCTATAAGGCCAATTCCTATCAGGAAGCTGCTGTTCTGTCTCCAAATTCACAGTTGCAAGGAAATGTGTCATGTGGCATAATTGTACAATGATGACATTGGCAAGATGGGTACAAGTTGTCATCTTTGCGGTGAATGCCAGAACGCCTTGATTTGGCACAGAGGGGGAGATGTATCAAACATTTCAGAGAGATAAATTGGAGAAGTTGTCCAAACCAATCAGCTCCTGCCATTTTATAGCCAGTGCTACATAAATAATAGGTAGAAGCTGATAGGTTGCTATGGGGAAACTTCTCCACTTAATCTTTTCTTGAAGGTTTGATACATCTCCCCTTTAGTGTTTTCTATATGAATTATCCTGCACTGCTTTAGGGGGAAAGTATCCAACGTTTTAATGCATCATTATTTACATAGACACCCCTACAGCTGCCCATTCTGTAAAGCGGCATGTGATGCTGTATATATGCCCCCTCCTGATGGGTAACATGGAGGAAATATATCAAGTCTTCAAAAGAGCGGAAAAGTGGACAAGTCATAGTTATCCATAGCAACCAATCAGCCGCTAGCTACCATTTAACAAATACATTCTGTGAAATGATAGGCAGAAGCTGATTGGTTGCTATGGGCAATGTTTTGAAGGCTTGATCCGTTCCCCCTTAGCCTTTGTACTGCTATGGAGATACGCTTGCCACCTCCCCACAAACACCACACAGACCTGCACACTAGGAAAACCTGCTTCTTACTTCTGATCCTCATTGCATTTTCCGGCTAGTCTGAGGAGGAAGCCGGCGAAAGTCACAGCAGGGTGCCATTAGTGTAATACACCACTGATTTGCAGTAAGTGTCTCCTCCATACACCTATAAAGTGCATCACTCTCATACTATCACATAGTATCCACAAAACCAGAGAGTAACGGTGCGTACACACTGGGCGATTAAAGTGGACGACTGAACGATAACGGTATCGTTATCGTTCAGTCGTCCACTTTATCGTCGATTTTTAACACAAAAACGATGAACGATAACGACGTTCCCGCGGGTCGTTCCTCATAATCGTTCATCGGGTTAACATGCAGGCCAACCTGACGATGTCGTCAGGTTGCTGCATGTTATGGAATGGGGGAGAGAGCCCGGCGCTGAACGATATCGTTAATGATATCGTTCAGCAGGTGTGCTCAATGTCATGAACTAAATTGAGCGCAGCCTGCGGGAACATACTAGACGATATCGCTCAGGGAGCATATCGTCTAGTGTGTACGCTCCTTAACACTGACAGGAAACCACATGCCTCACCCATTTCTCCAGTCACACAATCTGAACAGATGTCAGGTTCTCTCCTCCACAAAGAGAAAGGGGGAAAAATAGGGAGGTGAGCACTTGGGCAGTCTGTAGAGCAGATGTACTATAAGCACTCTGTGGCTCCTGGCAGACGGCAAGGGCCTTTTGTATGTGGCCGTACAAGTCTCTCCCCTTTAACTTTCCTATTCAGTTGTATTTCCCAGGCCCACGTTGTCTGCTCTGCTTATGCTGGAGGTTTGGCATGGCTTTAATGAGCAGATGGCAATCTTCTAAGCAGCCGCCTCTGAACAATAGGTTACTTAATAGTCAGTCCCTACTATATTGTCGCTTGTAAAGAGACTTTGCTCTTCTGCTCAGAATGACAGATGTACCCGGGGCTGTATCTTCAGCTATTAACTTATTTCTATATTTGTGCATTATGGTTTGGGTTACAAAAAGTATGAATTTATCTTAGAGAATTACCATCTGATGAACTTTATGTTTGGTCTTCGGAGCTGTAAAATTATAGATGTTAGTCCCCAGTTTTCTGAGAGATGTTAGAGAATTCTTGTTTTCTGACAGAAAGAAACAACGCTGCGTGCCGTAACCCTAAAGACCCCTGCTAATGGTCCGCCATTACAGTTTACCTGTGTCAGAGAGCTCCCTGGGGGGAAGATGATCAAATATTAGAAAGAGAAAGAGGAGAGAGATAATCTACCAACCAATCAGCTCCTAATTGTCATTTCACAGGCTGTATTTGATAAATGACAGTTACCAGCTAATTAGTTGGTACTTTCTCTCTCTCCACCTTATCGGTCTCCAAGCTTTTGATATATCTCCCCCCAAGAGAGCTGCAGAGCAGCAGAGTGGAGCAGGAGTAGAGCAGCAAAGAAGAGGTGGAGCGGCAGAAGAGAGCCAGGGCTGGCAGCGGCAGAGGAGAGCCAGGGCTGGCAGCGGCAGAGGAGAGCCAGGGCTGGCAGCGGCAGAGGAGAGCCAGGGCTGGCAGCGGCAGAAGAGAGCCAGGGCTGGCAGCGGCAGAGGAGAGCCAGGGCTGGCAGCGGCAGAGGAGAGCCAGGGCTGGCAGCGGCAGAGGAGAGCCAGGGCTGGCAGCGGCAGAAGAGAGCCAGGGCTGGCAGCGGCAGAAGAGAGCCAGGGCTGGCAGCGGCAGAAGAGAGCCAGGGCTGGCAGCGGCAGAAGAGAGCCAGGGCTGGCAGCGGCAGAAGAGAGCCAGGGCTGGCAGCGGCAGAAGAGAGCCAGGGCTGGCAGCGGCAGAAGAGAGCCAGGGCTGGCAGCGGCAGAAGAGAGCCAGGGCTGGCAGCGGCAGAAGAGAGCCAGGGCTGGCAGCGGCAGAAGAGAGCCAGGGCTGGCAGCGGCAGAAGAGAGCCAGGGCTGGCAGCGGCAGAAGAGAGCCAGGGCTGGCAGCGGCAGAAGAGAGCCAGGGCTGGCAGCGGCAGAAGAGAGCCAGGGCTGGCAGCGGCAGAAGAGAGCCAGGGCTGGCAGCGGCAGAAGAGAGCCAGGGCTGGCAGCGGCAGAAGAGAGCCAGGGCTGGCAGCGGCAGAAGAGAGCCAGGGCTGGCAGCGGCAGAAGAGAGCCAGGGCTGGCAGCGGCAGAAGAGAGCCAGGGCTGGCAGCGGCAGAAGAGAGCCAGGGCTGGCAGCGGCAGAAGAGAGCCAGGGCTGGCAGCGGCAGAAGAGAGCCAGGGCTGGCAGCGGCAGAAGAGAGCCAGGGCTGGCAGCGGCAGAAGAGAGCCAGGGCTGGCAGCGGCAGAAGAGAGCCAGGGCTGGCAGCGGCAGAAGAGAGCCAGGGCTGGCAGCGGCAGAAGAGAGCCAGGGCTGGCAGCGGCAGAAGAGAGCCAGGGCTGGCAGCGGCAGAAGAGAGCCAGGGCTGGCAGCGGCAGAAGAGAGCCAGGGCTGGCAGCGGCAGAAGAGAGCCAGGGCTGGCAGCGGCAGAAGAGAGCCAGGGCTGGCAGCGGCAGAAGAGAGCCAGGGCTGGCAGCGGCAGAAGAGAGCCAGGGCTGGCAGCGGCAGAAGAGAGCCAGGGCTGGCAGCGGCAGAAGAGAGCCAGGGCTGGCAGCGGCAGAAGAGAGCCAGGGCTGGCAGCGGCAGAAGAGAGCCAGGGCTGGCAGCGGCAGAAGAGAGCCAGGGCTGGCAGCGGCAGAAGAGAGCCAGGGCTGGCAGCGGCAGAAGAGAGCCAGGGCTGGCAGCGGCAGAAGAGAGCCAGGGCTGGCAGCGGCAGAAGAGAGCCAGGGCTGGCAGCGGCAGAAGAGAGCCAGGGCTGGCAGCGGCAGAAGAGAGCCAGGGCTGGCAGCGGCAGAAGAGAGCCAGGGCTGGCAGCGGCAGAAGAGAGCCAGGGCTGGCAGCGGCAGAAGAGAGCCAGGGCTGGCAGCGGCAGAAGAGAGCCAGGGATGGCAGCGGCAGAAGAGAGCCAGGGATGGCAGCGGCAGAAGAGAGCCAGGGCTGGCAGTGGCAGAAGAGAGCCAGGGATGGCAGCGGCAGAAGAGAGCCAGGAATGTTCTCAGTAATCTTCTCAGTGAGTGGCGTCGCAAAGGGGATTTGGCATGTGCGCAGTGCGGCCGCCATGCATATTCAACCTCGTAAATATCGGGATAACGTACATCTCTGAATCTGGCCCTTAGTTCAGCAGACTGTCGCGTTAGCATACGAGAGTACAATATTGCGGCCGCAGAAGCGTGGGATGCAAAATCAGCCCCTAGGGCAGGAATAGATCACTGTTAAATATGAGCAAAATATATCACTACCAATAAGGCCATTAATAACACGCTGACTGTTATAGTGGGGAATCACCATGATATTAACGTGAGAGATATAAATCAGAGAACACTAAGAAATGACACCATTACAATTAGCTTGATTAGAATAAAATCCCGTTTCCTCTGTACGCACCTGCTGAGCGTGCCGCAGGTACACCTTCTGCGCTGAATACGGACAGGCTTCCTCCACGGGGCAGTCTAAGCAGCGGCTGCTGGCGTCTTTGGGCTAAATACAAAATAGAGAAAAAAACTTAAATAAAATTGTTTTGACATCATCAATTATCAGTGTTCATCTCCACTCTATGCTATACAATAACTGATTTGAATCCAATTAGTTTCTTTAACTTCTTAATTGAAGCATGCGGGTACCCCCTTTGCACGCAATGGATAAAATCATTGACCTCAAATAGCAGGGGGACCCAGGTGAAAGAAGCCCCTAATTCAGTCACATATGGAAAATAATGTTTCAGAATTTCCAGTAGAAAAGGTATAGGGGTATATTTATCACATTCTGAAGATCCCTCTCCGGAAGAATTTGTTATAGCCCTTAGGCTACTATAAAATCACTCCATCTGAAGATGGCTTAATGCTATTGGGGCCAAACTCCGGGAATGCTATGCATACGGGAGCTTGGTTATTCCGGCAGCACAGCAGGACCCATAGAAACTCATGGAGGCTTCATTTGCAGACAAAAATGGAGGAACCACGGCAGCTATGGAAAATATCTGCTGCAATCCCTCCACAGCACATCTGGGGGATCCTTAGTAATTGCAGGTACTCCCCTGAAAACGGCTATTTGTAGGGAATATCCTGGAAACATTTAAATGATAAATAAGCCCCATAATTGGTCTTTAATGTCTTCAAGGGACCTAATCTAACCTAATCGTAATCTAAATTCTTATGACACAACTAGCCCAGTATCAGTATGCTGGGAATCCATGTAATGTCTAAATACCTAAAGAGCAATGTACATAGATTAATATGTTTAAAAGTGTGACCCAATAGGCAGTTATCACAGGCAGCTGGGTTTGAAAGACAGAAACATGAATGGTTACGTGTTTGCTACCATTATCTAAATTAGTCATTTCTACCTTGTTAGACATAATAACAATAATAATAATAATTAGGAAAACTATATCAATTCAAATGTTTATATTTCGACCACTGTGCTATTTAGGCTGCATAACGCACAATGGATCAAGCCACCATGTTTCCAGACGTAACTGTAACCTCTGAGAACCACAAATTAGCAATTTCTGCGCCCCTGCACTTTCATGCTATGCAGTTCAGCATGGACCGACACGAACAAGCAAAAAAGTATAACCAACTATAACAACATTTATATAAAGTCATTTCTCTAGTGCCATCTGAAAAATGCTAAGCCTGTGGAGCAAAGCTACTCTGCTAAATGCAGCCCTGCACTCATCCCTGGGTGATCAGACTATCACTGTGGTATAACCACTGCCCTACGTCTCAGACATCCCCCTGGTATAACCACCGCCCTACGTCTCAGACATCCCCCTGGTATAACCACTGCCCTACGTCTCAGACATCCCCCTGGTATAACCACCGCCCTACGTCTCAGACATCCCCCTGGTATAACCACCGCCCTACGTCTCAGACATCCCCTTGGTATAACCACTGCCCTACGTCTCAGACATCCCCCTGGTATAACCACTGCCCTACGTCTCAGACATCCCCCTGGTATAACCACTGCCCTACGTCTCAGACATCCCCCTGGTATAACCACTGCCCTACGTCTCAGACATCCCCCTGGTATAACCACTGCCCTACGTCTCAGACATCCCCCTGGTATAACCACTGCCCTACGTCTCAGACATCCCCTTGGTATAACCACTGCCCTACGTCTCAGACATCCCCCTGGTGGTATAACCACTGCCCTACGTCTCAGACATCCCCCTGGTATAGCCACTGCCCTACGTCTCAGAAATCCCCCGTCACTGTCATTTACAATTCAGAACGGGAACTGTGATCAGGGCCGTAGCTAGGGTAGTGCGGCCGGTGCCATCGCACAGGGCACCACAGGTCAGGGGGCGCTGTTTGGGCCTTTCAAATTTCTGTTTATTATCATTCTTGCTTGTAGCTTCCTCTTATTTCATCTCCAGCATCTCCTGGTTTCTCCTATCTCTTCCCTGGCCCTTTCCCATGAAGCAATGGCCCTTTTTTGGGTGCATTATGGCCCTCATTCAGAGCCGTACGCTCTGAGCAGAGCGCACGCTCTGAATGAGGGCCGGGCTCCATTTTCATGGAGCGTCCTCCTGGACGCTCGTATAGCTGTGGGTCACCACCCACAGGCTATACGAGCGTGCTTTGTGATGGCCGCGATGGTCGAGACCATCGCGACCATCGAATTTGCGAGCCGGAGCCTGCGGTTGAGGTTTTCAACCGCAAGCTCCGGAGTGATTTTGGCTCTATCAGAGCCAAAATCACTCCCACTGACATCACTAGTGATGTCAGTGGGCCGGCTTCTGACGGGAGGCGTTCCCGTGGGAACGCCCCCGTCAGGGAGGCACGCCCCCGGCACGCCCACCAAAGGGGGCGTGCTGTCAATCAACATTGACAGCACGCCCCCTTTGATCGGACACAACGAGCGAAGGACTTTCCTTCGCTCGTCGCGTCTGGCGCATGCACACGACGGAGCTCCCTCCGTCGTGCGCATGCTCAGTGCATAACATCGACCCACTTGCGAGCGGACAGCCGCTCGCGAGTGGGTCTGAATCAGGTCCTATGTCCCTTTGAAAAATGAGGGAGGCGCCAATGCTCTTTCTGGCACAGGGCACCAAAAAGTCTAGTTACGGGTCTGACTGTGATCTACACATACCTTGTTCTCCTTAGTAAAGTGGGACAGTGTTCCAAATGAGGACACCTTCACACATCTGTAAAGAGATATATGTTTCATCAAAGGGTATGCCAAATCAACTGCCACTACCCTGTCCCCTCTATCAATATTAACATTTTATCATTGTCAGTAATAAAAATAGTACCAATAATTTGTCCTCAGCCCTCTCTCTTGAGGGATTGTTAAGTGAGCTTAGAAATTCCACAACTTGTTTTCTATAGTCTTTAAAAGGTATAATTTATTTTTATTTCTAGGTGATGGAGATTCTCCGCTGCATTACAATATTTATGGTGACTGGTCGGGGGACTCACCAGCAGAGGGCTATGCTAAGCTACAAAGGGCATCCCAGGACTGAAATTTGGAATGATCAGCTTACATCTAGCCCTGGGATGCCCTGTTCTGCCAGAGCCACCACGCTGCTGTCAAATTCCTTGGCAAACAGTAATATACATTGCGATGGGGCTGGGGTGTTCTATACCCCCTAATATCTACTTAGTATTTGAAATGAGGAAGTTTCACTCTCACACAGCGAGCTAGTGGGTCATCTCCCGACTGCATTTATCTACATGTGATAATCAGCTGACAGACTCTGAGGGTCATAAATCAGTTTTCATAATCGTTTTGTGACCCTACACATGAGAACTGGGGTCATATGGCCAGTAGAACATCCATGTGGGCTGGAATGCTACCTTCCCCAGGGTTCCATCCATGCCCAATGCATGGGGTTATTAGTGGAGAGAAGAGAAATGGGGTTTGCTATGCAGGGGCGCTTTAAGAGAGGAGGGGGCACGTGTGTAGGCTTCAGTGCGGGGCCCCCTTCTCTCTCGCGCGGTGCCGCATTGGGTGGTGTGCCAGTAGATTCTGGATTAATGCCAGAATCTACTGCGCATGTGCAGGTCACCGGGAAAATGGAGCCAGCGCCGTTTCTCTGGGACAGCAGCGCTGCGCATGCGCGAGTCACCGGGAAAATGCCCGCCGTCATTTTCCCAGGGACTTTTGCTGCTCTGCAGAGCAGCACTACTGTAGACAACGGACAGGTTAAGTATAAAGAATTTATGGGTGCAGGGTGTGCGGTGTGGGCCCCCCTGGACCCAGAGGCCCCTGTGCGCCGCACACCCTGCACCCATTATATATACGCCCCTGTTGCTATGGTCAAACTTAAATGGGAGATTACATAAAGGGAGGATAGAGCAAGACTCGCCTCAAAGCTATTTCTGGGTGTACATGAGCATCATCACTTCTAGTTATATGGGGGAGATGTATTAACGTGGCCAATAAAGATCCTAAAATGCATGGCCCTGCTTCGCCCCTTATCGAGATGAAGAAGGGCCAATTACCGACGCAATGTATTATAAAAACATCTGCTGAAGTGTGAACCCCCCTCTGTGGCGAATCGCACTCTCCCTATATCAGCTGCTTTGACCGGCGCTTATAGGGAGTCTGCCCATGCCCCAATCAAAATGTATAGCTGCAGTTCTCAGGACGATCAGTGCCACTGACCATTTACAACTTGCCAAACCGGATAGTCACCCTTATCTAGTTAATAGTGTTGCCGATAATAATAGGACGCATAGCACCCCCATCATTCTGGTCCCTAAACATGCAGGGACCCGGTAACTGCAGAACATAACGTGCGCAGTTACACAACATACAAGGGACATCTATTCTTACATCTCCCCCTTGGTTTATAATCTGCACAATGAAACAGACAATACAGATAAAGGCAATACCTCTGCTTCCCCATCCAGTAACAGATCAGGTCAATGTCATGGCAGGACTTTGCCAGCAGGGAGAACGTGCTCTGCTCCTCATTCCTCCAGTTTCCTCGCACATACGAGTGAGCAAAGTGCCAATGACCAATCTGTACATTAATACAAAGAGAAAACATATGGTGAGACTACAGCCGGATAACACTAACTGGATAGCAATATTGCAGGTATGAGGCTTGATAAATCCAACGTTGTTTGCTGCTAACTTTACAAATTGTCGCAATTCAATTTCATTCCACAAGAGCTTCGATAGTTCTGTTTGGCATGAGAAAGACATCTCAAGGGGTTGTTCTATTCTAAGACACTTCATTTAAGTCCTAATTTATTTGTTTGAGAGAAGGAACATCAGGGGGCTGCCTTTCAGGTTTTTAGATGTTTAAGAGCTTTTAAGACTTTGGTTAAAATGTGCTCGGAAATGCGCGTTCCCATTAAAGTCCAGCTGCAAGTACGAGGCTGCCGAGAGCTGGGCCAATTTTGTAGGGAGTAATATGTTGTGCGCCATCCTGGGACACAAGAGATGCATCATATTGGCTCATGAATCCTTGTGCTTCTTAGTAAATATGGGCACTTCTGTATGGAAATAAGTGTTTGGCATCACAAAGACACATCTGCCATGTGCTTTCCACTTGTGTAAATAACCAGTTGAGTCATCTAAACATCTCGGTGATATGAGCAGTATGACGTCCTAATCAGGGTGGTATAGGGAACCCTAGTTTGTTTTCCACCCTGGACCTTTTATTTTGTAGCTCTAAGGAGATTGTTAATAACTTACACCAGGTTTAGGCAACACTATGCAGTCAGGATGCCGACGGTCTAAATGCCAACCGTCGGCATCCCGACTGTCTAATCCCGGCAAGGGTCTAATGACAGGTGTCGAAATCCCAACGCCTGTCATTTTACCTGTGCCGGCAGCCCAACACCCGGCACCCCGATCGAAGGTAAGCCGGGAGCGGACAGCCGCGTGGGGGGGGGGGGTTAAGTTAGGGGCTCCTGTGCGGGACTTAGGGTTAGGCACCCCCCTCTGGAGGGTTAGGTTTAGGCACCCCCGGGAGGAGGTTAGGGTTAGGCACCCACCCGGGAGACTTAGGTTTAGGCTGTGGAGAAGGGGGGGGGGTTAGGTTTATGCACTTACAGGGGGGGTTAGGGTTAGGCACTTGGGGTGGAGCTTAGGGTTAGGCACCCCTAAGAGAGGGTTAAGGTTAGGTGGGGGGGGCAGGTTAGTGAATAAAAAACTACTTACCTGTCGGGATTAGAACCGCCGGTCTTCCAGCGTTGGGATTAAAGCCATACCGATCCCTTAGGCAACATGTGGCTCTCTAGCCGTGAAACTACAAATCCCAACATTCCCTACCAATGGGAGATTCAAAGGTTTACCTAAAGTGCATTTAGCTTACACCATCTTCTAAATATTAATAATAATGTTATTTTTATAGCACTTTTCTCCCAACAGGACTCAAAGCGCTTCACATTTGCACTTAAAAAAAGATACAAAATAAACTTACCAGCAAAGAGCGCAAACAATTTGGATTGTTTTTAGAAATGATAGGGGCGTTAATGAAACGCGTAAGTACACAGATAAATCTTTTTTCTATTTTTTAAGGTTTCCATAGTGGAGGCCTCTGGAGCTGAGCAAGGAAGAGGGTTCCAGAGAATCTGAGGCGCAAAGCTAAAAGCTCGACCCCAAATACATTATGGGAGATTCTAGGCACCGCTAAATGTCCATCTACAGATGACAGCAAGCGAGCAGGAGTATCAGAAATCAGGAGCTGCTTCCGTTACCTTGAACCCTGTTATGTAGGGCTTTGAAAGTCAGTAAAGCTGGGTACACGCCTGACGCTATATCGCTCGCTCTATTGACAAGAGATATATCATGAGTGTGTTAGTGGGTATGCATGCCAGTGAACCATGTCGTTCACAAATGTATCAGGTCAGCCTTGCAGTACAGCGGACGCGATGAACATATATCGGTGCATCTGGCTCCATGTATGGGTGATCCGCAGATTGCCTGTAAACTTGCTGCAGGAACTATCGACACTGACATATCAACTAGGCGGCCAAATTCAAATGCCCGCCCAGTTGTGATGGGTAGCTTACCAATCGGCCACATTGATGATGGATTGGTCTTATTACTATCCATGGTATTGAGTAAGGGGATACAAATGGGTAAGGTTTTTGGGGTCCCTTAAGAAATAAGCAGACCCATTGCATTATACTCACAGGTTCCATGTGCTGAATGTGCACAATATCGCCAATAACACCAGAATCCAGCAGTTCCTATAATCAGGAATAAAAACAAACTATGAAATGAGGCCTGTAGAGACGCTGCCGGATAGCATTCAGGGTTTTGTGGTTGTCTTTATAATGGAGGACATTTCCCTTTTAGACTTATCAAGAAGTGACAATTTCTTTGCAACTGAGCAATACTCTTGTGAAATACCAAAGCTGAATACATAAACGCGGCAAGGGACGGACATGGGGGAGCACAGCACAAATACAGTACTTCTCAGGGGAATGGCAGCCTAAAGGCTGAATTGGTTTCCAATTGTGTGAGTCCCAATAAGATCCAGTAAGATGTTGAAATGAAGACGTCTCTAGGAGGGCAGTTTCCTGGCAGCGGGTGGCTGCACACAGGGGACAGCAGTGGGATTACAGTGACCTGTCATGTACACAGCGTAGGCAGCCATTTTCATCATCATCATTTATTCAGGAAACGCCCAAAAAAAAAATCAGGGGCGCCAGACAGTCGGTTACAAATCATTCAAGACACAACCGCATATAGAACAAGCACAGATGAGAATGATGGAGGAAGACAAGTGGTGGTGAGGGCCCTGCTTGTCAGCTGGACTAATACTCCTAAACGGCAACATTTTGCTGAGAACCAGGAGCTCAGAACTATGTAAGTGTTGCCGAATACTGACCCTAATACACACACACAGGCTGCATAGTGGCACTGCTCATGGAACATAATTGCCCACTTCATGGCCCTCCCCCCCGAGAGATTCTATAGTGGAGGTTGAAGGGGAAAGTGCGAGGGTCGTAGTGGAGGTTGAAGGGGAAAGTGCGAGGGTCGTGTGTGTGTGTTGAAGGGGAAAGTGCGAGGGTCGTGTGTGTGTGTGTGTACTGTATATGTCGGGGGGGGGGGGGGGAGAGGGGGGCATGATGACCTGGTGGCCTAAACACAAGGGTCTTAGGGCCTGATTCAGACCCGTTCGCACGTAGCCTGCCTGCCAAGAGAGGTGCGCGAACCAGACAATGCGATCGCTGTACACAGACGCTGATAGTGACAGCTCTTTGGATCTCATATTGAGAGTTGACAGCAAATGATTCCAAATGCAAATGTCACACCTAGAATCAACTCCAGACCTTTTACCTGCTTAATTGATAATGAAATAACGAGGGAATAGCCCACACCTGTCCATGAAATAGCTTTTGAGTTGATAGTCCCATTACTTTTGGCCCCTTAAAAAGTGGGAGGCACATATAGAAACCGTTGTAATTCCTACACCGTTCACCTGATTTGGATGTAATTACCCTCAAATTAAATCTGAAAGTCTGCAGTTAGAGCACATCTTTTTTTGTTTCATTTCAAAGCCATTGTGGTGGTGAATAGAGGCCAAAATATGAAAATTCTGTCAATGTCCCAATATTTATGCACCTGACTGTATGTTGTTCCGGAACTGCGTGCATGGACAATGCATATATTCACCCAAATACAGATTTGTATGGGTCCTGCGGTGTGCCGCCTCCTATGTGTATGCTTGTTTAGCTATTAGTGATCATCATCTGTGCACACTTGTACCTCCCTATACTAAGTGCAAAAGATACGCCCCCAAAAAGGGCATACCTGTGCACAAGTCCAACTCTGCAAGGGCCATAGATATGTCAGCATGCCCTCACTAAGCGCTGGGTGCATTGGCACGCAACCCTTTTCTATCTCTTCACTTGTAAGTGTAAATGTGATAAAAAATGAACATATCTCTGCATTGTCCACACTTGTGTGCGCTCAGGGCCTGATTCAGAACCGGACGCTCTGACCAGAGCGCTCGCTCTGAATCATGGCCCTCCTACCTTAAAATGGAGCGGCCTCCTGGCCGCTCGTATAGCTGTGGGTGACCACCCACAGCTATAGCGAGCGGCCATGATGACCATGTTGTCATGTCATGTCTTGACCATCGCGACCATCGGGCTTGCGACGAGACCCTACGGTAGGGTCTCGCTGCCGCAAGCCCTGGAGTGATTTTGGCTCTATCAGAGCCAAAATCACTCCCACTGACATCACTAGTGATGTCAGTGGGGCCGGACTCAGACGGTAGGCGTTCCCATGGTAACGCCTCCGTCTGGCAGCCACGTCCCCAACACGCCCACCAAAGAGGGCGTGCTGTCACTCACCATCGACAGCACGCCCCCTTTGGTGCGAGACCCATAACGACAGCTTGGCTGTCGCTATGGGGGTCTCGCGCATGCGCACGACGGAGCTCCCTCCGTCGTGCGCATGCGCATTAGGGCACCATCGACCTGCTTGCGAGCGTCCTGCGGTAGCGAGCGGGTCTGAATTAGGCCCTCAGTTACATAGCAAGCGTAGTGCAAAAACAGGCAAACTGCGCTCTCCCAACCGGCGTATGTACTAATCTGTATCAGTCCCCAAGGTTTGTATATACCACACACAGATGTGTCCTCATACACAGAGCGTCTTTACATCATACAGCGCAGGAGTAACATTTTTCTTTACATCGCAGACACAGCAAAAAGCCGCTTACAGTGTACTAGACACGCTAGGCTGCGACTTTAACTGCAGAGGAATTCGTTTTACACATGTAAACAGTGACTGATGAAGCACAAGGGAACCTGGCGCAAGGAAAAGACGCGGCTGCTCGCCTCAGCGCCCTTTTTACAAAGATTCCATCACACACAGACGTACAAATGTCACAAAACCCAGTGGTCAGTGGGCCTGATTCAGGTTGGTTCGCAAGACTGCATTCGCACGCAGCAGGCCGATGTTTCCATTCTGCGCATGCATTGCAGTTTAGCAGTTTGTGCGGCAGGTCATGGTCAACCACAACTGTGCGTATGGGTTCGATGTTACCAATGTTTTCGCTGACTTGCGGATGCATGTCATGGGAAGTGGGCAGTTTTATACAGTGGTGGGCATCTTGGTATGGTGTTGCGGTTGGCGTGCGCATGCATTCGTTAGCATATTTTGCATGCTGTAGTGTGCTGGGCTGCAGTGGGACCACGGAGACTGCTGCCGCTGAGCAGCAGCAGCAGTCTCCGTTCCTCTGCCTGTGGGGGGGGGGTGGAGCGATCACATTGATTGCGCCCTCCTCTGTATTTGCATCTGGCTGGGGGGGGGTTCACAGCACCCTCCCCTCCTTAGCGCTCAAATAGCGTTTCTTCAATTATTTTCTAAGGGGAGGTGGCCACACCTCCCGCGATTAGGTCATGCCCCCCATTGTAATGGTGCCCAGGCTGGCTCTCTACGGCCCTGCCTGCAGCTCAACCACAGAACATGTATCCTGTATAGGTAATTAAGGCAAACTATTATCATATATTTCCCCCAGATATTTCCAGTTCTCCTGTTCTCTTCCTTGGAGGTTTGGTTATGCTCTGTAATCACGCCATTTTCCAACACATTATAATAATTCTGTGCAGATATGTCGTGGGTGTAGCCAGGAATCGGGAGAGTGTGTAAAGTGGTACAGTCTTTTCTTTCGATATTTTGGGACCACTGGGATCGAAGGGTGCCGGTATGATTGTATAGGTGTTTACATGCGTATCGGCACTGTGGTCAGTACTTCCGATTGGGAGTGAAGTCGATTGAAACATTGCTTAGAAAGGGTGGTCGCAAAGATGTGCCCAGCATTTAACATTCGCAGATTTCCACAGAGAGGGGTCGTGGCATCAATGAGCTCAAGATGACCTTGTAACCCAGGGGCTATGAGGACTTTTTTCCTCTAAACCTTTTCAGAACAAATACGAAGATCTTTCAGAATGTCAGGAAAATCTTGACAACTGATTTAGCAGAAATAATCTAAAGGTAAAATGTATCCCTGACCTGGATATATGTCTTTGAAATGCTTGTGGAATATGCTCCTGTTTTTGAACACATAGGACCCTCTGCCTCAAATTGCTGTTCTATTTAAGATCCTAATGCTTTATAGGAGACTATTTTGGCAGACACTAAAACTTCACACAGAGGAACTCCATGCTGCAAAAGTACAGGTATCTGTAGACCCTTCTAATGGCGCGTACACACGTAGCGATCAGCCAGCGATACGATATCGCTGGCTGATCGTCATGCGCCATCCCTGGTGTGCTGGGTGATTGATATCGGTCACCCAGCACACCACCTACTTACCGGCAACTATAGCGGGTCCCTATAGTAACTTTCTCAATATCGAGCAAGTTGACCGGCATGCACGGCCGATGGATGATATCGCTATCGTGCATACGTGTCCGCGCATCGCTGATAAGTTGGTAGGGTCATTTTAAATGAGCGATTTGAACGATAACGGTCATGATAACAACATTGTTCAAATCGTTCTTTAAAATCGCTACGTGTGTATGCACCAATAAGACCGGGGTTCTAAACTAGGGGTACTTGTACTACAGATGCGTCCACATAAATCTTCTTTGCACGTTAAACAGTCCTTCTAGTCTTGCCAAGCCGTGGCGTGACTCGGTAGTGCCGAGCGTCGTTTCGTGGAACCTTTTACCTTCAAATGCGTCTTATACGCAAAGCATTGTGAATAGTGCGGGCATTCAGCTTCTGCTGAATAAAATGATATGCGGCATGCCTATATTCTGTGTGCGACTGCGGCTGTATCTGCATGGGAGATGTCATTTGCATGCAGATACAGACGCAGTCGCACACTTTGCCGCTTTTGAAGGTAAAAAGGAAGCAAGATCTGTATTAACTTAATCTTCTACTGTAAAACTATCTTAAAAATAAAATGTTGAGGTATGAGAAAACATTTTTTAAAAGTGAAGGAGTTTAAGCAATTAAAAAGAATATGGTGCATACACACGGTCAGATTTTTCTTCAGATCTGAACGATAACGATTTAAAAAATCGTTCAAATCTGAAGGAAAATCTGACATATCTGACATGCCTGAACGATGAACGATGCGCGTTCCCGATGGTCAGATAACGATATCTGACGTGTTTGTAGTCAGATTTGGATGATTCCATTCGTTTTAATACAGTCAAAAATCGTTCATACTTCAAATCGTTCAACTGACACATCTGACAAATGTGACCGTGTGTATGCTCCATTAGAACCACTGTGCTGAACCCCTACTCAAACAGCGCAGGCGGACATGTGTCCCCGATACCTTAACGGGCAAATATAAGATACAATTTAGACTGATGATAAATAAGATTATGCTGTTTCACCATCAAGGTCCTATCAATGTCAGACTTGAACCCTATGAAGAGGGATCATGGCTAGGTCTTACTAATGGACATATAAGGCTCGATTTACTTTCCCAGCTAGTCACCTAAATAGTCAGCTAAACGCCTTAGGGCTTCATTCAGAGCCGCTCGTAAGCGGCCGCTCGTTCGTTCCGAGCGATGTTCGCACATCTGTGCATGTGTACGGATTGTAATACGCATGCGCGAACCAGTCAGTGCGGCCGAAAATCGTTTGTGAGCTATATAGCGAATGCCTGCTACTTTGAGTGACAGGAGGAGGCGTATGTGGGTGGTCACAGGGGAAGGTGCTTAAAAACGGGGAGTGGAGATCAGAACGCAGGCGTGCTTAAAGGTCAAAACGGGCGTTTTAAGGGTGTGCATAATTAACAAAGCAGCGTCATTGACCACGTCACTTGGTTGTTTTATAGTCAGAACTGCTCGCAATATAGTGGTAGGAAAAACCAACCACAAGAATAGCGAGCAGTTCATACGCCGTTCGATGTACTCGATTAATCTAATAAATAGCGGACATGACGTATGATGCGAGCGGCCAGGGGGCTTTTTTCAAAATTACGACCGCAAGTTTTGTTCGCTCGTTCAGACATAGAGGCGTCAACAGACCGCAAAGAGCGAACGGTTAATTTGAATAGCCAGCCCCTTTTTCAGAACGAGCGAGCGCAAATAGCGTCCGGCTCTGAATCAGACCCTTAGTGCGAGCCATGGAGCTTCTTCTCCATATAAAAGGGTCATAGATATCTGCTGTCCCTACATTCTAGGGGAGAATCCCAGGTTTTAAATATCTGAACCTGGAAAAGTCCCTAATTTTCAATATTGAACACAATACAATTTGTTAACTGCAGTTCTCACCATTTATTCTTATTTTCAGGTCTTTATAAGTTGATAAAAACATGGAGAAGTATTTGCATTTCAGAAAAGTATGTTCATTAAACGGAGGAAAGAACACTTGTAACTGTGCCTACACATGTAATTATGTACTGTATATATGTAAATGTAGGTACTTTATTTACCCTGGTTTGTACATTTGCTCTGTACAGCACGGCAGAACTTTGTGGCGCCCAATAAACAAATGCTAATAATAGTAATAATAACAATAACGTGATAATAGCGCCTAGGCCCACTGAGCCAGCATCACATGTAGCATCTAGGAACCATGAATTACAAGCGGTCCACACTATAAAGCCAGCTGATGGACACACATACATGGATATTGCTGTTATTGGACAATCAACCAGAATGTAAGTTCTCACGAGCAGGGCCTTCTTCCTTCTTGAGCTTTTCCCTCCCTCACTTATACCATCATCTCCTCACTGCCAACAACGGCACCAAACATTTGGCTTCTGCTGTCCCACTGCTGCTTGTACTTGTTCTGTAAGTCAGTGACGTAACTAGGGGTTTGCGGGCCGCACCGGGTGACGCCATCCAAGTGGGCGACACCAAAATAGCAAAGCTGGTTTGCTATGTTGGTATCACCCCCTCGGATAGTGTCACCGAACAGCACTGCAGTGGTAATGGATGATGGCACACCATCCACACTGTGTGGTAGAGGTTGGGGGCTTGCCAATCCCAGCTACTCCCGGAGCACTGGGCAAGCCCCGAGCGTGACATGGAAGGGGGCATGACACGCGGTCACGCCCACAAAAAGGCACAAATCAGGGGGCATGAGGCTACACACGGTCACACGCTAAGGGCTGGTAGGTGTCCCACCGGCTGTCACCACCATTGTGACGTCTCTGATGTAAGGGGGGTTTTTTGTGTTTATACTGTTACTGGTTGTGTATATTGTAAGGCGCTGCCAACACCTTGTAGCACCATATAAATAATATAGGATAATAATAATAATACAAGTCTCACCTATGCCAAATAGATTGCAGTTGTTTTTGGCCCCACAGATGTAACTAACCATAGCCCAAACGTAACAACCTGTGAGATACGGGCAGCGCTGAGATTTTGATCATGTAGCTACTAGATTTAAAGCTGCAAATTATTTTAAGTCAAAAACAAATTGCTGCCTTAAGTTTAGCAGCTACATCGCCCATATCTTGCCTCTGCCCGCGTCTTGCAGTCTATCACATTTGGGCCCATACCAGACCTGATAATTTCTTGCATGGTCACTAATGGACTTTTTCAACCATAGTCTCTCGCCTGAGTAAATCTTGCCCCTAAAACCAAATGGGCCAAGGAAGAAATCCAAGAGAGGGCCAGAAAGCTGACAGAGGAGGAAAAGTGACAGTCTCTGTACATGAAGGAAAACAGATATCGAGAGAAGCAGCAGCACATACAGTATACACAGAAAAACAGCAAATACAGGTCATTAAATGGAAAATACAGAACAAGAGTACTTGTGTTTTGCGCTTTATGGCACTTCTATAAAAAGAATTGTGAAAATGACAATAAATGACGATGTAATGTGAGGACTTTTTGTGTGTAACAGGATGCAGAGTAATGTTCATTTACACTAATTCACAGCATCACACATTAGCTATTTAACGGTATTAATATTGCAGCGTTTTACCTTCACTCGATTTGAAACCGGATGATAACGCAAGACATGTCCCACTGCCAGTATGATGCCGCTCTCTTTACAAGCGCCGATTATTTCTCTACAGTCTTCTGCCGTCACCTACAAATTAAAAAGAAAACAAAATATTGTGGATTTTTTGTGGTTAAAAAAAAAAAAACTTCTATCAGCATAGGGAGTACATTTGCTTATCTCAGTATAGAGTTTATATGTCCCTCCCATGTTCTGTTACTCCTGGGTGCTTCAGTTTCCTCTAAACATAGTGCCATACTGGTAGCTTTACCAACTTCAGCCTAAGCTAGTGTGTGTGTTTGTGTGTAATATAATATACTAATTATTTTCAACTTTTCTGCATTTACTTAAGATAGAGGGTGGATGAAAAGGAGTTATAGTAAAACTTACCTTTGTTAACTCTCTTTCTTCGAAGTCCATAGGGTCCACAGGGAGACATTGGGGTGTAGGTGGGACCTGCAGGACCGGACACCAACAGCAAAGCTTTTCAATCCCAGGGTGCTCCGGTCCTTCCCCCTATACCCCTCCCACTGCCTGAGAGCACTTCAGTTTTGTTAACAAGCCCAAGGAAGGAGCAGGACAGAAGAGAAGGAAGACTGGTACACTGAGGAATCACACTCTCACACAGAGAAGGAAACAAGTGACCAAGAGAAGAAACACATAGAAGCCAGGTGCGTCAGGGCGGGTGTCCTGTAGACTTTGAAGAAAGAGAGTTAACAAAAGGTAAGTTTTACCATAACACATTTTCTTCTTCAGGGTCCGTAGGGGCTCCACAGGGAGATATTGGGGATGTCCCAAAAGCCGTGTTTCAAGGGCGGGAACGCTCCTGCGTTGATAGGAGAACCCTACTGTACGTACGAAGGAAGCATCCTGAGAGGCAAATGTATCAAAGGCATAAAATCTATGGGGTCTAGTTACTAAGCAGTGTTATGAGACAGAGTGAAAAGTGATGAGTCTGTGATAAGGTGCCAGCCAATCAGCTCCTAACTGTCATTTTTCAAACACAGCCTGTGACATGGCAGTTGGGAGCTGATTGGCTGGCACCTTAACACAGACTTATCTCTTTTCACTCTGTCTCATAACACTGCTTAGTAACTAGACCCCTAAGAAAGGTGTGGACAGAAGTCCAGGTGGCCGCCGTTGCATAGCTGTTCAGCAGAGGCGCCACGCCAGGCTGCCCACGAGGGACCCACAGAGCACGTAGAATGTGCAGAGACTGTAGTCGGCACAGGAAGGCCCATCTGCGTGTAAGCCTGTGAGATAGTCATGCAAATCCATCTGGCCAGAGTCTGTTTGTTAGCTGGCCATCCCTTCTTGTGGCATCCATAAAGGACAAAGAGGGAGTATGATTTCCTGATGGAAGTAGTACGGTCCACATAGATCTTTAGAGCACAGACAACATACAAAGATGCCGCACCTGCCGAGAGGTCTGGTGAATTAAAGGCCGGAACCACAATTTCCGCATTCAGGTGAAAGTGATAAACCACCTTGGGAAGGAAGCCTGGGCGTGTTCAAAGAAAGCGTGCTCGAAGAACAGCCCTATCCTGATGAAATATCAAAAAGGGGGAGCGGCATAAAAGCGCCTCTAAGTCTGATACCCTATGGGCAGATGCTATAGCCAGAAGAAACAGAGTATTTGTAGTGAGCCATTTGATATTCATCCATTCCAGAGGTTCAAATGGAGGTTCCTGAAGTTATTTGAGCACCACTGACAAATCCCATGGAGTCACAGGAGGGACAAAGGGAGGTTGTATCCGTAGAACACCTTGCATGAAGGTGTGGACATCCGGTATAGAAGCAATCTTGCGCTGAAACCAGATAGACAAAGCAGACACTTTCACTTTGAGAGATGCTACGGAGGCCTAGATCCAATCCAGCCTGAAGAAATGCAAGAATTCGAGAAACTGTAGAGACGGGCTAGGTCCGGATGTAGACATGGAACCTGAGACAACAGGTCTACTCGTAGAGGAGGTTGAAGAAGAACGTCTACAGAGAGTCTTTGAAGATCCGAGTACCAATGACGCCTGGGCCAAGCAGGAGCAATTAACAGGACTGTGCCTTCCTCCTGTCTGAATTTCTGAAGCACTCGAGGAAGCAGGGATATTGGAGTGAAGAGATACACTAACTGGAAAGTCCATGTCACCGACAAGGCGTCTATGTTCTTGCTCCATAAACTTGTTGTTGTGTCTTGAGGCCATGAGATAAACTTCTAGAAGACCCCATTTGTCCACCAGAAGCTGAAAGAAAGACTTCTGGATGTAGAGACCATTCTCCTGCATGCATATCATGACAGCTAAGGAAATCCGCTTCAAAATTGAGAATCCCCCGGATGATACTGCGTAGATGGCTGGGAGATTGCGTTCGTCCCATGTGAGTATACGGGACACTTTTGTCACTGCTGATTGACTTTGAGTGCCCCCTTGATGATTGAGGTAGGCAACAGCCGTGAAGTTGTCGGACTGTACTTTTACTGGCCTGTTTTTCAGAATATTCTGAGCCAGAGTTAGAGCTCTGTAGATGGCTCGAAGTTCCAGGATGTTGATTGGCAACACTACCTCAACTGGGGACCATCGGCCCTGGAAGGAGTGTTGGCCGATTACTGCACCCCACCCTCGGAGGCTTGCTTCCTTGGTGAGAAGAGACCAGTCCGGGATCTAAAAGGGATGACCCTGGTTCAAATGGGGAGTCTGTAGACACCAGGCTAGGGACAGGCGAACCTCTGGGGGCAGGCTCATCGTCTGGAATTTGAGCAGATGGGGTAGCCCATTCCACCTGCAGAGGATCAGATGTTGTAGGGGCCTGCAGTGAAACTGGGCGAACTCCACCATGTTGAAAGTGGACACCATTTATCCCAAGGCCTGCATTGCAGAGTGAATCGACACTCTACAATTGTGAAGCAGTCTGCATAGTCTGTACTGTAGTGCTGAAATCTTGTCTGCTGTCAGGAAAATTCTCCAAACTCTAGAGTCCAGGAGGGCTCCCAAATGTACCATCTTTTGAGAAGGTGGCAGTGAAGACTTTTTCAGTTGATCAGCCAACTGTGCCATTTGTAGAAGGTAATGGTTACCTGCAGATGGCGTTGAAGAGTCTCTGGGGAGCTTGCCAACAGCAAAAGATCATCCAAGTATGGGAGGAGTCTGATCCCTTGACGTCGAAGAGAGGCCGCCATAACTGGCATGATCTTGGTAAAGACCAAAGGGGCCGTTGAGAGGCAAAATGGCAGAGCCTGAAATTTGTAACGTTGCTTTAGTATAGCAAACTGGAGATATTGTTGATGAGAAAGCGCTATAGGTACATGTAGGTAAGCGTCCTGAATGTCCAGGGATACCATACAATCTCCAGGCTCCATAGCTAGGATAATAGAATAGGGTTTAGTAGGTAAAGGCTTTTCCCTTTGTAGCATTTGCATGTCTAACCATGGGGGGAGGCAAAGGATTTGCAGGGAATACCTGCTGTGGCCATCCCACAGGGGGAGCCACTACAGGGACTGCTCTCTGTTCCATAATTTTTGCCAGCATCTGTGAAACGGCTGCCCAGGGTGGGTCCTGAGGGAGAAACACCGGGGCTGAGGGACCTGGGGCTGTGTAACAATTAGTGCAAAGCCCATCCTGAATGAAGTCCTCTGGGGCTAATCCCGCTGAGCAGGAGTTACAGGACAACAGAATAGGGGCAGGATCCTGAGACTGTTTGTTATTCTTTCCTCTGCCAGCCATAGTAATGATACAATACAGTGAACACCCTGCAGTATGTGAAATATGGCACAATGTAGTGTGCAGTCGCGCTATATATGACCCAATATAATATGCAACAGCGCTATATATGGCACCATGTAGTATGCAACAGCGCTATATATGACATCATGTAGTATGCAACAGCGCTATATATGGCACAAGGTAATGTGCAACAGCGCAATATATAGCACAATATAGTGTACAATTGCGCTACTGGTGGCCCCCCTGGAGCGACAGCGCTATATATGACACAAAGTAGTGTGCAACAGCGCTACATATAACACCAGGGCGCGTGCAACCGCATTAGATATGGCACAATGTAGTGTGCAACGCGGTATGAAGTATGTGATAGCCCTCACAAGTGTGAGGTACAATGACCCTCTATACCTTAGTATGACAGGGTATAGCAGAAGAAGGGGATAGTTATAAGTGACAGTATAGAAAAGTTGAGATTAGCGCTAGCACAAGTCACATATAAATCAGAAAAGAACATTACATGTCTGCAATGGGCACGATTATCAACTACACAGACCACAGTGGCTGGTAGGATATAGCTCTGTATGGTATACAATCGGGAAGCCAGCTGCCTTAATACCGGCAGCCGGCTTCCCGACTGTCATATCCCGGCGAGGGTGAAATGCCGGACGTCTATATCTAGAAACCTGTCATTTCCCAGACGCCGTGAGACAGGCCTGCCGGGACAGGTTTAGGGCACCCGCAGGGGACTTAGGGTTAGGCATCCCCCCCCCCCCCCCGGGAGGGTTAGGCTAGGGGGAGGAGGGGTTGGTGTTAGGGTTAGGCACCCCCGGGGGGGGACTTAGGGTTAGGCACCCCCCGGGGGACTTAGGTTTAGGCAGCAGGGAAGGGGGGGTTAGGGTTAGGCACAGGGGGGGGGGAGGTTAGGGTAGGCATCCCTAAGGAGGGTTAGGTTTAGGGGGGTTAGATTAGTAGATACTTACCTTAGGGCGATCGGGATTTCCAGCGCTGTCGGGCTTCCGCTGCCGGGCTCTGCTGGTTTGTCGGGCTGCCACTGCTGGGATTCGAACTCCCGGCCATGCGGCAGCCGGAATATCATACCGATTCCCTCTGTATAACCTGGCCCTTGGGAGAAGTATACAGGGAGACTGCTTGCCTAAAATGGCTGCCGCACGTCTCTGAGGGGGCGGAGGGTGAGGGAGGGTATGCAGTCGGGAAGCCGGCGGACCTAATCCTGACAGACGGCTTCCTGACTACTTTATCCCGGCGAGGGTTAAATGACAGGAGAAAGGGAAAAAAGATGTAATTAGAACTGCAGTTCAATAAAAAAACATAATATAACATCACATAAAATGCATCACCTAAACTTCATTTAGAGTGTACTCATAGGTATATAATTATTAGTTAGAGGTACACTGAAAGAAACACCCAAACCAATGGTTATAAACATTAGCAAATACAGTGATCGAATGGTGATAGATCCCCTCTTGTTGCGGGTAAAAATGATTTGAATAAAGTAAAGTAGCTGTTATAGTCACTGTATTTGCTAACTGCAGTTCTAATTACATGTTTAAATAAATTCATATAATTAATTACATCTGTACATTTGTGTATAGACGACTGCGCAGACATCTTTTTTCCCTTTTATCTATATTATTGAGGGTTACTGGCAGAATACCCTCTGGTGTCAGCAGCAACTGTCTATACTTAACAGTAGTTGAGCGGATTTAGCGCACCCACTTTTTCTTTTTTGTTTTTTTCTTTTTTGGTTTTAAATGACAACCGTCTAAATCTAGACACCTGTCATTTTACCGACACCGGGAGCCCGTCACCCGGCATCCAGATCGAAGGGATGCCGGGCGCCGCTGCGGACAGCCGCGGGGGGGGGTTAGGTTTAGGGCTCCCGGGGGGGGGATTTAGGTTTAGGCACCCCCCGGGAGGTTAGGGTTAGACTAGGGAAGGGGGGGTTAGGGTTAGGCACCCTAAAGGAGGGTTAGGGGGTTAGAAATAGGTTAGTATATACTTACTTTCGACGATCAGTATTTCCTCCTCTGCCGGCCTCCTGGTGTCGGGACTCCAAACGCCGGGCAGGGGTCCGGCGGTAAATCATACCGCTTCCTGAGGGAGGACCAGCCCAGGAGGACAGTCCGGTGCTGCTCACCCTTCTGGTAGAGATAAAATTTTAAAAAAAATAAGAGCTTGGGCTGCATAAGGCAGCCCCCTTATAATGGTGGTCCAGCTCCTCGCCCGACGCCAACGAAACTGAAGTGCCCTCAGGCTGAGGGCGGAGTATAGGGGGAAGGACCGGAGCATTCTGGGATTGAAACGCTTTGCTGTTGGTGTCCGGTCCTCCAGGTCCCACCTACACCCCAATGTCTCCCTGTGGAGCCCTATAGACCCTAAAGACGAAATACAGTATTAAGGCATTTTGTTACCTTACTCAGAAACATTTTGAGCAGTCATTGGAAGCCAATTAGACAATTGCTTTGGGTATCAAGGCACAACCACCCAATGGCAGTCAGATAAACTAATGTGCAGCTTGAATCCTGGCATGAAGAGTAATTACATGGTTAGGCGACACGCTGACACGAGCAGCATTACAATGGCAAGGTCACTGGAGAGCGGCATCAATACCCACTTGGCTTGTTTCAAAATGGAGTTTGGGCCAGGACCAGTAGAACAATTGGGAATCCTAAAGCGTTGCAGAAATGCAAGCATTCTTATCCAGCTCTTTGTATTCCATCCAAAACTACATTTTAGTTTTTGTTGAATTCATCCCATAAAAGCAGGAATGTGAAAAGGCAGTACTACCTATGGTGTAGGTCAGGGGTAGTCAACATGCAGCCCATCAAATGCTCCATCGGATTGAGATCTGGTGAATTTGGAGGCCAAGTCAACAGCTTGAACTCTGTCATTTTCCTCAAACCATTCCTGAACAATATTTGCAGTGGCAGAGGGTGCATTATACTGCTGAGAGGCCACTGCCATCAGGGAATACAGGGTCTATGACGGGGTGAACTTGATCTGCAACAATGTTTAGGTAAGTGGTACATGTCCAAGTAACATCCACATAAATGCCAGGACCCAAGGCTTCCCAGCAGAACATTGCCCAGAGTACGACACTACCTCTGCCAGCTTGCTTTCTTCCCATAGTTCATCCTGGTGCCATCTCTTCCCCAAGTAAATGACACACATGCATCCACATGATGCAAAAGAAAACGCTATTCATCAGACCAGACCACCTTCTTCCACTAACCATTGCCCAGTTCTGATGCTCACGTTCCCATTGTAGGCGCTTTCGAAGGATGGACAGGGGTCAGCATGGGCAATGTGACCTGTTTGCGGCTATGCTGCAAGCTACGATACATTGTGTGTGCCGACACATTTCTAGCGTTAACTTTTTCAGCAATTTGTGCTGCCGTGGCTCTTCTGTAGAATCAGACCAAACGGGCTAGCCTTCACTCCCCACGTGCATCAGTGAGCCGTGAGTGCCCACGAACCTGTCGCCGGTTCACCGGTTGTCCTTCCTTGAACCACTTTTGGTAAGCATACTGGGAACACCCCACAAGCCCTGTCGTTTTGTTTGGAGATGCTCTGCTTTGCTTATTCTGTAATTATCTGCCCTGTTAGCACAGACAGAAATCCTGAAAACACGACCAGTTAGGGGTACTTGAGGACTAGAGCTGAGAACCACTGCATTATATCAATGACAGAAGAATAAAAAGTAAAACATTAAAGCAGAGCTTACCAAACTTGATCCACAAGGCAGCCTAACGGTCCAGGTTTTAAGGATACCCTGTGCACAAATGGTATAATCAATTTGACTGCGGTACCAATTAAGACACTGGTGCTTAAGCATGGATATCCTCAAAACCTGGACTGTTAGCACACCTTGAGCACAGAGTTTGAGAGCCACTGCATTAAAGGCTTAATAGCACATCTGTTGTTGTGATATTTAGTTAATTAACTCAAACTTCGCGGATGCTATAATAGAGGCACGATCTTTAGCACTTTTGCATGAGTGAGATAATGAGACAGAGATATGTTAAAATAATCATTGCTAACAGCTTTATCAAATGGGTTTCAAGTGCTAGTTCTTAACATACGCCAATGTTTGTTTTTATATGATCATTTAGGTGATTTAGGGTAATTTTATTAACCATATGTTCTTCTTTCTTAGGGGAAAACACAATAGAAATAGAACCTCTCGGAGTAATGCAGAATCACATAGTAGAAACTGCTGGCGAGGCACAAGCCTGGATCAATGGTGATGACGCCAAACTGGACTGATATTGCCATACATTGTGTCCCCAAGACAAGCACGATACCCAAGAATGAGCAGAAAAAAATAAAAATAATGTCATTATTGAGCATTACAGTAAGGCCATAGCTGCCTACTCCCGGATTGAGGGGGGAACCTGCAATATAAGGAAACCCATTGGCATCGCAGCGTTCCAAACTGAACCCTCCACAAAGATGAACAAAATAAGGTTTTACTCCAGCAAGTCAGAAACTCATCAGTAGTATAATGAAAGTGTAGATAATAAAAAAAGTGTGATCCACACTAAGGACATCATGATAGAGGCTCACAGAAGTTTAGGCTACAAGATTTTTATCTTATTAAAGAAAATGTGTGGGATATCCTCCGAAAACTGGTGTTTTCGGTTGGATATGCCGCAAATATTCTTTAATAAATATACCCTTAAGTGAGAGAATGAATGGGAAGAGTTGGGTCCTTTGCATCACTCGTGACGTGCGGTGAGGTCAATAGCTTGCGAGGCACACATGGAGATAAGTCTGAGTGCTGGAAGCCTGTAACACCCCCTACTTACTGTAACTCTCCCCTCACTACACTAAGCTTCAGTGTCCACTGATTCTCCTACCTGCAACACTGGCTCTTCTCTTGCTGCTGAGCTCAGATGTCTAAACACTGCAGTGCGCTTCCTGGTCACATGACCCTTCCAAGGTGTCCATCAGAGCTCAAGGCACACCCCCATACTCAGAAGCATGCCTCTATTAGCTCTCTTTCTGTGCAGCTTACTGCCAGTGGTATGGTCCCGCCCCCACCTCTGCAAGCAGTGTATAACTACACAGAAGTGAGGCTGAGATTGTCACCCTTCAGTCCCAGGGAGCACCACAAAGCTGGTGAGTGTTAACTATAAAAATGTTTACAATAAACAAAGAGGATGTCTATAAGTTATAAAGTTCTTCTTTGTATCATTCTAATCATTTTTATATCAAATCTCAGGAGTATGACAGGGGAGGCTCTGCCTCCCCTGCCTACACTGACTGCACGTCCCTGATCAACATAAAAATCCTTTACCCGAAAATATTAAGCATCCCCAGGATTTAACATAGAGGGACTGCAAAGCAGCCTCCATAGGTTTCTATGGGGGCTGCTATGCTGTCAGATATACTAAGTTCCGAATGTGAAGTCTTCAGATGGCGTTAGCTGTTGGGCTACAGTAGTGCAAATATTTTCGGTGAGGGATCCCTCTCTGTTGACGCCCGATGATGCGTGAGACGGCTGATGGCAGAGCATGCGCTGTACACACGGAGGCCCTAAAGCCATAAGCCATCACTCAGCAAGAAAAACATGATACATTTGTGTGAAAACTTAAACTGATTGCTTGAGCATTGAAATTGCAGGTTGTGAGAAACATGTATTATAAAAATAAAAATAACCTGTTTTTAGAGGATACAAAGATCAGAGCCTTGTGCCATGTTGGCTTGAATAATAGAGCTACAAGTAACAAGAAATATGTCAATGCTTCAGGAGCTCATCTGAACTGAGGAAATAGAGAGACCTGTGATAAAGTGGAAGGGAGGGGTATACTTTGCTAAACCCCTCTGACATCCAAAAGAGGGCACCTGCAGGCAGCTTCAGATATACTCCCTGCTTATGAGGCAAACTTCTCAAGTAAAAACAGGTTAGGCCAGTGGTTCCCAAACTGTGCGCCGTGGCACCCTGGGGTGCCTTGGGACACTTGCAGGGGTGCCTCAGATTTGTGGTCCAGCACCAAATCATATTATTTATGGTCAATGTAATGTAAATATGTTCACAAACAGAAGCGTAAAACCTGTCTCCCACCACATAACTGAACCTAAGGATGACAGGTCAGCACAATTTACTTCACTTTACTACATTTCTCAATAACAAGCTTTTGGCTTAGGGGTGTTATGAAAACAATCCTGATACTCTAGGGTCCCGTGGTTCAAAAAAGTTTGGGAACCACCGGGTTAGGCTATGTAATTTGGGCCTGGCTTAGGCAGATCTTAGTGAAAGTGTATGGGTTGGCAGTGTGGCTTAAAGTTTCATATAAGGCTTCTGGTTTCTGTGAGTGGGGCCATCGATTAGTCAGTGGCAGGACATTTCTGCCTCCGGAACGTATGACATCAAAACGTCATAGAAGAGGGGGCCATAAGCAGGAAAGTGGGTACTGGACGGCTCTCTAACATACCTCCCAACTTTACTGCTCCCGAGATGCTGGGCCGCCCCCCAGGCACCCCATATACTGTGAATAGATGCCGTGCTTCTCGCTGCTTACCCGCTGCTCTGCAGAGATGTGTGCTCCCCCTAAAGTGGGACACTGCGGCCTGCGGGTGTTACAGCGGGTCAGCCCCGCTGAATGCGGGACAGTTGGGAGGTACACTCTAGGCTGCCATTTCAAGAACCCGACAAGCCGAATACAAGTGTCACCGGAGCAAGAATGTTTTCTCCCCCTTGGTCACACACACCCCTAATTACAGCCCTGGGATTGGTTCCAGGAAAGCTAGCCAATGTAAGAGACAGGCGGTGTATGGTCAGCGATAGGGGTCGCCAGGGAGAAGTGTTTATCATAATCTGTCATCCTACAAATAAGGCAGATTGTTATTACATCAGCGTTACATTGGAAGCATCATCCTGTAGGTGACAGAGGCCCAATATACATTTGATAGTGATACAAGATGCTTGTTCATAAACTTTCTATTTAGTCAACTTTTACTGAAACTTAGCCGCCTTTAGATCTCCATGACAACATCACATTTCATAACTTCACTTTATTGATAATAGTCAGTTTCTTCAGTTTTAATATAGTTAGAAGCAACATGTAGATACAATAGGACAAGTGGACACTTACGGCCATGGGTTTTTCCAGTAGAATATGATATCCTTTCCTTGCAAAAGCTATTGCAGGGTCCTGTAATGTAATACAAACCATGTTATTTAACCACTGAAAAAGATGTATATACAGTATAATGAAAACGCAGTGTAAGCAATGGCACCATCCCAATACAATAGAGAAACGTATATACAAATATGGTACACAATGGTGTCAGTAGTGATTTGCTGTTAGGAACAATATATGACTCCACTGCAAAAATAATTGGGGTCCAGTTTTTTTTTTTGGAAGAATGGCGAGCTGGCATCAGGAATCATTTTCTATTTCTTAAGCTATCCACGTAAATTGTATGTTTTTCGCATGACTGATGAGGCTAACTCGTAGCAGAATACTGGATTAAGAGACTTTACATTATTTTTTTTTTAACAATTTCTTTATTGAAACACCATGAAAACACATCATACAAAATTGTCAGTTATCATATAATAGCTGATCATTAAATGAAATAAACAGTTACATCAATGTTCATATTGCGTCTGTGTGTAATTGTATAACTGACAAATATAAATACAAATATTACAGTAAAACATATTAGTCTGTTATGTCCAGAGTCATCTGAACATAAAACAATAATACTTATTGCACTTATATTAAGTTTTTTTATTTTTTTATTGGATCTCTGTGTCGTTCCATGAACCCAAATTATAGAGGAGCGCCGACACGGAACTCAGAGGGGGGGAGGAGGTCGAAGATGAAAAATATATTGAGTCAGAGGAGGTGGAGGTCCTAGGGAATGAAGCCATGTGCTCTACTAATTCAAAGGAATTGGAGAATCCCCTGAGGTCATTCGGAGGCAATACCATGGGGTAAATTTCAATGAATCGTAGATTTTATGTCTCTGCACTAAGGACAGAGGCCCTCATTCAGAGCCGCTCGTTAGCGGCGGTACGCTCGTTCCGAGCGATGTTTGCACATCTGCGCATGCGTACGCTTTTTAGTACGCATGCGCGAACCAGTCAGTGCGGCCGAAAATCGTTTGTACGCTATATAGCAAGTGCCTGCTATTTTGAGTGACAGAATGAGGCGTATGTGGGTGGTAACAGGGGAAGGTGCTTGAAAATGGGGAGTGGAGATCCGAACGCAGGCGTGCTTAAAGGTCAAAACGGGCGTTTTATGGGTGTGTATATTTAAAACAGCAGTGTCAATGACCACGTCACTGGGTTATTTTAGAGCCAGAACTGCTCGCAAATTTGTGGTAGCAAACACCAACCACAAGAATAGCGAGCAGTTCATACGCTGGTCGATGTACTCGATTAATCTAATAAATAGCGGACATGACGTATGGTGCGAGCGGCCAGGGGGCGTTTTTAACAAATAAACGAGCGTATGTTTTGCTCGTTCGTTCAGACTTAGAGATGTGAACAGACTGCAATGTGCGTACGGATCATTTGAATAGCCACCCCTTGTTTTTAAACGAACGACCGCAAATAGCGAACGGCTCTGAATGAGGGCCAGAGTATCAAAAAAAATTTTCAGCTCGCTTCTCTTTCTCCAAAATAGTCTCCATCCAGTCCATATTGAATACATGGAAAAGCTTTTCTTTAAAAAGTCGCAATGTTGGTGAAGTGTCAATCCATGTCTGAAGTACAGCCTTGCGGGCCACCGCACTAATAATAAGGAGAAGCCGTCCACAACCCCTCACCACTCGCTGACCCTCCGGAAGTATACCGAATATAGCCCACACATCAGTAAATGGTACGTAATTCACCAGGTGTTCAAGGGCATATTTTCTCACTTTCAACCAAAAGGTTCTCAGAAGGGGACAAGACCAGAAGTAGTGGTATAAATTAGCAGTATCAGACCGACAGCGAGGGCAAGAGGCCGAGGAAGACATACCCACCAAATATTGCCTATGTGGGGAGAAATATGCTCTGTGAAAGATATTTAAAAACATTTCCTGATATTGGATAGCCGAGAGTAAGTTACGTGATAAGAGAAGAGTTTTTAGAAAAATCCCGCAAGACAAAGAGGGAATCACCTGCACCCACCTACTCATCCCAGTGTGTACCACCTCATGTTGCATTGGTTGTCGTAGAAAAGAATAGTGAATTGATAATGACTTTTTGGTTGCCGGTTCCGAGAGGAGCATGGTATTAAAAAAGTTGTCCCAATCTAAATCTGAAAAACATCTAATGACCGAAGTCACATAGTGTTTAGCCTGCATAAAACTGAGGGGATGATTATGAAATGAGGGAAATTTTCTAATGCCTCCCGATAATTAAGTGTGCGTTTTAATGGCGTGTTGAGAAAGTATCCTATATTTTTCAACCCTTCTTTATGTAATTTGGGTAAAGGGAAATGATGCTCTTCCCCCCTGAAATTCTGTGTTTCCTATAAAAGGTAGAAATATTGACTTATAAGAGTTCATCTGACCACGGTGGCGAAGGATATGCCACACTTTACGGGTGGACCATAGGAGAGGGTTATCCCGTATATGATTCGGGACTTCTGCATCGTGCATATGTAAGAAACTTATCAAGTTACAGTCTTCCAAAAATTGGCCTTCTATTGAAGTATTTGCATAAAGATCTTGGTCATGAATCCAATCTCGAAGATACCTTAAAATCGCTGCATGGTTATAGTTTAAGATATGAGGAAAGTTGATCCCCCCATTGGCTTTGGTTTGCTGTAGCTTGATTAACCCAATCCTTGGGCATTTGGATTTCCATATAAATTTTCTAAAGAGAGAATACAGCAGACGAAGGTCCTTTTGGGTCAAAAGAAGGGGAAGAGCCTGGAACATATATAACAGCCTTGGGAATGTTACCATCTTAATAAGATTGGCTCTACCCATATAAGATAAGCAAAGATGTTTCAAACCCTCCAATTCCCTTGTTGACTTTACATTATTAAAAAAAATAAGAGATATGGTAAGAACTTACCGTTGTTATCTCTATTTCTACGAAGTTCATAGGGTTCCACAGGATACCTTGGGGTATAGGTGATGACGTCAGTCTTCAGGCACCACAGAGTTAAAGTTTTCAGCCTCCCAGGATGCATCTGGGTCCCTCTGCTATACCCCGCCCCCGGGCCAAGGCATCTCAGTTACGTCACAAGCCATAGGCCGAAGGAGGAGAAGAAAGAGAGAGAAGATCTGGATACTCACAAGCATCACATTCTCACCATAGGGAGACGGAAAAACCGGTGACCAGAATAAAGCCCATCTGCAGTACAGGTCCTGTGGAACCCTATGGACTTCGTAGAAATAGAGATAACAAGGGTAAGTTCTTAACATATCTCTTATTTTCTACTGCAGGGTCCATAGGGTATCCACAGGATACCTTGGGGATGTCCCAAAGCAGTATCCTTCAAGGGTGGGGACGCTCCTGTGCTGAGAGGAGAATCCGCCGCCCGAAGGAAGCATCCTGAGAGGCAAAGGTGTAAAAAGCGTAATACCTCACAAAGGTATGGACAGAAGACCACGTAACAGCCTTGCAGATCTGAACTGCAGAGGCACCACGTCTAGCTGCCCACGAAGGACCCACAGACCTAGTAGAATGAGCCCTCACAGAGGAGGGAACTGAAAGACCTTCATGAAGATAAGCTTCTGAAATTGCCATACGAATCCAGCCTGCCAAAGTCTGCTTTTGTCACGACCCTGTCTAGTTGTTACCTTTTTGCCTTGAGACTTACCCCTGTCAGCTTCCCCATGGATCTGTGTGTGTAATTTGCCTGGAGGATTTGCTCTGATTATTGCACCTGGTCTCTCCTCTGTCTGTGAGCACTGCTAGTCCTGTTTGGAATCACAGGTGTGGTTCTGATTCTCAGATCTGCAGAGATGAATACTCCCTCTGCATGTTGTGCCTTCCACCACTCAGAATGCTACTACCAGACCACCTGTCCGTATCCACCAATTGCTGCCAGACCCATGATATATATATCCTCTCCTGATAGCATTCTGGGCCTGAACATCTCGTCTTCCCGTGGTGTATGGTTCATGCATTCAAGTCTGTCCCTGTAACCTGCTACAGCAATCCCTGGCGCTATCCAGAAAACCTGTTTCAGCTGTACCTGGCAATCCAGTAAATCTGCTGGCAGCAACCCCCGGTGCTTCCAGAAAACCTGTTACAGCCAAGTCTGGCAATCCAGTAAGCCTGCTGACAGCAACCTCTGGTGCATCCCGAAAACCTGCTACAGTAATACCTGGCATCCAGACGTCCTGTTACAGAATACCTGGCCTGTGCTCTGCTGCTAGTCCTACTCCTGGTTGGTCCCTGGCACTCTGTAAACCTGCATCGTGTTACCCTGCCTTGCTTCCTGCTGTGGATCAACTCCTGCCCCTGTTACCTACCTATTCCCTCCCTGAACCTAAATTTCCCAAACCTACCCATTCCTTCCTGAAACCTGTTATTTCCAATTATCCTGTCCAGCCTGCAAATTACCAAACCTACCCAATCCTTCCTGAAACCTGTTATTTCCAATTATCCTGTCCAGCCTGCACCTGAGTTCTAGCCTTTGTCATAGTAATTCCAGATTACCCTGTTTAGCCCTCGTCTCAGCATTACCTGACTTCCCTTCAGCCATTGTCACATTCCAGTCCTGAGTCAAGTTCCAAGCTCATCAGTTCAGTCCACGTTGCTCCAGTCCAGAGTCAAGTTCCAAGCTCATCAGTTCAGTCCACGTTGCTCCAGTCCAGAGTCAAGTTCTTAGTTCATCAGTTCAATTCAACAAGTCTTCCTGCCGGTCCCAGTCCAGTCCCTCCAGTTCCTGTCATTTATCATCAAAGGCAGTTTTCACTGCTACCCAAGTCTTGTAAATAGAGCTATTTACATTATCTGTGATTCCAGTCATGCCGGCCTCCGTTGAAACCCGATCACCACCTGAGACAGGTAACTCGCAGACACCAATCATGACAGCTTTGAAGCAGGCCAACCCTTTTTATGGAAGCCATAGAGGACAAACAAGGCGTCCGACTTCCTAAACGAAGAAGTGCGGTCCACATAAATCTTTAAGGCACGCCGAAAGTGGCATCACCCACTGAAAGTCCAGGTGAATTGAAAGCCGGCACAACAATTTCTTCATTGATGTGAAAACTGGATACCACTTTGGGAAGGAATCCCGGACGAGTGCGAAGCACCGCCCTATTCCTATCAAAAATCAGAAAAGGGGGTCTACAAGAGACAGCCCCTAAGTCCGAAACCCTTCTGGCCGAGGCAATGGGCAGAAGGAATATGGTTTTAGCTGTAAGCCATTTAAAGTCCACTGAGCCCAGTGTTTCAAACGGCGGTCCCTGGAGAACTCTCAGGACCACAGCCAAATCCCAAGGTGCTACCGGTGGAACAAAAGGTGGCTGAATGCGAAGAACATCTTGCATAAAGGTGCGCACATCAGAGAGCGCAGCAATCCTATGATGAAGCCAGACTGACAGTGCAGACACCTGCACTTTCAGAGAAGCCAGGCGAAGTCCATGATCCAGTCCAGCCTGTAGGAAAGCCAACACCCTAGACAGGCGGAACTCCCTAGGGGAATACCCTGTAGGCCTACACCACCAGAAGAAAGTATGCCACACACGATAGTAGATTCTTGCCGAGGAAGGTTTACGAACCTTTTGAACAGCCACGCCGTCAAAGACAGCCGAGTTAGGTCCGGGTGAAGACAAGGACCCTGTGACAGCAGATCCGGTCGTAATGGTAACCTCAGAGGAACGTCTACTGACAGACTCTGGGGGTCGGAAAACCAGTGCCGTCTGGGCCACTCGGGAGCTATCAACAGTAGAATACCTCCTTGTTTGAATTTCCGTATTACCCGCGGAAGGGAAAACGGAGGGAAAAGGTAGGCAAACTGGAACGTCCACTGGACAGACAGAGCATTCACCAGAGACACCTTTTCGTCTCTTGTTCGAGACCCGTACACCGGCAACTTGTTGTTGTGCCGGGACGCCATGAGGTCTATCTCTGGAAGACCCCATTTGTCCACCAGACTCTGAAAAACGTCCTGGTGTAAAGACCACTCTCCGGGATGCACGTCCTGCCTGCTGAGAAAATCCGCTTCCCAGTTGAGGACTCCCGGGATGAACACTGATGATATTGCTAGGAGATTGCGCTCCGCCCAGACCAGAATACGGGATACTTCTGCGAGTGCTGCCTGACTTCGGGTTCCTTCTTGTTGGTTTAAATAGGCCACCGTGGTGGAGTTGTCCGACTGGACCTGCACAGGGTGACCCTGGAGAACTGGCTGTGCCAGCTGGAGAGCTCTGAACACCGCACGGAGTTCCAAAATGTGTATTGGAAGCTCCGCTTGCCACCTGCCCTGAAACAAGTGTAGACCCTTGACAGCTCCCCAGCCCCGGAGACTGGCGTCCGTTGTTAACAGGACCCAGTTCGCCACCCAGAACAGGCGAACCTTGTTGAGGTGGGTCGTCTGCAACCACCAGGTTAGAGACAGGCGAACCTCCGGAGTGAGCACCATCGTCTGGGACTTGCGACACTGAGGCAATCCATTCCATCTGGACAGGATCAATAGCTGCAGAGGTCTGGAGTGAAATTGGGCGTACTCCACCATGTCGAATACCGACACCATTGAGCCCAATAACCTCATTGCCGAGTGTATCGACACTCGACGACACTGCAGACAACTGCGCACCCTCAACTACAAAGCAAGGATCTTTTCCTCCGTCACAAAGATCCGCTGCTGCCTGGAGTCCAATAAGGCCCCGAGGTGCAGGATCCTCTGAGACGGGGTGAGAGTGGACTACTGCCAGTTTATCAACCAGCCGCGACGTTGCAGTACCGCAATCGTCAGATCCAGATGGTGTAAAAGAAGCTCTGGAGACCCCGCTATCAACAGGAGGTCGTCCAGATAAGGCAACAGTCGGACTCCCTGCGTCCGCAGGAGAGCCGCCATGACCGCCATGACCTTGGTGAATACCCGTGGAGCAGTCACCAGGCCAAAAGGCAGCGCCCGGAACTGGAAATGTTCATTGCAGATTGCAAATCTGAGGAACTGCTGATGGCGCAAAAGAATAGGGACATGCAGGTAAGCGTCCTGGATGTCCAATGACACCATGTAGTCCCCAGGTTCCAGTGCCAGAATAATGGACCGCAGGGTCTCCATCCGAAACAGAGGCACCCTCAAGGACTTGTTGAGGGCCTTTAGGTTTAGTATTGGACACCAAAAATAGATTGGAATAGAAACCCAGGCCCCTCTAGGAAATTGGAACATGCACTATAACTCCGGCCTGGAGCATAGTGTGCAAAACCTTCCGCAGTTCCGAGGCTTTGCTCCGGTCTAGCGGAAGGCCTGTGGTAAAGAACCGGGATGGAGGCCTGTGCCGAAAGGAGAGGGCAAACCCGTGAGAGACCACCTCCTGAACCCAAGTGTCTGTCGTAGTCCTCGACCAGCACTGGGCGAACTGAAGCAAGCGGCCCCCCACTTTGGGATCCCCCAAAAGGAGGCCTGGACCATCAGGCCGCAGGTTTGTCATCTGACCTAGGAGCCGGACGTCTGGTACTCCAGACCTGTTTCTTGGGCTTGGACAATTTCTTGGTCCCAGCCTGCCGTGGAAAGGACTGTGCTTTAGGCCTACCTTGGGCCCTGTGAGGCCGAAAGGACGACCCAACAGCACTAGAAGGAATCGTAGCAGACGGAAGACATGCAGATTTTGCTGCTGCCAACGTAGCTACTATTTTGTCCAGATCTGGACCAAATAGTACCTCTCCATTGAAAGGCAGACCTTCTAATCCCTTTTTGGAATCCGCATCCGCTTTCCAAGAACGCAACCATAAGGTGCGACGAGCAGCCACGGCTGCAGAGGAGATCCTAGAGGTGAGCATACAAATATGTAAGGCCGCTTCATTAATGTAAGTGGCCGAGTCTCGGAGATTGCCCACCAACTCGCTGTTCAGCCGAACAGTCAGAGTCCAAAGACGCCTCCAAATAATCCGCCCAGCGCTCCATAGCTTTGGCTACCCAACACACGGCCATAGCCGGTCTGGATGCTCCCCCTGCAAGGGAATAAACGGATTTGAGGCAGATCTCCACCTTGCGGTCAGTGACATCCTTCAAGGATGACATCGAAGGCATAGGCAACGTGGCACTTTTGACTAGGCGTGTGACATGTGAATCCACTTGCGGAGGGGGTTCCCACTTAGAAAAATAATTGTCCGCAAACGGATAAGCCACGGCTAAGCGCCTCTGGGGCTGAAACAGTTTACCTGGATTTTTCCACGCCTCCTCTAAATGATCCACTAATTGATCAGAAAGAGGGAACACCGTAGCCTCACCCTTAATATCCTTAAAAAAGGCATATTTGAAATTGGCCACCGAAGGATCAATATCCTCAATAACTAAAGCCGTGCGGACCGCACGAATAAGACCAGGGATATACACCCTGGACTTCGCGTCCGGCTCCTTTGGTACGGAAAGGTTCTTGGTCAGATAGATCCAGAATCATCTGACGTCTCATCGTCATCTCCATAAGCAGCAGATAAAGACGCCACCGGCCTATTATGAGGCCGCAACACAGACTCCCCCTGTAAAACATCGGACAAATGCTGAATCGATGTAGTTAGAGTATTAACCCACGCAGGCTCCGGAGAAACCTGGAAAGGGACAGGGAGACTGTGGGGTACCATCAATTGTCTCGGGAACTCCCGCATGGGTGACGACACCACTGACCGCTGGGACAAACCCGTCTGGGTAAACGTAGGTGGCGGAGCTAGCTGGCCCACAAGGGTTGTAAGCGCCTTAGCGAAACAAGCCCAGGGAGGTTCCTGTACCGGGACCGTGACCATAATCGGCCGTGACAGTGCCAGGCACTGGGATCATAACACCTCCGCGTTACCCTCCCCCTCCGCTATTGGTACCTTACATTTAGTACACATGAGCTGGAGAGGAAAGTCAGTCTCAGACATGATGGTAAGTATGTGACACTCACACCTATACTTATTGGTATAGTGTGAATAACACCCTGCACACCGCGCACAGCAAGGGCTTTGAGCAGAGCAAGATCAGGGACAGTAATATGGCTGACAATAGAAAGTGAAAGTACAGACAGCAGGGCTAGCAGATTAGTCACATACAATGCAGAAGAACCAAATCCCTGCACTATTAGCGCTGATTCTCAACTACTCAGACCCTCAGGCTGGTAGGACTCAGCGCTGCATACACTGACCTCTGATAAACGGAGGAGAGGTATGTTGGGGGACCCAGACCGCAATGCCACCGCTCACAGGCTTCCAGCAGCGTTCACCATGCTTTAAAGATGGCCACCGAGGAGCAGAGGATGAAGGAGGCCGGCCTGGGGGAGGAGCGCTGACACACTATGGCCAATCAGGCAGAGCAGAGAGGCTGTGTGCAGCAGGGGAGGCGCCGGCTTAGAGACAGGGAAAGCGCGCTCCCCTGGCATGCATTTAACCCCTGGGACGCCGCAGCGCATGCCGCTCAGCAGCGGCCCGCTGTTCCAGGGGGTAGTGGAAGCGCAGGTTGGTCGCCTGGCTCCACGCTGCAGCCAGTCCCCAGGGAGCCCCATGCCTGGGGACTCAGGACCATGTGACCAGCAGGGACCCACCGCGGGACCCAGCTGCTTACCTGCTATCCCCTTGGATCCGGCCATGGTCCAAAACATCTGGGGGCACCGCTAGCCGTGACCCCAGATGTTTACTAGCATCCCCGGATCAGTACCGGCGTTCTGGTACCGGCGGGGTGTAGGGGAGACAGCATGGACGTCAGTACTGACTGTCCATGCTGTACTCCCAGATGTGCAGCCAGCGCTGCCTTTAAAACAAACTTCAGGGGCTCTTCATAGCCCCCCTATGCACAGTGCCTCCGACTCCGAGCCAGGCACCAACGAAACTGAGATGCCTTGGCCCGGGGGCGGGGTATAGGAGAGGGACCCAGATGCATCCTGGTAGGCTGAAAACTTTAACTCTGTGGTGCCTGAAGACTGACGTCATCACCTATACCCCATGGTATCCTGTGGATACCCTATGGACCCTGCAGTAGAAAAAAAGTTGAACTTTTTATTTTGACAATCCCAACGTTTTCTGAAGTGTCGTCCTCACAAGCAATGCTTCATAATAGCCCCCAATGCTTCCTGCTAATGTTACTGCAGCTGACAATGGGCCTGATTCAGAGCCGCTCGTTAGCGGCTGCTCGTTCGCTCCTCGCGATGTTTGCCCAACTGCGCATGCGTACGGATTGTAATACGCATGCGCGAACCAGTCTGTGCGGCGGAAAATTGTTTGTTCGCTAGATAGCGAGTGCCTGCTATTTTGAGTGACAGAAAGAGGCGTATGTGGGTGGTAACAGGGGAAGGTGCTTGAAAACGGGGAGAGGAGATCAGAACGCAGGCGTGCTTAAAGGTCAAAGCGGGCGTTTTAAGGGTGTGCATAATTAAAACAGCAGCGTCATCAACCACGTCAGTTGGGTGTATTTTAGCCAAAACTGCTCGCAAGATTGCGGTAGGAAAAACCAACCACAAGACTAGCGAGCAGTTCATACGCTGTTCGATGTACTCGATTAATCTAATAAACAGCGGACATGACGTATGATGCGAGCGGCCAGGGGGCGTTTTTATCAAATAAACGAGCGTATGTTTTGTTCGCTCGTTCAAACATGGAGGCGGCAACAGACCGCAAGGAGCGAACGGTTCATTTGAATAGCCATCCCCTTTTTCTGAACGAGCGAGCGCTATTCGCGAGTGGCTCTGAATCAGGCCCAATGACAGTAGTAGTGCAAGCTGGGAGCGCATAACAAAAAGCAGCATCTGATCGTATTGGCCATTGCTCCTGTCCAATCAGGTGTGTGCCAGTCACATGGGATTAAACCACAGCAAAGAATCACATTCCTCCTCTTTATTGATTTCTGGACCTCTCCCCTACTAGATGCTGGGGATGCCTAATAGCGACCCCTACAACCCCAATTTTTGTACATATATCCTAAAGGGTTAAGAAAAAAAAAACTCTAGCATTTAGAAATTTTAAATATTTTTAAGATCAGAAATCCTGCCCTAAAAGCAAAGCTTGCAGCCTTCCATAGGCCTGGTTTATAAACAAGTGTGTACGTGTGATCTCATAATAACACTGTATTATCACAAGGTTTTGTTTGTTTGTTTTTTTTAATCCTTTTACACTGCTGTAGACAGGTCTGCCTAACTTTAACGATTTTAGTAGTGTACTCCTATTTACACAAGGCAGGACTGATTAAGAACATGTTGTCCAAAAGCAAAGCTGGGTACACACTGACAGATGTATAGGCCAATCAATTGATCGGCCAATGTATCCGCTGCCCGTCGGGCAGTGTGTACCCGCAATATGTCGGTGAACGTCGGCCTTCACCGACATATCGCATTGGCTGTGCTGCACAGCCCATGGACAGATATGTCTGCAGACATATCTGTCCATCGGCAGGTGTGTAAAGCTGGCCATACACCTGCACGATTTCGGGCCGATTGCTGGATTTTCGATGAGTCATAAGATGGATCTTGTGAAAATCGTGGATTGCTTTAGTAATATACCATCCGATGCGCGCTCCTGCAGCTCCTATAATCAGATCTTATGATCAGATGTGCAGCACATCTTGTCCATCGTATCGTGTGCAGATCGTGCCGTTTATTTTGTTCATGCGATCCATCGTGCAGCAATTCAAGTCATTTCAATGACTGTTTCCCTAATGAGCCTGTGAGACACAGGATCAGATCCTGTGCTAAGAAAAACAACAAACATGCTGCCGGGACTGCCAGGGAGCTCCGGGGAATCGTAGGGAAATCGTATGATGAATCTGATCTTATGCTGGTCGTGTAGGTGTATGGGCAGCATAAGGGTGGTCGGCTGACCGCCCGTACACACACAGCGGCAGCCGCGAGGAGGGGGGGCGGGACACACCCCCGCCCGCCGGGACACGCCCCTTGTCGCCGTAACCTGCGGGCAGGCACAGATGATGGTTGTTCAGTGTGTACGAACAACCATCATCTGCAGATATATCTGTATAGTATGTACCCACCTTTAGCGATCTCTTTGTTTACGTACTGAAACATTTCATTATTGCCCCTTTAGTTCCTTATAAATGGGGGAAAAAAACGCCTTGGTTCTCTTCTCTGTAGTCTTTTTATGCTTACGGTTATTTAGTATCATCTGTTTTGTGATCTGCAAAATCTGCAAATGTGAGGCACCCTGAGTACTATTGGGAGGAAAGCGTTCTATAAATAGCTATTATTATTAATGCTCCTGCCCTGAACAGGTCTTTGTGTTGTCAAACCCATAATGCATCTGAGAAGCAAGTCTTCGCTTTTCTGCGTCAGAACCCCAATAGCAAATAATCAGCTTATTTTGCATGCTCCTCAAATTGTGTATTGGTGTGACCGTACAGAAATGCCACCGACTGCCCAAACACAACACGGATGAATATTGAGCAGCTTAAGGAGACTCAACAAGAATAGCTCTTTATATATTGGGAAATGCAGGTGCGAGAATGGGGGGTTGAGAGGTGAACCAGTGCACCATCTGGTTGGCATTTCACTCAGAGAAGGCAGCCATTGGGGTTACCAGGGAGATGGTGGAGATAAAAAGAGAATTTGGCTCTAGAGCAGCTGCTTGTGGTACGCCCAATGAGAGATCTAAGGAAGCACAGACGCTGGGGCTCTGGAGGGCAGGGACCTCCCTACAGAATATGCTCCCTGCACCTGCTGCAGCAAAATGACTTACGAGTGGATGTGAATTTCTCCACATGTACCTTATGTAGCCTGTCCGGGGTTGCGATGATCACTGCGTCTGCAAACTTCTCCTTTTCCGCAGCTTCACTCCAGTCTGCATAAAAAAAATATTTATAATTAGGTCTCATAATAGAGATGAGATTTGCTTTTAAATATTTAATCTTCACTACAGGCTTAATTTACTGTATAACTGCAGCCAGAAGGACGCACGCCGCAGGGGGAGATAGGAGGGATCCGACCGGATCCCCTCAGGGGAGGCGTTCCAATAAAAAGCCCATAGGCTTCTATTGGGTAACGCCGTCTGAAGATGGCATTACCCACCGGGATGAAGCACCTGAATGCTTAGTACATCTGAGATGGGCAGTAAAACCTCCATTTTCGGGGTGTTTCTACCGCATTTTTCATTTTAGTACATTCTGCCCTTTGGATTTAATTTAAAGGAAATAAAAAGTTACCATCAAAAAATTTGTCTTCTTCTATATCATGAAGCGTCTTAAGTTCTTCTTTAGTGCAAGATCGTGGATCAGCAACCCCAACAATCTGAGGAAGAAAAAAAAAATATTTAAACTGAGGCAGTACACTAAATATATGTACGCTTATGTATTAAGTGTCACTATATTGTAATGTATGTTACTTCTGTGATGTAGTCAAGATATTTTATCCATATAGTCTAGTAGTTCTCAATCACTTCCTACCTGGACACCCCCTGGCAGCCTATTTGCAGTATATGCACCCCATATATTTACAAAGCAATACATATATAATGAATAGAATTGCTATTCGATAAAACTTTAGGCTCTGAGATATATATATATATATATATATATATATATATATACACATATACACACAAACACATATATATATATATATATATACACATACATACATACATACATACATACATACACACACACACAGTATATTTATATATTAAAAGCAATGTATGTGCTATAATCAAGATTTTTAAGAAAAAGATACAAGAGTAGAATAAATTCTATAGAATTCTCCCATATTTCCTTAGGATCCTTAGGATGCTGCTTTCCCCAATTATCACCTGGATATCTCTTCCCGCCATTACAGAAAATTTCTGAAGTATCCCTGAATGACACAGCAAGTACCCCAGAGGGTACTAATACCACATTCTGAGGACCGCTGATCTAGTATATAAAACATAAATCATGTTGTTATGAAATATCAGCCAACATATCAAATCTCATAGGGGGGAATTCAATTGTTTTTTTGCACGCCTGTTATATATGGGCGCATGACGGAACAATTCAATTGCTGCTCTGATCGGGAGAGAGTGCAGCGGGTGACCAGATCTCTACTTGCACCCTCCTGAACTGGTGAGCACAAATCCGCTAAAAGTCAGGTGTTTGGGTACGCTAACCAGGACTTTATATTGGTTTAACCACTAAATCCGTGCATTTGGGCACGACACGCAGGATAAGTAATTCTGTCGCGCCCAATCGGCAAAACAACTGAATTGCTCCGTAGGGCGCCCAATACTTATCGCTGCTCAATTTTGAATTATGCACATAGAATGGTGTAAACTAATGGTAGTCAACCGCAACAATGTGTCATTCTGCGATCTCAAAGTGTTGGTTCCCAAATGTAACGGTCAGATTCTATGACCACAGATGGGAACCCAAACCAGAGCTTACACAACTCTACTGGGGAAGATGAAATTTCGTAACTATAAAGAGAGGTAAAGTACCCTATGTTTTTGGACACAAAAAATAAACAATTATTTAAGTGCACAGCACCCCCAAACGAGGCAGCACTGTGCTGAGAATGTATGTATGGAGAAGGTACATCAGCATGGGGGGAGGGGGCTTTCCTAGCTATGTATGGTGTAGGCACATCATCATGGGGGGGGGGGGTCTTTTCTTGCTATGTATGAAGTAAGCACATCATCATGGGGGAAGGGAGGGGGCTTTCCTTGCTATGTATGGAGAAGGCACATCAGCATGGGGGAGATGGGGCTTTCCTTGCTATGTATGGAGAAGGTGCATCAGCATGGGAGGATGGGGCTTTCCTTGCTATGTATAGAGCAAGCACATCAGCATGGGGGGAGGGGTCTTTTCTTGCTATGTATGAAGTAAGCACATCAGCATGGGGGAAGGGAGGGGGCTTTCCTTGCTATGTATGGAGAAGGCACATCAGCGTGGGGGGATGGGGCTTTCCTTGCTATGTATAGAGCAAGCACATCAGCATGGGGGGAGGGGGCTTTCATTGCCATGTATGGAGCAGGCACATCAGTATGTGGGGGCTTTTTGCTATGTATGGTGTAAGCACATCAGCATGGGGGCTTATCTTGCTATGTATGGACTAAGCACATCAGAATGGGGGGAGGGGGCTTTTCTTTCTCTGTATGGAAGAAGCACATCAGCATGGGGGGAGGGGTATTTTCTTCCTCTGTATAGAGTAAGCACATTATTTATTAACAGTTTTTATTATTACATTTTATTTATAGGGCGCCACAAGTGGTCCACAGCGCCGTACATACAGTAAAGGGTACACAGAACATTACATTACAATACAGTAACCAAAATATAAACAGAACACAAGTAACAATTAGCAACACAATTCTCCATACACAATACAGCTGGGAAGGTGAAGGCTGTCATAGAAGTGCTAGAGAAGAAGACTGTGAGACAGTGGCGAAGAGGACCCTGCTCCTAGGAGCTTACAATCTAGGAGAGTTTCTTATATAGCGCAGAAAATTCTGTTGCGCTTTACAATTTGAATCAACATTTACTGGGTTGTAAAAGACAGACAGACAGACATACATACATACATACATACATAAAAGACACACATAAAAGACATACATAAAAGGTACGAGGGCCCTGATCGCAAGCTTACAATCTATAGGGAAATAGGTGTTGATACACAAGGATAGGTGCTACATATTGCAAATTGATCCAGCCCGATTGCAGATGTTCTTGGTGGGCTGTATAATCTGCATCAGCATGGGGGGGGGCTTTCCTTCCGCTGTATGGAGTAGGCACATGAGTATGGGGGACAGACGTGGCTTTCGGTGCTACGGATGGTGTTAGCACATCTGCATAGGGGAGGGGAGGGACGCTCCGTGCTTTGCAGAAGGTCACATGCCACTTTCACTTGGCAAGGACACTTTAATTTTGCACAAGCTCAGAGCTGGCAGAGATCGGATCTCATCCAATCATTACACCTGGGTGATTATTTCACCTTCCAGGCGCCCTATGGGTCTGAGGGCCTGATTCAGAGCCGGACGCTCTGACCAGAGCGCTCGCTCTGAATCAGGGCCCTCTTCCATGAAAATGGAGCGGCCTCCTGTCCGCTCGCATAGCTGTGGGTGACCACCCACAGCATATGCGAGCGGCCAAAAAGATGGTCGCGATGGTCTTGACCATCGCGACCATCAGACTTGCGACGGAGACCCTGCGGTAGGGTCTCCCTGCCACAAGCCCTCGAGTGATTTTGGCTCTATCAGAGCCAAAATCACTCCCACTGACATCACTAGTGATGTCAGTGGGGCCAGCTTCAGACGGTAGGCGTTCCCATGGGAATCAATCAACATCGACAGCACGCCCCCTTTGGTGCGAGACCCAGAGCGATGGTGAGTCCGTCGCTCGCCGGGTCTCGTGCATGCGCACGACGGAGCTCCCTCCGTCGTGCGCATGCGCAGTGGGGAACATCGACCCGCTTGCTGCTCGCGAGCGGGTCTGAATGACCCCCTGAGTCAGCACGGATTGCAATTGCAACCACACACACAGATCGGCCGATTGTTGCGTACTGTACATGCACTGCACTGCGCATTCACGGCAATCGCGCTGCGATTAGGCACGCAGACAGGAATCCATCGCAGAGTGAGTGACAGACCGTGAGCATTTGCGGGTGGTGATGGGGGAGTGGTTGGAGAAACGCAGGCGTGCCTGTCCGTTGGAACGCCATTGCATGGGCATGCATAAATTAGCCGCTGCGACTGCCTACGCAGCCTGAGTACTCACTGCGTACGATGAGACTTGCAATTGCTGCGACAGGTCAGACCTGCTGTAATTGTGTGTGAGGGGCCGATGTTCTCCAAAGTTACCGATGTATACGCAGGACTGCGAGGTATTACGGATGTGAGCAAGCAGCAGTGGGCGCCTCTATGCTGGCTGAGCGGTGACGGACATTAGCATATTTTTGCAGCTTCATTGCGTGCGATTACGCAGCTGCGATCTGCGCTGAATCAGGCCCTCTGTTCCCTCACTCTGATGAGAAAAACACAAGTTTTACTAAAGAAAGTAACATGGACTCTGACATGACATTTCCACTGATACAGAATTGGATGGAAAACAGGCTTCCGCATTACATACAGGGAAATAAATGCGTCTATTCGCAGAGTTGTACGTATCTTTGCCGTTTACCCCTGTCCATGCTCTCGGTTTGATACTTCTCGTTGTCAGGGTAAACTTGCACCAACCCCTACACTAGGTGCAAAAGACGTTAGAAAACAGACACATTTACGCCCACGTCTGCCTCTGCACAGCCGACAGACCAGATATCGTCCTCACTTAACTTACGCTAAAGCCTTACGCCTATATAAGCCAATTTACACCTATTCAGTCAGAAGTGTAGGTGTGACTGAAGGCTCGCAAATCTGCACCGCCCGTACTGGTCTACACACAGTTCCTCGGCATGTGCAGTGAGAAAATACACAATATAACCCCCTTATCTTGCTACATTCACCCCCTACATTAGGCCCGCAATCCGCAGAGACGTCTCCCGTGGGCAGGCGTACACCCTGAAGTGCAGTGTGACATTTACCTTTAAGGGTACATTTGTGGAGTGCTTCACAAATCAGGCCCATCATTGTTAAACATACAGCATAAGCTGAAGTGACAATGTATGTATACCACGTGCAATGCTGGTTTTCATGTACTTCAAGGTGAAAAAGCTGCTGCGGAAGTCCACGGCCTCATTTACATGAAGATATAATCGCTAAACTGTAAATCACACTGAAAAACATGTCAGTTAAACCGAAGGAACTTTATCACTTCTCCTTTTCATCTTCCGCATGTTTACAGAGTATTAGCTGAGGCCTCTATCGAAGTTGCCAATGTTTCAGTAGGGTTGCCAGGAACAATTGGCAGCTGAGCCGATGCGCCAAAGCATGTCATGTACGATGCTATCTCAGCCGGGATTGCAGCACTACAATCCCCATCCTGACAAGTTTACTGAATTGGAAAGAGGAATTTTAATGTGCAATTAGTCAATATTGCAAAATAGGGAGCTTTCCAGACTCAGAGATTTCCAGAGGGAAAAAAAGCTTTAATATCTGGGATGTCCTTGAAAATTAGGGACAGCTGGCAACTATACCGTAGGGAAGTCATAGGACATGTAATATATTGGAAGCCTTCACACACAAAAGAGTTTAAGTGCAGCTGCCACCTAGACAACATAACTCCCAACACCTCAGGTGCCCAGCTTGGGGAGAAGGTGCTGCCACCAATTACGTAAGAGGACATGGACAAGTCTTACTAGTGGCGTCATGGGCACTTCAGAAGGTCAAGGCAGCCACCAGACTCCTTACCTCTTCTACAATAAGCCCCATCAAAGCCAGAAATATATAATGCTGGCAAGTACGGCTTTGCCGGGACATCCCTCCAAATTGGGACAAGGGTCCTTTCACTCGGACAGTTAGGTGGTATGATGGTTGCGCTGAACTAATAACACAGCCCATCTACTCATTAGAATAGTAACGTCACTGGTTCCTAAAAATGGACAGGCACCGTGCTCATGAATACTGGTGCAGTAAACAAAATGGATTATGTCGGCAAGACAGGTGCATACACACTAGACGATATGCTCCCTGAGCGATATCGTCTAGTGTGTCCCCGGCAGGCTGTGCTCAATGTCGTTCATGACATTGAGCACAGCCACTGAACGATATCATTAGCGATATCGTTCAGCGCCGGGCTCTCTCACCCATTCCCTGACATGCAGCAACCTGACGAGGTCGTCAGGTTGGCCTGCATGTCAGCCCGATGAACGAGGATGACGAACGACCCACGGGAACGCGCGTCGTCGTCATCGTTCATCTTTTTTGTGTTAAAAATGGACGATAAAGTGGACGACTGAACGATAACGATATCGTTATCGTTCAGTCGTCCACTTTAATCGCCCAGTGTGTACGCACCATTAGATGAGTATTAGACGAGACACTGTTGGGGCCAACTTACGGTAGCTAGCAAGCCACGCTTGGAATTAACTGGACAACAGAGTTTTTAAACTGATGAAATTGCTTTAGGATTACAGTTCCTATTTGATGCCTACAGAGGCGTCTCATTCTGCATAATCACTCCTCATTAGCAGGCGGCACCCTAGGCATAGACTACTATCCTTGGCTACAAATCCTTCTTGCCCAGCTATATTTACTAAAGGACACATTTGCTACTTGAAAATGCATGAACATTTTGTAGCTGCAAATGCCAGAAGCCGGAGGAGGGAGCTCTTGTGCTTCATTTTGCTGGTTAAAGCAGAAAGAATGTTCTTATGTTATTTATAGTGTTGTTTGGATAGGAAACACACAAGCCCAAAAAAACAAAGCCGCCATAGATACACCCTAAAAAATAAAATGAGATTTACTGTCAATTCTCCATAAGCAAAAGCAGCTTAGGTCTATTGTCTGATATTTAAAGTCTAAATAAATGTGTAATGATTGATGCCGTCCCTGGGTCGGTGCGCTTTTCCCCTCGCTTCCAGAAATAAGCATGGTCTCTTTTGTGCTAAGAAAGAAAGCCCAGGGAGTGAGGATTGGCTGCAGTCAGATAGACTAGCCCTTGGTAGCTTTTCTTTAGCTTATCTACTGTAACCTTTAGTCTCTTTCTTCTTCCAAATGTCAACCAGGAAAAGGGTGTTTAAATCAACATGGAGCCACATTGTGCCTCACACCCCCATCCTGTTTCGGGGTTATGCCCAGAAAACAAATAAGGAAATTGCATCATATATTTTTTTTTTTTTTTCCCCATCTTGCAAATGGTTAAACAGCAACTCAGAGAGTAGCTCCCCCCTCCCACTGGCTGAGGACATGGCTGGAGCAGGATCCATTACAGCTCAGGCGTGGGGCACGTATTTAAGCAAGCTCTGCATAGAACTGGAGAAGAGATTTAAGGGCACACAGTGAAATGACACGGTGGTGACGGGACGCTGAACGTCATTTTAACAATAAATGCCATAGCCGATTTCTGGCTGAAGATGATGGGGATTATTTTTAACAGAATAAAGCAAAAAACGAAGAAACTTTTTGGAAGATATACAGTACAAGACTAAAAAGGGAACCGATCTGATGCTTTATCTGACAAGGACTTGCTAGAATGGTATTGGGGCTCATGTTTTGAAGGTGATTTTTTTTTGTATTTTTTATTTTTTTTAATATAGTATATTATATCTTTAGTTGGTAGATCTTTATTCCCTGTTAAAACCTTGTGTCTGCAATTTATATTATATATTACGTGAACCTTTTTTGTACATTAATTTTGTTCTTGTACATTTACTTTTTCGTAATCGAATACATTTTAATAAAATTAGATCAAATTACATTCATTCCGTCACCGAATCATTTATTTTATTGTGCATTAAAGATGAGTTTACTAAAAAAAAGAAAAAAAAAAAAGCTAATTCCAATTATTTATTTTAATTTTCAATAACTATATCTTTCGTAACAAATTATCCATTTATGAGAACAGAGTTGTCACATTATGAAAATTAAGCAATGCTGAGGACACTGACAGTTTAAGGATCTAGTAGAGCAATTTCTTCCTTATTATTTCACACTACCGAAATGGAAGACACCATTTTTTAGAAGATGTTATTCAATGGCTTCAGATAATTGGTTTAGACCACTGTATAACTCGTGCCATCAGCTAATGAATCATGCATGCAGCTTAAGGACATTCTAGCATAAATAGTAGCTTCCAGCTTGTGCAAAAAAAAAACACATGCAAATCTAAAATTAAAAAAGGGGGGGAAAGTGCAATTGTGTATTTTCCTGGTGAATAACCCACAAATTAAAAAAAAAATTGCCTTTTTTTTAGTCTTCAAAAATACAATAATTGAAAGACATTTTCTGTTTCATATGTGACTAATGCATACAGCAATAGGGTCAATGCGGTTTCTGAATTTATAGACCATAAAATTCTTTATTTAGTCTGTGCATTCACGATACACAAAGAACACTGGTCTGTAAACAGTAATACCATAATCAATGTTACAGTCGTAACAAACTGGAAAATGCAGTAAATGCAAATTGATTGCCTAAACACTATTAGATCATTATTTATGGTAATAGCTTCATTCAAACATAATTATTTATTTATACAGTTCCTCCAGGCACATTGGTACTACAGAGAGTGCCCTACATACTGTAAACTAATGCACATTTACAAATGGCCACAAATTATAGATGGATTGATCTCATAATTCCTTAGTCTAAAATAAAAATAACAGGGTTTTTTTGCCAGTTCACTGAAAAACACGGCACATCCTCCTCAATAATTGCTGTTATTTCATCATATGTGGCTGGAAAGAGTAGGTTCATTTTTATATTTTGTACACTTTCAAATATTTATTTTGTAAATTTTTTGCTGCAATAAAATTACCTATTGTTACTACACAAAATGAACATTTATTTTATTTTATCATTTGTGTTTCCGAGATATTTGACTATTGTTTTTTTTTATTTACACATAACAGGGTTGGAAGTGTCTATTCTATTTACCTTACAGTTCCGGACAAATTGGGTTGTTTTACATTTTTATCTACGTATGTGTACTGTATCTCAGAGTCTTAAAAACTGCAATGGATGTTAATAGTCGAAAATATTCAATTCTTAACGTTATTTAGTTTTTAATTTTTCTGTATTTTTCCTTGCTCTTTATAAAATATATAGGATAATGTTAAATTAAAGGAAGTTATGTCAGCTGTATACTGGATTAAACAGGAGGCATATTATAGAACATGGCTATGGTGACACGTGGTCATGCATAATGCATACAGATAAAGGTCTTTTCAAGAACATTTTGATAACAAAATAAACAGGTACAATAAGAATTACATTTAATGAATGTAATTAGCTGCAAGAAACTGCAGACTAAATGCTACAAAGGGACCCAACACACTTCACATCCAGCTACAGGAACCTTCTGCAAAGCATGGCTTATGCAAACACTGGAAAAGTCTATCTATAGAGGAACAAATGAAAGAATAAATAGCGTTCCCATTTTCTGAGTCTACACCAGGTCTTTCTTTTTGGGAGCCATAGGCAGCGAAATAGTTATATCCCAATTTCCACTATATTAGTTAAATCACATGCAACAGGGCCCAGAATTTAACCACAAAAAAAAAACAAGCAATCTACTGCTGGGTACACGCGATATAATATATAGTCTGCGGTGGATGGGAAAGGCCATTGTATAATGTGTACCCTGAAAGCCACCCAATTCATCGTTTATTGAATGGGGTGATGACATCTTCCCATTGGATGTGCTGCACATGAGATGGGACGATGCATCATACAGCGGATTGTGCAGTGGGTACGGCAAAGCAATATAACGGTACATCGCGTTACCTGGTCCTCCAGGTGTGTACCCAGCTTAAGGCAACAGATTTTTAGTGCCGGAAAACACCAGGAGCTATGTAACGTGAGACACACAGCAGCTCTAGGTGTAGTCAGTAACTGCCAACTGCCCGAGATGTGTCACTGATGATCAGGAATTAGACTCTAGGACGAACCCTGGCACTCCAGCTGCTGTGGGACTACATATCCCACCATGCCCTGCCACAGTTTTAGCATTCCCTAATAGCAAAACTCTGGGATATGTAGTCCCACAGCAGCTGGAGTGCCAGGGTTCGCCACCACTGAAGTCTAGTCACTTATCGCGGTAATCTTCCATATGATACACTCAGTTTGCAGTTAGGATATAGAAATTATTATTTACTAAGAATATTTTGATCCTTAATCAGTTAAAAAGAAATGTGTCACGCCTTAGTAATACCCCTTTTATACCAAAAGTCCCGGGTGTGACCGGGGATTTGGAACATGTTTCCAACCAGAATCAAACTCGGGACAGACCACTTTTACATCGCAGCGCCATCCCATTCATATCGGAGCCGCTCTTCCAGCGCAGGTGAGTAGCCCCTTCCTCCCTCTCTTATCTCACTCCACAGCGATCCACAGGCAGGCTGGTTGGGTGCGCTGTTCCGTGTTGCTCGGGCCGGCGCCGATTGCAGTGGACGCTTGGAGATGTCATCTCCAGGCACCCCTGAAGCGGACAATCAGATAGGTATGTGGCACAATCCGGGTCATCATGACCCGAATCGTGCGGTTTACACTACAGGGTGACATGGGAACGACCCATGGTCAACCCTGCAAACAGAGTTGGATCCCCGGGTCCCTGGACCCGGGCGGATCCGTTTACACTGACAAAAATCCCCGGTTAACGCCCGCCCGTTCACGGGCATCAACCCGGGATTTTCAGGCCGGTGTAAAAACATGATCATGCTGACAGGAGTATGCTGCAAAACACATTTTATATCATGGGGGATATTGGAACCACAGAAGAAATTCTTTGCTACGTGGCTTTAAAAATGATTAATTTTTTTTTTTTTGTTAAGATGCGCAGTGTTACAATGGCTGATTTATACAGTATCAATGGGTGTATAATTTTACAAGCCACCAGAATGTGTTGCAATACACTCCACTGACCTCATCTAGAAAAGACTGCACATTAGGCAGGACCTGTGACTTTCCACAAGGGGTCGTCAGTGGAACAGTAATGAAAATCCAAACATTCAGCTTGCATAGTATTTCTCCTTATACATTGCCCATGATAGTCGCTGCTATTTCTTTCAAAAACATTTAAAAAAAAAAAATCGGCAGAAAGAAAAAAAAAAAGACACCCACACGTTGAAACATTTTTGGAGTTTACGGTGATAATCTGACAGCACGGCTTGTAAGATCTCACCCCGACATTCCCCCTGTTCCTTACTGCATATCCAAATGTACAGTGAGGGATACTTTTAATACAGTTTATCATACATTTATAGACAAAAACACACAGGTGTGCTGACATTACAGTAGTTATTACGCTCACTTATAGAGATAAAACACACATACTGTATATACAGGTTAGATGTATACTAAATGTAGTACTTTCTGAAATCCTAGCGGCCAATGGGGGAACTCAACAAATATTGATCTGTATGTCACATGTAAAACTGGTAAACTCATAAGGGAACAGTGACGAGAGGATGAGGCATTTAGGTTTATAATGGGATTTTACCCCCCCAAATACGGACAGTTAGGGAATAGGGTAGTGCAGTCTTAAGCGCGGCTATAAACATTTTATGGATAAACTTGTTGTAGGGTTTATCATTAACACCCACATAATACTGAAGCGCTCAACTCCTTCCTTGATATAATGCTCATGGCAATTCACGAGTAATCATATTCTGGAGGCCTCTCTGTTGCAGGTAGTACTGTATGTACAATGGGAATGTTTAAGTTAGAAAAGTAAGAAGTAATCCCTTCCCTATCAAACTTTTCTATCTATATCTACTAATTGTAGCCATAGGAGAATAGATATTTCATGAACAGGGAACCGATCTACTCTGTTTGAGCAATTGGTTACTCTACACGAGTGCTCAACCAATCCAGCTCCTTGGTAAAGCTAGAATGATCCAGAGACCCAAAAGGGGTTTCCATTGTTGGGTCAAATATTTCCTACACATACATTAAATAGGAACAGCATCCCCGCTCTTACTGGCAGCGGTATCAGTATGTAGCCAGCTTAGCACAAGTACCCAACAAAACACCCCTAGCTCCGAGAATCAGCTCTCTGCTTCAGTTAACAACCCCAATTTGCTATTGAGGGGAAGGGGGGAGGTAGGGGGAATGTTTGTGCTTTAACAACATCCTGTAAGCAAACTCCCACTCATATTTTGCAACACACCGGCATGTGGCCACTGCAGGCATATGTGTTCCATAGACGGCCTCAGAATACTCATTCTCCTCGTTAATCCTTAGATATTTAGTGCATTGAATATTTGCCTCTGGTGTGAGGATGACTGAAGCTGGCTATTCAGGTGCGTCCACATCTAGGTTCAGGGAGCATTTGTGGCTTAGATACCTTCAACTCCACATTATTTATTTATATATATATATATATATATATATATATATATATATATATACACACATACATACATACATATATACATATATATATATATATATATATATATATATATATTTAAACAAAAAATAATGAATGTAAACTCCACATATAAATTACAATTCTCCTTGCCAACAATTCCGGTCGCTTATTAACCACAGGCATCTTATCAAAGGGACTTTCAACTGCTAGCTGTTTCCTCCTATCCCCTCATCCAGGTGCCAACTTAACTGGGAGGGGCATATACCCAGGATAGAGGTCGGTCAGTGTCTGCCAACTAGTCTTCCACAGCTTACTTTATCTAACTGGTACAAAGCCTTCCTGTCATTGTGTTAGTGGCTCAATCAAAAGCTATTTTACCTTGTTTGAGCAGAAAGTTGAAGGTAATTTTGCTCTCTAATAACCCACCTGTTTATTACAGCCTACCCCATGCCCACCTATACCCCTCACACACTGGTACACCCTCACGTCTGTCCCTATCTCCTCACTCCTTGTATCTCAGCTCTGTCTTATTCCCAATAGACTGTAAGGTCACTTGAGCAGGGCCTACTCACTTTTCACATCTTCCTTATATGTCCCTATTTGATGCCTGTACTGTTTTCCATGCTGCCAAGCCCTGTGGAGTATTGTGGTGCTTTACAAACCAAAGCAGATCAGTGGATACTATTCCGCCTTCCATTGAAGTAAGCGCACAGGGAATGGGGAGTGGCACATGCGCCATAACGACTCTTCCACACATACACAGTGAAGGACGGTTCAACAGAGAGAGACTAATTGGAAAATGGTGCACTACAAAGAAGAAATTGGTTGAAAGTCATCTCTAACATGGACTAGGGATGGCCATTGTCCATCGATGGTTAACCACCGATGGTAGTTGGTTTTGCCATCGATGGTACAGAGCCGCCCGATTATTATTTCTTCTTCTACTTGGAGCCAGGGACCACTGATGTGACCTGCAAAGCCCCCACTTCTGATTGTCCCGCTTGCTGGTGACTAATAGAGCAGGGATGACCATAGGCTGGTAATACTCTTGATGGTTCCCCTGTCGATGGTTTCATACCATCGAGGTTAACCACTAATGCAACCATCGATTGTGGCCATCAATGGTTAACCCATCGATAGCCATCCCTAACAGACACTTTTTCCCAGATAGAAATGACAGGCACCAACAATTTAATGATAACTCTATCTAACACTTCATAACCTGTTTGGGAATAGTTTAGTTATCACCAAATATTGATAGCTTAGCGTTTATTCTAGAATCCTGCGCATAATCAGTGAGAAAGGCAAATTTTTATTTTGAAGGGCAACATTTTAGACGCAATGTATTACTATAGTTATTGTAGCGATAAGACAAGTATAAAATTTTGCCCTACAAAATGAAAATATACCCTCCTCACTGATTATGTGCAGGGTGCTAGAATGAACACGAGATAACCATATTGCTAGCTAATTTATATGGCATACTTCTATAGCGCTTTCATTTCGGACCTAAACCCAGCTGACCTTCTTTGCTTCCAAACTGTGACCTATTCATTATGAATACATGTATCCGTATGAAACAAAATGCTCCGTCAGTGAACACAGGGCCTGATTCGGACCCGCTCGCGAGCGCAGGACGCTCGCAAGCGGGTCGATGGTGCCCGAATGCGCATGCGCACGACGGAGGGAGCTCCGTCATGCGCATGCGCGAGACCCGGCTCGGGGTCTCGCACCAAAGGGGGCGTGCTGTCGATGGTGACTGACAGCACGCCCTCTTTGGTGGGCGTGCCGGGGGCGTGGTTGCCAGACGGAGGCGTTCCCATGGGAACGCCTACCGTCTGGGGCCGGCCCCACTGACATCAGTAGTGATGTCAGTGGGAGTGATTTTGGCTCTGATAGAGCCAAAATCACTCCAGGGCTTGCAGCAGCGAGACCCTACCGCAGGGTCTCGTCGCAAGCCTGATGGTCGCGATGGTCTTGACCATCGCGACCATCATCATGGACGCTCGCTATAGCTGTGGGTGGTAACCCACAGCTATGCGAGCGTCCAAGAGGCCGCTCCAAGAACAGGTAGGAGGGCCCTGATTCAGAGCGAGCGCTCTGGTCAGAGCGTTCGGCTCTGAATCAGGCCCACAGGCTTTCCAACAAAATAGACCTTCAATGTAATGGACATGTTCTCTAGTGCATTAACAAATTCAGAATAAGAGGCCTAAGCTACATAAAATAAATCAATGCCCAGCGCCTTGTATTTCAAATATATAAGTAACATGAAAAAAAAAAATTAAGTTTTTAAAAAAAAGGCTCCTTACCTTCATTACTTTGGGGAAATTTGAGGCAAAATATGTGTAGACCATTCCTCGACTCCCAGCGCCCACAACCAGGACTGTTACACATCTCACGTCACCTTCGTCAGGCCTCGACTGATCAAAAGAAAGAAGTATTTTCACTTATCGGAAGATATAAAGCATATGGCTCGTTGCCTAAATTGTGTGGGCCATATTGTTTATATATCTTAAATAGTACTATATTTGCTGTCAAGGAGTACTGCCAAATTATGCTGCCCACATAACCTTTGACACTAGCAGCAATATGAGCAATTGGTCAATAGCCTACTGTGCACGGCAACAAAACGACCATGATGCCCTATAAATCGGATTGCGTGTTGTGCCCATATTGCTTTGTGTTTTATTACTCTAGATAACACTTTTTCAATATGCAGATGTATCACAAAATATAGTTACACTATAATAATTTCCTTTTTAAAACTACAGTGTGAAATGAAAATGCTAAAGACAGAGGGCCTGATTCAGACCCGCTCGCGAGCGCTGAGCGCTCGCAAGCGGGTCGATGGTGCCCTAGTGCGCATGCGCACAACGGAGGGAGCTCCGTCGTGCTCATGCGTGAGACCCGCATAGCGACGGCCAAGCCGTCGCTATGGGTCTCGCACCAAAGGGGGCTTGCTGTCGATGGTGAGTGACAGCACGCCCCCTTTGGTGGGCGTGCCGGGGGCGTTGCTGCCCAGACGGAGGCGTTCCCATGGGAAAGCCTACCGTCTGGGGCCGACCCCACTGACATCACTAGTGATGTCAGTGGGAGTGCTTTTGCTCTGATAGGGTCTCGTCGCAAGCCCGATGGTCGCGATGGTCTTGACCATCGCGACCACCTTTTTGCCCGCTCGCATAAGCTGTGGGTGGTCACCCACAGCTATGCGAGCGGCCAGGAGGCCGCTCCAATTTTAGGTAGGAGGGCCCTGATTCAGAGCGAGCGCTCTTATCAGAGCGTCCGGCTCTGAATCAGGCCCAGAGGTCAAGCAAAATGGCTGCTTTCAGTAACCATGGCAAAAGTTACAGCAATATGACATTATTATTACTATTGTTTATGTATATGGCACCACTAATTTATTCAATGTTGTACAGAGAATGTTATTCATTTCAGTCCCCGCTCATTTGGAGCTCACAGTCTTAAGTCCCTAACATACAACCACACACACACTAGTATTAATTTTGAGAGCGATTCAGAGTTGTACTCGAACCCGATGGTTTGCGTACAATTCCGATAGTTGCTGGCCGGCGCACGTGCAGGATCTGTACTGCGCCTGTATGTGCCGATCAGTGTCTGCCACAACGGTCAAAGTGCTACCAAAGCCTCAGCGAGATTGACATGCTGCGCCCAATTGGGGGCGGGGTAGTGGCGGCGTCAGGGAGCACTATTGAAAATGGGTGTGTGGCACCCCCCGTTTTCAAGGCCAGTGTCAGCCTCTGCCAATGCAGCTTCACTGGCCCCAAGAAACGTCAATTTCACGGCCATCTCGAGTAACCTGAGGATTACTTAGATAGGTGACATTCACGCAGTTGAGCAGATTCCTGCATCCTCGCGCGCAGCAGCGAATTACAGAAAGCGTCAGGAGGAGTCTACTTGCACAAGACGCCTCCTGCGGCATTAGCACAATTTTGCATCGCCGCTGAGTATAAAGCCGCAGCGATCATACGAAGAGCGTTTAACGCTGAATCATCAATTTAGTCTAACAGTATGTTTTTGGAGTACGGGGAAATCCACGGAATCACAGGGAGAACATACAAACTTCACACAGATGGATCATGACTGGGAATTGAACTCAGCCCATCCGTGCTATAGGGATATAATATAAGTCATTGTATTGTGAGGACACTTTTGTGGAGAATGGAAAAAAAAAAATAATCCCGTACAATCTTCTTTAATACTGGAATAAAAAAAAAAGAAACATTAACAGGAATAAAACATTTCAACAGAGGTGACCGATGTCAGAGGTGACAAACATTAGTTATCCACGTGAATGAACATGTAACCACAACGCCATAAAAGGCTACGGTGAGAGAATGGGTCCAGGCAGCAGATAACCCATATTTACAACGACTTGCATCCAATATACATTGGCGGCAGAGGACACGACTGCAACTGTGTTTTTTGGTTCCCGGTAGGCCCTGAAAAATGACACATGTGTAAGTAGAATTTGCCTGAACGTGTGACCTGGAGCGGCTTGAACACTGACCTACAGTACAGCATGGACAGCATGACCCAGGAGCTGCCTACACAACCCTTAGCAGCACTGCATATAATATATCTACACAATGAATGCAGGCATCTCTAGAGCACTGCATATAATATATCTACACAATGAATGCAGGCATCTCTAGAGCACTGCATATATATATCTACACAATGAATGCAGGCATCTCTAGAGCACTGCATATAATATCTCTACACAATGAATGCAAGCATCTCTAGAGCACTGCATATAATATATCTACACAATGAATGCAGGCATCTCTAGAGCACTGCATATAATATATCTACACAATGAATGCAGGCATCTCTAGAGCACTGCATATAATATATCTACACAATGAATGCAGGCATCTCTAGAGCACTGCATATATATATCTACACAATGAATGCAGGCATCTCTAGAGCACTGCATATAATATCTCTACACAATGAATGCAAGCATCTCTAGAGCACTGCATATAATATATCTACACAATGAATGCAGGCATCTCTAGAGCACTGCATATAATATATCTACACAATGAATGCAAGCATCTCTAGAGCACTGCATAGAATATATCTACACAATGAACGCAGGCATCTCTAGAGCACTGCATATAATATCTCTACACAATGAACACAGGCATCTCTAGAGCACTGCATATAATATCTCTACACAATGAATGCAGGCATCTCTAGAGCACTGCATATAATATCTCTACACAATGAATGCAGGCATCTCTAGAGCACTGCATATAATATATCTACACAACGAATGCAGGCATCTCTAGAGCACTGCATATAATATATCTACACAACGAATGCAGGCATCTCTAGAGCACTGCATATAATATCTCTACACAATGAATGCAGGCATCTCTAGAGCACTGCATATAATATCTCTACACAATGAATGCAGGCATCTCTAGAGCACTGCATATAATATATCTACACAATGAATGCAGGCATCTCTAGAGCACTGCATATAATATATCTACACAATGAATGCAGGCATCTCTAGAGCACTGCATATAATATATCTACACAATGAATGCAGGCATCTCTAGAGCACTGCATATAATATCTCTACACAATGAATGCAGGCATCTCTAGAGCACTGCATATAATATATCTACACAATGAATGCAGGCATCTCTAGAGCACTGCATATAATATATCTACACAATGAATGCAGGCATCTCTAGAGCACTGCATATAATATCTCTACACAATGAATGCAGGCATCTCTAGAGCACTGCATATAATATCTCTACACAATGAATGCAGGCATCTCTAGAGCACTGCATATAATATCTCTACACAATGAATGCAGGCATCTCTAGAGCACTGCATATATATATCTACACAATGAATGCAGGCATCTCTAGAGCACTGCATATAATATATCTACACAATGAATGCAGGCATCTCTAGAGCACTGCATATAATATATCTACACAATGAATGCAGGCATCTCTAGAGCACTGCATATAATATATCTACACAATGAATGCAGGCATCTCTAGAGCACTGCTGATGATACCACAATATGCTGCCTTAAGGCTTCACTATTGGGACTTATATACATGCAGGGCAAGGTGGTGCTAATTAAGGCTGCAAGGGGTTAGACACAAAACATGGTGGAGTAAAGACAGACAACACATGGGGGGGGTATTAAGGGATAGAGAGGACACATAAGGAAAACAAGGGGTGCAGAATGACACAATGGGAAATTCACATACACGACGAAACACAATGGGGAACTCGAAGGTTTAGGCAAATGACAAGAGTCATAAGAGACAAGTTTACTGATCATGGAACAAACAATGAACAGAGAAAACCACGTAGAGAAACAGAAATCCTGTCATGCTGTTACAGAAACAGCTTGAGACAAGGTAAGTGACTGTCTGCACAGTGGGCCTGATTCAGAGCCGCTCGTAAGCGGCCGCTCGTTCGCTCCGAGCGATGTTCGCACATCTGCGCATGCGTATGGGTTGCAATGCGCATGCGCCAGTCAGTGCGGTCGGAAATCGTGTGCTCGCAAAATAGCGAATGCCTGCTAATTTGAGTGACAGAATGAGGCGTTTGTGGGTGGTAAAAGGGGAAGGTGCTTGAAAACGGGGGGTGGAGATCCGAACGCAGGCGTGCCAAACGGTCAAAACGGGTGTTTTAAGGGTGTGCATAATTAACAAAGCAGCGTCATCGACCACGTCACTTGGTTGTCTTTTAGCCTGAACTGCTCGCATGATTGCGGTAGGAAAATGCTACCACAAGAATAACGAGCGGTTCATACGCCTTTCGATGTACTCGATTAATCTAATAAATAGCGGAGCTGACGTGTGTTGCGAGCGGCCAGGGGGCGTCTTTACAAAATAGCGAGCGCATGTTTCGTTCGCTCGTTCAGACATAGAGGCGTCAACAGACCGCAAAGAATGAGCGCTTAATTTAAATATCCGGCCCCTTTTTCAGAACGACCGTCCGCAAATAGCGTCCGGCTCTGAATCAGGCCCAGTGTCTGTGTGTGGGTTGCTTGGATCTTTCACTGGATTTAGGGGACTTTTGCCGCTACCACGTTACTATTTACACGTGCGCCAGAGGTGTTTTTACAAATGAATGGGTCTGTGTATAAGACTGGCGCTGGGGCTCCTGCCCACATTTTCATACCTCCCAAAAAATTTGAAATGTAGAACTGGAGCATAGAGACAGAGGGCCTGATTCTGGTCCGGGCGCTATTGTGGCGCTTAACGCAGTTTTCCAATTATCAGAAAACTGCACATGAATGGGTCCTGGGTTCTTGCTCTCAGATGCCCCAACACGCGACATGACTGACATTTAAGGGTGGAACGGGGGCGTGCCTGGCCAGCGTTCCTGGAAACGGGGGCACGTCGACCCCGTTATCTGGGAGTGCCGCAGCCTAGGGTTTGCTGCAGCTTACTCAGGGCCTGATTCAGATCCGCACACAAATGCCATCGCAGCTGCGCTCTCTCACGGATCGCAATAGCGAAAATATGCGAATGCCTCCAAAGCTCGTTGCTGCCTTCTCATATCCATCCGACGACATGCACCAACGTGACCTTTGGGAACATCGCCGTAGATCTGGCAGCCACACAGCTTCTGGGTGAAGTCTGACCTGTCTCAAACACTGCGGCTCTCCCGATACGCTGAGAGATCTCATGCTGTGAAGGAGATCGCAATGGCTAATTTATGCACGCCCATGAAACGGAGTTTAAACATCTGCATTTCCCTAGCCTCCTCGTTACCTCCACCAAACGCTGACTACCTGTCTCTCACTTTGTGAGTGAATCTTCCGTGTGAGCGCAAGCGCATATAAGCCGCAAGTGAGTGCGCAGTGTGGCTATTGCGCAATCTGCGTAAACATTGGGAATTTGTGTGCGTATCTGAATCAGTGATCAGATTGGACGGTGCTGCTGCCATCGCAACTGATGGTGGCAACCCTGGCCCTAAGTTTGCACATTCAAGGAGGGGGTGTGGTCATGATACACGGTGGGAGTGGCGTATTGCTCTGCTCTTCTCCGCCCCTGAAACTCCCATACAATGGCACAGGCACCTGCCTGCCATCTGTACAATATGCAGTATGGATTCCCTTGTAGTTTGGATTTATGACATTAACCCAATACATCTAGGGGTAAATTTACTAAGAATCGAGTTTGGGAGAATTTGCAATCTCTGGAGAGTTTGGGCATTTTTTTTCCACTCGCAAATTTACTAATGTTAAACTCGGGAGAGAGATCTCCATTGCTACGAGAAAATACTGAAGAGTTAGCAAACCCTCTTCAATTCACCATCAGCTAAACTCGAGAACTTTTTCACTAGTGAAGATAGGATTTGGGAATTTACCAAGCAGAGAGTTTCTAAGCTCTCATGGGATGGGAAAACTCTCCTGTAAAAATTTGGGAAATAAATTCACCTGCCTGTGATCTGCGAGTTTGGCAGAAACTTACACAAATCACTGTGATCCATGTATTGTATGCTCCTGAATGTAAATAGAAAAAAAAAGGATACATTTTTATTAAAAAATGACGTGAGGTCCCCCCCCAAAAGCCTAACCAGCCCCGTTTTGTCAGCCTGTCCTGGTACCTATAATTATAGAGAACAAAACGAGTAGGGTTCCACCGTAATTTAGGTACCAGCACCAGGCTGCAGGGCCAGTCCTGGTTTTAACTATAGGGGGGAAAAAATGCGTAGGAGTCCCCCTATAATTAAAATCAGCACCTGACCCAAAACGGCAGGGCTGTAATGCCACAACCCGGAGACCCTATTACCGGGGCTCCGTGGCCAAAGCATTATCAGCCCAAGCCGCTCAGGCCAAGCCGGGGATCCCCCCAAGAAGGGGCACCCCCCGAAACCCCAGGCTTGGTCTGAAGCACGGAGCTCTTACCCGCACCCCTGGGCTGTGGGTACGGGGGTAATTAAGTGATAAATATCAGTAAACTATTGTATTTTACAGGGGGACTACAGGTGCCAGCATGCCTGCCCTTTGGCACTTGTTGAACTACAAGTGCCAGCAGGCGGCCAGCACCCGTACCCCCACTGTAAATTAAATAGTTAAATATAGACACCACACACCTTGCCTAGTAAAACTTTATTCAATACACCTGCGCACTCACACATACTTACCTGCTTCCAGATGTTTCTGTCCCCTTCTCAAAGTAGAATCCATGGCAGGAGCTGAAAAAAAAAAAGAGTCTATACTCACCTAGATCCTGGCACTGGTCTCCGCCGCATCCAGGGTCTTGTTAAAACAATAAAACGACTTACCCGAACCAGGGCGGACATGTGTAAGTATAAGCTGTTGCATATACTTACACGTCGTGAAATGACAGATGACCGAAGTCAGCTGTAATTTCTCAAGGGCCGCGAGCCAATCAGCCGCTGCTTTACATGTAGTGGCCGCTGATTGGCTGGTTCCACGTGGGTCGTTACATGTAAAGCGGCCGCTGATTGGCTCGCGGCCCTTGAGAAATTACAGCTGACTTTTTAACAACCTACAACACAAGCAGCTTAAGGTGGCCATACACGGCACGATATACAGTACGTGCCGATCCGACGTATCGGTACGATATAGGTGCTATATCGTGCCGTGTATGGGCACGATATCTTACCTGATATCGTGCTGCGTGCTACCGCAGGTTTGTATATCGCATCCCCAGGTCTTCCTGCAAAACCATCTGACCTGGGATGCGATGTACGATCCCATTCAAATGATGGAGGGGGGAGCCGGCATAGCGTGCGGTCTGCGGGGACCACATGAATGCCGGCAGTGACAGCACGATCCGTCTGCCGACGGATCGGCAGTCGCACTACAAGGTGTATCGCACCGTGTATGGCCAGCATTACACATATCTCGCTGATATGTGCAGGCTGCTTGCTCGGGAGAGTTTTGCAGAGAGAAGATACTGCAATCTCGGGTGAGTAACCTCCTGCAAAACGTGCTACTCGGGGGGAGAACTCTCATTCTGCTTCACCATCGGACATCTCACTCTCAGCTAAACTCACTTCTTGGTAAATTTCAGAGTTTCAGGAGCCTGAAATCACCTGAGTTTTGGCGAAGCTAATAGGAGTTTAAAAAAGTAAACTCGACCAGACTCGATTCTTAGTAAATTTACCCCCTATACTCTTCTTTAGACAGTGACAAAGAAGAAGAAATGAAAGTTACTAGATGCAGTGTCACACAGAATGGCGAGATTACACTGTGGACCTCATTCAGAGCCGGTCGCACAGAGCGTGCGGTCGGTCTGAATGAGGGGAGGACCTCTTGAATTTTCAAGACGTCCTCCTTTGCGGTGGTAAGGTTGTGGGTTAACACCCACAGCCTTACGACCGCCTAAGGTAATGGTCGCGATGGTCAAGACCATCGCAACCATCGGGGCTTACGAAGAGACCCTAGGGTAGGGTCTCCCTTGTCATAAGCCCCGAGAGCTTTCGGCTCTGTCTGAGGCGGAAGCTCTCCACTGACATCACTAGTGATGTCAGTGGGGCCGCCCCCAAACGGTAGGTGTTCCCATGGGAACGCCCCCGTTTGGGCTGCCACCCCCCCAGCCCGCCTTCCAAACGGGGCGAGCTGTCAATCAACATCGACAGCTCGCCCCCTTTGGATCGAGACCCGCTACGACCGGCGCTGTCGGTCGTAGCGGGTCTCAAGCATGCGCACGACGGCGCATGCTCTGTGGGTCTAACGACCGGGTCTGAATGACCCCCTGTGTGTGTGGGAACCCGTAGATAACATTTTCTTTTGGGATAAAGTTATATTGACCGACAATACTTTACAGAAGCAGTGACTATGTAAAGACAAGTAATGTGCCTTAATTCATTATACTTTAACTAGTTTTTGTTCACTAGCCAGGTGCTCTCTTCTCGCCCCTGGCAAACTCAGCACAAAGGAGACCTATTACATTAACCCACACATACACATACTGTAGGGGTAATGGATAGAAACTGCACATGCAACACACATAAAAAACACTGACAGATGTACGGGGCCATGGTTTCATCCCAGCCTTCACACACTAAAGCCCTTCTTTTGCTGTCAGTTCACATTCCCATGTCCCCAGATGATCCCAATAAATCTGTCAGATCCTAATTGGCCAAGTATTGTTATGCTATGATGGGAGGCCCCAGTCTCTCATCCACCACATTATCTGTAACAAGAGATGAATCAGAGACATGGTTCCCGCCCAGTGTACAGTACCATGGCCTTGTCCTGCAATGTTTTGTACTGTAAATCACTGATTTCTATGTACTTTGTAAGGCGCTGCGGAACCCTTGTGGCACCATAGAGCCCTGAGACTCTGGGGTCTATGGACCTGATTCAGAGCCGGACGCTATTTGCGCTCGCTCGTCCAGAAAAAGGGGCTGGCTATTTAAATTAACCGTTCGCTCTTTGCGGTCTGTTCACGCCTCTATGTCTGAACGAGCGAACAAAACATGCGAACGTAATTTTGTAAAAAAACGCCCCCTGGCCGCTCGCATCATACGTCATGTCCGCTATTTATTAGATTAATCGAGTACATCGGACGGCGTATGAACTGCTCGCTATTCTTGTGGTTGGTTTTTCCTACCACAATCATGCGAGCAGCTCAGGCTAAAAGACAACCAAGTGATGTGGTGGATGACGCGGCTTTGTTAATTATGCACACCCTTAAAACGGCCGTTTTGACCGTTTGGCACGCCTGCGTTCGGATTTCCACTCCCCGTTTTCAAGCACCTTCCCCTGTTACCACCCACAAACGCCTCATCCTGTCACTCAAAATAGCAGGCATTCGCTATTTAGCGAACACACGATTTTCGGCCGCACTGACTGGTTCATGCATGCGTATTAAAATCCTTACGCATGCGCAGTTGTGTGAACATCGGTCGGAACGAACGAGCGGCCGCTTACGAGCGGCTCTGAATCAGGCCCCATGTACTAAGCAGTGTTAGGAGACAGAGTGAAAACTGATAAGTCAGTGATAAGGTGCCAGCCAATCAGTTCCCAACTGTAATTTTTCAAACACAGCCTGTGAGATGACAGTTGGGAGCTGATTGGCTGGCACCTTATCACTTTCTTATCACTTTTCACTCTGTCTCCTAACACTGCTTAGTAACTAGACCCCTGTGTTTTATCTTTGCTATGGTATGATCCCCATCTTCCCACTGTCTCCGTAGGTGGGTGCTAATGACAGGTGTAACCAAAATACACCGGTACTAGGTAACAGCTACTGATCTGACCCCTCCCACCAGTGTCAGTGAGGTCATCACCTGAGAGCTCCCCCAACACTTTCTAAAGGCTCATACACACTGAACGGTATGCTCCATGAGCGATATCGTTAAGTGTTATCCCTTGAACTCCCGGGTTCAATGTCGGGAACGACGTTGAGCATACACACTGAATGATATCCTTAACGATATCGCTCAGTGACGTACCCTGTCACATCCCCGAACTAGCAGATTCTGATGATATTGTCAGATTGTCCTGCAAGTTCACATGACGGCAGACGTCGTTAACAATCTGCGGGTGTGCGCATCGTTAACAATATCGTGCATACACACTGGACGATATTGAACACCATGAACGATAACGATATTATCGTTTCATGTGTATGAGCCTTAAGTATAATTTTTTAAAACATAATACTGGTAGGTAAAATGGCTGCTGACAAGAAATAAATAAAAATAAATAAATGAATAACCCTAGTGTATATGTGTGCCCAAGTGATAGTGGAGCTTAAAATCTGTGTTCCCTAACTGATGTGAACGGCTGAAACGTTTTCTATAAAGTGTTGCATAATAGGTGTGTGCGATATAAATATTGGTTAATAAATAAAAAAATAACTTGTTCTCATAGGATCCTCGTGTATAATATCTACCTACACTGCACAGGGGGAGCATGCTAAATTCTTGCACTCAGATCATCAACTTTTATATTACATGAATTAGGGCATCATTCAGCTGGGATAGCAAGTCTGCGGACGCACGCCCCCGGCCGGTTTGCGTTCTGCGCATGATTGACAGGAAGTGCCACTTGGGGGGTGGAGATGGGGGGTGGTTGAAGGAATGCAGGCGAGCCTATGCGTTTGAACGCCGTTACAGGGGCGTGCATAATTAAACCCCTACGACAGCATACGCAGCCAGAGGTCTAGATGGCAACCGGAAGTTTCGCAGTTTGTGAGTCAGGTCAAGCTCAACTACAACTGTGCGTATAGGTCCGATGTTACCGATGTTACCGCTGACTTGCGGATGTATTTAATGGGAAGTGGGCAGCTTTATAAGCTGGTGGGCGTCTTGGTATAGTGTTACGATCGCGGTGCATTTGCATAATTTCCTAGCGCATCCGTAGACTTGTGATGAATGATGCCCTTAGTTCAATGCTGATATTCCGTGTTAAGCTGGGTACACACTAAACGATGTGTGTACCCAGACTGCCGACGGGCCAACATATCGGGCTGTCCGTACACACTGGGCGACCTGGTGCCCGACCGCCTAATATGCGGCCCCTCCTCGCATAGCGCTGCATGGGATCTTCAGCCGCATCACCTGATCTTAAGGTGCCTACACACTAGACAATATTTTACACGATTCGTCAGATTTCGACGCATCGTGTCATATATGTCCAAATCACGATGCCGATGTGTGATTTGCCAATCTCATACACGATGATGTGCAATAGATAGATTTTGGACACGGGTGTGATATGTATTACCGCCGGCCGTTCAATTCCCGACAGTGGCTGCCCGACAAAGGAGGAAATCCTGACCGTCCTTAAGGTAAGTATTTACTAACCTAACCTAACCCCCCTAACCCTAACCCTCCTTAGGGGTGCCTAACCCTAACCTCCTCCCCTGTGCCTAAACCTAACCCCCCCTTCCCCGCTGCCTAAACCTAAGTCCCTGAGGGGGTGCCTAACCCTAAACCTCCCTCCCCCGCCGCCTAACCCTAATCTCCAGGGGGGTGCCTAACCCTAAGTCCCCCCCGGGAGCCCTAAACCTAACCCTCCCCAACCCCCGCGACTGTCCACTGCGGCGCCCGGCATCCGCTCGATCGGGATGCCAGGTGCCGATCTCCCTACGTTGGGTAAATTACAGGCGTCTACATTTAGATGCCTGTCGTTCGTCCTTAGTCAGGATAAAGCAGTCTGGAAGCCAGCGGTCGGCATTTAGACCGTCAGGTTCCAGACTACATCCCTTGTACACGGTAGATGTTAAGTCAGATTGGACACTTTTTAGCACCATATCGTGTCCTGGAGTGCCGGGAGCTGCCGGGGAGAGTTCAAGGGAATTAGCTCACGATATTGCATCGTGAGCACATTGGGCCTTATTCAGACCCGGTCGCAAGCGCTGAGCGCTCGCAACTGGGTCGATGTTTGCCCACTGGACATGCGCACATCGGAGCCGGCTCCGATGTACGCATGTGCGAGACCCGGCTAGCGACGGGCGCTCCGATGCTACGGGTCTCTTACAAAAGGGAGCGAGCTGTCGATGGTGATTGACAGCTCGCCCCGTTTGGGAGGTGGGTAGGGGGGGGTGGCCGGCCAAACGGAGGCGTTCCCGACGGAACGCTTGCCGTTTGGGGGCAGCCCCACTGACATCAGCAGTGATGTCAGTGGGGAGCTTCCTGCTCGATCAGAGCAGGAAACTCCCTGGGGCTTGCGCTTGCTGAGACCCAACCTTAGGGTCTCGTCGCAAGCCCCGATGGTCACGATGGTCCTGACCATCGCGAACATCAACCTGGTCGCTCGCTAGAGCTGTGGGTGGTAACCCACAGCTTAGCTAGCGACCAGGAGGCCGCGCTACACACCATAAGCGGCCTCCCTCATTCAGAGCGAAAGCTTGTATCTAGCGATCGACTCTGAATGAGGGCCATTGTCTAGTGCAGTGGTTCTCAAACTTGGTCCTCAGGACCCCACACAGGTCACATTTTCCAGGTCACCCAGCAGGTGCACAGATGTAGTCTTTACTCACTTACACATTTTGAAAGATCCACAGGTGAAGCTAATTATTTCACTTGTGATTGTGAGGAGATCTGGAAAACATGCACTGTGTGGGGTCCTGAGGACAGATATTGAGAGCCTGTGGTCTAGTGTGTAGGCACCTTTACTGCATGTACATAAGACCAGACGATGAGGCGAGGACCCCACACTACACGATGGTAGGGCATAAACTCTGCACATATTTTATCGATTTGTCGTTTCGATGTGTCGGAATCGGCCAAATTGTTAAAAGCCATCGTGTAGTTTGTAGGGGCCTTTATACCTCAGAAAGTGCACAGAAGTCAACTCCATCTGCAAATATGTAAAACGTAAGACAAGCACAAATAATACTGAACAGTGAATATCTAGGTATGAGTAGACATGCCACTTACTGCATTAAAGTCTATGTGGTCACTGGTCCAAGCTGAGCTTTCTTCATTCTTCGATTCCTGCTAAAACAAAGGATAAATAACTCAACATTGGGTATAATAGCAAAAAGGACAAAAGTACATGAAATGCATTATAATAAATATAATAAAATAAAAATACAAATTTTCTGTGATTCATAGAACTGAACACAGAAAATAAACAAAACATATAAAAATTCTCTCCGTTAAAAGATAAAAATGTCCACAATGATGGCATAATCCTTGGACATCCATGATAATATGTTGGGATCGTTAATTTTTTTGGACTCTCGGTGTGTTATGGTGCATACACAGGGTCAGATTTTCTGTCAGATCTGAACAATAAAGATTTTAAAAATCGTTCATATCTGAAAGAAAATCTGACATGTGAGCCTGCAACGATGAACGATGCGCGTTCCTGCTGGTCAGGTAACGATATCTGACATCTGATGTATTTGCAGTCAGATTTGGACGATTCCATTCATTTTATTACAGTCTAAAATCGTTCAAATCATTCAAATCGTTAGTAAAATCGTTCATCTGACATATCTGACCATGTGTATGCAGATTCAGCTAATCAGATTATACATGGGCAATATCAGAACTTTATACAGAGGGCCAATAAGCAGTCCTCAGTGCCATTACAGCAGGTGCTGTCAACCTATGGCTGATCATATAATAGGTGCTGGGCATACACTGCCAGATAAAATGCCTGTCAGACCAACAGACATGTTAACTGGCAGCCTGACACCCTGCAGATATCACGGGAATACACTGAGATATCTCACAGTGTATTGGCCCCGATATCTGCGCTCCTTCCCTGGGTAGGAGACATTTCCCCGTACCTTACCTGTGAAGGAACAGGGGAAATGGCTGTCAGTCGGCCGCGACTGGGAAGACACTGCCCGATGCGGTCGACTTTTAACTTACAAAATATCGCATTGGACGGACATGCTGGACGATATGGCAGGCCCGACCAATCAATATTTTACCCTCGGTTGGCCGCACACACAGTACAATTTTCAGGGTGGTCGGCCGATATTGAGCTGATCCCTCCTATAATTTTATAGTGTATGTCCAGCTTAACAGGTCTTTAATTACATTTGGTGGGGAAAAAAATGTTTGTCACTTCTCTGATTGGCTGCCGGACTTCGTGTGCCTCCTTGATGATTGATATAGGCCACCGCAGTCGCGTTTTCGGACTAAATCTGGACAGACCTGGCCTGAAGTAGTTCCGTCGCCAGAATGAGCGCTCTGTGCACTGCACGAAGCTACAAAACATTTATCTGTAGGTGACTTTCCTGATCAGTCCACTTTCCCTGACAGGTGTGAAGACCTGTCACCGCTCCCCATCCTGGGACCCATAACGGGCGACCCCTGTCTAGATGAGTCATCTGCAGCCACCAAGCGAGGGAGAGCCGAACCTCTGGCTAGATGCGGATCATCTGAGACTTTGGGCCTGATTCAGAGCCGCTCGTAAGCGGCAGTACGCTCGTTCCGAGCGATGTTCGCCCATCTGCGCATGCGTACGGTTTATAATACGCATGCGCGAACCAGTCTGTGCGGCCGAAAATAGTTTGTTCGCTAGATAGCGAATGCCTGCTATTTTGAGTGACAGAATGAGGCGTATGTGGGTGGTAACAGGGGAAGGTGCTTGAAAACGGGGAGTGGAGTTCAGAACGCAGGCGTGCTTAAAGGTCAAAGCGGGTGTTTTATGGGTGTGCATAATTAACAAAGCAGCGTCATCAACCAGGTCAGTTGGGTGTTCCTGTCACTCATCCAGCTTGTGCGAGCGACCTGGAGACCGTCGCAATTATTGCGACCATCGGCCTTACGACAAGTCCACTACTGACATCAGTAGTGATGTCAGTAGGTACTCCCACAAACGCCAGGCGTTCCTAAGGGAACGCCTGCGTTTGTCCAGCCACCCCCCTACCCGCCTAGAAAACGGGGCGAGCCGTCACTCACCATCGACAGCCGCCCCGTCTTGTAGCGAGCCCTGTAGCAACTGAAGTTCAGTCGCTCGGCGGGGCTCGCGCATGCACACGCCGGACACGGCGCATGTGCAGTGGCCAAACATCGAGCCGCTCTCTGAATCATGCCCTATGTGTCCTCTGCCAGACTCCTAAAGAAAGAAGAGGAAGAAAGAAAAAGGGAGAAACACCTGAGTTAAGTGACAATTGGGTATCATGTATGAAGGAGGTATAACAGGAGGAACAGCAACAATCCCAAGTGCAGCTGGTTGTGTGTGTAGGACACATGCAGTGACCTGTTATCAGGGCCGGCTCCAGGACTAATAGCGCCCTGTGCCGGCCGAGTGCTCTGCGCTCCTAATCGCGCGCTGCTGGCCGGCTTACGTGACGTTATCTGAGGGGCGTGCCCGCATGGCACGCCTCCAAAAATGTCAGGCTGGGGAGAGTCTCACTAGCTGGGCTTCCCCCAGCCCTCTCACGGCACTGAATGGATGCTGCGCGCATGCACGCAGCATCCATTCAGACTCCGGGGTTCCGGCACCAACCTCCCGATTTGACCACCCGCGGGCCACTTCGGCCCATGGGTGGAACAGCAGGACAGTACTGTCCCGCTGAAATCGGATGCTGGGGAAGGGTGCGCCCTCTGTGGGTGGCGCCCCTGGTCGACCGCTCAGGTCGAACACCCAGAGAGCCGACCCTGCCTGTTATAAAGTGGGGTAATGACTACAGGATAGTTGTTCTTGGAAAGTTCACCAGGAGAACATGAATAGTAACTATAAGTAATATTAAGGTGTGTGATTTCAAATCAGAGACTCTTTGCATGTGACGAAGGCGCCCCCCCCCAAAAAAAGGGCTTGTGGCACCCCTGTTTTCTTCCCATTATTCTGGGGGCATGCTCCACCGCACTGTGTAGATGTTATGTGCAGCGGTGAGTGTTCCACCCAACCCCCTCCCCCGTGGACACTGGCCCATGGTAGGGAAGGTGGAACAGTCCCGAAAAGCGAGCGGGACTGCCCTGCCCAGAGCAGGACAGTTGGGAGTTATAGTGTATAGTATGTATCAGGTGTGTGTGATGTCAGTGTGACCTATGTAAAGTGATCAGTGTGTATCAGGTGTGGGATATCCATATGCCCTGAATGTATCAGGCATGTGAGGTCAGTGTGACCTGTGCATAGTGATCAGTTTGTATAGGGTAAATAGATTTGTATCAATTAATAAGATGAGCGGGGTCTCAAACTAGTATCTTACCTAGGGCCCCATAGAGTCATAGGGGTCTATTTACTAAGGCTTGGATGGAGATAAAGTGAACGTAAAGTCCCAACCAATCAGCTCCTAATTGCCATGTCACTAGCTGTTTGAAAAATGACAGTTAGGAGTTGATTGGCTGGTACTTTATCTCCATTCACTTTATCTCCAACCAAGGATTAGTAAATAAACTGGCTCAGGCAAGTGCAAACTCATGGTTATTTAGTGCTGTAGGCTATGCAAGGTTGTTCTTTAGTGGCTATAATAAATTTGTGGCTTTATACGGATGTAGTCAAAATACCGATGGCCGTCTATTGAAATCCCGTCGACGGAATCCCGACCCGGGACTACACATAGGCCGCTAAATCCTGAAGCCAGCCTACTTACCGATGCCGGAATTCTGACAAACGGCATCAACCAAGCGGGGCGCCCTTAGCGGTTAGCCGCAGGGGGGGTAGCATTAGGCACCACGGGGGGGGGGGGTTAGCGTTAGACTTTCGGGGGAGGAGGGAGGCTAGGGTTAGGCACCTCTGGGAAGGGTTAGGGATAGGCACCACTTGGGGGGTGGTTAGGTTTAGGTACCATGGGGGGGTGGGGGGTTAGGGTTAGGCAGTAACAGGAGGGTTAGGGTGCAAGAAGGGAGGGTTAGAGTTAGGAAGAGAAGGCGGACGGTTAGTATACTTACCCGACCCGTCGGGATTCCGAGCATCGGGGTGCCTTAGTCGGCATTTTGACAGCAGGCATCCCGACAGCCGGTATATCATACCCAACCTGTTTATACTAGTGTATGAAAATGCTGTGGAAGTAGGAGACAGTGCAGAATATTAAATAGTAAAAATCCTTTATAAAAAGCAAAACTTAATTATAGAGTAATCAGAAACAGTATAGTGTCATGCAGTTTATATGGCTCATCCGAAGAAATAATAATAAGCAGTTTACATACTGTACCATTAAACCATGGGTGACATGCATGGTATATCTCATGTACAGTGCATTCCAAAATAAGCAGGCAGAACAAATTCAATTAAAAATTTTGAGATGAGGATACAGTAAGTCAAAATATGTACCTAAGTTTTGTATCACACCCACTAACGAGTCAAACTGTATAATTCTGCAGGACCAGGGTCATTTCATTTCAATTCATCGACATGTTCAGTTTAACCCTTACAGATCATACAGTATATGAATTTCAAGGAGTCCTCTTGAACTAATGGCAAAGTAGGCAAAGCTCCTGGGACCCGCTTCACCGTCTCCTGAAGCTGACTTGGCCTTTACGACAATTCGATGAGAATTGCATCAACATGCCTGACCTTTCCCCCTGCTGGGTGATTACTAGAATCACATCTTTGCACAGAAGGGAGCAGGGTCTTGACGTCACAAATCACATTCTCACGCAACCCGCATTTTTCAATTGGACCATTGGACCTCCCCTTCAGGATCGCCAGCAGGGCGAGAGTTCCCTTCAGTATCTCCAGAAGGAAGCTTCGCTCAGGTCGGTGAGTCAAATTTACGAACAGTGTAGATAAGCAAAAGTTTTTGTTTGTGGAATTTTGTATGCACTGCTCTCAATAACTTAAAGAAATGAACCAGTCCCTGCTGGTCTGCAGATGCGGCAGAGAGAAGTAGATGTGTGGGTTGAGGACAGATTGTAGCCTGTCCATGGCTTGGGCAAGGGATGACCAACAGTAGGTTAACCATTGATGGTCACCATTAATTGTACTATTGGTGGCTACTGGCTAACCTTGATATTATGAAACCAGATATTATGAAACCATCCATGGGGAACCATCAATGGTTTCACCCACTGATGGTCATCCCTGCTCTCACTGGGCAGCGAACCAATCGGAGTTGAGGGCAGGCCTTTATGGGTCGCATCAGGGGGCGGAGCTATGTTCCGTGTCCCGGGACCAGGGAGAATAAAAGGCGGAGAACCATTAGATCTCTGCCACTGATGGAAAAACCATTCCCCTTGGATGGTTATTAACCATCGATGGTAGATGGAAATCCTTAGCTCAGCTCAGACCCCAAAGAGCATACCTCTATTGTACTATGCTTTCTCTACAAAAGAAGGGACTGTATTTTACTTTATTGTTTTTTCTTATTCACCTTTATTTTCAGCTTGGAGATTAGAACCTTTGGGTACCACATGATGTGTTATAATGAAAGAGCACACGAAGGCGGAAGCAGTTCGACAAACCACAGACGAAAACAGTTTTTAACCTAAATGTGCTGAAATAGGTGACCCAGAAACAGCCTTTTGTACTGTACTCTCTATAAGAAAAGCCAGGCTATAATATATATTTGTTTTCTAGGAAAACATGCTTACATACTCAGGGGAAGTGACCACCACTGAGACAGGAGGCAGGGTATGAAAGGACAACAGCTTATAAGTGGAGCTAAACCTGGGGGATAATATTTAATATGTTTTTTCCACTTATTTTCTTTATTTTCTTTTAAATTCAGTCACATTTCCACTGAATTTTACATTCTTTCAGTAAGGAGAGAATAATCATGTCAATGTAAAGCCTGTTTACAGCTTTTATACAAGAAGATGCCTATTCTGCAGTTAGAAGACGCTCCATATAAAGTGAAACCAAACAAGGAAATAAAAATCATGCCAAACTCAATTTTGCCTGCTGGGCACAGTACACAGCTCAGTCTAGAAAATCAGCCCTAAGCAAAGCCCTAGCCATCCATGCTTGTGTCCAGAGACTCCAAACCTCTTTCAGGCAGGTGACTCCTTTTTCGAAGAGCCAGAACTGTTGGGAGGTCTCACATAGATTTGCCCAAGTATATTTTAGAAAAGGTTATTATCTTCTACGATTTATTTATATCTCTGCCCCGATCAAAATCTCGCCGACCAACCCAACTAGAGAATGGCACCAGCAGTCATTGTAAAGGCCGGCGTGCTTTATACTGACTGCAGGTGCCGTTTAACATTTTCACCTGGAAACAGCGGCTTACAAAAACCTCTGCTCTGTAAAAAAAATCCCTAAGTGTCTAATATCTACCCAGTGAACCACACCATCTCCTCTTTGTTACCTTTGAGTTGTTTCTACCATATCGTCCCCTAATTCACTTACTATATGACACTGCTATTTCACCTCCTCCTCCAGTCACTTATCCAGCCTCTGTTCACTCTCTTCTGCTACCAAGGATGAGGTCTTCACTTTCCATTCTTCCTCCTCCCCCTCAACCAGACACCTTGGCCTCGTTACCTCCCAACTCCTCCATTATCCCAAATACTTGCCTGCACAAAGCATCTACAAACACATCTGCACTCATCTCTCCTATCTTCAAGAAACCATCTCTTGGGCCTACCTATCGCCAGCTTTGCCCTAATTTCCTCCTCACCTTTGCTTGTATATACAACCACCTAATGCACTTTCTCTACACTAATTACTTTCTTGTCCCTCAGTTGTCCATCATTTAGATCATCGAGACTGCTCTCACTAAAGTGACTGATGTACCTACAGTAATTTGGGGAGTCTCCTTTCCCTACTCATCCTACTTGACCTCTCTACCTTTTTTGATATAGTAAACCACAGTCTTGGCCTTTGCAGCGATGTTCTCTCCTGGCAGTGTCTCCACTTTTGACACATTCTTTAGACCATCTATCTTTTGGGTTCTTAAAGGCTGTGTTTTTGGCACTTTGCTTTTCACAGTTTATACCTTCAATCAGTTTACTAATATGCCCCTTCAGCCTTCATTATCATATCTATGCAGACAGCACGAATGTAACGGAGCTCCTGTCCTCCTAGAGTTACTATTCCTTCTGTAATCTCTCTCACGGTTATCACCACACTCTCCCCAATTCCCCAAGTGCACTGCTTTGGTGTCATCCTCGACTCCTCCATCAGCTTCACTCCACATAGTGTAAATACAGTCTCATGCGCAAAACATTTGCAAAATACATCTCTTTCTCACTCAGGGCTAAACAAAGTCTTTTTTCCATTGTCTTATTTTCTCCAGCCTTGATAAGTGCAACCTTCTACTAAAAAGGTCTTAGCCTCTCGGTCTTTCCCCTGTACAAACTGTCCTAGTTGCTGCAGTGAGACTAAAATCTTCTCTCATCGCTTCGCATTCCCACTCTGCACCCTAAACATTACTTCTAGAATTCAATTCAAGATACTTGCACTCAACTCCCCATTTAATGTTTCTTTCATTATAAGTAAATTACACTCCCTCTCACCCTTTCCAATCTGCCGCTGACTCTCGCCTCCAAAGACTTCAACCGTGCTGTTCCTTACTTATTGAATTCCCCTGCCCCACCTAAGCAGACTCTTGTACATATATTGTTCGTTGATTGAACAATGTATCTGTAGTGGATCGGCAGGTATGTGTACACCCGATATGTCTGTAGATGGACGGTGTAATGCACAGACATATCAGGTCAGCCCTGCAACATAGCCGATGCAGATATATCTTGCAGATATATTGTTACGTCTGGCTGTGTGTAAGGACAACCCACCGACCCCACGTACACTGGCCACAGGGACCACTGACACTGACATAACAACTGGAGGGCAAATCTAGATGCTGGTCCAGTTGTGATATCAGGCCAGACATATCGAGCAGACAATTGGCAAGTGTGTATAGCTTACAAATCAGCCGCCCGGACCAATCCATCATCTGAGTGTGTACCCAGAATCACGCTCTACCTTCATTCTTTCCAGCAGTATTTTAAAACCCATACATATCTTCACTATAGAAGAATGTTCTACCAACCACTGTTCCGTCACCACCTGACATTACTCCTCCTGAATGTTCTACCAGCCACTGTTCCATAACCACCTGACTTTACTCCTCCTGAATGTTCTACCAGCTACTGTTCCATTCCCACCTGCGGATACCCACTTCCTGAATAAAGCCGCTGGACAAAGCAGTCAGTGGCTCTTTTTGCACTAAATAGCATCTTCGTGGCCTCGCACCACTTCACAATGCCGGTAGTAGCAGGGGGCAGGGCCACAATGGCGCAATATCACCATCATACCTACGCACCGCCCACTTTGCCGATCCACGTTCTCCACCAAGCTGGCCAGTAAGTCGGTATGTATGCTCATAGCAAGTCAGAAAAATTACCATCCACAAAGTGTATTTTACAACCGTGTATTAGATTATCTTCAACTAGAAAAAGGCTACAGTTGTAGCCGAAACGCGTTGCTGCTCTCATACCAAGTTTTCTTGGGAACTCTCTCTTCAATATATCCGCTGACCTTCCATCAGAAGCCGCTGACTATTCTCTCAATTTACTGGCATGTCACTCCCCATTGCTGGGTCACTGCTGCAACCAAGACAGGACCCTACAACAGAGTAAGCACACGTGGTTTTCTGATTGTGGATCACCCCCCACTGGCTCATTACACCACCAATTAGACAGATACGGGAGCCGCCTGCCATTTCAGCGGCTCCTCGCTGCTCCATTGGGATTACCACGGGGACGGTGATCAGCCTTAACCACGGAGCTGCTCCAAGTTGCCGCTTGACTGACGGGCATTCATTTGCAATCTTACTTGTCTGCCCAGGAACAAACGCTGACTGTGAGTGCTATTTTCCAGTACGTCCAGCTATCCCGCTTACCGTGTTGATCCATCCACAGGTACAGTACTGGTCACAGCCAGCCAGCGCTAATACTGGCATTTACTGCACATACGGACTGTCATATTTCAATCAGCCAAGGTATACTTATAAAAATCTATGATTGGACTTTCCTCTAACATTATGGCTGCAATGTGAGTCACTGACTGAGGGCCTGATTCAGACCCGCTCGCGAGAGCTGAGCGCTCGCAAGCGGTCGGTGGTGCCCTAGTGCGCATGCGCACGACGGAGGGAGCTCCGTCGTGCGCATGCGCGAGACCCGCATAGCGACGGCCAGGCCGTCGCTATGGGTCTCGCACCAAAGGGGGCGTGCTGTCGATGGTGAGTGACAGCACGCCCCCTTTGGTGGGCGTGCCGGGGGCGTTGCTGCCCAGACGGAGGCGTTCCCATGGGAACGCCTACCGTCTGGGGCCGGCCCCACTGACATCACTAGTGATGTCAGTGGGAGTGATTTTGGCTCTGATAGAGTCAAAAGCACTCCTGGGCCTGCGGCAGCGAGACCCTACCGCAGGGACTCGTCGTAAACCCGATGGTCGCGATGGTCTTGACCATCGCGACCATCTTTTTGGCCGCTCACATAAGCTGTGGGTGGTCACCCACAGCTATGCGAGCGGCCAGGAGGCCGCTCCAATTTTAGGTAGGAGGGCCCTGATTCAGAGCGAGCGCTCTTGTCAGAGCGTCCGGCTCTGAATCAGGCCCCGAGTTCCTTATCAACACCACAGCTTATCATCAATTATCGTGATGGATATATCTCTACCCATATTAAATAACATCTACACAGCGAGTTGCAAATTAATGACAGACACTTGAATCTGTCCACCTAGGAATCTCTATATTTTTGGATACTATACCCATCACTTGATTTTTTTACTACAGTTTAATTGTTTATGTACAACAGTTTTTATGTTGTATCTGGCTATTGGGATACACATTTTTTTCAGGAGTCTGATCAACTTCATTTGTTTCAGATACTCATTGTTTTTTAATTGTATGTTTATGCTTTATTTTTCTTTGTTTTTTTATTTCAAAGTGTAATAAAAATACAATTTACATTTATATATGTGTCATCATCTCATGTGCCTGCATAAGTGTTCGAGCGCAGTTTACCTACTTTTTGTTTTTGCTAGTGAGGTTGATAATCGCCTCTTCCTTTTACTGTTGCATGGATATTTGATCCCCCTGCTTGATTGGCGCTGGGTGTATGTGTGCTTGCTTTCAACTGGTTACTAAACCTCACATTCAGACTATGGGCACCCGGAGCTATTCGATTCAGCGCGCTGTTTTGTCGGAGAATGACGGTTCTTGTGCCCCTCGCGCCTTAAACATGGTGTTTAGTTGCAAGAACCGGCATTCTCCGACTAAACTGCCCGGCGCGATGCGGTTTCCGTGGCGCTAAGGGCAGAAAACGCATCACACCTGTAGTTTTGTCAGATTTCTGCTCGCACCCCAGGAGGGATGAGAGAAGAAATCCTTAGTCAGGGGTTAACAGCACGCTGAATTGAATATCTCCGGGGCTTCTTCCCGGCGCTATTCAATTTGCGTTGGATTGAATCGCACCCTATGAGGCCTATTTATCAATTAATATTTGCAGGCTATCCCTTAAGTATCCCCAGCATTTATGTACAGGGGACTGCTGGAGACATCAGATATATCTGCTGCAGTCCCTTGTTCTTGCTCCCAAAAACAGCCCCCATTGGGGAGCTGCTTTTTTTGGCAAAACTTACCAAGCTACGGAATGCGATGAATTACGGAGCTTTGACCCTGTAGCTAACACCATACCCAGATGGCGGTAGCTGCTGTAACCTATAGACTACAGATCGCCAGAGTTACCGAGAGAGGGATCCATAGGATCTCTCCCCGGTCAGCAGACCACGCATGTGCAGTAGAGCGCACGGCTCCCAAAGGAGAAGTGAAGGGATCGCATTAGCACTACTTACCACATGTACAGGCTCTTTTTGGAGCCCCTGTCACTACAGGCATTTCTTCATACATCCCAACCATCTATAATTACTTATTGCCAATAAATAAATATGCTCCTTAAGCTGGGTACACACTTAACAGATATACCTGCAGATAATTGTTCATACACACTGAACCACCATTATTTGTCTTCTGTCTGCGGGTCCCGCTGGCCGGGGAGCATATTGCGCCCCCCTTTCCGCGGCCTTTGCAACAAGAGTACGGGCGTTTGGGAGAACGCTCGTAGACACAGCACAATATATCCACACTTCGTTCACAGACATATTCCTGGTACACACTGGCCGACGGGCACCCGATATATTGGCCAATCAATTGATTGGCCAATATATCTGCCAGTGTGTACCCAGCATTTGTTTCAGACAAACTATTATGACATTCAAGATATTACATACTGGTTGTAAGTATACATATATCGATGGGTGCGATGTATTCCTTTATGATAGTTTAAGCCAGATTCTATATCTCACCACCAACTGCGGTTTGAGAACAGACTTTCCCTCACATTCCACCATTATTTTCAAACAGGTACAACGACAATCTGATACAGTGGATTGTCACATGTTTGCAATAGTTTACAATCCGCACTTAGAAATAATTTTCTGTAAGGAAACGCTTCTGTTATTTCCCATACTTAATCACTTTATGAAGAAAATAAGGCAGTATTTGAAAATCAACTAATGACAACATAATACACAATCAAAATATGTAAAAGTATAGAATAAAGGATAAAGGCACGAAAGGAGAGAAGAAAATGCAAGGATGTCCCATAAACTACAATAGTAAAGATGAAAAGAAAACAAAGTAATGCTAAGGATAATATATATATAATAAAATGAAGTCCCGATAAAAAAAATCATGTCATCAAATACATGCACGTTAGACCTGACATGCACAGCGTGCGCTATCTCAACGTCTTTTTCTCTTAATGAGACAGGGGAAGCACTGAAGAGAAAGGTGAGGAAAGAGATTTTTTTTTTTTTTTTTTTAAAGGCAGCGTCAGGAACAGCAGCTAGTATCAGGGGCGTATCTATAATGGGTGCAGGGTGTGCGGGGAACACAGACCCCTGGGTCCAGGGGGGCCCCGCACCACACACCCTGCACCCATAATATTACTTACCTCTCCGGAGTCTCACGTCGGCGCAGGGGGTCCGGCGCTGTAAAACGACTGTAAAATGTCCGCAGCGCCCATTTTCCCATCATTTGCGCATGCGCAGTACAAGGAAAATGGCCGCCACAGCCATTTTCCCGGTGACCTGTGCAGACACTATAGACTCTGGGCACACTCTAGTGCCCAGAGTCTATAACTCCGGCGCTGGCCACGCACAGCTCAGTGCGCTGCCAGCCGCCGAGCAGAGAGGAGGGAGCCCGTGTCGGAGACTGCACACGGGACCCCTCCTCTCCAGAAACAGCCCTGGCTAGTATAATATGTGGAAATGGAACTTTTACCTCTTCACTTTGAATATTAGGACATAGGGCCAGATTCAATTAGACGCGAAAAGCCGAAATCGGCAACAACGTTTCGCCTATTGCCTCTTTTCGCCTGTTTGCATCTTATCTCCAAATTCAATTCCAGGATTTTTTCGCCTAAGCGGAAACCCAATGCACTGAAACAGACGGAAAAGTTTCTCCAATGAATGGCAGGCGGAAAAAAGTGTAAATGTGTGCAAACCTGGGGAAATTATTCAGAACCCTTTGGACACCACCCCCCTCCCCTCCCCAAAGGTCAAATCAGAACATCCCGATAAATTTTTGGGGCGAAAATTAAAAAAGTGGGGGACAAGGATAAAAACTAGCAAAATAGGTTTCTTGGGGGGCTGTATGGATGGGACCGGTGTTTTTAGGATTGCAGGTGCATGCAGCAGGTGGATTTTTCACATTTTTTAAAAGTGCACTTTAGACACACAAAAATATGCTAGCACCCATTTTCAAGTACCCCAAATTTGACAGGACTATTTACAAAAAATACTGTTTTCTATAATTTTTCACCACTTTTACAAATATACTCCTAGAAAGTTTTTAACACAGGGGAAATCGCGGGGACGTGTATGCCGCAAATTTGCATCCCAAACAGGGGAATGCGGCGGAAAGTACAACAGGCGAATATTTTCTGACTTTTCGCGTCTAATTGAATAAGGGCCATAATATTCTATTTTCATCTGTGATATGCACATTGAATGGTGATTTACAGAATATGGGGGTCATTCAGACCCGCTCGCGAGCAAAGGACGCTCGCAAGCGGGTCGATGTTTGCCGAATGTGCATGCGCACGATGGAGGGAGCTCCGTTGTGCGCATGCGCGAGACCCGGCGAGCGACGAGGAATACGTCGCTCGGGGTCTCGCACCAAAGGGGGCGTGCTATCGATGGTGACTGACAGCATGCCCCCTTTGGTGGGCGTGCCGGGGCCGTTGCTGCCAGACGAAGGCGTTCCCATGGGAATGCCTACCGTCTGAGTCCGGCCCCACTGACATCAGTAATGATGTCAGTGGGAGTGATTTTGGCTCTGATAGAGCCAAAATCACTCCTGGGCCTGCGGCAGCGAGACCCTACCGCAGGGTCTCGTCGCAAGCCCGATGGTCGCGATGGTCCAAGACCATCGCGACCATCATCATGGACGCTCGCTATAGCTGTGGGTGGTCACCCACAGCTATACGAGCGGCCAGGAGGCCGCTCCATTTTTAGGGAGGAGGGCACTGATTCAGAGCGAGCGCTATGGTCAGAGCATCCGGCTCTGAATCAGGCCCTATGTACAAAAGATTTTCAACAAGTCTCTTCTTTTTATTCCTTTATTTTAGTTTTACATGTTCCCCCAATTGACAATTTACCCGATTTTTCACCATTTTCATTTAGAACTATGGAAAAAATAAAAGCGGGAATTCAATTGTTTTTGGGTGCCCGCAGTTTCGTTAGGAACTATTCAATTGGTTGTGCCCCTGGCGGGAGTGCTGCGGGCGCCCATCACTCATCACGGATTTCTGCACGCAGCCTCCTGAGGTGTGAGCAGAAATCCGACCAAAGTAGAGCATTTGGACAGCTTAAACTTATTGCATCCGGCTTTTAGACAGGATTAGCCGCTTTACACGACTAAACCCCTGCAATTTGGTCGCAACATCTGCGATAAGTTATGGGAGCCCGTGGCACAAACAATTAAATATCGCCCTATGCTTTAGACAGGAGCTACTCACATGAGAAAATAATTGAATTCCACCCGAAAGGGGACAAATGGTCAAATATTTGGTGTAATCCCCACATACAAATATTGTACTTACATTCACAGCAAGATGCATGCAAAGTGTTATCAGTAGCACCTGGTTTACGCCAGGCATACAATTATGTCATTGTCACATACAACAAATTCTCCTAAAAAGCTTCATCTCAGCCTTTATAGGTGAGGAAATCTATAGATTACATTTTATCACACGGTGTGCAGAATATTCTTTTTCTCTTTTCCTTTATGGAGAAAATTATACAGTATTTGGACAAATGTCTCACTCGAGACATGACAGAAGAACTTAAGGCTCCCATACAACACATAGATTGTCACAATTCCTCGATCCCCAGACATTGATGAAATCCAACCTGTTTGATTTCCCCGATTTGCCGAGCCTGACCAAAACATGATCGGGAAAAGGCATATCGAGGATTTTTAACATGAAGAAATTCTCCGATTCCCAGACGGATAGGCGATCACTGATGGCCGCCTATTGACATTTCCGACCTGCGGTTTTACAATATTATGTAGAATTAACATTGATTAATTTTTTTCTCTCTCCTGGTTCTTTGAGGAGACCTTTTAGTTATTTAGTTAACCTCCTTAGCACCAATTTTTATATTCCACGGGGATGGGAGCTTTACAAGTAAATATAGCACCAAGCGGCCGCCACAATTACGTCAAATTCAGAAGCCGGCAAGTGAAACCTAGGAGCCAAGAAAGGTGAGCATCTGTTTGCATCAGAAGCGGATTCCAACAACTAGGCACGTGCAGTCATTTTTAGGTGCCTCAACCACCTGGCCCAAGCCCAGAACTGATAGTACATGGTTTTGTTCTAGGAATACTAAAGGACATAATAATTTTATTCTTATTAAGAATCATTGCTCAAAATAGCATTCTAAGAGAATTATGCAAAAGAAAAAAAAAAGAGGATTAAAGATACTCATTTTTGTAAATGGAAAAAAATATCTTGCAAAAACAAAAATGGACTAATGTAGGTCCCTAATCTTGCAAATTGTGCAGACAGCTATTATTCTGCATTTAAGATCAGACAGGATGGGACATAAAACAAGTCACATCCTGTTTAACAGGGTTGTTCAGCACCACACAGTACCTGGTCTGAGGGATTGGGCGTATCTTTTCTCTTATTGCCGGACTTTAGGATCTTGCTGAAGAAGTCCATGTTATAATGTAACGTGAGGAAGCTCTGCACTGCCACCCAGGAGACGCACAATCAGCCTGGCTCTGTCTGTGTGATTTGCACTTTTGCACTGCAGGCATTGGCTGCAATCTCCAAGGCACATGAGGCTAACGTCAGAACTAGGCCTGCCCTCCTCTCTGACTGGCTCAGCCTAACAAACAAACACTGCTCAACTCCTTGCTGCTGCTGCTGCTGCTGCTGATTCACTTACACTGAGTAACTGTATGAGTATTGGAAAATCTATGAAACTGAATGTTTGGCAGCTGATTGTTTATTTCGTCCTTCTCTTCCAGTCACCCAGCTCAGCTGTTAAGGCCCCCATAAACAGCAATTGATTGCAGCAATCGTGCAATTTGCAATCGATTGTGTATAAAAATCTTTCCCTTTTCCAATCGATTGCAGAATTGCCACAATCGATTGAAAAAGGGAAAGATTTTTATACACAATCGATTGAAAATTGCACGATTGCTGCAATCAATTGCTGATATATGGGGACCTGACAGCCCAAAACACTTGTCCTAATGTAGGATATTCACTCCTTTCTCAATAGTACTCACTCAACGGGGGCGATTCAATTGTTTTTTTACGACGTGATAATTAATGCGCGCCCAGTGTTGCAATTCAATTGTTCTAGGCGCTCATTAATTATCGCCCTCTATGAGACCGGGTTTAGCCATGTAAAACGGCTAAACCCGTCTAAAGTTCTGGGGGTCTCTCACACATTTCGGCTCGCACCCTCAGAAATGCCGGCTGCTATCGCGCCCTGACGTAGCAACTATTGAATTGCTCAGTCGGGCGTCTTAAAAAAAAGCAGCCGGCAAAAGAATTGAATCGCCCACTCCGGCTCTCAATCTAGTTTTTTGTTGCACATTCTGCTGGCCAACGACCATCGATGGTTTGACATCAGTGGTTTTGACATCGGTGACAGAAATCCGATGGTTAGGGGGGAATTCCATTCCCCAGCATCGATGCAATGTGCCATGCCAGAACGGCACATATAGGTGCTAGTATAAAACTTGTAATGTTGGCACTGCCGTAACTGGCTGATTTGTCGGCAAATCGCACGGAATTGAATTCGCCTCTTATCCTTACCCAAATGGTGAATCGCAGTTAGAGAAGCTTCCAGAAGCCTCTGCATATCAGTGAGAGTTGCATAGTGCAATCGGTAGTCTGGTGGTATGCATTGCTGAGCCTGTGAATGAGTATACTGAGGGCTGTGCGAGTTCTGCAATTTCTGATCTACAAGAGAATCAAAATAAAGTACCGGCAGTAGTTGTTGGCTCTGTGGGGCTGATTCAGAGATGGACGCAGCTACTGTGCGAAAGTATGCAGCAGGAGGTGTTTTAAGGAAAAAGATGCCCACTGCCGGTTTATGTAATCCAAAGACGTAGCATTGGATCATCTGCATGAACATCGGTCATCTGGGTTATTCAGGATGTTGCCGGGGCCAGTGAAGCTGCTTGCCCCCATTTTGTAGGACGTCCCCCATCACCACCCCCTTCTTGCCCTCAAACGCTGCATACTGTCACTCACCTGACGTCTGCAGAACCCGATCTGCACATGCTCAGTACGGGTCCTGGCCATGAGCAGTTAAAAATAGGAGATGTACGTAAACCATCGGATTTGAGTACATTTCTGAATTAAGGGCCTGATTCAGAGCCGCTCGTAAGCGGACGCTCGTTCGTTCCGAGCGATGTTCGCACATCTGCGCATGCGTATGGGTTGTAATACGTATGCGCGAACTAGTCAGTGCGGTCGGAAATCGTGCGCTCGTAAAACAGCGAATGCCTGCTAATTTGAGTGACAGAATGAGGCGTTTGTGGGTGGTAACAGGGGAAGGTGCTTGAAAACGGGGAGTGGAGATCCGAACGCAGGCGTGCCAAAAGGACAAAACGGGCGTTTTAAGGGTGTGCATAATTAACAAAGCAGCGTCATTGCCCACGTCACTTGGTTGTCTTTTAGTCTGAACTGCTCGCATGATTGCGGTAGGAAAATCCTACCACAAGAATAGCGAGCAGTTCATACGCCGTTCGATGTACTCGATTAATCAAATAAATAGCGGAGATGACGTAGGATGCGAGCGGCCAGGGGGCGTTTTTTTCAAAATAGCGAGCGCATGTTTTGTTCGCTCGTTCAGACATAGAGGCGTCAACAGACCGCAAAGAGCGAACGGTCAATTTAAATAGCCGGCCCATTTTTCTGAACGAACGAGCGCAAATAGCGTCCGGCTCTGAATCAGACCCTAAGCCCAAAATCCAGTTTTGACAATGATTTCACACCTTATACACTCCAATTCCTATACATAGATCACACTGGTATCACACACCTTATACACACCAATTCCTATACACAGGTCACACTGGCATCACACACCTGATACACACCAATTCCTATACACAGGTCACACTGGCATCACACACCTGATACACTCCAGTTCCTATACACAGATCACACTGGTATCACACTTTATAAACACCAATTCCTATACACAGGTCACACTGGTATCACACACCTTACACACACCAATTCCTATACACAGGTCACACTGGTTTCACACACCTGATACACACCAATTCCTATACACAGGTCACACTGGTATCACACACCTGATACACACCAATTCCTATACACAGGTCACACTGGTATTACACACCTGATACACACCAATTCCTATACACAGGTCACACTGGCATCACACACCTTATACACACAAATTCCTATACACAGGTCACACTGGCATCACACACCTGATACACTCCAGTTCCTATACACAGATCACACTGGTATCACACTTTATACACACCAATTCCTATACACAGGTCACACTGGTATCACACACCTTATACACACCAATTCCTATACACGGAATCGTTATGAAATACCGCCGGCCGCATGGTTCGATTCCCGTCAGCGGCAGCCCGACATCAGTAGAGTTCCGAGCAGCGGAAGCCCGACAGCGCTGGAAATCCCGATCGTGGATAGGTAAGTATTGTCTAACCTAACCCCCCTAACCCTCCTTAGGGGTGCCTAACCCACACCTCCCCCCCAAGTGCCTAACCCTAATCCCCCCTGTAAGTGCCTAATCCTAACCACCCCCTTCCCTGCTGCCTAAACCTAAGTCCACCGGGGGGTGCCTAACCCTAAGTCCCCCCCGGGGTGCCTAACCCTCCCTCCCCCTAGCCTGCCCCTAACCCTCCCGGAGGGGTGCCTAACCCTAAGTCCACCCCGGGAGCCCTAAACCTAACCCTCTCCCCCGTGGCTGTCCGCTCGCGGCGCGCCGGCATCACTACGATCGGGATGCCGGGCGACGGTCTCCCGGCGTCGGGGAAATGCTGGGCGTCTACATCTAGACGCTCGGCATTTCACCCTTGCCGGGATATGACAGTCGGGAAGCCGGCTACCGGTATTTAGGCAGTCGGCTTCCCGATTGCATACCCTATACACAGGTCACACTGATATCACACACCTTATATACACCAATTCCTATACACAGGTCACACTGGTATCACACACCAATTCCTATACACAGGTCACACTGGTATCACACACCTGATACACTCCAATTCCTATACACAGGTCACACTGGTATCACACACCTGATACACACCAGTTCCTATACACAGGTCACACTGGTATCACACATCTTATACACACCAGTTCCTATACACAGGTCACACTGGTATCACACACCTGATACACACCAATTCCTATACACAGGTCACACTGATATCACACACCTTATATACACCAATTCCTATACACAGGTCACACTGGTATCACACACCTTATATACACCAATTCCTATACACAGGTCACACTGGTATCACACACCAATTCCTATACACGGGTCACACTGGTATCACACACCTGATACACACCAATTCCTATACACAGGTCACACTTGTATCACACACCTTATACACACCAGTTCCTATACACAGGTCACACTGGTATCACACACCTTATACACACCAGTTCCTATACACAGGTCACACTGGTATCACACACCTTATACACACCAATTCCTATACACAGGTCACACTGGTATCACACACCTTATACACACCAGTTCCTATACACAGGTCACACTGGTATCACACACCTTATACACACCAGTTCCTATACACAGGTCACACTGGTATCACACACCTTACACAGCAATTCCTATACACAGGTCACACTGGTATCACACACCTTATACACACCAATTCCAATACACAGGTCATACTGGTATCACACACCTTACACACCAATTCCTATACACAGGTCACACTGGTATCACACACCTTACACACACCAATTCCTATACACAGGTCACACTGGTTTCACACAACTGATACACACCAATTCCTATACACAGGTCACACTGGTATCACACACCTGAAACACACCAATTCCTATACACAGGTCACACTGGTTTCACACACCTTATACACACCAATTCCTATACACAGGTCACACTGGTATCACACACCTGATACACACCAATTCCTATACACAGGTCATACTGGTATCACACACCTGAAACACACCTATTCCTATACACAGGTCACACTGGTATCACACACCTGATACACACCAATTCCAATACACAGGTCACACTGGCATCACACACCTTATACACACCAATTCCTATACACAGGTCACACTTGCATCACACACCTGATACACTCCATTTCCTATACACAGATCACACTGGTATCACACTTTATACACACCAATTCCTATACACAGGTCACACTGGTATCACACACCTTATACACACCAATTCCTATACACGGAATCGTTATGAAATACCGCCGGCCGCATGGTTCGATTCCCGGCAGCGGCAGCCCGACATCAGCAGAGTTCCGAGCAGCAGAAGCCCGACAGCGCTGGAAATCCCGATCGTGGATAGGTAAGTATTGTCTAACCTAACCCCCCTAACCCTCCTTAGGGGTGCCTAACCCACACCTCCCCCCCAAGTGCCTAACCCTAATCCCCCCTGTAAGTGCCTAATCCTAACCACCCCCTTCCCCGCTGCCTAAACCTAAGTCCACCGGGGGGTGCCTAACCCTAAGTCCCCCCCCGGGGTGCCTAACCCTAACCCTCCCTCCCCCTAGCCTGCCCCTAACCCTCCCGGGGGGTGCCTAACCCTAAGTCCACCCCGGGAGCCCTAAATCTAACCCTCCCCCCCGCGGCTGTCTGCTCGCGGCGCCCGGCATCACTACGATCGGGATACCGGGCGCCGGTCTCCCGGCGTCGGGGAAATGCCGGGCGTCTACATCTAGACGCTCGGCATTTCACCCTTGCCGGGATATGACAGTCGGGAAGCCGGCTGCCGGTATTTAGGCAGTCGGCTTCCCGATTGCATACCCTATACACAGGTCACACTGATATCACACACCTTATATACACCAATTCCTATACACAGGTCACACTGGTATCACACACCAATTCCTATACACAGGTCACACTGGTATCACACACCTGATACACTCCAATTCCTATACACAGGTCACACTGGTATCACACACCTGATACACTCCAATTCCTAATTTCCTATACACAGATCACACTGATATCACACACCTTATACACACCAATTCCTATACACAGGTCACACTGGTATCACACACCTTATACACACCAATTCCTATACACAGGTCACACTTGTATCACACACCTTATACACACCAATTCCTATACACAGGTCACACTGGTATCACACACCTTATACACACCAGTTCCTATACACAGGTCACACTGGTATCACACATCTTATACACACCAGTTCCTATACACAGGTCACACTGGTATCACACACCTGATACACACCAATTCCTATACACAGGTCACACTGGTATCACACACCTTATACACCAATTCCTATACACAGGTCACACTGGTATCACACACCTGATACACACCAATTCCTATACACGGGTCACACTGGTATCACACACCTGATACACACCAATTCCTATACACAGGTCACACTGGTTTCACACACCTGATACACACCAATTCCTATACACAGGTCACACTGGTATCACACACCTGATACACACCAATTCCTATACACAGGTCACACTGGTATCACACACCTGATACACACCAATTCCTATACACAGGTCACACTGGTATCACACACCTGATACACACCAATTCCTATACACAGATCACACTGGTATCACACACCTGATACACACCAATTCCTATACACAGGTCACACTGGTATCACACACCTGATACACACCAATTCCTATACACAGGTCACACTGGTATCACACACCTGATATACACCAATTCCTATACACAGGTCACACTGGTATCACACACCTTATACACCAATTCCTATACACAGGTCACACTGGTATCACACACCTGATACACACCAATTCCTATACACAGGTCACACTGGTATCACACACCTGATACACACCAATTCCTATACACAGGACACACTGGTATCACACACCTGATACACACCAATTCCTATACACACAGGGCCGGATTATAAGCAAGGCACACGGAGCGGTCGTCCAGGGGCCCCCACACATTAGGGGCCCCCACACTGCGGAGACCATTGTCCCAACTCGATCCACTCTGCCCCCTTCCTGGCCGGCTCCCGGCAGCATCGCAGTGTGCTATTTCATGTCTGCAATGCTGTCGGGCACCGCCGTCATTATGGGTGTCCTACTCCTTACCGATATGGGGGCCGCCAGCACTGATCCTCGACCATGCTGTGCTCCTGGCAGCCGCTTGATGATGTTACAAGGCTGAAGCCGCCTGTCAGAGCAGAGACGGAGACACGACGAAGAGACAGTGAGAAGAACAGTGATGGGTGAGTACATTTGGTGCTGCAGCACAGCATAGCCGGGGGGGGTGGAGTGGCCATTTAAGAACTGGTAGAGAGTTGCGTGGGGGGATACATTTAAATACATACAGAGGTGGTGTAGGGGTGTGTGTGGAGTACATTTCAGAAGTGGTGGAGGTGCATTTAAAAGAGGCCGGAGGTAAAATGATAATAGCATCGGCGGTGGGGCTTCAATTTTATTGGTGGGGGTCCCCACAACTTAGTTGCCCCGGGGCCCCCACAAGCCTTAATCCGGCCCTGTATACACAGGTCACACTGGTATCACACACCTTATACACACCAATTCCTATACACAGGTCACACTTGTATCACACACCTTATACACACCAATTCCTATACACAGGTCACACTGGCAACACTCCTGATACACACCAATTCCTATACACAGGTCACACTGGTATCACACACCTGATACACACCAATTTCTATACACAGGTCACACTGGTATCACACACCTTATACACACCAATTCCTATACACAGGTCACACTGGTATCACACACCTGATACACACCAATTTCTATACACAGGTCACACTGGTATCACACACCTTATACACACCAATTCCTATACACAGGTCACACTGGTATCACACACCTTCTACACACCAATTCCTATACACAGGTCACACTGGTATCACACACCTTATACACACCAATACCTACACACAGGTCACACTGGTATCACACACCTTATACACACCAGTTCCTATACACAGGTCACACTGGTATCACACACCTGATACACACCAATTCCTATACACAGGTCACACTGGTATCACACACCTGATACACACCAATTCCTATACACAGGTCACACTGGTATCACACACCTGATACACACCAATTCCTATACACAGGTCACACTGGTATCACACACCTTATACACACCAATTCCTACACACAGGTCACACTGGTATCACACACCTGATACACACCAATTCCTATACACAGGCCACACAATGGTATCACACACCTGATACACACCAATTCCTATACACAGGTCACACTGGTATCACACACCTTATACACACCAATTCCTACACACAGGTCACACTGGTATCACACACCTGATACACACCAATTCCTATACACAGGTCACACTGGTATCACACACCTTATACACACCAATTCCTATACACTGGTCACACTGGTATCACACACCTGATACACACAGGGCCGGCGCTAGGCTGTGCTGCGCCCAGTGCCGTCCTGTGTTGCCGCCCCTTCCCTCCTCCGCTCCCTCCCCCTGAGCTTAAATATATCCTATAGCGCTGGGAGGGAGGTAGGCGTTTCCTGCACCCTCCGGAAACAGTAGCTCTCCGGGCAACGGACTGGCTTGCCCGTGCCTGGAGCCGCTGCTGGATACACACCAATTCCTATACACAGGTCACACTGGTATCACACACCTTATACACACCAATACCTACACACAGGTCACACTGGTATCACACACCTGATACACACCAATTCCTATACACAGGTCACACTGGCAACACTCCTGATACACACCAATTTCTCTATACACAGGTCACACTGGTATCACACACCTTATACACACCAATTCCTATACACAGGTCACACTGGTATCACACACCTTATACACACCATTACCTACACACAGGTCACACTGGTATCACACACCTTATACACACCAATTCCTATACACAGGTCACACTGGTATCACACACCTGATACACACCAATTCCTATACACAGGTCACACTGGTATCACACACCTGATACACACCAATTCCTATACACAGGTCACACTGGTATCACACACCTTATACACACCAATTCCTACACACAGGTCACACTGGTATCACACACCTGATACAAACCAATTCCTACACACAGGCCACACTGGTATCACACACCTGATACACACCAATTCCTATACACAGGTCACACTGGTATCACACACCTGATACACACCAATTCCTATACACAGGTCACACTGGTATCACACACCTTATACACACCAATACCTACACACAGGTCACACTGGTATCACACACCTGATACACACCAATTCCTATACACAGGTCACACTGGTATCACACACCTGATACACACCAATTCCTATACACAGGTCACACTGGTATCACACACCTGATACACACCAATTCCTATACACAGGTCACACTGGTATCACACACCTTATACACACCAATTCCTACACACAGGTCACACTGGTATCACACACCTGATACAAACCAATTCCTACACACAGGCCACACTGGTATCACACACCTGATACACACCAATTCCTATACACAGGTCACACTGGTATCACACACCTGATACACAACAATTCCTATACACAGGTCACACTGGTATCACACACCTGATACACACCAATTCCTATACATAGGTCACACTGGTATCACACACCTTACACACACCAATTCCTATACACAGGTCACACTGGTATCACACACCTGACACACACCAATTCCTATACACGGGTCACACTGGTATCACACACCTGATACACACCAATTCCTATACACAGGTCACACTGGTATCACACACCTGATACACACCAATTCCTATACACAGGTCACACTGGTATCACACACCTGATACACACCAATTCCTATACACAGGTCACACTGGTATCACACACCTTATACACACCAATTCCTACACACAGGTCACACTGGTATCACACACCTGATACACACCAATTCCTATACACAGGCCACACAATGGTATCACACACCTGATACACACCAATTCCTATACACAGGTCACACTGGTATCACACACCTTATACACACCAATTCCTATACACAGGTCACACTGGTATCACACACCTGATACACACCAATTCCTATACACAGGTCACACTGGTATCACACACCTGATACACACCAATTCCTATACACAGGTCACACTGGTATCACACACCTGATACACACCAATTCCTACACACAGGTCACACTGGTATCACACACCTGATACAAACCAATTCCTACACACAGGCCACACTGGTATCACACACCTGATACACACAGGGCCGGCGCTAGGCTGTGCTGCGCCCAGTGCCGTCCTGTGTTGCCGCCCCTTCCCTCCTCCGCTCCCTCCCCCTGAGCTTAAATATATCCTATAGCGCAGGGAGGGAGGTAGGCGTTTCCTGCACCCTCCGGAAACAGTAGCTCTCCGGGCGACGGACTGGCTTGCCCGTGCCTGGAGCCGCTGCTGGATACACACCAATTCCTATACACAGGTCACACTGGTATCACACACCTTATACACACCAATACCTACACACAGGTCACACTGGTATCACACACCTGATACACACCAATTCCTATACACAGGTCACACTGGCAACACTCCTGATACACACCAATTTCTATACACAGGTCACACTGGTATCACACACCTTATACACACCAATTCCTATACACAGGTCATACTGGTATCACACACCTTATACACACCAATACCTACACACAGGTCACACTGGTATCACACACCTTATACACACCAGTTCCTATACTCAGGTCACACTGGTATCACACACCTTATACACACCAATTCCTATACACAGGTCACACTGGTATCACACACCTGATACACACCAATTCCTATACACAGGTCACACTGGTATCACACACCTGATACACACCAATTCCTATACACAGGTCACACTGGTATCACACACCTTATACACACCAATTCCTACACACAGGTCACACTGGTATCACACACCTGATACAAACCAATTCCTACACACAGGCCACACTGGTATCACACACCTGATACACACCAATTCCTATACACAGGTCACACTGGTATCACACACCTGATACACACCAATTCCTATACACAGGTCACACTGGTATCACACACCTTATACACACCAATACCTACACACAGGTCACACTGGTATCACACACCTTATACACACCAATTCCTACACACAGGTCACACTGGTATCACACACCTTATACACACCAATTCCTATACACAGGTCACACTGGTATCACACACATGATACACACCAATTCCTATACACAGGTCACACTGGTATCACACACCTCATACACACCAATTCCTATACACAGGTCACACTGGTATCACACACCTGATACACACCAATTCCTATACACAGGTCACACTGGTATCACACACCTTACACACACCAATTCCTATACACAGGTCACACTGGTATCACACACCTGACACACACCAATTCCTATACACAGGTCACACTGGTATCACACACCTGACACACACCAATTCCTATACACAGGTCACACTGGTATTACACACCTGATACACACCAATTCCTATACACAGGTCACACTGGTATCACACACCTGATAAACACCAATTCCTATACACAGGTCACACTGGCATCACACACCTTATACACACCAATTCCTATACACAGGTCACACTGGCATCACACACCTGATACACTCCAGTTCCTATACACAGATCACACTGGTATCACACTTTATAAACACCAATTCCTATACACAGGTCACACTGGTATCACACACCTTATACACACCAATTCCTATACACAGGTCATACTGGTATCACACACCTTACACACCAATTCCTATACACAGGTCACACTGGTATCACACACCTTACACACACCAATTCCTATACACAGGTCACACTGGTTTCACACACCTGATACACACCAATTCCTATACACAGGTCACACTGGTATCACACACCTGATACACACCAATTCCTATACACAGGTCACACTGGTATCACACACCTGATACACACCAATTCCTATACACAGGTCACACTGGCATCACACACCTTATACACACAAATTCCTATACACAGGTCACACTGGCATCACACACCTGATACACTCCAGTTCCTATACACAGATCACACTGGTATCACACTTTATACACACCAATTCCTATACACAGGTCACACTGGTATCACACACCTTATACACACCAATTCCTATACACGGAATCGTTATGAAATACCGCCGGCCGCATGGTTCGATTCCCGTCAGCGGCAGCCCGACATCAGTAGAGTTCCGAGCAGCGGAAGCCCGACAGTGCTGGAAATCCCGATCGTGGATAGGTAAGTATTGTCTAACCTAACCCCCCTAACCCTCCTTAGGGGTGCCTAACCCACACCTCCCCCCCAAGTGCCTAACCCTAATCCCCCCTGTAAGTGCCTAATCCTAACCACCCCCTTCCCTGCTGCCTAAACCTAAGTCCACCGGGGGGTGCCTAACCCTAAGTTCCCCCCCCGGGGTGCCTAACCCTAACCCTCCCTCCCCCTAGCCTGCCCCTAACCCTCCCGGAGGGGTGCCTAACCCTAAGTCCACCCCGGGAGCCCTAAACCTAACCCTCTCCCCCGTGGCTGTCCGCTCGCGGCGCCCGGCATCACTACGATCGGGATGCCGGGCGCCGGTCTCCCGGCGTCGGGGAAATGCTGGGCGTCTACATCTAGACGCTCGGCATTTCACCCTTGCCGGGATATGACAGTCGGGAAGCCGGCTACCGGTATTTAGGCAGTCGGCTTCCCGATTGCATACCATATACACAGGTCACACTGATATCACACACCTTATATACACCAATTCCTATACACAGGTCACACTGGTATCACACACCAATTCCTATACACAGGTCACACTGGTATCACACACCTGATACACTCCAATTCCTATACACAGATCACACTGATATCACACACCTTATACACACCAATTCCTATACACAGGTCACACTGGTATCACACACCTGATACACACCAATTCCTATACACAGGTCACACTGGTTTCACACACCTGATACACACCAATTCCTATACACAGGTCACACTGGTATCACACACCTGATACACACCAATTCCTATACACAGGTCACACTGGTATCACACACCTGATACACACCAATTCCTATACACAGGTCACACTGGTATCACACACCTGATACACACCAATTCCTATACACAGATCACACTGGTATCACACACCTTACACAGCAATTCCTATACACAGGTCACACTGGTATCACACACCTTATACACACCAATTCCAATACACAGGTCATACTGGTATCACACACCTTACACACCAATTTCTATACACAGGTCACACTGGTATCACACACCTTACACACACCAATTCCTATACACAGGTCACACTGGTTTCACACAACTGATACACACCAATTCCTATACACAGGTCACACTGGTATCACACACCTGAAACACACCAATTCCTATACACAGGTCACACTGGTTTCACACACCTTATACACACCAATTCCTATACACAGGTCACACTGGTATCACACACCTGATACACACCAATTCCTATACACAGGTCATACTGGTATCACACACCTGAAACACACCAATTCCTATACACAGGTCACACTGGTATCACACACCTGATACACACCAATTCCAATACACAGGTCACACTGGCATCACACACCTGATACACACCAATTCCTATACACAGATCACACTGGTATCACACTTTATACACACCAATTCCTATACACAGGTCACACTGGTATCACACACCTTATACACACCAATTCCTATACACAGGTCATACTGGTATCACACACCTGAAACACACCAATTCCTATACACAGGTCACACTGGTATCACACACCTGATACACTCCAATTCCTATACACAGGTCACACTGGTATCACACACCTGATACACTCCAATTCCTATACACAGATCACACTGATATCACACACCTTATACACACCAATTCTTATACACAGGTCACACTGGTATCACACACCTTATACACACCAATTCCTATACACAGGTCACACTTGTATCACACACCTTATACACACCAATTCCTATACACAGGTCACACTGGTATCACACACCTTATACACACCAGTTCCTATACACAGGTCACACTGGTATCACACATCTTATACACACCAGTTCCTATACACAGGTCACACTGGTATCACACACCTGATACACACCAATTCCTATACACAGGTCACACTGGTATCACACACCTTACACAGCAATTCCTATACACAGGTCACACTGGTATCACACACCTTATACACACCAATTCCTATACACAGGTCATACTGGTATCACACACCTTACACACCAATTCCTATACACAGGTCACACTGGTTTCACACACCTGATACACACCAATTCCTATACACAGGTCATACTGGTATCACACACCTTACACACCAATTCCTATACACAGGTCACACTGGTTTCACACACCTGATACACACCAATACCTACACACAGGTCACACTGGTATCACACACCTTACACACACCAATTCCTATACACAGGTCACACTGGTTTCACACACCTGATACACACCAATTCCTATACACAGGTCACACTGGTATCACACACCTGATACACACCAATTCCTATACACAGGTCACACTGGTATCACACCCCTGAAACACACCAATTCCTATACACAGGTCACACTGGTATCACACACCTGATACACACCAATTCCTATACACAGGTCACACTGGTATCACACACCTTATACACCAATTCCGATACACAGGTCACACTGGTATCACACACCTGATACACACCAATTCCTATACACGGGTCACACTGGTATCACACACCTGATACACACCAATTCCTATACACAGGTCACACTGGTTTCACACACCTGATACACACCAATTCCTATACACAGGTCACACTGGTATCACACACCTGATACACACCAATTCCTATACACAGGTCACACTGGTATCACACACCTGATACACACCAATTCCTATACACAGGTCACACTGGTATCACACACCTGATACACACCAATTCCTATACACAGATCACACTGGTATCACACACCTGATACACACCAATTCCTATACACAGGTCACACTGGTATCACACACCTGATACACACCAATTCCTATACACAGGTCACACTGGTATCACACACCTGATATACACCAATTCCTATACACAGGTCACACTGGTATCACACACCTTATACACCAATTCCTATACACAGGTCACACTGGTATCACACACCTGATACACACCAATTCCTATACACAGGTCACACTGGTATCACACACCTGATACACACCAATTCCTATACACAGGACACACTGGTATCACACACCTGATACACACCAATTCCTATACACACAGGGCCGGATTATAAGCAAGGCACACGGAGCGGTCGTCCAGGGGCCCCCACACATTAGGGGCCCCCACACTGCGGAGACCATTGTCCCAACTCGATCCACTCTGCCCCCTTCCTGGCCGGCTCCCGGCAGCATCGCAGTGTGCTATTTCATGTCTGCAATGCTGTCGGGCACCGCCGTCATTATGGGTGTCCTACTCCTTACCGATATGGGGGCCGCCAGCACTGATCCTCGACCATGCTGTGCTCCTGGCAGCCGCTTGATGATGTTACAAGGCTGAAGCCGCCTGTCAGAGCAGAGACGGAGACACGACGAAGAGACAGTGAGAAGAACAGTGATGGGTGAGTACATTTGGTGCTGCAGCACAGCATAGCCGGGGGGGGTGGAGTGGCCATTTAAGAACTTCTAGAGAGTTGCGTGGGGGGATACATTTAAATACATTCAGAGGTGGTGTAGGGGTGTGTGTGGAGCACATTTCAGAAGTGGTGGAGGTGCATTTAAAAGAGGCCGGAGGTAAGGTGATAATAGCATCGGCGGTGGGGCTTCAATTTTATTGGTGGGGGTCCCCACAACTTAGTTGCCCCGGGGCCCCCACAAGCCTTAATCCGGCCCTGTATACACAGGTCACACTGGTATCACACACCTTATACACACCAATTCCTATACACAGGTCACACTTGTATCACACACCTTATACACACCAATTCCTATACACAGGTCACACTGGCAACACTCCTGATACACACCAATTCCTATACACAGGTCACACTGGTATCACACACCTGATACACACCAATTTCTATACACAGGTCACACTGGTATCACACACCTTATACACACCAATTCCTATACACAGGTCACACTGGTATCACACACCTGATACACACCAATTTCTATACACAGGTCACACTGGTATCACACACCTTATACACACCAATTCCTATACACAGGTCACACTGGTATCACACACCTTCTACACACCAATTCCTATACACAGGTCACACTGGTATCACACACCTTATACACACCAATACCTACACACAGGTCACACTGGTATCACACACCTTATACACACCAGTTCCTATACACAGGTCACACTGGTATCACACACCTGATACACACCAATTCCTATACACAGGTCACACTGGTATCACACACCTGATACACACCAATTCCTATACACAGGTCACACTGGTATCACACACCTGATACACACCAATTCCTATACACAGGTCACACTGGTATCACACACCTTATACACACCAATTCCTACACACAGGTCACACTGGTATCACACACCTGATACACACCAATTCCTATACACAGGCCACACAATGGTATCACACACCTGATACACACCAATTCCTATACACAGGTCACACTGGTATCACACACCTTATACACACCAATTCCTACACACAGGTCACACTGGTATCACACACCTGATACACACCAATTCCTATACACAGGTCACACTGGTATCACACACCTTATACACACCAATTCCTATACACAGGTCACACTGGTATCACACACCTGATACATACAGGGCCGGCGCTAGGCTGTGCTGCGCCCAGTGCCGTCCTGTGTTGCCGCCCCTTCCCTCCTCCGCTCCCTCCCCCTGAGCTTAAATATATCCTATAGCGCTGGGAGGGAGGGAGGCGTTTCCTGCACCCTCCGGAAACAGTAGCTCTCCGGGCGACGGACTGGCTTGCCCGTGCCTGGAGCCGCTGCTGGATACACACCAATTCCTATACACAGGTCACACTGGTATCACACACCTTATACACACCAATACCTACACACAGGTCACACTGGTATCACACACCTGATACACACCAATTCCTATACACAGGTCACACTGGCAACACTCCTGATACACACCAATTTCTATACACAGGTCACACTGGTATCACACACCTTATACACACCAATTCCTATACACAGGTCACAATGGTATCACACACCTTATACACACCAATACCTACACACAGGTCACACTGGTATCACACACCTTATACACACCAGTTCCTATACACAGGTCACACTGGTATCACACACCTGATACACACCAATTCCTATACACAGGTCACACTGGTATCACACACCTGATACACACCAATTCCTATACACAGGTCACACTGGTATCACACACCTGATACACACCAATTCCTATACACAGGTCACACTGGTATCACACACCTTATACACACCAATTCCTACACACAGGTCACACTGGTATCACACACCTGATACAAACCAATTCCTACACACAGGCCACACTGGTATCACACACCTGATACACACCAATTCCTATACACAGGTCACACTGGTATCACACACCTGATACACACCAATTCCTATACACAGGTCACACTGGTATCACACACCTTATACACACCAATACCTACACACAGGTCACACTGGTATCACACACCTTATACACACCAATTCCTACACACAGGTCACACTGGTATCACACACCTTATACACACCAATTCCTATACACAGGTCACACTGGTATCACACACCTGATACACACCAATTCCTATACACAGGTCACACTGGTATCACACACCTGATACACACCAATTCCTATACACAGGTCACACTGGTATCACACACCTGATACACACCAATTCCTATACACAGGTCACACTGGTATCACACACCTGATACACACCAATTCCTATACACAGGTCACACTGGTATCACACACCTTATACACACCAATTCCTATACACTGGTCACACTGGTATCACACACCTGATACACACAGGGCCGGCGCTAGGCTGTGCTGCGCCCAGTGCCGTCCTGTGTTGCCGCCCCTTCCCTCCTCCGCTCCCTCCCCCTGAGCTTAAATATATCCTATAGCGCTGGGAGGGAGGTAGGCGTTTCCTGCACCCTCCGGAAACAGTAGCTCTCCGGGCAACGGACTGGCTTGCCCGTGCCTGGAGCCGCTGCTGGATACACACCAATTCCTATACACAGGTCACACTGGTATCACACACCTTATACACACCAATACCTACACACAGGTCACACTGGTATCACACACCTGATACACACCAATTCCTATACACAGGTCACACTGGCAACACTCCTGATACACACCAATTTCTCTATACACAGGTCACACTGGTATCACACACCTTATACACACCAATTCCTATACACAGGTCACACTGGTATCACACACCTTATACACACCATTACCTACACACAGGTCACACTGGTATCACACACCTTATACACACCAATTCCTATACACAGGTCACACTGGTATCACACACCTGATACACACCAATTCCTATACACAGGTCACACTGGTATCACACACCTGATACACACCAATTCCTATACACAGGTCACACTGGTATCACACACCTTATACACACCAATTCCTACACACAGGTCACACTGGTATCACACACCTGATACAAACCAATTCCTACACACAGGCCACACTGGTATCACACACCTGATACACACCAATTCCTATACACAGGTCACACTGGTATCACACACCTGATACACACCAATTCCTATACACAGGTCACACTGGTATCACACACCTTATACACACCAATACCTACACACAGGTCACACTGGTATCACACACCTGATACACACCAATTCCTATACACAGGTCACACTGGTATCACACACCTGATACACACCAATTCCTATACACAGGTCACACTGGTATCACACACCTGATACACACCAATTCCTATACACAGGTCACACTGGTATCACACACCTTATACACACCAATTCCTACACACAGGTCACACTGGTATCACACACCTGATACAAACCAATTCCTACACACAGGCCACACTGGTATCACACACCTGATACACACCAATTCCTATACACAGGTCACACTGGTATCACACACCTGATACACAACAATTCCTATACACAGGTCACACTGGTATCACACACCTGATACACACCAATTCCTATACATAGGTCACACTGGTATCACACACCTTACACACACCAATTCCTATACACAGGTCACACTGGTATCACACACCTGACACACACCAATTCCTATACACGGGTCACACTGGTATCACACACCTGATACACACCAATTCCTATACACAGGTCACACTGGTATCACACACCTGATACACACCAATTCCTATACACAGGTCACACTGGTATCACACACCTGATACACACCAATTCCTATACACAGGTCACACTGGTATCACACACCTTATACACACCAATTCCTACACACAGGTCACACTGGTATCACACACCTGATACACACCAATTCCTATACACAGGCCACACAATGGTATCACACACCTGATACACACCAATTCCTATACACAGGTCACACTGGTATCACACACCTTATACACACCAATTCCTATACACAGGTCACACTGGTATCACACACCTGATACACACCAATTCCTATACACAGGTCACACTGGTATCACACACCTGATACACACCAATTCCTATACACAGGTCACACTGGTATCACACACCTGATACACACCAATTCCTACACACAGGTCACACTGGTATCACACACCTGATACAAACCAATTCCTACACACAGGCCACACTGGTATCACACACCTGATACACACAGGGCCGGCGCTAGGCTGTGCTGCGCCCAGTGCCGTCCTGTGTTGCCGCCCCTTCCCTCCTCCGCTCCCTCCCCCTGAGCTTAAATATATCCTATAGCGCAGGGAGGGAGGTAGGCGTTTCCTGCACCCTCCGGAAACAGTAGCTCTCCGGGCGACGGACTGGCTTGCCCGTGCCTGGAGCCGCTGCTGGATACACACCAATTCCTATACACAGGTCACACTGGTATCACACACCTTATACACACCAATACCTACACACAGGTCACACTGGTATCACACACCTGATACACACCAATTCCTATACACAGGTCACACTGGCAACACTCCTGATACACACCAATTTCTATACACAGGTCACACTGGTATCACACACCTTATACACACCAATTCCTATACACAGGTCATACTGGTATCACACACCTTATACACACCAATACCTACACACAGGTCACACTGGTATCACACACCTTATACACACCAGTTCCTATACTCAGGTCACACTGGTATCACACACCTTATACACACCAATTCCTATACACAGGTCACACTGGTATCACACACCTGATACACACCAATTCCTATACACAGGTCACACTGGTATCACACACCTGATACACACCAATTCCTATACACAGGTCACACTGGTATCACACACCTTATACACACCAATTCCTACACACAGGTCACACTGGTATCACACACCTGATACAAACCAATTCCTACACACAGGCCACACTGGTATCACACACCTGATACACACCAATTCCTATACACAGGTCACACTGGTATCACACACCTGATACACACCAATTCCTATACACAGGTCACACTGGTATCACACACCTTATACACACCAATACCTACACACAGGTCACACTGGTATCACACACCTTATACACACCAATTCCTACACACAGGTCACACTGGTATCACACACCTTATACACACCAATTCCTATACACAGGTCACACTGGTATCACACACATGATACACACCAATTCCTATACACAGGTCACACTGGTATCACACACCTGATACACACCAATTCCTATACACAGGTCACACTGGTATCACACACCTGATACACACCAATTCCTATACACAGGTCACACTGGTATCACACACCTTACACACACCAATTCCTATACACAGGTCACACTGGTATCACACACCTGACACACACCAATTCCTATACACAGGTCACACTGGTATCACACACCTGACACACACCAATTCCTATACACAGGTCACACTGGTATTACACACCTGATACACACCAATTCCTATACACAGGTCACACTGGTATCACACACCTGATAAACACCAATTCCTATACACAGGTCACACTGGCATCACACACCTTATACACACCAATTCCTATACACAGGTCACACTGGCATCACACACCTGATACACTCCAGTTCCTATACACAGATCACACTGGTATCACACTTTATAAACACCAATTCCTATACACAGGTCACACTGGTATCACACACCTTATACACACCAATTCCTATACACAGGTCATACTGGTATCACACACCTTACACACCAATTCCTATACACAGGTCACACTGGTATCACACACCTTACACACACCAATTCCTATACACAGGTCACACTGGTTTCACACACCTGATACACACCAATTCCTATACACAGGTCACACTGGTATCACACACCTGATACACACCAATTCCTATACACAGGTCACACTGGTATCACACACCTGATACACACCAATTCCTATACACAGGTCACACTGGCATCACACACCTTATACACACAAATTCCTATACACAGGTCACACTGGCATCACACACCTGATACACTCCAGTTCCTATACACAGATCACACTGGTATCACACTTTATACACACCAATTCCTATACACAGGTCACACTGGTATCACACACCTTATACACACCAATTCCTATACACGGAATCGTTATGAAATACCGCCGGCCGCATGGTTCGATTCCCGTCAGCGGCAGCCCGACATCAGTAGAGTTCCGAGCAGCGGAAGCCCGACAGTGCTGGAAATCCCGATCGTGGATAGGTAAGTATTGTCTAACCTAACCCCCCTAACCCTCCTTAGGGGTGCCTAACCCACACCTCCCCCCCAAGTGCCTAACCCTAATCCCCCCTGTAAGTGCCTAATCCTAACCACCCCCTTCCCTGCTGCCTAAACCTAAGTCCACCGGGGGGTGCCTAACCCTAAGTTCCCCCCCCGGGGTGCCTAACCCTAACCCTCCCTCCCCCTAGCCTGCCCCTAACCCTCCCGGAGGGGTGCCTAACCCTAAGTCCACCCCGGGAGCCCTAAACCTAACCCTCTCCCCCGTGGCTGTCCGCTCGCGGCGCCCGGCATCACTACGATCGGGATGCCGGGCGCCGGTCTCCCGGCGTCGGGGAAATGCTGGGCGTCTACATCTAGACGCTCGGCATTTCACCCTTGCCGGGATATGACAGTCGGGAAGCCGGCTACCGGTATTTAGGCAGTCGGCTTCCCGATTGCATACCATATACACAGGTCACACTGATATCACACACCTTATATACACCAATTCCTATACACAGGTCACACTGGTATCACACACCAATTCCTATACACAGGTCACACTGGTATCACACACCTGATACACTCCAATTCCTATACACAGATCACACTGATATCACACACCTTATACACACCAATTCCTATACACAGGTCACACTGGTATCACACACCTGATACACACCAATTCCTATACACAGGTCACACTGGTTTCACACACCTGATACACACCAATTCCTATACACAGGTCACACTGGTATCACACACCTGATACACACCAATTCCTATACACAGGTCACACTGGTATCACACACCTGATACACACCAATTCCTATACACAGGTCACACTGGTATCACACACCTGATACACACCAATTCCTATACACAGATCACACTGGTATCACACACCTTACACAGCAATTCCTATACACAGGTCACACTGGTATCACACACCTTATACACACCAATTCCAATACACAGGTCATACTGGTATCACACACCTTACACACCAATTCCTATACACAGGTCACACTGGTATCACACACCTTACACACACCAATTCCTATACACAGGTCACACTGGTTTCACACAACTGATACACACCAATTCCTATACACAGGTCACACTGGTATCACACACCTGAAACACACCAATTCCTATACACAGGTCACACTGGTTTCACACACCTTATACACACCAATTCCTATACACAGGTCACACTGGTATCACACACCTGATACACACCAATTCCTATACACAGGTCATACTGGTATCACACACCTGAAACACACCAATTCCTATACACAGGTCACACTGGTATCACACACCTGATACACACCAATTCCAATACACAGGTCACACTGGCATCACACACCTGATACACACCAATTCCTATACACAGATCACACTGGTATCACACTTTATACACACCAATTCCTATACACAGGTCACACTGGTATCACACACCTTATACACACCAATTCCTATACACAGGTCATACTGGTATCACACACCTGAAACACACCAATTCCTATACACAGGTCACACTGGTATCACACACCTGATACACTCCAATTCCTATACACAGGTCACACTGGTATCACACACCTGATACACTCCAATTCCTATACACAGATCACACTGATATCACACACCTTATACACACCAATTCTTATACACAGGTCACACTGGTATCACACACCTTATACACACCAATTCCTATACACAGGTCACACTTGTATCACACACCTTATACACACCAATTCCTATACACAGGTCACACTGGTATCACACACCTTATACACACCAGTTCCTATACACAGGTCACACTGGTATCACACATCTTATACACACCAGTTCCTATACACAGGTCACACTGGTATCACACACCTGATACACACCAATTCCTATACACAGGTCACACTGGTATCACACACCTTACACAGCAATTCCTATACACAGGTCACACTGGTATCACACACCTTATACACACCAATTCCTATACACAGGTCATACTGGTATCACACACCTTACACACCAATTCCTATACACAGGTCACACTGGTTTCACACACCTGATACACACCAATTCCTATACACAGGTCATACTGGTATCACACACCTTACACACCAATTCCTATACACAGGTCACACTGGTTTCACACACCTGATACACACCAATACCTACACACAGGTCACACTGGTATCACACACCTTACACACACCAATTCCTATACACAGGTCACACTGGTTTCACACACCTGATACACACCAATTCCTATACACAGGTCACACTGGTATCACACACCTGATACACACCAATTCCTATACACAGGTCACACTGGTATCACACACCTGAAACACACCAATTCCTATACACAGGTCACACTGGTATCACACACCTGATACACACCAATTCCTATACACAGGTCACACTGGTATCACACACCTTATACACCAATTCCGATACACAGGTCACACTGGTATCACACACCTGATACACACCAATTCCTATACACGGGTCACACTGGTATCACACACCTGATACACACCAATTCCTATACACAGGTCACACTGGTTTCACACACCTGATACACACCAATTCCTATACACAGGTCACACTGGTATCACACACCTGATACACACCAATTCCTATACACAGGTCACACTGGTATCACACACCTGATACACACCAATTCCTATACACAGGTCACACTGGTATCACACACCTGATACACACCAATTCCTATACACAGATCACACTGGTATCACACACCTGATACACACCAATTCCTATACACAGGTCACACTGGTATCACACACCTGATACACACCAATTCCTATACACAGGTCACACTGGTATCACACACCTGATATACACCAATTCCTATACACAGGTCACACTGGTATCACACACCTGATACACACCAATTCCTATACACAGGACACACTGGTATCACACACCTGATACACACCAATTCCTATACACACAGGGCCGGATTATAAGCAAGGCACACGGAGCGGTCGTCCAGGGGCCCCCACACATTAGGGGCCCCCACACTGCGGAGACCATTGTCCCAACTCGATCCACTCTGCCCCCTTCCTGGCCGGCTCCCGGCAGCATCGCAGTGTGCTATTTCATGTCTGCAATGCTGTCGGGCACCGCCGTCATTATGGGTGTCCTACTCCTTACCGATATGGGGGCCGCCAGCACTGATCCTCGACCATGCTGTGCTCCTGGCAGCCGCTTGATGATGTTACAAGGCTGAAGCCGCCTGTCAGAGCAGAGACGGAGACACGACGAAGAGACAGTGAGAAGAACAGTGATGGGTGAGTACATTTGGTGCTGCAGCACAGCATAGCCGGGGGGGGTGGAGTGGCCATTTAAGAACTTCTAGAGAGTTGCGTGGGGGGATACATTTAAATACATTCAGAGGTGGTGTAGGGGTGTGTGTGGAGCACATTTCAGAAGTGGTGGAGGTGCATTTAAAAGAGGCCGGAGGTAAGGTGATAATAGCATCGGCGGTGGGGCTTCAATTTTATTGGTGGGGGTCCCCACAACTTAGTTGCCCCGGGGCCCCCACAAGCCTTAATCCGGCCCTGTATACACAGGTCACACTGGTATCACACACCTTATACACACCAATTCCTATACACAGGTCACACTTGTATCACACACCTTATACACACCAATTCCTATACACAGGTCACACTGGCAACACTCCTGATACACACCAATTCCTATACACAGGTCACACTGGTATCACACACCTGATACACACCAATTTCTATACACAGGTCACACTGGTATCACACACCTTATACACACCAATTCCTATACACAGGTCACACTGGTATCACACACCTGATACACACCAATTTCTATACACAGGTCACACTGGTATCACACACCTTATACACACCAATTCCTATACACAGGTCACACTGGTATCACACACCTTCTACACACCAATTCCTATACACAGGTCACACTGGTATCACACACCTTATACACACCAATACCTACACACAGGTCACACTGGTATCACACACCTTATACACACCAGTTCCTATACACAGGTCACACTGGTATCACACACCTGATACACACCAATTCCTATACACAGGTCACACTGGTATCACACACCTGATACACACCAATTCCTATACACAGGTCACACTGGTATCACACACCTGATACACACCAATTCCTATACACAGGTCACACTGGTATCACACACCTTATACACACCAATTCCTACACACAGGTCACACTGGTATCACACACCTGATACACACCAATTCCTATACACAGGCCACACAATGGTATCACACACCTGATACACACCAATTCCTATACACAGGTCACACTGGTATCACACACCTTATACACACCAATTCCTACACACAGGTCACACTGGTATCACACACCTGATACACACCAATTCCTATACACAGGTCACACTGGTATCACACACCTTATACACACCAATTCCTATACACAGGTCACACTGGTATCACACACCTGATACATACAGGGCCGGCGCTAGGCTGTGCTGCGCCCAGTGCCGTCCTGTGTTGCCGCCCCTTCCCTCCTCCGCTCCCTCCCCCTGAGCTTAAATATATCCTATAGCGCTGGGAGGGAGGGAGGCGTTTCCTGCACCCTCCGGAAACAGTAGCTCTCCGGGCGACGGACTGGCTTGCCCGTGCCTGGAGCCGCTGCTGGATACACACCAATTCCTATACACAGGTCACACTGGTATCACACACCTTATACACACCAATACCTACACACAGGTCACACTGGTATCACACACCTGATACACACCAATTCCTATACACAGGTCACACTGGCAACACTCCTGATACACACCAATTTCTATACACAGGTCACACTGGTATCACACACCTTATACACACCAATTCCTATACACAGGTCACAATGGTATCACACACCTTATACACACCAATACCTACACACAGGTCACACTGGTATCACACACCTTATACACACCAGTTCCTATACACAGGTCACACTGGTATCACACACCTGATACACACCAATTCCTATACACAGGTCACACTGGTATCACACACCTGATACACACCAATTCCTATACACAGGTCACACTGGTATCACACACCTGATACACACCAATTCCTATACACAGGTCACACTGGTATCACACACCTTATACACACCAATTCCTACACACAGGTCACACTGGTATCACACACCTGATACAAACCAATTCCTACACACAGGCCACACTGGTATCACACACCTGATACACACCAATTCCTATACACAGGTCACACTGGTATCACACACCTGATACACACCAATTCCTATACACAGGTCACACTGGTATCACACACCTTATACACACCAATACCTACACACAGGTCACACTGGTATCACACACCTTATACACACCAATTCCTACACACAGGTCACACTGGTATCACACACCTTATACACACCAATTCCTATACACAGGTCACACTGGTATCACACACCTGATACACACCAATTCCTATACACAGGTCACACTGGTATCACACACCTGATACACACCAATTCCTATACACAGGTCACACTGGTATCACACACCTTACACACACCAATTCCTATACACAGGTCACACTGGTATCACACACCTGACACACACCAATTCCTATACACAGGTCACACTGGTATCACACACCTGATACACACCAATTCCTATACACAGGGCACACTTGTATCACACAACTGATAAACACAAATTCCTATACACAGGTCACACTGGTATCACACACCTGATAAACACCAATTCCTATACACAGGTCACACTGGCATCACACACCTTATACACACCAATTCCTATACACAGGTCACACTGGCATCACACACCTGATACACTCCAGTTCCTATACACAGATCACACTGGTATCACACTTTATAAACACCAATTCCTATACACAGGTCACACTGGTATCACACACCTTATACACACCAATTCCTATACACAGGTCATACTGGTATCACACACCTTACACACCAATTCCTATACACAGGTCACACTGGTATCACACACCTTACACACACCAATTCCTATACACAGGTCACACTGGTTTCACACACCTTATACACACCAATTCCTATACACAGGTCACACTGGTATCACACACCTGATACACACCAATTCCTATACACAGGTCACACTGGTATCACACACCTGATACACACCAATTCCTATACACAGGTCACACTGGCATCACACACCTTATACACACCAATTCCTATACACAGGTCACACTGGCATCACACACCTGATACACTCCATTTCCTATACACAGATCACACTGGTATCACACTTTATACACACCAATTCCTATACACAGGTCACACTGGTATCACACACCTTATACACACCAATTCCTATACACGAAATCGTTATGAAATACCGCCGGCCGCATGGTTCGATTCCCGGCAGCGGCAGCCCGACATCAGCAGAGTTCCGAGCAGCAGAAGCCCGACAGCGCTGGAAATCCCGATCGTGGATAGGTAAGTATTGTCTAACCTAACGCCCCTAACCCTCCTTAGGGGTGCCTAACCCACACCTCCCCCCCAAGTGCCTAACCCTAATCCCCCCTGTAAGTGCCTAATCCTAACCACCCCCTTCCCCGCTGCCTAAACCTAAGTCCACCGGGGGGTGCCTAACCCTAAGTCCCCCCCCGGGGTGCCTAACCCTAACCCTCCCTCCCCCCTAGCCTGCCCCTAACCCTCCCGGGGGGTGCCTAACCCTAAGTCCACCCCGGGAGCCCTAAATCTAACCCTCCCCCCCGCGGCTGTCTGCTCGCGGCGCCCGGCATCACTATGATCGGGATGCCGGGCGCCGGTCTCCCGGCGTCGGGGAAATGCCGGGCGTCTACATCTAGACGCTCGGCATTTCACCCTTGCCGGGTTATGACAGTCGGGAAGCCGGCTGCCGGTATTTAGGCAGTCGGCTTCCCGATTGCATACCCTATACACAGGTTACACTGATATCACACACCTTATATACACCAATTCCTATACACAGGTCACACTGGTATCACACACCAATTCCTATACACAGGTCACACTGGTATCACACACCTGATACACTCCAATTCCTGTACACAGGTCACACTGGTATCACACACCTGATACACTCCAATTCCTATACACAGATCACACTGATATCACACACCTTATATACACCAATTCCTATACACAGGTCACACTGGTATCACACACCTTATACACACCAATTCCTATACACAGGTCACACTTGTATCACACACCTTATACACACCAATTCCTATACACAGGTCACACTGGTATCACACACCTTATACACACCAGTTCCTATACACAGGTCACACTGGTATCACACATCTTATACACACCAGTTCCTATACACAGGTCACACTGGTATCACACACCTGATACACACCAATTCCTATACACAGGTCACACTGGTATCACACACCTTACACACCAATTCCTATACACAGGTCACACTGGTATCACACACCTTATACACACCAGTTCCTATACACAGGTCACACTGGTATCACACACCTTACACAGCAATTCCTATACACAGGTCACACTGGTATCACACACCTTATACACACCAATTCCTATACACAGGTCATACTGGTATCACACACCTGATACACACCAATACCTACACACAGGTCACACTGGTATCACACACCTTACACACACCAATTCCTATACACAGGTCACACTGGTTTCACACACCTGATACACACCAATTCCTATACACAGGTCACACTGGTATCACACACCTGATACACACCAATTCCTATACACAGGTCACACTGGTATCACACACCTGAAACACACCAATTCCTATACACAGGTCACACTGGTATCACACACCTGATACACACCAATTCCTATACACAGGTCACACTGGTATCACACACCTTATACACCAATTCCTATACACAGGTCACACTGGTATCACACACCTGATACACACCAATTCCTATACACGGGTCACACTGGTATCACACACCTGATACACACCAAAACCTATACACACAGGGCCGGATTATAAGCAAGGCACACGGAGCGGTCGTCCAGGGGCCCCCACACATTAGGGGCCCCCACACTGCGGAGACCATTGTCCCAACTCGATCCACTCTGCCCCCTTCCTGGCCGGCTCCCGGCAGCATCGCAGTGTGCTATTTCATGTCTGCAATGCTGTCGGGCACCGCCGTCATTATGGGTGTCCTACTCCTTACCGATATGGGGGCCGCCAGCACTGATCCTCGACCATGCTGTGCTCCTGGCAGCCGCTTGATGATGTTACAAGGCTGAAGCCGCCTGTCAGAGCAGAGACGGAGACACGACGAAGAGACAGTGAGAAGAACAGTGATGGGTGAGTACATTTGGTGCTGCAGCACAGCATAGCCGGGGGGGGTGGAGTGGCCATTTAAGAACTGGTAGAGAGTTGCGTGGGGGGATACATTTAAATACATACAGAGGTGGTGTAGGGGTGTGTGTGGAGCACATTTCAGAAGTGGTGGAGGTGCATTTAAAAGAGGCCGGAGGTAAGGTGATAATAGCATCGGCGGTGGGGCTTCAATTTTATTGGTGGGGGTCCCCACAACTTAGTTGCCCCGGGGCCCCCACAAGCCTTAATCCGGCCCTGTATACACAGGTCACACTGGTATCACACACCTTATACACACCAATTCCTATACACAGGTCACACTTGTATCACACACCTTATACACACCAATTCCTATACACAGGTCACACTGGCAACACTCCTGATACACACCAATTCCTATACACAGGTCACACTGGTATCACACACCTGATACACACCAATTCCTATACACAGATCACACTGGTATCACACACCTGATACACACCAATTCCTATACACAGGTCACACTGGTATCACACACCTTATACACCAATTCCTATACACAGGTCACACTGGTATCACACACCTGATACACACCAATTCCTATACACAGGTCACACTGGTATCACACACCTGATACACACCAATTCCTATACACAGGTCACACTGGTATCACACACCTGATACACACCAAAACCTATACACACAGGGCCGGATTATAAGCAAGGCACACGGAGCGGTCGTCCAGGGGCCCCCACACATTAGGGGCCCCCACACTGCGGAGACCATTGTCCCAACTCGATCCACTCTGCCCCCTTCCTGGCCGGCTCCCGGCAGCATCGCAGTGTGCTATTTCATGTCTGCAATGCTGTCGGGCACCGCCGTCATTATGGGTGTCCTACTCCTTACCGATATGGAGGCCGCCAGCACTGATCCTCGACCATGCTGTGCTCCTGGCAGCCGCTTGATGATGTTACAAGGCTGAAGCCGCCTGTCAGAGCAGAGACGGAGACACGACGAAGAGACAGTGAGAAGAACAGTGATGGGTGAGTACATTTGGTGCTGCAGCACAGCATAGCCGGGGGGGGTGGAGTGGCCATTTAAGAACTGGTAGAGAGTTGCGTGGGGGGATACATTTAAATACATACAGAGGTGGTGTAGGGGTGTGTGTGGAGCACATTTCAGAAGTGGTGGAGGTGCATTTAAAAGAGGCCGGAGGTAAGGTGATAATAGCATCGGCGGTGGGGCTTAAATTTTATTGGTGGGGGTCCCCACAACTTAGTTGCCCCGGGGCCCCCACAAGCCTTAATCCGGCCCTGTATACACAGGTCACACTGGTATCACACACCTTATACACACCAATTCCTATACACAGGTCACACTTGTATCACACACCTTATACACACCAATTCCTATACACAGGTCACACTGGCAACACTCCTGATACACACCAATTCCTATACACAGGTCACACTGGTATCACACACCTGATACACACCAATTTCTATACACAGGTCACACTGGTATCACACACCTTATACACACCAATTCCTATACACAGGTCACACTGGTATCACACACCTGATACACACCAATTCCTATACACAGGTCACACTGCTCAGTGTGTATCAGTTGTGAGATATAAGCACCAGTGGCGTAACTTCATCCCAGGTGCCCGGAGGTAAGATAAATGTTGGTGCCCCCCCAAATTAAAATGTACCACCCCCCAGCACCTATGCCAGCCCCAGCTGCTGCCACCCCCCCTATGCAGTTCTTTTTATACAATGCCCTCCGTAGTGGTCCCCCTATGCAGTGCCCGCCTATGTAGTGCCCCCCAGTAATGGTCTCCCTATGCAGTACCTCCAGTAGTGAGCCCCCAGTAGTTGCTCCCAGTAGTGAGCCCCTGGTAGTTGCCCCCAGTAGTGAGCCCCCTGTAGTTGCCTCCAGTACTTGCAGCCAGTAGTGAGCCCCCTGTAGTTACCCCATGTAGTGAGCCCCCTGTAGTTGCCCCCAGTAGTGAGCCCCCAGTAGTGAGCCCCCAGTAGTTGCCCCCTGTAGTTGCCCCCAGTAGTGAGCCCCCAGTAGTTGCCCCCAGTAGTGAGCCCCCAGTAGTGAGCCCTCAGTAGTTGCCCCCTGTAGTGAACCCCCCCGCACCCCGAAAGAGTAGTCAAATCTTCCGCGTCCCGCCCACTTCCTAGTGAAGCGGGCAGGATGGGGAGATTTTCCAAGCAATTTGCTGGTCCGTAGGGAGTGGGCAGGGCTAAATGGCACGAATTGTGGCATTTAGCCACGCCCCCTCCTCACGGATCCGCGAATCGCGGGGCTTTCCTGTAAAGGGGGCGGGCCTAAGGACGGCTATAGTCAGGCTCCGCCCCCCGAAGATGACAGCAGCCAGGTCCCCTCCCGGGAAGGTGCACTAATATTGGGGACCAGCCTGGTGCACCACAGCAGAGTCTAGGGGGTGGGCAGAAAGCTAGCCAATGGAAGCCAGTTGGCACCGGAGTCTGGGAAACGCCAGAAGGGCCGATGGCCAGATGGGCTGGTCAAGCCAGTGCCGCCGAGGGGCAGCAGTGTCAGTGTGTAATTGGTGCCGGGCTGCCAGCTGATAACAGCTGGCGCAACAGCATGCAGGTACGTGCCTTAAGAGACAGTGCCGCCATCATTTTTAATCTGACGCTGGTCGCGAGACCTTCGGAGCTTGCAGACCGGCAGCCAAACAGCAGCAGCTGCAGGTCCGCGAACTGTGATTGGCTCGCGACCGGCACCAGATTTTAAAAGCCGGTGGTGCTGTCTCCATTGCTGCAGCTGCATGGCATTGTGCGGGTGGTTAACTTCTGCCCACTAGGATCTAGCATCAACCGTGATTGTCAACCGAAGCTTGTCATGCCCCCACGGAAGCGCGCCGCGCCATCGCAAATCTCCCTGAAACTAATTTTCAAAAGTAGGCAAGTAAGCTATAACTGCACTTAGCTTTTTGGTCTCTGACATAATATAATACCAGACTTTCAACCTCAGACTACTTTATAAGAGATTGACTGTTCTGAAACAGAGATTGAACAACATTAGGGGACCTTGCTCAGAGTACACGGATCATAATATCTGATAGAAGCTTTTAGTAATAGTTGCAGTGCCCTCATCACACTGACTGTAATTGAGATGATGACTTATACTGTCTCTGGGTAAAGCAGACATAATTATGTAATCCTGTTAGTACAGATGATTACTGCTTGCCAATGGTGAATGCAAATTGATTCAGGTCACTAAGGGTAATTTATTAAAGGGGAAAATTGCAGACCCACAGCACAAATGTCAGATTGTTACATTGTGGGCTTATTTTTACACCTGTTCTTACAGACAGGGCATGGATTTCCAGCCCAGCATGGTGGCTCCTGCTTAGATGCAACATCATCTGATAGGAGCTGGACATAGGGCCTGATTCAGACCCACTTGCGAGCGGCTGTCCGCTCGCAAGTGGGTCGATGGTCTGCACTGCGCATGCGCACGACGGAGGGAGCTCCGTCGTGCACATGCGCGAGACGCGACGAGCGAAGGACTTTCCTTCGCTCGTTGTGTCTGATCAAAGGGGGCGTGCTGTCGATGTTGATTGACAGCACGCCCCCTTTGGTGGGCGTGCTGGGGGCGTGCCTCCCAGACGGGGGCGTTCCCAAGGGAACGCCTACCGTCAGAAGCCGGCCCCACTGACATCACTAATGATGTCAGTGGGAGTGATTTTGGCTCTGATAGAGCCAAAATCACTCCGGGCCTTGCGGTTGAGAAACTCAACCGCAGGCTTCGGCTCGCAGTGGCGATGGTCGCGATGGTCAAGACCATCGCGACCATCATCCTGCACGCTCGTATATGCTGTGGGTGGTGACCCACAGCTATACGAGCGTCCAGGAGGACGCTCCATAATTATGGAGGTGGGCCCTGATTCAGAGCGAGCGCTCTGGTCAGAGCGTCCGGCTCTGAATCAGGGCCATATTCCTTGCTCAGTGATGTGGGGTAGGATAGACATTTACTTCAGCAACCACATACAAAATTTAGATTTTTTTTTTCCAGGGCAAGATGATTCAAATAAGATTCAAGTGGTGGGAACGATGTATTTAGGTGGGGGTTTCCCCTGTAGCGAGGGGCTGTACATTGTTTTTCTGCTTACAAACTTTATTCTTGCATATCCTCAGTAGGTGTAGGGGGAAGCAGTCGGGAAGGCGATGGTCGAAATCCCGACTGTCTAATCCTGGCAAGGTACAAATGAGAGGCGTCGAAATCCCGACGCCTGTCATTAGACCTACGCCAGGAGCCCGACACCCGGCTTACCGATCGAAGGTAAACCGGGCGACGGGCGCGGACAGCCGTGCGGGGGGGAGGGTTAGGTTAGGGGCTCCAGGGGGGGACTTAGGGTTAGGCTAGGGGGAAGAGGGGGTTAGGGTTAGGCACCCCTGGGGGGAGGTTAGGGATAGGCACCCCCCCGGGAGAGTTAGGGTTAGGCTGCGGGGAAGGGGGGATTAGGGTTAGGCACTTGGGGGGGGAGGGTTAGGGTTAGGCACCCCTAGGGGAGGGTTAGGGAGTAAAAATAGGTTAGTTAGTACTTACCTTTGTAGCTTCGGGATCTTCATCCCTGCCGGGCTTCCGCTGTTGGGATTAGAACCGCTGGCAATGCGGCCGGCCAGTAAATCATTCTGATCCCGGTGTAGGAACCCTAGGTTAGACCTATGTAGTGGCTATAATAAGTATTTGCTCCTTTGGCGTGTTTCACATTTTATCTGCTTAAATTGATTAACTGTGAACTATTACCTAAATCAATATAAAATATTCTTTGATGAGAAACAAAACAAAAAAAAAACTCCAAAGTTTTTCAAAATTATATAAAAAAATCTAACACGGGAAATTATTGTTTATAGAAGTTTTCATTCTCCCAGTAATAATACTTGGTAAAGGCACCTTTAGCTGAGATCACAGCTGTGAGTCTGTTTGTATAAATGGGGAAATGCGCTCAATAGTAATCACTCTATGTTAATGTTAGTAGACCTAGATGTGGCAGTGTAGTCGGTAATAATGATTAAGATACAATGATCTAAAACATAAATCAATATTTATTAAACAAAAATAAAAATAAATATTCCTCAATCAGATATAGAACCTGGCTCCCAGGCACATTTAAATAATACTCTTGACTCGTCTCTAAATATATATCAATATTCAGTGTAGAATGAATAGTGAATCCAATATACCATAAGAATGATGATACAGTGGGCCTGATTCAGAGCCGGACGCTCTGACAGAGCGCTCGCTCTGAATCAGGGCCGGGCATTTTTTTTTTCAATACGGCCTCCTGGCCGCTCGCATAGCTGTGGCTGCCCACCCACAGCTTTAGCGAGCGGCCATGATGATGGTCGTGATAGTCAAGACCATGGCGACATTCGATTTTGCGACGAGACCCTTGTGGTAGGGTCTCGTTGCCGCAAGCCCCAGAGAGATTTCGGCTCTAGCAGAGCCAAAAGCTCTCCCACTGACATCACTTGTGATGTCAGTGGGGCAGGCCCCAGACGGTAGGCGTTCCCATGGGAACGCCTCCGTCTGGGCAGCCACGCCCCCAAGCCCGCCCACCAAAAGGGGGCGTGCTGTCACTCAACATCGACAGCACACCCCCTTTGGTACGAGACCCAGAGCGATGGATTGTCCGTCGCTATCCGGGTCTCGCGCATGCGCACTGGCCTACCATCGACCCTGTTGCGAGCGCACAGCGCTTGTGACTGGGTCTGAATCAGGCCCAGTATCCAATCCTCTTCCCCTGTCTTTGTGTCACTGCGGGGTGTCAGCCTATCCTTGAGAGATAGGCTCTCTGTATGGTCTCTGCTTAATGCTTATACCATACGTTCCCCAGGGAACCGCTATGCAATCATCAGTGAAGGACAGGTGGAAGCTGGATCACAAGTGATCACCTGCAATGTCTCTATCTACTGTGGGATATCAGCCTTTCCTTCAGAGATTGCCTCTCCATATGATATATGCTAGTGTGCTACTATCATACATTACCCTGGGGGCTGCTATACAGCCGCAGTAGGAGACTAGGGGGTCTATGTACTAAGCACTGATAAGAGACAGAGTGAAAAGTGATAAGTAAGTGATAAGGTGCCAGCCAATCAGCTCCCAACTGCCATCTCACAGGCTGTGTTTGAAAAATAACAGTTGGGAGCTCATTGGCTGGCACCTTATCACTTCCTTATCACTTTTCACTCTGTCTCTTATCACTGCTTAGTAAATAGACCCCTAGGTGTATAACGTGGAGTGTAAGTATGTGACAGGCGACCCGCACGTGTACTTACCCACTTGTTTTTGTCTCCCTAGAATGGTAATAAATATTGTGGATAATACTCCTACTGCTAGGAGATTAGTGAATTAATGTCCTCCCTGTGTGGAAGATAACGTATGTCCACAATCCAAGTTAGATCTATTTTCCAACGTGATGTATAAAGTATGTCTATCCTATAATGTGGATAGTCCCAGCATGTAATGGCACAGTCAACCACAGTAGGTTATAATCCGTTGTACCTTTTTTATTGTCTCTGGGATTTCTTACTCCGTCCAGCTGGTCTCTGGTGATCACATGATCCCGCTTCTCCTGTCTGCCTGCCGCTGCGGCGGGGTTCGTAGAGTGGGGACTTGAATGGATTCCTGTAATATCCCGGCTGTGTTAGGGTTCTGTAGCGGACCGCACAGTCGTCCATATCCGAGCCGCTCCTTAACTAGAGAGCTTGCCCGAACTGTTCCTGCTTTCTGCAGTTACTTCCTGGTACGTCAATGTGAGCATGGCCGGCGGTTCGATTCCCGGCAGCGGCAGCCCGACATCAGTAGAGATCCCGGCAGCGGAAGCCCGACAGCGCTGGAAATCCCGATCGTGGATAGGTAAGTATTGTCTAACCTAACCCCCCTAACCCTAACCCTCCTTAGGGGTGCCAAACCCTAACCTCCCCCCCAAGTGCCTAACCCTAATCCCCCCCTCTAAGTGCCTAACCCTAACCACCCCCTTCCCCGCTGCCTAAACCTAAGTCCTCCGGGGGGATGCCTAACCCTAAGTCCCCCCCCAGGGTGCCTAACTCTAACCCTCCCCCCCCCTAGCCTAACCATAACCCTCCCAGGGGGGTGCCTAACCCTAAGTCCCCCCGGGAGCCCTAAACCTAACCCTCCCCCCCGCCGCTGTCCGCTCGCGGCGCCCGGCATCACTACGATCGGGATGCCGGGCACCGGTCTCCCGGCGTCGGGGAAATGCCGGGCGTCTACATCTAGATGCCCGGCATAACAGAGCCGGAAGCTCTCCACTGACATCACTTGTGATGTCAGTGGGGCCGCCCCCAAACGGCAGGCGTTCTCTTGGCCCCTGGCCCGCCCACCAAACGGGGCGAGCTGTCACTCAACATCGCTCATAGCGAACGAGCGGCCACTTACGAGCGGCTCTGAATCAGGCCCAGAGTGAAAAGTGATAAGGTGCCAGCCAATCAGCTCCCAACTGTCATTTTTCAAACACAGCCTGTGAGATAGCAGTTGGGAGCTGATTGGCTGACATCTTCTCACTTTTCACTCTGTGGGCCTGATTCAGAGCCGGACGCTCTGACCAGAGCGTTCGCTCTGAATCAGGGCCCTCCTACCTAAACTTGGAGCGGCCTCCTGGCCGTTCGCATAGCCGTGGGTGACCACCCACAGCATATGCGAGCGGCCAGAAAGATGGTCGCGATTGTCAAGACCATCGCGACCATCGGGCTTGCGACGGTGACCGCAAGCCCTGGAGTGATTTTGGCTCTATCAGAGCCAAAATCACTCCGACTGACATCACTAGTTATGTCAGTGGGGCCGGACCCAGACGGTAGGCGTTCCCATGGGAACGCCTCCGTCTGGCAGCCACGCCCCCGGCACGCCCACCAAAGGGGGCGTGCTGTCAATCAACATCGACAGCACGCCCCCTTTGGTGCGAGACCCATAACGACGGCTACCCCGTCGTTATTCGGGTCTCGCGCATGCGCACGACGGAGCCCCCTCCGACGTGCGCATGCGCACTAGGGCACCATCGACCCGCTTGCGAGCGCTCGCGAGCGGGTCTGAATCAGGCCCTGTCTTCTAACACTGTTTAGTAAATAGACCCCTAAAAGTGATGTCACAAAACCATCTACTGTACGTCTTTGAAACAAGTATATTGAATGTGAAGGACGCTACTTTGAAAGATAAAATGTTCAGATCCTGTGGCGTCATCTGATCCTGAATAAAAAAATCAGTCGCATTACTTTTCTATCAGCCCTCGTAAATAGGGCCTGATTCATTACCGATCGCAACTGCGATTACCATCGAAGCCTGAGCACTATAGCGTGCGATGAAGTTAGCAACTCCTGAGTAAGGTCACAACTTGTGCAAGTGTGTGTGAGGCTGCGATGGTACTTGATGTTACCGATGGTTTTGCAGCCTTGCTAAACATTACGGATGTGTGTAAGGTAACGTGTGTGTCCTTATGTTGTGCTGTGATGGCATAGTGATCACAGAGGATTAGTATACTATCGCAGTGAGACTGCGTGTGTAATCGCTATTGCAATCGCAATTGCAATCGATAGTGAATCAGGCCCATAGTTAGCAATCAGTTGCATTCAAACACAATAAAAAATATATATAAAATAGCTATAAGTATTATATAAATTTGTGGAGGAATGGGTAATATGGATCAAAGGAGCTGATTCAGACCCGGACGCTAAGAAGCGTTCGCTCGTGGCTGCCGATGGTTCGCATTGTGCGTATACAGCGAAGTGCGTGTGCGCAAACCACTGCGAAAGATGCGTAGACAGCCCAGCAGAGTGAGTGACAGGAGAAGCCATTTGTGGGTGGTAACAAGGGCTGGCCACTAGATACGGGTGAGTGTAGATGTGAACACAGGCGTGCCTGACTGAAATAACGCAGTTTCAGAGGCGTGCATAATTAACAAGCACCGTCATAGTACACGTCACCTGGCTGTATTTCACATTGAAGTGATCGCAGTGCTTGAGGAAGGGTATAGTCTACCTCAAGTGCTGCGTTCGCTTCCGATGGTACACGATGTACCGATGGTTGCATATACTTCCTGGAGATGACGTGCATAAGTGGGCGTCTTAAGACAGGCTGGTGGGCGTCTGCATACACAAAGTGATCGCATGCCAAGACATAGTGGGCGTGTTAATGCCTTGCCGTGCGTTCGGCTGCTGTGCTGTCACTTAGCCGAATTTGCATACACTGGGAGCGAAAAAGAACGCATCTAGCGAGTGGGTCTGAATGAGTCACTGGTTTAGTGGATTAGATTCAATTCGAAAGGCCAAGTAAGGTAAGTTCACACTTCCACTACAGTATTTATAATTGTACAGTCTGTGAATGTAACCCGGCATAGGGTATTTTACTTATTAAATAGGTATATCCAACAGGTAATCTTTCTTGTTTCACAGGTGAGTTGAATAACAGTATATCCTTTACAATAAGGACCAGTGTCCTTTGTAGACAAACATGCATGTAAGATCCGCACCGCAGGATATGTAAATGGCTTCAGTCATCATTAGCCGTATAGCACACACCGAGAGCCGACCTGCAGGAGAGCTCAACCTCCAAAGGATATAGAATGGAGGGAGCCGCCTGCAGCTACAGCAAAATTGGATGTGATGAAAGCTGCCTCTGCGGTAGAGCTATACCTGTGGAACAAGAAAGATTACCTGTTGGATATACCTGTTTAAGAAGTAAAATACTCTATGCCAGGTTACATTCATAGACATTTTAATTATAACTAGTGGAAATGTGAACTTACACTTTCTTGGGCTTTAGAATTGAATCTAATGCACTAAGGCCCTGATTCAGACCTGCTTGCTAGATGTGGACGCTCGCTCCCAGCATATGGAAATTCAGCTAAGTGATGTCAAGGCAAGCGATCGCACGGCAAGGCATAAGCATGCCAATTATGTTTTGGCGAGTGATCGCGGTGTGTATGCAGACGCTCACCAGCCTGTCTTTAGACGCCCACTAGTGCACGTCATGTTCTGGAAGTGTATGCAACCATCGGTACATCGGGGTCCATCGGAACTGACCGCAGTGCTTGCGATTGACTGTACCCTACCGCAAGCACTGCGAGCACTTCAGTGTATAATTCAACCAAGTGACATGTACTATGACGCAGCCTGTAAATTATGCATGCCTCTGAAACGGCGTTAAGATGCTCAGGCACGCCTGCGTTCGCACCTCCACTCCCCCGTTTCCAGTGGCCTACCCCTGTTACCACCCACAAATGGCCTCTCCTGTCACTCATTCCACTGGGCTGTCTATGCAGGGCGAGCGAGTGCATCCCGATCGCTCTTACTAGTTCGCGCACGTGCACTGCGAATTACATGCATGCGCACATTAGCAAACATCGCCAGCAACGAGTGATCGATTGCTAGCGACCGGGTCTGAATCAGGCCCTAAGTCAGTGACTTTGATCCATATTACCCATTCCTCCACAAACATATAATACTTATAGTTATTTTATAAATTATAATCGATTGCTTACTGACACTGGCCCTCATTCAGAGCCGCTCGTTAACAGCAGTACGCTCGTTGCGTTCCGATGTTGACTAACCGCGCATGCGTCGGTGTTACACTGCGCATGTGCGTACAGCAGATTGCGAGCTTTTTTTGACTCGTTCGTAAAATAGCGTACAGGAAGTGACATGTCCAATGTGATTGACAGAACAGGGCGTTTTTGGGTGTTGACGGGGGTGGAGATGGAAAAACGCAGGCGTGGCGAGGCGTTTTTGGGGCGTACATACATTAGCAGATGCGAACGTAAAATGTGTTCGTACCGACTCATACGTCACTGGATGATCCTCTTTCCCTTCAAAATGCTCGCACAGCTTAGGGGCTGGATTACTCGACCACATTGGCGATGGCCTTCTCCTCCGTCCCGGCACTCCACGATGTTGCAGCGATTAATCGCGGGTGGTCAGAACAGCAATTAGTGTTGGATTGAAAACCGGCTTGGTATGTGTTTTGAAATCAGTTTTTTGGGTTAGCACAAAAGCGTACGCAGGTGGAAATCATAGCTGCTAATGTCAGGATTACACAATCAATTTGCGTACATTTGTGGGGGTTTATTTTGGCCTCAATTTGTTGGTTTTGGCCTATTTTAACAATAATGTCATCATTTTTTTTTTGTTTTTCCCTTTTTTCTTTTGTCCTGGTGAATTTGCATTGTTATGTAAATTTTTAAACGTTCCTTAAAGAGCCCTTTTTTTTAATTCATGTAAAATGTGGTTTTTGCACGTTTTTGCCTTTTGGCCCAGGATTAAATGTAACCCATTTTGACAATAATGTGAGAATACAATTTCAAACTTTTTTTTGAATTTTATTGCTCAAACAAAAACTAAAATAAAAACAGATTGTAGAAAAAGATTTTTTGCTGGGTTCATTCCCAAAGTTAAAATAATTGGGCCAACATAAAAGATTTATGAAACGTAAAACACAAAATTAAAAACAATTCACAAGAAAGGAGAGGGAAGTTTTGTCCAGAAAGGAATATGAGGCAAGCACAGAAGGAGTGTGGGAAAAGTAGCCATTGCTGTCACCGTTTTTTCACCCGTTTGGCTGGGGGAGGGAGGGCGCCAGATCGGGTCCGGGATGTCATCGGGCTAGCCTGTCCAGAGGCAGATGTTGTGGCCTCTGGACTAGGCACAGGGCTAGGCACATTTGGAGGATTGGCTGATGTTGTGCCAGAGGTGGAGGATCCTGATGTTCCGGCAGGAAGGGAGGTCGGCTCCACCATGTGCTGGCGAACGAGCTGCTCCAGGGCATTGGCGATGCGGATGTTGGCCCTGGTATTTTCCACCAGGGCCTGACCAATGGTCACGTTGGCCGCCGTATTGTGCTCCAGGGCCTAACCCACCCGTATCAGACTGGCGTCCATCCTCTGCAGAATCTCCGTATGGAAATCCGATTTGAAATTGAGTTCTGTGAGGAGGGCCACTGCCTGCGAGGGGGATTGCCCTGGACTGGCTTCTGCAGGGTCCTCAGCCGGATGTACTGGTTCCTCCCCTGCAGAGCCAGCAGAAATTCTGCGGCCAAGGCTCCCCTCTGGAGCAGACTCATCCGCCTGTGTCTCTGTTGGAAAAATGAGAAAAGACTCACATTAGAATCTACATATTGGCACAATAACATTTCAGAGTTGGTGACATCACAATATTTACCTGGGACAACATGAGGAGCCGCAAAGTCTGGCATGTCCGTATCCATGTTGGACACGCCAAACACCTCCACAGTCTGCACACACCCCTGTGCCAGCTCTTCTAAATCCGTCAACTCCAATGACACAGGGGTGGGACCCCCACCTGTCCCTCTTGCATGCCTAGCCCTGTCCGCCAGTTTTTGCTTTAGGCGATATTTGAAGTTGCCCCATCTGTGGGATAAAATTGGAACCATTATCCTTTTGTTTAAAATGGGGTTTGTTTTTAGGGGGGGCAAGTGTTTACTTACCGCCGTTTGACATCCTGGGCTAGACGGACATAATCACCAACCCTATTGACAGCAACGGCTACCTCTTCCCACATTCTCCACTTCTGGCTTGTACTCATATTCCTGTCTGCCTGTGGCAGGATGTCCACACACTTCTGAATCAAAACCTCCATCTCCTTTCTTGTGAATTGTGGCTGCCTTTTCTTTTTGGCAGCTTTGCCCGGAATACTGGGCCCAGCAGCCTCTTCCATGTCATCCTCCTCACCTATTTGTGTAAATATGCAGAATTCTCAACTTCACAACTTGCCCAATATTATGTTTCAAATTAATAATTGAGACAAAATGCATGAAATACTTACAGCCTGACTGTTGTCCATTGTTTCCCTGGTCTGTAGCCATGTCTGAGCTCCAAACAAGAAATACACCTGAATTTTAATTGTGTTTCGTGACGTATTTATACATGCGTCCTTATTTTGCGGCCGCATCATTGATTGTGCGTTCCTATGATCCCTCCTTAATTTGTGCGGGAAACTAAACACTATTTATGGCTTGGTGTGTCTCGAGTCGAGGTGGCGTTTTTGGATTGTTGGAGGTTACCTTGGTCGGAGTTTCTTGTTTGGGGATTGTGGAGTTGGCGTTGTTGGGAGTTTATTTTGTTTGCTATCTTTGCGTTTTTATTTTCCGGACGCTTTTTTTTTGGTGTTTTTTTTGGCCTCGTTTCTTGATTTGGTTAGTTTTGGGAAGTCTAACTTTGGTTCAATTTGTGTCTCCTTCTTTTTCATATTTTTCTAAAGTTTTTTTTTCCTAATTTCATCTCTGTTAGGTTTTTATTTGTCTCGGCCCCAAAGACCTTTTGATCGGGAATCTTATATATTAGCTCTTGGTAAGTCCATTTTTTAACTTGTATTTGCGAACTAATTAACGCATTTTTATCTGTTTATATAGTGACTTGTATTTGCGAACTAATTAGCGCATTTTTATCTGTTTGTATAGTGACTTGTATTTGCGAACTAATTAGCGCATTTTTATCTGTTTGTATAGTGACTTGTATTTGCGAACTAATTAGCGCATTTTTATCTGTTTGTATAGTGACTTGTATTTGCGAACTAATTAGCGCAATTTTTATCTGTTTGTATAGTGACTTGTATTTGCGAACTAATTAGCGCAATTTGAAATGCTTATTCATCCTGTAAAACTGTTTGTGTTTTCCCTTTCGCATTTTTTGCTTACATTTGACCCCAATTTGACGTACTGTGTGCAATGTCGTTTTGCTCGTTGGCCAAATGTGTGTTTCGCCTATTTTATGTGTTGTCTTGCACCAAATTTACAAACATAAATGCACAGACTAAACAGATTTTTTTTATTATTGGGAATATTTACAGTTTGGACGTATCATGACAATACCCCAGCATGTAAGCAGCAATGGATGGTATCATCAAGCTAAGTTGTTTTAATTTTATTTTGGGGTGGGTAAAAAGCCTTACATTCAAATCTTGCCATTTCAGGTTGATCTGGGTCAGATTGTTCTGGCCATGCTCCCGGAAGCCGACCAACCTCAATCTCGTCCCAGGCGTAGGCATCGTAGGCGTGCAAGGCCCCAGATATTTCCAACACGTGCCACCCTTTTTGGAATGCCCGATGATGAGGTTTTAAGACGCTACCGTCTTCCTCCCAAAATCATCATAGACACTCTCTCATTAATAGAGAGTGATCTTGAGCGGCAAATTGACAGTCCTACAGCAATACCACCACTTACGCAATTTATGGCGGTGTTACATTTCTGTGCCTCAGGATCGTTTCAAACAACAGTGGGAATAGTGGTGGGCATCTCACAATCCTCCTTTTCCAGGATCCTGAGGGGAGTGATGGAGGCACTTTTCAAGCACCTCCATCATTTTATTAAAATGCCTTTGGATATGGGTGCCCTTAGTGTGGCCAAGGCCAATTTTTACCAAATAGCTGGCTTCCCACACATCATAGGGGTTGTGGATGGTACTCACATACCACTTCAGCCTCCAGCATGGCTGGAGGCCATATTTCACAACCGTAAACACTATCACTCCCTGAATGTAATGGTGGTATGTGATGCCTCCCTCCAGATCCTGTCCCTGAATGCAAAATTACCAGGAAGTGCACATGACTCCGTCATCAGGCAATCAGGGATATGGCACAAATTAACCAACCTACAAGCTGGTGATGCGTGGCTTCTGGGTAAGTAGAGACCTTTAGTACATAACAATGTTAAGCTTGATACACAGTGATCCTGATGTTGTCTATTCTTTTTCACAGGAGACAGTGGCTACCCTTGCATGCCCTGGCTGCTCACTCCTTATTTGGCTCCCACACCAGGCCCACAAAGTGAGTTTAATACCGCACTTACAGCCACCAGGCAAGTGGTGGAGCGCTGTATCGGCCTTTTAAAAGGCCGATTCAGATGCCTCCACCGCTCTGGTGGCGAGCTCATGTATTTGCCGGATATGGTTTCGAAAATTGTGGTCCTGTGTGGGATATTTCACAACATCGCCATAAGGAGTGGTGTCCCAATGCAGCCAGAGGATGCCTTACCTGAGGATGGCCCCCCCGAGGTTGATCGGAGGTCAGTATGTGGGGGGGCCATACGTGATGATGTGGTGGCCAGATATTTTAGGTAATTATTGACCAAACAACAGTGTTTATACCCAATGTGTTACGGTTTGTTTGCGTTCATCTTTTTTTTTATTAATTTTTTCCCCATCTTCTGTTTGTTTGCATAATCTTTGGCACTCCCACGATGACTACTTCCTGCTACCCTTCAAAAACCTTTCTGTGGAAACTTGTGGAATATATTAAGTAACCCATATTGCAACGCCATATTTGTGGAATCATGTGGGCATGGTCCTTCGTCAACCAGTTCTTGATTTGTTGTGTGTTTGTTTCCTGTTTTTGGTATGTGGTGTATTTCTGATTATCACTGTGTGTTTTGTTTGTGAGTGACCACTTTGTTTTTCGATTTTTGTTGTGAATACATTTTTTGAGAGTGTAATTTGGTTCCTTTTTGGGCACATTAGAAGCAAGTGTAACCAGGCTCACAAACGTTACATTTGCCTAAGGGGTAACCCAGTAATGAAGCAAGTTGAGCTAAAATGTAATATGTTTTCGGGGTACAAACCAACACACCAAGGAATCCTGTACAATCATTTGGCTTCGTAAGATCGGCCTAAGCAGCTTGCCCACCAAATAGGAACCTGTAAAATGTTGTAAACTATAATGTTGCCCACCCCAAAAAAGGAAAATTACATTGGTACTGGTAGGTGTTTCTTGTGCCTGTTTGCCTTCAAAATACAACACACAATCTTTAGTGAGAATAATTGGCAATCCTTGCTTGAAGAGTCTACTTATGTCAGTGTAAAGAATCTTTGAATTACAAAAAAACGCATGAGACAGAGCGTTAATTATAACTGATTTATTTGTAAACAATTGTTAAAAAAAATAAAAAAAAAACTAATTCCTAAGGAGGACCGCCAGATGGTCAAGGCCCTGCAGCAGCCCGGTGACTTGCTCCCGCATACGGGCCACACACTGACATATTTCAGCCCGACGCCTCTGTTCCTCTTGGGAGACAAAAGTTTGGGGATTAATACATCAATAATGAAGCCACATTCAAAAACAACACAAAACAAGCAAACCAAAACTTAAAAGCTTGTGAAAAAAACCATCATTACACGGTTAAAACCCAGCACCCCAAAATGTTGTAGCCCAAAAATACAAGGGCCCCAAAAAAATGCCCACAGGTGTGATATGTGTATGGTGAAATCAGCAGGAACAGGTAAAGACAACCCCAAAAAAAACAAAAAGGCAACAAAAAGCCCACAAAACAGTTTGTGGTGCCAAAAAAAACAAACATACCGTTCTGCAAAACGCCAGAGCGAGAAGCCACTCCCTCGACCTCCTCGGAGGTGGCTACATTCCCCAAACCTAGGGGCAGGGTGTTGGCTGAATCCTGGGAGGGGGTATTTGGAGGAGGGGCGGTTGGAGGAGAGGGGGAATTGGGCTGTAGGGGAAGTAGCCCCGAAATCTCGGCCACAGGGTCTGGGGAGGAGGGGGTAATTGAGGAATTGGGTGTTGGCGAGAGGGGCTGTGCCCCTAAAAGATGTAAAAAAAATTGTGGTTAGTTTCAACATGAATCCAAAAAATAAAAATTTTTAAGACAACACAAATAGGAAAACATGGCCATGCAGATATGAGTACAATGAATAAATAGGACAGACATGAAAACATGGCCATGCAGATATGAGTACAATGAAGAAATAGGACAGACATGAAAACATGCACACGCAGATATGAGTACAATGAATAAATAGAACAGACATGAAAACATGCACACGCAGTTAGGGCCCACAAGATAAACATGAAAACACAGTCCATAAAACTTACTTTCCGCGATCTGCATGCGAAAGCATGCCAGCAAGCGGGGCGTCCGCCGGTGCAGGTCCGACCACCTGCGCTCCAGCTGGCCGATATGTCGGTGTGAGCCGAAGGAGCGCAGGCGGCGACGTACCTCCGCATATGCGGAACGCTTTCTGCGATTTGTGATGGGTGGAGACTGCCTGGTGATCCGCCTGTCCATCACCTCCGTGAGCACCAGCAGCTCGCGCCTGGTGAATGCGGCGGCTCTCATGATGGCAATGGTGTATTTTTTTTAAATTAATTTTAATAAAGCACCCAAAAAAAATTTGATTGGCTAATGTATTTTGGAAATTAACAGGACCAATTCTATTGGTTAGTGTATGAGTCATGTGTTCGACAGGGCCAGAAATCTCTTGAGAGTTATGATAGGCTTGATGCAGTGACATGCGTAAGCAAATTTAAATAAAGAAATGAACCCCGGAAAATATGCGGGGATCCAAACAAATAGAACAATTGTTTAATTGGGGCTAACATGTATTTTGACCAATAAAAGCGAATGTTTAAGCCGTACGTATTCTGCGGGTAAACACAAACACGGACAAGATTAAAGTTTATTGCATTGTGTTGAAAAAAAAACAAAAATTAAGCTAATTGATACATTGATTGGCAGGATACGATTGAGGGAGGTAGGCAGAATGAACGAGCAGGTAATCGGAATCTGACAGGCCCACTTCCGGTTTGTACTTGTGCGTGCGTTCCCTTCAAGCCATTTCGGGGATGTACGCTCGCTATTTGGCACGCTTGTTAGTTAGAGGAGGGGTCTGCTGAGTTTGGGGCGGATTTTTATCTGCGTACGAAAATACGAGCGAGTGCTTGAATTTAAATATTTTTTTACGTACGCCGAACGTACGTACGCCCACTTGCGTCCGGGTCTGAATCAGGGCCACTGTATGCAAAATTTTATTTATACCGCTTTCACACAGAATGTGTGAAATATCCTGCTTTTATCCAGCATTTAAATGCTGGGTGGGTTTGCCGGTTAAAGACTTACCCCCCTTTCACACAGAAAACAAAATTACCGGGTAAAGCACTTTTACCTGGTAATTTGCAGATCAACACAAGTTTTTTTCTGTGTGAAAGGGTCAACCCAGTTCGAAAATGCTGGGTCGCCGACCCTGCTTTTTACCAGGGTCGGAGACCCAGCAATTTCGACCCGGGTTGACCCTTTCAAGTGTTGATCTGCAAATTACCGGGTAAAAGTGCTTTACCCGGTAATTTTGTTTTCTGTGTGAAAGGGATATTAGGTTAATGAATAGATCTTTATTCTTTTTAATATATATATATATATATTAGGGATGTGCAGGCTTGGTTCTACTCGGTTCCGTTCGGGTTTTTTTCCCGAATCATATATATATATGTATATATATATATATATATATATATATATATATATATATAATATATGTGTTCATATTATTTTAGCCAAAACAGACTGGTTTTTGTATTGATAAGCGCAGTACTTTTAATATTTTATTTTGGATCCTGCATTGACTGACTTCTCCTCAAATAGCCAGAAATTCCCTTTTTGGAGAGGAAACAGAAAAATCCAGCACCCATTGTGAGCTTTGGCTGACCTGAGGAAAAGGAGCCAGTCTGGATTTACTATGAGCTTTCGGTTTTTGTCATTACTACCGAAGGGAGTAGAGTCTAATAGGAGCCTGGTGTTCGTCAGGGAAACCGCAACAGGACTTGGACTTCACTGCAGGTCGTAGCCCCCTGGATGTGTACTAGGTGACTGGCAGGGAGTAGTAAATATAACAGACACATTACTAAATCAGAATCCAGAGAATGGGTCAGGGTCATCAGTATGCATGATTGGCTACAGCTGTATTAGCTCTTCAAAAAATGGTGGATCCCATAGCAAGAAACCAAGGCTGGACAAGGAGCGTCCATGGCAAAATGGTGATGTCCAGCGCAGGGATGGACGCTGAAGGAGACTTGAGTTCTAGGACTCAACCTGCCACACTTCAGACCCAATGCATCACCACCAAGCAGTGGAGATTGACAGCAGCCCTCCAAACACAGTGGTTCATTGCCGCACCGTGGTGCATGACATTAAGCCCCCCTTTTAAGGGTAAGAAATTTTTAATGAAACGTTTTCAGTAGAATTGGAGCATTGACAATAGATGCATTGACCAATGTTTGTCTTTTGGGACCAAAATCCTTCCAATCAATGAGGAATTGCAATCTCCTCCGAGAGATCATGAAATAAAGAATCTGTTGAACTTTGTATTCCTCAGAATCCTGAGTCTAAGAATTGGAAGAGGTTTGGGCGTGGAAGAGGAGTGAAATATGGAAGGTATTTGGTATTCATCTGGAAGGTATTGGTAGAATCTTATAAGGTCCGATGTACCTAAGAGCCAGCTTTATGGTGGGCACACATAGGACCTCATTCAGAGTCGGTCGTTGCGGCCGCCGGTCATAGGGGAAAGGGGCCGCATATGCAAATTAAGCGATCACAATTTGCTGTCCTAAAATGAGATTGTTAGCTGAACGACCAAGGGTAAGAAGCCGCCGTAAGACTAAATCACGCCCCCTTCTCATTCACCACACACGTCATCTCCTGGGATATAAGGATTAATCGCGAGCATCGGGAACCATCGGAACTGGTCGTAGAGCTTAAGGTTGACCATACCCTCTCTTAAGCACTACGATCAGGTCAGTGTACAAACCACCCATGTCACGTGTGCCATGACATTACTTTGTTAATTATGCACTCCCATTAAACGCTGTTCGCATAATTAGGCACGCCTGCGTTCGGATCTCCACTCCCCCGTTTTCTAGCACCTTCCCCTGTTACCACCCACAAACGCCTCATTCTGTCACTCAAACTACCGACCTGGCTGTGTTCAAGGAGAGAGAAATTTCTGATCGTAGCAGCTAGTTTGCGCACGCGCATTGCGAACATTACGCATGCGCAGTTTTGCGAACATCGGTGGCGTACGACCGACTTTGAATGAGGTCCATAGACTCTACCCCCTATGGCGAAACATTTATTTCAGCCTGAAGCTTTTCTGAGATTCTAATTGACCAACTCCAAATCATGGGAAGAGCACAGAGTACTGTATCTACTACAGGAACATCAGAGATGGTTACAGAGGACAAATGAGCTAGAACTGGATGGATACCATAGATGTTGTAAAATGTAATTATCCCGGATGATGTACAGTATGATTGTAGGCATAAGGTCCACCTAGTCACCTTGTATGCAGAAACATACATCCTGAGAAAAGACTACAAATCTTCGCTTACACGCTCCATTTGCCCATTAGGATGTGGGTGATAGGCAGTTGAGAAGTTAAGGTGGATTTTAGAACCTTTCATAATACTCTGCAATATTGGGCCACAAACTGTAATACATGGTCTGACATGATTTCTTTAGTGCGAAAGATCTCTTTTCCGAAAAGTTGGGCTTGTGTGGAAGCAGAAGGATGGTCGGTCAGTATCATAACCCTCCCCCTCTCGCTTCCCCTAACCCTCCCTCCACGGTGCCTAAACCCAACCTAACATGCCCATTCCCGCACCCTAAACCTAACTCTCTCCCTCTAGTGCCTAGCCCTAACCCCTGGCCTAACCCTAACTCCAGTACTTACCGACGGGTTGCTGGCGCCGAGAGTGTGACAGGTGTCGGGATTCCGGTGCAGGCATTCCGACTGTCGATATTTTGACCGGATCCCACAAATATGCATCTTGTGAGCACTGATATCTTATCAGGCAATTTCACTGCTACATGTGTGTTCCTGTAGCTTAGTGTTGTACAGAAATCGCTTAGGTAGACCCAAAGTTAGGCTGAATGAATTTCACACTAAGGGCCTGATGTTAGAGGCGCATGAAGCAGCGTCTGCGACTTTACGCAATTGCAGCTACAAAGTCCTTCCATTGTGTACATCCGTGCGGCTGAATGTGCTAGGACCGAGATGCCCCCTGTCAGTGTCTGTACACTCAGTAATACTGATTGGTGAGTCTTTAGACGCCAACATCGGTTACACCATGGAAATTTGTACCAGCCCTCTGGTCGGTGCAGTTTGTCCATCTGACCATGACCTCCTATGACTGCGGCTGTGCGTCTGGGTACGCAGCTGCTTTCACTGAGATACCTGCGACACTTCCATAAGACGCCCTTTAAACGGGATGCGGTTAAGATGCCAGCGGACGGGATTCCAAACGTCGATATACCAACGCCAAAATCCCGACGCCCATCAGGAAGCCGACCCCGCGTTCTCGAAGGGATCAAGATGCTAAAGTCTGCATCCCGAATACAGGCACCACAAAGGTAAGTATAGTAGCCTTAGCCCAGGGATCGGGGGATTAGGCTAGGGACCTCCCGGGTGGGTTAGGGGAGGGTTAGGCTGTGGGGAGAGGGGGTTAGGGTTAGGTATCACAGGGAAGAGGTTAGGGTTAGGCACCATCCCGGGAGGGTTAGATTTAGGGAGTGGGAAGGGGTGGTTAGGGTTAGGCATCATCGGGGGGAGGTTAGGCACGCGCATGCGCAGTTGCAAAAAAAAAAAAGCTCAACTATGTGAATATCGGTATTGAGTGCAGCTCAGGCCTGAAGGGTGATTCCCCATTTGCTATAAGTGAACTATGATAGTACGTTGACTGAGTAACACTGACATTAATTATAGGGAGCGTTGGATAACTAGTTACAATTGTGGCAAATCCATCAACGAGAACAGTATTCCAAGTACTGTATAGGGCCTGATTCAGCATGGAACACAGTGGCAACTGCGTACGCAGATCGGTCGATGTTGCGTACTGCTCATGCGCATGATAGCATTGCAATCGCACTTGGGGGTGGTGACATGGGAGTTGTTGCAGAAACGCAGGCGTCAGGGGCATATCTATAATGTGTGCAGGGTGTGCAGTGCACACGGGCCCCTGGGTTCTGGGGGGCCCACACTGCACATCCTGCACCCATAGTTTTTAATACATACCTCAACCAAGTCCTGCATCGGTTGTAACAGCGCTGTACTAAACACCTGGAAAATTACATTGGCGTTCATAAATTAGCCACTGCAATGGTATATGCACAGGGCCAGTGCAAGGTTTCTTGGCATCCTAGGCATTTCTTCAACCTTGCGCCCTCCCCCCCCACCCTTGGATAGCTACATAAGCGCTTATGCAGTGCCCCTAGTAGTGCCCTTTATACTGTGGCCCCAGTAGTGGTCCCCCTAAGCAGTGCCCCTTATATAGTGCCCCAGGTAGTGGTCCCCCTATGCAGTCCCTCTTATATAGTGCCCCCAGTACTAACCCCTCCGGTGCAGTGCCCCCAGTAGTGGTCCCCTCAATGCAGTGCTCCCAGTAGTAGTCCCCCCAGCAGTGCCCCCAGTAGTAGTCCCCCCCAGCAGTGCCCCCAGTAGTAGTCCTCCCCCAGCAATGCCCCCAGTAGTAGTCCCCCACCTATGCAGTGCCCCCAGCAGTAATCCCCACCTGTGCAGTGCCCCCAGCAGTAATCCCCCTTATGCAGTTCCCCCAGCAGTAATTCCCACCTATGCAGTGCCTCAGTAGTGGTCCCACCAGTGCAGTGCCCCCATTAGTGGTCCCACCAGTGCAGTGCCTCCAGTAGTGGTCCCACCAGTGCAGTGCATCCAGTAGTAGTCCCTCCAGCAGTGCCCCCAGTAATAGTCCTCCCCCCAGCAATGCCCCCAGTGGTAGTCCCCCCAACAGTGCCCTCAGTAGTGGTCCCACCAGTGCAGTGCCCCCAGTAATAGTCCCCCCCCAGTAGTAGTCCCCCCAGCAGTGCCCCCAGTGGTAGTCCCCCCCAGCAGTGCCCCCAGTAGTAGTTCCCCCCAGCATTGCCCCCAGTAGAAGTCCCTCCCTCCCAAGCAGTACCCCCATCAGTGGTCCCAGGGCCAGACAGACAAACACGTAAAAAAAACCAAAACACCTCCACTTAAACCTTAATCCCCGCTCCGGTGTCCGCTCCTCTGTCCCCGCTCTGCATGATGGGAGAGACGTCATGACGTCTTTCCCATAACCCACTGCGGGAGACGGAAAATGGAGCTCATGAGTGAGCTCCAGCCCGGCTCCGACAGTGGGCGCAGCAGCCGATGAGAGTCTGTCTGACTCTCATCGGCTGCTAAATCATGTGTTTGGTACTAGTAGTGTAGTGCAGGCTGCACTTATGTGCGGTATGCACTACACATTATTCCAGAGGCGCCCTGCAGTGGCCGGCGATCTTAGCCAGCTGCCTGAGTTTGCCTAGTGGTAGTGCCGGCCGAGCATATGCAGCGTGAGTACTCACTGCGTGCGACAAGACTTGCAATTCCTGAGCCAGGATAGAATGTTATAGATGTATACACAGGACTGTGAGGTATTACAGATGTGAGAAAGCAGTAGTGGGTGTCTCTATGCTGGCTGCGCTGTGGCTGATGTTACAGATGTATACACAGGACTGTGAGGTATTACAGATGTGAGAAAGCAGCAATGAGTGTCTCTATGCTGGCTGAGCTGTGGCTGATGTTACAGATGTATACACAGGACTGTGAGGTATTACAGATGTGAGAAAGCAGTAGTGGGTGTCTCTATGCTGGCTGCGCTGTGGCTGATGTTACAGATGTATACACAGGACTGTGAGGTATTACAGATGTGAGAAAGCAGCAATGAGTGTCTCTATGCTGGCTGAGCTGTGGCTGATGTTACAGATGTATACACAGGACTGTGAGGTATTACAGATGTGAGAAAGCAGTAGTGGGTGTCTCTATGCTGGCTGAGCTGTGGCTGATGTTACAGATGTATACACAGGACTGTGAGGTACTACAGATGTGAGAAAGCAGTAGTGGGTGTCTCTATGCTGGCTGAGCTGTGGATGATGTTACAGATGTATACACAGGACTGTGAGGTATTACAGATGTGAGATAGCAGTAGTGGGCGTGTCTATGCTGGCTGAGCTGTGGCTGATGTTACAGATGTATACGCAGGACTGTGAGGTATTACAGATGTGAGAAAGCAGTAGTGGGTGTCTCTCTGCTGGCTGAGCTGTGGCTGATGTTACAGATGTATACACAGGACTGTGAGGTATTACAGATGTGAGATGGCAGTAGTGGGTGTCTCTATGCTGGCTGAGCTGTGGCTGATGTTACTGATGTATACACAGGACTGTGAGGTATTACAGATGTGAGAAAGCAGTAGTGGGTGTCTCTACGCTGGCTGTACTGTGGCTGATGTTACAGATGTATACACAGGATTGTGAGGTATTACAGATGTGAGAAAGCAGTAGTGGGCATCTCTATGCTGGCTGAGCTGTGGCTGATGTAACAGATGTATACACAGGACTGTGAGGTATTACAGATGTGAGATAGTAGTAGTGGGCGTCTCTATGCTGGCTGAGCTGTGGCTGATGTTACAGATGTATACACAGGACTGTGAGGTATTACAGATGTGAGAAAGCAGTAGTGGGCGTCTCTATGCTGGCTGAGCTGTGGCTGATGTTACAGATGTATACACAGGACTGTGAGGTATTACAGATGTGAGAAAGCAGTAGTGGGTGTCTCTATGCTGGCTGAGCTGTGGCTGATGTTACAGATGTATACACAGGACTGTGAGGTATTACAGATGTGAGAAAGCAGTAGTGGGTGTCTCTATGCTGGCTGAGCTGTGGCTGATGTTACAGATGTATACACAGGACTGTGAGGTATTACAGATGTGAGATAGCAGTAGTGGGTGTCTCTATGCTGGCTGTGCTGTGGCTGATGTTACAGATGTATACACAGGACTGTGAGGTATTACAGATGTGAGATAGCGGTAGTGGGTGTCTCTATGCTGGCTGAGCTGTGGCTGATGTTACAGATGTATACACAGGACTGTGAGGTACTACAGATGTGAGAAAGCGGTAGTAGGTGTCTCTATGCTGGCTGAGCTGTGGCTGATGTTACAGATGTATACACAGGACTGTGAGGTATTACAGATGTGAGATAGCGGTAGTGGGTGTCTCTATGCTGGCTGAGCTGTGGCTGATGTTACAGATGTATACACAGAACTGTGAGGTATTACAGATGTGAGAAAGCAGTAGTGGGCGTCCCTATGCTGACTGAGCTGTGGATGATGTTACAGATGTATACACAGGACTGTGAGGTATTATAGATGTGAGAAAGCAGTAGTGGGCGTCTCTATGCGGACTGAGCTGTGGCTGATGTTACAGATGTATACACAGGACTGTGAGGTATTATAGATGTGAGAAAGCAGCAGTGGGCGTCTCTATGCTGACTGAGCTGTGGCTGATGTTACAGATGTATACACAGGACTGTGAGGTATTACAGATGTGAGAAAGCAGCAGTGAGTGTCTCTATGCTGGCTGAGCTGTGGCTGATGTTACAGATGTATACACAGGACTGTGAGGTATTACAGATGTGAGAAAGCAGTAGTGGGTGTCTCTATGCTGGCTGCGCTGTGGCTGATGTTACAGATGTATACACAGGACTGTGAGGTATTACAGATGTGAGAAAGCAGCAATGAGTGTCTCTATGCTGGCTGAGCTGTGGCTGATGTTACAGATGTATACACAAGACTGTGAGGTATTACAGATGTGAGAAAGCAGTAGTGGGTGTCTCTATGCTGGCTGAGCTGTGGCTGATGTTACAGATGTATACACAGGACTGTGAGTTACCACAGATGTGAGAAAGCAGTAGTGGGTGTCTCTATGCTGGCTGAGCTGTGGATGATGTTACAGATGTATACACAGGACTGTGAGGTATTACAGATGTGAGATAGTGGTAGTGGGTGTTTCTACGCTGGCTGTGCTGTGGCTGATGTTACAGATGTATACACAGGATTGTGAGGTATTACAGATGTGAGAAAGCAGTAGTGGGCGTCTCTATGCTGGCTGAGCTGTGGCTGATGTTACAGATGTATACACAGGACTGTGAGGAATTATAGATGTGAGATAGCGGTAGTGGGTGTCTCTATGCTGGCTGAGCTGTGGCTGATGTTATAGATGTATACACAGGACTGTGAGGTATTACAGATGTGAGATAGCAGTAGTGGGTGTCTCTATGCTGGCTGTGCTGTGGCTGATGTTACAGATGTATACACAGGACTATGAGGTACTACAGATGTGAGATAGCGGTAGTGGGTGTCTCTATGCTGGCTGAGCTGTGGCTGATGTTACAGATGTATACACATGACTGTGAGGTATTACAGATGTGAGAAAGCGGTAGTGGGTGTCTCTATGCTGGCTGAGCTGTGGTTGATGTTACCGATGTATACACAGGATTGTGAGGTATTACAGATGTGAGAAAGCGGTAGTGGGTGTCTCTATGCTGGCTGAGCTGTGGTTGATGTTACCGATGTATACACAGGACTGTGAGGTATTATAGATGTAAGAAAGCGGTAGTGGGCGTCTCTATGCTGACTGAGCTGTGGCTGATGTTACAGATGTATACACAGGACTGTGATGTATTACAGATGTGAGATAGCAGTAGTGGGCGTCTCTACGCTGGCTGTACTGTGGCTGATGTTACAGATGTATACACAGGACTGTGATGTATTACAGATGTGAGAAAGCAGTAGTGGGCGTCTCTACGCTGGCTGTACTGTGGCTGATGTTACAGATGTATACACAGGATTGTGAGGTATTACAGATGTGAGAAAGCAGTAGTGGGCGTCTCTATGCTGGCTGAGCTGTGGCTGATGTAACAGATGTATACACAGGACTGTGAGGTATTACAGATGTGAGATAGTAGTAGTGGGTGTCTCTATGCTGGCTGAGCTGTGGCTGATGTTACAGATGTATACACAGGACTGTGAGGTATTACAGATGTGAGAAAGCAGTAGTGGGTGTCTCTATGCTGGCTGAGCTGTGGCTGATGTTACAGATGTATACACAGGACTGTGAGGTATTACAGATGTGAGAAAGCAGTAGTGGGTGTCTCTATGCTGGCTGAGCTGTGGCTGATGTTACAGATGTATACACAGGACTGTGAGGTATTACAGATGTGAGAAAGCTGTAGTGGGTGTCTCTATGCTGGATGAGCTGTGGCTGATGTTACAGATGTATACAGAGGACTGTGAGGTATTACAGATGTGAGAAAGCAGTAGTAGGTGTCTCTATGCTGGCTGAGCTGTGGATGATGTTACAGATGTATACACAGGACTGTGAGGTATTACAGATGTGAGAAAGCAGTAGTGGGTGTCTCTATGCTGGCTGTGCTGTGGTTGATGTTACAGATGTATACACAGGACTGTGAGGTATTACAGATGTGAGATAGCAGTAGTGGGTGTCTCTATGCTGGCTGAGCTGTGGCTGATGTTACAGATGTATACACAGGATTGTGAGGTATTACAGATGTGAGAAAGCAGTAGTGGGTGTCTCTATGCTGGCTGAGCTGTGGCTGATGTTACAGATGTATACACAGGACTGTGAGGTATTACAGATGTGAGAAAGCAGTAGTGGGTGTCTCTATGCTGGCTGAGCTGTGGCAGATGTTACAGATGTATACACAGGACTGTGAGGTATTACAGATGTGAGAAAGCAGTAGTGGGTGTCTCTATGCTGGCTGTGCTGTGGCTGATGTTACAGATGTATACACAGGACTGTAAGGTATTACGGATGTGAGAAAGCAGGAATGGGTGTCTCTATGCTGGCTGAGCTATGGCTGATGTTACAGATGTATACACTGGACTGTGAGGTATTACGGATGTGAGAAAGCAGTAGTGGGTGTCTCTATGCTGGCTGAGCTGTGGCTGATGTTACAGATGTATACACAGGACTGTGAGGTACTACAGATGTGAGATAGCGGTAGTGGGTGTCTCTATGCTGGCTGAGCTGTGGCTGATGTTATAGATGTATACACAGGACTGTGAGGTATTACAGATGTGAGATAGCAGTAGTGGGTGTCTCTATGCTGGCTGTGCTGTGGCTGATGTTACAGATGTATACACAGGACTATGAGGTACTACAGATGTGAGATAGCGGTAGTGGGTGTCTCTATGCTGGCTGAGCTGTGGCTGATGTTACAGATGTATACACATGACTGTGAGGTATTACAGATGTGAGAAAGCGGTAGTGGGTGTCTCTATGCTGGCTGAGCTGTGGTTGATGTTACCGATGTATACACAGGATTGTGAGGTATTACAGATGTGAGAAAGCGGTAGTGGGTGTCTCTATGCTGGCTGAGCTGTGGTTGATGTTACCGATGTATACACAGGACTGTGAGGTATTATAGATGTAAGAAAGCGGTAGTGGGCGTCTCTATGCTGACTGAGCTGTGGCTGATGTTACAGATGTATACACAGGACTGTGATGTATTACAGATGTGAGATAGCAGTAGTGGGCGTCTCTACGCTGGCTGTACTGTGGCTGATGTTACAGATGTATACACAGGACTGTGATGTATTACAGATGTGAGAAAGCAGCAGTGGGCGTCTCTACGCTGGCTGTACTGTGGCTGATGTTACAGATGTATACACAGGATTGTGAGGTATTACAGATGTGAGAAAGCAGTAGTGGGCGTCTCTATGCTGGCTGAGCTGTGGCTGATGTAACAGATGTATACACAGGACTGTGAGGTATTACAGATGTGAGATAGTAGTAGTGGGTGTCTCTATGCTGGCTGAGCTGTGGCTGATGTTACAGATGTATACACAGGACTGTGAGGTATTACAGATGTGAGAAAGCAGTAGTGGGTGTCTCTATGCTGGCTGAGCTGTGGCTGATGTTACAGATGTATACACAGGACTGTGAGGTATTACAGATGTGAGAAAGCAGTAGTGGGTGTCTCTATGCTGGCTGAGCTGTGGCTGATGTTACAGATGTATACACAGGACTGTGAGGTATTACAGATGTGAGAAAGCAGTAGTGGGTGTCTCTATGCTGGATGAGCTGTGGCTGATGTTACAGATGTATACAGAGGACTGTGAGGTATTACAGATGTGAGAAAGCAGTAGTAGGTGTCTCTATGCTGGCTGAGCTGTGGATGATGTTACAGATGTATACACAGGACTGTGAGGTATTACAGATGTGAGAAAGCAGTAGTGGGTGTCTCTATGCTGGCTGTGCTGTGGTTGATGTTACAGATGTATACACAGGACTGTGAGGTATTACAGATGTGAGATAGCAGTAGTGGGTGTCTCTATGCTGGCTGAGCTGTGGCTGATGTTACAGATGTATACACAGGATTGTGAGGTATTACAGATGTGAGAAAGCAGTAGTGGGTGTCTCTATGCTGGCTGAGCTGTGGCTGATGTTACAGATGTATACACAGGACTGTGAGGTATTACAGATGTGAGAAAGCAGTAGTGGGTGTCTCTATGCTGGCTGAGCTGTGGCAGATGTTACAGATGTATACACAGGACTGTGAGGTATTACAGATGTGAGAAAGCAGTAGTGGGTGTCTCTATGCTGGCTGTGCTGTGGCTGATGTTACAGATGTATACACAGGACTGTAAGGTATTACGGATGTGAGAAAGCAGGAATGGGTGTCTCTATGCTGGCTGAGCTATGGCTGATGTTACAGATGTATACACTGGACTGTGAGGTATTACGGATGTGAGAAAGCAGTAGTGGGTGTCTCTATGCTGGCTGAGCTGTGGCTGATGTTACAGATGTATACACAGGACTGTGAGGTACTACAGATGTGAGAAAGCAGTAGTGGGTGTCTCTATGCTGGCGGAGCTGTGGCTGATGTTACAGATGTATACACAGGACTGTGAGGTATTACAGATGTGAGATAGTGTTAGTGGGTGTCTCTATGCTGGCTGAGCTGTGGCTGATGTTATAGATGTATACACAGGACTGTGAGGTATTACAGATGTGAGATAGCAGTAGTGGGTGTCTCTATGCTGGCTGTGCTGTGGCTGATGTTACAGATGTATACACAGGACTATGAGTTATTACAGATGTGAGATAGCGGTAGTGGGTGTCTCTATGCTGGATGAGCTGTGGCTGATGTTACAGATATATACACAGGACTGTGAGGTATTACAGATGTCAGAAAGCAGTAGTGGGTGTCTCTATGCTGGCTGAGCTGTTGTTGATGTTACCGATGTATACACAGGACTGTGAGGTATTACAGATGTGAGAAAGCAGTAGTGGGTGTCTCTATGCTGGCTGAGCTGTGGTTGATGTTACCGATGTATACACAGGACTGTGAGGTATTACAGATGTGAGAAAGCAGTAGTGGGTGTCTCTATGCTGGCTGAGCTGTGGCTGATGTAACAGATGTATACACAGGACTGTGAGGTATTACAGATGTGAGATATTAGTAGTGGGTGTCTCTATGCTGGCTGAGCTGTAGCTGATGTTACAGATGTATACACAGGACAGTGAGGTATTACAGATGTGAGAAAGCAGTAGTGGGTGTCTCTATGCTGGCTGAGCTGTGGATGATGTTACAGATGTATACACAGGACTGTGAGGTATTACTGATGTGAGAAAGCAGTAGTGGGTGTCTCTATGCTGGCTGTGCTGTGGTTGATGTTACAGATGTATACACAGGACTGTGAGGTATTACAGATGTGAGATAGCAGTAGTGGGTGTCTCTATGCTGGCTGAGCTGTGGCTGATGTTACAGATGTATACACAGGACTGTGAGGTATTACAGATGTGAGAAAGCAGTAGTGGGCGTCTCTATGCAGGCTGAGCTGTGGCTGATGTAACAGATATATACACAGGACTGTGAGGTATTACAGATGTGAGATAGTAGTAGTGGGTGTCTCTATGCTGGCTGAGCTGTGGCTGATGTTACAGATGTATACACAGGACAGTGAGGTATTACAGATGTGAGAAAGCAGTGGTGGGTGTCTCTATGCTGGCTGAGCTGTGGCGATGTTACAGATGTATACACAGGACTGTGAGGTATTACAGATGTGAGATAGCGGTAGTGGGTGTCTCTATGCTGACTGAGCTGTGGCTGATGTTACAGATGTATACACAGGACTGTGAGGTATTACAGATGTGGGAAAGCAGTAGTGGGTGTCTCTATGCTGGCTGAGCTGTGGCTGATGTTACAGATGTATACACAGGACTGTGAGGTATTACAGATGTTAGAAAGCAGTAGTAGGTGTCTCTATGCTGGCTGAGCTGTGGATGATGTTACAGATGTATACACAGGACTGTGAGGTATTACAGATGTGAGAAAGCAGTAGTGGGTGTCTCTATGCTGGCTGAGCTGTGGTTGACGTTACAGATGTATACACAGGACTGTGAGGTATTACAGATGTGAGATAGCAGTAGTGGGTGTCTCTATGCTGGCTGAGCTGTGGCTGATGTTACAGATGTATACACAGGACTGTGAGGTATTATAGATGTGAGAAAGCAGTAGTGGGCTTCTCTATGCTGGCTGTGCTGTGGCTGATGTTACAGATGTATACACAGGACTGTGAGGTATTATAGATGTGAGAAAGCAGCAGTGTGTGTCTCTATGCTGGCTGTGCTGTGGCTGATGTTACAGATGTATACACAGGATTGTGAGGTATTACGGATGTGAGATACTAGTAGTGGGCATCTCTATGCTGGCTGAGCTGTGGCTGATGTTACAGATGTATACACAGGACTGTGAGGTATTACAGATGTGAGAAAGCAGTAGTGGGTGTCTCTATGCTGGCTGTACTGTGGCTGATGTTACAGATGTATACACAGGACTGTGAGGTATTACAGATGTGAGAAAGCAGTAGTGGGTGTCTCTATGCTGGCTGTACTGTGGCTGATGTTTCAGATGTATACACAGGACTGTGAGGTATTACAGATGTGAGATAGCGGAAGTGGGTGTCTCTATGCTGTCTGAGCTGTGGTTGATGTTACAGATGTATACACAGGACTGTGAGGAATTACAGATGTGAGAAAGCAGTAGTGGGTGTCTCTATGCTGGCTGTGCTGTGGATGATGTTACCGATGTATACACAGGACTGTGAGGTATTACAGATGTGAGAAAGCAGTAGTGGGTGTCTCTATGCTGGCTGAGCTGTGGCTGATGTTACAGATGTATACACAGGACTGTGAGGTATTATAGATGTGAGAAAGCAGTAGTGGGTGTCTCTATGCTGGCTGTGCTGTGGCTGATGTTACAGATGTATACACCGGACTGTGAGGTATTACAGATGTGAGAAAGCAGTAGTGGGTGTCTCTATGCTGGCTGTGCTGTGGATGATGTTACCGATGTATACACAGGACTGTGAGGTGTTACAGATGTGAGTAAGCAGTAGTGGGCGTCTCTATGCTGGCTGAGCTGTGGCTGATGTTACAGATGTATACACATGACTGTGATGTATTACAGATGTGAGATAGCGGTAGTGGGTGTCTATGCTGGCTGTGCTGTGGCTGATGTTACAGATGTATACACAGGACTGTGAGGTATTATAGATGTGAGATAGCAGCAGTGGGTGTCTCTATGCTGGCTGAGCTTTGGCTGATATTACACATGTATGCACAGGACTGTGAGGTATTATAGATGTGAGATAGCAGCAGTGGGTGTCTCTATGCTGGCTGAGCTGTGGCTGATATTACAGATGAATACACAGGACTGTGAGGTATTACAGATGTGAGATCGCGGTAATGGGTGTCTCTATGCTGGCTGAGCTGTGGCTGATGTTACAGATGTATACACAGGACTGTGAGGTATTACAGATTTGAGATTGCGGTAGTGGGTGTCTATGCTGGCTGTGCTGTGGCTGATGTTACAGATGTATACACAGGACTGTGAGGTATTATAGATGTGAGATAGCAGCAGTGGGTGTCTCTATGCTGGCTGAGCTATGGCTGATATTACAGATGTATACACAGGACTGTGAGGTATTACAGATGTGAGAAAGCGGTAGTGGGTGTCTATGCTGGCTGAGCTGTGGCTGATGTTACAGATGTATACACAGGACTGTGAGGTATTACAGATGTGAGAAAGCGGTAGTAGGTGTCTCTATGCTGGCTGAGCTGTGGCTGATGTTACAGATGTATACACAGGACTGTGAGGTATTACAGATGTGAGATAGCGGTAGTGGGTGTCTATATGCTGGCTGAGCTGTGGCTGATGTTACAGATGTATACACAGGACTGTGAGGTATTATAGATGTGAGAAAGCAGTAGTGGGCGTCTCTATGCTGGCTGTGCTGTGGCTGATGTTACAGATGTATACACAGGATTGTGAGGTATTACGGATGTGAGATACTAGTAGTGGGCATCTCTATGCTGGCTGAGCTGTGGCTGATGTTACAGATGTATACACAGGACTGTGAAGTATTACAGATGTGAGAAAGCAGTAGTGGGTGTCTCTATGCTGCATGTACTGTGGCTGATGTTACAGATGTATACACAGGACTGTGAGGTATTACAGATGTGAGAAAGCAGTAGTGGGTGTCTCTATGCTGGCTGTACTGTGGCTGATGTTTCAGATGTATACACAGGACTGTGAGGTATTACAGATGTGAGATAGCGGAAGTGGGTGTCTCTATGCTGTCTGAGCTGTGGCTGATGTTACAGATGTATACACAGGACTGTGAGGAATTACAGATGTGAGAAAGCAGTAGTGGGTGTCTCTATGCTGGCTGTGCTGTGGATGATGTTACCGATGTATACACAGGACTGTGAGGTATTACAGATGTGAGAAAGCAGTAGTGGGTGTCTCTATGCTGGCTGAGCTGTGGCTGATGTTACAGATGTATACACAGGACTGTGAGGTATTATAGATGTGAGAAAGCAGTAGTGGGTGTCTCTATGCTGGCTGTGCTGTGGCTGATGTTACAGATGTATACACCGGACTGTGAGGTATTACAGATGTGAGAAAGCAGTAGTGGGTGTCTCTATGCTGGCTGTGCTGTGGATGATGTTACCGATGTATACACAGGACTGTGAGGTGTTACAGATGTGAGTAAGCAGTAGTGGGCGTCTCTATGCTGGCTGAGCTGTGGCTGATGTTACAGATGTATACACATGACTGTGATGTATTACAGATGTGAGATAGCGGTAGTGGGTGTCTATGCTGGCTGTGCTGTGGCTGATGTTACAGATGTATACACAGGACTGTGAGGTATTATAGATGTGAGATAGCAGCAGTGGGTGTCTCTATGCTGGCTGAGCTTTGGCTGATATTACACATGTATGCACAGGACTGTGAGGTATTATAGATGTGAGATAGCAGCAGTGGGTGTCTCTATGCTGGCTGAGCTGTGGCTGATATTACAGATGAATACACAGGACTGTGAGGTATTACAGATGTGAGATCGCGGTAATGGGTGTCTCTATGCTGGCTGAGCTGTGGCTGATGTTACAGATGTATACACAGGACTGTGAGGTATTACAGATTTGAGATTGCGGTAGTGGGTGTCTATGCTGGCTGTGCTGTGGCTGATGTTACAGATGTATACACAGGACTGTGAGGTATTATAGATGTGAGATAGCAGCAGTGGGTGTCTCTATGCTGGCTGAGCTATGGCTGATATTACAGATGTATACACAGGACTGTGAGGTATTACAGATGTGAGAAAGCGGTAGTGGGTGTCTCTATGCTGGCTGAGCTGTGGCTGATGTTACAGATGTATACACAGGACTGTGAGGTATTACAGATGTGAGAAAGCGGTAGTAGGTGTCTCTATGCTGGCTGAGCTGTGGCTGATGTTACAGATGTATACACAGGACTGTGAGGTATTATAGATGTGAGAAAGCAGCAGTGGGCGTCTCTATGCTGACTGAGCTGTGGCTGATGTTACAGATGTATACACAGGACTGTGAGGTATTACAGATGTGAGAAAGCAGCAGTGAGTGTCTCTATGCTGGCTGAGCTGTGGCTGATGTTACAGATGTATACACAGGACTGTGAGGTATTACAGATGTGAGAAAGCAGTAGTGGGTGTCTCTATGCTGGCTGCGCTGTGGCTGATGTTACAGATGTATACACAGGACTGTGAGGTATTACAGATGTGAGAAAGCAGCAATGAGTGTCTCTATGCTGGCTGAGCTGTGGCTGATGTTACAGATGTATACACAAGACTGTGAGGTATTACAGATGTGAGAAAGCAGTAGTGGGTGTCTCTATGCTGGCTGAGCTGTGGCTGATGTTACAGATGTATACACAGGACTGTGAGTTACCACAGATGTGAGAAAGCAGTAGTGGGTGTCTCTATGCTGGCTGAGCTGTGGATGATGTTACAGATGTATACACAGGACTGTGAGGTATTACAGATGTGAGATAGTGGTAGTGGGTGTTTCTACGCTGGCTGTGCTGTGGCTGATGTTACAGATGTATACACAGGATTGTGAGGTATTACAGATGTGAGAAAGCAGTAGTGGGCGTCTCTATGCTGGCTGAGCTGTGGCTGATGTTACAGATGTATACACAGGACTGTGAGGAATTATAGATGTGAGATAGCGGTAGTGGGTGTCTCTATGCTGGCTGAGCTGTGGCTGATGTTATAGATGTATACACAGGACTGTGAGGTATTACAGATGTGAGATAGCAGTAGTGGGTGTCTCTATGCTGGCTGTGCTGTGGCTGATGTTACAGATGTATACACAGGACTATGAGGTACTACAGATGTGAGATAGCGGTAGTGGGTGTCTATGCTGGCTGTGCTGTGGCTGATGTTACAGATGTATACACAGGACTGTGAGGTATTATAGATGTGAGATAGCAGCAGTGGGTGTCTCTATGCTGGCTGAGCTTTGGCTGATATTACACATGTATGCACAGGACTGTGAGGTATTATAGATGTGAGATAGCAGCAGTGGGTGTCTCTATGCTGGCTGAGCTGTGGCTGATATTACAGATGAATACACAGGACTGTGAGGTATTACAGATGTGAGATCGCGGTAATGGGTGTCTCTATGCTGGCTGAGCTGTGGCTGATGTTACAGATGTATACACAGGACTGTGAGGTATTACAGATTTGAGATTGCGGTAGTGGGTGTCTATGCTGGCTGTGCTGTGGCTGATGTTACAGATGTATACACAGGACTGTGAGGTATTATAGATGTGAGATAGCAGCAGTGGGTGTCTCTATGCTGGCTGAGCTATGGCTGATATTACAGATGTATACACAGGACTGTGAGGTATTACAGATGTGAGAAAGCGGTAGTGGGTGTCTCTATGCTGGCTGAGCTGTGGCTGATGTTACAGATGTATACACAGGACTGTGAGGTATTACAGATGTGAGAAAGCGGTAGTAGGTGTCTCTATGCTGGCTGAGCTGTGGCTGATGTTACAGATGTATACACAGGACTGTGAGGTATTATAGATGTGAGAAAGCAGCAGTGGGCGTCTCTATGCTGACTGAGCTGTGGCTGATGTTACAGATGTATACACAGGACTGTGAGGTATTACAGATGTGAGAAAGCAGCAGTGAGTGTCTCTATGCTGGCTGAGCTGTGGCTGATGTTACAGATGTATACACAGGACTGTGAGGTATTACAGATGTGAGAAAGCAGTAGTGGGTGTCTCTATGCTGGCTGCGCTGTGGCTGATGTTACAGATGTATACACAGGACTGTGAGGTATTACAGATGTGAGAAAGCAGCAATGAGTGTCTCTATGCTGGCTGAGCTGTGGCTGATGTTACAGATGTATACACAAGACTGTGAGGTATTACAGATGTGAGAAAGCAGTAGTGGGTGTCTCTATGCTGGCTGAGCTGTGGCTGATGTTACAGATGTATACACAGGACTGTGAGTTACCACAGATGTGAGAAAGCAGTAGTGGGTGTCTCTATGCTGGCTGAGCTGTGGATGATGTTACAGATGTATACACAGGACTGTGAGGTATTACAGATGTGAGATAGTGGTAGTGGGTGTTTCTACGCTGGCTGTGCTGTGGCTGATGTTACAGATGTATACACAGGATTGTGAGGTATTACAGATGTGAGAAAGCAGTAGTGGGCGTCTCTATGCTGGCTGAGCTGTGGCTGATGTTACAGATGTATACACAGGACTGTGAGGAATTATAGATGTGAGATAGCGGTAGTGGGTGTCTCTATGCTGGCTGAGCTGTGGCTGATGTTATAGATGTATACACAGGACTGTGAGGTATTACAGATGTGAGATAGCAGTAGTGGGTGTCTCTATGCTGGCTGTGCTGTGGCTGATGTTACAGATGTATACACAGGACTATGAGGTACTACAGATGTGAGATAGCGGTAGTGGGTGTCTCTATGCTGGCTGAGCTGTGGCTGATGTTACAGATGTATACACATGACTGTGAGGTATTACAGATGTGAGAAAGCGGTAGTGGGTGTCTCTATGCTGGCTGAGCTGTGGTTGATGTTACCGATGTATACACAGGATTGTGAGGTATTACAGATGTGAGAAAGCGGTAGTGGGTGTCTCTATGCTGGCTGAGCTGTGGTTGATGTTACCGATGTATACACAGGACTGTGAGGTATTATAGATGTAAGAAAGCGGTAGTGGGCGTCTCTATGCTGACTGAGCTGTGGCTGATGTTACAGATGTATACACAGGACTGTGATGTATTACAGATGTGAGATAGCAGTAGTGGGCGTCTCTACGCTGGCTGTACTGTGGCTGATGTTACAGATGTATACACAGGACTGTGATGTATTACAGATGTGAGAAAGCAGTAGTGGGCGTCTCTACGCTGGCTGTACTGTGGCTGATGTTACAGATGTATACACAGGATTGTGAGGTATTACAGATGTGAGAAAGCAGTAGTGGGCGTCTCTATGCTGGCTGAGCTGTGGCTGATGTAACAGATGTATACACAGGACTGTGAGGTACTACAGATGTGAGATAGTAGTAGTGGGTGTCTCTATGCTGGCTGAGCTGTGGCTGATGTTACAGATGTATACACAGGACTGTGAGGTATTACAGATGTGAGAAAGCAGTAGTGGGTGTCTCTATGCTGGCTGAGCTGTGGCTGATGTTACAGATGTATACACAGGACTGTGAGGTATTACAGATGTGAGAAAGCAGTAGTGGGTGTCTCTATGCTGGCTGAGCTGTGGCTGATGTTACAGATGTATACACAGGACTGTGAGGTATTACAGATGTGAGAAAGCAGTAGTGGGTGTCTCTATGCTGGATGAGCTGTGGCTGATGTTACAGATGTATACAGAGGACTGTGAGGTATTACAGATGTGAGAAAGCAGTAGTAGGTGTCTCTATGCTGGCTGAGCTGTGGATGATGTTACAGATGTATACACAGGACTGTGAGGTATTACAGATGTGAGAAAGCAGTAGTGGGTGTCTCTATGCTGGCTGTGCTGTGGTTGATGTTACAGATGTATACACAGGACTGTGAGGTATTACAGATGTGAGATAGCAGTAGTGGGTGTCTCTATGCTGGCTGAGCTGTGGCTGATGTTACAGATGTATACACAGGATTGTGAGGTATTACAGATGTGAGAAAGCAGTAGTGGGTGTCTCTATGCTGGCTGAGCTGTGGCTGATGTTACAGATGTATACACAGGACTGTGAGGTATTACAGATGTGAGAAAGCAGTAGTGGGTGTCTCTATGCTGACTGAGCTGTGGCAGATGTTACAGATGTATACACAGGACTGTGAGGTATTACAGATGTGAGAAAGCAGTAGTGGGTGTCTCTATGCTGGCTGTGCTGTGGCTGATGTTACAGATGTATACACAGGACTGTAAGGTATTACGGATGTGAGAAAGCAGGAATGGGTGTCTCTATGCTGGCTGAGCTATGGCTGATGTTACAGATGTATACACTGGACTGTGAGGTATTACGGATGTGAGAAAGCAGTAGTGGGTGTCTCTATGCTGGCTGAGCTGTGGCTGATGTTACAGATGTATACACAGGACTGTGAGGTACTACAGATGTGAGATAGCGGTAGTGGGTGTCTCTATGCTGGCTGAGCTGTGGCTGATGTTATAGATGTATACACAGGACTGTGAGGTATTACAGATGTGAGATAGCAGTAGTGGGTGTCTCTATGCTGGCTGTGCTGTGGCTGATGTTACAGATGTATACACAGGACTATGAGGTACTACAGATGTGAGATAGCGGTAGTGGGTGTCTCTATGCTGGCTGAGCTGTGGCTGATGTTACAGATGTATACACATGACTGTGAGGTATTACAGATGTGAGAAAGCGGTAGTGGGTGTCTCTATGCTGGCTGAGCTGTGGTTGATGTTACCGATGTATACACAGGATTGTGAGGTATTACAGATGTGAGAAAGCGGTAGTGGGTGTCTCTATGCTGGCTGAGCTGTGGTTGATGTTACCGATGTATACACAGGACTGTGAGGTATTATAGATGTAAGAAAGCGGTAGTGGGCGTCTCTATGCTGACTGAGCTGTGGCTGATGTTACAGATGTATACACAGGACTGTGATGTATTACAGATGTGAGATAGCAGTAGTGGGCGTCTCTACGCTGGCTGTACTGTGGCTGATGTTACAGATGTATACACAGGACTGTGATGTATTACAGATGTGAGAAAGCAGTAGTGGGCGTCTCTACGCTGGCTGTACTGTGGCTGATGTTACAGATGTATACACAGGATTGTGAGGTATTACAGATGTGAGAAAGCAGTAGTGGGCGTCTCTATGCTGGCTGAGCTGTGGCTGATGTAACAGATGTATACACAGGACTGTGAGGTATTACAGATGTGAGATAGTAGTAGTGGGTGTCTCTATGCTGGCTGAGCTGTGGCTGATGTTACAGATGTATACACAGGACTGTGAGGTATTACAGATGTGAGAAAGCAGTAGTGGGTGTCTCTATGCTGGCTGAGCTGTGGCTGATGTTACAGATGTATACACAGGACTGTGAGGTATTACAGATGTGAGAAAGCAGTAGTGGGTGTCTATGCTGGCTGAGCTGTGGCTGATGTTACAGATGTATACACAGGACTGTGAGGTATTACAGATGTGAGAAAGCAGTAGTGGGTGTCTCTATGCTGGATGAGCTGTGGCTGATGTTACAGATGTATACAGAGGACTGTGAGGTATTACAGATGTGAGAAAGCAGTAGTAGGTGTCTCTATGCTGGCTGAGCTGTGGATGATGTTACAGATGTATACACAGGACTGTGAGGTATTACAGATGTGAGAAAGCAGTAGTAGGTGTCTCTATGCTGGCTGAGCTGTGGATGATGTTACAGATGTATACACAGGACTGTGAGGTATTACAGATGTGAGAAAGCAGTAGTGGGTGTCTCTATGCTGGATGTGCTGTGGTTGATGTTACAGATGTATACACAGGACTGTGAGGTATTACAGATGTGAGATAGCAGTAGTGGGTGTCTCTATGCTGGCTGAGCTGTGGCTGATGTTACAGATGTATACACAGGATTGTGAGGTATTACAGATGTGAGAAAGCAGTAGTGGGTGTCTCTATGCTGGCTGAGCTGTGGCTGATGTTACAGATGTATACACAGGACTGTGAGGTATTACAGATGTGAGAAAGCAGTAGTGGGTGTCTCTATGCTGACTGAGCTGTGGCAGATGTTACAGATGTATACACAGGACTGTGAGGTATTACAGATGTGAGAAAGCAGTAGTGGGTGTCTCTATGCTGGCTGTGCTGTGGCTGATGTTACAGATGTATACACAGGACTGTAAGGTATTACGGATGTGAGAAAGCAGGAATGGGTGTCTCTATGCTGGCTGAGCTATGGCTGATGTTACAGATGTATACACTGGACTGTGAGGTATTACGGATGTGAGAAAGCAGTAGTGGGTGTCTCTATGCTGGCTGAGCTGTGGCTGATGTTACAGATGTATACACAGGACTGTGAGGTACTACAGATGTGAGATAGCGGTAGTGGGTGTCTCTATGCTGGCTGAGCTGTGGCTGATGTTATAGATGTATACACAGGACTGTGAGGTATTACAGATGTGAGATAGCAGTAGTGGGTGTCTCTATGCTGGCTGTGCTGTGGCTGATGTTACAGATGTATACACAGGACTATGAGGTACTACAGATGTGAGATAGCGGTAGTGGGTGTCTCTATGCTGGCTGAGCTGTGGCTGATGTTACAGATGTATACACATGACTGTGAGGTATTACAGATGTGAGAAAGCGGTAGTGGGTGTCTCTATGCTGGCTGAGCTGTGGTTGATGTTACCAATGTATACACAGGATTGTGAGGTATTACAGATGTGAGAAAGCGGTAGTGGGTGTCTCTATGCTGGCTGAGCTGTGGTTGATGTTACCGATGTATACACAGGACTGTGAGGTATTATAGATGTAAGAAAGCGGTAGTGGGCGTCTCTATGCTGACTGAGCTGTGGCTGATGTTACAGATGTATACACAGGACTGTGATGTATTACAGATGTGAGATAGCAGTAGTGGGCATCTCTACGCTGGCTGTACTGTGGCTGATGTTACAGATGTATACACAGGACTGTGATGTATTACAGATGTGAGAAAGCAGTAGTGGGCGTCTCTACGCTGGCTGTACTGTGGCTGATGTTACAGATGTATACACAGGATTGTGAGGTATTACAGATGTGAGAAAGCAGTAGTGGGCGTCTCTATGCTGGCTGAGCTGTGGCTGATGTAACAGATGTATACACAGGACTGTGAGGTATTACAGATGTGAGATAGTAGTAGTGGGTGTCTCTATGCTGGCTGAGCTGTGGCTGATGTTACAGATGTATACACAGGACTGTGAGGTATTACAGATGTGAGAAAGCAGTAGTGGGTGTCTCTATGCTGGCTGAGCTGTGGCTGATGTTACAGATGTATACACAGGACTGTGAGGTATTACAGATGTGAGAAAGCAGTAGTGGGTGTCTCTATGCTGGCTGAGCTGTGGCTGATGTTACAGATGTATACACAGGACTGTGAGGTATTACAGATGTGAGAAAGCAGTAGTGGGTGTCTCTATGCTGGATGAGCTGTGGCTGATGTTACAGATGTATACAGAGGACTGTGAGGTATTACAGATGTGAGAAAGCAGTAGTAGGTGTCTCTATGCTGGCTGAGCTGTGGATGATGTTACAGATGTATACACAGGACTGTGAGGTATTACAGATGTGAGAAAGCAGTAGTGGGTGTCTCTATGCTGGCTGTGCTGTGGTTGATGTTACAGATGTATACACAGGACTGTGAGGTATTACAGATGTGAGATAGCAGTATTGGGTGTCTCTATGCTGGCTGAGCTGTGGCTGATGTTACAGATGTATACACAGGATTGTGAGGTATTACAGATGTGAGAAAGCAGTAGTGGGTGTCTCTATGCTGGCTGAGCTGTGGCTGATGTTACAGATGTATACACAGGACTGTGAGGTATTACAGATGTGAGAAAGCAGTAGTGGGTGTCTCTATGCTGGCTGAGCTGTGGCAGATGTTACAGATGTTTACACAGGACTGTGAGGTATTACAGATGTGAGAAAGCAGTAGTGGGTGTCTCTATGCTGGCTGTGCTGTGGCTGATGTTACAGATGTATACACAGGACTGTAAGGTATTACGGATGTGAGAAAGCAGGAATGGGTGTCTCTATGCTGGCTGAGCTATGGCTGATGTTACAGATGTATACACTGGACTGTGAGGTATTACGGATGTGAGAAAGCAGTAGTGGGTGTCTCTATGCTGGCTGAGCTGTGGCTGATGTTACAGATGTATACACAGGACTGTGAGGTACTACAGATGTGAGAAAGCAGTAGTGGGTGTCTCTATGCTGGCGGAGCTGTGGCTGATGTTACAGATGTATACACAGGACTGTGAGGTATTACAGATGTGAGATAGTGTTAGTGGGTGTCTCTATGCTGGCTGAGCTGTGGCTGATGTTATAGATGTATACACAGGACTGTGAGGTATTACAGATGTGAGATAGCAGTAGTGGGTGTCTCTATGCTGGCTGTGCTGTGGCTGATGTTACAGATGTATACACAGGACTATGAGTTATTACAGATGTGAGATAGCGGTAGTGGGTGTCTCTATGCTGGATGAGCTGTGGCTGATGTTACAGATGTATACACAGGACTGTGAGGTATTACAGATGTCAGAAAGCAGTAGTGGGTGTCTCTATGCTGGCTGAGCTGTTGTTGATGTTACCGATGTATACACAGGACTGTGAGGTATTACAAATGTGAGAAAGCAGTAGTGGGTGTCTCTATGCTGGCTGAGCTGTGGTTGATGTTACCGATGTATACACAGGACTGTGAGGTATTACAGATGTGAGAAAGCAGTAGTGGGTGTCTCTATGCTGGCTGAGCTGTGGCTGATGTAACAGATGTATACACAGGACTGTGAGGTATTACAGATGTGAGATATTAGTAGTGGGTGTCTCTATGCTGGCTGAGCTGTAGCTGATGTTACAGATGTATACACAGGACAGTGAGGTATTACAGATGTGAGAAAGCAGTAGTGGGTGTCTCTATGCTGGCTGAGCTGTGGATGATGTTACAGATGTATACACAGGACTGTGAGGTATTACTGATGTGAGAAAGCAGTAGTGGGTGTCTCTATGCTGGCTGTGCTGTGGTTGATGTTACAGATGTATACACAGGACTGTGAGGTATTACAGATGTGAGATAGCAGTAGTGGGTGTCTCTATGCTGGCTGAGCTGTGGCTGATGTTACAGATGTATACACAGGACTGTGAGGTATTACAGATGTGAGAAAGCAGTAGTGGGCGTCTCTATGCAGGCTGAGCTGTGGCTGATGTAACAGATATATACACAGGACTGTGAGGTATTACAGATGTGAGATAGTAGTAGTGGGTGTCTCTATGCTGGCTGAGCTGTGGCTGATGTTACAGATGTATACACAGGACAGTGAGGTATTACAGATGTGAGAAAGCAGTGGTGGGTGTCTCTATGCTGGCTGAGCTGTGGCGATGTTACAGATGTATACACAGGACTGTGAGGTATTACAGATGTGAGATAGCGGTAGTGGGTGTCTCTATGCTGACTGAGCTGTGGCTGATGTTACAGATGTATACACAGGACTGTGAGGTATTACAGATGTGGGAAAGCAGTAGTGGGTGTCTCTATGCTGGCTGAGCTGTGGCTGATGTTACAGATGTATACACAGGACTGTGAGGTATTACAGATGTTAGAAAGCAGTAGTAGGTGTCTCTATGCTGGCTGAGCTGTGGATGATGTTACAGATGTATACACAGGACTGTGAGGTATTACAGATGTGAGAAAGCAGTAGTGGGTGTCTCTATGCTGGCTGTGCTGTGGTTGACGTTACAGATGTATACACAGGACTGTGAGGTATTACAGATGTGAGATAGCAGTAGTGGGTGTCTCTATGCTGGCTGAGCTGTGGCTGATGTTACAGATGTATACACAGGACTGTGAGGTATTATAGATGTGAGAAAGCAGTAGTGGGCTTCTCTATGCTGGCTGTGCTGTGGCTGATGTTACAGATGTATACACAGGACTGTGAGGTATTATAGATGTGAGAAAGCAGCAGTGTGTGTCTCTATGCTGGCTGTGCTGTGGCTGATGTTACAGATGTATACACAGGATTGTGAGGTATTACGGATGTGAGATACTAGTAGTGGGCATCTCTATGCTGGCTGAGCTGTGGCTGATGTTACAGATGTATACACAGGACTGTGAGGTATTACAGATGTGAGAAAGCAGTAGTGGGTGTCTCTATGCTGGCTGTACTGTGGCTGATGTTACAGATGTATACACAGGACTGTGAGGTATTACAGATGTGAGAAAGCAGTAGTGGGTGTCTCTATGCTGGCTGTACTGTGGCTGATGTTTCAGATGTATACACAGGACTGTGAGGTATTACAGATGTGAGATAGCGGAAGTGGGTGTCTCTATGCTGTCTGAGCTGTGGCTGATGTTACAGATGTATACACAGGACTGTGAGGAATTACAGATGTGAGAAAGCAGTAGTGGGTGTCTCTATGCTGGCTGTGCTGTGGATGATGTTACCGATGTATACACAGGACTGTGCGGTATTACAGATGTGAGAAAGCAGTAGTGGGTGTCTCTATGCTGGCTGAGCTGTGGCTGATGTTACAGATGTATACACAGGACTGTGAGGTATTATAGATGTGAGAAAGCAGTAGTGGGTGTCTCTATGCTGGCTGTGCTGTGGCTGATGTTACAGATGTATACACCGGACTGTGAGGTATTACAGATGTGAGAAAGCAGTAGTGGGTGTCTCTATGCTGGCTGTGCTGTGGATGATGTTACCGATGTATACACAGGACTGTGAGGTGTTACAGATGTGAGTAAGCAGTAGTGGGCGTCTCTATGCTGGCTGAGCTGTGGCTGATGTTACAGATGTATACACATGACTGTGATGTATTACAGATGTGAGATAGCGGTAGTGGGTGTCTATGCTGGCTGTGCTGTGGCTGATGTTACAGATGTATACACAGGACTGTGAGGTATTATAGATGTGAGATAGCAGCAGTGGGTGTCTCTATGCTGGCTGAGCTTTGGCTGATATTACACATGTATGCACAGGACTGTGAGGTATTATAGATGTGAGATAGCAGCAGTGGGTGTCTCTATGCTGGCTGAGCTGTGGCTGATATTACAGATGAATACACAGGACTGTGAGGTATTACAGATGTGAGATCGCGGTAATGGGTGTCTCTATGCTGGCTGAGCTGTGGCTGATGTTACAGATGTATACACAGGACTGTGAGGTATTACAGATTTGAGATTGCGGTAGTGGGTGTCTATGCTGGCTGTGCTGTGGCTGATGTTACAGATGTATACACAGGACTGTGAGGTATTATAGATGTGAGATAGCAGCAGTGGGTGTCTCTATGCTGGCTGAGCTATGGCTGATATTACAGATGTATACACAGGACTGTGAGGTATTACAGATGTGAGAAAGCGGTAGTGGGTGTCTCTATGCTGGCTGAGCTGTGGCTGATGTTACAGATGTATACACAGGACTGTGAGGTATTACAGATGTGAGAAAGCGGTAGTAGGTGTCTCTATGCTGGCTGAGCTGTGGCTGATGTTACAGATGTATACACAGGACTGTGAGGTATTACAGATGTGAGATAGCGGTAGTGGGTGTCTATATGCTGGCTGAGCTGTGGCTGATGTTACAGATGTATACACAGGACTGTGAGGTATTATAGATGTGAGAAAGCAGTAGTGGGCGTCTCTATGCTGGCTGTGCTGTGGCTGATGTTACAGATGTATACACAGGATTGTGAGGTATTACGGATGTGAGATACTAGTAGTGGGCATCTCTATGCTGGCTGAGCTGTGGCTGATGTTACAGATGTATACACAGGACTGTGAGGTATTACAGATGTGAGAAAGCAGTAGTGGGTGTCTCTATGCTGGCTGTACTGTGGCTGATGTTACAGATGTATACACAGGACTGTGAGGTATTACAGATGTGAGAAAGCAGTAGTGGGTGTCTCTATGCTGGCTGTACTGTGGCTGATGTTTCAGATGTATACACAGGACTGTGAGGTATTACAGATGTGAGATAGCGGAAGTGGGTGTCTCTATGCTGTCTGAGCTGTGGCTGATGTTACAGATGTATACACAGGACTGTGAGGAATTACAGATGTGAGAAAGCAGTAGTGGGTGTCTCTATGCTGGCTGTGCTGTGGATGATGTTACCGATGTATACACAGGACTGTGAGGTATTACAGATGTGAGAAAGCAGTAGTGGGTGTCTCTATGCTGGCTGAGCTGTGGCTGATGTTACAGATGTATACACAGGACTGTGAGGTATTATAGATGTGAGAAAGCAGTAGTGGGTGTCTCTATGCTGGCTGTGCTGTGGCTGATGTTACAGATGTATACACCGGACTGTGAGGTATTACAGATGTGAGAAAGCAGTAGTGGGTGTCTCTATGCTGGCTGTGCTGTGGATGATGTTACCGATGTATACACAGGACTGTGAGGTGTTACAGATGTGAGTAAGCAGTAGTGGGCGTCTCTATGCTGGCTGAGCTGTGACTGATGTTACAGATGTATACACATGACTGTGATGTATTACAGATGTGAGATAGCGGTAGTGGGTGTCTATGCTGGCTGTGCTGTGGCTGATGTTACAGATGTATACACAGGACTGTGAGGTATTATAGATGTGAGATAGCAGCAGTGGGTGTCTCTATGCTGGCTGAGCTTTGGCTGATATTACACATGTATGCACAGGACTGTGAGGTATTATAGATGTGAGATAGCAGCAGTGGGTGTCTCTATGCTGGCTGAGCTGTGGCTGATATTACAGATGAATACACAGGACTGTGAGGTATTACAGATGTGAGATCGCGGTAATGGGTGTCTCTATGCTGGCTGAGCTGTGGCTGATGTTACAGATGTATACACAGGACTGTGAGGTATTACAGATTTGAGATTGCGGTAGTGGGTGTCTATGCTGGCTGTGCTGTGGCTGATGTTACAGATGTATACACAGGACTGTGAGGTATTATAGATGTGAGATAGCAGCAGTGGGTGTCTCTATGCTGGCTGAGCTATGGCTGATATTACAGATGTATACACAGGACTGTGAGGTATTACAGATGTGAGAAAGCGGTAGTGGGTGTCTCTATGCTGGCTGAGCTGTGGCTGATGTTACAGATGTATACACAGGACTGTGAGGTATTACAGATGTGAGAAAGCGGTAGTAGGTGTCTCTATGCTGGCTGAGCTGTGGCTGATGTTACAGATGTATACACAGGACTGTGAGGTATTACAGATGTGAGATAGCGGTAGTGGGTGTCTATATGCTGGCTGAGCTGTGGCTGATGTTACAGATGTATACACAGGACTGTGAGGTATTATAGATGTGAGAAAGCAGTAGTGGGCGTCGCTATGCTGACTGAGCTGTGGATGATGTTGCACATGTATACACAGGACTGTGAGGTATTATAGATGTGAGAAAGCAGTAGTGGGCGTCTCTATGCTGACTGAGCTGTGGCTGATGTTACAGATGTATACACAGGACTGTGAGGTATTATAGATGTGAGAAAGCAGCAGTGGGCGTCTCTATGCTGACTGAGCTGTGGCTGATGTTACAGATGTATACACAGGACTGTGAGGTATTACAGATGTGAGAAAGCAGCAGTGAGTGTCTCTATGCTGGCTGAGCTGTGGCTGATGTTACAGATGTATACACAGGACTGTGAGGTTTTACAGATGTGAGAAAGCAGTAGTGGGTGTCTCTATGCTGGCTGTGCTGTGGCTGATGTTACAGATGTATACACAGGACTGTGAGGTATTACAGATGTGAGAAAGCAGCAATGAGTGTCTCTATGCTGGCTTAGCTGTGGCTGATGTTACAGATGTATACACAGGACTGTGAGGTTTTACAGATGTGAGAAAGCAGTAGTGGGTGTCTCTATGCTGGCTGAGCTGTGGCTGATGTTACAGATGTATACACAGGACTGTGAGGTATTACAGATGTGAGATAGCGGTAGTGGGTGTCTCTATGCTGGCTGTGCTGTGGCTGATGTTACAGATGTATACACAGGACTGTGAGGTATTACAGATGTGAGATAGCGGTAGTGGGTGTCTCTATGCTGGCTGAGCTGTGGTTGATGTTACAGATGTATACACAGGACTGTGAGGTGTTACAGATGTGAGAAAGCAGTAGTGGGTGTCTCTATGCTGGCTGAGCTGTGGTTGATGTTACCGATGTATACACCGGACTGTGAGGTATTACAGATGTGAGAAAGCAGGAGTGGGTGTCTCTATGCTGGCTGTACTGTGGCTGATGTTACAGATGTATACACAGGATTGTGAGGTATTACAGATGTGAGAAAGCAGTAGTGGGCGTCTCTATGCTGGCTGAGCTGTGGCTGATGTTACAGATGTATACACAGGACTGTGAGGTATTACAGATGTGAGATAGCGGTAGTGGGTGTCTCTACGCTGGCTGTACTGTGGCTGATGTTACAGATGTATACACAGGATTGTGAGGTATTACAGATGTGATAAAGCAGTAGTGGGCGTCTCTATGCTGGCTGAGCTGTGGCTTATGTAACAGATGTATACACAGCACTGTGAGGTATTACAGATGTGAGATAGTAGTAGTGGGTGTCTCTATGCTGGCTGAGCTGTGGCTGATGTTACAGATGTATACACAGGACTGTGAGGTATTACAGATGTGAGATAGTAGTAGTGGGTGTCTCTATGCTGGCTGTACTGTGGCTGATGTTACAGATATATACACAGGACTGTGAGGTATTACAGATGTGAGAAAGCTGTAGTGGGTGTCTCTATGCTGGCTGTACTGTGGCTGATGTTTCAGATGTATACACAGGACTGTGAGGTATTACAGATGTGAGATAGCGGTAGTGGGTGTCTCTATGCTGGCTGAGCTGTGGCTGATGTTACCGATGTATACACAGGACTGTGAGGTATTACGGATGTGAGATAGTAGTAGTGGGCATCTCTATGCTGGCTGAGCTGTGGCTGATGTTACAGATGTATACACAGGACTGTGAGGTATTACAGATGTGAGATAGCGGTAGTGGGTGTCTCTATGCTGGCTGAGCTGTGGCTGATGTTACAGATGTATACACAGGACTGTGAGGTATTACAGATGTGAGAAAGCGGTAGTGGGTGTCTCTATGCTGGCTGAGCTATGGCTGATATTACAGATGTATACACTGGACTGTGAGGTATTACAGATGTGAGATAGCGGTAGTGGGTGTCTCTATGCTGGCTGAGCTGTGGCTGATGTTACAGATGTATACACAGGACTGTGAGGTATTACAGATGTGAGAAAGCGGTAGTAGGTGTCTTTATGCTGGCTGAGCTGTGGCTGATGTTACAGATGTATACACAGGACTGTGAGGTATTACAGATGTGAGAAAGCAGTAGTGGGTGTCTCTATGCTGGCTGTACTGTGGCTGATGTTTCAGATGTATACACAGGACTGTGAGGTATTACAGATGTGAGAAAGCAGTAGTGGGTGTCTCTATGCTGGCTGTACTGTGGCTGATGTTACAGATGTATACACAGGACTGTGAGGTATTACAGATGTGAGATAGCGGTAGTGGGTGTCTCTATGCTGGCTGTGCTGTGGCTGATGTTACAGATGTATACACAGGACTGTGAGATATTATAGATGTGAGATAGCAGCAGTGGGTGTCTCTATGCTGGCTGAGCTTTGGCTGATATTACACATGTATACGCAGGACTGTGAGGTATTATAGATGTGAGATAGCAGCAGTGGGTGTCTCTATGCTGGCTGAGCTGTGGCTGATATTACAGATGAATACACAGGACTGTGAGGTATTACAGATGTGAGATTGCGGTAATGGGTGTCTCTATGCTGGCTGAGCTGTGGCTGATGTTACAGATGTATACACAGGACTGTGAGGTATTACAGATTTGAGATTGCGGTAGTGGGTGTCTATGCTGGCTGTGCTGTGGCTGATGTTACAGATGTATACACAGGACTGTGAGGTATTATAGATGTGAGATAGCAGCAGTGGGTGTCTCTATGCTGGCTGAGCTATGGCTGATATTACAGATGTATACACAGGACTGTGAGGTATTACAGATGTGAGAAAGCGGTAGTGGGTGTCTCTATGCTGGCTGAGCTGTGGCTGATGTTACAGATGTATACACAGGACTGTGAGGTATTACAGATGTGAGAAAGCGGTAGTAGGTGTCTCTATGCTGGCTGAGCTGTGGCTGATGTTACAGATGTATACACAGGACTGTGAGGTATTACAGATGTGAGATAGCGGTAGTGGGTGTCTATATGCTGGCTGAGCTGTGGCTGATGTTACAGATGTATACACAGGACTGTGAGGTATTATAGATGTGAGAAAGCAGTAGTGGGCGTCTCTATGCTGACTGAGCTGTGGATGATGTTACACATGTATACACAGGACTGTGAGGTATTATAGATGTGAGAAAGCAGTAGTGGGCGTCTCTATGCTGACTGAGCTGTGGCTGATGTTACAGATGTATACACAGGACTGTGAGGTATTACAGATGAGAGAAAGCAGTAGTGGGTGTCTCTATGCTGGCTGTGCTGTGGCTGATGTTACAGATGTATACACAGGACTGTGAGGTATTACAGATGTGAGAAAGCAGCAATGAGTGTCTCTATGCTGGCTGAGCTGTGGCTGATGTTACAGATGTATACACAGGACTGTGAGGTTTTACAGATGTGAGAAAGCAGTAGTGGGTGTCTCTATGCTGGCTGAGCTGTGGCTGATGTTACAGATGTATACACAGGACTGTGAGGTATTACAGATGTGAGATAGCGGTAGTGGGTGTCTCTATGCTGGCTGTACTGTGGCTGATGTTTCAGATGTATACACAGGACTGTGAGGTATTACAGATGTGAGATAGCGGTAGTGGGTGTCTCTATGCTGGCTGAGCTGTGGCTGATGTTACCGATGTATACACAGGACTGTGAGGTATTACAGATGTGAGATAGCGGTAGTGGGTGTCTATGCTGGCTGTGCTGTGGCTGATGTTACAGATGTATACACAGGACTGTGAGGTATTATAGATGTGAGATAGCAGCAGTGGGTGTCTCTATGCTGGCTGAGCTTTGGCTGATATTACACATGTATACACAGGACTGTGAGGTATTATAGATGTGAGATAGCAGCAGTGGGTGTCTCTATGCTGGCTGAGCTGTGGCTGATATTACAGATGAATACACAGGACTGTGAGGTATTACAGATGTGAGATCGCGGTAATGGGTGTCTCTATGCTGGCTGAGCTGTGGCTGATGTTACAGATGTATACACAGGACTGTGAGGTATTACAGATTTGAGATTGCGGTAGTGGGTGTCTATGCTGGCTGTGCTGTGGCTGATGTTACAGATGTATACACAGGACTGTGAGGTATTATAGATGTGAGATAGCAGCAGTGGGTGTCTCTATGCTGGCTGAGCTATGGCTGATATTACAGATGTATACACAGGACTGTGAGGTATTACAGATGTGAGAAAGCGGTAGTGGGTGTCTCTATGCTGGCTGAGCTGTGGCTGATGTTACAGATGTATACACAGGACTGTGAGGTATTACAGATGTGAGAAAGCGGTAGTAGGTGTCTCTATGCTGGCTGAGCTGTGGCTGATGTTACAGATGTATACACAGGACTGTGAGGTATTACAGATGTGAGATAGCGGTAGTGGGTGTCTATATGCTGGCTGAGCTGTGGCTGATGTTACAGATGTATACACAGGACTGTGAGGTATTATAGATGTGAGAAAGCAGTAGTGGGCGTCTCTATGCTGACTGAGCTGTGGATGATGTTACACATGTATACACAGGACTGTGAGGTATTATAGATGTGAGAAAGCAGTAGTGGGCGTCTCTATGCTGACTGAGCTGTGGCTGATGTTACAGATGTATACACAGGACTGTGAGGTATTATAGATGTGAGAAAGCAGCAGTGGGCGTCTCTATGCTGACTGAGCTGTGGCTGATGTTACAGATGTATACACAGGACTGTGAGGTATTACAGATGTGAGAAAGCAGCAGTGAGTGTCTCTATGGTGGCTGAGCTGTGGCTGATGTTACAGATGTATACACAGGACTGTGAGGTTTTACAGATGTGAGAAAGCGGTAGTGGGTGTCTCTATGCTGGCTGTGCTGTGGCTGATGTTACAGATGTATACACAGGACTGTGAGATATTACAGATGTGAGAAAGCAGCAATGAGTGTCTCTATGCTGGCTGAGCTGTGGCTGATGTTACAGATGTATACACAGGACTGTGAGGTTTTACAGATGTGAGAAAGCAGTAGTGGGTGTCTCTATGCTGGCTGAGCTGTGGCTGATGTTACAGATGTATACACAGGACTGTGAGGTATTACAGTTGTGAGATAGCGGTAGTGGGTGTCTCTATGCTGGCTGTGCTGTGGCTGATGTTACAGATGTATACACAGGACTGTGAGGTATTACAGATGTGAGATAGCGGTAGTGGGTGTCTCTATGCTGGCTGAGCTGTGGTTGATGTTACAGATGTATACACAGGACTGTGAGGTGTTACAGATGTGAGAAAGCAGTAGTGGGTGTCTCTATGCTGGCTGAGCTGTGGTTGATGTTACCGATGTATACACCGGACTGTGAGGTATTACAGATGTGAGAAAGCAGGAGTGGGTGTCTCTATGCTGGCTGTACTGTGGCTGATGTTACAGATGTATACACAGGATTGTGAGGTATTACAGATGTGAGAAAGCAGTAGTGGGCGTCTCTATGCTGGCTGAGCTGTGGCTGATGTTACAGATGTATACACAGGACTGTGAGGTATTACAGATGGGAGATAGCGGTAGTGGGTGTCTCTACGCTGGCTGTACTGTGGCTGATGTTACAGATGTATACACAGGATTGTGAGGTATTACAGATGTGAGAAAGCAGTAGTGGGCGTCTCTATGCTGGCTGAGCTGTGGCTTATGTAACAGATGTATACACAGGACTGTGAGGTATTACAGATGTGAGATAGTAGTAGTGGGTGTCTCTATGCTGGCTGAGCTGTGGCTGATGTTACAGATGTATACACAGGACTGTGAGGTATTACAGATGTGAGATAGTAGTAGTGGGTGTCTCTATGCTGGCTGTACTGTGGCTGATGTTACAGATGTATACACAGGACTGTGAGGTATTACAGATGTGAGAAAGCAGTAGTGGGTGTCTCTATGCTGGCTGTACTGTGGCTGATGTTTCAGATGTATACACAGGACTGTGAGGTATTACAGATGTGAGATAGCGGTAGTGGGTGTCTCTATGCTGGCTGAGCTGTGGCTGATGTTACCGATGTATACACAGGACTGTGAGGTATTATGGATGTGAGATAGTAGTAGTGGGCATCTCTATGCTGGCTGAGCTGTGGCTGATGTTACAGATGTATACACAGGACTGTGAGGTATTACAGATGTGAGATAGCGGTAGTGGGTGTCTCTATGCTGGCTGAGCTGTGGCTGATGTTACAGATGTATACACAGGACTGTGAGGTATTACAGATGTGAGAAAGCGGTAGTGGGTGTCTCTATGCTGGCTGAGCTATGGATGATATTACAGATGTATACACAGGACTGTGAGGTATTACAGATGAGAGATAGCGGTAGTGGGTGTCTCTATGCTGGCTGAGCTGTGGCTGATGTTACAGATGTATACACAGGACTGTGAGGTATTACAGATGTGAGAAAGCGGTAGTAGGTGTCTCTATGCTGGCTGAGCTGTGGCTGATGTTACAGATGTATACACAGTACTGTGAGGTATTACAGATGTGAGAAAGCAGTAGTGGGTGTCTCTATGCTGGCTGTACTGTGGCTGATGTTTCAGATGTATACACAGGACTGTGAGGTATTACAGATGTGAGAAAGCAGTAGTGGGTGTCTCTATGCTGGCTGTACTGTGGCTGATGTTACAGATGTATACAGAGGACTGTGAGGTATTACAGATGTGAGATAGCGGTAGTGGGTGTCTCTATGCTGGCTGAGCTGTGGCTGATGTTACAGATGTATACACAGGACTGTGAGGAATTACAGATGTGAGAAAGCAGTAGTGGGTGTCTCTATGCTGGCTGTGCTGTGGATGATGTTACCGATGTATACACAGGACTGTGAGGTATTACAGATGTGAGAAAGCAGTAGTGGGTGTCTCTATGCTGGCTGAGCTGTGGCTGATGTTACAGATGTATACACAGGACTGTGAGGTATTATAGATGTGAGAAAGCAGTAGTGGGTGTCTCTATGCTGGCTGTGCTGTGGCTGATGTTACAGATGTATACACCGGACTGTGAGGTATTACAGATGTGAGAGAGCAGTAGTGGGTGTCTCTATGCAGGCTGTGCTGTGGCTGATGTTACAGATGTATACACAGGACTGTGAGGTATTATAGATGTGAGATAGCAGCAGTGGGTGTCTCTATGCTGGCTGAGCTTTGGCTGATATTACACATGTATACGCAGGACTGTGAGGTATTATAGATGTGAGATAGCAGCAGTGGGTGTCTCTATGCTGGCTGAGCTGTGGCTGATATTACAGATGAATACACAGGACTGTGAGGTATTACAGATGTGAGATTGCGGTAATGGGTGTCTCTATGCTGGCTGAGCTGTGGCTGATGTTACAGATGTATACACAGGACTGTGAGGTATTACAGATTTGAGATTGCGGTAGTGGGTGTCTATGCTGGCTGTGCTGTGGCTGATGTTACAGATGTATACACAGGACTGTGAGGTATTATAGATGTGAGATAGCAGCAGTGGGTGTCTCTATGCTGGCTGAGCTATGGCTGATATTACAGATGTATACACAGGACTGTGAGGTATTACAGATGTGAGAAAGCGGTAGTGGGTGTCTCTATGCTGGCTGAGCTGTGGCTGATGTTACAGATGTATACACAGGACTGTGAGGTATTACAGATGTGAGAAAGCGGTAGTAGGTGTCTCTATGCTGGCTGAGCTGTGGCTGATGTTACAGATGTATACACAGGACTGTGAGGTATTACAGATGTGAGATAGCGGTAGTGGGTGTCTATATGCTGGCTGAGCTGTGGCTGATGTTACAGATGTATACACAGGACTGTGAGGTATTATAGATGTGAGAAAGCAGTAGTGGGCGTCTCTATGCTGACTGAGCTGTGGATGATGTTACAAATGTATACACAGGACTGTGAGGTATTATAGATGTGAGAAAGCAGTAGTGGGCGTCTCTATGCTGACTGAGCTGTGGCTGATGTTACAGATGTATACACAGGACTGTGAGGTATTACAGATGAGAGAAAGCAGTAGTGGGTGTCTCTATGCTGGCTGTGCTGTGGCTGATGTTACAGATGTATACACAGGACTGTGAGGTATTACAGATGTGAGAAAGCAGCAATGAGTGTCTCTATGCTGGCTGAGCTGTGGCTGATGTTACAGATGTATACACAGGACTGTGAGGTTTTAAAGATGTGAGAAAGCAGTAGTGGGTGTCTCTATGCTGGCTGAGCTGTGGCTGATGTTACAGATGTATACACAGGACTGTGAGGTATTACAGATGTGAGATAGCGGTAGTGGGTGTCTCTATGCTGGCTGTACTGTGGCTGATGTTTCAGATGTATACACAGGACTGTGAGGTATTACAGATGTGAGATAGCGGTAGTGGGTGTCTCTATGCTGGCTGAGCTGTGGCTGATGTTACCGATGTATACACAGGACTGTGAGGTATTACAGATGTGAGATAGCGGTAGTGGGTGTCTATGCTGGCTGTGCTGTGGCTGATGTTACAGATGTATACACAGGACTGTGAGGTATTATAGATGTGAGATAGCAGCAGTGGGTGTCTCTATGCTGGCTGAGCTTTGGCTGATATTACACATGTATACACAGGACTGTGAGGTATTATAGATGTGAGATAGCAGCAGTGGGTGTCTCTATGCTGGCTGAGCTGTGGCTGATATTACAGATGAATACACAGGACTGTGAGGTATTACAGATGTGAGATCGCGGTAATGGGTGTCTCTATGCTGGCTGAGCTGTGGCTGATGTTACAGATGTATACACAGGACTGTGAGGTATTACAGATTTGAGATTGCGGTAGTGGGTGTCTATGCTGGCTGTGCTGTGGCTGATGTTACAGATGTATACACAGGACTGTGAGGTATTATAGATGTGAGATAGCAGCAGTGGGTGTCTCTATGCTGGCTGACCTATGGCTGATATTACAGATGTATACACAGGACTGTGAGGTATTACAGATGTGAGAAAGCGGTAGTGGGTGTCTCTATGCTGGCTGAGCTGTGGCTGATGTTACAGATGTATACACAGGACTGTGAGGTATTACAGATGTGAGAAAGCGGTAGTAGGTGTCTCTATGCTGGCTGAGCTGTGGCTGATGTTACAGATGTATACACAGGACTGTGAGGTATTACAGATGTGAGATAGCGGTAGTGGGTGTCTATATGCTGGCTGAGCTGTGGCTGATGTTACAGATGTATACACAGGACTGTGAGGTATTATAGATGTGAGAAAGCAGTAGTGGGCGTCTCTATGCTGACTGAGCTGTGGATGATGTTACACATGTATACACAGGACTGTGAGGTATTATAGATGTGAGAAAGCAGTAGTGGGCGTCTCTATGCTGACTGAGCTGTGGCTGATGTTACAGATGTATACACAGGACTGTGAGGTATTATAGATGTGAGAAAGCAGCAGTGGGCGTCTCTATGCTGACTGAGCTGTGGCTGATGTTACAGATGTATACACAGGACTGTGAGGTATTACAGATGTGAGAAAGCAGCGGTGAGTGTCTCTATGCTGGCTGAGCTGTGGCTGATGTTACAGATGTATACACAGGACTGTGAGGTTTTACAGATGTGAGAAAGCGGTAGTGGGTGTCTCTATGCTGGCTGTGCTGTGGCTGATGTGACAGATGTATACACAGGACTGTGAGATATTACAGATGTGAGAAAGCAGCAATGAGTGTCTCTATGCTGGCTGAGCTGTGGCTGATGTTACAGATGTATACACAGGACTGTGAGGTTTTACAGATGTGAGAAAGCAGTAGTGGGTGTCTCTATGCTGGCTGAGCTGTGGCTGATGTTACAGATGTATACACAGGACTGTGAGGTATTACAGTTGTGAGATAGCGGTAGTGGGTGTCTCTATGCTGGCTGTGCTGTGGCTGATGTTACAGATGTATACACAGGACTGTGAGGTATTACAGATGTGAGATAGCGGTAGTGGGTGTCTCTATGCTGGCTGAGCTGTGGTTGATGTTACAGATGTATACACAGGACTGTGAGGTGTTACAGATGTGAGAAAGCAGTAGTGGGTGTCTCTATGCTGGCTGAGCTGTGGTTGATGTTACCGATGTATACACCGGACTGTGAGGTATTACAGATGTGAGAAAGCAGGAGTGGGTGTCTCTATGCTGGCTGTACTGTGGCTGATGTTACAGATGTATACACAGGATTGTGAGGTATTACAGATGTGAGAAAGCAGTAGTGGGCGTCTCTATGCTGGCTGAGCTGTGGCTGATGTTACAGATGTATACACAGGACTGTGAGGTATTACAGATGGGAGATAGCGGTAGTGGGTGTCTCTACGCTGGCTGTACTGTGGCTGATGTTACAGATGTATACACAGGATTGTGAGGTATTACAGATGTGAGAAAGCAGTAGTGGGCGTCTCTATGCTGGCTGAGCTGTGGCTTATGTAACAGATGTATACACAGGACTGTGAGGTATTACAGATGTGAGATAGTAGTAGTGGGTGTCTCTATGCTGGCTGAGCTGTGGCTGATGTTACAGATGTATACACAGGACTGTGAGGTATTACAGATGTGAGATAGTAGTAGTGGGTGTCTCTATGCTGGCTGTACTGTGGCTGATGTTACAGATGTATACACAGGACTGTGAGGTATTACAGATGTGAGAAAGCAGTAGTGGGTGTCTCTATGCTGGCTGTACTGTGGCTGATGTTTCAGATGTATACACAGGACTGTGAGGTATTACAGATGTGAGATAGCGGTAGTGGGTGTCTCTATGCTGGCTGAGCTGTGGCTGATGTTACCGATGTATACACAGGACTGTGAGGTATTATGGATGTGAGATAGTAGTAGTGGGCATCTCTATGCTGGCTGAGCTGTGGCTGATGTTACAGATGTATACACAGGACTGTGAGGTATTACAGATGTGAGATAGCGGTAGTGGGTGTCTCTATGCTGGCTGAGCTGTGGCTGATGTTACAGATGTATACACAGGACTGTGAGGTATTACAGATGTGAGAAAGCGGTAGTGGGTGTCTCTATGCTGGCTGAGCTATGGATGATATTACAGATGTATACACAGGACTGTGAGGTATTACAGATGAGAGATAGCGGTAGTGGGTGTCTCTATGCTGGCTGAGCTGTGGCTGATGTTACAGATGTATACACAGGACTGTGAGGTATTACAGATGTGAGAAAGCGGTAGTAGGTGTCTCTATGCTGGCTGAGCTGTGGCTGATGTTACAGATGTATACACAGGACTGTGAGGTATTACAGATGTGAGAAAGCAGTAGTGGGTGTCTCTATGCTGGCTGTACTGTGGCTGATGTTTCAGATGTATACACAGGACTGTGAGGTATTACAGATGTGAGAAAGCAGTAGTGGGTGTCTCTATGCTGGCTGTACTGTGGCTGATGTTACAGATGTATACAGAGGACTGTGAGGTATTACAGATGTGAGATAGCGGTAGTGGGTGTCTCTATGCTGGCTGAGCTGTGGCTGATGTTACAGATGTATACACAGGACTGTGAGGAATTACAGATGTGAGAAAGCAGTAGTGGGTGTCTCTATGCTGGCTGTGCTGTGGATGATGTTACCGATGTATACACAGGACTGTGAGGTATTACAGATGTGAGAAAGCAGTAGTGGGTGTCTCTATGCTGGCTGAGCTGTGGCTGATGTTACAGATGTATACACAGGACTGTGAGGTATTATAGATGTGAGAAAGCAGTAGTGGGTGTCTCTATGCTGGCTGTGCTGTGGCTGATGTTACAGATGTATACACCGGACTGTGAGGTATTACAGATGTGAGAGAGCAGTAGTGGGTGTCTCTATGCAGGCTGTGCTGTGGATGATGTTACCGATGTATACACAGGACTGTGAGGTATTACAGATGTGAGTAAGCAGTAGTGGGTGTCTCTATGCTGGCTGAGCTTTGGCTGCTATTACACATGTATACGCAGGACTGTGAGGTATTATAGATGTGAGATAGCAGCAGTGGGTGTCTCTATGCTGGCTGAGCTGTGGCTGATATTACAGATGAATACACAGGACTGTGAGGTATTACAGATGTGAGATCGCGGTAATGGGTGTCTCTATGCTGGCTGAGCTGTGGCTGATGTTACAGATGTATACACAGGACTGTGAGGTATTACAGATTTGAGATTGCGGTAGTGGGTGTCTATGCTGGCTGTGCTGTGTCTGATGTTACAGATGTATACACAGGACTGTGAGGTATTATAGATGTGAGATAGCAGCAGTGGGTGTCTCTATGCTGGCTGAGCTATGGCTGATATTACAGATGTATACACAGGACTGTGAGGTATTACAGATGTGAGAAAGCGGTAGTGGGTGTCTCTATGCTGGCTGAGCTGTGGCTGATGTTACAGATGTATACACAGGACTGTGAGGTATTACAGATGTGAGAAAGCGGTAGTAGGTGTCTCTATGCTGGCTGAGCTGTGGCTGATGTTACAGATGTATACACAGGACTGTGAGGTATTACAGATGTGAGATAGCGGTAGTGGGTGTCTATATGCTGGCTGAGCTGTGGCTGATGTTACAGATGTATACACAGGACTGTGAGGTATTATAGATGTGAGAAAGCAGTAGTGGGCGTCTCTATGCTGACTGAGCTGTGGATGATGTTACACATGTATACACAGGACTGTGAGGTATTATAGATGTGAGAAAGCAGTAGTGGGCGTCTCTATGCTGACTGAGCTGTGGCTGATGTTACAGATGTATACACAGGACTGTGAGGTATTATAGATGTGAGAAAGCAGCAGTGGGCGTCTCTATGCTGACTGAGCTGTGGCTGATGTTACAGATGTATACACAGGACTGTGAGGTATTACAGATGTGAGAAAGCAGCAGTGAGTGTCTCTATGCTGGCTGAGCTGTGGCTGATGTTACAGATGTATACACAGGACTGTGAGGTATTACAGATGAGAGAAAGCAGTAGTGGGTGTCTCTATGCTGGCTGTGCTGTGGCTGATGTTACAGATGTATACACAGGACTGTGAGGTATTACAGATGTGAGAAAGCAGCAATGAGTGTCTCTATGCTGGCTGAGCTGTGGCTGATGTTACAGATGTATACACAGGACTGTGAGGTATTATAGATGTGAGAAAGCAGTAGTGGGTGTCTCTATGCTGGCTGAGCTGTGGCTGATGTTACAGATGTATACACAGGACTGTGAGGTATTATAGATGTGAGAAAGCAGTAGTGGGTGTCTCTATGCTGGCTGTGCTGTGGCTGATGTTACAGATGTATACACCGGACTGTGAGGTATTACAGATGTGAGAAAGCAGTAGTGGGTGTCTCTATGCTGGCTGTGCTTTGGATGATGTTACCGATGTATACACAGGACTGTGAGGTGTTACAGATGTGAGTAAGCAGTAGTGGGCGTCTCTATGCTGGCTGAGCTGTGGCTGATGTTACAGATGTATACACAGGACTGTGATGTATTACAGATGTGAGATAGCGGTAGTGGGTGTCTATGCTGGCTGTGCTGTGGCTGATGTTACAGATGTATACACAGGACTGTGAGGTATTATAGATGTGAGATAGCAGCAGTGGGTGTCTCTATGCTGGCTGAGCTTTGGCTGATATTACACATGTATACGCAGGACTGTGAGGTATTATAGATGTGAGATAGCAGCAGTGGGTGTCTCTATGCTGGCTGAGCTGTGGCTGATATTACAGATGAATACACAGGACTGTGAGGTATTACAGATGTGAGATCGCGGTAATGGGTGTCTCTATGCTGGCTGAGCTGTGGCTGATGTTACAGATGTATACACAGGACTGTGAAGTATTACAGATTTGAGATTGCGGTAGTGGGTGTCTATGCTGGCTGTGCTGTGGCTGATGTTACAGATGTATACACAGGACTGTGAGGTATTATAGATGTGAGATAGCAGCAGTGGGTGTCTCTATGCTGGCTGAGCTATGGCTGATATTACAGATGTATACACAGGACTGTGAGGTATTACAGATGTGAGAAAGCGGTAGTGGGTGTCTCTATGCTGGCTGAGCTGTGGCTGATGTTACAGATGTATACACAGGACTGTGAGGTATTACAGATGTGAGAAAGCGGTAGTAGGTGTCTCTATGCTGGCTGAGCTGTGGCTGATGTTACAGATGTATACACAGGACTGTGAGGTATTACAGATGTGAGATAGCGGTAGTGGGTGTCTCTATGCTGGCTGAGCTGTGGCTGATGTTACCGATGTATACACAGGACTGTGAGGTATTATGGATGTGAGATAGTAGTAGTGGGCATCTCTATGCTGGCTGAGCTGTGGCTGATGTTACAGATGTATACACAGGACTGTGAGGTATTACAGATGTGAGATAGCGGTAGTGGGTGTCTCTATGCTGGCTGAGCTGTGGCTGATGTTACAGATGTATACACAGGACTGTGAGGTATTACAGATGTGAGAAAGCGGTAGTGGGTGTCTCTATGCTGGCTGAGCTATGGATGATATTACAGATGTATACACAGGACTGTGAGGTATTACAGATGAGAGATAGCGGTAGTGGGTGTCTCTATGCTGGCTGAGCTGTGGCTGATGTTACAGATGTATACACAGGACTGTGAGGTATTACAGATGTGAGAAAGCGGTAGTAGGTGTCTCTATGCTGGCTGAGCTGTGGCTGATGTTACAGATGTATACACAGGACTGTGAGGTATTACAGATGTGAGAAAGCAGTAGTGGGTGTCTCTATGCTGGCTGTACTGTGGCTGATGTTTCAGATGTATACACAGGACTGTGAGGTATTACAGATGTGAGAAAGCAGTAGTGGGTGTCTCTATGCTGGCTGTACTGTGGCTGATGTTACAGATGTATACAGAGGACTGTGAGGTATTACAGATGTGAGATAGCGGTAGTGGGTGTCTCTATGCTGGCTGAGCTGTGGCTGATGTTACAGATGTATACACAGGACTGTGAGGAATTACAGATGTGAGAAAGCAGTAGTGGGTGTCTCTATGCTGGCTGTGCTGTGGATGATGTTACCGATGTATACACAGGACTGTGAGGTATTACAGATGTGAGAAAGCAGTAGTGGGTGTCTCTATGCTGGCTGAGCTGTGGCTGATGTTACAGATGTATACACAGGACTGTGAGGTATTATAGATGTGAGAAAGCAGTAGTGGGTGTCTCTATGCTGGCTGTGCTGTGGCTGATGTTACAGATGTATACACCGGACTGTGAGGTATTACAGATGTGAGAGAGCAGTAGTGGGTGTCTCTATGCAGGCTGTGCTGTGGATGATGTTACCGATGTATACACAGGACTGTGAGGTATTACAGATGTGAGTAAGCAGTAGTGGGTGTCTCTATGCTGGCTGAGCTTTGGCTGCTATTACACATGTATACGCAGGACTGTGAGGTATTATAGATGTGAGATAGCAGCAGTGGGTGTCTCTATGCTGGCTGAGCTGTGGCTGATATTACAGATGAATACACAGGACTGTGAGGTATTACAGATGTGAGATCGCGGTAATGGGTGTCTCTATGCTGGCTGAGCTGTGGCTGATGTTACAGATGTATACACAGGACTGTGAGGTATTACAGATTTGAGATTGCGGTAGTGGGTGTCTATGCTGGCTGTGCTGTGGCTGATGTTACAGATGTATACACAGGACTGTGAGGTATTATAGATGTGAGATAGCAGCAGTGGGTGTCTCTATGCTGGCTGAGCTATGGCTGATATTACAGATGTATACACAGGACTGTGAGGTATTACAGATGTGAGAAAGCGGTAGTGGGTGTCTCTATGCTGGCTGAGCTGTGGCTGATGTTACAGATGTATACACAGGACTGTGAGGTATTATAGATGTGAGAAAGCGGTAGTAGGTGTCTCTATGCTGGCTGAGCTGTGGCTGATGTTACAGATGTATACACAGGACTGTGAGGTATTACAGATGTGAGATAGCGGTAGTGGGTGTCTATATGCTGGCTGAGCTGTGGCTGATGTTACAGATGTATACACAGGACTGTGAGGTATTATAGATGTGAGAAAGCAGTAGTGGGCGTCTCTATGCTGACTGAGCTGTGGATGATGTTACACATGTATACACAGGACTGTGAGGTATTATAGATGTGAGAAAGCAGTAGTGGGCGTCTCTATGCTGACTGAGCTGTGGCTGATGTTACAGATGTATACACAGGACTGTGAGGTATTATAGATGTGAGAAAGCAGCAGTGGGCGTCTCTATGCTGACTGAGCTGTGGCTGATGTTACAGATGTATACACAGGACTGTGAGGTATTACAGATGTGAGAAAGCAGCAGTGAGTGTCTCTATGCTGGCTGAGCTGTGGCTGATGTTACAGATGTATACACAGGACTGTGAGGTATTACAGATGAGAGAAAGCAGTAGTGGGTGTCTCTATGCTGGCTGTGCTGTGGCTGATGTTACAGATGTATACACAGGACTGTGAGGTATTACAGATGTGAGAAAGCAGCAATGAGTGTCTCTATGCTGGCTGAGCTGTGGCTGATGTTACAGATGTATACACAGGACTGTGAGGTATTATAGATGTGAGAAAGCAGTAGTGGGTGTCTCTATGCTGGCTGAGCTGTGGCTGATGTTACAGATGTATACACAGGACTGTGAGGTATTATAGATGTGAGAAAGCAGTAGTGGGTGTCTCTATGCTGGCTGTGCTGTGGCTGATGTTACAGATGTATACACCGGACTGTGAGGTATTACAGATGTGAGAAAGCAGTAGTGGGTGTCTCTATGCTGGCTGTGCTTTGGATGATGTTACCGATGTATACACAGGACTGTGAGGTGTTACAGATGTGAGTAAGCAGTAGTGGGCGTCTCTATGCTGGCTGAGCTGTGGCTGATGTTACAGATGTATACACAGGACTGTGATGTATTACAGATGTGAGATAGCGGTAGTGGGTGTCTATGCTGGCTGTGCTGTGGCTGATGTTACAGATGTATACACAGGACTGTGAGGTATTATAGATGTGAGATAGCAGCAGTGGGTGTCTCTATGCTGGCTGAGCTTTGGCTGATATTACACATGTATACGCAGGACTGTGAGGTATTATAGATGTGAGATAGCAGCAGTGGGTGTCTCTATGCTGGCTGAGCTGTGGCTGATATTACAGATGAATACACAGGACTGTGAGGTATTACAGATGTGAGATCGCGGTAATGGGTGTCTCTATGCTGGCTGAGCTGTGGCTGATGTTACAGATGTATACACAGGACTGTGAGGTATTACAGATTTGAGATTGCGGTAGTGGGTGTCTATGCTGGCTGTGCTGTGGCTGATGTTACAGATGTATACACAGGACTGTGAGGTATTATAGATGTGAGATAGCAGCAGTGGGTGTCTCTATGCTGGCTGAGCTATGGCTGATATTACAGATGTATACACAGGACTGTGAGGTATTACAGATGTGAGAAAGCGGTAGTGGGTGTCTCTATGCTGGCTGAGCTGTGGCTGATGTTACAGATGTATACACAGGACTGTGAGGTATTACAGATGTGAGAAAGCGGTAGTAGGTGTCTCTATGCTGGCTGAGCTGTGGCTGATGTTACAGATGTATACACAGGACTGTGAGGTATTACAGATGTGAGATAGCGGTAGTGGGTGTCTATATGCTGGCTGAGCTGTGGCTGATGTTACAGATGTATACACAGGACTGTGAGGTATTATAGATGTGAGAAAGCAGTAGTGGGCGTCTCTATGCTGACTGAGCTGTGGATGATGTTACACATGTATACACAGGACTGTGAGGTATTATAGATGTGAGAAAGCAGTAGTGGGCGTCTCTATGCTGACTGAGCTGTGGCTGATGTTACAGATGTATACACAGGACTGTGAGGTATTATAGATGTGAGAAAGCAGCAGTGGGCGTCTCTATGCTGACTGAGCTGTGGCTGATGTTACAGATGTATACACAGGACTGTGAGGTATTACAGATGTGAGATAGCGGTAGTGGGTGTCTCTATGCTGGCTGAGCTGTGGCTGATGTTACAGATGTATACACAGGACTGTGAGGAATTACAGATGTGAGAAAGCAGTAGTGGGTGTCTCTATGCTGGCTGTGCTGTGGATGATGTTACCGATGTATACACAGGACTGTGAGGTATTACAGATGTGAGAAAGCAGTAGTGGGTGTCTCTATGCTGGCTGAGCTGTGGCTGATGTTACAGATGTATACACAGGACTGTGAGGTATTATAGATGTGAGAAAGCAGTAGTGGGTGTCTCTATGCTGGCTGTGCTGTGGCTGATGTTACAGATGTATACACCGGACTGTGAGGTATTACAGATGTGAGAAAGCAGTAGTGGGTGTCTCTATGCTGGCTGTGCTGTGGATGATGTTACCGATGTATACACAGGACTGTGAGGTGTTACAGATGTGAGTAAGCAGTAGTGGGCGTCTCTATGCTGGCTGAGCTGTGGCTGATGTTACAGATGTATACACAGGACTGTGATGTATTACAGATGTGAGATAGCGGTAGTGGGTGTCTATGCTGGCTGTGCTGTGGCTGATGTTACAGATGTATACACAGGACTGTGAGGTATTATAGATGTGAGATAGCAGCAGTGGGTGTCTCTATGCTGGCTGAGCTTTGGCTGATATTACACATGTATACGCAGGACTGTGAGGTATTATAGATGTGAGATAGCAGCAGTGGGTGTCTCTATGCTGGCTGAGCTGTGGCTGATATTACAGATGAATACACAGGACTGTGAGGTATTACAGATGTGAGATCGCGGTAATGGGTGTCTCTATGCTGGCTGAGCTGTGGCTGATGTTACAGATGTATACACAGGACTGTGAGGTATTACAGATTTGAGATTGCGGTAGTGGGTGTCTATGCTGGCTGTGCTGTGGCTGATGTTACAGATGTATACACAGGACTGTGAGGTATTATAGATGTGAGATAGCAGCAGTGGGTGTCTCTATGCTGGCTGAGCTATGGCTGATATTACAGATGTATACACAGGACTGTGAGGTATTACAGATGTGAGAAAGCGGTAGTGGGTGTCTCTATGCTGGCTGAGCTGTGGCTGATGTTACAGATGTATACACAGGACTGTGAGGTATTACAGATGTGAGAAAGCGGTAGTAGGTGTCTCTATGCTGGCTGAGCTGTGGCTGATGTTACAGATGTATACACAGGACTGTGAGGTATTACAGATGTGAGATAGCGGTAGTGGGTGTCTATATGCTGGCTGAGCTGTGGCTGATGTTACAGATGTATACACAGGACTGTGAGGTATTATAGATGTGAGAAAACAGTAGTGGGCGTCTCTATGCTGACTGAGCTGTGGATGATGTTACACATGTATACACAGGACTGTGAGGTATTATAGATGTGAGAAAGCAGTAGTGGGCGTCTCTATGCTGACTGAGCTGTGGCTGATGTTACAGATGTATACACAGGACTGTGAGGTATTATAGATGTGAGAAAGCAGCAGTGGGCGTCTCTATGCTGACTGAGCTGTGGCTGATGTTACAGATGTATACACAGGACTGTGAGGTATTACAGATGTGAGAAAGCAGCAGTGAGTGTCTCTATGCTGGCTGAGCTGTGGCTGATGTTACAGATGTATACACAGGACTGTGAGGTATTACAGATGAGAGAAAGTAGTAGTGGGTGTCTCTATGCTGGCTGTGCTGTGGCTGATGTTACAGATGTATACACAGGACTGTGAGGTATTACAGATGTGAGAAAGCAGCAATGAGTGTCTCTATGCTGGCTGAGCTGTGGCTGATGTTACAGATGTATACACAGGACTGTGAGGTTTTACAGATGTGAGAAAGCAGTAGTGGGTGTCTCTATGCTGGCTGAGCTGTGGCTGATGTTACAGATGTATACACAGGACTGTGAGGTATTACAGATGTGAGAAAGCAGTAGTGGGTGTCTCTATGCTGGCTGTACTGTGGCTGATGTTACAGATGTATACACAGGACTGTGAGGTATTACAGATGTGAGATAGCGGTAGTGGGTGTCTCTATGCTGGCTGAGCTGTGGTTGATGTTACAGATGTATACACAGGACTGTGAGGTGTTACAGATGTGAGAAAGCAGTAGTGGGTGTCTCTATGCTGGCTGAGCTGTGGTTGATGTTACCGATGTATACACCGGACTGTGAGGTATTACAGATGTGAGAAAGCAGAAGTGGGTGTCTCTATGCTGGCTGTGCTATGGCTGATATTACAGATGTATACACAGGACTGTGAGGTATTACAGATGTGAGATAGCGGTAGTGGGTGTCTCTATGCTGGCTGAGCTGTGGCTGATGTTACAGATGTATACACAGGACTGTGAGGTATTATAGATGTGAGAAAGCGGTAGTAGGTGTCTCTATGCTGGCTGAGCTGTGGCTGATGTTACAGATGTATACACAGGACTGTGAGGTATTACAGATGTGAGATAGCGGTAGTGGGTGTCTATATGCTGGCTGAGCTGTGGCTGATGTTACAGATGTATACACAGGACTGTGAGGTATTATAGATGTGAGAAAGCAGTAGTGGGCGTCTCTATGCTGACTGAGCTGTGGATGATGTTACACATGTATACACAGGACTGTGAGGTATTATAGATGTGAGAAAGCAGTAGTGGGCGTCTCTATGCTGACTGAGCTGTGGCTGATGTTACAGATGTATACACAGGACTGTGAGGTATTATAGATGTGAGAAAGCAGCAGTGGGCGTCTCTATGCTGACTGAGCTGTGGCTGATGTTACAGATGTATACACAGGACTGTGAGGTATTACAGATGTGAGAAAGCAGCAGTGAGTGTCTCTATGCTGGCTGAGCTGTGGCTGATGTTACAGATGTATACACAGGACTGTGAGGTATTACAGATGAGAGAAAGCAGTAGTGGGTGTCTCTATGCTGGCTGTGCTGTGGCTGATGTTACAGATGTATACACAGGACTGTGAGGTATTACAGATGTGAGAAAGCAGCAATGAGTGTCTCTATGCTGGCTGAGCTGTGGCTGATGTTACAGATGTATACACAGGACTGTGAGGTATTATAGATGTGAGAAAGCAGTAGTGGGTGTCTCTATGCTGGCTGAGCTGTGGCTGATGTTACAGATGTATACACAGGACTGTGAGGTATTATAGATGTGAGAAAGCAGTAGTGGGTGTCTCTATGCTGGCTGTGCTGTGGCTGATGTTACAGATGTATACACCGGACTGTGAGGTATTACAGATGTGAGAAAGCAGTAGTGGGTGTCTCTATGCTGGCTGTGCTTTGGATGATGTTACCGATGTATACACAGGACTGTGAGGTGTTACAGATGTGAGTAAGCAGTAGTGGGCGTCTCTATGCTGGCTGAGCTGTGGCTGATGTTACAGATGTATACACAGGACTGTGATGTATTACAGATGTGAGATAGCGGTAGTGGGTGTCTATGCTGGCTGTGCTGTGGCTGATGTTACAGATGTATACACAGGACTGTGAGGTATTATAGATGTGAGATAGCAGCAGTGGGTGTCTCTATGCTGGCTGAGCTTTGGCTGATATTACACATGTATACGCAGGACTGTGAGGTATTATAGATGTGAGATAGCAGCAGTGGGTGTCTCTATGCTGGCTGAGCTGTGGCTGATATTACAGATGAATACACAGGACTGTGAGGTATTACAGATGTGAGATCGCGGTAATGGGTGTCTCTATGCTGGCTGAGCTGTGGCTGATGTTACAGATGTATACACAGGACTGTGAGGTATTACAGATTTGAGATTGCGGTAGTGGGTGTCTATGCTGGCTGTGCTGTGGCTGATGTTACAGATGTATACACAGGACTGTGAGGTATTATAGATGTGAGATAGCAGCAGTGGGTGTCTCTATGCTGGCTGAGCTATGGCTGATATTACAGATGTATACACAGGACTGTGAGGTATTACAGATGTGAGAAAGCGGTAGTGGGTGTCTCTATGCTGGCTGAGCTGTGGCTGATGTTACAGATGTATACACAGGACTGTGAGGTATTACAGATGTGAGAAAGCGGTAGTAGGTGTCTCTATGCTGGCTGAGCTGTGGCTGATGTTACAGATGTATACACAGGACTGTGAGGTATTACAGATGTGAGATAGCGGTAGTGGGTGTCTATATGCTGGCTGAGCTGTGGCTGATGTTACAGATGTATACACAGGACTGTGAGGTATTATAGATGTGAGAAAGCAGTAGTGGGCGTCTCTATGCTGACTGAGCTGTGGATGATGTTACACATGTATACACAGGACTGTGAGGTATTATAGATGTGAGAAAGCAGTAGTGGGCGTCTCTATGCTGACTGAGCTGTGGCTGATGTTACAGATGTATACACAGGACTGTGAGGTATTATAGATGTGAGAAAGCAGCAGTGGGCGTCTCTATGCTGACTGAGCTGTGGCTGATGTTACAGATGTATACACAGGACTGTGAGGTATTACAGATGTGAGATAGCGGTAGTGGGTGTCTCTATGCTGGCTGAGCTGTGGCTGATGTTACAGATGTATACACAGGACTGTGAGGAATTACAGATGTGAGAAAGCAGTAGTGGGTGTCTCTATGCTGGCTGTGCTGTGGATGATGTTACCGATGTATACACAGGACTGTGAGGTATTACAGATGTGAGAAAGCAGTAGTGGGTGTCTCTATGCTGGCTGAGCTGTGGCTGATGTTACAGATGTATACACAGGACTGTGAGGTATTATAGATGTGAGAAAGCAGTAGTGGGTGTCTCTATGCTGGCTGTGCTGTGGCTGATGTTACAGATGTATACACCGGACTGTGAGGTATTACAGATGTGAGAAAGCAGTAGTGGGTGTCTCTATGCTGGCTGTGCTGTGGATGATGTTACCGATGTATACACAGGACTGTGAGGTGTTACAGATGTGAGTAAGCAGTAGTGGGCGTCTCTATGCTGGCTGAGCTGTGGCTGATGTTACAGATGTATACACAGGACTGTGATGTATTACAGATGTGAGATAGCGGTAGTGGGTGTCTATGCTGGCTGTGCTGTGGCTGATGTTACAGATGTATACACAGGACTGTGAGGTATTATAGATGTGAGATAGCAGCAGTGGGTGTCTCTATGCTGGCTGAGCTTTGGCTGATATTACACATGTATACGCAGGACTGTGAGGTATTATAGATGTGAGATAGCAGCAGTGGGTGTCTCTATGCTGGCTGAGCTGTGGCTGATATTACAGATGAATACACAGGACTGTGAGGTATTACAGATGTGAGATCGCGGTAATGGGTGTCTCTATGCTGGCTGAGCTGTGGCTGATGTTACAGATGTATACACAGGACTGTGAGGTATTACAGATTTGAGATTGCGGTAGTGGGTGTCTATGCTGGCTGTGCTGTGGCTGATGTTACAGATGTATACACAGGACTGTGAGGTATTATAGATGTGAGATAGCAGCAGTGGGTGTCTCTATGCTGGCTGAGCTATGGCTGATATTACAGATGTATACACAGGACTGTGAGGTATTACAGATGTGAGAAAGCGGTAGTGGGTGTCTCTATGCTGGCTGAGCTGTGGCTGATGTTACAGATGTATACACAGGACTGTGAGGTATTACAGATGTGAGAAAGCGGTAGTAGGTGTCTCTATGCTGGCTGAGCTGTGGCTGATGTTACAGATGTATACACAGGACTGTGAGGTATTACAGATGTGAGATAGCGGTAGTGGGTGTCTATATGCTGGCTGAGCTGTGGCTGATGTTACAGATGTATACACAGGACTGTGAGGTATTATAGATGTGAGAAAACAGTAGTGGGCGTCTCTATGCTGACTGAGCTGTGGATGATGTTACACATGTATACACAGGACTGTGAGGTATTATAGATGTGAGAAAGCAGTAGTGGGCGTCTCTATGCTGACTGAGCTGTGGCTGATGTTACAGATGTATACACAGGACTGTGAGGTATTATAGATGTGAGAAAGCAGCAGTGGGCGTCTCTATGCTGACTGAGCTGTGGCTGATGTTACAGATGTATACACAGGACTGTGAGGTATTACAGATGTGAGAAAGCAGCAGTGAGTGTCTCTATGCTGGCTGAGCTGTGGCTGATGTTACAGATGTATACACAGGACTGTGAGGTATTACAGATGAGAGAAAGTAGTAGTGGGTGTCTCTATGCTGGCTGTGCTGTGGCTGATGTTACAGATGTATACACAGGACTGTGAGGTATTACAGATGTGAGAAAGCAGCAATGAGTGTCTCTATGCTGGCTGAGCTGTGGCTGATGTTACAGATGTATACACAGGACTGTGAGGTTTTACAGATGTGAGAAAGCAGTAGTGGGTGTCTCTATGCTGGCTGAGCTGTGGCTGATGTTACAGATGTATACACAGGACTGTGAGGTATTACAGATGTGAGAAAGCAGTAGTGGGTGTCTCTATGCTGGCTGTACTGTGGCTGATGTTACAGATGTATACACAGGACTGTGAGGTATTACAGATGTGAGATAGCGGTAGTGGGTGTCTCTATGCTGGCTGAGCTGTGGTTGATGTTACAGATGTATACACAGGACTGTGAGGTGTTACAGATGTGAGAAAGCAGTAGTGGGTGTCTCTATGCTGGCTGAGCTGTGGTTGATGTTACCGATGTATACACCGGACTGTGAGGTATTACAGATGTGAGAAAGCAGAAGTGGGTGTCTCTATGCTGGCTGTTCTGTGGCTGATGTTACAGATGTATACACAGGATTGTGAGGTATTACAGATGTGAGAAAGCAGTAGTGGGCGTCTCTATGCTGGCTGAGCTGTAGCTGATGTTACATATGTATACACAGGACTGTGAGGTGTTACAGATGTGAGATAGTAGTAGTGGGTGTCTCTATGCTGGCTGTACTGTGGCTGATGTTACAGATGTATACACAGGACTGTGAGGTATTACAGATGTGAGAAAGCGGTAGTGGGTGTCTCTATGCTGGCTGAGCTGTGGCTGATGTTACCGATGTATACACAGGACTGTGAGGTATTACGGATGTGAGATAGTAGTAGAGGGCATCTCTATGCTGGCTGAGCTGTGGCTGATGTTACAGATGTATACACAGGACTGTGAGGTATTACAGATGTGAGAAAGCGGTAGTGGGTGTCTCTATGCTGGCTGAGCTGTGGCTGATGTTACAGATGTATACACAGGACTGTGAGGTATTACAGATGTGAGAAAGCGGTAGTAGGTGTCTCTATGCTGGCTGAGCTGTGGCTGATGTTACAGATGTATACACAGGACTGTGAGGTATTACAGATGTGAGATAGCGGTAGTGGGTGTCTATATGCTGGCTGAGCTGTGGCTGATGTTACAGATGTATACACAGGACTGTGAGGTATTATAGATGTGAGAAAGCAGTAGTGGGCGTCTCTATGCTGACTGAGCTGTGGATGATGTTACAAATGTATACACAGGACTGTGAGGTATTATAGATGTGAGAAAGCAGTAGTGGGCGTCTCTATGCTGACTGAGCTGTGGCTGATGTTACAGATGTATACACAGGACTGTGAGGTATTACAGATGAGAGAAAGCAGTAGTGGGTGTCTCTATGCTGGCTGTGCTGTGGCTGATGTTACAGATGTATACACAGGACTGTGAGGTATTATAGATGTGAGAAAGCAGTAGTGGGCGTCTCTATGCTGACTGAGCTGTGGATGATGTTACAAATGTATACACAGGACTGTGAGGTATTATAGATGTGAGAAAGCAGTAGTGGGCGTCTCTATGCTGACTGAGCTGTGGCTGATGTTACAGATGTATACACAGGACTGTGAGGTATTACAGATGAGAGAAAGCAGTAGTGGGTGTCTCTATGCTGGCTGTGCTGTGGCTGATGTTACAGATGTATACACAGGACTGTGAGGTATTACAGATGTGAGAAAGCAGCAATGAGTGTCTCTATGCTGGCTGAGCTATGGCTGATGTTACAGATGTATACACAGGACTGTGAGGTTTTAAAGATGTGAGAAAGCAGTAGTGGGTGTCTCTATGCTGGCTGAGCTGTGGCTGATGTTACAGATGTATACACAGGACTGTGAGGTATTACAGATGTGAGATAGCGGTAGTGGGTGTCTCTATGCTGGCTGTACTGTGGCTGATGTTTCAGATGTATACACAGGACTGTGAGGTATTACAGATGTGAGATAGCGGTAGTGGGTGTCTCTATGCTGGCTGAGCTGTGGCTGATGTTACCGATGTATACACAGGACTGTGAGGTATTACAGATGTGAGATAGCGGTAGTGGGTGTCTATGCTGGCTGTGCTGTGGCTGATGTTACAGATGTATACACAGGACTGTGAGGTATTATAGATGTGAGATAGCAGCAGTGGGTGTCTCTATGCTGGCTGAGCTTTGGCTGATATTACACATGTATACACAGGACTGTGAGGTATTATAGATGTGAGATAGCAGCAGTGGGTGTCTCTATGCTGGCTGAGCTGTGGCTGATATTACAGATGAATACACAGGACTGTGAGGTATTACAGATGTGAGATCGCGGTAATGGGTGTCTCTATGCTGGCTGAGCTGTGGCTGATGTTACAGATGTATACACAGGACTGTGAGGTATTACAGATTTGAGATTGCGGTAGTGGGTGTCTATGCTGGCTGTGCTGTGGCTGATGTTACAGATGTATACACAGGACTGTGAGGTATTATAGATGTGAGATAGCAGCAGTGGGTGTCTCTATGCTGGCTGACCTATGGCTGATATTACAGATGTATACACAGGACTGTGAGGTATTACAGATGTGAGAAAGCGGTAGTGGGTGTCTCTATGCTGGCTGAGCTGTGGCTGATGTTACAGATGTATACACAGGACTGTGAGGTATTACAGATGTGAGAAAGCGGTAGTAGGTGTCTCTATGCTGGCTGAGCTGTGGCTGATGTTACAGATGTATACACAGGACTGTGAGGTATTACAGATGTGAGATAGCGGTAGTGGGTGTCTATATGCTGGCTGAGCTGTGGCTGATGTTACAGATGTATACACAGGACTGTGAGGTATTATAGATGTGAGATAGCAGCAGTGGGTGTCTCTATGCTGGCTGAGCTGTGGCTGATATTACAGATGAATACACAGGACTGTGAGGTATTACAGATGTGAGATCGCGGTAATGGGTGTCTCTATGCTGGCTGAGCTGTGGCTGATGTTACAGATGTATACACAGGACTGTGAGGTATTACAGATTTGAGATTGCGGTAGTGGGTGTCTATGCTGGCTGTGCTGTGGCTGATGTTACAGATGTATACACAGGACTGTGAGGTATTATAGATGTGAGATAGCAGCAGTGGGTGTCTCTATGCTGGCTGAGCTATGGCTGATATTACAGATGTATACACAGGACTGTGAGGTATTACAGATGTGAGAAAGCGGTAGTGGGTGTCTCTATGCTGGCTGAGCTGTGGCTGATGTTACAGATGTATACACAGGACTGTGAGGTATTACAGATGTGAGAAAGCGGTAGTAGGTGTCTCTATGCTGGCTGAGCTGTGGCTGATGTTACAGATGTATACACAGGACTGTGAGGTATTACAGATGTGAGATAGCGGTAGTGGGTGTCTATATGCTGGCTGAGCTGTGGCTGATGTTACAGATGTATACACAGGACTGTGAGGTATTATAGATGTGAGAAAACAGTAGTGGGCGTCTCTATGCTGACTGAGCTGTGGATGATGTTACACATGTATACACAGGACTGTGAGGTATTATAGATGTGAGAAAGCAGTAGTGGGCGTCTCTATGCTGACTGAGCTGTGGCTGATGTTACAGATGTATACACAGGACTGTGAGGTATTATAGATGTGAGAAAGCAGCAGTGGGCGTCTCTATGCTGACTGAGCTGTGGCTGATGTTACAGATGTATACACAGGACTGTGAGGTATTACAGATGTGAGAAAGCAGCAGTGAGTGTCTCTATGCTGGCTGAGCTGTGGCTGATGTTACAGATGTATACACAGGACTGTGAGGTATTACAGATGAGAGAAAGTAGTAGTGGGTGTCTCTATGCTGGCTGTGCTGTGGCTGATGTTACAGATGTATACACAGGACTGTGAGGTATTACAGATGTGAGAAAGCAGCAATGAGTGTCTCTATGCTGGCTGAGCTGTGGCTGATGTTACAGATGTATACACAGGACTGTGAGGTTTTACAGATGTGAGAAAGCAGTAGTGGGTGTCTCTATGCTGGCTGAGCTGTGGCTGATGTTACAGATGTATACACAGGACTGTGAGGTATTACAGATGTGAGAAAGCAGTAGTGGGTGTCTCTATGCTGGCTGTACTGTGGCTGATGTTACAGATGTATACACAGGACTGTGAGGTATTACAGATGTGAGATAGCGGTAGTGGGTGTCTCTATGCTGGCTGAGCTGTGGTTGATGTTACAGATGTATACACAGGACTGTGAGGTGTTACAGATATGAGAAAGCAGTAGTGGGTGTCTCTATGCTGGCTGAGCTGTGGTTGATGTTACCGATGTATACACCGGACTGTGAGGTATTACAGATGTGAGAAAGCAGGAGTGGGTGTCTCTATGCTGGCTGTTCTGTGGCTGATGTTACAGATGTATACACAGGATTGTGAGGTATTACAGATGTGAGAAAGCAGTAGTGGGCGTCTCTATGCTGGCTGAGCTGTAGCTGATGTTACAGATGTATACACAGGACTGTGAGGTATTACAGATGTGAGATAGCGGTAGTGGGTGTCTCTACGCTGGCTGTACTGTGGCTGATGTTACAGATGTATACACAGGACTGTGAGGTATTACAGATGTGAGAAAGCAGTAGTGGGCGTCTCTATGCTGGCTGAGCTGTGGCTTATGTAACAGATGTATACACAGGACTGTGAGGTATTACAGATGTGAGATAGTAGTAGTGGGTGTCTCTATGCTGGCTGAGCTGTGGCTGATGTTACAGATGTATACACAGGACTGTGAGGTGTTACAGATGTGAGATAGTAGTAGTGGGTGTCTCTATGCTGGCTGTACTGTGGCTGATGTTACAGATGTATACACAGGACTGTGAGGTATTACAGATGTGAGAAAGCGGTAGTGGGTGTCTCTATGCTGGCTGAGCTGTGGCTGATGTTACCGATGTATACACAGGACTGTGAGGTATTACGGATGTAAGATAGTAGTAGAGGGCATCTCTATGCTGGCTGAGCTGTGGCTGATGTTACAGATGTATACACAGGACTGTGAGGTATTACAGATGTGAGAAAGCGGTAGTGGGTGTCTCTATGCTGGCTGAGCTGTGGCTGATGTTACAGATGTATACACAGGACTGTGAGGTATTACAGATGTGAGAAAGCGGTAGTAGGTGTCTCTATGCTGGCTGAGCTGTGGCTGATGTTACAGATGTATACACAGGACTGTGAGGTATTACAGATGTGAGATAGCGGTAGTGGGTGTCTATATGCTGGCTGAGCTGTGGCTGATGTTACAGATGTATACACAGGACTGTGAGGTATTATAGATGTGAGAAAGCAGTAGTGGGCGTCTCTATGCTGACTGAGCTGTGGATGATGTTACAAATGTATACACAGGACTGTGAGGTATTATAGATGTGAGAAAGCAGTAGTGGGCGTCTCTATGCTGACTGAGCTGTGGCTGATGTTACAGATGTATACACAGGACTGTGAGGTATTACAGATGAGAGAAAGCAGTAGTGGGTGTCTCTATGCTGGCTGTGCTGTGGCTGATGTTACAGATGTATACACAGGACTGTGAGGTATTACAGATGTGAGAAAGCAGCAATGAGTGTCTCTATGCTGGCTGAGCTGTGGCTGATGTTACAGATGTATACACAGGACTGTGAGGTTTTAAAGATGTGAGAAAGCAGTAGTGGGTGTCTCTATGCTGGCTGAGCTGTGGCTGATGTTACAGATGTATACACAGGACTGTGAGGTATTACAGATGTGAGATAGCGGTAGTGGGTGTCTCTATGCTGGCTGTACTGTGGCTGATGTTTCAGATGTATACACAGGACTGTGAGGTATTACAGATGTGAGATAGCGGTAGTGGGTGTCTCTATGCTGGCTGAGCTGTGGCTGATGTTACCGATGTATACACAGGACTGTGAGGTATTACAGATGTGAGATAGCGGTAGTGGGTGTCTATGCTGGCTGTGCTGTGGCTGATGTTACAGATGTATACACAGGACTGTGAGGTATTATAGATGTGAGATAGCAGCAGTGGGTGTCTCTATGCTGGCTGAGCTTTGGCTGATATTACACATGTATACACAGGACTGTGAGGTATTATAGATGTGAGATAGCAGCAGTGGGTGTCTCTATGCTGGCTGAGCTGTGGCTGATATTACAGATGAATACACAGGACTGTGAGGTATTACAGATGTGAGATCGCGGTAATGGGTGTCTCTATGCTGGCTGAGCTGTGGCTGATGTTACAGATGTATACACAGGACTGTGAGGTATTACAGATTTGAGATTGCGGTAGTGGGTGTCTATGCTGGCTGTGCTGTGGCTGATGTTACAGATGTATACACAGGACTGTGAGGTATTATAGATGTGAGATAGCAGCAGTGGGTGTCTCTATGCTGGCTGACCTATGGCTGATATTACAGATGTATACACAGGACTGTGAGGTATTACAGATGTGAGAAAGCGGTAGTGGGTGTCTCTATGCTGGCTGAGCTGTGGCTGATGTTACAGATGTATACACAGGACTGTGAGGTATTACAGATGTGAGAAAGCGGTAGTAGGTGTCTCTATGCTGGCTGAGCTGTGGCTGATGTTACAGATGTATACACAGGACTGTGAGGTATTACAGATGTGAGATAGCGGTAGTGGGTGTCTATATGCTGGCTGAGCTGTGGCTGATGTTACAGATGTATACACAGGACTGTGAGGTATTATAGATGTGAGAAAGCAGTAGTGGGCGTCTCTATGCTGACTGAGCTGTGGATGATGTTACACATGTATACACAGGACTGTGAGGTATTATAGATGTGAGAAAGCAGTAGTGGGCGTCTCTATGCTGACTGAGCTGTGGCTGATGTTACAGATGTATACACAGGACTGTGAGGTATTATAGATGTGAGAAAGCAGCAGTGGGCGTCTCTATGCTGACTGAGCTGTGGCTGATGTTACAGATGTATACACAGGACTGTGAGGTATTACAGATGTGAGAAAGCAGCGGTGAGTGTCTCTATGCTGGCTGAGCTGTGGCTGATGTTACAGATGTATACACAGGACTGTGAGGTTTTACAGATGTGAGAAAGCGGTAGTGGGTGTCTCTATGCTGGCTGTGCTGTGGCTGATGTTACAGATGTATACACAGGACTGTGAGATATTACAGATGTGAGAAAGCAGCAATGAGTGTCTCTATGCTGGCTGAGCTGTGGCTGATGTTACAGATGTATACACAGGACTGTGAGGTTTTACAGATGTGAGAAAGCAGTAGTGGGTGTCTCTATGCTGGCTGAGCTGTGGCTGATGTTACAGATGTATACACAGGACTGTGAGGTATTACAGTTGTGAGATAGCGGTAGTGGGTGTCTCTATGCTGGCTGTGCTGTGGCTGATGTTACAGATGTATACACAGGACTGTGAGGTATTACAGATGTGAGATAGCGGTAGTGGGTGTCTCTATGCTGGCTGAGCTGTGGTTGATGTTACAGATGTATACACAGGACTGTGAGGTGTTACAGATGTGAGAAAGCAGTAGTGGGTGTCTCTATGCTGGCTGAGCTGTGGTTGATGTTACCGATGTATACACCGGACTGTGAGGTATTACAGATGTGAGAAAGCAGGAGTGGGTGTCTCTATGCTGGCTGTACTGTGGCTGATGTTACAGATGTATACACAGGATTGTGAGGTATTACAGATGTGAGAAAGCAGTAGTGGGCGTCTCTATGCTGGCTGAGCTGTGGCTGATGTTACAGATGTATACACAGGACTGTGAGGTATTACAGATGGGAGATAGCGGTAGTGGGTGTCTCTACGCTGGCTGTACTGTGGCTGATGTTACAGATGTATACACAGGATTGTGAGGTATTACAGATGTGAGAAAGCAGTAGTGGGCGTCTCTATGCTGGCTGAGCTGTGGCTTATGTAACAGATGTATACACAGGACTGTGAGGTATTACAGATGTGAGATAGTAGTAGTGGGTGTCTCTATGCTGGCTGAGCTGTGGCTGATGTTACAGATGTATACACAGGACTGTGAGGTATTACAGATGTGAGATAGTAGTAGTGGGTGTCTCTATGCTGGCTGTACTGTGGCTGATGTTACAGATGTATACACAGGACTGTGAGGTATTACAGATGTGAGAAAGCAGTAGTGGGTGTCTCTATGCTGGCTGTACTGTGGCTGATGTTTCAGATGTATACACAGGACTGTGAGGTATTACAGATGTGAGATAGCGGTAGTGGGTGTCTCTATGCTGGCTGAGCTGTGGCTGATGTTACCGATGTATACACAGGACTGTGAGGTATTATGGATGTGAGATAGTAGTAGTGGGCATCTCTATGCTGGCTGAGCTGTGGCTGATGTTACAGATGTATACACAGGACTGTGAGGTATTACAGATGTGAGATAGCGGTAGTGGGTGTCTCTATGCTGGCTGAGCTGTGGCTGATGTTACAGATGTATACACAGGACTGTGAGGTATTACAGATGTGAGAAAGCGGTAGTGGGTGTCTCTATGCTGGCTGAGCTATGGATGATATTACAGATGTATACACAGGACTGTGAGGTATTACAGATGAGAGATAGCGGTAGTGGGTGTCTCTATGCTGGCTGAGCTGTGGCTGATGTTACAGATGTATACACAGGACTGTGAGGTATTACAGATGTGAGAAAGCGGTAGTAGGTGTCTCTATGCTGGCTGAGCTGTGGCTGATGTTACAGATGTATACACAGGACTGTGAGGTATTACAGATGTGAGAAAGCAGTAGTGGGTGTCTCTATGCTGGCTGTACTGTGGCTGATGTTTCAGATGTATACACAGGACTGTGAGGTATTACAGATGTGAGAAAGCAGTAGTGGGTGTCTCTATGCTGGCTGTACTGTGGCTGATGTTACAGATGTATACAGAGGACTGTGAGGTATTACAGATGTGAGATAGCGGTAGTGGGTGTCTCTATGCTGGCTGAGCTGTGGCTGATGTTACAGATGTATACACAGGACTGTGAGGAATTACAGATGTGAGAAAGCAGTAGTGGGTGTCTCTATGCTGGCTGTGCTGTGGATGATGTTACCGATGTATACACAGGACTGTGAGGTATTACAGATGTGAGAAAGCAGTAGTGGGTGTCTCTATGCTGGCTGAGCTGTGGCTGATGTTACAGATGTATACACAGGACTGTGAGGTATTATAGATGTGAGAAAGCAGTAGTGGGTGTCTCTATGCTGGCTGTGCTGTGGCTGATGTTACAGATGTATACACCGGACTGTGAGGTATTACAGATGTGAGAGAGCAGTAGTGGGTGTCTCTATGCAGGCTGTGCTGTGGATGATGTTACCGATGTATACACAGGACTGTGAGGTATTACAGATGTGAGTAAGCAGTAGTGGGTGTCTCTATGCTGGCTGAGCTTTGGCTGCTATTACACATGTATACGCAGGACTGTGAGGTATTATAGATGTGAGATAGCAGCAGTGGGTGTCTCTATGCTGGCTGAGCTGTGGCTGATATTACAGATGAATACACAGGACTGTGAGGTATTACAGATGTGAGATCGCGGTAATGGGTGTCTCTATGCTGGCTGAGCTGTGGCTGATGTTACAGATGTATACACAGGACTGTGAGGTATTACAGATTTGAGATTGCGGTAGTGGGTGTCTATGCTGGCTGTGCTGTGGCTGATGTTACAGATGTATACACAGGACTGTGAGGTATTATAGATGTGAGATAGCAGCAGTGGGTGTCTCTATGCTGGCTGAGCTATGGCTGATATTACAGATGTATACACAGGACTGTGAGGTATTACAGATGTGAGAAAGCGGTAGTGGGTGTCTCTATGCTGGCTGAGCTGTGGCTGATGTTACAGATGTATACACAGGACTGTGAGGTATTACAGATGTGAGAAAGCGGTAGTAGGTGTCTCTATGCTGGCTGAGCTGTGGCTGATGTTACAGATGTATACACAGGACTGTGAGGTATTACAGATGTGAGATAGCGGTAGTGGGTGTCTATATGCTGGCTGAGCTGTGGCTGATGTTACAGATGTATACACAGGACTGTGAGGTATTATAGATGTGAGAAAGCAGTAGTGGGCGTCTCTATGCTGACTGAGCTGTGGATGATGTTACACATGTATACACAGGACTGTGAGGTATTATAGATGTGAGAAAGCAGTAGTGGGCGTCTCTATGCTGACTGAGCTGTGGCTGATGTTACAGATGTATACACAGGACTGTGAGGTATTATAGATGTGAGAAAGCAGCAGTGGGCGTCTCTATGCTGACTGAGCTGTGGCTGATGTTACAGATGTATACACAGGACTGTGAGGTATTACAGATGTGAGAAAGCAGCAGTGAGTGTCTCTATGCTGGCTGAGCTGTGGCTGATGTTACAGATGTATACACAGGACTGTGAGGTATTACAGATGAGAGAAAGCAGTAGTGGGTGTCTCTATGCTGGCTGTGCTGTGGCTGATGTTACAGATGTATACACAGGACTGTGAGGTATTACAGATGTGAGAAAGCAGCAATGAGTGTCTCTATGCTGGCTGAGCTGTGGCTGATGTTACAGATGTATACACAGGACTGTGAGGTATTATAGATGTGAGAAAGCAGTAGTGGGTGTCTCTATGCTGGCTGAGCTGTGGCTGATGTTACAGATGTATACACAGGACTGTGAGGTATTATAGATGTGAGAAAGCAGTAGTGGGTGTCTCTATGCTGGCTGTGCTGTGGCTGATGTTACAGATGTATACACCGGACTGTGAGGTATTACAGATGTGAGAAAGCAGTAGTGGGTGTCTCTATGCTGGCTGTGCTTTGGATGATGTTACCGATGTATACACAGGACTGTGAGGTGTTACAGATGTGAGTAAGCAGTAGTGGGCGTCTCTATGCTGGCTGAGCTGTGGCTGATGTTACAGATGTATACACAGGACTGTGATGTATTACAGATGTGAGATAGCGGTAGTGGGTGTCTATGCTGGCTGTGCTGTGGCTGATGTTACAGATGTATACACAGGACTGTGAGGTATTATAGATGTGAGATAGCAGCAGTGGGTGTCTCTATGCTGGCTGAGCTTTGGCTGATATTACACATGTATACGCAGGACTGTGAGGTATTATAGATGTGAGATAGCAGCAGTGGGTGTCTCTATGCTGGCTGAGCTGTGGCTGATATTACAGATGAATACACAGGACTGTGAGGTATTACAGATGTGAGATCGCGGTAATGGGTGTCTCTATGCTGGCTGAGCTGTGGCTGATGTTACAGATGTATACACAGGACTGTGAGGTATTACAGATTTGAGATTGCGGTAGTGGGTGTCTATGCTGGCTGTGCTGTGGCTGATGTTACAGATGTATACACAGGACTGTGAGGTATTATAGATGTGAGATAGCAGCAGTGGGTGTCTCTATGCTGGCTGAGCTATGGCTGATATTACAGATGTATACACAGGACTGTGAGGTATTACAGATGTGAGAAAGCGGTAGTGGGTGTCTCTATGCTGGCTGAGCTGTGGCTGATGTTACAGATGTATACACAGGACTGTGAGGTATTACAGATGTGAGAAAGCGGTAGTAGGTGTCTCTATGCTGGCTGAGCTGTGGCTGATGTTACAGATGTATACACAGGACTGTGAGGTATTACAGATGTGAGATAGCGGTAGTGGGTGTCTATATGCTGGCTGAGCTGTGGCTGATGTTACAGATGTATACACAGGACTGTGAGGTATTATAGATGTGAGAAAGCAGTAGTGGGCGTCTCTATGCTGACTGAGCTGTGGATGATGTTACACATGTATACACAGGACTGTGAGGTATTATAGATGTGAGAAAGCAGTAGTGGGCGTCTCTATGCTGACTGAGCTGTGGCTGATGTTACAGATGTATACACAGGACTGTGAGGTATTATAGATGTGAGAAAGCAGCAGTGGGCGTCTCTATGCTGACTGAGCTGTGGCTGATGTTACAGATGTATACACAGGACTGTGAGGTATTACAGATGTGAGAAAGCAGCGGTGAGTGTCTCTATGCTGGCTGAGCTGTGGCTGATGTTACAGATGTATACACAGGACTGTGAGGTTTTACAGATGTGAGAAAGCGGTAGTGGGTGTCTCTATGCTGGCTGTGCTGTGGCTGATGTTACAGATGTATACACAGGACTGTGAGATATTACAGATGTGAGAAAGCAGCAATGAGTGTCTCTATGCTGGCTGAGCTGTGGCTGATGTTACAGATGTATACACAGGACTGTGAGGTTTTACAGATGTGAGAAAGCAGTAGTGGGTGTCTCTATGCTGGCTGAGCTGTGGCTGATGTTACAGATGTATACACAGGACTGTGAGGTATTACAGTTGTGAGATAGCGGTAGTGGGTGTCTCTATGCTGGCTGTGCTGTGGCTGATGTTACAGATGTATACACAGGACTGTGAGGTATTACAGATGTGAGATAGCGGTAGTGGGTGTCTCTATGCTGGCTGAGCTGTGGTTGATGTTACAGATGTATACACAGGACTGTGAGGTGTTACAGATGTGAGAAAGCAGTAGTGGGTGTCTCTATGCTGGCTGAGCTGTGGTTGATGTTACCGATGTATACACCGGACTGTGAGGTATTACAGATGTGAGAAAGCAGGAGTGGGTGTCTCTATGCTGGCTGTACTGTGGCTGATGTTACAGATGTATACACAGGATTGTGAGGTATTACAGATGTGAGAAAGCAGTAGTGGGCGTCTCTATGCTGGCTGAGCTGTGGCTGATGTTACAGATGTATACACAGGACTGTGAGGTATTACAGATGGGAGATAGCGGTAGTGGGTGTCTCTACGCTGGCTGTACTGTGGCTGATGTTACAGATGTATACACAGGATTGTGAGGTATTACAGATGTGAGAAAGCAGTAGTGGGCGTCTCTATGCTGGCTGAGCTGTGGCTTATGTAACAGATGTATACACAGGACTGTGAGGTATTACAGATGTGAGATAGTAGTAGTGGGTGTCTCTATGCTGGCTGAGCTGTGGCTGATGTTACAGATGTATACACAGGACTGTGAGGTATTACAGATGTGAGATAGTAGTAGTGGGTGTCTCTATGCTGGCTGTACTGTGGCTGATGTTACAGATGTATACACAGGACTGTGAGGTATTACAGATGTGAGAAAGCAGTAGTGGGTGTCTCTATGCTGGCTGTACTGTGGCTGATGTTTCAGATGTATACACAGGACTGTGAGGTATTACAGATGTGAGATAGCGGTAGTGGGTGTCTCTATGCTGGCTGAGCTGTGGCTGATGTTACCGATGTATACACAGGACTGTGAGGTATTATGGATGTGAGATAGTAGTAGTGGGCATCTCTATGCTGGCTGAGCTGTGGCTGATGTTACAGATGTATACACAGGACTGTGAGGTATTACAGATGTGAGATAGCGGTAGTGGGTGTCTCTATGCTGGCTGAGCTGTGGCTGATGTTACAGATGTATACACAGGACTGTGAGGTATTACAGATGTGAGAAAGCGGTAGTGGGTGTCTCTATGCTGGCTGAGCTATGGATGATATTACAGATGTATACACAGGACTGTGAGGTATTACAGATGAGAGATAGCGGTAGTGGGTGTCTCTATGCTGGCTGAGCTGTGGCTGATGTTACAGATGTATACACAGGACTGTGAGGTATTACAGATGTGAGAAAGCGGTAGTAGGTGTCTCTATGCTGGCTGAGCTGTGGCTGATGTTACAGATGTATACACAGGACTGTGAGGTATTACAGATGTGAGAAAGCAGTAGTGGGTGTCTCTATGCTGGCTGTACTGTGGCTGATGTTTCAGATGTATACACAGGACTGTGAGGTATTACAGATGTGAGAAAGCAGTAGTGGGTGTCTCTATGCTGGCTGTACTGTGGCTGATGTTACAGATGTATACAGAGGACTGTGAGGTATTACAGATGTGAGATAGCGGTAGTGGGTGTCTCTATGCTGGCTGAGCTGTGGCTGATGTTACAGATGTATACACAGGACTGTGAGGAATTACAGATGTGAGAAAGCAGTAGTGGGTGTCTCTATGCTGGCTGTGCTGTGGATGATGTTACCGATGTATACACAGGACTGTGAGGTATTACAGATGTGAGAAAGCAGTAGTGGGTGTCTCTATGCTGGCTGAGCTGTGGCTGATGTTACAGATGTATACACAGGACTGTGAGGTATTATAGATGTGAGAAAGCAGTAGTGGGTGTCTCTATGCTGGCTGTGCTGTGGCTGATGTTACAGATGTATACACCGGACTGTGAGGTATTACAGATGTGAGAGAGCAGTAGTGGGTGTCTCTATGCAGGCTGTGCTGTGGATGATGTTACCGATGTATACACAGGACTGTGAGGTATTACAGATGTGAGTAAGCAGTAGTGGGTGTCTCTATGCTGGCTGAGCTTTGGCTGCTATTACACATGTATACGCAGGACTGTGAGGTATTATAGATGTGAGATAGCAGCAGTGGGTGTCTCTATGCTGGCTGAGCTGTGGCTGATATTACAGATGAATACACAGGACTGTGAGGTATTACAGATGTTAGATCGCGGTAATGGGTGTCTCTATGCTGGCTGAGCTGTGGCTGATGTTACAGATGTATACACAGGACTGTGAGGTATTACAGATTTGAGATTGCGGTAGTGGGTGTCTATGCTGGCTGTGCTGTGGCTGATGTTACAGATGTATACACAGGACTGTGAGGTATTATAGATGTGAGATAGCAGCAGTGGGTGTCTCTATGCTGGCTGAGCTATGGCTGATATTACAGATGTATACACAGGACTGTGAGGTATTACAGATGTGAGAAAGCGGTAGTGGGTGTCTCTATGCTGGCTGAGCTGTGGCTGATGTTACAGATGTATACACAGGACTGTGAGGTATTACAGATGTGAGAAAGCGGTAGTAGGTGTCTCTATGCTGGCTGAGCTGTGGCTGATGTTACAGATGTATACACAGGACTGTGAGGTATTACAGATGTGAGATAGCGGTAGTGGGTGTCTATATGCTGGCTGAGCTGTGGCTGATGTTACAGATGTATACACAGGACTGTGAGGTATTATAGATGTGAGAAAGCAGTAGTGGGCGTCTCTATGCTGACTGAGCTGTGGATGATGTTACACATGTATACACAGGACTGTGAGGTATTATAGATGTGAGAAAGCAGTAGTGGGCGTCTCTATGCTGACTGAGCTGTGGCTGATGTTACAGATGTATACACAGGACTGTGAGGTATTATAGATGTGAGAAAGCAGCAGTGGGCGTCTCTATGCTGACTGAGCTGTGGCTGATGTTACAGATGTATACACAGGACTGTGAGGTATTACAGATGTGAGAAAGCAGCAGTGAGTGTCTCTATGCTGGCTGAGCTGTGGCTGATGTTACAGATGTATACACAGGACTGTGAGGTATTACAGATGAGAGAAAGCAGTAGTGGGTGTCTCTATGCTGGCTGTGCTGTGGCTGATGTTACAGATGTATACACAGGACTGTGAGGTATTACAGATGTGAGAAAGCAGCAATGAGTGTCTCTATGCTGGCTGAGCTGTGGCTGATGTTACAGATGTATACACAGGACTGTGAGGTATTATAGATGTGAGAAAGCAGTAGTGGGTGTCTCTATGCTGGCTGAGCTGTGGCTGATGTTACAGATGTATACACAGGACTGTGAGGTATTATAGATGTGAGAAAGCAGTAGTGGGTGTCTCTATGCTGGCTGTGCTGTGGCTGATGTTACAGATGTATACACCGGACTGTGAGGTATTACAGATGTGAGAAAGCAGTAGTGGGTGTCTCTATGCTGGCTGTGCTTTGGATGATGTTACCGATGTATACACAGGACTGTGAGGTGTTACAGATGTGAGTAAGCAGTAGTGGGCGTCTCTATGCTGGCTGAGCTGTGGCTGATGTTACAGATGTATACACAGGACTGTGATGTATTACAGATGTGAGATAGCGGTAGTGGGTGTCTATGCTGGCTGTGCTGTGGCTGATGTTACAGATGTATACACAGGACTGTGAGGTATTATAGATGTGAGATAGCAGCAGTGGGTGTCTCTATGCTGGCTGAGCTTTGGCTGATATTACACATGTATACGCAGGACTGTGAGGTATTATAGATGTGAGATAGCAGCAGTGGGTGTCTCTATGCTGGCTGAGCTGTGGCTGATATTACAGATGAATACACAGGACTGTGAGGTATTACAGATGTGAGATCGCGGTAATGGGTGTCTCTATGCTGGCTGAGCTGTGGCTGATGTTACAGATGTATACACAGGACTGTGAGGTATTACAGATTTGAGATTGCGGTAGTGGGTGTCTATGCTGGCTGTGCTGTGGCTGATGTTACAGATGTATACACAGGACTGTGAGGTATTATAGATGTGAGATAGCAGCAGTGGGTGTCTCTATGCTGGCTGAGCTATGGCTGATATTACAGATGTATACACAGGACTGTGAGGTATTACAGATGTGAGAAAGCGGTAGTGGGTGTCTCTATGCTGGCTGAGCTGTGGCTGATGTTACAGATGTATACACAGGACTGTGAGGTATTACAGATGTGAGAAAGCGGTAGTAGGTGTCTCTATGCTGGCTGAGCTGTGGCTGATGTTACAGATGTATACACAGGACTGTGAGGTATTACAGATGTGAGATAGCGGTAGTGGGTGTCTATATGCTGGCTGAGCTGTGGCTGATGTTACAGATGTATACACAGGACTGTGAGGTATTATAGATGTGAGAAAGCAGTAGTGGGCGTCTCTATGCTGACTGAGCTGTGGATGATGTTACACATGTATACACAGGACTGTGAGGTATTATAGATGTGAGAAAGCAGTAGTGGGCGTCTCTATGCTGACTGAGCTGTGGCTGATGTTACAGATGTATACACAGGACTGTGAGGTATTATAGATGTGAGAAAGCAGCAGTGGGCGTCTCTATGCTGACTGAGCTGTGGCTGATGTTACAGATGTATACACAGGACTGTGAGGTATTACAGATGTGAGATAGCGGTAGTGGGTGTCTCTATGCTGGCTGAGCTGTGGCTGATGTTACAGATGTATACACAGGACTGTGAGGAATTACAGATGTGAGAAAGCAGTAGTGGGTGTCTCTATGCTGGCTGTGCTGTGGATGATGTTACCGATGTATACACAGGACTGTGAGGTATTACAGATGTGAGAAAGCAGTAGTGGGTGTCTCTATGCTGGCTGAGCTGTGGCTGATGTTACAGATGTATACACAGGACTGTGAGGTATTATAGATGTGAGAAAGCAGTAGTGGGTGTCTCTATGCTGGCTGTGCTGTGGCTGATGTTACAGATGTATACACCGGACTGTGAGGTATTACAGATGTGAGAAAGCAGTAGTGGGTGTCTCTATGCTGGCTGTGCTGTGGATGATGTTACCGATGTATACACAGGACTGTGAGGTGTTACAGATGTGAGTAAGCAGTAGTGGGCGTCTCTATGCTGGCTGAGCTGTGGCTGATGTTACAGATGTATACACAGGACTGTGATGTATTACAGATGTGAGATAGCGGTAGTGGGTGTCTATGCTGGCTGTGCTGTGGCTGATGTTACAGATGTATACACAGGACTGTGAGGTATTATAGATGTGAGATAGCAGCAGTGGGTGTCTCTATGCTGGCTGAGCTTTGGCTGATATTACACATGTATACGCAGGACTGTGAGGTATTATAGATGTGAGATAGCAGCAGTGGGTGTCTCTATGCTGGCTGAGCTGTGGCTGATATTACAGATGAATACACAGGACTGTGAGGTATTACAGATGTGAGATCGCGGTAATGGGTGTCTCTATGCTGGCTGAGCTGTGGCTGATGTTACAGATGTATACACAGGACTGTGAGGTATTACAGATTTCAGATTGCGGTAGTGGGTGTCTATGCTGGCTGTGCTGTGGCTGATGTTACAGATGTATACACAGGACTGTGAGGTATTATAGATGTGAGATAGCAGCAGTGGGTGTCTCTATGCTGGCTGAGCTATGGCTGATATTACAGATGTATACACAGGACTGTGAGGTATTACAGATGTGAGAAAGCGGTAGTGGGTGTCTCTATGCTGGCTGAGCTGTGGCTGATGTTACAGATGTATACACAGGACTGTGAGGTATTACAGATGTGAGAAAGCGGTAGTAGGTGTCTCTATGCTGGCTGAGCTGTGGCTGATGTTACAGATGTATACACAGGACTGTGAGGTATTACAGATGTGAGATAGCGGTAGTGGGTGTCTATATGCTGGCTGAGCTGTGGCTGATGTTACAGATGTATACACAGGACTGTGAGGTATTATAGATGTGAGAAAACAGTAGTGGGCGTCTCTATGCTGACTGAGCTGTGGATGATGTTACACATGTATACACAGGACTGTGAGGTATTATAGATGTGAGAAAGCAGTAGTGGGCGTCTCTATGCTGACTGAGCTGTGGCTGATGTTACAGATGTATACACAGGACTGTGAGGTATTATAGATGTGAGAAAGCAGCAGTGGGCGTCTCTATGCTGACTGAGCTGTGGCTGATGTTACAGATGTATACACAGGACTGTGAGGTATTACAGATGTGAGAAAGCAGCAGTGAGTGTCTCTATGCTGGCTGAGCTGTGGCTGATGTTACAGATGTATACACAGGACTGTGAGGTATTACAGATGAGAGAAAGTAGTAGTGGGTGTCTCTATGCTGGCTGTGCTGTGGCTGATGTTACAGATGTATACACAGGACTGTGAGGTATTACAGATGTGAGAAAGCAGCAATGAGTGTCTCTATGCTGGCTGAGCTGTGGCTGATGTTACAGATGTATACACAGGACTGTGAGGTTTTACAGATGTGAGAAAGCAGTAGTGGGTGTCTCTATGCTGGCTGAGCTGTGGCTGATGTTACAGATGTATACACAGGACTGTGAGGTATTACAGATGTGAGAAAGCAGTAGTGGGTGTCTCTATGCTGGCTGTACTGTGGCTGATGTTACAGATGTATACACAGGACTGTGAGGTATTACAGATGTGAGATAGCGGTAGTGGGTGTCTCTATGCTGGCTGAGCTGTGGTTGATGTTACAGATGTATACACAGGACTGTGAGGTGTTACAGATGTGAGAAAGCAGTAGTGGGTGTCTCTATGCTGGCTGAGCTGTGGTTGATGTTACCGATGTATACACCGGACTGTGAGGTATTACAGATGTGAGAAAGCAGAAGTGGGTGTCTCTATGCTGGCTGTTCTGTGGCTGATGTTACAGATGTATACACAGGATTGTGAGGTATTACAGATGTGAGAAAGCAGTAGTGGGCGTCTCTATGCTGGCTGAGCTGTAGCTGATGTTACAGATGTATACACAGGACTGTGAGGTATTACAGATGTGAGATAGCGGTTGTGGGTGTCTCTACGCTGGCTGTACTGTGGCTGATGTTACAGATGTATACACAGGACTGTGAGGTATTACAGATGTGAGAAAGCAGTAGTGGGCGTCTCTATGCTGGCTGAGCTGTGGCTTATGTAACAGATGTATACACAGGACTGTGAGGTATTACAGATGTGAGATAGTAGTAGTGGGTGTCTCTATGCTGGCTGAGCTGTGGCTGATGTTACAGATGTATACACAGGACTGTGAGGTGTTACAGATGTGAGATAGTAGTAGTGGGTGTCTCTATGCTGGCTGTACTGTGGCTGATGTTACAGATGTATACACAGGACTGTGAGGTATTACAGATGTGAGAAAGCGGTAGTGGGTGTCTCTATGCTGGCTGAGCTGTGGCTGATGTTACCGATGTATACACAGGACTGTGAGGTATTACGGATGTGAGATAGTAGTAGAGGGCATCTCTATGCTGGCTGAGCTGTGGCTGATGTTACAGATGTATACACAGGACTGTGAGGTATTACAGATGTGAGATAGCGGTAGTGGGTGTCTCTATGCTGGCTGAGCTGTGGCTGATGTTACAGATGTATACACAGGACTGTGAGGTATTACAGATGTGAGAAAGCAGTAGTGGGCGTCTCTATTCTGGCTGAGGGGTGGCTGATGTTACACATGTATACACAGGACTGTGAGGTATTATAGATGTGAGAAAGCAGAAGTGTGTGTCTATGCTGGCTGTGCTGTGGCTGATGTAACAGATGTATACACAGGACTGTGAGGTATTACGGATGTGTGATAGTAGTAGTGGGCATCTCTATGCTGGCTGAGCTGTGGCTGATGTTACAGATTTATACACAGGACTGTGAGGTATTTCAGATGTGAGATAGCGGTAGTGGGTGTCTCTATGCTGGCTGTGCTGTGGCTGATGTTACAGATGTATACACAGGACTGTGAGGTATTATAGATGTGAGATAGCAGCAGTGGGTGTCTCTATGCTGGCTGAGCTGTGTCTGATATTACAGATGTATACACAGGACTGTGAGGTATTATAGATGTGAGATAGCAGCAGTGGGTGTCTCTATGCTGGCTGAGCTGTGGCTGATATTACAGATGTATACACAGGACTGTGAGGTATTATAGATGTGAGATAGCAGCAGTGGGTGTCTCTATGCTGGCTGAGCTGTGGCTGATATTACAGATGTATACACAGGACTGTGAGGTATTACAGATGTGAGATAGCGGTAATGGGTGTCTCTATGCTGGCTGAGCTGTGGCTGATGTTACAGATGTATACACAGGACTGTGAGGTATTATAGATGTGAGAAAGCAGTAGTCTGCGTCTCTATGCTGGCTGTGCTGTGGCTGATGTTACAGATGTATTCACAGGACTGTGAGGTATTACGGATGTGAGAAAGCAGTAGTGGGTGTCTCTATGCTGGCTGTACTGTGGCTGATGTTACAGATGTATACACAGGACTGTGAGGTATTACAGATGTGAGAAAGCAGTAGTGGGTGTCTCTATGCTGGCTGAGCTGTGGCTGATGTTACAGATGTATACACAGGACTGTTAGGTATTACAGATGTGAGAAAGCAGTAGTGGGTGTCTCTATGCTGGCTGTACTGTGGCTGATGTTACAGATGTATACACAGGACTGTGAGATATTATAGATGTGAGAAAGCAGTAGTGGGTGTCTCTATGCTGGCTGTGCTGTGGCTGATGTTACAGATGTATACACAGGACTGTGAGGTATTACAGATGTGAGAAAGCGGTAGTGGGCGTCTCTATGCTGGCTGAGCTGTGGCTGATGTTACCGATGTATACGCAGGTCTGCGAGGTATTACGGATGTGAGAAAGCGGTAGTTGGCGTCTCTATGCTGGCTGTGCTGTGGCTGATGTTACCGATGTATACACAGAACTGTGAGGTATTACTGATGTGAGAAAGCGGTAGTGGGCGTCTCTATGCTGGCTGTGCTGTGGCTGATGTTACCGATGTATACGCAGGACTGTGAGGTATTACGGATGTGAGAAAGCGGTAGTGGGTGTCTCTATGCTGGCTGAGCAGTTGCAGACATTAGCATATTTTCTCAGGAGAACTGCGTGCGTAATCGCAGCTGCGATCGCAATAGCGATCTGTAATGAATCAGGCCCATAGTCACAGTACACAGTATGTATGCTATGATAACTGGATGTAGTGGTGCACACAAGATATATTTGGATTAATAATCAGCTCCTTTATATAGGAGTCACATATGCATGTCATGGTAACAAATTAGATAGTTCCTCTATTTTCAGTATGAATCACACACTAAGGGTAATTCCCCACCTGCAACAAGTGAAGCGAAATGTAAATACTTTTTAGTGAGCTTCATTAATACCCCTTTCAGGTCAAAATGCCTGGTCTCACCCAGGATTTTGAATGAAGGTCCAACCTGGATGCGTCTCGCCTGAGACCACTTTCAGACAGGGGCCTTATTCCCAGGTCCAGGGGCAAACGCAGGATTTTTACAGGGGGGTTTCTACAGTCACACACATATACTGTGTATATATCTATAAATATATATATATATATATATACATATATATATAGTACATGCACACACATACATATATATATATATATATATATACACACACACATACATATGCCACACATACCTTACACACACACACACACACACCTACTGTACATTACACACACACATACCTATATATATATATATATACATACACACACATACATTACACACACACACCTACTGTACATTACACACACACTTACCTTGCAGCAGCTGCGGGTTGTAAACCTGATAAGGATGGGCCCTGGCAGGCTGGTACCATGTCATTAGGCCCCTCCCCCTAGCAACAAAATGCCGAAATGGTCAATCGGGAGGGGACCGAGTCAAATTATGCAACTCTAATGGAATCACGTCATATTGGCTCCGCTTTCTCCCGAATGAACCGCGAATCGCAGCATTTTGCTGCGAGGGGGCGGGGTTTAAGAAGATGGTGCCTGCTCTCCAGTCTGTCAGGGGGGGATTCTAGGTACTCAGAAACCCTCGCTGCGTGCGCTAGTAAGGTCGGCCGCGTCGGTGCAGAGCCGGCGCTTGTAGATGAGATCATCTCCAAGCAGCGGCTCTTCCTATGCTGTAAATGGGTCCTTGGTCGGATGACACTGGTCACCTGTTTAGACTGCCGAGTTCAACCCTTGTAACTACCCGGGTTTGAGGGTTTTTTTAAGGATCCTTTGAAACTAAGCAAAATCCCAGGTTGATGCGCGTTCACGTACAATAACCTTGGATTTTGATGCTAGTCTGACAGGGGTATAAGTAATTAACCATTTCAGACAAAAAACCCTGGCTTTAACCCGGCTCAGAACCGGGACACTGAGCACGGGTTGAAGCCGGGTTTTACTTACTCCTTTCACACATTGGTTACACTGACAACCCGGGTTATTCCTAGGTCCTCTGGACCCGGGTCTTCCAGCTTTCAGTGTGCGCTTGGAGATGATGTCAGGGTCGCGGACCAGGGACTGTCAACACACATAAACCGGACCCAGGGCCTGATTCAGAGGCGCTCGCTGTTTGCGAGCGCTCGCTCTGAATCAGGGCATTTTTTTGTTTGTTTGTTTTGGCCTCCAGGCCGCTCGTAAAGCTGTGGGTGACCATCCACAGCTAGTGCGAGCAGCCTGGCGATGGTCGCGATTATCGTTACCATCGTGCTTGCGTCGAGACCCTGCGGGAGGGTCTCAGCTCCCGCAAGCCCGAGAGGACTTCCTGCTCTAATACAGTAGGAAGCACATTACTGACATAATGAGTGATGTCAGTAGGGCCGCCCCCGCTCCCCGCCTACAAAACGGGGCGGGCTGTCAATCTACATCGACAGCCGTCCCGTCTTGTAGTGAGCCCCGGAGCGACGGAGCTGCCATCGCTCGCTGGGGCTCGCGCATGCACAGTGGGGGAACATCGACCCGCTTGCGAGCGCTGTGCGCTTGCGAGCGGGTCTGAATCAGGCCCCTAGGTCGATTCACGTTCACGTGCAAAAACCCGAGTTTTTGGCTTGTGTGTGAAAGAGGTGAGACCTGATGTAGTCGTCATGTGAGCTGTACCAAGGGTCACATAGTTACAATTGTAGTAACTCCTTTGTCGGGAATGATATTATAGAAGTGGTGTCATGGTCACTTTGGATGTTATACTGTACGTCAAGTTGATCAGGCGTCACAGTATAATTCAATGTGTAAATGTTAAAAATAAGACTTGTTGTTGTTTGTTTGTACTGCTATGTAGTAAAACATAGAAACGTAATCCACTACTTTCAGGTACATTATACAGCATCTTGCATTTTTGTTTTAATTGAATTATTTAAATCCACTCTTTGCAACTCCTTAGAATATAATGGGTGCTGAATTCAGCAGCACCATCTGGTGGCTTAGACAAGAAACACATGTTATTGATTAAGCTATACTGCACCTCGTTATTTATTTATTTATTTATTACCAGTTATTTATATAGCGCACACATATTCCACTGCGCTTTACAGAGAATATCTTACCATTCATATCAGTCCCTGCCCCAGTGGAGCTTACAATCTATGGGCCTGATTCAGAGCCGCTCGCTATTTGCGGTCGTTTGTTTAAAAAAAAGGGGTGGCTATTCAAATGAACCGTTCGCACTTTGCGGTCTGTTCACGCCTCTAAGTCTGAACGAGCGAGCAAAACTTGCGGTCGAAATTTTGAAAAATACGCCCCCTGGCCGCTCACATCATACGTCATGTCCGCTATTTATTAGATTAATCGGGTACATCGACCAGCGTATGAACTGCTCGCTATTCTTGTGGTTGGTTTTTTCAACCGCTATTTTGCGAGTAGTTCTGATTAAAAAAAACACCAAGTGACGTGTTCGCTGACGCTGCTGTATTAATTATGCACACCCATAAAACGCCCGTTTTGACCTTTAAGCACGCCTGCGTTCTGAATTCCACTCCCCGTTTTCAAGCACCCTCCCCTGTTACCACCCACATACACCTCCTCCTGTCACTCAAAATAGCAGACATTCGCTATTTTGCAAACAAACGAGTTTTGGCAGCACATGGTTCACGCATGCGTAATACAATCCGTACGCATGCGCAGTTGTGCGAACATCGCTCAGTGCAAACGAGCGGCTCTGAATCAGGCCCTATATTCTCTACCACATGCTCAAACACATACACACTATGGTCAATTTTGTGGGGAGCCAGTTAACCTACCAGTATATTTTTGGAGTGTGGGAGGAAACCGGAGCACCCGGAGAAAACCCACGCAAGTACAGGGCTCATACAAACTCCACACAGTTAGAGCCGTAGTGGGAATTGAACCCATGACCTCAGTGCTGTGAGGCAGTAACGCTAACCATTACACTGGCTGTGCTGCCTATAACCTGGGAATATTCAAGTACGCCTTTTTCAAACATCAGCTTGTCTATTGCTCAGTAATCCCCTTAAGGCGCACATCCACTAGAAGATATTAATGGACGACTGAACAATAACAATATCGTTATCATTCAGTCGTCCATTAATCGTGTATGAATCAGGCACTAAAATGTCGAACACGACCAGCCATGCACGCTCCCGCTGGTCGTTTCTGACATCAATCATCACCCGAACATGCTGGTCAATATGCTGATAACGACAGACTGACCATGTTCGGGGATGATGGAGGGTGCCTGCACTGAATGACTAATCGTTCAGTGTAGGCACTGCAGGGGATGGGGAACGATAAGATTATGATGTCGTAATCGTACTCACCTGCTAGTGGATGAGCGGCATTACTCACAACTAAAATAAAAAAGGTATATATTACAGTGAAACTAATACCCCTTTTACACCGGAGCTAAAACCCGGGTTATTGCAGGGTTAACCCGGGCAGCTCCTTGGTGTAAAAGGGGTGAGGGTTGGATTGCCAGGTTGAGTGACCCGGCAATCCAACCCAGGTAACTAGCAGGGTTTAACACGGGAGTAATCCGTGAAACTCTCCTGTGTGTACGACGCACCCCGGGTCTTGATGACCTGCAGTGCGCCACAAGCTGGCCAATTGGTCCGGCTTCAGTGGCGCTTGGAGTAGACGTCATCTCCAAGCGTCCACTTTCACGCCGGAAAAGCCGGGTCTATGCAGACCCGACTGCGGTGTGAGCGGCGCCGACTCGGGAATATCCCAAGTCGGCGCCGGCTAAATTCCGGGTCTGATCCAGATAGGAACTCTGGGGGTCATTCAGACCCACTCGTGAGTGGCAGTACGCTCGCAAGCGGGTCGATGTTCCCCCACTGCGCATGCGCACGACGGAGGGAGCTCCGTCGTGCGCATGCGCGAGAGCCGGCGAGCGACGGGCTCTCCATCGCTCTGGGTCTCGCACCAAAGGGGGCGTGCTGTCGATGTTGATTGACAGCATGCCCCCTTTGGTGGGCGTGCCGGGGGCGTGCCTGCCAGACGGAGGCGTTCCCATGGACTACCGTCTCAAGCCGAAATCACTCCAGGGCTTGCGGCAGCGAGACCCTACCGCAGGGTCTCTGTCGCAAGCCCGATGGTCGCGATGGTCAAGACCATCGCGACCATCATCATGGACGCTCGCTATAGCTGTGGGTGGTCACCCACAGCTATGCGAGCGTCCATGAGGACGCTCCAAAAAAGGTAGGAGGGCCCTGATTCAGAGCGAGCGCTCTGGTCAGAGCGTTCAGCTCTGAATCAGGCCCTCTGTTCCAACTCCGGGTCAGACCCGGAATTTTGGTGGAAAAGGGGTATATGTGAATGAATGAATTAGAGAAGCTATTACAAAAATAGGATTTCAGGACATGATGCTAATGTATATAGCAAGCTCTGTATTAGGTATACTAATTGGCCATCTAATAACAGATCAATATTATAACGCGCACTTAGGGCCTGATTCACACGCAAGTGGACGACGTTTTCACCATGCGACCGAATAACACTGCTCATGCGTCCCGATAGTTATCGCCGAGAGTCGCAGAACGAATTTGGACGCTAGAGCCAGGAATTTCAGTGAGTTCCTGGGAGGTAAAAGGGGGTTTGCTAGCCAGACGCGGGCGTATCGTGGTCAGCGGCTCCATCTAAATACGCAGTTACACTGACATGTACAGATGTGTATTCTGCGACTCCAATTGTGCATCCAATGGTGCAGCCTTAATATGCACAGCGACGGATTAGCTCTACAGCCGGTGAGCGTCACAGTAGGAAGACCATCAGCTGCTGCCTAACGACGCAGTCACGACAGCAATAGCTCACAGCTCTGAGTCAGGCCCTTGGTGTCAAATCGCTGTAAAGGAAACATTGGGTGATTTAAGTTTTCAATCTGAAAATATCACCCGCTTGCGTTCAAAAGCGTAACTTGTGTTGTTGTGCACCTTTATTTTTTATTTTTATTTATTTAAATCTGTTTATTGAACAGCAAAGTAAAATGTACATCACACATCTCAAGAATAAAATAAAATACAATACAACATTTGAAATATATTGTGCGTTATTTCTTGACGAGATAAATAATAAAGTTGCTGTTACGATTTTTCTTTTTTTTCTTAATCCATAAATGTAGAAATATAAGTGTACAGGAGAAATATAACAAGTAGAGAAAGGCATATAAAGTTAAAGAAGATCCCTTAACAATATCCAGAGGATAAATACAATAAATCCCACAGATCAAACAGTAACTGAAAACAAACTGAACTATTCATACATAATGAATACAAATAAATAAAATAAGGAATCGAAATAATAATGGTATGCAATATGTATAAAAATATAAGTGAAAACATATCATAGTCAATATATTCTGGATTAATACAATGATTTTAAGTAAAAATAATACTACCGATGACACCTACTTTTAGGCATAATGAAAAAAAAAATGAAATAATTTGTGATGAATGTATTGTATGCTAATTTTTGTATTCTAGATTTTACATAACTAGAGCTGTATGTGTAGAGTGGCAGTACAAAATAATATTGCACAGGTTGATAATCTTGTAAACATTACGATAAGAGGCTAATATCATGGGCTGATGGATATATAAAGGGAAATGGTTGCAAGGTATGCTAGGAGCTAGACCTTATGTTAGTGGGAGGAAGGAGAAGCCAATGCCTTTTGTGGGGGAGGGAAGGCAGATGAGACCACAGTGGGGGGTGGGAGGATGCAGATACAATAAGGCCTTTACAAGGGAAATTTACAGACATTTCAGTGTAGAATACAAGATACCATCAAAGTGCAGGGAGCACAAAGAAAATGGGCAGAAAAAAAAAAGAGAATGGGACACAGCCATAGGCAAGATAATGGACCAATGTCTCATTTGCAATAGAAGAATGAAGTGCACGAGCATGGATTTACTCCACAGGGTGGTTTCATTGTGTTCAGTCTGTGACAGTCCCCAAACCAGTGGCATTGGTATGATGCTATATAGCTGTATGTATGAACATAGGTTTCTAAAGCGGCCCATACACGGTGCGATTTTTTGCACGATGTGGACGATTTCGATCAATCGTAAACGATCAATCTTGTGTTGATTCTGTATGTTTACGATACCGATGCGCGTCCCCGCCGTCGTATGGCTGGATCGTAGATCTTACGGCAAACGTAAGATTGCGATCTATTGTGTACAATGTGATACACATTAGCATCCGTATCATATGATCGTAACGATCAGTCGTACACCATTTGAACACATCATATGGAGAATTTCAAAGGGAAAAGTCGTACAACACATCGTAACTTTTCTATATCGCACCGTGCATGGCCGGGATGAGTTCTGGGAAATTTCAAACGATGGGCTGTGCGCTTGTGTGTGTGAAATTGCACTTACACATGTAATCAATACACTGACAAAATGATATGACTTCAGCAATGGCAAAAAGCTCACACACTGCATAGAGCTCACTGGGATATCTCAGTTGAACCATGCATGCTGGGGCAACGCACCGAAGTAAGTCATCCAGCCATTTGCTGCAGGCTACCTGCTTTATTGGCCTCTCAGTGCCTGTATAACTTGCATAATGTTACTGAATCCATCATTTTTAGACAAGTAACATTTCTCGCTACTCACAAGAATGTTCACCCGACCCTTTATTATTTTCAGTAGCAGATGGTAGACAGAAGAATATGATGCTTGTGAGATAATACACAGCACTGTATGTTCTGCTTCTGTTCTGATGGGACATATGAGCTGAACACCTTTTAACAGACCACTCCTTGCACCCTAGTATGTGCACTAATGATCCCTTCATTCATACATTCAAGATTCAGGGGTCTATTTACTAAGCAGTGTTAGGAGACAGAGTGAAAAGTGATAAGGTGCCAGCCAATCAGCTCCCAACTGTCATTTTTCAAACACAGCCTGTGAGATGACAGTTGGGAGCTGATTGGCTGGCACCTTATCACTTATCACTCTGTCTCCTAACACTGCTTAGTAAATAGACCCAATCATTTATGCATTCAGGATACATACAGGGCTGTATGCAGCAGCAGGCCATACTTATGGAGCATACACACGGTCACATTTGTCAGATGAACGATTGAACGATTTGAACGATTTTACCAAAGTTTTGAACGATTTTTGACTGCATTAAAATGAATGGAATCGTCCAAGTCTGACTGCAAACACATCAGATGTCAGATATCGTTATCTGACAAACGGGAACACGCATCGTTCATCGTCTATCGTTCAGGCATGTCAGATATGTCAGATTTTCCTTCAGATATGAACGACTGAACGATTTTTAAATCGTTATCATTCAAATCTGAAGGAAAAATCTGACCGTGTGTATGCACCATTAGTGCTGTATGCTTTTGTAAATGAATACAAGAAGCAAACAAACCTTTGGACAGGGCTGTTCTAGGCCCTAGCCTGCTTATGACTGTATAATAAATACAGACTATCGATTCAAATGTGGACGGTATTTCGATGTTCACGCAGTTGAGTGATTATTGGTGGACTGCTCATGTGTTTTAGCCGCTGTGCGCAGGCGCGGTGAATGAATTGCGATCAAATGCGACTTTGGTTGTTGCGAGGATTTATTTGCAAGTGACTGACAGACAGGAGCCGTTTTGTGGGAGGTTTAACAAGAAGTGGGGGCAAAAACACGAGCGTTTCGTGACCGTTTTCGGGGCGTGTATCTGCCTGCAGCTGCGATCTCATATGCAGAAAATATGGCGCCAGCGTCTCAGATCCTGCGGCCATTCTGCACGACCCGAGGGTTACTCAGATGGACGATTAATGAAGGATCTGCGACCCCCGTTGCGTATTTGTCCGCAGTTGCATGGATCTGCGAGGCGGCGGGTAGGCTTCTCAATACATTTCCAGGCGGCTGTAGCATTAGCATATTCTCGCACAGCAGCTGCGTACAAAATCGCAGCTACTAAGACACCAGCGTCCTCCTGCGAATCAGGCCGGAAGCCTCCTGCTGGACGAGTGATTGCAGTGATGGTGACTGATTGCTAATATGCCTAAGAACAATTTGTAATAAACTGCAAACCTAGAGGCAAAAAGCAGGACCTGAGGCAGAGATGGATGCTATAGCACAGCCGCTGCATCTTGGTACACAGCGGCTGTGCTAAACTATGCAAGAGCCATAGGAGACGTCTTAAGTAAAGAGACGCCCGCTGCCGGCTTCTCTGATCCGCTGCTGCGTGTAAACATAGGACATCTGAGTAACTGAGAAACTGGCTTCGACAAGCCCAAAAAACAAGGCCTGATTTCTGGAACTCTCTGGCACCACCCCCAAACGCCAACAGCAAGTCAATCATGCTGCGGCACTGAGGCAGCGCGACCGACATCGCAGGACCATATCTGCACATGCACAGTGCGACTTCTGCGCAGATAAGGCCCAATATTTCTAACTACTATTTTGCTAAAATCAGAGGTTTCCAAACTCGGTCCTCAAGACACCCTAACAGTCCAGGTTTTAAGAATATCCATGCTTGACCACAGATGACTTAATTAGTACCTCAGTCAATTTGATTTAACCACCTGTGCTCAACCATGGATATCTCTAAAACCTGAACTGTTGGGGAGTCTTAAGGACCGTGTTTGGGAACCTCTGGCTCAAATACATTGAGTGACCACTTTGGGGGTGATTCAATTCAATGCGAATTGAATAGTGCTGGGAGCGAGCTCCCGGAGCTATTCAATTCAGTGTGTTGTGAGGTTGGAGAATGTTGGTTATCGTGCCTTAACAAGGGTGTTAAGGCGCGTTAACCGGCATTCTCTGACCAGCACTTTGGTCAGATTTCTCCTTGTATCCCCAGAAATCCTTAGCGCGCCCAAACAGCACGGTGTATTAAATAGCTGCGGGAACTGCCTCCCGCGGCTATTCAGCATCGCGTTGAATTGAATTCCCCCTTTCAGTAGGTAATACCTTTCTAGTTACATGTAGGAACCGCTTTAGCTTCCAGAACAGCCTGAATTATTCTTGCCATGGATTCAATAAGGTGCTGGAAATATTCCCTAAAGATTATCCTCCATCCTAACATGATAGCATCACGCAGTTGCTGCAGATTTGGTGACTGCACATGTTTGCTGCAAATTTGTTCCATCACATCCCATAGGCGCTCTATCAGACTGAAACCTGGTGACTGAGGAGGCCATTGGAGTACACTGAACCCATTGTCATCTTTGTGTGACCAGCTTGAGAAGACGTGCGTTTTGTGACCTCAGGTGGAAGTAGCTATTAAAAGATGGGATGATCATGGTCAGCGACAATACTTAGGTAGGCTGTGGCCATTAAACGATGCAGGGTAGATCCATGGATTCAAGTTGTTTACACAAAATTGTGACCCTGGATGTCACAGAAGAAATCAAGCCTCATCAAATCAGGTAACTTTGTTCCAATCTTCAACTGTCCAGTGTTGGTGACCTTGAGTCCACTGTAGCCTTAGTTTCCTGTTCATAGCGGAGAGCAGTGGAACGTAGTGTGATCTCCTGCTGCTGTAGCTCATCCACTACAAGGTTTGATCTGCATACCACTGTTGTAACACATAATTATCTAAATTATTATCGCCATCCTGTCAGATTAAATCACTTTGGCCATTCCCTTCTGATGTCTCTCATTAAGTACAGAATTGCCGCTCATTGGATGTTTTTTTTTGTTTTGTGCACCAGTTTCTGTAAACATTAGAGACTGTTGTTTGTGAAAATCCCAGATCAGCTGTTTCTAAGATACTCAAATCACACTGTCTGGCACCAATAATAATCCAGTAGCCAAGGTCACTTAAATCACATTTTTTCACCATTCTAGTGTTTGGTCTGAGCAGCAACTGAACCTCTTGACCATTTAAGCATACTTTAATGCTGCCACATAATTAGATATTTGCGTTATTGAGCAGGTGTACAGATGTACCTAATAAACATATGTATCTGTGCAGAGAATGAATTCAGGGCCTGATTCAGCAAGCAACGCAAATGAGAGAACGCATGCACCCGTCCGCTGAGAGAATATGCTAATCAATGCGAATGCACGGAGACAACAGTACATATATTAACATATTTTAACAGCCCTATATTAAGCTGCCCATGAGTATGCAAGGTAGCGTAAGCATCGATAAAATTGAGAACCATCGACCACATTTGCATAATAGAGGTTGACCAGACCTCGCGCAGGGTCTTGGCAACTTCCTGTGTGCACGGAGTCTCATCACTGCGTGCGTCGCCGCACTGGCTTAATTATGGACACCCCTAAAACAGCGTCCCAATGCACAGATACGCCTGCGTTCGCCCGACCACCCTCCGTCACCACCCAAAAACGGCACTTCCTGTCAATCAATATGGGAAGTGGTCTGAGTACACGCTGCGTGTAGTCTGCGTATGCTTACCTGAATGCACTGGCTAGTTCGCGTACGTGCAGTGCGATGCATACTCACGCGCAGTTCAATAACATCGGCAAAGTGCGTGCGTTCTCTCCTTTGCGTTGCTTGCTGAATCATACTCCCATGTTTTTAGTCTTCATTGAAAATTTATGCAGTTTAATGTCTTAATCTACTCTGAAATTATAGCATAGAACAAATAAACTGCGAGTTAAAAAAGAAGTCACAGAATATATATATATTTTTTTAACAAAATTTTATGTACATTTTTGAATAATCTAAGTAGCCACATTTGTAGATAAAACTGACAAATTCCTTTGTGGCATTCTTAATGCAAATCAAATATTGTTCGGGAATTTCTTTCCAACACTCCTACAGAAGTTCCCACAAATGTGTTGTACTTGTAGGTTGTTTTGCTTTTACTCTTCTGTCCATTTCATCCCAAACCAGCTCAATGGGGTGTAATGGTACATACACAGGGTACGATCTGTACCACCAAGGACTTGAAAGATATCTTTCAGTGAAGTCATCCTGCCACATCTCTGAAGAGGCAAAGTTGACGCTATCGACCAAGTTGGCCTGCATGCATGGACGGTGAAAGATATCTTTATCGTCCATGCGGGAACGTGCATCATTGGTCTTTGTCAGGTTGGTGGCTGCAAAAAAGTAAATGATATGAACGATAACGATATGAACGATATCGTTATTGTTCACGTGTGTACGCACCATAAGTCTGGAGACTGTGCTGGCCATTCCATGATTTAATCCTACCATCTTGTACTTTTCCTCAACGATAGTTCTGTTCTGGTTCAGGGTACAAGTCACTCTGTGCAAGTCACTGACTGGGCATCCAGCAAAAGATCAACACTCTTCCTCCATCCATATTTGACAGTTCATAGTGGTTTATTTACTAAAGCGGTTGCTTGTAAAAGCCACTACTTCCTGCAGTGTTTAAACCACAATATTAATAGGACAATGCTTTTAATAGCAAAAGAAAAAGAGAGAGTTTTGCTGTTAAATACACTTATTTTTTTGAAATTTTGGGCTTAACCACTTAACAAGCTAATATTTTTTTCCAAAAACCGCTCAACCATATTTAGAAAACCATAGATGATTGAGTTTGACGCATGCACAGACCAAGTCTATTGGGCTGGCGCTGCCAATGTTGTCTTAACATCGGGGGCAATGTCATTGATGGTGCAGCATTGGTACCGTTCACAGATGGAAAAACTAATATGCTATGTATGGACTTAAACTTCAAACACTTTTATACTATTTAGGATAATTGCCCATCCCAAATATGAGGCCACGTATATATATATACATATATATATATATATATATGCTTGATCGATACAGGATTAGCATAAACAAACTTGTCAATGAAATTAGCATTCATAGTAATACCTATGCTATAGTCTATACCCTGGGAGCAGCAGTGGATTGACCTGCAGCTGCTCCTCTCTGCAGCAGCTGGCTTCATACACTGGGGGCAGCACTGATTGACCAGCTGCCGGGTAGGGGTTGCCATTAGGCTGCACACATTGGGGGAGGAGAATCTGAAGGTGCAAAGGGACCAGGAGGTCCCTCAGAGATTGGTGGCTGCTGGAAGATTATCATTGCATTTTTAACTGGTTGCATCAGATGCGACCAGTGGTGGCTCCAGAGGTGGGGCTGCAGCACAGTCCAAAATTCAAATAGAGGAGTCACACGAACTGCCAGTGAGTCCCGGCCGGCGATGTTTGGCAGTGTTTGGGGTGGTAGTTGGTGCGGCTCCCCTATTTAAATTGCTGCAGCCCCACCTCTGGAGCCGCCATTGGATGCGACCATGTCAAGGAAGGCCTAGCCTGGTGTGGTCACATCTGATGTGGCCACACCAGGCAAGTGGTTAAACACGCCGGAAAGTGGCAGCTTTTACAAAGTGCAGCTTAATAAATAAACTCCACACACTGAGGAACCATCCATTCACCATCCATTCACCACTGCTCTGCTATACAGAGCAGTAGATGAAAGGGAGACCTCCCAACCCATTTTGGGTAATTGTCTTTGCCGTGTGAGTAGAAAGAAGCAAACAAATGCGATTTTCTGGAAAGTCAAAAGTGCTGATTTTGAGTTGGACGCAGCCACCAGGGCCGTAACTAAGGGTGTGCAACCGGTGCCGCCGCACAGAGCGCAGGGCATCTGAAACGGCACTCTGCAGCCAGGATCACTGCTGCAGCACCACCGGAGCGTCCTTTATACTCTCCAGACAGTCACCCTGCAGCCTGTACAGCCGATTTTAGTGTCCTCAGGATATTCTGGTCAGGGCTGCACTTACTGGTGCTGCTGGCCTGCACAGGGCGCATTTGAGCCCTGTTACAGCACCGGCAGCTGCATCCGTGTCTGCGGGTAGCAAATAAACAATTACTGATAATAATTTTGGAATGCGAGTAGCCCAAATATGGCCAAAATAAGCTCAACAGCAACTTAATATATGCACCATGATTTTAAAAATTAAATACTGTAAAGTGTATACAATTATACAGGTAAATGTATACTTCACTTTTCTGTCATCTCTTTGATAATAAAGAAACATAAAAGGCACTCAAAGATAAGTAGAAATAAAAAAATGTAAACATATATAGAAAAAAGTTTACGCAAAATGTTTGTTTTTATTTTTTTAGTGACTTTATCTAATTTTGATTCTAAAACCTAAACAAATAAAACACTGTTAATTTGAAAAAACAACTAAAAGAAAGCCCTCACTCACTCATACCCTAACAAATAAAAAAGCTTATGTTGATTAATCACCAAAAGTGCCAAAATATGCCTGGTGACCAAGCTATAAAGAACCCCGGTGAGAAGTTTAGGAGAAAAACTGCTATTGTACTGGTTAGATGTTACCAGCTTTGTACCATTGTTGTCTCTTTATAATCTAACAATAAGATAGATATGAATGCAATTTTATACATGTAAAATAGCATAGGCAGATATATTTTATGGTAATAAATGTAAAGGTGATAACATTATGCTTATTGTACCTTGAAAATCATAGACTCTGCTGCTAATACATTATTCGGCTTGGGTACGGGATGCCGGCACTCGGGATCCTGGCTGTCGGAATCCCAACTACGGCATCCAGACAGGGTTAGGATACTGACATCTGTCGGTCAGTATCCTACAGAACCGTAACTAGACTTTTTGGTGCCCTGTGCCAGAAAGAGCATTGGCGCCCCCCTCATTTTTCAAAGGGACATTGGCCCTCATTCAGAGCCGTACGCTCTGAGCAGAGCGCACGCTCTGAATGAGGGCCGCCCTCCATGAAAATGGAGCGTCCTCCTGGACGCTCGTATAGCTGTGGGTCACCACCCACAGGCTATACGAGCGTGCATTTTGATGGCCGCGATGGTCGTGACCATCGCGACCATCGAAACTGCGAGCTGGAGCCTGTGGTTGAGGTTTTCAACCGCAAGCTCCAGAGTGATTTTGGCTCTATCAGAGCCAAAATCACTCCCACTGACATCACTAGTGATGTTAGTGGGCCGGCTTCTGACGGGAGGCTCTGAATGAGGGCCGCCCTCCATGAAAATGGAGCGTCCTCCTGGACGCTCGTATAGCTGTGGGTCACCACCCACAGGCTATACGAGCGTGCATTTTGATGGCCGCGATGGTCGTGACCATCGCGACCATCGAAACTGCGAGCCGGAGCCTGCGGTTGAGGTTTTCAACCGCAAGCTCCAGAGTGATTTTGGCTCTATCAGAGCCAAAATCACTCCCACTGACATCACTAGTGATGTCAGTGGGCCGGCTTCTGACGGGAGGCGTTCCCGTGGGAACGCCCCCGTCAGGGAGGCACGCCCCCGGCACGCCCACCAAAGGGGGCGTGCTGTCAATCAACATCAACAGCACGCCCCCTTTGATCAGACACAACGAGCGAAGGACTTTCCTTCGCTCGTCGCGTCTGGCGCATGCGCACGACGGAGCTCCCTCCGTCGTGCGCATGCTCAGTGCATAACATCGACCCACTTGCGAGCGGACAGCCGCTCGCGAGTGGGTCTGAATCAGGCCCATAATGCACCCAAAAAAGGGGAATGGCCTCATGGGGAAGGGCCAGGGAAGAGATAGGGGAGGCCAGGAGATGCTGGGGATAAAATTAGAGGAAGCTACAAGCAAGAATGATAATAAACAGACATTAGACAGGCCCAAACAGCGCCCCCCTGACCTGCGGTGCCCTGTGCGATGGCACCGGCCGCACTGCCCTAGCTACGGCCCTGGTATCCTAACCCTTCCCCTCTCCCTAACCCTTCCTTCCCCGCTGCCTAAACATAACCCTCCCTCCTAGTGCCTAAACCTAACCTACCCCCCAGTGCCTCACCTTAACCCTCCCACCTTAGTTTCTAACCCTAACCCTCTCCCTAGTGTCTAACCCTAATCCTAACCACCCCCTATTCCCAGTACTTGCCATAGGGATGCCGGCGCTGGGATTCTGACAGGTGTCAGGATTCCGGCGCCGGTATTCTAAGCGCCAGGATCCCGACTGTCGGGATTATAACTACATCCCCATTATTTTACCTAGTAACATATTAAATAGGCAAAAAATAATATCCCTCATTTCATATTGAATCAGATTCCATGAGTGCTGGCTTCTAATAGCCTGTAATGAATCTGACTGTAGATGACATAAAGGTATACAGAGCCCCGCCAACTGGACAAACAGTGTGTAGCACACTATTTCTCTACATCTTACATTCAAGTGGCTATGTCTGCGTTCCAGATTACTATTATGCAATGTCACAGTGAAGTTCAAAACTATACAGTATAAAAGCCAAAAGACTTTTTTTGCAAAGTTCAGTTGGACAAGCCCATAACAGTTATAGGTTTCCTTTCTAGTGACTGAATCAATTGTAAATGTACAAAGTGGACCCCACGCACACGTTAACATCATGGGGTACATTTAAGGAAAGTGGGGCAACATTTGTTTTGGTGCCTAACAATTACACACAGAAAATAGTCAGAAGTTTGTTTTAATTAATAAACTGTACTAGAAATATGACAACTGGAATCTGATTGATTGCTATGGCCATATTGCCAAATCTCCAATTGTCAGGGAGACTCCCTGAAATAGTAGCAATCTCCCTGTCTCCCTGAAGAGTCTAATAAACTCCCTGATTGCACCTTACCCCATTATGTAGCTGTTAAGAAAAACATATATATATATATATATATATATATATATATATGTTGAAATGGGATCATTAGTATAATTTCCCTGCACTGGTTATAAGGCACAATGGGGTAGATGTATGAAGCCCAGAAACGGTATCGGCGCACGTTATGTGCGCTGATACCGCTTCTCCCCGATGTATGATCGGGGGTCTGGGCGGTAAATGACAGGGGCGCATAGCGCCCCTGTCATTATCGGCGCTGCTATCTACAAGATAGCAGCGCCGACGGCAGGGCCATGTACGAAAGGTCATAACGCATGACTGTTCGGCCGGCTGTAGCTGTCGTTACCGACAGCTACAGCCTGGCGCTAGCCTATCCCTACAGCAGGGACAGCGCTGTCCCTGCTGCGGCGTCTGCCGGCTCCAGGGCTCCACGCGGGGATCTCGCGATACTTGCGAGATCCCGTGCATGCTCAGTGGAGCCGGCCGGGACAGAGACACAGCGCATCAGCACTAGGCTGATGCGCTGCTGTCTCTAACGGGTAGCGCCGGAGGGGGGAGTTAACGCTCCCCCTCTCCGGCCGATGAGATGTTTATACATCTCATCGGTAGTGCTTCCTGCTTTGCCTCCGTAAAGAGGCGAAGCGGGAAGCGTTATATCGGCACGTTAAGTGCCGCTATAATACATCTACCCCATTGATCCCTATGGCTACATGTATTTTCTGAAAAGTATTAGTGTGTTTTCATCAAGAAGTAGATCTTATTAACTGCTTTGTGACTCATTTACATTTGGATGTAAGTCAGTTTATGACACGCCTCTCAGATGTAGCAGTACACGCCCATTTTACCGCCACGCTCATAGGTGCTGCTTTGTGACTCATTTACATGTGTATGTCAGTCAGTTTATGACACGCCTCTCAGATGTAGCAGTACACGCCCACTTTACCGCCACGCTCATAGGTGCTGCTTTCACAATCTCCCTGACATGCTTTTTCAAATGTAGGCAAGTATGGTTATGGGTCACAACACCTTCTTTGTAAAGTTGCCAACAAATGTCAACCATGTATTTACATGCTTGTGCACAGTGCCGTAACAGGGCTCCACTGTGCCCTGTGCTGCCCCCTAAGTGCAGGACATCATGCAGAGGGGTTGGGCCGAAGGCACCGGGAAGCGCAGCGCTGCATGAAGCATCCTAAGGAGCAGTGGCGGAACTAGAGAGTGGTGGGCCCAAATGCAAGAATATGCTTTGGGCCCCCCTATGCAGTGCCCCCAGTAGTGCCCCATATACTGTGCCCCCAGTAGTGCCCCTTAAACAGTGCCCCCAGAAGTGGTCCCCCCTTCGCAGTGCCCCCAGTAGTAGTCACCCCTACGCTTTGTGCCCAGTAGTAGTCCCCCATATGCAGTGCCCCCAGTAGTAGTCCCCCTATGCATTTCCCCAAGTAGTAATCCCCCCTATGCTTTGCCCCCAGTAGCAATCCTCCCTATGCATTGCCCCAGTAGCAATCCCCCCAATTCATTGCCCCCAGTAGTAGTCCTCCATATACAGTGCCCCCAGTAGTGGCCACCCCCCTATACAGTACCCCCAGTAGCACCACCCCTATGCTGTGCCAGTTCCCATACCCCCTTACACACACCTGAATCCCAGCTCCTCCAGGTCCGCTATTCTGCACTATGGGAGAGACGTCATGATGTTTCTTCCATCACCCGCTGCGGGGGAGCCAGAAGGCGGAGCTCATGAGTGAGCTCCAGCCGCCTCTATGCGTGGACTCAGCTGCCAATGACAATCTGTCTGACTCCCATTGGCTGCTATAACAAACACACAGCCTCCGCTGTGTAGTGATGACTGCTCTCACTGCGGTCTCCACTACACTGGGCCCCGGTGCAAGCCACCGGCTGCACCGCCGCTAGTTCCGGCACTGCTAAGGAGGCTCCGAACAGCTGTACAGATGGCATCCAAAGGATATTCCGATCAGCAGGGCTGCCACGGTACTGCATGGTGTCATTTCAGGCACACTGCTAGCCAGAAGCAAGGGCCTTGCAGATCTTTCCCGTGGACAAAGGAGGTAGAATGTGCAGTGCAGGCTTGACATTGCTCCTCCACAGACTTCAGATGTGCCACAGACACTGTGGCTCTGATTCAGAGCCGGACGCTCTGAAAGAGCGCTTGCTCTGAATCAGGACGTTTTTTTTTGTGCGGCCTCCTGGCCGCTCGCATACCTGTGGGTGACCACCCACAGCTATAGCGAGCGGCCAGGTTGATGGTCGCGATCATCAGGCTTGCGACGAGACCCTTGTGGTAGGGTCTCGTGGCAGCAAGCCCCAGAGAGATTTCACTTGTGATGTCAGTGGGGCCGCCCCCAAACGGCAGGCGTTCTCATGGGAACGCCTCCATTTGGGCAGCCCCCCCCCGGCCCGCCCACCAAAGGGGGCGAGCTGTCACTCAACATCGACAGCTCGCCCCCTTTGTTGCGAGACCTGGACCGACGGAGTGCCTGACGCTATCCGGGTCTCGCGCATGCGCACGACGGAGCCGGCTCCGTCGTGCGCATATGCTCTGGGCCACCATCGACCCGGTTGCGAGCGCTCAGCGCTTGCGACCGGGTCTGAATCAGGCCCTGTGTATTCTGCTCCACATAACACAGGACAGTGTGGAAGTTGGCTGCACGGGGCAATAATAAGTACAGGTAGAAGCTGAAGACAAGTGGTGAATGTAGGAATAATCTAGGGCCACCTGTTGCCCATCACTGTTATAAAACGTTTTATCGCCTAGGGAAGCTGTGTATACTTCAGTCAGTGATCCTGGAATAGCTTGTCCTTTGTTATCCTGGGGGATCATGATTATTTATAATACAGTGTGTTCTGTGAATGAAATAGCTGTTATTATGTGAACTAATTCATAACAGCAGCAAAAAAGGATTTTGAATTTGATTTGTTGTTTGTCATCTATAGGGGCCTGTCCATTAGCAGATGTATTTCTGAGCGATGAAAGACTAAAGATATCCCTTGAAAATTTCGGTGGCTGTGATGAACGATATCTGTCATGTACATGACAGATTTTGGCAAACGACGAACGATGAACGATATTGCATGACATCATTCAGGGAGTGCATTTTTTTTTCTCTGCAGCTGCTCTGTAGCTGCTGCTAATATCTTTCATCGTTTACTGCATATAAACTGCACGATATTGCTAATATCGTACAGCTATATGCGATAATTGACCAACATGTTGGAGAGATGATAGATGCGATTTATCGGCTGCGGGAGTGCGCATCTGTCATGGTTCAGGGCCTATCCATTAGCAGATATATTGAACGATATATCGTTCATTTTATCTGCTAATGGATAGGCCCCTTAAGAGTGACGCTATCTCCTTCTTAACCTCTTCCTCTCACTCCAACTCCCTCTCACCTCCACTTTCTCTAGGTATTCCCCAAAGGTCCGTTTTAGGTGCCGATCTATTCTGCTCAGCACCTCCTCCCTTGAAAATCTCATTAACTCCTTTGGCCTCCAGTACCACCTATATATACTCATGACACTCAAATCTACCTATAAGCCAGAGTTCCCTCCCTCCATCATCTCTCACATCTCTAACTGCATTCTCTGCTATCTACTCCTGGGTGTCCCATTGCTTGATGAAGCTTTACATAGCCAAGACCAAACTGATTGTTTTCCACTCTTCCAGGTTCCATCCATCTCCATTCCTCTCTCTCTGTAGATAACATCACCCTCTCTTGTGTTCCCCATGTCCGCTGCTTCGGTGTCATCCTCAACTCCACTCTCTACTTCAAATAAAACACAGTACTTGCGGTCACTTGCGCTCTTCTGAGGTAAGTACCAGTCTTAAAGCAGTGTAGAGCTAAAAAAATGTCTTGGAATAATCCTGTAGTTTTTCCTTCTTAATGCTTTATAAATGGAGGACGTATTGTAGAGAAGACACTCCCTTCTTTTGGACCATTTATATTTTCCTCAAAAAAAAATTATATATATATAGTGAAGTACAGCTTTATTTGTAATATTAAAACATATCCTTTAAAAGACAGATCTACTAGTCAAGCTGCATACCAAATAGTGTGGGGTGTAGAACAGCACACACCCAAGTTCGCAATTTGGGCATAAAACAGTCACCTCCTGGGTTTAGGTTCGTGAATTACCCCTGGTCTTATGTGCCACTACCGTCCCTCCACACCTTCACCTGGTATTCCTTCAGCCTTCCTCTAGTTCTCCGACGCGTTTCTACTCATGGAGCCTTTTTCAAGGTGGTTGTTATATTTTGCCCACTCTCTACTTCACTCCCCACATTCAGGCCATCCATCAGTCCTGCTGCTTCCACCTCTGTAGCATCTCCAGGATTTGGCCTTTCCTCAACCAGGATGCCACTGACATTCTCATCCATGCACTCCTCAGCGCCTGCCTTGCCTATTGTAGTCTACTCCTTTCAGGCCTCCCTCAATCTCGCTCTCCCAATCACATTCTCTAAATTCAGTTAAAGCCCATAATCACTCCACCCCATCTATATCTTCAATTTCATTTATTTCAACACCACCTCCTGCCCTATCGGCTCCTCTGCCGCAGTCTCACTCCCTCGCCATGTCGGCCTTTCTGCTAGTTTCCCCAGCTTTAAATGTGACATATATTCACAATATACTTAACAGCGTATGATTCTTGAGAAGACATAAATAGATCAGATCTGAGGTTTATTAAGCCTTATTTAACATGTGTACTAAAAAGAAATGTTATAAATTTTAAACATCAATGAGCTGTCTGTGACTGTTTTACTTCTACATACATAATGTTTGCCAGCATTATGGCAGCCCCCTCCGAGAGGGGACAGCCAGGTCAGCCAAGCAGGGGGCGTGGCTAAGGATATTACCCAAAAATGGGGGCGGAGCAGGGGCATGGCCACGGAATCCCGTAGTTTTTGCCCCGCCCCCACTACTCAATACCGAGATTATTGGCATTGTGAAGCAGGGGACGGGGTCATGTGATGAAATTTAGCGCAAATCGAGTTATCGGACCCCCCTTTGCAGGGGTTTGTCTGAAAATTGTAGGGGGGGGGGGGGCCTGGGAGTGTAGGCAAGTATGAGCTACCACCCAAAAACGCCCATTGAAATTGCATGGATCTGCATGCAATTGCAATCTGAGTCTCTGCACATAACCATTGGGATGCATGTGCAGAGGAAAACTATCGGCTACTGGGGCCCGACGGCTTCCTTGTGTCCAACTCTGAATTACTCCCATAATCTTATTTTGTAGATCGCCATTCTACACTGTATTTATAAATGCGCATTTTGCATAATATTGACTATGAATAAAGCTAGAACGATGATGGATATCTAATTCTACTGTGTTTTCTGTGGGTTAAGGGGAATATTTTGAGAAAGTTAATAAAATTCTACTTATCTTTCCTTTAATGAGTATATTTACTAAAGTGCCGGTTTATAGAATTGGAGGTGTTGCCCACAGTAACCAATCAAATTTTAACTATTATCTTCTAGAAAGTGCTAGATAAATGATAAGTAGAATCTGATTGGTTGCTATGAGCAACATCCCCACTTCTTTAAACCTGCACTTTAATAAATATACCCCTAGATTTTATAAATTTTCTCCAATACTCTTTGCCTTAGCCTTTATTACGTGTCCCTTTACATGGTTTATTACGTGTCCCTTTAGTGTGTCTAAATGTTACTACATTGACAGAAGTGCATTTCCCTGCATAAACTGCACCTGAAAGACAACAAATGTAATGTATATAGTATGATGACTCGCACCTCTGCCCCATAGATCGTATTATAGGCAGAGCAGGCTCTACCCTTAGGCAGCTGCCTAGAGCGCCAGGATCTGGGGGGTCACAGTTGTACATAATACAGACGGTAGCTGTGGAACTTATAAGACTCTGCCTCTCTGAAGGGGATAGGGAAGTGGGTATTGTTGGTAGTGGTGGGCAGTAGACTGATGTTTTGCCTAGGGTGCTGAATAACCTTGCACCGGATATGATTATAGGGCAGGGGAGTGAGTTCTAGAGGAGAGTAGCATAAAGGAAGAAGACTTGGTTTCAGGATTGGAAGGAGATAATATTAGTAAAAACACATATGTACTCTATAAGTGCGTGATACACATTTTTACTGCTGTTTTAGACAGGGCCGGCAGCCCGGCACTAGGTTTCCCAGCGCCCAGCACTGTCCTGTGCTGCACTGTCGCCCTTCCCTCCCTCTGAGCGTATGCCAAGAACGCCAGTGGGTGGGTGGAGGGTGGGTTTTTCCGGAATCAGGAGGTGGTGAGCGCCTCTAAAATAATGTTCAAACAGGGCGCAGGGCTGCGCCTTCAGGCTATGGCGCTACGGGCGACGGCCCTGCTAGCCCATGTCTTGAGCTGCCACTGGTTTTAGAGAAGATTCCATGTTTTCATATGCATTGAAATGGACCAATATTTAGGTTTAATTTAAAGTTACCTTATATATGGCCAAGCTTAACATAGGAGCACAGGCTGAAAACGCACACTGGTGATTTACACTTTTAAGTTGAAAGGTGGAGATCCAACTTTAATGGATTTGGTTAGCATCTGTGAAGTGTGGTTTGGACACTGGCCTTGATTCAGACCCGTCCGCTGCCGCAGGGTCTGTGGGCGTGTTTTTCTTTTGTCTGCCGCTCGCAACACTGTGGGAGACCTCCCACAGCTTGTGCGAGCGGCCAGGAGGCCGTCGCGATAATCGCAACCATCGGCCTTGCGACGAGACCCTGTGGTAGGCCGAGAGGACTTCCTGCTCTAATAGAGCAGGAAGTCTCCTACTGACAACAGTAGTGATGTCAGTAGGGCCTCCCACAAACGCCTAAGGGAACGCCTGCGTTTGTGCAGCCACCCCCCCCTCCCCGCCTATAAAATGTGGCGAGCTGTCACTCACCATTGACAGCTGCCCCGTCTTGTAGCGAGCCCCGTAGCAACTGAGCTGCAGTCGTTGGACGAGGATCGCGCACGAATACGCCGGACGCGGCGCGTGCCCAGTGGGAGACCGCTTGCGAGCGGTTCTGAATCAGGTCACGTCTGTTGATAATTTTGCTATAATTATACGTCATCTAAATTTGCCTTTTTGTACTCTGGATTAAAAATCTAGAGATTGAGTTTGGCTAATATTGAGATTGAGTTAATATTGAGACTGAGTTTAGCTAATATTGACATTGAACACTGTGTTTTTATGTAGACAAAAAAACAACGTAATATGAATATTCATATACAAAAATGTACCACTTAATAAAGAGAGACCCGATGTTCTCTTAGGGCATGATTCAGAGATGTAAGCTAATGCCATCGCTGCTGCAAATTTGTATGCAGAAGCTGTGTGACACTGCAAATTTCACAGCCACCGGGATTTGTTTTGAGACCACTGGCGGCTTCGCAAATCCAAATGACTGCGTACAAAGACGCACTAACGGTCGCAGATCCGTCGATTATCACAGTTCTGAGTTACTTTATGGTTACTCACAATGACCGCCTGAACTGAGATGCCGGAGCCATTTTTACTGGAACAGGATCGCGGTCGCAGGCTGAGACACACCCCCAAAGACGGTTGTGAAATGTCTGCTTTTGAGTCTCCACCCCCCTCCCACAAAAGGTCCTTGTCTATCAAACACTTTGCGAATACTCTATATCCTCACTGCCAGCGACAACAGTGATGCAATTAACTGCACAGAATTGTCATTTTCCTGCTATAATATAAATGTTTTAACGGTGTACAGTGCACAAACTTTACAATGTATGCTCTAGCTGCATGTTTATTCCCGTTTTGGCACTAATTTAAACATTAATTTCACAGCTGGCAGAGCTGAAGTACAGTTTTGTGGCACGCTTCAGGCAGTCACTGTAAAACAAAAACGATGTAGTTGGCAGGTCTGCAGTTCCGCACAGAAGAGACGTGGAAGTGTACACTTGTAGACTCCACTCAGTAAAGTTAAAGGTTTCCTACTCAGAGCATCTAATGCTCATATACAGTACATTTATGATACAGCATTCCTAGGTCTCACCAATACACTGTTAAATGTAATAGTCCTACTAAGTACTTTAAGGGCCATATTCATTTAGAGGCGAAAAGTCTGAGGTCGGACTTTTCGCCATCATCGCGGTTTTTCCAGGGGATAAGTATCGGATGCGTTCCTGCGTAGCCCCGTAATCAATTAGGAATCGGCGAAAACGGGACCCGGTGGAAAGGTAAGTATCGAAAAGTTCCCCCAAAAGATGGTCTGACATGGGGTCTCACTATGGGAACCCCCCCGAATTGGCCTGCTAAAGGTAATTGGGGTTTTTAAACAGCTGCGACAGGTGCATTAATGCGTCTTTAAAGAAGTGGTGAAGAATAGCATTTAGCTTCATTTAAAAAAATAAAATAACTAGTCTCATCAAATTAGGGATACATGAAGATGGGTGCAGGCATATTTCTAAGTCCCTAAAGTGAAATGTTTAAATTCTTCAAAAATCCACCTGCCGCAACCAACTGCATTCTAGAAAACACCTGCCGCATCCTTGGGGACCCCCTCGCCCCGCCCCCCCCCCCCCCCCAGAGTCTATTTAGCTAGTTTTTAAGTGTGTCCCACAACTTTTTTTTTTTTTTTTGCCCCCAAACGAAACCACTTCTTTTGGTGTGTCATAGGCTACTCTTTTACAATTTTTTTGCCACAGATTACTTTTAGGGGACATTATAAAGGCTGCAGGGTACTTTTTTTAACGTTTCCACCCCAAAACCCCAATTCTGCACTTTTTTTCGCCACCTATTCTATGGTGAAAAGTAATTCCTCGTTTTTTTACAAAGACTTTTCGCACCTGCGAAAAGTCTTTGAAATTGAATACGGGGAGAAGTGAAAATGGCGAAAATGACATAATCGGTGATAAATTATCGCCGATAATGGACTTTTCGCTCCTAATTGAATACAGCCCTAAGAGTGAATGTGCACATTTGCGGCGAGTTGGTGTAAGATATCTTGCGTGAATTCACTCTGCTAATACCCAGAACAATGGGTACACGCATATGAGATGGGGTGGGTACGTGATTCAGGCAGTCGGGATGCCGGCAGCCAGAATACTGACAGTGGCATCCAGACAGTCAGAATCCTAATGCCTGAAGGTAAGTAGCCTAACTCTAACCCACCTTTCCCACAACCTAACCCTTCCCCCGCAGCCTAACCCTCCCCCTAACCCTAATACTTACCGTCGGGATGCTACTGGTCGGGAATCTGGTGCCGGGAAACTGACCGCTGGCTCCCGAACCGGTGGTAACTACATCCTTATGAGATTTGTGTGAATCTGTCATTTACACACCTGCTTGAATCTGGATAGGCAGGACAAGGGCTTCTAATGTAGGCAGGGTACAGTAAGTGCAATTATAAACAGATACAAGCAGGGCAAAAGACATTCATAATATTTGCATGACCAGATGTAAATAACGGATGACAATAGTCACCAGGACTAGCACTCAGCTTGTGATTGGCTGGTTTGTGAAAGATCTCTTGATGTCAACTGGTGAATACTTAATTGCTCAGATATATATAGTGCTTTTGAGTGTGCGTGTTTAAGCAAGTAAGTGATACCTAAGCATTTGTGACTTGTTGCCAGTATAAATGAGGCAAATATGCTACTGTTTCAGACCGATAAGGATCTAAGATAATTGCTGCTTTGCAGATAGTCACAATTACATCATCAATTTGCGTTCACTGTACTGATAATGAATATGGATAGAATGTCTTATTGCCTTGCACATGATTGGACCAGTGTTCACTATAAACACTTTCATTGGGTTCAATAAACCCAATTTGACGTTCCATGTAAGATGCATTTTCCAACCAATGAATGCAGGGAAAAGCACCTGTGTGTACTAGACTTTAAAGCAGAAATCACCATATATCTCATACATCAGAGTTTTCTATCCTGTTTGGAATATTTTTAAATAATGAAAATGAGTGAACAGGCCAATTGCATGACATACAACTACAGCCCATGTTCTGTTTTTAAAAGAATATTTAGCAGACTATTCTCCAGGTACTGGCCCATGCTATATGCCGCACAGGACAAGCTTTTGCATCGTGTCATTAAAGGCCATGAAGAGATTGCAGATTAATGGTGAACTTGTAGCTGTTGAAAATAATACAGAAATATACAGCTAACACCACATTGGCAAGGTACTAAAAGTAATGGGTGAACAACCACACACTAATACTGATATGCTGAAATCATTTCACTGCAAGAAATGTGGAAAAAAGTGACAGAAAAAATGTTAAAGAGAATGATTTACAACAAAGGGCAAGAAACAGTGTTAAAAAAGGCATTTATGTGCAACTAGATTGGTTATCTCTAGGAGGACTATGTATTAATCATAGCGGAACTGATGTGAATATTAAGTATCTGTTTTGCGGTGGATATTTCAATTTTCCAAATATCCCCGCTATGTACTAAGGAACACTTGCAGGGACAGCGTATACGATAACCACTGTTGTTGCGAGTTATATCCCCGGCATTTTGTAAAAGTCTTTCACATATGTGCAAAAGACATCTCCGGGGGAAGCTAACATTGTGCATGCGCACAGTGTCAGTTTCCACCACTGGCCGGAGATAGGCGAGAGAGATCAGAAGATGTCTCTCCTGCTCGGAAACCTCCATAGGCTTAAAGAGGTTTATACCATCTGAGGATGGTGTTAACTTATGGGACCAAACTCTGAAAAGCTTTGCTTTTCAGTGTTTGGTCCATAGGTGTCAAATCGTAGTCCCCATTGATGATAATGGAGACTGCGATCTGCAGTGCTAATTAGCACTCTACTGGAGCTTTCTGTGAAATCTCCTGCATTGTGCTATTAGTACATAGCAACAAACCATAAAATTATGCAGAAAGTAGTTTCTATATAATTTTATGGAAAAAAAGCTTGATAAATATGCCTTTAAGGCTTTGATTGCATTCTAGAATACATAAATAATTGTGACTTTGTTTCTTACAATGCCATGCACAAAATGACTGTATGCAGAGAATAAAATGATTTTAATCCATGAGTTCCTGCCCTCTATGGGCCGTATTCAATTAGAAGCGAAAATTATCGCCGATTGCGGTTTTTCGCCTGGTCAGAACTTATGTCCGTATTCGATTCCAGACGGTTTTCGCCTTCGCGGAAAGTCAATACAATGTAATAGGCAAAATATATTCACCTCTGAATAGCAGGTGAAACGAAGTGTAAAACTGTTATTTTGGGGTGCAAAGGTGGGGAAACCTCTCAGAACCCTTGAGACAGCCCCCCAAAGGACAACTGTGCCAAAAAAAAACAGGAAAAAACTTAAAAGTACTTTCATTTTGGGGGCAAAAAAGCACAAAGTGGGGGGACAAGTATAAAAACTAGCGAAATAGACTTCTTGGGGGTCTGTAAGGAAGGGTCAGGAGTTTTTGATTGCAGGTGCATGCAACAGGTGCGTTTTTCACGTTTTAGAAAACTTCACTTTAGAGACTTTAAAATATGCTAGCATCCAAATTTGACAGGACTACTTATTATCACCAAAAAATACTGCTTATGCCATTCTTCACCACGTGTGCAAATACGCTAATAAGAAGCTATTGGAACCACTTAAGTACCCCAGTTTTATCAGAGCTATTCGGACATATCTACATTGATCCCCAATGTTAGTGCATCTTTTTGGGGGTTCAGGCTGATTTCCCCAATTCTGACAGCACTTTCCGCCTGTTCTAAATTTGCCACTTGCCGTTTTTGCGTGGTTTGCAATTGAATACGGCGAATAGCGCACAATAAGTTTCCATGTCCAAAAAACGCGACATCGGCGAAAAGTCCGGCTGGTGAAACTTTTCCGCAGGTGCGAAACTAATTGAATATTGCCCTATATTGGTATGTAACTGCAAGCAACATATTAATTTGCTACATTTTAGCTCCCAATTGTAAAAGATTGGGCATAAAATATTTGCACTTTATAAAGTAATAGTTTTTATGAGATAATTTATTTATTTTTATTTATTACCAATTATTTATATAGCGCACACATATTCCGCAGCGCTTTACAGAGCATATTTGGCCATTCCCTACCACATGTACACGCACACACAAACTAGGGTTAATTTATTTATTTATTTTTTTTGTGGGAGCCAATTAACCTACTAGTATATTTTTGGAGTGTGGGAGGAAACCGGAGTACCCGTAGGAAACCCACGCAAGCACAGGGAGTATATACAAACTCTGCACAGAGATAATAAAAGACGTTTGCAAAAGAGAAAAAAAAGTTAACTTATGCTGAAACACCTGGAAAGCTGCAATAATGTAACCGACATCAGAAATTGTCAGGATATTTCCATGAACAAGTCTGACAGGTAATTAACAGTAAAATTACCTGGATGAATGTTATTAATAGAGTCCTGGCGTTAGTGAGTGGTACTGCATTGCCATCAGGACACAGGAAGAAGTCAACGAGCTAGATAAAAACTTCAGACATCGGGATAAAATAACACTGAGCTAAGGGTTGCACTGTCAGTCTTCTGGGATTATGAATGGACAAGGCAACAAGTTTAGATAATCACTGACAACTATATAGCATCTATGTTAGAAGTATGTATACCTATAGCAAAGTAGACACCGTATGAAGTAAGTACAGTACATCTGTATTGAACATCAGGCAAAGCCTTTTTACAGCAGGAGAGTCACAATGACCTAAGAATGTTTCTTTTTAAGTGTTTTAAATCTGTACTTTCGGGCAGCCTCGTTTATTTTCTATTGCATAGCAAACCTATATTAATTGCACATCAAGATGGCTCTAATAAGGAGCCATTCTAATATAAATCACAGCTTGCTGTAGCCCACAAAAGGCAGCACCGGAAACATTAGTTTAAACTCATTTACTCCCCAGAAAATATCCCATCCCCCTGCTGCACAAGCCGCACACACATCGCTGCACCCCACCTAGTCCAACAACACTGCTGCTACACAAGCCAATGGTAAGCAGAGAGCGGGGACACATTACAGGACCGTGGTACCAACCAGTAACAATCATCCGTATAACAAAGGGGGCCAGGTCTGTGCCACTCAGTGAGCGAGCCTCCCTGCGAGCCAATAGAGGCCGGGGAGCATCTGCTCAACTGAAGAGGCTCATTAGCCAGCTGGGCGGGGGGACTTCACCTGCGCGCAGCCAATCACAGGCAGGGAACCTAGAGCAAACTGTACGGGGCCGGCTGATGTTTTCATAATAGACAGTTGAAAGCGCAAACCAAAAGCCGGGCTACGGCGCTGCCCCGACCAGTAGCACGGCGCATATCCGCCTAGTCCCGCCCAACTGTAGTTCGTATTTAATTCTCGGCTTGTGGTACAGTTGTTTCATTCCTCTCTCTCTCTCTCCTTGTACAGCAGCCGTGCGCACTGGTGTCTTCCATCTCCCTCCTCCTCTGTCTCCGCTCTCTCCGTGCGCACCAGTCGCAGCCTGTCCTCCCCTTACACCGATTTTTTTTTTTTCTCGTTTAAATCGCCAAAACTTCCAAGAACATGGCAGACGCCGCCGTTGACACCACCACCACTACCGCAGCCGCCGAGGTGCCTGTAACCAAGGTATGGTACCGCCGGAGCGCCCTCCTGTCACGCCGTCTTCCATTGTTCCTGGCGGCTCTTTGTTGTCCCCCATCAGCACGCGGTGCGGGGTGCCGGCGGCCAAACCGCTCCGTCCGCTCTTCCCGCGAACTTCTCACCTGTCAGCGACGCTGGGAGATGCTGATCCGCAGCCGATCGCTCCCATTTATGCGGCGGTTTCCCGGTAGTTGCCGGCCGTCCGTCCCGGGGAAGGGGGGGGCATCAGCCGGTCAGGTCAGCACCCCCCCCGGAGGGGCCAGGAGGGAGGCACCAAACACCTGGACTTTATTTTACCTCAGATTTATTGTTTGCCGGCTTCTATTTTTTTTTCTTTTTCTATGTACTTACCTGCCCCCCCTTCCCTCTCCCTCCTTATTTTCCCCTCACCGGTTGTTCGGTTGTCCTGTCCCCGATATTTGATGTCGTTTCGGACCCCAGTGACCCTGTGATGCTCGGGGGGAGCAGTCAGCGCGGCGGATAAGGGAACTCTATAGAAAGTTGTTGTCTGCGCTCTCTCAGGGCTGCCGTTTATTTCTGGCGTGTTTGTAGGCATGGAGATCGATGTTGTGGTGTATTTTATTTTTTTTTTTTTTGCCTCATCTGCCTCCCCTCGGAGAGCTCTGCCACCTGCGCTGGCTCCCGTCCAGCCCCCTCTTCTTTTTCCCCTTCTATTTCTGAGAGAATGTGCCGAGTTCAAACGCTTCGGGGAATCGGCGGGAAGGGGGCGCGCGCGAGGTCCCTCGGAGAAAACTTGCGCGGGACACGAGGAGGCGGGGCCTTGGGCTGAGGCGCGCACATAGCGCGCGTGCACCCCGCTCCTCCTCCTCTCCGGCTGGGCGCGAGGCACGGTCTTTGTCCTCCGCGGTTGCGCGCTCAGGGGGGCGCGCTTGCGGGCAGATGTTCGACGCTTTCCGACCCTCGCTCCCCCCCACCCCCCACCCAACCCTACATCCCTCATCGATACGACTAAATAATGTTTATGCACCTTGTGGCTTGAGTGCATTATTGTGAAATTGAACAGTGGTGTACTTTGTGCAAAGCGATTTTATGACAAGATCCTGTTAAGATTTATTCTATAAACATATATAATGTCTGTGTGTGTATGTGTATATATATATATATATAGTGTGTAAATTAACACATAGTGATTGAATACATTATATATATATATATATGTATATGTGTGTGTGTAAAAGGTGATCCTCCTGGGAGAAATGATCTTGTTCAGATGTTGTATGGGCTACAGAGGACCAGCCAGCAATGAGCCATGGTGCTGAAAAACTGGGTCGAGCTTGGTGACAGCTCGGCATCCTCTACATGCCCATGGTACTATACATAAAATGCTCTCTTCTTGGGAGAATGAAGTCACTTTGTGGCTGTAAACGGTATTTAGTTTGCAAAACGACAACAAAAACGTACTAAGTGTTCTATTTCTTGCTTATTGTACAGGACCTTAAAGACAAGAAAGAAGTTGTAGAGGAACCAGAGAAGAAGGAGAATGGAAGTGGAGATGCTCCCGCCAATGGAACTGTAAGTGGGGTTTTCCTCTCCCTTGTCTCAGAGCAATGTATGTAGCAGATAGCAATGCCACTTATTGCTGGATTGGGAAACGTGGCCCTCCAGCTGTTGTGGTTCTGCTTTTTCCAAGTCAAAATGCTTTTAGGCTTGTTCCACATTGGCTGGAGGGCCACAGGTTGCCAAGCCGAGGATGCTGTATGTGTAAATTCTGGTATCTGTATACAAACCTTATACAATGTGATAAACAGGTATTCACTTTCTTTGCAAATGTTCAGGAATACAGGTGAGTTCTGCTCTACTCAATGCACTGGTCATCGGTATTAAGTTATTTATATACAGCCAGCATATTCTGTTTACATTATAAGATGAGACAGGATAATAGAGATACCTGCTCCTAAGCTTACAATCTATAGAGAAGTTGAAATGTTACACATGGCATAAAGTGCTTGGTGGGCAATATATACAGTCACACAGCAGTGTTGGTCTGGGGTCAGAGGGTTGTGTGTATAAAAATAACACATGTAACTTTTGTGTGAACTTTGTAATTGGGTAGAATAGCTTATGGACGTTATGCCATCTAATTTTTTGTTTTCAAATTCTCTTTTTATAGGAGGAAAATGGTGCAGATCACAGTGAAGAGAACACAGAGGATCCAGAGGAGGAGGAGGATGAAGGTAAGACTTGTGTATTTCTGTAAAATAAAAAGGATTTTACAACTTGCAATTTAGAAACCAAGAATATTTTATGAATTGCTGTTTTTTGTTTTTTTTTCCCTTTCAGTTGAGAGTGAGGGTGAAGGCAAAGAGGAAGAGGAGGAAGGTGAAGGAGAGGAAACCGAATCAGATGGTCATCCTGTAAAACGCCCAGCAGACGATGAGGTGAAAAAGGTACGTTCTTGATGTTTTGTAAACTCCCATAGTGCAAGTCTGGTTAGGTTGTGATGGTCATGATCTGTCAACCACAAAGACTGGAGGCAGCAAATGTATAGGCTACATTCTTGGGGCTCTGCCTACAAAATGTCTGCCTTCACTGTCAAGGCACATTGGGTACATTGGAAACACATTGAAAGTCCTTTAAAACTAAAAGCCTTGTTTACTTTTCAGGAGGAAACTGAAACTAAAAAACAGAAGACAGAAAATGGAGATTCCACAGAAGCAAAAGAGTCTGCCTAATTACCTCCCATCCCCCTCCTCTTTACAGACATTTTATAGCTTAAGTGACATGGTTGAATTGTAGAGAACATGCTTTATATCTGTACATTTTACAGAATAACTTTTTATATACTGTAAACCCACATGCACTAGAGACCTGTAACATCACACAGCCAAGATAGCTAAGGTTTTTTGTAAAATGTTATTTATTGGTGCTTGTTTGTACTGGTTGACTGCTACAATAAAAGATCTAAACTTTTTGTTTTAAGTGGTGGTATAGCTTTGCTTTTTGTACATCTTTGAAGCACATGTCTTTCATATTAGTACGGCCATGTGTATTCTTGAGTGAAGCTGCCTTCCTGTAATATAATGGTGTTAGGATAGAAAGTTAATATGCAATAAAGGCCAAAGATATGGGTCTTGTATAGCCAGAGGGAAACCTGGGGCATTCTGTATAGATCTTTGGATTCCATTTTGTTGCTGTTCGGTATATAGTTGTGGTGCAAGCAAAGTTTGGAAACTGCAAGGTTCGATATGTAAATTTCTCTGTATCCTAATGTGCTATCAAAGTGTGTATGGCAGAGATTTTTGAGGCATAGATGCTAGTCTACATACCATTTATGACTAGGTTATAAAACTATATACCTCATTAGTTGATGCTTGACCACTACTTTGTATATTCAGGTTAAGTACTATAAATAAATCTTTCTTTTATAAAAAAAAAAAGGACTTTGTGCATTATTTTACACAAAATGTTTACATTGCATTTCTAGAAAGGACATGCAAAATGTATTGTCTATAAAAAGGTTTAGAAAATTAGAGGGTAATACTCCTAATTAAGCTGTTATGTGTCCTCACATAAACATTCACAGTAATAATTTTGACCGAATCAAAACCGAAAAGCTTATCTCTACTTGCATTAACGTGAATACGACAAGGAACATACCTGTCTTTAGATATGTAATAGACTGAAATATTCAATTTCACACAAAATAAATATAATTTCAATTATTTCCACTTAAAATCAAATAAATACAGATATTTGCTGTCAATTTACTTCTAGTTCTTTCTATATCTGTTGATACGGTTATTCCTTTGTATTTTGAGTAGCCTGATAAGTACACCTGCACATAATGGAAGCAGCCATTTTGTCTGCTGATCCATTGCAACCTTAGTCCACTAGGAGCTTGTGAAATAAATTAAGGACCTTTGGGCCTGATTCATTACTAATCGCAATTGTAACCACAAACGCAGATCAGTCGGTGGTGCGTATTGCACATCCGTATGCACCGCAGTGCACAGGTTAGCACTGCGATCACGTACGCGGATACAAAGCTATAGCAGCGTGAGTGACGGGACATCTGTTTGGGTAAGGGGGGAGTGGTTGGAGAAACGGAGGTGTGCCTGTCCGTTTGAATGCAGTTTCTTGGGCGTGCATAAATTAGCCACTGCGATGCCATTCGCAGCTTGAGTAATCACTGTGTGCGATGAAAGTTGCAATTTCTGAAACCAGGCAGGCCTGCTGTAATTCTGCGTGAGGCTCAGATGTATATGCAGGATTGCGAGGTCTTATGGATGTGAGAATGCGGTAGTGGGCATCTATGCTGCCTAAGCAATTGCAGACATTAGCATATTTTGCAGCAGAACTGCGTGCGTAATTGCAGCTGCGATCTCAATAGCGATCTGTAATGAATCAGACCTTTTGTTCCTTTACTGTGTACAGTATATGAAATAGATGCTCTACAATGACCTGAAGTATTGCGAGATCCCCGCCTGGAGCCGGCAGCTGCCGCAGCAGGGACATCGCTGTCCCTGCTGTGGGGATAGGGCAGCGCCAGGCTGTAGTTGTCGATAGCGGCAGCTACAGTGGGCCGACCGGTCAGTCGATCTGACCGTTCATATATGGCCCAGGCTATTGGCGCTGCTATCTTGTAGATAGCAGTGCCGTTAATGACGGGTGCATAGTGCCTCTGTCATCTACCGCCCAACCTCCCGATCATACATCGGGTAGAAGCGGTATCAGCGCACGTAATGTGCACTGATACCGCTTCAGGGCTTTTTACATCTCCCCCCCCCCCCCCCCCCCCTCCCTATGTCTTACAAGTGAGGGCAGTTATTACAGTGCCCTAAGGGCCTGATTCAGTAGAGGACAGAATTGCAAAGCTGTACACAAGCCGCTTTGCAATTTGTCCCTGATCAAATGCAGCAGGTGCAATCCCAGCGCAGCCTGGGATCACCTGGTAGCAGTGTTGGACAGCATCAGCCAGCTGAGTGAGCCTCAGCTTATGTTGGCTTGCGAGGCCAGGAATTTGCATCCATGGACGCAGATCCTGCCCTTGCAACTCCTGGAAAACTGGGACGACACGTCCATTTCCAAGAATGCAGCCTGTCCCTGCCCTATAAACGCCTCTGTTAATCAGGCAGAGGCATACTGGGGCCTGCGTATGATCATGCAGGACCCATTCTGCACATGCGCAGAAATGGTCCTGCGCACGTGCAGATTGCCGGTAACCGGGAATCTGCGATCAGCTGGATCAGGCCCTAACTCCTGTATCCACTCTGTTGCTACCACTGGAGAAGCTATGCATTAGGTCGCAAACTAATTATATTGTGGGAAGGAGGATAGGTTTTCCAGGACAGAACACTACTGGAGTATATTTGTGCAGGTTGTGGACTGTGACAGTGAGTGAGTGACTAGAATGAATCTGCTGTACTCAGATTTTCTGACAAACTCCCTATATTGCAGAGTTTAGTCTTTGTGAGATTTAATTGCCGAGTCTGGGAGCCACTTCATTGTCATAACAGGACAGGTAGGAAGATTGATGATCGTAATAGTGCAAGCTGCCGGCCTGGGGTGGTGGGTGGAGATATGGGCTACACGGGGAAGGGCAGATATGTGCTACAGCAGAAAGGTGTGGGGACAAAGTACATTACAGGGGAGGGACAAGGCACGCCCATAGACCTCTACCCACGGGACTTCCACAATGGAGGGAGGTATGGCATAACTGCAGATATGTTCCTTTTTCTCTGTACTATATCCTACATTTTTAAGAATGGAGACTTTTAATTTAATTGCTTCAAATTAGTCCAATATTACAGTGTGGCACTCATCTGAAAAGTATTGTACACCCATTACATAGAGTATGCTATCTGGCTGAATGCTGTCGCCTGAGACTCTTCTACTAAATGCTCTCCTGGGCAAGTGGGGAGCACGGAGGGACCTCTTTTATTTTCTTTCCTTTTGACACGTACTGTAAGATAATGAAGTAGGGCATTTGCACATTGTTGGGTATTTGCAATAAGGGGATGATCTGAAGGCACTGTGCACAGCGACCTTTTAAATTCACGGTGCTATTAAAAATCTGTGTAATAAACATTTATGAAAGAAAATAAGTTGTCCTAATTTTAGATGCATCGTCTACTGCAATAACATTGAGACAAGATATAGGGGAATGTGGGGAATCATAGGATTAACACCTTATGGGCCATATCCAATTAGGAGCGAAAAGTCAGTTGCCGGACACTTTTTGCCGTCATCGCAGGTTTTCTGAGCGGAAAAGTATCGCCCTCGTCCCCGCGTATCCCCGTATTCAATTCCAAACCGGCGAAAATGAAATGAACGAAAAGTGCTGTCATTTTTGGGGAAATCAGGCTGACACCTCCCAAAAGATGCTCTTGACATGGGGGTTCACTATGGGTACCCCTGAATATCCCTGCTGCAGGTATTTTGGGTGTTTAAATGGTCTGAATAGCTGCTATTTTGCATCTTTGAAAAAGTGGTGAAGAATAGCATTTAGAAAGTTTTTTGGGGGTATCCCATCAAATTTGGGGTGCCTGAAAATGGGTGCAAGCATATTTTAAAGTGGGTAATGTGAACTTTTAAAAAATGTGAAAAATTCACCTGCCGCAACAACCTGCAAACTAAAAAACACCTGGCGCTGACTTGGGGACCCCCCCTGAGTCTATTTCGCTAGTTTAGAAGTTTGTCCCCAACTTCTGTTCTTTTCGCCACCAAAACGAAAGTAGTTTTTTGGGATGTCCCGTGGTACTTTTTAAAAATGTTTTGACACAGAATACCTTTGGGGGATTGTCAATGGGGTGCAGGGTAGTTTTTGGAAATTTGTACCCCAAAATCCCAATTCTGCACTTTTTCTCGCCACCTATTCATAGGTGATAGTTTTTCGCAGATCACGATGCACTAACTTTTTGCACCGGCGAACAATTGAATACAGGGATAACTAAAAAGCGGGAAAATTATGCCATCGGCGAAAAAGAACCTGGAGAAAATGGCTTTTTGCCGCTAATTGAATATGGCCCTATGTGTGTAGTGATTCTTCTAACATTTACTTGATATTTCTACTTGTAACATTTCCTCGTTACCTATAACAAGCCAGTAATTAAGCAAAAGCAAAATATACTGAACATGTACAGTGCTCATAGAGTAGGTTAGTTTCTTGTCAAACAGGTTGCTGGTGTTTCCCAATACGCTTTTAAATATATGATGCTGAATTTCTCTGTTCATGTCACATATCCAGCTACTGTCATGTGCAGATTTTCCCTGACAGTTTGATTACTTTTGGCCAAACTTGAAGACAACTGGGACAAGTGCGGAAACCAAACATTTGTCCTAAGTAGCTTAAACATTGGGAGACACATCTAGATAGCTCACTAGAGGATGAGTACCGTAATAAGATGTCTCATTGTATAAAATACTTCCTGGTGCAAATGCCATAAAACAATCCACTTCATTATACCCAATAAAAACATTTTATAGCCCCTAAGTGATAATATGCATCTTTTCTGTCAATACATTTAAAAAACAATAGGTGTTTATTGTAGAAGTTTGTTTTGCCATTAGTTGGGGTTAACATCAGACACTGCATATTTACAGGAAACCACAGTAATCAATTCCATATTTGCATTTATTGTCTTACGTGCTAGATTGAACAAGGAAATTGCTGATTGGTTGCGGATGGGTTACTGTGCATTTACACTGTCTAAATTATGCGGACCATACATTTAAGGCCCCAAATACCCGTTCTGCCGATTCGTATGACGATCAAAAACACTGATCCGTTCAAGGAAAACCAGCATGTTTAAAATCCCCGATTGGCCGATCCCGATAATTTTTGGGCTGGAGGAAACAGAGGATTTCCAACATGTTGGATTTCCCGTCCTTAACTTATGGATATTTTGATTTATTGACCGATCGTTACTGTTTATAAGGTGATCTTATGATAAATTCTCCATATAAGAAAACTATAGGAACTAATTGTCCTATTACTGTAGGTATATACATTTTACAAGCTGTGAATGCTTGTTTTGTATCTGGTATGTAGTTCCACTACAGCGAGCACAACAAATACATATAATTTATAAGTCTTGCCTATAATGTAAAATCATAAGAACAATCCAATGCCGAAGCACTGTAAAATATGAATCATTACATCGCCCCCACCTGGTCACATATATTTCTGCAGTAGATCCAGTTTACCATCCATTTGCAATCACTCTAAACATGTGTACAAAATAAATGTAAATTAAAAAATAAGTGTATTTATATTTATGTAAGTGTGTATGTACGTATAAGTGTGTATATGTAGATGTGTATATATATATATATATATATATATATAAAAACAAGACAGGAAGGCGCTAATAGTGTAGCATGCAAGACACCGTTTGGTTTTTCAGAATAAGTAATGTGCGTACATTTAATTTGTATAATTACGCTTATCTCAATTCCAACCAATGTTACGATGAATCAGGACACGGTTTTCGTCGTTTCCAGCATCAAGACAAAAACCAAGAGAAATTCATAGGGTAGTATATCCAAACTTTATAGGTTAAAACATAAGATTAAGAACACGTACAGGATAATAACTTGGCTTATGGCATATCAATCAAGAACAATTCACCCAAACCAGGGATCCAGAGTATTCCAACTGAATGGTACCGAATTCAGGAAACCTCCATGGTATTGTTGTGGACTTGAAAGATAGTAGTCAGTAACCTATAAAGTTTGGATATACTACCCTATGAATTTCTCTTGGTTTTTGTCTTGATGCTGGGCTATATTCTGATGCTGGAAACTATACGAAAACCGTGCCCTGATTCATCGTAACATTGGTTGGAATTGAGATAAGCGTAATTATACAAATTAAATGTACGCACATTACTTATTCTGAAAAACCAAACGGTGTCTTACATGCTACACTATTAGCACCTTCTAATCTTGTTTTTATATTTTATCTATATATCCACTTTCTGGCAAGGATCGTACAAGAGGAGCAGCTTTAATTTTCTTTTCTTTGAATTTTTTATTTATTTGTCTATTAATTTGTATAAATACTTTTACCATTATTAGCGCATTGGGGGTTTTTGATTTGTGTATGTGTGTGTATATATATATATATATGTGTGTGTGTGTGTATGCATACATACAGTATGTATATATACAGTACTGTGTGTATGGTGAAAATAATTCTGGTACTCAAATCAGCTAAATAGCTTAATAGTTGACAGTTTGCTTTTCACCATAAACCGTCCAGGTACATACAAAATAGAGAAACCATGTGGCTGCACTTCAGGACTATTAAAATGATGAGTCACACACTCTTGTTTGCCAATATTTTAGTAAGGATTTAGCTTAATCAGGGATCACTGATGAAAGTAATCTTAACTGAAACGTTGTCAAACAGGAGTGTGTATATGTGAATATGACCTAAGGGATATATATATATATATATATATATATATATCAGCACAGACAGTGTAATGGTTAGCATTACTGCCTCACAGCAATGAGGTCATGGGTTCAGTTCCCACCATGGCCCTAACTGTGTGGAGTTTGTATATTCTCCTTGTGCTTGCATGGGTTTTCTCCGGGTGCTCCGGTTTCCTCCCACACTCCAAAATATACTTACAGGTTATTTGGCTTCCAACAAAAATGTACCCTAGTGTGAATGGCCAAATATTCTCTCTGTAAATGCGCTGCGGAATATGTGTGCCTATACAAAATAACTGGTAATAAATAAAAAAAATATATATATATATAGATATATAAGGAAAATATGTAACGTCAGTGTGCAAATTCAAGAATAAGCCAAAGACTAAATAAAAATTGCACAAAAAAAATGGAAGTCTGTTTAGCCGATATATAGCAACAGAATGTCCCATACACGTATCACTGCACTGGCCACCGTAGTATTATAGCCCAGCATCTTCCCCGTAATTGCCCTAATCCAGTCAGGAAGTATTTAGAACAAAACAGAAGAATGCGGGCGTGCGACATCATGCATCAAGATAAAATTTATTGGCAAATAAAAACAAGCAGAGTGTGCGTACCACAACAAGCGGTTAACCACCGCAAAGTATAACAGCAGAGTAGTGGAATGGTGCTCCCGGCCGGTGTCCCAAACGTCTCCAGGACATCTTCACTGGAGCACTAACCACAGAAAGACATCACCAGACCACATCCCTATGCATTTTGTCACCAGGACTTTATTTGCTAATAAATTTTATCTTGTTGATGCACGATGTGGTGCCCCCGCATTCATATATATATATATATTTTGTACACATCGTTTAACCCAGCGATTTTCAACCTTTTTTAACTCGCGGCATACCGACCAAGATTTTTAAATTGCTAAAGTACACCATCAGTCCTCCACGAGGACAAAACACACACATTGTCCCCCATGGGAAAAACGCACACACATTGGCTCCGACAGGGAAGAAGAACAGACATTGGCTCCCGCAAAAAAACAAACACACTCATTGCCCCCCCACAGCAAAATAATGGCCACCGCAGTAATAAAAAATTGTCCCCACAGTAATTACACACATTGGTCCCCACAGTATGGTAATTAATTACACACACATTAGCCCAAACAGTACAGTAATTGCACGCATAGTCCACTTTAATAACACACATTGGGCCTCACAGTAATTACACACATTGGCCCCCACAGTAATAAAACAAATATTGGCCCCATGGTTACATACACTGGTCCATACTTTGAAGGAGCTCAGTTTTCCTCCCCTCAGCGGCAGGAGTTTATGCAGAGGGAGTGCCAGAGAGCCTGTCACGGAGCAGTGGAGCAGGAGCAGCCCTCGGCGGGAGGGAAGACAAGGAGCAGCATTGGCTGGGCGAGAAGGCGATGTGGCATGCGTGACCTATGAGTCATAGGTTACGAGTCGGGTCGCATCTGAGCACCCGGAAAATCCCAGCACTGCCCAAGTCTGATATTGCGGTGTTGATCGCAGCACACCTAGGAGCTTGGGATCGCTGCACACTTGGGAACCGCTCGCGGCACACTAATCTGCCGTGGCACAGTGGTTGAAAACCTGGTTTAACCTGTATAGAGTGTATTGTGTGTTGGTATAGTGTTCTTGGGTGCTGAGGGTGGTGTGTAAAATGTGGGGTGTACTACAGGATGCCGTCTATTTTTAACATACTTTTTTCTATTGATGTTTAACCGGAGACAGTGCTCCTACATTCAATATAAGACCAGCACTCTGTGGTATTTACACCCCACATTTCACACACCACCTTCAGCATCCAAGAACACTATACCAACACACAATACACTCTACACAGGTTGAGCACAGCATACAAAACCTCTATTTCAATCTGTATACATGCATTCCACACGGAGATGGACTTTTGGCCACCTAAGCCTTGATTACAGATAATTCTTATTACCACAGTCCTGAAGTGGGACTGTTCATGGACTTTTTGGTATTGACCAAAGGAACTACTTTAGGTTTGATGGGGGCTATTATCTACAATTGGCAGGGTGTGTGATTGGGTCGCATGTGGCTCCATCAAACGCAAATGCCTCTATGTTTATATTCTTAAAATCTGCTGACTGGAATAATTACTGTTCGCAAGTAGAGAGTTCAAAGAATCACTAGTGATCCAATTGAATTTTTGTTACAACTTCACCTAATGTTTGAAAAATTGGTCCAGCGGGATTATTCCAGGGTGTCACAACTCTCGGATGGAATGTGGAGAAGTTTTAGGGAAATTTAGGGAATTGGCTACACCTATACCAGAGGCGCGGAGTCTAATGTGCCGGCGGCATTCACCAGGGACCCTCGCAAGAAGGTATTTGCTTGGCTATGTCTGACACACGGGTCGCGGCCCTCAGGTTAGGTTCCCCTATACAGGTATTGGTGGACACAGGATCAGGTATAGAAGAATAAACGTAGTCGACAGGCTGGGTCAGAACCAAAAAACAGACAAGACGGTACCAGGGAGCAAATGTAAATGGGTCACAGGAAGCAGCCGAGGTCAGAACCAGATATCAGGAGCAGTACAAGGGGTCAGACGAAATCGGAGTCACGAACAAGCCAAGGTCAAGAGCAGGATAACAGGTAAGTACAATGAACGCTGGAGTATGGAATGGAGCCTATACTCTGGCACCTGTCTGGTGCCAGAGACTTCCTCTTATAGAGGAAGTTCAAATCTCGTGTCAAACATGACTTCACGTTTGACGCGCCTGTGCCTTTAAATACTTTGCACGACGGTGCGCATGCTCCTAGGAGATCCGCGGCTGCCTGCAGCTCCAGCCGGCATGCGGGGGACCCGGAGGAAACGTCATGGCAGCGGGCGCCGGGGAATCCCCACCCGCTGCCCTCCGCAGATTCCAGTGCTGCCGGACCCGGTAAGTGGAAGCCGGGGTCCGGCGCACTGTGACATAACCCCCCCTTCTAGGGGTGGGTACCGAACACCCCACAAATGGTTTGTTGGGAAACTTCCGGTGGAATTTCTGAAGAAGCTGAGGCGCATGAATGTCAGAGGCCTTGACCCAGCAACGTTCCTCAGGACCATAGCCCCTACAATCTACTAGAAACTGAACAGCTCCTCTAGAAACCCTAGAGTTCAGAATCTGTTTCACTTCATAGTCCTCTTGATGGTCTACCGGAATCGCAGGAGGAGGGCTGCAATGAGTTGAGAAACGATTGAGCACCAATTGTTTGAGAAGAGAAATGTGAAACACATTGGGTATTCTTAGAGTGTTTGGAAGTTTCAAATGATATGCCACTGGGTTGATCACCTGTAAGTTCTGAAAAGGACCAATGAATCTGGGAGCGAATTCATCGTCGGAACCCTTAATCTCAGATGGTTGTTTGACAGCCAGACTATCACCAGGAGCCAGCACCGGACTCCTCCTATCTGCAAACAGCTTGTACCTTGAAGAAGTTCTACACAAATTCCTCTTTACCATCTTACGGACCTTAAAGAATCGATTCACTATACCACGTATGGCTGTGAGTGATACTGGCTGAAGGCCTGGTAACTCGGGTAACACTGGATGCAGTGATGAATGCGCCCATTGAAGTAGTTTAGCCTGAAGTTCTGAGGCTATGAATGTTTTCCCCAGTGGAATCTTGACCCTCTTGGTGGCTGCTAAGAAATAGGCAGGGTTTAGGATGGCCTTATCTTCCTTTACTTCTACCATCTCAGCAGAACTAAATGCTCGAGACAGGGCATCGGCCTTGATGTTCTTTATTACCCGGCCGGTAAGTAATCGCTAGATTATATCGATCGAAGAACAACGACCATCTGGACTGGTGATAATTTAAACAGTGAGCTGTCCTAAGGTACATCAAATTCTTATGATCGGTGTAGACTGTTATGGGGAATTTAGCTCCTTCTAGCAAGTATCGCCATTCTTGTAGAGCCAATTTGATGGCAAGTAGTTCTTTGTCACCAACAGCATAATTCCTCTCTGATGTAGAGAACTTTCGGGAGAAGAACCAACAGGAGTACCACTTATTTCCTTTGTCTCTCTGTGACAGGACTGCCCCAACCCCAACCGTGGAAGCGTCCAACTCCAGAAAAAATGGTTGGTCACAATCAGGTTGTCTCAGGATGGGTGCTGATATTAAATGCTGTTTTAAATGGACAAAGGCTTCCTCTGCCTCCATTGACCACTCACGAGTGTCCTGACCCTTCCTGGTAAGAGCAGTGATGGAAGAGTAGTTCCTGATGAAGTTGCAAAAACCCAGGAAGCGTTGTATTGCTTTCAATCCAACTGGGCAGGACCAGTTGACAATAGCTGCAAGCTTCTCTGGGTCCATTCGAAGGCAGGAACCCGAGAACATGTACCCCAGAAATGTCAGTTAATTTTGTTCAATAGAGTATTTCTCAAGTTTGCAGAAAAGCTGATTAGCTCGGAGACGAGAGAGCACCTCACAAACATGTTGATGATGACTTGCTATATCTTCAGAGAATATTAGGATATCGTCCAAATACACCACTACGAATTTATACAAAAGATCCCGGAAAATATGATTCATGTATTTTTGAAATACAGCTGGAGCGTTGCTTAATCCGAAAGGCATAACTAGGTAATCGTAGTGGCCATCTCGAGTGTTAAAGGCCGTTTTCCACTCATCTCCAGATCAGACTCTGATTAAATTGTAGGTCCCGTGAAGATCTAGCTTATTGAAAATCTTTGCCACCTTAATTCGATCAAAGAGTTCTGAAATCAGGAGTAGCAAGAACCAATCCTTGATGGTAATTGCATTCAGGCCCCGGTAATCGATGCATGGTCTTAAACCCCCATCCTTTTCTTTATCAAAGAAGAGACCCGCTCCAGCAGGAAATTTAGACTCTCTGATAAATCCACGTTCCAGGTTCTCTGTAATGTATTCAGTAACTGCCTGGGATTCGGGAAGTGAGAGAGGAAAAATTCTTTCCAGGACCTTTCCAGGCAATAAATCTATAGCGCAATCCCACTCCCGATGGGCAGGAAGCGTCTCTGCGGCCTTTTTGCTGAACCCATCTATGAAAGGCCTGGCATGGAGCCGGAAGCTGATCTTCCGACGATACAAGGGAGGTCCGAATGTTGTAATAAGGTGGTTTGACAGACAACAAACAAGACCGTCGGCATTGAGGACCCCATGACAAGATTTAAGGCTCTCTCCAGTACAGGGGCATGCTTGCGAAGCCAAGGAAGACCCAGGATAACAGGACATTCGGCTGATGGGAGGATATAGAATGTTATTGATTCCCGATGAAGAGCCCCTATTTGCATGATGATTTCTGTCTGTGAATGAATGGTAGCCATGGGAAGTTTATTTCCATCCACGCCAATGATTCCAAGGGGTTTTTGCAGCTGCATGCTAGCAATACCTAACTCTTGGACCTTTTTAGCTGTGATGAAATTGCCATCGGCACCCGAAGCTAAGACGGCTTTGACTTCTTCACATGAATCTGCCACAACCAGGGTTACATCGATGGAAAACTGGGAAGTAACTTGATTTTTTGTGGTGTATTTCAACACACCTAAACTGACCACCCCTTGATCATTTAGGCCTTCTCGTTTCCCGGACGCTTTGGACAGCCAGAGAGGAGGTGGCCTGATTCGCCACAGTACAAAGTTTATTCTTGAACCTCCTTTCTCTTTCTGCGGCAGGAAGACGAGATTTTCCAATCTGCATGGGTTCCTCTGGTGACTCAATAGGTGCCATCAATCGTGGAGCCAGCTTAAAAGTGAAGCAACGAGACTGTTCCTTTTCTCGTGCTCTCTCTCTGAGGCGAAGGTCTACTCGGATACACAAGGAGATCAAGTCGTCCAAGGACGTTGGCAATTCCCTGGATGCAAGGACATCTTTAATTTGATCCGACAGTCCCTGCATAAATGCGGCAACCAAGGCTTCATTGTTCCACCCCAATTCTGAAGCAAAGGTTCGGAACTGTACGGCATACTGTCCCGCAGATTGGTTCCCCTGTTTCAGTTGCAAGATGGCCGACCCTGCGGAGGATACTCGCCTAGGTTCATCAAAGACCTTCTGAAAGGCTCTCAGAAACTCGGGAAATGTTGTTGACAAGCAGCTCATTCCTTTCCCACAATGGAGAGGCCCAAGCCAGTGCTTGACCTGACAATAGTGAGATTATATAAGCCACTTTAGTTCTGTCTGAAGAGAAACTTGCTGCCTGGACTTCAAACTGGATCGAGCACTGGTTCAGGAATCCACAACAGCCTGTCGGTTCCCCATCATACTTTGTTGGATTCGGAATCCATATTGGTGCTGAAGCCCCTGTGGCTGGTGCCGTAGTAGATGGACCTGGTTGTACCGGGGGTGCTTGAGCGACACCGACTTGCTGCATCAGTGTCTGCAAACACTGCATAATCTGAGCCTGGTCTTGTTCTTGCTTCTCGACTCTAGCAAGTAAGTTCTCGAGCAGGTCTCGTGGTGACGGATTACCAGTAGCATCCATGTTGTCGGCAAGAGTATTCTGTCACAACTCTCGGATGGAATGTGGATACGGCCCGTATTTAGGGAACTGGCTAGACCTATACCTGAGGCGCAGAGTCTAATGTGCCGGCGGCATTCACCAGGGACCCTCGCAAGAAGGTATGGGCTTGGCTGCGTTAGACACACAGGTCGCGGCCCTCAGGTTAGGTTCCCCTATACAGGTACTGGTGGACACAGGATCAGGTGCAGAAGAAAAAACGTAGTCGACAGGCCAGGTCAGAACCAAACAGACAAGATGGTACCAGGGAGCAGATGTAAACGGGTCACAGTAAGCAGCCAAGGTCAGAACCAGATATCATGAGCAGTACAAGGGGTCAGATGAAATCAGAGACACGAACAAGCCAAGGTCAAGAGCAGGATAACAGGTAAGTACAATGAACGCTGGAGTATGGAATGGAGCCTATACTCTGGCACCTGTCTGGTGCCAGAGATTTCCTCTTATAGAGGAAGTTCAAATCTCGCGTCAAACGTGACTTCACGTTTGACGCGCCTGTGCCTTTAAATACTTTGCAGGATGGCGCGCGCGCTCCTAGGAGAGTCGCGGCCGCCTGCAGTTCCAGCTGGCATGCAGGGGACCCAGAGGAGACGTCATGGCAGCGGGCGCCGGGGACTCCCCGCCGCTGCCCGCCGCAGATTCCAGTGCTGCCGGACCCGGTAAGTGGAAGCTGGAGTCCGGCTCACTGTGACACAGGGAAATTTTAGAAAGTGCATAAAAAAAGGAAAAAGTAGCGATTCCTAAAAGCTAGACTCTAAAAACTAAACCTAAGGATAATTCAATAAATAGAATACCGTGGGTTTATTCATTTAACAATATCCTTCATATTATTAAAAAACTTCAACCAAATTGTGGCCACTGGTTCAGACTGATCCAGAACTTTCAGTGTTAAAGAAAACCACTTTGATGCGATGTCATACCAGAGGCCGCAACCTCTGGGCAAACATTCTCTTTATAGTGCTGTGGATTGAGTCTGCATCTGTACAACAAAACTTGGCTTGAAGAAAAGCCGCAGCTACTGCATTGTAGCACTAGATATGCAGATTCAGACTAGCACACATTAGTGCAGTCTCGAGGAGCGATTTTGTTGTATCACATTGCGAATAAGATGCACCTTCGGGCAAAAAAGATGCCCGGCGCAAGCAGAGACGCGCAGGACGTGGCTCGCCAAGAAGGGCTGTTTGGGACGACTATGGCAATAGTGTATGAGGACACATCTGAATGGGAAGCAATCGGGAAGCCGACTGCCTAAATACCGGCAGCCGGCTTCCCGACTGTCTTATCCCGGCAAGGGTGAAATGCATTTCCCCGACACCGGGAGACCGGCGCGCGGCATCACGATTGTATTGATGCCGGGCGCTGCGAGCTGACAGCCACAGGGGGGGAGGGTTAGGTTTAGGGCTCCCTGTATTCGTGCAGCAAATAATAGTGAATACTGCAGTCTATTAAAATGAATTGTAGGTATAAACCAGGGGTCAGGGAGCTTTTTTACCTTTTACCCCAAAATATATATAGATACGCCGACGTTACCCCCTTGATTTGAAAGGAAGGAAATCATGTAGTAGTGCCCCCATATAATGCCCCTGTAGTAGTGCCCCTGTAGTAGTGCCCCATATAATGCCCCTGTAGTAGTGCTCCCATATAATGCCCCTGTAGTAGTGCCCTCATATAATGCCCCTGTAGTAGTCCCCCCATAGTTATGCCCCTGTAGTAGTGCCCCCATATAATGCCCCTGTAGTAGTCCCCCCGTAGTTATGCCCCTGTAGTAGTCCCCCCATAGTTATGCCCCTGTAGTAGTGCCCCCATATAATGCCCCTGTAGTAGTGCCCTCATATAATCCCCCTGTAGTAGTGCCCCCATAGTTATGCCCCTGTAGTAGTGCCCCCATATAATGCCCTTGTAGTAGTGCCCCCATAGTTATGCCCCTGTAGTAGTGCCCCCATATAATGCCCCTGTAGTGCCGCTTGTACAAAAAAAACCCTTAATCCCCGTTCCTGCATCCCCCGCCGTCCTGTCCGCCCGGCTGCTCCTCGGAACTATGGGAGAGACATCATGACATCTCTCCCATAGTGTGCATGGAGAGAGGTGGAAGCTGGAGTTCAGAAAAGAACTCCAGCCTCTGGCTAACGCGGCGCTGCAGGGAAGGAGCCGGGCGCCCGCTGGTAATAACATCTCAGCTGGCGTCCGGCTTAGAGCCTCCCTGCGGCACAGCCGGGCATGGATATGAATCATTCTATATTATAGAATGATTCATATGCATGCCCGGCTGTCCGTCCATTAACCCCAGGAATTTCATTTTTACCCCATGTGGGGTAATTTACCTCTGTTCCCTGACCACTGGTTTAAACATTTATCAAAACATGAGCTGAAATCTCCCCGGGCCAGTTTAATCTGCTTTGCAAAATACAGCATTTACAATCCATCCATACCTGCCAAGCAACCCAGTTTCAGCAGGACAGTCCTTATTCCAGGGCTCTATCCGCGTTCAGGTCTGAATTGTCCTAATTGCCATGTAGTTGGGATGCACAGTATGTATATGCTGCTGCTTTGCATAGTGGGCTTGATTCAGAGCCGCTCATAAGCGGCCGCTCGTTCGCTCCGAGTGATGTTCGCACAATTGCGCATGCGTATGGGTTGTAATGCGCATGCGCCAACCAGTCATTGCGGTCGGAACTCGAGCGCTCGCAAAATAGCGAGTGCCTGCTAATTTGAGTGACAGGATGAGGCGTTTGTGGGTGGTAACGGGAAGGTGCTTGAAAACGGGGAGTGGAGATCCGAACGCAGGCGTGCAGCGTTTTAAAGGTGTGCATAATTAACAAAGCAGCGTCATTGACCACGTCACTTGGTTGTTTCTTAGCCTGAACTGTTCGCATGATTGTGGTAGGAAAATCCTACCACAAGCACTGCAAGCAGTTCATACGCCTTTCGATGTACTCGATTAATCTAATAAATAGTGGAGATGACGTAGGATGCGAGCGGCCAGGGGGCGTCTTTACAAAATAGCGAGCGCATGTTTCGTTCGCTCGCTCAGACATAGAGGCGTCAACAGACCGCAAAGAGTGAGCGCTCAATTTAAATAGCCAGCCCTTTTTTTCTGAATGAGCGAGCGCAAATAGCGTCTGGCTCTGAATCAGGCCCAGTATTTGCATACGACATCGCTAATACCTGAACCTGAGACTGCTTCTGCAATCCATGAGCGGTTCAGGGTGGACCCTGGGAGGTGACCTAAAGTAGCTGCAAAAAGGGGGTGCCCTGGGCGTGTTTCAGCATGCGGCTGCGATCTCCTTCACAGAATTGCAGCCACAGTGCCCATATATTAAGAAAGTTATAAGGGAGACTGCGCCAGATTGGATCCACCCACGCACACATATACAAAGTAGGTGTCGCAGGGCTTGTGAAGGAGAATGCTTAAACTCCCATTTGCATACTTTTTCTAACTTGAGAATCAGTGAGAGATCGCAGCTGCGCATGATCTGCGACAGCGTGCACCACTGAATCAGGCCCAATGTCACACTTTATAACTAAGGACCTGATTCAGACCTGCTCGCTAGCAAGCGGCCGCTCGTTGTAGACGATGTTCGCTAATGTTCGCATGCGTGTAGTTCGCAGTGCGCGTGTGCAAAGTAGTACGAGCTATAGGAATGTGCTCGCTTGCCCTGCGAAGACAGCCCAGTGGAGTGATTGACAGGAGAGGCCATTTGAGGGTGGTAACGGGCAGGCCAGTAGTAACGGGGGAGTGGAGTTGCGGACGCAGGCGTGCCAGTGTGTTTCAACGCCGTTTCTGGGGCGTGCATAATTAACAGGCAGCGTCATAGTGCACGTCACCTGGTTGATTTTTACACTGAAGTGGTCGCAGTGCTTGCGGTAGGGTACAGTCAACCACAAGCGCTGCAGTCAGTTCCGATGGAACCCGATGTACCGATGGTTGTATATACTTCCTGGAGATGACATACGCTAGTGGGCGGCTACAGACGGGCTGGTGGTCGTCTGTAAGCACAAAGTGATCGCTCGCCCAGACATAGTGGGCGTGCTTATGCCTTGCCGTGCGAGCGCCTGCCTTGACGTCACTTAGCTGAATTTGCATACGCTGGGAGCGAGCGGGTCTGAATCAGGCCCTAACTCACCATCCTCATGTTGCTTGATCGTACAATGGGCCTGATTCAGGGTTGTATGCTAATGCCACTGCTGCGGCGTCTATATGCGCAGCTGCATTGCGAACATATGCAAATGTTGCGGCCACCGGGAGATGTATTGAGACGCCCATGCAAATCCAATCATCTGCGTAAAATGTTGCGGCATCTGCGTACAAAGACGCTGCATCGTCCGCAGATCATTTCATTGTTACAGTCCTGAGTGAGTCTATGGGGCTGATTCAGTGGTGGATGCGGCGTCGATGCCGCACGCAGTTGTCAAATGTTGCGCATGCATCTGAGTCGTGCATGGGCATGTGTCTCGATGGTTAGCGCAGGGAGATGCAGAATGAATTTGGAGGACAGAGCTGGTGACGATGGTGCACGTGATAGTGGCGTGTCGAGAACCACTGACGGTGTTGCAGCAAGCACGGGCTTGCTCATTCAGGTGCATGTTAATACACAAGGGGCAGGCTGAAGCTAGCATTCGCGTATTATTGCTCCCCCAGCTCCGGCAACAGATGCTAGAGCGGAGGCAGTAGCATCCAACTCTGAGACAGGCCCTAGGTGTACAACCAAGTTTTGTACTAAGGCCCTGATTCAGAGCTCGCTATTTGCGAGCGCTCGCTCTGAATCAGGGCGGGATGGTTTTTTAACCCCAGCCTCCAGGCCGCTCGCTAAGCTGTGGGTGACCACCCACAGCTTTAGCGGGTGGCCTGGCGTGGTCCTTGTGGTAGGGTCTCGTCCATCGCAAGCCCCAGTGAGCTTCCTGCTCTAATAGAGCAGGAAGTTCACTACTGACATCACATTTGATGTCAGTAGGACCGCCCACAAACGGCAGGCATTCCTAAGGGAACGCCACTGTTTGTGCAGCCACCCCCCCGACCTGCCTACAAAATGGGGCGAGCTATAGATCAACATCAACAGCCGCCCCGTCTTGCAGCGAGCCCCGGATGCCATGTTCATACAGAGACAGTGCACTTGTCAGGGCAGGTGCAAGTACCGATGGTGCATGCGGTTGTGCGCCGATGGTAGAGTGTCATGAATCAGCGCTGGTTTTGCACTGCGCAGCAATGCTGAAATGGCTGTCTCGGTGCTCGCACATTCATGTGTACATGAGGTGAAGGCAGAAGGCAGCATTAGCATATTATCGCCGCTGTGCCTGCGTCTGTTGGCATGCTGTGGTGGAGATAATATACAAATGCTGCTGCTGCACCTCAGAATCAGACACTTGATGTATATCTGTGTAGAAAATACACTAAATATAATTTAGGTTTTATTCTATTATAAATAAAAAATGTATTGTGTGCAGCCCTCAACAGGTTACTAAACCTTCTTTACTGGCCCCCAGTTGAGATAATTGGCAACCCCTAAACTAGGGGTTTTCTGAGGTAACATGCATGAAATGTGCAAGGAACCACAACCTCAAGAGTGAAACGTGACCCAGGTAGCCACATTGGGTCTGAGGTGGGCACAGATGGCTGCATGGTTTGCTGCAGTGGTGTCTGCGTCTTTATGCTAATGCTGTCTTCCATTTTCAAACAACTGAGACGCTCACTTGCAAGGTCTTAGAACTAGAGATGAGCTGGTCCGGTTTCCTGGAAGCCGAACTTACCTTAACCTAGGAGATCTGAACCGCTGCTCAGATCTCCGCGCCATTTTTGGATTCCAAAACCAGGCGCAATGTCATCTTCCCGGCGTCGGATCTTGCATGTTTTGTATCCGATATAAGTCCCTCCCAAGGTGATTTGGTGTCATTTGTCTCGGGACCGCCAGAGGGGAAGGAGAGTAGGCTAGTGAGACAGTGAGAGCCAGGACAGGTTCAGTGACACGGGCCTGATTCAGAGCCGGACGCTATTTGCGAACGGTCGTTCAGAAAAAGGGGCTGGCTATTTAAATTGAGCGCTCACTCTTTGCGGTCTGTTGACGCCTCTATGTCTGAGCGAGCGAACGAAATATGCGCTCGATATTTTGTAAAGACTCCCCCTGGCCGCTCGCATCCTACGTCATCTCCGCTATTTATTTGATTAATCGAGTACATCGAAAGGCATCTGAACTGCTCGCAGTGCTTGTGGTTGGATTTTCCTACCGCAATCATGCGAACTGTTCAGGCTAAGAAACAACCAAGTGACGTGGTCGATGACGCTGCTTTGTTAATTATGCACACCCTTAAAACGCCCGTTTTGACCTTTTGGCACGCCTGCATTCGGATCTCCACTCCCCGTTTTCAAGCACCTTCCCCTGTTACCACCCACAAACGCCTCATTCTGTCACTCAAATTAGCAGGCATTCGCTATTTTGCGAGCACATGAATTTCGACCGCACTGACTGGTTCGCGCATACGTATTACGATCGGTACGCATGCGCAGTTGGGCAAACATCGCTCGGAGCGAACGAGCGGCCGCTTACGAGCGGCTCTGAATCAGGCCCAGTGTCCCTTATGTTGTGAGGGTCTCGGCATGTGACCCTTGGCATTCTGCTACTTGGGCAGTCATGAGTTTGAGAAAAGGGTTATTGACTTCAGTTCTCCTTTAAGGGGCGATTCAATTGATTTTATGACTGCTATGTGTTATGGTCGCCCGACATAGCAATTTAATTGTTGCTCCGTTCGTGCGCGATAGGTGCTGGTGCTGGCATTTAAAAAATGTGCGATAAACCGGTCTAAAGTCCTAACCAGGACATTGGACAGGTTCCATTTTACACGACTAAATCCAGTCTAATAGGGCGCGATGACCGTGATAATTAATGAGCATCAAAACAATTGAAGGCAATACTGGGCGCCCATTAACTATCGCCGCCCACAAAGCAATTGAAACGCCCCCTGAATGTCTATAAGATGTTTAACAAATACCCTTTTAGGACTATAATTATTTAATACATCCATCTTTTAATATTTTTCCACTCTTGTGTTGCTGCTCCCAGTTATTGGCTCCCACTTTTGCTTTCTGTAAGTATTTTAATAGTTTTGTCTCCAGCTATATTTTATATACTTTATTATTGTGTTTAGCATATTTTATTCTTTATGAGTTTGGAGATTGAGTGTCCTTGTCTGGAAACACATGCAGAGGGCAATGCTTACCCACTTTATAGTTCCTCATAGTGGCTTGTACATGTTGTACGCATTATGCTAATTGGCCAGGCATGCCTCCTACATCTGTTTTCCTGCCTGGCTGTAACAATGACCTGTGTGTTGTGCTGTGGGTGCTGGAATTGTTGCTTCTGGTCCATGGCTGAGTGGGCTGGCTGAGAGTTCCTTAACACTTTCCATAGAAATTAACTTTTTCCATGAATGTATGATCAGAGGAGCCAGGCCGTATGATGGTAATGCAAATTAACATGTAGTGAATTGTTAAATGTTAGTGAAAGGCCAGCAGCAGCAAATACACATTGCATATAGCCACTGCCTATTTACAGCCACTCTGGGCATGGCTGAACCTTAGGACTAAGCAGGGGATTAGATTTATTTTGTGTTCATCAACACCAAACTAACGGTTTTAAGGACATTTTTCCTTGATTACCGTTTTTTCCTGGGTATTCATTAACACACCGCAGGAGACATCACTGATATCTCCTGGTTAAGTCTGTCTGCGTTCATTTCCACACTCCCCATACTTTAGTTTGGGGATGTAGATATTAACCTATTCATCAAATTCCGAAAATTATGTATTTTCTGAATTTGATGGTGTTATTGTATGCCATTCTCAGATGGCGTACAGCCCCCGATAGTGTACACAAGCTGCCTTCTACATGACAGCTTGTGTAGGAAAGGGACAATACTTACATGCTTTCAGCATGAGCAGGTCCTCCTCCATTCCTCCGTCCTCCGTGTCTCCCCTCTGGCTCCGCCTTCCGTGTCTCCCTCCAGCTGCGTCCTCCCCGCTTGTGTGTTCTCCCCGCTGGTGCACGTTACTGCTGACGGGAAGCGTCTCCCCTCTCTTCCCCGGTGGCACTGATAAGTAAGAATAACATTTGAAGAAGCACTTATGAGTGCCACCAGGGAACAGAGGGGAGACGCTTCCCGTCAGCAGCAGCATGCAGCGGCGATGGATTCCTTTGTGCGTCTGCAGTGCATTGGTTGTGCATGCGCAGTGTGGCTTGTACGGATGCGCAATGACAAACAATCTATCGACTGCGTGCGTAATCGTACGCTACTGAATCAGGCCCTCAGTTCTTTTTGTTTGTTAAAGTAAATGTCAAAGATAAATTAGTAATCACAGACAATCTTTTCAGCATTAGTTCCACAAAAGCATATAATTTATCCCAGTTTTTTTGGGGGGGTGTTAAGGGCCCAATTGAGAGGTGTACATAAACCCGATGGTTTGTGTACACCACAGTGGTGGGGCGACTCCGCAGGCTGCAGCCGCTTGGGGGCAGGGTGGTGCCGGCGTCCGTTTCTGGAAAATGGGTTTGTGTCGAACCCCGTTTTATGGGAGTGCTGAGGCCAAGGGTCTGTGTCTCCCCATGCAGACTGCCTGGCCTTAGCTACGGAGCTGCAAGGGATCATCAGGGTTATTCAAATTGCCGATGGTCCCACAGATGATCCAATGCTGCGTCTTAGGACGCAAGACTCAGATCTGCGATGAGTTATACAGTATTGCACAGCTGATTCCCTGCAGCTCTGCAATACCTTACAACCCTTAGTGAAGAGACTGCATTATTTTGTGAAATGAGTGATCATTTAAAGGGGTTTGTCTACCATTGGAATCAGTGGCGGCTCTAGAGATGGGGCTGCAGCGCTGTCCAAAATTCAAATAGGGGAGTCACACCAATTGCCATTTCACACGCTGCCAAACAGAGGGCCTGGACTCCCCTATTTGAATTTTGGACTGCGCTGGAGCAACCACTGGTTGGAACTCCTACCTCTTAAGTTAGGCATGCACAAATTAGGGGTAATAGTAATAGTATGTACCTGGCTGGACTTCCACTGTCACCTGACCTTCGGTGCTATAAGGAGTTGTCAGTACAGTACAAAGGAATGGTGGGGGAATTCATATTGCCAGGTATTGACCGGACAGGAGCAATAACTTTCCGTACAGAAAATGTACTGGGAATGCAAGAGTTAAAAGCTTAATATCATGCTTTAATAACTCCACCCAACAGACTGCATTGAGAATGTGCATGACATATGCCTGCTGAAGTATTAGGTAGGACAGCTCTAAGTAAACAACCCCATGTACTAAGGGGAAGCAATCGGGAAGCCGACTGCCTAAATACCGGCAGCCGGCTTCCCGGCTGTCTTATCCCAGCATGTGTGAAATGCCGGGCGTCTAGATGTAGACGCCCGCATTTCCCCGACGCCGGGAGACCGGCGCCCGGCATCACGATCGTAGTGATGCCGGGCACCGCAAGCGGACAGCCGCGGGGGGGAGGGTTAGGTTTAGGGTTCCCGGGGGGGATTTAGGATTAGGCACCCCCCCGGGAGGGTTAGGGTTAGGCTATGGGGAGGGAGGGTTATGGTTAGGCACCCCCGGGGGGGACTTAGGGTTAGGCAGCGGGGAAGGGGGTGGTTAGGGTTAGGCACTTAGAGGGGGGGATTAGGGTTAGGCACTTGGGGGGGAAGTTAGGGTTAGGCACCCCTAAGGAGGGTTAGGGTTAGGGGGGTTAGATTAGCAGATACTTACGTAGCCACGATCGGGATTTCCAGCGCTGTCGGGCTTCTGCTGCTTCACACTCTGCTCCTGTCGGGCTGCCGCTGACGGGAATCATACCCATTCCGTACTAAGGAGTGTATATCATACCCATTCCGTACTAAGGAGTCTTGTTCCCAACTTGCTAATCAAGAATACTCAATTCCTTCCAGCACTAGGAAAGTACGTTGGAGAAAATTGATAAGTGATTTGCTTATTTCAGTGATGCTCAATCATTTTATAGCTGAGTTCCCAAAAGAGGCACATAACCATAAGTCACATTGCATATCTGACAGGAGACTGCAACATCAGACTCGGGAACCCTATTTGTAGTTCCACTTCCAACCATAGGTTCTACACTTCTGACCTAAGCTCTGAATATAGTATAACATTATTGCTTTGACCATCTTGTTGATCATTATTTGAGTCTAAGGAACGGCTCAGAAGAACCGTGTGTATTCTGGTGAGATGATGACTGACCAAACACTTACACAGCCATTACACAATTAGATTTGTAGTTTGATTAGATCAAATCCAGACAGACACGCAAATTTTATTACATGGATCCAACATGTCATTAATGGACCATTAAATCTGAGACAGCTAACCTGGCCGACCAAATCCAGGTGGCTACAAATGTTGAGAGCCAGCTTAGACACTATTTTGGGTCAATTTGGACTAAATTACCCGCATTGTGTTATTGTGACTTGTTTTTTTTGTGGTACTTACTGGCACTTGGATGACTAAGAAGGGGACCCAAATCAGTATCCTGCCTAGGGCCCCATGTAGGCTTTGGCTCAGTCCGTCCGTACAACGTAAATGAAAGATATTAAAGGCGCGATATTGTGCCCATAGATCAGGGCTATAAGATGCTAGGGTGTGGAAGGATGTTCAACAGTCTCACTTAAAATGTGGCAAGATAGAGAACAGATGGCACCCAGTGTAATAAATGGTGTGAGGATGTCGTCAACATCACATAAATAAAGAGATGTACTGGAATAAAATAATGGTCTGTACTAATGTTCTAGGTGCCATCACTCTTCTATATCACCCATCCATCGTGTTTGGTTACAGGAAATGTGCATAGACACCTTTTCTTCTTATTGTGATCTGCTTGTGTCCCCAATACAGTCCATGTCTCCTGTCATTACAGTCCATGTCTCCGGTCATTACAGTCCATGTCTCTAGTCATTACAGTCCATGTCTCCGGTCATTACAGTCTATGTCTCCGGTCATTACAGTCCATGTCTCCGGTCATTACAGTCCATGTCTCCGGTCATTACAGTCCATGTCTCCAGTCATTACAGTCCATGTCTCCGGTCATTACAGTCCACGTCTCCAGTCATTACAGTCCATGTCTCCAGTCATTACAGTCCATGTCTCCGGTCATTACAGTCCATGTCTCCGGTCATTACAGTCCATGTTTCCGGTCATTACAGTCCATGTCTCCAGTCATTACAGTCCATGTCTCCGGTCATTACAGTCCATGTCTCCGGTCATTACAGTCCATGTCTCCGGTTCTATGTGCTAGCACAATGGAAATGAATAAAATCTAATTAGTCTTGGTGCTATGATTTTAGAATGCAAATGTGTGATATAATTCATAGCTAGTTCTAATTTGAATGTATTTTACCTATTAACACATGAGAAGTGCTTTAAAGGCAGACGCCATCATTCCTAAGACCCCTTACCTCGATGAGATTTGGCATAAACTACATATTGGGTACGGGGTGCCAGCGCTCAGGGTCCTGGGGCTTAGAATCCTGATGCCAGCATCCCGACTAGGATACACAATACTTACTGTCGGGATGCTGGCGCCGGGATACTGACCGGTGTGGGGATTCCGGTGCCGGCATTTTGAGCACCGGCATCCCGACAGCTGGGATATAAACTACATCCCATATTTAATTTCATGTTCCTACAGCCACGGAGAACTACACTGGTGACTCCATACATTGTGCTTCAATAGGAAACGGATACACATAAAACATGGACAGCTCATGGACCCTACTCTTGTGCACACTTGTCTCACTGTAGCAATGTCACACTCACTACAACCCTATGCTTAGCACTAACACATGTCTTCCAAAGGTAAACTAAAGCAATGGTCGATCAAAGCAAAACTAAATGTGCTAGATATTTTCCCTCCAAAAATCGTGTCTCAGAAAGAGGCAAAACGTCATCTTTCATGGACAAACATCATCATTCCTTGACAAAAGTCCATGGAAGATGATGCTTGTCCATGAAATGGACATGCCCCATAGGGTTGAGGTTACCAAAAGGTAAAAAAGGGCAGTCTAAATGGGCCTTGTGGTACTCAACTGCCGTCAAATTCTATGTTTCTATTGAAGTGTGATTATGTGGTTAATATATATATATAGACACACACATTCTTTATATGCACTCACTTTTTTATTGGAACAAAAAAGCAACAAAGAGCCAGTACTCACGTGTAGTAGATTTATTGTGAAGGTCACATATGAATCATACAGCATGCAATAGTCAGCTGCAGCAGCCAGCCCAGTGTATTTTTCATATGTGACCTTCACAATACATCTACCAAGAAACGTGAGTGCACATATTTATTTTGTACGAACCAGGCACCACATCTTTAAAGAATTTTGTTCAGGAGTGCTGTCTTGTCTCAAAGTGTCTGGTCTTTTTGTTGGTTGGTTTATTGTCTATACCTGAAGAAGGTCTCTAGCAGCCTGAAACGTCGTATTACAGGTTGAGTCTCTCATATCCAAACATTCCGAAATACGGAATATTCCGAAACACAGAATTATTTTGGCATGACTGAGATAATGAAACCTTTGATTTTGGTTGTTCAATGTACACAAACTTTGTCTAAGGCACACATTATTAAAAATATTGTATAAAATTACCTGCAGGCTGTGTATAAGGTGTATATGAAACATAAATGAATTTTATTACTATACACAAACTTTGCTTGAGCCACAAAATTATTGAAAATATTGTATAAAATGACCTGCAGGCTGTGTGTATGAGGTGTATATAACACATAAATGCATTCTGTGTGTATATTTGGGTCCTATTCCCAAGATATTTCATTATGGTATGTAATTATTCCAAAATGCGGAATATTTCGTTATGCAAAATACCCCTGGTCCCAAGCATTTTGGATATGGGTGACTCAACCTGTACTACTTTATGGATATCGTAGGAACATTAAATAAATCGCTTTTTGGTTTTTCTACAAACTTCTGGTGAGTGCACTCTTTCCCTATCAATATTCAAGCGTGGAGCCCCTGGTGTGAGTGAACACTGAGGAGCATCCCAGTGGTTGGATCAATATTTGTGTGTGAGTGCAGATCTCATAATTGACTATATATATATATATATATATATATATATATATATATATATATAAGGAACATAGGGAGGAAGAAGGACAAGCGCCTGATAGTGTAGTAATTAAAAATACCATGAATTAAATGTATATATATTCATATGCGCGTACCATAGATATACTTGTATGTTAAGCATATAAGGAAACAATCCTTAGATCGCAGTCAAAAGGGTTCCACGTCAGACATGACCTTCAGCTTATGTTTCTTCGCCCAGGAATTCACCAACCAGATGGCTACAACCTTATCGGAGCAGAATAATTTGCTTCCATAGTGTGGTATATTTTGTAATATTCTGTATTAATATACAAAAATACACATATCACACACAAAGCAAACAAGAAATAGTAGCTTACCTTATAAGTCACAGCGATCAATTCCTGTTGGGGTACCTCCAGGTACAGGTTTAGGCAGCATAGCGGGGTTAGGTTTTGGGGGGGGGGGTGGTTAGGGTTAGGTACCACTGGGGGGGGGGGGGGAATTAGGCACTAAGGGGAGAGGGTTAGTTTTAGGCACGAAGGGGGGAGACTTAGGTTCACTAATGGGGAGGGTTAGGCTTCAAGAAGGGAGGGTTAGGGGGAGGGTTAGTATACTTACCCAACCCCTGTCGGGATACCGATCATCGGGATGCCGCTGTCTGTATTTTGACGGGAGGCATCCCGACTGTCGGTATTACATACCGATTCCCTCCTGGCAGGTGAACAGGTGTTTTCAATACTCACTGACACATTTTAAAAGAGCCAGAGTTGGTGATAATTATTTCACTTGTGATTCTGTGAGGAGACCTGGAAATCATGCACTGTTTGGGGTCCTGAGGACCAAGTTTGAGAACCTGTGGAATAGTAGAACTCCAATCCGGTGGCTAGTGAATAGTAGACTGCCAATCTTGTGGTAAGTGAATAGCAGATCTTCAATCTGGAAGTTTGTAAATAGAAGACCTTTAATCTGGTTGCTAAATGTGTGAATAGAAGTCAGACTGTTGTGGCTTGCTCTCAGGAGAAGCTGCAGGGTGCAGCTTTGATAGTGTCAGACAGGAAGCTTTTACTGTCTGACACTATAAAGTAAAGACAGTTCTAGTTTGTTGTTAACTGGATGCTAATGACAGCACTGATTGGTCTTCCTTCTAGCAGAGCGGAGGCCAGTGATAATATAAACCATGGGAGCAACAGGCCCTTCTCACCCCTGATTAGCCAGGCCCGCTATACACAGTTACCTTGACAAAGACGCCAGGAAGGCGTTGAAACGCGTAGGTGAACTCTCTTTACACTACTCCTCATTTGACCGGACACCTGCTGTACCAACTGACTCTAACGAACACAGCTTCAACTAAAATAATTTATTTTTTGCTCCATTTGGATACAGTCCCTGACTAAGTGAACATCAATCGTTGGGCTAAACCACAAAAGAAAGTACGAGGCTCCCCTCCTGACGGGTAGAACCGTCACACTGTCAATTTCGTGCTGCTGGATATCCATCCTCATTGCCCACTATTTGAGCGCAACCATCGTGGAACTAAAAGATCCAAAGTAACAAGGGAGCCTACCGCTTGGATTTGTGTGTATTCTGTTGCCTTCAGAAGAAGCCGCTACACTGTGGGTAGAGCTATCACATCGCGACCCCCGTGTACCTGGCCATATACTCCCATTGTCGGCTCCCTAGATCTAATAACAACATTCGGAAGCCTTTAATCATCAAGGAAAATATTCTTACAGAGCTGTTATATTCGGTGGCAAGTATAAATTGAACTTCCAATACTAGACACATTAAGGAGCTCATTCAGAGCCGCTCGCAAGCGGTCAATGGTAAGCGACTGCGCATGCGTTCGCTTCGTTCTGCGCGTGCGCGAACTACTCAGAGCGATCAGAATCTACTCGCTCGCCCAGCAAAGACAGCCCAGTGTAATGAGTGACAGGAGAGGCCGTTTGTGGGTGGTAACAGGGACAGGACACTAATAATGGGGGTGTGGAGGTGCGAACGCAGGCGTGTCTGAGTGTCTCAACGCCGTTTCTAAGGCGTGCATATTTATCAGCCAGCGTCATAGTACACGTCACGTGCCTGTTTTTTTACACTGAAGTCCTCGCAGTGCTTGCGGCAGTGTAATGCAACCAGAAGCGCTGCGATTGCTTCCGATTGTCCTCGATGTACCAATGTTTTAATACACTTCCTGGAGATGACGTGCGCTAGTGGGTGCCTCTACATAAGCTAAAGGGCGTCTGTAGACACAAGTGATCGCTCGTGAAAACAAAGTGGGCGTGCTTATGCCTTTCTGAGCGAGCGCCTGCCATGCCGTCACTTAGCCGAATTTGCATACCCTGGGTGCGAGCAATCGCATCTAGCGAGTGGGTCTGAATCATGTCCTAAATTCACTAGACTGTGTGTTTTGCTGGAAATTAGATGTGCCGGTCATCATGCTATAGCAGAAGGAATAAGATTTAAAAGTGCTAAACTATACACATTGGGCCTGATTCAGACCCACTCGCAAGTGGGTCGATGGTGGGGCATTGCGCACGCCGCGCGTGTGCGAGCCCTGGAGCGAATGAGAAATTCACTCGCTCCGGGGCTCGCTACAAACGGGACGGCTGTCGATGTTGATCGACAGCTCGCCCCGCTTTGTAGGCGGGGAGGGAGGGTGGCTGGACAAACGGAGGCGTTCCTGAAGGAACACCTGCCGTTTGTGGGCGACCCTACTGACATCACCAGTGATGTCAGTAGTGAGCTACCAGCTCGATTAGAGCAGAAAGCTCACTGGGGCTTGCGGCAGATGAGACCCTGCCACAAGGGTCTTGTCGCAAGCCCGATGGTCGCGATCATCACCTGGCCGCTCGCAAAAGCTGTGGGTGGTCACCCACAGCTTAGCGAGCGGCCAGGAGACCGGCTAAAAAAGAAAAAAAGTGCTCTGATTGAGACCCATTGTGTGCTATATATGTTTTTTAATACTAATTGTCAATGATTACATGCAACTTTATTTTATCTTTTAGCAAATAACTTATTTTTTTTATACAAATCAGAATATCTATTGTATATGTCAATTGTATCCACCCCGATTCACAAGCTGATGTTATATATATTGTCGCTTCTTTTTCTCGTGGGACTGACTATCCCATTCAGCTTTACTGAACCAGGGTGTGGTAATGAACTCACAAAGGGGCCTATTCATTAAACCTAAAAATTCGATGGAGATAATTAGGTTTAGAACCTGCATGGAGTTCTAGCTAATTATAGGTGGAATTCATCATTCCACCTCTCCATAAGTATCTATTCCGAAAAGCTGTCATTTTTGCGATGACAGCTTTTCGGGAAATAGATACTTTTCCCTGCCTACACTACCTTATCGCATCTGGAAACAGTGCTGCGAATGCGCTGTTACATCTGTAAAACCAGCGCATGCGCAGCACTGCCTACAGATGCGTTAAGGTAGTGTACCCCCCCCGACCCCCAATCCCCCCCCCCCCTTCGCTCACTCCCCCCCCTCCCGACTGTCCACGCAGCAGCCTACGGCTCCGTCCTGCTGGTCTGTCATGTGGTTTCCCAGCAGACCACATGAAAGATTAGAAAAAAAAATAATTTTTTTTTCTTTTTCTAAACTTTCTTGTGCTCTGCTGGGGAGCACACATGTCCGACCAGCCTCCGGAGCCTGAGGACGGAGCAGAGCGCCGGAGGGACTCGTCGGGGGACCTGCACACGCGGATACAGGTAAGTCGATTCTGCTATTCGCCACCTCACAGTGGCGAATAGTAACTGCATCAAATTCCGAAAATTCATAATTTTCGGAATTTGATGAATACCACAATTTCCACATCCCCATACTAATGTACTAATGTATGGGGAGTGTGGAAATGAACGCAGGGGAACTTAGCAAGGAGATATCTGTGATATCTCCTGTGCTAAGTCTGTTCATGAATACCAAAATAACGTTATTTAAGGAAAATGTCCTTAAAAACGTTATTTTAGTGTTGATGAATAGACCCTTAGCGCCTGGGTTTTCTCTTTTTCTAATACCTCCTCTCTCCCTGAAGATTGCCCTACAAATGTGCAAGACTTTCCAGAAGCTAATATGAATAATATTCTATTTGTCTGCCTTATTGCAGGTTATTACTCTCTGTTACCAGCTGTGCTTTTCCGTAGTCGTACTGACAGAAGTCTGGAGTGCACTGTACAACAAAAACGGTTTCCTATATTCAAAATCATATCCCAGGTATCTTTAGCCTGGAAACTTTTCAAATACTAATTTCTAACAGGTATTTTTCTTTTATATGTTTTATATTGTACAAGAGTAAAAAGCAAAGTTGCTCAATCAAACTATAACTGGCAAAAGGTACAAATAAGGGGGAGGGGCCTCCCTACAAATGCAAACAGATATGATCTACCGGCACACTGGATGGCTTACACATGCATTTGCACATACAGGTGCTGATTCTCAGCTGAACATTTCATCAGTAACAGACGCAAATAGTTACTTTTACCATACTGCGCATGCACAGAAGCGAGTTTACGCATTATTGCATATCTACGATGGATTCTGAGTTGGAGGGATCTCTGCCGGATCTTAGTTTGCGAGAAATGGGCTGAAATGGGCGGTAACATGCAAGAGATAGGTCTCATAGGAGCGCCATGGGTGTGCAGGTAAAGCTCTGTGCGAGTTGCACGCACGGCCAGGAGTAGCCTGCTTCTTACGTGTCTTTTGCACCTAGCATGGCTACGGGGAAAGTGCCCAAACTAATGATGATGATTGGCGCGGCTGAAGTAAATCAGCGGGATGGGACGGCTTTCCACCTGGATCCACATGGTTCTGGCATTAGCTGTGCGGGATCTCACATTAGTATAAGGTAGTACATTTGGCTTTTGCAACGTCACATGAAAACAGTCACTTGGCATCCGGCTCAGAATAAGGCCCATGGGCCACAAGGACTTTGTGCTATAGCAGTGATTTTACATTTACATTGGGTCCTTTATGTTTGGTGGCTGGCAGCAGTTTGCTCTGGGGGTGAGAACCCTCCCCTCTCCCAATTATAAATAGATGCAGCAATTTGCCTGTATTCCCCTTTGTCGTGCTGAATGTGAAGACACCCATGGGAGATCTCCAGCTGCCTCCTGGCATGTTTGGGCCCCCCATGGGTTGTATTACCTGTCTAGAGGAGTGGGTGCCTTGCAGTAAGTTTCACCCGCAATTAAATATACTACATGTATCTGTGACTCACTGTTGGTACAGTTACTGATTAGTGTTAGGACAGTCCAGTTAGTAGAAGCACCATAAAAATGATGGATAGTTCATACATGTATTTACTAACATATTCATCTAAAGTGCCCATCCGCTTGAAGATTAAATTGAGCGATTGAACGATAACGATACATCATTATCGTTCAATCGTTTGCAAAAATGTCTAAAACGACCAGCGATGTGCGCTCCCGCTGGTCGTTTAGACATCTATCATCGGGCAAACATGCTGGACAACCTGACGATAACATCAGGTCCAGCATGTTTGCAGATGATTTATGACCCTGCACTGTATGACTGCTCGTTCAGTGTAGGCTCATCACAGGCTGACAGATGACTGCATGATTACAATGTCGTAATCATGCAGTTTTTTGCCTGTCCTCTAGTGGATGGGCAGCATAAGACTCCACTTTTGTTATTATTGTATTATTGTCAAATGTAATTGTTTTTTTTTTGTTTGTTTTTTGTGCTGTCAGCTGAAAGCAGTGGGATCTAGTTTCAGCTATTACGTGTAATGCATTTAGCTTGTTTAGATGGTTACTATACGTATATCTGTTTAGAAAGAACCGAAAATAGGTATTTGCGTAGCTGCAAAGAGACTTTGGCAAGTCAAGTCCAGAGGACACCCTGGGCAGTGCCACGCTGTGAAGCCCTATTACGGAGCTGAATATTAGCACTGCCTCCAACTCAGGGGTATATTTACTAAAGTACGGGTTTATAGAAGTGGAGATGTTGCCCATAGCAACCAATCAGATTCTAGTTATCTTCTAAAAGCTGCTAGATAAATGTTAAGTAGAATCTGATTGGTTACTATGAACAACATCTCCATTTCTATAAACCTGCAGTTTAGCAAATATACCCCTCAGAGGGCCTGATTCACTACGGAACGCAACTGCGAATGCAATAGCCATTACGCACACGCAGTTTAACTGCGATAGTATGCTAATCCATTGCGATCGCTATGCCACCGCTGCACTACATAAGGACGATCACTTTACCTTACACACATCCGTAATGTTTAGCAGGACTGCAAAACCATCGGTACAATCGAGTACCATCGTAGCCTCACGCACACTTACACAAGCTCTGACCTTACTCAGGAATTGCTAACTTCCACGCACGCTATCAGGCCTCAGGCTGCGTAGGGCATCACAGTGGATAATTTATGCATGCCCATGCAACGGCGTCTAAAAGCACTCGCACGCCTGCATTTGGCCAACCACCCCCCTGTCACCACCCCCAAATGGCCATTCCTATCAATCACTCTGCGAGGGGTCTGCGTGGTCACTGCGATCGTAGTCCTGATCACAATGGCTAGTTCGCGCACACGCACTGCGATGCATACGGATCCGCAGAACGCAACAATGGACTGATTGTGTGCGTATTAACAACTGCGATCCTTGTGAATCAGAATCCCTTTAAACCAGGACACTCATGAAAAACACTGTGGCTGAATAAAATCAGGTGAATTCCAGGCTTGAAGTCAGACAGCCACAGAACCTGTGTAACTCATGAGTGTCCCAGTTTAAAGGGCTAGTATGGTAAGCCTACTCAGAATCAGAGATAGTATGGTAAACCTACTCAGAATCAGGGATAGTATGGTAAGCCTACTCAGAATCAGGTATTGTATGGTAAGCCTACTCAGAATCAGGGATAGTATGGTTATGGTAACCCTACTCAGAATCAGGGATAGTATGGTAGGCCTACTCAGAATCAGGAATAGTATGGTAGGCCTACTCAGAATCAGAGATAGTATGGTAAGCCTACTCAGAATCAGAGATAGTATAGTAAGCCTACTCAGAATCAGAGATAGTATAGTAAGCCTACTCAGAATGAGGGCTAGTATGGTAAGCCTACTCAGAATCAGGGATAGTATGGTAGGCCTACTCAGAATCAGGGATAGTATGGTAAGCCAACTCAGAATCAGAGATAGTATGGTAAGCCTACTGAGAATCAGGGATAGTATGGTAAGCCTACTCAGAATCAGGGATAGTATGGTAAGCCTACTCAGAATCAGGGATAGTATGGTAGGCCTACTCAGAATCAGGGATAGTATGGTAAGCCTACTCAGAATCAGAGATAGTATGGTAAGCCTACTCAGAATCAGAGATAGTATGGTAAGCCTACTCAGAATCAGGGATAGTATGGTAAACCTACTCAGAATCAGGGATAGTATGGTAAACCTACTCAGAATCAGGGATAGTATGGTAAGCCTACTCAGAATCAGGGATCGTATGGTAGGCCTACTCAGAATCAGGAATAGTATGGTAGGTCTACTCAGAATCAGAGATAGTATGGTAAGCCTACTCAGAATCCGGGATAGTATGGTAAGCCTACTCAGAATCAGGGATAGTATGGTAAGCCTCCTCAGAATCAGGGATAGTATGGTAAGCCTACTCAGAATCAGAGATAGTATGGTAAGCCTACTCAGAATCAGGGATAGTATGGTAAGCCTACTCACAATGAGGGATAGTATGGTAAGCCTACTCAAATTCAGGGATAGTATGGTAAGCCTACACAAAATCAGAGATATTATGGTAAGCCTACTCAGTATTGTAAGCCTACTCAGAATCAGAGATAGTATGGTAAGCCTACTCAGAATCAGGGATAGTATGGTAAACCTACTCAGAATGAGGAATAGTATGGTAAGCCTACTCAGAATCAGAGATAGTATGGTAAGCCTACTCAGAATCAGGGATAGTATGGTAAGCCTACTCAGAATCAGAGATAGTATGGTAAGCCTACTCAGAATCAGGGATAGTATGGTAAGCCTACTCAGAATCAGGGATAGTATGGTAGGCCTACTCAGAATCAGAGATAGTATGGTACGCCTACTCAGAATCAGAGATAGTATGGTAAGCCTACTCAGAATCAGGGATAGTATGGTAAACCTACTCAGAATGAGGGATAGTATGGTAAACCTACTCAGAATCAGAGATAGTATGGTAAACCTACTCAGAATCAGGGATAGTATGGTAAGCCTACTCAGAATCAGAGATAGTATGGTAAGCCTACCCAGAATCAGGGATAGTTTGGTAAGCCTACTCAGAATCAGGGTTAGTATGGTAAGCCTACTCAGAATCAGAGATAGTTTGGTAAGCCTACTCAGAATCAGGGTTAGTATGGTAAGCCTACTCAGAATCAGAGATAGTATGGTAAGCCTACTCAGAATCAGAGATAGTATGGTAAGCCTACTCAGAATGAGGGATAGTATGGTAAGCCTACTCAGAATGAGGGATAGTATGGTAAGCCTACTCAGAATCAGGCCCAAAATCAGATGCACAGCAGGAAAGCAGCGTCTTGCTGAGCAGATCTCATTGTCCTCAAAGTGGATATTAGTGTATCAGTTCTCATTATATTCAGATTGTTATTTGGGGAAGCGGTGAGGATCCCGACAAGCGGGATGCCGTCTGCCAGAACCCCGGCATCGGAATCCCGAACTCCTAGACAACACCAGCGCCGAAATCCTGACATGACTCGGGATGCCAATGTCGGGATCCCAACAGATGGCATCTCTCGATTGTAAGGACGCTGCGGAAAGGTGAGTATCAGCCGCAGAGGGGGACGACTTAGGTTTAGGCGCCCTGGGGGGAGTTAGCGTTAGGCTCTGGGCAGGGGGGAGGTTAAGGTTAGGCTCTGGGCAGGGGGGGTTAGGTTCAGGCACCACCGGGTGGGGGGTTTAGGGTTAGGCACTAAGGGGGGAGGGTTAGGGGGAGGGTTAGGCACTAAGGGGGGAGGGTTAGGTTTAGGCACTTAGGGTGCGGGGTAGGGAGTGTTAGTATTAGGGTACAGGAAAGGAGGATTAGGGTTAGGGGGTAAATAGGACAGGGGAACATTACTTACCGTTCCCCTGTCTGGATCTTAACTATTGGGATGCCGCTGTCAGTGTACTGACAGCTGGCATCCTGTCCATCGGTATTTCATACCGATTCCGTTATTTGTTCTGTAGAGTATTCACTTTTATTCCACATTGATTATGAAATTTCCCGTTTCTCTGGCACCAGTCAACGTATAGTTTAGAACACAGGTTCTCAAACTCGGTCCTCAGGACTCCAAACAGTGCATGTTTTCCAGGTCCCCTCAAAAACTCACAAGTGAAATAATAAAGTTAAAATGTGTCAGTGAGTAATGAGTACACCTGTGCACCTGCTGGGTGACCTGGAAAACATGACCTGTGTGGGGTTCTGAGGACAGAGTTTGAGAACCACTGGTTTAGAGAACGAAAGCTAAAATCTGATTGCTTTGTATGGGCGAAACCACCTTTTTTATTTCCATAATCAAAATCCAGTTTGTCTCTTGTGGTAGCTAAACTGATCACTCTTAGTTAAATTGCGCCACCTTGTGGTTCAGTGCATGTGCGGCGCCGTCTGTGACTTAATAGATGTAGGACATTTACATAAATAATAAGTAATATTGTAGCACTGTAGTTCTACACCTGATTTCTGCTAAAAACAGTATTCATTATTGGTTATACTTATTACATAGGCAACTGAACAACAATGTGTCCTATAATATCCTGTAAATTAAATTATGTAGTTTACTGTGCTCACAGTACAAATAATGCAACAAGCATAGCTCCATTTATCAATATGAGAATAAGAGAAAATGCAGTCCCACCTGAGCAACCATTACCATACAATATATGAGTTTATGGGGGAGATTTATCAAATCTCGGAGAGAGATAAAGTGAAGTTATCCATACCTGCCAATCAGCTCTGTCATGTTACATGCCATGCTACAAACATGACAGAAGCTACTTTTCCATTTTCTTTCTCTCCAAGATTTGTTAAGTCTCCCCCTATAATGACACTGGTAATTTTAAACAACAATTCTAGAAAGGGATTTATCACTGCTCAGGACCGACAAGCCTCCTCTCCTGGACCGTCTGGGGACTCCCTACGGACTCCGGGGAGAGTATGCCACCCTCCCTCATAATGCTCACTTCCTAGTGCAATTGGCAGGATGGGGGGCGCAATTAAACCACTCTCAGAAAATCGCATCATCTTAAGCTGGGTACTGACATATCGGGCGGCCGGTACCCATTACACGATCTTGTGCCCGACCACCTGATATGTCGGGCACCGGCTCCGTTCTCCTGCCTGGCGTCAGCAGCTGGGTCGTTCAGTCGGCACTACATGCAGGCCGATGGAACGACCTCGAAGGACGACCTGTGGGAGCGCGCATGGTCCGATATAGTGGGAACACATTTGCCGATGTGGACAATATGTTGGCCAATATGTCGGATCGGGCGACATATCGTCTAATGTCAACCCACCTTTAGTCCAAACCTCTCTTGTTGATCCCACAATTTGTGGATTTATGTAATGGAAGGGGGTTGTCTAATTATGCAAATCACCCAGTCTCCTCCCCTCAGCAATCACATGCCCCTCCCCTCCAGGAACTGCTGCAGGGACTATGCAATGCATTACTGACACCTCCAGCCCTTTAGCAGCTTCACCCTTTGTAGTTCCACCACTGTCACTGTTTAGAACATAACATATCTATATATATATATTACCTGCTATATCTGTTGGGCTGTGTTATGTACATTCCACAGTTTATATCAAGAAAGCTGTAGACACGATCAGTGCACAGAATAGGCCTGAGCCCTTCCTCAACATATAAAAAGGAAGGAAACACTTAGGCCCTTATTCAGAGCCGGACGCTCTGACAGAGCGCTCGCTCTGAATCAGGGCGTCTTTTATTTTTTTTATGGAGCGGCCTCCTGGCCGCTCGCATTGCTGTGGTTTACCACCCACAGCTAATGTGAGCGGCCAGGAGACCCTACCCTTGTGGTAGGGTCTCATGGCCGCAAGCCCCAGAAAGCTTTCGGCTCAAACAGAGCCGAAAGCTCTCCCACTGACATCACTTGTGATGTCAGTGGGGCCGCCCCCGAACGGTAGGCGTTCCCATGGGAACGCCTCCGTCTGGGCAGCCACCCCCCGGGCACTCAATATCGACAGCACGCCCCCTTTGGTGCGAGACCCGGAGCGACGGATTGCCCGTCGCTATCCGGGTCTCGCGCATGCGCACGACGGAGCCGGCTCCGTCGTGCGCATGCGCTCTGGGCCACCATCGACACGGTTCCGAGCGCTCAGCGCTTGCGACCGGGTCTGAATCAGGCCCTTAGATCACACAGATAGTTAATACTTATCTTTGCTCCGGTATAACATGCTTAAACAGATGACATATGTCATCAGTCTGTGCAGGGCTAGTTATCTTATACTATGCCAAAAATTAAAATACTAATTGGAGCAAAAACAGCTTATTAAAGGAGGGTTGCAGATGTCATTAGAACTTCCGACATCACCCTTTTACCTGAATGGTAAAGTGATGTCACCTTACTGTCTGTGTCAGTGTGATGTCACCTTACTGTCTGGGAAGGCCTGCCTGCTCGCTGTGTCACTGTGATGTCACCTTACTGTCTGGGAAGGCATGCCTGCTCGCTGTGTCAGTGCGATGTCATCTTACTGTCTGGGAAAGCCTGCCTGCTCCCTGTGTCAGTGTGATGTCACCTTACTGTCTGGGATGGCCTGCCTGCCCTGTGTCAGTGTGATGTCACCTTACTGTCTGGTAAGGCCTGCCTGCTCCTTGTGTCAGTGTGATGTCACCTTACTGTCTGGGAAGGTCTGCCTGCTCCCTGTGTCAGTGTGATGTCACCTTACTGTCTGGGAAGGCCTGCCTGCTCCCTGTGGCAGTGTGATGTCACCTTACTGTCTGGGACAGCCTGCTTGCTCCCTGTGTCAGTGTGATGTCACCTTACTGTCTGGGAAGGCCTGCCTGCTCCCTGTGTCAGTGCGATGTCACCTTACTGTCTGGGAAGGCCTGCCTGTTCCCTGTGTCAGTGTGATGTCACCTTACTGTCTGGGAAAGCCTGCCTGCTCCCTGTGTCAGTGTGATGTCAACTTACTGTCTGGGAAAGCCTGCCTGCTCCCTGTGTCAGTGTGATGTCAACTTACTGTCTGGGAAGGCCTGCCTGTTCCCTGTGTCAGTGCGATGTCACTTTACTGTCTGGGAAGGCCTGCCTGCTCCCTGTGTCAGTGCGATGTCACTTTACTGTCTGGGAAGGCCTGCCTGTTCCCTGTGTCAGTGTGATGTCACCTTACTGTCTGGGAAGGCCTGCCTGTTCCCTGTGTCAGTGTGATGTCACCTTACTGTCTGGGAAGGCCTGCCTGTTCCCTGTGTCAGTGTGATGTCACCTTACTGTCTGGGAAGGCCTGCCTGTTCCCTGTGTCAGTGTGATGTCACCTCTCACTCAACATCGACAGCTCGCCCCCTTTGGTGCGAGACCTGGAGCAACGGAGTGCCCGTCGACAGCCGGGTCTCGCGCATGCGCACGACTGAGCCGGCTCCGTCGTGCGCTGTGGGCCACCATCGACCCGGTTGCGAGCGCTCAGCGCTTGCGACCGGGTCTGAATCAGGCCCAGAGCGCGAGAGCCTAGATAACATATATTCCTAACTCACTTGATACATATCAACTGGGATTCGGTATGTCAACATTCAGAATATTGTTATTTGTTATGTCGTCACCATTATTTCGACGTTGTAAGAATGCCGACATTTAGGATATTGACATTTACCATGTCGACCTTCACAACAAAATATCAACCCAATTCAATATTTTGACATTAGGAATGCAGACAGTCAGGATGTCGACATTCATATAGTAGCCTAACCCAAACCCCAACCACAACAGAACCCTAATTTTATGTGTCGACATTGTGACTGTCGGCATTTCTTAACTTTCTAGACCAGACTGTTAGTAATTATCTCTACTGACTTATCAATTTCCATCGGTGACGTCCTACAGGTACAGCATATAAATATACACACATGTAGATGTTGTGACATTGATAATGCTTTATTTCGCACTATTTTATCACCGATTCATAATTTGTTATGGTCTTAGTAGGACATTGGGGCAAAATCACCCAAAAGCAGCTCAACATCCCGCAAAGGGGTTTCCAGTTAAAACAAAAGTCACAGTTGTAAAATGTTCATCAGATGTGGAGCAGAAGTGGCTGCTGCTCATCCTCTAGATCTCCACTTGGTGGAAGGTCATAGATGACAAATAAGGAGGAATAGAAACAGCCGACAAACGCCATGAGGCTGGAAAAGTACATTACTCCGTTGGCACTGCCGACCATCGACGTCAAAGGTCCCATCACAATCGATACAAGAATCTGTGCGAGAAAATACTGGCAGCTCAGCAGCGAGATGTCTACCCCCATACCGCGTTTCGTTCCATCCGAACTGGAACCTACGAACTGAAGGGGGAAAAAATAACATTGAAAACAAAGATACTGATACATTTTATAGCATTGTTATGTTCAATGGGCCTGATTCAGACCCGTTGGCTATCTGCGTATGCTCGCTGGATGCGTATGCAAATTTGTCAAAGTGACGCCACGGGAAACGATCGCTCGCCAAGGCATAAGCACGCCCACCATGTCTTACTGAGCGAACACTTTGTCTGAGCGTACGCCCAATCGCACAGGCAGAGCCGCCCACCAGCAACACGTCATCTCCAGGAAGTGTATTAAAACATTGGTACATCGAGCACCATGTTTTAGAAAATTGATCAATGGCAGAACGATTCTTGGGGACACACACACACAGAGCAACAAAATTTCACTATGGGGGGTATTTATAAAAGCTTGGAGAGAGATAAAATTGTGAGAGATAAAGTACTAACCAATCAGCTTCTAACTTACATTTTACAGGCTGCGTATGAAAAAATTACAGCTAGGAGCTGTTTGGTTGGTACTTTATATCTCTCAATTGTATCTCTCTCCAAGCTTTGATAAATACCCCCCTATATGTGTTAAGATTTTGCACACCAGTATTTTATTCTGCTTTCTATTATTTGAACACTGTACTGTAAAGATCATTTACTGTATTTAAGCACAAATACACACGTTAAAAAAGGTCCATTGATTTTTATGGGTGTATTGTGCACCATTATGGTGCTGTCTTCTAATACTCATTCTCATGACCCATTTTGTTGAATGGGTTTCTACAATACAGGTAGAAGCTCCACTGAAATGAGTGGGCTATTGACGTGGATGGAACTGCGTAGAAATTGTAATTGTCTTTACCACAAATTACTAACTAATCTCCATTGATGTGCAATCAATTAGCTATTGAAATTCCTGTCCTTGGTTGGAGTACATTGAGAAATTAAAGAAAAGGGTTTGGGGATTTTATTTATATAAAGGTTGATTTCACAAAGATGCTGTTGTTTCATGTACATTTTTCTGTGTTTTTTTTGGTACAGTGCTGGTTCTACAGTCACACTCTGAGGGATATTTTATAATAGTAATGGTGTTTCTCCCATTTATTTCAATGGTCCATTCATTTCAATGATGTTTTTGCAAGTAGCACACACGCTGGAACCATTGTAATTAATTGGTTATTGAAATGAATATTTGAAAGTTCCCAGCTCATGACCTTTGTGGGTATACCACATGACCCACGTGTTAAACACATGTGCATCTCATAGCATCTATTCTATAGACTTTTCACGTAGGGCTCCCAGTTAAATTATTTTATGTCAACACAGTACTAGTTGGCAACCAGCGTAAACAGGTTATACCAGAGGTTCCCAAATTCGGTCCTCAAGGCAGCCTAATAGTCCAGGTTTTAAGGATATCCATTTTGACCACAGGTGACTTGATTAATACCTCAGTCAATTTGATTTTGCTCAACCATGGATATCTCTAAAACGTGAACTGTTGGGGAGTCTTCAGGACCGCGTTTGGGAACCTTGGGTATATTTATATCACACTGGACTGAAAGCCACTGATATGCTCAAAGGCCTCACGTCACAGCCCCAAGATAGCGGAACATGTCCGATATAAATAAACACGACTTACTTTTTTATTCTGGTAGTAGTCACAGAGAAGCGAATATGGCAGGATGCAGAGTGTAGAGAACAGGATTCCATGTGTGACACAGAGGGACAGGATTATATATATATTGCTGGACAATGTCGCTAAACCAGTGCCCAGTCCAAATGCCAGATACGCTATAAAGTACAGTGTGCGGATGCTGAAGTATTCTTCCAGCTTTTCCAGTATGGCTGAAATGAAAGTTAGAGATAGAGCAACCTTAATATTTTATTCAAAGTAAAATAGGGCCTGATTCATTACGGATCGCAACTGCGATTACGCACGCAGTCAGACTGCGATGATATGCTAATCCATTGTGATCGCTATGCCGTCGCAGCACTACATAAGGACGCCCACCTTACCTTACACACATCTGTAATGTTTAGCAGGGCTATGGAACCATCAGTACCATCGCAGCCCCACGCACACTAGCACAAGGTCAGACCGTACTCAGGAATTGCTAACCTCATTGTACGCAGCTGCACACGATAACTCGACCATCCACCCCGCCCCACAAGCTCGCTGCCTTGGTGTCATCCTTTACTCTGAACTGTCCTTTGTTCCCCACATTCAATCTGTCTCAAACTCATGTTACATACATTTAAAAAACATATTCAAAATTCGACCATATCTCACACAAGACACTGCAAAAACTCTAATCCATGCACTTATTATTTCCCGCATTGACTATTGCAAAAGCCTCCTTACTGGTCTTCTCAAAAACAGGCTATCGCCATTACAATCCATTATTAATGCAGCTGCAAGGCTTATCTACCTTGCGAAACGTTCTTCTTCTGCTGCCCCGTTCTGTCAGTCCCTCCATTGCTTGCCGGTTTTCTACCGTATTCAGAACAAAATACTTCCACTTACACATAAGGCTATTAACCAAACCACACCAACATACATCTCTTCACTCATCTCAAAATATCTCCCAACCCGACCTCTCCGCTCAGCACAAGATCTGCGTCTGTCATCCCCATGCATAACTTGATCCCATTCACGGTTACAGGACTTTCTTCTCGCTGCACCCACTCTATGGAATGAACTACCTCGCACAATAAGACTTTCCTCTAGTCTCCAATCCTTCAAGCGTTCCCTGAAAACTCACCTCTTCAGGCAAGCTTATCAGATTCCAGAACCTCCCACATAACCTTCATAGCTTCCATATCTAATTACATCCCCTTTTACAGTCCACACACAATCTCACACATCCTCATGACATTTGGTCGACATTCCTGTGTGACTGGATCATGCAGCCAACCAAGAAACTGTGCATTCTGGCTGGACCAAAATACAATATATAGCACCTATCCTTGTGTATCAATGCCTATTGCCCTATAGATTGTAAGCTTGCGAGCAGGGCCTTCCTACCTATATATCTGTCTGTTATTACCCAGTTTTGTTCTATTAATGCTTATAATTGTAAAGCGCAATGGAATATGCTGCGCTATATAAGAAACTGTTAATAAATAAATAAAAAGCTAAATTACGGACCAACAAGGTTTCACTGCGGTGGGTCTACTCTTGTCAACAATAAACACTATGGGTGGTATTCAATTTGGAGCGAAAAGTCCGTGCTGGACTTTTCACTCCACATCGGAGGTTTTCCGGGGATAAAGTATCGGGCGCGTGCCCGCTTTATCCCCATATTCAATTACAAATCAACGAAAACGGGAGCCAGTGGAAAGGTATCGTCCAAAAATGGGAATTTTCGGGAAATATTCCAGGGACCCCCCCTATAGATGTCTAGACATTGGGGATCACTATGGATATTCCCATTTTTACCTGCTGAAGGAAGTCGGGGCTTCTAATAGCCGCGGCAGGTGCATATTTGCAGTGATGAAGAAGTGGTGAAGAATAGCACTTAGATTTTTTATTTTTTTTTAAATTACTATTCCTATCAAATTTGGGGTACATGAAAATGGGGGTAAGCATATTTTTAACTCCTATAATGATATTTAAAAATTCTGCAAAAATGCACCTGCCGCTACTCCAGCAATGAAGAAAACACCTGCTGCATTTAAGGGAACCTCTCTGGAATCAAATTAGCTATTTTAGAACTGTGGGCCTGATTCAGAGCCGCTCATAAGCGGCTGCTCGTTTGTTCCGAGCGATGTTTGCACAACTGCGCATGCGTACAGATCGTAATACGCATGTGCGAACCAGTCAGTGCGGCCGAAAACCGTTTGTTCGCTAAATAGCGAATGCCTGCTATTTTGAGTGATAGGAGGAGGCGTATGTGGGTGGTAACAGGGGAAGGTGCATGAAAACGGGAAGTGGAGATCAGAACGCAGGCGTGCTTAAAGGTCAAAACGGGCGTTTTATGGGTGTGCATAATTAATACAGCAGCGTCATTGACCACGTCACTGGGTTATTTTATAGTCAGAACTGCTCGCAAGATTGCGGTAGGAAAAACCAACCACAAGAATAGCGAGCAGTTCATACGCTGGTCGATGTACTCGATTAATCTAATAAATAGCGGACATGACATAGGATGCGAGTGGCTAGGGGGCGTAGTTTCCCAAAAAACGACCGCAAGTTTTGTACGCTCGTTCAGACCTAGAGGCGTGAACAGACCGCAAAGAGCGAACGGTTCATTTGAATAGCCACCCCTTTTTTCTGAACGAGCGAGCGCAAATAGCGTCCGGCTCTGAATCAGGCCCTGTGTTCCCTATTTTTTTTTTACACCCCAAAATGAAACATTATTTTTGGGGGTGTCCCGATTATTTTTTTTTAATTACTGAAGGCGCGGATAAATACTTGAAATGGTGAGCATACTAAACAGCTAATGTTTGACGTTGGTTGGGAAGGAAGCCTGACAGCAGCGGTAAGTAACCTCAAAACCCCCCCCCCCCAAACCTCCCTTAGTGGTGCCTAACTCTAACCTCCCCTTCCAGCACCCTAAACCTAACTCTACTGGGGATGGTGCCTAACCCTAACCCCCACTCCCCGCAGCCTAATCCTAACACCACCTCCCCGCAGCCTAACCCTCCCCGGGTGGGGGCTAACCTTAATTTTCCCCTGGGGGTTCCTAAACCTAACCCCCCCCTTCCCCGGGCTAACGCGCATACTTACCTTGGATCCTTCGTTCAGGATTCCGGCGGTCGGGATGCTGATGCCGGTATCCTGATCCCCTCCGGGATAGCAGTGTTGGCATTCTGCCGGGCGGCGGGATTCCGACATCGGTATATCGAAGGCCGGCATCCCGTCCGCCGGTATATTCACTACATCCCGTTTTACGCACGTTAATAAAACACAATGTACACGATTTACTTTCTTCTCTTTTTCTGGTACCTCCTTCTTACATACGGAGTTTAAGGTTGGAGGAGCGCAGGAGCTGCCCATTCTTATATCTGTACAAAACCTGGGACTTTACAGGTTGAGGTTCCAGCGTTCCTGGTGGCACACTCCTAACCTTAGGGTTAAAGCTCCTCCCCTGGCGCCGATCACTTTCATGGGAAGACAGGGTCGGTCAAATCCATACAACTCCGAATATACACTCACTATCAGCCCCAATAAATGCAACAGTTCAATTCATGATGGATTAGATACCTGAGTAGAAAGCAGCACTGAAAGCATATATACACATCCCCCAGCATCCCATCGTAACTCCTGCGTTGTACTTATGATATTCCTCGGAATTGTGAGGGGCCTTTGGATCCCCTTGAAAAATCACTTCGCCCATGAAGTCAGTATAAAATAGCAGCATTCCTTCAAATGACAGCCATCCTACAGACAGAGAAAAAGCACGAAAAGGTTTCTCATATATTATTTTATATCACTGTTTATAATTGAACTGTCGACACCTATGTCCTACATACACAATCTGTACATATATCGGAATATAGATCAGTGCAGTGACAGCAGAACATACACACAGCGTCATGTGATGGAAAAGTCTTGACCAATCACAGCATAAAAGTAAGTGACTCTATGGCAGTCGGTCACACAGCAGCACATTATACCATTGTGGGCAATGCAAATAAAGACCATAGTAAATAAGGAGTATGGTCCAATCACATCATACAGGATCCAAGTACTGCTGGATAAAACCTCACCCACATACATACCTGTCAGACCCAGTACAGATAACAACTAAAGACAAATGGGTCACAAAACGAGAGCAAGAAGGCACCACTAGCCCACGCTATGCCACCTCAAGCAAATATTAAGATTATTTTAAGATCCCAGTGTCCACAAGAAGCTAAACCATAATATAATGGATTGCAGTATCCCACTATGGAGGATACGGCTCTATAGTGATATTCCATCATAAAGATAAACATATATGATTTAATATGGACCTCCACCTCTTTACATAATCCACCCTATAACTGTAGTACTCCCACACTTTCTCTTTGCTACCTGATTGTAGCGGAATCGGTATGATTTCCCGCCGGACCCATGCCCGGAGGTTGGAATCCCGACAGCGGTATCCCGGTAGAGGAGGAAATCCCGATCGTCAAAAGTGAGTATATACTAACCTATTTCTACCCCCTAACCCTGACCCTCCCTTAGGGGTGCCTAACCCTAACCTTCCCCCCCAGTGCCTAACTCTAATCCCTCTTCTAAGTGCCTAAACCTAACCCCCCCTTCCCCGCCGCCTAAACCTAAGTACCCCAGAGGGGTGCCTAACCCTAAGTCCCCCCCGGGGGTGCCTAACGCTAACCCCCCTTCCCCTAGCCTAAACCTAACCTCCCGGGGGGGTGCCTAACCCTGTCCCCCCCGGGAACCCTAAACCTAACCATCCCCCCCACGGCTATCCGCGCTCGGCGCCCGGCGTCCCTTCGATCTTTAGACCCTTGTCGGGATATGACAGTCGGGAAGCCGGCTGTCGGGATTAGGTCCGCCGGCTTCCTGACTGCATACCATTGTAGCTACTGGTATATGGAGGAACAGGGAGCTTTGATTGTGACAGACAAGCCTAGTCAGATACTTCAGACCCTTACGTACTGAAGGTGTGTAGTGAATACGTCAACTCATTAGACAGGGAAGGTGACCGATCGCATCATGTATAACTCTGTATAACTCCTGTCCTACTGAATTGCTAAGAGTATATTAGTCACCCTTGTTGAAGTTCCCTGCTCCTACGTGGAATTAAAGTGAATTGGGAAGAGGGGTGGAAAGATAATACATGGGGGGCATTACGTAAAGATTAGGACTTTTTCATAACTGGACGACCCCTTAAACAGCCTTAAATGTCTCTTTATTTTTGATGAAAACAATGAAAGGGTCAAACCAAACTGACAGGCTAATAGCCGGTGTGCGGCATCGCACTGTTATATCATAAAAGTCAATGCACAAAGGGCTCGATTCAGACCCGCTCGCTAGATGTGTGCACACCCAGCGAAAGTATGCAAATATGCGATCGCACGGCAAGGCATTAGCACGCCCACTATGTCTTGGCGTGCGATTGCGGTGTGTATGCAGACGCCCACCAGCCTGTCTTTAGACGCCCACTTATGCACGTCATCTCCGGGATGTTTATGCAACCATCGGTTACATCGAGTACCATCGGAAGCGAACGCAGCGCTTGAGGTTGACCATACCCTACCGCAAGCAATGCGAGCGCTTCAGTGTGTAAAACAACCATGTGACGTGCACTATGACGCTGCGTCTTAATTATGCACGCCTCTGCAATGACGTTAAGACGCTCAGACACGCCTGCGTTCGCACCACCACTCCCCCGTTTCCATCGCCCATCCAGTGTCACCACCCACAAACGGCTTCTCCTGTCACTCATTCTAGCGAGCTATCTATGCTCAGGGAGCGAACGCTTCCCGATCTCATGGACTAGTTTGCGCACGCTCACTGAGATACATACGCATATTGCAAACATCGGCAGGCTGCGTGCGAACACAGCATGGCGAGCGGGTCTGAATCAGGCCCTAAATTCCTTCCCAACATCCTTTTCAAAACCCCTCTCTCTGGACACTCATGGTCATAGACATTACCTAGGAAGTGGTTGATGCACAGGTTGCGTAGCGCCTTGGGGATATGGCAGATGGATGAACACAGAAGTTTCATTGAAAGTGGTCGCTGGGATAGCTCCATCGATCCATTAAGTTCACTTTCGTATTTTACGCCATTCAGCAATATATTAGCCACCTGCACCATAAGAACTCCACATCAGCACACAATACAGTGAGAAACACCTAGAAATCAAACCACGTAACATTAAGTCATGCACAATAACCACTATCGGACCTCAAAGTTATCAACATAAAACAAAGACTCAGCCGGATGCTGTGTAAAATTACCTTTCACCAGATCTACGGCACAATGCAGGCAATGGCAGAGTTGAATGCAAGTTGGCTTTGTGGCCATATCTTGTGTGTTTTCACGCTGCGCGCGCTCCGGAGCCGAGCGGATGCCGGTCTGGGTGATGCACAGTTGTTTGTAACTTAATTGATATTCCACTGGTGGATGAAGGGGCACAACAGGTTGATAACAGTGCATTAGCACATATGCTAAGTTCAGTGAGGACATGTTGAAGGGTTTGCAGGATATGAAGAGTTTCACTTAATAACACTTGTTTTCAGATGCATCAATGGCACCAGGGCTAATGCAACTGCACACTGATAATAATGGGGACTAAGAAACCAATCATATAAATAGAGATGGTTGAGTACTCTGAACCTGGAAGTATAACCGCATTTAGGGGGTGATTCAGCATGGGACGGAACTGCAAAGCTGAACACAGGCTATAGATAGGATGTCTACACGCAGGCTATAGATAGGATGTCTGCACGCAGGCTATAAGATAGGATGTCTGCACGCAGGCTATAAGATAGGATGTCTGCACGCAGGCTATAAGATAGGATGTCTGCACGCAGGCTATAAGATAGGATGTCTACACGCAGGCTATAAGATAGGATGTCTGCACGCAGGCTATAGGTAGGATGTCTGCACGCAGGCTATAGGTAGGATGTCTGCACGCAGGCAGCTTTGCAATTCCGTCCTTGCTAATATGCAAATGCAGCAGGAGGTGTATGACACAATGTACAATGTATGGCACCCCCTGCTGCATTTGCGATCCCAGCACTGCGACCGAGGTCACAGGCTGAGATCACCATCGGTGGTCAATGGTCGCAATGGTGGAAGTCGGCCAGTTGGGCGAGCCTCAGCTTACTCAGGCTGGCCGGCTTGTGAGGCCAGGAAATTGCATCCGTCAACGCAGTCCCTGGCCTTTCCACTCCCGGAAAACGAGGCAGACAGGCCCCCCGTTTCCAGGAACGCCAGCCATCCCCGCACCGCCCCTTAAATGCCTCTGCCTGTCAACCAGGCAGAGACATCGAAGAGGTTGTGTGTGATTACATAGGACCCATTCTGCACACTCGGAGAATGAGTCCTGCGTATGCGCAAATTCCCGATAATCTTGAATCTGCGTTCAGCATTGCATGCTACTGAATCAGCCCCTTAGTTCCACGCAGGCCGCCTTACATTCAACTCTTCAGTGGCCACAATGTTTACATGTCACAGAGATAAAATAATAATTCCCCAGCACTTGTCTGGCACGGTAAAACCCACATTTAACAAAATAATGGGATTGCAAAAGTATTCAACCCCAAAAAGTCGACAGATTTGCCTGTATTACAAATGACACTTACACAGATTGCTCCAGACAGTATTTTTTTTATTGTAGGCTCTGTAATTCAATTTTCACAGTCATAATTATCTGTCTATAGATTTAAAAAAGAAAAGAAAAATGCTGCTTGCATAAGTATACAACCCATGCAGACTAGTGCTTGTTAGGACCACATTTTGCTCCAATGACAGCTCTAAGTCTGTTGGGGTAAGTTTCTGTCAGGTTTGCTCGCTGTCTGTGGGTTATTTGGGGCTGCCCTTCCTTGCAGTTTTGCTGAAGGTTGCTCAGGTTGGTAGCCTTATGCTTGTGGACTCCAGATTTTAAATCGTGGCACAGAGGGGCTGGTTCAGAGGAGGACGCAGAGGCACATGCAGCAGAGTCTATTGGCGCTCGCTCATCTGCAGCTTTATGCAAATACCACTACAAAGTCCTTCCCTTGTGTACATCCCTGTGTCTGAATGTGCAGGGGCTGAGATGCCCCCAGTCAGCATCCATAAACGCAGTAATACCGCTTGGTGCCACCATGGGTCGCACTTTGCACCAGTCTTAATGCAGGTGCGGTCCCTCCATCTGAGTATGGCTTCCTATATGAGCCGTTGAGATTCTGTGTACGCAATCACTTTCCCCGACACCAGTGACACCCCCATAAGACGGGACATCTCTGTGCCTGCGTTTTGACTTTGGACATTGCAGAATATTTCGGGGAACTATATATATATATATATATATATATATTTTTTTTTTTTATTATTTTTTTTTAAGTCATCTTCCATTATTTGCATTAAAATAAATACATAAACTTTCCGGTCAGTCTAGTGACAGGTGCGTGCGCCATAGGTGACCCATGCAGTTGTGAATAGTTATTTCAGTTGGGGTAACAGCCAAATTCTTCCACAGGTTTTGTGAATAATACAATGAAGGGAACAGTTTACCCTACTATAATCCCAAAGCAGGAAACCAGCCTAATCCATGCATTAAATAACGCGATGTCTGCCCAGTCCCTTCTTAATATAAAGAGGCAGCACATACAGCATATAGGTGGTGTACCTCAATACTCCCCGATCACCTGTGCTGGAGGATTCAGCTGGTCTATACACTTTAACAGAACTATGGGCCTGAGTCAGCAAGGAGAGAATGCACGCAATCGGTCGATTAATCCGCACTGCGCAGACGTATGCATCGCATTACGCGTGTGTGAACTAGCCAGTGCGATCGGGTTATGGTACGCAGACTACGCGTAGTGTGCACGGAGACCCTTCCAATATTGATTGACAGGAAGTGCCGTTTGTGGGTGGTGATGGGGGATGGTCAGGCGAACTCAGGCGTTATAACGCCGTTATAGGGGCGTGCATAATTAAGGCAGTGCGGCGGCATACGCAGCCATACTGTAAGCTGTACACAGGAAGCAGCCAAAATCCTGCGGCAGGTCAACCACTATTGTGCGTATGAATCTGATGGTTCTCGATGTTACCGATGTTTACGCTATCTTGCATATTGATCAGGCTGTGAGTGAAGGGAGATGGGCGGCTTAATTTGGGGCAGGGTGTCAGCATCTTGTGCTGCGGTCTCCGTGCGTATGCATTGATTCGTATATTCTCTCATCGGACGGGTGCGTGCGCCTGCTAGCGTGCGTTCCTTGCTGAATCAGGCCCTATATACATACAGCTCCACTGAAGAACTAAAGATGGCTTGTAGTACGACCTTCTGCCCAAATCATGCCCCAAAATTGCAGCATGTATGATCATTTGAATACAGGATGACTATGCATGTGTTTATTTATATAATATCTATATACACATATCATAAAATATGTACAAATTAGGGGTGTGCACCGGCCACTTTTCGTGTTTTGTGTTTTGGTTTTGGATCTGGATCTTTCTTCGTGTTTTGGATCTGGATTGGTTTTGCCAAAACCACCCTTGCGTGTTTTGGGTTCTGGGTTTTGTGTTTTGGATCTGTATTTTTTTGAAAAAAAGCATAAAAACAGCTAAAATCACAGAATTTGTAGGTTTTTCTGCTCCTATGCTATTATTAACCTCAATAACCTTAATTTCCACTCATTTCCAGTCTATTCTGAATACCTCACACCTCACAATAGTGTTTTTATGTCCAAAAGGTTGCACCGAGGTAGCTGGATGACTATGCTAAGCGACACAAGTGGGCGGCACAAACACGTGACCCATCTAGGCGTGAAACTGCAGTGGCAGACAGGATGGCATTGAAAAACTAGGCCCCAAACTGTACATAATGCAAAGAAAAAAAAGAGGTGCAAGATGGAATTGTCCTTGGGCCCTCCCACCCACCCTTATGTTGTATAAACAGGACATGCACACTTTAACAAACCAATCATTTCAGCGCCAGGGTCTGCCACACAACTGTGGCTGAAATGATTGGTTCGTTTGGGCCCCCACAAAACAAGCTGGCAATTTATCTGTCCCTGCACAAACTGGCTCTACGGAGGCAAGATGTCATCCTCATCCTCCTCATCCACCGATTCCTCACCCTCTTCAGTGTGTACATCCTCATCCTCACAGAGTATTAATTCGTCCCTGCTGGAACCACAGGTCCCTCTGTACGTTCTGGAGGCTGGTCTCCCTGGAAGAGTTGATAATTCATTTTATGAACATCATCTTCTCCACATTTTGTGGAAGCAACCTCCTACGCCTTTCGCTGACAAGGTTCCCGGCTGCACTAAACACTCTTTCGGAGTACACACTGGAGGGGGGGCAACTCAGGTAAAATAGAGCCAGTTTGTACAGGGACCTCCAAATTGCTTCTTTTTCCTGCCAGTACAGGTACGGACTGTCTGACATGCCTACTTGGATGCTGTCACCGATGTAATCCTTTAACAGACAGACGCACGCTTGTCGCTGCTGCTTTGAGGATTCAAGTGCGGCTACAGCCCACACAATTCACAAAGACAGAAAAAAAAAAGAATATTTTTATTGTTTGTGGAGCACACTTTGAGGGTTACACCACCCTTTGACAGACGCACGCTTGTCGCTGCTGCTTTGAGGATGCAAGTGCGGCTACAGCCCACACAATTCACAAAGACAGAAAAAAGAAGAATATTTTAATTGTTTGTGTAGAACACTTTGAGGTGTCACCACCCTTTAACAGACAGACGCACGCTTGTCGCTGCTGCTTTAAGGATGCAGGTGCGGCTACAGCCCACACAATTCACAAAGACCGAAAAAAAAAGAACAATATTTTAATTGTTTGTGTAGAACACTTTGAGGGTGTCACCACCCTTTAACAGACAGACGCACGCTTGTCGCTGCTGCTTTAAGGATGCAGGTGCGGCTACACCCCACACAATTCACATAGACAGAAAAAAGAAGAATATTTTTATTGTTTGTGTAGCACACTTTGAGGGTGTCACCACCCTTTAACAGACAGACGCACGCTTGTCGCTGCTGCTTTAAGGATGCAGGTGCGGCTACATCGCACACAAGTCACAAACACATTAAAAAAATAGTTTTTTATTTTTTGGAGCACTTTGAGAGTTACACCACCCTTTAACAGACAGACGCACGCTTGTCGCTGCTGCTTTAAGGATGCAGGTGCGGCTACAGCCCACACATTTCACAAAGACCGAAAAAAAAAGAACAATATTTTAATAGTTTGTGTAGAACACTTTGAGGGTGTCACCACCCTTTAACAGACAGACACACGCTTGTCGCTGCTGCTTTAAGGATGCAGGTGCGGCTACAGCCCACACATTTCACAAAGACCGAAAAAAAAAGAACAATATTTTAATTGTTTGTGTAGAACACTTTGAGGGTGTCACCACCCTTTAACAGACAGACGCACGCTTGTCGCTGCTGCTTTAAGGATGCAGGTGCGGCTACAGCCCACACATTTCACAAAGACCAAAAAAAAAAGAACAATATTTTAATTGTTTGTGTAGCACACTTTGAGGGTGTCACCACCCTTTAACAGACAGACGCATGCTTGTCGCTGCTGCTTTAAGGATGCAGGTGCGGCTACAGCCCACACATTTCACAAAGACCCAAAAAAAAAGAACAATATTTTAATTGTTTGTGTAGCACACTTTGAGGGTGTCACCACCCTTTAACAGACAGACGCACGCTTGTCGCTGCTGCTTTGAGGATGCAGGTGGAATCTAGACGGGATTTGGAACCGAGGACACACTACCTCCATCAATTGTCTAAATCCCACTGCACTAATGTCGGATACCGGACGCACGTCTAACACCAACATAGCAGTCAAGGCCTCAGTTATACGTTTTGCTTCAGGATGACTGCTGTCGTACTTCATCCTCATCGCTAGGGACTGTTGGAGGGTCAATTGTTTAGTAAAAGTAGTGATGTTCCTACTTCCTCTCTGGGATGATGAACAACTCCCAGCAGCAGCAACAGCACTAGGAGGAAGTGGTTCTTGATCTTTCCCTATTTTATTTTTATCGGAGAAAGTTTGGTCCTCCATTTATGTTATATTGATATATATACGTGCGGCTAAAGCGCACACAAACACAGAAAATATTATTTTATTTTTGCTGGAGAGTAGTGCACTTTGTGGGTTACACCACCCTTTAAGAAATGAGCCAGCCGGCTCTTTACTTATGGGACACAGGCGCACGCTTGGCGCTGCTCCTTTGTTGATGCACGTGCAGCCACAGTGCACACAATTCACAAACACAGAAAATAATTTTTTTTTTGGTTTGGACTGGAGTGTACTTTCGGGGGTTACAGCACCCTTAACGGTCAAGCCAGCCGGCCCTTTACTTATGACACAGGCGCACGCTTGGCACTACTTTGTTGATGCACGTGCGGCTACTGCGCACACAATTCACAAACACAGAAAATAATTTTTTTTTTGGTTTGGACTGGAGTGTACTTTCGGGGGTTACAGCACCCTTAACGGTCAAGCCAGCCGGCCCTTTACTTATGACACAGGCGCACGCTTGGCACTACTTTGTTGATGCACGTGCGGCTACTGCGCACACAATTCACAAACACAGAAAATAATTTTTTTCTTGGTTTGGACTGGAGTGTACTTTCGGGGGTTACAGCACCCTTAACGGTCAAGCCAGCTGGCCCTTTACTTATGACACAGGCGCACGCTTGGCACTACTTTGTTGATGCACGTGCGGCTACTGCGCACACAATTCACAAACACAGAAAATAATTTTTTTTTTGGTTTGGACTGGAGTGTACTTTCGGGGGTTACAGCACCCTTAACGGTCAAGCCAGCCGGCCCTTTACTTATGACACAGGCGCACGCTTGGCACTACTTTGTTGATGCACGTGCGGCTACTGCGCACACAATTCACAAACACAGAAAATAATTTTTTTTTTGATTTGGACTGGAGTGTACTTTCGGGGGTTACAGCACCCTTAACGGTCAAGCCAGCTGGCCCTTTACTTATGACACAGGCGCACGCTTGGCACTACTTTGTTGATGCACGTGCGGCTACTGCGCACACAATTCACAAACACAGAAAATAATTTTTTTTTTGGTTTGGACTGGAGTGTACTTTCGGGGGTTACAGCACCCTTAACGGTCAAGCCAGCCGGCCCTTTACTTATGACACAGGCGCACGCTTGGCACTACTTTGTTGATGCACGTGCGGCTACTGCGCACACAATTCACAAACACAGAAAATATATTATTTTTTTAGCACTTGGGGGGAGCACCCCTGATGGACAGAGCACCCCCTGGACAACACTGCAGCACTCCTTTAGGACTGGGACACTGCACAGGACTTTGGAGTGGACACAGCCCCTATGGAGAACTGACTGCACAACACAGTCCAGCCAGCCCCTATGGACTTTGAAGTAGTGGACACAGCCCCTATTAACAACAGCAGCACAGCACAACACAGCCAGCCCCTATGGACTTTGAAGTAGTGGACAACAGCAGCACTACACTACACTACACTACACAGCCCTAACTCCCACCCTCCCTCTTCACTGTCCACAGCCGAGTGAGAAAATGGCGCCGACGTGGGTACCTTATATAGGATCCAAAACCCGCGAGACTCGGAAGGCGGGATGATGACGTTTTGCCTCGATTTCAGATCCGAGTCAGGCGGGAAAAGTCGAGCCTGATTCGGATCGGACTCGGATCGGGGGGGCTCGGATTTCAGAAATCCGAACCCGCTCACCCCTAGTACAAATATAATTTATTTTTCTTAACTAACTATCATAAATGTTCCTGTTACAACAAAATGTTACAGAATATATAATACACAGATAATTATAGTTATTATAAAAGTAAACTTTAAGTAAAGAAACGGTTACTAGAGATTTTGAAGATTTTACCTGTTGACTGAATGTCACATTTCGTCTCCGGCTGCTGTCAGGACATATTCCTGTGACTATATCGGGAATAGCCAGCGACTGCGGTCTTTTCAAAATGCCCGATGATCTAGGTTGTGGTGCGTCGAGTGACCCAACTCTGAAGTTGCCCCTCTGGGTGCCAGGACTTGTTAAGTTGTCTGCAGAATCCAGGCTTCTGTTTCCACTGCAGTACAAACTTTCAGGAACTCGGGGAAGACTGCTTGCTTGTCTGGGCAAACTACCAGAGGTTGAGGAGAAACCCTCGTGTCCTCCGGTAAAGCAGTCGATAAGCACACTGTCAATATTGGTAGTTCCAAAAGAGGAAGCAAACTCGTTAATCCCTGTTAAAGAATTGTCTTGGCTGATCAAACTGCCGTACTTTGGTGTGAGAGGACTGAGAGGAGAGATCGGGCTGGTGAAGGTGGCATACGTGTGGTTTGAGGTTTGTGAAGGTGCATTTTGATTTTCATGTTCTTCAAAGAAAACTGGCGGCGATGGGGGCAGCGGTAGACTAGGACTTTTCATCACCACTTTCTTTTTGTTAAAGGATTGGAGAGGTCTCTCGGGAATGCTGATCAAGGTTAGGATTGTAGTAACGGACAGGGTAATGGATGTGAAGATATAGATAACCCGTAACTGTCCTCCCATTGCTCTCCCAAAACTCGTCTTGTTCCAGTTTATGCCGCCAACGACATAGCCAAAGCCACCGCCAAGTCCTGGGGAAATAAAGTTGCATTAGTTAAATTTTTTTTTCAAAAATAATTTTCATCCACATCCAATTTTTTTAGTATAGCCAGTACTTTATATATTGAAATACAAAAAAGTTAATTTCCCCCTCTGTTTTATTGATCTGGACCTGGATCTGCAGCCGTTCTGTAGCTGTCAAAGACTTAGGACCTCAGAGTCTCTCGCTAGATGCGATCGCTCGCCCCCAGCGTATGCAAATTTGTCAAGGTGACGCCACGGGAAGCGATCGCTCGCCAAGGCATAAGCACGCCCACCATGTCTTAGCGGGCGGTCAGCGTACGCCCAATCGCACAGGCAGAGCCGCCCACCAGCACACATCATCTCCAGGAAGTGTATTAAAACATTGGTACATCGTGGACAATCGGAAGCGATCACAGCGCTTGTGGTTGCCTTACCCTACAGCAAGCACTGCGAGGACTTCAGTGTAAAAAACAGGCATGTGACGTGTACTATGATGCTGCGTGTTAATTATGCACGCCTCTAAAACGGCGTGGAAACACCCAGGCACGCCTGCGTTCGCCCCTCTACTCCCCCGTTATTAGTGTCCTGCTCCTGTTATCACCCACAAACGGCCTCTCCTGTCACTCATTTCACTGGGTTGTCTTTGCTGGGCGAGCGAGCGGCCTGCGAGTGATCGTACGCAAACCATCGGGCCGCTTGCGAGTGCACAGCGCTAGCGAGAGACTCTGAATGAGGTCCTTGGTCCTTCTTTCAAGCATCAAAGTCGCGTTGGATGGATCTCTACTACTGCTCAATTAATGAATTGATTTCAGGCTTAGTGAAATAATGACAAAGACCTTCTTAACACTGTAAAACAATTAATTATAAACATGGATATCAATTATTTCCCCAACGAGCAATTAAAGAGCAGCATAAATAAACCCCTGAAGGTGTTCCACACACCAGGAGGGACTAGCGAGATATAAAATGAATGGGTATAGACTATAAAGCAATACACTAAAGCTGGGTGCACGCCTATTCGATCACTCTGCTGATCAGGTAAACGCTCCCGATCAGCCGAGTGCTGTGTCCCCATCTTGACCCCCTGCCAGCTGCCGCAGAGCCCCGCACACACTCTGCAGACATAGCTCAGTGTGTACAGGCTTCTATGAGATGGGGGGGCGGTCAGGCCGACAAATATTAAACAGCCCATAAAATGGGCTCTCCCGATCCAGACCGCTGCAGGGCGCTATTAGCCATTTATCGGCTATTGCTCCTGAGTCGGTACTGCAAACACGCCTATACAATCTCCGGCCTGATATCACCCGATATAGGCTGTCTGTATAGGTACATACCCAGCTTTACTCTTCAGGTATCTCCATACTAAGACCAGTCAGACACAATTCTGATGTTTTACATTATGAAGAAACATGAAACATGACAGTGCCCCCTGAACATGTCCTACAACCAACCACACATCGCATGGCCATTGAACCACATTAAATGTCAACTTACCATGCACTAATGCAGGCTACACATGCTGTGACACTGCACCTGGTATTGGGCAATCGGACAGATATTATGATCCGTTAATGACCTATGCCAGGAATTGAAGTCAACAAAATATATTCAGGTATGTGGGTAAATGAGGTTGTGAGACTAGAACAGATGACTGATGTCAGGCTCAGTCAGCTTGGAAGTGTGTGGTTAACACATCTGGTGGAGCTACTGGATTAGCCTCCTTTGTGTGGGGCCATCTTAATGGACGAGATTCAATAAGTGTATTATATACAGCAGACTTCAGCTGACCAGCCTCATTGCAATCTTTTCCATTTGACCTGGCAGGCATGATGCCTTGTAGTCCCAACCATTTGGCAGCGGAAATGGTTGGACCTCTGTATGCTTAAATATGTTGCGTGATGTCCAGTTAATCCATTCTAATTAGATTTTTTGTCACTATATTTTTTTTAAATTAATTTTGGAATAGCTTTGTTAGTCCACTGTGGGGCCTATGTATCAAAGCTTGATGAGAGATAAAATTGTGAGAGAAAAAGTATTAACCAATCAGCTCCTGTCATTTTTCAAACACAGCCAATAAAATGTAAGTTAGAAGCTGATTGGTTGGTGATTTATATCTCATAATTTTATCTCTCACCAAGCTATGATACATAGGCCCCTGTGTCTCTCCAACACTATGGCAGCCACACCTGGACAGGATCACACAAATAAGAAGTAACCGGCCACCAAAATAAGGGGACACAAGTACTTATAAAAATAAATAAGGGCACAATTATTTATTATCATCATCAATAAGGGAGGACAATTATTTAATAAACTAAAGGGGGCTTTTTAATCAATAAAGTAAATAAAAGGGGTCTTTCTGGCATTTTCCAGCAGCTTTGCCCTTAATACATCCGGTGATTTGAAGACCTGCCCAAAAACCATAAATCTGCCCCTGCGAGTTACATCCATTTCTTATGTCCATACTGGATTTAGCAATTACCTCCTAGCAGAGCATGAATGTTAAGTCCCCGGTCTTGATCCTCAGGGGTGCACACATCCATCATGTAGGCGTGGCTGGGATTATCTGCGGAGTCTGCACTGAAATCCATGAGGACCACTCCGCAGATGGTAAGAATGAGGCCCCATTTATGATCAATAACAGTATCCGCCACAGATAGCCCTATGTCTCTTCCATTCAGCAGAAGGGTAAGGCCAAATAAGGCGCCTAGGAGCAAAAGAAACATAATACAGTATCTTCTGATAAGGCATGGAAACCAAAATTACCATCAGGGTATAATAATATAACTGCACATATAGAATACCTACAGAGGAAGAGGCAGTGAGAAATGCTGGCAGATCTAAGAAACCAAATGTATCCCCTAATTGGATTCTGAACAGAAACTATGACCAGTCAATAATACAACACAACAGCCATGAGCAGTTTTACGTTTTCATCTTAAATACTCAAATCTCTAGAAAGCCTCCAGAACATAAACACTTCTCACCAGGAGCATTTGACAATAGCCCGTCACAGAACTGATTGACTGTGTACTCTACTAACATAGAGATGTTTATACATAGACATGTACAAGGGATGACCTTCATTGAGTGGTCTCCAGCAAAATGTCCACTCAGGATCCCATTCCTCTCTGTTCTTCCCTTGCATACCTGTCTCCCAGTAGCATTCTGACATGAATGATAATGATAGAAAGACATGAAACAGATAGATTGATGATTAAACATGAGACTGATATACATGAGCAAGATTGATAGACATGAGTGACATCCATGGACATGAGCAAGAACGATAGACGAGTGACATTGACAGACATGAGTGACATTGATAGACATGAGCAAGATCAATAGTCATGAGTGGTATTCATAGACATGGAAAAGATCGATAGTTTTGAGAGACATCAATGGTCATGAGTGACATCGATTTATATGAGTGGCATCGATAGACATGATTGACATCAATAGAAATAGGCAACATTTATAGACATGAATGACATCGATAGACATGACTGACATTAATAGAAGTGAGTGGCATTGATAGTCATGTATGACATTGATAAACATGAGCAAGATCGATGGATGAGTGACATCGATAGACATGAGCAAGATTGATAGTCATGAAAGGCATTGATAGACATGGGTAAGATTGATTGTCTTGAGTGACATCGATAGACATGAGTGACACTGACAGAAGCGTCATTTATAGACATGAATGACATCGAAAGTAACTAGCAATATATGAGAGATTAGATAGATAACGTTTTTAACATCCATACATCTGTACCTCAATCTTCTATACCTTTCTATTGGACATATTTTTTAGCCCATGTCTTCATTTCAGCTTGTGCCAAATCCATATTAATGGGTAAATAGAGAGAAAGTTCTCCTTAACATGCCCCTGAATAAAAAGAGTCAGGCAAATTTGCTTTTTACTATTATTAAAATATAATAAAATGTATATCTTTTCCTAAGGTGGGCTGGCCCTTTCTAATTTACGTATTTATTATATGGCTTTACAGCTGTCACACTTGGTGCCCTGGTTATCTGCTGGTACTGATACAGCTTTGGCGGGATTTCTTAGTGGGCAAACAGGCTCCCCTTTAGCTCCTTTACAAATGTTGTTCTCTGTAAAATTGGCGGGTAGATCTCCCCCTTACTTCGACAGGCTCGACTGGTTTGGCATTTTACTCAGGGATTATTTGGGGATGAGGGTGTGGATCCAGAAGTCCCCCTGTGGTATAATGGTGGTTTTTCTGAGCTGGGAGTGCTGGGATCGGAGTCCTTCTGGATTTCATATGGTATCAAAACCCTTGGCCATTTGTTTCATAATGGGGTGCTTCACTCCTTTGATCATTTGTGCATGGAGTTTGGCCTTCCTCGTACGGCATTTTATAGATACCTTCAACTTTGTCATGCCCTGCACTCCCAGTCTGGATCTGGCCCTGTTTTATTATCACCTTCGCTTCTTAAACTTGCACTTATCAAATTACCTGTTCGTAAGACAGTCTTCTGTCTTTATAGTGATCTTACCTCTCGTAATTTGCCAGATGCCCTTCTCCCACTTAGGAATAAATGGGAATTAGATTTGGGTTCTCTTTAGAATGAACAATGGTCTCAGTTGTTGGACTCTATAAGATACACTTTCCCTTGTGTTCGTTTCCAACAAATCCATTATTTTATTTTGCACAGGTCTTACCGGTCCCGTTTCTATTGCATGTATTGATACTAATGTTCCAACTAATTGCCCCAAATGTCATGCTCTTGGTTGTGATTTTTGGTATTTGTTATGGGATTGCCCTAGGGTTAACGATTTTTGGAACTTAGTATGGTCTGATATGCAGTTTACTTTCCCCTCATTACCTCCCTTAGAGGCAAAACTTTGTTTATTCACATTGGATATTGAGGAATTGTTTAATTCAAATATTTATCGTTATGTTTTAGGCTTATCCACTTTAGCAAAAGTAATTATTGCCCGTTCTTGGTGTGCTCCAGATCCTTCTGATATACACAAATGGAGGGCACTTGTTAATGATACCATTGATCATGAAAGGTATGTTTATACTAGTCATAAAGCCCTTTCTAAATTTCTAAATTTATGGGATAGATGGGCTCTTTCTTTCTTGGGCCTTCATAGACCGATTGGGGATCCTTCCGTGTAATCTATCCTCTTCTATTCTCCCTTTTCTTTCCCTTTTTTGTTTTTGCCCCGTCCTTTGTTTTGTTTGCTTCCTTATTGTTTGATTATTTTATTTTACTTCCATGCGCGAGCTGTTTATATGTCATATTTGTGATCTCAGGTGATTGTTTATTTTGGAATTTAATTGTACCACTGTACTTTCCTTTTCTTATGGGCAACACTTATATTTTTGTTTATCTGTTTTTGATTTTGTTCTGTTTATAATATGTAGAAAATTTTCTAATAAAAATCTACATGATCAAAAAAAAAATAAAAGTATATATTTTCCATGGTACTGTAAAGACCTGTAGAAAACAAATATTTATTTTTAAAAGCACACTGATGGACTGGTGCACCCGTACTGCGAAAAATCCCTGGTGCGCCCTCTACACTATGAATAAATGGGCACAAGGGAGGTGGAGGGGGATGATTGGAGGGTGCACTAGTTAGGAGCTAGTCACACAATCTCCATGGACTGGTCATGTCCATAAGGCAGCAAGATGGGGTACCAACATAACCCAGACTGACAGTGTAACATGTTGAGTTTGTTTTCTATCTGTCCCTTACCATACAGCTGATTATCATATGATCACAGTGTTGTTGGGATGTTTATAGTAACTCACCTAGACAATTATCAGGGAAGAGATAATGCTGCATTGACTGTCATACAGGTGTTAGCTTATCTGTTCAGCACATAAAGGCGTATCAGGACTCTTGTCTATATGTCTATATGTGCGTATCAGGACTCTTGTCTATCAGGCTATTTATATAATCACGCTGTCCCAGAATTCCCGTTTTTTTTTTTTTTTTTCATGCAATGTTATCTGAAATCTGTCCCAGGTAAATGCTACGACTTTGGTTAATAAAAATAACTATAATAAAGGTAATCTTACATGTTTTACACATATTTTGTCTTGTATTATTGTTATATATAAAGATATAAATAAAATTCCGTATTACAATATGTTTGTTTCTGCTTTTTAACTGTTTATTGTCTTGTACAGGAATGGGATGAAATACTGGCAGCAGCAGCCAGTTCAAATCCCATCAGTGGAAGCCCGACATGAGGAGATCCCGACGCCGGATGGTAAGTATCCTAATCCTCCCCTGTCTCTCCCCTAACCTTCCCTTGGCGGTGCCCAACCCTAAAACTCCCGGGTCGGTCTCTAACTTTAAGTCCCCCCGGGGGTGTCTAAATCCTAACCCCCCTTCCTGCACCCTAAACCTAACCCTCCCGGGGGGGTGCCTAACCTTAACCTCCCCCCCAGTGGCACCTAACCCTAACCCACCCTCTCCCCTCCCTAAACCTCCCTGGCGGGTTCCTAACCCTAAGTCCCCCCAGGGGGTGCATAAACCTAACCTCTCCCCCCGTGGCTAATACTTACCTGGGTCTGGTCTCTTACGATCGGGATGCCGGCTGTCGGAATTCCGATACCGGTATCTAGATCGTAAGAGATATAGTGGCGCCTGCATTTTGCCCGGTGGAAGGATGCCAGCGACGGTATCTTGTCCGCCAGGATATTGACTACATCCCCTTGTACACAAGTCTCCACAACATGGTACGGCAGCGACTTTTGTGAACTGGCTGCATGCAACACCCATCAAAGAGATATACATGCACCCACTCTATATACAGTAGATGGTCTGTATCAGTGCATCCCTAACCGTGCATGTTTCCATATCTCATACCCACTTTTTCTCCATTCTGCATATTTCAAGCCACTTGAGCACCTACCTATGGCAAGGACAAGGATGAACGGCCTCCTCCTTCCAAATCTGGATGTGCAGGTGTCGCTCCACGCCCCCAATAATGGCTGGAGCAGAAAACCTTAATGAGGGGAAAAAAACAAACAAACATGCCCACATATTATACATGACAGACACAGGCAGGAAAATTCACCTTATTGCAGACAATATGCGATTTGTAACCTCCTTCTTGCTGAGCTCAATGCACAGTATGGTCTATTTCACACACAACCGTCAATGCAAAAAAAAACAGGCCTTTTTTTGCCGTGTACTATTTTTAGTTACTTAAAGGGGCCTTTCAGATCGCCATGTTACAGCCGGGAATATCCACTGACTAGGGCGGCTGCCATCCACGGTTTCAATGTTAAAGATTGGAAAAAAAACCCAAAAACATACACACGGCAAAACCAACACACACGGCACAAAACTGTTGTTTGTGAAAAGGAAATATCCACATGAAAAAAAAACGCCCAGATTTTTTGCCGGCCGGTGGAAACCGGCGTGTGTGAAATAGCCCTATCTGGGACTATGAGTGAGATATGTTTGGTTTCAAATGTTTTAAGTACAATGTGCCTGATTCAGAGATGGAGGCAACCCTGATGGTCTGGGTACATCTCCAATGGTTCACTGAACGTTCAAAACGGGTCCTGCGTCGTCGCAAAGAGTGCCCCCTGAGCCGCAGTCTGTCCTTTGGGGTTGGGGGCGGTGCCAGACTCTATTCCGTAAAGCGGGGACGTGTTGTCCCCATTTTCTGGGAGTGACGAGGCCAGGGTCTGCATCTTCCGATGGAGCTGCGAGGGCCAATATGAGTAACCTCAGGGTTACCCAGATGGCTGATGGTATTGCAGATAATCCGATATTGCGTCTTAGGAAGTAGCACTCGGATCTTCAATGCTTTTAGAAGGTTTCTTATTTCTTTACTGTGTGGGCACTAAGACCCAGGACTGCCGGGGGGCGAGACCTCTAACCTAGCCAAGTGCGCTACTGCACATGTGCGGCTCGACGCGCGTTCTACTCCTCTGCAGCGCTCATAGTGCTAGAGATAAAGACCCCACTATAGCACTGTGCCACCACTGCTAGCTGTATTATACATCACTCTGCCATCATTGTGCATGTAGGTCTACTATACCATCCAGCATAACCACATACGCTCCTGCCTGCACCCGGGGATATTGCCTCCTGCACCTGCTGTATACTGGTTAGCTCCGTGTTATTCTGCACCTGCTGTATACTGGTTAGCTCCGTGTTATTCTGCACCTGCTGTATACTGGTTAGCTCCGTGTTATTCTGCACCTGCTGTATACTGGTTAGCTCCGTGTTATTCTGCACCTGCTGTATACTGGTTAGCTCCGTGTTATTCTGCACCTGCTGTATACTGGTTAGCTCCGTGTTATTCTGCACCTGCTGTATACTGGTTAGCTCCGTGTTATTCTGCACCTGCTGTATACTGGTTAGCTCCGTGTTATTCTGCACCTGCTGTATACTGGTTAGCTCCGTGTTATTCTGCACCTGCTGTATACTGGTTAGCTCCGTGTTATTCTGCACCTGCTGTATACTGGTTAGCTCCGTGTTATTCTGCACCTGCTGTATACTGGTTAGCTCCGTGTTATTCTGCACCTGCTGTATACTGGTTAGCTCCGTGTTATTCTGCACCTGCTGTATACTGGTTAGCTCCGTGTTATTCTGCACCTGCTGTATACTGGTTAGCTCCGTGTTATTCTGCACCTGCTGTATACTGGTTAGCTCCGTGTTATTCTGCACCTGCTGTATACTGGTTAGCTCCGTGTTATTCTGCACCTGCTGTATACTGGTTAGCTCCGTGTTATTCTGCACCTGCTGTATACTGGTTAGCTCCGTGTTATTCTGCACCTGCTGTATACTGGTTAGCTCTGTGTTATTCTGCACCTGCTGTATACTGGTTAATAAACCAAAGACCTGGTTACGTTACGTTATCTACTATGTGTACACACTTGCCAATGCCGGGAGCGACGGCGGAGTGTAACAGACTTTACACCACTGGCACCTATCACAATTCTGTTAGTGAATTTACAGCCACAACCTCATGTACTCAGGAATTCCACAGATTAACCACCCTTACTATAAAGATCCTTTCCCATGCTGATGGTGAAAACAATTTCTTTCATTTCCTATCTATGGGTCATAGTATAAAAAATTGTTGTATTGGTCTCAAATATATATATTTAGCTGACCTCTAACATACCTTTTCTTCCCATAGTAAACAATTCTATTTTTTCTAACTTATTTTTATAATATCCATTTATTTCCTCTATAATGTTGGGCATCTCAGAACCCTCTGTAGTTCTCCTACATCCATTTGACAGTAACTTGCCCAATGTACCTCACGTCATGCTTGCAGGAATGTCCTAGATCAGTGGTGTCAAACTCGGGCCCTCCAGCAGCAGTGGAACTACACATCCCAGCATGCAGTGCCACAGTTTTGCTATTAGGGCATGCTAAAAGTGTGGCACAGCATGCTGGGATATGTACTGTCATTTTTATAACAGTTGGGAGCTGATTGGCTGGAGCACCATTTATCATACACAGTGACACATTTATCACTCTTTTGGTGAAAAAACTCGTTAGTAAATGAGGCCCTATGTCTCATATTCAATATCTGGTCTAATTAGTTACTTATATAATGTTATACTATGTGGGCATCATGTGCCTATGGTATCCCTCTTTAAACTGCCCTTGTCACCTACACACTGTGGAGCCAGCTATTATGTGGGTTGTATACAATGGGCCTGATGGAAAGTGAGTACTATGCCTTATAGCTGTACATATGTTTAGAGAGCAAATCCACATATACAGCCTCACCTCATTTTGCACATATCAAACCTTATGACTGTGGAAGCAAAATGGGAGAAGGAAATGACAATCTCACACAGGCAAAGTTCAGTATGGGCGTGAATGCAATTAATGCAGAACAAAGTGTGTGCATACATATACACCTATTAGGAGGTGTCTAATGTACCCACTAAATGGCGGGTACAAGTACACACAGATAATGAGGGCTTTTCTGCATCAACCTCAATGACACAAGACAAGATAGACAGATGAGGCAATTGCAATGGGGCATACAAGAATTCGGGGCACAAAGCATGCACTGATGAGAAGGAGAATATTGTTTTCCCCCAAATGAATATAAGCAGAAAATCTGTCCAGGGGCAAATTAATGTCTGGGAAGTCCCATGTTTAGTGGCCCCACATATCCGTGCACCTTCTGTGGATGGCGCCAAGGCCTCATGGGGAAGGGCCAGGGAAGAGATAGGGGAGGCCAGGAGATGCTGGGGATAAAACAAGAGGAAGCTACAAGTGAGAATCATAATAAACAGGAAATTTGAGAGGTCCAAACAGCGCCTCCTGCCTTGCGGTGTCCTGTGCCATGGCACTGGTCACACTACCCTAGTTACGGCCCTGCCTATGGCTCTGTCTCTTCTCCTGCTTTTCCCTGACTTGATAGATTCAGTAAAAAACTACAAAACACATAGAATGATGAAATGCAAGCGACACCCCATTGCCTTACAGTGACCACACTTTGTGCCTCGTGCCTTAAAGATGTCAATTGTTCTTAGCAAACTCATAGGCTGTACACTAAGATTTGTAGCAAGCCACAAAATGGCTGCCTCCACACTGTGTAAAGATGACAGGTGCACTTTAAGCATGTTTCATGAATTCTATAAAAAAATATGTAATGTAAAAAATCATTATTACCCAAGATGGGGCTGATAAACCACACCATACTATAGAACTCATCTGGAAGACCCATCTGAAGTAGAACCGGAGTGACGTAAGCAGTTTCCATTGCATAACAGAACTCTATTCCGAACAATATGCACCCATTAAACACGAGTTCCATAAAAGATCTTTGAGGATGAAGGTCCACAAAATCAATCAGATCAAGTGGACACGGGGTGTTTGGGGGCGGAGGAGGTGACGGGCGGATTAGTTTTCTTCTCTTTGGATGTCTTTTGAAATTGTTGGCGCGATGGCTGATATGACCCGTTACTGATGAAGTGTAGCCACACACCTGTGACCTCCAGAATTCTTGAGAGACCATGTTTGGAAGCGCGGTGTCAGCTGGCTGCGATGTTACGGAGGACGACATGATGATCAGACACTTTACTTCTGTAAAGAAAAACATAGTTACTAATAACATTTGGGAATTTATGACAACATTTGGGAGACAATTAGAGGAGTTTCCCACCTTTTAGATGATTTTTATTTATTGTTTTGTACTTGTCCTCAAAAAACTTTTACTAAACACATTGTTTTTTTTCTTTCCAGGTTCACTGCATTTTTGCCTTGCCTTTATATCATCAGACAGAGTTCTCTTTGTTGCTATGGGAAATGACACAGGACTACTCTTTGCATGAATTATATTCAGTGAGCAGAACATACCAAAGCTGTGTCATATTCCAGACCACCCTCCAAAATAACCCCTTCTATTAGGAACAAAATGCTCTGCTTCTGGACTTCCCTCTTAATTTATGATTGCCATCACCCGTGTAGATCAGTGGTTCTCAAACTTGCTCCTCGGGACCCCACACAGTTCACGTTTTCCAGGTCACTCAGCAGGAGCACAGGTGTATTCATTACTCACTGACACATTTTAAAAGATGCACAGGTGGAGATAATTATTTCACTTGTGATTCTGTGAGGAGACCTGGAAAACGTGCACTGTTTCGGGTCCTGAGGACAGAGTTTGAGAACCTGTGAACTAGTTAATTGAAGAGAAGGTGTTTCAACACAGGTGACGGCAATCATAAATTAAGAGGAATGTACACGAACAGAGCTTTTTGTACCTGATGGAAGGGGTCATGTTGGGGGGTCTGCATATTCTGGGGCAGTTACCCGACTCCAGTCCTCAGGGACCACATACAGTGAATGTTTTACAGGTCTCCTAGTAAGTGCACAGGTGTAGTCATTGTGGCTGACACATTTTGAAAGATCCACCTGTAGTTATTCTATTGTGATACTGAGGAGCAGGGGCTGGCTGGAAACTTTTAGCCTGGGGGGCAAATGCAATCCGGTGGCCCTGGCTTTTCGACCAGCGCACTGCAATTGCAAAATAGTTGTGGGGATGCGATTTAAATGTGTAATAAAATGTATGAAAAATCATTCTGTCTAAAGGCATACATCCACTTATAGATATGAAAAAGACTGCACGATTATGACATGTAATCTTGCAGTCGTTTGTCAGTTTGTGATGTGGCTACACTGAGAGAGTAGTCGTTCAGTGTAGGCACATCAATCATCTGCAAGCATGCTCTACCTGACGATATCGATATCGTCAGGTCGTTCAGCATGATTGCCCGATGATAGAGGTCTAGCGCGCATCACTGGTTGTTTAAGACATTTTTGCAAGCGATTTGAAAACCATTTATGAACGATAACGTTATCGTTCAGATAAATCGCCTAGTGCAGAGGTTTCCAAAGCCGCCATTACAGTCCACATTTTAAGGATATCCATGCTTGAGCACAGGTGACTTAATTAGTACTTCAGTCAATTTGATTTAACCATCTGGATATCCTTAATACATTAATACCTGGACTGTAACGGCAGACTTTGGGAACCTCTGGTCTAGTGGATGTGTGCCTTAAGAGTCAAGGTGCATACACACGATTTTTTTAACGATTATCGTTAACGATACTGTTTATTATGCAATCGTTGAAAAAATCGTTCACTTTCTGAGTGAAAACGATGAACGATTATCATTCATGCGCGTTCACGTTTGTAGTTCAGTCAGACTGACCAACTCAACGATTTTCAGTAAGGGAATATGCAAAAATCGTTTGTAGTTCAACAAAAATCGTTCATTACATTTAGTAAATGAACGATTTTAGTAAATGATTTTCGTAAATTTTTCCCTTGAAAATATAGTTTACTAAAATCGTTCATTTACTAATCGTTGTGTGTGTATGCAGCTTTATAGTAAAATACATCACCTACCAGCTCTGATTGACAGACTATTCTAGTGACCGGTATCAAATATAGGAAGCAATATATGTACCAGACAGCCCCTCCAAGGTCCACCTCACATCATCACATACTGCCCCGTCCCCGATTACTCTCAGTGCACAAAGGCAGAATCACAGTAATGCTGGGTACACACTATGCAATATATTGATAGTACAACCGACAAACTATATATTAAGTTTGTTTTCTCGAGTGTACACACAAGATATATCGTGTCTGCTGTGCAGCATGACAGATGCACTATATCTTGCAGATACATTGTGCACATCTGCTGCTATGGATGGGCGACCCACCGACCGACTCATACACTGGCCGTCAGGAAACGCTGACACTGACATCACAACTGGGCGGGTACATTTGAATGCATTCCCAGTTGTGATGTCTGACAGACAGATTGAGAATCCCATTGGTAAGTGTTGATGCTTACCAAAATTGACCGCTCGGTCTGTGGGTTTGTCGCTTAATTGGGCCGTTGGCGTAGTGTGTACCCAGCATAAGTTACTGTGATTGTGGCATTTGGGAAAGTAGCCTAGATAATGGTCCACAGGGATATGTCTGTAACTTAGTACACTGCTACTAGGAGTCACAGCCTACCAAAGCCGGGGTATGGTGGTGTGCTCAGGGCTGCGGAGTACTATGATGTGCCGAGTACTATGGTGTGCCCAGTGCTGCCCAGTACTATGGTGTGCCCAGTGCTGCCCAGTACTATGGTGTGCCCAGTGCTGCCCAGTACTATGGTGTGCCCAGTGCTGCCCAGTAGGATGGTGTGCCCAGTGCTGCACATTACTATTGTGTGCCCACTGCCAGTGCGGCCCAGTACTATGGTGTGCCCACTGCCAGTGTTGCCCAGTACTATGGTGTGCCCAGTGTTGAATCTTACCTGCTGTCAGTGTGGACCAAGCAGGATGAACATTCCTCTCCCTTTACAGGCAGCAGCAGCAATGGTTAATCTGGGGAAGACATGAGCAGCAGAAGTCCTGATAAACTCCATTGACAAGCCCCGCCCCCTTTTCCGACTCTCCAGCCCCTTGGGTTCCTGGGAAAGAAAACCTAGCTCTCTATTGGTTGGCGGAGGCCATGTTTTTGAAGCCTGCTGTAGGGGCAGCCATTTTTGGTTAGCCACTGCAGCTTCCCTTTACGCTTGATGCTAGATCCTATGTGGCAAAAGGACCTCTTTGACGTATCCACCCGCTGTATAGTCTAGTCCTAACCTTCACTTTACACATATAATAGCACAGAGCGGCCCTGAATCACTTAAATTGTGCCGGCCAGGGGGGCACATGGCACCCTGCCCCCCGGCCCAGTCCGCCCCTGCTGAGGAGATCCATAAAACATGCACTGTTACGGTTTCCTGAGGACTGGATTTTGGAAACACTGTTCTGAGGCAATGGAAATAAACAACACTGTATGATAAATACATGGCTGAAAAGCACAGAACAAAACAATAAATGTGTTTACCAAAAGTTGCAGGGAGACGTGCAGATCAAGGCACTAGAGATGGAAATTCAACAAGTCAAAACACTTATTATAAAAACCCAAGTAACTGATATGTATTAATAAAAACGTGAGTATTCTATATGGCCCAGGTTCTCAAACTTGGTCCCCAGGATCCCAAACTAGGGATGTGCGTCGGACCATTTTTGCTGGATTTGGTTCTAATTCGTCGCCTGGCTTTGGATTGGATTTGCCAAACCTGCCATGACTGGCTTTGGATTTGGATTTTTTACAAGAATTGACAAAAAAAAGCTAAAATCACATAAATTGTGCTTTTTTTTCTTCATAGAGTGTTATTAACCTCCATAACATTAATTTCTAGTCATTTCCAGTCAATTTAGACCACCTCAAAGCTTATAATATTGTTTTCACCATTATTGGCCAAAGGCTGCATTGAGCTGGCTGGTTACTAAGCGACAGAGCAGCGGCACAGACACCGCAGTATAAAGCACATCTATGAAACATTGCCACACAGCAGTGGCAGAAATGAAAGATGAAATTGTCCTTGGGCCCTCCCACCCACCCGGTGGGGTACGGCCAGCAGAGTCACAGTACTTGTTTACACAGTGGGCTATGGCCCTAGGAGTCACAGTGCACAATCTTTTTCACATTACACCGCACATAGGGCCTGATTCAGAGCCGCTCGCTCTGAATCAGGGCCAGGCTTCTCGGCCGCTCGCATAGCTGTAGGTAACCACCCACAGCTATTGCGAGCGGCCATGATGATGGTCGCGATGATCAAGACCATTGCGACCACTGGGCTTGCGACGAGACCCTTGTGGTAGGGTCTCGTGGCCGCAAGCCCCAGAGAGATTTCGGCTCTAACAGAGCCGGAATCTCTCCACTGACATCACTCGTGATGTCAGTGGGGCCGCCCCCAAACGGCAGGCGTTCTCATGGGAACGCCTCTGTTTGGGCAGCCACCCCCCCGGCCCGCCCACCAAAGGGGGCGAGCTGTCACTCAACATCGACAGCTCGCCCCCTTTGGTGCGAGACCCGGAGTGACGGAGTGCCCGTCACTAGCCGGGTCTCGCGCATGCGCACGACGGAGCCGGTCTCGTCATGCGCTGTGGGCCACCATCGACCCGGTTGCGAGCGCACAGCGCTTGCGACCGGGTCTGAATCAGGCCCATAGTGCCCCTGGTTCACATTACACCATAAAGTAGTGTCTCTTATTTATGTTACGACACACAGTAGTGCCCCTTTTTCACAATGCCCACAGCAGTGCCCCTTTTACACAATGTCCACATTAGTGACCCTTATACACAAAACCCACAGTAGTAATGCCCCTTCTACAATGCCCACAGCAATAGTATCCCTTACACAATGCCCCCAGCAGTGGTGTCCCTTACACAATGCCCCCAGCAGTGGTACCCCTATGCAGTGCCCTCAGTAGTAGTGCCCCCTATGCATTGCCCCCAGTAGTAGTATGCACCCATTAGTAGTACCCCTAGTAGTATGCCCCCAGTAGAAGTGCCCCCAGTAGTTGTGTCGATAGTAGTATGCCTCCACTATTAGTGCCCCTAGTAGTATGCCCCATTAGTAGTGCCCCTAGTAGTATGCCCCATTAGCAGTGCCCCTAGTAGTATGCCCCTAGTAGTATGCCCCCATTAGTAGTGCCCTCTTACACACAATGAAGAAAAAAAAAAACTCTACCTGATCCGACGTCAAGAGGCTGCCGTTCGGCCTCGAAGTCTGATCCGAGTCAGGCAGGGAACACCCGAACAGCGTTCGTGTGGACTCGGATCTCCGATAATCGGAGCGGTTCGGATTCCACAGAAAGAAACTCAGAAAGAGGCAAAACGTCATCTTACATGGACGAACATCATCATTCCTGGACTTTTGTCCAGGAATGATGATGTTCGTCCATGTAAGATGACGTTTTGCCTCTTTCTGAGTTCCGTTTTTTTGGAGGGAAAAAACCGAACTCAACGTGCAAACTCGAACCTATCCGAGCCTGCACATCCCTAGTTTAAAGCACATCTATGAAACTATGCCACACAGCAGTGGCAGAAATGAAAGGTAGTGCAAGATAGAATTGTCCTTGGGCCCTCCCACCAACCCTTATGTTGGATCTTAAAAAGGACATGCACACTTTAACAAACCAAGAATTTCAGCGACAAATACTGCCACTTTGTGGCTGAAGTGCTTGGTTCGTTTGGGCCCCCACAAAAAAATCTTCCAATCTACTAAAGACAACAGATCTACAGTGGCATGATGTCACCATCATTGCCATCCTCACCCTCATCAGTGTGTACATCATCCGATTCCTCACACAATATCAGTTCATCCCCACTGGAATCCACCATTACAGAAGTATCTGGACTGTGACGTGATTGGTGGGAAAGGTTTTCCTCATGAAATTTCCAGTTCATTTTAATGAACATCATTTTTTCTACATTTTGTGGAAGTAGCCTCCTTCGTTGTTCGCTCACAAGGTTCCCGGCTGTACTGAAAACTTTCTCAGAGTACACACTGGAGGGTGGGCAGCTTAAGTAATGCAAAGCCAGTTTATACAAGGGTCTCCAAATTGCCTTTTTTTTCTTCCAATATTCGAATGGACTCTGTGACATGTCTACCTGTACAGTGTCCTGAAAATAATCCTCCACCATTCTTTGGATGGTAATCATATTAGATGGAGTTACGGTAGAGGTGTCACTGGTGTTGGGCAAATATTTTAGAACTGACCAGATGTCAAAATGTTGATTTGACTTATCTGCATCACCACTGGGTCGTTTGGAAAAGGTGATTTTTTTTCTGGCTGCTGCTGGAGAAACCGAAGGAGGAGACGTCATCGTAGTGCCATGTGTCACTTCAGCTGCCAACTTGCTCACCAGGAGCACTTTGGTTCTTTTAAGATCTGGGTCAGTTGTAAAAAAAGACACAGCATACGACTTGAACCTAGGATCAAGCATGGTTGCTAAAATATAATGATCAGATTTCAAGATCTTGGCCACCCGTGGATCCTGGCGAAGCGAACAAAGGACTTGATCTATCAGCACAGCATACTTTGCGGAATCACTTTGTTTAATCTCATCCTTCAATTTCTCCAGCTGCTTTTCCAAAAGCTAAATCAGGGGAATCACCTTACTCAAGCTAGCAGTGTCAGCACTCACTTCACAAGTGGCAACTTCAAATGGTTTGAGCACCTTGCACAAGACAGAAAGTACTTTCCACTGTGCTGGGCTAAGGTACATCAGGGTTGCCTACCTTTAATATTCTCTTCCCGAGAGAAGCCCGGGTAAGAGAAGCAGCAGGGGGCCGACGGGGGCGGGGCTTGACGATTCGCGTCATTAAGCCCCGCCCCCTCGTGGTAAAATTGCTGCGATTGGGCGCAATTTACATAGGGGGCGGGGCCAAATGCTGTGATTCATGCAGAATCACAGCTTAAGCCCCGCCCCCTTCATGGAGACCCGCGATTGCCGCGGGTATTCTCCTAATTCTGCCCACTTCACTAGGAAGTGAGCAGAATGCGGGAGAAATGCCTACCCTTCCGGGGGTGCGGGGGGTTACCCGAAAAATCGGGAGCCTCCCGCGAAAACCGGGAGGGTAGGCATGTATGAGGTACATTCCCCCTCCTCTCCCAATGTCATGGCTTGTCGTATAGCTATGGATGGCTTTTTGCTGCTCCTCCATCCGCTGAAGCATATACAGGGTTGAGTTCCACCTCGTTACCACTTCTTGCTTCAGTTGATGGCAGGGCAAATTAAACTGCTCTTGCAGGTGCTGCAATCTCCTGCATGCTGTTGCTGAATGCCGAAAATGTCCCAAAATTTTTCGGGCCACAGACAGCATCTCCTGCACGCCCCTGTCGTTTTCTAAAAAACCCTGCACCACTAAGTTTATTGTGTGAGCAAAACAGGGGATGTGTTGGAATTCACCCAGCTGTAATGCTTTCACTATATGTGTAGCGTTGTCAGAAATCACAAATCCTGAGGAGAGTCCAAGTGGGGTAAGCCATGTTTCTATGACATCTCTTTTTTTCTAAGAGGTTGTCAGCGGTATGCCTCTTATTGAATCCGGTGATGCACAGAGTTGCCTGCCTCTGAATGAGCTGGTGTTGTTTGTTAGATACTGCTGCTGAAGGCGATTCACCCACCCAGTGGGCCGTCACAGTCATGTAATCTTTAGTATGTCCACTACTGCTTGTCCACATATCTGTGGTTAAGTGGACAGTGGGTACAATAGCATTATGCAGGCCAATAATTAGGTTCTGTTTAACGTCCTGGTACAGCCGAGGAAAGGCTTTTCGGGTAAAATGAAACCGAGATGGAATTTGGTACCGGGGACACATGACCTCAATTAACTGTGTAAATCCCACTGCATTAATTGCGGATATTGGACGCAGATCTAATATTAGCATAGCTGTCATGGCGTCAGTGAGTCGCTGTGCGACAGGGTGAGAGCTGTCATACTTGCTTCCCCTTGCAAGAGATTCTTTAACAGTCAATTATTTTTTGGGTATACTACTAGTAGTCTTCTTGGTCCACTTCTGGGAAGAAGATCCACCAGCAGCAGCAGCAGGCCTAGCGCTCAGAGATTCAGTTTCTTCTGAGGTGCAGGGGCGCCGAAAGGGGGGGGAGCGGGTACAGATTACCCGTGCCCGGGCTTCCTGTGGGGGTCCGGCGCCACTCCCCCCCCTCACAGCAGCCCAGCACACAGCGTGTGCTGAGCTGCAGTTGGAGACTGCTCGTGGCTGCTGAGGAGCAGCCACAGCAGTCTCCTATGCCTGTGGGGGGAGCGATCACACTGATCGCGCCCCCCTGGCTTTGCACCAGGCTGAGGGGGCTCAGAGCGCCCCCTCTCCCCAGCACGTGCAAATCTTTTTTTTTCCCCTCGGCAAGGGGTTGTGGCCACGCCGCCCGTGATTAGGCCACGCCCCCTATTACCGGGGCCTGCCGCGGCTCTTGGTGGGCCTGCTGAGGTGTCCTGGAAAGTGGAGGAGTCACCGTGACTTAGCATTAACAAATTGGATGTTGTACTACCACTGATCATTCCTGAGGATATTGAGGAGGAAGGTGTTGTTGGCGGAGATTGCAGGTGCTGGGATTTAGTAGAGAGAAGGCATCTAGCTAATGCTGGACTGCTCGTTGTTATTTTTTTAGCAGTAGTTTCTGTTATCAAACACCTGTCATGAGCTCGCTGCAGATGACGTAATAGCGTGGAGGTTCCTAGATGCTTAACGTCCCTACCTCTTCTAACTGTGGTCCCACAGAGGCTACAAAATGGCTTGACAAACGTTGTCAGGGTTTGGGTAAAAGTAATTCCACACAAAAGATGTGGTTTTGTTGGTTCTATGCCCAGGCATGGCAATGGCCTTCTTATCTTGGCCAAGAGCTGCTTCCACTGCCTGACTTATACAAATAATATCCTCATCCTCAACATCCTAATTAGTGCCAAGGTCAGCTGCACATATATTCCCCTCATCCTCTTGCAATTCCAGGGTTGTATCCTCAATTTCTATGTCCTCAGCAATACTGCTCATCCCCACAACTACAGATGGAAAAGAAACTGTGGAGGGTGGCTTCTCTGAAAGGTCAGGCTTACACATAGCAATGCCACTCTTGGACCCACTTAGACTCTCCTCAGGGATTTATGACATTTGTGTTTCATAAAACACAGTTTGATCTACTGCCTTATTGGTTGTACATTTTTTCACACTTTTATAGTCTGATTGAAAAGGTCTTTTATCGTCATGAGAGGCACAAGATGCCTCACTGACAGTTGCAGAACCACCACTCTGAAATAAAGGGCAAAGCCTGAGTCTTTCCTTGCCGCTACGTGTGGTGAATGGTATGTTGCTAATTTTCTGTTTTTCTGCAATAATAGTAGTCTTTAGAGGTTTTTTTTTTGTCTTTACCCCTGTGAAATCTAAATTTTCTTATTTCAGGTTCCCTAAGTTTTTAAAGCCTCTACGCCCTTGAGCATCAACTTTAGATGAAAGTGATGGACTTCCAGCTGCTGCAATGCTAGCATTTGCTTGTTGTTTCTGCTCTCCTCGCGGTTCATTCTCATGATCCATATTAATTTATCACTATGAACTGGAGTCACGGACCTTGTATACACACAGTGGGCTATGCCCTGTCACGGAGCTTGTATAATACACTCAGTGGGCTTCTGCCCTTTCACGGAGCTTGTATAATACACTCAGTGGGCTTATGCCCTTTCACAAAGCTTGTATAATAGACACAGTGGGCTTATGCCCTGTCACGGAGCTTGTATAATACACTCAGTGGGCTTATGCCCTTTCACGGAGCTTGTATAATACACTCAGTGGGCTTATGCCCTTTCACAGAGCTTGTATAATACACTCAGTGGGCTTATGCCCTTTCACAAAGCTTGTATAATAGACACAGTGGGCTTATGCCCTGTCACGGAGCTTGTATAATACACTCAGTGGGCTTCTGCCCTTTCACGGAGCTTGTATAATACTCTCAGTGGGCTTATGCCCTGTCACGGAGCTTGTATAATAGACACAGTGGGCTTTGCCCTTTCACGGAGCTTGTATGCACTCATTGGGCTATGCCCTTTCACGGAGCTTGTATAATAGACACAGTGGGCTATGCCCTTTCAAGGAGCTTGTAGAATAGACACAGTGGGCTATGCCCTTTCACGGAGCTTGTATGCACTCACTGGGCTATGCCCTTTCACGGAGCTTGTATAGTAGACACAGTGGGCTATGCCCTTTCAAGGAGCTTGTATGCACTCAGTGGGCTTATGCCTGTCACGGAGCTTGTATAGTAGACACAGTGGGCTTATGCACTATCACGGAGCTGGTATAATACACACAGTGGGCTATGCCCTTTCACAGAGCTTGTATGCACTCACTGGGCGTATGCCCTGTCAGGGAGCTTGTATAATAGACACAGTGGGCTATGCCCTTTCACGGAGCTTGTATGCACTCATTGGTCTATGCCCTTTCACGGAGCTTGTATAATAGACACAGTGGGCTTTGCCCTTTCACGGAGCTTGTATAATACACTCAGTGGGCTTATGCCCTTTCACAGAGCTTGTAGAATAGACAAAGTGGGCTATGCCCTTTGACGGAGCTTGTATGTACTCACTGGGCTTATGCCCTTTCACGGAGCTTGTATTATACACACAGTGGGCTAAGCTCTGTCACGGAGCTTGTATAATACACTCAGTGGGCTTATGCCCTGTCACGGAGCTTGTAGAATACACAGTGGGCTATGCCCTTTCACAGAGCTTGCATAATACACTCAGTGGGCTTATGTACTTTCACGGAGCTTGTATAATACATTCAGTGGGCTTATACCCTGTCACGGAGCTTGTATAATACATTCAGTGGGCTTATGCCCTGTCACGGAGCTTGTATAATACATTCAGTGAGCTTATGCCCTGTCACGGAGCTTGTATAATAGACACAGTGGGCTATGCCCTTTCAAGGAGCTTGTATGCACTCAGTGGGCTTATGCCCTGTCACGGAGCTTGTATAGTAGACACAGTGGGCTTATGCCCTTTCACGGAGCTTGTAGAAAAGACACAGTGGGCTTATGCCCTTTCACGGAGCTTGTATGCACTCACTGGGCTTATGCCCTGTCACGGAGCTTGTATAATACACTCAGTGGGCTTATGCCCTTTCACGGAGCTTGTATAATACACTCAGTGGGCTTATGCCCTTTCACGGAGCTTGTATGCACTCACTGGGCTTATGCCCTTTCACGGAGCTTGTATTATACACACAGTGGGCTAAGCCCAGTCACGGAGCTTGTATAATATAAATACACACAGAGGGCTAAGTCCAGTCACGGAGCTTGTATAATATAAATACACACAGTGGGCTAAGTCCAGTCACGGAGCTTGTATTATACACACAGTGAGCTAAGCCCAGTCACGGAGCTTGTATAATATAAATACATACAGTGGGCTAAGTCCAGTCACGGAGCTTGTATAATACACACAGTGGGCTAAGTCCAGTCACGGAGCTTGTATAATACACTCAGTGGGCTATGCCCTTTCACGGAGCTTGTATGCACTCAGTGGGCTATGCCCTTTCACGGAGCTTGTATAATAGACACAGTGGGCTATGCCCTTTCAAGGAGCTTGTATGCACTCAGTGGGCTTATGCCCTGTTACGGAGCTTGTATAATAGACACAGTGGGCTTTGCCCTTTCACGGAGCTTGTATGCACTCATTGGGCTATGCCCTTTCACGGAGCTTGTATAATAGACACAGTGGGCTATGCCCTTTCACGGAGATTGCATGCACTCAGTGGGCTTATGCCCTTTCACGGAGCTTGTATAATAGACACAGTGGGCTATGCCCTTTCACGGAGCTTGTATAATACACTCAGTGGGCTTATGCCCTGTCACAGAGCTTGTATAATAGACACAGTGGGCTTTGTCCTTTCACGGAGCTTGTATGTACTCACTGGGCTATGCCCTTTCATGGAGCTTGTGTAGTAGACACAGTGGGATATGCCCTTTCAAGGAGCTTGTATGCACTCACTGGGCTTATGCCCTGTCACGGAGCTTGTATAGTAGACACAGTGGGCTTATGCCCTTTCACGGAGCTTATATTATACACTCAGTGGGCTTATGCCCTTTCACGGAGCTTGTATAATAGATACAGTGGACTATGCCCTTTCGCGGAGCTTGTATGCACTCACTGGGCTTATGCCGTCACGGAGCTTGTATAATAGACACAGTGGGCTATGCCCTTTCACGGAGCTTGTATGCACTCATTGGGCTATGCCCTTTCACTGAGCTTGTATAATAGACACAGTGGGCTATGCCCTTTCAAGAAGCTTGTATGCACTCAGTGGGCTTATGCCCTTTCACGGAGCTTGTAGAATAGACACAGTGGGCTATGCCCTTTCACGGAGCTTGTATGCACTCACTGGGCTTATGCCCTTTCACGGAGCTTGTATTATACACACAGTGGGCTAAGTCCAGTCACGGAGCTTGTATAATATAAATACACACAGTGGGCTAAGTCCAGTCACGGAGCTTGTATTATACACACAGTGAGCTAAGCCCAGTCACGGAGCTTGTATAATATAAATACATACAGTGGGCTAAGTCCAGTCACGGAGCTTGTATAATACACTCAGTGGGCTATGCCCTTTCACGGAGCTTGTATGCACTCAGTGGGCTATGCCCTTTCACGGAGCTTGTATAATAGACACAGTGCGCTATGCCCTTTCAAGGAGCTTGTATGCACTCAGTGGGCTTATGCCCTGTTACGGAGCTTGTATAATAGACACAGTGGGCTATGCCCTTTCAAGGAGCTTGTAGAATAGACACAGTGGGCTATGCCCTTTCACGGAGATTGTATGCACTCAGTGGGCTTATGCCCTTTCACAGAGATTGTATAATAGACACAGTGGGCTATGCCCTTTCACAGAGCTTGTATAATACACTCAGTGGGCTTATGCCCTGTCACGGAGCTTGTATAATAGACACAGTGGGCTTTGCCCTTTCACGGAGCTTGTATGTACTCACTGGGCTATGCCCTTTCACGGAGCTTGTGTAGTAGACACAGTGGGATATGCCCTTTCAAGGAGCTTGTATGCACTCAGTGGGCTTATGCCCTGTCACGGAGCTTGTATAATAGACACAGTGGGCTTTGCCCTTTCACGGAGCTTGTATGCACTCATTGGGCTATGCCCTTTCACGGAGCTTGTATAATAGACACAGTGGGCTATGCCCTTTCAAGGAGCTTGTAGAATAGACACAGTGGGCTATGCCCTTTCACGGAGCTTGTATGCACTCACTGGGTTATGCCCTTTCACGGAGCTTGTATAGTAGACACAGTGGGCTATGCCCTTTCAAGGAGCTTGTAGAATAGACACAGTGGGCTATGCCCTTTCACGGAGCTTGTATGCACTCACTGGGCTATGCCCTGTCACGGAGCTTGTATAGTAGACACAGTGGGCTTATGCCCTTTCAAGAAGCTTGTATGCACTCAGTGGGCTATGCCCTTTCACGGAGCTTGTATAGTAGACACAGTGGGCTTATGCCCTTTCAAGGAGCTTGTATGCACTCAGTGGGCTTATGCCCTGTCACGGTGCTTGTATAGTAGACACAGTGGGCTATGCCCTTTCACAGAGCTTGTATGCACTCAGTGGGCTTATGCCCTGTCACGGTGCTTGTATAGTAGACACAGTGGGCTATGCCCTTTCACAGAGCTTGTATGCACTCAGTGGGCTTATGCCCTTTCATGGAGCTTGTATAATACACTCAGTGGCTTATGCCCTTTCACGGAGCTTGTAGAATAGACACAGTGGGCTATGCCCTTTGACGGAGCTTGTATGCACTCACTGGGCTAATGCCCTTTTCACGGAGCTTGTATTATACACACAGTGGGCTAAGCCCTTTCACGGAGCTTGTATAATACACTCAGTGGGCTTATGCCCTGTCACGGAGCTTGTAGAATAGACACAGTGGGCTATGCCCTTTCACAGAGCTTGCATAATACACTCAGTGGGCTTATGTACTTTCACGGAGCTTGTATAATACATTCAGTGGGCTTATGTACTTTCACGAAGCTTGTATAATACACTCAGTGGGCTTATGTACTTTCACAGAGCTTGTATAATACATTCAGTGGGCTTATGTACTTTCACAGAGCTTGTATAATACATTCAGTGGGCTTATGCCCTGTCACGTAGCTTGTATAATTCATTCAGTGGGCTTATGCCCTGTCACGGAGCTTGTATAATACATTCAGTGGGCTTATGCCCTGTCACGGAGCTTGTAGAATAGACACAGTGGGCTATGCCCTTTCACGGAGCTTGTATGCACTCACTGGGCTTATGCCCTGTCACGGAGCTTGTACAATACACTCAGTGGGCTTATGCCCTTTCACGGAGCTTGTATGCACTCACTGGGATTATGCCCTTTCACGGAGCTTGTATTATACACACAGTGGGCTAAGCCATGTCACGGAGCTTGTATAATACACTCAGTTGGCTAAGTCCAGTCACGGAGCTTGTATTATACACACAGTGGGCTAAGTCCAGTCAGAGAGCTTGTATAATATAAATACACACAGTGGGCTAAGTCCAGTCACGGAGCTTGTATAATACACACAGTGGGCTAAGCCCAGTCACGGAGCTTGTATAATACACACAGTGGGCTAAGCCCAGTCACGGAGCTTGTATAATACACACAGTGGGCTAAGTCCAGTCACAGAGCTTGTATAATACACACAGTGGGCTAAGTCCAGTCACGGAGCTTGTATAATATACACAGTGGGCTAAGCCCAGTCACGGAACTTGTATAATACACACAGTGGGCTAAGCCCAGTCACGGAGCTTGTATAATACACACAGTGGGCTAAGCCCAGTCACGGAGCTTGTATAATACACACAGTGGGCTAAGTCCAGTCACAGAGCTTGTATAATATAAATACACACAGTGGGCTAAGTCCAGTCACGGAGCTTGTATAATACACACAGTGAGCTAAGCCCAGTCACGGAGCTTGTATAATACACACAGTGGGCTAAGTCCAGTCACGGAGCTTGTATAATACACACAGTGGGCTAAGCCCAGTCACGGAGCTTGTATAATACAAACAGTGGGCTAAGCCCAGTCACGGAGCTTGTATAATACACACAGTGGGCTAAGTCCAGTCACAGAGCTTGTATAATATAAATGCACACAGTGGGCTAAGTCCAGTCACGGAGCTTGTATAATACACACAGTGGGCCAAGCCCAGTCACGGAGCTTGTATTATACACACAGTGAGCTAAGCCCAGTCACGGAGCTTGTATAATACACACAGTGGGCTAAGTCCAGTCACAGAGCTTGTATAATATAAATACACACAGTGGGCTAAGTCCAGTCACAGAGCTTGTATAACACACACAGTGGGCTAAGTCCAGTCACGGAGCCTGTATAATACACACAGTGGGCTAAGGGCCTGATTCAGAGCCGCTCGTAAGCGGCAGTATGCTCGTTCCGAGCGATGTTTGCCCAACTGTGCATGCGTACGGATCGTAATACGCATGCGCGAACCAGTCAGTGCGGGCGAAAATCGTTTATTCGCTAAATAGCGAATGCCTGCTATTTTGAGTGACAGAAAGAGGCGTATGTGGGTGGTAACAGGGAAAGGTGCTTGAAAAGGGGGAGTGGAGATCCGAACGCAGGCGTGCTTTAAGGTCAAAACGGGCGTTTTATGGGTGTGCATAATTAAAACAGCAGCGTCATTGACCACGTCACTGGGTTATTTTATAGCCAGAACTGCTCGCAAGATTGTGGTAGCAAAAACCAACCCCAAGAATTGCGAGCAGTTCATACGCTGGTCGATGTACTCGATTAATCTAATAAATAGCGGACATGACGTAGGATGCGAGCGGCCAGGGGGCGTATTTATCCAAAAAACGACCGCAAGTTTTGTTCGCTCGTTCAGACCTAGAGGTGTGAACAGACCGCAAACAGCGAACGGTTCATTTGAATAGCCACCCCTATTTTTTGGACGAGCGAGCGCTAATTGCGTCCGGCTCTGAATCAAGCCCTAAGTCCAGTCACGGAGCTTGTATAATACACAGAGTTGGCTAAGGGCCTGATTCAGAGCCGGACGCAATTAGCGCTCGCTCGTCCAAAAAATAGGGGTGGCTATTCAAATGAACCGTTCGCTCTTTGCGGTCTGTTCACACCTCTAGGTCTGAACGAGCGAACAAAACTTGCGGTCGTTTTTTGGATAAATACGCCCCCTGGCCGCTCGCATCCTACGTCATGTCCGCTATTTATTAGATTAATCTAGTACATCGACCAGGGTATGAACTGCTCGCTATTCTTGGGGTTGGTTTTTGCTACCACAATCTTGCGAGCAGTTCTGGCTATAAAATAACCCAGTGACGTGGTCAATGACGCTGCTGTTTTAATTATGCACACCCATAAAACGCCCATTTTGACCTTTAAGCACGCCTGCGATCGGATCTCCACTACTACTACTCTCTCTAACTGTAATCTAACTCTAGTCTCACTTTTCCCCTCTCTATCACTAACTAACTAAGCGTGACTGTTCCGTCTGATACTGTCATGCGAAATGGCGCCGACAGCCTGGTGCCGCGCCTTTTATAGAGGCCGAACGTCACCCGGCTCTCTCGAGGTCTCGCGAGAATCCGACACCGGCCGGGTGACATTCGGCCTCGAAGTGGAATTCGAGTCAGGCGGGAACACCCGAACTTGCGTTCGGATGGACTCGGATTCCACCTGTTCGGAGTGGTTCGGATTCCTCAGAATCCGAACCGCTCATCACTACCCCAAACAGTGCATGATCTGCAGGTATCCTCACAGAATCACAAGTGATATAATTAGCTCCACCTGTGGATCTATAAAATGTGTCAGTGAGTAATGAATACACCTGTGCCCAGCTAGGTGACCTGGAAAACGTGACCTGTGTGGGGTCCTGAGGACAGAGTTTGCGAATCACTGCCATATGGACAACAATCTCTCTCATATTAGTTGGTATTGTGTATGACAAAAGAAATAACAGTGAAATAAAAGTGGCAGTACTACAAGTGATGAGCCCACTGCGGAGTCTCTGGTGTGGGGACACCCAATGCTCCATGCTCAGACAGAAGAGAGCAGAAGGGAGGCCTGGAAGGCTAGAATGAGAGCAGAGAGGGGGAGGGGCGTTTTAAGAGAGGAGGGGGCCTGTGTGCAGTCTCTGTCATGGGCTCCTTCCTCTCTCAGTCTGGCGGCCGGCAGTGCACTGAGTGCAGCGCCGCACTGATAGTGCCCAGAGTCTATAGCGCATGCACAGGTCACTGGGAGTCACCTTTTGCTGCTGGGAAGGGTGGCGCTGTGAGCCCCCTCAGCCCAGTGCATGTCCAAGCTAGCAGTCTCCCTTTGCACCGCAGCACACAGCAGCGTGTGTTGGGCTGCTCAGCTGACAGAGAGGAAGGAGGAGTGGCATCGGACCCGGCCCCCACCAGCCAGCCCCCGGGTAATTAGTACCCACCCCGCCCTTCCTCTCAGCGCCACCGACTGTATAAGGGGCACTACTGGGGGCACTGCATAGGGGGGACCACTACTGGGGGCACTGTATAAGAGGCACTACTGGGGGCACTGCATAGGGAGTTCACTACTAGTGGCACTGTATAAGTGGCATTACTGGGGGCACTGTATAAGGGGCACTACTGGGGGCACTGCATAATGGGCACTGTATAAGGGTGCACTACTGGGGGCACTGTATAAGGATGCACTACTGGGGGCACTACTAAAGGGGGCACTGCATAAGGGGCACTGATACTGGGGACATTGCGTAAGGGAATGTTTCCAGAGTGATGAGAAACGCTGCAGTGTCATGTTGATACGCCCCCATTTTCCAGTGTCCACGCCCCTTGTGGCATGTGACCACGCCCACTTTTGTGGCACGCGCACATACTTGGGGGGGCACGATTAAGTCATTTTGGCCCCGCCCCCGCTGCACAATTCCGAAATTATCGGCATTGTGAAAAAGAGGGTGGGTCATGATGACGCGATTCAGCGTGACTCACGTCATCGACCATGGAAGCCGACTCTTCTGCAGCAGGGTGAGTATGTCAGTGTGTGAGTGTTTGTAAGTGTGTATGACCCCGGTCCCCTCCGCAGTTGCTACAGAAACCCCCGCCAGGGTGCCAGAGCAAGTCCCGCTGATTCTTCCTAAAATTAACGATTTTAGAAAAAAATCCCACTTGCTCTGGCGCGCAAAAAAAGAAAAAATCTGCACCTGCAGGAAAAACCTTACAGGTGTGAGAAATTTGCTTTTCATACCCCCAATTGAATATGTCCCATAGTATGGGCTCCTATGTGAGCAATCCTGAGGATGCTCCGAGGAGCTGTAAGGGCAGCTGAAGTGTCATAAGGATGCTCCAGGCGGCACTGCTGCATAGATTCTGGCTGCAGGGTGCCATTCTAGGCACCATGCTAGCCAGATGAGAGGGCCTGACCAAATGATTCCGGGGGCCTTATATGGCCCCCGGGCCTGAGGTTCCCCATCCCTGTTCTAGAAGGTGCTAGTTAAATGTTAAGTAAAATCTGATTGGTTGCTATAGACAATATCTCCATTTCTAAAAACTCTCACTTTAGTAAATATACCCCTAGATTTAATTCACAAGAAGAAAATTAATATTGTGGTTGGTATAATACTATGTAGCAGTGGTTCCCAAACTGTGTGCCGTGGCCACATAACTGAACCTAAGGGTGACATATAAGCACAATTGACTTCATTTAATTTTTGGTGAATTTCTCAATAAGAAAACTTTTGGCCCAGGGGTGTCGTGAAAAGAATGCTGATACTCCAGGGTGCCGTGATTCGAAAAAGTTTTAAAAAATAATAGTAATAAAAAATGTATTAGGCAAATGTTCTCCAAAGCGAAACTAGCTAAAAGGACCTCTTTTTGGGGGGAAATCAGTCTGTACCCCATAAAAGACCAAGATTAATGGAGTGAAAACCACTCCATTAAGGGTGCGCATTAGAGTAGATGAATCAGGACACCGGTATAAATCAAAAGTAATAATTTTATTCCACACTAAAAAGGATATTTAAACCCTCATTAAAAAGTGTGCACATAAATACATCCAATAAAAGAAAACCGTGATTATACTTAAAACGGAGAAACGCGTCAAGGATAAGAATATTGGGACCCTTTGGATCATTCTTAACCCTCTATTCAGATACTGGATTTACGTGGACCAATTATCCTAACCACAGCTTATCACCTGTCTGCGAGGACTTAGCTGAGTATTATGCAGTAATCAAGCCTGTGCTAAGACCTAACAGTCACTTCTATATATGCCGACCTGGAGCATCACTTCTGGTTACTGTGAGTATGTCCCGATGCTGGCAGCTAATAGCGGGGACAAGTGATATTTTCATCTCTGCACAGTTATCCGCATTCCCCCAGAGTTGGTTATTGGTGAATTCTGTTTGGATTAAGTGCCTGATTCAGACCCGCTCGCAAGCGGGTCGATGGCCAGGCAGTGCGCGCGCGTGCGCAAGCCCTGGAGCGAGCGAGAAATCACTTGTTCGGGCAAGGGGGGTGGCTGGCAAAACGGAGGCATTCCTGAAGGAACACCTGCCGTTTGGGGGCGGCCCCACTGACATCACGAGTGATGTCAGTGGTGAGCTTCCGGCTCTATTCGAGCCGAAAGCTCATTGGGGCTTGCGGGAACGAGACCCTACCACAAGGGTCTTGTCGCAAGCCCGATGGTCGCGACCATCACCTGGCCGCTCGCAAAAGCTGTGGGTTGTCACCCACAGCTATGCGAGCGGCTAGGAGGCCGCTTTAAAAAAAAGAGCGGCAACCCTGATTCAGAGCGAGCGCTCGCTTTTTGCGAGCGGCTCTGAATCAGGCCCTAAATCCGCTCTGTGAGAGGGAACGGCCTCTATAGTGAACTTTCAGCAAGTCCTATGAGATAAAACTAATACCGTATATTCATATTGGACTCATTGGAATTAAAATTGAAGAGACTGTTTAATTGTTACAGGACGCTATTTATTATGTACAGGTGTATCAAGCTGCAATATGGAGTAAGCTTACTTTCGTGTAAATAGGATGGAATAAACCAGGGGCGGATTGGGCCGCCGGGATACCAGGCCAATTCCCGCTGGGCCGGTCCCCGCAGTGGCCGGCGGCCGCCCAGCACTTACCCATGCCTGCTGCCGCTCTGCAGCTTCTGGTCTTCTGCTGCGATACTGCTGGAAAAAAAAAAAAGCCGATGGGAGAGCCGCTGCGCAAGCCCAGACGCAGCAGCTACTCCCACAAGCCTTTGCGGAGCCTGTCAGTCACTACTGACGGCTCCGCCTCCTGCCCCTCTGTGGCCCGGCCCGACTCCCCACCTACAGTTTCAGCATCCTGCTGCACGATGACGCCGAGACAAGCAAGAAGCGGCTGGGCAGCCAAACAGAGGAGCTCCAAGTAAGTGGCGGCGGCGGTACGGTGGGGGGGTGGGGGTGTCAAGGCTGAGATACACACTGCCACTGGGGCTGTGGGGGTAAGAGGCAGACACGCTGGGCTGGGACACATGCTGGGGCTTGGAGGGGGGAAGAGGCTTACACACTGGGCTGGGACACATGCTGGGGCTTGGTGGGGAGAATGAGGATGATGCACGCTGGGGCTGGGACACACGCTGGGGGGGGGAGAGGGAGAGGCTGACACACTGGGGCTGGGGGGGGGTATGAGGATGACACACTGGAGCTGGGACACACGCTGGCCTGGGTAGGGTAGAGAGGGAGAGGCTGACACACTGGGGCTGGGGGGGGGAATGAGGATGACACACTGGAGCTGGGACACATGCTGGGATTGGGGTGGGGAGAATGAGGATGACACACACTGGGGTTGGGGGAGAATGAAGATGATACACGCTGGGGCTGGGGGGAGAGGCTGACCCTGGGGCTGGGACACATGCTGGGGCTTGGTGGGGAGAATGAGGATGATGCACGCTTGGGCTGGGACACACGCTGGGGGGGGGAGAGGGAGAGGCTGACACACTGGGGCTGGGGGGGGGTATGAGGATGACACACTGGAGCTGGGACACACGCTGGCCTGGGTAGGGTAGAGAGGGAGAGGCTGACACACTGGGGCTGGGGGGGGGAATGAGGATGACACACTGGAGCTGGGACACATGCTGGGATTGGGGTGGGGAGAATGAGGATGACACACACTGGGGTTGGGGGAGAATGAAGATGATACACGCTGGGGCTGGGGGGAGAGGCTGACCCTGGGGCTGGGACACATGCTCGGGCTTGGAGGGGGGAAGAGGCTTACACACTGGGCTGGGACACATGCTGGGGCTGGGGGGGGGGAATGAGGATGACGCACGCTGGGGCTGGGACACACGCTGGGGCTGGGACACACGCTGGCCTGGGGGGGGGAGAGAGGGAGAGGCTGACACACTGGGGCTGGGGGGGGGGAATGAGGATGACACACTGGAGCTGGGACACATGCTGGGATTGGGGTGGGGAGAATGAGGATGACACACACTGGGGTTGGGGGAGAATGAGGATGATACACGCTGGGGCTGGGGGGAGAGGCTGACCCTGGGGCTGGGACACATGCTGGGGGGGGAATGAGGCTGACACAGGCTGGGTCACACGCTGGGGCTGGAGAGAGAATGAAGCTGACACGCTGGGGCTGGGTAGGAATGAGGCTGGGACACACGCTGGAAGGATGAGGCTGAGACACACTGGGGCTGGGACACACGCTGGAGTTGGGGAGGAATGAGGCTGACACACACTAGGGCTGGGGAATACGGTTGAGACACATACACTGGGGCTGGGGGAATGAGGCTACATGCATTGGGGCTGAGAAACACACTGTGGCTGGCGGGGAATGAGGCTGACACACTGGGCTGGGGGATATAAGGCTGACACACACTGGGCTGGTGAATGGAGTTGAAACACACACTGGGGCTGGGGGATATTTATTTATTTATTAACAGTTTCTTATATAGCGCAGCATATTCCGTTGCGCTTTACAATTGGAAACATTGATAGAACAAAACAGGGTAATAACAGACAGACATAGAGGTAAGAGGGCCCTGCTTGCAAGCTTACAATCTATAGGGAAACAGGCATTGATACACAAGGATAGGTGCTATATATATTGCAATTTGGTCTGGCCAGAATGCAGAGTTTCTTGGTGGGCTGCATGATCCAGTCACACAGGAATGTCGGCAAAATGTCAGGAGTATGTGAAAGAAAGACAATATGTGAGGTTATGTGTGGACTGTGAGAGGGGATGTGATAAGACATGGAAGCTATGAAGGTTATGTGGTCGGTTCTGGAATCTGATAAGCTTGTCTGAAGAGGTGAGTTTTCAGGGAACGCTTGAAGGATTGAAGAGTAGAGGTAAGTCTTATTGTGTGTGGTAAGGCATTCCATAGAGTGGGTGCAGCCCGAAGAAAGTCCTGTAACCGTAAATGGGAGCAAGTAATGCGTGGGGATGAGAGACGCAGTTCTTGTGCTGAGCGGAGAGGTCGGGTTGGGAGATATTTTGAGATGAGTGAAGAGATTTATGTTGGTGTAATTCGGTTAATGGCCTTATGTGTAAGTAACAGTATTTTGTATTGAATACGGTAGAAAACTGGCAACCAATGGAGGGACTGACAGAGCGGGGCAGCAGACGATGAACGTTTGGCAAGGAAGATAAGCCTCGCAGCTGCATTCATAATGGATTGTAATGGCGATAGCCTGTTTTTGGGAAGACCAGTAAGGAGACTATTGCAATAGTCAATGCGGGAAATAATGAGTGCATGGATTAGAGTTTTTGCAGTGTCTTGTGTGAGATATGGTCGAATTTTGTATATGTTTTTTAGATGTATGTAACATGATTTTGAGACAGATTGAATGTGGGGAACAAAGGACAATTCAGAATCAAGGATGACACCAAGGCAGCGAGCTTGTGGGGTGGGGTGGATTGTTGAGTTATCAACAGTGATAAAGAGATCAGATTGGTAACTGTTATTGGCCGGTGGAAATATAATTAATTCTGTTTTAGAAATATTAAGTTTCAGGTAGCGAGATGACATCCAAGATGAAATGGCAGAAATACATTCAGTGACACGGACCAATACAGATGGTGATAAATCTGGAGAGGATAGGTAGATTTGAGTAGAATCCGCATACAGATGGTACTGAAATCCAAAAGAGCGGATTAGTTTGCCAAGAGAGGTGGTATAGATTGAGAATAGCAAAGGACCTAAGACAGAGCCTTGCGGTACTCCAACTGATAGAGGTAGCGAAGAGGAGGCAGAATCAGAAAAACGAACAGAAAAAGAGCGATCAGATAGGTAGGAAGAGAACCAAGAAAGGGCTGTGTCCTTAAGACCTAGGGATTGTAATGTTTGTACGAGAAGAGAGTGGTCAACAGTGTCAAAAGCAGCAGAGAGATCTAGAAGAATTAGAAGTGAGTAATGGCCTTTAGCCTTGGCAGTGACCAAATCATTTACTACCTTAGTCAGTGCTGTCTCTGTGGAGTGCTGGGAACGGAAGCCAGACTGAAGTGGGTCCAATAAGTTGTGGGTGTTAAGAAAGTGTGTGAGGTGGGTGTAGACAAGTCTCTCCAGTAGCTTGGAGGGGCATGGGAGCTGGGAGATAGGACGGTAATTAGAGAGAGTGTTAGGGTCAGAATTTTGTTTTTTCAGAATGGGAGTAATCACTGCATGCTTGAACAGTGATGGAAAGATGCCAGTAGAAAGAGAGAGATTACAGATTTTAGTTAGGGTTGGGATGAGCACAGGAGACAGAGCTTTACTAATTTGTGAGGGTATAGGATCTAGAGGAGAGGTAATAGAGTAGGAGGATGAGAAGAGTGTAGATACTTCATCTTCATTTGTGGGGTCAAATGAAGAGAATGTGCCAGAGGGTTCAGGTAGGGAATTGAGTAGGTCACTAGCTGAGGAAGAGAATAACATTTCATTTCGGATATTATCAATCTTGTCCTTGAAATAGGAAGCAAGATCTTGTGCACAGATAGTAGCAGGTGGCTTGGGTGAGGGAGGGGTAAGAAGCAGTTTAAATGTATTAAAAAGTCGCTTGGGGTTAGAGGCTTGAGCAGAGATTAGAGATTGGAAATATATTTGCTTGGCAGTGTCCAGAGCAGTACGATAAGAGTTGTAGATAGACTTATATGTGAGGAAGTCACTTGGAGTGCGAGACTTTCGCCACTGACGTTCTACTTTACGTGAGAGTTTTTGTAGATGCCTTGTTAAGTTAGAATGCCACGGTTGACGTCTGAGTCTACGCGGAGTGTGTTGGGTAGCTGGAGCTACTTCATCGAGGGCTTTTACTAAAATCTGGTTTAGCTGTGATGCAGCAGTCTCAGGAGAAGTGAGTGCAGAAATTGGTGAGAGTTGTTGTTGTAGAGAGGTAGATAGTTGTTGAAAGTTAATCACATTAATATTTCTGCGGGTTTTAGGAGGTTTGGTTGATTTCACTGACATTGAGGTTGATGTAATGGAGGAAAGTGTGCAGGTGATAAGATTGTGATCTGAGAGAGGGAAAAGAGCATTAGTGAAATCAGAAACTGAGCATAGTCTGGTAAATACAAGATCAAGGCAGTGGTCCTCCTTATGAGTAGAGGAGTCAGTCCATTGGGAGAGGCCAAGAGAGGAGGTTAGAGAGAATAGTTTGGTGGCATGAGGAGATTGTGGACTGTCAATGGGGATATTGAAATCACCCATAATGATGGTGGAGATGTCTGAGGATAGGAAGTGAGGGAGCCAGGCTGAAAAATGTTCCAGAAATTGGTGCGGTGGCCCAGGCGGGTGATAGATAACAGCAACTCGCAGAGAGAAAGGGGTGAAAGTCCTGATAGAATGTACTTCAAATGATGTAAATGTGAGTGAAGGTACCTGTGGGAGAACTGTGAATGTGAAAGATTGGGAGAGTAATATTCCTACCCCACCTCCTTTACAATTGCCAGGCCTGGAGGTGTGTGAGAAGTGTAGGTTACCATGTGAAAGTGCAGCAGGGGAGACAGTGTCTGATTGTGTTAGCCATGTTTCTGTTATTGCCAGAAGGTTGAGGTTGGTTGAAATAAAGAGGTCATGGATGGATGTTAGTTTGTTGCAGACAGAGCGTGCATTCCATAATGCACATTTTAGTGACTTGGATGGTGAAGGGAGGCATGCAATATTTATGAGGTTAGCTGGATTTATAGTTCGTTGTGGGTGTGGCATGTGGGTTGGGCCTGGATTTGGAGATATGTCACCAGCTAATAGAAGCAACAGGAGCGAGATATAAATATATTTGTGGGATTTGACAGAATGTTTGTTATGGCGAGAGGTTGTGGATGTTATTGTCAATGTGTTTAGATAAGTTAAAAGCTCATATGTGTTTGTAAGAGAAGAGGAAAGTACTGAGGCAGCAATATGTACAAAAGGATGAGCTGCAGGGAGAGTAAAGGATGTAGCATATGAGGCTGATACACACTGGGGCTGGGGGATATGAGGCTGACACACACTGGTGCTGGGGGATATGAGGCTGACACACACTGGGGCTGGAGGGAATGAGGCTGAGATACACTGGAGCTGGGGGAATGAGGCTGAGAGCTACAGGTGGGCCTAGGGATGGAGAGACACACAGAGGCCTGGAGAGACATATGGGGTCCTGGAGACAGACAAGGGGTCCTGGAGATGGAGAGACATGGAGCCCTGGAGATGAAGAGACACAGGGAGCCTGGAGAACCACAGGGGGGCATAAGGATGGAGAGATGTAAGAGGGTCTGGAGTAATACGAGGGCCTGGAGAGACACAGAAATTGTTTGATCAGGGAAATTCACATTTTGTCCTGCACAAAAACTGCTGTTACTATACATTATCTGGTTATGGTGATGGCATTGGTTATATTTCTACGTAAACAGGCATCTTCCTGACAGTGTGATCTACATGAATAGTGAATACCAGGTGAAGATGCTGCTCAGTGAGGCTCAAATTCTTCAGAGGTTCCCCATGGCAGATAAACCACCATATAGGTAAGAAAAGACTTCCAAACTGACTGGCCTGTACATAGTGCAGAGGGATGGACTGTGTATCATTCACCAAGAATTCTGTTGCCGACCCTGCTCCTCTCAGCAGCTTGCAAAAGCACCTCCAGGCCCTAAAAGGAGGGAGTATACCAGTGATCGTGCTAAGCAAAAAAAATTGTGGGTCCCTGGGACCCCTCACTTTAAGAAATTGGGGTCCTACTCCACTGATTCTGGGTCCCTTCACATATTATGGGGAGTGAGGGCAGGCAGCAGTTGGGACAGTGCTGGGGACAGGCTGCAGATGGGGTAGAGGGGGATAAGGGCAAGCAGCAGTTGAAGTAGAGCTGGGGGTAAAGGCAGGGAGAAGTTGGGGTAGATCTAGAGGGAAGTAAGGGCAGGCAGTGCTGAGGGTATGGAGGTGGCAAGAGCAGAGAGTAGTTACAACAGTGCTGGGGGTCAAGGAGGAGGCTAGGGGCAGGCAGTGCTGGGGTAGGAAGGTGGCGTAGTACTGGGGTTCAAAGATGGGGTTATGGGCTTTCACTGGCATTGCATCAAAAGGGTCCCAACACACTGCCAGCACCATGGGGCAATTAAGACAGGGAGACCAGTCTTACTCGCCACTACTCTGGCTTTCCCTTTGTCAGTATGGCCCCCACACATTATCTGTCCCACCCAAGATACTGGGCCGGCGGCTGCTGTGTGTGCTAAATAAATATATATTTATAACACACACACATACTATATATATATATATAGATATAATATACACACACACGTACAGGTTTGGATGACCAAATTGGTCCCAAAATAATCAACAATCCTGAACAACATCTCCATCAGGGCTGCCTATAAATCCAATCTGCCGATGAGCGTATTACAGTTAAACCACTGATTCCGCCTAGTTTGGTAATCTGTGTTTGTGGCCAAACGCGGCACAGAACCGGCTGCTCAATTCCTTTGCAAAACAACCGGTTCTGCCAATGTATGGACAACATAATCCCTATAGATTGTAATCTCATATGAGTAGAGCCCTCTACCCTTTCTCTTCTGTACATAATTAAGCTAACTGCACACTTGTATTGTGTATGTGAATTTATATTCTGTCTGTATCTTATCCCCCTGTACGGCCTTACAGGACCCTTGTAGCGTCTCAGAACTAAAATATAATAAGAATAATGTAAGAGGGGGATCAGATAAGGTCATACATGCCTTTTGTTTTCCCCTGAATTACCACACAAAGGGCCTAACTCACACACCTTCCTGAACTTCACATCCTCCATGTCCCCAGGGAGAGAGTAATAGATCTGGAGATGAGCTGCCCCCTGCCCACACTACTTTAAGCCAGTTTTCACCCAGACAGCAAAGGGCACTCTGCCACCTGGGTCCTGGGCAGAGTGCCCCAGTGTAGAGCCCTCGGTCTGCCGCCGGAGAGTGCAGATGATGGTGCCTGAAGAAAGGCTCCATCTGTCACTTTACACCCCCCCAGCCCCAGCCACCCTGCCACCTCTCACCTGAGTCCTGGACACAGTGCCCTTGGTCTGCAGCGGCCAGGAGAGTGCAGTCGCTGGTGACTGGAAAAGGGCTCCACAACACATGGCTCCCCTGACACCTGCTCCTGATGCTTGGAGCAGAGGTACAGCTGCTACATTGACTGGGAGGGGGGGTTCAGAGGTACCGCTTACACTTCTTGTCCAGGGTGCAGGTGCTGCCAGTGCCAACACTGGGGGAGGATCGGAGGTTCCGCTTGTACTGGGATCGGTTGCGCAGTGCCGGGGAGCACATGCTCCAGCTTCCGCCTCTCTGCGTCGGCTCCTCATGCACAGTCCTCCCCTTTTATGGTGGCGGCTGCTGTGTGCTGTATAATCCAGGCCCCTCATGTCTTCCGATAGCTAGTGGGCGCTGGGGACGGGCGGGGCGTCTTCCTCATTGGATGAAGAGATGCTGCCGCCCGAAGCTGATTGGTTTGGGAAGATGCTGGGCCGGCTGCTGTAGTGCGTACTGCAGGACCCACTGAGTTTTAAAAAGTGAGTCTCTCAATGCCCGTAGCGAGTAAATACACGCTATAGCGCATATTTTGTGAACCCTGGTGTACTGCCCTCCTCAACAGACCCAGCCCCTCAACAGAGCCGCCCCCATAAGGGCTTCTTCCAGAATTTTCCTGGGCTGGTTTTCCATCCCAATCCGCCCCTGGAATAAACCACTAATAAATTGTTATTAACTGGGGCAGGATTTATTCTGTATATTGATTCCTGTCTATAAGTATCAATCTAAGGGGAGGAGTTTTTTCTTTTATTGGATGAATTTACGTGCACACATTTTAAAGAGGGTTTAGATATCCTTTTTAGTGTGGAATAAAATTATTACTTTTGATTTATACCTGTGTCCTGATTCATCTACTCTAACGAGCACCCTTAATGTAGTGGTTTTCACTTCATTAATCTTGGGTCTTTTTTGTTAATATTTGGGGTTACTACAGTAGTACCTATTGGGGAGCAGCGTTTTTCTTAACAATTATATGTGATTAGTATTGCATTTTATTGAGGGAGTGCCCGGTATTTAAGTTATTTTGGTAATTCAAAATTTGTTAGTAATACTGTACCCCATAAAAAGCTTCAGTGACCCCGGGAATCAATATAGAAGAGTAGTTGTAGCTCTAATAAAAGTATTTAGTGATCGTATTTTGCTGCAATGGGATGTTATATACATATTGGCATATGTGTGGATAAATGATAGAAAACAATGTTTTTTTTTCTTCAGAAAATAAGTACCGAGGTTAAATTTGGGGTACCTGAAAATGGGTACTAGTATTTATATTTTTATGTCTCTAAAATTAAGATTTAAAAAAATCTCAAAAATACACCTGCTACAGCCTCGTGCAATCTCAAAAACACCTGTCCCAAACTTATAGCCTCCCAAAATACAAGGCCCCCCACTTTTTTCCCATATTCCAACACTTTTATAAAATTTTCGCCCCAAAAATTACGTCTTTCACTCTTTTTTGGGAGGTGAATTAAGTACATTTTTATTTTTTTAGCTCTATTAGTCCAAAGGGTTCTGAACCAAGTCCCCACATCTGTACCCCAAAATATGGATTTTACACTTCTGTTCTCCTGCCTTTGCTGGAGAAACTTTTTTGCCTGTTTTTGCCTATGGAGTTTCCGCGTAGGCGATAACTCTGGGGAATTGAATATGGAGATACTTTGTAAACAGGCGAAAAGTGCAAATCGGAGAAAGCTTTTCTCCAAACGGCCCTTTTCGCGGCTAATTGATTACAGCCCATGGAGATGTGTGGAACGCGTTGGGTGACACCCTCCGTGGCCGTGACACCAAAATGCTAGCTCCTCCTCAGTGACCCGGGCATTGCACACTAACATCACAGCGCAACGCCCGGCTCCCGATCACAGAGGATGAGCAGGCAGTGCAGGGAAAGTCTCTGGGGGCAGCCTGACGTATCCCGATGCCGCAGGGCATACTTGAATACTTTTAATTTTTCCTCCCAGAGAGAAGCCTGGGGAGGAGAAGCAGGTGGGCTGTAAATTGACCATATTTAAACAGGCGGCGGGGGCAAAATGATGGGATTTTTGTAGAAATGCGTCATTAAGCCCCGCCCCCTACTCGGGGGACCCCGATCTCCGTGAAAATTCTCCCTATTCTGTCCACTTCACAAGGAAGTGGGCAGGAATGCAGGAGAAGTGCTTACTCTACCGGGGGTGGGGGAGGTTACCCCAAAAATCGGGAGCCCCAGAGTGATGAAACTGGGCATGTGCCGTGGGGCCATGCCCCCTCCCATTGAGACCATGCCCATTCCCGCAGGCGCAAGCAGGGAGTCTATTCACCGCATTGTCACCAACTCCAGTGAATCCACTGCTATCGGGCTCCTATCACACTAATACAGGAAGGTTATGGGGTCAAATTGTCTCTAGCATGAAAGCTCCTATACCGAACTGGTGACATTTTTAGCATGCTTAGAAAAAAGGTGTTTATTATTTTTATTATCATACTAATTCCAGTCCCCTCACTTCTGGCTGGCAATAGAATCATTACACTTTGGGATCAGTGGAAGTTGAGAGCTGGGACTGGGATCAGTGCAAGTTGGGAGATTGGAATGGGATCTGCGCAAAATGGCTGCTGGGAATGGAATCAGTGCAACATGGGAGTTAGGAATTGGATCACTGCAAGATGAGAGCTAGGATTGGGATCCATGCAATAGGGGAGCTGAAAATAGTATAAGTGCATGTTGGGAGGTGGGAATGGGATCACTGCAGAATGGGACCTGGGAAAGTGACCAGTGCAAGATGGGAGCTGGGAAGAAGACACTGTAAGTTCATGTTGGGAGCTGGGAATGGGATAAGTGCAAGTTGAAAGCTTGAAATGGGAAAAGTGCATGATGGGAGCTGGGAATTGGATAAGTGCATGGAGGAGGCTGGTAATAAGTTACTGTTGGGAACTGGAAATAGAATAAGTGCATATTGAGAGCTGGGCATGGGATAAGGGGATGTTGGGAGCTTGATATGGGAGCAATACAAAATGGGAGCTGGGAATCGGATCAGTGTATGCTGGGAGCTGGGAATGGGATAATGTTGGGAGCTGAGAATAGGATAAGTGCATGCTGGGAGCCAGGAATAAGACAAGTGCATGTTGAGAGCTGGGAATAGGATAAGTGCATGTTGGGAGCCGGGAATAGTATAGGTGCATGTTGAGAGATGGATATGGGAGCAATACAAGATTGGATCTCCTGACAGGATCAGTGTATGTTGGGAGCTGGGAATCAGATACTGTAAGTGCATGTTGGGAGCTGGGAATCAGATACTGTAAGTGCATGTTGGGAGCTGGGAATAAGATACTATAAGTACATGTTGGGAGCTGGGAATAGGATACTGTAAGTGCATGTTGGGAGCTGGGAATCAGATACTGTAAGTGCATGTTGGGAGCTGGGAATAAGATACTATAAGTACATGTTGGGAGCTGGGAATAAGATACTGTAAGTGCATGTTGGGAGCTGGGAATCAGATACTATAAGTACATGTTGGGAGCTGGGAATAAGATACTGTAAGTGCATGTTGGGAGCTGGGAATAAGATACTGTAAGTACATGTTGGGAGCTGGGAATCAGATACTGTAAGTGCATGTTGGGAGCTGGGAATAAGATACTGTAAGTACATGTTGGGAGCTGGGAATCAGATACTGTAAGTACATGTTGGGAGCTGGGAATAAGATACTGTAAGTACATGTTGGGAGCTGGGAATAAGATACTATAAGTACATGTTGGGAGCTGGGAATAAGATACTGTAAGTGCATGTTGGGAGCTGGGAATCAGATACTGTAAGTGCATGTTGGGAGCTGGGAATCAGATACTGTAAGTGCATGTTGGGAGCTGGGAATAAGATACTGTAAGTGCATGTTGGGAGCTGGGAATAAGATACTGTAAGTACATGTTGGGAGCTGGGAATAAGATACTGTAAGTACATGTTGGGAGCTGGGAATAAGATACTGTAAGTACATGTTGGGAGCTGGGAATAAGATACTGTAAGTGCATGTTGGGAGCTGGGAATAGGATACTGTAAGTGCATGTTGGGAGCTGGGAATAAGATACTGTAAGTACATGTTGGGAGCTGGGAATAAGATACTGTAAGTGCATGTTGGGAGCTGGGAATAAGATACTGTAAGTACATGTTGGGAGCTGGGAATAAGATACTATAAGTACATGTTGGGAGCTGGGAATAAGATACTGTAAGTGCATGTTGGGAGCTGGGAATAAGATACTATAAGTACATGTTGGGAGCTGGGAATAAGATACTGTAAGTACATGTTGGGAGCTGGGAATAAGATACTGTAAGTGCATGTTGGGAGCTGGGAATAGGATACTGTAAGTGCATGTTGGGAGCTGGGAATCAGATACTGTAAGTGCATGTTGGGAGCTGGGAATAAGATACTGTAAGTGCATGTTGGGAGCTGGGAATAAGATACTGTAAGTACATGTTGGGAGCTGGGAATAAGATACTATAAGTACATGTTGGGAGCTGGGAATAAGATACTGTAAGTGCATGTTGGGAGCTGGGAATCAGATACTGTAAGTGCATGTTGGGAGCTGGGAATCAGATACTGTAAGTGCATGTTGGGAGCTGGGAATAAGATACTGTAAGTGCATGTTGGGAGCTGGGAATAAGATACTGTAAGTACATGTTGGGAGCTGGGAATAAGATACTGTAAGTACATGTTGGGAGCTGGGAATAAGATACTGTAAGTACATGTTGGGAGCTGGGAATAAGATACTGTAAGTGCATGTTGGGAGCTGGGAATAGGATACTGTAAGTGCATGTTGGGAGCTGGGAATAAGATACTGTAAGTACATGTTGGGAGCTGGGAATAAGATACTGTAAGTGCATGTTGGGAGCTGGGAATAAGATACTGTAAGTACATGTTGGGAGCTGGGAATAAGATACTGTAAGTGCATGTTGGGAGCTGGGAATAAGATACTGTAAGTACATGTTGGGAGCTGGGAATAAGATACTGTAAGTGCATGTTGGGAGCTGGGAATAAGATACTGTAAGTGCATGTTGGGAGCTGGGAATAAGATACTGTAAGTGCATGTTGGGAGCTGGGAATAAGATACTGTAAGTACATGTTGGGAGCTGGGAATAAGATACTGTAAGTACATGTTGGGAGCTGGGAATAGGATACTGTAAGTGCATGTTGGGATCTGGGAATAAGATACTGTAAGTACATGTTGGGAGCTGGGAATAGGATACAGTAAGTGCATGTTGGGAGCTGGGAATCAGATACTGTAAGTACATGTTGGGAGCTGGGAATCAGATACTGTAAGTACATGTTGGGAGTTGGGAAGAAGATACTGTAAGATACAGTAAGTGCATGTTGGGAGCTGGGAATCAGATACTGTAAGTGCATGTTGGGAGCTGGGAATCAGATACTGTAAGTACATGTTGGGAGTTGGGAATCGGATATTGTAAGTGCATGTTGGGAGCTGGGAATCAGATACTGTAAGTACATGTTGGGAGCTGGGAATAGGATACTGTAAGTGCATGTTGGGATCTGGGAATAAGATACTGTAAGTGCATGTTGGGAGCTGGGAATGGGATAAGTGCATGTTGGGAGCTTGAAATGGGAAAAGTGCATGCTGGGAGCCGGGAATAGGATAAGTGCATGTTGGGAGCCGGGAATAGTATAGGTGCATGTTGAGAGATGGATATGGGAGCAATAAAAACAAGAGATATGGTAAGAACTTACCTTTGTTATCTCTGTTTCTACGAAGTCCATAGGGTCCACAGGGTGACCTTGGGGGTATAGCTGGATCCTGGATCCTCAGGCACCACGGAGTTAAAGCTTTTAGCTGCTCCCAGGATGCACTTGGGTCCAACCTCCCCTATACCCCGCCCCCGAGCCACAGGCACCTCAGTTGGTAAGCAGCCCAGGCCGGAGGAGGAGACGAAACAGAGAGAAGGAAGACTGGAACACACAAGAACCATACTCACAGAAATGGGAGACGGAAAACCGGTGACCAGTCACAGAGCCCATATGAAGCCAGGTGCGTCAGGGCGGGTGCCCTGTGGACCCTATGGACTTCGTAGAAACAGAGATAACAAAGGTAAGTTCTTACCATATCTCTTGTTTTCTACTTCAGGGTCCATAGGGGTCCACAGGGTGACCTTGGGGATGTCCCAAAGCAGTCCAACTAAGGGCGGGGACGCTCCTGTGCTGATAGGAGAACCCGGCGCCCAAAGGATGCATCCTGAGAGGCAAAGGTGTCAAACGCATAGAACCTCAAAAAGGTCTGAATGGAAGACCAGGTGGCCGCCTTACAGAGCTGAACAGCAGAGGCGCCACGGCTAGCAGCCCAAGATGGGCCCACGGACCGAGTGGAATGAGCCTTAACAGAGGCTGGAACAGGTAAACCCTCCTGCATATAAGCCTCAATAATAACAGAACGAAGCCAACGGGCTAGAGTCTGTTTGTTGGCAGGCCAACCCCTCTTGTGAAAACCAAAGAGGATAAACAAAGAATCCGACTTCCTCACAGAACTAGTCCGGTCCACATAAACCTGGAGTGCCCTTACAACGTCTAAGGAAGTCTCCCCAGCCGAAAGATTAGGTGACTGAAAGGCTGGTACAACAATTTCCTGATTAATGTGGAACCTGGAAACCACCTTAGGCAGGAAATCAGGACGAGTGCGAAGCACCGCTCTGTCCTGATGAAAAATCAGAAAAGGGGGACGACAAGTAAGCGCCCCCAAATCTGAAACCCTCCTGGCAGAAGCAATTGCCAAGAGGAAAACAGTTTTAAAAGTTAGCCACTTGAGCTCCACTGACTCCAAGGGCTCAAAAGGAGGACCCTGTAAGGCCCTAAGAACCACCGCCAAATCCCACGGGGCCACAGGTGGCACAAAGGGAGGCTGGATTCTCAAAACACCCTGGAAAAAGGTGTGTACGTCCGGCATAGCAGCGATCCTGCGCTGGAACCACACCGACAGACCAGACACGTGTACCTTCAGTGAAGAAAGACGTAATCCTAAGTCCAAACCGGACTGAAGGAAAGCCAGAATACGCGAAACTCGGAACACCTGGGGATCATAGTTTCTGGCCTCGCACCACTGAAAGTAAGTGTGCCACACTCTGTGATAGATCCTCGCGGAAGCAGGCTTGCGCGCCCTCAGCATGGTGGTAATAACGGAGCTAGAAAAGCCCCGAGACCTCAGGACGGCTGTCTCAAGAGCCACGCCGTCAAAGATAGTCGACCCAGATCCGGGTGAAGACAGGGCCCCTGAGACAACAGGTCCCGCCGTTGAGGTAGGAGGTACGGAGCGTCGATGGACAGGCTCCGCAGATCGGAGTACCACGGCCTTCTGGGCCACGCTGGGGCCACCAAGATCAGTGTGCCTCCGTCCTGTTTGAACTTGCGCAGGACCCGAGGCAGCAGAGATATCGGAGGGAACAAGTAAGCCAGTTGAAACAGCCATTTCACCGACAGCGCGTCTATCAGACTTGCGCCTGCGTCCCTTGTCCTTGACCCGTACACAGGCAGCTTGTGATTGTAACGGGACGCCATCAGGTCCAGCTCTGGCAGCCCCCACTTGTCCACGAGTAGTTGGAATACCTCTGGATGAAGCGACCATTCCCCGGGATGCACATCGTAATGGCTGAGGAAGTCTGCCTCCCAATTGAGGACTCCTGGGATGAAAACTGCCGAGAGAGCTGGAAGATAGCGCTCCGCCCAAGCCAGGACGCGGGACACCTCCGACATCGCAGCTCGACTGCGAGTCCCTCCCTGGTGATTGATGTACGCCACCGTGGTGGCGTTGTCTGACTGCACCTGAACGGCCCTTCCGTGAAGAGCGGTGCCGGACGACTGCAGGGCTCTGTATACTGCCCGCAGTTCCAGGATGTTGATGGGAAGAATCGCTTCCTCCGCCGACCAATGACCCTGAAGTGACAAGGAGCCTGTCACCCCCCCCCCAACCCCGGAGACTGGCATCTGTCGTGAGCAGAACCCATTCCGGGATCCAAAAGGGGCGCCCCTCCAGGAGATGCGCTGTCTGCAGCCACCAGGCTAGGGACAGACGCACCTCCGAGGACAACACCAGCATCTGAGAGCGGATCCTGTGTGGCAATCCGTTCCATTCTGAAAGAATCAGCCCCTGCAGGGACCTGGAATGGAACTGGGCAAACTCCACCATGTCGAATGCCGACACCATGGACCCCAAAACTCTCATCGCTGAGTGCACCGACACTCTGCCACTGCTCAGACAACTGTGAATCCGCAGCTGTAAGGAGGAGACCTTCTCTGGAGTCAGAAAAATCCGTTGCTGACGAGAGTCCAGCAGGGCCCCCAAATGAACCATCCGTTGTGATGGGATGAGGGAGGATTTCTTCCAGTTGATCAACCAGCCGTGCGCCTGTAGACAAGCGACCGTCAGGTGGAGATGCTGGATCAGTACCTCCGGGGAGCTTGCCAGCAAGAGGAGGTCGTCTAGATACGGTAGCAACCGTATCCCCTGGCTCCGAAGGTGAGCCGCCATGACCGCCATCACCTTGGTAAATACCCTTGGTGCCGTGGAGAGACCAAAGGGTAGAGCCCTGAATTGGTAGTGGTTGTGGAGAATAGCAAACCGCAGAAACCATTGGTGCGATGTTGCTATAGGCACATGGAGGTAGGCTTCCTGGATATCCAGGGAGACCATATAATCCCCCGGTTCCATCGCCAGTATGATGGAACGCAAAGTTTCCATCCTGAATTTGGGAACCCTGAGAAACCTGTTCAGGGACTTCAAATTGAGGATGGGGCGATGAGAGCCATTGGGTTTCTGCACCAGAAACAGCGTAGAGTAATACCCCATCCCACGTTGAGACTGTGGTACGGGTATAATGACCCCCGCCGTCAGCAAGGCCTCTATGGCTTCCTGAACCTGCAAGGCCTTGGTTTTGTCCTGAGAAGGACTTGTGCAAAAAAACTGGCAAGGCGGCCTGTGCCGAAAAGACAGGGCGTACCCCTGGGAGACCACTTCTCGCACCCAGGCATCCGTGGTGGTATTGTGCCAGCACTGGGCGAATTGAAGAAGTCGGCCTCCCACTCTGGGGTCCCCCAGAGGGAGGCCCATCCCATCACGCAGAAGGCTTATCTTCTGGCTTGGAAGAAGGGCGCCTAGCACTCCAGGCTTGCTTCTTTGGCTTTGAGGCGGTCTTGGGTGCGGACTGCCTCGGGAAGGACTGACCCTTTGCCTTGCCCTGAACCCGAAAGGAACGAAACGCCGAGCTCCGGACCTTAGCAGGTGTAGTAGCTGAAGGGAGGAAGGCTGACTTGGATTTTGCCAGGGTATCTACTATTTTGTCCAGGTCCGGACCAAATAGTAATTCCCCATTAAAAGGTAAGGCCTCCAAGCCTTTCTTTGAATCCGCGTCTGCTCTCCAAGACCGCAACCACAAGGATCTATGAGCAGACACTGCTGCCACCGAAACCCTAGAGGTCAACAGGCTAGCATCCAAAGATGCTTCTCCAATGTAGGAGGCGGCATCTCTCATCTGTCCTAACAACGCCCTCTGGACGTCCGGAGATTCATCCGTAAACGTGTCCTCCAAGGCGTTGGCCCACCCCTCAATGGCCTTGGCCACCCAGGAGATGGCCATGGACGGCCGGGCTACAGCCCCTGAGAGAGAATAAATAGACTTTAGACAAGTCTCCACCTTCCTGTCCGTAGGATCCTTCAGCGAGGATATAGACGGCAATGGCAAAGTAGCACTCCTGATGAGGCGTGTTACATGGGAATCGACTGCAGGCGGAGTTTCCCATTTCTTACAATGCGCTTCCGGGAATGGATAATTGGACGCCAAGCGTTTCTGTGGCAGGAAACGCTTACTGGGCGTCTGCCAGGCCACCGCCATGTGATCAGTCAACTGATCAGACAAGGGGAACGCTGTAGAAGTAACCTTAGCTTTTTTAAAACTAGGATACCTTGACTTGGGAGCGGGTGCCTCATCCTCAATCAGAAGAATAGCCCGCACCGCCTTAACCAGAGCCCGCACATTGATGGAAGACTTAGTGTCTACCTCCTGGACTGAGGCATCTGAGGCTGAGTCATCCTGTACCTCACCATCATCCGAGAACCCCTCAGAATCCGAAAGATGCGCAGCCTGTGCCATGACTGAGCGTTTAGACGCCCTGGAGGGCACGTCACTGCGCAACATCGACTGAAAAGCCGAAGATGCTGCCGCCAAATCTTGGACAGTGTGGGAAAGCGCATCCACCCAGGGTGGAGGAGCTGTCACAGGAGCCTGAAACGGCACCACAGCCGGCTGTGCCACAGGGGTGGACTGAATATACATTGGCAACCCCGCATAGGGACCAACAGGCTGAGACCCCGGGGGAGTCTGCAATAATTGTGGGACACCCGGGGAATGGGGGATGGCAGGCTGGGGCAACGCCCTAGTAGGGGCGGCAGTCGGGACCGACAGACGGTCCGCGATGGACACCAGCACCTGGGAAAACATCGCCCATGGTGGCTCCTGCGAAATGGGAGGTTTAGACGTACCAGGGACCGCCTGGCACCGTCCGCACAGGCCGTCCTGTGACAAATCCTCCCTATCCACTCCTGCAGAACAGCGCCTGCAGGAGAACAATGCTGGAGCCCCGGAGTGCTCAATCTCCTCCTCAGACATGACTTAGGAAGAAAACGTGCGCACTCACCAGTGTGCTGAACAACAGCCCACAATATGGCACCGTGTAGCACACAACTGTATGTGACGGACCTCACAAATACGTGATCTATATAGGTGAGGTCAGTAGAAACACCCTTCCCCCGCACACCTGTAGGGCTTGTAGGAGAAGGAAAGGGATAGGTACAGGCTGACAGTAAGTAGAAAAAAGACACAGACAGGCAGCACTAGCAAAAGTCACATACCATGCAGGAAGATATACTCACTGCACCTTTCCACTACAATCAACCTCCCAGATTCAGTGTCTGGGAGGGCTATAGCGCTGTGTACACTGTCCTTGTCGGGGGAGAGGTACACAGGGGGACCGGTCCGCGTGCTCCCTGAGAGTATCTGCGCTGCCAGTAAGAAAATGGCCGCTGGAGACCTCAGAGGAGGAGTGGCCCGAGTAGCTGCAGCTCAGCGACGCCAGACTCCGAGCTGAAAGGCGCGCTGAGCTGAGGGGAGGAGCCGCTGACAGGGAAGGCTTCCTCCCCTGGCTAGCATATTTAACCCCCAAGGTTGCGGCATCCCGCTTGCCGCTTAATTACCCTGGTGGTCTAGTGGTCTGGCGGGGTATGCCTCCGATGGAGGGGGGGCCCGCCGCCACCGCTAGCGCCCCCGGTCTGTCCCCTAGACCGGGGGCATGGGACTGCATATGAAAGGCATTACCCGCGCACCGCCGCTAATCAGCGGTGCGCGGCTTACCTGATCTCCCCGGCGTCTTCCGGCAGCAGTCCCGGGGGAAGCCAGAGTCCGGCTAGTACAGACTCTGGCTTCCCCTGCCGCGATCCCCAGTTCAGTGCTGGCGTCGCGGCGCCAGCAGGGAGAAGGAGCGGCAGCGTGGGCGTCTTACAGACAGCCCAGCGCTGCCGCTCTGGAGAAAAAAACTAATGTAAAAATAAATTTAACCTAGTTAAATAAAAAGCTTTAGGGGGCTGCTCCTGCAGCCCCCCCCCCGCAGGGTGACCCGACTCCGGCCGGGCACCATCTTAAACTGAGGTGCCTGTGGCTCGGGGGCGGGGTATAGGGGAGGTTGGACCCAAGTGCATCCTGGGAGCAGCTAAAAGCTTTAACTCCGTGGTGCCCGAGGATCCAGGATCCAGCTATACCCCCAAGGTCACCCTGTGGACCCCTATGGACCCTGAAGTAGAAAGATGCGATCTGGGGACAGGATCAGTGTATGTTGGGTGCTGGAAACTGGCTCAGTGCATTTTGGGAGCTGGGAATAAGATACTGTAAGTACATGTTGGGAGCTGGGAATAAGATACTGGAAGTGCATGTTGGGAGCTGGGAATGGGATAAGTGCATGTTGGGAGCTGGGAATAAGATACTGGAAGTGCATGTTGGGAGCTGGGAATAGCATACTGTAAGTACATGTTGGGAGCTGGGAATAAGATACTGGAAGTGCATGTTGGGAGCTGGGAATGGGATAAGTGCATGTTGGGAGCTGGGAATAAGATACTGGAAGTGCATGTTGGGAGCTGGGAATGGGATAAGTGCATGTTGAGAGCTGGGAATAGGCTTAGTGCATGTTGGGAGCTGGGAATAGGATAAGTGCATGTTGAGAGTTGGGAATGAGATAAGTGCATGTTGGGAGCCGGGAATAGTATAGGTGCATGCTGAGATATGGATATGGGAGCAATAAAAGATGGGATCTGGGGACAGGATCAGTGTATGTTGGGAGCTGAAAATTGGCTCAGTGCATGTTGGGAGCTGGGAATAGGATACTGTAAATGCATGTTGGGAGCTGGGAATAGGCTTAGTGCATGGTGGGAGCTGCTAATAGGTTACTGTTGGGAACTGGGAATAGAATAAATGCATGTTGAGAGCTGGGCATAAGATAAGTGCATGTTGGGAGCTTGATATGGGAGCAATACAAAATGGGAGCTGGGAATCGGATCAGTGTATTTTGGGAGCTGGGAATGGGATAATGTTGGGAGCTGAGAATAGGATAAGTGCATGCTGGGAGCAGGGAATAGGATAAGTGCATGCAGGGGGCTGGGAATGGGATAAGTGCATGTTGAGAGTTGGGAATGAGATAAGTGCATGTTGGGAGCCGGGAATAGTATAGGTGCATGTTGAGAGATGGATATGGGAGCAATAAAAGATGGGATCTGGGGACAGGATCAGTGTATGTTGGGAGCTGGAAATTGGCTCAGTGCATGTTGGGAGTTGGGAATAACATACTGTAAGTGCATGTTGGGAGCTGGGAATAGGATAAGTGTATGCTGAAAGCTTGAAATGGGAAAAGTGCATGAGTTGGGAATTGGATCAGTGCATGGTGGGAGCTGGTAATAGGTTACTGTTGGTAACTGGGAATAGAATAAGTGTATGTTGAGAGCTGGGCATGGGATAAGTGCATGTTGGGAGCTTGATATGGAAACAATACAAAATGGGAGCTGGGAATCGGATCAGTGTATGCTGGGAGCTGGGAATGGGATAATGTTGGGAGCTGAGAATAGGATAAGTGCATGCTGGGAGCCAGGAATAAGACAAGTGCATGTTGAGAGCTGGGAATGGGATAAGTGCATGTTGGGAGCCGGGAATAGTATAGGTGCATGTTGAGAGATGGATGTGGGAGCAATAAAAGATGGGAGCTGGGGACTGGATCAGTGTATGTTGGGAACTGGGAGTAGGATACTGTAAGTACATGTTGGGAGCTGGAAATAAGATAAGTGCACGCTAAAAGCTTGAAATGGGAAAAGGGCATGATGGGAGCTGGGAATTGGATCAGTGCATGATGGGAGCTGGTAATAGGTTACTGTTGGGAATTGGGAATAGAATAAGTGCATGTTGGGAGCTGGGAATGGGATAAGTGCATGTTGGGAGCTGGGAATAGGATACTGTAAGTGCATGTTGGGAGCTGGGAATACTATAAGTGCATGTTGGGAGCCGGGAATAGTATAGGTGCATGTTGAGAGATGGATATGGGAGCAATAAAAGATGGGATCTGGGGACAGGATCAGTGTATGTTGGGAGCTGGAAATTGGCTCAGTGCATGTTGGGAGCTGGGAATAAGATACTGTAAGTGCATGTTGGGAGCTGGGAATAGGATACTGTAAGTGCATGTTGGGAGCTGGGAATGGGATAAGTGTATGCTGAAAGCTTGAAATGGGAAAAGTGCATGAGCTGGGAATTGGATCAGTGCATGAGCTGGGAATTGGATCAGTGCATGGTGGGAGCTGGTAATAGGTTACTGTTGGTAACTAGAAATAGAATAAGTGCATATTGAGAGCTGGGCATGGGATAAGTGCATGTTGGGAGCTTGATATGGGAGCAATACAAAATGGGAGCCGGGAATCAGATCAGTGTATGCTGGGAGCCGGGAATAAGATAAGTGCATGTTGAGAGCTGGGAATGGGATAAGTGCATGTTGGGAGCCGGGAATAGTATAGGTGCATGTTAAGAGATGGATACGGGAGCAATACAAGATGGGATCTGGGGACAGGATCAGTGTATGTTGGGAGCTGGGAATAAGATACTGTAAGTACATGTTGGGAGCTGGGAATCAGATACTGTAAGTGCATATTGGGAGCTGGGAATAGGATACTGTAAGTACATGTTGGGAGCTGGGAATAAGATACTGCAAGTGCATTTTGGGAGCTGGGAATGGGATAAGTGCATGTTGGGAGCTAGGAATGGGATAAGTGCATGTTGGGAGCTGGGAATAAGATACTGGAAGTGCATGTTGGGAGCTGGGAATAAGATACTGGAAGTGCATGTTGGGAGCTGGGGATAAGATACTGGAAGTGCATGTTGGGAGCTGGGAATGGGATAAGTGCATGTTGGGATCTGGGAATGGGATAAGTGCATGTTGGGAGCTGGGAATAAGATACTGGAAGTGCATGTTGGGAGCTGGGAATAAGATACTGGAAGTGCATGTTGGGAGCTGGGGATAAGATACTGGAAGTGCATGTTGGGAGCTGGGAATGGGATAAGTGCATGTTGGGAGCTGGGAATAAGATACTGGAAGTGCATGTTGGGAGCTGGGGATAAGATACTGGAAGTGCATGTTGGGAGCTGGGGATAAGATACTGGAAGTGCATGTTGGAAGCTGGGAATAGGATAAGTGCATGGTGGGAGCTGGGAATGGGATAAGTGCATGTTGAGAGCTGGGAATGGGATAAGTGCATGTTGGGAGCCGGGAATAGTATAGGTGCATGCTGAGAGATGGATATGGGAGCAATAAAAGATGGACTGGGGACAGGATCAGTGTATGTTGGGAGCTGGAAATTGGCTCAGTGCATGTTAGGAGCTGGGAATAGGATACTGTAAGTGCATGTTGGGAGCTGGGAATAGGCTTAGTGCATGTTGGGAGCTGGGAATAGGATAAGTGCATGGTGGGAGCTGGTAATAGGTTACTGTTGGGAACTGGGAAAAGAATAAGTGCATGTTGAGAGCTGGGCATAAGATAAGTGCATGTTAGGAGCTTGATATGGGAGCAATACAAAATGGGAGCTGGGAATCGGATCAGTGTATTTTGGGAGCTGGGAATGGGATAATGTTGGGAGCTGGGAATTGGATAAGTGCATGCTGGGAGCTGGGAATGGGATAAGTGCATGTTGGGAGCTGGGAATAGGATACTGTAAGTGCATGTTGGGAGCTGGGAATGGGATAAGTGCAAGTTGAGAGCTGGGAATGAGATAAGTGCATGTTGGGAGCCGGGAATAGTATAGGTGCATGTTGAGAGATGGATATGGGAGCAATAAAAGATGGGATCTGGGGACAGGATCAGCGTATGTTGGGAGCTGGAAATTGGCTCAGTGCATGTTGGGAGCTGGGAATAAGATACTGTAAGTGCATGTTGGGAGCTGGGAATAGGATACTGTAAGTACATGTTGGGAGCTGGGAATAAGATAAGTGGACGCTGAAAGCTTGAAATGGGAAAAGTGCATTATGGGAGGTGGGAATCGGATCAGTTCACGTTCGGAGCTGGGAATAGGATAAGTGCATGCTGAAAGCTTGAAATGGGAAAAGTGCATGTTGGGAGCTGGGAATGGGAAAAGTGTATGATGGGAGCTGGGAAACGGATCAGTGCATGGTGGAAGCTGGTAATGGGAGCTGTTGGGAACTGGGAATAGAAAAAGTGCATGTTGGGAGCTGTGAATGGGATAAGTGCATGATGAGAGCTGGGAATGGGATAAGTGCATGATGGGAGCTGGGAATCGGATCAGTGCACATTGGAGCTGGGAATAGCATAGGTGCATGTTGAGAGATGGATACGGGAGCAATACAAGATGGAAGCTGGGGACAGGATCAGTGTATGTTGGGAGCTGGGAATAGGATAAGCACATGTTGGGATCTGGGAATAGGATAATGTAAGTACATGTTGGGAGCTGGGAATAGGATAAGTGCAGGTTGAAAGCCTGAAATGGGAAAAGTGTATGATGGAAGCTGGGAAACGGATCAGTGCATAATGGGAGCTGGTAATCGGAGCTATTTGGAACTGTGGCCCTGATTCAGAGCCGGACGCTCTGACAGAGCGCTCGCTCTGAATCAGGGCCGTCCCTCTTACCACCCACAGCTATAGCGAGCGGCCAAAATGATGGTCGCGTTGATCAAGACCATCGCGACCATCGGGCTTTGCGACGAGACCCTTGTGGTAGGGTCTCGTCTGCCGCAAGCCCTGGAGTGCTTTTGGCTCTATCACTATTGATGTCAGTGGGGCCGGCTCCAGCCGGTAGGCGTTCCCATGGGAACGCCTCAGTCTGGGCAGCCACGCCCACCAAAGGGGGCGTGCTGTCAATCACCATTGACAGCACATCCCCTTTGGTGCGAGACCCATAACGACGGCTTTGTTGTCGTTATTCGGGTCTCGCGCATGCGCACGACGGAGCCGCCTCCGTCATGCGCATGCGCACTTGGGCAACATCGACACATGAGCGGGTCTGAATCAGGCCCTGTGTATGTTGGAAGCTGGGAATAAGATACAGTAAGTGCATGTTGGGAGCTGGGAATCGGATACTGTAAGTACATGTTGGGAGTTGGGAATCGGATACTGTAAGTGCATGTTGGGAGCTGGGAATCAGATACTGTAAGTACATGTTGGGAGTTGGGAAGAAGATACTGTAAGATACTGTAAGTACATGTTGGGAGTTGGGAAGAAGATACTGTAAGATACTGTAAGTGCATGTTGGGAGCTGGGAATCAGATACTGTAAGTACATGTTGGGAGTTGGGAATCGGATATTGTAAGTGCATGTTGGGAGTTGGGAATCAGATACTGTAAGTACATGTTGGGAGTTGGGAAGAAGATACTGTAAGATACTGTAAGTACATGTTGGGAGCTGGGAATAAGATACTGTAAGTACATGTTGGGAGTTGGGAATCAGATACTGTAAGTACATGTTGGGAGCTGGGAATAGGATACTGTAAGTACATGTTGGGAGCTGGGAATCAGATACTGTAAGTACATGTTGGGAGCTGAGAATCGGATACTGTAAGTGCATGTTGGGAGTTGGGAATCAGATACTATAAGTGCATGTTGGGAGCTGGGAATAAGATACTGTAAATGCATGTTGGAAGCTGGGAATCGGATACTGTAAGTACATGTTGGGAGCTGGGAATCGGATACTGTAAGTACATGTTGGGAGTTGGGAATCGGATCCAGTAAGTGCATGTTGGGAGCTGGGAATGTGATAAGTGCATGTTGGGAGCTGGGAATGGGATAAGTGCATATTGGGAGCTGGGAATGGATCAGGGCATGGTGGGAGCTGGTAATGGAAGCTGTTTGGAACTGGGAATAGAATAAGTGCATGTTGGGAGCTGGAAATGGGAGCTGTTGCGAACTGGGAATAGAATAACTGCATGTTGGGAGCTGGGAATGGGAGCTGTTGGGAACTGGGCATAGAATAAGTGCATGATGAAAGCTGGGAATGTGATAAGTGCATGTTGGGAGCTGGGCATGGGATAAGGGGATGTTGGGAGCTGGATATGGGAGCAATACAAAATGGGAGCTGGGAATCGGATCAGTGTATGTTGGGAGCCGGGAATGGGATAAGTGCATGTTGGGAATTGGGAATAGGATTAGTGCATGTTGGGAGTCGGGAATAGGATAAGTGCATGTTGGGTACTGGGAATAGGCTTAGTGCATGTTGGGAACTGGGAATAAGATACTGTAAGTGCATGTTGAGAGCTGGGAATGGGATAAGTGCATGTTGAGAGCTGGGAATGGGATAAGTGCATGTTGAGAGCTGGGAATGGGATAAGTGCATGTTGAGAGCTGGGAATGGGATAAGTGCATGTTGAGAGCTGGGAATGGGATAAGTGCATGTTGAGAGCTGGGAATGAGATAAGTGCATTATGAGAGCTGGGAATGGGATAAGTGCATGTTGAGAGCTGGGAATGGGATAAGTGCATGTTGAGAGCTGGGAATGAGATAAGTGCATTATGAGAGCTGGGAATGGGATAAGTGCATGTTGAGAGCTGGGAATGAGAAAAGTGCATTATGAGAGCTGGGAATGGGATAAGTGCATTATGAGAGCTGGGAATGGGATAAGTGCATGTTGAGAGCTGGGAATGGGATAAGTGCATGTTGAGAGCTGGGAATGAGATAAGTGCATGATGAGAGCTGGGAATGGGATAAGTGCATGTTGAGAGCTGGGAATGAGATAAGTGCATGATGAGAGCTGGGAATGGGATAAGTGCATGTTGAGAGCTGGGAATGGGATAAGTGCATGTTGAGAGCTGGGAATGGGATAAGTGCATGTTGAGAGCTGGGAATGGGATAAGTGCATGTTGAGAGCTGGGAATGAGATAAGTGCATTATGAGAGCTGGGAATGGGATAAGTGCATGTTGAGAGCTGGGAATGGGATAAGTGCATGTTGAGAGCTGGGAATGAGATAAGTGCATTATGAGAGCTGGGAATGGGATAAGTGCATGTTGAGAGCTGGGAATGAGAAAAGTGCATTATGAGAGCTGGGAATGGGATAAGTGCATTATGAGAGCTGGGAATGGGATAAGTGCATGTTGAGAGCTGGGAATGGGATAAGTGCATGTTGAGAGCTGGGAATGAGATAAGTGCATGATGAGAGCTGGGAATGGGATAAGTGCATGTTGAGAGCTGGGAATGAGATAAGTGCATGATGAGAGCTGGGAATGGGATAAGTGCATGTTGAGAGCTGGGAATGGGATAAGTGCATGTTGAGAGCTGGGAATGAGATAAGTGCATGATGAGAGCCGGGAATAGTATAGGTGCATGTTGGGAGATGGATACGGGAGCAATACAAGATGGGAGCTGGGGACAGAATCAGTGTATGTTGGGAGGTGAGAATGGGCTCAGTATATTTACTATGAACATCATTTAACCACACTGAATAAAGTATTCACACACTGGATGGATTTACACCCTTACACACATATACATCCCTCCTAACCCCAAAACACTGCTCTTCATCCAGACACTAACATATCATTAGTGTCTGGATGTGACTTGGACGCACCAGGAGACTGCAGATTAATTTGATATGCGACACTTGTATATGTGTGTGTGACTGACAATCACCATACAAAGTAGTATGATGCAGCGGCAAAAATTAGACGCAAAAAAGACGTCCGACGCTAGCAGAGTTGCACGGGTTGCCATACAAGTCGCGCTGGCTGGCATATTGAGGCTAGATGCATGAGGACACATCTATAATTACCTAACCTCATTCCCACTCTCATGTACATGTCTAAACCCACATCCAAACTTTTATGCCACGGGCAACAACCGGGTCACTTTTGCTAGTTTATTATATTTTTGAAGTGTTCAAGTGCTTTTGTTTTTTTTAACACAAGACAAAGTATATTTCTATATACAGTACCTGTGCGAAACCTACTGACAGGATGCGCTAATTACTACAAATGGAAGCTGAATAGGACACATTGCATCAAAGCTGGAATACTAACATGGGAGATAGAACGACTGTTGGCCACAAGCTGAGTCAGCACACAGCCATGAGGATAGGCCAGACTCTGCGCTACCTCACGGGTACACTGACTTAGCTTCTCTGCCGGGGATAATTATTAGGAAAACTAACAGCTCCTTACAGAAAATATTTCATGTGAACGTTGAAAATGAAATGTAAGCTGTGTGTGAATAACCATTTTGTAAGTTAAAGTGGGGAATACACTTTGGGGATTCGGGGAATAGATTAGGGGCCTTGCCAGTACTTCAATTTCGGTGTAAAAAATGCTCATCTTCTCTAATACAAATACTGCAGTAATCTATCTGCTAAACATATAAGCAGCACATTTAATATAGAGTGTATACCAGAAGACCCCCTTTACAATACTGGTACTAGGCTGAATGGGGGGGGGGCTTAATTATTAGTCATTCTAAGATTAAAATCGGAACAAAAAATAAACAAGTAATATTGGGATATGCATTAATATAAACTATAAAAATTACACCCGCCCCCCCCCCTTTTAATATAAATCAGAGAAAGTACACAGGCAATAGATACAATATCTTATATCAACAACAGAACAAGACGAAATCAATCATTGATAATAAAATGGATACACTGTCATAAAGGCACAAGGTTCTAAATGGTTTCCTGGTGAAGTATACGATACAATCCGATATATGTGTCAGGCAGAGCTGGCCAGCAGCCCTGATGCTCTAGTAGTGCAACATAAGGGGAACACATGTATCACAGTGTAACCATGCAGAGTACTAGCTGGAACCTCTACCCAGATCCTCTCTCACTGTCTCACCATGCATAGTATCAGCTGGAGTCTCTGCCCAGATCTTCTCTCACTGTCCAATGAAATGATCATATTGTTATTTATTTCATTGTTTTATTTTACGGCAATGCAGCACAAGTAAAATAACCATTATATATATATATATATATATATATATATATATATATATATATATATATATATATGTATATAAAACAAAGTAGAACAAAAGGAACCCACCCACCAAATTCTGGAATGACAGCGACTGGAAATATCAGAATACATGGGTAGAAAATGAAATATAGAAATAATAAAATGCCAAGGCTGGCAGACAGCTGTCATATATTGTCAGCTGGTGGTTACCTGTAATGTTAAAGACATTCTTTTCGGAGCCTGGATTGCAGCATGGATGAGGAGGGACAGGGTTCCCCGGGCTGTCTCTGCTGCATCCTCCCTCCCTGTACCCAAGGAGTCTTTTCCTTCTGGCTGTGTGGAGGTGGGGGGAGGTGTGTGTGCTCTGACATCAGCCGCTGCTCCTCTCTCCAGTCGGATGCCTGTCTCCTGCTCTCTCCTATTGTTCTGCGCACCTTGCACGGGGGAGGACTTCTGGCTGGTGCAGGACAGTGCAGCAATCAGCCTGGAAATAGAGCAGGTTTAATGCAAAGCAGATAACATCCAAGTCACCATAACCAGTGGCATATATAACAATGGGCCTGATTCACTACGGAACACAACTGCGATTGCAATAGCCATTACGCATGCAGTTCATCTGCGATAGTATGCTAATCCATTGCGATCGCTGTGCCGCCGCAGCACGACATAAGGTCGCTCACTTACTTAGCACAGATCCATAATGTTTATCAGGACTGTGAAACCATCGGTAACAATCGAGTACCATCGCAGCCTCACTCACACTTGTGCAAGCTCTGACCTTACTCAGAAATTGGCAACTTCATCACATGCTATGAGGCATCAGGCTGCGTAGGGCATCGCAGTGGGTAATTTATGCACACCCCTGCAACGGCGTCCGAACACACTGGCACGCCTGCATTTGGCCCCCCTCCCCCCCCACAAACGGCACTTCCTGTCAATTACTCTGCGATGGGTCTGCGTAGTCACTGCGAGCGCAGTCCCCATCGCAGTGGCCGGTTTGTGCATGTGCACTGCGGTGCATACGCATTGGCCGATTGCGTGCGTATTAGAAACTGCGTTCCTTGCTGAATCAGGTCCAATATTGGAGAAATGACAATGCACACAATCTAGTACAGGTGGATAAATATAACATTTTATGTTCTTTAAAATTGAGAACAGTTAGAAATATTATTTTTTTTATATGTAATTGTCTATTTTCAGTATTACTATGGTCTTAGAACTTTCATATAAAATCATTAGGGATCCAGGAGTTTGGTTGAAGGAAGGTTTTCAGCAAGATTCAAATTTGGTCACATCCTTAGGATTTGGTCAATGGGAACAAAATCCTGGCCTAGAGCCTAATACGGAGTTGGACCCATCCGCGTCCGCTTTTCCCTTCAATAGCGGCAGTCTGCACACTACTTTAGCGAGTATCCGCCCTTCTATGCCAATTATCTGTCCTTCTGCACTGCCCACTGTCTTTCCATCCACAGCTATCACCATTGGTATCGGGCCTTTCCTGCAGAAGATCTGTCAGAGACAAGAGGTCTCGTCTATAATCTGCGCAAGCGCCCAATCCGTACTGCGCATGTGCAGTATTGGTCCTGCGTGATCGCACGCAGTTGGGCAGCAGACTGTCAGCGATTGACAGTCTGCTGCCATTTCTGGGTGGGAGGGGGCGGCGACGTCCTGTTTCCCATTTCTGGGGGGGGGCGCACAGAATCTCCAGTCAGCTGACGGAGATTTCCTGGCCTCTCCTCTCATTGGGGGCGGCCGGCTTGCATGACCCCATGGGTCACTTAGCCGGCAGATGTTCACGCAGATTATCCGATGCTGCGATGTATAACGCAGCTGGGATAAGTAATGCGTGCAGGAGGCGTGATGTCTCTTGCTGCATTACCATAATTGCTTGCGTGCAGCTTTGCAATTCCGTCCTAAGCTGAATCAGGCCCTATGTCCGCATGTATCAAATGAGCATGAGAGTCGGCCTATGTGCCCATGACGGGTTCCAATCAATAGATCTACAATAAAAAGGTCGACAGTGTCTAGGAAGACACCAACTGGTAGACAGGCAGTAGGTAGACAGGTACAAAAGGTCAACAGGAACAAAAGGTCAACAGACACAAGGTCGACATGCATGAAGATCGACAGGTACAAAAGGTAGACATTGGAAAGGTTTACACAAAAATGGTCAACATGGTTTTATTTTTTAGGGCTAGAGTTAGGCACTTACTCGAGGGTTCGGGTTGGGCTGTAGAAGGGACGGTTAGAGTTAGGCAATTACCCCCTAGGTTAGGCACTACGAGGAACAATTAGGTTTAGGCACTTATCCCAACATATAGGGTTAGGCACCAGGAGGGTGGGTTAGGGATAGGCACCAAGGTGGAAGGTTAGGGTGAAGTTTAGGGCTAGAAAAAAAATAATAATAAAAAAAATGTGTCGATCATTTTTTTGTCGATCATTTCAATGTTGTCATTTTGATTACGTCGACCTTTTGGATTTAATATATACTTGCATGAGTCATAAAGTTTGACACTTGCTCAGACTAAGATTAAAAGGATACTTTTAAAGCTTTCACACAGGTTTTTGGCAGACTGCCAATTTCCAATTGAACCAGCCCAAGGAACCTGTGTAATTTTAGAGTATCCCCATTTTTAGGGATTGTGTGACAGTGTTTGGCCCTGCTGAAGTTCAAACGTAGGCAAAAACTTAATCCTGGTCAAACTACACCACCATGCTAAATTTGGTGGAGCTGGGTCCAAAACTCTGGCTGTGTATAAAGGACAAACAGACAGACACGCTATCTCACTTATTATATAGATTAAACAGGTTCTGAGTCAATGGCACATCTAGAAATGGGTGTAGGCTGTGTGCTGTACACAGGCAGTGGCGTAACTAGGCGGTGTGGTACCCGACAACCTGGTGGTCCAGGTAGGAATTAAATGTTTACCTGTCCTCAGCCACAGTCTTCTGCTGCTGGCCCACCCAGGCCAGCGGCACCACCGCCGGAGCTCCTGTTTTGAGCTTGGCGTTTTCTGGCCTCTACCAAGACTGCCGGAGCTCTTCACGCGACGTCTGTCTCCTCCACCTGCTACCACCGAACTCACTTCTCTGCCCAATGGCGTCTGACATCAGATGCCATGAGCGGAACCAGCCATGATGTGGTGAGTCCGATTGGCTCACCGCAGCAGCTTTCTATTGGCTGTCTGTCCGCAAGCCTTGGTTGGCTTGTGACCAACGCCAAATTCAAATGACCGCCGTGCGCGAGCTGCGCCGAGCTCGCAGCTGGTGCCAAATTCTCTCCTGCTGCTGAGAACACATCTCACCGGACTGCAGAACTTCCAGCGCTGGGATCAACACTTGATCCCAGAGCTGGACATTGCCGGCGCCTCCTCTGCCGTGGCACCCAGGCCAAGGTGCCCCACATGCACCCCCCTGGTTACACCACTGCACACAGGCCCCTAAGAGAGCTCACACTGCACAGCCTGCATTGCTATACTTTCTTCTCCGCAGCCTCTGGAGTGCTTCTCTGCAGCGTCATGTGGCGACCATTTTCCGGGCGACTTGTGCATGCGCAGTAGAGATGTCCCTGAGAATAAGGCGCAGGCACCATTTTCCCGGAGACCTGCGCATGCGCAGAGGATTATGGTACCAAGCCAGAATCTATTGCACTGCCAGAGAGGAGGGGGCCCGCACTGAGGGCCTGATACAGACCCGCTCGCGAGCGTAGGACGCTTGCAAGCGGGTCGATGGTGCCCTAATGCGCATGCGCACGACGGAGGAAGCTCCGTCGTGCGCATGCGCGAGATCCGGAGAGCGACAGCCAAGTCCGGGTCTCGCACCAAAGGGGGCGTGCTGTCGATGGTGAGTGACAGCACACCCCCTTTGGTGAGCATGCCGGGGGCGTGGCTGCCAGACGGAGGCGTTCCCATGGGAACGCCTACCGTCTGAGTCCGGCCCCACTGACATCAGTAGTGATGTCAGTGGGAGTGATTTTGGCTCTGATAGAGCCAAAATCACTCCAGGGCTTGCGGCAGCGAGACCCTACCGCAGGGTCTCGTCGCAAGCCCGATGGTCGCGATGGTCTTGACCATCACGACCATCATCATGGCCGCTCGCTATAGCTGTGGGTGGTCACCCACAGCTATACGAGCCACCAGGAGGCCGCTCCATTTTAAGGTAGGAGGGCCCTGATTCAGAGCGAGCGCTCTGGTCAGAGCGTCCGGCTCTGAATCAGGCCCTGAGTCTGCACATGGGCCCTCTGCTCTCTTATACTGTATACTGGGACCACTGCTCTAAGCCATTGCATCCTGGTACTAAAAGGAAGGATACTATTTATCTGTTGTTTTAATATGCACATTAGGGTTGAATTCCCAATTGCACTGGTTGGAATACAGTACTGAGTATTTGCTGATCACAACTGTGGACTCTGGGCCTGATTCAGACCCGCTCGCAAGCGCAATGCGCTCGCAAGTGGGTCGATGTTTGTTCACTGCGCATGCGCACGCCGGGTCCGAAGTGCGCATGCGCGAGACCCGGCTAGCGACGGGTGCTCCGTCGCTATGGGCCTCACACCAAAGCGGAGCAGCTGTCGATTTTGATTGACAGCTTGCCCCGTTTTGGAGGCGGGCAGTGGGGGTGGCTGGCCAAACGGAGGCGTTCCGAAGGAACGCCTGCCGTTGGGGGCGGCCCCACTGACATCATGAGTGATGTCAGTGGGTGAGCTTCCGGCTCTAATAGAGCCGAAAGCTCACTGGGGCTTGCGAGAACGAGACCCTACCACAAGGGTCTCGTCGCAAGCCCCGATGGTCAAGACCATTGCAACCATCACCTGGCCGCTCACAATAGCTGTGGGTGGTGACCCACAGCTAAGCGAGCGGCCAGGAGGCCGCACAAAAGAAAAAAAAAAGCCCTGATTCAGAGCGAGTGCTCTTTCAGAGCGTCCAGCTCTGAATCAGGTCCTCTGTGAGTCAAATAATTGAATATGATCGCTTACAATTATTATCTGACAATCTGGTCGTCTATATTCTGATGTCGCGTAAACCACGACGCTACTTTGCGTCTGCGCAATCTGATGTGCAGAAATGCGAATCCACCACACACATACACTGACGCACATAACACACACACATAAACTTATATGCGTACACATAGACGCTCATATGTGTATCCACATGCGTACACATAGACGCTCACATGCGTATTCACATACATACATGGGAACATTTCCTATTCAATGCACAGACGCACATATGCAAATGCGTATGTATAAAATGGTTCCTATTCACAATAGTTACTAACCAGAGTTATTAAAGGTATTAACTAATAATTATGATGTAATATGTACTTAAACGAGATCTAGGGTTTAGGACATAGTGGACATGTCATGTTTGGTATCATACTAAATCCCTGTTTATTTGCAGACTCCAGTTCCTATCGGCAAAGGAGTCGCATCTTGCGTCCGCTAGTTATGAATGATAGGGAGTTATGGCATAGAATGTTATTATCAGTATGCAGTGTTGCAGCTAGTATTAACCAGTTGTTCGGCGGGAAACTACACAAAGTGACCGTTTGAGGACTAAAGGCGGGTATCCACTAATAGATATACAAACGAGAGCACAATTACGACATTCCAGTCGTGCTCTCGTTTGTATATCTAGTGATGTGCCTAGACTGAACGTTCACTCGTTCAGTCTCGGCACATCCCTCCATCCCCGCACATGCTGAACCTGACGAGATAGTAAGGTTGACCAGCATGTACGGGCGATGTTGGGTGTTGGAAGCGACCAGCGGGCACGCGCATCGCTTCCAATCAAAACATGACCGATGCATGCGCGATTTATAAGCGATTGCACGATAACAACATCGTTATCGCGCAATCGCTTGTTAAAATCGCCTTATGGATACCCCCCTTAAGATATACCCCTGATGACACCGTATAAATCAACCAATGACCAGATTATCCAGAAGCAAGAACCAATGGAAACCTGTCAGCTAGTTCCTTTGTTAATGTCGAACTCTGTAAGGTATATAAGCTGTGACCCGACTCCAGCGTACAGACATCCTCTTTGATGATCACAGACTTCTGGATTGATGACTGTATACTGGGACCAGTGCGCATGCGTATGTATCGGCTTGTACTATTATTGATTGCTTTTTACTCTAATTGTTAAATCTTTCATCGTGTTACTTTTTCTCTACATAAATAACTTTTTGTGCTTTGGAACCACACGATTGGACTGGAAAGCAATTCTTTCTTAAGCGGCTTGCAGCGCTAAATAGCGACTATTAGGAATCAATAGATGGGGGTTCTGCATGTTTGTGAAATCATACAGAGCATTAGAGAGTGGGGGGTAGGATGGGGCAGAGTAGCGGGCAGACTGAGGTGATCCGGCATATGACGTCACAGGCATGCTCTGGAATATGACGTCACAGGCATGCTCTGGAATATGACGTCACAGGCATGCTCTGGAATATGACGTCACAGGCATGCTCTGGAATATGACGGCACAGGCATGCTTCGGTATATGACGTCACAGGCATGCTCCGGTATATGACGTCACAGGTATGCCCCGGGATATATCGTGTCACAGGCATGCCCCGGTATATGACGTCACAGGCATGCCCCGGTATATGATGTCACAGGCATGCTCCGGTATATTACGTCACAGGTATGCCCCGGGATATATCGTGTCACAGGCATGCTCCGGAATACGACGTCACTGGCATGCCCCTGCATATGACGTCACAGGTATGCCCCGGCATATGATGTCACAGGCATGCCCCGGCATATGATGTCACAGGTATGCCCCGGTATATAACGTCACAGGCATGCCCCGGTATATGACGTCACAGGCATGCCCCGGTATATGATGTCACAGGCATGCTCCGGTATATGACGTCACAGGTATGCCCCAGGATATATCGTGTCACATGCATGCTCCGGAATACGACGTCACTGGCATGCCCCTGCATATGACGTCACAGGTATGCCCCGGTATATGACGTCTAAATCATAACACACAGGGATGTTTTAGATCCGATTCGGTCAGGCCTGGTTTAGCACTGTTGCCCAAGAGGAGCAAACGCTAACTGGCACAGGTCTTCGCCAGGGATCCCAGCTAGGAAGTTTAGGCTTTGCTTTCTGGATGGGCACCAGACGTAACCAGCAGGGAAGAGAGATGGCTTGAGAACTGGGAGCGAGGAGGGATACAATGCAGTACCGGGTGGCACATAAGGTCTAGAAGTTAGTGTGATGAGGCATGAGGCACCAGTAGATATAGATATCTAGTGGGTAACACTCAGTAAGGCACAGACTGTCCCGAGTGTTATGTATATGATGGATGATAGTGTTTTGAGGCATGAGGTAGCAGGGTATGTGTGTGTTAAGCATGATGCAGCACAGGGAGTCACGAGGCACCAGGAGTTTAGAATGATGCAGAACACTGAGGCACGAACCTCCAGGAGGTGTATGTTAGCACTATACAGCACAGAGAGGCACAAGACATATGTTTAACACAGTGCAGCACAGGGAGGCATCAAGTAACAGTAGACACCACAGTGTACTAGGCGCTACAGGAATCCCAGCGATCCAAGGAACCAGGGGGTAAATTTACCAAAGGTATATTTTTGGTTAACTTTCCAGCAATTTTGCAAAACAGAGACTTACTAAAGTCAAAATCAATGTCAAATTGACCACAACAGTTTAGAACATCGGACCAACAATAGAAACTGGAGATTTACTAATGGTCGGTTTAGAAATCAACTAAAAATCGACCAACAATCGACTTAAAAATTGACCAGACCAGTTGAGGCTCCTGAGGTGGGGCTCCCTTATATGAATTTTGGACTGCGCTGCAGCCCCACCCCTGGAGCCGTCACTGGACCAGACAATAGACCTGCTTGAGGGCCAGACTCAGATATGTACTTAAACCCGATGGTGTACATACGGGTCTGTGCATGTGAAGAACAGGACCTGCACTTTAGCCATGATTACCAAGAGTAGGATCGCTTTAGCCAATCGGCAGTCGTTTTCTATGACAGCGCCCGCTGATTGGCTAAGAGCGGCCTGACTATTAGCTGATTTTTCTGTACCAGCCCAGACTGAAAGTTCCGGGACTGGTTATGGATTTAAGGGGGACCCAGCACTTTTCTTTTTCAACTTTTAGCTATTTAATTACTTTTAATCACAGATCTTAGTGATCTGTGCAGTGCTTCTTTTTTGGACGGGTTTGCCATGATGTTTAAACTTCTATTTGCCCATGATTTGCAACTGAAAGTTCAAAATCGAGGGTGTTTAGAAGTGCAAAATCCGACTGACATCGTTGTCAGGTTTCAAATGAAGTTGAAACCCGACAGATGTAAATATGCGGATTTTGCAGTCTAAAATGCTGTCGATGTCTACATTACTGTGTTGTTTCTGCTCTTCTTTTTATTTTTCCTGTCTTTCTTTTTGTTTTACACTATTCCCTAAATATTGGGTGATTTTCAGTGCTAGCAAGTAGTGTGCAGGACCTAGATCCTTTATCTTGAGCTGCTTAACATCTGTGGTGTGCTGTTCTTGGCCTGCTAGTAACTAATCATCCACATACCGTCAATAACAAAGAGTTTCTCTTCTATGTATTTGTGGTAGAGACAATAATCAATCCTTGAATGCACAAAGTCCATTTCTTGTAGTACAGAGTCTAGTTTGATGTACCAACAACGACCACGCTGCTTTAGACCATACAATACTTTCTTTAAAAAAAAACTTCTCCGTCTTGGAACATGTTCTTGCAGCAGAGATGCCTACACTCCCGATTTTAGCGGGAGGCTCCTGGTTTTCAATGAAGCCTCCCGCTCCCCCGCAAACTTTACTTAAACCCCCGTTTTTCAGAAGCAATGGGACTGCGCATGTGCGATTCCTCAATGTCGGGGGTGGGGCCTGCTGAGGGGACCTCATGACGTCATGACGGCCACTGTGGGGTTGTGGGTATCTATGCTAGTCAGCAGGGCGCGGCAGCATCGGGGGGAACGGAGCCTGGTAACAGCAGCGCTGCACTGTTTGGGACAGCAGCGCAGGTGTCGGGCATCAGTGAATGGTGTGTGGTGGCCTTTTCTCCCCCCACACGGTGGCCTCACTAAAATGTAAGTCAAACAGAACGGTGTCATATATATATATATATATATATATATATATACACATACAGTACATGATGGGGGCTTGGTGCTGAGTGTCACAGGCATTATTAACTGCACTTTGAAAGAGCACTCACTGACAGCCAATAAATGGATGGCTGTCAGTGAGTGCCCTTTCAGAGTGCAGTTAATGCCTGTGACTGACTGGATATATCAAAATAAGACTACTATTACTAACTGCTTTGGGGCTCATTTACATATGAATAAAGTGATTTTTATGGCACGCCCTTCAGATGTAGCAGGACACGCCCACCTTACAGCCGCGCTCATTGGTGCTGCTTGCACAATCTCCCTGAAATGCTTTTTCAATAGTAGGCAAGTATGTCTTGCAGTTATGCTCTGGAGGTTCCATGTATATCTCTTCTGTTAATTCTCCATTCAAGAAAGTTGAGTCAATGTCTAATTGGTATAACAGCATATTGTACATAGCAATGACCAAATGTAGAGTATTGTACAGTATTGCTACAGGAGAGTAAAGCTGGGTACACACTTGACGATATATTGAATGATTTGTCATTTTTGGGCGAGTCGGAAAGTCAAATCGTCTACATCATCTAGTGTGTAGTACTGTGTATGCACTATTGGGTGCTCCCGTGTGTCGTTCATCGTATCTTCAGATCTGCCTGCAGTACAGTCAGATCTCAAGATCTGGCGAACTACACCATGCTTCTGGATGCAGCAGGGGAACAACATATCGGGTGGTCGTACACCAGATTGTGTAGTGTGTACAGACCGCTCAATATATCTGCCGTAACTGGGTACACACATCGTCTAGTGTGTACCCAGCATAAGTTTAACCAAAGTCAACACCAAATTTCTGGAGACAAGACGAGCTTTGTAAAGGTCCCACAAAAATACATAAATCACAGCGCTATTCTGACATTTTCACAATATGTAATTTAATAACATGTAAACATGTACCAATAAAATCAATGTAACCACAATTAAAAAAGCATCATCCAATCCACCATATAGAAATGTTCCATGGGTGCTTATAGGTTGAATAAAGTTCCAAGAGTTTTTTCCTCAATTGTTTAGAATAAGCCCAGACAAGAATAATTACCAAGTCCAATGTCCAACTTGAATAAGGGGTCCCAATTAGCAGTGCTGGCAGGCCTCCGCAAAAGATCCGGTCCCCTGGACACAGGTATGGCGATGAGCTGGTATAATTCCAATGGTGGATCAATAAACCATATAAATAGCACTCCCTTGGCATAAAGGGCGGTGGAGAGGAAACACAACCAGACCTGACGCGTTTCGCTGTGTTAGAACCACAGCTTTATCAAAGACCTTTGATAACCGGATCTTTTGCGGAGGCCTGCCAGCACTGCTAATTGGGACCCCTTATTCAAGTTGGACATTGGACTTGGTAATTATTCTTGTCTGGACTTATTCTAAACAATTGAGGAAAAAACTCTTGGAACTTTATTCAACCTATAAGCACCCATGTAACATTTCTATATGGTGGATTGGATGATGCTTTTTTAATTGTGGTTACATTGATTTTATTGGTACATGTTTACATGTTATTAAATTACATATTGTGAAAATGTCAGAATAGCGCTGTGATTTATGTATTTTTGTGTGTTTATTATAGAGGTCTGACTAACCTCTCTATACAGCTGCTTTCATTTTAGAAGTCTCAGCTCACACTAGCGCTCCTTCAGTATCAATACTGTGTTTTTTTTTGGAAAGGTCCCATCTGCTTTCACCTTTCTGCAGAAAATCCACTTGCTCTTGATTGTTTTGCAGTGACTTAGGGCCTGATTCAGACCCGCTCGCTAAGACGCATACTCTCGCTGCTGCCGATGGTGTGCAGTGTCTATGCATTGTGCGCATGCATCGCAGTGCGAGTGCGCATACCTTAGTGAAAGTTCACAATGCATTCGCTCGCTGCGCATAGACAGCCCAGCAGAGTGAGTGACAGGGGAAGCCGTTTGCAGGTGGTAACAGGGGTTGGGCATTAAAGACGGGGGAGTGGAGGTGCAAACGCAGGCGTGCCTGAGCATCTCAATGGCGTTTTAGAGGTGTGCATAATTATAAGACAGCATCATAGTAGACGTCACCTGGCTTGTTTTTACACTGATGTGCTCGCAGTGCTTGCGGCAGGGTATGGTCAACCTCAAGCGCTGCGATAGCATCCGATGTACCACTGGTTGCATACACTTCCTGGACATGACGTGCACAAGTGGGCATCTTAAAACAGGCTGGTGGGTGTCTGCATCTACTATGTATTTGCTCTCTAAGAAATACTGGGCGGGCTAAAGCATTGCTGTGCGATAGCACTTCCTACACAATTTGTATACACATCGTGCGAGCGATCGCATCTAGCGAGCGGCTCTGAATCAGGCCCTTAGTCTCTCAGCTACAGTCCATAGTATTGTTGTCTTTGATTGATGTCTTCTTCTGATTTCTACTAAACTCATTTGCATTTTTATTTTGTATTTGTGTTGGTATTTAATTGTAGTTTATATGGTAAATGCGACTTTCACTTAATAACACTGTCCAGACATTATTCTTTTTATGTACATGACACTTTAGTACATTATTATATTGTGTACAAATAGGTTAATGTGATTTACTACTAACATTGTCGCAATGTAAAAACCAACACATATGTAACTGATAAAAGTTTGATGCATCTCGTCACCATAAGGTAATATTGTCTAATGCACCCGACACTAGATCTGCAGCACTAGCCCTGAGCAGGGGCATTTTAAGGGAGATAGGGACACATGTGCAGTGGGAACCCACCACAATGCTGAACGTGTCCCATACATCTCTCCAGTGGTGCTTTTACCAGTTATGTACTCGGAAAGATGGTGAATGCGCAGAAAAGGCACGGTACCTTTGCTAGGTCCTGTACTGGCGCCATCTTTCAGGAGACATTGTAGAAAAGATGGCATTACCAGATGCAAGTATGGAGGGGGCCATGTGTAATGCACTCTGCACCCAATCACAGAATCACCGGTAAAATAGCTAATACCATATATAGATGCTCTAGAGTTAGTAGGTCTATAATTAATATGCATATTTTTTCTTGGATAAGTGAAAAACATGCAGCTAGCGGGTCCTAAGAACCAGATTTTTGTGTGATAAAATTATTTCCAGTCAGCCACACAGAGGGTGAGGTCTGGGTTTCTATTTATGAGCTTGTTGGAGGGGCCCTGCAGCAGTGCGGGTCAGTTGCTGAGGGGGACATTGTCCCTCTTTGCAGTGCGCGGCACATCGAAGTGCACCTGTGACCCACCACCTGGCTGCCGGGCCCTGATGTCCCCGATGGCAGGGCGCAGATATCCCGCAGGGCCAGCCTGCACAGCACAGCACCGCACCAGATCCTCAGCAATCGAACTGTACCATCTGGAGAGGGGGAGACGCAGCATACAACCCTGCCTAACCATGCTGAGAATTACACGGGCATGCGCCATCATCCCCAGCAGGCACACACAGATGACCGACACCCGCAGCATCGTACAGTGCAAGTGTGACCTAGCCACCCCTCTGTCCTATCTGCACAGTGGTACATCCCACATTTATGTGCTGCACGGGTGGGACCCCAGAGTGAGGTTTGAGGTCAGTGTCTGAGGGGGGGACCATGAAGCGCCCCCTTAACAGCGAGCATAGTATTTAATTTACTCTTTTTATAGTGGGAGTGACCACACCTTCCTGGATTTGGCCATGCCCCCTGTACCTGAGATCACTCCTGAGTGCTCACAGGAAACAAATCTATAGCCCGTCTTCAAGTCTCCTGCTGCACCTCCTAGGAATTAGGCCATTCACATAGTGAGATCAATAGTGAGATGAATGCTAGAGAGGAAAGTCCACATACAGAGCATGTGAACATTTTATTAAAAAATTAGCTGTTGCCCGTGGCTTCCTCCACGTTGAAATCGGTTCTGCCAACATTTTTTTATTTGAGGTGTTCTTTTTGTATTGCTTTGCATAGGGGCCCTGTTGCGGGAGTGGCCCACGTGAGCAGCAGCGCTATACAAACTGGTGGCAGCATCTCCTACACCCACCTCTCACACTAATGTCACTGTGTGCCCTGTGTACAGACTGCTATGTAGCCTGTCCTATTCACCCACCACTCACACCAATGTCACTGTGTGCCCTGTGCACAGACCGCTATGTAGCCTATCCTATTCACCCACCACTCACACCAATGTCACTGTGTGCCCTGTGCACAGACTGTTATGTAGCCTATCCTATTCACCTACCACTCACACCAATGTCACTGTGTGCCCTGTGTACAGACTGCTATGTAGCCTGTCCTATTCACCCACCACTCACACCAATGTCACTGTGTGCCCTGTGCACAGACTGCTATGTAGCTTGTCCTATTCACCCACCACTCACACCAATGTCACTGTGTGCCCTGTGCACAGACTGCTATGTAGCCTGTCCTATTCACCCACCACTCACACCAATGTCACTGTGTGCCCTGTGCACAGACTGCTATGTAGCCTGTCCTATTCACCCACCACTCACACCAATGTCACTGTGTGCCCTGTGCACAGACTGCTATGTAGCCTATCCTATTCACCCACCTCTCACACCAATGTCACTGTGTGCTCTGTGCACAGACTGCTATGTAGACTGTCCTATTCACCCACCACTCACACCAATGTCACTGTGTGCCCTGTGCACAGACTGCTATGTAGCCTATGCTATTCATCCACCACTCACACCAATGTCACTGTGTGCCCTGTGCATAGACTGCTATGTAGCCTGTCCTATTCACCCACCACTCACACCAATGTCACTGTGTGCCCTGTGCACAGACTGCTATGTAGCCTATCCTATTCACCCACCACTCACACCAATGTCACTGTGTGCCCTGTGCACAGACCGCTATGTAGCCTGTCCTATTCACCCACCACTCACACCAATGTCACTGTGTGCCCTGTGCACAGACCGCTATGTAGCCTATCCTATTCACCCACCTCTCACACCAATGTCACTGTGTGCCCTGTGCACAGACCGCTATGTAGCTTATCCTATTCACCCACCACTCACACCAATGTCACTGTGTGCCCTGTGCACAGACCGCTATGTAGCTTATCCTATTCACCCACCACTCACACCAATGTCACTGTGTGCCCTGTGCACAGACCGCTATGTAGCTTATCCTATTCACCCACCACTCACACCAATGTCACTGTGTGCCCTGTGCACAGACTGCTATGTAGCCTATCCTATTCACCCACCACTCACACCAATGTCACTGTGTGCGCACAGACTGCTATGTAGCCTATCCTATTCACCCACCTCTCACACCAATGTCACTGTGTGCTCTGTGCACAGACTGCTATGTAGACTGTCCTATTCACCCACCACTCACACCAATGTCACTGTGTGCCCTGTGCACAGACTGCTATGTCACCTGTCCTATTCACCCACCACTCACACCAATGTCACTGTGTGCCCTGTGCACAGACTGCTATGTAGCCTATCCTATTCACCCACCTCTCACACCAATGTCACTGTGTGCTCTGTGCACAGACTGCTATGTAGACTGTCCTATTCACCCACCACTCACACCAATGTCACTGTGTGCCCTGTGCACAGACTGCTATGTAGCCTATGCTATTCATCCACCACTCACACCAATGTCACTGTGTGCCCTGTGCATAGACTGCTATGTAGCCTATGCTATTCATCCACCACTCACACCAATGTCACTGTGTGCTCTGTGCACAGACTGCTATGTAGCTTAACCTATTCAAGTGAACGCAGGCCCAAAGCACCTCTCCCCCACTGCTGGGATCCCTCTTCGCAACCCCAGACCTCATTCCCATAAGAAAGAGTGGGGCTATGAGAATCATCGCCACCTGAAGATGGCATTTTGAATTCGCAAGCAAACTCCGAAAACTTTACGTTTTCGAAGTTTGAGGAATATTAGGCAGTTCTCTCGGAACTCTAATAACGAATACATAGAAACTAGCATTTCAGCATGTGTAACGGAACATTAAGTATTGATGAATAGGTCCCTATATGTGTAAAATAGTACAGCATTATATTTGCAAGCAAAATATATTTTTTATGCCACATAATTCACGTCTCTCCATGCAATCTTTATCTTGATCACTAGATGGCAGCAAAGTCATTTAAGTTAAACAAACATGAAACCGTTTTGTTTCAAGAAACAAGGGACCTCATTCAGAGCCGCTCGCTATTTGCGGTCGTTCATTCAAAAAAAAGGGGTGGCTATTCAAATTAACCGTTCGCTCTTTGCGGTCTGTTCACGCCTCTAAGTCTGAACGAGCGAACAAAACTTGCGCTCGCATCCTACGTCATGTCCGCTATTTATTAGATTAATCGAGTACATCGATCAGCGTATGAACTGCTCGCTATTCTTGTGGTTGTTTTTTCCTACCACTATATTGCGAGCAGTTCTGAGTATAAAACAACCAGGTGACGTGGTCAATGACGCTGCTGTTTTAATTATGCACACCCATAAAACGCCCGTTTTGACCTTTAAGCACGCCTGCGTTCTTAATTCCACTCCCCGTTTTCATGCTCCTTCCCCTGTGACCACCCACATACGCCTCCTCCTGTCACTCAAAGTAGCAGGCATTCGCTATATAGCGAACAAACGATTTTCGGCCGCACTGACTGGTTCGCGCATCCGTATTACAATCCGTGCGCATGCGCAGATGAGCGAACATCGGTCATAACGAACAAGCGGCTGCTTACGAGCGGCTCTGAATCAGGCCCAAGGTCACGCCTAAATATAGCAAGAAGCAGAGCACAGAAAGGACCAGAACTTGACGCCAGAAGTAGGGATGGCCATTGGTATGGTTACCAACAATGGCAAAATAGAAAGTGTCCATCGGTATGGTAACCAATTATGCAATGAATGACCAGCGATTGCCTCACCACCCGATGGTCATCCCTGTTCTATGACTGATTGGCCAGTGGACCAATCAAAACCGGGGGGGCGTGGCTTCGTGGGTGTCGGGGATGGAGCTATTCTTCGTATCCCGGCACCTTGAAAAAAACAAAAAAAAACTATTTGGTTATGTTCTTCCATCAATGGATGGAAACCATCTGGTATTCCCCCATCGTTGGGAAAAACATTTGACATCGGCCACAGACCATCAGTTATTACAAATCATCGATGGTCGATGGCCATCCCTACCCAGAAGTGATGTCATTGAGATATTAATCTGTAAACATACGTGTGGCTTAGGCCACATAACAGATAAAATTAATTAAAAATTTATTTTCAGATCCTTTGGGGTCTATTCCGCGTCAAAGTCGATTTTGGATTGAATATTTTTAGCATATATTTTTTCTTGTTCTCTGCATTTTCCCTGCAATTTAGCCATTTTTAAAATTACTCTTTGCTTTCAGGTGACTCTAATGCACTCAGAGGAGTCCAATTCACCATTTAATTATTGGGGGCTGGGCAGCCCCGATAATGAAGTCTCCAACTAGCCGCGAGTAGCAGCAGCAGATACATATTCACCGAAGCAATTTAACATTGCGTTAGTGCGGAGACAGCGGATCTGAAAATCAGCCATCTCTGCGATCCCCTTCACTGCTCCTTTTGTTCTGTCTCGGCAGAGCTAGTGTGGATGCGTGATCTGGGCTCCGCACAGGCGCACAAAGCACTGACGGTAGGAGCCGGACAGGGGCGCTACCCAGGACTACTTCGAATGGGGAAAAAGTGGGAGGTGCTGGGGCAAACTCATTTGAAGATGGCGAATGCTCCCGCAGTCAGGCTGTGAAAGGTTATATTTTCGGAGCTTGATGATGTTAGGTCCACATACTAGTGTATGGGGACAGTGGGAGAGATGGGGGCTGTAAGGTAAGCAGGAAACCATAAATTGGAACCGAGGCCTATTGAGGAATGTACCATAAATATATTTGTCCTGACAAAATTTGAACGTATGTTATATTGTTAGTAAGTTCACTGACAGTTGGCATCGTGCAGGTCACACAACGCAAATGATGGCAGAGGTGGCTCACAGGAACTCACGCCTTATCTGTGTCCCTTTTTATCTTTCATTAGGGACTTAGTAATGGTTTGTATCCATAAAGGGACACGTGGCCTCTGTGGGCCTCATTCAGAGGTGGACGCAGACGGGTTCGTCGTCTTTTACCGCAGCCGAGTGTGCGTCTTTCTGTTAATGTGGCAATCGATTCTGTTCGGTACTGAGACCCCCGCTTGCAGCGGCGCTAATCAGTCATGGTGTGTTGACGCAAAACATTGCTACACCACTGGTTGAACCATCAAAGCTTGCGCCAACAGGTGCGACTTCTCCATCTGAACATGGTGTCTTGTGTCGGCACTATTGCGTCTTTAGACAGAGTTGCTGTCACCGGCACTCCCATGTCTACCTAAACATTCCCCTATTACCTCCCTAGGAATGCCCACAAATAATATAACCACTGGGACGTATGCACTGTTCACATGCACCCGGTCGATGTTTGTGTTCTGTGCATGCACTGCGGTGACCGTGCGCGAACCAGACGCTGCGATCGCGAATGCAGCGGATACACAGTGGTACCGAGAAATGATTGACAGCAAGTGCCATTCGGGGGTGTGGTCGAAGGAACTCAGGCGTGCCTGTGCGTTTGAACAGCGTTACAGCCAGCGCTCTGCATGGCGACAGGAAGCGTCGCAGTTTGTGAGTCATGTCAAGCTCAACCACAACTCTGCGTATGGGTCCGATGTTACCGATGTTTTCGCTGACTTGCGGATGTATGTAATGGGAAGTGCCCACCCCCTTTATAAGCTGCTGGTCGTCTTGGTATAGTGCTGCGATTGCGTATTGTCACAACGTGCGGGTGCGTGCGTTTGCAGACCTGCGATCCAAGCTGAATGATGACCTGTGTGATTCGGAAGCATTCGCAGTACTTCCAACATCGGCCAGCTGCACCAATATCGGCATTGCGTGCGAATATCGTCCCCTCTGAATCAGGCCTTGAATGTCCTATACTACGGCTCTCACAACTTACACTTTAGTCTGCTTGGACTTTGTGTCTCCATGCTCCCCCTGTGTAATACTTTACTCTGTTTTATACATTAGATTTTTTTGTAACTATGTCAACAGTTTACTCGCAGTTTGGTACAAATGTGAAAACATGGAACCCAGCAGAGCAGCTACAGATTTATGGATTCTCTGTTACAGTTCTCCCCAGGGGCCACATTAAAGATCTCAGCATATGCCTTGGCCCCCATGGGCATTGGCTTTCCGTACTAACCCTGGCACATGAACCATTAGGCAAGCTCTGTTTCTAATGAGAATCTCAGTAAGCTCCTGTTACATAGGACGGTTTTCCTTTTTTTTTGTATTTTATTTTTTATTTAAATAGAGGAAAGACCATACGCCAGCAAATGGCGAGAATGAGATTAAGAAGAGAAATATAAGGCACAGTACCTGTAACGTAATTCTTTAAGGGGGATATCCAGATTGTATTATAAGATGAATGGCACCAATATTCATCAGTCTACTAAGGAAGAAAATATGTTGCTTTCCATACTATGGGCTGGAGGCAGAGTTAAACGCAAATTGACCTTATGTGCTTAGAAATAAATGCGTATATACACCATACTTACCGACTTTCCTTCACTCCTTTCTGGAAGCAGCCGAAGAGGACCATTTTCTCTCTGCTTCAGGGGGCGGGGCCAGACTATAGCTGGCATTAGGCCCCATTCCCTTTACAGGAAACCCCCCCAATGAGGCGATTCACATCACTTAGCCTCGCCCGCTCCCTAAGGACCCGCAAATTTCATTTCTCCCCATCCTGGCCACTTCACTAGGAAGTGGGCGGGATGCAGGAGATCTGCCTACTAATCCGGGGGTGCGGGGGGTTACCCGGAAAATCGGGAACCTCCCAGGAGAGTAGGCAAGTATGATATACTCTGTGGCAGAACACCTGGAATGGTTGCCAAGGGGAGATTTATTTAGCTCCTTTCTGGTAGACAGAAGCTGATTAGCAGCCTTGATTGCCAGACCAGCTGTGAGAGGCTGATAACCGGTGTCTCAGTCTTGCATTGCCTGGGGAACAGGTCAGTGGCCTGCTGAGAGACACTGTGATTACTGAATGTAAGTGCTGTGCAAAAGACTTGTGATTTTTGTGAGAGGGACGCTAGGTCCTTCCACTCTAAGGGGTCTGTTTACTAAGCCTTGGATGGAGAACAGAGATAAAGTACCAACCAACCAGCTCCTGTCATTTTTCAAACACAGCCTGTAACATGGCAGTTTGAAGATAAGGTACCAGCCAATCAGCTCCTATCACTTTATCTCTATCCAAGACTTAGTAAATAGATCCCTATATTGTTACCCATAGCAACCAATCAGATTCAACTTAACATTTATATAGCACCTTCTAGAAGATAATAGCTAGAATCTGATTGGTTGCTATGGGCAACATCTCCACTTCTAAAAACCTGCACTTCAGTAAATATACCCCTTATACAGGGAATTATTTTGTTTAGTTAGAGCTGGACAGGTCAGGATTTACTTGGTGGAGGGGTCATGGTCTGCTGCAAACCCTCCGCCTTCCTGTCAGCGGCAGCAATGCCGAGCACACATTCTTGTGTGCTGGGCTGCAGTGAGTACAGGGAGGTCTGCTGCTGGTGCTGGGTGCAGCAGGAGTCTCCTCTGCCTGCACCACATAAGAGGAGAGACAGTGGCCCTGATTCAGAGCCGGACGCTCTGACCAGAGCGCTCGCTCTGAATCAGGGCCCACCTCCATTAAAATGGAGCGTCCTCCTGGACGCTCGTATAGCTGTGGGTCACCACCCACAACATATACGAGCGTCCAACAAGATGGTCGCGATGGTCTTGACCATCGCGACCATCGGACTTGCGAGAGAAACCCTGTGGTCGGGTTTCTCAACCGCAAGGCCAGGAGTGATTTTGGCTCTATCAGAGCCAAAATCACTCCCACTGACATCACCAGTGTTGTCAGTGGGGCCGGCTTCAGACGGTAGGCATTCTCCGTCTGGCAGGCACGCCCCCGGAACGCCCACCAAAGGGGGCGTGCTGTCAATCAACATCGACAGCACGCCCCCTTTGGTGCGAGACCCCTCCGTCGTGCGCATGCGCAGTGGGGGCCATCGACCCACTTGCGAGCAGACTGCCGCTCGTGAGTGGGTCTGAATGACCCCCAGTGATCGCACTGATCTCCCTCCCCGGATCTGTCTATGGCTGAGGGGCAAAACGGCGCCACCCTGTGGAGCGCACAGCGGTCCTACAAGCCACAACAGATAATAGTTTTTTTGGTTTTTTTTGGAAGATGGGCGTGGTCACGCCGCTAACATTAGGTCACGCCCCCTTGCCATTACCCAGGACTAAAGCACTGGTAGATACTTATGTCAACATCCAGGCCTGGTGTACCTACTCCATAGCTGCTGCATGACAAGTGCAAACATTTACCACAGGAGATGGCACAATTACCCTGATCTTGTCACAACGCCCATAGGCAGAGTTACAGCCGCTAACTCCCTATACGTACGCTTGGGGCCTGATTTTGAGTCAGACGCAAAAGCGCACGCAGCCTATTGGTGGTCGTCCGTCTGCGAGTTTATGCAATTGGACTACAAACTGGACAATAGAACCGAGACGCCCACATTTAGCGTACATGTATGCTGCCATGCTGATTGGTGCGTCCTTAGAAGCCACCATCTTTCGCACCATGGAAAATTGCAGCCAGCCCCATGACATGTGCGGCCTCTCTGCCTGCCCATGACCTCCTATGCTCGCAGCTCTGCGTCTGTGGACAAAGCCGCCTTCACTGACACTCCTGCCACGCTCCCATAATACTCCTACTGATCGGACCATATGTGCGTGCACTAGCAGCCACCTCCCAGTCACCGCCCAGGAGCGCCCGTCACATTTACGCCCCATATCCGATACCGAATGAATCGTTCGCAGCAGCACCTTTGTGCATAGACTCTGTGTAGCGCAGCCTCGTAGGGGTATTAGAAATGTTTGCACATGCGCAGTTGCAAATAGTCGCTGAACTACGTGACCATCAGCATTGCGTGCGGATTGCGTGCCCTATGTGTGCTATGGTCATCAGTGCACGCTTACACTACTTGTATACGCATGGAAACAGGCGCATTTACGTTTGTCCATAGGCCGCAGTTCTGTGAACTCAACCTCATTGAACTCTGCCATAGTGACAACACCCCATTACAGCCCAGTTGAACGCCTCCAGTCGCACATATAAATACCAGTGAAACGCGTACTGCCTCTCATTACCTGTACTCGCATCCGCTCAGTTCTGGGCATGTGCAGTGTGAAAATACACAAGATACATTCTGCTAACAGGCGTCTGTTCAACGCGACATCTGCTCCCATATAGGTTTATAGGGCACTGCCTTATTATTACAGGATAAAGTGGATTATTCTAAGGAATCTTGGGTTTGAGCTGACTAGAGGGAATAGCTCGGGCAGGTGATGAGGTGCTGAGGGCCGAGTGCATGCAGAGAACTGTTTGTCTTCAGTTGGTGTCTTTTTGAAATAGCTGAGGTCACTACACACTATTACTGTAGCTCTGTGTACGTACATTGGCTGTGAAACATATCAGCATGTTTTTCTTTTGCTTGTGTTATGGAATCAAATGAATACATTTTGGGAATTCTTACCACAAGTGCACAAAATACTCTAATGACAAAAGAAAAAAAATCCCACTCAGAAACTTTTTCTCAAATAAAAGTAAAGATAGAGAAGTACTGATTACTAAAATACAGCTAAATAAATACTGAAGCTATCGGATGTCTAATTCTAGCTCTCTGTGAGAAGACTTGCAGTTGTTTAGTGTACTTCAAAGCAAGAGCTTCATCACGAAGATCATGGAATGTTCAAAGGAAATCTGGGCCTGACTCAGAGATGAACGAAAACCCAATGGTTTGGGTACATCTCCGATTGTTAGGGGTTTTTGTAATCACTTTTCATAACCTCCCAGTCTCCACACTGAAAGACCCAGGGATCGCAAAACCCTTCTCAAGTGTTAGCAATACCGTACACAATTGTGAACGGCATAGGTGCACACGTGCTCAGTAAGGGATTCTTGCACTTTTCGTGATAATGATGACACAAGGAGGAAGGGAAAAGAGACACAGTGGGGGAAATGATGCATGGAGGGAGAGGAGACACAGCGGGGGAGATAATGCAGGGAGTGAGGAATAAGAGACACACAGTGGGGGAAATGATGCAGGGAGGGAGAGGAGACACAGCGGGGGAGATAATGCAGGGAGTGAGGAATAAGAGACACAGTGGGGGAAATGATGCAGGGAGGGAGAGGAGACACAGCGGGGGAGATAATGCAGGGAGGGTGGCAGAGGAGACAAAGTGCAGGAGATGATGCAGGGAGGGTGGCAGAGGAGACAGTGCAGGAGTTGATGCAGGGAGGGAGAGGAGTCACAGTGCAGGAGATGATGCAGGGAGGGAGAGGAGACACAGTGCAGGAGATGATGCAGGGAGGGTGGCAGGGGAGACAGTGCAGGAGATGATGCAAGGAGGGTGGCAGAGGAGACAGTGCAGGAGATGATGCAGGGAGGGTGGCAGAGGAGACACAGTGCAGGAGATGATGCAGGGAGGGTGGCAGAGTAGACACAGTGGGGGAGATGATGCAGGGAGGGTGGCAGAGGAGACACAGTGGGGGAGATGATGCAAGGAGGGTGGCAGAGGAGACAGCGCGGGAGTTGATGCAGGGAGGGTGGCAGAGGAGACACAGTGGGGGAGATGATGCAAGGAGGGTGGCAGAGGAGACACAGTGCAGGAGTTGATGCAGGGAGGGTGGCAGAGTAGACACAGTGGGGGAGATGATGCAGGGAGGGTGGCAGAGGAGACACAGTGGGGGAGATGATGCAAGGAGGGTGGCAGAGGAGACAGCGCGGGAGTTGATGCAGGGAGGGTGGCAGAGGAGACACAGTGGGGGAGATGATGCAAGGAGGGTGGCAGAGGAGACACAGTGCAGGAGTTGATGCAGGGAGGGTGGCAGAGGAGACACAGTGCAGGAGATGATGCAGGGAGGGTGGCAGAGGAGACACAGCGGGGGAGATGATGCAGGGAGGGTGGCAGAGGAGACACAGTGTGGGAGATGATGCAAGGAGGGTGGTAGAGGAGACAGCGCGGGAGTTGATGCAGGGAGGGTGGCAGAGGAGACACAGTGCGGGAGGTGATGCAGGGAGGGTGGCAGAGGAGACACAGTGCAGGAGATGATGCAGGGAGGGTGGCAGAGTAGACACAGTGGGGGAGATGATGCAGGGAGAGTGGCAGAGGAGACACAGTGGGGGAGATGATGCAGGGAGAGTGGCAGAGGAGACACAGTGGGGGAGATGATGCAAGGAGGGTGGCAGAGGAGACACAGTGCAAGAGATGATGCAGGGAGGGTGGCAGAGGAGACAGTGCAGGAGATGATGCAGGGAGGGTGGCAGAGGAGACACAGTGCAGGAGATGATGCAGGGAGGGTGGCAGAGGAGACACAGTGCAGGAGATGATGCAGGGAGGGTGGCAGAGGAGACACAGTGCAGGAGATGATGCAGGGAGGGTGGCAGAGGAGACACAGTGCAGGAGATGATGCAGGGAGGGTGGCAGAGGAGACAGTGGGGGAGATGATGCAAGGAGGGTGGCAGAGGAGACACAGTGCAGGAGTTGATGCAGGGAGGGTGGCAGAGGAGACACAGTGGGGGAGATGATGCAAGGAGGGTGGCAGAGGAGACAGTGCAGGAGATGATGCAGGGAGGGTGGCAGAGGAGACACAGTGGGGGAGTTGATGCAGGTAGGGCGGCAGAGGAGACACAGTGCAGGAGATGATGCAGGGAGGGTGGCAGAGGAGACACAGTGGGGGAGATGATGCAAGGAGGGTGGCAGAGGAGACACAGTGCGGGAGATGATGCAGGGAGGGTGGCAGAGGAGACAGTGCAGGAGATGATGCAGGGAGGGTGGCAGAGGAGACACAGTGGGGGAGATGATGCAGGGAGGGTGGCAGGAGACACAGCGGGGGAGATGATGCAGGGAGGGTGGCAGAGGAGATACAGTGGGGGAGATGATGCAGGGAGGGTGGTAGAGGAGACACAGTGGGGGAGATGATGCAGGGAGGGTGGCAGAGGAGACACAGTGCAGGAGTTGATGCAGGGAGGGTGGCAGAGGAGACACAGTGCAGGAGATGATGCAAGGAGGGTGGCAGAGGAGACACAGTGCAGGAGATGATGCAGGGAGGGTGGCAGAGGAGACACCGTGCAGGAGATGATGTAGGGAGGGTGGCAGAGGAGACACAGTGCAGGAGTTGATGCAGGGAGGGTGGCAGAGGAGACACAGTGCAGGAGATGATGCAAGGAGGGTGGCAGTGTAGACACATTGCAGGAGATGATGCAGGGAGGGTGGCAGAGGAGACACAGTGCAGGAGTTGATGCAGGGAGGGTGGCAGAGGAGACACAGTGCAGGAGATGATGCAAGGAGGGTGGCAGAGGAGACACAGTGCAGGAGATGATGCAGGGAGGGTGGCAGAGGAGACACTGTGCAGGAGATGATGTAGGGAGGGTGGCAGAGGAGACACAGTGCAGGAGATGATGCAGGGAGGGTGGCAGAGGAGACACAGTGCAGGAGATGATGCAGGGAGGGTGGCAGAGGAGACACAGTGAAGGAGATGATGCAGGGAGGGTGGCAGAGGAGACACAGTGCAGGAGATGATGCAGGGAGGGTGGCAGAGGAGACACAGAGGGGGAGATGATGCAAGGAGGGTGGCAGAGGTGACACAGTGCAGGAGTTGATGCAGGGAGGGTGGCAGAGGAGACACAGTGGGGGAGATGATGCAAGGAGGGTGGCAGAGGAGACACAGTGCGGGAGTTGATGCAGGGAGGGTGGCAGAGGAGACACAGTGCAGGAGATGATGCAGGGAGGGTTGCAGAGTAGACACAGTGGGGGAGATGATGCAGGGAGGGTGGCAGGAGACACAGCGGGGGAGATGATGCAGGGAGGGGGGCAGAGGAGACACAGTGGGGGAGATGATGCAGGGAGGGTGGCAGAGGAGATACAGTGGGGGAGATGATGCAGGGAGGGTGGCAGAGGAGACACAGTGGGGGAGATGATGCAAGGAGGGTGGCAGAGGAGACAGTGCAGGAGTTGATGCAGGGAGGGAGAGGAGTCACAGTGCAGGAGATGATGCAGGGAGGGAGAGGAGACACAGTGCAGGAGATGATGCAGGGAGGGTGGCAGGGGAGACAGTGCAGGAGATGATGCAAGGAGGGTGGCAGAGGAGACACAGTGCAGGAGATGATGCAGGGAGGGTGGCAGAGGAGACACAGTGCAGGAGATGATGCAGGGAGGGTGGCAGAGTAGACACAGTGGGGGAGATGATGCAGGGAGGGTGGCAGAGGAGACACAGTGGGGGAGATGATGCAAGGAGGGTGGCAGAGGAGACAGCGCGGGAGTTGATGCAGGGAGGGTGGCAGAGGAGACACAGTGGGGGAGATGATGCAAGGAGGGTGGCAGAGGAGACACAGTGCAGGAGTTGATGCAGGGAGGGTGGCAGAGTAGACACAGTGGGGGAGATGATGCAGGGAGGGTGGCAGAGGAGACACAGTGGGGGAGATGATGCAAGGAGGGTGGCAGAGGAGACAGCGCGGGAGTTGATGCAGGGAGGGTGGCAGAGGAGACACAGTGGGGGAGATGATGTAAGGAGGGTGGCAGAGGAGACACAGTGCAGGAGTAGATGCAGGGAGGGTGGCAGAGGAGACACAGTGCAGGAGATGATGCAGGGAGGGTGGCAGAGGAGACACAGCGGGGGAGATGATGCAGGGAGGGTGGCAGAGGAGACACAGTGCAGGAGATGATGCAGGGAGGGTGGCAGAGGAGACACAGCGGGGGAGATGATGCAGGGAGGGTGGCAGAGGAGACACAGTGTGGGAGATGATGCAAGGAGGGTGGTAGAGGAGACAGCGCGGGAATTGATGCAGGGAGGGTGGCAGAGGAGACACAGTGCGGGAGGTGATGCAGGGAGGGTGGCAGAGGAGACACAGTGCGGGAGTTGATGCAGGGAGGGTGGCAGAGGTGACACAGTGCAGGAGATGATGCAGGGAGGGTGGCAGAGTAGACACAGTGGGGGAGATGATGCAGGGAGAGTGGCAGAGGAGACACAGTGGGGGAGATGATGCAGGGAGAGTGGCAGAGGAGACACAGTGGGGGAGATGATGCAAGGAGGGTGGCAGAGGAGACACAGTGCAAGAGATGATGCAGGGAGGGTGGCAGAGGAGACAGTGCAGGAGATGATGCAGGGAGGGTGGCAGAGGAGACACAGTGCAGGAGATGATGCAGGGAGGGTGGCAGAGGAGACACAGTGCAGGAGATGATGCAGGGAGGGTGGCAGAGGAGACACAGTGCAGGAGATGATGCAGGGAGGGTGGCAGAGGAGACACAGTGCAGGAGATGATGCAGGGAGGGTGGCAGAGGAGACAGTGGGGGAGATGAAGCAAGGAGGGTGGCAGAGGAGACACAGTGCAGGAGTTGATGCAGGGAGGGTGGCAGAGGAGACACAGTGGGGGAGATGATGCAAGGAGGGTGGCAGAGGAGACAGTGCAGGAGATGATGCAGGGAGGGTGGCAGAGGAGACACAGTGGGGGAGTTGATGCAGGTAGGGTGGCAGAGGAGACACAGTGCAGGAGATGATGCAGGGAGGGTGGCAGAGGAGACACAGTGGGGGAGATGATGCAAGGAGGGTGGCAGAGGAGACACAGTGCGGGAGATGATGCAGGGAGGGTGGCAGAGGAGACACAGTGGGGGAGATGATGCAGGGAGGGTGGCAGGAGACACAGCGGGGGAGATGATGCAGGAAGGGTGGCAGAGGAGATACAGTGGGGGAGATGATGCAGGGAGGGTGGTAGAGGAGACACAGTGGGGGAGATGATGCAAGGAGGGTGGCAGAGGAGACAGTGCAGGAGTTGATGCAGGGAGGGTGGCAGAGGAGACACAGTGCAGGAGATGATGCAAGGAGGGTGGCAGTGTAGACACATTGCAGGACATGATGCAGGGAGGGTGGCAGAGGAGACACAGTGCAGGAGTTGATGCAGGGAGGGTGGCAGAGGAGACACAGTGCAGGAGATGATGCAAGGAGGGTGGCAGAGGAGACACAGTGCAGGAGATGATGCAGGGAGGGTGGCAGAGGAGACACCGTGCAGGAGATGATGTAGGGAGGGTGGCAGAGGAGACACAGTGCAGGAGATGATGCAGGGAGGGTGGCAGAGGAGACACAGTGCAGGAGATGATGCAGGGAGGGTGGCAGAGGAGACACAGTGCAGGAGATGATGCAGGGAGGGTGGCAGAGGAGACACAGTGCAGGAGATGATGCAGGGAGGGTGGCAGAGGAGACACAGAGGGGGAGATGATGCAAGGAGGGTGGCAGAGGAGACACAGTGCAGGAGTTCATGCAGGGAGGGTGGCAGAGGAGACACAGTGGGGGAGATGATGCAAGGAGGGTGGCAGAGGAGACACAGTGCGGGAGTTGATGCAGGGAGGGTGGCAGAGGAGACACAGTGCAGGAGATGATGCAGGGAGGGTTGCAGAGTAGACACAGTGGGGGAGATGATGCAGGGAGGGTGGCAGAGGAGACACAGTGGGGGAGATGATGCAAGGAGGGTGGCAGAGGAGACACAGTGCAGGAGATGATGCAGGGAGGGTGGCAGAGGAGACAGTGCGGGAGATGATGCAGGGGGGGTGGCAGAGGAGACACAGTGGGGGAGATGATGCAGGGAGGGTGGCAGGAGACACAGCGGGGGAGATGATGCAGGGAGGGTGGCAGAGGAGACACAGTGGGGGAGATGATGCAGGGAGGGTGGCAGAGGAGATACAGTGGGGGAGATGATGCAGGGAGGGTGGCAGAGGAGACACAGTGGGGGAGATGATGCAAGGAGGGTGGCAGAGGAGACAGTGCAGGAGTTGATGCAGGGAGGGTGGCAGAGGAGACAGTGCAGGAGTTGATGCAGGGAGGGTGGCAGAGGAGACAGTGCAGGAGATGATGCAAGGAGGGTGGCAGAGGAGACAGTGCAGGAGTTGATGCAGGGAGGGTGGCAGAGGAGACACAGTGCAGGAGATGATGCAAGGAGGGTGGCAGAGGAGAGAGTGCAGGAGTTGATGCAGGGAGGGTGGCAGAGGAGACACAGTGCCGGAGTTGATGCAGGGAGGGTGGCAGAGGAGACACAGTGCAGGAGATGATGCAGGGAGGGTGGCAGAGTAGACACAGTGCAGGAGATGATGCAAGGAGGGTGGCAGAGGAGACACAGTGCAGGAGTTGATGCAGGGAGGGTGGCAGAGGAGACACAGTGCAGGAGATGATGCAGAGAGGGTGGCAGAGGAGACACAGTGGGGGAGATGATGCAGAGAGGGAGGAAGAAGAGATAGGCAGCCGCCAACTCCCTATACGTACGCTTGGGGCCTGATTTTGAGTCACACGCAAAAGCGCACGCAGCCTCTTGGTGGTCGTCCGTCTGCGAGTTTATGCAAATAGACTACAAACTGTACAAAAGGACAGAGACGCCCACATTTAGGGTCCATGCATGCTGCCATGCTGATTGGTGCGTCCTTAGAAGCCACCATCTTTCGCACCATGGAAAATTGCAGCCAGCCCCATGACATGTGCGGCCTCTCTGCCTGCCCATGACCTCCTATGCTCGCAGCTCTGCGTCCGTGGACAAAGCCGCCTGCACTGACACTCCGGCCACACTCCCTTAATACTCCTACTGATCTGACCATATGTGCGTGCACTAGCAGCCACCTCCCAGTCACCGCCCAGGAGCGCCCGTCACATTTACGCCCCATATCCGATAACGAATGAATCGTTCGCAGCAGCACCGTTGTGCATAGACTCTGTGTAGCGCAGCCTCGTAGGGGTATTAGAAATGTTTGCACATGCGCAGTTGCAAATAGTTGCTGAACTACGTGACCATCAGCATTGCGTGCGGATTGCGTGCCCTATGTGTGCTATGGTCATCAGTGCGCGCTTACACTACTTGTATACGCATTGAAACAGGCGCATTTACGTTTGTCCATAGGCCGCAGTTCTGTGAACTCAACCTCATTGAACTTTGCCTTGGTGACAACACCCCATTACAGCCCAGTTGAACGCCTCCAGTCGCACATATAAATACCAGTGAAACGCGTACTGCCTCTCATTACCTGTACTCGCATCCGCTCAGTTCTGGGGATGCGCAGTGTGAAAATACGCAAGATACATTCTGCAAACAGGCGTCTGTTCAACGCGACATCTGCTCCCATATAGGTTTATAGGGCACTGCCTTATTATTACAGGATAAAGTGGATTATTCTAAGGAATCTTGGGTTTGAGCTGACTAGAGGGAATAGCTCGGGCAGGTGATGAGGTGCTGAGGGCCGAGTGCATGCAGAGAACTGTTTGTCTTCAGTTGGTGTCTTTTTGAAATAGCTGAGGTCACTACACACTATTACTGTAGCTCTGTGTACGTACATTGGCTGTGAAACATATCAGCATGTTTTTCTTTTGCTTGTGTTATGGAATCAAATGAATAAATTTTGGGAATTCTTACAACAAGTGCACAAAATACTCTAATGACAAATGAAAAAAAATCCCACTCAGAAACGTTTTCTCAAATAAAAGTAAAGACAGAGAAGTACTGATTACTAAAATACAGCTAAATAACTGCTGAAGCTATCGGATGTCTAATTATAGCTCTCTGTGAGAAGACTTGCAGTTGTTTAGTGTACTTCAAAGCAATAGCTTCATCACGAAGATCATGGAATGTTCAAAGGAAATCTGGGCCTGACTCAGAGATGAACGAAAACCCAATGGTTTGGGTACATCTCCGATTGTTAGTGGTTTTTGTAATCACTTTTCATCACCTCCCAGTCTCCACACTGAAAGACCGAGGGATCGCAAAACCCTTCTTAAGTGTTAGCAATACCGTACGCAATTGTGAACGGCATAGGTGCACACGTGCTCAGTAAGGGATTCTTGCACTTTTCGTGATAATGATGACACAAGGAGGAAGGGAAAAGAGACACAGTGGGGGAAATGATGCATGGAGGGAGAGGAGACACAGCGGGGGAGATAATGCAGGGAGTGAGGAATAAGAGACACACAGTGGGGGAAATGATGCAGGGAGGGAGAGGAGACACAGCGGGGGAGATAATGCAGGGAGTGAGGAATAAGAGACACAGTGGGGGAGATAATGCAGGGAGGGTGGCAGAGGAGACACAGTGGAGGAGATGATGCAGGGAGGGAGAGGAGACACAGCGGGGGAGATGATGCAGGGAGGGTGGCAGAGGAGACACAGTGCAGGAGATGATGCAGGGAGGGTGGCAGAGGAGACACAGTGCAGGAGATGATGCAGGGAGGGTGGCAGGGGAGACACAGCGGGGGAGATGATGCAGGGAGGGTGGTAGAGGAGACAGTGCAGGAGTTGATGCAGGGAGGGTGGCAGAGGAGACAGTGCAGGAGTTGATGCAGGGAGGGTGGCAGAGGAGACACATTGGGGGAGATGATGCAGGGAGGGTGGCAGAGGAGATACAGTGGGGGAGATAATGCAGGGAGGGTGGCAGAGGAGACAGTGCAGGAGTTGATGCAGGGAGGGTGGCAGAGGAGACAGTGCAGGAGTTGATGCAGGGAGGGTGGCAGAGGAGACAGTGCAGGAGTTGATGCAGGGAGGGTGGCAGAGGAGACACAGTGCAGGAGTTGATGCAGGGAGGGTGGCAGAGGAGACACAGCGGGGGAGATGATGCAGGGAGGGTGGCAGGGGGAACACAGCAGGGGAGATGATGCAGGGAGGGTGGCAGAGGAGACACAGTGGGGGAGATGATGCAGGGAGGGTGGCAGAGGAGACACAGTGCAGGAGTTGATGCAGGGAGGGTGGAAGAGGAGACACAGTGCAGGAGATGATGCAGGGAGGGTGGCAGAGGAGACACAGTGCAGGAGATGATGCAGGGAGGGTGGCAGAGGAGACACAGTGAAGGAGATGATGCAGGGAGGGTGGCAGAGGAGACACAGTGCAGGAGATGATGCAGGGAGGGTGGCAGAGGAGACACAGAGGGGGAGATGATGCAAGGAGGGTGGCAGAGGTGACACAGTGCAGGAGTTGATGCAGGGAGGGTGGCAGAGGAGACACAGTGGGGGAGATGATGCAAGGAGGGTGGCAGAGGAGACACAGTGCGGGAGTTGATGCAGGGAGGGTGGCAGAGGAGACACAGTGCAGGAGATGATGCAGGGAGGGTTGCAGAGTAGACACAGTGGGGGAGATGATGCAGGGAGGGTGGCAGGAGACACAGCGGGGGAGATGATGCAGGGAGGGGGGCAGAGGAGACACAGTGGGGGAGATGATGCAGGGAGGGTGGCAGAGGAGATACAGTGGGGGAGATGATGCAGGGAGGGTGGCAGAGGAGACACAGTGGGGGAGATGATGCAAGGAGGGTGGCAGAGGAGACAGTGCAGGAGTTGATGCAGGGAGGGAGAGGAGTCACAGTGCAGGAGATGATGCAGGGAGGGAGAGGAGACACAGTGCAGGAGATGATGCAGGGAGGGTGGCAGGGGAGACAGTGCAGGAGATGATGCAAGGAGGGTGGCAGAGGAGACACAGTGCAGGAGATGATGCAGGGAGGGTGGCAGAGGAGACACAGTGCAGGAGATGATGCAGGGAGGGTGGCAGAGTAGACACAGTGGGGGAGATGATGCAGGGAGGGTGGCAGAGGAGACACAGTGGGGGAGATGATGCAAGGAGGGTGGCAGAGGAGACAGCGCGGGAGTTGATGCAGGGAGGGTGGCAGAGGAGACACAGTGGGGGAGATGATGCAAGGAGGGTGGCAGAGGAGACACAGTGCAGGAGTTGATGCAGGGAGGGTGGCAGAGTAGACACAGTGGGGGAGATGATGCAGGGAGGGTGGCAGAGGAGACACAGTGGGGGAGATGATGCAAGGAGGGTGGCAGAGGAGACAGCGCGGGAGTTGATGCAGGGAGGGTGGCAGAGGAGACACAGTGGGGGAGATGATGTAAGGAGGGTGGCAGAGGAGACACAGTGCAGGAGTAGATGCAGGGAGGGTGGCAGAGGAGACACAGTGCAGGAGATGATGCAGGGAGGGTGGCAGAGGAGACACAGCGGGGGAGATGATGCAGGGAGGGTGGCAGAGGAGACACAGTGCAGGAGATGATGCAGGGAGGGTGGCAGAGGAGACACAGCGGGGGAGATGATGCAGGGAGGGTGGCAGAGGAGACACAGTGTGGGAGATGATGCAAGGAGGGTGGTAGAGGAGACAGCGCGGGAATTGATGCAGGGAGGGTGGCAGAGGAGACACAGTGCGGGAGGTGATGCAGGGAGGGTGGCAGAGGAGACACAGTGCGGGAGTTGATGCAGGGAGGGTGGCAGAGGTGACACAGTGCAGGAGATGATGCAGGGAGGGTGGCAGAGTAGACACAGTGGGGGAGATGATGCAGGGAGAGTGGCAGAGGAGACACAGTGGGGGAGATGATGCAGGGAGAGTGGCAGAGGAGACACAGTGGGGGAGATGATGCAAGGAGGGTGGCAGAGGAGACACAGTGCAAGAGATGATGCAGGGAGGGTGGCAGAGGAGACAGTGCAGGAGATGATGCAGGGAGGGTGGCAGAGGAGACACAGTGCAGGAGATGATGCAGGGAGGGTGGCAGAGGAGACACAGTGCAGGAGATGATGCAGGGAGGGTGGCAGAGGAGACACAGTGCAGGAGATGATGCAGGGAGGGTGGCAGAGGAGACACAGTGCAGGAGATGATGCAGGGAGGGTGGCAGAGGAGACAGTGGGGGAGATGAAGCAAGGAGGGTGGCAGAGGAGACACAGTGCAGGAGTTGATGCAGGGAGGGTGGCAGAGGAGACACAGTGGGGGAGATGATGCAAGGAGGGTGGCAGAGGAGACAGTGCAGGAGATGATGCAGGGAGGGTGGCAGAGGAGACACAGTGGGGGAGTTGATGCAGGTAGGGTGGCAGAGGAGACACAGTGCAGGAGATGATGCAGGGAGGGTGGCAGAGGAGACACAGTGGGGGAGATGATGCAAGGAGGGTGGCAGAGGAGACACAGTGCGGGAGATGATGCAGGGAGGGTGGCAGAGGAGACACAGTGGGGGAGATGATGCAGGGAGGGTGGCAGGAGACACAGCGGGGGAGATGATGCAGGAAGGGTGGCAGAGGAGATACAGTGGGGGAGATGATGCAGGGAGGGTGGTAGAGGAGACACAGTGGGGGAGATGATGCAAGGAGGGTGGCAGAGGAGACAGTGCAGGAGTTGATGCAGGGAGGGTGGCAGAGGAGACACAGTGCAGGAGATGATGCAAGGAGGGTGGCAGTGTAGACACATTGCAGGACATGATGCAGGGAGGGTGGCAGAGGAGACACAGTGCAGGAGTTGATGCAGGGAGGGTGGCAGAGGAGACACAGTGCAGGAGATGATGCAAGGAGGGTGGCAGAGGAGACACAGTGCAGGAGATGATGCAGGGAGGGTGGCAGAGGAGACACCGTGCAGGAGATGATGTAGGGAGGGTGGCAGAGGAGACACAGTGCAGGAGATGATGCAGGGAGGGTGGCAGAGGAGACACAGTGCAGGAGATGATGCAGGGAGGGTGGCAGAGGAGACACAGTGCAGGAGATGATGCAGGGAGGGTGGCAGAGGAGACACAGTGCAGGAGATGATGCAGGGAGGGTGGCAGAGGAGACACAGAGGGGGAGATGATGCAAGGAGGGTGGCAGAGGAGACACAGTGCAGGAGTTCATGCAGGGAGGGTGGCAGAGGAGACACAGTGGGGGAGATGATGCAAGGAGGGTGGCAGAGGAGACACAGTGCGGGAGTTGATGCAGGGAGGGTGGCAGAGGAGACACAGTGCAGGAGATGATGCAGGGAGGGTTGCAGAGTAGACACAGTGGGGGAGATGATGCAGGGAGGGTGGCAGAGGAGACACAGTGGGGGAGATGATGCAAGGAGGGTGGCAGAGGAGACACAGTGCAGGAGATGATGCAGGGAGGGTGGCAGAGGAGACAGTGCGGGAGATGATGCAGGGGGGGTGGCAGAGGAGAGACAGTGGGGGAGATGATGCAGGGAGGGTGGCAGGAGACACAGCGGGGGAGATGATGCAGGGAGGGTGGCAGAGGAGACACAGTGGGGGAGATGATGCAGGGAGGGTGGCAGAGGAGATACAGTGGGGGAGATGATGCAGGGAGGGTGGCAGAGGAGACACAGTGGGGGAGATGATGCAAGGAGGGTGGCAGAGGAGACAGTGCAGGAGTTGATGCAGGGAGGGTGGCAGAGGAGACAGTGCAGGAGTTGATGCAGGGAGGGTGGCAGAGGAGACAGTGCAGGAGATGATGCAAGGAGGGTGGCAGAGGAGACAGTGCAGGAGTTGATGCAGGGAGGGTGGCAGAGGAGACACAGTGCAGGAGATGATGCAAGGAGGGTGGCAGAGGAGAGAGTGCAGGAGTTGATGCAGGGAGGGTGGCAGAGGAGACACAGTGCCGGAGTTGATGCAGGGAGGGTGGCAGAGGAGACACAGTGCAGGAGATGATGCAGGGAGGGTGGCAGAGTAGACACAGTGCAGGAGATGATGCAAGGAGGGTGGCAGAGGAGACACAGTGCAGGAGTTGATGCAGGGAGGGTGGCAGAGGAGACACAGTGCAGGAGATGATGCAGAGAGGGTGGCAGAGGAGACACAGTGGGGGAGATGATGCAGAGAGGGAGGAAGAAGAGATAGGCAGCCGCCAACTCCCTATACGTACGCTTGGGGCCTGATTTTGAGTCACACGCAAAAGCGCACGCAGCCTCTTGGTGGTCGTCCGTCTGCGAGTTTATGCAAATAGACTACAAACTGTACAAAAGGACAGAGACGCCCACATTTAGGGTCCATGCATGCTGCCATGCTGATTGGTGCGTCCTTAGAAGCCACCATCTTTCGCACCATGGAAAATTGCAGCCAGCCCCATGACATGTGCGGCCTCTCTGCCTGCCCATGACCTCCTATGCTCGCAGCTCTGCGTCCGTGGACAAAGCCGCCTGCACTGACACTCCGGCCACACTCCCTTAATACTCCTACTGATCTGACCATATGTGCGTGCACTAGCAGCCACCTCCCAGTCACCGCCCAGGAGCGCCCGTCACATTTACGCCCCATATCCGATAACGAATGAATCGTTCGCAGCAGCACCGTTGTGCATAGACTCTGTGTAGCGCAGCCTCGTAGGGGTATTAGAAATGTTTGCACATGCGCAGTTGCAAATAGTTGCTGAACTACGTGACCATCAGCATTGCGTGCGGATTGCGTGCCCTATGTGTGCTATGGTCATCAGTGCGCGCTTACACTACTTGTATACGCATTGAAACAGGCGCATTTACGTTTGTCCATAGGCCGCAGTTCTGTGAACTCAACCTCATTGAACTTTGCCTTGGTGACAACACCCCATTACAGCCCAGTTGAACGCCTCCAGTCGCACATATAAATACCAGTGAAACGCGTACTGCCTCTCATTACCTGTACTCGCATCCGCTCAGTTCTGGGGATGCGCAGTGTGAAAATACGCAAGATACATTCTGCAAACAGGCGTCTGTTCAACGCGACATCTGCTCCCATATAGGTTTATAGGGCACTGCCTTATTATTACAGGATAAAGTGGATTATTCTAAGGAATCTTGGGTTTGAGCTGACTAGAGGGAATAGCTCGGGCAGGTGATGAGGTGCTGAGGGCCGAGTGCATGCAGAGAACTGTTTGTCTTCAGTTGGTGTCTTTTTGAAATAGCTGAGGTCACTACACACTATTACTGTAGCTCTGTGTACGTACATTGGCTGTGAAACATATCAGCATGTTTTTCTTTTGCTTGTGTTATGGAATCAAATGAATAAATTTTGGGAATTCTTACAACAAGTGCACAAAATACTCTAATGACAAATGAAAAAAAATCCCACTCAGAAACGTTTTCTCAAATAAAAGTAAAGACAGAGAAGTACTGATTACTAAAATACAGCTAAATAACTGCTGAAGCTATCGGATGTCTAATTATAGCTCTCTGTGAGAAGACTTGCAGTTGTTTAGTGTACTTCAAAGCAATAGCTTCATCACGAAGATCATGGAATGTTCAAAGGAAATCTGGGCCTGACTCAGAGATGAACGAAAACCCAATGGTTTGGGTACATCTCCGATTGTTAGTGGTTTTTGTAATCACTTTTCATCACCTCCCAGTCTCCACACTGAAAGACCGAGGGATCGCAAAACCCTTCTTAAGTGTTAGCAATACCGTACGCAATTGTGAACGGCATAGGTGCACACGTGCTCAGTAAGGGATTCTTGCACTTTTCGTGATAATGATGACACAAGGAGGAAGGGAAAAGAGACACAGTGGGGGAAATGATGCATGGAGGGAGAGGAGACACAGCGGGGGAGATAATGCAGGGAGTGAGGAATAAGAGACACACAGTGGGGGAAATGATGCAGGGAGGGAGAGGAGACACAGCGGGGGAGATAATGCAGGGAGTGAGGAATAAGAGACACAGTGGGGGAGATAATGCAGGGAGGGTGGCAGAGGAGACACAGTGGAGGAGATGATGCAGGGAGGGAGAGGAGACACAGCGGGGGAGATGATGCAGGGAGGGTGGCAGAGGAGACACAGTGCAGGAGATGATGCAGGGAGGGTGGCAGAGGAGACACAGTGCAGGAGATGATGCAGGGAGGGTGGCAGGGGAGACACAGCGGGGGAGATGATGCAGGGAGGGTGGTAGAGGAGACAGTGCAGGAGTTGATGCAGGGAGGGTGGCAGAGGAGACAGTGCAGGAGTTGATGCAGGGAGGGTGGCAGAGGAGACACATTGGGGGAGATGATGCAGGGAGGGTGGCAGAGGAGATACAGTGGGGGAGATAATGCAGGGAGGGTGGCAGAGGAGACAGTGCAGGAGTTGATGCAGGGAGGGTGGCAGAGGAGACAGTGCAGGAGTTGATGCAGGGAGGGTGGCAGAGGAGACAGTGCAGGAGTTGATGCAGGGAGGGTGGCAGAGGAGACACAGTGCAGGAGTTGATGCAGGGAGGGTGGCAGAGGAGACACAGCGGGGGAGATGATGCAGGGAGGGTGGCAGGGGGAACACAGCAGGGGAGATGATGCAGGGAGGGTGGCAGAGGAGACACAGTGGGGGAGATGATGCAGGGAGGGTGGCAGAGGAGACACAGTGCAGGAGTTGATGCAGGGAGGGTGGAAGAGGAGACACAGTGCAGGAGATGATGCAGGGAGGGTGGCAGAGGAGACACAGTGCAGGAGATGATGCAGGGAGGGTGGCAGAGGAGACACAGCGGGGGAGATGATGCAGGGAGAGTGGCAGGGGGAACACAGCAGGGGAGATGATGCAGGGAGGGTGGCAGAGGAGACACAGTGGGGGAGATGATGCAGGGAGGGTGGCAGAGGAGACACAGTGGGGGAGTTGATGCAGGGAGGGTGGCAGAGGAGACAGTGCAGGAGTTGATGCAGGGAGGGTGGCAGAGGAGACACAGTGCAGGAGTTGATGCAGGGAGGGTGGCAGAGGAGACACAGTGCAGGAGATGATGCAAGGAGGGTGGCAAAGGAGACACAGCGGGGGAGATGATGCAGGGAGAGTGGCAGGGGGAACACAGCAGGGGAGATGATGCAGGGAGGGTGGCAGAGGAGACACAGTGGGGGAGATGATGCAGGGAGGGTGGCTGAGGAGACACAGCAGGGGAGATGATGCAGAGAGGGAGGAAGAAGAGATAGGCAGCCGCCAACTCCCTATACGTACGCTTGGGGTCTGATTTTGAGTCACAGGCAAAAGCGAATGCAGCCTATTGGTGGTCGTCCGTCTGCGAGTTTATGAAAATAGGCTACAAACTGTAGAAAAGGACAGAGACGCCCACATTTAGCGTCCATGCATGCTGCCATGCTGATTGGTGCGTCCTTAGATGCCACCATCTTTCGCACCATGAAAAATTGCAGCAGCCCCATGACATGTGCGGCCTCTCTGCCTGCCCATGACCTCCTATGCTCGCAGCTCTGCGTCTGTGGACAAATCCGCCTTCCCTGACACTCCGGCCACACTCCCATAATACTCCTACTGATCTGACCATATGTGCGTGCACTAGCAGCCACCTCCCAGTCACCGCCCAGGAGCGCCCGTCACATTTACGCCCCATATCCGATACCGAATGAATCGTTCGCAGCAGCACCTTTGTGCATAGACTCTGTGTAGCGCAGCCTCGTAGGGGTATTAGAAATGTTTGCACATGCGCAGTTGCAAATAGTCGCTGAACTACGTGACCATCAGCATTGCGTGCGGATTGCGTGCCCTATGTGTGCTATGGCCATCAGTGCGCGCTTACACTTCTTGTATACACATGGAAACAGACGCATTTACGTTTGTCCATAGGCCGCAGTTCTGTGAACTCAACCTCATTGAACTTTGCCTTGGTGACAACACCCCATTACAGCCCAGTTGAACGCCTCCAGTCGCACATATAAATACCAGTGAAACGCGTACTGCCTCTCATTACCTGTACTCGCATCCGCTCAGTTCTGGGGCATGTGCAGTGTGAATATACGCAAGAGACATTCTGCTAGCAGGCGTCTGTTCAATGAGACATCTGCTCCCATATAGGTTTATAGGGCACTGCCCTATTATTACAGGATAAAGTGGATTATTCTAAGGAATCTTGGGTTTGAACTGACTAGAGGGAATAGCTCGGGCAGGTGATGAGGTGCTGAGGGCCGAGTGCATGCAGAGAACTGTTTGTCTTCAGTTGGTGTCTTTTTGAAATAGCTGAGGTCACTACATACTATTACTGTAGCTCTGTGTACGTACATTGGCTGTGAAGCATATCAGCATTGTTTTTCTTTTGCTTGTGTTATGGAATCAAATTAATACATTTTGGGAATTCTTACCACAAGTGCACAAAATACTCTAATGACAAAAGAAAAAAAATCCCACTCAGAAACTTTTTCTCAAATAAAAGTAAACACAGAGAAGTACTGATTACTAAAATACAGCTAAATAAATGCTGAAGCTATTGGACTTCTAATTATAGCTCTCTGTGAGAAGTCTTGCAGTTGTTTAGTGTACTTCAAAGCAAAAGCTTCATCACGAAGATCATGGAATGTTCAAAGGAAATATGGGCCTGACTCAGAGATGAACGAAAACCCAATGGTTTGAGTATATCTCCGATTGTTAGGGGTTTGCACTTACACAGAACCTATTATGCGCATGAAATGGCCCCTTTTTGTAATCACTTTTCGTCACCTCCCAGTCTCCACACTGAAAGACCCAGGGATTGCAAAACCCTTCTCAAGTGTTAGCAATACTGTACACAATTGTGAACGGCACAGGTTCACACGTGCTCAGTAAGAGATTCTTGCACTTTTCGTGATAATGATGATACGGGAGGAAGGGAAAAGAGACACAGCGGGGGAGATGATGCAGGGAGGGTGGCAGCGGAAACACAGTGGGGGAAATGATGCAGGGAGGGAGAGGAGACACAGTGGGGGAGATGATGCAAGGAGGGAGAGGAGACACAGTGGGGGAGATGATGCAGGGAGGGAGAGGAGACACCGCTGGGGAGATGATGCAGGGAGGGTGGCAGAGGAGACACAGTGGGGGAGATGATGCAGGGAGGATGGCAGAGGAGACACAGCGGGGGAGATGATGCACGGAGGGAGGAAGAAGAGACACAGCGGGGGAAATGATGCACGGAGGGAGGAAGAAGAGACACAGTGGGGGAGATGATGCAGGGAGGGTGGCAGAGGAGACACAGTGGGGGAGATGATGCAGGGAGGATGGCAGAGGAGACACAGTAGGGGAGATGATGCAGAGAGGGAGGAAGAAGAGACACAGCGGGGGAAATGATGCAGGGAGGGCGGCAGAGGAGACACAGTGGGGGAGATGATGCAGGGAGGGAGGCAGAGGAGACACAGCGGGGGAGATGATGCAGGGAGGATGGCAGAGGAGACACAGCGGGGGAGATGATGCAGGGAGGATGGCAGAGGAGACACAGTGGGGGAGATGATGCAGGGAGGGTGGCAGAGGAGACACAGCGGGGGAGATGATGCAGGGAGGGAGCGGAGACAACGCTGGGGAGATGATGCAGAGAGGGAGGAAGAAGAGACACAGCGGGGGAAATGATGCTGGGAGGGCGGTAGAGGAGACACAGCGGGGGTGATGATGCAGGGAGGGTGGCAGAGGAGAAACAGCAGGGGAGATGATGCAGGGAGGGTGGCAGAGGAGACAGTGCAGGAGATGATGCAGGGAGGGTGGCAGGGGAAACACAGCGGGGGAGATGATGCAGAGAGGGAGGAAGAAGAGACACAGTGGGGGAGATGATGCAAGGAAGGTGGCAGAGGAGAAACAGTGGGGGAGATGATGCAGGGAGGGAGAGGAGAGGAGACACCGCTGGGGAGATTATGGAGACAGGGAGGAAGAAGAGACACAGTGGGGAAGATGATGCAGGGAGGGAGAGGAGACACAGCGGGGGAGATGATGCAGGGAGGGTGGCAGAGGAGACACAGCGGGGGAGATGATGCAGGGAGGATGGCAGAGGAGACACAGTGGGGGAGTTGATGCAGGGAGGGTGAAAGAGGAGACACAGTGGTGGAGATGATGCAGGGAGTGTGGTAGAGGACACACAGCGGGGGAGATGATGCAGGGAGGGTGGCAGAGGAGACACAGTGGGAGAGATGATGCAGGGAGGGTGGCAGAGGAGACACAGCGGGGGAGATGATGCAGGGAGGGTGGCAGAGGAGACACAGTGGGGGAGATGATGCAGGGAGGGTGGCAGAGGAGACACAGCGGGGGAGATGATGCAGGGAGTATGGCAGAGGTGACACAGTGGGGGAGTTGATGCAGGGAGGGTGAAAGAGGAGACACAGTGGGGGAGTTGATGCAGGAAGGTGGCAGAGGAGACACAGCGGGGGAGATGATTCAGGGAAGGAGGGAGAGGAGACACAGTGGGGGAGTTGATGCAGGGAGGGTGGCAGAGGAGACACAGTGGGGGAGATGATGCAGGGAGGGAGAGGAGACACAGCGGGGGAGATGATGCAGAGAGAAAGGAATAAGGGACACAGCGGGGAACATGATGCAGGGAGGGAGAGGAGACACAGTAGAAGAGATGATGCAGAGAGGAAGGAATAAGAGACACAGCGGGTGAGATGATGCAGGGAGGGATGAAGAGGAGACACAGTGGGGGAGATAATGCAGGGAGGGATGAAGAGGAGACAGTGGGGGAGATGATGCAGGGAAGGAGGGAGAGGAGACACAGCGGGGGAGATGATATAGGGAGGATGGCAGAGGAGACACGGTGGGGGAGATGATGCAGGGAGGGAGAGGAGACAGTGGGGAGATGATGCAGGGAGCGTGGCAGAGGAGACACAGCAGGGGAGATGATGCAGAAAGGAAGGAATAAGAGACACAGCGGGTGAGATGATGCAGGAAGGGAGAGGAGACACAGCGGGAGAGATGATGTAGATAGGAAGGAATAAGAGACACAGAGGGGTAGATGATGCAGGAAGGGAGAGAAACAGCAGGGGAGATGATGCAGGGAGGGTGGCAGAGGAGACAGTGCAGGAGATGATGCAGGGAGGGTGGCAGGGGAAACACAGCGGGGGAGATGATGCAGAGAGGGAGGAAGAAGAGACACAGTGGGGGAGATGATGCAAGGAAGGTGGCAGAGGAGACACAGTGGAGGAGATGATGCAGGGAAGGAGGGAGAGGAGACACAGTGGGGGAGATGATGCAGGGAGGGAGAGGAGACACAGCTGGGGAGATTATGGAGACAGGGAGGAAGAAGAGACACAGTGGGGAAGGTGATGCAGGGAAGGAGGGAGAGGAGACACAGCGGGGGAGATGATGCAGGGAGGATGGCAGAGGAGACACAGTGGGGGAGTTGATGCAGGGAGAGTGAAAGAGGAGACACAGTGGGGGAGATGATGCAGGGAGGGTGGCAGAGGAGACACAGTGGGAGAGATGATGCAGGGAGGGTGGCAGAGGAGACACAGCGGGGGAGATGATGCAGGGAGGGTGGCAGAGGAGACACAGCGGGGGAGATGATGCAGGGAGGTTGGCACAGGTGACACAGTGGGGGAGTTGATGCAGGGAGGGTGAAAGAGGAGACACAGTGGGGGAGTTGATGCAGGAAGGTGGCAGAGGAGACACAGCAGGGGAGATGATGCAGGGAAGGAGGGAGAGGAGACACAGTGGGGGAGTTGATGCAGGGAGAGTGAAAGAGGAGTCACAGTGGGAGAGAAGATGCAGGGAGGGTGGCAGAGAAGACACAGCGGGGGAGATGATGCAGGGAGGGTGGCAGAGGAGACACAGAGGGGGAGATGATGCAGGGAGGGTGGCAGAGGAGACACAGCAGGAGAGATGATGCAGGGAGGGAGAGGAGACACAGCGGGGGAGATGATGCAGGGGGGGAGAGGAGACACAGCGGGAGAGATGATGCAGAGAGAAAGGAATAAGGGACACAGCGGGGAACATGATGCAGGGAGGGAGTGGAGACACAGTAGAAGAGATGATGCAGAGAGGAAGGAATAAGAGACACAGCGGGTGAGATGATGCAGGGAGGGATGAAGAGGAAACACAGTGGGGAAGATAATGCAGGGAGGGATGAAGAGGAGACAGTGGGGGAGATGATGCAGGGAAGGAGGGAGAGGAGACACAGCGGGGGAGATGATACAGGGAGGATGGCAGAGGAGACACGGTGGGGGAGATGATGCAGGGAGGGAGAGGAGAGAGTGGGGAGATGATGCAATGAGCGTGGCAGAGGAGACTTAGCGGGAGAGATGATGCAGAGAGGAAGGAATAAGAGACACAGCGGGTGAGATGATGCAGGAAGGGAGAGGAGACACAGCGGGAGAGATGATGTAGATAGGAAGGAATAAGAGACACAGCGGGGTAGATGATGCAGGAAGGGAGAGAAACAGCAGGGGAGATGATGCAGGGAGGGTGGCAGAGGAGACAGTGCAGGAGATGATGCAGGGAGGGTGGCAGGGGAAACACAGCGGGGGAGATGATGCAGAGAGGGAGGAAGAAGAGACACAGTGGGGGAGATGATGCAAGGAAGGTGGCAGAGGAGACACAGTGGGGGAGATGATACAGGGAAGGAGGGAGAGGCGACACAGTGGGGGAGTTGATGCAGGGAGGATGGCAGAGGAGACACAGTGGGGGAGTTGATGCAGGGAGGGTGAAAGAGGAGACAGTGGTGGAGATGATGCAGGGAGTGTGGCAGAGGACACACAGCGGGGGAGATGATGCAGGGAAGGAGGGAGAGGATACACAGTGGGGGAGTTGATGCAGGGAGGGTGGCAGAGGAGACACAGCGGGGGAGATGATGCAGGGAGGATGGCAGAGGAGACACAGTGGGGGAGTTGATGCAGGGAGGGTGAAAGAGGAGACACAGTGGTGGAGATGATGCAGGGAGTGTGGCAGAGGACACACAGCGGGGGAGATGATGCAGGGAAGGAGGGAGAGGAGACACAGTGGGGGAGTTGATGCAGGGAGAGTGAAAGAGGAGACACAGTGGGGGAGATGATGCAGGGAGGGTGGCAGAGGAGACACAGCGGGGGAGATGATGCAGGGAGGGTGGCAGAGGAGACACAGCGGGGGAGATGATGCAGGGAGGATGGCAGAGGTGACACAGTGGGGGAGTTGATGCAGGGAGGGTGAAAGAGGAGACACAGTGGAGGAGTTGATACGGAGAGGGTGAAAGAGGAGACACAGTGGGGGAGATGATGCAGGGAGTGTGGCAGAGGAGACACAGCGGGGGAGATGATGCAGGGAAGAAGGGAGAGGAGACACCGTGGGGGAGTTGATGCAGGGAGGGTGAAAGAGGAGACACTGGTGGAGATGATGCATGGAGTGTGGCAGAGGATACACAGCGGGGGAGATGATGCAGGGAAGGAGGGAGAGGAGACACAGTGGGGGAGTTGATGCAGGGAGGGTGGCAGAGGAGACACAGCGGGGGAGATGATGCAGGGAGGGTGGCAGAGGAGACACAGCGGGGGAGATGATGCAGGGAGGGTGAAAGAGGAGACACAGTGGGGGAGTTGATACGGGGAAGGTGAAAGAGGAGACACAGTGGGGGAGATGATGCAGGGAAGAAGGGAGAGGAGACACAGTGGGGGAGTTGATGCAGGGAGAGTGAAAGAGGAGACACAGTGGGAGAGATGATGCAGGGAGGGTGGCAGAGGAGACACAGTGGGGGAGATGATGCAGGGAGGGTGGCAGAGGAGACACAGAGGGGGAGATGATGCAGGGAGGGTGGCAGAGGAGACACAGCAGGAGAGATGATGCAGGGAGGGAGAGGAGACACAGCGGGGGAGATGATGCAGGGAGGGAGAGGAGACACAGTGGGAGAGATGATGCAGAGAGAAAGGAATAAGGGACACAGCGGGGATCTTGATGCAGGGAGGGAGAGGAGACACAGTAGAAGAGATGATGCAGAGAGGAAGGAATAAGAGACACAGCAGGTGTGATGATGCAGGGAGGGATGAAGAGGAGACACAGTGGGGGAGGTAATGCAGGGAGGGATGAAGAGGAGACAGTGGGGGAGATGATGCAGGGAAGGAGGGAGAGGAGACACAGCGGGAGAGATGATGTAGATAGGAAGGAATAAGAGACACAGCGGGTGAGATGATGCAGGAAGGGAGAGGAGACACAGCGGGAGAGATGATGTAGATAGGAAGGAATAAGAGACACAGCGGGGTAGATGATGCAGGAAGGGAGAGGAGACACAGCGGGAGAGATGATGCAGATAGGAAGGAATAAGAGACACAGCGGGGTAGGTGATGCAGGAAGGGAGAGGAGACACAGTGGGGGAGATGATGCAGGGAGGGATGAAGAGGAGACACAGCGGGGGAGATGATGCAGAGAGGAAGGAATAAGAGACACAGCGGGTGAGATAATGCAGGAAGGGAGAGGAGACACAGCGGGAGAGATGATGCAGATAGGAAGGAATAAGAGACACAGCGGGTGAGATGATGCAGGAAGGGAGAGGAGACAGAGCGGGAGAGATGATGTAGATAGGAAGGAATAAGAGACACAGCGGGGTAGATGATGAAGGAAGGTAGAGGAGACACAGCGGGAGAGATGATGTAGATAGGAAGGAATAAGAGACACAGCGGGGTAGATGATGCAGGAAGGGAGAGGAGACACAGTGGGGGAGATGATGCAGGGAGGGATGAAGAGGAGACACAGCGGGGGAGATGATTCAGAGAGGAAGGAATAAGAGACACAGTGGGGGAGATGATGCAGGGAGGGAGATGAGACACAGCGGGGGTGATGGTGCAGGGAGGGAGAGGAGACACAGTGGGGGAGATGATGCAGGGAGGGATGAAGAGGAGACACAGTGGGGGAGATGATGCAGGGAGGGAGGTAGGAAGAGGAGACACAGTGGAGAAGATGATGCAGGGAGGGAGAAGAGACAGCATGACAAACACTGCAATGGACCGCTCTCTCAGTAAGAGCGACCCTTTGCGATGGAGGGACTTCCGGGTCTATGATCCAGAAGCCCCTCTGGCTTCCTTCTGCTCATGCCATTGGGGGTACTGGGAGGGATCTGATTGGATCCCTCTCACAGCACTCTCTCGATAGAAGCCCATAGGCTTCTATAGGGTAACGCTATTAGGAACACAGATTTTCGGGGTTTGACCGCATTTCTCCCTTTGATGCATCGGACCCCTCTACCCTGAGTTTTGCCTTCCCAAAAATACCTAAAAAAAAGCTGAAAAGTGGCAGTTTTGACCAAACAGGAAGTGGAAGAAAAGCACTGGCATTTTTTGCCCTAAAATTTGGCATGCAGCACCGAGTGATAATTCTATGCATTCATGCCAAATTTCAGCTCAGTAAGTCTAATAACTTTTTGTTTTTGGACAGTGCGAAACCCAAGCAAATAATATGAGATATGGTAAGAACTTACCTTTGTTATCTCTATTTCTACGAAGTCGATAGGGTTCCACAGGATACCTTGGGGTATAGGTGATGACGTCAGGCATCGGGCACCATAGAGTTAAGTTTTCAGCCTCCCAGGATGCACTAGGGTCCCCCTCCTATACCCCGCCCCCGAGCCAGGCATCTCAGTACCAAGCCATAGGCCGGAGGAGGAGAAGGAAGAGAGAGAAAAAAGATCTGGGCTCACACAAGAATCACATTCTCACCAGAGGGAGAAGGAAAAACCGGTGACCAAGGTAAAGCCCATCTGCAGCACAGGTGCGACAAGGCGGGAGTCCTGTGGAACCCTATGGACTTTGTAGAAATAGAGATAACAAAGGTAAGTTCTTACCATATCTCATATTTTCTACATCAGGGTCCATAGGGTATCCACAGGATACCTTGTGGATGTCCCAAAGCAGTATCCTTCAAGGGTGGGGACGCTCCTGTGCTGAAAGATAAACTTCTGAAATGGCCATACGAATCCAGCCTGCCAAAGTTTGCTTTGAAGCAGGCCAACCCTTTTTACGGAAGCCATAGAGGAAAAACAAGGCGTCTGACTTCCTAAACGAAGAAGTGCGGTCAACATAAATTCTTAAGGCCCGCACAACGTCCAAAGTGGCCTCCGAAAGATCCGGTGAGTTAAAAGCCGGCACAACGATTTCCTCGTTGATGTGGAAACTCGAAACAACTTTGGGAAGGAAACCAGGACGAGTGCGCAGTACCGCCCTGTTCCTATGAAAAATCAGAAAAGGGGGTCTACAGGAGAGCGCCCCTAAGTCAGAAACACATCTCGCCGAAGCAATGACCAGAAGGAAAATTGTCTTAGCTGTCAGCCATTTGAGGTCCACTGATCGCAGTGGTTCAAACGGCGGTCCCTGGAGAGCCCTCAGGACCACAGCTAAATCCCAAGGCGCCACCGGTGGAACAAAAGGTGGCTGAATTCTGAGAACACCTTGCATAAAGGTGCGCACATCAGGGATTGCAGCAATCCTACGATGGAACCAGACGGACAGGGCAGACACCTGCACCTTCAGGGACGCAAGGCAAAGCCCATGGTCCAGTCCCGCCTGTAGGAAAGCTAACACTCTAAGACAGATGGAACTCCCGAGGAGCATAACCTCTCGGCCGACACCACTGGAAGAACGTATGCCACACACGATGATATATCCTTGCAGAAGATGGTTTCCGAGCTCTTAGCATAGTTTGCACTACAGAGCTGGAAAACCCCCTGGACCTTAACAAGGCCGTCTCAACAGCCACGCCGTCAAAGACAGCCGAGTCAGGTCCGGGTGAAGACAAGGACCCTGTGACAGGAGGTCCGGGCGTAACGGCAACCGCAGAGGAATGTCCACAGACAGTCCCTGGAGGTCTGAGAACCAGTGCCTCTGTGGCCACGCGGGAGCTATCAACAGGAGCGTCCTTCCTTCCTGTTTGAATTTCCGGATTACCCGAGGAAGAAAGGAAAACGGAGGAAACAGATAAGCAAACCGGAACGTCCACCGGACGGACAGAGCATCCACCAGAGACGCCTTTTCGTCTCTTGTGCGAGACCCGTACACCGGCAACTTGTTGTTGTGCCGTGACGCCATGAGGTCGATCTCTGGAAGACCCCACCTGTCCACCAGCAGTTGAAAGACGTCCTAGTGCAGAGACCATTCCCCCGGATGAACGTCCTGGCGACTGAGAAAGTCGGCCTCCCAGTTGAGGACTCCCGGGATGAATACTGCTGATATGGCCGGGAGATTGCGCTCCGCCCAAACCAGGATTCGGCACACGTCTACGAGAGCCGCCCAACTTCGGGTTCCTCCTTGCCGATTTATGTAGGCCACGGTGGTAGCGTTGTCCGACTGGACCTGCACTGGGTGACCTTGGAGAACCCGATGCGCCTGCTGGAGAGCATTGAACACCGCGCGGAGCTCCAAGATGTTTATTGGAAGCTCTGTTTCCGCCCGAGTCCACCTGCCCTGGAATAAGTGTGGACCCATAACTGCTCCCCAGCCCCGAAGACTGGCGTCCGTTGTCAACAGGACCCAATTCGCCACCCAGAACGGACGACCCTTGTTGAGATGGGTCGTCTGCAACCACCAGGCTAGGGACAGGCGAACCTCCGGCGTGAGTACCATCGTCTGGGACTGTAGGCTCTGAGGCCGTCCATTCCATTTGGACAGGATCAAGTGCTGCAGAGGTCTGAAGTGAAACTGGGCATATTCCACCATGTCGAATACCGACACCATGGAGCCCAGTAATCTCATCGCCGAGTGCAGAGACACCTGGCGATTCTGCAGACAACTGCGCACCCTCAACTGCAATGCAGAGATCTTTTCCTCCATCACAAAGATCCTTTGCTGTCCAGAGTCCAATAAGGCTCCGAGGTGCAGAATCCGCTGAGATGGGATCAGGGTGGACTTCTGCCAGTTTATCAACCAGCCGTGCCGTTGCAGTACTGCAATGGTCAGGTCCAAGTGGCTTAGAAGGAGCTCCGGAGATCCTGCCACCAACAGAAGGTCATCCAAGTACGGTAACATGCGGACTCCCTGCAGCCGGAGGGAAGCTGCCATGACCGCCATTACCTTGGTGAAAACACGTGGTGCTGTCGCCAGCCCAAAAGGTAACGACCACTTTCAGCCCGGAACTGAAAGTGGTCGTTGCGGATTGCAAACCTGAGGAACTGTTGATGGCGTAAAAGAATAGGGACATGCAGGTAAGCGTCCTGTATGTCCAACGACACCATGTAATCCCCAGGTTCCAGCGCCAGAATGATGGACCGCAGGGTCTCCATCCAAAACCTCGGCACCCGCAAAGACTTGTTGAGTGCTTTGAGGTTGAGGATCGGACGATACGACCCATTGGGTTTCTGCACCAAAAACAGATTGGAATAGAAACCCTGGCCCTTCTGGGAGAATGGAACAGGCACTATAACTCCAGCTTGGAGCATAGTGTGCAAAACCTTCCGCAGTTCCAAGGCTTTGTTCCGGTCTGATGGAAGACCCGTGGTGAAGAATCGAGACGAGGGCCTGTGTCAAAAGGAGAGGGCGTACCCGTGAGAAACCATCTTGAGAACCCAAGTGTCTGTCGTGGTAACCGATCAACACTGGGCGAACTGCAGCAGGCGGCCTCCCACTTTGGGATCCCCCAAAGGGAGGCCCGGCCCGTCGGGCCGCAGGCTTATCATCTGGCTTAGGGGCCGGACGTCTGGTACTCCAGGCCTGCTTCCGGGGCTTGGCCGATTTTTTGGGGCCAGCCTGTCGGGGAAAGAACTGTGCTTTAGGCCTACCCTGGGACTTCTCCATTAAAAGGTAAAGCTTCCAAGCCCTTTTTGGAATCAGCGTCCGCCTTCCAAGATCGCAACCATAAGGTGCGACGAGCAGCTACAGCTGCCGAAGAAATCCGAGACGCTAGGGTACTGATATCCAAGGCCGCTTCATTGATATAAGTGGCTGAATCCCGGAGATTACCTATCAACTCGGTCTGTTCAGCCGAACAGTCGGAATCGAAAGACGCCTCCAAAGTATCAGCCCAGCGCTCCATAGCTCTGGCAACCCAACAAATGGCCATAGCCGGCCTAGCTGCCCCCCCCCCCCCCCCTGCAAGGGAATAAACAGACTTTAGACATATCTCCACCTTACGGTCCGTAGCATCCTTCAAGGAAGACATGGAGGGCATGGGCAATGTGGCACTACGGACTAGGCGTGTCACATGAGAATCCACCTGTGGAGGGGATTCCCACTTAGAAAATTAATTATCCGCAAACGGATAAGCCACCGCCAAACGTCTCTGCGGCTGGTACCATTTGCCAGGCTGTTTCCACGCTTCCTCTAAATGGTCCACTAACTGACCCGAAAGAGGAAACACTGTGGCGTCACCTTTAATATCCTTAAAAAAGGCATATTTAGATTTGGACACCGGAGGATCTTCGTCCTCAATCACTAAAGCTGTGCGGACTGCCCGAATAAGTCCAGGAATATATACCTTGGACCTAGCGTCCGACTCTTTAGTACAGAGACGTTCCTGGTCCGAAAGATACAGAATCTCCCCATCATCAGACGTCACGTCGTCATCCTCATAAGGAGCGCACAGAGACGCCACCGGCCGCTTATGTAACTGCAACACAGACTCCCCTTGTAACACGTCCGACAAGTGCTGTACAGAACTAGTCAGGGAATTAACCCACGCAGGCTCCTGAGAGACTTGGGGAGGGGAAATAGGGAGACTGTGGGGTACCATCAATTGCCTCGGGAAACCCTGCATGGGTGACGACACCACTGACTGCTGGGACAATCCCATCTGTGAGAATGCAGGCTACGGAGCTAACTGGCCCACCAGGGTTGTAAGCGCTTTGTCGAAACAAGCCCAAGGCGGCTCCTGTACTGGTGCCGTGACAGTAATTGGCCGCTCCAATAAATAACACTGCCGACATAGCCCCTCCGCGCTACCCTCCCCCTCCGCTATTGGTACCTTACACGTAGTACACAGAAGCTGGAGAGGAAAGTCACTCTCAGACATGATGGTAAGTATGTGACCCCTCTCACGGATACTTGTTAGTATAGTGGGAGACCACCCTGCAAGCACCGCAAGGGCTTTAGCAGAAAGATCAGGGACAGTGAAAAGACTGACAGAAGAAATTAAAAGTACAGGCTGCAGCGCTAGCAGCAGTCACATACAATGCACAGAAAAATCAATTCCTGCACTATCAGCGCTCATACTCAACTACTCAGACCAGAGCCTGGTAGGACACAGCGCTGCATACACAGACCTGACCAAGCGGAGGAGAGGTATGCCGGGGGACCCAGACCACGATGCCTCCGTTTTAAGCTTCCAGCAGCGTTCACCATGCGTTGTGAAAGATGGCCACCGAGGAGCATAGAGGAGGCTGGCCTGGGGGAGAAGCGCTGCCACAGGGCCAGTCAGCGTGTGCAGAGAGGGCTGTGTGCAGCGGGGGAGGCGCCGGCTGTGAGATGGAAGGCGCGCTCCCCTGGCATGCATTTAACCCCTGGGACGCCGCAGCACTACCGCGGTCAGCTGTCCCAGGGGGGTAGTGGAAGCGCAGGTTAATACCTGCCTGGGTACTCTGGACCATGTTCAGCAGGGTCCCACCGCGGGACCCCGCTGCTTACCTTGTTGTCCCCCTTAGATCCGGCCATGGTCCCAAACATCTGGGGTCACCGCTAGCTGTGACCCCAGATGCTTACCAGCATCCCCGGATCGGTACCGGCGTTCTGGTACCGGCGGGGGTGTAGGGAAGACAGCATGGACGTCAGTACTGACTGTCCATGCTGTACTTCCAGATGTGCAGCCACAGCTGCAATGTAGAAACTTCAGGGGCTCTTCTTAGCCCCCCTCTAACAGGTGCCTCCGACTCCGGCCGGGCACCAAACGAAACTGAGATGCCTTGGCTCGGGGGCGGGGTATAGGAGGGGGACCCTAGTGCATCCTGGCAGGCTGAAAACTTAACTCTATGGTGCCCGATGCCTGACGTCATCACCTATACCTAAAGGTATCCTGTGGAACCCTATAGACCCTGATGTAGAAATAGAGAGAAAACAAATAGATAGGGCCCAGTCGGAATGGTATACACCATGAAGCAGCAATGCTATCCATACATATATCATACCTTCCAACTGTCCCAATTAAAGGTGGCAGTTCCGCTTTTTGGAGACTGCCACAACCGTTGGGGCTCAGTGTCTCCAATCATTATATTATAACAAGAGATATGGTAAGAATTTACCTTTGTTATCTGTTTCTACGAAGTCCATAGGGTCCACAGGGTTGACTTTGGGGTATAGCTGGATCTGGATCCACGGGCACCATGAGGTTAAAGCTTTTGCTGCTCCCAGTATGCACTTGTGTCCATCCTCCTCTATACCCCGCCCCCGAGCCACAGGCACCTCAGTTGGTAAGCAGCCAAGGCCGGAGGAGGAGACGAAACAGAGAGAAGGAAGACTGGAACACACAAGAAACCATGCTCACAGAAATGGGAGACGGAAAACCGGTGACCAGCCACACAGCCCATATGAAGCCAGGTGCCTCAGGGTGGGTGCCCTGTGGACCCTATGGACTTCGTAGAAACAGAGATAACAAAGGTAAGTTCTTACCATATCTCTTGTTTTCTACTTCAGGGTCCATAGGGGGTCCACAGGGTTGACATTGGGGATGTCCCAAAGCAGTTCAACTAAGGGCGGGGACGCTCCTGTGCAGAAAGGAGAATCCGGTGCCTGAAGGATGCATCCTGAGAGGCATAGGTGTCAAATGCATAGTACATCAAAAAGGTCTGAATGGAAGACCAGGTGGCCACCTTACATAGCTGAAGAGCGGAGGCTCCATGGCTAGCAGCCCAAGGAGGTCCCACAGACCAAGTGGAATGAGCCTTAACGGAGGCTGGAACAGGTAAACCCTCCTGCGTATAAGCCTCACAAATAATAGAACAAAGCCAACGGGCTAAAGTTTGTTTGGTTTTCACAAGAGGGGTTGGCCTGCCAACAAAGAGGACAAACAAGGAATTAGACTTCCTAATGGAATCAGGGCCTGATTCAGACCCGGTCGCAAGCGCTGAGCGCTCGCAAACCGGGTCGATGGTGGCCCAGAGCACATGCGCACGACGGAGCCGGCTCCATCGTGCGCATGCACGAGACCCGGATAGCGACAGGCAATCCGTCGCTCCGGGTCTCGTACCAAAGGGGGTGTGCTGTCGATGTTGAGTGACAGCACGCCCCCTTTGGTGGGCGGGCCGGGGGAGTGGCTGCCCAAACGGAGGCGTTCCCATGTGAACGCCTCCGTCTAGGACCGGCCCCACTGATATCACAAGTGATGTCAGTGGGAGAGATTTCGGCTCTGTTTGAGCTGAAATCTCTCTGGGGCTTGCGGCCACAAGACCCTACCACAAGGGTCTTGTTGCAAGCCCGATGGTCTTGACCATCGCGACCATCTTCCTGGCCGCTCGCTATAGCTGACCTCAGTCCGGTCCACATAAATTCTGAGAGCACGGACTACATCTACGGAAGCCTCACCAGTTGAAAGATCAGGTGACCGAAAAGCTGGCACAACAATTTCCTGATTAATGTGGAACTTAGAAACCACTTTAGGCAGAAACTTAGGACGAGTGCGATCCCCGCTCTGTCCTGATGAAAAATCAGAAAAGGGGGATAACAGGAAAGCGCCCCCAATTCTGACACCCTCCTGGCTGAAGCAATTGCCAGGAGAAAAACAGTCTTAAAGGTCAACCACTTGAGTTCCACCGATTCAAGAGGCTCAAAAGGAGGACCCTGCAGGGCCCGAAGAACCACTGCCAAGTCCCAAGGAGCCACTGGAGGCACAAAGGGAGGCTGGATTTGAAGAACACCTTGTAAAAAGGTGTGAACATCTGGCAATGTAGCTACCCTATGTTGGAACCACACAGACAGTGCAGACACATGAACCTTCAGAGAGGCAAGACATAAGCCTAGGTCCAAACCTGACTGAAGAAAAGCCAAAATCCTAGAAACCTGGAACACTTGAGGATCATAGTTTCTGGACTCACACCACTGAAAGTAAGTGTGCCACACTCTGTGGTAAATCCGTGCGGAAGCAGACTTGCGTGCCCTAAGCATGATACTAATAACAGCCCCGAGACCTTAAGAAGGCTGTCTCAAGAGCCACGCCGTCAAAGACAGCTGACCCAGATCCGGGTAAAGGCAAGGCCCTTGAGACAACAGGTCCCGACACTGAGGAAGAAGGTACAGAGTGTCGATGGAGAGGCTCTGCAGATTGGAGTACCAAGGACGTCTAGGCCAAGCTGGAGCCACCAGCAGAAGCGTGCTGCCTTCCTGCTTGAATTTCCGCAGGACCCGAGGCAGCAGGGATATCGGAGGAAATATATACGCCAGTTGAAATTAACATTTCACAGACAGTGCGTCCACCAGACTTGCGCCTGCATCTCGTCCTTGACCTGTACACGGGCAACTTGTGATTGTGACGGGAGGCCATCAGGTCCAGCGTCGGCAGTCCCCATCTGTCCAGGAGTATTTGAAATACCTCTGGGTGAAGCGACCATTCCCCGGGATGCACGGCGTGATGGCTGAGAAAGTCCGCCTCCCAATTGAGGACTCCGGGATGAAGACTGCTGAGAACGCTGGAAGGTGGCACTCTACCCAAGCTAGGATGCAAGACACCTCCGACATCGCACCATGACTGCGAGTTCCTCCTGGTGGTTGATGTACGCCACCGTGGTGGCGTTGTCAGATTGAACTTGTACTGCCCTTCCTTGAAGAGCGGTGCTGGACGACTGCAGGGCCCTGTACACGGCCCGCAGTTCCAGAATGTTGATGAGGAGAACCGCTTCTTTCGCAGTCTAAAGGCCCTGAAGTGACAACGAGCCTGTCATTGCCCCCCAACCCCGGAGACTGGCATCTGTTGTGAGCAGAACCCTGTCCTGGATCCAAAAGGGGCGCCCTTCGATGAAATGAGCTGCTGAAGCCACCAAGCAAGAGACAGACGAACTTCTGGGGACAACACCAGCCTCTGAGACCGGATCCAGTGAGGTAACTCGTTCCATTCAGATAGAATCAGCCCCTAGCAGCAGGGGACTGGAATGAAACTGGGCAAATTCCACCATGTCAAATGCCGACACCATGGACCCCAGCACTCTCATTGCTCAGTGGACAGACACTCGACAACTGTATCCGCAGCTGCAGGGAGGAGACCTTTTCTGGAGTCAGGAAGATCCTTTGCTGACGAGAATCTAGCAGGGCTCCCAAATGAACCATCCGCTGTGATGGAATCAGGGAGAACTTTTTCCAATTTATCAGCCACCCGTGCGCTTGCAGACAAGCGATCGTCAGGTGGAGATGTTGAAGCACTACCTCCTGAGAGCTTGCCAGCAAGAGGAGGTCATCTAGATACGGTTGCAGCCGTATTCTCTGGCTCCGAAGGTGGGCGACCATGATCGCCATCACTTTGGTGAATACCCTTGGTTCCATCGAGAGGCCAAAGGGTAGCGCCCGAAACTGGTAGTGTTGTTGTAGTATAGGTACCGCTGGTGTGAAGGTGCTATAGGAACATGGAGGTAGGCGTCCTGGATATCCAGGGAGACCATGTAATCCCCAGGTTCCATCGCCAGAATGATGGAATGTAACGTTTCCATCCTGAACTTGGGAACTCTGAGGAACTTGTTCAGAGACTTCAAATTGAGATAGGGCAATGAGAAACATTTGGTTTCTGCACCATAAACAAAGTAGAGTAGTACCCCGTTCCACGTTGAGACTGAGGAGCGGGAACAATGACCCCTGCTTTCAGCAAGGACTCTATAGCTACCTGAATCTGCAAAGCTTTGGTTTTGTCCTGAGAAGGACTTGTGCAGAAAAACTGGTGGGGCGGCCTGTGCCGAAAGGACAGGGCATACCCCTGGGAGACCACTTCTCAAACCCAGGCATCCCTAGTGGTATTGTGCCAGCACTGGGCAAATTGAAGAAGTCGGCCTCCCACTCTGGGATCCCCCAGAGGGAGGCCCGTCCCATCAGGCAGAAGGTTTATTTTCCTGCTTGGAAGAAGGGCGCCTAGCACTACAGGCCTGCTTCTTGGGCTTAGAGGCGGCCTTGGTCGCCGACTGCCTCGGGAAGGACTGACCCTTTGCCTTACCCTGAACGCGAAAGGACCGAAAGGCAGAGCTCCTGACCTTAGCAGGCATTGTAGCCGAAGGGAGAAAGGCTCACTTGCTGCAGCCGAAACCCTAGAGGTCAGCAGACTGGCATCTAAAGACGCCTCCCCAATATAGGAAGCGGCATCTCTCATCTGTCCTATTAATGCTCTCTGGATATCCGGAGCATCGTCAGGAAAGGTATCCTCTACTCCATTGGCCCAGCTCTCGATGGCTTTAGCTACCCAGGAGATGGCCATGGACGGACGGGCCACTGCCCCTGAGAGAGAGTGAATGGAATTTAAACAAGCCTCCACCTTCCTGTCTGGGATTCTTCAGGGAGGAGATAGACGTAATGGCAGTGTTGCACTTTTGATCAAGCGGGTGACATGGGAATCCACCGCTGGGGTTTCCCACTTCCTGAAATGAGCTTCAGGGAACGGATAATTTAATGCCAACCATTTCTGTGGTTGGAATCTCTTGCTGGGTAACTGCCAAGCCACCGCCATATGATCCGTCAGCTGATCAGACAGGGGAAAAACAGCTGAAGTCACTTTAGTCTTTTTAAAATTAGGATACTTCGACCTAGGGACCGTTGCATCATCTTGTGAAGAATGGCTTGCACCGCCCTAACTAATGCCAGCACATTAATGGAGGACTAAGTCTCTACTTCCTGGGCTGTGGCGTCCTCATGTACCTCCCCATCATCTGAAGACACATCAGTGTCTGTTAAATGCGCAGCCTGAGAAGCCATAACTGGACGCTTAGATGCCCTTGAAGGCATGTCACTTTGTAGCATCGACTGAAAAGCCGAAGATGAAGCTGCCAAACTCTGGACAGAGCTGGAGAATACATCCACCCAGGGTGGTGGAGCCGTCTGAGGAAAACCCTGAAAGGGCACCACAGACTGTTGCGGCACTGGGGTAGACTAAATATACATAGGCAACCCCGTGTAAGGACCAACAGACTGAGATCTGGGGGGAGACTGCAATAACTGCGGAATACCCGGGGAGTGGGAAATGGTTGGCTGAGGCAACGCCCTAGTAGGGACAGCAGGTAATAGCTGGCACCGTCTGCACAGACCACCCTGTGATATATCCTCCCTATCCACTCCCGCAGAACAGCGTCTGCAGGGTCCACAGAGTGTGCAACATCCTCATCAGACATATATTTAATATATAGGTATCACAATAGAGAAGTCTAGTGTATAAGACCTGCGCACTCACAAGTGTGGAACACAACAGCCCACAATATGGTACTGTGTAGCACACAACTGTATGGGACTGACCTCACAAATACGTGATTTATAGAAGGGAGGTCCACAGAAAAGCCCTTCCCCACACACCTGCCGGGCTGTAGGAGAAGGAAAGGGATAGGTATAAGCTGACAGTTAGTAGAAAAATAGCACAGACAGGCAGCACTAGCAAAAGTCACATACAATGCAGAAAGTAACACTCACTGTACCTTTCCACTACAATCAACCACCCAGATTCAGTGTCTGGGAGGGCTATAGTGCTGTGTACACTGTCCTTTAGCAGGGGAGAGGTACACAGGGGAATGGGACCACGCGCTGCCTGAAAGATCTGCGTTGCTGCCAGAGAAGATGGCCGCCGGAGACCTCAGAGGAGGAGTGGCCGCATGAAGAGAGCAGCTCAGCGTCGCCAGTACCCATGAGAAAAGACGTACTGAGCTGAGGGGAGGAGCCGCTATACAGGGAAGGCTCTCTCCCCTGGCTAGTAATTAACCCCAGGGATGCTGGATCCCACTTCCAGCCATTACTCCCTAGTGGTCTAGCGGACACGCGGGGTATGCCTCATGGAGGGGGAGCCCGCCGCCGCTAACTAGCGCCTACGGGCTGTCACCAGAGACCGGAGGCTGAAGACTGCATTTTCCCCGCGGGCAACGCAAGTTTGCGCTGCCCGCGGCTTACCTGTCCCTGTCGGTCCGGCAGCAGTCCTGGGAGTCCCCGGAGTCCGGCTAGTACAGACTCCGGGGTCCCGCTGCGATCCCCAGATCAGTACTGGCGTCGCAGTGCCAGCGTGGTGTAGGAGTGGCAGCGTGAACGTCCTAATGGACAGTCTGATGCTGCCGCTCTGAAGAGTATAAAAAATAAATGAAACAAACTTCTTTTAAAAATAAGCTTGGGGGCTGCTCCTGCAGCCCCACTGCGCAAGGGTGACCCGACTCCGGGCGGGCACCAACTAAAACTTAGATGCCTGTGGCTCGGGGGCGGGGTATAGAGGAGGATGGACCCAAGGGCATTCAGGGAGCAGCAAAAGCTTTAACTGCGTGGTGCCCGTGGATCCAGATCCAGCTATACCTAAAGGTCAACCCTGTGAACCCCCCCTTGGACCCTGAAGTAGAAATATTATATTGGAGATGGCTATAGGTAGAAAGATGTAAAAGGTGTAACTCCTACAGATCCCCTCAAAGGGGTAGAAAATTCTCCAATAATAATTGGAGGAACAGATATGAGGTATTAGATCTCCATCAACTCCCCCAGGCCCATGCTCAAAACATTTTTTAGAAGACAGAAAAGGGAAACTTTCCCAGCCTCCTATTTTAAGAAAAGAAGATCTGCATGTAAGATTGGAATCCGCACAAGGCATAAAAAGACGTTTGAGATTAGGAGAAAGGGAAAGAGAGGAAGAGGAAAAATCTGCCAAAAAAAAAAAAGTCCATAGAGTCACTCCCGTCACAACACTATCCAGTGGAATCTAGAGGGAGCTGTAGTGACATCTTACATGATCGAGTAATAGAGGATTTCAGGAAACTCAAAATACAGAATAATTCATATCATAGGGGCCTATTCATCATCTGGCTGTATGAACTCGCTGCGAGCTACACCAGAAGTAGCTGCATTACATAACTCCTCTCCGTCGGCGTGGCTACGCATACATGACCCGAGGTCTCACATGTACACAGCCACCGGGGAGTCCGTGAGAAGGCAGCGGAGGTATCCGCTCGGATCCCTCTTCGCATCCCCGAAACTGCTTCCCATAAGAAGGAGCAGGGCAACAAGAGAAAGCACCATCTGAAGACGGCGCTTGTCCTCGTGAGCAAACTTGATTAATGACCCAGTAACTAAAATATGCATAGACTAGTGTCTATGCATATTTTAGCATGGTTACCTGGCCATTTATCGATGATAAATAGGCCCCTCAGTAACCTAACCAGAGAAGAGAGAAGCTGTTAAACAACCGAAAACTACAGTTGCTTGGGTCACTACAGTGTGGCATAATATGTGAGGGGTATTATAATGTTGCATAATGTGTAAAGGGCTTTACAGTGTGGTATAATATGTAAGGGGCATTTCTGTGTGCTGCATACTGTGTAAGGGGTATTACTGTGTGCTGCATACTGTGTAAGGTGCATTACTGTGATCTGCATACAATGCAAGAGGCATTTCTATGGAAGGGGCATTACTGTGTGCGGCAAAATGTGTAAGAGGCATTATTGCATTGCAAAATGTGTAAGTGGCATTACTACATGGCATAATGTGTTATTGTAAAGGGTACTACTACATTGTGGCATAATGTGTATAAGGAGTATAAGGAGTACTACAGTGTGGCAAAATGTGTATAAGGAGTACTACTGTTTGGCATAATGTGTATAAGGAGTACTACTGTTTGGCACAATGTGTATAAGGAGTACTACAGCGTGGTACAATGTATATAAGTAGCACTACAGTGTGGCATAATGTGTATAAGGAGTACTGCTGTGTGGCACAATGTGCATAAGGAGTACTGTTGTGTGGCATAATGTGCATAAGGAGTACTGCTGAGTGGCATAATGTGTATAAGTAGTACTAGAGTGTGGCATAATGTGTATAAGGAGTACTACAGTGTGGCATAATGTGTACAAGGAGCACTGCTGTGTGGCATAATGTGTATAAGGAGTACTACAGTGTGGCATAATGTGTATAAGGAGTACTGCTGTGTGGCACAATGTGTATAAGGAGTACTGCTGTGTGGCATAAAGTGTATAAGGAGTACTTCTGTGTGGCACAATGTGTATAAGGAGTACTACAGTGTGGCATAATTTGTATAAGGAGTACTGCTGTGTGGCATAATATGTAAAAGGAGTGCTGCAGTGTGGCACAATGTATATAAGGAGTACTACAGTGTGGCATAATGTGTATAAGGAGTACTGCTGTGTGGCATAATATGTATAAGGAGTGCTGCAGTGTGGCATAATGTAAATAAGGAGTACTACTGTGTGGCATAACGTGTATAAGGAGTACTACAGTGTGGCATAATGTGTATAGGGAGTACTACAGTGTGGCATAATGTGTATAAGGAGTGCTGCTGTGTGGCATAATGTGTATAAGGAGTACTGCTGTGTGGCATAATGTGTATAAGGAGTACTACAGTGTGGCATAATGTATATAAGTTGTACTACAGTGTGGTATAATGTGTATAAGGAGTACTACAGTGTGGCATAATGTGTATAAAAAGTGCTACAGTGTGGCATAATGTGTATAAGCAGTACTACAGCGTGGCACAATGTATATAAGTAGCACTACAGTGTGGCATAATGTGTATAAGGAGTGCTGCTGTGTGGCATAAAGTGGCATAATGTGTATAAGGAATACTACAGTGTGGCATAATATGTATAAGGAGTACTACAGTGTGGCATAATGTGTAGAAGGAGTGCTGCAGTGTGGCATAATGTAAATAAGGAGTACTACTGTGTGGTATAATGTGTATAACGAGTACTAGAGTGTGGCATAATGTGTATAAGGAGTATTACAGTGTGGCATAATGTTTTTAAGAAGTACTGCTGTGTGGCATAATATGTATAAGGAGTACTGCAGTGTGGCATAATGTAAATAAGGAGTACTGCTGTGTGGCATAATGTGTATAAGGAGTAGTACAGTGTGGCATGTGTATAAGGAGTACTGCAGTGTGGCACAATGTGTATTAGGAGTACTGCTGTGTGGCATAACGTGTATAAGGAGTACTTCTGTGTGGCACAATGTGTATAAGGAGTATTACAGTGTGGCATAATGTGTATAAGGAGTACTGCTGTGTGGCATAATATGTATAAGGAGTGCTGCAGAGTGGCATAATGTAAATAAGGAGCACTACTGTGTGGCATAATGTGTATAAGGAGTACTACAGTGTGGCATAATGTGTATAAGGAGTACTACAGTGTGGCATAATGTGTATAAGGAGTGCTGCTGTGTGGCATAATGTGTATAAGGAGTACTGCTGTGTGGCATAATGTGTATAAGGAGTACTACAGTGTGGCATAATGTATATAAGTTGTACTACAGTGTGGCATAATATGTATAAGGACTACTACTGTGTGGCATAATATGTATAAGGATTACTACAGTGTGGCATAATGTATATAAGTTGTACTACAGTGTGGCATAATAAGTATAAGGAGTACTACTGTGTGGCATAATGTGTATAAGGAGTACTACAGTGTGGCATTATGTATATAAGTTGTACTACAGTGTGGCATAATATGTATAAGGAGTACTACTGTGTGGCATAATATGTATAAGTGTATAAGGAGTACTACAGTGTGGCATAATGTGTATAAGGAGTACTGCTGTGTGGCATAATATGTATAAGGAGTGCTGCAGTGTGGCATAATGTGTATAAGGAGTACTACAGTGTGGGATAATGTGTATAATGAGTACTACAGTGTGGCATAATTTGTATAAGGAGTACTGCGGTGTGGCATAATGTATATATGGAGTGCTGCTGTGTGGCATAATGTGTATAAGGAGTACTATAAAGTGGCATAATGTGTATAAGGAGTACTACAGTGAGGCATAATGTGTATAAGGAGTACTGCTGTGTGGCATAATATGTATAAGGAGTGCTGCAGTGTGGCATAATGTGTATAAGGAGTACTACAGTGTGGGATAATGGGCCTGATTCAGAGCCGCTCATAAGCGGACGCTCGTTCGTTCCGAGCGATGTTAGCCCAACTGCGCATGCATACGGATTTTAATACGCATGCGCGAACCAGTCAGTGCGGCCGAAAATCGTTTGTTCGCTAAATAGCGAATGCCTGCTATTTTGAGTGACAGGAGGAGGCGTATGTGGGTGGTAACAGAGGAAGGTGCTTGAAAACAGGGAGTGGAGATCCGAACGCAGGCGTGCTTAAAGGTCAGAACGGGCGTTTTATGGGTGTGCATAATTAATACAGCAGCGTCATTGACCACGTCACTGGGTTATTTTATAGTCAGAACTGCTCGCAAGATTGTGGTAGGAAAAACCAACCACAAGAATAGCGAGCAGTTCACACGCTGGTCGATGTACTTGATTAATCTAATAAATAGCGGACATGACGTAGGATACGAGCGGCCAGGGGGCGTAGTTATCCAAAAAACGACCGCAAGTTTTGTTCGCTCGTTCAGACATGGAGGCGTCAACAGACTGTAAAGAGCGAACGGTTCATTTGAATAGCCACCCCCTTTTCCTGAACGACCGTCCGCAAATAGCATCCGGCTCTGAATCAGGCCCAATGTGTATAATGAGCACTACAGTGTGGCATAATTTGTATAAGGAGAACTGCTGTGTGGCATAATATGTATATGTGTATATGGAGTACTACAGTGTGGCATAATGTGTATAAGGATTACTGCTGTGTGGCATAATGTGTATAAGGAGTACTACAGTGTGGCATAATGTGTATAGGGAGTACTGCTGTGTGGCATAATGTGTATAAGGTGTACTACAGTGTGGCATAATGTGTATAAGGAGTACTGCTGTGTGGCAAAATGTATATATGGAGTGCTGCTGTGTGGCATAAATTGAATAAGGAGTACTATAAAGTGGCATAATGTGTATAGGGAGTACTGCTGTGTGGCATGTGTATAAGGAGTACTACAGTGTGGCATAATGTGTATAAGGAGTACTACAGTGTGGCATAATATGTGTAAGTAGTACTACAGTATGGCGTAATGTGTATAAGGAGTACTGCAGTGTGGCATAATGTATATAAGTAGCACTAGAGTGTGGCATAATGTGTATAAGGAGTACTACAGTGTAGCATAATGTCTATAAGTAGCACTACATTATGCCACACTGTGTATAAGGAGTACTACAGCGTGGCATCATGTGTATAAGGAGTACTACTGTGTGGCATAATGTGTATAAGGAGTACTACAGTGTGGCATAATTTGTATAAGGAGAACTGCTGTGTGGCATAATATGTATATGTGTATAAGGAGTACTACAGTGTGGCATAATGTGTATAAGGATTACTGCTGTGTGGCATAATGTGTATAAGGAGTACTACAGTGTGGCATAATGTGTATAAGTAGTACTGCTGTGTGGCACAATGTGTATAAGGAGTACTGCTGTGTGGCATAAAGTGTATAAGGAGTACTTCTGTGAGGCACAATGTGTATAAGGAGTACTACAGTGTGGCATAATTTGTGTAAGGAGTACTGCTGTGTGGCATAATGTGTATAAGGAGTACTACAGTGTGGCATAATGTATATAAGTTGTACTACAGTGTGGCATAATATTTGTATAAGGACTACTACTGTGTGGCATAATATGTATAAGGAGTACTACAGTGTGGCATAATGTATACAAGTTGTACTACAGTGTGGCATAATGTATATAAGTTGTACTACAGTGTGGCATAATATGTATAAGGAGTACTACTGTGTGGCATAATATGTATAAGTGTATAAGGAGTACTACAGTGTGGTATAATGTGTATAAGGAGTACTGCTGTGTGGCATAATTTGTATAAGGAGTGCTGCAGTGTGGCATAATGTGTATAAGGAGTACTACAGTGTGGGATAATGTGTATAATGAGTACTACAGTGTAGCATAATGTCTATAAGTAGCACTACATTATGCCACACTGTGTATAAGGAGTACTACAGCGTGGCATCATGTGTATAAGGAGTAGTACTGTGTGGCATAATGTGTATAAGTAGTACTACAGTGTGGCATAATTTGTATAAGGAGAACTGCTGTGTGGCATAATATGTATATGTGTATAAGGAGTACTACAGTGTGGCATAATGTGTATAAGGATTACTGCTGTGTGGCATAATGTGTATAAGGAGTACTACAGTGTGGCATAATGTGTATAGGGAGTACTGCTGTGTGGCATAATGTGTATAAGGAGTACTGCTGTGTGGCAAAATGTATATATGGAGTGCTGCTGTGTGGCATAAATTGAATAAGGAGTACTATAAAGTGGCATAATGTGTATAGGGAGTACTGCTGTGTGGCATGTGTATAAGGAGTACTACAGAGTGGCATAATGTGTATAAGGAGTACTACAGTGTGGCATAATATGTGTAAGTAGTACTACAGTATGGCATAATGTGTATAAGGAGTACTGCAGTGTGGCATAATGTATATAAGTAGCACTACAGTGTGGCATAATGTGTATAAGGAGTACTACAGTGTAGCATAATGTCTATAAGTAGCACTACATTATGCCACACTGTGTATAAGGAGTACTACAGCGTGGCATCATGTGTATAAGGAGTACTACTGTGTGGCATAATGTGTATAAGGAGTACTACAGTGTGGCATAATTTGTATAAGGAGAACTGCTGTGTGGCATAATATGTATATGTGTATAAGGAGTACTACAGTGTGGCATAATGTGTATAAGGATTACTGCTGTGTGGCATAATGTGTATAAGGAGTACTACAGTGTGGCATAATGTGTATAAGTAGTACTGCTGTGTGGCACAATGTGTATAAGGAGTACTGCTGTGTGGCATAAAGTGTATAAGGAGTACTTCTGTGTGGCATAATTTGTGTAAGGAGTACTGCTGTGTGGCATAATATGTATAAGGAGTGCTGCAGTGTGGCACAATGTATATAAGGAGTACTACAGTGTGGCATAATGTGTATAAGGAGTACTACAGTGTGGCATAATGTGTATAGGGAGTACTACAGTGTGGCATAATGTGTATAAGGAGTGCTGCTGTGTGGCATAATGTGTATAAGGAGTACTGCTGTGTGGCATAATGTGTATAAGTTGTACTACAGTGTGGCATAATGTGTATAAGGAGTACTACAGTGTGGCATAATGTGTATAAAAAGTGCTACAGTGTGGCATAATTTGTATAAGCAGTACTACAGCATGGCACATTGTATATAAGTAGCACTACAGTGTGGCATAATGTGTATAAGGAGTGCTGCTGTGTGGCATCATGTGTATAAGGAATACTACAGTGTGGCATAATATGTATAAGGAGTACTACAGTGTGGCATAATGTGTAGAAGGAGTGCTGCAGTGTGGCATAATGTAAATAAGGAGTACTACTGTGTGGTATAATGTGTATAAGGAGTACTAGAGTGTGGCATAATGTGTATAAGGAGTATGACAGTGTGGCATAATGTTTTTAAGGAGTAGTGCTGTGTGGCATAATATGTATAAGGAGTACTGCAGTGTGGCATAATGTAAATAAGGAGTACTGCTGTGTGGCATAATGTGTATAAGGAGTAGTACAGTGTGGCATAATGTGTATAAGGAGTAATGCTGTGTGGCACAATGTGTATAAGGAGTACTGCTGTGTGGCATAACGTGTATAAGGAGTACTTCTGTGTGGCACAATGTGTATAAGGAGTACTACAGTGTGGCATAATGTGTATAAGGAGTACTGCTGTGTGGCATAATATGTATAAGGAGTGCTGCAGTGTGGCATAATGTAAATAAGGAGTACTACTGTGTGGCATAATGTGTATAAGGAGTACTACAGTGTGGCATAATGTGTATAAGGAGTACTACAGTGTGGCATAATGTGTAAAAGGAGTGCTGCTGTGTGGCATAATGTGTATAAGGAGTACTGCTGTGTGGCATAATGTGTATAAGGAGTACTACAGTGCGGCATAATGTATATAAGTTGTACTACAGTGTGGCATAATATTTGTATAAGGACTACTACTGTGTGGCATAATATGTATAAGGAGTACTACAGTGTGGCATAATATATACAAGTTGTACTACAGTGTGGCATAATGTATATAAGTTGTACTACAGTGTGGCATAATATGTATAAGGAGTACTACTGTGTGGCATAATATGTATAAGTGTATAAGGAGTACTACAGTGTGGTATAATGTGTATAAGGAGTACTGCTGTGTGGCATAATTTGTATAAGGAGTGCTGCAGTGTGGCATAATGTGTATAAGGAGTACTACAGTGTGGGATAATGTGTATAATGAGTACTACAGTGTAGCATAATGTCTATAAGTAGCACTACATTATGCCACACTGTGTATAAGGAGTACTACAGCGTGGCATCATGTGTATAAGGAGTACTACTGTGTGGCATAATGTGTATAAGTAGTACTACAGTGTGGCATAATTTGTATAAGGAGAACTGCTGTGTGGCATAATATGTATATGTGTATAAGGAGTACTACAGTGTGGCATAATGTGTATAAGGATTACTGCTGTGTGGCATAATGTGTATAAGGAGTACTACAGTGTGGCATAATGTGTATAGGGAGTACTGCTGTGTGGCATAATGTGTATAAGGAGTACTGCTGTGTGGCAAAATGTATATATGGAGTGCTGCTGTGTGGCATAAATTGAATAAGGAGTACTATAAAGTGGCATAATGTGTATAGGGAGTACTGCTGTGTGGCATGTGTATAAGGAGTACTACAGAGTGGCATAATGTGTATAAGGAGTACTACAGTGTGGCATAATATGTGTAAGTAGTACTACAGTATGGCATAATGTGTATAAGGAGTACTGCAGTGTGGCATAATGTATATAAGTAGCACTACAGTGTGGCATAATGTGTATAAGGAGTACTACAGTGTAGCATAATGTCTATAAGTAGCACTACATTATGCCACACTGTGTATAAGGAGTACTACAGCGTGGCATCATGTGTATAAGGAGTACTACTGTGTGGCATAATGTGTATAAGGAGTACTACAGTGTGGCATAATTTGTATAAGGAGAACTGCTGTGTGGCATAATATGTATATGTGTATAAGGAGTACTACAGTGTGGCATAATGTGTATAAGGATTACTGCTGTGTGGCATAATGTGTATAAGGAGTACTACAGTGTGGCATAATGTGTATAAGTAGTACTGCTGTGTGGCACAATGTGTATAAGGAGTACTGCTGTGTGGCATAAAGTGTATAAGGAGTACTTCTGTGTGGCATAATTTGTGTAAGGAGTACTGCTGTGTGGCATAATATGTATAAGGAGTGCTGCAGTGTGGCACAATGTATATAAGGAGTACTACAGTGTGGCATAATGTGTATAAGGAGTACTGCTGTGTGGCATAATATGTATAAGGAGTGCTGCAGTGTGGCATAATGTAAATAAGGAGTACTACTGTGTGGCATAACGTGTATAAGGAGTACTACAGTGTGGCATAATGTGTATAGGGAGTACTACAGTGTGGCATAATGTGTATAAGGAGTGCTGCTGTGTGGCATAATGTGTATAAGGAGTACTGCTGTGTGGCATAATGTGTATAAGTTGTACTACAGTGTGGCATAATGTGTATAAGGAGTACTACAGTGTGGCATAATGTGTATAAAAAGTGCTACAGTGTGGCATAATTTGTATAAGCAGTACTACAGCATGGCACATTGTATATAAGTAGCACTACAGTGTGGCATAATGTGTATAAGGAGTGCTGCTGTGTGGCATCATGTGTATAAGGAATACTACAGTGTGGCATAATATGTATAAGGAGTACTACAGTGTGGCATAATGTGTAGAAGGAGTGCTGCAGTGTGGCATAATGTAAATAAGGAGTACTACTGTGTGGTATAATGTGTATAAGGAGTACTAGAGTGTGGCATAATGTGTATAAGGAGTATTACAGTGTGGCATAATGTTTTTAAGGAGTAGTGCTGTGTGGCATAATATGTATAAGGAGTACTGCAGTGTGGCATAATGTAAATAAGGAGTACTGCTGTGTGGCATAATGTGTATAAGGAGTAGTACAGTGTGGCATAATGTGTATAAGGAGTAATGCTGTGTGGCACAATGTGTATAAGGAGTACTGCTGTGTGGCATAACGTGTATAAGGAGTACTTCTGTGTGGCACAATGTGTATAAGGAGTACTACAGTGTGGCATAATGTGTATAAGGAGTACTGCTGTGTGGCATAATATGTATAAGGAGTGCTGCAGTGTGGCAAAATGTAAATAAGGAGTACTACTGTGTGGCATAATGTGTATAAGGAGTACTACAGTGTGGCATAATGTGTATAAGAAGTACTACAGTGTGGCATAATGTGTAAAAGGAGTGCTGCTGTGTGGCATAATGTGTATAAGGAGTACTGCTGTGTGGCATAATGTGTATAAGGAGTACTACAGTGTGGCATAATGTATATAAGTTGTACTACAGTGTGGCATAATATTTGTATAAGGACTACTACTGTGTGGCATAATATGTATAAGGAGTACTACAGTGTGGCATAATGTATACAAGTTGTACTACAGTGTGGCATAATGTATATATGTTGTACTACAGTGTGGCATAATATGTATAAGGAGTACTACTGTGTGGCATAATATGTATAAGTGTATAAGGAGTACTACAGTGTGGCATAATGTATATATGTTGTACTACAGTGTGGCATAATGTGTATAAGGAGTACTGCTGCGTGGCATAATATGTATAAGGAGTGCTGCAGTGTGGCATAATGTGTATAAGGAGTACTACAGTGTGGGATAATGTGTATAATGAGTACTACAGTGTAGCATAATGTCTATAAGTAGCACTACATTATGCCACACTCTGTATAAGGAGTACTACAGCGTGGCATCATGTGTATAAGGAGTACTACTGTGTGGCATAATGTGTATAAGGAGTACTACAGTGTGGCATAATTTGTATAAGGAGAACTGCTGTGTGGCATAATATGTATATGTGTATAAGGAGTACTACAGTGTGGCATAATGTGTATAGGGAGTACTGCTGTGTGGCATAATGTGTATAAGGAGTACTACAGTGTGGCATAATCTGTATAAGGAGTACTGCTCTGTGGCATAATGTATATATGGAGTGCTGCTGTGTGGTATAAATTGTATAATGAGTACTATAAAGTGGCATAATGTGTATAGGGAGCACTGCTGTGTGGTATAATGTGTATAAGGAGTACTACAGTGTGGCATAATGTGTATAAGGAGTACTACAGTGTGACATAATATGTGTAAGTAGTACTACAGTATGGCATAATGTGTATAAGAAGTACTGCAGTGTGGCATAATGTATATAAGTAGCACTACAGTGTGGCATAATGTGTATAAGGAGTACTACAGTGTAGCATAATGTCTATAAGTAGCACTACATTATGCCACACTGTGTATAAGGAGTACTACAGCGTGGAATCATGTGTAAAAGGAGTACTACTGTGTGGCATAATGTGTATAAGGAGTACTACAGTGTGGCATAATTTGTATAAGGAGAACTGCTTTGTGGCATAATATGTATATGTGTATAAGGAGCACTACAGTGTGGCATAATGTGTATAAGGATTACTGCTGTGTGGCATAATGTGAATAAGGAGTACTACAGTGTGGCATAATGTGTATAAGGAGTACTGCTGTGTGGCACAATGTGTATAAGGAGTACTGCTGTGTGGCATAAAGTGTATAAGGAGTACTTCTGTGTGGCACAATGTGTATAAGGAGTACTACAGTGTGGCATAATTTGTATAAGGAGTACTGCTGTGTGGCATAATATGTATAAGGAGTGCTGCAGTGTGGCACAATGTATATAAGGAGTACTACAGTGTGGCATAATGTGTATAAGGAGTACTGCTGTGTGGCATAATATGTATAAGGAGTGCTGCAGTGTGGCATAATGTAAATAAGGAGTACTACTGTGTGGCATAACGTGTATAAGTAGTACTACAGTATGGCCTAATGTGTATAAGGAGTACTGCTGTGTGGCAAAATGTATATATGGAGTGCTGCTGTGTGCCATAAATTGTATAAGGAGTACTATAAAGTGGCATAATGTGTATAGGGAGTACTGCTGTGTGGCATAATGTGTATAAGGAGTACTGCAGTGTGGCATAATGTAAATAAGGAGTACTGCTGTGTGGCATAATGTGTATAAGGAGTAGTACAGTGTGGCATAATGTGTATAAGGAGTAATGCTGTGTGGCACAATGTGTATAAGGAGTACTGCTGTGTGGCATAACGTGTATAAGGAGTACTTCTGTGTGGCACAATGTGTATAAGGAGTACTACAGTGTGGCATAATGTGTATAAGGAGTACTGCTGTGTGGCATAATATGTATAAGGAGTGCTGCAGTGTGGCATAATGTAAATAAGGAGTACTACTGTGTGGCATAATGTGTATAAGGAGTACTACAGTGTGGCATAATGTGTATAAGGAGTACTACAGTGTGGCATAATGTGTAAAAGGAGTGCTGCTGTGTGGCATAATGTGTATAAGGAGTACTGCTGTGTGGCATAATGTGTATAAGGAGTACTACAGTGCGGCATAATGTATATAAGTTGTACTACAGTGTGGCATAATATTTGTATAAGGACTACTACTGTGTGGCATAATATGTATAAGGAGTACTACAGTGTGGCATAATGTATACAAGTTGTACTACAGTGTGGCATAATGTATATAAGTTGTACTACAGTGTGGCATAATATGTATAAGGAGTACTACTGTGTGGCATAATATGTATAAGTGTATAAGGAGTACTACAGTGTGGTATAATGTGTATAAGGAGTACTGCTGTGTGGCATAATTTGTATAAGGAGTGCTGCAGTGTGGCATAATGTGTATAAGGAGTACTACAGTGTGGGATAATGTGTATAATGAGTACTACAGTGTAGCATAATGTCTATAAGTAGCACTACATTATGCCACACTGTGTATAAGGAGTACTACAGCGTGGCATCATGTGTATAAGGAGTACTACTGTGTGGCATAATGTGTATAAGTAGTACTACAGTGTGGCATAATTTGTATAAGGAGAACTGCTGTGTGGCATAATATGTATATGTGTATAAGGAGTACTACAGTGTGGCATAATGTGTATAAGGATTACTGCTGTGTGGCATAATGTGTATAAGGAGTACTACAGTGTGGCATAATGTGTATAGGGAGTACTGCTGTGTGGCATAATGTGTATAAGGAGTACTGCTGTGTGGCAAAATGTATATATGGAGTGCTGCTGTGTGGCATAAATTGAATAAGGAGTACTATAAAGTGGCATAATGTGTATAGGGAGTACTGCTGTGTGGCATGTGTATAAGGAGTACTACAGAGTGGCATAATGTGTATAAGGAGTACTACAGTGTGGCATAATATGTGTAAGTAGTACTACAGTATGGCATAATGTGTATAAGGAGTACTGCAGTGTGGCATAATGTATATAAGTAGCACTACAGTGTGGCATAATGTGTATAAGGAGTACTACAGTGTAGCATAATGTCTATAAGTAGCACTACATTATGCCACACTGTGTATAAGGAGTACTACAGCGTGGCATCATGTGTATAAGGAGTACTACTGTGTGGCATAATGTGTATAAGGAGTACTACAGTGTGGCATAATTTGTATAAGGAGAACTGCTGTGTGGCATAATATGTATATGTGTATAAGGAGTACTACAGTGTGGCATAATGTGTATAAGGATTACTGCTGTGTGGCATAATGTGTATAAGGAGTACTACAGTGTGGCATAATGTGTATAAGTAGTACTGCTGTGTGGCACAATGTGTATAAGGAGTACTGCTGTGTGGCATAAAGTGTATAAGGAGTACTTCTGTGTGGCATAATTTGTGTAAGGAGTACTGCTGTGTGGCATAATATGTATAAGGAGTGCTGCAGTGTGGCACAATGTATATAAGGAGTACTACAGTGTGGCATAATGTGTATAAGGAGTACTGCTGTGTGGCATAATATGTATAAGGAGTGCTGCAGTGTGGCATAATGTAAATAAGGAGTACTACTGTGTGGCATAACGTGTATAAGGAGTACTACAGTGTGGCATAATGTGTATAGGGAGTACTACAGTGTGGCATAATGTGTATAAGGAGTGCTGCTGTGTGGCATAATGTGTATAAGGAGTACTGCTGTGTGGCATAATGTGTATAAGTTGTACTACAGTGTGGCATAATGTGTATAAGGAGTACTACAGTGTGGCATAATGTGTATAAAAAGTGCTACAGTGTGGCATAATTTGTATAAGCAGTACTACAGCATGGCACATTGTATATAAGTAGCACTACAGTGTGGCATAATGTGTATAAGGAGTGCTGCTGTGTGGCATCATGTGTATAAGGAATACTACAGTGTGGCATAATATGTATAAGGAGTACTACAGTGTGGCATAATGTGTAGAAGGAGTGCTGCAGTGTGGCATAATGTAAATAAGGAGTACTACTGTGTGGTATAATGTGTATAAGGAGTACTAGAGTGTGGCATAATGTGTATAAGGAGTATTACAGTGTGGCATAATGTTTTTAAGGAGTAGTGCTGTGTGGCATAATATGTATAAGGAGTACTGCAGTGTGGCATAATGTAAATAAGGAGTACTGCTGTGTGGCATAATGTGTATAAGGAGTAGTACAGTGTGGCATAATGTGTATAAGGAGTAATGCTGTGTGGCACAATGTGTATAAGGAGTACTGCTGTGTGGCATAACGTGTATAAGGAGTACTTCTGTGTGGCACAATGTGTATAAGGAGTACTACAGTGTGGCATAATGTGTATAAGGAGTACTGCTGTGTGGCATAATATGTATAAGGAGTGCTGCAGTGTGGCAAAATGTAAATAAGGAGTACTACTGTGTGGCATAATGTGTATAAGGAGTACTACAGTGTGGCATAATGTGTATAAGGAGTACTACAGTGTGGCATAATGTGTAAAAGGAGTGCTGCTGTGTGGCATAATGTGTATAAGGAGTACTGCTGTGTGGCATAATGTGTATAAGGAGTACTACAGTGTGGCATAATGTATATAAGTTGTACTACAGTGTGGCATAATATTTGTATAAGGACTACTACTGTGTGGCATAATATGTATAAGGAGTACTACAGTGTGGCATAATGTATACAAGTTGTACTACAGTGTGGCATAATGTATATATGTTGTACTACAGTGTGGCATAATATGTATAAGGAGTACTACTGTGTGGCATAATATGTATAAGTGTATAAGGAGTACTACAGTGTGGCATAATGTATATATGTTGTACTACAGTGTGGCATAATGTGTATAAGGAGTACTGCTGCGTGGCATAATATGTATAAGGAGTGCTGCAGTGTGGCATAATGTGTATAAGGAGTACTACAGTGTGGGATAATGTGTATAATGAGTACTACAGTGTAGCATAATGTCTATAAGTAGCACTACATTATGCCACACTCTGTATAAGGAGTACTACAGCGTGGCATCATGTGTATAAGGAGTACTACTGTGTGGCATAATGTGTATAAGGAGTACTACAGTGTGGCATAATTTGTATAAGGAGAACTGCTGTGTGGCATAATATGTATATGTGTATAAGGAGTACTACAGTGTGGCATAATGTGTATAGGGAGTACTGCTGTGTGGCATAATGTGTATAAGGAGTACTACAGTGTGGCATAATCTGTATAAGGAGTACTGCTCTGTGGCATAATGTATATATGGAGTGCTGCTGTGTGGTATAAATTGTATAATGAGTACTATAAAGTGGCATAATGTGTATAGGGAGCACTGCTGTGTGGTATAATGTGTATAAGGAGTACTACAGTGTGGCATAATGTGTATAAGGAGTACTACAGTGTGACATAATATGTGTAAGTAGTACTACAGTATGGCATAATGTGTATAAGAAGTACTGCAGTGTGGCATAATGTATATAAGTAGCACTACAGTGTGGCATAATGTGTATAAGGAGTACTACAGTGTAGCATAATGTCTATAAGTAGCACTACATTATGCCACACTGTGTATAAGGAGTACTACAGCGTGGAATCATGTGTAAAAGGAGTACTACTGTGTGGCATAATGTGTATAAGGAGTACTACAGTGTGGCATAATTTGTATAAGGAGAACTGCTTTGTGGCATAATATGTATATGTGTATAAGGAGCACTACAGTGTGGCATAATGTGTATAAGGATTACTGCTGTGTGGCATAATGTGAATAAGGAGTACTACAGTGTGGCATAATGTGTATAAGGAGTACTGCTGTGTGGCACAATGTGTATAAGGAGTACTGCTGTGTGGCATAAAGTGTATAAGGAGTACTTCTGTGTGGCACAATGTGTATAAGGAGTACTTCAGTGTGGCATAATTTGTATAAGGAGTACTGCTGTGTGGCATAATATGTATAAGGAGTGCTGCAGTGTGGCACAATGTATATAAGGAGTACTACAGTGTGGCATAATGTGTATAAGGAGTACTGCTGTGTGGCATAATATGTATAAGGAGTGCTGCAGTGTGGCATAATGTAAATAAGGAGTACTACTGTGTGGCATAACGTGTATAAGTAGTACTACAGTATGGCCTAATGTGTATAAGGAGTACTGCTGTGTGGCAAAATGTATATATGGAGTGCTGCTGTGTGCCATAAATTGTATAAGGAGTACTATAAAGTGGCATAATGTGTATAGGGAGTACTGCTGTGTGGCATAATGTGTATAAGGAGTACTGCAGTGTGGCATAATGTAAATAAGGAGTACTGCTGTGTGGCATAATGTGTATAAGGAGTAGTACAGTGTGGCATAATGTGTATAAGGAGTAATGCTGTGTGGCACAATGTGTATAAGGAGTACTGCTGTGTGGCATAACGTGTATAAGGAGTACTTCTGTGTGGCACAATGTGTATAAGGAGTACTACAGTGTGGCATAATGTGTATAAGGAGTACTGCTGTGTGGCATAATATGTATAAGGAGTGCTGCCGTGTGGCATAATGTAAATAAGGAGTACTACTGTGTGGCATAATGTGTATAAGGAGTACTACAGTGTGGCATAATGTGTATAAGGAGTACTACAGTGTGGCATAATGTGTAAAAGGAGTGCTGCTGTGTGGCATAATGTGTATAAGGAGTACTGCTGTGTGGCATAATGTGTATAAGGAGTACTACAGTGTGGCATAATGTATATAAGTTGTACTACAGTGTGGCATAATATTTGTATAAGGACTACTACTGTGTGGCATAATATGTATAAGGAGTACTACAGTGTGGCATAATGTATACAAGTTGTACTACAGTGTGGCATAATGTATATAAGTTGTACTACAGTGTGGCATAATATGTATAAGGAGTACTACTGTGTGGCATAATATGTATAAGTGTATAAGGAGTACTACAGTGTGGTATAATGTGTATAAGGAGTACTGCTGTGTGGCATAATTTGTATAAGGAGTGCTGCAGTGTGGCATAATGTGTATAAGGAGTACTACAGTGTGGGATAATGTGTATAATGAGTACTACAGTGTAGCATAATGTCTATAAGTAGCACTACATTATGCCACACTGTGTATAAGGAGTACTACAGCGTGGCATCATGTGTATAAGGAGTACTACTGTGTGGCATAATGTGTATAAGTAGTACTACAGTGTGGCATAATTTGTATAAGGAGAACTGCTGTGTGGCATAATATGTATATGTGTATAAGGAGTACTACAGTGTGGCATAATGTGTATAAGGATTACTGCTGTGTGGCATAATGTGTATAAGGAGTACTACAGTGTGGCATAATGTGTATAGGGAGTACTGCTGTGTGGCATAATGTGTATAAGGAGTACTGCTGTGTGGCAAAATGTATATATGGAGTGCTGCTGTGTGGCATAAATTGAATAAGGAGTACTATAAAGTGGCATAATGTGTATAGGGAGTACTGCTGTGTGGCATGTGTATAAGGAGTACTACAGAGTGGCATAATGTGTATAAGGAGTACTACAGTGTGGCATAATATGTGTAAGTAGTACTACAGTATGGCATAATGTGTATAAGGAGTACTGCAGTGTGGCATAATGTATATAAGTAGCACTACAGTGTGGCATAATGTGTATAAGGAGTACTACAGTGTAGCATAATGTCTATAAGTAGCACTACATTATGCCACACTGTGTATAAGGAGTACTACAGCGTGGCATCATGTGTATAAGGAGTACTACTGTGTGGCATAATGTGTATAAGGAGTACTACAGTGTGGCATAATTTGTATAAGGAGAACTGCTGTGTGGCATAATATGTATATGTGTATAAGGAGTACTACAGTGTGGCATAATGTGTATAAGGATTACTGCTGTGTGGCATAATGTGTATAAGGAGTACTACAGTGTGGCATAATGTGTATAAGTAGTACTGCTGTGTGGCACAATGTGTATAAGGAGTACTGCTGTGTGGCATAAAGTGTATAAGGAGTACTTCTGTGTGGCATAATTTGTGTAAGGAGTACTGCTGTGTGGCATAATATGTATAAGGAGTGCTGCAGTGTGGCACAATGTATATAAGGAGTACTACAGGGTGGCATAATGTGTATAAGGAGTACTGCTGTGTGGCATAATATGTATAAGGAGTGCTGCAGTGTGGCATAATGTAAATAAGGAGTACTACTGTGTGGCATAACGTGTATAAGGAGTACTACAGTGTGGCATAATGTGTATAGGGAGTACTACAATGTGGCATAATGTGTATAAGGAGTGCTGCTGTGTGGCATAATGTGTATAAGGAGTACTGCTGTGTGGCATAATGTGTATAAGTTGTACTACAGTGTGGCATAATGTGTATAAGGAGTACTACAGTGTGGCATAATGTGTATAAAAAGTGCTACAGTGTGGCATAATTTGTATAAGCAGTACTACAGCATGGCACATTGTATATAAGTAGCACTACAGTGTGGCATAATGTGTATAAGGAGTGCTGCTGTGTGGCATCATGTGTATAAGGAATACTACAGTGTGGCATAATATGTATAAGGAGTACTACATTGTGGCATAATGTGTAGAAGGAGTGCTGCAGTGTGGCATAATGTAAATAAGGAGTACTACTGTGTGGTATAATGTGTATAAGGAGTACTAGAGTGTGGCATAATGTGTATAAGGAGTATTACAGTGTGGCATAATGTTTTTAAGGAGTAGTGCTGTGTGGCATAATATGTATAAGGAGTACTGCAGTGTGGCATAATGTAAATAAGGAGTACTGCTGTGTGGCATAATGTGTATAAGGAGTAGTACAGTGTGGCATAATGTGTATAAGGAGTAATGCTGTGTGGCACAATGTGTATAAGGAGTAATGCTGTGTGGCACAATGTGTATAAGGAGTACTGCTGTGTGGCATAACGTGTATAAGGAGTACTTCTGTGTGGCACAATGTGTATAAGGAGTACTACAGTGTGGCATAATGTGTATAAGGAGTACTGCTGTGTGGCATAATATGTACAAGGAGTGCTGCAGTGTGGCATAATGTAAATAAGGAGTACTACTGTGTGGCATAATGTGTATAAGGAGTACTACAGTGTGGCATAATGTGTATAAGGAGTACTACAGTGTGGCATAATGTGTAAAAGGAGTGCTGCTGTGTGGCATAATGTGTATAAGGAGTACTGCTGTGTGGCATAATGTGTATAAGGAGTACTACAGTGTGGCATAATGTATATAAGTTGTACTACAGTGTGGCATAATATTTGTATAAGGACTACTACTGTGTGGCATAATATGTATAAGGAGTACTACAGTGTGGCATAATGTATACAAGTTGTACTACAGTGTGGCATAATGTATATAAGTTGTACTACAGTGTGGCATAATATGTATAAGGAGTACTACTGTGTGGCATAATATGTATAAGTGTATAAGGAGTACTACAGTGTGGTATAATGTGTATAAGGAGTACTGCTGTGTTACATAATTTGTATAAGGAGTGCTGCAGTGTGGCATAATGTGTATAAGGAGTACTACAGTGTGGGATAATGTGTATAATGAGTACTACAGTGTAGCATAATGTGTATAAGTAGTACTACAGTGTGGCATAATTTGTATAAGGAGAACTGCTGTGTGGCATAATATGTATATGTGTATAAGGAGTACTACAGTGTGGCATAATGTGTATAAGGATTACTGCTGTGTGGCATAATGTGTATAAGGAGTACTACAGTGTGGCATAATGTGTATAGGGAGTACTGCTGTGTGGCATAATGTGTATAAGGAGTACTGCTGTGTGGCAAAATGTATATATGGAGTGCTGCTGTGTGGCATAAATTGAATAAGGAGTACTATAAAGTGGCATAATGTGTATAGGGAGTACTGCTGTGTGGCATGTGTATAAGGAGTACTACAGAGTGGCATAATGTGTATAAGGAGTACTACAGTGTGGCATAATATGTGTAAGTAGTACTACAGTATGGCATAATGTGTATAAGGAGTACTGCAGTGTGGCATAATGTATATAAGTAGCACTACAGTGTGGCATAATGTGTATAAGGAGTACTACAGTGTAGCATAATGTCTATAAGTAGCACTACATAATGCCACACTGTGTATAAGGAGTACTACAGCGTGGCATCATGTGTATAAGGAGTACTACTGTGTGGCATAATGTGTATAAGGAGTACTACAGTGTGGCATAATTTGTATAAGGAGAACTGCTGTGTGGCATAATATGTATATGTGTATAAGGAGTACTACAGTGTGGCATAATGTGTATAAGGATTACTGCTGTGTGGCATAATGTGTATAAGGAGTACTACAGTGTGGCATAATGTGTATAAGTAGTACTGCTGTGTGGCACAATGTGTATAAGGAGTACTGCTGTGTGGCATAAAGTGTATAAGGAGTACTTCTGTGTGGCATAATTTGTGTAAGGAGTACTGCTGTGTGGCATAATATGTATAAGGAGTGCTGCAGTGTGGCACAATGTATATAAGGAGTACTACAGTGTGGCATAATGTGTATAAGGAGTACTGCTGTGTGGCATAATATGTATAAGGAGTGCTGCAGTGTGGCATAATGTAAATAAGGAGTACTACTGTGTGGCATAACGTGTATAAGGAGTACTACAGTGTGGCATAATGTGTATAGGGAGTACTACAGTGTGGCATAATGTGTATAAGGAGTGCTGCTGTGTGGCATAATGTGTATAAGGAGTACTGCTGTGTGGCATAATGTGTATAAGTTGTACTACAGTGTGGCATAATGTGTATAAGGAGTACTACAGTGTGGCATAATGTGTATAAAAAGTGCTACAGTGTGGCATAATTTGTATAAGCAGTACTACAGCATGGCACATTGTATATAAGTAGCACTACAGTGTGGCATAATGTGTATAAGGAGTGCTGCTGTGTGGCATCATGTGTATAAGGAATACTACAGTGTGGCATAATATGTATAAGGAGTACTACAGTGTGGCATAATGTGTAGAAGGAGTGCTGCAGTGTGGCATAATGTAAATAAGGAGTACTACTGTGTGGTATAATGTGTATAAGGAGTACTAGAGTGTGGCATAATGTGTATAAGGAGTATTACAGTGTGGCATAATGTTTTTAAGGAGTAGTGCTGTGTGGCATAATATGTATAAGGAGTACTGCAGTGTGGCATAATGTAAATAAGGAGTACTGCTGTGTGGCATAATGTGTATAAGGAGTAGTACAGTGTGGCATAATGTGTATAAGGAGTAATGCTGTGTGGCACAATGTGTAGAAGGAGTACTGCTGTGTGGCATAACGTGTATAAGGAGTACTAGAGTGTGGCATAATGTGTATAAGGAGTATTACAGTGTGGCATAATGTTTTTAAGGAGTAGTGCTGTGTGGCATAATATGTATAAGGAGTACTGCAGTGTGGCATAATGTAAATAAGGAGTACTGCTGTGTGGCATAATGTGTATAAGGAGTAGTACAGTGTGGCATAATGTGTATAAGGAGTAATGCTGTGTGGCACAATGTGTATAAGGAGTACTGCTGTGTGGCATAACGTGTATAAGGAGTACTTCTGTGTGGCACAATGTGTATAAGGAGTACTACAGTGTGGCATAATGTGTATAAGGAGTACTGCTGTGTGGCATAATATGTATAAGGAGTGCTGCAGTGTGGCATAATGTAAATAAGGAGTACTACTGTGTGGCATAATGTGTATAAGGAGTACTACAGTGTGGCATAATGTGTATAAGGAGTACTACAGTGTGGCATAATGTGTAAAAGGAGTGCTGCTGTGTGGCATAATGTGTATAAGGAGTACTACAGTGTGGCATAATGTATATAAGTTGTACTACAGTGTGGCATAATATTTGTATAAGGACTACTACTGTGTGGCATAATATGTATAAGGAGTACTACAGTGTGGCATAATGTATACAAGTTGTACTACAGTGTGGCATAATGTATATATGTTGTACTACAGTGTGGCATAATATGTATAAGGAGTACTACTGTGTGGCATAATATGTATAAGTGTATAAGGAGTACTACAGTGTGGTATAATGTGTATAAGGAGTACTGCTGCGTGGCATAATATGTATAAGGAGTGCTGCAGTGTGGCATAATGTGTATAAGGAGTACTACAGTGTGGGATAATGTGTATAATGAGTACTACAGTGTAGCATAATGTCTATAAGTAGCACTACATTATGCCACACTCTGTATAAGGAGTACTACAGCGTGGCATCATGTGTATAAGGAGTACTACTGTGTGGCATAATGTGTATAAGGAGTACTACAGTGTGGCATAATTTGTATAAGGAGAACTGCTGTGTGGCATAATATGTATATGTGTATAAGGAGTACTACAGTGTGGCATAATGTGTATAGGGAGTACTGCTGTGTGGCATAATGTGTATAAGGAGTACTACAGTGTGGCATAATCTGTATAAGGAGTACTGCTCTGTGGCATAATGTATATATGGAGTGCTGCTGTGTGGTATAAATTGTATAAGGAGTACTATAAAGTGGCATAATGTGTATAGGGAGCACTGCTGTGTGGTATAATGTGTATAAGGAGTACTACAGTGTGGCATAATGTGTATAAGGAGTACTACAGTGTGACATAATATGTGTAAGTAGTACTACAGTATGGCATAATGTGTATAAGAAGTACTGCAGTGTGGCATAATGTATATAAGTAGCACTACAGTGTGGCATAATGTGTATAAGGAGTACTACAGTGTAGCATAATGTCTATAAGTAGCACTACATTATGCCACACTGTGTATAAGGAGTACTACAGCGTGGAATCATGTGTAAAAGGAGTACTACTGTGTGGAATAATGTGTATAAGGAGTACTACAGTGTGGCATAATTTGTATAAGGAGAACTGCTGTGTGGCATAATATGTATATGTGTATAAGGAGTACTACAGTGTGGCATAATGTGTATAAGGATTACTGCTGTGTGGCATAATGTGTATAAGGAGTACTACAGTGTGGCATAATGTGTATAGGGAGTACTGCTGTGTGGCATAATGTGTATAAGGAGTACTGCTGTGTGGCAAAATGTATATATGGAGTGCTGCTGTGTGGCATAAATTGAATAAGGAGTACTATAAAGTGGCATAATGTGTATAGGGAGTACTGCTGTGTGGCATGTGTATAAGGAGTACTACAGAGTGGCATAATGTGTATAAGGAGTACTACAGTGTGGCATAATATGTGTAAGTAGTACTACAGTATGGCATAATGTGTATAAGGAGTACTGCAGTGTGGCATAATGTATATAAGTAGCACTACAGTGTGGCATAATGTGTATAAGGAGTACTACAGTGTAGCATAATGTCTATAAGTAGCACTACATTATGCCACACTGTGTATAAGGAGTACTACAGCGTGGCATCATGTGTATAAGGAGTACTACTTTGTGGCATAATGTGTATAAGGAGTACTACAGTGTGGCATAATTTGTATAAGGAGAACTGCTGTGTGGCATAATATGTATATGTGTATAAGGAGTACTACAGTGTGGCATAATGTGTATAAGGATTACTGCTGTGTGGCATAATGTGTATAAGGAGTACTACAGTGTGGCATAATGTGTATAAGTAATACTGCTGTGTGGCACAATGTGTATAAGGAGTACTGCTGTGTGGCATAAAGTGTATAAGGAGTACTTCTGTGTGGCATAATTTGTGTAAGGAGTACTGCTGTGTGGCATAATATGTATAAGGAGTGCTGCAGTGTGGCACAATGTATATAAGGAGTACTACAGTGTGGCATAATGTGTATAAGGAGTACTGCTGTGTGGCATATTATGTATAAGGAGTGCTGCAGTGTGGCATAATGTAAATAAGGAGTACTACTGTGTGGCATAACGTGTATAAGGAGTACTACAGTGTGGCATAATGTGTATAGGGAGTACTACAGTGTGGCATAATGTGTATAAGGAGTGCTGCTGTGTGGCATAATGTGTATAAGGAGTACTGCTGTGTGGCATAATGTGTATAAGTTGTACTACAGTGTGGCATAATGTGTATAAGGAGTACTACAGTGTGGCATAATGTGTATAAAAAGTGCTACAGTGTGGCATAATTTGTATAAGCAGTACTACAGCATGGCACATTGTATATAAGTAGCACTACAGTGTGGCATAATGTGTATAAGGAGTGCTGCTGTGTGGCATCATGTGTATAAGGAATACTACAGTGTGGCATAATATGTATAAGGAGTACTACAGTGTGGCATAATGTGTAGAAGGAGTGCTGCAGTGTGGCATAATGTAAATAAGGAGTACTACTGTGTGGTATAATGTGTATAAGGAGTACTAGAGTGTGGCATAATGTGTATAAGGAGTATTACAGTGTGGCATAATGTTTTTAAGGAGTAGTGCTGTGTGGCATAATATGTATAAGGAGTACTGCAGTGTGGCATAATGTAAATAAGGAGTACTGCTGTGTGGCATAATGTGTATAAGGAGTAGTACAGTGTGGCATAATGTGTATAAGGAGTAATGCTGTGTGGCACAATGTGTATAAGGAGTAATGCTGTGTGGCACAATGTGTATAAGGAGTACTGCTGTGTGGCATAACGTGTATAAGGAGTACTTCTGTGTGGCACAATGTGTATAAGGAGTACTACAGTGTGGCATAATGTGTATAAGGAGTACTGCTGTGTGGCATAATATGTACAAGGAGTGCTGCAGTGTGGCATAATGTAAATAAGGAGTACTACTGTGTGGCATAATGTGTATAAGGAGTACTACAGTGTGGCATAATGTGTATAAGGAGTACTACAGTGTGGCATAATGTGTAAAAGGAGTGCTGCTGTGTGGCATAATGTGTATAAGGAGTACTGCTGTGTGGCATAATGTGTATAAGGAGTACTACAGTGTGGCATAATGTATATAAGTTGTACTACAGTGTGGCATAATATTTGTATAAGGACTACTACTGTGTGGCATAATATGTATAAGGAGTACTACAGTGTGGCATAATGTATACAAGTTGTACTACAGTGTGGCATAATGTATATAAGTTGTACTACAGTGTGGCATAATATGTATAAGGAGTACTACTGTGTGGCATAATATGTATAAGTGTATAAGGAGTACTACAGTGTGGTATAATGTGTATAAGGAGTACTGCTGTGTGGCATAATTTGTATAAGGAGTGCTGCAGTGTGGCATAATGTGTATAAGGAGTACTACAGTGTGGGATAATGTGTATAATGAGTACTACAGTGTAGCATAATGTCTATAAGTAGCACTACATTATGCCACACTGTGTATAAGGAGTACTACAGCGTGGCATCATGTGTATAAGGAGTACTACTGTGTGGCATAATGTGTATAAGTAGTACTACAGTGTGGCAGAATTTGTATAAGGAGAACTGCTGTGTGGCATAATATGTATATGTGTATAAGGAGTACTACAGTGTGGCATAATGTGTATAAGGATTACTGCTGTGTGGCATAATGTGTATAAGGAGTACTACAGTGTGGCATAATGTGTATAGGGAGTACTGCTGTGTGGTGTAATGTGTATAAGGAGTACTGCTGTGTGGCAAAATGTATATATGGAGTGCTGCTGTGTGGCATAAATTGAATAAGGAGTACTATAAAGTGGCATAATGTGTATAGGGAGTACTGCTGTGTGGCATGTGTATAAGGAGTACTACAGAGTGGCATAATGTGTATAAGGAGTACTACAGTGTGGCATAATATGTGTAAGTAGTACTACAGTATGGCATAATGTGTATAAGGAGTACTGCAGTGTGGCATAATGTATATAAGTAGCACTACAGTGTGGCATAATGTGTATAAGGAGTACTACAGTGTAGCATAATGTCTATAAGTAGCACTACATTATGCCACACTGTGTATAAGGAGTACTACAGCGTGGCATCATGTGTATAAGGAGTACTACTGTGTGGCATAATGTGTATAAGGAGTACTACAGTGTGGCATAATTTGTATAAGGAGAACTGCTGTGTGGCATAATATGTATATGTGTATAAGGAGTACTACAGTGTGGCATAATGTGTATAAGGATTACTGCTGTGTGGCATAATGTGTATAAGGAGTACTACAGTGTGGCATAATGTGTATAAGTAGTACTGCTGTGTGGCACAATGTGTATAAGGAGTACTGCTGTGTGGCATAAAGTGTATAAGGAGTACTGCTGTGTGGCATAATTTGTGTAAGGAGTACTGCTGTGTGGCATAATATGTATAAGGAGTGCTGCAGTGTGGCACAATGTATATAAGGAGTACTACAGTGTGGCATAATGTGTATAAGGAGTACTGCTGTGTGGCATAATATGTATAAGGAGTGCTGCAGTGTGGCATAATGTAAATAAGGAGTACTACTGTGTGGCATAACGTGTAGAAGGAGTACTACAGTGTGGCATAATGTGTATAGGGAGTACTACAGTGTGGCATAATGTGTATAAGGAGTGCTGCTGTGTGGCATAATGTGTATAAGGAGTACTGCTGTGTGGCATAATGTGTATAAGTTGTACTACAGTGTGGCATAATGTGTATAAGGAGTACTACAGTGTGGCATAATGTGTATAAAAAGTGCTACAGTGTGGCATAATTTGTATAAGCAGTACTACAGCATGGCACATTGTATATAAGTAGCACTACAGTGTGGCATAATGTGTATAAGGAGTGCTGCTGTGTGGCATCATGTGTATAAGGAATACTACAGTGTGGCATAATATGTATAAGGAGTACTACAGTGTGGCATAATGTGTAGAAGGAGTGCTGCAGTGTGGCATAATGTAAATAAGGAGTACTACAGTGTGGTATAATGTGTATAAGGAGTACTAGAGTGTGGCATAATGTGTATAAGGAGTATTACAGTGTGGCATAATGTTTTTAAGGAGTAGTGCTGTGTGGCATAATATGTATAAGGAGTACTGCAGTGTGGCATAATGTAAATAAGGAGTACTGCTGTGTGGCATAATGTGTATAAGGAGTAGTACAGTGTGGCATAATGTGTATAAGGAGTAATGCTGTGTGGCACAATGTGTATAAGGAGTACTGCTGTGTGGCATAACGTGTATAAGGAGTACTTCTGTGTGGCACAATGTGTATAAGGAGTACTACAGTGTGGCATAATGTGTATAAGGAGTACTGCTGTGTGGCATAATATGTATAAGGAGTGCTGCAGTGTGGCATAATGTAAATAAGGAGTACTACTGTGTGGCATAATGTGTATAAGGAGTACTACAGTGTGGCATAATGTGTATAAGGAGTACTACAGTGTGGCATAATGTGTAAAAGGAGTGCTGCTGTGTGGCATAATGTGTATAAGGAGTACTGCTGTGTGGCATAATGTGTATAAGGAGTACTACAGTGTGGCATAATGTATATAAGTTGTACTACAGTGTGGCATAATATTTGTATAAGGACTACTACTGTGTGGCATAATATGTATAAGGAGTACTACAGTGTGGCATAATGTATACAAGTTGTACTACAGTGTGGCATAATGTATATATGTTGTACTACAGTGTGGCATAATATGTATAAGGAGTACTACTGTGTGGCATAATATGTATAAGTGTATAAGGAGTACTACAGTGTGGTATAATGTGTATAAGGAGTACTGCTGCGTGGCATAATATGTATAAGGAGTGCTGCAGTGTGGCATAATGTGTATAAGGAGTACTACAGTGTGGGATAATGTGTATAATGAGTACTACAGTGTAGCATAATGTCTATAAGTAGCACTACATTATGCCACACTCTGTATAAGGAGTACTACAGCGTGGCATCATGTGTATAAGGAGTACTACTGTGTGGCATAATGTGTATAAGGAGTACTACAGTGTGGCATAATTTGTATAAGGAGAACTGCTGTGTGGCATAATATGTATATGTGTATAAGGAGTACTACAGTGTGGCATAATGTGTATAGGGAGTACTGCTGTGTGGCATAATGTGTATAAGGAGTACTACAGTGTGGCATAATCTGTATAAGGAGTACTGCTCTGTGGCATAATGTATATATGGAGTGCTGCTGTGTGGTATAAATTGTATAAGGAGTACTATAAAGTGGCATAATGTGTATAGGGAGCACTGCTGTGTGGTATAATGTGTATAAGGAGTACTACAGTGTGGCATAATGTGTATAAGGAGTACTACAGTGTGACATAATATGTGTAAGTAGTACTACAGTATGGCATAATGTGTATAAGAAGTACTGCAGTGTGGCATAATGTATATAAGTAGCACTACAGTGTGGCATAATGTGTATAAGGAGTACTACAGTGTAGCATAATGTCTATAAGTAGCACTACATTATGCCACACTGTGTATAAGGAGTACTACAGCGTGGAATCATGTGTAAAAGGAGTACTACTGTGTGGCATAATGTGTATAAGGAGTACTACAGTGTGGCATAATTTGTATAAGGAGAACTGCTTTGTGGCATAATATGTATATGTGTATAAGGAGCACTACAGTGTGGCATAATGTGTATAAGGATTACTGCTGTGTGGCATAATGTGAATAAGGAGTACTACAGTGTGGCATAATGTGTATAAGGAGTACTGCTGTGTGGCACAATGTGTATAAGGAGTACTGCTGTGTGGCATAAAGTGTATAAGGAGTACTTCTGTGTGGCACAATGTGTATAAGGAGTACTACAGTGTGGCATAATTTGTATAAGGAGTACTGCTGTGTGGCATAATATGTATAAGGAGTGCTGCAGTGTGGCACAATGTATATAAGGAGTACTACAGTGTGGCATAATGTATATAAGGAGTACTGCTGTGTGGCATAATATGTATAAGGAGTGCTGCAGTGTGGCATAATGTAAATAAGGAGTACTACTGTGTGGCATAACGTGTATAAGTAGTACTACAGTATGGCCTAATGTGTATAAGGAGTACTGCTGTGTGGCAAAATGTATATATGGAGTGCTGCTGTGTGCCATAAATTGTATAAGGAGTACTATAAAGTGGCATAATGTGTATAGGGAGTACTGCTGTGTGGCATAATGTGTATAAGGAGTACTACAGTGTGGCATAATGTGTATAAGGAGTACTACAGTGTGGCATAATATGTGTAAGTAGTACCACAGTATGGAATAATGTGTATAAGGAGTACTGCAGTGTGGCATAATGTATATAAGTAGCACTACAGTGTGGCATAATGTGTATAAGGAGTACTACAGTGTAGCATAATGTCTATAAGTAGCACTACATTATGCCACACTGTGTATAAGGAGTACTACAGCGTGGCATCATGTGTATAAGGAGTACTACTGTGTGGCATAATGTGTATAAGGAGTACTACAGTGTGGCATAATGTGTATAAGGAGAACTGCTGTGTGGCATAATATGTATATGTGTATAAGGAGTACTACAGTGTGGCATAATGTGTATAAGGATTACTGCTGTGTGGCATAATGTGTATAACGAGTACTACAGTGTGGCATAATGTGTATAGGGAGTACTGCTGTGTGGCATAATGTGTATAAGGAGTACTACAGTGTGGCATAATGTGTATAAGGAGTACTGCTGTGTGGCATAATGTATATATGGAGTGCTGCTGTGTGGTATAAATTGTATAAGGAGTACTTTAAAGTGGCATAATGTGTATAGGGAGTACTGCTGTGTGGTATAATGTGTATAAGGAGTACTACAGTGTGGCATAATGTGTATAAGGAGTACTACAGTGTGGCATAATGTGTATAAGGAGTACTACATTGTGGCATAATATGTGTAAGTAGTACTACAGTATGGCATAATGTGTATAAGGAGTACTGCAGTGTGGCATAATGTATATAAGTAGCACTACAGTGTGGCATAATGTGTATAAGGAGTACTACAGTGTAGCATAATGTCTATAAGTAGCACTACATTATGCCACACTGTGTATAAGGAGTACTACAGCGTGGTATCATGTGTATAAGGAGTACTACTGTGTGGCATAATGTGTATAAGGAGTACTACAGTGTGGCATAATTTGTATAAGGAGAACTGCTGTGTGGCATAATATGTATATGTGTATAAGGAGTACTACAGTGTGGCATAATGTGTATAAGGATTACTGCTGTGTGGCATAATGTGTATAAGGAGTACTACAGTGTGGCATAATGTGTATAGGGAGTACTGCTGTGTGGCATAATGTGTATAAGGAGTACTACAGTGTGGCATAATGTGTATAAGGATTACTGCTGTGTAGCATAATGTGTATAAGGAGTACTACAGTGTGGCATAATGTGTATAGGGAGTACTGCTGTGTGGCATAATGTGTATAAGGAGTACTGCTGTGTGGCATAATGTATATATGGAGTGCTGCTGTGTGGTATAAATTGTATAAGGAGTACTATAAAGTGGCATAATGTGTAGAGGGAGTACTGCTGTGTGGTATAATGTGTATAAGGAGTACTACAGTGTGGCATAATGTGTATAAGGAGTACTACAGTGTGGCATAATGTGTAGAAGGAGTACTACAGTGTGGCATAATGTGTAGAAGGAGTGCTGCAGTGTGGCATAATGTAAATAAGCAGTACTACTGTGTGGCATAATGTGTATATGGAGTACTACAGTGAGGCATAATGTGTATAATGAGTACTACAGTGTGGCATAATTTGTATAAGGAGTACTGCTATGTGGCATAATATGTATACGTGTATAAGGAGTGCTACAGTGTGGCATAATGTGTATAAGGAGTACTACTGTGTGGCATAATGTGTATAAGGAGTACTACAGTGTGGCATAATGTGTATAAGATGTACTGCTGTGTGGCATGATGTATATATGGAGTGCTGCTATGTGGCATAATGTGTGTGGAGTACTACAGCGTGGCAAAATGTGTAGAAGGAGTACTGCTGTGTGGCATAATGTGTATAAGGAGTACTACAGTGTGGCATAATGTGTATAAGGAGTACTACCGTGTGGCATAATGTGTATAGGGAGTACTGCTGTGTGGCATAATGTGTATAAGGAGTACTACAGTGTGGCATAATGTGTATAAGGATTACTGCTGTGTGGCATAATGTGTATAAGGAGTACTACAGTGTGGCATAATGTGTATAGGGAGTACTGCTGTGTGGCATAATGTGTATAAGGAGTACTACAGTGTGGCATAATGTGTATAAGGAGTACTGCTGTGTGGCATAATGTATATATGGAGTGCTGCTGTGTGGTATAAATTGTATAAGGAGTACTATAAAATGGCATAATGTGTAGAGGGAGTACTGCTGTGTGGTATAATGTCTATAAGGAGTACTACAGTGTGGCATAATGTGTATATGGAGTACTACAGTGTGGCATAATGTGTAGAAGGAGTGCTGCAGTGTGGCATAATGTAAATAAGCAGTACTACTGTGTGGCATAATATTTATATGGAGTACTACAGTGTGGCATAATGTGTATAATGAGTACTACAGTGTAGCATAATTTGTATAAGGAGTACTGCTGTGTGGCATAATATGTATACGTGTATAAGGAGTACTACAGTGTGGCATAATGTGTATAAGGAGTACTACTGTGTGGCATAATGTGTATAAGGAGTACTACAGTGTGGCATAATGTGTATAAGATGTACTGCTGTGTGGCATGATGTATATATGGAGTGCTGCTATGTGGCATAATGTGTGTGGAGTACTACAGCGTGGCATAATGTGTAGAATGAGTACTGCTGTGTGGCATAATGTGTATAAGGAGTACTACAGTGTGGCATAATGTGTATAAGGAGTACTACAGTGTGGCATAATGTGTATAAGGAGTACTGCAGTGTGGCATAATGTATATAAGTAGCACTACAGTGTGGTATAATGTGTATAAGGAGTACTACAGTGTAGCATAATGTGTATAAGTAGCACTACATGATGGCACACTGTGCATAAGGAGTACTACAGCGTGGCATCCTGTGTATAATGAGTACTACTGTGTGGCATAATGTGTATAAGGAGTACTACAGTGTGGCATAATGTGTATAAGGAGTACTACAGTGTGGCATAATGTGTTTAAGGAGTACTGCTGTGTGGCATAATGTGTATAAGGAGTATTACAGTGTGGCATAATGTTTATAAGGAGTACTGCTTTGTGGCATAATATGTATATGTGTATTAGGAGTACTACAGTGTGGCATAATGTGTATAAGGAGTACTGCTGTGTGGCATAATATGTATAAGTGTATAAGGAGTACTACAGTGTGGCATAATGTGTATAAGTGTATAAGGAGTACTACAGTGTGGCATAAAGTGTATTAGGAGTACTGCTGTGTGGCATAATATGTATAAGGAGTGCTGCAGTGTGGCATAATGTGTATAAGGAGTACTACAGTGTGGCATAATGTGTATAAGGAGTACTGCTGTGTGGCATAATATGTATAAGTGTATAAGGAGTACTACAGTGTTGCATACTGTGTATAAGTGTATAAGGAGTACTACAGTGTGGCATAATATGTATAAGGAGTGCTGCAGTGTGGCATAATGTGTATAAGGAGTACTGTTGTGTGGCATAATGTGTATAAGGAGTAATACAGTGTGGCATAATGTGTATAAGGAGTACTGCTATTTGGCATAATGTGTATAAGGAGTACTGTTGTGTGGCATAATGTGTAGAAGGAGTACTACAGTGTGGCATAATGTGTATAAGGAGTACTACAGTGTGGCATAATGTGTATAAGGAGTATTACAGTGTGGCATAATGTGTATAAGGAGTACTGCTGTGTGGCATGTGTATAAGGAGTACTACAGTGTGGCATAATGTGTAGAAAGAGTGCTGCAGTGTGACATAATGTAAATAAGGAGTACTACAGCGTGGCATAATGTGTAGAATGAGTACTGCTGTGTGGCATAATGTGTATAAGGAGTACTACAGTGTGGCATAATGTGTATAAGGAGTACTACAGTGTGGCATAATGTGTGTAAGTAGTACTACAGTGTGGCATAATGTGTATAAGGAGTACTGCAGTGTGGCATAATGTATATAAGTAGCACTACAGTGTGGTATAATGTGTATAAGGAGTACTACAGTGTAGCATAATGTGTATAAGTAGCACTACATGATGGCACACTGTGCATAAGGAGTACTACAGCGTGGCATCCTGTGTATAATGAGTACTACTGTGTGGCATAATGTGTATAAGGAGTACTACAGTGTGGCATAATGTGTATAAGGAGTACTACAGTGTGGCATAATGTGTTTAAGGAGTACTGCTGTGTGGCTTAATGTGTATAAGGAGTATTACAGTGTGGCATAATGTTTATAAGGAGTACTGCTGTGTGGCATAATATGTATATGTGTATTAGGAGTACTACAGTGTGGCATAATGTGTATAAGGAGTACTGCTGTGTGGCATAATATGTATAAGTGTATAAGGAGTACTACAGTGTGGCATAATGTGTATAAGTGTATAAGGAGTACTACAGTGTGGCATAATGTGTATTAGGAGTACTGCTGTGTGGCATAATATGTATAAGGAGTGCTGCAGTGTGGCATAATGTGTATAAGGAGTACTACAGTGTGGCATAATGTGTATAAGGAGTACTGCTGTGTGGCATAATATGTATAAGTGTATAAGGAGTACTACAGTGTGGCATACTGTGTATAAGTGTATAAGGAGTACTACAGTGTGGCATAATATGTATAAGGAGTGCTGCAGTGTGGCATAATGTGTATAAGGAGTACTGTTGTGTGGCATAATGTGTATAAGGAGTAATACAGTGTGGCATAATGTGTATAAGGAGTACTGCTATTTGGCATAATGTGTATAAGGAGTACTGTTGTGTGGCATAATGTGTAGAAGGAGTACTACAGTGTGGCATAATGTGTATAAGGAGTACTACAGTGTGGCATAATGTGTATAAGGAGTATTACAGTGTGGCATAATGTGTATAAGGAGTACTGCTGTGTGGCATGTGTATAAGGAGTACTACAGTGTGGCATAATGTGTAGAAAGAGTGCTGCAGTGTGACATAATGTAAATAAGGAGTACTACAGTGTGGCATAATGTAAATAAGGAGTACTACAGTGTGGCATAATGTGTATAAGGAGTACTACAGTGTGGCATAATGTGTATAAGGAGTACTGCTGTGTGGCATAATGTGTATAAGGAGTTCTACAGTGTGGCATAATGTGTATAAGGAGTACTACAGTGTGGCATAATGTGTATAAGGAGTACTGTTGTGTGGGATAATGTGTATAAGGAGTACTGCTGTGTGGCATAATTTGTATAAGAAGTACTACAGTGTGGCATAATGTGTATAAGGAGTACTACAGTGTGGTATAATATGTATAAGGAGTACTACAGTATGGCATAATGTGTATAAGGAGTACTGTTGTGTGGCATAATGTGTATAAGGAGTACTGCTGTGTGGCATAATGTGTATAAGGAGTACTACTGTGTGGCATAATGTGTATAAGGAGTACTACAGTGTGGCATAATGTGTATAAGGATTACTGCTGTGTGGCATAATGTGTATAATGAGTACTACAGTGTGGCATAATGTGTAGAAGGAGTGCTGCAGTGTGGTATAATGTAAATAAGGTGTACTACAGTGTGGCATAATGTGTATAAGGAGCACTGCAGTGTGGCATAATGTGTATAAGGAGTACTACAGCGTGGCACAATGTATATAAGGAGTACTACAGTGTGGCATAATGTGTATAAGGAGTACTACTGTGTGGCATAATGTGTATAAGGAGTACTGCTGTGTGGCATAATGTGTATAAGAAGTACTACTGTGTGGCATAATGTGTATAAGAAGTACTACTGTATGCCATAATGTGTGTAGGGAGTACTACTGTGCGGCATAATGTGTATAAGGAGTACTACTGTGAGGCATAATGTGTATAAGGAGTACTACTGTGTGGCATAATGTGTATAAGGAGTACTACTGTGTGTGGCATAATGTGTATAAGGAGTACTACTGTGTGGCATAATGTGTATAAGGAGTACTACTGTGTGTGGCATAATGTGTATAAGGAGTACTACTGTGTGTGGCATAACATACAAACTCTGGCGGCGCCATATTCACAAACTGTGCTGCTGTTCCCAATCCCTCCCAGTTTCCCATGTTTTTTTTTTATTGGGGGGGGGGGGTGTTTGCGCCAAAGGGAACTTTGGACCTGATAATTATAATTTCTTATCGCTGCTATTCATGGCAGTAAGAAATTATCTATTACAGGGATGTCTTAATAATTACATCCATGGACAGGAGCTCAGATAAGAGCCCATACCTGCTATGTGTAAAGTAAAGTGATCGCTACAGGACCTACTGCCCATGTGTGGTTATCAGACAGAGCATGCGCCAGTGGCTGTTACCGAGGAGGCACCTGCAGGATCTCTCTCCGGGTAAATTACACAATATGTAGCCTATAGGCTATAATGGCATTCTCTGGAGCTTGTGTAACATGTTATTATTGTTATTATTTGTAGTTTTTGCACAAATGTATATGCATATTATTATTATATATTTAATAATAATATCCTTGTCTCATAGTTTTCGATTATTGTGAGCCCTGATTTTTAGCACTTTTTTCTATACTATGAGGATGTGAAGTATTTCATTGATATCCTCACTTTCATTGGCGTCTTTATAATGGGTGCAAGGTGTGCGGTGCAGGGGGGCCCACACCGCACACCCTGCACCCATAGGTAATTATACTTACCTCTCCGCCTATCCTGATGTGCTGTGGCGCTGCAGAGCAGCAAACACTCACTGGGAATATGGCGGTGGCCATTTTCCCAGTGATCTGCGCATGCGTAGAGAAGATGTCCCCAGGAAAGTAGGTGTGGGCGCCATTTTCCTGGAGTCGCCCGCGCATGCGCAGTAGATTCTGGCATGAAGCCAGAATGTACAGCGCTCAGTGCCACTGAGCCGCAGACAAAGAGGAGGGGGCCCAAACGGAGGCTGCACATGGGCCCCCTCCTCTCTTAAAACGCCACAGCTCACATTATTATAGTAGTTGAGGTTTTCAAATCAACGGCAGATAATTACCAATATTTAGGTAAGACCAGGGTGCAAGGTCTCGAGACGCCCTAGGCAAAGGTTCACAATGTCGCCCATGCTTCCCCCAAATCCTCCGTCCAGCCCCTCACATACACACGAACATCCAGCCCAGCTCCCTAGTAGTACTCAGATTGCAGATGTGATAAGATGAGCACGTGCACTGACTAATGCAAAATGCAGCCAAAAAAGCCACATATTCCATTTACATCTGACTCTAAGGGGTAAATTTACTAAAGTGAGAGTTTTTAGAAGTGAGTTTTAAAAGTGATGTTGCCTATAGCAACCAATCAGATTCTAGCTATTATCTTCTAGAAGGTGCTAGTTAAATGTTAAGTAGAATCTGATTGGTTGCTATGGGCAACATCACTTTTAAAACTCACTTCTAAAAACTCTCACTTTAGTAAATTTACCCCTAAGTTACAATTTAAAAAAATTATAAAACAGACATGCCCGTGTTATGTATTAACAAATACATCTGTTTAACAATAAAACATACTTTCATTAGCCTAGCTATATAATTTATATAAAATACCATGTTACGAATAACAAATGCAGCAGAGGGCTTGCATAAATAAAACAGATAAGTGTATTTTTAAAACTTTACAATACAGCATATAAGTATAATACTTATGTATGATGCTCAATATTACCATTATTTTATTTTATAAAAAAATAATTGGAAATAAGCATCATGCGCCAATTAAAACAATTGGGAAAACCGGCCTTATGTTACTATGAAGCAGTGTATAATATTACAGCGTGTTGTATGTCAGAGTCACAGATAGCCTCAGTTTTGGTCCGTGTAATCAATACTGATGATCCATGTGTAGTGAATAGGAACCAATCAGGTTATTGGATGATGTAATGCAAATCAAGCCATGATTGGTCAAGACTGCCTTACGTCATATAACCTTGTTTGCGGCTAATTGAATCTGCCCCTAAGAATCTTTGGTGGCTCATACGCCTGTGCCTTATTATATAGCTCCTGAATTAAAAGAGACTCGTACAAAAGACAAAACCACACAATCTGATTAGGGTTATTCAAGACTGTATTAGACAGATATTGAATAATGAAAATATACAGACACAACAATATAAATGACAGGCCTAATTACATTTCAAAATACTTAATCAATATTAATGGCCAAGAAGAGTTTTATTAATCTTTCTGTTTCTGAGTCTCACTCCCACATTTGCACTTTACGGCACACTAATAATGTAATACATTGCTAACTTGCTATTGGCAAGGGGTGTACGTGGGACAACACCAATAGGAATTTTAAAGCATATTTAATGAAGATTTTGTTATTAATTCAGAATAACAATAATTATAATAGTGCCCTATCTCAGATACTTTTCCTTTAAGCTCTTGCATTGATATTTCTTATTCTGAGTTGCACCATCCTTATAACTGCGCACAAAGTTAGTGATGGGAAGCAGATATTGTATTATATAATGGTAGACATGATAAGATTAGAAGTTACTGTATATCAGTGCATTAGTCCCTTTCCTAAGCATAGGTCCTGCAACATTCTAACTGCCACCTGCATGTCTGTGATGTCACAATCACATGCTCCCCCTATATAAAGCATGCCCAGCTACTGACAGCCACTTTGTGGTGACAGTTTGTTCCACATTGATCCTGTGAGTGATTTCTGCTCAATTTAATTGAGTTTGAATAGCGAACTGCAAAAAGACTTATGACTATTGGATTATAGACAACTGTATTCCAATAAGGAACCGTCTTTGGATGAAGAACCAACTTGGGGTAAGGCCAGAATAACACCTTTGGCTAATAACTTTAGGCCTAGCACACAGATTACTACCCCTCTAGGCACCTCTGTTTTATCTCCAGCTTCTACATTTAAAATTACTGGTAAAGCAAATTATACAACTAATGTGACACTGGATGACTGAAAAGAGGAAGGAGACCGCAGTACAAAATTAGCTATTATGGAGCCCTCCAGGGAGTGTATTCTCCAAGAACTGAAGCTTCTATACTCTCCTGTGATAAAAAGATGCCTGCCTGAGATCATTATCTCTATGACGTTGGGGACCCTTGTGCATAAAATCAGCAGGATAAAAAATGTCCTCAGAGAGAAGTGGCGCTGCTTGGCCATTACAGAGAAACATATGGTCTTAGATTTTTTGTGCCATGTTTTAGAGCAAAGGTTGGATGTGAGCAACTTATTTAAAAATATCATAGCGGTGATTGTAAAGGCAATGACAGAGGCAGAGGGTGTGACCAGTGAGGGCATCTGGCTTTCAGCCAGCAAAGTACTTTACTACTTAGCCAGGGACTACACGGAGACAACTATTTACCAGCTTATGGTTACAATTCAGACCTGCTCGCTCTACGCCCGGCCACTGTCTGCATTTACCACCCTGTCTGCAATAATGTCTTATCCCGCCGTGCACTCCATTGACAAGCTATACATGTTATCTCACATATGTACAGACATGGAAACTACAGCTCATCCTGCCACCCAAAGGATTCTTTCCATGTTTATTAACAATGTTGCTGTGGCCTATGGAAGTGATGGTATGAAAGAGCCGAATATTAGGCAATTATTCACAAAAGCCTGCACTATCCTCACCAACTGGGAAACACAAAACTGGGAGTGTCCCGAGGTCAGAGATATAATCGCCACCACCATAGAGCGAGTGAATTATCTACTGGCTGGCCATCTGCAGAGCCTTCCACCACCCAGCAGTGATGTGAGCAGCACGGATCAGGAACCCAGTGTAAGACTCATTACTTATGGCCCCGGAGCAATATATCAGAATGTTCCATCTGACACTTTCCCTAATGTGTATGAAGGTGCTAACAACTTTGTCAGAAGTGTTGTCCAGAGCGGGATGTGCAGAGAAATTGTGGGTCTACTAAGGCGACTATGTGACTCACGTGATATACAAAACAAACAAACAAGTGTCACAATTTGTGCAACTTTCATGGCATTTCCAAGCACTCTCCCTGCAGACCTACATAAAGTCATCATTAGCGATATATTACGCACGATGGATGGGGTAGATATCCATACTCGCCTCATAGCTTTAGGGTGCATTGAAAACTTCACAAAGGCCTTTCCAAACACGGCTAAGAAATTCAGAAAAGCATTTACTAAGACACTTGTGCGAGAGTTACAGGAAAAAGGAAATCAGGCTTTGGTCCCAGTCATCCTGAAAACTCTACTGACCGTTGTTCAACTGCATAAGAAGAAAACTTGGCACAAATACAATGACACCCTCAGCCTCATCACCAAATATCTCTATTATAAAAACCATGTCATCCAAGTATATGCTACCCGGCAGTTTGGTGAGCTAGTACAGCGATGCAGAGCGTTTCCATGTAGTCCTGTCACCAGACTAGTTCGGGAACATTGCTGCACATTACTTGTAAAGCTGCACAGCTATAACTCGGAAATGGTATCAGCTGCAGTGGTCTGCCTCTTCCAGTGCCTTCCACACCTGGGCTGCAAGACCATCACCCTGGAAGAGGGCAGTGAGTGCTGGGACATCAGGAACATAAATGCCATTTATCTGACCCTGGCTAAGAAACACCTCCTAAAGACAATGTTATCCAAGGCTGCAGATACTCTGCCCAATTCTCCGGACATTGGGGCAGCTGCGAGGCACATTGCAGCTATAAAAGACTTCATATCTTACGACGAGCTCACTCCATCTGACTTGAGTGAGATATGGAAATATCTACAAAGGACAGTGGGTTTGCATGATACAAATGCCAGGGAAGCAGCAATAACAGCTTCACAATCGCTAGGTGAGAAGTGGCCGAGCCTGGGCACAGTAACAACCAGTAATTATGTGTATGTGGGTGGGTGGAGGGCAAAGGAGGAGGCGGCAAACTAGCATATCAGTGATCCACCTACAAGCAAGCGGATCGCGGACATAGAGAAGCCACCAAATAGCTGCCCCTGGCCTTGTGCCTGGATCTGACCATGGCACCTGTCTGCTATCAGCCTCTGACCTAGTGACCATGCTGTCTACCTTCCAACACCTAGCAAGTTCCCGGCTCTGACTGCCATCCCGTACCGTCTGCTTTCCTGATCTGGACTTCTCTCCGTGAGTAGTATTACTTCTATTCTCACTAATAGTGTCACATACTGTATATAGGCTTGTCATATCATCCCTGTATCCAGGACACATAAGAGTTAAGCTGGCCACACACTAGACCAATTTACATCCATCTAGCCAACTAGTTGATTGGTTGAAATGAAAATCTGGTAACGTATGGGAGTAACTGATGATCAGTAATTTGCTCCTAAATGCCAGAAAACAGATGAAAATGGTCGTTAGACAAGTTTGTTAAATGTTTGATCTAAACAATTTGTTCAAACAACAGTTTTTGGCTATTTTCCTGTGTTTGGGAGCAAATTGCTGATTGTCATTTGTTTTCATACCTTACCAGATTTTCATTCCAACCAATCAACTACTTATTATTATATTACCAGTTATTTATATAGCACACACATATTCCGCAGTGCTTAACAGAGAATAGTTGGCCATTCACATCAGTCACTGCCCCAGTGGAGCTTACAATCTATGTTCCCTATCACATGCTCACACACACACACTAGGGTTAATTTTATATTTTGGAACCAATTAACCTACCAGTATATTTTTGGAGTGTGGGAGGAAACCGGGGTACCTGGAGGAAACCCACGCAAGCACAGGGAGAATATACAAACTCCACACAGTTAGGGCCGTGGTGGGAATCGAACCCACAACCTCAGTGCTGTGAGGCAGTAATGCTAACCATTACACCGTCTGTGCTGCCCAACTACTTGCTTAAGGCTTGACCAGTTGCCCCGCACATCCTGCTGCCTGTATGCATTCACTGTCCAGCGGCTCCCACTAAGCTCCCCAGCCAGCTAAACCCAGGCTTGGCCGGAAATCAGCAGCAGTATGTCCTGAGGCGCTGAATGCAAGTGAGCAGGGATCGACTCTGGCCCTCACATTACCCCTCTACCCCACAAAATTGGACTCCCTCTCCCTGTGAGGACCCACTTTACATCCCATAAGGAGGCAGCACCAGATTATAGGTGACTGTCCTGGGGCCCCCAACACAAGGGGCCCCCATATATAGCAAATGAACTAGGGGTTGCCAGTCCTCAACTTCATTGTGCCCGGTGGCTCCCTGCTCTTTTCAGAGTCATGGATATCGATTAGTAAAGATGCCACAATCTGGGACTGTACGGCATGTGCAGAGTGCAGAGGAGAGCCAGATGGCAGAGCAGTTGGGACGGACGAGCCTCCAGGTCAGGAACACAGACACTGCATTAGGCAGACTCAGAGCACATGGTAGTGCCACACTTCAATGTTAGACCATTATGTACATTCACTTGCTGAATGCTGACTTACTTGCAAGCACTGAACGTTACTAAATCAGAGAAACGTCTCTCATGTAAATATATCATACATTATGTAAATACAGCTGTTGTAGAACTACAAAGTCCAGCATGCTGGCATAAGGTTTCGTAACAGCTGGTTTATCGTTTGATGTATAGGTCCCTATAATAAATAATTTAGCATTTAAATTACATTTATGGCTAAACCTCAATGGCTGCATTTTGCAGGACAATATTTCCACTAATAGCAGGTATACAAAATAGGAATCTCACAATGACTTGTGCATTTAATGTGTTCCTACAAAGGGTTGGGTGCGGCACGCCGGCGCTCGTGATCCCAGCGGTCAAAATCCCGACGCCAGCATTCCCACAGGGTTAGGAATAGGGTAGTTAGGTATCCTAATACTTCTTCTACCCCTACCCTTCCCTCCCCATGCCAAAACCTAACCTCCCTCCTAGTGCTTAAACCTATCATCCCCCTGTCCGCACCATAAACCTAACCCTCCTCATCTAGTTCCTAACCCTAACCCTCCCCCTAGTTCCTAACCCTACCCCGTCCCCTAACCCCGCTACTTACCTTCGGGATGCTGGCCGTAGGGATGCTGGAGCCGGGATTCTGACAGGTGTCAGGATTCCGGTGCCGGGGATGGGTAGGGGATGCTGGTGCTCGGGATCCCGGCAGTCAGAATCCCGATGTGGGCATCCTGACCAGGTCACAATGCCGACACCTACTGGTAACCTAACCCCTAACCCCTCCCTTCAGCCTAAACCTAACCTACCCCCCTACTGTCTAAACCTAACCCTCCCTCCCCGCACCCTAAACCTAACCTCCCCTCGTAACCTAAACCTAACCCTCCCCCTAGTGCCTAACCCTAACCTGCCCCCTAAACCCAGTACTTACCTTCAGGATCCTGGCAGTAAGGATGCTGGCACCAGTATTCTGATGTGTCGGCATTCCGGTCGCCGGATTCCAAGGAAAATACTCTCCAGACATGGACACCGCAGCCTATACAGCCCAAGGATGCTGCAAGCACTGAAGTTCTTCCTCCCGGCTCTGGCAGCCCTCCCCGGCATGATGTCATGAGCTTGGGGGTTTGGCCAGCACAGGGCGCCGTATATCACCCAGTTACAACTCTGCACTTAATGAGTTGGTTGTATGTTTATATATCATTGGAAATGTGGTAGTGTGGTGTGTGCTACCTTATGTATATCCATGTTTCACTAGTACTTAAAATTATACATTGTGATAAAGGTGTGTATGTGCCTATGTGATGGGGAGGTGGGGTCTAATGGCATTTAAGGGATATGTTGAGATGCTTGATACTGTATAGTGCAGGGGTTCCACCATGGTCTTCAAGGTCCTAACAGTCCTGGTTTTAAGGATATCTATGCTTGTGCATAGATGGTTTCAGGGGTTAAAGTGGTCCGGAACGGGGCAGGACTGCGTTCCGTCACTTCTATTTGGAGATGGAACCAGTTCTGCCTCTTTCAGCCCACCTCAGCCCCACGTCGCAGGCTGGCTCCTTTTGCCGGGCGCCTGCTGAGATTTTGTTACCACTGGGCGCCCAGGCTTCTTCCCCACAGCGCCTGTGGCAGCCGGAGGCTGAAGTTCACTCCTGAGATCTGGCTTCCGTCTCCCACAGTGTGCACTACAGGTGGGGGTGTATCTAGGGATCCAAGCGCCCCTGGCAATGTAATGGACTGGCACCCCCCCTATGCAGTGCCCCCTTATGCTGCATTGCCCCCCAGTAGTAGTCCCCCCTATGCTGCATTGCCCCCAGTAGCAGTCCCCCCTATACAGTGCTCCCAGTAGTAGTCCCACAGTGCCCCCAGTAGTAGTCCCCCCCATACAGTGCCCCCAGTAGTGGCCCCCCTATACAGTGCCCCCAGTAGCGACCACCCCCTATTCAGTCCCCCCCCCCTGCTGTGCCAGGCTTACACACACACACACAAGAAAAAAAAAATACAACTTTGCTGATCCCCGCTCCTGATGCGACCACCACTAACCGCTCAGAGTTCCGGCTCTTCTCTTACACAATGAGAGAGACGTCATGATGTCTTTCCCGTCACATGCTACGGGGGGAGCTGGAAGACGGAGCTCATGAGTGAGCTACAGCCAGCTCCCTCCGTGGACGACACAGCAGCAAATGAGAGTCTGTCTGACTCTCATTGGCTGGCTGCTATAACAAAGACACAGCTGCCGCTGTGTAGGGCAGACTGCTCTCACTGCGGTCTGCCCTACACTTGTGGGGCTGGGGGACTAGCGGGGGTAGCCCACCCCTTGGCTGCTGGTGGCACTGCCGGATGGCGCCCCCCCTTTGGTCGGCGCCCCTGGCGAGTGCCATCCTGGCCAATGGGTAGATACGCCCCTGACTACAGGAGAGACATCATGACGTCTCTCCCATATTGCGGCTCAAGGTAAGTATTGTAGGTTGTTTTTGTGTGTGCGTGCATGGCACTATTACAGGGGGAATTACTACAGGGGGCATTACTTCTACAGGGGGCATTATTGCAGGGGGCATTACCATGGGAGCACTACTACAGGGGAAATTTCTATTGGGGACATTACTACAGGGGGCATTACTACAGGGGACATTACTGCAAGGAGCATTACCACTGGGGACACTACTGCTGTTGGCACTGCATAAGAGGCACCATTCCTGGGGGCACTGCATAAGGGGCACCAATACAGTGGACACTGCATAAGGGGCACTATTGCTCTGGGCATTATGTGTAAGGGTCACTACTATTGTGGGCATTATGTGTAAGGGGCACTACTATTGTGGGCATTATGTGTAAGGGGCGCTACTGCTGTGGGCATTGTATAAGGAGCACTACTATTGTGGGCAATATGTGCATTAGGTGCACTACTACTTTGGGCATTGTGTATAAGGGGCACAAATGTGGGCATTGTGTAAATGGGGCACTACTACTGTGGGCATTATGTATAAGGGGCATAAATGTGGGCATTGTGAATTGATTGTACATAACATGAATAAGGGACACTACTATGTGGTGTAATGTGAACAAGGGGCACTATGTGCGGTGTAATGTGAATAAGATTGTGTAACTGTGTTGCCTAATTTGAATTGGGAATACTATTGTGTGACCACGACCCTTTCTTTTGAGACCAAGCCCTTTTTTGGCGCATGCGGTAGGCAAGCGTTGTCCCTTTGTTGAAAAAGTGCCGAGCGCAAGGGGGTTCCACCACTTCTCTAAGACCACTTTGAGCACTGGAAGGTATAATCAAACTGACTACAAATTACAAATTAATTAATCTGTGCTTAAGTATGGATATCCTTAAAACCTGGACTAACGGGTGCTCTTGAGGACCAAGTTTGGGAACCACTGGTATAGGACATGTGGGGAGGTCTGATGGCTTATAAGAGGCATGTGGGGAGGTCAGATGGCTTGTAAGAGGCATGTGGGGTTGTCTCCTCTCTTGTTTGCAGATAAGCTTAGTTGTATTTTTGTTATTGCCATAATTTAAATCTATTTTACAAAGTCATACACTACCCTCATCTATAGAGAAACGCTATAATTAGCAAGCATAATCTCCAAGAGACACACACTGAAAAGTTAATTATACAGTATGCATAGCCTGTAATGATGTATAGGGTGGATGCCTTATTGCTGGTGAACACCTCCCGTTTTGGTGATGGCCCACTGCTCATGGGTGAGAGCTGTGTGCTTGCCCCAGGCTTACATTTGCCAGTCAGTCCTTGGACTGCGCTCACCTAGTTTCCCTACCTTCCTAGATTTTCATTCTTTGTTGTGGGTTAACAACATCCACAGCCCAGGTACTTGTGTTCCTCTCCCTGCCTGATCCATGAATCCTTAAAGCTGGGTACACACTATACGATATGTCATCCGATATGGCAGTTCGGGCCGACATATTGGGCACATCGTCTAGTATGTACGGACTATTGCGCGCTCCCGCAGGTCGTTCATCACATCTTCTGATCTGCCTGCAAAGTTATTTGAGTAGACTTATAAAGCAACATATAATAAGTGCTATGACTAGTGCTGATGTGTTATAGGGAGAACAATTACAGTAAATAAACATGGGAAAGAAAACCAGATGGATATTTAAAAAGTCTTTTTGTAACGTTATTTTGTACACCCAGTGAGCATCCTGCGAGAGGGCCAAGCAGCCAGCATACTGTGAGGGTACCTGCCTGCCAACTAGCCATTATCGTGTGAGAGTGCCAGCCAACCAGTCAGTATCCTGCAAGATTGCCAGCATCCTGTAATAGTGCCAACCAGCAACATTCTGCTAAAGTACCTATCAACCAGCATCCATCCAACATCCTGCAAGAGGTAGGGTCACCCAAGACTCAGCGAGCAAATTTCACAAGTTATTTGACTATACTTATAAAGCAACATATAATAAGTTCTATGACTAGTGCTGATGTGTTATAGGGAAGACGGTTAAATAAACATGGGATAGACAATAGATATTTAAAACTGTCCTATTTTAATTTTGTTTAGTACACCCATTGTGCATTCTGCGAGAATGCCAACCAGCTTCCTGTGAGAGGGCCAACCAGCCAGCATTCTGTAAGAGTGCCAACCAGCCAGCATTTTAAGAGAGTGCAAGCAGGTCAGCATCCTTTCCGTGCCAATCAGCCAGCATCCTGCGGGAAGGTCAAGCAGCCAACGTCCTCTGAGTGTTTCCATCTGCTAACCAACTGACATCCTGCAAGAGTGCCAACTAGCCTGCATCCTGCGTGAGTGAACACCCCAGCCTGCACTCAACCAACATCCTGCAAAAGGGAGGGCCAGGCAACGCCCTGCAATGAAATTTTTCAAGTAAGTTTTTTGCTTGGACTTATAAAGCAATATATAATGTGTATTAGGACTAGACATGATGTGTTATATGGAAGACCGTAACTAAACATAGGGTAGAAGACTGGATGGACCTTTCAAAATTTCCAAATTTTACTTTGTTTAGATACCCATCCAACATCCAACAAGAGTACCAACCAGCCAGCATTCTGTAAGAGTGCCAACCAGCCAGCATTCTGTAAGAGTGCCAACCAGCCAGCATTCTGTAAGAGTGCCAACCAGCTAGCCAGAATCTTAAGAGAGTGCACGCAGGTCAGCATCCTTTCAGTGCCAACCAGCCAGCATCCAAACAACATCCTGCAAGATGAATGGCCAGCCAACACCAAGCAAACAGGATTTTCAAGTAAGTTATTGATTGTACTTATAAAGCAATATAAATTATAATAGGGTTGGGTATGGGTTGCCGGCAGTCAGGATCCTGGCGGTCAGAATCCTGACGCCAGGATTCCGACAGGGTTAACATACCGACACTTGTTGGTTGGTAAGATAACCCACCCCCTCTCCCCACCCTAAATTTAACCCCTCCGTTCCTGGTGTCTAACCCTAACCTCCCCCGCTAGTGCCTGAACCTAACCCCCCTCCCTGCTCCCTAAACCTAACCCTCCCTATAGTGCCTAACCCTAACCCTCCCCCTAACCCATGATACTGACCTTTGGGATGCCGGAAGTCGGTTTTCTGGAGCCGACTGCTGTATAGACCGTCGGCATCCCGTCAGCCAGGATGCTGACTACATCCCATTATAACGTGTGCTAGGACTAGTGATGGGTTAGAGGGGGGATGGTTACCTAAACATGGGATAGAAGGCCAGATGGATATTTAAAAATGACCAATTTTGACTTTGTGTAGTACACCCAGTCAGCTTCCTGCAAGAGTGCCAGACAGCCAGCTTGCCAGCATCCTGTAATAGTGCCAGCTTGCCAGCATCCTGTAATAGTGCCAGCCAGCAACATTTTGCTAAATGACCCTACAACCAGCATTGATCCAACATCCTGCAAGAGGTAGGGCCACCCAAAACCCAGCAAGCCAATTTTTCAAGTTATTTCACTATACTTATAAAGCAATATGTAATAAGTGCTATGACTAGTGCTGATGTGTTATAGGGAAGACTGTTACATAAACATGGGATAGAAGACTGGATGGATATTTAAAAATGTCCTAATTTAACTTTGTTTAGTGCATCCAGTGAGCATTCTGCGAGAGTGCCAACCAGCTTCATGTGAGAGGGCCAAGCAGCCCCATCCTGCAAGAGTGCCTACTACCCAGTATCCCGGACTGGGTTAAAATACCAGCACTGGCTGGAAAGTACCCTACCCCTTCCCATAAACCTAACTCTCCCTCCCTGCAGCCTAAAACTAACCCTTCCCCCTGCAGCCTAAACCTACCCCCCATCCCCAGCCTAACCCTAATCCTCCCCCCCCCAACAGCCTAACCCTTCCCTAGTGCGTTCCATGGACCCTGGTTATTCCTGGGTTGTCCCCTTTCACACTGCACCCATGTCGGCCCTGCAAAACTGTGTATGCCATTAGAAGTGGACGTTACAGGCTCACAAAGATGTTCAGGAATCTGCACAGGTGTAGGACCCATTCTGCGAGTGATCAGAATGGATACTGCTAAAGCACTCGCAGACTGGTAGCAGACTGTCAGTGATTGACAGTCTGCTGCTGTTTGTGGGTGGGTAGGGGGTGGCGATGCCCTCCGTGTCCCGAAACGGAGGCGTGACACCGCCATTACGAGGGAGGGAAGAAGCCAGTATCTCCGTTGGCTGACAGAGATTTCCTGGCCTCTTCCTCTAAACTGCGGTGGCCGGCTACGGGACCCCTTGGGTCACTGCAGCCGGTCGATGATACGCAGATAATCCGATGTTGCGTTGGACAACGCAGCAAGGATAAGTAATGCACAGGGGGGCGTGATGCCTCCTGCTGCATTACCATATATACAAGGATTGCAATTGCAAAGCTGTCTGCATGCATACATCATATATCTATAGCCTGTGTGCATACATCATATATCTATAGCCTGCGTGCATACATCATATATCTATAGCCTGCATGCATACATCATATATCTATAGCCAGGGCCGGTTCTAGACATTGTGGAGCTCAGGGCGAAAGTTCCCAGTTGCGCCCCCCCCCCCCCCAAAAAAAAAAAAAAAAACAACAACAACTTTTTTTTAGATAACATAACATTATGCCACAGCAGTAATGGCCTTTATAACACATTATACCACACGCAGTAATGCCCTTTATAACACATTATACCACACGCAGTAATGCCCTTTATAACACATTATACCACACGCAGTAATGCCCTTTATAACACATTATACCACACGCAGTAATGGTCTTTATAACACACTATGCCACACGCAGTAATGCCCTTTATAACACACTATGCCATATGCAGTAATGCCCTTTATAACACACTATGCCACACCCAGTAATGCCCTTTATAACACATTATACCACACCCAGTAATGCCCTTTATAACACATTATACCACATGCAGTAATGCCCTTTATAACACATTATGCCACACGAAGTAATGCCCTTTATAACACATTATACGACACGCAGTAATGTCCTTTATAACACATTATACCACACGCAGTAATGGCCTTTATAACACACTATGCCACACGCAGTAATGCCCTTTATAACACATTATACCACACGCAGTAATGTCCTTTATAACACATTATACCACACTCAGTAATGGCCTTTATAACACACTATGCCACATGCAGTAATGCCCTGTATAACACATTATGCCACATGTAGCAATGCCCTGTATAATACATTGTGCCACACACAGTAATTTCCTTTATAATACATTATCCCCAATTCAAATTACACTGCACAGTAGTCCCTTATGTTATGACACAAAGTGGTGGCCCTTTTACATAATGCCAAAATTAGTGTACCCAGTAGTGGTGCCCCCCATGCAGTACACCCAGTTGTAATGCCCCCAGTAGTAATGCCCCCTATAGTAGTTCCCCCAGTAGTAAAGCTCCACAGTAGTAATCCCCCAATTAGGTTTGCCCCCTATAGTAGTGCCCACAGTAGTAATGCCCCCATTAGTAATGCTCCCCAGTAGTAATGCCCCCATTAGTAGTGCCCACAGTAGTAATGCCAGTAGTAATGGCCCTTATAGTAGTTCCCCCAGTAGTAATGCCCCCCATTAGTAATGCTCCCCAGTAGTAATGCCCCCTATAGTAGTGCCCCCATTAGTAGAGCCCCCATTAGTAATGCTCCCCAGTAGTACTGCCCCCATTAGTAATGCCCCCTATAGTAGTGCCCACTGTAGTAATGTCCCCAGTAGTAGTGCCCCCATTAGTAATGCCCACAGAAATAATGCCCCCTGTAGTTGTGCCCACCTGTAGTTGTGCCCACTAGTAGTAATGCCCCCTATAGTCATCCCCCAGTAGTAATGCCCCCCAGTAGTAATACCCCTATAATCATGCTCCCAGTACTTCCGTCTGAAAAAAACAAAACACAGTACTTACCTTTAGCCCTGCTCCTGCTTCCGCTGCCGTCCGTTCTGACCGCGGCTCCTCGGATCTATGGGAGAAACGTCATGACATCATGACGTCCCTCCCATAGTACTCTCTCTGCCGGAAGCCGGAGCTCAGGAGTGAGCTCCGGCTTTCGGCTGCCGCTGCAGGGAGGGAGCCGGGTGCCTGCTGATAACAAATATCAGCGGGCGCCCGGCAAATGCAGCCTCCCGGCGGCGGCTGGGGGGGGAGGGTTTTGTGACCAGCGTATTTCTTTTTTCTTTCTAGGCTTTTTTTTCGAGGGCGGGGGACTCAGTGGCGCCCTCTTGGTGTCGGCGCTCCGGGCGACGGCCCTGTTAGCCCGCACCTAGAACCATCACTGTCTATAGCCTGCCTGCAGCTTTGCAATTACGATCCTTGCAGAATCAGGCTCTCAGTGTGAAAGGGGTATAAGTTATATGATTGGACTTATAAAGCTAGTGCTGACATAGTGCTGATGTGTTATAGAGAGGATAGCTAAATAAATATGGGATAGAAAACATTCAACTATGTCCAAAATTTACTTTGTTTAGTACACCCAGCCAGCATCTTGCCAGAGTGTCAGCTGGTCATCATCCTGATAGAGTATCAGCCAGCATCTAACTAACATCTTGGAAGATGAAAGGCCAGCCAACACCAAACCGTATTTTCAAGTAAGATATTTGATTGGACAATATTTAATATGTGCTAGGAGTAGTGCTGAAGGGTTAGAGAAAAGATGATAATAAAAAATATTGCATAGAAGACCAGATGAATATTTAAAAAGGCCGTATTTTAACTTTGTGTAGTACAGCCAGCCAACATCCTACAAGAGTGCCAGCCTCCAACCAACAAGCCATGTGAGGAAGTGCCAGCATCTAGTGAGAGGGAGGGCCACCCTCCAACCACCATCCAGTGAAAGGGAGGGCCAGCCTCCAACCACCATCCAGTGAGAGGGAGGGCCACCCTCCAACCACCATCCAGTGAGAGGGCAGGCCAGCTTCCAACCAACATCCAGTGAGTGGGAGGGATAGCCTCCAACCAACATCTAGTGAGAGGGCAGGGCAGCCTCCAACCAACATCTAGTGAGAGGGCAAGCCAGCCTCCAACCAACATCCAGTGAGAGGGCAGGCCAGCCTCCAACCAACATCCAGTGAGAGGGCAGGTCAGCCTCCAACCAACATCCAGTGAGAGGGAGAGCCAGCCTCCAACCAACATCCAGTGAGAGGGAGAGCCAGCCTCCAACCAACATCCAGTGAGAGGTAGAGCCAGCCTCCAACCAACATCTAGTGGGAGGGAGGGCCACCTTCCAACCACCATCCAGTGAGAGGGCAGGCCAGCCTCCAACCAACATCCAGTGAGAGGGAGAGCCAGCCTCCAACCAACATCCAGTGAGAGGGAGAGCCAGCCTCCAACCAACATCCAGTGAGAGGGAGAGCCAGCCTCCAACCAACATCTAGTGAGAGGGAGAGCCAGCCTCCAACCAACAGCCAGTGAGAGGGAGGCCAGCAAATTAAATAAACCAATTTTCATCCTATACCTTGGTGTGTGAATTATCTTTTTCGTTGGTGGAATCCCTCTGTATTCTTCTTTGTTGTTGTTGATTATCTAAAACATAAAAAGAAAGATTATTACACAGAATAATTTTCTGAAGGTGGAGTTGTGAGTATTTAGAAATGGGATTTATTAGGGGAGACTTGAGTATTAGGGCGATATAATGGCTAAACGATGGTAATTATTGCTGGTGAATAAAATGTGAATGGCAATGCACTTAGGAGTCTCACAGTCAAAATAATTATAAACAATCTGTAAATTAGTGTATGGATATATTTTAAATTGTTCATGAGCACAGTCTATTGCTGAAGATGAAGTAAAGGAAGTTGGTTAGAAGCGTTATAACAGAACTTTGTCATTTAAGCCCTCTGACGGGACAGGTTTTACTGATATCCATGTTTAAGCAAAGGTATTCTAGTATTATAATTTGTCAATTATGTATTTAATGTTAAATATCTTTGCTAGGGCATGTGGAGCTGTAAACTTAAATGCAATGGTTAGGTGGCTTCTGCTGACATATAAGGTTACATTTATAGTGGGGAAATCACTTGTTTTTTGCGCTCCTATAAGTAATGGGCGCCCAACCGAGAAACTCAATTGTTGCTCTGATCGGGTGCAAGAGCCACAGGCGCCCATTACTTCAACCAAACAACCAGATGGTCAAGTGCGTAGCCATTTATAGATATGAAATACAGATAGAGCAATTGACTAGGATCAAGTTAAACTAAGATTTCTTAATAAAAAGACAAAAATAGACAAACCAATAGCTATAATAATCCCAAAAAAAGTTTAAGACCAGGATTGTTCTGTATGAAAAGGCTCATCACACAGTATGCGGATATGATGGCTACATTTCAATGTGTGCAGTACCCTCCTGTTGCCTTTAGGTGGCAGTATAGTCATTTCTATTTAGACAAAACGACATAGAACTGCAACCGAAGCCATTCAATTCATGGATGAAGTTGTCAAATTGAAATAAAGGAAAATCTGAATATGCTGGTAACACAATTGCTCATTAAAAATAAATTATTTCTAGGATTGTTGGTCCTGGGAGTAAAGTGCAGTCGTTACCATCGGAGGCACCATCAGGACTTGCAGGAACCCCATGCTTGGTGCAGAATACGGCCTCCGCTGTATGTGATTTAGTGTAGGAGCCCGAAACCACTCCTGTAACAATTTATCAGACGGAATATCTTCCTGCGTCTGTTTAGCCACCTCCCAGTCACCATACTGGAAAGCACAATATATTCAGTCAGTGCTGCGCCATTGGTCCTACCACTCTGTGCACAGATAACATGGGGCATGCACCGTGCGACTTTTTAGGGCTTTAAAAAAAATCGCCAATGTATGTGATCGTTTTTTGCTGTAAACTGTATTGTGCCAGTACAGTGTATTGTAAATTACTCTGATGACAGCGCTATATCACACACAAAATGGCGTCTAATAAGCTTCTGTTTTTATCACAGCGCTATATAGAATTTAGTAACGGTAAATAAGAATAGTGGAAAATGTCATGTTTATTCCAGATTATCACTTGATACTCTTCTTGTAAGAGCTTCATCCTAGTAGGAAACTAAGGAACATATTTAAAAAAAATTAGACAGAGTAAAATATTTATTGGTATTTAGAAAGGTGCAGTATTGTCCTGTTAGCGGTATGCAGTCACATTGCCGGCAGATGGGATATCCCGCCGCCCGGCAATATACCGACACCGATATCCCGACAGTATACGGAATACTGACGCCGGCATCACAAAGCAGCAGAATCCTGATCATCCGGACGGGTAAGTGACGGCAAAGTCCCTGGGGAAGGGAGGGTTAGATTTAGGTACCACTGGGGAGGGGGTTAGGGTTGGGCACCCCCCGTAAGGGTTAGACTATGGGAAGGGGTGGTTAGGGTTAGGCACCACTGGGGTGAGGTTAGGGTCAGGTAGCCCCCTGGGAGGGTTAGGTTTAGGGTGCGGGGAGGGGGGTTAGGTTTAGGTGCCACTGCAGGGGTGGTTAGGGTTAGGCACCACCAAGGGAGGGTTACTGGGGGTAGGGGTAGGTTAGCCTACTTACCCTCCGCTGCCGGCATTCTCATCCACCCGGCCTTCTGCTGTCGTGATTTCAGCTGGCGGATACCGATTCCCTGTTTAGTACATATTACTGCAAGAATGTCACCTCCTCAGACCAGACACAAACAGTTACTTACAAAGGAGGCTGCATTACTGCAATTTGTGCATTTATTTCCTGTAAAATTAGCATTTTGTGGTACTTTACACTGAGAAAATGGGCTTTTCAATGTTTTATGCTTAATTTTAACACCAGACTTCAGGTTATGCCAAACATACCAGGAACAAACACTACATACAAAGCACCTCCGCCTCTGCTGGGCTCTCTTCCACCCTCCCAAGTACTGCCCTCCTCACCTACACAGCTCTGCAATACTGACCACTGACAATAAAGCTCCCATTGTTTTGAAAAGAAAAAACTTCCATGTGACTTGCAGTTGGTTCAGGATATAAAGTCCTCCCCATCCCTACTATTAGGTGGCCTGTATAGTGCACCAGCCAATAATAGCTGTGCAATATAACCACCAATAAGGGCAGGAGAGAACAATGGGACATCCATCACCATGGGGTTGTATACATCATGGATCTGTGCAAAGATGAAGAAACAAGTTCTCCTGTAGTAACATGAAGAAGGGTAGAGACCCCCCAAATATCGTACACATTGGTGATAATAATAATAATCTTTTCCTACAGGAGGACGTTCTTCAATGAGCCTGCACCAGTCATATGGGTGAAGGTGATCATATAAGAGCACTGCCCCTCTGCTTTCTGTTCTGTGCAATGTATCTGCCAGTGTGGGCAGAGCCGGATTACGGGCAATATGAGCCTGGGGCTGAAAAGTAACAAGGACCTACTTTGGGAAGTGGAGGGGCTTTGAGCAGTGCTGTGTGGGCGTGGCCAGTGCCATGTGGGCGTGAACACCCCTTATGCCATCAGTCCCAATGTCTCCCTAAATACGTAAAGTAGAAAGATTAAATATTTTTTTGTGGAAAATTTTAAAACAATTTTAATACTAATGATTCACAGCTGACATGTGGGTGGCCGGTCATCATGCTGTCATGGTGATGGGCCTATTTTTATGTGGAGGCCTGGAGCTGTGCAAGTCCCATCCACCCCATTAATAGTCTGGCCCTGAGTGTGGGTCTGCAATGTGACTGCCAATGACGTCATGTTGGAGAATAGATGGAAAACAACAGTATGGGAAGGATTGTGGAATAATGCATTTGGTGCCTGATTCAGACCCGCTTGCAAGCGCACAGGACTCGCAAGCAGGTCGATGTTTGCCCCCTGCGCATGCACCGCGTCCGGCGGCTGTCAATGTTGATTGACAGTTCTCCCCGTTTTGTAGGCGGGGTGGTTGAGCAAATGCAGGCGTTTCCAAAGGAACGCCTAGCATTTGTGGACGGCCCTACTGACATCACGAGTGATGTCAGTAGTGGACTTCCTGCTCTATTAGAGCAGGAAGTCCACTCAGGATTGCGGGAGCAGAGACCCTACCCCAGGGTCTCGTCACAAGCACGATAGTCGGGAGAATCGCGACCATCTCCAGGCCGCTTGCACAAGCTGTGGGTGGTTACCCACAGCTTAGCGAGCAGCCTGGTTAAAAAACTAAATAAAAAAATCCCCGCCCTGATTCAGAGCGAGCGGCTCTGAATCAGTCCCTTGGTGCACAGATATAAGTTAGCGCTGGTGGTGAGTGACTGTACTAACTTCTTCCACGTATATAAGGGAGGCAAAGGATCTGATAAAGATTTTCTATCTTTATTCTCACGTTACTGCATGCTTAATAGCATAAATTCAATAATATTACACTATATATATATTTATTATCTATATATGGAACTTTGGGGAATATTACAGTGAGGAACCAGAGTAATCAATTGTGATAAAACTGATTCTCATTATAATCTGGTACGTGCACAGTCTATAAGGGTGAGTGACATCTTAAATAATGAATTGCTATCAGGAGCAGAGTGACTTACAGAACAGAAATCAGTACAGCTTCCAAACTCACTGCAGAGGAGAGGGGGGTGATTCAGCTGCGAGTGGATATGCTATCGCATCTGATAACATGGTAGTAGCTGCGATAGGTATAATATGGTAATGCAGTGAGGTCCTCCTGCATGCATTACTGATCTGACCTGTGTCCAAGGATCTGAGCTGTGTCCAAGGACACAGCATCGGATCATTTGCGATTCCTTCGGCCGGCAGAGTGACGATGGGATCACATAAGCCAGCCACCGCAGATGAGTAAAAGAGGCCAGGAAATCTCTGTCAGCCGATGGAGATCCTGGCCTCTCCACTCCCCCTCAATAGCGATGACACGCCACCGTTTTGGGAAACAAAGGCCGTCGCCACCCCCTCCTCGCCCACAGACGACAGCAGACTGTCAATCACTGAGTCTGCTGCCGGACAGCGTGCGGGATCACAGACCTGTACCGCACATACGCAATATGCCAATATTGTCACTGCGCCCATCTCTGAGTCATGCCCACTGGTCACTAATGTGAAGCCTGGTATTAGGAGCATGATATATAGGGACTCTTCTCTACCTCAGGGCTGGGAAACTTGTCAGAATTGAGGGAAGAGTGGACATAGGGGGTCATTCAGACCCACTCGCGAGCGGCAGTACGCTCGCAAGCGGGTCAATGTTCCCCAATGCGCATGGGAGCTCCGTCGTGCGCATGCGTGGGACCCGGGGAGTGACGGGCTTTCCATCGCTCCGGGTCTCGCACCAAAGGGGGCGTGCTGTCGATGTTGATTGACAGCACGCCCCCTTTGGTGGGCGTGCCGGCCAGACGGAGGCGTTCCCATGGGAACGCCTACCGTCTGAAGCCGGCCCCACTGACATCACTAGTGATGTCAGTGGGAGTGATTTTGGCTCTGATAGAGCCAAAATCACTCCAGGGCTTGTGGCAGGGAGACCCTACCGCCGGGTCTCCGTCGCAAGTCCGATGGTTGCGATGGTCAAGACCATCGCGACCATCTTTTTGGCCGCTCGCATATGCTGTGGGTGGTCACCCACAGCTATATGAGCGGCCGGGAGGCCGCTCCATTTTCATGGAGGAGGGCCCTGATTCAGAGCGAGCGCTCTGGTCAGAGCGTTCAGCTCTGAATCAGGCCCATAGCTCACTATAGACACATTGTAGGGAGAACCTGATGCAGTCTGCAGGAGACAGTTCTATCCATTACCAAGAGCTGAAAATGAAGATTTGTTTTTTTGATGATTATAGAAAATCAGTTCTTGCCTCAATTTACCTAGTGATGTCACTGGAACATCTAAGTGATCCTCAAGTCTACCAAGATACTACCTCACGGTGATAATAATGATCTTACCGCTTTGCCGGCCAGTCTGGATACATGCTGTGTGTGCATGAGTGAATGATAGCATGTCCTTTACAGGGTAACCACTGCTAATAAACTATCATCTGGAAACAGTGGAAATCTTTGTAGAAAGTCTAATATCAGGTATTTTGCTAGTGCAATCCCTAACTTGCCCTACTGTGCTTGTGTTATATACCTGGGGAGCCTCACTGTGAGCACAAAGGGTCACATGGTGCAGCTGTACCACTGCTACAGACATAGGGTGCCAGGCAGTTGATGAAACCAATTCCCTGGAGATAGCCAGTGTACCCAGGGGTAACCTACAAAAACACAGGGCGGACATACAAACTCCACAAATATAAGGCCTTGGTGGAAATCAAACCCAAGTCCTTAGCACCTAATAGCAAAGATAAATCCACTCCTGTGTTCATATCCAACCAAAGGAATGGTGCCAATCTTTGAAGCATCTGTTGCTGGCCTATAGATATAGTTGATTGGTCATCTAGGCACAGGCATCTCTAACTAAACCTTTCAAGCCAAGTGACAAGAAGTACACCTCTGAATTAGCCTAAAAATATAACAATCTGTTTTTCACTTGCACACACGGCTGTCACAGGAGGAGGGTCCGCCATTGAGTAAGCATGAGGCCACAGGATGGAGCTGGGGGAGAAAGGGGGGGAGGAGGTAGTGGGTAGACGAGGCAGTACAGTACTTTGGCGGGACAGAGCAGTAGATAGAGGTACTGTAGGAATGGTGGGTTTACCATCTATGGTTGCCATCAATTGTACCTTTGGTGGTTATCCTTGATGGTATGAAACCATCGACAGAGGAACCATCAATGGTTTCACCCAACGATGGTCATCACTGATCTATTACTCATTGGGCCAATCACAGGTGTTGGGTGAAGCTTTACGGGTCATGTCGTGGGTGGCGCTAAGCTCCATGTGCTGGCGCCATGTAGAAAGAACAAAACAAAGAAAAACCTCTGTACCATCGATGGTGGAGAAACATTGGAATGTCCACCATCAATAGAAAAAAACATCTACCATCAGTGGTTAAGCTTTGATAGTTGATGGCCATCCCCAGACAGTAGAGGGGCGGGATGTGACAGCAGGAGCTGGTGATGGGGCCAACCATGGTGACCTGGCATATAGGTCCTTTTACTAGTAGTATAACTATTAAATATGTAAAATATACTGTATATATAATAAACTGTTTAGTAGGCTAATTGGGGTGTTCTTCTAGTAGCAACATGCGGTCACAATGTGAGGCTGCGCACATCACCTCCAATTACAGTGACACAACATCGCAGTTCGCCATTTGCTCCTGAGGAAAAATATCTGCAATGTTGGTGCTTGTGAGGTGCTGGAGTAATGTTAGGAACGCTGACGCCTTGCAGCCATTGCTGCTAATTATGGTCCTGATTCAGCAAGGCGCGCATGTGCAAAGATGGACACACACCCAGCCGATGTTTGCGTTCTGCGCCTGCGTATAAGTCGCAGTGTGCATGCACATACTGGCCGCTGCGATCGGGAAGCAAATGCAATGAGCACGCAGTCCCCTCATAAAGAGATTGACAGGAAGTGACGTTTTGTGGGTGGTGACGAGGGGGCGAGAAACACAGTTACAGGGGAATGCATAGTACTACATGCACACAGGAAACAGCCAAAAAAGTGAGGTCGGGTCAACCACAATAATGCTAATGGGTTCGAAGGTTCTCCATGTTACCGATGTTTACGCAGTCTAGCGTGGTATTGTGGATGTGATTAAAGGTAAGGGGGCGTCATTATGTAGTGCTGGGTGTCTCCATATTGTGCAGCGGTGGCATTGCGATTGCATTCATTAGCATAATTTCGCAGCGGCCGGGTGTGTGCATATGCAGACTTGCTTTCCAGGCTGAATCAGGCCCTGTGTCTCTTATTGCTGGTCATATATTTGTCCTTTTCCAGCTCTCCCCTAGGGGTCTATTCATCATCACTTAATTTCTACAAAAACTGGTGAAAATTAACATGATCACCTGCTTTTGTAGAAATGAAACTCAGGACATTCATTGAAAAGGTAATGCAGGAGATATCACAGATCTTTCCTGCTAACCTTTCTCTCCCGGAATGACTCCCTGTCCCCATACACTAGTATCACAGATATCTCCTGCTTACCTTCCTCTCCCAATGTGGCCCGCTGTCCCCATACACTAGTATCACAGATATCTCCTGCTTACCTTCCTCTCCCCGGAATGGCCCGCTGACCCCATACACTAGTATCACAGATATCTCCTGCTTACCTTTCTCTCCCGGAATGGCCCGCCGTCCCTATACACTAGTATCACAGATATCCCCTTGCTTACCTCTCTCTCCCGGAGTGGCCCACTGTCCCTATACTGTATCACAGATATCTCATGCTTACCTTTCTCTCCCAGAATGGCCCGCTGTCCCCATACACTAGTATCACAGATATCTCCTGCTTACCTTCCTCTCCCCGGAATGGCTCCCTGTCCTCATACACTAGTATCACAGATATCTCCTGCTTACCTTTCTCTCCTGGAATGCCCGCTGTTCCCATACACTAGTATCACAGATATCTCCTGCTTACCTTCCTCTCCCCGGAATGGCCCACTGTCCCTATACACTTGTATCACAGATATCTCCTGCTTACCTTTCTCTCCCGGAGTGGCCCACTGTCCCTATACACTAGTATCACAGATCTCTCATGCTTACCTTTGTCTCCTGGAATGCCCGCTGTCCTCATACACTAGTATCACTGATATCTCCTACTTACCTCTCTCTCCCGGAATGGCCCGCTGTCCCATACACTAGTATCACAGATCTCTCCTGCTTACCTTTCTCTCCTGGAATGCCCGCTGTCCTCATACACTAGTATCACTGATATCTCCTACTTACCTTTCACTCCCGGTATGGCCCGCCGTCCCTATACACTAGTATCACAGATATCCCCTTGCTTACCTTTCTCTCCCGGAGTGGCCCACTGTCCCTATACTGTATCACAGATATCTCATGCTTACCTTTCTCTCCCGGAATGGCCCGCTGTCCCCATACACTAGTATCACAGATATCTCCTGCTTACCTTCCTCTCCCCGGAATGGCCCCCTGTCCTCATACACTAGTATCACAGATATCTCCTGCTTACCTTTCTCTCCTGGAATGCCCACTGTTCCCATACACTAGTATCACAGATATCTCCTGCTTACCTTCCTCTCCCCGGAATGGCCCACTGTCCCTATACACTTGTATCACAGATATCTCCTGCTTACCTTTCTCTCCCGGAGTGGCCCACTGTCCCTATACACTAGTATCACAGATCTCTCATGCTTACCTTTCTCTCCTGGAATGCCCGCTGTCCTCATACACTAGTATCACTGATATCTCCTACTTACCTCTCTCTCCCGGAATGGCCCGCTGTCCCATACACTAGTATCACAGATCTCTCCTGCTTACCTTTCTCTCCTGGAATGCCCGCTGTCCTCATACACTAGTATCACTGATATCTCCTACTTACCTTTCACTCCCGGTATGGCCCGGTGTCCCCATACACTAGTATTACAGATCTCTCCTGCTTACTTTTCTCTCCCGGAATGGCCCGCTGTCCCCATACACTAGTATCACAGATCTCTCCTGCTTATCTTTCTCTCCTGGAATGGCCCCCTGTCCTCATACACTAGTATCACTGATGTCTCCTACTTACCTTTCTCTCCTGGTATGGCCCACTGTCCCTCTACACTAGTATCACCGATATCTCCTGCTTACCTTTCTCTCCTGGAATGGCCCCCTGTCCTCATACACTAGTATCACTGATATCTCCTACTTACCTTTCTCTCCCAGAAAATGGCCCCCTGTCCTCATACACTAGTATCACTGATGTCTCCTACTTACCTTTCTCTCCCGGAATGGCCCACTGTCCCCATACACTAGTATCACAGATATTTCCTGCTTACCTTCCTCTCCCGGAATGGCCCGCTGTCCCCTTACACTAGTATCACAGATATCTCCTGCTTACCTTTCTCTTCTGGAATGGCCCGCTGTCCCCATACACTAGTATCACAGATATCTCCTACTTACCTTTCTCTCCCGGTATGGCCCGGTGTCCCCATACACTAGTATCACAGATCTCTCCTGCTTACCTTTCTCTTCTGGAATGGCCCGCTGTCCCCATACACTAGTATCACAGATATCTCCTGCTTACCTTCCTCTGGCGGAATGGCCCGCTGTCACCATTAACGATACTGCCTTTGAACCTCTATATATCCCTGCCTATACCTTCTAATATCCTGCCTATAAACCTCTAAGGATGATGCTAATTTGCATACGCAGTCATACAGTTAATAAAGACTCCAGACCTAGAACCTGTGGTTCCAAAGCACAAAGTATTATTCAAGTAAAAGTACAGCAGTTACACGCTATGATCCTCATATAATCTTAGCGCAAAGAGATTATACAGACCCAAGTACAATTATACATATGTAGCGCTCTCTGGTCCAGATGTTAGGCATCAGCAAGAAACCCCTCGTCAATCAGCATTCAGCACGAAGACTAGGAACCCAGGGTCAGAGCACACATATTTATACCTCCCAGGAATAAACAACACAATAGAGAAGTTTGTTGCTAATACCATTGGTCCTAAAGGAGAGGGCATATGTTACAAGGCATTTAACAGGTTGGTTCAAATAGACACAATCCAGCCTCTAACAACTGGTGGTCTCTGGTTTCCCGCCTCATGCAAATCCTAACAGTTGTTCATATAATGTACGTTTTGTTGCTTGAAGTCTCTGCGGTCCATAAATTGAGAAAACATGTTGCGATCTCTCCATCGATATTACCGGAATACTGTTGAGAGAGTATGCATCTGTACAATAACAAACATGGCTTACTTATCACGTATAAAACCTTAGTTACGAAATAACCTTTATTTCCTAGCAATGATAATAAATATGCATACTCGAAGCTTATACCTTAAAGCTTATGGAACCTTGTATGTGAATATGTAATGTGTGAGTATGTGGGGTTTGATGTAAAGACGCTAATTAACTTGGGGCAGATGCGTGTGCATGAAGCTAATATTCAGCGTTTTCATACAGGGTCTTATGCATTCGCTAATATGCGACTAGTTAACAGCGCAATTGTGCGTATTAATGTGTGTATGAGAAATGGTGCACTTAAATCTCACTTAAACTCACAGTGATTACGCAATTATAGCATGAGCCTCTACAGGCACGTGAATTCATTACAGCACAGAGATAACGCTGATCTGAAGTCTTAGAGAATCTGTGTGGAGGGAGACCACCATAGACCGACATGGGGAGCACTTCTTCGCTCTCAGCTATCCCTAGAAGTGAACACCTAGCAGTGTGGAATGCTGAGCATTATAGTTCCATGACTTGCTCATGCCCCAGTAGCCCCCACCCTTTTCAGGCTCCAAAATACTGGTCTTTGCTCTCCCAGGGCCTGTGTAGATGCAAATTAGCACAGCTACAAGACCCAAACCTCAGATAACACTCTTGGCTTTGAAGGTATTCTATTGTAGGAAGCCTGCTAATGTAAGGTGCTACAAACGACCCTCTTGCTGTATTCGAGCAGGGCCACCTGGAGTGAGAGCAGACGTTATGTCCATGAAGCTTGTCTTCACAGGCTAGTTGTCACGTGGCCATTTGCTCTGTTTAGCTAATGCAATCCAATTTTGACATACTGTACAGCCATTTCTGAAATATATCCTTTAGGTGAATTATAATAATATACACACTTTATCCAGAGCACCCAAACTACGTAAAGTCATGAAATGGGCTTTTGATTAATCGCCGTAACTTATGGCGATGGTCATAGATGCAATCGCATGATGCTAATAGTAATATCGCCACATGTACTAAAGTGTGAGTTTATCTAAAATGGCGCTTAGGCGGCAATTCTCAAAATGGCGTCTTGCGATCTCATTTCCAAGATGGCGTCTTGCGGCCAGTCGCAAGATGGCGTCGCTGCGATCCAATTTTAAACTGATCTTGTCTCAGCCAATTATCCAGCTTCGACACCATACACTAGTATCACAGATATCTGCTGCTTACCTTCCTCTCCCGGAATGGCCCGCTGTCCCCATACACTAGTATCACAGATCTCTCCTGCTTACCTTCCTCTCCCGGGCTGGCCCGCTGGCCCCATACACTAGTATCACAGATCTCTCCTGCTCACAGATATCTCCTGCTTACCTTTCTCTCCCGGAATGGCCCGCTGGCCCCATACACTAGTATCACAGATCTCTCCTGCTCACAGATATCTCCTGCTTACCTTTCTCTCCCGGAATGGCCCGCTGTCCCCATACACTAGTATCACAGATATCTCCTGCTTACCTTCCTCTCCCAGAATGGCCCTCTGTCCCCGTACACTAGTATGAGGACAGAATTCGTCAAGCTCCGAAAATACAATATTTTCGGAGCTTGCCTGCGGGAGCATTCACCATCTTCAGTTGGCATTTGCATCCCCATGGGAAGGAGACCCGGGTTGCGAAGTGGGATCCTTTTGGATCCGTCCACCTCTGTCCTGACTCCGGGGCTTTTGTGTGCTTGTGTGACCTGTAGGTCACGCAGACGCACTAGTGTCACATGAAAAGACGCAGGGAGACAGCTAATTTTCGGATCAGCTGTCTCACGTCAAGATGGAATGTTAATTATTGGGGACTCCCGATAATTAACATAATGAATAGAGCCCCTAGTGGTGATGAAGGGAAATTATTACAACAACATGTTTAATGTTAGCAAGGTATTTCCCCGTTAAAGTCTTAGAAATCGCTAAGGCTCCACATTTATACAATAATGCTTTTATCAGACCGAGGGCTGTGCTACACTCCATTCATTCAGCACCTCCAGTCTCCCTAATCATTTAAGAATGTGCCCAGCTCAGCAAACACTGCCTGGGGACTGGGAATTGAGTCTTCCAAACAGAAGCTGGCAAACCGAATATATTAGCTCATTTACTTGGTATTATTAAGCCAAAGAAAAAAAGGGAAAAAAAAAAAGCAACAGTAAAAATAAATAAGAGAGAGCAAGACGTGGCCGGGGCTTACAGGCCTGAATATCTGTGTAAAATCAATCCCTGAGAAGCCAGCCAAGGACTTCTGAAAGGAAATGTGATCATTATCATGGAGGCAACCTGAGACTTGTGAAGTACTGGAAATTCTGTTTTAATATCTTAAACATGTTTGTAAGTCATCAGTTCTCCTCAAACTCTAACATGAGAGAAAAAAAAAAGCTCTTGATTGGTAATTTGGAATCCTAAGAAATGAGTTTTGTGCACATAGAGAAAAGGTAGGAAACATCTGGTCTCAAGGACTACGACTCCCACCATGTTCTGCCAGACCGAGGCTGGCGGAGGATGTAGTGGTTCCATCATACCTGAAGAACCAGAGGCGTATTTATAATGGGTGCATGGTGTGCGGTGCACACGGGCTCCTGGGACCAGGGGGGGGCCCCCACTGCAAACCCCACATCCATACTTTTTTTTTCATACTTACCTCTCCGAAGTCCGACGGAGTAGCGCTACACAAAACACCTGGAAAATGGTTGCCATGGCCATTTTACCGGCGTTTTGCACATGCGCAGTAGGAAATCACCGGGAAAATGGCTACCGCGCCATGTTCTCAGTGACTTGCGCATGCACAGTAGACTCCCGGCACACTCTAGTGCCTGGACTCTACTGCTGCTGTCAGTTCACTGATGGCAGCCGGGGAGAGAGGAGGAGGCCTCGGACGGGGATTGAACACAGGCTCCGTACTCTCTTAAAACGTCCCTGTGAAGAACAGTTATTGAGTATTTATGATCAGTGGCGTAACTCCTAGAGGCAACATAAATGTTCAACTCTGGGGTGCTTACTGCATTCTGCATGCTGGTAAAGACCTTGCATTGTGGTGCACTGGAGGTGATCTAAAGAGGGGGGGTTGCACAGGAGATGGTGGGGGTGCACATGGAGGATTAAATCCTGGAGGATGGGGGCGCATGGGCGAAGAGATCTTGGGCGGGATGCATTACACATCACAATTTGCATGCAATGAATCATGCCACTCATCGCATGCATGTGGTATGCATGACGAACAACGCAAAGGAGCGCTCTCTCAGTAAGAGCTGTCCTTTGTGAGTGAGGAACTTGTTCTGGGTCTATAACTTTACCACATGAAACAAAAATGTCCAAATAATAAAAAATCTCTTTATGTTCGCTGCCTTTTTTTAGTTTCCTCCCGCTGAGCATGTTATTTAGCACGCATAAGGGTGTTTTGTTACATCTATGTTACTGTATTATGCATTGGATCATGCTCTTAAAGAATATGCTAAGTAAGGAGAGCTGCCTGGAACTCAGGAGCTCATTCAGACCCACTCACTAGATACATTCGCTCGTTGCCAGCGTATGCAAATCTAACGCACGCCCAGCAAGGCAGGCGAACGTACAGCAATGCTTTAGCATGCCCACTATGTCCCTTTACCCCACACACATGCCATCAGACCTCCCATAACGCTTCTTACATGCCATGAGACATCACCACATGCCCCTTACATGCTCATCAGACACCCTATATTCCTTCAGACCTTCCACAATGCTCCTTAGACGTAATCAGACATTACTATGTGCCCCTTATATGCCCATCAGAAGTCACCAACTGCCACCAATGGGCATATAAAGGGCATGGGACATTTCACGGGTCTATAAGGGACATGTCCCCCATTCTCGTTATAGATCCATGAAATGCCCCATGCCCTTTATATGCCCATTAAATGTTCCCACATCCTCCTTGTATGTTATCAGATGTCCCCACATAAACTTAAGTGCCCCAAAAGGCCTTTCACCTCTCTCTCTCTCTCTCTCACCTCCAATCGCCTTGAGCTGGTGGATCCCATCTTCCAGATTTGATGGAAGAACTTTTTCTATCAATTTGTAGGTATTCGATAGTTGACAACCATCGAATGCTGTTTTCCAATGCCAATTTGATGGCGTACAGCTTCTATGCAGCTGTGGATAACTGGAAGTGATGTCTGCAGCTCAGCTAATGTGGGCATTCATGAAGCTATGAATGCTTCTGCACATGCGCACAGTATAACCATTGATGGTTATACCATTGGATTCTTTTTCTATGTGATGGCTGGTAGCCATTGCATCGCTGGATTTGATGTCAGAAGCCCGGCAACCATTCAATACTGAGCTTCTGATGTCCATACCTAGGCTTACCATACTACCCTTTCAAACCAGGACACATGAATTACACAGATCCTGTAGCTGGCTGACTTCAAGCCTGCATTTCACCTGGTTTTAATCAGCCACAGAACCTGTGTTATTCATGAGTGTCATGGTTTAAAGGGATAGTATGGTAAGCCTATCCATACCTAGTGGTCAACTGCTCCACTTTGTCTATAGGCCCTGCGTCTGGGTATGTTCCAGTGACAGACAGAGAGCATTGCTGATACAGTCACTGGTGTTTGCTGCCTGAAAGAGATGACACCCAGATGATTTCTGACACAGCGACCCCAGTCATAGAGCATGTGTTGACATGAACCTTCAGGCTTCAGGGTTGGATGTCTACTATATTGCAGGTTGAACACAAGATAACCCCCCTCCAAAAAAAACTAATAAAAATAAAAAGTTTCCAAATAGTATAAAAATAACAAAAAAATTAGAACAGTAAAATAGAAGCACTGCAATACACCACCACATTTTACTTCTGCATTTATTTAAGTCCAAAAATAGAAATCAAACATTTAATAAAGCACACGTATTCACAATCCCTGGAAGGGTCGGGTACGTGATGCCGGCGCTCGGGATCCCGGCGATCAGAAATCTGACGACGGCATCCCCACAGGGTTAGGATACCGACACCTGTCGGTCAGTATCCTATCCCTCCCCATATCTCTAACCCTAACCCTCCCTTCCTGGTGCCTAAACCTAACCCCCCCTAGTGCCTAAACCTAATCTACCCCTAATGCCTAACCTTATTTCCTAACCCTCCCCCAAGTGCCTAACTCTCCCCCCTTAGTTCCTACCCCTCCACCCTTAGTGCCTAACCCCTCTCCCTAATGTCTATAACCCCTAACCCTCCCCCTAACCCCTCTACTTACCATCGGGATGCACGCGGTCTGGATGCCGGTGCTGGGATTCTGACAGGTGTCAGGATTCCGACGCCTGTAAACTAAACGACGGCTTCCCGACTATCAGGATTAGAACTACATCCCCCCTGGAAGTGCCAGAAGTTGTAGAATGGAATAAGTGGTATATACTATGAGAATAACTCATTTTGTGACAATATATAATTCCCTTCCCCTCCTTTTTTTCCCCTGTATAATAATCTAAAATACTGGGGCTGATTGAGAGCTGGACGGAGACGCTGCCATGGCAGCATCTATTGGCGGTCGCACATCTGTGTCTTCATGCAAATCCCACTATAAAGCCTTTCTCTAGTATACATCTGTGCGCCTGAATGTGCAAAGGACTGAGACGCCCCCAGTCAGCAAGGGCGCCCGCAGATGCTGAAATACCGAATGGTGCATCTATAAACACCACCATCAAAGCTTGCACCAGCCCAATGGCAGGTGCAGTTTCTCTATCTGAGCGTGGACTCCTATGTAAGCAGGTGAGCGTCTGTGTACACAACCACTTTCACTGACACGCCCATGTGACACTCCCCCAACATGCTCATAAGATGGACCATATCCGCTAAGCGCCCTCCCAGTCACCACCCAGGCACACCCACCACTTTTCAAATACATTTCAGAAACCGTGTCTCAGTACAGCTCCCAGTGTAGGATCTACATTTTTGGGCCCCTGAAGCTTGAACTGTTATGGGGGCCCCTTTGCAACCAGCAACAATAGGGCAACATCCAACAAGGTCCAAAGGGCCTTGCTGCCCTTTGAAAGACCTAGAAGCCCAAATGGTGGAAATGTAGAAACCCCCCAGAGAGTGAGAGACTGTATATAGATAGATGTAGAAACCCCCCAGAGAGTGAGACTGTAAATAGATAAATGTAGAAACCCCAGAGAGTGAGAGACTGTAAATAGATAGATGTAGAACCCCACCAGAGAGTGAGATTGTAGATAAATAGATGTAGAAACTCCCCAGAGAGTGAGACTGTAGATAGATGTAGAAACATCTCCCCAGAGAGTGAGACTGTAGATAGATAGATAGATGTAGAAACCATCAGAGAGTGAGAGACTGTAAATAGATAAATAGATAGATGTAGAAACTCACCAGAGAGTGAGACTGTAGATAGATGTAGAAATCCCCCAGGGAGTGAGACTGTAGATAGATGTAGAAACCCCCAGAGAGTGAGAGACTGTAGATAAATGTAGATACAGTATATAGATGTAGAAACCCCCAGAGAGTGATAGATTGTAGATGGATAGATGTAGAAACGCCCCAGAGACTGTAGATATATAGTTAGATGTAGAAACTCCCCAGAGACTGAGAGACTGTAGATAGATGTAGAAACACCCCAGAGAGTGAGACACTGTAGATAGATGTATAAACCCCCAGAGAGTAAAAGACTGTAGATAGATACATAGATAGATGTAAAAAACCCCAGACAGTGAGACACTGTAGCTAGATAGATGTAGAAACCCCCCATAGAGTGAGAGACTGTAGATAAATAGATAGATGAAGAAATCTCACAAAAAGAGAGAGACTGTAGATAGATCACAAACAAAACCAAACTTACTTATTTTCTCTTTAGGATCCCAGCTATTGATCCTCCTGAGTGGGATCTCTGGAATCCCCCTGAGGCAGGTCTCTCCCCCACGCTGCATGTTTCTGCCTCTGAGCTGCATGTCATCCCTCAGTCAGCTCAGCTTTCAGCTTGTGGTCCGCACTGCAAGGCCGACTTCTGGCAGACGGGACAACACAAATGGAGATGGGAGCATCTAGTGGCACCTGGCAGTACTCCACTCAGTAGTGACACTAAAAGCAGCTCTCTATTCTGCACCCGGCCAGCTCATTAAAGCAATCCCCTGGTTGGAGCTGTAGATAAAGCGTCTGCCCTCCAGTACTGATTATGGGGGAGTTCTGGGTACTCAGAAACCCTCCTTACATGCACTATTGTAGAGCATGTTCTAAGGTCAATATTAAGTATTTCAACCCATTGGCTTATGATTCTATCACTAAAATAACCTTATTTGATAACACATACTTAAAAAACTCCATTGATTTTGTTCAAAAATTCAGTTACTAATAAATAATTTGCTTCAGGGCTCCTCTGGGGTTAGGGGCCCTGAACCTTCATTAGTTTCACAGTAGATCCGTCTCTGGCACCACCTTTGTGCATACGTAATGTATGTGCCAGAGTTTGTAGGGGTTTTCACCCCTGCGCAGTACCCAAAAATCACTAAACTACATGAACATCAGAATTGGGTGCAGCTCTAAATAAGGACCACTATATTTACTGGGCTAAGGGATTAGGGAAAGGAAAAATTTGCTATTCCAGATGGCACTGATACAGCGCAAAAAGGCAGACGAATGGGTGGGCTTTCAGAGGTACAGTATTGGCTTGTGCCTGTAACCCTGGCATCAAATAGCTGTGGGCTGAGCAATATCATATTACATGTAACAGCTGCTCACGGGATGTAGTTTATATGCCGGTGGACGGGATGCTGGCAGTCGGAATACAGACGCCGGAATCCCGCCACCAAGCAAAATGCAGACGCCGATATCCTGAAGGGGATCAGGATATCACCGGAATCAAGAACGAAAAATCCAGGTAAGTATCAGCGCATTAGCTGAGGATAGGGGAGTTAGGTTTAGGGACCCCTGGGGGGAAATTACCCAGGGGAGGGTTAGGATTAGGCTACGGGGAGGGGGGTTAGGCGCCACTGGGGAGAGGTTAGGGTTAGGCACCCCCGCGGGGAGGTTAGGGTTAGGCACCACTAAGGTAGGCTTAGGGGGTGGGGCAGAAGGAAGGGATAGGGTACTTATTAGCCTCCGTTGGGATCTTCAATGGTCGGGGTTCCAGGGTTGGGATTTCAACCGCTGGCATTTCACACCCGACCCCTGCTCACCTGCTTCTGTCTCTGAATGGTAGGGTCACAATATACTACCTCTACCCGTGCTACCTTCCGTCTTCCAAATAAATCTGGTTCACCAATGTATCAGCTCTGGGAAACCCCTAATGGCCTAGAACAGTGGTTCTCAACTACAATCCTCAAGTTTTTCCAATAGGTCATGTTTTTAGCATTTCTGTCTGTGGAAGCAAAACCTAGCAAAATAGTTTAACTCACCTGTACTTGATTAATGAAATCCAGAAAAAATTATTTGTTAGTGGTACAGTTCTGAGGACTGGAGATGGGAATCCCTGGCCTAGAGTGTATGTGAATTGAACTTTGTACCCATTCCTACCCGATTAGATTACACATAATGATACAGATTAGAAAAAGAAAGAATTCAATAAGGGTGGGGTTAAAAATAAAAAATAATAGAAATTCTGAATAAAATTAAATTTAATAACAGTCCTTCAAGAATGTAACGGCTTGTCCCAAGAGGTCAATAATTTAATTTCACTAATACTCAATATCACCTATGTCCAAAATCCTCAATTTATCTACCTAACCCCAAGCTTTAAATACTTATTACCAAAACACTAATTCCAGTCTGTCAGCACTTGCAGCCTGCTCTCAGCGTGATGGTAGAACGCAAAAGCCTGTCCAGTAGGGGGTGCTCAGACCAACATACAAAGATCTCCCTCTCCAGCCTATTTAATGGAGTCACAGGATAAGTAAATAATACCAGGTATTGTGGGTCCTTAGGGAAGGAGCGGGGTGGAGGGGTGGGCAAAAGGAGCCTTCCCCACTTTACCAGGTGGCCAGGATCACTACCCAATTTTTGGGAGCCTCCTAGCTGTTCCAGGAGAGTAGGCGAGTGTGCTTCTTATAATAGTGATGTGCGGTGAGGTCAATGGCTGGGGAGGCACACATGGAGATGGGCCTGGGTGCTGTGAGCCTACTCACTGTAACTCTCTCCTTACTATGCTAAGCTTCAGTAACCATTCTCCTACCTGCATCACTGTGTCTTTTCTTGCTGCTGACTGAGCTCCAATCTCTGAACACTGCAATGCACTTCCTGGTCACATGACACATCCAAGGTGTCCATCAGTGCTCAAGGCACCCCCCCCATACTCAGAGGCATGCCTCTATTAGCTTTCTCTGGGCGGGATGTACTAAAGGGGGAAATGCGGTAAAACCCAGTGGGTAATGCCACCTTCAGATGGCGTTGCCCAATAGAAGATTATGGGCTTCTTTCCGGGATACTCCCTCTGAGAGGGATTCAATTAGATCCCTCCCATTAAACCTGGTAGTCCCTCTTTCTGGGGGCATCGCAAAGGACAACTCTTATCGGGAGAGCTGTCCTTTGCGATATTCTAGGAATACCGCGGAAATCAACAGCGGTATGTAACCAAATAGAGACAGGATGTATCGTCTACCCTGACTGCATGTCCCTGACTTATAAATCACCACTGTGTTTAAAATGGTTTCTTCAAATGTTAATTTCTATACTTGGTTTGTGAAATCCACAACGTATATGAATAACATCCACGTGCCCAATTGTTTGTGTACATCACATGACTTGTGCCGTGGGCCTTCTCTTTGCCACGGAGATGACGTATGTCTGGAAACCTAATGAACATATTACACTTGTTGGTGTATGACTGAATACTTTAACATTATGGTTTCCTCCAAAATAAACACAATCGTGACTATTTATACTGCACAGTGTTAAAACCTGTCACACTGTTAATTATTAAAGAACATTTTGAATGTCTGCAGGCTAGAGGAAACCACATGACAATAATTCATTTTCAAGGTCAAAGGTGCTTATACGAGCCAAGTAACACGTTGCCATAGAAGATTTGTGCTATACGTGCAGAACGGCAGGCTGTCAGGTTTATGTGTGCTGTTTAATCACGCGTTTTATTCCAAGCTGACTGTCATGAACATGAAACGCACAGGTTGTACTTAGTGAAATTGCATTTCATTCTTCCAACGTGCAAAATTTAACAAACACTAATTTACAAGAAGAGGACAGAAGACTCTCTTTGTTGGAGCACACTTACGGTAGATGAGAGATAATTGTTACAAATTAAAATGTAACATTCATTTAAAACATGTCAATAAATGGGTACACACCAAAAAAATCATACAAACATGAAACATAAATAAAAGCGAAAATATCTATTAAGTTCGATCACTGTTGCACTGACGCCTTATCAGGACAAACTAAACATAGTCTCAGAACTTATTGGGGCTATACTGAGACTGATAATGAATATAATATTGCTTAAGTACGTCTAAAATGATTCAAGGGTTATGCATATAAATAACACCCTGGAAGGCATGCAAAACCTAAAGTAATGAAGTAATAATGAATTGACCTTCAAATAGAATAATCCACACATCTCAATAACAGACAGTTTTTACAGATAGAGTGGGGTGATAGGCATGGGCGTTTCTGCTGCCTCTCTTTGTGCAATGATTGCAGTGAACAAAGGGGTGAGAGCACACCCGTGAATCTGAAATTACAGGTGGACAAAAGACCCTGTTGGGAAGTGCCAAGTGCAGGGTTTTGTTGGTCTTCCGATCCAATGAGAGTTCCCTCAGAAAGACACAAATACAGAAGTTGTGTAAGAGGTTAAAAAAGATCTACTTGAAATACCTCCTAACAGGCCTGACTGAAGTGAGAGAGTCATGATCTGAGGGCCCAGTCCTGCTGTCCCATGGTGGGAAAGTTGTGAAGTATCTCCTATTCACCACTCTTCTGAATTGCATTCATTGGTTGTCAGGAAGGAGGGTGGTTGAAAGCCAGCCTTATCTGAAATATGTTTAAGTAAGGGGCAATGGAGGATGAGCTAGGAGAGGGGGAGAGGCAGCATTGAAACAGTTATATGGTGTGTGTGTGTGAAGATCTGTGCCATTAGGAAGCTTAAAACGAATGGTCCATTACCCAATGTGAGGGCAAAAGGATGAGGGTTTATTATACACATATCAGTAGCACAAAGTCTGTGAGAATTTCCATGATGTATTATTATATACTGGAATTTTTTCCATCACAGTTAGGTGCTAAATTTTATTAATGACCATTTGTAAAGGGTAGGACTGGAGCGCTTTGCTATGAGGCACCTAGCTACGCTGAGGATTTGGGTTGCCAACTCATCGGCTGGTTTTCCAAGTAACCGAGCATGAGGACAAAAAGAGGCTGCATTGTCTGAGATTACAGGTTCTTATTGGTCTTTTCCACTCATGTCCAACTTCAACATGTCACACAGGCGTGGATTTCAGACAGGGCTGCAATATTAACATGGAACACGGAATAATGGCAGCACAGAGCAGCGCCTAGCCTTCAAGAAGAGGAGGGGGCTATAATTCTTCCCCATCACTGGTGAGATGTAGCATAATAATGTCAAGAGGCCAGAATGCCAGAAAGTCTGGGAATTTCATACCAATTAAGCCTCTTCTTTAACTGTAGGATTATTTGCAGGTGTTATTCCTGCCAACAACAAGGAGGTGTAGGTAGCTCATTGGAATCCATATGGTGAGTAGGTGCATATCTAAGATACATGCAGCCTATACACTTACAATATGAACCACCCATTTCTTTATAATTCATGCTTTAAGAAATATGTACAGTATGCCAATTCAAATTCAAGGACCAAAATCACATAAAGTGTACGAATTATACAGTAAATAAACACTGTGCGAGGAAGCTACAGTAATCATGTATCTTCCAGAATGAGGGGTATTTATGTCATAATAATATCATACATTTATAAACGAGATTTATCAAATGCAACCAGTTTTAAAACTCATTGCCTATAATAATGGTGCTCCAGCCAATCAGCTCCTAACAGTCATCTGTCTGAAAAATGACAGTTGGAAGCTGATTGGCTTCAGCACCATTTATCATACGCAACGAGTTTTAAAACACGTTGCGTATGATAAAACTCGTTGATAAATGGGCCCCTTAGTGAATGGAGTTTCATATCTGTTTAATGTATCAGAGGAAAGAACTGGAAGATAAAAATACTTTAGACAATTTTTCTGAATAAGTTATGATTCACGCCAATGGGCGATTTCCCACACATGGGGGAGATGTACTAATCCTTGGAGAATGATAAAGTGGAGAGAGATAAAGTACCAACCAATCAGCTCCTAACTGCCATGTTACAGTTAGGAGCTGATTGGTTGGCACTTTATCATTCTCCACTTAATCACTCTCCCAGGCTTAGTATATCTCCCCCATTAGGATCCCTCCCAGTGTCAGCCCGCAACTCGCGCATGCACAGATAGACTACCTTGTCAAAAAATTGGAAGTCTGCTCTTCGCAAGGGACAGCTCTTCCAATAAGTTAGCCATGCATATGATATTAATAAACGCCGCTATGCATGCGATCAGTGGCGGGATGCATCACATACAAAATGCAATGCTTGCTGCATCCCGTCCCATATTGGCCTAAGCGCTGCATCTCTAAGGGAACTCCCAGGTAAAGATGTTCAAAAGCACATTCCATGTTAGGAGAAACTCTCAGTGCTGGAGACTCAGGGGCTGATTCAGCAGTGCTCGCAGATTCCCGAGTGTGGCCACGCCCCCTTAGGCAATTTTTTTATTTTGAAAAATGTTTGCAGTGCTGTGCGCTGGGAAAGGGGGTGTTGTGAAACCCTCAGCACGGCGCGAAGCCGCAGGGGGCGCAAACAGTGTGATCGCTCCCCCCCCCACAGGCATGGGAGACTGCTGCGGATGCTGCTGAGCAGCTGTTAGCAGTCTTCCACTGCAGCCCAGCACACAGCATCGTGTGCTAACCTGCTGTGATTTAAGAGGGGGGGGTGGCACCGAACCCCGGCCCCCCCAGCAGCTCGGCCCGGGTAATTAGTACCTGCTCCTCCGTCTCGACGCCGCTGCATGTACTTGGTACGAGCATGATAATTGATAAATACACTTCCAACAGCCCATGGATATTTACAGTACATCACCACTGTACATTACCAGTTCTCCCTGATGCTGTAATCCTATAGAATGTAAACTTGCGAGCAAGGCCCTCCCGTCTTCAATTAGGTGTGAAAAGTCAGTTTTTGGGGAAAAGTATCGCCGGTGATGTCATTTCGCCAGGCGAAAACTTTTCCCCGTATTCATTTCCAAAGACTTTTCGCCGGTGTGGAAAGACAATGCATTGGAATAGGCGAAAAAGATTTGCCTATGGAAGCTGTCGAAAAAAAGTGCAGAATTGGGATTTTGGGGTGCAAACTTACGGTAACCACCCTACCCCAAAGGTAAACTGTGTCAAAAAAAAAGTTGAAAAAATACTTAAGAACACCCCAAACAATGACTTTGGAAAAGAGGAAGAAAAAGTACAAAGTTGGGGGACAAACTTAAAAACTAGCGAAATAGACTCCAGGGGGTCCCCCAAGTATGCCCCAGGTGTTTTTAAGTTTGCAGGTGTTTGGGGCAGGTGGATTTTTTAAGTTTTTTAAAACTTCCCTTTAGCAACTTTAAGATATACTAGCACCCATTTTCATGTACCCCAAATTTGCTGGGACTACTTATTTTCTGCAAAAAAACCTGCTAAATGCTATTCTTCACCACTTCTGCAAAGATGCTAATTAGTAGCTATTGAGAGCATTTACGTACCCCAAATACCTTCAGCAGGGCTATTCGGGGGTATCTATAGTGATCCCCAATGTCAGTGCATCTTTTGGGGGGTGTCAGGCTGATTTCCCCAAATCTGACAGGACTTTTTGCCAGGTCCGAATTCGCCGGGTCACGTTTTCGCCGATTTCTAAGTGAATAAGGTGATAATCGGTGACGCGCACTATACTTTTTCGCATGAAATACCAGCGATGACAGCAAAAAGTCCAGCATGCGAAAAGTCCGGGACTTTTCGCACCTAATTGAATACGGGCCTATGTCTATTACTGTTCTCAACTGTAAAGCGCAACTGAACATGCTGGCGCTGTATAAGTAACTGATAAATATATAAATAAAAAGAAACATATAAAGTATCAGCAGTCCGGAGGGGCGGCGATGATGTGATTCTGGCTGAATCGCGCCATCATGGCCCCAACCCCCGCTCTACAGTGCCTGTAATATCGGCTATGTACATTGGGGGCGGGGCAACGATGACTAGATTAAGCCACCGCCGCGCCCCCACACACCGCCCACCTACTGTGAGATCTCGTCCCGTAGCGGACAGCCTAAAAGTCGGTAAGCATGATTTATGCACGCCCTAAAAACACTGTTTAAACGGTCAGACACGCCTGTGTTTTTCGTACCACCCCGTTACCTCCCTGAAACGCTGACTACTTGTCACACTATCACTTATAGGCTTATTGAACACTTCCCATAAGAGCATATGAATGCCAGACTATGTGACAGATATACACTGTAGGCCTGATTCAGCGCGGGGACGTGGTTGGTCACAGTTCCCGGAAACGGATTTGTCGCCCCCATTTTCTGGAAGTGACGAGGACAGGGTCTGTATCGGTGGACGCAGATTTCCTGGCCTCGCAATTGACCAGGAACCGCCCAGGCTGCAGTTAGCTTCAGCCTCCACAGCCTGGCCACAGGAGTAACCATCACGACCATCAGTTGCGATGACTGCAAAGGGGATCCCAGACTGCCACGTCGGTCGCAGCGCTGAGATCGCAGATGTAGCAAGGAGGAGTCTGTTTTCTACAGGCACCACCTGCTGCATTAACATTTTAGGTGGACGGAATTGTACGGTGGCTTGTGTGCTGCCTTGTAATTCCGTCCATCCCTGAATCAGTCCCTGTGTACAGAATGAGACCTAGGGGTCTAGTTATTAAGCAGTGTTAGGAGACAGAGTGAAAAGTGATAAGGTGTCAGCCAATCAGCTCCCAATTGTCATTTTTCAAACACAGCCTGTGAGAGGTATACAATCGGGAAGCCGGCTGCCTTAATACCGGCAGCCGACTTCCCGACTGTCATATCCCGGCAAGGGATGAAATGCCGGGCGTCTAGATGTAGAGATGTAGACGCCCGGCATTTCCCCGACGCCGGGAGACTGGCATCCCGATCGAAGGGATGCCAGGCGCCGCGAGCGGACAGCCGCTGGGGGGGGGGGGGAGGGTTAGGTTTAGGCCACCCGGGGGGGACTTAGGGTTAGGCACCCCCCCGGGAGGGTTAGGCTAGGGGGAGAGAGGTTTAGGGTTAGGCACCCCCGGGGAGGACTTAGGGTTAGGCACCCCCCCGGGGGACTTAGGTTTAGGCAGCGCGGAAGGGGGGGTTAGGGTTAGGCATTTGGGGGGGAGATTAGGGTTAGGCACCCCTAAGGAGGGTTAGGGGGTTAGGTTAGAGAATACTTACCTATCCACAGTCGGGATTTCCAGCGCTGTCAGCCTTCCGCTGCCGGGAACTCTGCTGATGTCAGCCAGGCGCTGCCGGGAATCGTACCGCCGCCCATTCATACTGATTCCCTGTGAGATGACAGTTGGGAGCTGATTGGCTGGCACCTTATCACTTTCTTATCACTTTTCACTCTGTCTTCTAACACTGCTTAGTAAATAGACCCCAATGTGCATAGACCCAACTATGCATAGATATGAGAGTTTAAGTTTTCCTGAACTTTAGGGTTCCGAGGCGAATCGTGTCCCGTCTCGGATCACTTTTGGGGTTCTGAGTAGAGCTGAGTCCCGGCTCGGGTCTGCTGTAAATTTGGAACTCTGATTTCACAACAGAATCTCGGGATTTGGATTGCATGTACAGTAAACAGGTCCAAATGACATGATTTTAGCTATTTTTAAAAATGTTAAAGAAATCGCTCTTCTGCATAACCATCGGTACTATCGATCAAGGGCTGGCTGGCAACTTTCAGCCCGGGGGGGGGGGGGGGGGGGGGGAAGTGGCCCAGCTTTTCTACCAGCAAATGCAATTTAAAAAATGGGCGTGACAATGTTGGGGGTGAGGTTTGCGTAATGTAGGTATGGGTACACATGGGAAGGTACTGTGCGCCTCTATTACTGTGTAAGCAGGTATAAGCCGTGGATAAAGGAGGAGAGACATCTGCTTGTGACTAAAGAGCAGTTTGCTGCTGGCCCTGGGTCCATAAGGAAAAAGCGGTTAGGTTTAGGCACTAACCGGGAAGGTTAGAGTGTGGAGTAGGGAGGGTTAGAGTGCGGGGTAGGGAGGGTTAGAGTGCCGGGTAGGGATTGTTAGGGTTAGAGTGTGGGGTAGGGAGGGTTAGAGTGTGGAGTAGGGAGGGTTAGAGTGCGGGATAGGGAGGGTTAGAGTGCAGGGTAGGGAGGGTTAGAGTGGGGGTAGGGAGGGTTAGGGTGCAGGGTAGTGAGAGTTATGGTAGAGAAAAGGATGGTTATGGTTAGGAGGGTGAAAGGGGCAGGGATAGCATACTTATACCTTGTTGGGATCCTCAGCATCGGGATGCCACTGTCAGTGTTTTGACAGCTGGCATTGCCGACTGCTGGGATTCCATAACCAACCATACTGTATATATATATATATATATATATATATATACACACACGCATACTGTACATACATGCATACACACAACATACAGACACACTTTGTCCAGCACACACATTGTTTAAATAACAAAACATGTCCCCCTGCAATGTTTATGCAAACTGTGACATATATATATAAGCCCCACTCCACTTACCTGGTATGGGTGGAGAAGACAGGAAGCAGGATCCCCTCCATTCTATAGTACTCCTCATCTCTGCCCTCTCTGACTCTCTCCTCCATGGGTGCGGTGCCATAACACTTATTTTTTCAGCTCCTCTTCCAACTCTCCCGATAAGTCACGCCCCCTTTTGCCTTCTCCAGCCTCTTGGGGAAACCTGGCTCCCCATTGGTCGACAGTGGACATCTTTTTGTAGACTGATATGGGGGCAGACATTTTCTTTTAGCCCCTGCTACTGCTACTCGGATCCCTCTTTAGGGTTGAGTTTATTTCCCCTTCATACTAGGGTAATGTCTAAATCCCCTTCACGGAGAGGACCCTAACGTCATCAGCCAGTGTCCAGACTACTTAAACTTGTTTAAGTGGGGACAAAGTTCTTCTTTAGCCGGCTCTCTTGGGCAGGAACTGTACTTCCGCCCTCACTCACGTCACTTCTAGGGCCCTAGTGCAAAGGGGAAATACAGCCAACCTTCATAATAGGGACCTGGAAGTGACGTGAGTGCAGGGGCGCCAAGAGGGGGGGGAGCGGGTACAGATTACCAGGCCCGGGCTTCCTGAGGGGCCCGGTGGGGAACCGGGTCCGCCCCCCCTCCCTCCTTCACAGCAGCCCAGCACACAACGTGTGCTGAGCTGCAGTGGGAGACTGCTCATGGCAGCCACAGTAGTCTCCTATGCCTGTGTGGGGGAGCGATCACACTGATCGCACCCCCCATTCAAATGGACAGACACGCCTGCATTCTTCCGGCCACCCCCCTATCACCACTCCCAAACGCTGACAGGTTGTCACTCACTTTACAATGGATTCCTCTGAGCGTCCATAATCGCGATGCAATCGCTGTGCAGTGCAGCTTAAACGATCGGCAAACAATCGCTCAATCTGCGTCCTTAATCGCCACTGCATATGCTGCTGAATTAGGGCCTGATTCAGAGCCGGTCGCTATTTGCAGTCGTTCGTTCAACAAAAAGGGGCTGGCTATTCAAATGAACCGTTCGCCCTTTGCGGTCTGTTGACGCCTCTATGTCTGAACGAGCGAACAAAACTTGCGGTTGTAATTTTGAAAAAGACGCCCCCTGGCCGCTCGCACCATACGTCATGTCCGCTATTTATTAGATTAATCGAGTACATCGAACAGCGTATGAACTGCTCGCTATTCTTGTGGCTGGTGTTTGCTACCACAAATTTGCGAGCAGTTCGGGCTATAAAATAACCCAGTGACGTGGACAATGACGCTGCTGTTTTAATTACGCACACCCATAAAACGCTCGTTTTGACCTTTAAGCACGCCTGCGTTCTGATTTCCACTCCCCGTTTTCAAGCACCTTCCCCTGTTACCACCCACATACGCCTCCTCCTGTCACTCATATTAGCAGGCATTCGCTATTTAGCGAACAAACGATTTTCGGCCGCACTGACTGGTTCGCGCATGCGTATTACAATCCGTACGCATGCGCAGTTGGGCAAACATCGCTCGGAGCGAACAAGCGGCCACTTACGAGAGGCTCTGAATCAGGCCCTTAGGCCCTAGTAGCAGAGCAATATGTTCTCAAATAATATGTGTAGGTTTATATGTCTGTCACTAGGTGGCAGTATTAAGTTAATAAGCTCACACTTGGGATTTAAATATTTTGGCATTAATGGGTTGAGAAATATCTTTAGCAATGTGGCAAAACACATTTTAAATATAACAGAAAATCAATAGAATAAACTATTATAATCACTTTACACATGCTGTTTTTTATATCTTCCAAAATAACCTTTCCTCGCTTGGATCATCATTCATGGTCTATGCATAACACCTAAGTTAGTGAACATTGTACTTCATCACTTTAAAATAGATGCATAGCGACGGTGATTAGGGGCAGAATTGCGCTGCCCCAGGGGGTCCTCGAAGGGGGAGGATTGCTAGCTCCAGGTGGTAAGACAGCTTTACATCAAGTCGTTTTTACATTAATCTTTACAACGTTACTGCAAATGGAAAATCAATAGGAAAAAATGTAATGATCAGCCAGTCATCGATTCTTTCTAACTAGCATGGTCATTTGTGTACAAGTGTGTCAGATGGGGCTGTGACATGTTTAGCATCTATTCATTTGGACTCAGGCCCTGATTCAGAGGCGCTCGCAAAAAGCGACCGCTCGCTCTGAATCAGGGCGGGCGCTGGTTTTTTTAGTTGCGGCCTCTTGGCTGCTCGCATAGCTATGGGTTACCACCCACAGCTTATGCGAGCGGCCAGGTGATGGTCGCGATGGTCAAGACCATCGCGACCATTGGGCTTGCGACTAGACCCTTGCGGTAGGGTCTCGTTGCCGCAAGCCCCAGTGGACTTCTAATAGAGCAGGAAGTCCACCTACTGACATCACGAGTGATGTCAGCAGGGCCGCCCACAAACGGCAGGCGTTCCTGCAGGAACGCCTCCATTTGCTCAGCCACCCCCTTGCTCTGCCTTCCAAACGGGGCGAGCTGTCGATCAACATCGACAGCCGCCCCTTTTGGATGCGAGCGCCGGAGCGAGTGCTTTGTGCGCTCGCTCCGGGGTACGCGCAGTGCACATGCTGCGCATGCGCACTGTCTAACAATCGACCCGCTTGCGAGCGGGTCTGAATCAGGCCCTCAGTTCAACTGAATGACTGAAAAATGATTGCTCTAGGAGCTCACCATCTACCTGTAATACGGTAACATATCAATCTGTGTAGCCTGTTTCTATTGGTATACAATGACTAGCTCCCATTTTTATCCAATTATTTTACAACTGCAGAAAACTGGCCCCAGTTAGGTAACCTAAAGACACTTCAAATTAACACCGTCGCTCCGGGTCTCGTACCAAAGGGGGCGTGCTGTCGATGTTGAGTGACAGCCCAGACGGAGGCGTTCCCATGGGAACACCTACCGTCTGGGACCGGCCCCACTGACATCACAAGTGATGCCAGTGGGAGTGCTTTCGGCTCTGGTAGAGCCGAAAGCACTCTAGGGCTTGCGGCAACGAGACCCTGCCACAAGGGTCTCGTCGCAAGCCCGATGGTCGCAATGGTCTTGACCATCGCGACCATCTTCCTGGTCAATCGCTATAGCCGTGGGTGGTCACCCACAGTTATGCGAGCGGCCAGGAGGCCACTCTAAAAAACCAGAAAGCCGGCCCTGATTCAGAGCGAGCGCTCTGTCAGAGTGTCCGGTTCTGAATCAGGCCCACTGTTCCAGTCTATAATCGTCAAACCCTGCAGGGCTTGACAACATATCTTCTGGGTCTTCAAGGAATAGTAGTTGTCAAGGCCCATCCTCTTTTGCTCGCATTACTGCCACTATAAAAGAGCTCTCACTGCAAGGCCATCTTACTATAAATACTGTCAGACATAATATGGTGCTCCCTCTTTACAGCTCCCCCTTTATCTAGTCTTACCATCAGACATATTCTCAGCACAAAAGAAGTTTAGACGTATTAACACCCTTATATACTTCCCTCTTTATACTGCTACATTTGCTCTGATGCCATTTTTAGCCTGATTTTACTGGCAGTATTACAACGTAACCTTTATATTGATTTAAATAATGTGGCTGAATTTTTGTGAGACTCATCTTGAGATGAAACGCGTCAGTAGTTAGAGGAAATAACACTGCCAGCAAGGACAGCATTAGCTAAGACACCATCTTTGTAGGAAATACAATTTTGCAATAAATAGAGGTTTTGGCATAATCATGGCCAAGGTTATGGACCTACCCACCACGTCAAGGTAACCTCTTAGGGTAGGTCCCTAACATATTGGGGTTAAAGTCCAGGTCTCGGGACACCCCCAAACCAGCCCAGCTGAGCCACCCCAGGGCATCACACTAGTGAGAAAGGTGTTAAATAGGAGCAACTACTGCATATGTTAGAAGTGAGGTGAAAAATAGATGTATGAAAATGACACATATATAATAAACCTCTATTTACTGCAAAATTTTATTGCAAAAATGTATTATGTGTAATTAGTAATGTTGGATTGGGCACTTGTAATTTTTCCTTTTGTGTCTGCAACATAAAGGTGCCTATCCACTAGACGATTAAAATGAGCGATTGAACGATAACACTAAAATCGTTCGATAATCGTTCAAACATCGTTTGAAAATCGTTTGAAAATTTGGTCTTTTAGACATCTTTTAGACCTCTATCATCATGCAAACATGCTGGTCAACCTGACGATATCGTCAGGTTCAGCATATTTGCATGTTTGATTGTGCCTGCACTGAACGACATATCGTGCACCCTGCAGTGTGGTGAACGACTGAACGACATCGTCATCGTTCAGTCTTTTCACTGTCGGGTAGTGGATACCCGCCTTTATGGGGGGTATCCACTTAGCGATTTAGCCAAGCGATCGCATGATAATGACATCGTTATCGTGCAATCGCTTGCAAATCGTGCATGCATCTGGCATGTTTTGGTCGGAAGCGACCAGCGATGCGCGTGCCCGCTAGTCGCTTCTGACATCCGACATCGCCCGTACATGCAGGTAAACCTGACGATCAGGTTCAGCATGTGCGGGGATGAGGGATGTGCCGGGACTGAATGAGTGAACGTTCAGTCTAGGCACATCACTAGCTATACAAACGACAGCACGATTGCAATGTCATAATCGTGCTGTCGTTTGTATATCTACAAGTGGATACCCCCCATAAGTCTCAGCATTATATATATTCAAGGTGTGCAGTTTTGAGTTGAGTTTGGGACTGGTGTTCCTTATTTATATGCTTTTTTAAGAGACTCAGGCATAGGGCTGATGAAAGTGGGTGTTTTTGTCAACCCTCACTCGATTGCTGCCATCTCAGGATATTAATAACAGAGGGAGATTAATGAAAACATGCTTGAGTATGAGCGGTCTCCCATACACACAGCCAAATGCACCGATATATCTGCAAGATTTATCGGCATCGGCTGTGCTGCAGGGACATCGATCACAGACATATCTTCTGTACACACGTACTGATGCGCTATGCGATATGTCGTTCATTGGCTGATTGAACAACGTATCGCCCAGTGTGTACCCAGCATTAGTTCCACTGCACATATGTTAACCAGCTAGCCATGTCATACAGGGCCGTAACTAGGGGCGTGAAAGCGGAGGCAGCAGCACAGAGTGCAGTATCCTGTGGGTGGCACTGCCACTCATTCATGTCTCCTACATCTGGCTAGCAGGGTGCCTGGAATGGCACCCTGCAGCCAGAAACTCTCCAGCAGTGCCACCTGGAGCATCCTTTGGATGCTTCAGACATGCACACCATTGCCCTTACAGCTCCCTGGAGCATCCTGAGGATGCCACGGGCATTGCTGTAATTCTCAGGGTTTGCAGCCCCCTCTGTGTGATGTCATACGGAGGGGGCGTGGCCTGCACCGGGTGCCGCGAGACAAAGTTACAGCTCTGATGTCACAAATTCACATATCCCCAGAAACTGACCAGGTTAACTCTTACAGCCCCTGGCCAGTATCGGTGAGACAGCTGGCTATCGATCTGCGGATTAGGTGACATTTTACTGATAAATTACAGCTACAGGTAATTTTTTATGATGTGCGCCAATAAAAAAAAAAGTCTTATAATAAATAGACTGCAAATTAAATAAAGGAAGAAGGGGGCCGCCCCATAGCACTTCAAAGTTTGAATGGCACAAACATAAAACCATGCAAGTGCTACCAATGTTAAAAATTGAAGTGCCAGTCACACAGAGTTTCCAGCCTAGAGGGCACACTAGTCAATGTTCACCACTTCTCTGCGGTTGTCCGGATCTCCTCTGCTCGCTGCCGACTGGGTCACAGGCCTCATTCTAACGCGTTTCAGCATTCAACTTCATCAAAGGGCTGGCCTTAGTGATGCTCGGGGCCGGATTATAGGGAGGGCGACAGGGGCGGTCGTTTCCAGTCTATTCTGAACACCTCACACCTCACAATAGTGTTTTTATGTCCAAAAGGTTGCACCGAGGTAGCTGGATGACTATGCTAAGCGACACGAGTGGGCGGCACAAACACGTGGCCCATCTAGCAGTGACAGACAGGATGGCAGTTTGAAAGACTAGGCCCCAAACAGTACATAATGCAAAGAAAAAAAAGAGGTGCAAGATGGAATTGTCCTTGGGCCCTTCCACCCACCCACCCTTATGTTGTATAAACAGGACGTGCACACTTTAACAAACCAATCATTTCAGCGCCAGGGTCTGCCACACGACTGTGGCTGAAATGATTTTGTTTGGACCCCCACAAAACAAGCTGGCAATTAATCTGTCCCTGCACAAACTGGCTCTACGGAGGCAAGATGTCATCCTCATCCTCCTCATCCACTGATACCTCACCCTCTTCAGTGTTGTGTACATCCTCATCCTCATAGAGTATTAATTCGTCCCCGCTGGAATCCACCACCACAGGTCCCTCTGTACGTTCTGGAGGCTGGTCTCCCTGGAAGAGTTGATAATTCATTTTTATGAACATCATCTTCTCCACATTTTGTGGAAGCAACCTCCTACGCCTTTCGCTGACAAGGTTCCCGGCTGCACTAAACACTCTTTTGGAGTACACACTGGAGGGGGGGGGCAACTCAGGTAAAATAGAGCCAGTTTGTACAGGGGCCTCCAAATTGCCTCTTTTTCCTGCCAGTACAGGTACGGACTGTCTGACATGCCTACTTGGATGCTGTCACCGATGTAATACTCCACCATTCTGTCAATGGTGACAGTACCATATGCAGTGACAGTAGACATGTCAGAAATTGTTGTCAGGTCCTTCATTTCGGACCAGATGTCCAAACCGGCCCTTGACTTATGACACAATCGCACGCTTGGCGCTGCTGCTGTGTTGATGCACGTACGGCTACTGCGCATACATTTCGCACACAAACAGAAAAAAAAGAATTGTTTATTTTTTGTGGAGTGCACTTTGGGGGTTACACCACCCTTTAATAGACTTATGGGACACAGGCGCACGCTTGGCGCTGCTCCTTTGTTGATGCACGTACAGTGCACACAATTCACAAACACAGAAGAAAATTTTTTATTTTTGTTGGAGTGCACTTTGGGGGTTACACCACCCTATAACAGACAAACGCACGCTTGTCGCTGCTGCTTTGAGGATGCAGGTGCGGCTACTGCGCATACATTTCAACACAAACAGAAAAAAAGATTATTTTATTTTGGTTGGAGCGCACTTTGGGGGTTACACCACCCTATAACAGATAGACGCATGCTTGTCACTGCTGCTTTGAGGATGCAGGTGTGACTACAGTCCACACAATTCACAAAGACAGAAAAAAAAGAACTTTTTATTTTTTGTGGAGTGCACTTTGAGGGTTACACCACCCTTTAACAGACAGACACACGCTTGTCGCTGCTGCTTTGAGGATGCAGGTGCGGCTACTGCGCATACATTTCACACACAAACACAGAAAAAAAGATTATTTTATTTTTTTTGGAGCGCACTTTGGGGGTTACAGCACCCTTTAACGGACAAGCCATCCGGCCCTTTACTTATGACACAGGCGCACGCTTGGTGCTGCTCCTTTGTTGATGCATGTGCAGCCACAGTGCACACAATTCACAAACACAGAAAATAATTACTCCACCAGTCTGTCAGTGGTGACAGTATCATATGCGGTGACAGTAGACATGTCAGAAATTGACATTGTTGGCACGTCCTTCAGTCCGGACCAGATGTCCAAACCGGCCCTTGACTTATGACACAGGTGCACGCTTGGCGTTGCTGCTGTGTTGATGCACGTGCGGCTACTGCGCATACATTTTGCACACAAACACAGAAAAAAAAGAATTGTTTATTTTTCGTGGAGTGCACTTTGGGGGTTACACCACCCTTTAACAGACTTATGGGACACAGGCGCACGCTTGGCGCTGCTCCTTTGTTGATGCACGTGCAGCCACAGTTCACAAACACAGAAAATATTTTAAATTTTGTTTGGAGTGCACTTTTGGAGTTACACCACCCTTTAACAGACGGGTCAGCCGGCCCTTTACTTATGACACAGGCGCACGCTTGGCGCTACTTTGTTGATGCACGTGCGGCCACAGTGCACACAATTCACAAACACAGAAAATATTTTTTTATTTTGTTTGGAGTGCACTTTGGGGGTTACAGCACCCTTTAATGGACAAGCCAGCTGGCCCTTTACTTATGGGACACAGGTGCCCGCTTGGTGCTGCTCCTTTGTTGATGCACGTGCAGCCACAGTGCACACAATTCACAAACACAGAAAGTATTTTTTTATTTTGTTTGGAGTGCACTTTGGGGGTTACACCACCCTTTAACAGACGAGCCAGCCGGCTCTTTACTTATGACACAGGCGCATGCTTGGCGCTACTTTGTTGATGCATGTGCGGCCACAGTGCACACAATTCACAAACACAGAAAATAATTTTTTATTTTGTTTGGAGTGCACTTTGGGGGTTACAGCACCCTTTAACGGTCAAGGCAGCCGGCCCTTTACTTATCACACAGGCGCACTTGGAGTTACTTTGTTGATGCACGTGTGGCTACTGCGCACACAATTCACAAACACAGAAAAAAAAAAAAAAAATTGTGCACTTTGGGGGAGCACCCCTGATGCACAGATCACTCCCTGGACAACACCCCTCTAGGACTACAGCCTTTATGGGACACTACACAGTCCAGCCAGCCCCTATAGACTTTGGAGTGGACACAGCCCCTATGGACAACTGACTACACAACACAGTCCAGCCAGCCCCTATGAAAGCAGCACAACACAGCCCAGCCAGCCCCTATGGACAACAGCAGCACAACACAGCCCAGTCAGCCCTTATGGACTGAGTGGTCACAGCCCCTATGGACAACAGCAGCACAACACAGCCCAGCCAGCCCTAGCTGCCACCCTCCCTCTTCACTGTCCACAGCCGGAGTGAGAAATGGCGCAGACGCGGGGATCTTTTATAGAATCCAAAACCCACGAGATCCGGAAAGCGGGATGATGACGTTTTGCCTTGATTTCAGTTCCGAGTCAGGCGGGAAAAGTCGAGCCTGACTCGGATACGACTCGGATCAGGGGGGCTTGGGGGGGGGTTCGGATTTCAGAAATCCGAACCTGCTCATCCCTAGTTCTTACCCAGTATCTAGTCTCCATATACAGCTTCATTGATTAGAAGGCTCACCCTGCTGGATTAGAAATATCACAGAATTACAAAGTGTCAACAACTAGTTACAATTGCATAATATATAATTAATAGAGTCCTGATTTATTTAATATGAAGTCAATCATATAGTAAAACTATATAGATTCAGGTTATCAGTCCTCACTCGGATGAACTGTTTTGTGATTTCCCTAAATGTGCATTAAAAAGAAATATTACGATTTTATGTATGCAGTGCACAATTTCTAATGAATTTGTGTATTAATCATGCCGATATGGGATGTGGTCTATCACAATTCCAGCGGTCAGAATGTCAGCGTCGGAGTCCCGACATCTGTCAGAATCTCAGTGCTGGCATTCCGACTGCCAGAAGCCCGAAGGTAAATAGCGGGGTTAGGAGGAGGGTTAGCATTAGGGTAAGGGGTTAGGGTTAGGCACTAGGGGAAGGGTTAGGCACTAAGAGGGGAGGGTTAGGTTTAGAGTGCAGGGAGGGTTAGGTTTAGGCACTAGAGGGGAGGTTAGGTTCAGATACCGGGGAGGGAGGGTTAGGGTAGGGAGAGGCGGAGGGTTAGAATACCTACCAACAGGTGTCAGTATCCTAACCCTGTCAGAATGTTGGGGTCGGGATTCTGACAGCCGGAATCACGTACCCATCCCACCGATATTAAATGCTTCCCTTCTGGGAGACCCTTGGAGGAAAGGTCTACATGGGAAGTTCGGGGAGGGCATGGTGATACAGATTACTACATCACACAGCTGGAGGTGAGACTTAATTATGCAATTATCTGTGTATCACATATAAAGCCCTTGGACCATGCATTTCACTGGGGTTGATCCTCTGTCCTGGGAGCCCAGGAGAGCTCAACGAAATTCAAGAGTCTCCTGGACATTCTCAGAAAGTAGGTAAGTATGATATTAGGTTTCTTAGATTTGGGGATTCCAAATGCTTGATTTCAGAGTGTGCTGTCATCTCACAGAGAGGCCATAATTACTGTAGCAAGTAACACGCTATAGTCTACCTCATACAAAGGTTGTGTATGTAATACTTCAAATATATATATATATATAGGGCCAGCGATCTCAGTAACCTGTCAGATGTAGCAGTAGGACCAGTTTGTATGAGCTGAATGAGTTTTTATTTCCGGATGTGGACACTATTCCACAATACAAATCCCCTGCTCTACAGCACAGTGTCACAAGTACAAGAGTCTGGGCGAGCAGCAGAAGTAGCTAACACCAGCCCTGGACGTATATTATGTACACATATGTCTCCTTTTATACTGTATTCAATATGCAGGTCAGGGGAGGAGGGGTTTCTGGGCTACTGGAACCCCCCCCTTCCCCCAATCCGCATTTGTCTATGGATATACATTAGTTTTTGCAACTGGCATATTGAGCACATTAAGATACTGGGGTATAATGTGGAAGACAAGGAGAATTAGTGTAGTGTGCAGTGTTCATGAGTTTAAAACTGTGGTGTGTATGTAACATATCTGACGCTTGATGTATAAATTGAATAGGGAAAAAGTGCAACGGGCCTGAAAATTTCTTGTACCGTAGTTATGCAATTTGTGCAATATTATTTTGTGTTGCTTTTTCTTCATATATATTAATCCATGTCATGTCATGAACCAGTTCTTTTTTATATGAGGTTATTCTGCCATATAAATCCATATAAATGTGTTAAATATAATGGTATTTATTTATTTATAGATCTATGGTGAGTTGGCATTGGTTACCAAAGATGAACCGATGCTGGTGTATATTCGTTTTTATATGCGGTTTTGTTAAGGTATACTATGAACTCTATGAAAGATTTTGTTTTACCGATTTCCTGATACGTGTCATTTCTTATCTCCACAAATCGCAAATACAGCATAACAAGTTATTTTTTGTAGCAATTTATCAATAATGCTTCTTAGAAGGGGTAGAACTTACCTGTCATGGCCACACCTCTGGTGATCAGTCCTGAGACGAGGTGCATCATGAATCTAAAGAAAGGAAGCGGAACTAGTGCACATATCCTAAAAGCAGGGAAACTTGGGACCACGGAAACTTCCTACGGAAATGGGTGTAATGTTATTACTGGTGCAAGCAATTCATAGACCTATTGTCATCTATATCATTGTCTCTCTACAGTGTCCACGTGCATCTGACAATTGCGTGGAAGATACGAGGGGGAGCATACTTACCAAGACTTGTAGATGACTCTGAGTAAGTAGACAGCTTGCTGTTTATGCGTGCATAGAGGACAACATGGGCAGCCTATCCACAATGATTATCTTATCTGAACTAGTTATTCCTCCATAATGTCACATCCAGGGCTGATGCAAGGTTTATTAGCACCATAGTCAAAGCTTCAGTCAGAGATGCTGGAAAATACCAATTTTCCAGCATCTCATACACTTGACTCTTTACATTTGCCCCATTACCTCCCTTATGTCTCATGATTTCCTCATCTGTTTAATTTTTTTCCTTAACATAGATGTATCATTGCTTCATTGTGTCTATCCCTTACATACTGTACTATGTCTATCTCATACTCTCTCCTTCCTTTAATCTGTTTCACTCTAGCACACTTCATGTGTTCTATAATCACTGAAGAGTCTTACCATAGTTATAGCTTATGTGTAAGCTTAAGCATCCTGTGGTTCTCCAGCAGCTGTGGAACTGCATGCCCTCACATGCCCAAACTACAGCTATAGCTGGAGAGATACAAATAGTCTCCTTCTAGTCTAAACTATGAAGAGCATTAGCTGGCTTTACTAGTACTATGTTGATAATATTGGCAGATGCCTACAAGTTGGTAGGTGGGTAGCAGATGTGAGCAAGGAGGACAATCCACAGGTTAATTCCAAAGTAGGTTCTATTGAAAATAACAGTCACCATCGACAGCACGCCCCCTTTGGTGCGAGACCCATAGCGACAGCTTGGCTGTCGCTATGCGGGTCTCGCGCATGCGCACGATGGAGCTCCCTCCGTTGTGCGCATGCGCATTAGGGCACCATCGACCCGCTTGCGAGCGTCCTGCACTCGCGAGCGGGTCTGAATTAGGCCCGCTGTGCGGGTCATCCCCTCTCTTGCCAGTGCATGTCCTCAGTAGACTCTGGCACTGTGTTAGAGTCTACTGTACATGCATCAAACTCTGGAAAAATGGCACAGGCACCATTCTCCCAGGGATTTCTGTTGTGCATATGCATGGGTCTCCAGAAACATGGCATCTGCGCCATGTTTCTGGTGATATCGGTGGCACAAATCTCCAGAAACACGGAGCCTGTCCCATGTTCCTGGTGATATCTGTGGCACTAACAGAAAGGTAAGTATTGTGAATTGGGTAGGGTATGTGTAGTATTCCCACCCTGCACACATTATAGATATGCCCATAGATAAAACAGCTTTTGCTATCACCATCCAATTGGCCACCACCCAGCTTCTTGAGACCCAGAACCCCCACTGCCCTGGTACCTGTCCAGCTGTGTACAAAGGAGATAGATGTGCTGGGCATCGGTTGTTTATGTGGAATGAGCAGGTTAGCTGCTGCAGGCTCCTTGTGGTGGAGGAAATGCTCTGCTTCCAGCCTCCATACTTCTTTGCCCAACTATGTGTAGTTTAGTTCCAAGGAACTCCATAGAGAGATTTTCCAGCACTGAATAACAGAGAGAGAGCAAAAGTGATGTCACAGGAGGTGGAGCTTATTACAGACACCTGTGAAGCAAAGCAGGAGCTTGGAGCTAGAGGCAACAATACTACTTATGGACTGGTGCAGACTCTCTACTGATGAAGTGACATACTTCATTCTGCTCAGCCTCAGGGGCACCCGCACAATCCTGATGCCTTAGATAACTGTCTAAAAATGCCTAACACTAGTGCAGACCCTGGTCACACCCAATGGTAACCTAGCTAAATAACAGCAATGAGTACACCGTCCTACAACAAGCTAGCCTATCACACAGTGGCCATGGCGTTTAATTGAATCACCCCCACAAAGGTAAAATTTCAGTTTACTGTTTATATATTCTTTATAGGCTATACCTTTTTCGACAAAGCTTAAAGGTATTGATCACAAGTGTACAGCTAAAGACACAGGGGTAGATGTACTAAGCCACGGAGAGATATAAAGTACCAACCAATCAGCTCCTAACAGTAATTTTTCAAACATAGCCTGTAAAGTGACAGTTGGGAGCTGATTGGTTGGCACTTTATCTCTCTCCAAGGGTTAGTGCATCTACAGTACCCTACAATAAGACAAATTGTAATGAAATTCAAGTCTATATACTTAATTGAAGAAGAATCTTTCAATCAGGTGAAAATATACGTTTGAGTACAGCTGGAACTGTTGCCAGAGATTTCAACCATTATCCTGACAGCACAGCTCAATATTATTCTCATCTCCCTGCGACTCAGGAGAGACTCATCCCCTGCTAATACTACTCTTGACCGGTAAAAAACAATTTGTATGTTCCAAAAAGATAAATAAATTGGTGAACCTACGAGGACCTTTTGACGCATATTAGAGTCAATAACGCTCTGGTTGTTCTTGTATTTCTCTACAAAGATCACTATTACAGAATGATAACGAGCATGAACTGGGTACACACTAATCAATGTACCGTACTATATATCGTTCCACGCATATCGGAACGATATATCGTACACATGATATAGTGCGTACGCCTGATCCGTCGTTCATTACAGTTGTTCATCATCACATTGTCCCATCTGCTGTTTTGCACCGCCAATGGGAGGATGCAATGAACGCCAGGGTGCAGTTATATGCCACATGTAAAGATACATAGCGCCATTGTACGCCTGATTGTGTCATGTACATGGCACGTGCAATGTATCATTGAACCAAATTGCCGCGCCGCTGTGTCGCACCTTCCTTCGGATGTATACCAAGTTATAGTGACATCTATCCCTATTGGTCATTACCAGCTGTGCTTGGCCAAATAGTCCATCGTTCGCTGGACACGGGGCCATGTCTTTGTGCTGCTTTTGTTCTACTGTTTTTGTTGAAAAATATTTTCTTTTACTATATAAACTACACAGAAAAACATTTAAAGTTTAAACCAAACCATAATGCCATCTAGCAGATTATCATGGCAATGAAAACATTACAGTACAACTTTCCCAATATAAAAAATAGGTTCTTTATTCTTTTGTTTATATTTTTCTAATCTATTTTATTTTGTTCTATTTAGTTCGGGCAGTTTGCTGAGACATAAGAACATATCATGTGTGCTCAAGCTGCCAGCTGTTTACTATCTCTTTAATGCTTTTATTTGTAGCACGATGGGGGAGTGGAAAGGAATAGTAAGGCTAATTACGGTGAGGCATTCTCGGGGGAGATTCTTACATATAGTCCCAGGTGCCTTTTCCTGTGAGAGTGGAGCAATATACGGCTGGACACACAAACAATCTATTCTGGAATTTTGAGCTGTTCACAATTGTATTTATTCAGCTGCTGACATTCCCAATTTTACATTCCACTCACCTACTGATACTAGGTTACTCCTGCAATATTACTCCTAACCTCTATCTACATAAATTGATGTGCTTATCTCTGCTGAAAACTAGATGGCAGTCAGACCCCTGCAGCCTTAACATTATCTATCATGCTAGGAAATTTCCGAATGAGGTAAGTTGCAGACAGGGCCACCATCAGGGAGGGACTGCCGGGACTGGAGTCCCAGGCCCGGACAGAGAGGGGGCCATACTTGCCTACCCTCCCGATTTGGTTGGGAGCCTCCCGAAAATTGGGTGCCGCTCCCAACCTCCCGGGAAGGCAGGCAAGTCTCCCGGTGGCTGCAAACCCCTCCTGCCCCCCACCGCAATTACAGTAAAATCCTCGGCAGCGGGGGGCCTGTGACGCGATTCACGTCGAATCGTGTCATTTTGGCCCCGCCCCCTGCTTCATGCTGCCTTTAATATCGGCAGTGTGTAGCGGGGCGGGGCCAAAGTGACGCGATCACGTGGCTCCGCCCCCCGCTCCGCCGGCATACTCTTTTAGTCTGGCCGGCCCCGCCCCGTTTGGTGGCCACGCCCCCCCAGTAAAGCCGATCTGGCTGCTCCCTCCCGGAAGGGGCAGCCAGATAGTCGGCAAGCATGGAGGGGGCCCGTCCGCTGCCAGCAATCCTGCCCCCATCTCCTACCACCAGCAGTGAGCTGCAAACAAAGCCTGCAATAAAGTTTTTATTCTTTAGAGACCTGGTGCGTGTGATGTCATGATGTCACACCCAGAGAAGTGGCGTGGAACCATGGCGCCCGGAGAAAGTACATGTCGCAGCACCCCCCCCCCCCACCTGTACTCAACTGTGCCAGTGGGGTATGGCCAGCCTGCGGGGGAATACTGAAATGAAGAGAAAAACAGCAGACAGTGGCAGTATCACGCTGGGCATTGAGTTCCCATTCAGAGAATAGAATGCTTCAGTGATACACTATCTGACATTAAGGGCTAGCTCCATTCCACTGCTTTATGTATAACACCTAGGATCTGACTTTTATCTCCTCAGAATCATTGTTATTAGATAATAGAGGAGATTGTATAATATATTCTGATCATTTAAATTAAATTGACAGAATACATGTGCTAGAGTGAGATTCCACAGAGTGCACAGCTTATTACTGCTTTATGTATAACACCTAGGATCTGACTTTTATCTCCTCAGAATCATTGTTATTAGACAATAGAGGAGATTGTATAATATATTCTGATCATTTAAATTAAATTGACAGAATACATGTGCTAGAGTGAGATTCCACAGAGTGCACAGCTTATTACTGCAATTACTGCCCCAAGCAGCTATCACTGGAGTGTGGACACCTATGGGAAGCTCCATTCTCAGCTATGCTCCTACTTTGCAAATTTACATTGTACCAATATTAATGTGAATATTACTAATCCTGTTCTGTCTACCGCCATTATTTCAGGTCTCCTAATACAGTATTTTTTAAAAGACCTATCAAATAACACTGTGTGGTCATGCCTGGGAACACCTCATTACTTTATATAGCAAAACAGTGACTTTTGTTTAAACGCATACCTGCCAATAAGGAGAGGAGAGGGGTGGTGACAGAAGCCAATAAGAAAGGAGAGGGGAGGGACAAAGAGTTGATCAGAGAGGGGTGGTGACAGAAGCCAATAAGAAAGGAGAGGGGAGGGACAAAGAGTTGATCAGAGAGGGGTGGTGACAGAAGCCAATAAGAAAGGAGTGGACAGGGGCAGAGCCGATTCCCATGGTAGAGAGGGGAGGGAATTAAAGAGGTGAGAAGTGAATGTAATCAATGTGACAGGAATGGGGAGGTGACAGAAGATGACCACAGAGGAGGGAGGGCTGGAGGGCCGGCAATCAGGGCAGCTTGTGGGAGCATGAAATGTAGAAACAGATCTCAGATCCATAATTTATTTAGGATATAGAGCAAACATACTGAGATAAAACTAAGAGGCGGCCGTCATACTGTGCAACGCCCCATGAATTCCAGAACCCTGGATGACGCCCTCTGTCCATTTTGGCGCCCAGAGCTCATGCTCCACTGGAACCACCCTCACTACACCCCTGGTTACGCCGCCCCGCTGATCGAGAGAGGAGCCGCGGTGTGTGAGGAGCAACAAGAACTAGCAGGTAAGTGTCGAGTCTGGACTGGAGACAGAAGGGGGCTACAGGTGTCAAACATTCCAGGAGAATTTATTTGTGAAGTGGGCTTTGTGGGGGGGGGCTGCCTACTTTGTCAGTGCTGGCCCCACAATTTCTGATGGCAACGTTGGTTGCAGAATGTAAAAGGTGCCTAGAGGGTGAGGGGGATATGTAATGGACAGAGCCATAACAAGGATTTAATGACATTGGGAGCCTGACGTCATTTCGTCACGCGGAGGGGGCAGGGCTGGCAGCGCTGACTGGAGCATCCTGAGGCCTCTCCGCTTGTGATCCTGGCTGCAAGGTACCGTTCCAGGCACCCTGTTAGCCAGAAGCAAGGGGGCTGCTCTCTGCGGTGGCATCGGTCACACACCCCTAGGTCATACTTACCTACCTTTCAGAATCTCTTCCCGGGAGAAGCCCGGGTAAGAGAAGCAGCAGGGGGCCGATGGGGGCGGGGCCTAACGAATTACGTAATTAAGCCCCGCCCCTCACTGCAAAACTGCCGCGATTGGGTAAAATTTACATAGGGGGCGGGGCCAAATGCTGTGATTCATGCAGAATCACATCTTAAGCCCCGCCCCCTTCACGGAGACCCACGATTGCCGCGGGTATTCTCATTCTGCCCACTTCACTAGGAAGTGGGCAGAATGCGGGAGAAATGCCTTCCCTTCCGGGGGTGCGGGGGGTTACCCGAAAAATCGGGAGCCTCCCGCGAAAACCGGGAGGGTAGGCATGTATGCCCTAGGTATGGCCCTGGTAATGGAGTGAGTTTTTGTAATTCACCTCAAAGCTGCATTTAGTAAATTGCTAGTGATGTTTAGCGATTTGTTGGTGGTTAAAAAAATGGATTTAAAACTTGTTATTTGAGGAAATTACACTTAACAAAATGATACTTTACATGGCAGAGAGGAAAGTGAGCGTTAATGATCTCTCCATCTCCTCATCCCTGGTCACTGACAGGGTTGTCGGGAAAGCAGCTGGGCCCTGGTGGTATGGAGCAGTGCCAAGTATGTGGGGGTGTGGCCATGCCACGTTGGGAACGTCAATGTCCTCTTTACCCATGGCACCACTGCCTGAAGGTGGGAGGGTTGTGGTGACTTAAGCAGGCAGGAGGAGATTTAGGTGAGCGGTTAGTAGATAAAACAGGAGATTCCTCAAACCTCAGAAATAGAACATCAGATTCTAGCTATCATTTTATTCAAGGTAAATGGCTGGTACAAGATTTTTCAGGCTTCATTTCTACCTATGGGTAAGTTTAAAAAACTAACACATGTAAAATACAGGGCCATTGAGACAGCCATGGGGCCCAGGTACTGAAGGGGTGTAGCCAAATCTGGGAGGTATGGTCACGACCCCTCCCTAAAAAAAAACTGCCTGCATTAAGTACAATAAGGATGTCTATTTCAGAGACATCCTTCATTTTAGTGATAGGTGGACTCAGCAGCACCCACTCCCCCAGGTCCCGGCACCCTAGGCAGCTGCCTACGGTAGTGCCGATCCTGTGAAGATACAAGATAAATGATAGCTAGAATCTAATTGTTTGCTATACTAATTTCTTTAGAAGGTTTGAAAATTCACCCCCAAGCAAACTGGAGCCTTCATATGGGATAAGCCTTGTCATTAAATTCTGGTGACTCTTTTACACTACTGTATGCAGTTCTAAAGAGGTACTGTTAGTGGGCAACAAATTACAGGGGTCATTCAATTAAATAAATGGTCAAATGGCTTAGTAGTAGTAGTAGTTGTAGACAAGGGGTCTATGTACTAAGCCTTTGAGAGAGATAAAGTGGATGGAGATAAAGTACCAACCAATCAGCTCCTGTCACTTTACAGGCTGTGTTTGAAAAATGACAGGAGCTGATTGGTTGGTACTTTATCTCCATCCACTTTATCCTTTTTTGAGGCTTAGTACATAGACCCCAAAGTACCAACTAGTCAGCTCCTGTCATTTTTTAAACACAGCCTGTAAAATAACAGGAGCTGATTGGATGGTACTTTATCTCTCTCCACTTTATTTCTCTCCAAGAGTTAGGACCTCATTCAGAGCCGCTCGCAAAAAGCGAGCACTAGCTCTGAATGAGGGCAGCCGCTTTTTTTTTTTAGCCGGCCTCCTGGCCGCTCGCTAAGCTGTGGGTGACTACCCATAGCTTTTGCAAGCGGCCAGGTGATGGTCGTGACCATCGCGACCATCGGGCTTGCGACGAGACCCTTGTGGTAGGGTCTCGACTGCCGCAAGCCCCAGTGAGCTTCCTGCTCTAATAGTGAATTTCTCACTCGCTACGGGGCTTGCGCACGCGCGGCACATGTGCGCAGTGCCCCACCATCGACCCGCTTGCGAGTGGGTCTGAATGAGGGCCTTAGTGCATAAACCCCATAGATCTAACCACACTATTGCTAGGAGAGGAACCAGTAAGAACCTTGGGGGTCATTCAGACCCACTCGCGAGCGGCAGTACGCTCGCAAGTGGGTCGATGGTCCCCACTGCGCATGCGCACGACGGAGGGAGCTCCGTCGTGCGCATGTGCGAGACCCAGCGAGCGAAGGACTTTCCATCAATCCGGGTCTCGCACCAAAGGGGGCGTGCTGTCTATGTTGATTGACAGCACGCCCAGCTCTCTCCCTTAATGGTATAGAATGGTGGGAGTACTGACACCCAGGGGTATATTTATTATTTACTAAAGTTCAATTTTGATTTTTGACTAATTTTAATTCGATTTTGCATTTGGAGATTTACTAAAGGCAAAATCGAATGTCAAATCGAACTTTGGTAAATATACCCCCCCACCCCCCCCCCCCCCCCCCGTGGGTGAAGTGATGGAGATGGAGAGCTTTGTGTAACATAGAGATTAGCATATTGGCCAGGCTGTTTAACATGCTAGCTCCACCAAGAGAAATAGGTACGGTGGGGAACTTTTAATTTTTAGATCTGTTAAGCACATTATAAAATATGTTTTCTCTTTGCGATTCCATTCAGATTGAACTCTTTAAGTTTTAATTTATTTTTAAATGCGTTGGCAATGTCTCGCTAGTTCAGTAAACCGCTATTACCCACAACTTTACTCGCATTTTTTCAATTAGTAGTGGGCACAAGGACTATAATAGGTGGTGTGCCCATTGACTACCCTGTGAGGATGTGGGTCTTACTGACCAGTCACAGAGCCATGCAGCTGTCGGTGATTACAGGTGCAGGAGATTAATCACCCGAGGATAAAGCTGCAGCTATCTGGATTTTGCCAACTGACAGACCACAGGCGGAGAAAGTTTCTTTACAATCTACCAGTCACCTACACATAGCAGAGGCAGCTGTTTTATGGCCTAACCGGTATTCTTATTTTATTTACCACAATGTTTTACCACAGGTGTGTCTGCAGTGATGAGTCAGAGGCATCAGCTGATGTATCACTGGCATAACATAAGGCTGGAAACCACTGACCTAGTAACTAATGACTGAGGCATGAGGAACAAAGGCCCTCATTCAGAGCCGTACGCTCTGAGCAGAGCGCACGCTCTGAATGAGGGCCGCGCTCCATGAAAATGGAGCGTCCTCCTGGACGCTCGTATAGCTGTGGGTCACCACCCACAGGCTATACGAGCGTGCATTGTGATGGCCGCGATGGTCGTGACCATCGCGACCATCGAAATTGCGAGCCGGAGCCTGCGGTTGAGGTTTTCAACTGCAAGCTCCAGAGTGATTTTGGCTCTATCAGAGCCAAAATCACTCCCACTGACATCACTAGTGATGTCAGTGGGCCGGCTTTTGACGGGAGGCGTTCCCGTGGGAACGCCCCCATCAGGGAGGCACGCCCCCGGCACGCCCACCAAAGGGGGCGTGCTGTCAATCAACATTGACAGCACGCCCCCTTTGATCGGACACAACGAGCGAAGGACTTTCCTTCGCTCGTCGCGTCTGGCGCATGCGCACGACGGAGCTCCCTCCGTCGTGCGCATGCTCAGTCCATAACATCGACCCACTTGCGAGCAGACAGCCGCTCGCGAGTGGGTCTGAATCAGGCCCAAAGTGTCTCTGTGCATGGACTCCTCTGTTACCTATATATTGTGTACTTGGCTAGTAGCTATAAATTAACATTTACTTATGATTTGTTTGTGGTGTTTGTACTAGTCACTATACTAGGGCGTCTAATGTAATTATGTTCCTGGGAAATTCTGTTGACATGTTCGAACTGGGGAAACGGTGTGTTACATCCTAAATGTTCCTCTATACTAATTGGAAAGATGTAAAAGTATGTACATACCATAACACAGGGCCTGATTCAGAGCCGGACCCTATTTGCGCTCGCTCGTCCAGAAAAAGGGGCTGGCTATTTAAATTGACCGTTCGCTATTTGCGGTCTGTTGACGCCTCTATGTCTGAACGAGCGAACAAAACATGCAGACTTTTTTTGTAAAAAACGCCCCCTGGCCGCTCTCATCATACGTCATCTCCGCTATTTATTAGATTAATCGAGTACATCGAAAGGCGAATGAACTGCTCGCTATTCATGTGGTTGCATTTTCCTACCGCAATCATGCGAGCAGTTCTGGCTAAAAGACACCCAACTGACGTGGTCGATGACGCTGCTTTGTTAATTATGCACACCCTTAAAACGCCCGTTTTGACTGTTTGGCACACCTGCGTTCAGATCTCCACTCCCCGTTTTCAAGCACCTTCCCCTGTTACCACCCACAAACGCCTCATCCTGTCACTCAAATTAGCAGGCATTCGCTATTTTTCGAGCACACAATTTCCGACCGCAATGATTGGTTCGCGCATGCGTATTACAATCCATACGCATGCGCAGTTGTGCGAACATCGCTCGGAGCGAACGAGCGGCCGCTTACGAGCGTCTCTGAATCAGGCCCACAGTCCGCAGAGAAAAACACTGTGCTCCACCTGGTGTCCAAATTGTCATGGAAAAGTGGTGGACTTTGACTTTACAGCAGTAATATCGCAAAAAGGTTTACTTCTTTTGTGACACAGGGCCGGATGCCTTGGCATAGACTCGCCCCTAATTCTACACACCTACCTAGACACATTTAAATTGTATACAAAAGGGTAAACATCCCTACATGCCATCAACCCTCCCCACATACCATTACATGCCCCACAGACCCTCCCACACCTGCCCACAATGCAATCAGACCTCCCCACATATCACTTTGCTCACAAGAATTATTAGCACAGCTCTTACCTTGCTACTGTGCCCAACAGTGATCCTTGGGTATACTCCAGAGTTTTGACTAAAAATTCTAAGAAAAATGTAAAGAAAATATAATAAATATCTTCTTTCTATTATTCTAATCATTTTTATAGTCAAAACTCTGGAGTAAAAAGTGTATGGCAGGTGAGGCACTGCCTCCCCTGTCTACCTTTTCCGCACATCCCTGATCAAAGCTCACCAAATTTCCAGCACTATATACTGCTACACCTTGGTATAATGCCCGCATGAACCCTCAGGTTCATATATGTATCTGTAATTTTGGCCAGGCTTGCCGACTTTCTGGCTGCCCCCTCTGGGAGGGAGCAGCCAGATCGGCATGAGGCGGGGCCAAAATTAAGTGATTCAGCGTGAATCACGTCACTCCCCCCCCCCGCTGCAGGGGTTTCAAAGGAAATTGCGGGGATGGGATAGGAGGGGTGGGCGGCAGCCGGGAGAATTGCCTGCCTTCCTGGGAGGTCGGGAACGGCACCCGATTTTCGGGAGGCTCCCGACCAAATCTGGAGGGTAGACAAGTATGATTTTTGGTTCTGATACTAGCCAGTGCCTGCTCAGCTATTTACCTCACTGCACGTCACTTGCGTCCAAGTAGTCTTCCATAGACTCTTCATGATCGTTCTCGCTGTTCAACTGTTCAGCTGAGGATAAAAAAAAGTAGCATTTTGCCATCATGCCCCTAATACCTCTCACATCTACCCACATGACCTACCCTCTGAAGCAATGTGTGTGTACTGGCTAATGCAGCAGTAAAAATAAATTTCCCCACCCACACACATGCTTGTGGCAGTTGGCGGCTTCCCACTCCCTCTTAGTGCCCCCTTGGCACACGCTCAAGGAAGGCCCCTGGGGCACATGCCCTGTCAGATCCCCTCTAGTTTTGTCCCTGATCAGATGCAGAGCTGAACTGAAGTCAACCATAGATCATGAGTGCATGGAGTAAAATGCATATATTCGCCAGTATAGATACTTGAGTACATCTCAGCGGTCAGACTGCCCCCTAGCCTACCCATCATCATCATCGTCATCAGGATGCACTTACAAAAGCCCTACCTGGTGCAGAAGAGCCATCTTAAAATGTCCCACTGCCACCCACATATGCTCCCTGTACATGGCGATGCAACGGTTGAATATAGCTCTGTGTTGTCCATACGCTCAGCATCGGAGCAGGCGCAGTGCGGAAACAGGCAAGACACATGTGCACACTGCCGTGCATTCAATTCCGCAATCAGTCCCACTATATTTTTAATGTTGCAAATGCATTATTCCCAAAACAAGTAATGATGCTTGAGTGCATACGAAAATAAACTTTTTGAAGGGACAGTTTCAAAATAGTTCAAAAGCTATAATTCACTTTTTAAAAAACAAAACAAAAAAACACAAAAGAAAAACCAATAATCTTTAACAGTTATGTGAACAGTAACCAATGATATAATACACAAAAACACAATTTTTCAAAACATGAAATGGAAGCTGATACGATTTGTTTTTGCATTGATAAAATCCTGGACGTCCAGTTCTTTGAGTCATGTACTTTTTAATTAAGTTATATTTTTGTAAAAAAAAAAACAAGTGTGTATTTAAACCCCCTGAGTGACCTCTCACAGTACTACAATAACTTTTATTTCCTTCCCTAAACACTCAGCAGCTAAGAATGCTGTCAGCGAGATCTCCCTCCTTTATGAATCATATTACAAAAAGCCAGAAGAGGAACTGAACAACTCAAAACAAGATAAAGTCTGACAGTTAGTAAATACACTTGGGATATCTTTACCCAGACAGCGTTTTCTCAGATAAGTTGCGTGTACCAATAAAAGTTTACCTACTAGAAATTGCAAAAAAAAAAAAAAAAAAAAATTGGGCAAAAAAATAGAGATGAGCTGAAAACAGAACACACCTGAACTTTGGCATCCCGAGTAGAACCAAGTCCTGACTTGGGTCTATGCGTAAGTTTGGATCTATGATCTAAAAAGCAGATCTCGGGTTTTGGATTGCATGAAATCGGGTCCAACTGTCATGATTTTAGCCGTTTTTGTGAATTTTAAAGAGAACCAAAACCGAACAAAAACATTTCAGTGTGGTTTTGCCAAAACCAAAACATAGGGGTCCACACACATCTCTACAAATAAACAGTGGTCAGTAAACTGGCACATTTGATTTCTGCTTTAATTAATATTACCGTATGTTGCCAGCAGGGCTCTGAGAGGGATAGGACTAGCTACCCTTGCCCATAGTTGCCAACCTTGGAGCTCACCAGGAAGGGAGATGCGACTGATCACTGTGGGATGAGGCTGAGCCTTTCTTATCATTACGTTGCCTCTCTGCCTGGGTTGAAAGAGGGTAACCTACTCTTTTTTGAGTCAGTGGTATTCCCCAAAATTGCAGGAAACCCCGGACATTCTAGGAGAGTAGGTAAGTATGTAATGGCCTAAAATCCAGCCAGAGGCAGTAATTATGGGGCAATTGGGAGTCTAGTCCCATCTGCCAATCCATGTCCTCCTCTGAGCTGGAATATAGGGGGAAACGACTGTATGGATCAATAGGTTGCACTTCACATCACACATTATCTGCATACTTTAAGAGAATTTATGACAGACTAGCGATCCGCCCCAGCTTCACACGGGAGCAAATTTATCTCGCCACAGCCCCCTGCATCTCATAACCTGCGCCGTGTCACTGCAGACCCCTGTATCTCAGCACAGCCTCCTGCTTCTTACTCCTGCCCCCTGCATCTCACAACAACCTCCTGCATCTCACTACTTCCCCCTGCATTTCACCACAAAATCCTATATTTCACCACAGCTCCCTGCATCACACCACAGCCCCCTGCATCACACCACAGCCCCCTGCATCACACCACAGGCCCCTTGCTTCTCAGCCCTATCCCCTGCATCTCACCAGTGTCACCACAACCCCCTCTGCTGATCCCCTGCAGCCGGTTGGGGTCCAGCCACTGGGATGTGCTGGGAAGGGCAGGAGAATCATGGATGGGAGATTTGTATTGCAGCTACCGTATGTATTATCAGCAGCATGTTGGTCCGATGGTTGTTTGTTTTTATTCAATTCCTGATCGCTATGCCTCCCCTGGCTCCTTCCTGGCTACTGTGACTGCATCAGGGCACCTTCATGGGTTCTTTGAAGGCCGTCTCTCACTCTCTGGGCCTAATTCAGATTTGGCAATAACGTAAGATAAAGCAAGTAACTCTGTACCTGGACAAACCATGTTAAGTGCTTTTGCATGTAGCCTAGACATGCTGGACAGTTTTAATTTTAAACTGGAATTAATATTTCAGTTTGGACACACCCCTCAGAAAAAATAATGTTCTCTACACATTTTAAATTTGCACCACCTGCAGTGCAACATGGTTTTACCAAGATGCACAGTTACTTTCTCTTTCTTACTCTATTCCCAAATCGGAATCAGGCCCTCTGTCTGCCTCAGATGTGATCCTGCTCCAGTCCCTGACTCCATCTCCTCTCTAGGCTGCTATTAACCACTTGCCTGGCATGGTCATATCAGATACGACCATACCAGACTGGGCTTTCCCTGACATGGTCGTATCTGATACAACCAGTCAGGAAATGTCTGTGGGCGGCTGCTGGAAAATAATTTTCTAGCAGCCGCCAATCACAGAGGGACCTCCTGGTCTCTCTGCACACTGTCCCTCCCCGTAGGCCGGCCGATCACTGCTAGCAGTGATCGGACAGCCCAACGAAGGCGCACCCACCCCCGACAGCAGCCCGGCGGCTGCTGACTGGGGCAGAGATGGCAGCGCTGATAGCACTGTCCTTCTATCCCTTGCCCTTCTGGAGAGCAGCCGCCGACAGGGCAGAGAAGGCAGCGCTGTCCTTCTCTCCCACCTCCGGAGAGCAGCAGCCCAGCGGCTGCTGGCAGGGCAGAGAAGGCAGCGCTGATAGCGCTGTCCGTCTCTCCCTCCTCCGGAGCTAGAAGCAGCACAGCGGCTGATGGCAGAGCAGAGCAGCCACCCTGTTAGCGGCTCCCCAGCGGCAGAGCACCCCACCGCCCTGTTAGCAGCTCCCCAGTGGCTACAAATAGTAGAGGGAGCAGCTGCTGGCCAAAGAGCCAACCCCTTCTCTCCCTCCACCATTTTTGCAAGCCCCACCCCATATATATAAACAGCAAAGCCCTAGATGTATGTGTATATATACTATATATATTATTTGTGTATATATACTATATATATTATTTTTATATATATATACATACACATACATACACACACTATATATATATATATATATACATACACATACATACACACACTATATATATATATGTGTGTGTAAATATATATATATATTACACATACACACACGTGTGATCTATACACATGGATATATACATATACTGTGTATATACACTATGGCCCTCATTCAGAGCCGTACGCTCTGAGCAGAGCGCACGCTCTGAATGAGGGCCGCCCTCCATAAAAATGGAGCGTCCTCCTGGACGCTCGTATAGCTGTGGGTCACCACCCACAGCCAATACGAGCGTGCAGTTTGATGGCCGCGATGGTCTTGACCATCGCGACCATCGAAACTGCGAGCCGGAGCCTGCGGTTGAGGTTTTCAACCGCAAGCTCCGGAGTGATTTTGGCTCTATCAGAGCCAAAATCACTCCCACTGACATCACTAGTGATGTCAGTGGGCCGGCTTCTGACGGGAGGCGTTCCCGTGGGAACGCCCCCGTCAGGGAGGCACGCCCCCGGCACGCCCACCAAAGGGGGCGTGCTGTCAATTAACATCGACAGCACGCCCCCTTTGATCAGACACAACGAGCGAAGGACTTTCCTTCGCTCGTCGCGTCTGGCGCATGCGCACGACGGAGCTCCCTCCGTCGTACGCATGCTCAGTGCAGAACATCAACCCACTTGCGAGCGGACAGCCGCTCGCGAGTGGGTCTGAATCAGGGCCTATGTGTATATATATATGTATATATATATATATACACGTGTATGTGCGCATAAATATATATATATATATAGTGTGTGTGGAGCCCCAACCGATGTCAAACAATCGATTGTTTCTATCGATGGTTGACTCTATCGGCCATCGATGGTACAGCTGGCAATGACCAGAACTACAGTATACCATAAAAATTTAAATTTTTATGGTATTTGGTGTTTAAAAAAAATAGTTTTAAAAGATGTTCTTGATCTAATTCAATCATAAAGAAAAACGACAATTTCGGCGTGGTTTTTGGAAAAAAAATTGACAGTTAAGTGGTTAATCAACAGGGCACCTTGCTAGCTCTGACTGGCTCTCACTTTGCTGTTTCAGCACTATGGACAGCTACTGTACTTCAACTTGTGTAAGTTTTAGATTTTTTTTTCTGTGGCTGCTTCAGTAAAATCGTCACTACTCGGCTCCCTTTTACACAGATGAATGGTTCATACATCTAAACCTTCCTCAACCAATGCTGTACAGAATGGTGAAAACCCCATGAAAATCTGTACAGTGGTTAAAGAAATTAGCCCGAACGAAACAGGCAGACCCCAGATCCAGGAACTTTATTTTCTATATATAGAGATGTATTCAGTGCCAGATTCATTTAAAGTGTGGCTATCATGGAAAAAAAATATATATATATTTTTGGCGGCAACTGGGCATTGGCACGTAGGCTAAGTTACGGTGTTCTGAAGCGGTGTCATGGGCATGAAGATGGGTTTGTGGGCTGTAAGTAGGTGAGTGGGAATACAGCGAGATCTCTTCCACCAAGGATAAGGCTGGTGCACATGCATGCTGGTAGTGAAGCTGGCCAGTCTCACAAGCACATATATAGGGGTGCCACGGCCACATAGATGTGGCCACCTCTGCCTAAAGTGGAGATCCACACTTATTTCTGAGTTGTAATACGCCACATCTGCAGCTGTCTTGTGTGAGAATCTGAATTGGAAAAATATAATGTAAGAGTGAAGGGTTACTTACTCCATGCTCTGAAGTACCTGGGGAATATGTGATACTGTGGGTGTTCTCCTTAGAGAATGGGGTCCTACATAATGTAACTAAACAGTACAATCATTTCCTAGAGCTAGAACTTTCCCCTACAACCATACTAACCTGCCCTCTGCTAATAGATGGCAATGGCTGTTATTATTATCTCGTGGTGGCAGAGTATGATGATCTCATGACCTTCCCTCATCAATGGATAAGTTCTACAGACCCCCTCATGCTAGGAGGGTCTTCCTGAATGGTGTACAATATCTCCCTATAGTAATGGCAGTTAGTGGTACCTCCACATAATTAGCAGACAAACGTACATTTTGGTACATTCATAATCTGCAGCACGGCTGATAGTTGTGTGATCAGTCTGGGAGACTGTGGAATAAGGCTAAGGGGGACTGTGCAATTTGGGTTTGTGCTAAAGAACGCACCAACGGTATCTGTATGTTAGACCATACCAACACCTCTAACATATAAAATGGCTAGGATGGACCTACTAGTAGATGGGAAACATATACAAATGATGTAATACAATATCAAATAAAAAAACAATTGATGTTATAAGTCCGTGCAAGGGCAAACAGTAGCAACCTTGTCCAAAAAATCATGAGAAATTGGTTTTCTACTAATTTAAGCCAACAGTTACTTCATCAGACAGATTCTATTATCCCCTTAACTGGCTAATATTGTCTCCAAACACCACTCAGAAATTGTCAGTTGTTTAATGATTGAATTAGGTCAAGAACATCTATTTAAAACTTATTCAACATTTTTTTTATAAATATATATTTTAAGCACAGTATACCATAAAAATAGCAATTTTTATGGTATGGTATACTGGAGCTCATTCAGACCTGCTCGCAAGATGCGGCCGCTCGCTGGCAAAAAGGGGCTGGATATTTAAATTAAATGCTTGCACTGCGTGGTGTTAGGACGCCCTCTGTGTCTTAGCGAGCTACAGCACTGAGCGCTCGCAAGTGTATAAAGACGCCCCCTTTCCCCTCGCAACACACGTCATCTCCTGGATTTGTTTGATCGGTAAAATCGAGAACCATCAGAGCTGCTCGCAGCCCTTGAGGTAGCCTTACCCCGCCGCAAGCACTGCGATCAGTGCTGGCTGAAATACATGCAGGTGACATGTACAATGACGCTACTTTGCTAGTTATGCACGCCTTTTAAACTGCATTTTGTTGGCCTGACACACCTGCGTTTGCAACACAACTCCCCCGTTCACAAGCACCTTACCCTGTTACCACCCACAAACGGCGCTGTCACTCAAAGTAGCGGGCAGTCTGTGTGCTACGAGCGCACGATTCCCCATCGCTGAGACTGGCTTGCACACGCGCACTGCGAATTATACACATGCGCACTGAGCAGTGGCGGGCTGGGCCGGGGGGCAGGGTGCCATGTACCCCCCAGGCCGCAGCGTCATGCGGGCCGCGGGCAGTCTGTGTCACTGTGACTGTCACTGTTCGGTCAGCGCTACACAGCACAAACACACAGCCGCCGGAGCCGGCAGCTGTGTGTTTGCTGTAATCAGCAGCCACTGAGAGTCTGTCAGACTCTCATCAGCTGCCGCTGCTCCCACTGCGGGAGCCATCTTCCGGCTCCCGCAGTGGGTAATGAGAGAGACGTCGTCATGACGACGTCTCTCCCATAATGCAAAGCGGCTGGAGGAGCCGGTAGAAGCATCGGGACCAGGAGCTGGAGTTTCAGGTAAGTGTTTTTTTATTTTTTTATTAAGTCTCTCTCTACTGGGGGGGGACTACTGGGGGCACTACCAGGGGGGGATGACTACTGGGAGCACTACCAGGGGGGGATTACTACTGGGAGGGGGGGGACTACTACTACTGGGGGCACTACAAGGGGGGGACTACTACTACTGGGGGCACTACAAGGAGGGGGACTACTACTACTGGGGGCACTACAAGGGGGGAGATCTACTACTGGGGGAACTACAAGGGGGGACTACTACTACTGGGGGCACTACAAGGGGGGCTACTACTGGGGGCACTACAAGGGGGGGACTACTACTACTACTGGGGGCACTACAAGGGGGGGCTACTACAACTGGGGACACTACAAGTGGGTACTACCACTACTGGGGGCACTACAAGGGGGGGACTACTACTAGGGGCACTGCATAGGGGGGAGGGGACTACTACTAGGGGCACTACATAGGGGAGAGGACTACCACTGGGGGCACTGCATCGAGGGACCACTGCTGGGGGCTCTATATAAAGGGCAATACTGGGGGTACTGCATAGGGGGGAGACTACAACTGGGGCCACTATTTAAGGGGCATTGCATAAGGGTTACCACTATTGGGGGCACTGCATGGGGGGTGGACTGCTACTGGGGGCACTATATAAGGGGCACTGCATAGGGGGTACCACTATTGGGGGCACTATATAAGGGGCTTACTACTGGGGGCACAAGGGGCACTGCATAGGGGGGGATCACTACTGGGGGCACTACTGGAGGCCTGCATAAGGGTGTTCTCTCCTGTGGCACACGGGGGCACTATGACAGGGGGCTGCCCCTAATCTTTATTTTTACCTTACATTAATCCCATATGGACCCGCCTCCTCCCTGAAACACTTGAGGGGGGCGGCGCCGTAGCACGCACGTTCTTCGGGCACCCTGGCTACACGCTACTCCTCTGCCAGGGCCGCCTGCATGCATTTGCCCCCCAGGCTAAAAGGTTGGCAGCCAGCCCCTGGCACTGAGCAACAATCACCGGGCAGCGAGCGATCGCTCCATAGTGACCGGGTCTGAATCAGGTCCACTGTGCATGAATTTTAACTTTAAACACTTTTAAATTATTAAGGATAATCACCCATCCCTAGTTGGTGGCCCCGTATTGATATTCTTGATCGATATGGGATCATCATAATCAAAATGATCCATAAAGTTAGCTTTTATATTAGTACCGATACCAACAAATATTGATCTTTCTGATATATTGAGAAATCGATAATTGTAGATGGTGCGACCACACAAGGCAAGTAGTGCAGTTGTTTAACCGCTTGGGGCCTGAATAAATCAGTGGATCTCTATCTAGAGGTTTTCTGACATCTATATGGTGTGGGGTTTGTTTTATACACTGTTATACACACGCTCTATTGAAGCACTGAACTTGACAAGACTTCTAGTTTATTCATCGCAATTCAAATATATTTTGAGTCACTTCCATGGAATAAGTAAAATAATGTTACCAGTCATTGTTTCTGGATAATATTAAATGATTCTGGCATTAGGTTACAGTGTTATGTGGTTTGTATTTTCTCATGACTGGAAACTGAATCATGTTTACTCATTTACTACTGAGAAATCATGGATTACTGTATATGCCAAGATGGAGAAGGGCCTTTTTACACAAATATCATTGAATTTTTGGGTCATGTCATTTCGGTTAAAGGAATAGAGATGGACAAAGCGAAGATGAATGTGATTCAAGATTGTCCAGAGCTTAAAGATACGAATGCAATTCACCCATTTCATGGATTCCCACTTCCTGCTTGACCCATTTCAGTCTGGCTTCCATACTCTCCACTCCACTTACAACGCCCTGGCGAAATCAGCAATGACCTCCTGGCTGCCAAGTCCAAAGTCCATTATCCTGTGCTCATTCTTCTTAACCACTCTGCTGCTTTTGACACTGTGGACCACCCTTTCCTCCTGCAAATACTTTACTCCCCTGGTCTACGTGATACTGCCCTCCTACCCCTCTTGACTGCTCCTTCTCTGTCTCCTTTCATGGCTCTACTTCCCCTGCACTTCCACTAACAGTAGGTGTCCCCTAAGGTTCTGTTCTTGAACCTCACCTATTCTCCCTCTATACGTCTTCTTTAGCTCTTTTGGCCTCCAACATCATATGTATGCTGATGATACTCAGATCTACCTCTCCTCCCCTGACCTCTCCCCCTCTCTCCTCACTTGTATCTTTAACTGTCTCTCTGCTGTCTCTTTCTGGATCTCCCAGTGCTTTCTTAAACTTAAATGGCTAAGACTGAACTGATCATCTTCCCACCCTCCTGCTTAACCTCACTTCCCACAACCATCTCCTCTAGCCCCCAAATGCACTGTTTTGGAGTTACTCTGGACTCCTCCCTCACCTTCAAACTACACAATCAGTACTTTCCCAGTCCTGTCATTTCTATCTCAAAAATATTTCCAGGATCAGATCCTTTCTCATCCAGGATGCTACCAAGACTCTCATCCACTCACTGGTCATCTCCAGATAGGACTACTGTAACCTCCTCCTATCTGGCCTCCCTGACTCCCGCCTCTATCCACTACAATCTGTCCTCAATGCTGCTGCCCAGCTCACCTTCCTCTCCAAACATGCTACATCTGTATCCCCTCTCCAACAAACCCTACACTGGCTCCCCTTCCCTTTCAGAACCCAATTCAAGCTTTTCACACTCAATTACAAGGCCCTCAGGGCCAGTGCTAGGGTGTTCGGTGCTCCCCTGCAAACTATAAATATGTGCCCTCATATAGTTAGCATTCACACATTTCTAATGCAGGAATACACATTCTTAATGCAAGAGGAAATGGCTCCATTGGTAAAGTGTCTGACTACATAGTGTGGGTTGATAGGTTTGAATCCCAGGTACAGATGTGTCCTCTTGCATCTGGCAGGAGTCGTGTGCCTGCGACCGGGTATGCACTGTCGCAAACTCTCGGACGGATTGTGGATGCAGCCCATACTTAGGGAATTGGCTGGACCTATGCCTGAGATGCGGAGTCTAATGTGCCGGCGGTATTCACCAGGGAGCGTCGCATGAAGGTTTGAACTTGGCTGCATTCGACACACAGGTCGCGGCCCTCAGGTTAGGTTCCCCTATACAGGTGCTGGTGAGTACTAGATGTAGTGCAGAAGAATAACGTAGTCGACAAGCCGGTTCAATACCAAACAGACGAAACGGTACCGGGGAGCAGACGTGGACAGGTCACAGAGAATAGCCGAGGTCAGAACCAGATCTCAGGAGCAGTACAAAGCAGTACAAAGGAGTCAGGCGAAATCGGAGTCACAAGCAAGCCAAGGTCAAGATCAGGATAACAGGTAAGTACAATGAACACTGGAGTATGGTATGGAGCCTATACTCTGGCACCTGTCTGGTGCCAGAGACTCCCTCTTATAGGGAAAAGTCCAAATCTCGCGCCAAATGTGATTTCACATTTGGCGCACCTGTCCCTTTAAATCCCCTGCAGATCAGCGCGCGTGCTTCTAGGGGAGCCGCGGGCACCTGCAATTGTGAGGAGAACCCAGCGATGATGTCACGGCAGTGGGTGCCGGGGACTCTCCACCCGCTGCCCGCCGCCGATGGAGATTCCAGTGCTGCTGGACCCGGTAAGTAATAGCCGGTGTCCGGTGCACTGTGACATTACCCCCTCCTCTAGGGGTGGGCACCAAACACCCCACAAATGTTTTGCCAGGAAACTTCCGGTGGAAGTTGAAGAGCATGGATGCCAGCAGCGTTCCTCGGGGCCATATCCCTTCCAATCCACCAAAAACTGAACAGCTCCTCTAGAAACCCTAGAGTCCAGAATTTGTCTCACTTCATATTCCTCCTGATGATCTACTGGAATCGCAGGAGGAGGACTGCAAGGAGTTGAAAAATGATTGAGCACCAAAGGCTTGAGAAGAGACACATGAAACACATTAGGTATTCTTAGAGTTTTCGGAAGTTTCAAAAGGTATGCTACAGGATTGATTATTTGTAAAATCTGAAAAGGACCAATGAATCTGGGAGCATTTTCCAGATCGTGAAGAATCTATTCACTGTACTATGTGCACTCATGGGGGTGGCTCTAGGGGAGTGGATGGTGGCTCCAAGGAAGGGAAGGAGTCAGTGCGATCACCCCCACCTGTAACACTCCACCTCTCTGCCCATTACCGCTGACCGCACCTGTATAGCAACACAGCCGCAGTGGCACATCAGACAGTTAGAGGAGCTGCTGCCACTGAGCTGCAGTGGCCAGCAGTAGTGGTCAGAGTAGTGGGGACGAACGCTGACCCGGCCTCTTCCAACTGGCCTGGGCCCAGGTAAGTAGTACCCGCTCCCCACCCCCCTTTTTGGCACCCCTGTCTATGCCTCCAATCAAAATCCAAAAACAAGACTAATACGTAGTTGAAATAATACTGGGTCCTCAAAAATCAGGAAGACAATTGTATTTTTTAATTGAATGAAAAGGCAGCTGATTGAAGCATAGCTCCTGGGAACCGTGTTACAATGTCCATGCTCCACGACCTATCCAGGAGTTTTGTAAGAAGTACCCCACTAAGACTGGAGCACCTGGAAGTTGCTATGTGCTGAATAAGTAAAATAATGTTTACCAGCCATTGTTTCTGGATAATATTAAATGATTCTGGCTTTAGGTTACAGTCTTATTTGCTTTGCATTTTCTCATTACTGGAAACTGAATCCTATTTACTACTTACGGTAGAGAGAAGCCCTGAGGGAATTGTAATGAATTTCTCACACACCTTAATTATACACTTATTATAAAAATATAAAATCCTTTGTCAGAAATAAAATAATGATTCTATTTATCCATCCATCTATCCATCTATCGAAATACTCACCAGGACGAGCGGGACTGACCCAGGGGGATGAGGGCAGATGATTGACTGCTTGTGCTATCACAGTACTGTGTGCCAGTAATTGCATCTCAGGGCCATCTCCATTGTTCTTTCAGTCAGTCAGCGATACTGTATGTGTTCCGCTATCTCAGCTGTCAAAGTTTGTGACACTTACTTCATCAGGCTAGCTTGGCGATATGAAGGGGCAAACGCAGGATTTACTGGGGGGGGAGGTTTCTCACCATCACGTTCGTGGTTTATTCTGAGATGGAGACACAGCTGGTACTCAAAGCCCCCCCTTCCCCACCTGTGTGCACCACTGAATAGGGGTGTTTCAGTGGCAAACGCAGGATATCTAGAAGGGGGTTTCCAGATGCCTGATTTTAGAGTGAGTGTGGCCAGTCCATGAAGAGGGCATAATTAGCACTTTTCCAGCTTTAATATGCATCATACAGTGTATTGTGTGTTATAATTCCAGTATATACAGGACCAGCGATCATAGTAATCCATTAGATACGGCAATAGGGCCATCCTGCCTGAGCTGTTGTTATTTCAGATATGGGCACCATTACAGAGCATGGGAGCAAGTCCGGGAGTCTGAGGGAGCAGCAGAAGAACCTAGCACTGCCCTGGACATATATGTACATATTGGTCTCCTTATGCACTGGTTAGTGTATTATTATGCAGTATAAATAATCAGGGGCGGATTGGGAGTTTAAAGTGGCCCTGGAAAAGTCTCCTAAAGTGGCCCTACGTGCGCATGGGCGTGGTCTTGCGCCAAGGGGCGTGGCCTTGTGTTTGTAAACCATTCTCCCCCTGTTTCGTCATGCTGGGGGCATGCCCACTGCTCCAGGAGCTGATGGGTATGCCCACAGTCCCTCTTGAATGAATAACGAGACGGAGCATGTGAATGAGTATTTTCTTACCTATATGATTTCTCTGCAACAGGACCCTCTGAAGAAATTGATCCTCCCTAGACAGGCAGTGTCTTGCTTCGGTATTCACAACTCATGCAGGAGATAATATGGTCTGGAAGCCGCCTGTTTGTGTAGGAATAAAGCCAATGTCATCAACATGCAATGGTTATATAGTCTATTTTCAATAATGAATAAAAGAGAGGAGTACCATGAGATGCTGGGGGACTGGAAGGTGAGTATGGAATAGGGCTTTGCTGGGCCAGTACCGACAGTGCCATTCCTGGTACAGGTCGCTGCACCCTATTTTGCTGGTACAGACCGGCAAAATGGGTTATACAATAAAAACAAGTGTAAAGAAATTAAACACTGCTCAAGTGCACATCTTGTTGATAAAGCATGGAGTGCCGCCGACTTGTATCTTTTGGCATTTGTTGTTCCCGGGAGGGCACCCAGTCATTTATGCCCTCCTAGAGGGTCAGCACCCTCAATATCGCTAACAGAAGATGAGAGGCGGCACTCGGAGACTAGTACACGGTTTGTACTAGTCTCTGAGTGCCGCCTCTCATCTTCTGTGTATATATATATATATATATATATATATATATACACACACACACAGAAAAAATTTGCTTGCAGGGATCTGTAAAACCATACAGTCACTGGTGGAAAATAAAAAAAAGGGAGAGAGAGAGACAGGGAGAAGAGAGAGAGAGACAGGGAGGAGAGAGAGAGAGAGACAGGGAGGAGAGAGAGAGACAGGGAGGAGAGAGAGAGACAGGGAGAAGAGAGAGAGACAGGGAGAAGAGAGAGAGAGACAGCTAGGAGAGAGAGAGAGACAGGGAGGATAGAGAGAGAGAGACAGGGAGAAGAGAGAGAGAGAGACAGGGAGGAGAGAGACAGGGAGAAGAGAGAGAGACAAGGGAGGAGAGAGAGAGAGAGAGACAGGGAGGACAGAGAGAGAGACAGGGAGAAGAGAGAGAGAGACAGGGAGGAGAGAGAGACAGGGAGGAGAGAGAGAGACAGGGAGTAGAGAGAGAGAGACAGGGAGAAGAGAGAGAGACAGGGAGGAGAGAGACAGGGAGAAGAGAGAGAGACAGGGAGGAGAGAGAGAGAGAGACATGGAGAAGAGAGAGAGACAGGGAGGAGAGAGAGAGAAACAGGGAGGAGAGAGAGAGAGAGAGAGACAGGGAGAAGAGAGAGAGAGACAGGGAGAAGAGAGAGAGACAGGGAGGAGAGAGACAGGGAGAAGAGAGAGAGACAGGGAGGAGAGAGAGAGACAGGGAGGAGAGAGAGAGAGACAGGGAGAAGAGAGAGAGACAGGGAGGAGAGAGAGAGAGGAGACAGGGAGGAGAGAGAGAGAAGAGAGAGAGAGACTGGGATGAGAGAGAGAGACAGGGAGAAGAGAGAGAGACAGGGAGAAGAGAGAGGGAGAGAGAGAGACAGGGACAAGAGAGAAAGATACTGCGATTGAAGGACTGACCTTTTAACCAGGCACCAATCCTGTGTTGTCACAGTAACAGCCGACACAGCAGGGGCAAAGCGCGAGCCTAACGAGTGATGGAGGAGACCCAGACCAGCCTGCCTGACATGAGCACTAGGAAGGCAGGCCAGGTCTTCAGACTCCTCTGGTTTTCGCGCCAGGGCCGGTCACTAGATCGTGACGTCATAGCCCCGGCAACAAGAGGAGAAGGTAAGAGGACTGAGGGTAGGGAGGGGAGGAAACGGGAGGTAAAGGAAGGGTCCACTCTCCTCCACCCAGGCCGGACCACCTCCCCCTGCCTTGTTGCTGGCCCGCGGGGCCGCGGCCGGCCGCAGCGTATTGCTAGGAGAGCCAGAAACGACAGGGGACTCGGCATGTGCCTGTGTGCCACCCTCCTGGATCCTCCTACAGGTGGGTGGTCCTTGGGGAGGAGCCAGCACTACAGAAGTGCATCTGTAAGCCAGTGCCGAATCATCAGGGCCGTGGGGAAATATTTACTATGCATATATATATATAAAAGCACAAAATCTGCAGCTAGCAGCCCCCTGAGCCGTCAGCCCACCGGGAAAGTTCCCGCTGAAGTCTACGGCCAATCCGCCCCTGTAAATAATTAACCCTATTGATGGTCTATAGCAGTGCACCCCTAACAGTGCATGTTTTCCAGATCTCCAAGTTGGTGGCTAACACATGTTAAAAGATCCACAGGTGGTGCTAACTATTTCATTGCGATACTGAGAAGAACATGCAGCACTAGCAAAAATTCTATTGAATTACTATTTCGATTATGGTCATGGTGTGGCCTGGGAGGGGGGCTTTCCAGGCAACCGGAAGCCCCCATGTGTGCCTATGTAGTAATTTGAAAATTTGCCTTTGTGTATGTTATTAGCAGTGCAAAACGCAGTTGTTCAAGCCATGGTTGCTGTTCTCACTTCATTTCATCATTGCAAATTAGTGTAATTGATCAAATCAACATTCTAGAGGAAAAAAGTCAATGAATTCAATATTGTGCGGCTCAAAATGTATTGGAGACCAGAACATATATGGGCTCTATTTACTACAATCCGCATATTGAATGCGGATTGTAGTGTGATATTACCGAGTGAATTCGCATTGCGAATTCAGGCAATATCACAGGGATTTACTATAAATCCCTTGCAGGGACAGAGCTTGCGATAAAGCTCTGTCCCTGCGGATCCCATCCGCACTCTAGTCGCGGTATTTTCTGAAAAAATACCGCGACTAAGAGCCCGCGCATGCGCCGACCGACCACCGCTACTACCCCCCCACCGACGCTAAGCCCCGCCCCCCGCGATCGCGGACCCCCCGCGACCCCCCCTCCCTTCATTACACTTACCTGAATCCTCCTGGCCTCCGGTGTTCTTCTCCGGGCTTCCCGATCAGGTGATCTCCCATACTGCACTGGGACCCGATCACCTGATGACCGGGCCCCAGTGCACTGTGGGAGACCAGCTGACCGGAGAGGAGCCATCACCGGAGGCCCGATCACCGGTCCCTGGATTCAGGTAAGGAAAAAAAAAATCTTTAATTTTTTTTTCTTTTTTTACAGTAATCAGCTTGCGGTCTACTTAGACCACATAGCTGATTACTGGTACCGGCTCCCGCCTCTGCTCTCACCGTTAGAGCAGAGTGGGAGCCCGGTAACCGGGGGAGACCCTGGATAACGCCACCTCCAGGTGGCGTTATTATCACAGGGCTTCCGGTATTTTTTTACAATTTATTTTTAGTAACTTGCACACAGATCACATTTCCCATTACAATTATGGGAAATGCGATCTGCTTTACTAAAAATAAGTGATACTGGGGGTTGGAGTAGAATTTTACTAATTCTACTCCAATTGCCCTATAATAACTACAGGTGAAACTAAAATAATGTGAAAAGGTTTTCACATTATTTTACTAAAAATAAATTGTAAAAAAATACCGGGGGAAGCCCTGTGATAATAACGCCACCTGGCTGATTACTGTAAAAAAAGAAAAAAAAATTAAACATTTTTTTTTTCCTTACCTGAATCCAGGGACCGGTGATCGGGCCTCCGGTGATGGCTCCTCTCCGGTCAGCTGGTCTCCCACAGTGCACTGGGGCCCGGTCATCAGGTGATCGGGTCCCAGTGCAGTATGGGAGATCACCTGATCGGGAAGCCCGGAGAAGAACACCGGAGGCCAGGAGGATTCAGGTAAGTGTAATGAAGGGAGGGGGGGTCGCGGGGGGTCCGCGATCGCGGGGGGCGGGGCTTAGCGTCGGTGGGGGGGTAGTAGCGGTGGTCGGTCGGCGCATGCGCGGGCTCTTAGTCACGGTATTTTTTCCGAAAATACCGCGACTAGAGTGCGGATGGGATCCGCAGGGACAGAGCTTTATCGCAAGCTCTGTCCCTGCAAGGGATTTATAGTAAATCCCTGTGATATTGCCTGAATTCGCAATGCGAATTCACTCGGTAATATCACACTACAATCCGCATTCAGTATGCGGATTGTAGTAAATAGAGCTCCTAGAGAGAACTCAGCATAGCATACAAAAAAATAGAAAGCACAAAACAGTAAATTAATGTTTGTTATAATACTGAGAGAAGTAATATAGTAATATACTGTGTATATGTATATATATATATATATATATATATATTATATATATACACACACACACATACACAGTATATAGCTTATAATTGTGTGGTAGTGGGGGACTTTCAAGGTAACAATTCTGTAGTCTGTCCTCCTGCCTTAATGTGATGGTGCTGCGGCAGCTACTGTATATTTGATTTATTGCCCAGTGGCGCCACTGTGCACAGCTTTATTGCTGTTGCCATGGATAGATCTATGAATCGGGAACATCTCAGTACTAATAACTGGCAGAAGAACTACTTCTTCTAGTAAAGGTCATCAAAGAAATATAAGTCTGAGACAGGGCCCAGTACTTCAGGCAAAAAGTGACATACCTTGTTTAATCCACAACATAAGTGTGGGTGGAAAGGCTCAAGAAAAATGCCATCTTCCTGGCTGCTCCGCCGCCCGTACCTCTCCTCTCTCTGCTAAACAGCACGACCGCCGCAGACATATCTGTCCATCGGCAGGTGTGTACGAGCGGTCTGTACAACAATTAAAAAAAAAAATACTTGGACTCCCAGCCACCGCCGCCCGCCCGCAAGATCCCCGGCGCTCCCCCGACACATACAGCAGCTTCAACAATTAAACATTATCCCTCCGGGCGGGGCGGCACATGGCGGCCACCTACTACATCTTGCGGCCGCACTCAGCTCCGGAGGCGCAGTCCACAGCGCGCCACTGACAGTGTCCAGGGTGGCATGAGAGGCGCTGATGTCACAGTGCCTGCCTGGGAACTGGCTGGGAGGGGCTTGCGCGCTGCAGCCCCCCTTACAGCCAGCCCAGGCAGTGTCACTATTTCTTAAAAAATAAATAAATAATAATTTGTTAAGCAGCGCTGCTCGCCGGGTCGGACAGGGGGGGTTTCCAGGGACTCGGAAACCCCCCCTGCGTGCGCGGGTGTGTATGTGCCATTGTGTGCCCAGGTCATGATCTATTTGTACTATAGTAATTACAATTGATCTCTTATATTTAGTGCCACTACACATATTACATATACTTGTTACCTATGCCACAATAAACATATACTTGTTACCTATGCCACAATAAACTGTGATGGGAAATTGAGATTGCGCAGGAAGACTAAAGCTGGGTACACACTGACAGATACATTGGACGAGCAATTGATAGGCCAATGTATCTGCTGCCCGTCGGGCAGTGTGTACCCTCGATATGTCGGTGAACGCCGGCGTTCACCGACATATCGCATTGGCTGTGCTGCACAGCCGATGGACAGATATGTCTGCAGACATATCTGTCCATCGGCAGGTGTGTATGGGCTGTCTGTACAACCATCATCTGCAGACATATCTGTCCATCGGCAGGTGTGTACGGGCGGACTGTACAACCATCATCTGCAGACATATCTGTCCATCGGCAGGTGTGTACGAGCGGTCTGTACAACCATCATCTGCAGACATATCTGTCCATCGGCAGGTGTGTACGGGCGGGTCTGTACAACCATCATCTGCAGACATATCTGTCCATCGGCAGGTGTGTACGAGCGGTCTGTACAACCATCATCTGCAGACATATCTGTCCATTGGCAGGTGTGTACGGGCGGCCTGTACAACCATCATCTGCAGACATATCTGTCCATCGGCAGGTGTGTATGGGTGGGTCTGTACAACCATCATCTGCAGACATATCTGTCCATCGGCAGGTGTGTACGAGCGGTCTGTACAACCATCATCTGCAGACATATCTGTCCATCGGCAGGTGTGTACGAGCGGTCTGTACAACCATCATCTGCAGACATATCTGTCCATCGGCAGGTGTGTACGAGCGGCCTGTACAACCATCATCTGCAGACATATCTGTCCATCGGCAGGTGTGTATGGGCGGGTCTGTACAACCATCATCTGCAGACATATCTGTCCATCGGCAGGTGTGTACGAGCGGTCTGTACAACCATCATCTGCAGATATATCTGTATAGTTTGTACCCACCTTAACACATCTTTAGTAACACAACTGTGTGGTTTTCTAGATAGAAACAAACATTTGCAGCTTTGACAATAAGTGTTACACAAGAAGAAAAGGCTAGGGAAGATAACGAGTCTGAACTTGGCTTACTTCCCTATATTTGTCACATAAACAGACTAATCTCCTTATTGTCTTTGTGATTTAGTTATAGCTTGTGTAGCACAGACTGCAGCCTTGAGTAAGCAAATAAGCAAACATCAGCATGAATGTGCTGCAAATCACATACAAAGCTTCATCACAACATCACTTTAGGTAAATATGACGTGAACGCTGAATAGTGCTCATATAGCTAGCAAAAGTCTGGAACCATAGGTGTATACTTGCCGCCATTGGAGTATTCCTCCCCAGGAGAAGCCCGGGGAGGAGAAGCAGATGGGAAGTGTTGGGGGCGGGAACGGACTGGTCACATCGCGTCATTAAGCCCTGCCCCCGTGGCAATTTGGTGTGAACGGCGCATGTTTAAGTAAGGGGCAGGGCCAAAGTTACACGATTTCATAGAATCGCATCATCACACCCCCTACTCGCAGACCCGCCGGTCCGCAAGAAAATTCTCCTTATTCTGCCAACTTCACTAGGAAGTGGACAGAATGCGGGAGATGTGCCTACCCTTACGGGGGTGCGGGGGGTTACCCGAAAAATCGGGAGCCTCCCGCGACCCCACTCCGCACACCCTATACCCAGAGTATACCTACCTTGGGCCGCCAGTTGGCACCGTGCTTTGAAAACAAAGACCCACACGACAGTGTTCGCATACTCCATCTTTCCGAATATTACTGGGAGGATGATGGCACCGCGGAAAAGGGGGAGCCTGATTACTGGCACATGGTAGATTTTGCAGGGGTCGGAGGGCCGGCTGCTCAGAGGAGCATACGCCATTGATGCTGATTCTACATAATTAAAGATAGTGGTAATACAGTACAGTTCCATCCATTGTCTCTCTGCCCCTCCCCTTAGAATATAAACTCTCACGAGCAGGGCCCTCTATCCTCCTGTGCTTCTCCTTACTTATACTTTCATCTACTCCTTACGCCCCACTAGGGCACCTAACACTTACTGTATGTCCTGTTCCTTATTTGAGTGTTATGATCGCCAATGCAGCAATGTATATAAACCTTGTCTTTGTCCTGCATTGTATTGTACTGTTGTATTGTACTGTAAGTCACTGGGCTTCTTGTTCACTTATTTGTTTATGTACTATGTAAGGTGCTGTGGAATACTTGGTGCGCCATACAAATAAAGGATAATAATAAATAATAATTAAGTTCTTTATCTATAACACAATTCTTTTATCTTTTACTCTTGTCTAGTCCAGCCAGCTAATATCAGGTAAATAAAATGTAACAATGTAACGGGCATCAGCTTGCAGCGTAGTATATGTGTTTTATCAATGGGAAAAAGCCTATTGTGTTTGCTACCTGTCCATATAATTCTACAAACATCACAAGGGCCAGATTAGAGCTATTCTACAATGGATTGGCTAAGAGGCACTGCAGACAAAGCACACCAATATACTGTATACAGAAATCCTCATAGAAGCAGCGAGTCATCATACTTCAGGCACATGAGTCACCCTGGAACAGTCTCAAACAAATCATGGGTATTGTGTGACCCCCCCACTCTCCCCCGAACCATGACTTCTGCAAAACAGAAGCAACCCATTCGAAGATCTGTTTTTCAAGGTCATTACAGATGTAATGATGTAGACTCTGCGGTGTTGGCTAAAACTTTATTAATTATTAGTCCTTATATAAACTGTTCACTGTCTGGATTTCTTGTGTCTGCAGTACTCAGCCACTCAGCCTTTGTTAGGTCTGTGTTGCTAATGACTCTTCAGAATTGATCTACTTAATTTACAGGACAATACTGAGTAATTGTCCAAAAACTGCTGATATGTGTCCGGGCAGCAGGTTAGTTCTTATGAAATTGCTGGAACATTCGGCTGGCTGACGGCCGCATCTGTCCGTGTCTCCGTGGCACTCTGGTATGTTTATAAAAGTGAAGTAATACCAAATTGGATAGAAAATAAACATAAATCTGGATGTAAAATGACTTCTAAGCAAACAGCTATATAAAAGAGAGTAATAGTTTGCAGTCAGAGCACTATAGTGGTGAAGAATTTCAGAAAACCATTACCATAAAATATCTATTTATTAAAAATGCTTATAGCAAAGACAGTTTTGTCAATCCACAGCTGCTCTTAGAGGGGATTAGGGAAACGCCTATCTCCCAGCACCTAGTGAAAAGATCTACTCTAAATGTATTTAAGCAATATAAAAGAATACAATAATAACAATGGTATGCAGTCAGGAAGCCGATGGTCGAAATGCCGACCGCCGGCTTCCCAACTGTGCAATCCCGATGGGACTAATGATAGGCGTCGAAATCACAGTGCATATAACTATCCATATGCATACCGGATGAAGGTAAACCGGGCAGCAGGCACCGACAGCCGTGCGTGGGGGGGAGGGTTAGGTTAGGGGCAGGGCCGGCGCTAGGCTATGCTGGGCCCAGCGCCGAATGGAGTTGCCGCTCCTTCCCTCCTCCGTTCCCTCCCTCTGAGCTTAAATATTTCCTCTACCCCAGAAAGGGTGGTGGGCGTTTCCTGCATCCTCCGGATACAGTGGCGCTCCGGGCGAAGGACCGGCTTGCCCATGCCTGGCACCGCTACTGGTTAGGGGTTCCCAGGGGGGGACTTAGGGCTAGGCACCCGTCGGGAGGGTTAGGGTTAGGCTGCAAGGACATGGTGGTTAGGGTTAGTCACTAGGGGGGAGGTTAGGGTTAGGCACCCCTAAGGGAGGGTTAGGGGGTGGGGTGGGGGTTAGGTATAGTTAGTTTACTTACCTATCAGGATCTTCACTGCTGCTGGTCTTCCGGCATCGGGATTTGAACTGCCGGACATAGGTCCGGCGATCGTTCATACCGATCCCATAACAACAGTCTATAGCTACAATAAAATGTTTTCATCATTCCTAAAAATACATGCATTATTCAGTTCAGTACCAAGAATATATTCAACTTGATATTTAAAGAGATGATTTTGCTGAGAACCGAACACACCCGAACTTTGGGGATCCAAGGCGTACTGAGTCCCGACTCAGATCACTGTGGAATTCCGAGTATTACCAAGTCCTGACTCGGGTCTTTTCGCCAAGTTCAGAATTCGGATCTAAAATCCAGATCTCGCGTAAGTTGGATTGCACTTATGTCCCTTCCTTGTGATTTCAGGTGCTGTGAGGTGGTCAAAATTGACTGGAGAAGAATGGAGATGTAGTCATCATCCCAGTGTGCGGGATGCCGACAGTCTAAATACCAGCGCCGAAATCCCGACAGGTCGGGATCCTGGCACCAGTATCCCGATCGTCAGCATCCTGAAGGTAAGTATCTGGGGGAGGGGGAGGTTAGGTTTAGGGTGCGGGGAGGGGAGGTTAGGTTTAGGCACTAGGGAGGGAGGTTAGGTTTAGTCACCGGGGAGGGGGTGTTAGGTTTAGGGTGCGGGGAGGGGGAGGTTAGGGTTAGGCACTAGGGAGGGAGGTTAGGTTTAGTCACCGGGGAGGGGGTGTTAGGTTTAGGGTGCGGGGAGGGGGAGGTTAGGGTTAGGCCCTGGGGAGGGAGGGTTAGGAAAATACTTACCGTTCGTTCCTATGGGTGTCGGGATGCCGCTGTCGGTATTCAAACCAGCACCACCCCGACAGCCAGGATTTCATACCCAACCCAAAGAATGTTATTGATGTTAATAATACTATATAAACAAAAACAGGTCAAAGTTACATGATTCTAGCTGTTTTTAACACGTTTTTAAAAAATTAGCAACTAAATCAAAGCACTTCAGGGTAGTTTTGCCAAAACCAAAACACGACGATGAATTAGAATCAAAATCAAAACCCAGGGGTCTATGCTCATCTCTTATTTAATTTTACAATGCAACTTAACTACAATACAACGTTTTTATTTAAGTATATTAAATGAAAATGCTAAAAAGTAAGGACATAGGGGCCTATTCATCAATACTAAAATAACGTTTTTAAGGACATTTTCCTTAAATAACGTTATTTTGGTATTCATGAACAGACTTAGAACAGGAGATATCACAGATATCTCCTTGCTAAGTTCCCCTGCATTAATTTCCACACTCCCCATACATTAGTACATTAGTATGGGGATGTGGAAATTGTGGTATTCATCAAATTCCGAAAATTATGAATTTTCGGAATTTGATGCAGTTACTATTCGCCACTGTGAGGTGGCGAATAGCAGAATCGATTTACCTGTATCCGTGTGTGCAGGTCCCCGACGAGTCCCTCCGGCGCTCTGCTCCATCCTCAGGCTCCGGAGGCTGGTCGGACATGTGTGCTCCCCAGCAGAGCACAAGAAAGTTTACAAAGAAAAAAAAAAAGTATTTTTTTTTTTTAATCTGTCATGTGATCTGCTGGGAAACCACATGACAGACCAGCAGGACGGAGCCGGAGGCTGCTGCGCGGACAGGTAAGTCGGGGGGGGGCGGGGGGAGGTGAGCAGTGGGGGGATTGTGGGTCGGGGGGGGTACACTACCTTAACGCATCTGTAGGCAGTGCTGCGCATGCGCTGGTTTTACAGATGTAACAGCGCATGCGCAGCACTGTTTCCAGATGCGATAAGGTAGTGTAGGCAGGGAAAAGTATCTATTTCCCGAAAAGCTGTCATCGCAAAAATGACAGCTTTTCGGAATAGATACTTATGGAGAGGTGGAATGATGAATTCCACCTATAATTAGGTAGAACTCCATGCGAGTTCTAAACCTAATTATCTCTAGAGAATTTTTAGGTTTAATGAATAGGCCCCATAGTAATGGAACAGTAAATATGAAAAGGATATCACTTTTTTTTTCTTCCAACAAAATAAACTTGTCTGTTTAAATTGGATTTTACACAACATAGCAAAATAGAATAGGCCAATAGGTTTCCTGCTCAATTTAAAAATATTAAAAGTAGAATCCAGAAATATTCTGCGAAAATCTCTGAAGTGTTGACAATCGTAGACAGTAACATCGGCTGTTATACATTGCTGCTGATTTCAAAGCCTGAATTCTGTAATGGAGAATGTGCTGAGGGTATACAGTATATGTCACATGTCTTAACGTTTGCAAAATATGACTTTAGTGCGAAGATTGAAATGCTAGCTAAGGGAACATAAAGAAGGAAAGTGGGAGGACAGATTATATGCACCAACTTTTCAAGTTTTAAGACCCAGCTGAATAAACACCATGACACCATCGTCAAGAACGAAGGATGAAAAGAGCAATTAAAACTTTTTCATTTACAACATGAAATCTTGTCCTGCATCCTTTTATTTCGAAAAATAAATCCTAACATGCATTTTAGGTGTAAACAAGCAAAAATTGCAGAAAGTCTTTATGAAGTATATGGGCCAGTTAGTATAAAGGAACTTTAATTATGTGTTGCATTGCGTATAACGAAAACGAGTTCTACTATTTGCTTTAAGTTCTTTATTTATTAACAGTGCACACACACACACACACACACACACACACACATTCCACAGCACTATACAGAGACTATTTCAGCCATTCACATCAGTCCCTGCTCCAGCTTAATGTACAACCTACATAATCCCTACTACAGGGGTCTTCATCCTTGGCCCTCCAGCTGCTGTGGAACTACACACTCCAGCATGCACTGCCATAGTTTTAGCATGCTGTTATATCAAAAAGGTGGCAGTGCATGCAGGGATGTGTAGTTCCACAGCAGCTGGAGGGCCAAGGTTGAAGACCCCTGCCTACTACATGGACACACATACACACTATGGTGGTCACTTTTTTTTTTAAACCCAGCCTCCTGGCTGCTTGCTAAGATGTGGGTGACCACCCACAGCTTTTGCGAGCGGCCAGGTGATGGTCACGATGGTTGCGACCATCGGGCTTGCGACGAGACCCTTGTGGTAGGGTCTCGTCTGCCGCAAGCCCCAGTAAGCTTCCAGCTCTAATAGAGCCGGAAGCTCACTACTGACATCACTCGTGATGTCAGTAGGGCCGCCCTCAAATGGCAGGCGTTCCTTCAGGAACGCCTCCGTTTAGTCTGCCAAAACCCCTCCCCGCCTACAAAACGGGGCGAGCAGTCGATCAACATTGACAGCCGCCCCGTTTGTAGCGAGCCCCGGAGCGAGTGAATTTTTTGCCCGGCCATCGACCCGCTTGCGAGCGGGTCTGAATCAGGCCCAATGTTTAATGTTTTGTCAGAAGCGTTTTCTCAGTGTTGTGATGCAGTAATACTAACCACTATGCTACTGTTCTGATCATATCAATGTCATTCAGAAAGAGGTTGGTACCCAATATATAAAAACAAAGTGATATATCTTTTACTTTACAAATTGGATTAAATTATACAAATGTCCGTGCCTTATTGTATACTTTGCTCTAAAAGGGACAATGGGAAGTTTTTGCTTTAAAAAAATGTCCAATTCAGCTGATGTGAATGACAGATTATAAAACATGTATAGGGCGCCATGACAACTTCACAGGCACATAATTACCTGGTAACGAGGTCACTGCTTATTTGTTTATATTGATGTCCATATTCTGTATTACATACTGTACACAAGGGTAAATAAATTGTCTAATGTAGGAAGCAAACATCCTGATCTGTCACACAGTACAGCTGGGTACACACTTAAGTGACCTAGCGGCCGACTGAGCTGCCAATTTGGTAAGCTATACACGTTTACCAATCGGCAGCTCGATATGTCTGGCCAGACATCATAATTGGCCGGGCATTTATATTTGCCCGCCCAGTTGTGATGTCTGTGTCGGCAGTTCCTGTGACCAGTATACGGTTGGTGGGTGGGTGGGTCGCCCGCACACACCGGCAGATGTACCAATATATCTGCAAGATATATCGGCATCGGCTGTGCTGCAGGGCCGACCTGATTTATCTGTGAGTGACGTTGTTCACAGATATATCATTACGGTCAGATGCACTGTGCAATCTGTCATTCATCGGCTGTACGAACGACATCGCATAGAGGGTACCCAGCATAACACCTCAAATACACAGTATCACCACTTGATATTAAATTAAGAATTTTTTTTTATTATTTGGTTTGTCATTAATAAAGGTTGACCATGTCGAAGCTGGATTATTGGCTGAGACAAGATCAGTTTAAAATTGAATCGCAGCGACACCATCTTGCGACTGGCTGCAAGACGCCATCTTGGAAATGAGATCGCAAGACGCCATTTTGCGAATGGCCGTCTAAGCGCCATTTTAGATAAACTCACACTTTGGTACATGTGGCAATATTACTATTAGCATCATGTGATTGCATCTGTGACCATCGCCATAAGTTACGGCGATTCACCAAAAGCCCATTTCATGACTTTACGTAGTTTGGGTGCTCTGGATAAAGTGTATATTATTATAATTCCCCTAAAGGATATGTTTCAGAAATGGCTGTACAGTATGTCAAAATTGGATTGCATTTCCTGGACATAATGTCTGCTCTCACTCCAGGTGGCCCTGCTCGAATACAGCAAGAGGGTCATTTGTAGCACCTTACATTAGCAGGCTTCCTGCAATAAAATACCTTCAAAGCCAAGAGTGTTATCTGAGGTTTGGGTCTTGTAGCAGTGCTAATTTGCATTTACACAAGAACCTGGGAGAACAAAGGACTGTACTTTTTAGCCTGGGAAGGGTGGGGACTGCTGAGAGAGGGGGGCGTGTGGAACTATAATGCTTAGCATTCCACACTGCTAGTTGTTCACTTAGTTTAAGTGAGATTTAAGTGCACCATTTCTCATACACACATTAATACGCACAATTGCATATTAGTGAATGCATAAGACCCTGTATGAAAGCGTGGTTTATTAGCTTCATGCGCACGCATCTGCCCCAAGTTATCTAGCGTCTTTACATCACACCCCGCATACTTACACATTACATATTCACATAAAAGGTTTAATAAGCTTTAAAGTATAAGATTTAAGTTTGTTCATTTAGCATAAATGCTGAGAAATAAAGATTATTTGGTAACTAAGGTTTTATACATGATAAGTAAGCCGTGATTGGTATTGTACTGATGCGTACTCTTTTAACAGTGTTCCGGTACCATCGGTGTGGAGATCGCATCATGCATTCTCAACTTATGGACCGCAGAGACTTCAAGCAACAAAATGTACATAATATGAACAACTGTTAGGATGTTGCATGAGGCTGGAAACCAGAGACCCCCAGTTGTTAGAGGCTGGGTTGTGTCTATTTGAATCAACCTGTTAAATGCCTTGTAACATATGCCCTCTCCTTTAGGACCAATGGTATTAGCAACAAAATTCTCTATTGTGTTGTTTATTCCTGGGGGGTATAAATATGTGTGCTCTGACCCTGGGTTCCCAGTCTTTGTGCTGAATGCTGATTGACGAGGGGTTTCTTGCTGATGCCTAACATCTGGACCAGAGAGCACTGCGTATGTATAATTGTACTTGGGTCTGTATAATCTCTTTGCGCTAAGATTATATGAGGATCATAGCGTGTAACTGCTGTACTTTACTTGAATAATACTTTGTGCTTTGGAACCACAGGTTCTAGGTCTGGAGTCTTTATTTACTGTATGACTGCGTACGCAAATTAGCGTCATCCTTAGAGGTTTATAGGAAGGATATTAGAAGGTATAGGCAGGGATATATAGAGGTTCAAAGGCAGTATCCTTAACCATTAGGAGCAATTCTTTCTGATTGTACTGTCATGTTTTACAAAAGCATTTGTTTCTGTTTAAAATGTAGAACGTTTAGCTGCTGTATCCTATACTGACCTTAATCTGTAATTGCGAATTTCTCTGATGGGCGACACTTTAATAATGGTAATTTTGATATCAGAATTGTATCCAAAACAATAGTTCAGTACAAACATTTCTAATGACAGATCTTTTACAAAAAGTGTAAAAAGAAACGTACGGCTGAGTCTTAAGGTGCGTACACACTAGACGATATTTTGCACGATTCGCTCAATTTCGACGCATCGGAACGACAAATCGTGTAAAATATATCCAAATTGTGAGTGTCCACTAACGATCATGATGCCGATGCGCGTTCCCACGGGTCGTACATCGCATCTTTAGATCTTACCTACAGCGGGCAAGATCTGCCAATCTTGTACATGACACACTGGAAATCTGTAAGGATGCACGATAGATCGTTGGTCATTTGGACACTTTTTAGGACCATATCGTGTCCTGGAGTGCCGGGGAGCTGCCGGGGAGAGTTCAAGGGAAATCGCTCACGATATCGCATCGTGAGCACATCGTCTAGTGTGTACACACCTTTACTGTTTAGAGATTCGTCTTGTAGGAGTGTTGTGGGTGTGTAGCTAGACCTCCACGCTATTCTGTGCTGGGCATACAATGAAGGGAAGCCTGTTCCTAATTGATTTCTTCCACCCAGCATTAGGGGCCTGATTCAGAGTCGTACTCTGAACGTGAGAGACATGAACATGTGCACGCCGTTTTTTAGGTGTGACCAGTTCAGGGTCTGCGTCTTCCGACACAGGCCTTGGCTGCAAGGTGCAAGGGGGCAATGTGAATAACCTAAGGGTGACTCAGATTGCTGATTGTCTAGCAGAAGATCTGATGCAGCACTCAGATCTGCGATGCATTCAGGAGGCCTTTATGTACACCAGACGCCTCCTGATGCGTTAGCACATTAGTTGTATAGTATTGCGCTGCCGATTCCCTGCGGCCATACAATACCATCCAACTCTGTATGAGGCCCTGTGTTAGGTGAAAGTACCGATATGAATGACGACAGTTGCAGCTGTGGACGGAAAAACAAAGGGCGTCGCGTCTTCCCGCTTGAAGCCGAATGAATTCTCACATTAGCAAGTTGTGGATTTTGTCATCCATCAGAAATATCCGTACGGGGGATTTGCTTGCTACAGTACCTGCTGCAATACAGCCACTTGCTCCCATGCAATGCTGAGTTACTCCTTACTTTAAATAGTGTTGTAAAGCACAGCTGTCCAAACAGAGAGTGCATCATACGTGTGGGTGTAGGAGCAGAGGAGTATACAGTATGTATATTCATACACAATAATCTTTTCTAAGAGGATAGTTTACATAGACATCTGCTGCCTAGTATAGTTATAACCATACACAGAGATGTGCAAATTTATTCAATCATTTTGGTCTTCTATTAATTTGCAGAATAAAATCTCTGATCTGTGAACTGTGATCATCATTAACTGTGATGATCGTTAACATTTCTTGAAGGGTCTGCAGACCCTTGGAATAACTTTCCCACAGCCGATAATCTAAACTGAGCAATATGAAAATGACAGAAACTGTAAAAGCAAAAAATTTACTTTGCCTTCATGTGTCCAGTACAGAGCATTGCACTTTGGGCCTGATTCAGCAGCTTTGCAATTCCATCCTTGTAATTATGGTATCGCAGCAACGGATAATCTGCGAGAACATCGGCCGGCTAACTGACCCATGGGATCATGCAGATGAGAGAAAGAGGCCAGGAAAATCTCCGTCAGCCGACGGAGCTCCTAACTTCTTCACTCCCCCCCAACGGTGGTGACACGCCTCTATTTCGGGAAATGGAGTCCGACAGTCTGCTGCCGCTCTGCGTGCGAACACGTAGGATCCGTAGGTCAGGCGCCTGCGCAGATTCCCGAACATCGGGAATCAGGCCCTTTGTTTGGAAACATTTTGGCAATCCCGGGTCAAATTGCTTGCGCCACTGATTCTGTAACAGAAAATAAGTTATTACAATATCTGCAAGCTACAAATGTAAACGTGCCATATTTCTTCACACTTACGGGCTATTGCAGAGGAGAACGCAAGTCGCAGTTGCTCCCGCAATACATGCACGGAATTAAATGCATATATACTCCCATATGCATGGTTCTACGCATCCCCGCAGCCGGACTGCCCTTTTCCGTACATTTGGTTTCTCTGTCATCACCCATCAGGATACACTAGCACCAGATCCATACTTACATATGCCTGGTTCCAACGCTTGCACAGTGCAAAAAGAAAGCAAACTGCGCACTGCAATCCCCCCCTCAGTGCGCATTTATAATTTATTTGCTGAAGGAAACCGTTTGAATAAATAATAACTGGGAATATAAAGTATGTGCTGAAGCTTTGCCTCCCGGTCAGTCGCCACTTACTAACGCTTCCTTTGACGGAAATCACAGCTTCCAGGCGTCTCTTGTAGTCCTCTGAGAGTCTTTTCATTCTTGCTTTAGACATTTTCCTCCCTCTTCCTGAAAGAACAAGTTTGGAAATATCTCCAGGTCTTCTTACATGTTCTATGTGTTTCACATTTCCCAACACAGCTTCAATAATATTTAAGTCTGGGACTGTTTAAGGCCATTCCAAACCTTAATCATTCATTCCTTTAGAGATTTCATGGTTATTTTGAGGTATGTTTTGGATCTTTGTTCTGCTGAAATATCCAACCTTTTTTGGGCTTCAATTTCTTCAAGGATATTATCTTCTAGAAGAGGTGACTTTTAGTTGGATCCATTCTTCCGTCTATCCGGACAATATTTCCTGTACCAACGGGTGCCTCACAACCCATAATAGATCCACCCCCACGCTTAACGGCTGGCAAGGTCTAAATGTCTCCTGCTTTTCTTCAAATGTTTCCTTTGCAGTTTAAAATTCAATCTGCAATATTTTCTTACACAAGGTTTTTCGGGTTATCTAAATATTATTTTGCATACGTTAGACTCATTATTTTCAAAACTTGGTCTTCAAAGCCACCTAGCAGTCCAGGTTTTAAGGATATCCATGCCTTGAATAGTACCTCAGTCCAGGGTTGGACTTGCCCACAGAGGTGCAGGGGAAATCCCCAGTGGGCCCCACCATCTGAGGGTTTCAGCCCTTCCTCTTTGCACTCAAAATAAACATTGTTACTCTATTAGAGGGTCAGTTTCCTGGTGGAGCAGGTGCTTGGTGCGCTCTATATGACACCAAGTTATGCCTAATGGCTGACTACACCCCCTCTGGTGGATGACCAGACCCCTTAGGCTTTGGTCTCTATCACTGCATTCCCCTGGTGGGCCCTCCATGCCCCAGTCTGACACGGCCTCAGTCATTTTGATTTAACCATCTTATCCTTAAAACCTGGACTATTATTGGTCTTTGAGGACAGAGCTTGGGGAACACAGCTTTAGACATTGAATTTTGTGATGATGTCTTTGGAAAAGTTTCCTTATGACTTCTCTTCCATACAGATAATTTTTTGATTCAGCAACGTTGTATTGAGAACACGTGGAATGCTACTCCTGCGTCAGCTAAATCATTCTGCAGGTTCTGTACAGGTTGTGACCACATTATGGGCAGTTCTAAGAAATATTTTTTGGATCTTGCATTGACGTCAACAATTCCCTTTGCCTTCCATTCCTTCAAGTGAGAAGCATTGACTGTGGTTATATTTTATAGTCTGTTTTGAACAGTAAAAGTCAGTTATCTTTAATACTCCTATCGGTTAATGATTCTTATGCTGTGATTTGCAATAACATCTTACACTTATATGATTAACTTAAAGTCTTGTCACAAATTGTTTTAAATAAATTGGAAGGGGCTGTGAGTGTAAGGTGGGCAACACATCTGTATCACTACCACTCACTAGGCCCTCTCTCCTGGGTTGTGACACTAGCCTACCCCAGTAAGTCCTCCACCACCACCTCCTGTGCCACAGGTGTACACTGACGATGATACAATAATGCAAAAGCTCAAACAGATAGAAAGGAGGAAAAAAAAATCAAGCCATGAGCTTTCTATACAACAGTGTTACAGGTAATAACAATAGCAATCAATGACCCAGTGCCCTGAGAGGACAGACAGACAGGATCAGAGTTGCTGAGTGAGTGGCTAAAGACAAGGATACTTCAGGGTGAGAATCAAGTGGATGGAGGGCTCGGCCCGCGAGAGCTTAGTCTAGCGGGTATATTTACTAAACTGCGGGTTTTTAGAAGTGGATGAAAGACAGCTGGAGATGTAAGGGAGGGAGATGGAAGCGAGGTCAGGGGAGGAAAAGTAGATTTATGTATTATCAACATATAGGTTGTAATGGAGACCATTAGGAGCTGATGAGATCGCCGAGGATAGTAGAGAAAGAAGGGGGCCAAGGACATACCTTTGTGGAACTTCAACAGGAAGAAGAGAGGAGGTGATGGTAGAGTTGTAAGTAGAGAGTGAAGTGATGGTTAGAAAGGTAGGAAGGAAGTCAAGAGGGAGCAGCGTCATGGAGTCCAACAGAGAGTTGGGATTGAAGGAAGAGAAGGTCATCTGTGTCAAAGGCAGCTGACTAATCAAGGAAGACAAGGATAGAAAAATGACCCTTAGGTTTTGTGGTGATAAGGTCATTTGTAAGGGCAGTTTCCATAGAGTGGACATTCACTCTCCCTGTGTCCAAATTCATTCTGCGACTACGAGCACTGACCATCGGGATGTGTGCGCAGTGGGACTTGGATGCATGCACAGACATAAAACATTGCCTAATTGCGTGTGACATGGACACTGTATCCACCTCAGAATCAGTCCCACAAGAGTCCCATCTAAGTCCAAACTTTGACCATTTCATTGATAAAAAATGTTTCAAATTTTCACCTGAAATACTGCTTGGTTTAGCCACATTCATTGCTTAAAATAACCCTGGGAGTCAGGGAGCATCACTCTTGATTAGGTGTGGTATTGCATTTTGTTTCATGCTTTTCATTTATCTCGCCGCTTAGAGATCTGTGCGGCATTAAGCATGGCGACAAAAATCACATCATCATAGCCCTTCCTACGTGCGTTGTATTGGTGCAAATGGAGTCATCACTCAGCGTTTCAGACCGTGATGGAGCAATTCACTGTGGATCCTATCATGATACCTTGAACCGACCATTTACCTGGAAGTGGGCAGTATGAGGGAAGGGGCCAGGCATCTGAGGCCCTCTTATTCCAGGAGGTCTCCCCAAAAGAAAGTTTTGCAGTGCAGTTAGTAAGGCAATGTAATTATGGGAGCCATTTTATCTCACTAGGGAGGACATGTAAGAAGCCTTGGAGAGAGATAAAGTACCAACCAATCAGCTACTGTTATTTTTCAAAAACAGACTGTAATGTGACAGGAGCTGATTGGTTGGTACTTTATCTCTCTCCACTTTATCGCTCACCAAGGCCTAGTACATGTCAACGTGTCTAAAAGCATCTGCAGGCTAGAGTACTATAGTATTGCATTATATCTAATAGCTGATTGTTTGCGATTCTGATGTCACAGAACACCCACATTATTTCCTGGAACCCAGTGTCATACAGCATATAATAGACCTTAATAAGCGTGAAATGTGCATTGAGCATTTTACTGGCTGTGTGTGTAAGAGACCTATATCTGGTGCAAAACAAAACAAAAAAACCCACCTAAATACAACACGTCCACATGGAAGATACATTAAACGATATATCCCAGCGGACTGAAATGCTTATCTCTCTAATTTCAGTCTATAATGAAGCTTACGTGTCCTATACGCTCACCCAGAGAAGCATTTTTGCCAAGTTCTCCTCCAGTGTCTGCGGAGGCTGAGCACAGAATGCAGCTGTTCATCTCTGATCCCTGTGTTATTTTGCACCTGCTCTGCACAGAGACCAATTTGCACAACAGACCGAGATCCCAATGATGCACCCATTGGCACTAGCTCAATTCCAGGAAGGGGAAAATACTTGAGAATTCACCTGGAATATCAGTGGCAGCTCGTGCTTTTTCTAAGTAATCCCTATTTTTGCTGTATTAAGAAGAGAACTACGGGAGTGCGCTCAGGTTTCAGGTAAAGGCATTTTCCTGCGTTTTTGTAAATACTGTAAATAGAGATCTGCGGTTCGATTCTCCAGAAATTCGAATCCACCCAAATTTTGTGAATCTGGACAGATCTGAGTTGCTGCTCTGATCTTCCCACAGTTCAGAAATCGGATTTTAAATCCAAATTTCGGGTTTTGGATTTAAAAAATTACATGATTTTAGCTGTTTTTAAAAACTTTTTATAATTTAAAAAACAAAACAAAAAAAAAAGCCAGATCCAAAACCAAAACACTTGAGGGTAGTTTTGCAAAATGAAAACAAAAACACGACAAATGAATCCAGATTCAAAACCAAAACCAAACAGCGCACATCCTAGTTCTTAATCTTATGTGTGCACGGCATTCATCATCATCATTAAAATCAGGACACATGTTGGGTGCATAAGATCCGGCTGAAATTGTCGTTCCATCTCTGTCCGCACGCTACGATCGAGCAAATAAGTTGGCTCACAGGCCCACGTCACTCCCACGAGACAGAATAGTTCTATGCGATCGGTAGGTCACTGCCCAGAAACGCCCATTTCTCATAAAGTGTGGTACATTTAATCTGTACGTTGTAACGATCTCCGTCAGTGAGCATATAGCTGATCATGCGCATGCGCAGTTGCTGATTTCTGTCTTTGGTGCATGCCTAGTATGCTGAATTTTAACATATTGCTCTAATTCAGTGATCGTCTCCGGGTTGATGAGTGCTAGAGCCATTATTTGTCTTTGTGATGATAGTAAAATATTTTTTCCAACCTTGTAATAAACAATTCAAAGTTCATTTTTTATTCCAAAAACATTTCATAAATGGGATTTAATTTTCTCAAGGTTATGATGCGTTTTGTGGATCGCAACCTGCTTCATCAGATTGTATTTCAAATGATGGGTTCTGGCATGTTATGACCCTGTGTTGTCTTTGCACCAAATGAGATATTGAACATGATAACTCCTGGGATAGTGCCAATTTTTTTTTTACTTTGGTAGAATGTTCACCCCCCCAGGATTCACTGATGTTAGACACATATTTCTCCATACTTATCAGCAAGGTGAGAAAAGCTTATAGAGTCTTGGTAAGTTCTGGAACTTCCCATTGAACACAGACAGCATATATTGCAGAAGCGTTCAGACCGAACTTTCAATAGATGTAAAAGCAGATAAAAAAAAAAAGCTTATTTTTATTTTCAGAATTCCTTTTGCAGGATTACCTCTACTCCAGCACACAACAATCCAACTTCTAGTGGGCAATTCCTCTGAGAATCTGGTCATTGGACAAAAACTACTTCTACCAGATGTAGATCTGGTACATACTGGAATTAATGATTTGATAGAGGTATGTGTAACCTAGCCAAGGTATCCTTTAAGATAGCAAAGAATGTGCTCTCACATCACAGTATAAAAAGGCATAGAGGCTAATGGAGTCCCAGAAGGAATATAAACAAAAACAACTTGCTACAAGTATAATCCTACCTTTATAAATGTGAAAAGTTATACAACTTTATCTGGGATATGGGAGTTCCTGCTGCCTGGTACCCTCATTGGAGCTGTTGGGTTCCATGATTTCACTGGTTTCCAACAGTGCACTAGTAGACTGCAGTACCACCTCTCACTTTTGTGGTCATGCCAGTTCTGGATGGTGATGTTCACCAGTGGCATCACTCCAAAACCATGCATTGAGAAGATAAGGTGATGGGGCTATCACAGCAGCTTGCATCCTGTTTGCACATGGGACCTTGACTGGATTAGCCATCTGGCAATTCCAGCAATTGCCTGATGGGCTGGTCTGGGCATCTGGAGGTCTGGCTCAGCAGCTCGGTCTTCCAGCGCTCTGCTTGGCAGGCAAGCTTAGATGGGCCTAATATGAGGCCATGTCCCCATTGCTTACAGTACATCCCATGATGCATGGCTACGTCTTGCAATGAATGGTCATGCCTCGGTGGCCTATGGCACATGCATGGACAAAATGCTGGGGCCGATTTTTAGCCCCGGTTCTTCCCTGCATGGAAACCCAACATTTCAGAGGAGTTTGCTCTGTGTGAAGCACCCTATTCGAGATAAATAGTGGGGGGACTTTTTGAAAATATCTACTATAAAGGTGGAACTACACTTAATCAGGACCATAGGATACATTTTAAGGAAATGAAACAGCAATGTTTTATTGTACTTGTTTTTATACACAATAAATATATAGTTGAGGTGATACATTATAAAGCATTTTAAAGCTGATGTGTCCTGCAGTCCTATATCGTTGTCCCCTGCCATCCACCTCTATGTTCCAATGAACTTCAGATAACATAGTGCCAAAGAATAATGACATCTGTGAACTGTTCATGGTGCTAACTTGTGACGTGTGGCTTCCAAATATTATTGTGAAACCGTGAACTGGCAAAACATTATCTTGCTTTTATCAGTCATTTTAACCCAATGTGACACTTTTGTGTATTTTAAAAGAAAATATTTGGTCAGTTCTCCAAACACTTGATTTAATATTTGCTCTTTAAAGTTGGTTGCCCTTTAGTTTGCTGCATTAACACTATATACAACCATTCGCTCCTCTGGTGCATAACTATTCCTTTGCAGAAATATCACTTCTCAGTTACCAAGAACTTCTTCAGCTTAAATGGCTACAGAACTGAATTTGCAAAGTGTCTCCCGTAGACCAGCTACCACAGATGTATATAGTATACGAGTATATTTGAGGAAATGCTACAATCATTTTAAAATATTTTGAGATTTTTTAAATTTTTATTACAGATTTATCAAGCTGATACCTTAACTTTGCCTTCACCAGATGTGAAACCCTAGAGACATTTGAATAAATACACTGTGCAAATATATAGATGTTATGAAATGTAATTATAATACTGATAATACTGAAACTACTGGCCAATACAGGGGCATAACCAGAACTTTTTGAGGGCAGCACAGCAACCATTTTAAAGGGCCCTGCCCCATTGAATCTAGAGAGACACTTCTCGCCACAGCTCTTGTTAATTTTTTGCCCCATAGTAATGCCCTGGTTCAGTTTATTGCCCCATAGATAGTAATGCCCTGGTTCAGTTTATTGCATCATAGTAGTGCCCTGGTTCAGTTTAGTGCACCAGAGAAGTGCCCTAGTTCAGTTTATTGCCTCATAGTAGTGCCCTAGTTCAGTTTATTGCCTCATAGTAATGCCCTAGTTCAGTTTATTGCCTCATAGTAATGCCCTAGTTCAGTTTATTGCCTCATAGTAATGCCCTAGTTCAGTTGATTGCACCATAGTAATGCCCTAGTTCAGTTTATTGCCTCATAGTAATGCCCTAGTTCAGTTTATTGCCTCATAGTAATGCCCTAGTTCAGTTTATTGCCTCATAGTAATGCCCTAGTTCAGTTGATTGCACCATAGTAGTGCCCTAGTTCACATTATACTACACACTGTAACCAATTCAGATTATGCTCCCCCAGTTCATCATACATCACATTGTACAGTAGTGTTGCCAGTACACATTATGCTACATATTCGAGCGCATGGCAGCACAGACGGTGTAATGGTTAGCATTACTGCCTCACAGCACTGACGTCGTGGGTTCAATTGCCACTATGGCGATAACTGTGCGGAGTTTGTATATTCTCCCTGTGCTTGCGCGTGTTTCCTCTGGGTGCTCCGGTTTCCTCCCACACTCCAAAAATATACTGGTAGGTTAATTGGCTCCCAACAAAAATTACCCCTAGTGTGTAGGTGTGTGAGCATGTGGTAGGGAATATAGGGGTCTATTTACTAAGCAGTATTAGGAGACAGAGTGGAAAGTGATGAGGTGCCAGCCAATCAGCTCCTAACTGTCATCTCACAGACTGTGTTTGATAAATGACAGTTGGGAGCTGATTGGCTGGCACTTTATCACTTTCTTATCACTTTTCACTCTGTCTCCTAAACAGCTTAGTAAATAGACCCCATAGAGAGTAAGCTCCACCGGGGCAGGGACTGATGTGAATGGCCAAATATTCTCTGTAAAGCGCTGCGGAATATGTGTGTGCTATATAAATAACTGGTAATAAATAATAAATAATCCAGTTCATATTATTACACAGAGTGTCCCCAATACATATTATGCATTATTGTTGTGCCCCCAGTTTATATTATGCCACACTATAGTGATCACAGTTTATACTGTGCCATTACAGTGCCTCCAGTTTATATTATGTAACATTACAGTGCCCTCCAATTCCTATTGTGCTAATTACAGTGCCCTCAATTTAGATTTTCCCCATTGCGGTGCCCTCAGTACATTTTAAAATCCCGCTCTTGGCTTTATAACATATATTACACACACCACTCACTAAAAATGGAATGTGTCTCCATTAGATAGCCTTTTCCTACATAGAAGTCTGGTGCGGGATTATATCCCATTAACCTCTTATCTTCACCTTAATTGCCAATGGCGACGCTTCAAATGCGACTTCCCTATTGAAAGCTTTTAATCTTACACAGCAGCACCACATCTCCAGGGACTGCAGTGAAGATTGCAATTTATAGTGAGTTCAAAGAGAGGGGAGGAGGGGACTGGGATCAACCAGCTCCTACTTCCTAATGCAGAAAATTCCACATTGGTTGGAGATCTTCTTAATTTTAGCACACTGTCCCTTTCTGGGACAATCGTAATCCCCACCCCCAGCTCACTTTACAATGATAGGGGGATAGGGAGAAACCCCAGTGGGTTGCACTGCCTTGGAGGCCTCTCCTCCCCAGTCCAACACTGGCTGTAAACAAGGAGAAGCTTACTCTATGATGGTGCCAGGCTCACTGGTTAGCTCAGCTGGGCCTGTGAGGGTGAAATGGGAGTGCGGGAGATGAACCATCTCAGTGTGGAGCTTTGCTGAGAGGGAGAGACAGAGGTTGCCACCTATATGAGTGCTGATAATTCCCCTATTTAGGATGAGTAAAGGGCCAGACTCAATTGCTTAGCAGGCAATTCCGAGAACTTGGTAAACAATGACCTATGTCTGGGGTCCCCTGAGCCTCTGGGCCCCATAGCAACTGCACTCCCTGGGCCCATATATATGTCATGTCAGGGCCGAAACTAGGATATCTGTCACCCGGTGCAAGGCAGTAATTTTGCGCCCCCTCCCTTCCAGTACCTGGATTTTGTCCTTGCTCATCCGTAAGGCAGTGCACTAGTCAGACGTCCCTGGTATAGTGACTTACATTATTCCACACACCGTAATGCCGATTACACATTATGCCACACACTGTAATGTCTATTACCAAAGTGCCACTTACATATTTGCCCCGACACCATTTCATGCCCCACAGTAAGGCTTCTAATTACTTTAAAATTACCTGCTCGTTGTCAGGGGTTTTATGCTCATTACCAGTAGGGGTGTGCACCGGCCACTTTTCGTGTTTTGTGTTTTGGTTTTGGATCTGGATCTTTCTTCGTGTTTTGGATCTGGATTGGTTTTGCCAAAACCACCCTTCCGTGTTTTGGGTTCTGGGTTTTGTGTTTTGGATCTGTATTTTTTTGAAAAAAAGCATAAAAACAGCTAAAATCACAGAATTTGTAGGTTTTTCTGCTCCTATGCTATTATTAACCTCAATAACCTTAATTTCCACTCATTTCCAGTCTATTCTGAATACCTCACACCTCACAATAGTGTTTTTATGTCCAAAAGGTTGCACCGAGGTAGCTGGATGACTATGCTAAGCGACACGAGTGGGCGGCACAAACACGTGACCCATCTAGGCGTGAAACTGCGGTGGCAGACAGGATGGCATTGAAAAACTAGGCCCCAAACTGTACATAATGCAAAGAAAAAAAAGAGGTGCAAGATGGAATTGTCCTTGGGCCCTCCCACCCACCCTTATGTTGTATAAACAGGACATGCACACTTTAACATACCAATCATTTCAGCGCCAGGGTCTGCCACACAACTGTGGCTGAAATGATTGGTTCGTTTGGGCCCCCACAAAACAAGCTGGCAATTAATCTGTCCCTGCACAAACTGGCTCTACGGAGGCAAGAAGTCGTCCTCATCCTCCTCATCCACAGATTCCTCACTCTCTTCAGTGTTATGTACATCCTCATCCTCACAGAGTATTAATTCGTCCCTGCTGGAACCACAGGTCCCTCTGTACGTTCTGGAGGCTGGTCTCCCTGGAAGAGTTGATCATTCATTTTATGAACATTATCTTCTCCACATTTTGTGGAAGCAACCTCCTACGCCTTTCGCTAACAAGGTTCCCGGCTGCACTAAACACTCTTTCGGAGTACACACTGGAGGGGGGGCAACTCAGGTAAAATAGAGCCAGTTTGTACAGGGACCTCCAAATTGCTTCTTTTTCCTGCCAGTACAGGTACGGACTGTCTGACATGCCTACTTGGATGCTGTCACCGATGTAATCCTTTAACAGACAGACGCACGCTTGTCGCTGCTGCTTTGAGGATTCAAGTGCGGCTACAGCCCACACAATTCACAAAGACAGAAAAAAAAAAAGAATATTTTTATTGTTTGTGGAGCACACTTTGAGGGTTACACCACCCTCTAACAGACAGACGCACGCTTGTCGCTGCTGCTTTGAGGATGCAAGTGCGGCTACAGCCCACACAATTCACAAAGACAGAAAAAAGAAGAAGAATATTTTTATTCTTTGTGTAGCACACTTTGAGGGTGTCACCACCCTTTAACAGACAGACGCACGCTTGTCGCTGCTGCTTTAAGGATGCAGGTGCGGCTACAGCCCACACATTTCACAAAGACCGAAAAAAAAAGAACAATATTTTAATTGTTTGTGTAGCACACTTTGAGGGTGTCACCACCCTTTAACAGACAGACGCACGCTTGTCGCTGCTGCTTTAAGGATGCAGGTGCGGCTACAGCCCACACAATTCACAAAGACAGAAAAAAGAAGAATATTTTTATTGTTTGTGTAGCACACTTTGAGGGTGTCACCACCCTTTAACAGACAGACGCACGCTTGTCGCTGCTGCTTTGAGGATGCAAGTGCGGCTACATCGCACACAAGTCACAAACACATAAAAAAATAGTTTTTTATTTTTTGGAGCACTTTGAGAGTTACACCACCCTTTAACAGACAGACGCACGCTTGTCGCTGCTGCTTTAAGGATGCAGGTGCGGCTACAGCCCACACATTTCACAAAGACCGAAAAAAAAGAACAATATTTTAATTGTTTGTGTAGAACACTTTGAGGGTGTCACCACCCTTTAACAGACAGACGCACGCTTGTCGCTGCTGCTTTAAGGATGCAGGTGCGGCTACAGCCCACACAATTCACATAGACAGATAAAAGAAGAAGAATATTTTTATTGTTTGTGTAGCACACTTTGAGGGTGTCACCACCCTTTAACAGACAGACGCACGCTTGTCGCTGCTGCTTTAAGGATGCAGGTGCGGCTACAGCCCACACATTTCACAAAGACCGAAAAAAAAAGAACAATATTTTAATTGTTTGTGTAGCACACTTTGAGGGTGTCACCACCCTTTAACAGACAGACGCACGCTTGTCGCAGCTGCTTTAAGGATGCAGGTGCGGCTACAGCCCACACAATTCACAAAGACAGAAAAAAGAACAATATTTTAATTGTTTGTGTAGCACACTTTGAGGGTGTCACCACCCTTTAACAGACAGACGCACGCTTGTCGCTGCTGCTTTAAGGATGCAGGTGCGGCTACAGCCCACACATTTCACAAAGACAGAAAAAAAAAGAACAATATTTTAATTGTTTGTGTAGCACACTTTGAGGGTGTCACCACCCTTTAACAGACAGATGCACGCTTGTCGCTGCTGCTTTGAGGATGCAGGTGGAATCTAGACGGGATTTGGATCCGAGGACACACTACCTCCAACAATTGTCTAAATCCCACTGCACTAATGTCGGATACCGGACGCACGTCTAACACCAACATAGCAGTCAAGGCCTCAGTTATACGTTTTGCTTCAGGATGACTGCTGTCGTACTTCATCCTCATCGCTAGGGACTGTTGGAGGGTCAATTGTTTAGTAAAAGTAGTGATGTTCCTACTTCCTCTCTGGGATGATGAACAACTCCCAGCAGCAGCAACAGCACTAGTAGGAAGTGGTTCTTGATCTTTCCCTATTTTATTTTTATCAGAGAAAGTTTGGTCCTCCATTTATGTTATATTGATATATATACGTGCGGCTAAAGCGCACACAAACACAGAAAATATTTTTTTATTTTTGCTGGAGAGTAGTGCACTTTGTGGGTTACACCACCCTTTAAGAAATGAGCCAGCCGGCTCTTTACTTATGGGACACAGGCGCACGCTTGGCGCTGCTCCTTTGTTGATGCACGTGCAGCCACAGTGCACACAAGTCACAAACACAGAAAATATATATTTTTTTGGTTTGGAGTGTACTTTGGGGGTTACAGAACCCTTTAACGGTCAACCAAGCCGGCCCTTTACTTATGACACAGGCGCACGCTTGGCACTACTTTGTTGATGCACGTGCGGCTACTGCGCACACAATTCACAAACACAGAAAATAATTTTTTTTTTGGTTTGGACTGGAGTGTACTTTTGGGGGTTACAGCACCCTTTAACGGTCAAGCCAGCCGGCCCTTTACTTATGACACAGGCGCACACTTGGCACTACTTTGTTGATGCACGTGCGGCTACTGCGCACACAATTCACAAACACAGAAAATAATTTTTTTTCGGTTTGGACTGGAGTGTACTTTGGGGGTTACAGCACCCTTTAACGGTCAAGCCAGCCGGCCCTTTACTTATGACACAGGCGCACGCTTGGCACTACTTTGTTGATGCACGTGCGGCTACTGCGCACACAATTCACAAACACAGAAAATAATTTTTTTTTTGGTTTGGACTGGAGTGTACTTTCGGGGGTTACAGCACCCTTTAACGGTCAAGCCAGCCAGCCCTTTACTTATGACACAGGCGCACGCTTGGCACTACTTTGTTGATGCACGTGCGGCTACTGCGCACACAATTCACAAACACAGAAAATAAATTTTTTTTTTGTTTGGACTGGAGTGTACTTTGGGGGTTACAGCACCCTTTAACGGTCAAGCCAGCCGGCCCTTTACTTATGACACAGGCGCACGCTTGGCACTACTTTGTTGATGCACGTGCGGCTACTGCGCACACAATTCACAAACACAGAAAATAAATTTTTTTTTGGTTTGGACTGGAGTGTACTTTGGGGGTTACAGCACCCTTTAACGGTCAAGCCAGCCGGCCCTTTACTTATGACACAGGCGCACACTTGGCACTACTTTGTTGATGCACGTGCGGCTACTGCGCACACAATTCACAAACACAGAAAATTATTTTTTTTTTGGTTTGGACTGGAGTGTACTTTGGGGGTTACAGCACCCTTTAACGGTCAAGCCAGCCGGCCCTTTACTTATGACACAGGCGCACGCTTGGCACTACTTTGTTGATGCACGTGCGGCTACTGCGCACACAATTCACAAACACAGAAAATAATTTTTTTTTTGGTTTGGACTGGAGTGTACTTTCGGGGGTTACAGCACCCTTAACGGTCAAGCCAGCCGGCCCTTTACTTATGACACAGGCGCACGCTTGGCACTACTTTGTTGATGCACGTGCGGCTACTGCGCACACAATTCACAAACACAGAAAATAATTTTTTTTTTGGTTTGGACTGGAGTGTACTTTCGGGGGTTACAGAACCCTTAACGGTCAAGCCAGCCGGCATTTTACTTATGACACAGGCGCACGCTTGGCACTACTTTGTTGATGCACGTGCGGCTACTGCGCACACAATTCACAAACACAGAAAATAATTTTTTTTTTGGTTTGGACTGGAGTGTACTTTGGGGGTTACAGCACCCTTTAACGGTCAAGCCAGCCGGCCCTTTACTTATGACACAGGCGCACGCTTGGCACTACTTTGTTGATGCACGTGCGGCTACTGCGCACACAATTCACAAACACAGAAAATAAATTTTTTTTTGGTTTGGACTGGAGTGTACTTTGGGGGTTACAGCACCCTTTAACGGTCAAGCCAGCCGGCCCTTTACTTATGACACAGGCGCACGCTTGGCACTACTTTGTTGATGCACGTGCGGCTACTGCGCACACAATTCACAAACACAGAAAATAAATTTTTTTTTGGTTTGGACTGGAGTGTACTTTGGGGGTTACAGCACCCTTTAACGGTCAAGCCAGCCGGCCCTTTACTTATGACACAGGCGCACGCTTGGCACTACTTTGTTGATGCACGTGCGGCTACTGCGCACACAATTCACAAACACAGAAAATAATTTTTTTTTTGGTTTGGACTGGAGTGTACTTTCGGGGGTTACAGCACCCTTAACGGTCAAGCCAGCCGGCCCTTTACTTATGACACAGGCGCACGCTTGGCACTACTTTGTTGATGCACGTGCGGCTACTGCGCACACAATTCACAAACACAGAAAATAATTTTTTTTTTGGTTTGGACTGGAGTGTACTTTCGGGGGTTACAGCACCCTTAACGGTCAAGCCTGCCGGCCCTTTACTTATGACACAGGCGCACGCTTGGCACTACTTTGTTGATGCACGTGCGGCTACTGCGCACACAATTCACAAACACAGAAAATAATTTTTTTTTTGGTTTGGACTGGAGTGTACTTTCGGGGGTTACAGCACCCTTAACGGTCAAGCCAGCCGGCCCTTTACTTATGACACAGGCGCACGCTTGGCACTACTTTGTTGATGCACGTGCGGCTACTGCGCACACAATTCACAAACACAGAAAATAATTTTTTTTTGGTTTGGACTGGAGTGTACTTTCGGGGGTTACAGCACCCTTTAACGGTCAAGCCAGCCGGCCCTTTACTTATGACACAGGCGCACGCTTGGCACTACTTTGTTGATGCACGTGCGGCTACTGCACACACAATTCACAAACACAGAAAATATATTATTTTTTTAGCACTTGGGGGGAGCACCCCTGATGGACAGAGCACCCCCTGGACAACACTACAGCACCTCTTTAGGACTGGGACACTGCACAGGACTTTGGAGTGGACACAGCCCCTATGGAGAACTGACTGCACAACACAGTCCAGCCAGCCCCTATGGACTTTGAAGTAGTGGACACAGCCCCTATTAACAACAGCAGCACAGCACAACACAGCCAGCCCCTATGGACTTTGAAGTAGTGGACAACAGCAGCACTACACTACACTACACTACACAGCCCTAACTCCCACCCTCCCTCTTCACTGTCCACAGCCGAGTGAGAAAATGGCGCCGACGTGGGTACCTTATATAGGATCCAAAACCTGCGAGACTCGGAAGGCGGGATGATGACGTTTTGCCTCGATTTCAGATCCGAGTCAGGCGGGAAAAGTCGAGCCTGATTCGGATCGGACTCGGATCGGGGGGGCTCGGGGGGGTTCGGATTTCAGAAATCCGAACCCGCTCACCCCTAATTACCAGGGGTTCCATGCTTGTTGTCAGGGGTTTTATGCTCATTACCAGGGGTTCCATGCTCGTTGCCAGGGGGTTTTACGCTCATTGCCAGGGGGTTTCATACTCGTTGCCAGGGGGTTTCACGGGAGAAGATGCACCTTTCTGCATCTTCTCCCAGCAGCTGTGCTGGCCTAACAGACATTAGAGGTCCAGTAGGACCTCTAGCATCTGTCTCCTACTTGATGGCGGCCATTTTTGGAGGGCCATTTTCAGCAGGGCCCCTGTGGACGGCTAGTCCGCACGGAATCTGCAGCCCCCAAATCACCGCGCACTACAAGACTGCGCGGGGTGTGCAGGGGCTGAGTCAGCCGTATTTCACCCCCTGCATTCCAGCACCCGGTGCACGTGCACCTCTAGCCCCCCCTTAGTTGCGGCCCTGGTCATGTTACCTGCACCACAGAGAGGAGAAGGAGGAGGAGAAATCAATTTTGCTTGATTGACTAGATTAGCTACATGTTCTAGCAGAATGTGTGACATTGCCACCTATATAATAGCATTTGCTCATCCTTGTATGCACGTACTGTATATCTCCAACATGTAATTTACGTTGATGGTTTTGGAAGCCACAGAGGAACTAGCTATTTGTACTTTTGAATTCACACCCACTGGCATTGGGCAAATTGGTCGTGCAGCAAGGGCCAACATGTTCTGCACATCTGATGCATTTATATCTCGGGCTTATGTAGGATTGGACACATTTGAGGTCTGCAGACCGCCTGTACATTTACAGCAGCAGCCGCGGGGAGGGGGCGGACACTCCCATGACCCACCCCCTGGCCAGCAGGACCCGCTGCTGCCTGGAAGATGATGGCCGCTCAGGGTGTATGAACGACCATCATCTACAGATATATCTGCAGATCACTCGGTCTGCAGACATATCTGTACAGTGTATGCCCAGCATTACCTAATCAGCAAATGTATACCCGGTCCTTCAGTTCCCTTGTGTGCCTCTCCAGGCAATAGAAGTCAGAGAAAGATGTGTACCAATCTGTATGTATACATTTTCTATGTATCTATAGGCCTGATTCAGAGGTGAATAGAGGTGCAGTGGCAAGACCCAGAGAGGCGATGTGAGTTGGTGTGGGGGGGATTCCCTGTGCACAGAGGGAGCCCCCAGAGCACTGGGCGGCAGCTTCTCTAATAGTTTGATCACTTGAGCACTATCATACTGAATTATGCTTGTTATTTACCTGTGACTCACAAATGAAATGTAGTATGTGCAAACATGGGATATACTGACAGGCTTGGGCTGGGCTACCAGGGAATCATTTAATTCCCCAGTGAGCCCCAGTGCATTGTGGCCATGCCCCTTTCTGTGAGGGGGTGGGGCTTAGCAGGCCACGAATGGGGGGGGGTACGTTGCCATCGGGGCCTGATTAACAAAGGGGGAGTGAAGCTCCAGACCCTGGCCCTCCGAACCCCCAGCACAGCCCGAAGCCCCGCCCACCCGTGGGCGGACGAAGCTTTGCCCACTTCCCGGGTAAATTAGATTACTACCATTTACCCCTGTGATGTCATTCACAACCAGCAGGGGAAGAAGCCCAGGCTTCTGCAGGGCCCTCACTGCCTAAACACAGAGCAGAGGAGCTAGGTCCATCCATCACTGAGGGACATATCCTCCCTCTGGGCAGGTAAGTGTAACTGATGGTGTGAAAAATGTTTTAGTGTTATCTAAGGGGGTTGATATAAGGGGGGGATTTTTTTTTCTGGGGGATGCTGTGTTTTAATATTGTTTATAGCAGTGTATTTATGTTGTATGTGTGTTTCGGGGTGGGGTGTATTAATGTTGTGTGTGTAAAGGGTGTATTCATATTTGTGTTATATGTGGGTCACTTATGCTCTCTGTATTATATCACGTCCACTGCGACACTCTGTGAGCACTACAACACTCTCTGCATTATATGGTAGGTATTGCGGCACTCTCTACTATATGGCGGTAACTGCAGAACTTTCTGTATTACATGGCGGTCACTGCGGTACTCTGTAAATATATGGCGGTCACTGCAGCACTCTATGTATTATATGACGATCACTGCAGCAATCTCTGTATTACATGGCAGTCACTGCGGCACTCTGTATTATATGGTGGTCACTGCAACACGCTCTACATTATATGGTGAGCACTGCGACAATTCTCTGCATTATATGGTGGGCACTACGGCTCTCTGTATTATATGGTGGGCACTGCGACACTCTGCATTATATGGTGAGCACTGTGACACTGCATTATATGGCGAGCACTGTGACACTCTGCATTACGTACAGTATATGGTGGCATTGTGACAATCTCTGCATTATATGGTGGGCATTGCAACACTCTCTACATTATATGTGACACTCTGCATTATGTATATGGTGGGCACTGTGACACACTCTGCATTATGTATATGGTGGTCACTGCAGCACTCTCTGCATTATATGGCTGGCACTGTGACACTCTGCATTTTATGGTGAGCACTGTGACACTCTGCATTACGTATATGGCGGGCACTGTGACACTCTGCATTATATAGTGAGCATTGCAACACTCTGCATTATATGGCAGGCACTGTGACACACTCTGCATTATGTATATGGCGGGCACTGTGACACTCTGCATTATATGGTGGTCACTGTGACACACTCTGCATTATGTATATGGCGGGCACTGTGACACTCTCTGCATTATATGGCGGGCACTGTGACACTCTGCATTACGTATATGGCGGGCACTGTGACACTCTGCATTATGTATATGGTGGGCACTGTGACACACTCTGCATTATGTATATGGCGGGCATTGCAACACTCTGCATTATATGGTGGTCACTGCGGCACTCTGCATTATATGGTGGTCACTGCGGCACTCTGCATTGTATGGTGGTCACTGGGACACTATATTATGTATATAGCTGGCACTGCAACACTCTCTGCATTATATGGTGGGCACTGGGGCTCTCTGCATTATATGGTGGTCACTGCGGCACTCTGCATTGTCTGGTAGTCATTGTGACACTCTATATTATGTATATAGCTGGCACTGCGACACTCTCTGCATTATATAGTGAGTAATGCAACAACTCTCTGCATTATATGGTGGGCACTGTGGCTCTCTGCATTATATGGTGGTCACTGTGACACTCTGCATTATATGGTGAGCACTGTGACACTCTAAATTATGTATATAGCTGGCACTGCGACACTCTGCATTATATAGTGAGTAATGCAACAACTCTCTGCATTATATGGTGGTCACTGTGACACTGCATTATATGGTGGGCACTGTGACACTGTAAATTATGTATATAGCTGGCACTGCGACACTCTCTGCATTATATAGTGAGTAATGCAACAACTCTCTGCATTATATGGTGGGCACTGGGGCTCTCAGTCACTGCGGCACTCTGCATTGTATGGTGGTCACTGTGACACTCTATATTATGTATATAGCTGGCACTGCGACACTCTCTGCATTATATGGTGGGCACTGTGGCTCTCTGCATTATATGGTGGTCACTGTGACACTGCATTATATGGTGAGCACTGTGACACTCTAAATTATATATATAGCTGGCACTGCGACACTCTCTGCATTATATAGTGAGTAATGCAACAACTCTCTGCATTATATGGTGGTCACTGTGACACTCTGCATTATATGGTGGGCACTGTGACACTGTAAATTATGTATATAGCTGGCACTGCGACACTCTCTGCATTATATAGTGAGTAATGCAACAACTCTCTGCATTATATGGTGGGCACTGTGGCACAAAGTATAGCAGGCACTGGCACCTTACTGTAACAAGACTAACAATGGCCTTTCCCTCACCATATATACATGATTTCAGACTTTACAATGCTGATAGCTGTATCCGAGGTAGCCCAAGGTGACTAGAGCTACAGCTTCTAAATCCTATGCCTTCTGGAGACTGAACGTAAAAATTATTACTTACCTGGTTTCAAACTATAACTAGAATACCAGATTCAGCGTTATTATTGTTATAGTGTTTATTTTTAATTTGGCTCTGGACCTGTGCATTTTTTAAAAATAAATGCTCCTCTTGTAGCTGGCCACACCCCTGGCTGGCCACACCCCTTTAGCTTTGCGCCGCCTCCCTTCAATGGGCCCCTACCATTGCATTCCCCCTGTGGACCCTACATGTCCCAGTCTGACACTGTCTACTGAACACATGCTTTATCTACATACATTTGGTCCTATGTGGTTTAGCAGCACCTAATAAGCACTCTGGCCCTCATTCAGAGGCGGCCGCAAGAAGTGATCGCTCTCTCTGAATGAGGGCGGCAGCTTGATTTTTTCAGTGCGGCCTCCTGTTCGCTAGCTAAGCTGTGGGTTCCACCCACAGCTTAGCGACCAACCAGGGTGATGGTCGCGATGGTCAAGACCATCGCCTCCATCGGGGTGTTTGCGACGAGACCCTAAGGTTGGGTCTCGGCAACCGCAAGCCCCAGGGAGCTTCCTGCTCTGATCGAGCACGAAACTCCCCACTGATATCACTGATGATGTCAGTGCGGCCGCCCACAAAACGGCAGGCGTTCCTTAAGGACAGCCGGCCCTTTTGTAGTGAGCTCCGTAGCGCTTGCGACCAGGTTGAATGAGGTCCTCTATTAAGATATAGACCCTCATTATAGGCTATTCATTGGTATGCTTAAACCTGGGAAATCCCGAATACATGCTTTACCTGTATCACCTGGTTTACTGATTACAGGCTCTATTTGCACATATGGTCCAGTGTGATTTACATGTATGACCCCACACAGCTGATTAATGTTATGTATATTTACTGAGCAACCTAAAGCTTATAGACTCTAAAGCTAGGTACACACTGGGCTGACATATCGTACCGTGGTAGGGCTGCAATCAGGGGGGTTCTGGGGGTGCATGTGCACTGGGTGCGCCGCTGCACCCCGCGCCAGTGTCCTCCAGCCCGGCGCCGCAGGGAGAGGCTGGAGTTCTCCCCTGAACTCCAGCTTCCGGCTCTCCCCACAGGCACTATGGGAGAGACGTAATGACGTCTCTCCCATAGTTCCGAGGAGCAGCCGGACGGACCCGACGGCGGCAGTCACAGGAGTGGGGTTTAAGGTAAGTATTTTTTTTGTGTATGTGGCACTACGGGGGCATTAACAGGGGGCACTACAGGGGGACTACAGTGGCATTACCTACAGGGGCATTACCAGGGGGCACTACAGGGACATCACCAGGGGGCTCTACAGGGGCATTACCACGGGCTCTACAGGGGCATCATCAGGGGGCACTACAGGTGGCATTACCAGGGGGCTCTACAGGGATACTATAGTGGCATTACCTAAAGGGGCATTACTAGGGGGCTCTACAGGGGCATTACCAGGGGGCTCCACAGGGGCATTACCAGGGGGCACTACAGGGGCATTACTAGGGGGCATTACTATTTGGTCACTACAGGGGCATTACCATATGGGCACTACAGGGGCATTGCTATGGGGACATTACCATATGGCCACTAGTACAGGGGCATTACTATAGGTGCACTGCTGAAGGGGGCATTACTATGGAGGCACTGCTGCGGGGGCATTACTGTGGGGGAATTACTGGGGGGGGGCGCCAAATTACTGTCTTGCCCCGGGTGACAAAAACCCTAGTTTCGGCCCTGGTAGGGGCCCATGCTTTGGGGCATGGTCAGTTACCACAAGGGATGGACGGACATTAGTGACCATTTAACTGACCCTCTAATAGAATACCAATGTATAGTTCAAGTGCACAGTCTGAAACTGACATTAGAGCAGTGGGGCCCACCGGGGATTTCCCCTGTACCCCTGTGGGCCAGTCCAACCCTGACCGGCGCCGTCCACTATTGCGACCATCAACCACCAATGGTCGCGATGGTGATCCCAGCCTGCGACCTCCGTTGCAGTGCTGGCATCGCAAATGCAGCAGGGGGTGTCATACACCTCCTGCTGCATTCGCATTATTGCAAGGATCGCAATTGCAAAGCTGCCTGTGTGCAATATCTGGATTAATTGATTTCACTCACTGCATACCTCCCAACTTTTCTTCTTCACAAAGAGGGACGGCGCCCGAAAAGGAGGCGGGGCTTCGCTTAAAGGGCATGGACTCTTGGAAATGGGGCGGAGCCTCGTGGCAACCCCCGTTGACGTCACTATAGTGTCCGTGCCCAGCACTCATCCGAGATGCTGGGCAGCCCCCAGGCTCTCCCTACACAGATTTACAGGTGCTGTGCTCTCCCCAACTTCCCCCCCATCGCGGGACACTGCGGCCTGCGGGTGGGACAGCGGGACAGTCCCAGAAAAATGGGACTGTCCTGTTGAATGCGGGACAGTTGGGAGGTGAGCTCACTGTGATATCCCACTAGGATTTTCTTTGTCCTTTCTAATGTATGTTTTTCTGTTAAAAGTGTACGGAAGGTCAAAGCAACTACATTAATTTAATGTCATAGACCTTGTAATCTGCCGTGATGTCTTGAGTGCCCCACTTTAGAAGCACTTGTCACACTTTTGGTGTTTCTGTGTGTTTATCTCCAGTATTGGCAGCTGGACTGGATTCTGATTTCATTATTTAATCCTGTACTCTACCTGTAGGCAGCAGTATGGGGATTGTTGCCACCTCATCCCTTTAAAACTGGACACGTGAATTACACAGGTTCTGTAGCTGATTAAAGCCAGGTAAAATGGAGACTTTGGGCCGTATTCAATTCGAAGCAAAAAGCCCTTTTTGCGTGTTTTTGGCGAAAACTTTTCGCCGATGACGTCATTTTCGCCTGTTTTGATTTACTCCGTATTCAGTTTGAAAGACTTTCCACCTAGGCGGAAAATCAATGCAATGTAATAGGCGAAAAAGTTTCGCCTATGAATAGCAGGCGGAAAAAAGTGCAGAATTGGGGTGCAACGTTGTGGGAACCCCCATGCAGCCTTCAGACAGTCCCCCAAAGGTAAACTGTGTAAATTTTTTTTAAAAAAACTTAAGGACACCCCAAAAATTCACCTTGAATTTTGGGGTGAAAAAAAAATTTGGGGGACAAAGTTAAAAACTAGCGAACTTTACTCTGGGGGGGTCCCCAATTATGTCCCAGGTGTTTTTTTCATTGCAGGTACTTGCGGCGGGTGGATTTTTCATGATTTTTTAACTTCACTTTAGCAACTATAAAGTATGCTGGCCCCCATTTTCAAGTACCCCAAATTTTCTGGGATAAGTTATTTTCTGCAAAAAACCCTCCAGAATACTATTCTGCACCACTTATACAAAAACACTATTTAGCAGCTATTGAGCCCGTTTAAAAACCCCAAATACCTTCAGCAAGCCAAATCGGGGGGTATCATAGTGAACCCCCTTGTCAGAACATCATTTGGGGGGTCTCAGGCTGATTTCCCTAAAAATGACAGGACTTTGGATGAGTAGAGTAAACCAATGTGGAACCTATCTGCAGGGGGGCTATGTGCAGTCTCTGTGTAGCCCCCCATTCTGTCAGCGCATGTCCCCGGTATACTCTGGCACTGTACCAGAGTCTATTGTGTGGGTGCCATTTTCCCTGTGATTTCTATAGTATGTGTCACGTCCGCAGTGGGTAGTAGACCCGGACTGGATGCAGGGAAGACCTTTCGAGCAGTTTCCTGATATTGGAACGACGCTGGACCAAGGGGGTTCATGAATGTCTCTGCCTTTGCAGGATGATGCGGAGGATGGAGACCCAAGAAAAAACAAAAAAGCTTAACCCCATCGAGTATTCAGAGCACAACTCCGGAGACATTGCGGTATGGGAACCTAGTACCGGTGCTGACTGGGAATGCTGGTGGAGGAGGCTCTGTAACGTAGCGCAGATAGCGGTTAGATTACCGGAACTGAGACGGGCAGAGCACTGGCAGTGGCACTATGACATGGAGCAGGCAGCAAACCAATTCTCCAACTAAGTACTGCAACTGGAACACTGGAGGCAAAACAAGACAAAGCAGGTAAGTCCCGGACCCCTCGCGGACTTTCAGAGCGGCCCGTGACAGTGTGCATGTGCAGATCTTCCAGTGACATCTGCTGCAACAAGGGAGAATGAAGTATTGTGAATGGGTGCAGGGTGTGCGGGTCAGGGACCTGAGTGCCCCACACACCGTGCACTCATTACACAGATGCCCTTGCCTCTCTGGGGTAGTATGTAGGGACCTGGTATAGTATAGCAGTGCCTGTAAAATCTGTGTAATGTGATTGTTAGCAGCTGTTTTCTTATGTCCATGACTGATGTGATCATTTACTCCCTGACTTGACGCAGACAGGGAGAGACTGAAATCCACAGTTGCAGTAGTGCTGATGAGTTTTTACACTGACGCCCGTTAAAATAACAGGTACCCCAATTTTTTTCCAATGTAAGTAAATAGGGGAGAGCGCTCCCCTTTCATAGCAACATGACGATCTGGACACAGCTCCAAGCTCCTTGCATCCATAAACGTCTGCATTCATCATATTAATAAGCAGGGCAGAGCTGGATGGACAGCGATTACCCCCTCTATCTCACATCATGGTCTGTGATGAATTCTATAATAACAATGAGCTGTAAAGGAAGAACATCTGTTTTACTACAAATGAGAATTATATACTCTGTAAGTGAAAATCCCTTTAAGTGGATGACACCACTGTTCTGCCAGGCCCAACTGAGATGTCAAGGTTTTTTATTTGCTTTATTTACACACAGGAATACACAGATTGTTTGCTGTGTGCTAAGCTAAAGCCATGAACTGTGATGGAACAGTCACAGAGTGTTTCTGTAGCAGAACAGAACACTGTGTGCAACAAACATTGGTCATTGCTCCTGGGTAAAGGGGTGGAGACTGTAATCAGTGGACGTGTATGCCCAGCAGGTGAGGTGCAGGTTGCTCAAATATAGGTAAACATAGACCATTAGTAAAATTACTGTTGATTATATGCTAACATTTCTATACAAAGCAGGCCCTAGGCATAGGCATTATAAGCAAATGCCTAGGGGCGACTTAAATGCCTAGGGCAGGGCCGCAACTAGGGGGTGGCTAGAGGTGCACGTGCACCGGGTGCCGGAATGCAGGGGGTGAAAAAGGGATGACTCACAGTGGCTTGAGGGCTGGAGAGTCAGAAAACGGCCATCCAAAAATGGCCGCCGCCAAGGAGGAGACAGATGCTAGAGGTCCTTACTGGACCTCTAGTGTCTGTTAGGCCAGCACAAGTGCCGGGAGAAGATGCTGAAAGCTGCATCTTCTCCCGTGAAACCCCCTGGCAACGAGCATAAACCCCATGGCAACGAGCATGTAACCCCTGGCAATGAGCATAAACCCAATAGCAACGAGCATGATTCCCCCTGGCAACGAGCATGGAACACCCTGGCAATGAGCATAAAACCCCTGACAACAAGCAGGTAATTTAAAAGTAATTAGAAGCCTTACTGTGGGGCATAAAATGGTGTCGGGCAAATATCTAAGTGGCACTTTGGTAATAGGTATTACAGTGTGTGGCATAATGTGTAATGGGCATTATTGTGTGTGGAATAATGTAAGTCACTATACCAGGGACGTTTGACTAGTGCACTGCTTTATGGAGGAGCAAGGACAAAATCCAGGTACGGGAAGGGAGGGGGCGCAAAATTGCTACCTTGCACTGGGTGACAGATATCCTAGTTTCGGCCCTGCCTAGGGGCATTCAGGGCTCTCTGCTGCTGCCCACTGCCTGCCGCTGAACACCCCCCTCCTGCTGCCGCGATCAGGCAGCGCAGCTGTTGGCCAGTCACATGACTGTGACCGTAAGTCGCCCGGCCATGTCAGAAATGGTCCCTCTGTGTAGTGGCTATTACCAATTCGTGGTGCGGGTCCCATAGGCAGCTCTTCTGTGCAGGTCCCCTGGGTCTTCAGGCACTTCTCTGGTCAGGCGCCGAAGAAAGGGGCGGCCTCCTCCCGTGGTCCTCACCTCTTAGCTGCCGCCTGCCTCCGAACACACTTCAACCGCTGCCCCAGCGTTCCGATGAGCTCTGGCAGTGGGCGGCGGGGGTGACTTCCAGCCGCCTGTGGTGATAAGCTCCCCGCGCACAGCGATCAGATCAGACACCTCCAGGCGGCACGGAGCTGACGGGTCCCCGGTCACTCCCAAGGGCTCCCTGAGGCCAACTTTGCTGCAACCGCGACACTCCATCCTGGTGGCTGTCAGTGTTGTCTTCCCCACCGGCAGCACAGCACACTCCAGTTGAAGTCTGGCAGACCAAAGGTGAGTGGTTTGTCAAGTGTGATGACAGACACATTTGCAGAGGCTGGGTTCACCCTCCCCATAGTCCCAACAGGTGGATCCAACGGGCACTCCCCCAAACTTGGGGGTATCACAGTGGCCAGTGCAGCGTCTGTGTATATATATATGTATATATTAGGGGTGAGCGGGTTCGGATTTCTGAAATCCGAACCCCCCCGAGCCCCCCTGATCCGAGTCCGATCCGAGTCAGGCTCGACTTTTCCCGCCTGACTCGGATCTGAAATCGAGGCAAAACGTCATCATCCCGCCTTCCGAGTCTCGCGGGTTTTGGATCCTATATAAGGTACCCGCGTCGGCGCCATTTTCTCACTCGGCTGTGGACAGTGAAGAGGGAGGGTGGGAGTTAGGGCTGTGTAGTGTAGTGTAGTGTAGTGTAGTGCTGCTGTTGTCCACTACTTCAAAGTCCATAGGGGCTGGCTGTGTTGTGCTGTGCTGCTGTTGTTAATAGGGGCTGTGTCCACTACTTCAAAGTCCATAGGGGCTGGCTGGACTGTGTTGTGCAGTCAGTTCTCCATAGGGGCTGTGTCCACTCCAAAGTCCTGTGCAGTGTCCCAGTCCTAAAGGAGTGCTGTAGTGTTGTCCAGGGGGTGCTCTGTCCATCAGGGGTGCTCCCCCCAAGTGCTAAAAAAATAATATATTTTCTGTGTTTGTGAATTGTGTGCGCAGTAGCCGCACGTGCATCAACAAAGTAGTGCCAAGCGTGCGCCTGTGTCATAAGTAAAGGGCCGGCTGGCTTGACCATTAAGGGTGCTGTAACCCCCGAAAGTACACTCCAGTCCAAACCAAAAAAAAAATTATTTTCTGTGTTTGTGAATTGTGTGCGCAGTAGCCGCACGTGCATCAACAAAGTAGTGCCAAGCGTGCGCCTGTGTCATAAGTAAAGGGCCGGCTGGCTTGACCGTTAAGGGTGCTGTAACCCCCGAAAGTACACTCCAGTCCAAACCAAAAAAAAAATTATTTTCTGTGTTTGTGAATTGTGTGCGCAGTAGCCGCACGTGCATCAACAAAGTAGTGCCAAGCGTGCACCTGTGTCATAAGTAAAGGGCCGGCTGGCTTGACCGTTAAGGGTGCTGTAACCCCCGAAAGTACACTCCAGTCCAAACCAAAAAAAAAATAATTTTCTGTGTTTGTGAATTGTGTGCGCAGTAGCCGCACGTGCATCAACAAAGTAGTGCCAAGCGTGCGCCTGTGTCATAAGTAAAGGGCCGGCTGGCTTGACCGTTAAAGGGTGCTGTAACCCCCAAAGTACACTCCAGTCCAAACCAAAAAAAAAATTATTTTCTGTGTTTGTGAATTGTGTGCGCAGTAGCCGCACGTGCATCAACAAAGTAGTGCCAAGCGTGCGCCTGTGTCATAAGTAAAGGGCCGGCTGGCTTGACCGTTAAAGGGTGCTGTAACCCTCGAAAGTACACTCCAGTCCAAACCAAAAAAAAAATATTTTCTGTGTTTGTGAATTGTGTGCGCAGTAGCCGCACGTGCATCAACAAAGTAGTGCCAAGCGTGCACCTGTGTCATAAGTAAAGGGCCGGCTGGCTTGACCGTTAAGGGTGCTGTAACCCCCGAAAGTACACTCCAGTCCAAACCAAAAAAAAAATTATTTTCTGTGTTTGTGAATTGTGTGCGCAGTAGCCGCACGTGCATCAACAAAGTAGTGCCAAGCGTGCGCCTGTGTCATAAGTAAAGGGCCGGCTGGCTTGACCGTTAAAGGGTGCTGTAACCCCCAAAGTACACTCCAGTCCAAACCAAAAAAAAAATTATTTTCTGTGTTTGTGAATTGTGTGCGCAGTAGCCGCACGTGCATCAACAAAGTAGTGCCAAGCGTGCGCCTGTGTCATAAGTAAAGGGCCGGCTGGCTTGACCGTTAAAGGGTGCTGTAACCCCCGAAAGTACACTCCAGTCAAAACCAAAAAAAAATTATTTTCTGTGTTTGTGAATTGTGTGCGCAGTAGCCGCACGTGCATCAACAAAGTAGTGCCAAGCGTGCGCCTGTGTCATAAGTAAAGGGCCGGCTGGCTTGCCCGTTAAAGGGTGCTGTAACCCCCGAAAGTACACTCCAGTCCAAACCAAAAAAAAATTATTTTCTGTGTTTGTGAATTGTGTGCGCAGTAGCCGCACGTGCATCAACAAAGTAGTGCCAAGCGTGCACCTGTGTCATAAGTAAAGGGCCAGCTGGCTTGACCGTTAAGGGTGCTGTAACCCCCGAAAGTACACTCCAGTCCAAACCAAAAAAAAAATTATTTTCTGTGTTTGTGAATTGTGTGCGCAGTAGCCGCACGTGCATCAACAAAGTAGTGCCAAGCGTGCGCCTGTGTCATAAGTAAAGGGCTGGCTGGCTTGACCGTTAAAGGGTGCTGTAACCCCCAAAGTACACTCCAGTCCAAACCAGAAAAAAAATTATTTTCTGTGTTTGTGAATTGTGTGCGCAGTAGCCGCACGTGCATCAACAAAGTAGTGCCAAGCGTGCGCCTGTGTCATAAGTAAAGGGCCGGCTGGCTTGACCGTTAAAGGGTGCTGTAACCCCCGAAAGTACACTCCAGTCCAAACCAAAAAAAAATTATTTTCTGTGTTTGTGAATTGTGTGCGCAGTAGCCGCACGTGCATCAACAAAGTAGTGCCAAGCGTGCTCCTGTGTCATAAGTAAAGGGCCGGCTGGCTTGACCGTTAAGGGTGCTGTAACCCCCGAAAGTACACTCCAGTCCAAACCAAAAAAAAAATTATTTTCTGTGTTTGTGAATTGTGTGCGCAGTAGCCGCACGTGCATCAACAAAGTAGTGCCAAGCGTGCGCCTGTGTCATAAGTAAAGGGCCGGCTGGCTTGACCGTTAAAGGGTGCTGTAACCCCCAAAGTACACTCCAGTCCAAACCAAAAAAAAAATTATTTTCTGTGTTTGTGAATTGTGTGCGCAGTAGCCGCACGTGCATCAACAAAGTAGTGCCAAGCGTGCGCCTGTGTCATAAGTAAAGGACCAGCTGGCTTGACCGTTAAAGGGTGCTGTAACCCCCGAAAGTACACTCCAGTCCAAACCAAAAAAAAATTATTTTCTGTGTTTGTGAATTGTGTGCGCAGTAGCCGCACGTGCATCAACAAAGTAGTGCCAAGCGTGCGCCTGTGTCATAAGTAAAGAGCCGGCTGGCTTGACCGTTAAAGGGTGCTGTAACCCCCGAAAGTACACTCCAGTCCAAACCAAAAAAAAATTATTTTCTGTGTTTGTGAATTGTGTGCGCAGTAGCCGCACGTGCATCAACAAAGTAGTGCCAAGCGTGCGCCTGTGTCATAAGTAAAGGGCCGGCTGGCTTGACCGTTAAGGGTGTTGTAACCCCCGAAAGTACACTCCAGTCCAAACCAAAAAAAAAATTATTTTCTGTGTTTGTGAATTGTGTGCGCAGTAGCCGCACGTGCATCAACAAAGTAGTGCCAAGCGTGCGCCTGTGTCATAAGTAAAGGGCCGGCTGGCTTGACCGTTAAAGGGTGCTGTAACCCACAAAGTACACTCCAGTCCAAACCAAAAAAAAAATTATTTTCTGTGTTTAGCCGCACGTATATATCAAATCGATATAACATAAATGGAGGACCAAACTTTCTCCGATAAAAATAAAATAGAGAAAGATCAAGAACCACTTCCTCCTAGTGCTGAAGCTGCTGCCACTAGTCATGACATAGACGATAACATGCCATCAACGTCGTCTGCCAAGGCCGATGCCCAATGTCATAGTAGAGGGCACATACAATCCCAAATGGCAAAGTTCAGGAAAATGACCTTGAAAAAGACATTTAAATCAGCTGAAGAGAAACGTAAACTTGCCAATATGCCATTTACGACACGGAGTGGCAAGGAACGGCTAAGGTCGATCCCTAGTATGTTCATGACTAGTGGTTCAGCTTCACATGACGATGGAAGCCCTCCTCCCACTAAAAAAATCAAAAGAGTTAAGCTGGCAAAAGCACAGCGAAGAACTGTGCTTTCTAAGAAGATATCACAAATCCCCAAGGAGAGTCCAAGTGTGGTGGTGGTTGCGATGCCTGACCTTCCCAGCACTGGACGGGAAGAGGTGGCTCTTTCCACCATTTGCACGCCCCCTGCAAGTGCTGAAAGGAGCACCCACAGTCCACTTGCTGATATGCAAATTGAAGATGTCACTGTTGAAGTACAACAGGATGAGGATACTGGTGTAGCTGGCGCTGAGGAGGAAGTTGGCGAGGAGGATTCTGATGGTGATGTGGTTTGTTTAAATCAGGCTCCGGGGGAGACAGTTGTTGTCCGTGGGATGAAAAAGCCCATCACGGTCATGCCTGGGCAGAAGACCAAACATTCCACCTCTTTGGTCTGGCAATATTTCTATCCAAATCCGGACAACAACTGTCTTGCCATATGTACCATATGTAAAGGTGAAATAAGTAGGGGTAGGGACGTCAACCACCTAGGAACATCCTCCCTTTTACGGCACCTGCAGCACGTTCATAAAAAGTTACTGTCAAGTTCAGAAACTTTGGCTAAGACCGTAAGCAGTCCAGGGACACCTAAATCCCGTTGTCCTGTTGTATCCAAGCGCCTGCAAACCACACCGTCAACTCCCTCCTCGTCAATTTCCTCCTTAGTCAGGATCGGAAGTAGTCCTGCAGGCCATGTCACTGGCATGACTGACTCTCCTATCCGGGATTCCTCTGGAGGATCCTGCATTGCTACGCCTACTGCTGCCGCTGCTGCTGTTGCTGCTGCTGGGAGTCGTTCATCATCCCAGAGAGGAAGTAGGAACACCACTACTTTTACTAAACAATTGACCCTCCAACAGTCCTTAGCGAGGAGGATGAAGTACAACAGCAGTCATCCTGAAGCAAAACGTATAACTGAGGCCTTGACTGCTATGTTGGTGTTAGACGTGCGTCCGGTATCCGCCATTAGTGCAGTGGGATTTAGACAATTGATGGAGGTAGTGTGTCCCCGGTTCCAAATCCCGTCTAGATTCCACTTCACTAGGCAGGCGATACCGAGACTGTACAGAAACGTCAGAAAAAGTGTCCTCAGTGTCCTGAAAAATGCCGTTGTACACAATGTCCACTTAACCACGGACATGTGGACAAGTGGAACAGGGCAGACTAAGGACTATATGACTGTGACAGCCCACTGGGTAGATGTATCACCTTACGCAGCAACAGCAGCAGCGTCACCAGTAGCAGCATCTCAGAAATGCCAGCTCGTTACAAGGCAGGCTACGCTGTGTATCACCGGTTTCAGTAAGAGGCACACCGCCGACAACCTCTTAGAGAAACTGAGGGAAATCATCGCCCAGTGGCTTACCCCACTTAGACTCTCCTGGGGATTTGTGATATCTGACAACGCCACCAATATTGTGCGGGCATTACATCTGGGCAAATTCCAGCACGTCCCATGTTTTGCTCACACAATAAACTTGGTGGTGCAGAATTTTCTGAAAAGCGACAGGGGCGTGCAGGAGACACTTTGGGTGGGCCGAAAAATTTCTGGCCACTTTCGCCATTCAGCGACTGCGTGCCGAAGACTGGAGCGCCAGCAAACACTCTTGAACCTGCCCCGCCATCACCTGAAGCAAGAGGTTGTGACGCGGTGGAACTCAACCCTCTATATGCTTCAGAGGATGGAGGAGCAGCAAAAGGCCATACAAGCCTATACATCCACCTATGACATAGGCAAAGGAGGGGGTATGCACCTGACTCAAGCGCAGTGGAGAATGATTTCCGTGTTGTGCAAGGTTCTCCAGCCCTTCGAACTTGCCACACGTGAAGTCAGTTCAGACACTGCCAGCTTGAGTCAGGTCATTCCCCTCATCAGGCTTTTGCAGAAGCAGCTGGAGAAAGTGAAGGAGGAGCTAAGACGGAGCGATTCCGCTCGGCATGTGGGACTTGTGGATGAAGCCCTTCATTCGCTTTGCCAGGATTCCAGGGTGGTCAATCTGTTGAAATCAGACCACTACGTTTTGGCCACCGTGCTCGATCCTAGGTTTAAAGCCTATGTGGTGTCTCTCTTTCCGGCCGACACAAGCCTGCAGAGGTGCAAAGACCTGCTGGTGAACACACTGTCAGCTGAAGCGGAACGTGACACGTCAACGGCTCCTTCTTCATTTTCTCCCGCAACTGGGGCTGCCAGGAAAAAACTTAGGTATCCTAAGCAACCCGCTGGCGGTGATGCAGGGCAGGCAGGACCAAGTTTGGACATCTGGTCCGGACTGAAGGACCTGGCAACAATTTCTGACATGTCTACTGTCACTGCATATGATACTGTCACCATTGACAGAATGGTGGAGGATTACATCGGTGACAGCATCCAAGTAGGCATGGCAGACAGTCCATACCTGTACTGGCAGGAAAAAGAGGCAATTTGGAGGCCCCTGTACAAACTGGCTCTATTTTACCTGAGTTGCCCCCCCTCCAGTGTGTACTCCGAAAGAGTGTTTAGTGCAGCCGGGAACCTTGTCAGCGAAAGGCGTAGGAGGTTGCTTCCACAGAATGTGGAGAAGATGATGTTCATCAAAATGAATTATCAGCTCTTCCAGGGAGACCAGCCTCCAGAAGGTACAGAGGGACCTGTGGTGGTGGATTCAAGTGGGGACGAGTTAATACTTTGTGAGGATGAGGATGTACACACTGAAGAGGGTGAGGAATCGGTGGATGAGGAGGATGAGGATGACATCTTGCCTCCATAGAGCCAGTTTGTGCAGGGACACATTAATTGCCAGCTTGTTTTGTGGGGGCCCAAACGAACCAATCATTTCAGCCACAGTTGTGTGGCAGACCCTGGCGCTGAAATGATTGGTTTGTTAAAGTGTGCATGTCCTGTTTATACAACATAAGGGTGGGTGGGAGGGCCCAAGGACAATTCCATCTTGCACCTCTTTTTTTTCTTTGCATTATGTACAGTTTGGGGCCTAGTTTTTCAAACTGCCATCCTGTCTGCCACTGCAGTTTCACGCCTAGATGGGTCACGTGTTTGTGCCGCCCACTCGTGTCGCTTAGCATAGTCATCCAGCTACCTCGGTGCAACGTTTTGGACATAAAAACACTATTGTGAGGTGTGAGGTGTTCAGAATAGACTGGAAATGAGTGGAAATTAAGGTTATTGAGGTTAATAATAGCATAGGAGCAGAAAAACCTACAAATTCTGTGATTTTAGCTGTTTTTATGCTTTTTAAAAAAAAAATACAGATCCAAAACACAAAACCCAGAACCCAAAACACGGAAGGGTGGTTTTGGCAAAACCAATCCAGATCCAAAACACGAAGAAAGATCCAGATCCAAAACCAAAACACAAAACACGAAAAGTGGCCGGTGCACACCCCTAGTATATATGTATACAATACACTGCACCGGCACTCCGTGTCATAGGGCATATAGCCCAAACTTGCTCCAGTGCCCTCCAAGGGGGACAGCACCCCCAAAATGTAATAACCTCAAAAATCAGGCGGCACTCGGAGTCTTCATAAATAGAATACCCTCACCAGAGGGATTTATTGGTCGACGTTTTATTTTATTTTACGTTTTATTGGACTTTTGTTATGTTGTCCTGAGGAAGGGGTGAATTGCACCTCGAAACGTCGACCAATAAATCCCTCTGGTGTAGGGATGTGCAGGCTCGGATAGGTTCGAGTTTGCACGTTGAGTTCGGATTTTTCCCTCCAAAAAAATGGAACTCAGAAAGAGACAAAACGTCATCTTACATGGACGGACATCATCATTCCTGGACTTTCCAGGAATGATGATGTCCGTCCATGTAAGATGACGTTTTGCCTCTTTCTGAGTTCCGTTTTTTTGGAGGGAAAAATCCGAACTGTCCAGGAATGATGATGTTCGTCCATGTAAGATGACGTTTTGCCTCTTTCTGAGTTCCGTTTTTTTGGAGGGAAAAATCCGAACTCAACGTGCAAACTCGAACCTATCCGAGTCTGCACATCCCTACTCAGGTGAGGGTATTCTATTTATGAAGACTCCGAGTGCCGCCTGATTTTTGTGGTTATTATATATATATATATATATATATATATATTTATATATATATATATATATGCATTCGTGCATATATATATTTATATAGATGGGGGGGCACCAGCCAAAATCTTGCCTAGGGCACCAAAATGGCTAGGGCCGGCTCTGTTTCTATATTAAATCAATCAGTTTGGTGCCTGCTTTAGAAGACATTACTATAAATAATAATTCCAGTACAAACTAACTTGGACCTAAGCGCTTCAGAAGTTCTATGCACCCTCCTGAAGCATGTACCATTCTCCCATGTGTTCTCTGGATCATACTTGCCAACTCTCCCTGATTGTCAGGGAGACTCCCTGAAATAGTAGCAATTTCCCTGACTCCCTTAAGAGTCTGGCAATCTCCCTGAGTGCATCTTACACTCATGGCGAAACTTTTATATATAAAAAGCAGAGATATATATACAAATAGGATCATTAGTATAATGTCCCTGCATTGGTTATAATTAGGGGTGTGCACCGGCCACTTTTCGTGTTTTGGTTTTGGATCTGGATCTTTCTTCGTGTTTTGGATCTGGATTGGTTTTGCCAAAACCACCCTTCCGTGTTTTGGGTTCTGGGTTTTGTGTTTTGGATCTGTATTTTTTTTAAAAAAAGCATAAAAACAGCTAAAATCACAGAATTTGTGGGTTTTTCTGCTCCTATGCTATTATTAACCTCAATAACCTTAATTTCCACTCATTTCCAGTCTATTCTGAACACCTCACACCTCACAATAGTGTTTTTATATCCAAAAGGTTGCACCGAGGTAGCTGGATGACTATGCTAAGAGATACGAGTGGGCGGCACAAACACGTGGTCCATCTAGTAGTGACACTGCAGTGGCAGACAGGATGGCAGTTTGAAAAACTAGGCCCCAAACAGTACATAATGCAAAGAAAAAAAAAGGTGTAAGATGGAATTGTCCTTGGGCCCTCCCACCCACCCTTATGTTGTATAAACAGGACATGCACACTTTAACAAACCAAACATTTCAGCGCCAGGGTCTGCCACACGACTGGCTGAAATGATTGGTTCGTTTGGGCCCACACAAAACAAGCTGGCAATTAATCTGTCCCTGCACAAACTGGCTCTACGGAGGCAAGATGTCGTCCTCATCCACCGATTCTTCACCCTCTTCAGTGTTGTGTACATCCTCAACCTCACAGAGTATTAATTCGTCCCTGCTGGAATCCACAACCACAGGTCCCTCTGTACGTTCTGGAGGCTGGTCTCCCTGGAAGAGTTGATAATTCATTTTATGAAAATCATCTTCTCCACATTTTGTGGAAGCAACCTCCTACGCCTTTGGCTGACAAGGTTCCCGGCTGCACTAAACACTCTTTCGGAGTACACACTGGAGGGGGGGCAACTCAGGTAAAATAGAGCCAGTTTGTACAGGGACCTCCAAATTGCTTCTTTTTCCTGCCAGTACAGGTACGGACTGTCTGACATGCCTACTTGGATGCTGTCACCGATGTAATCCTTTAACAGACAGACGCACGCTTGTCGCTGCTGCTTTGAGGATGCAAGTGCGGCTACAGCCCACATAATTCACAAAGACAGAAAAAAAAGGATTTTTTTTATTGTTTGTGGAGCGCACTTTGAGGGTTACACCACCCTTTAACAGACAGACGCACGCTTGTCGCTGCTGCTTTAAGGATGCAGGTGCGGCTACAGCCCACACATTTCACAAAGACAGAAAAAAAAAGAAGAATATTTTTATTGTTTGTGGAGCGCACTTTGAGGGTGTCACCACCCTTTAACAGACAGACACACGCTTGTCGCTGCTGCTTTGAGGATGCAGGTGGAATCTAGACGGGATTTGGAACCGGGGACACACTACCTCCATCAATTGTCTAAATCCCACTGCACTAATGGCTGATACCGGACGCACGTCTAACACCAACATAGCAGTCAAGGCCTCAGTTATACGTTTTGCTTCAGGATGACTGCTGTCGTACTTCATCCTCATTGCTAGGGACTGTTGGAGGGTCAGTTGTTTAGTAAAAGTAGTGGTGTTCCTACTTCCTCTCTGGGATGATGAACAACTCCCAGCAGCAGCAACAGCACTAGGAGGCAGTGGTTCTTGATCTTTCCCTATTTTATTTTTATCGGAGAAAGTTTGGTCCTCCATTTATGTTATATTGATATATACGTCCGGCTAAGGCGCACACAAACACAGAAAATATTTTTTTATTTTTGCTGGAGAGTAGTGCACTTTGTGGGTTACACCACCCTTTAAGAAATGAGCCAGGCGGCTCTTTACTTATGGGACACAGGCGCACGCTTGGCGCTGCTCCTATGTTGATGCACGTGCAGCCACAGTGCACACAATTCACAAACACAGAAAATATTTTTTATTTGGTTTGGAGTGTACTTTGGGGGTTACAGCACCCTTTAACGGTCAAGCCAGCTGGCCCTTTACTTATGACACAGGCGCACGCTTGGCACTACTTTGTTGATGTACGTGCGGCTACTGCGCACACAATTCACAAACACAGAAAATATTTTTTTATTTGGTTTGGAGTGTACTTTGGGGGTTACAGCACCCTTTAACGGTCAAGCCAGCTGGCCCTTTACTTATGACACAGGCGCACGCTTGGCAGTACTTTGTTGATGCACGTGCGGCTACTGCGCACACAATTCACAAACACAGAAAATATTTTTTTATTTGGTTTGGAATGTACTTTGGGGGTCACAGCACCCTTTAACGGTCAAGCCAGCCGGCCCTTTACTTATGACACAGGCGCACGCTTGGCACTACTTTGTTGATGCACGTGCGGCTACTGCGCACACAATTCACAAACACAGAATCTATTTTTTTATTTGGTTTGGAGTGTACTTTGGGGGTTACAGCACCCTTTAACGGTCAAGCCAGCCAGCCCTTTACTTATGACACAGGCGCACGCTTGGCACTACTTTGTTGATGCACGTGCGGCTACTGCGCACACAATTCACAAACACAGAAAATATTTTTTTATTTGGTTTGGACTGGAGTGTACTTTGGGGGTTACAGCACCCTTTAACGGTCAAGCCAGCCGGCCCTTTACTTATGACACAGGCGCACGCTTGGCACTACTTTGTTGATGCACGTGCGGCTTCAGCGCACACAATTCACAAACACAGAAAAATTTTTTTTATTTGGACTGGAGTGTACTTTGGGGGTTACAGCACCCTTTAACGGTCAAGCCAGCCAGCCCTTTACTTATGACACAGGCGCACGCTTGGCACTACTTTGTTGATGCACGTGCGGCTACTGCGCACACAATTCACAAACACAGAAAATATTTTTTTATTTGGTTTGGACTGGAGTGTTCTTTGGGGGTTACACCACCCTTTAACGGTCAAGCCAGCCGGCCCTTTACTTATGACACAGGCGCACGCTTGGCACTACTTTGTTGATGCACGTGCGGCTACTGCGTACACAATTCACAAACACAGAAAATACTTTTTTATTTGGTTTGGAGTGTACTTTGGGGGTTACAGCACCCTTTAACGGTCAAGCCAGCCGGCCCTTTACTTATGACACAGGCGCACGCTTGGCTCTACTTTGTTGATGCACATGCGGCTACTGCGCACACAATTCACAAGCACAGAAAATATTTTTTTATTTGGTTTGGACTGGAGTGTACTTTGGGGTTACAGCACCCTTTAATGGTTAAGCCAGCCGGCCCTTTACTTATGACACAGGCGCACGCTTGGCACTACTTTGTTGTTGCACGTGCGGCTACTGCGCACACAATTCACAAACACAGAAAATATTTTTTAATTTGGTTTGGACACAGAAGTAGTGGACACAGCCCCTATTAACAACAGCAGCACAGCACAACACAGCCAGCCCCTATGGACTTTGAAGTAGTGGACACAGCCCCTATGGACAACAGCAGCACAGCGCAGCACAGCACAGCACAACACTACTCTGCACTACACTACACTACACAGCCCAACCAGCCCTAACTCCCACCCTCCCTCTTCACTGTCCACAGCCGAGTGAGAAAATGGCGCCGACACGGGTACCTTATATAGCATCCAAAACCCGCGAGACCCGGAAGGCGGGATGATGACGTTTTGCCTCGATTTCAGATCCGAGTCAGGTGGGAAAAGTGGAGCCTGACTCGGATCGGCCTCGGATCGGGGGGGCTCGGGGGGGTTCGGATTTCAGAAATCCGAACCCGCTCACCCCTAGTTATAATGCACAATGATCCCTATGGCTACATACATTTTCTGAAAATATCAGTGTGTTTTTTATGAGCAAGTAGATCTTACTAACTGCTTTGGGGCTTGTTTACATTTGGATATAAGTCAGATGTAGTAGTACACGCCCACTTTACCACTGCACTCATAGGTGCTGCTTTCACAATCTCCCCGAAAAGCTTTTTCAACAGTAGGCAAGTATGCTCTGGATGGGTTGGGTACGGGATGCCAGCATCCCGACAGTAAGCCCCCAGTAATGCCCCCTGTAGTGAGCCCCCAGTAATGTCCCCTGTAGTAAGCCCCCAGTAATGCCCCCTGTAGTAAGCCCCCGTAGTGCCCCCAGTAATGCCCCCTCTAGTAAGCCCCCAGTAATGCCTCCTGTAGTGAGCCCCCAGTAATGCCCCCAGTAATGAGCCCCCAGTAATGCCCCCTGTAGTGAGCCCTCAATAATGCCCCCTGTAGTGAGCCCCCAATAATGCCCCCTGTAGTGAGCCACCAATAATGCCCCTGTAGTGAGCCACCAATAATGCCCCCTATAGTGAGCCCCCCCCCGCGAGCGCACACACATACAAAAAAAAAAACAACACTTACCTGAAACCCCGCTCCAGTGCTGCTGCCTTCCGTTGCCGGCGCCCGCTCCTCCCATAGTGCATTGCGGGACCCGGAAGCGGAGCTCAAGAGTGAGCTCCGTTCCTTCGGCTACCGCCGGGAGAAAAGAAGGAGCCGGGCGCCCGCTGGTAACACACTCGGCGGGCGCCCGACAAATAGGGGGTGCAACCGCACCCCCCGTATTGACGTCGCTGGAGGTGGAGCTCCTATCAGCGGCGCTCCATCTCCATAGCAGTGCCCGGAATGGCCCGGGGGACAATGGAGCCAGATGCTCCCTTAAGGGCTTGAGCCCGGTGGTAAATGACTCCATTGTCTCCGGGAGTTCCGCCACTGCCCCTAACCCTAATGCTAACCCTCCCCCTAACCCCGCTATTTATCTTTGGGAGAAGCCGCGGTCGGGATTCTGACAGGTGCCTTAATTCCGATGCCGGTATTCTTAGGGCTGGCATCCCCTTTGCTGGGATATTGACTGTATGCCCTCTGGATAGTGCCAATTAAGGAAGTAATGGCATTGCTATATAAATAAAAGTGATATCTTCCTTTAGGCCAGGGGTGGGGAACCTTATTTCTGCCGAGGGCCATTTTCATATATATAACATTATTCGCAGGCCTGGTGCAGGCCACGCCCCCTCCATGTGATGTCACACAGGGGCAGGGCCACAATCGCAGGTGGTTACAGCAATGCCCTGGGGGGGGGTTAGGTTTAGGGTTCCCGGGGGGGACTTAGGGTTAGGCACCCCCACGGGAGGTTAGGTTTAGGCTAGGGGGGGTTAGGGTTAGGCACCGCCAGGGGGGGGGACTTAGGGTTAAGCACCCCCCGGGGGACTTAGGTTTAGGCGGCGGGGAAGGGGGGGTAAGGTTTAGGCACTTAGAAGGGGGATTATGGTTAGGCATTGGGGGGAAGGTTAGGGTTAGGCAGCCCTAAGGGAGGGTTAGGGTTAGGGGAGGGAATTAGGTTAGTCAATACTTACCTTAGGGACGATCAGGATTTTTACCCATGTCGGGCAGCCGCAGTCGGGATTCCAACCGCTGGACATGCGTCTGGCAGTAAATCATACCGATTCCCAGTAGAGGCATTAATGAAAACTGCTACTCAAGAAAATGGCACCACACCCAGGGGCAGGATTTCTAGAGGGGGGTTTCCAAATACTTGATATTAGAGTGAACTGTGGACAGTCCATAAAGAGGGCATTATTAGCACTTACACTGCTCTTTGTATCACTGCATATTATAGCTGGTTATGCCAGCGATCACAGTAAGCCATTAGATGCGACAATGGGGCCATCCTGCCTGAGTTGAATGTTTTTATTTCAGATGTGGCCATGATTACAGAGTATTGGAGCAAGTCTGCGAGTCTGGGGGAGCGGCAGAAGAACCTAGCACCAGCCCTGGACATACATGTACACATTGGTCTCCTTATGCAATGGATAGTGTATGTTATACAGTGTTAATAATTATCCCTATAAAAGGTTTATAGCAGTGCACCCCTAACAGTGCATGTTTTCCAAATCTCCTACTTGGTGCACAGGTGTATTCATTACTTACTGACACAATTTAAAATATACAGAGGGGTTACTAATTATTTAAGTTGTGATACTTTAAAACAGCTCTAGCGGAATGTAATTGTATACTATTGCTATTGTGGTCCAGGTCTGGGCTGGGAGGGGGGTTTCCAGACAATCAGAAGCCCCCCCTGCATTTGCCTATGATACGCCAGTACTTATTCATTGTAACTGTTCTATACCCTACTGTATAGCAACCAAACCAATTGTAAATATTTATTATTTTTTAGGATGTAAGCTTTTATGAGCAGGGCCCTCTACCGTCTTGTGCTTTTCCCTACTTTACTTTCATCTACTTCTTACTCCCCACTAGGGCACCTAACACTTAGTTGCCTATGCTCTGCTGCTTATGTGGGTGTTATGGTCGCTAATGTAGCAATGTATATTATCCATGTCCTTGTCCTGCATTGTATTGTATTGTATTGTACTGTAAGTCGTTAGGTGCTACAGAACACTTGTGGCACCATATAAATAAATGATGATAATAATAATAATTTGTAACAACCAATGAGATTGGAGCTCTTCCATAATTTATAGCAACCATCATATTCTAACTATTTTATAACATACAGCACCAACTCAGATTCTAGTTATCATAGTACATGGGCTAAACCTTGTGGCCTGGCAGTGGGTTGGTTAGGTTAGGGAAGAGGGTCAGTGCTGACCCGTCCCTTTTTGTCCACATAGGTAAATCCCCATAGACTATTGCTTAGGAGTGACCTTCCCCCAAGAAATGACCACATCGAGACCCTATGGATTACCTCATCTTGTTTATATCTCCCAAAACTCATAGTTGCTTAGTCTGGAGTTGGACCTGTACATCAGGGTGCGTAGGATGTCAGATACTGTACATTACTTCATAATTACAAAGATCACAGAGATCTCTCGATAGAGAGAAGGACAAATAGAGAGGGGCTGATTGTTTTGTAGCAGTTGGGAAATCCCAGGCTGCCAGTTCTGTTTAATGATATGGATGGCTTGAAGACAAATGAAGCAGGGAATTTATGTTTGTTCAGCTTTGGTTTCAGCTGTTTTATATATGCAGTGACATGGGTGGAAAGTGGAGAAGAGCAAAATCTTTAAAAATTTTATCCTCATTCAGCATTTTGTTCCACAGGCAGAATTTGAATCTTAAGTGTTCCCAGTCCTATACCATGTTGGAAATGAGGTGTTGCTATTGCAGAGTAGTTAGGCACACACCAGCTGATGACTCAAGCTATAAACAGTTCAGTTACTTAACCAGTGGTGTTGGTTTATTGATAGATAGCAGGTACGGCAGTACTCACTGTTTCATGCACATAGGTGATGAAGCAGGGTTTCATACAGCGCACCAGCTGGAGAGTGCATGACACTTGCAGGTAGCAGTACAGGGCACTTGAACAGCTTTTAATGCCGGTAATAGCCGGGTCTCTCATGAGCTAAGTAGGAGATGTCCATCTCCCACCATGTCACTCCACACAGTGGCAAAAAGATGAAGCGCATGCACTGTACTAACTATGGTGGCCATCTTGGTACTCATTGAATACCACATTTGCAAATTCCTTATCATACCATCTAGGTGGCTTGCCAATATTTGATCTTGCAGAAGACCTTTTCTATGGCTGAACTTCCACGCTGATAGTTACTGGCTCAGATATATCTTCAGCTGCTGGCATGTCCAGTGACACATATCTGCATATCAACTTCCAGCTTTTCTTCAATTTGTGTTGTTTCTTTAAAGATAACATCTTGTGACTTAACATTTTTCGTGGTATTCGGTTTCAACAATCTGTAACCTTTGCTCTCATGGCAATAGTCAAGCATGATGCACTTTACTTACTTTGAATCCAGCTCTTGTCCTGTTTCTTTTGGCATTTGTACATTGGCTGCATTTACAAAAGTTGAGAGATGTCTCACACTTGGCTGTCTCTTTGACCATGCTTCAATAGGTGTTATGCCTGTTAGGACGTTTTGGAGAATGGTTCTTGAGATAAACTGCTGTAGACAAGGCTTCCGCCCAAAACTCTTTGTCTAGGCCTGCGTTCTTTAGCATACATCCAGTTCTTAACACTACTTGCTCATTCACTGATACTATTTTGGAGCTCTGTGACTTTTGATCTTGATATTATTCTAAAGCAAGCTTTTAGTGTTCCAACTTTTGTGGCTGTCAACATTTGATTGCTAATTCCTTTGATTGTGATACAGTCACACTGAGATAGCCATACACATCTGTATATGTGAACCACTCCTCATTGCATTTGAAATGTCTTGTTGCGCCTGAATCAATATACCAACAATCTTTTCTGTGGCTATCGATAACACTCAGAACAGACTCATCTTTGTCATTACATTTCTGGTTCTGCAGAGGATTTACTTTTCTCTGCTTGCCGATAATTTCTTTGTGATCTAACAAGTGACCGTTATAACACTTTCTGAACTTCTCACTCTTTGATTTAATGCAGTTGACTTGGCACTAGACTTACAAGATACATGTTCCTGAAACTGTAATGGCTTTGCTTTTACTGTGTCTGTCTTGCAGTGTCAAACTCTGGTGTTAGATTTTGATAGCTGTTGCTATTTCTGTTGCTATTTCTTTCCCGAAAGATAGACATCATCCAGGCTTGTCGTGACTGTTTTTGGAGCGTGTATCTGCCTACATCTGTAATCTGGTACACAGAAAATATGGCATCAGCATCTCAACTCCCTTGGCCATTCTGGCCGACCGTAGGGGTACTCAGGTGGTTGATTTTTGAAGGATCTACGACCACTGCTGCATGTTTGTGTGCAGTTGATTAGATCTGTGAAGCCACCGGTGGAGTCACAATACATTTCCAGGTGGCTACATACATTAGCATTTTTTGCATTTTTTGCACATCAGCTGCGATTTCATAAATGTACATAACTGCATTATACCCTTAGTCATGTAAAGGAGATGACCATGCTAGTGGAAGAGTGGTGTAAAGATGTTTACCATATACATAAACATTGAAATATAGATGGTTGAAATGATACTAAGGGGTAAATTTACTAAAGTGAGAGTTTTTAGAAGTGAGTTTTAGAAGAGATGTTACCCATAGAAACCAATCAGATTCTAGCTATTATCTTCTAGAAGGTGCTAGTCAAATGTTAAGTAGAGTCTGACTGGTTGCTAAAGGCAACATCTCTTTTAAAACTCACTTCTGAAAACTCTTACTTTAGTAAATTTACCCCTAAGAGGTATATTTACTAAATTGTGGGTTTTTAGAAGTGGAGATGTTGCCTATAGCAACCAATCAGATTCTACTTAACATTTATCTAACACCTTCTAGAAGATAATGGCTAGGATCTGATTGGTTGCTATGGGCAACATCTCCGTATACTGTACACATATTAAATGTACAAAACAATAAAATAACTTGAAAATAATGAAAATGTCTCAAAGAACCATGGTTAACTTTTATTTTGGAGATTGACACTCTCCTTTGAACAGCTGCTTTTTTTTGACAGCTCCTTTCTGGTCCTCTGTTGTTCTCGGAATTGGGCTTGTTATATTTAGAAAATCTCTGTGAATGGTAGGGCCAGGAGAGTGTGTTGTTACCCAATATACAGATGTGGTAAAGAGCCCATCTATTGTGCTAATAATAAAGCTTCCCTTCCTAGTAATCAATCTATTTTTGTAATACTGTGGCAGATGTCAGTGATGACAGCTGCTATTCTTCATCCGCACTGACAGGTGTAATTACTGCACTGGGAAATCATTATAATTTTAGTTTATGTAACTAAAAATGGCTGCAATGCATACTAATTAACATTTCTTATGTAGCTCAAAATTAACTAAGATATAAATATATCATAATACCAAAGTAGTAAACGATGCTCAGAAACACAGATTCTACATTTAACTCAAAGAAGTCACCATTAGAACAGTAACAGGGTATCACAGCATAAATACAATATATAGTGGAAGACCGCAGCATAAGTACTGTGGCAAGGTTAGGGTCTGGGTGCAGTCTCCTGGGGTAACAGTTGCACTTGTCATACAGAAGCCAAGTAGTAGTAATGCACCAGCCCAGGCCCTTGGTACAAGTATCCACAGCTAGTTTTATTAGGAGCACAAAATAAACTAAAAGTCAATTCTGGTCTTTCTGAATCTATCTAAACAAAAAGATTCCCTTTCTCACAGTTCACAGTGGGAAGAACCTAACGTCCTTTCTCACAAAACAAAAGCCTTTAGCACAGCACTTTATCAGCCTCTTACAGGTGGTCTGGCAATCAAGGCTGCTAATCAGCATCTGTCTTCCAGACATTTTAAATGGCGCTCAGCACGGGCAAGTTGCCCCTGACCTAATGCGCCAATAGAGGCTATTTAGCGCGACTGAGGCCCACAGTGTATGAGAACACATCTGTATATTGGGTAGGACAAATAACCTGTGTTACTAAGACAGCAGGCGGGTCCTGATGCTAAAGTGGCGGTGTGGCCAGTTATGGGAGCCTGGCTTCGCATCCTAGTGCACTGATACAAATCTGTGCACCGACAGAGCATTGTGCTGCTCCCCTACTGACTACTACTATTATAGATACCTGCACTGACCTGGAAGTCTGCAGGCACACTATTATATATCTCCATATTTTTACGGACATTACTTCCCACTAATTAACTATAGCACGTTTATTTCTGATGAAGCGAACAGTGTTTTTTTTCGAAACGCATAAAATTTGCTGCTATCGTTGAAGTGTCAGGAGAGATCTACGTCATTTCATCTAATAAAGAGTTTACCATGTGCATAAGTACCTTCAGACGGACTATAATATATTCTAATAGAAGTACTGTATATCGTTATTCGAAAATAAACATTTTTATAGACAGTAAATTTGAACCAAACCTTTGTTTTACATGCACGATAATGTACCAGATAGATAACAGCAATGCACTGTAGTGAATGCACCATAGTACTGGGAATGCCGTATAATGTAACCTATGTATAATAATTAAGCACATGATGGAGATCCTGTCTATATTAGAGCGGACGCCCCGTGTTTTAGTTGTGGATCTGGATTCATCTTCATGTGTTGGTTTTGCTATTTAAATTATAAAAAGTTTTTAAAAACAGTTAAAATAATGTAAACCAAAACCCCAAATTTGGATTTGAATGCCAAACCGCGGGGAGATGAGAACCGCGGCTCCGATCTGTCCGGATTCATGAAATGTGTGTGGATTCAGATTCTGGAGAACCGTACCACACATCTCTAGTGTATATACTGTATACCCCATTAATGCACTGTACTAGTGATAGGGAACCCCGATATTCAGCGGCCAGTGTCTAAAACTCAATGAGAACTACATTGGTTTAGTAACAGTGAGATACGTGTACATGCCATTGGAAAATAAATCAACTATTTAAGCTCTTATCACTGGGAAGACTTTATTGTGGATTACAGTAGTGAATGAATGCCGAGCTACTATGTCATTCCAATCACTGGCAGGCAGGGGCGCCGAGAGGGGGGGAGGAGCGGGTACAAATTACCCGGGCTTGCTGCAGGGGCCCAGGTCCGACACCGCTGCTGTGTGCTGGGCTGCACTGGGAGACTGCTCGAGGCTGCTAAAGCAGCAGCTGGAGAAGTCTCCTATGCCTTTGGGGGGAGCGATCACGCTGATCGCGCCCCCCATTGGCTGTGCCATGGACTGCCCCCTCCCTAGCTCGCAGCGCCGCTGAAAGAATTGTTTTTTTATTTTTATTTCTAAGGGGGAGTGGCCACGTCTCCGTGATTAGGCCACGCCACCTGTCACACCCACAGTTCCTGAACCTATTTTTCCACAAAAATAGCCCTGGCAATGACCACCCACTTTGATTGGCCAGGGTGTGACTCTTGAGTGTAGTTTCTATAGAAGTGAATCAAGCAACCGTGTTCATCAGTGGTCCTGATCCACCAGGTAACTGATGCTCTAATAGAGGAATAATATATGATTTGAGTGCACAGTCTGGAACCTGACCCCTAAAAGAGGAGGTGGGGCCTTCAGGCATTGGGGCCCAACAGGAGTTTCTCTTGTACCCTTTGTGCCAGTCTGACCCGGTTATAAGGCAGGCATATGCAGTCCTACGGTCAGAGCCAGTACTGCATTAGAAGTAGAAGCTGTCATAAATTTATTGCTAGAGCAAGAAGCAATTGTACAAACAAACTTTTCTCTTTACAACATACGGATTACACCAGAGGTTCCCAAAGGCGGCCCTCAAGGCTCCCCAACAGTTCAGGTTTTAGAGATAGCCATGGTTGAGCCCAGGTGACTTAATTAGTACCTCAGTCATTTTGATATAACCATCTGTGCTCAATCATGGATATCTCTAAAACCTGAACTGTTGGGGAGCCTTGAGGACCGCGTTTGGGAACCTCTGCACTAGACATTTAAAAATTAACCATCCAAAGTGTCTGTAATGTTCTTTTAATGAGATTACAAAGGGGAATTCTGATGCATGGTGTAGAAAATGCCTCCCCCCCTCTGTGGTTTACTAAAAAGGTTGAGTATCTTTTAAAACCACGGAAACAATTCAACTTTCCAATGAATGAATGTATAATATTTATTATATCAGATTTGACCTCGATAGACTAAAATTGAATGTTGACATGAACTTCCTTTAAAAGAATTATCATTTACATCCCGCAGATAATGAGGAACGGATGGCGAGAGCCGCTGAAGCTTCAGTGTCATCTGTCAGTTTATGTCAAGAGAATATTATAACTTGTTTTCACTGTTGCCGAGTTACTAAATTAAGGCAATAACATCCCATTGATTTCAGCGGACATTTCATAGGGCCGTGCAGCAGAATAGGCTGATTCCAGGACTCCCATTGTGTAGTGCTGGAGATTAGTGCCAGAGAGACTTGTATAAGTGCACGGGCTCTGCCAAAGCTCCCTGTTGTGTCGTTGGGAAACAGCTACTCGCCAGGAAGTTCTCTGCATTGCTGAGCAGTCCGCGTCCCGAGCATCACTAATGTGCACTCCAGTTAGTTGAAGTGCATGAACTCTTGTGTGAGTGGGCTGACAAAGACACAATTATACGCATCTCCCAGAGGCTAACTAAGTTTAAACAGGTGTAAATTTTAAATAGGCTTTTGTAACTGTCTTCCCTTAATTTCTTTTAGTTTCAATAGCTGGGACTTCAGACTGAAATATCAATTGTTTCAAGTAGAATTAATTCTCACAGTTAAAGTAAGCAAATTATTTTGTTCGAATACTCTTAGAAAAGAAAAACCCTTTCATGGCATCGCCTCCAGTACCTCAATACTGCCAAGTGCTTCCTGGACTTAGCAAATCATTCTAAATACAGTATGATATTGGCTAATTACAGGAATGTAAGATGTGGATGTGTAAGATGAATGAAGGCCTCGGGGAGCCTGGACTGGTTGGTGGTCAATCCCCTAAATTTGTTATGCCTGTGTCATGCTCCACTCCGGCTCTAGAGGTCAGCACAGGTGCCTCCACAGCAAACCAGCAATAGTGTCATGGTTGTCATGGTTACACATGGCGCCAGATCCCAAAACCACATGCATAATAACAAATAATACACTGATATTATTATTATATATTATGTTTAATTTTTATGGGGCCACAAGCGGTCCACAGCACCTTACAAAGTACATAAACATAATGAGCAAGACAAGAAACTAGTGACTTATATTTCAAAACATTGCAGGATAAGGCTACAGTTTATAGCCATTGCTGCATCAGCTGTTATACTACCTTAAGTAAGCAGCCAGGCAGCAGAAACCAAGGGTTTGAGTAAAATCTTGGAGGCTGGAGTGGGAGAAAGTAATCAGCAAGAGAGGCGGCATGCATTTGTGACACTAAGTGGGCAAGTGGGTGTGTGAAGGGAGTTAAGGTCAGAGATGTAAATGGGAGAGGATTGGGCATTGTTAGCGAGTGTGAGAATCTTGAATTGGGTTCTGAAGGGGAAGGGGAGCCAGTGTTGGGCTTGTAGGAGAAGGGAAGCAGATGTAATACGGTTGGAGAGGAAGATGAGCCAGGCCACAGCATTGAGGGCAGATTGGAGTGGAGAGGTGGGAGTCAGGGAGGCCAGATAAGAGAAGGGTACAGTAGTCCAATCTGGAGATGACCAGTGAGTGGATGAGGGTTTTAGTTGCCTACAGGGTGAAAAAGGGTCTGATCAGAGATATTTCTGTCATGGAGACGGCAGGACTGCGAGAGTTACTGAATGTGAGGTTTGAAGGGGAGGGAGGAGTCAAGAATAACTCCAAGACAGTGCACTTGCAGGCTAGAGGAGATGGTGGTGCTGTCAATAGATAGTGAAATTGGGGGGGGCAGAGGTGAGGTTATTCGGGAGGGTGGAAAGATGATCAGCTCAGTCTTAGACATGTTAAGTTTAAGAAAGGGTTGGGACAGTCAGGAAGAGATAGCACAGAGACAGTTGAAGATACGAGTGAGGACAGTGGAGGAGAGGTAGATCTGAGTGTCATCAGCATAGAGATGATATTGGAGGCCAAATGAGTGGATTGGCTCACCTAAAGAGGATGTATAGAGAGAGAATCAGATAGGTCCAAGAACCTTGGGGGACACCTACGATTAGTGCAGGGATGGGAACCTTTTTTCTGCCGAGGGCCATTTGGATTTTTAGAAAATCATTCGGGGGCCATACAAAATGATTAACTTAAAAATTTGCCTCCTATATTCGGTTAAAAACTTTATTAATTCTTAATGCGATGGCTGGAACTGCTTCTCTTTGGTATGTTGCCAGGCAGAGTCTGGAGGGGCAGTCCCTATGGATGTGTGACAGGCAGATTGATAAGGCATCCCTGGGGTCCTCTCAGTCCTAACCAGCCTGATGACAGCACTGACTGTACACACCCCCTGCTGTGCCACCACTGAATGCTTTCCCGCGCTATTAGGGTGAGACCCTGCACGCCCCTGCACTAACCAGCTCAATGGCAGCCAGATGACAGCCCTGATTCCCCCCTCCCTCCCGGTGCACTGCCTGCCTGTTGCCGCTGATGGGGAGAGAGCCCTGCATGGCACTCAATGACAGCCCTGACACCCTGATCCTCCCCCTGTGCTACCTGCCGCCGCTGATAGGGAGAGAGCCCATGCACTAATCCACTCGATGACAGCCTTGACACCCCCCACCGCTGCACTACCTCCCGCCGCTGATAGCTAATGACAGCCCTGACACACACCCTCCCCCCGCTGCGCTACCTGCCGCTGCTGACAGCCGCTACACTACGCTGATTCTGCTGCTGCCGCTGACATCTGGCCTGGCCGGATGATTTCACCTTGCGGGTAGTATACGGCCCGCGTGCCGGAGGTTCCCCACCCCTGGATTAGTGGAATTGGGAGGGAAGTAGAGTTATAAGAGGAGATGGAGTAAAAACGGTCAGAGAGATAGGAGGACAGTCAGATGAGGGCAGTTTCAGACAGACCGGGGAGTGAAGGATTTGCAGGTGGCAGAGAGGTCGAGGAGAATGAGCAGAGAGAAGTGGTCCTTGGATATGGCAGCAATGAGGTCATCGTTGACTTTTATGAGGGGAGTTTCAGTAGAGTGGCAGATTCAGGGGGGCACGATCAGTGCAATCGCTTCCCCCTCCCCCCGCAGACAGCAAAGATGGGGGAGAATAGCTGCTGCCGCTGACAAGTAAAAAGGTGTGTGGGGGGGGGGTTCACGGGGTGCACCAAGACCAATGCCCCCACCAAGGCCCTCCAACAAGCCCGGGCCCGAGTAATTAGTACCCGCCCCTCCCCATGTCTATGGCCCTCCAGCATATAGGTTGTATAATTTTCTATTTTCATTTTCTTTCTTTAAATTATATTTCTTCCCCAATTTGTATTATGCAAGCTCCTGTTGAGTTGTGCGCTATGTGTCACTGTTTGCTGTGGTGTATTATGTTTGCATTCGATGACACGCAACGCCTTGGCAACCATGACGTCACTGTTGAGTGGCCGTATGTTGTATTGGCGAACTATCACAGCTGCTTGCTGAATAATGCCAGCATGCCGTCATACAAAGTCACTCTGTATATACATAAGCAGGCATCTCCTGTTTTCCATACACTCTCTGTACTCTCGGGGAAAGCTTATTGTTCTTTGGTCTGTTGGGACTTTATTTTTATGTATGTACATAGCAGCACAAGATCTCTTCAAGTTGCAAAGTGATTTGTTTAAATAGGTCACATATCATTATTATTATTATTATGGATGATTTATTTGAACGATGTGAATGATATCAATATCTTTCAATGATATATCATTCAAATTGTCCAGTGTGTGTCACGTTTGTGCTAAGGAGCCACCTGGTGTTGTGCTGCCTCCTGATTCCTCATGTGAGAGGTAAGATCTTGTAATGCCCCTGCACCCAGAGATCTTGTGGCTTCCATTGGGCCTGTAGAAACTGTCACGTTTGGGTTAAGGAGATCTTGTGCTGAAGGATTGGAAGTCGGGGTCCCAGGTTGGGGAAAGAACCGGAGGCGGGGGGCCCGTGTCTGTCTTCCTTATCCACAAGTACCGGATGTTGGCTAGACCTGACCAAAGGCTAACCTACTGGGAGGTGTTCACCAGTGATCCCTCCAATCGGGATTTGGGTTTAAGTTGCACCCAGCAAGCAGGTCGCGGCTCTTTGTCAGGTGTCCGGCACAAGTGGGAAACGGAAGAACACAATCGTAGGGAAAACACAGGAGAAAGGCACTAGGGGGTAAATTTAGTGAGTTTTAAAAGTGATGTTGCCCATAGCAACCAATCAGATTCTACTTAACATTTAACTAGCAGCGTCTGGAATATAATAGCTAGAATCTGATTGGTTGCTATGGGCAACATCACTTTTAAAACTCACTTCTAAAAACTCTCACTTTAGTAAATTTACCCCTAGGAGTCAGCACTCGGATGACATACTGAGTACACACACTGTGGATCCAGACGCAGGACTGGCACAGGAGAATGACACTTAGGAGATAGTACTCGGATGACGTACTGAGTACACATACTGTGGTATAACACTAAAAATATTTCACTAGAAGAAAGGAGTGTGGAACCTGGAATGCTGCAACAGCAAGTATTCACTGGACGTAGAGACATTGTACAGGCAACTTACTGTTGTCCAAACCCCGGCTAAGGTAGCGGTCCATTGGATGACAGTGTCAGCTGACAGCAACCAATGCTACCATTGAGTGAAGGGCTAATCAGGTGATTTAGAATGTCATGGCTGCATCCATGACGGTAACCGCAGGAACTAAATCATGGAGCAACATATGGATGTCCTAGCAGACCTCAGGCATAATCCTCAGCACATCACTCGCCACCGCACCTGGCGTCTGACCGCTGAAGAGGTCAGGGGAAGCTGGCGCTGAGGTAACGGCCGATCCTAGGCCGTAACCTGACAGTGTGTGAATGTACTTACCGACGAACAGTCGTCTGTACATGCAGCATTGCCGGCATCAGCAAGTGTGTATGCAGTGCACCTACCAATGCCGGCATTTGGTCACTGGGTCTCTCCGCATCCGACGTCACTGGGTACACACATCGTCTAGTGTGTACCCAGCTTGAGTCGGCATTAATCAACAAGCTTCTATGTTGGTTTGGTGCATGTGCCTTATGTCAACCCGCCAGTGACATCATGTGCTTAATTATTTATAATTCGTAATATTTTTTCTGTGCATAAACTTTAATTACACTTCAGTACATTGCTTTTATGCTACAATCAAACAAATAAGGTTAGATAATGGAACAGTAGATTATAAATCACTTTCTTTTTCACGATAAGATCACATTCTCCAGGAACTGCTCACTAGCTTCAAAAGATAATGATTTGGAGAAATAAACCAGTAACAAAACTCTAACAAATGACAAAAAACAGACAAAGATAGAGGAGGCAATATTGGGGATTTGGACAATTGGAGAGTGCAGATCTTATGAATGATTACTCACTCCAGGATATTATGTAATATGCAATTATACAGTTCATGCATAATGAAAGTCAATTGAACAAAGAAAGCAAAACAAACCAATGATAACTCAACAATTTAGGCAACCCGGATCAAGGCCTAGGTTTTGTGCATGAACAACAGTCTTAAATTTCTACAAAGGTGTATACTGTTAGAAAGCAGTGTGTCTCCTCGCTGTGCATACATGCTGGGCACTAGGACCCAGAATCTGCAGGGAGATCTGACCTCCAATCTGATGTGATACTGCACATTTGACTGCAGTCATCTTTACTGAGTACTGTGGGCCTGATTCAGAGCCGGATGCTCTGAATCAGGGCCCTCCTCCCTCAACTTGGAGCGGCCTCATGGACGCTCGCATAGCTGTGGGTTACCACCCACAGCTATAGCGAGTGTCCATGATGATGGTCGCGATGGTCAAGACCATCGCGACCATCGGGCTTGCGACGAGACCCTGCGGTAGGGTCTCGGTGACCGCAAGCCCTGGAGTGATTTTGGCTCTATCAGAGCTAAAATCACTCCCACTGACATCACTACTGATGTCAGTGGGGCCGGACTCAGACGGTAGGCGTTCCCATGGGAACGCCTCCGTCTGGCAGCCACGCCCCAGGCACGCCCACCAAAGGGGGCGTGCTGTCAATCAACATCGACAGCACGCCCCCTTTGGTGCGAGACCCATAACGACGGCTTGGCCGTCGTTATTCGGGTCTCGCGCATGCTCCCTCCGTCGTGCGCATGGCAATTCGGCACCATCGACCCGCTTGCGAGCGTCCTGCGCTCGCGAGCGGATCTGAATGACCCCCTGTGTCCCCTACTAAGCTCCTAAATAGAACCTGGTTAATACCTGCATATAAAGCTGTTCCAGCATTCCTGCACCGCTTCCCATTCGCAGCATACAGTCACTAGCTGGTGAGCTGTTCAGAACCCCCACTCTGCTCAAGCCCTGCTCCATTACCAGTGTGCATGTAACAGTGAGTACGGTCGTACCTGCTATCTCTTAATAAATCAACACCACTGGTTAAGTAATGGGGCTGTTCATAGTTAGAGTCATCTGCTGGTTTGTGCCTATATGACTCTGCAATATCAACACCTGCACACATCATTTCCAACATATACAACCGTCTGAAAAGAAGAAAAAAGCCCCAAAGGTGTCCCTGATAGCTGAGTTTTTCTGATGTCAGGACAGTGAACGCTTTGCTGGAGACACAGGAGAAGCAGTAGCCTATCAAGGGGTCTGGTTGTCCTTGGCAAAGTAATGGACTTTGTGACATCTTGCATGGTGCACTTCTGGACTACAACATCCTGGAGGCGCTGTGACGAAGACCAGAGCCAGGAGCTTGGAACGAAAGGCAAGGCTGGTATAGTTTGCAGAGAGATTTCCTCAGGGGTTTAATATTGAGGGTGGTTCCTTTGGTGGGTGTCTGCTTGGCCAACCAATAGTTACAGCATAGAGGATAAGATTTTTCACAACTGATAACTACTGCTAGTGGCAGGGGCGTTTTAAGAGAGGAGGGGGTCAATGTGCAGTCTCCGGGGCCCCTTCCTCTCTCTCCAGCAGCTGGCAGTGCACTGAGCCCAGCGCCACAGCAGTAGACTCTGGGCACTAGTCTGTGCCCAGAGTCTACTACGCATGCGTAGGTCACCAGGAAAATGGTGCGGCAGCCATTTTCCCAGCGATTTCTCTACTGCGCACGCGCAAAATGGTGGCAAAATGGCCACGGCGGCTATTTTCCAGGCAATTTTTACAGAGTTGATAGCGTTGACGTGGGACTCCAGAGAGGTAAGTATTAAAATTATTGGTGCAGGGTGTGCGGGGCAGGGAGGCCCACACCACACACCCTGCAACCATTATAGATACGCCTCTGGCTAGTGGCTGTAAAACCGAGTGCATTGTTTCTTACAACACCTCCGCTGCCCCCAAAAAATGGACTCTAAATGCACAAGTCTTCTTCAGTGAGCCAGGTTAGAAGTTCACATCAGGATCATAAAAAATTATACAGTAAGATTCCACTTGAAGGGTTAAAATATGCCGTTTACTGGTCCAGGTCTTGTTATGTGACAGCACTTGACAATATTAGTGTATTTTGTTCTCCATGGCTTCATGGACCATAGGAAGCTTAACAAGTGTCTGCAGTGGTGAGACCTCAACAGAGACCACTGATGACTGAGCAGCTTCAACAAAGACCATTATAAGGGGAACAGTCATTACCTTCAAGGAAGACCTATGGCACCTGGGAGACGATTGCAAGATAAGAGCAGATGGATGCAAAGCCTGATGGCTTCAGAGGCTTAAAAAAAAGTTTTGGAGGGGCTGAGCTGACACCAGGAGCTCTGAAGGCTAGTGAAAGAGAGTCCTAACTTTGTAGCAGAGGCCAAAGGTAGGGTGACTTCTAAGGCAGCATTGTTCAGGGCGCAATTTTGGTAACACACATTTTCTTTTTGTATTGGAGGCTAAGGGCTCTATCTATTAACATTATTTTTACTAAAATAAAGTGAAAAAGGGTGTTTTCACACCCTTTTCACATTATTTTAGTATCACCTATAGTTATTACAGGGCAATTGGAGTAGAATTCATAAAATTCTACTCCAACTCCTAAGTATCACTTATTTTTAGTAAGCAGATCACATTTCCCATAATTGTAATGGGGAATGTGATCCGACCAAAGTTACTAAAAATAAATTGTAAAAAAATACAGGGGAAAACCCTGTGATAATAACGCCACCTGGAGGTGGCTATATCCAGGGTCTCCCCCAGTTACCGGACTCCTGCTCCGCTGTAACGGGCAGAGCAAAGCCCGGAGCCGGCCCCAGTGATCAGCTGTGCGGTCTAAACAGACCGCAAGCTGATCTCTGCAAAAAAAAAAGTAAAAAAAAAAATTTACTTACCTGACCGGAGGGGGGGTTGCAGGGGGTCCGCGATCATGGGGGTGGGGCTTAATGACAGGGGTGGGGCTTAGCGCCGGGGGGGTAGCAGCGGTGGCCGGTGGGTGCATGTGCGGGCACTTTGTCACGGTATTTTTTGCGAAAATACCGTGACTAGTGTGCGGAGGGGATTGCAGGGACAGAGCTTTATCGCAAAGCTCTGTTCCTGCAAGGGATTTGTAGTAAATCCCTGTGATATTGCCTATATCACACTACAATCTGCATTACAAATGCGGATTATAGTAAATAGAGCCCTAAAGGTGTTCTACCTGAAGCTTTAAACCAAAGGGCAAATGCAGTGACAAATTGACCACATCGCTGTCTTTTTTTGGCCCAATTTAAAATCTGCCTAGAAAAAATGTCCGCCACCATGTTACAAAGTTGTAACATAGGTAAAGTGTGGCCTAAGGAGCTCGTTCAGACCCGCTCACTAAGATGCATACTCACGCTGCTGCCGATGGTATGCATTGTGTATGCATCGCAGTGCTCATACATTAGCGAAAGTTCAAAATGCATTCGCAAGGGGAAGCCGTTTGTAGGTGGTAACAGAGGCTGGCCATTAAAAATGGGGGAGTGGAGGTGCAAATGCAGGCGTGCCTGAGCATCTCAACTGTGTTTTAGAGGTGTGCATAATTAAAAGACAGCATCATAGTACACGTCACCTGGCTTGTTTTTACAAGTGCTCGCAGTGCTTGCGGCAGGGTATGGTCAACCTCAAGCGCTGCGATCGCATCCGATGTTACCTGATGTACCGATGGTTGCATACAGTTCCTGGACATGCCGTGCACAAGTGGGCGTCTTAAAACAGGCTGGTGGGTGTCTGCATACACTATGTGATTGTCTCTAAGAAATACTGGGCGGGCTAATGCATTGCTGTGCGATAGCACTGCCTACAAAATTTGCATATACATTGTGCGAGCAGCTCTGAATCACCTCCTAAGCTCCTTACTGTACAGTGTGGTGAAGACCTAAATATTTGGAAGTATTGTGGTCTTAGCTGCGAATCCTGCGATAATAATACAGCAGGTGGCAGAACTTGAAATCAGACACAGGTGTGGATGTTCGGCCTCATCGTTGAAGATTACTATTGTGTATGAAAGGCCATAAATTATGTTTTCAGTTATATGCCCAAACCTATAGGTAAATTCCCAAATTGCAGTGAATTTGCAAATCTATTTCTATTTGTTGTGGAATATTTATTTGTTCCAAATTAATTTAATTGTATACCTATCTTAGTACAGTAGATTTATGTGAATCTCCCACAGAACAGATGTGGAGTAAATTTAAGGGTTATCCAGTCCACCTGCAGTATTCAATACCAGTTCTGCCAATTTTCTCGCAGATCAGAATTGGGTTGACGTTCAATATTCAGGTGGTTCCACCGTTGTCTGTCCAGAAGTTGCAGAACTCTTTTTGAAAAAACTTCTGCATCAGGTCCATCAAAATAAATGTTTTGGGTTGTTAACAGAACTTTTATTTCTCTTGGATGGAGTATTAGTGAGTGTTTGCTGAATTTTATTATTAAGCTGAGAGCAGCCTTAGGCTAATTTCCTGTTCCCGGCCTTTTCCAGAAGTGTCCAGGTACAGTACTGGTTACCACTGATATAAGATTGTGGGCTCCTTTTTATGGACTTTGTACCTCTTCAATCTGGAACGGAGATCTAACTGACATCAGTGGATTGGAAGTACAGAAATCCACCACAGTGCAGGTCTGTATTTGGCAGATAAGACCAGAAATGTTTTTTTTCTTGTAAGTTTTTTAAACTTGTATGTATGGAATAAATCTGTGTTTTAATCTTGAGATAATACACTATGTGGGGGTATATTTTTGTTACATGCTTAACATTGAGAGCAAAATCCATATAATCAATAGCGGAAGTGGAGGACACAGTCCCACCAAACATCAAAGGAGCAGATAAGCTTGAAAGATTTTATTTCTGGTACGCAGAACCTATTTCTAAGTACTAAGCACCCTGCGCCACTTATTTTACTAACCTCACTCCTGGACCCTACATCCCACCAGTATTACATTATTGTTGTTCCCTTGTTACCTTTGATTATAAATAAATCCCACTGTTGAATACTATCTCCAAGTCCATGGTCTGATCACAAGGACGATTACAGATCCACCGTAGGGCACTTGACTTACAAATAAGCATCACTGTGCTTACTTCTGGTACACAATTAACTATATTTCAGATATAGCCATACAGTATATACAACTTTAATATATTGCACTATATGTGTGTGTTAAAAAATGAATTTACAGGGAAATAGTTTTTTTGAAAAGTACTTTTTTTTTGTTTTTCTAAAATTATTATTTTTTTCTCCACTTAAAGGAATTAAGGATTCCTAGTTATATATAAAGTCTAAATTTGTTTTCTATCTTCATATAGGAAAAAAAAGCAATAATCTGTTTGTCTATCCATGGGGAGACGTTCAGTATAGAGGTTAGGTTAAGTATACTCACTTGGAGGTGTCGGCATTCTAACCTGGTCAGGATGCCGGAGCCGGGAGTCTGACCACCGGGATCCCGAGTCCCGGCATCCCGTACCCAAACCCTATCCATGTGTTTGCTGTGCGGCTCATCTGAGGTACTTATGTTTTTATTTATGTGATTTTAAATAATTTAAGCTTTTATTAATCTAGATAGTAAGTCATTGTGGAGTATAAAAGGATTGCAATAAACTACAGATGTTCGGTTTGGCTCTCCAGAAATCTGAATCCACCCAAATTTTTCGTGAATCTGGACAGGTCCGAGTCGCAATTCTGATCTCCTGAGGAGATCTGGACAGATTCGAGTTGTGGTCCAGATCTTCTCGCAGTTCGGAATTTGGATTTTTTTATTTTTTTTTAGCGATTTAAAAAAAAAAAAAACACAGATCCAAAACTAAAACACTTCAGGATGGTTTTGCAAAACCAAAACACAAAGATGAATCAAGATCCAAAACCAAAAACAAGGGCGTCAGCGCACATCTCTACATTAAACTTTAATATACTTGTTGTGGCCTGAGCCATTTATCCAAAGGGCTTTACATGAAATGTCTATTATATCTGCTGAGACTTTCAAATGGGTTACAGAAAGGTCTTTTCCCTAATGAATCACTAAATTAATAAGGTGGAAATATATTAAACACCTTTTTCTTGTTATAAAAATACACAACTAGTCATCGGTGCATGACGGGACAGGACGTAACAGGAAGAAAATAAATTATTATATCATTGGGAAGATTACAGCTGCTGTGAATGAGGAAACTTTGACTTTTCCAAAAATGTTAGAATACCTCACTGACTTAATGAGCTATTGTTAAGTGGGGCAGACACATACAGTATGTATATTTTAGCAGCAGACAAGATCCTACAGGTAGAATTATTCTGTAGCCCCTGGTCACAATCCAGTTTAATACACATTTTATACAGATGACAAAAGCATGACTTCATGGAAAATTTCATTAATTGCAGTGCTTCTGTATCTTGATGCAGTTATAGAAAATAGGTGCTGTCATGCGAATAAGGATTGCAGTCTATAAAGTAATCTTCTAGACATCTGTGGTAATGTGGACAAATGCTGGTTAATGACTAAGGGCATAGGCAAACGCAGGGGGGGTTTCCGTCTGCCTGGAAACCCCACTTCCCAGCCCACACCATGACCACAATAGAAATAGTAATATAATGGAATTTTCCTAGCGCTGCATGTTCTTCACCGTATCATAAATGAAATAATTAGCACCACCTGTGGATCTTTTAACATGTATCAGCAGTAATAAATAACCTGTGCTCCAATTAGGGGATTTGGAAAACATGCACTGTTATGGGGGGTATCCACTTGACGATATACATACGACAGCACGATTACGACATTGCAATCGTGCTGTCGCTTGTATAGCTAGTGATGTGCCTAGACTGAACGTTCACTCGTTCAGTCCCGGCACATCCCTCATCCCCGTACATGCTGAACCTGACGAGATCATCAGGTTGACCTGCATGTACGGGCGATGTCGGATGTTAGAAGCGACCAGCGGGCAAGCGCATCGCTGGTCGCTTCTGACCAAAACATGCCCGATGCATGCACAATGCATGCGCGATTTGCAAGCGATGGCACTATAACGATGTCCTTATCGTGCAATCGCTTGGCTAAATCGCTAAGTGGATACCCCACCTTAGGGATACACTGCCATAGAGCCCAATATTTACATATATGACCAGGGCAGTGCTAGGTTCTTCTGCTGCTCCCCCAGACTCATGGACTTGCTCCCATGCCCTGGAATGGAGCCTTCATCTAAAATAAAAACATTCAGCTCAGGCAGGATGGCCTTGCTGCCGCATTTAATGGCTTACTGTGATCGCTGGTCCTGTATATGACACACAATATACTTTGCATGACACATATAATGGCTTACCGTGATCGCTGGTCCTCTATATGCTGGAATTATGACACACAATACACTTTGTATGACGCATATTAAAGCTGGATAAGTGGTAATTCTGCCCTATTCACAGATTGGCCACACTCACTCTAAAATCCAGCATTTGGAAACCCCCCCTCTAGAAATCCTGCGTTTGCCACTGAAGGGGGAGATTTATCAAACCTTGGAGATATATAAAATGGAGAGGAAGTACCAACCAATCAGCATCTTTTCACTTTACAGGCTGAGTTTGAAAAATGACAGTTAGGAGCTGATAAGTTGGTACTTTGGGGGTCATTCAGACCCACTTGCGAGCGGCAGTACGCTCGCAAGTGGGTCAATGGTCCCCACTGCGCATGCGCACGACGGAGGGAGCTCCGTCGTGCGCATGCGCAAGACCCGGCGAGCGAAGGACTTTCCATCGGTCCGGGTCTCGCACCAAAGGGGGCGTGCTGTCGATGTTGATTGACAGCACGCCCCCTTTGGTGGGCATGCCGGGGGCGTGCCTGCCAGACGGAGGCGTTCCCATGGGAACACCTACCGTCTGAAGCCGGCCCCACTGACATCATTAGTGATAGAGCCAAAATCACTCCAGGGCTTGTGGTTGAGAAACCCGACCACAGGGTTTCACTCGCAAGTCCGATGGTCGCGATGGTCAAGACCATCGCGACCATCTTATTGGACGCTCGTATATGCTGTGGGTGGTGACCCACAGCTATACGAGCGTCCAGGAGGACGCTCCATTTTAATGGAGGAGGCGTCCGGCTCTGAATCAGGGCCTTTATCTCTCTCCGGGGTTTGATACATCTCCCCCTTCTCTGTCTGGTATTCTGCAGATGTTCAAATCATTTTGTCTAATTCTGAAGCTCAGCTGCATTTCAGCAATCCATGAATCAATTTGCTAATCCAGATTTTTCTAAAACTCGCCAAATCACGGGGCCTCCAGGAGCATCCGGCCAGTCACACGTAAAGGAGCCAAGCGTCAACAAACGCCACATATTTATAGCCTTATAAAAGTAGTTTACAGTCGCTTTGGTGTTTATATTTTTTTTCTGAATCATTCTAGTGTAATATGATGTTCTTGTCACTTGAGGTGTTACCCTGCCAATCCTTTACTTTCTATCAAATGATTACATGCTTTATTATTTCATCACACCATACAAGCTACTCTCCCGGAAGTCGCGTGAGGCTCCTGATTTTTGGGTAACCCCCTGCATCTCTGGTAGAGCAAGCATTTCTCCCGCATTCCTGCACACTTCCTAGTGAAGTGACCAGAATGGGGAGAATTTCCATGGCGATCGCGGGTCCCCGTGTAGGGGGCGATGCTTAATGACGCTCCACCCCCTATTTAAATCACTGCAATTTACTGCGAGGCACGGGGCTTAATGATGCAGACCGCCGTGTCCCGTCCCCCATTGCCACTCAGCTGCTTCTCCTCCCCGGACTTCTCCCGGGGAGGAGAAAAAAATAGTCGGCAAGTATGCATCACACTGAGTGGCGAAAACACATATTTTTCATTTGTTTGTCTTTTAGGCCACTAAACATGTAGGTGTACAAACAGGGGCGTATTAAAAGAGCAAGGGGCACGTGTGCTGTCTTTCTGTCTGGGCTCCCTCCTCACTATCACCTTTGCAGTGCATAAGTGATCACTAGTAGCCTCTGGTGCTGTACCAGAGTCTACTGTGCAGGCGCATGTCTTCGGGGAAATGGCACGGCAGCCATATTACCGGTGATTTTTCTAATGTGCATATGCAAAACACCTGGAACATGGCCCCGTTCCACTTACTAAGTAATTCTGATTCATCCTCATCCAACTTATTTATAATAAACCGAAATGAATGAGATTAAAACATTAGGCAATTTTGAAAGTCAATCTTGTTTGCAGACTCTGGTGATGGTGCCTCACACAATCAAAATCACACTACACAACCTGTTTTCTGATTGCGAAGTTCTTTGAAGTTGTGATGATGTAGACAACATTATATATATATATATATATATATATATATGTTCCGAAAATAAACATGAGCAAGTTAAATGTACATTTACTGTTGTTGTCCTTGCTAATGATTGACGATGATGTACATGTTAATCATTCTTGGGCTGAAACTGGTCCTGATGACAATTGATGAAGTGTAAACTGTAATTGTCATTATTATCTAATCTTTGCAATCATCCCAAACCAGCCAAATCGAAGAACAATGACTATCGATGCTGGACGTATTAGAGAGGGAAATACCACAGGACACATCCCAGGGCCATCTCCCTAAATACTCCTAGTAAGAATGATGACTTTCAGGTTTTTCAACTCTGAATCATAGAGTAGAACCGAGACACTTTCCATGCTGTGCAGCTTGTTGCTCCACCTGAACTTCTACAGTGCTGAGAAGAAGTGGGTGAAATCAATTGGAGACGGAATCCGGTCAGTTGGAGCAGATTGAGCCAAATTCCCGAGTTCTTGCTGTGATTCCAAGTTTGTCTTAATGACGGCAAACCAAATTCATGCCAGCTTAGTCATTTACAGTCACTTACAGTAAGCCTTATAGGTCTACTAAAATAATGTTAGTTGTTGCACAAAAATGTTATAAAGACTAAGATGACATGTAATACATATTCTATGGCTGAGTCAATTTCCATATAATAGGATAATGTTTCAGAGAATATTGATTACCCACATTATGACTAATGACTACTTCCCCAGAAGCAGAAATCTTGGAAATAGTCAATCGAGAGTACGAATCCAAATAAGAGCATTTTCCTCTAGCGTAGGGAACTGGCTGGGCACCCTGCAGGGAGCGCCAACAAAATCCAGTCATAAGAGGGGCAGTCTGGCGTCTTCGACTGCAAGTGGGCAAGAGACCTTTTTATTGCTACTTTACAGGTTTATATTAAATTACTATGGTACATTTCCCTTCACTCCTCTCTCCTTGCTGAAACACCATAATGAATCAACCATGTGTAGAAGGAGCCAGGATATGAGTCACGTTGTAACAAGTTATATACGTCATGGACTAAAACAGGTAGTTTTAATTTTAAGCAAGACATAACAAAATATTAGAAGCTGGCAGTCAGGTGTATATTAATAGGATGGCTAGAACAGGAGATGTGTTACAATGGAATGAAAAGTGTTCCTCGTTCAATCCGTTTCATGTAACTCTATAATATTGAACAGACAAGGAAGTTCCTACTTTTGCCAATTTTCTGTTTTGTCTAGGGAAAAGAAAATATATGACATGCAAAATAATGTTATTTCATCTAAAACCAAGTAACTATTACTGAAATGTTTTTTTTTGTACGTAAAATCTAATTTATGCCTTTTTTTATTTTTTTAAATATTTATTGAGATATTTTTTTGTTCTTATTAAAGCAATAGTAATTATCATAACATTTTTATTTAACTGGAATGTCTATATCAGTCGATGCCAGCTGTGTAAGTGTGGTTAGCCAAAGCTATACTCAGAAATGCATTATGCAACACCTAACATTTACATATATTAATATGATATTTATATTATCATTTGTATACCATATATAGAATTTACATATCAGTCAATAATTATGATTGGAAAATCAGGACATGAGGATATCAAGTGTATGCACCTTTTTAGTGCTTTGGAATACCCAAGTGGACCTTAATATAGCATGTGTATTCATCTGTAGCTTGTTTTTATATCTTTACTTATTTACATTTTTATTCTATTACAGAGGCATGTGATAATATGCAGTATGTAATAGCATGACTTTAGGCAGCTGCATCTAAATTAATATTAAAGCAGGCTTAGCAACTACTTCACCCATTGTGGAACCACAAAAACAGCTCCTCAGTTTTACTACTGTTACATATTTAGGGAGACTTTGGGGCCACACCTACACAGCACTGGATATAGCACATCTTCTCATAATAGGCCCTTGACAGGGGTGTAACTATGTATTTGAAGGCCCCATAGCAAAAGTTTGTAAGGGCCCCTATGTATCAGTTTGGCAACTACCTGAATGACCGTATTGGAACGGTTTGGGCAGAGAGGCTGATTCAGACTCTTTGTCAACATCTGCAATAAAACAATATATTACTTTACATTATGTATTACAATCTCTCATACCATGGTCACAGTACTATTATAAGCGGTAGGTTTGTGTTACATTACTGCTGACTATGGAAAATACTTGTATTTTGTGCCGTGAGGAGCAGGAAGCATGCAGACCTCCATTGGGGGATCTGTGGTTGTGGATTATGGTGGGGTCAAATGTGTCTATCCATCCACATCCCCAGCTGAGACACAGGCGTGGAAAGGTGTACACAAGCCGAATTGCATACACTTCATGCATTTGCAAAGCCTTTAGCTATCTATGGGCCTGATTCAGAGTATTATACAAACCCAATGGTTTGCACCCAACTATGATTGTGAGAGATCTGTGCATGTGCAGGAGCTGTACTGTGCAGGTCTCCCTCTGCGAGATCTCTCGCAGTTCCCCCAAGCTGCAGCCGCAGGCTTCGGCCTCAGCTATGGAGCTGCGAGGGGCAATCAGGGTTACTCAGAATGCCAATGGTCTCACAGAAGATCCGATGCTGTGATCTGTGATGCAGTCAGGAGGCGTCTGTTTATACCAGATGCCTCCTGCTGTAGACGCCTCCTGCTGCATTTGCATAAGAGTTGTACGGTAAGTTGTACAGCAACTTCCCCACTAGCGCATGCAGGGGGGGTTCTGAGTACCCAGAAACCACCCCTAACAAACCTCATTGTTTTTGTAGAGATGGAGACCGTCTTGTATCCGTTTCTGCACTAGCTGCGGGCAAGCCATGAACAGGGCTACCTGGCCGCTGCCTGTTCAGCTGTCAGCACTTCTGCGGATGCGCTGACAGCTGAACCCGCCTAATGCTGACCCCATCCGGTAAGGACCGGGAGGAATCGGACTAACACGCTGCTCCCCCTCCCTTGCTGCATCTATCACTTCTACCGGTCTCGGGCACCGTGACGTGAGGAACTTCAACCGGGTCCTTCATGTGAGGAACTGAACTGAAGTGCGGAGGAAAGGACTGGGAGCTAGCGGCACTGCAGGAGGAGACGCCGAGCAACAGCAAGCAGCAGCGAGGAGGCAAGTGTGCGCTGAGCTGGGCTGGTGGCTGCAGAGACAGAGGATAAGGGACACGGGGTTCTGCCAGATTCACACAGGGGCGGTCTGGCTGATTGACACATGGGGGGGTCTGGCTGATTGACAATGGGGGGGTATGGCTGATTGAAAAATGGAGATTCTGGCTGATTGACAAATGGGGGTTCTGGCTGATTGACAAATGGGGTATGTGTATATTAGGGGTGTGCACCGGCCACTTTTCGTGTTTTGTGTTTTGGTTTTGGATCTGGATCTTTCTTCGTGTTTTGGATCTGGATTGGTTTTGCCAAAACCACCCTTGCGTGTTTTGGGTTCTGGGTTTTGTGTTTTGGATCTGTATTTTTTTGAAAAAAAGCATAAAAACAGCTAAAATCACAGAATTTGTAGGTTTTTCTGCTCCTATGCTATTATTAACCTCAATAACCTTAATTTCCACTCATTTCCAGTCTATTCTGAATACCTCACACCTCACAATAGTGTTTTTATGTCCAAAAGGTTGCACCGAGGTAGCTGGATGACTATGCTAAGCGACACAAGTGGGCGGCACAAACACGTGACCCATCTAGGCGTGAAACTGCAGTGGCAGACAGGATGGCATTGAAAAACTAGGCCCCAAACTGTACATAATGCAAAGAAAAAAAAGAGGTGCAAGATGGAATTGTCCTTGGGCCCTCCCACCCACCCTTATGTTGTATAAACAGGACATGCACACTTTAACAAACCAATCATTTCAGCGCCAGGGTCTGCCACACAACTGTGGCTGAAATGATTGGTTCGTTTGGGCCCCCACAAAACAAGCTGGCAATTTATCTGTCCCTGCACAAACTGGCTCTACGGAGGCAAGATGTCATCCTCATCCTCCTCATCCACCGATTCCTCACCCTCTTCAGTGTGTACATCCTCATCCTCACAGAGTATTAATTCGTCCCTGCTGGAACCACAGGTCCCTCTGTACGTTCTGGAGGCTGGTCTCCCTGGAAGAGTTGATAATTCATTTTATGAACATCATCTTCTCCACATTTTGTGGAAGCAACCTCCTACGCCTTTCGCTGACAAGGTTCCCGGCTGCACTAAACACTCTTTCGGAGTACACACTGGAGGGGGGGCAACTCAGGTAAAATAGAGCCAGTTTGCACAGGGACCTCCAAATTGCTTCTTTTTCCTGCCAGTACAGGTACGGACTGTCTGACATGCCTACTTGGATGCTGTCACCGATGTAATCCTTTAACAGACAGACGCACGCTTGTCGCTGCTGCTTTGAGGATTCAAGTGCGGCTACAGCCCACACAATTCACAAAGACAGAAAAAAAAAAGAATATTTTTATTGTTTGTGGAGCACACTTTGAGGGTTACACCACCCTTTAACAGACAGACGCACGCTTGTCGCTGCTGCTTTGAGGATGCAAGTGCGGCTACAGCCCACACAATTCACAAAGACAGAAAAAAGAAGAATATTTTAATTGTTTGTGTAGAACACTTTGAGGTGTCACCACCCTTTAACAGACAGACGCACGCTTGTCGCTGCTGCTTTAAGGATGCAGGTGCGGCTACAGCCCACACATTTCACAAAGACCAAAAAAAAAAGAACAATATTTTAATTGTTTGTGTAGAACACTTTGAGGTGTCACCACCGTTTAACAGACAGACGCACGCTTGTCGCTGCTGCTTTAAGGATGCAGGTGAGGCTACAGCCCACACAATTCACATAGACAGAAAAAAAAAGAACAATATTTTAATTGTTTGTGTAGCACACTTTGAGGGTGTCACCACCCTTTAACAGACAGACGCACGCTTGTCGCTGCTGCTTTGAGGATGCAAGTGTGGCTACATCGCACACAAGTCACAAACACATTAAAAAAATAGTTTTTTATTTTTTGGAACACTTTGAGAGTTACACCACCCTTTAACAGACAGACGCACGCTTGTTGCTGCTGCTTTAAGGATGCAGGTGCGGCTACAGCCCACACAATTCACAAAGACCGAAAAAATAAGAACAATATTTTAATTGTTTGTGTAGAACACTTTGAGGGTGTCACCACCCTTTAACAGACAGACGCACGCTTGTCGCTGCTGCTTTAAGGATGCAGGTGCAGCTACACCCCACACAATTCACATAGACAGAAAAAAGAAGAATATTTTTATTGTTTGTGTAGCACACTTTGAGGGTGTCACCACCCTTTAACAGACAGACGCACGCTTGTCGCTGCTGCTTTAAGGATGCAGGTGCGGCTACATCGCACACAAGTCACAAACACATAAAAAAAAATAGTTTTTTATTTTTTGGAGCACTTTGAGAGTTACACCACCCTTTAACAGACAGACGCACGCTTGTCGCTGCTGCTTTAAGGATGCAGGTGCGGCTACAGCCCACACATTTCACAAAGACCGAAAAAAAAAGAACAATATTTTAATTGTTTGTGTAGAACACTTTGAGGGTGTCACCACCCTTTAACAGACAGACGCACGCTTGTCGCTGCTGCTTTAAGGATGCAGGTACGGCTACAGCCCACACATTTCACAAAGACCGAAAAAAAAAGAACAATATTTTAATTGTTTGTGTAGAACACTTTGAGGGTGTCACCACCCTTTAACAGACAGACGCACGCTTGTCGCTGCTGCTTTAAGGATGCAGGTGCGGCTACAGCCCACACATTTCACAAAGACCAAAAAAAAAAGAACAATATTTTAATTGTTTGTGTAGCACACTTTGAGGGTGTCACCACCCTTTAACAGACAGACGCATGCTTGTCGCTGCTGCTTTAAGGATGCAGGTGCGGCTACAGCCCACACATTTCACAAAGACCAAAAAAAAAAGAACAATATTTTAATTGTTTGTGTAGCACACTTTGAGGGTGTCACCACCCTTTAACAGACAGACGCACGCTTGTCGCTGCTGCTTTAAGGATGCAGGTGCGGCTACAGCCCACACAATTCACAAAGACAGAAAAAAAAAGAACAATATTTTAATTGTTTGTGTAGCACACTTTGAGGGTGTCACCACCCTTTAACAGACAGACGCACGCTTGTCGCTGCTGCTTTAAGGATGCAGGTGCGGCTACAGCCCACACAATTCACAAAGACAGAAAAAAAAAGAACAATATTTTAATTGTTTGTGTAGCACACTTTGAGGGTGTCACCACCCTTTAACAGACAGACGCACGCTTGTCGCTGCTGCTTTAAGGATGCAGGTGCGGCTACAGCCCACACATTTCACAAAGACCAAAAAAAAAGAACAATATTTTAATTGTTTGTGTAGCACACTTTGAGGGTGTCACCACCCTTTAACAGACAGACGCACGCTTGTCGCTGCTGCTTTGAGGATGCAGGTGGAATCTAGACGGGATTTGGAACCGAGGACACACTACCTCCATCAATTGTCTAAATCCCACTGCACTAATGTCGGATACCGGACGCACGTCTAACACCAACATAGCAGTCAAGGCCTCAGTTATACGTTTTGCTTCAGGATGACTGCTGTCGTACTTCATCCTCATCGCTAGGGACTGTTGGAGGGTCAATTGTTTAGTAAAAGTAGTGATGTTCCTACTTCCTCTCTGGGATGATGAACAACTCCCAGCAGCAGCAACAGCACTAGGAGGAAGTGGTTCTTGATCTTTCCCTATTTTATTTTTATCGGAGAAAGTTTGGTCCTCCATTTATGTTATATTGATATATATACGTGCGGCTAAAGCGCACACAAACACAGAAAATATTATTTTATTTTTGCTGGAGAGTAGTGCACTTTGTGGGTTACACCACCCTTTAAGAAATGAGCCAGCCGGCTCTTTACTTATGGGACACAGGCGCACGCTTGGCGCTGCTCCTTTGTTGATGCACGTGCAGCCACAGTGCACACAATTCACAAACACAGAAAATAATTTTTTTTTTGGTTTGGACTGGAGTGTACTTTCGGGGGTTACAGCACCCTTAACGGTCAAGCCAGCCGGCCCTTTACTTATGACACAGGCGCACGCTTGGCACTACTTTGTTGATGCACGTGCGGCTACTGCGCACACAATTCACAAACACAGAAAATAATTTTTTTTTGGTTTGGACTGGAGTGTACTTTCGGGGGTTACAGCACCCTTAACGGTCAAGCCAGCCGGCCCTTTACTTATGACACAGGCGCACGCTTGGCACTACTTTGTTGATGCACGTGCGGCTACTGCGCACACAATTCACAAACACAGAAAATAATTTTTTTTTTGGTTTGGACTGGAGTGTACTTTCGGGGGTTACAGCACCCTTAACGGTCAAGCCAGCCGGCCCTTTACTTATGACACAGGCGCACGCTTGGCACTACTTTGTTGATGCACGTGCGGCTACTGCGCACACAATTCACAAACACAGAAAATAATTTTTTTTTTGGTTTGGACTGGAGTGTACTTTCGGGGGTTACAGCACCCTTAACGGTCAAGCCAGCCGGCCCTTTACTTATGACACAGGCGCACGCTTGGCACTACTTTGTTGATGCACGTGCGGCTACTGCGCACACAATTCACAAACACAGAAAATAATTTTTTTTTTGGTTTGGACTGGAGTGTACTTTCGGGGGTTACAGCACCCTTAACGGTCAAGCCAGCCGGCCCTTTACTTATGACACAGGCGCACGCTTGGCACTACTTTGTTGATGCACGTGCGGCTACTGCGCACACAATTCACAAACACAGAAAATAATATTTTTTTTGGTTTGGACTGGAGTGTACTTTCGGGGGTTACAGCACCCTTAACGGTCAAGCCAGCCGGCCCTTTACTTATGACACAGGCGCACGCTTGGCACTACTTTGTTGATGCACGTGCGGCTACTGCGCACACAATTCACAAACACAGAAAATAATTTTTTTTTTGGTTTGGACTGGAGTGTACTTTCGGGGGTTACAGCACCCTTAACGGTCAAGCCAGCCGGCCCTTTACTTATGACACAGGCGCACGCTTGGCACTACTTTGTTGATGCACGTGCGGCTACTGCGCACACAATTCACAAACACAGAAAATATATTATTTTTTTAGCACTTGGGGGGAGCACCCCTGATGGACAGAGCACCCCCTGGACAACACTGCAGCACTCCTTTAGGACTGGGACACTGCACAGGACTTTGGAGTGGACACAGCCCCTATGGAGAACTGACTGCACAACACAGTCCAGCCAGCCCCTATGGACTTTGAAGTAGTGGACACAGCCCCTATTAACAACAGCAGCACAGCACAACACAGCCAGCCCCTATGGACTTTGAAGTAGTGGACAACAGCAGCACTACACTACACAGCCCTAACTCCCACCCTCCCTCTTCACTGTCCACAGCCGAGTGAGAAAATGGCGCCGACGTGGGTACCTTATATAGGATCCAAAACCCGCGAGACTCGGAAGGCGGGATGATGACGTTTTGCCTCGATTTCAGATCCGAGTCAGGCGGGAAAAGTCGAGCCTGATTCGGATCGGACTCGGATCGGGGGGGCTCGGGGGGGTTCAGATTTCAGAAATCCGAACCCGCTCACCCCTAGTGTATATACATGGAAGCCCTCCCCCTAAAAATCCTGCGTTTGCACGTTCCCTGCGGCTGTGTAATACTGTACTACTCTGAATACTGTACATCTCTGATTACTGTACATCTCTGATTACTGTACATCTCTGAATACTGTACAACTCTGAATACTGTACAACTCTGATTACTGTACAACACTGAATACTGTACATCTCTGATTACTGTACATTTCTGAATAGTGTACAACTCTGATTACTGTACATCTCTGATTACTGTACAACTCTGAATACTGTATATCTCTGATTAATGTACAACTCTGAATACTGTACAACTCTGAATACCGTACATTTCTGATTACTGTACATCTCTGAATACTGTACAACTCTGATTACTGTACATCTCTGATTACTGTACAACTCTGAATACTGTATATCTCTGATTAATGTACAACTCTGAATACTGTACAACTCTGAATACCGTACATTTCTGATTACTATACAACTCTGAATACTGTACATCTCTGATTACTGTACAACTCTGAATATCGTATGTCACGATTAGAGTTGTTGTACCTGGTGAGTCGCTGTCTCTGCCTGTGCCGGGTGCTTTGGCACGGTCCTACCAGTGGAGGTGCTGGTGTCTGGAAGTTGGCGCGAGTGCACGTGGATGTCTGAGGGGTACAAGCCATGTGGTGACAGGTAAGACTGGCAGCGCTGCCACGCTGGGAATTGCTGGGCGCCACCATCTTGGTTTTGGGCATGTGACCTGAATGGGCCAATCAGGTTGGAGCATCTTGTGTTTACGATCAGCAGCCTATAATACACTTTCCCATGGTACTTAAGGGTTTTCAGCACGCACTCTAGTTGCCAGTGCAATGTATACACAGCGCAAGCTGTGTGAGAGTTCTCTGTGCTCCTTAGCTCAGTGTGATTATTACAGTCCCAGCAGTGCTCCGTCTCCTGCTTTGTCTCCATCACAGGCTGTTCCTGGATACCCGCATCTACCCTGCTATACCCCGTTACTCACCCCACGGATTCTGAACCCTCCAGCTCTCTGGACTCAGAACCCACTCTAGTACTTCAGACCTCTGTTCCTCAGTCACACCTTCATTGGACTTTGGTTTCTCTGCCTGACACCTGTTTCCAGCCTCACTAACTGGACTTTGCTTTCCTGCCAGACATTTGTTTTCAGCCACACATCACTTGGACTTGTTTATTTCTGCCAGTTTATATATCCATCACCATTTCATGAATCAACCAGGGTCTTGTTCAATTCCCTACCTGAACCCAGTGGCACGTACTCATCATTTGACCCCACTAATGAAGATGAAGTATCTACACTCTTCTCATCCTCCTACTCTACTCTCCTCTTGATCCTATACCCTCACAAATCAGTAAAGCTCTGTCTCCTGTGCTCATTCCACACTTAACTAAAATCTGTAATCTCTCTTTCTCTATTGGTATCTTTCCATCACTGTTCAAGCATGCAGTGATCACTCCCATTTTGAAAAAACGAAATTCTGACCCTAACTCTCTCTCAAATTATCGCTATCTCCCAGCTACCTTGTCCTACAAGCTACTGGAGAGATTTGCCTACACTCGCCTCACACACTTTCTTAACACCCACAACTTATTGGACCCACTTCAGTCAGACTTTCGTTCCCAACACTCCACTGAGACAGCATTGACTACGGTAGTAAATGATCTGGTCACTGCCAAGGCTAAAGGCCATTATTCACTTCTAATTCTTCTAGATCTCTCTGCTGCCTTTGATACTGTTGACCACTCTCTTCTCATACAAACACTACAATCCCTAGGTCTTCAAGACACAGCCCTTTCTTGGTTATCATCCTACCTATCTAATCGCTCTTTCACTGTTTGCTTTTCTGATTCTACCTCCACTTCGCTACCTCTCAGTTGGAGTACCACAAGGCTCAGTATTAGGTCCTCTGCTTTTCTCAATATATACCACCTCTGTTGGCAAACTAATCAGCTCTTTTGGTTTTCAGTATCATCTGTACGCGGACGATACTCAAATTTACCTATCCTCCCCAGATTTGTCACCATCTGTGCTGGTCCGTGTCACTGAATGTCTCTCTGCCATTTCATCTTGAATATCATCTCGCCACCTCAAACTTAATATATCCAAAACAGAATTAATTATATTTCCACTTGCCAATAGTAGTTACCAACCTGATATCTCTATTACTGTTGACAACTTGACAATCTACCCCACCCCACAAGCTCGCTGCCTAGGTGTCATCCTTGACTCTGAACTGTCTTTTGTTCCCCACATTCAATCTGTCTCTAAATCCTGTTACATACATCTAAAAAACATAGCCAAAATTCGACCTTATCTTAAGCAAGACACTGCAAAAACTCTTACATGCACTCAGGGGCGGATCTAGACTGTTCTTTTAGGGGGAGCGATAGGCACTGGACATGGGCCAATAGGAGTTCGCGGACTAGCTGCAAATCAGTAGCGGCTGCCAATTCACAAGCTCCGATTGGCTGGAGACCAGTGCTAGATTAGAATGAGAGCAGAGCTGTCATACTCTAGGGCTGCTGCGGACGGTTGAGCGGCCGTGCGGCAACAAATTCACACCTGCTGCCTCCCGGGCCCCAATTTGCAAAATTGTCCCGGACCGGCCCATCGGCCCTTCTGGCATTTGGGTGCCTGTATTTCTAGCATCCTGCTGAGCATAACTACACACACGTGCTGTGCAGCATGTATGTAGCAGTACTCATATGATGTACAGGACACACCCCTGGCTGTATGCACGGCACCAGAGAGGCAGCTACTTATATACAGACCATTCATCACTCACTATATGTCACACTGACTGAGCCCGTCTACTACCTGAGCAGTAGCTGAAACCCGTAGCAGGTCCGCAGCCCCCTCCCCAGAGCCGCCTCACACAGGACAGTCATTTTCAGACTGCAGTGTGCACCACTGGGGGGGGACTCCAGTGCCTCCCCTTCCCGAGATCCCACCCCGAGCATGTGTCTCACTGTACTACACTGCTGGCCCTGGGCTGCTCTCCCACCTCACCCCTGTCCCCAGCCGGGTATTTCCCACTTAGGCTACAATCACCGGAGTGCAGCGCATACAGCTAGTGGCAGTGCCAGATAAAGGTCTACGTGGACCTGGAGCTGACATATGTGAAGCGCCTATTATGTGCCGCTGCATGTGGTGTGACAAGGTAAGTATCGGGGGCAACGGGAGGGTTAGGCTCTAGCGGGAGGGCAAGGGTTAGGCACTAAGGAGGGAGGGTTAGGTTTAGGCACCGGGGAGGTTAGGGTTAGGCACTAGGGGAGGGGAGTTAGGGTATGCACCAGGGAGGGAGGTTATGGGTAGGGGTAAGGGTTAGTGTTAGCCTACTAACCCAAGGGTGTCAGTTACCATACTTTGTAGTTTGAAAAAGGAGCCCTGAGCCATCTACTCCAGTGAAATATGAAGATAAGTCCCTGGAGTGCCTACCTTAAAAATATAAGTATTATATATATATATATATATACACACACACATGTATATTATATATACTGTACACACCATAAAAATGGCACCGCACCCCATGAGATTATTTTTGTAGCATGCCCCATGCATAAATAATGCTTTTAAATAGAAACAATATTTTCTAGTTTTTAATTTAATTAAAACTATTTCACAAGAGGAAGTGTCTGTGTGGTGCTGTGCTAAGATCAGTGTGTACAGACACTCACTTGCAGTGAGACGGCTGGCTGCATGAGCAGGTGGAGAGGCTCAGCCAACAGGAGAATGCACCGATGTACAGGCGGGCAGGGCTTAGGTTCAATGTGCAGGACACAGAGCCATCCTCTCTGCCTTTAGTGTCCTATCTGTGGCGTGCACTGCAGGCTGCCGACAGGACCCCCGAACTGCCGAGTCTGTGCGGAGGTGGGCCATTCCTTCGTCAGTCCCGCGATGCACCTGTGATGTGAGCCCGTACTGGTGCAACGAGCCTTGAGCCGCACCGCAGGGAGGGTTAGTGAATCCTTCCTCTGCTCCACTGCCATGTGTGACACTGACACGCAGTATGCCCGGGGGTGGAGGGTGGCTCGCATGGTAATTAGCTCCGAGGAGTCACCCCGCCCCCTCCATCGGCGGTGCGGAGGAGAGGGCACATTGTGACTTCAGTGCAGGAGGAGAGAGAAGATCAAGGAGGACGGACTGTGCTAGGGGGGGCAAACGCTCCAATCGCCCCTCCCTGGATCTGCCACTGCATGCACTCATTATTTCCCGCATTGACTATTGCAATAGTCTCCTTATTGGTCTTCCCAAAAACAGGCTCTCCCCACTACAATCCATTTTGAATGCAGCTGCGAGGTTGATCTTTCTCACCAAACGTTCAGTGTCTGCTGATCCACTCTGTCAGTCCCTCCATTGGCTGCCGGTCTTCTACCATATTCAATTTAAAATACTTACACTCACACATAAAGCTATTAACCAAACCATACAAACATACATCTCTTCACTTATCTCAAAATATATTCCAACCCGACATCCCGCTCTGCACAAGATCTGCGTCTCTCATCCCCGCGCTTTACTTGTTCCCATGCATGGTTACAGGACTTTTTTCGGGCTGCACCCACCCTGTGGAATGCCCTCCCACGCACAATAAGACTTTCCACTAGTTTCCAAACATTCAAGCGTTCTCTGAAAACTCACCTCTTCAGACAAGCTTATCAGATCCCAGGACCGCCCACCTAACCTTTTTTAGCTTCCTATCTAACTCTCTTCTTATAGTAAACACCTATCACATCTTTTCTTTCTTTAATTTAACATCCTCCTAACCCTAGGCCAACTTTCCAGTGTGATTGGATTATACAGCCCACCAAGAACATATGCAATCGGGTTGGACCAATTTGCAATATGTAGCACCTATCCTTGTGTATCAACACCTATTTCCCTATAGATTGTAAGCTTGCGAGCAGGGCCCTCTTACCCTTATGTATGTCATGTGTGTATATATGTCTTTTACAACCCAGTATAATGTTAATTCAATTTGTAAAGCGCAACGAAATTTGCTGTGTTATATAAGAAACTGTTAATAAATAAATAAATTATAATACTCCTATTAAACCTGCTGCATTTTAATACTGCAAACCCGTTCCAGTTTATTCTCCTGCATCCACCCCGGGTTCAAAAATAATCCAAAACTGACACCGTAATACTCTGAATACTGTGCAACACTGAATACTGTTCATCTCTGATTACTGTACAACTCTGAATACTGGGCCTGATTCAGACCCGGTCGCAATGAGCATACGCTCGATGCGTATGCAAATTAGGGGTGTGCACCGGCCACTTTTCGTGTTTTGGTTTTGGATCTGGAAATTACAGAATTTGTGGGTTTTTCTGCTCCTATGCTATTATTAACCTCAATAACCTTAATTTCCACTCATTTCCAGTCTATTCTGAAAACCTCACACCTCACAATAGCGTTTTTATGTCCAAAAGGTTGCACCGAGGTAGCTGGATGACTATGCTAAGCGACACGAGTGGGCAGCACAAACACGTGGCCCATCTAGGAGTGACACTGCAGTGGCAGACAGGATGGCAGTTTGGAAACTAGGCCCCAAACAGTACGTAATGCAAAGAAAAAAAAGAGGTGCAAGATGGAATTGTCCTTGGGTCCTCTCACCCTCCCTTATGTTGTATAAACAGGACATGCACACTTTAGCAAACCAATCATTTCAGCACCAGGGTCTGCCACACGACTGTGGCTGAAATGATTGGTTCGTTTGGGCCCCCGCAAAACAAGCTGGCAATTAATCTGTCCCTGCACAAACTGGCTCTACAGAGGCAAGATGTCGTCCTCATCCACCGATTCCTCGCCCTCTTCAGTGTTGTGTACATCCTCATCCTCACAGAGTATTAATTCGTCCCCGCTGGAATCCACCACCACAGGTCCCTCTGTACGTTCTGTAGGCTGGTCTCCCTGGAAGAGTTGATAATTCATTTTTATGAACATCATCTTCTCCACATTTTGTGGAAGCAACCTCCTACGCCTTTCGCTGACAAGGTTCCCGGCTGCACTAAACACTCTTTCGGAGTACACACCGGAAGGGGGGCAACTCAGGTAAAATAGAGCCAGTTTGTACAGGTGCCTCCAAATTACCTCTTTTTCCTGCCAGTACAGGTATGGACTGTCTGACATGCCTACTTGGATGCTGTCACCGATATAATCCTTTAACAGACAGACGCACACTTGTCGCTGCTGCTTTGAGGATGCAGGTGCGGCTATTGTGCCTACATTTCACACGCAAACACAGAAAAAAAGAAGATTATTTTATTTTGGTTGGAGTGCACTTTGGGGGTTACACCACCCTTTAACAGACAGACGCACGCTTGTCGCTGCTGCTTTGAGGATGCAGGTGCGCATACATTTCACACAGAAAAAAAAAGAAGAATTTTTTATTTTTTGTGGAGCACACTTTGGGGGTTACAAGACAAGCCATCCGGCCCTTTACTTATGACACAGGCACACGCTTGGCGCTGCTCCTTTGTTGATGCACATGCAGCCACAGTGCACACAATTCACAAACACAGAAAATAATTCCTCCACCATTCTGTCAATGGTGACAGTATCATATGCAGTGACAGTAGACATGTCAGAAATTGACATTGTTGGCACGTCTTTCAGTCCGGACCAGATGTCCAAACCGGCCCTTGACTTATGACACAGGCGCACACTTGGCGCTGCTGCTGTGTTGATGCACGTGCGGCTACTGCGCATACATTTCGCACACAAACACAGAAAAAAAAGAATTGTTTATTTTTTGTGGAGTGCACTTTGGGGGTTACACCACCCTTTAACAGACTTATGGGACACAGGCGCACACTTGGCGCTGCTCCTTTGTTGATGCACGTGCAGCCACAGTGCACACAATTCACAAACACAGAAAATCATTTTTTATTTTGTTTGGAGTGCACTTTGGGGGTTACAGCACCCTTTAACGGTCAAGCCAGCCAGCCCTTTACTTATGACACAGGCACATGCTTGGCGCTACTTTGTTGATGCACGTGCGGCTACTGCGCACACAATTCACAAACACAAAAATTTTTTATTTTTTATTTTTTTTGAAGTGCACTTTGGGGGTTACAGCACCCTTTAACGGACAAGCCAGCCAGCCCTTTACTTATGGGACACAGGCGCACGCTTGGCGCTGCTCCTTTGTTGATGCACGTGCAGCCACAGTGCACACAATTCACAAACACAGAAAATAATTTTTTATTTAGTTTGGAGTGCACTTTGGGGGTTACAGCACCCTTTAACAGATGAGCCAGCTGGCCCTTTACTTATGACACAGGCGCACGCTTGGCGCTACTTTGTTGATAACCATGCGGCCACAGTGCACACAATTCACAAACACAGAAAATATTTTTTTATTTGGTTTGGAGTGCACTTTTGGGGTTACAGCACCCTTTAACGGACAAGCCAGCCAGCCCTTTACTTATGGGACACAGGCGCACGCTTGGCGCTGCTCCTTTGTTGATGCACGTGCAGCCACAGTGCACACAATTCACAAACACAGAAAATAATTTTTTATTTAGTTTGGAGTGCACTTTGGGGGTTACACCACCCTTTAACAGACGAGCCAGCTGGCCCTTTACTTATGACACAGGCGCACGCTTGGCGCTACTTTGTTGATAACCATGCGGCCACAGTGCACACAATTCACAAACACAGAAAATAATATTTTATTTAGTTTGGAGTGCACTTTGGGGGTTACAGCACCCTTTAACGGTCAAGCCAGCCGGCCCTTTACGTATGACACAGGCGCACGCTTGGCGCTACTTTGTTGATAACCGTGCGGCCACAGTGCACACAATTCACAACAACAGAAAATAATTTTTTATTTTGTTTGGAGTGCACTTTGGGGGCTACAGCACCCTTTAACGGTCAAGCCAGCCGGCCCTTTACTTATGACACAGGCGCACGTTTGGCGCTACTTTGTTGATGCACGTGCGGCTACTGCGCACACAATTCACAATCACAGAAAAAATATATATTTTTTTGCACTTGGGGGGAGCACCCCTGATGGACAGAGCACCCCCTGGACAACACTACAGCACCCCTTTAGGACTGGGACACTGCAGAGGACTTTGGAGTGGACACAGCCCCTATGGACAACTGACTGCACAACACAGTCCAGCCAGCCCTTATGGACTTTGGAGGAGTGGACACAGGGCCTGATTCAGAGCCGCTCGTAAGCGGCCGCTCGCTCCGAGCGATGTTCGCACATCTGCGCATGCGTATGGGTCTTAATGCGCATGCGCCAACCAGTCAGTGCGGTCGGAAATCGTGTGCTCGCAAAATAGCGAGGGGCTGGTAATTTGAGTGACAGAATGAGGGGTTTGTGGGTGGTAACAGGGGAAGGTGCTTGAAAACGAGGAGTGGAGATCCGAACGCAGGCGTGCCAAACGATCAAAACGGGCGTTTTAAGGGTGTGCATAATTAACAAAGCAGCGTCATCGACCACGTCACTTGGTTGTCTTTTAGCCTGAACTGCTCGCATGATTGCGGTACGAAAATCCTCCCACAAGAATTGCGAGCAGTTCATACGCCTTTCGATGTACTCAATTAATCTAATAAATAGCGGAGATGACGTATGATGCGAGCGGCCAAGGGGAGTCTTTACAAAATAGCGAACACATATTTCGGACGCTCGCTCAGACATAGAGGCATGAACAGACCGCAAAGAGCGAGCACTCAATTTAGATATCCTGCCCCTTTTTCGGAACGACCGTCCGCAAATAGCGTCCGGCTCTGAATCAGGGCTTCAGCCCCTATGGACAACAGCAGCACAGCACAACACAGCCAGCCCCTATGGACTTTGGAGGAGTGGACACAGCCCCTATGGACAACAGCAGCACAGCACAACACTACACTACACTACACAGCCCAGCCAGCCCTAACTCCCACCCTCCCTCTTCACTGTCCACAGCCGAGTTAGAAAATGGCACTGACGCGGGTACCTTATATAGAATCCAAAACCTGCGACACCCGGAAGGCGGGATGATGGCGTTTTGCCTCGATTTCAGATCCGAGTCAGGTGGGAAAAGTCGAGCCTGACTCGGATCGGCCTCGGATCGGGGGGGCTCGGGGGTGTTTGGGTTTCAGAAATCCGTACCCGCTCACCCCTAATGCAAATATTTGAAACTGACACGGCGGGGAGCGATCGCTCGCCAAGGCATAAGCATGCCCATCTTATCTGTATGAGCGTTCGCTTTGTGTATGCAGACTCCCCTTAGCGAATGCAGAGACGCCCACTGCCCCACGTCATCTCCTGGAAGTTTGTGAAAACATTGGTACATCGACCACTATTGGATGTGAAGGCAGTGATTGTGGTAGCTTTTTTCTACCGCAAGCATTGCGAGGAAAAAAGAGTAAAAAAATGGCTGGTGACGTGTACTATGACGCTGCCTGTTAATTATGCACGCCTCTAAAATGGCGTTGAAACACTCAGGCACGCCTGCGTTCGCACCTCCACTCCCCCGTTTTTACTGGACTACCCCTGTTACCACCCACAAATGGCCTCTCCTGTCACTCACTCTGCTGGGCTGGCTTTGCTGTATGAGCGAGGTATCTGCGAACGCACTGTGTAGTTTGTGCACGCGCACTGCGATGCATACGCATGCGCAGATTAGCAACAATCGGCAATAGCGAGCGCACTGCGGATAATGTCCGGGTCTGAATCAGGCCCTATGTACATCTCTGAATACTGTACAACTCTGAATACTGTACGTCTCTGATTACTGTACAACTCTGAATACTGTACGTCTCTGATTACTGTACAACTCTGAATACCGTACATCTCTGAATACTGTACGTCTCTGATTACTGTACAACTTTGAATACCTTACAACTCTGATTACTGTACAACTCTGAATACCGTAAATCTCTGATTACTGTACAGCTCTGAATACCGTACATCTTTGAATACCGTACAACTCTGAATACTGTACGTCTCTGATTACTGTACAACTTTGAATACCTTACAACTCTGATTACTGTACAACTCTGAATACCGTACATCTCTGATTACTGTATAACTCTGAATACTGTACAACTCTGATTACTGTACATCTCTGATTACTGTATAACTCTGATTACTGTACGTCTCTGATTACTGTATAACTCTGAATACTGTACGTCTCTGATTACTGTACGTCTCTTACTGTACAACTCTGAATACCGTACATCTCTGATTACTGTATAACTCTGAATACTGTACATCTCTGATTACTGTACGTCTCTGATTACTGTATAACTCTGAATACTGTACGTCTCTGATTACTGTACAACTCTGATACTGTACGTCTCTTACTGTACAACTCTGAATACTGTACAACTCTGAATCAGGCCCTATATGCCTTTTATATGTTCTTAATTGCTCTATTGTATGAATTTCTTTAGAGTTCAGTATTCGATTTATATAACTACCAAATCTTATAAATATAGTGTATATCCCCTGCAGCACAGCTGATTCATACTATGTGATTTCATTATTAGTATATAGCCTTTTTGTATTATTGCTCACCTGGATTACAGCGATTTAAGGAAATGTTTTCTGACACATATATTTTTAGCACCTTTAGCCCCAGGTATGGAGCGTGGGTTAAATGTAAGATATTGTGCTGCCTGTTTATTTAGTGCTGGGAGGAAGTGAATGGATGACACCTACACACTTTCATAATTATGACTCCACATATGTACGAAGAGCCAAAAAAAATAATATATCAGTTGTTGAAAATAGTAAACACATGCACGGGATATGATGCCCACACTAAGGTTTATAGAATACACCGAAGTCTTTCAACCAGGTTCTGGAAAATTCATTTAAAAACAATGTTTACAGGCTCTCAAGAACCACTAGTTCATCATAGCCTTCCAGCTCTCTTCCTAACCCGCTGCAACATGCTCCTTCTTCCTTGTCTACCCCATCTGTGTCACCCCTGTCTGCCTGCCCCTCCCCTTTAGAATGTAAGATCTCATGAGCAGGGCCCTCTTCCCTCATGTGCTTCTCCTAACTCATACTTTCATCTACTCCTGACACTTCGGTACTTATGCCCAGCTGCTTATTTTCAGTGTTATGATCACTTATGCAGCAATGTCTATAAACCATGTCCTTGTCCTGCATTGTATTGTACTGTAAGTCACTGGTCTCTTGTTCACTTATTTGTTTATGTACTTTGTAATTTGCAGCTGAACACTTGTGGCACAATATAAATAACTAATAATAATAATAAGGTTTAAGGGCTCATTCACATCTATTTTATATATTTTGATGACTTTTACACAGTAGTAAATGCATGAAAATTTTAGACACTGTCCATGTAAAACCAGCAGTCCAGGCTAGCTTCTACAAACGACTGCCAAGTTAATAACTTGTTACAACAGTATAACTGCTTAGGATCGAAAAAGTCTCAGAGTCCTTCAACTGAGCTCCTATCGAAAGTCGAAGCTTTTTCGGAATTTAGTCCCCGTAGTTTACACCATCTTCAGTGACCTCCGTGTACCTGGTTCAATATTCTAATTGCCGGCTTCCTGTGCCCAACACCACAGCCATAAAGACTCCAGCCACCAGGGGAAACCACTGCACGGAGCATTGAATATCTCGCTGCAGTCCGGACAAGCAGCTATACGGAGACCCAGACTCCTCACACAGTGGGTAGAGCCGTTACATCGTGACCTCCGTGTATTTGACAAAGTATTCCGACTGCCGGCTTCCTGCACTCAACAACGTGGCTTTGAAGATCCCAGCCACCAAGGGAAACTATCGCACGGAGACCTGAATATCCCGGTGGAAAGTATTATCTGACTTTATAATGTAAGGTATATACTAGATAAGGGGCTACAGCAGAAAAAACTTTATCTGTGAACAATAAGCTCTCCGATTAAGGGTAGAGCCTTGTCCTCCTCTAAATATTGGCGATTCTGAACATTTATATACGGGACACTTCTATAAAAAAGACCCTTCAGGTATACACCAACTGCAGCACTAGTATATACTCATTTGTTGGGAAAGAAATACAGTGAATACTTGAGAATTTATATCTGTTGAGAATTATGTCTGCCAGTCATTACGTGGTAGATAGAGGAATATGACGCAAATATGCTGAACTTTATATATTTCTGTGATCTATGTGCTTTACAGCTTTGAATGTTAGTAATTACAGTATATGCTATTTTAAAATGTATATATTAGTAATAAATACTCTGTCTCTTGATACAAACAAAAGTATCTTGTGAACATGTCTGTTGTTTTCACTCCCTGATTCACAAGCTGTCCTTTATATACATATATTGTTTCTTTTCTTGTGTTGGGAGTGGACTGACTATCCCATTCAGCTTTATTGAACCAGGGTGTGTGTGTTTGGCTATTTTTCCTAAATAGGTGAAACGCGTTTGGCGCCTGTACCCCTTTGTCACCATGGACTTCTAAGACTTATAAATATTCAGAAGGAGATAAGCATGAATTTGATTCTTTTAGTGATATTAAAAAAAAATGATGATTATATATCTACCTCACCTGAAATTGGTGTCTTAATATTTTGTGTATTTTGTATTTATTCCTTTCCTTCTATATTTATGTCTGATTTTTATACTATCTGAGTTTAAAAATAAATTTACAGTTTTTAAACTTCCGGCCTAGAGATTGTACAAGTTCTGTGCATGTTTGCATGGATTTACTCCTGGTGCTCCTTTTTCCTTCCACGTCCCTAAAATTGTACTTGTATTATCTAATTTCGGGCCTCATTTCTCAATGAGTTTTATTATACACAACACGTGATAAAACTTGTTGCGTATGATAAATTATGCTCCAGCCAATCAGCTGCCAATTGTAATTTTTCAAACAGATGACAGTTGGGAGCTGATTGGCTGGAGCACTATTATCATATGCAACAAGTTTTCTCACCACTCGTTGCGTATGATAAAACTCATTGATAAATGAGGCCCTTAGTCTGTAACCTCCAATGAGACAAGTATTCTTTGTCCACATAATTGGTGGTGCTACATAAATAATAATAATAATAATAATAATAATAATAATAATAATAATAATAATAATAACAAAGGTGCACTCACAGGATTTTGCAAAATAGTATATTACATTATTTAATTGAAGAACAACATTTCAGGGCATCAAGGAACCTCATCTGGGTGCAGATAACAAACAATGCAGACAAATCTACTTACCTAAATACCTCATGGAGTTGTTAATTGACTACCACATGCCTGCTCCTGCCCCAGAAGCTGGGTTGATTGGACTGCAGAGTCTTATTGTCCTGGCACATAGATTCAGTGGCCAACAAGGCACTGTCAGCTAATACAGTAAGTAGGCGCCAGGCACCTAGGTGTGGGATCCAAACACTCCACAAAATTTTAGTAGGGACCTTCTTGTGAAACATCTTGAGGAGGCATGGAGCATAGAGATCTGAAGGCCTGATTCAGACCCGGTCGCAAGCGCTGAGCGCTCACAACCAGGTCGATGTTTGGCCACTGGGCATGCTCACGACGGAGCCGGTTCCGTCGTGCGCATGTGCGAGACCCGGCTAGCGACGGGTGCTCCGTCGCTCCGGGTCTCGCACCAAAGGGGATGAGCTGTCGATGGTGATTGACAGCTCGCCCCGTTTGGTAGGCTTGGCCGGGGGGTGGCTTCACAAACGGAGGCGTTCCCAAGCGAACGCCTGCTGTTTGTGGGCGGTCCCACTGACATCACCAGTGATGTCAGTGGGAGAGCTTCCGGCTCTATCAGAGCCAGAAGCTCTCTGGGGCTTGTGGCCATGAGACCCTACCACAAGGGTCTCGTCGCAAGCCCGATGGTCGCGATGGTCTTGACCATCTAGACCATCAACCTGGCCACTCGCTATAGCTGTATAGCTGTGGCCGCTCCAAAAAAAAAACCGCCCTGATTCAGAGCGAGCGCTCTTTCAGAGCGTCCGGCTCTGAATCAGGCCCTGAGTTCTTAACATAAGATCTCTACAGGACCATAGCCTTTCTCGTCCACAAGTAAGTAGAGTAGCTTTAGAGACTTCGCAATCAAGAATATTATTTCTTTTGTATTCCTCTTGTTGGTGGACAAGAACAGGAGCAGAAGAAGAACAACATTTAATAAATGGTTTTGTAAAGGAAACAGGTTTATGGTAGGGATGAGCGGGTTCGGATTTCTGAAATCCGAACCCCCCCGAGCCCCCCCGATCCGAGTTGTTTCCGAGTCAGGCTCGACTTTTCCCGCCTGACTCCGATCTGAAATCGAGACAAAACATCATCATCCCTCCTTCCGGATCTCGCGGGTTTTGGATTCTATAAAAGGTCCCCGCATCGGAACCATTTCTCACTCTGGCTTTGGACAGCGAAGAGGGAGGGTGGGAGCTAGGGATGGCTGGGCTGTGTTGTGCTGCTGTTGTCCATAGGGGCTGGCTGGGCTGTGTTGTGCTGCTGTCATAGGGGCTGGCTGGGCTGTGTTGTGCAGTCAGTTGCAGTCATAGGGGCTGTGTCCACTCCAAGTCTATTGGGGCTGGCTGGACTGTGTTGTGCAGTGTCCCATAAAGGCTGTAGTCCTAGAATGGTGCTGTAGTGTTGTCCAGGGGGTGATCTGTGCATCAGGGGTGCTCCCCCAAAGTGCACTCCAAAAAAATTAATTATTTTTTTGTGTTTGTGAATTGTGTGCGTAGTAGCCGCACGTGCATCAACAAAGTAACGCCAAGCATGCGCCTGTGTCATAAGTAAAGGGCCGGCTGGCTTGACCATTAAAGGGTGCTGTAACCCCCAAAGTGCACTCCAAACCAAATAAAAAAATATTTTCTGTGTTTGTGAATTGTGTGCACTGTGGCTGCACGTGCATCAACAAAGGAGCAGCGCCAAGCGTGCGCCTGTGTCATAAGTAAAGGGCCGGCTGGCTCGTCTGTTAAAGGGTGGTGTAACCCCCAAAGTGCCCTCCAACCAAAATAAAAAAATATTTTCTGTGTTTGTGAATTGTGTGCACTGCGGCTGCACGTGCATCAACAAAGGAGCAGCGCCAAGCGTGCGCCTGTGTGCCTGGCTTGCCTGTTAAAGGGTGCTGTAACCTCCAAAGTGCACTCCTAAAAAAAAAAAATTTCCTAAGTGTTTGTGAATTGTCTGCACTGTACATGCATCCTCAAAGCAGCAGCGCCAAGCGTGCGTCTGCCTGTGGTGGTGTAACCCTCAAAGTGCGCTCCACAAAAAATAAAAAAATCTTTTTTTTTGTCTTTGTGAATTGTGTGCACTGTAGCTGCACGTGCATCAACAAAAGAGCAGCGCCAGGCGTGTGCCTGTGTCCCATAAGTAAAGAGCAGGCTGGCTCATTTCTTAAAGGGTGGTGTAACCCACAAAGTGCACTAGTCTCCAACAAAAATAAAAAATTATTTTCTGTGTTTGTGTGCGCCTTAGCCGCACGTATATATCAATATAACATAAATGGAGGACCAAACTTTCTCCGATAAAAATAAAGTAGGGAAAGATAAAGAACCACTACCTCCTAGTGCTGATGCTGCTGTCACTAGTCATGACATAGACGATAACATGCCATCAATGTCGTCTGCCAAGGCCAATGCCCAGTCTCATAGTAGAGGGCATATACAATCCCAAATGACAAAGTTCTGGAAAATTACCTTAAAAAAAACATTTAAATCATCTGAGGAGAAACGTATCTTGCCAATATGCCATTTACTACACGGAGTGGCAAGGAACGGCAAAGGTCCTTCCCTATGTTCATGACTAGTGGTTCAGCTTCACATGACGATGGAAGCCCTCATCCCGCTAAAAAAAATCAAACGAGTTAAGCTGGCAAAAGCACAGCAAAGAACTGTGCGTTCTAAGAAGATATCACAAATCCACAAGGAGAGTCCAAGTGTGGTGGCGTTGCGAAGCCTGACCTTCCCAGCACTGGACGGGAAGAGGTGGCTCTTTCCACCATTTGCACGCCCTCTGCAAGTGCTGAAAGGAGCACCCACAGTCCACTTGCTGATATGCAAATTGAAGATGTCACTGTTGAAGTACACCAGGATGAGGATACTGGTGCAGCTGGCGCTGAGGAGGAAGTTGGCGAGGAGGATTCTGATGGTGATGTGGTTTGTTTAAATCAGGCTCCAGGGGAGACCGTTGTTGTCCGTGGGATGAAAAAGCCCATCATGGTCATGCCTGGGCAGAAGACCAAACATTCCACCTCTTTGGTCTGGCAATATTTCTATCCAAATCCGGACAACAACTGTCTTGCCATATGTACCATATGTAAAGGTGAAATAAGTAGGGGTAGGGACGTTAACCACCTAGGAACATCCTCCCTTATACGTCACCTGCAGCGCGTTCATGAAAAGTTACTGTCAAGTTCAGAAACTTTGGCTAAGACCGTAAGCAGTCCAGGGACACCTAAATCCCTTTGTCCTGTTGTATCCAAGCGCCTGCAAACCACACCATCAACTCCCTCCTCGTCAATTTCCTCCTTAGTCAGGATTGGAAGTAGTCCTGCAGGCCATGTCACTGGCATGACTGACTCTCCTATCCGGGATTCCTCCGGAGGATCCTGCATTGCTACGCCTACTGCTGCCGTTGCTGCTGGGAGTCGTTCATCATCCCAGAGAGGAAGTAGGAACACTACTATTTTTACTAATCAATTGACCCTCCAACAGTCCTTAGCGAGGATGAAGTACGACAGCAGTCATCCTGAAGCAAAACGTATAACTGAGGCCTTGACTGCTATATTGGTGTCAGACGTGCATCCGGTATCCGCCATTAGTGCAGTGGGATTTAGACAATTGATGGAGGTAGTGTGTCCCCGGTTCCAAATCCCGTCTAGATTCCACTTCACTAGGCAGGCGATACCGAGACTGTACAGAAACGTCAGAAAAAGTGTCCTCAGTGTCCTAAAAAATGCGGCTGAACCCAATGTCCACTTAATCACGGACATGTGGACAAGTCGAACAGGGCAGACTAAGGACTATATGACTGTGACAGCCCACTGGGTAGATGTATCACCTTACGCAGCAACAACAGCAGCGTCACCAGTAGCAGCATCTCAGAAATGCCAACTCGTTCCAAGGCAGGCTACGCTGTGTATCACCGGTTTCAGTATGAGGCACACCGCCGACAACCTCTTAGAGAAACTGAGGGAAATCATCGCCCAGTGGCTTACCCCACTTAGACTCTACTGGGGATTTGTGATATCTGACAACGCCACCAATATTGTGCAGGCATTACATCTGGGCAAATTCCAGCACGTTCCATGTTTTGCTCACACAATAAACTTGGTGGTGCAGAATTTTCTGAAAAGCGACAGGGGCGTGCAGGAGATGCTTTGGGTGGCCCGAAAAATTTGTGGCCACTTTCGCCATTCAGCGACTGCATGCCGAAGTCTGGAGCGCCAGCAAACACTCTTGAACCTGCCCCGCCATCACCTGAAGCAAGAGGTTGTGACGCGGTGGAACTCAACCCTCTATATGCTTCAGAGGATGGAGGAGCAGCAAAAGGCCATTCAAGCCTATAGATCCACCTATGACATAGGCAAAGGAGGGGGTATGCACCTGACTCAAGCGCAGTGGAGAATGATTTCCGTGTTGTGCAAGGTTCTCCAGCACTTCGAACTTGCCACACGTGAAGTCAGTTCAGACACTGCCAGCTTGAGTCAGGTCATTCCCCTCATCAGGCTTTTGCAGAAGCAGCTGGAGAAAGTGAAGGAGGAGCTAAGACGGAGCGATTCCTCTCAGCATGTGGGACTTGTGGATGAAGCCCTTCATTCGCTTTGCCAGGATTCCAGGGTGGTCAATCTGTTGAAATCAGACCACTACATTTTGGCCGCCGTGCTCGATCCTAGGTTTAAAGCCTATGTGGTGTCTCTCTGTCCGGTCAACACAAGCCTGCAGAGGTGCAAAGACCTGCTGGTGAAAACACTGTCAGCTGAAGCGGAACGTGACACGTCAACAGCTCCTTCTTCATTTTCTCCCGCAACTGGGGCTGCCAGGAAAAAACTTAGGTATCCTAAGCAACCCGCTGGTGGTGATGCAGGGCAGGCAGGACCAAGTTTGGACATCTGGTCCAGACTGAAGGACCTGGCAACAATTTCTGACATGTTTAACTGTCGCTGCATATGATACTGTCACCACTGACAGAATGGTGGAGGATTACATCGGTGACAGCATCCAAGTAGGCATGTCAGACAGTCCGTACCTGTACTGGCAGGAAAAAGAGGCAATTTGGAGGCCCCTGTACAAACTGGCTCTATTTTACCTGAGTTGCCCCCCCTCCAGTGTGTACTCCGAAAGAGTGTTTAGTGCAGCCGGGAACCTTGTCAGCGAAAGGCGTAGGAGGTTGCTTCCACAAAATGTGGAGAAGATGATGTTCATAAAAATGAATTATCAACTCTTCCAGGGAGACCAGCCTCCAGAATGTACAGAGGGACATGTGGTGGTGGGTTCCAGCGGGGACAAATTAATACTCTGTGAGGATGAGGATGTACACAACACTGAAGAGGGTGAAGAATCGGTGGTGGAGGAGGATGAGGACGACATCTTGCCTCCGTAGAGCCAGTTTGTGCAGGGACAGATTAATTGCCTGCTTGTTTTGTGGGGGCCCAAACGAACCAATCATTTCAGCCACCGTCGTGTGGCAGACCCTTGTACTGAAATGATTGGTTTGCTAAAGTGTGCATGTCCTGTTTATACAACATAAGGTGGGTGGGAGGGCCCAAGGACAATTCCATCTTGCACCTCTTTTTTTTCTTTGCATTATGTACTGTTTGGGGCCTAGTTTTTCAAACTGCCATCCTGTCTGCCACTGCAGTGTCACTGCTAGATGGGCCACGGTGTTTGTGCTGCCCACTCGTGTCGCTTAGCATAGTCATCCAGCTACCTCGGTGCAAACTTTTGGACATAAAAACACTATTGTGAGGTGTGAGGTGTTCAGAATAGCCTGGAAATGAGTGGAAATTAAGGTTATTGAGGTTAATAATAGCATAGGAGCAGAAAAACCCACAAATTCTGTGATTTTAGCTGTTTTTATGCTTTTTTTCATAAAAATACAGATCCAAAACACAAAACCCAGAACCCAAAACACGGAAGGGTGGTTTTGGCAAAACCAATCCAGATCCAAAACACGAAGAAAGATCCAGATCCAAAACCAAAACACAAAACACGAAAAGTGGCCGGTGCACACCCCTAGTTTATGGTCATTTCAACTGAAAGTCTACTGGATTAATCCTCTGAATGATTCTGAAAGGTCCTATGAAACATTAAGCAAATTTCATACTACATATTTTTTTTTTTAATGCAGTTTTTATTGATTTTTCAACACACACACAAACAAAATCTAAGTTATACAAACACTCAAAACTGATAAAAAAAAATATTGGGAGTAGTCACTAAGTCAGTGCTCATCATGGTAGGAGCAGTACGTGGGATCACTGGCATAACTATGGTATTTGGAGCACAGCACAAGTTGAAAAAGGGAGCCCCCCCACGTGCATGTGCCAAAGAATGGGCATGGTAACATGCCACAAGGGGCGTGGCTACTGAAATTGGGGTGTGTCAACATGACACACACCCCTTTCTTGTCACTCTGGGAACACTCCTTTCCATTCCATATGCACCTTAATGCAGTGCCCCTTATACAGTCCCCCCTATGCAGTGCCCCCAGTAGTGGTTCCCTTTATGCAGGCCCCCAGTAGTGGTCCCCCTTATGCAAGCCCCCACTAGTGGCCCTTATACAGTGCCCTCAGTATGCAATGCCCCCAGTAGTGGTTCCCCTTATGCAGGCCCCCAGTAGTGCCCCTTATACAGTGCCCACAGTATGCAATGCCCCCAGTAGTGGTTCCGCTTATGCAGGCCCCCATTAGTGCCCCTTACACAGCGCCCCCTCAGTAGTGGTCCCCCTTATGCAGGCCCACATTAGTGCCCTGTGCCCCCAGTAGTGATCCCCCTTATGCAGGCCCCCATTAGTGCCCCTTACACAGTGCCCCCCCCAGTAGTGGTCCCCCTTATGCAGGCCCACATTAGTGCCCTGTGCCCCCAGTAGTGATCCCCCTTATGCAGGCCCCCCATTAGTGTCCCTTACACAGAGCCCCCCCAGTAGTGGTCCCCCTTATGCAGGCTACCAACAGTGTGTGCAAGGTATCAGCAGTATTATCCTGTTTCCAGGGTTGCAAGTGTGCCAACTGTGCTGTGTAGTAAAATGGACCAGTGCTAGGCCCTCCTAGACTCGGGACCTAGTGAGAACATTGAGCTGTATATGATCCCGATGGTCCATCCAGACCAGAGAGGAGATAAGGCTGTCTTGTTTCTGAAATAGCGATATCGGGAGATAAATGGGAGATTGTTGAAAAACATATACAAGTTTAGGTTGTATCACTATTTTGATTAAGTTAACCCGGGCCGTAAGAGTGAGGGGGTGCCTACACCATGCACAGGACTTATCCTTAAGATAACTGAGCTGCGGCTGGATGTTCAGGGCAGAATAGTGCTGAGGACACTACAGTACATACAGTCAGGTCAATAAATATTGGGACATTGACAGAATTTTCAGATTTTGGCCTCTATTCACCACCACAATGGCTTTGAAATTAAACAAACAAGATGTGATTTAACTGCAGACTTTCATATTTAATTTGAGGGTAATTACATCCAAATCAGGTGAACGGTGTAGGAATTACAACGGTTTCTATATGTGCCTCGCACTTTTTAAGGGGCCAAAAGTAATGGGACAAACTAAACAATCCTAAATCTAACATTCACTTTTTAATACTTTGTTGCAAATCCTTTACAGGCAATTACAGCCTGAAGTCTGGAACGCATAGACATCACCAGATGCTGGGTTCATCCCTGGGGATGCTCTGCCAGGCCTCTACTGCAAATGTCTTAAATTCCTGCTTCTTCTTGGGGCATTTTCCCTTCAGTTTTGGCTTCATCAAGTGAAATGCATGCTCAATCAGATTCAGGTCAGGGGATTGACTTGGCCATTGCATAACATTCCACTTTTTAGCCTTAAAAAACTCTTTGGTTGCTTTTGCAGTATGCTTCGGGTCATTGTCCATCTGCACTGTGAAGCGCCGTCCAATGAGTTCTGAAGCATTTGACTGAATATGAGCATATAATATTGCCCGAAACACTTCAGAATTCATTCTGCTGCTTTTGTTAGCAGTCACATCATCAATAAATACAAGGGAACCAGTTCCATTGGCAGCCATACATGCCGACGCCATGACACTACCACCAGCATGCTTCACTGATGAGGTGGTATGTTTTGGATCTTGAGCAGTTCCTTTCCTTCTCTTCTCTTCCCATCACTCTGGTACAAGTTGATCTTTGTCTCATCTGTCCATAGGATGTTGTTCTAGAACTGTAATGGCTTTTTTAGATGTTGTTTGGCAAACTCTAATCTGGTCTTCCTGTTTTTGTGGCTCACCAATGGTTTGCATCTTGTGGTGAACCCTCTATATTCACTCTTGTGAAATCTTCTCTTCATTGTTGACTTTGACACAGATACATCTACCTCCTGGAGAGTGTTCTTGATTTGGCCAACTGTCGTGAAGGGGTTTTTCTTCACCACAGAAATAATTATTTTGTCATCCACCAAAGTTGTTTTCCATGGTCTTCCGGGTCTTTTGGTGTTGCTGAGCTCTCCGGTGCGTTCTTTCTTTTTAAGAATGTTCCAAACAATTGATTTGGCCACACCTAATGTTTTTGCTATATCTCTGATGGGTTTGTTTTGATTTTTCAGCCTAATGATGGCTTGCTTCACTGATAGTGACAGCTCTTTGGATCTCATATTGAGAGTCGACAGCAACTGATTCCAAATGCAAATGTCACACCTAGAATCAACTCCAGACCTTTTACCTGCTTAATTGATAATGAAATAACGAGGGAATAGCCCACACCTGTCCATGAAATAGCTTTTGAGTTGATAGTCCCATTACTTTTGGCCCCTTAAAAAGTGGGAGGCACATATTGAAACTGTTGTAATTCCTACACCGTTCACCCGATTTGGATGTAATTACCCTCAAATTAAATCTGAAAGTCTGCAGTTAAAGCACATCTTGTTTGTTTCATTTCAAAACCATTGTGGTGGTGAATAGAGGCCAAAATCTGAAAATTCTGTCAATGTCCCAATATTTATGGACCTGACTGTATATTAAGTCTAAAATGTTGAAAGAAAGGTGTTTGAAAAAAACATGATTTTGGTGGGCTAGTATCTGTTTCTGGTAATCTGATACTGATTGGGAAAAGATTATGATATCGTCTGAATAGATTACCTCGAATTTACTTAGTAGGACTTCGAAGAATTGATTGGCAAATAAGCCTCCGAAATTCACATTGCTTAACACAAGCAGTACCTCTGGTGAGGCACCGCCACAGAGCACAGTCAGAAGATGACAGGTGACATTTACAATATGATAATGATTATAATGCACTCTGTACATACCTAAGATGTGGGTTGGGTACGGTATACTGGCGCTCTGGATCCCGGCGGTCAGAATCCAGATGCCGCCACCTGTCTGTCAGTATCCTAACTCTCCCCCTCTCCCTAACACTCCTTCACCGTTGCCAAAACCTAACCTCCGCCATTAGTGCCTAACCCTAACCCTCCCCTCTTAGAGTCTAACCCTAACCCTCCCCTCTTAGTGTCTAACCCTAACCCTCCCCAATGTGCCTAACCCTCCCCCTAACCCCAGTACTTACTGTTATGATGTCGACGGTCGGGATGCCGGCACCAGGATTCTGACAGATGTCGGCATTCCGGTGCTGGAAATGTAAACGCCGGCATCCCGACTGTCGGGATTATAACTACATCCCATAAGATGCTGCACCTCTCAACATTACATAAGTCCCGGACATGATGACAACATTGTCATTTTAAATATGCAGTTTACAAAAACGAAAGCAAGCATCTGATTGGTTTTTCTAAGCAACACCAGTTTTTTCCTGTGCACCAGTAAATATTGCACTGGTAATGAGAATTAAAAATTAAGATTAAATGATAAATAGCTGGGAGTTTGTATTTACAATAGTTAGGCAAATATGCACAGAAAAAACTAGCACGTAGATTCTATACCTATAGTAGAGTGCTAACACTTTGAATGATAAATTACCTTTAAGCTATATTTAACTCTCTGTGGCTAATGAGAAGCAGACAGAATTGCAGCAATGAGAAATGTGAGCGCTCATTTAAATGAAACGTGGAGCATAAAAATAAAATTGATAATGGCATGTAACATGCCAGTCACTAGCGAGGAATGGGAATCTGATCCGCAGGAACACATTGTGCCAAAGTGACCAGCCAGTGCACTTCCTGTCACCGAGGCGTATATCCAGTGAGTCACGCTCTCACAGATTTCATTTCCATGCACAGAGGTGGAGTGGGAGAGAGTAAAACCACCAACACCCCCCCCCCATATGTCCTTATGTCTTCTGTGAGTTCATGCACAGAACATCCCACCCTCATTTAATGAATGGGTCTTAAAGGGGCAATATAGCTTTGTTTAGCAGCAGTGGGGTCAGTGTAGCAGATAAACAAGGACACTGGTTCAGGGACACATACATAGGACACATCTGACTCATCGGTCAGCCTGCTGTTACATTCCATTGGTCTGTTCCGGGGAAACACACTTCCAGGGATGTTTAGCTGCTGAGCTGCTGTTTATAAGTATGTTACGTGAGATATTGCATCAGAAACACTTTGAGCATTATAATCCCCATCATATTATGTTTTCTAAATTTGATTATCATATTTTTAAGCATTTAAACTTCTGCTCTGCAATAAAATTTATAAAGCCCAAACAAAAAAAAATATTTCCTTTATAAGAATTGCACCTTACATGCCAACAATAATATTATGCAGTTGGTCACTATTGTGAAATAGGGACATATCGTTAAAATCTGGTACTATCCCTCCACATTTTAGTGTTTATGTTTCTGCATACAGAGGGCTCTATTTACTACAATCTGCATATTGAATGCGGATTGTAGTGTGATATTACCGAGTGAATTCGCATTGCGAATTCAGGCAATATCACAGGGATTTACTATAAATCCCTTGCAGGGACAGAGCTTGCGATAAAGCTCTGTCCCTGCGGATCCCATCCGCACTCTAGTCGCGGTATTTTCAGAAAAAATACCGCAACTAAGAGCCCGCGCATGCGCCGACCCACCATGGCTGCTACCTCCCACGACGCTAAGCCCCGCAAACGCGGACCCCAGCGACCCCCCCTCCCTTCATTACACTTACCTGCATCCTCCTGGCCTCCGGTGATCTTCTCCAGGCTTCCCGATCAGGTGATCTCCCATACTGCACTGGGACCTGATCACCTGATGACCGGGCCGCAGTGCACTATGGGAGACCAGCTGACCGGAGAGGAGCCATCACCGGAGGCCCGATCACCGGTCCCTGGATTCAGGTAAGTAAAAAAAAAATGTTTCAATTTTTTTTTTCTTTTTTTTACAGCAATCAGCTTGCGGTCTGTTTAAACCACATAGCTGATTGCTGGTACCGGCTCCCGCCTCTGCTCTCCCCGTTAGAGCGGAGTGGGAGCCCGGTAACTGGGGGAGACCCTGGATAACGCCACCTCCAGGTGGTGTTATTATCACAGGGCTTCCCCCAGTATTTTTTTACAATTTATTTTTAGTACTCTAGTCGGATCACATTTCCCATTACAATTATGGGAAATGCGATCTGCTTTACTAAAAATAAGTGATACTAGGGTTTGGAGTAGAATTTTACTAATTCTACTCCAATTGCCCTGTAATAACTACAGGTGAAACTAAAATAATGTGAAAAGGGTGTGAAAACACCCTTTTTCACTTTATTTTAGTAAAAATAATGTTAATAAATAGAGCCCAGAATCACCAAATGATTTATTGCATGTGGGATAGTTTATTACACTCTCCTTAAGAGATGAGAACAAACACACATACACAAAGTTTCATTTTTTTTTATTTTCTGCTGTAAATGTCCTATGACAATATTCTTGTAATGGGAATGGGATATGAATAATTGTCTAACACTTTTTGGTAGAGTATAATGTAAATCATTACAAAATAGACAACTAAGGTCTCTGAAATTAGACTGTAAAATGTACAGTATATTAGAATATTATAATTCCAGAATATAACTTAATCACCATAATTACGAGGGTTGTTCAAAAAGTAATGCCTAAATGCTCATAACTCTGAAATAATATGCAACATTTATTTGAAACTTTGTCAGTTTGTAGTTTAATATGTCTGCTAGCTATATATGTATTTTTGTTTAGGTAGTCCAAGAAATACCATGGAATCCAAGATGAAACAAAGAGCCGTCATTGAATTTCTGGAAAAAGAAGGCTGCAGTGCTACAGAATCCACAGAAGACTGAAAAAAGTGTATGGTGAGCGTACAATTGACTATAGCAATGTCAGAAGGTGGATGAAGCGGTTTCAATCGGGAGAATCGTCCGTGTACGACAAACCTCGTGGTGACAGACCATCAACTGCAGTGACATCAGAGAGCCAACACAAAGTCAATGCCATGATTCAGAAAGCCCGTCGTGTGACCATCAGAAATATCAGTGATGAACTTGAATGTAGCCATGGCACTGTAGAAACATTAATCAATGATTTGGGATATCGTAAAGTGTGTGCTAAATGGGTTCCAAAGAAATTAACCAGGGATCATAAGGCCCAGAGGGTGGAAGTGTGCAATGACCTTTTGACCAATTTTGAAGCCAACAGTGAGACGTTTTTGGAAAATGTCATTACAGGAGATGAGACCTTTGTATTCCTTTATGACCCAGAAACAAAGGCCCAATCAAAACAATGGAAACACCCAAGTTCACCTAGGCCAAAAAAAGTTTAAATCACAACGATCCATAAACAAAGTCATGGCCACATTCTTCTCGGATTGCTGTTGTGTTATTCTCATCGATTACTTGGAACCAAACCAATCAATCAACAGTGATCGATACATTATTACATTTAAGAAGCTGAAAGAAGCGATCCGCAAAAAAAGGTCAACAATTCCACTGTCAAATGTCATCTTACATCATGACAATGCCAGACCTCACACTTCGATGGCAACATCTGCGGCCAGTGCCAAAATGGGGTGGGCAATAAATCCACATCCACCATACAGTCCTGATTTGGCCCCTTATGACTTTCATCTGTTTGGCCCTCTCAAATATTGTCTCTGGGGTCAACATTTTGAAGACATAGAGGTTGTTAAAAACGCCATACGTTCCTAAGTCAAATACCAACCACTGGAATTTTTCCAAAGTGGATTCATAGCTTGGGTTGAGAGGTGGAAAAAAATTTTGAGGGCAAATGGTGAATTTTTTGAGTAGAGTCATTCTGTTACTAAGACTTCAAAATATTTTACTGCAAATTTTCAAATCTGTATCTATAATACAATTTGAGTTGTGAGCATTTAGGCATTACTTTTTGAACAACCCTCGTGTAAAAAAAAGTAATAAAAAGTTAATATAAAAAAAACAAATCATCTGTTTGCATTAGCTGAAAAAATATATCTTGATCTTATCTTGTTATATGTACACTAAAGAGAAAAATATTCTGTCCTGTTTGAATTTAATCCAAACACAATTCCAGTAATTGTATACGCAATATTGAATGGGATGAACAACTGTGGCCATATTTATTTGGATCTCCATCACAAAATCATTAAAGTGTAACCAGTTTGTGAATTAGGGAGCCCAGTAGTACTATCAATGTACACTAGTTAAAGATCCAATATCATGATTTATAGTAGTTCATTCCGGTTAGACTAAATCAGGTATGCAAAAAGGTTATATAACGTGTATGTAATGTATAAATATAAGCCACTAAATGTTCTTGTTTAAACAGAAATGCTTAAAGCAGTATTTATAAGTAAGTCGGGAAATGATTCACTTTGCAAATAGGCTCTCACAGTTCCATTTTTATCAGCATAATCTCGCCAGACCAGAAAACTGCAACATTTGTATAATAACCACACATTTCCCTGTCTCCTGGATATGAAAGATTGCAATTTCATGAGAGGAATATATATATATATATAAATATATATATATATATATATATATATTTTTTTTTTGTTTGTTTGTTTTTCTTTTCAGTGGATGGATAGAAGAAGTCCTGGGGTCTGTGGCCTTCCTTTTGTCTTTAAAAGCTTTTTAAATGATCTTCTGTGACTGAAGAAACGTTTTGTGGATTTACAGTAGAGCTCCATGCCATTTCTCTTTACGACCACTATATTGATCTCTTAATCCCAAAAGGATTCAGGATCACAAATATACCTACTCAACTCAACTCCGACTCTAATGTGTTTAGGGGTCTATGTACTAAAGCTTGATGAGAGATAAAATTGTGAGAGAAAAAGTATTAACCAGTCAGCTCCTGTCATTTTTCAAACACAGCTTGTAAATTGAAAGTTAGAAGCTGATTGGTTAGTGCTTTATCTCTCACAATTTCTCTCTCTCTTTCTTTGATAAATACCCCCCTTATTAACAGAGGAAACCAACTGAGAAATTAAGAAAATCCAAGCAGAAATCAACAAAGTGGAAACCAAAATATCCAGTGGCAAATTTGTGGATCAACCACACGAATGGCAAGCAAAACTTAATGCAAAAATTAACAAACACAGAGAGGATCTATTATCCTTCAAGAAAGAAAAGTTCTACAAATTATAACAGGACTGTTCTGACCATAGAGTCTATAGAAGGCTCTCGGGTACTAGTGACACCAGACTTCATTTTGATAGACGTGGACAAAGACCAAGATTCCAAGCCACCAGAAGGAAACAAACAACTGGCCATGACCCTTTTAATGCAGCCTTATCACAGAGTGAGACAGAACTATGAGATATAGGGGCCATATCAGAACCTCCAGTGACAGGAGATTGCACACAAGCTGTTCCCGTTTAAATTGCTGATATAAAGGATTACCATGGTGCACTTCTGGAGCTCAATAACCGTGGCGTGTTTTTCACCATTCATCCGTTTGAGAAGGAGACACAGCGAAGGTGAGCTACAGTGGAGATCTGTATACCTGGTGACCATCTGAGCATGTGCCGGACCAGGGAAAAGTAGCAGCAGCTGAAGTGCTTGGTAAAATAGTAACTTTCCCGTAATCAGTTGGCCCGAGACTGTGCCATTGTAGTTATTACATATTGTTTGAGACTTATACTCACCACCACTTCAATTGGAACTGTGGAGTTAAGAATTCGAAGCTGCTATATCATCATTATCTGTACCAGCTGGTTAATGAATTCCTAAGGGATTTTTCACTTTATGAAATATATTTTTAACTAAAACATAATATACATGTAATTTTATTATTATTATACTACCGTGTTTCCCCGATAATAAGACACTGTCTTTTTTTTTTTTTTGGTCAAAAAAACTCCATAGGGCTTATTTTTGGGGTAGGGCTTATTTTAATTAACATTGACAGCATCATGCCCTCAGTCCTGCTTTTATCCCCATCATGCCCTCAGTCCTGCTTTTATCCCCATCATGCCCTCAGTCCTGCTTTTATCCCCATCATGCCCTCAGTCCTGTTTTACAATTCTTTACTCACCATTATTTTTTTTTCCTCTTTTTTTTTGTTAGGGCTTATTTTCGGGGTAGGGCTTATTTTGGACTGTTTTTCAAAAGAAAGGGTAGGGCTTATTTTCGGGGTAGGTCTTATTATCGGGGAAACACAGTAATTGTGATTCGAAATGACTACTAAAGTCCTATATTACTATATTAGAGTATTAGAGTTATTTTCTGCCAGTGTCTCTTAGTGTTTTTTATAAGAATTTTTGTTTTGTATCAAGTCTATATACCTGTATCCAATGCCGCCGGTAGGGACGGGGGGTGGCTACTAATTAGCCGGGCATGGGCTTCATGGAGGGGCCAGACGATGACCCGTATCTGCTGCCGCCCGCCCTCCTCCCCCTTACGTGTCAGCTGCAGAGTGTCCTCAACTCATCACACGCTGCTATGCGCTGGGCTGCAGTGGCTGCAGGGAGGCTGCTTCCGCTGGTCAGTCTCTCCTGTGAGGAGCAGAGGGAAGGGGGGAGTAATAGCACTGGACGCACTGATCGCACCCCCTGGATCTGTCCCTGGCTGAGGGGCACAAGGGAGCACCCTGAGGATTGTGGTGTTGCTTTACAACACAGCAAATACTGATTTTTTTTTTTTTACAGTTTTGATCCTGCACAAGAGGGCCAACTGGGAATGTGCACCACCTCCCACACAGTCCCTGTTGCTGCTGCAGGAGTGATTGTCTGTGAATCTTGATGTCTACTCCAGAAGTGGTGGGAACATGTCTCCTCTCCAGCGGTGGTGACTGTGCGGGAGGTGAGAGCAGCAGTGACCTTGCAGGAGGTGGGGGCCCCATGTTCTGAACTTGAATCATATAATATATATGTATATATTGCTCTTAAAATGTAATTTCTTAGGATAAATTTATTTTCACCTATTTTCTTAAGGGAACATTAGGGCCTTCTTCACTAGCATGCCGGAATAAAAAAAAATATTTGTGTGAATGGTTACAATAGACATGGTCTATAATTTATTTCTTTATTAAATAAAAATGTTTCTAATTACTGTTTTTACAGACATCCACCACCCTTTATTTCTATGGTTTCATAAACTATGCATGCTGCTTAAATGATTACAAGATGTTTGTAAACTGAGCCTTAAATTAGCTTGAGAAAGTTATATAGCTGGGTCTATAATGACTGTCATAACTAAACACTGCAAAAAGGTACAAATAGATCAATGTATCCAGAAAAGTTTTCAAACCCTCTCACTAAAAAGCATATACTTTTCTCTTCCAATTTGCATAAAATAGAAAAAAACTAAATGTTTTTTTTTTAATGTAAAGAGTAATCTAATGACAGTTACAATGTAATTATCTTTCTATAGCCCATAAAAGTACAGTTGCAGTTTCTCACAGTTCAAAGCACAAAAAATAAAACATCCTGTGATTGTTTAATACAATACATCTAATCACAGTAATCGTAATTAAATTATTACATCATTCTGCATATTTCAAAATGCAGAATTCAGAAACTCTGTTATGTTACTGTATATTCATACAACTTCCTTACTCCTAATGATTTAGAGCAGGAAAAGAATCATATTTCTGGGGGTTCAATTTCAGTTTACCTTTGCAAGTGATTAAGTAATGATGATAGTTATAATTGGCTATTAAATGGTCATTAGTATATTTTTCTCACTATTATTACTCTTTTACATTGGTGAATGAACAATGCATGCATTGAAAGGTCTAGAGCAGTGTTTCTCAAACTCGGTCCTTAGGACCCCACACGGTTCACGTTTTGCAGGTCACCCAGCAGGTGCACAGGAGTAATCATTACTCACTGACACATTTTAAAAGGTCCACAGGTGGAGCTAATTATTTCACTTGATTCAGTGTGGAGACCTGGCAAACATGTACTGTTTGGGGGTCCTGAGGACCGTTTGAGAACCTGTGGTCCAGAGGATTCATAATTTCAATCAACTGCTGTATTTTAATTATTAATTTTTAAAATGGATGTTTAATAATTGAAAATGTATATAGTTGTATTTTGCTTGTTGACCCTTATTATGTTATAAGTATATTCCAATATGTATTACTCAGTATCTGTTAACATCACTGGTACTGAAGTAATGACATGGCGTGGCTGGATACTGTACGGGGCAGCTGTATGCTACACTCTGAAGCTGAAATTTCTAACACCACTATGATGCATTATGTAAATCTAGAAAACCTTCAGTGTGCGGTGATTCGATTTGATCAAAAGGGGAGTTACAACCCATAGACCCCCAGAAAACAAGGGTCTCTATCACACAGCAGCATTTCCTGGGTCCACCCATTACCTGTACTTATAATACAGTATAATTAAAATGATAAATTTGTGTTTATTCAACATTCGATCCTGGTAGCAGAGCAGGGGATAAGACAACAAAAAATATTAACAATATCTTAGAGTTCCGGAGTTTTTTACATTAAAAAATAGTGTAAATATTAAAAAATATATTATTCACCAATATCTTATGTTTATACAATACATTTGTGATTACTATATCCCTCTACTGCAGAATAGAGTTGACAGATAATACAGTATTGAGAGTTACTTAATAGCATACTTGCCTACCCTCCCTATTCGGCTGGGAGCCTCCCGAAAATCGGGTGCCGCTCCCGCCCCCCCGGAAAGGAAGGCAAGCCTCCCGGCAGCCGCTGACCCCTCCGCCACCCGCGATATTAAGAGAATCCCCTGCAGCAGGGGGGGGGGGGTGACGCGGTTCTTGCTGAATCTCGGCATTGTGTAGCAGGGGCGGGGCCTAAATGACACAATCGCATGGTAACGCCCTGTTCCGCCCACAAATGCCGGCAACGCCTCCTTGATTTGCCAGCCTGGCTGCCCCCTCCCGGAAGGGGCAGCCAGAAAGTCGGCAACTATGATTAATAGTATACAGTGCATCTGGAAAGTATTCACAACGCTTCACTTCTTCCACATTTTGATATCTTACAGCCTTATTCCAAAATGGAATAAATTCATTTTTGTCCTCAATATTCTACACACAATACCCCATAATAACAATGTGTAAAACGTTTTATGGAGATTTTTGCAAATTTTATAAAAAAAAACAAACTAAAAAATCACATGTACATAGGTATTCACAGCCTTTGCCATGAAGCTCGAAATTGAGCTCAGGTGCATCCTGTTTCCACTGATCATCCTTGAGATGTTCCTACAGCTTAATTGGAGTCCAGCTGTGGTAAATTCAGTTGATTGGACATGATTTTGAAAGGCATACACCTGTCTATATAAGGTCCCACATTTAACAGTGCATGTCAGAGCACAAACCTAGCATGAAGTCAAAGGAATTGTCTGTAGACCTCCGAGACAGGATTGTCTCCAGGCACAAATCTGGGCAAGGGTACAGAAAAATATCTGCTGCTTTGAAGGTCCCAATGAGCATAGTGGCCTCCATCATTCGTAAATGGAAGAAGTTCGGAACCACCAGGACTCTTCCTAGAGTTAGCCAGCCGTCTAAACTGACCGATCCGGGGAGAAGGGCCCTAGTCAGGGAGGTTACCCAGAACCCGATGTCACTCTGTCAGAGCTACAGCATTCCTCTGTGGAGAGATGAGAACCATCCAGAAGGACAACCATCTATGCAGCAATCCACCAATCAGGCCTGTATGGGAGAGTGGCCAGACGGAAGCCACTTATTAGTAAAAAGCACATGGCAGCCCATCTGGAGTTTCCCAAAATGCGCCTGAAGGACTCTTAGACCATGAGAAACAAAATTCTCTGGTCTGATGAGACAAAGATTGAACTCTTTGGCGTGAATGCCAGGCGTTATGTTTGGAGGAAACCAGGCACCGCTCATCACCAGGCCAATACCATCCCATTTTTCAGCGGCAGGACTGGGAGACTAGTCAGAATAGAGGGAAAGATGAATGCAGCAATGTACAGAGACATCCTGCTTGAAAACCTGCTCCAGATCGCTCTTGACCTCAGACTGGGGCACGGTTCATCTTTCAGCAGGACAATGACCCTAAGCACACAGCCAAGATATCAAAGAAGTGGCTTCAGGACAACTGTCTAGATGTCCTTGAGTGGCCCAGCCAGAGCCCAGACTTGAATCCAATTGAACATCTCTGGAGAGTACTGAAAATGGCTGTGTACCGACGCTTCCCATCCAAACTGATGGAGCTTGAGAGGTGCTGCAAAGAGGAATGAGCGAAACTGCCCTAAGATAGGTATGCCAAGGTTGTGGCATCATGTTCGAAAAGACTTCAAAGGTGCATCAACAAAATTAAGCAAAGTCTGTGAATATTTATGTACATGTGATTTCTTAGAATTTTTTTAAAATTAAATTTGCAAAAATCTCAAAAAAACTTTTTACACGTTGTCATTAAGGGGTATTGTGTGTAGAACAACAAATGAATTTATTCCATCTTGGAATAAGGCTGTAACATAACAAAATGTGGAAAAAGTGATGCGACGTATGTTATGGGATATGTGAAAACTGGGTGCAGGCTGGGTCAAGAAAGGATGTTGCCTTGAATAGCTCTCATGAGCTGTGTAGCTGAGACGCATACTGTAGAAAACACAATTGAGGCTCTCTTGTTGCAGTGCAAGAGGAATGTTTAAGAAAGTTGTATAGATGACAAATTCCTCTTTTAAAGCACTTGAGATGAAATAGTTACTTCCTTAAATACTGCTTGTCTCCTGTAGTATAGAATCCATTAACGGGAATTCCCAACCAGTACTCTGTGTAGAAACACATCTTTGAAAGTTGTCTAGGGGGGTATGTGCTCTCGCAACATTGTGAATTATGAACAGACCATATTCAATGGTTGCTGGTATTCATAGTCAGAATGGCCTGGCGGGGACCTGGATAAATCCCCGGTGGGCCCTCCTGCTTCGGAACTCCACACACTATCGTCGCAAAGGGGAGGGTGGAGCCCATGCAGGTTTGCGCTGGCCACTATCAGACTTCTTTGGCCTGACTAGCTGGGCCATCAGTTCTAATGTACAATATACTCACCTCTGCATGTGCATTCTGCTGCAGCCTCCATCCTCAGCCCAGCTCAGGGTCCAGGAAACACCACCTTCCCCCCCCCCCCAGTGGTGGTGCTGCAAAAGACAGCGCAGCAGCATGCATGTACACGCCCATGATACTCCCATAATATGCCCATGAAACGGCCTCTTTTTGCATCCACTTCATGCCACATCCCAGTCTCCACCCTGAAACGCCCCATGTACTATCTCTAATCATAGCTTGGCGCGTGGAAAGTAAGCGTTTCCTAGGCTTTTTGTGCATGCGGAATAGCAAAATATTCCTCAATTGCGCAAACGTCAGCAATGCGCCCACCTCTAAATCAGGCCACAAAAGTAAATATACACGTCTACTAAGAAGTTAAGGTGATAATACACAGGATTCTAAAAGTTATTAATGGAAGCTTACACTTTAAAGTTGTTTACAAAACTTTATTGTTTTTATAAATGATTCACAGAGGCATTTTGCTGTCATTAATAAAATAATTGGATAAACACTTAACCCCGTGTGTATTGTATTATTGGAAAAGAAAGAATAATTGACATAACATGGTTTGACATAATTGTATTATGTATACTATTTTTTTTCTATTTTTGCAGATGTCAAAGAACAGGATTACTGGAATTCTACAGCAGCTGGTACACAGGTTATTGGAAAGATAAGGGGTGCGGGGTATATAGGGTATAAAAAGTCAGAAATGTTCTAAAAATAACACTTAAAAAAGAAAAAGCAGTTTAAAGATCCCAGGCGACACCTAGTGGTTGAAATAATGTGAAGTTCAGTGCTTAACACTCAAAAATGTTCCCTTCTGAGAATTCCAGAATTAAGTGGAAACCCTGAATAAAATAATAAACTAGCTAAGTGGATGGGAGGGGACAAACAGTTTCGCTCAGATGGGGCACATTTTTAGTAAGTGTCAGTGATTGTTTTTTTTTTCTCCCCCCTGTCAGGACCCAAGACATGGACAACTACAGAATATCTGAACTCTACAAGCCAGCCTGGAGGAGTGGAAAATTACTGAGTTACTTTTCCCTCCCGAATTAGGTGCTGACCAGGAGTAGAGGATGCCCATCTGTCGTAGATGACAGAATGGACCCAAAGAACAGAGAATGACAAAACCTAAACCAGATTTCAAAAATGTTTGTGCCCAACATGAAGCTTTGCCACAGAAGGACCTTTAGAGCTATCAGGAAGGGGCTTGCCTCATTGTTTGGAGTGTTTTCGTCTCTACATGGTAGCGTTGAAGAGAAGGAAACCATTTTAGTCAGATATCACTCTCTTATCTCTCCTCTTAGTAAATTGTTTGCCTGTCAACTTGAACTTAAAAGTATACTTATTGCCATAATGAACTCCAAATGGAAATGGTAATCTGTCAGTTTATACTGTACAAAGCATGTGACAGGGTCTGTTAAGGATGATAAACCCATTTATCCTTGATAAGATAGTAATGATCGGATATTGTTGGTGAAATACAGATGGAACACGTCCTCCAACTAAAATAATGTGAATGGAATGATCAGCTTGTAATGACTTCAGCTTACTGACAGCTGTATTAGAATCACTTGTCTCCACATGAAAAGTCCTCCTTACATCTATATGGATGGTCCTGTAATGGAGACTGCTGTTAGAACTTTGGTAAATTAACCATAGTAAGCTGCAAAGATGGGCAGACCAACTCCCTAAAATAAACCTTGTTTTGGTCTCTCACTGTCAAACCATACAAAAAAATAATACAATAATTGTGCAAAAAAACTGTAATCATGTAATCATGAGAGGGATAATCACCCTTTTAAATCCAGCATCATAATATTGAAGATCCTGTGTATTTAACGTTTTGATATAGGGATCAAAACCATGAAGTCCTCCTTTTTTTTTTCCTTAGGAAGATTGGTACATCAACAGCAACTCATGAAGATATAAAATTGAAAAAGAAAAATCCAATATTGCAAAACACCTTTATGATAAAAAGGTTTTTAATGTTTAGAAATAAATGCACTCACAAACATAATGAATAAAAAAGCATGTAACAAAGGGGATGTAGGGCATATACTCATCAGGCCAGTTGTTCCACAAGGTAGTGTCTAGAGCTCTGGATTCTCCACACTCCTTAGGCCACTGTCACTGTCAGAATAATGGTAGGGAACTCTATAGAACAAATATTATAGTTAGGATCAGAGTTTCATGATCTGTGGTGTGCAGTACAACCTTGCTGATGCGTTTCACCAGGTAAGAACCTGATTTCATCAGTCAGTTTAACTGTAATAACATAAAACTGCCAGTAGGGGTTGTGTTTTTTTTCCACCACACTTACAGTAATTTAGAATGTGCCACACACACATACTTGGCAGACAGAGCCATCTTAAAGTGAGCAAGCTAGTTATTTAGCTGAATTCTTTTTTAGCAAACACATATAAATACTCTTGGCTCTCCCAACACATAAGACCACTTTTGTTGTGCTCCATGCCCCTGCACAAAGACTTCTTCCTGTGACTTAGTCACAGTCAAAGTGGAAATCAGATTATTTAGACTCACCTCATTATAGAGATGTATCAAGTACTGGAGAGAGATAAAGTGGAGTAGTTGCAACCAATCAGCTTCTTCCATTTCAAAGACTGTGCTAGTTAAAGGACAGGGGGTATATGATTGCTTTAGGCAACTTCTACATTTTATCTCTGTCCGAGGCTCGATACGTCTCCCCCTATCTTTTACTGGAAATTGAAGTTAACACCTCACATTGGGCCTGATTCAAAGCTATTCGTAATGCTCACATAGTTGATTGTTTTTGTTTTTTTTGCTACTGTGCATGTGTGAATATCCCTAAAAGCTCCTATGTGTCATGCTGGGAGGTGGTTTTCTGGAAGCTGAGGCCTGAGGCTGCTGGAGGAAACGGAGGCGAGGGGCCTGAATGTACAACCTCCGCATCCACGGGTCTTGGTCGTTGGCGAGACCTAGTCAAAGGTGCGGAATCTAACCCATGAGATGGTGTTCGCCAGTGACCCCACCAATCGAGATATGGGCTTGAGCTGCACCTCGTAAGCAGGTCGCGGTCCTTTGACTAGGTGACCAAAGCCCGCGGGAAAAAGGAGAGACGAACACTCATGGCCCAAAGGGTCTGTGCCAGTAAGGGGCACGTAGGGACACTGTACTTGAGGTACAAGGAAGTGTGCACTGCAGACACACTCTACCGGGTTGCCGGTTAGAAAGAGTGCACCATGGTGCAATACTGTAACACGTAGGTAAGGACCACAGAGTCCAGTAATGAGGTGGGTAGTGGTACTGGAGCCAGCCAGAGATTATGACACTGGAGAGGTGGGTACATATAACTACACTCAGGCTGTGATGGTAAAGCACTGGTGAAATAGATAGTATACTGCATACAGGCGGCGGTGGTAACGCACTGGTGGAATGGAGGTATACTGCACACAGGCGAGGTGGTAATGCACTGATGAGATGAATGATATAGCTGCACACAGGCTGAGGTGGTAAAGCACTGGTGAGATGAATGATATAGCTGTACACAGGCTGAGATGGTAAAGCACTGATGAGATGAATGATATAGCTGCTCACAGGCTGAGAAGGTAAAGCACTGATGAGATGAATGATATAGCTGCACACAGGCTGAGATGGAAAAGCACTGATGAGATGAATGATATAGCTGCACACAGGCTGAGGTGGTAAAGCACTGATGAGATGAATGATATAGCTGCACACAGGAATAGATCACTGGAAGCAAGGGAACCTGGAACGAGAGACCACTAGTAACACTAGCAGCGACAATGGTTGTTCAGGGAACTACCTGACACACAGGAGCCGGATATATACCCCTGGAAGCCCACTGATTGGTCCACAGCGTCAGCTGACCGGCCAGACTGTCAGGGAAGGAAGGATAGTCAGAGAAGGAAGTGTCATGGCGGCACCCATGACAGGAACTCCGATCCCCGTGCACCAGGCCACCCGAGACACCAGCATCAGGGAGAATGCTCAGCACCTCCCACGTCGCCGCACCAGCCGCCCGACTGCCCAGGAAGTCAGAGGAAACTGGCGGGACGGTAAGGGACAGCCGATCCCCGGCTGAATTCTGACAGTACCCCCCCCTTTCAGGGTGGACACCGGACACCCACCAGATTTACCAGGAAATCTAATATGGAAGGCTCAAACCATTTGAGGTGCATGAACGTCTGTGGCTCTGATCCATGCCCTTTCTTCCGGACCGTACCCTTTCCAGTCAATGAGATATTGGAGGTTGTTAGATTTGGTAAATCGAGAGTCCAAAATCCTCCCTACCTCGAACTCTGTACCTTGAGAAGTTTGCACTTGAGGTAACTTGGGAGCAGAAGTTTGAAAATGATTCAGCACTAGAGGACGCAGCAAAGAAATATGAGGTATTGGATATTCTTAGTTGAGGAGGGAGTTCCAACTTATACGCGACTGGGTTGATGACCATGCGAACACGGTAAGGACCAATGAAGCGTGAGGCTAGCTTCATACTGGGTACTTTCAATCGGATGTTCCTGGAGGATACCCAGACTTTATCTCCAACTCTCAGCAGTGGAACAGCGACACGTCGTCTATCCGCAAATTTTTTGTAGTTCTTGGACGACTGCTTCAGAGAGGAATGAACCCTCTTCCAAACGGTTGCGAAAGACTCCACCAATTCACAAACTGCAGGGACCTCTGCTGTAGGCAAATTTTGAAAATCTGGGACTCGAGGATGTCTCCCAAACACCATAAAAAAAGGAGTGGCTTTGGAGGAAGTGTGATATTTGAAGTTGTGTGAAAATTCTGCCCAAGGTAATAGATCCAGCCAGTTATCTTGTGAGGAGGAAATGAAGAGTCTTATGAAAGTTTCCAGCTCATGGTTAACTCTTTCGGTTTGCCCATTAGTTTGTGGATGGTAGGCTGAAGAAAATTTTAACTTGGTTCCACAAGTGCTACATAAGGCTCTCCAAAATTTAGCTACGAATTGAACTCCGCGGTTGGAAATGATCTCTTTAGGAAGTCCATGCAACCTGAATATTTCCTTAACAAAGACTCTTGCCAACTGAGGAGCAGAAGGGAGACCCATCAATGGAATAAAGTGTGCCATCTTAGAAAAGCGATCCACCACTACCCATATGGTATTGTATCCTTGGGAGCATGGTAGTTCAGAGATGAAATCCATGGATATATGGGTCCAAGGAGTATTAGGAATGGACAGGGGCCGCAGGAGACCTGCGGCCTTCTTGCGGGGAGTCTTATGCTGAGCGCATTTTACACATGAAAGAATAAATTCTCGAATATCCCCTTTCATTGTGGGCCACCAATAGGAACACTGAAGGAACTTGTAAGTCTTGAGGATACCAGAATGGCCAGCAAACAGAGAGCTATGAGCCCAAGTTAGTAATTTTCCCCGTGGTTCTGGGGTCACAAAAATTTCCCCTGGGGGAGGAGTCAACATTTAAGGCTTAGACTACAGGATCTAAAATTGGTCGGGAACGTTGATGATCCTCTTCCTGAGTGCTGGACAAGAAAGACCGTGAGAGGGCATCAGCTTTTCTGTTTAGACTGCCAGGACGAAATTGAAGTTTTAAATTAAATCTTGAAAAGAACAAGGACCAACGGGCCTGTCTAGCATTTAGACGGTGAACCGTTTGAAGGTAGATTAAGTTTTTATGATCTGTGATCACGGTAACTGGAAAGTTGGCTCCTTCCAACAAATGCCACCATTCCATTAAAGCTAACCGCATTGCTAGTAGTTCCTGGTCACCAATTCCGTAGTTCTTTTCGGCAATGGAAAACTTATGAGAAAAATACCCACAGGGATGGTACTTTCCATCACTTGAGATTTGAGACAGTACTGCCCCTACCCCTACTGAAGAAGCATCTACCTCATCTGTGAACGGTTTGTCCAATTGGGGTTGGCACAGGATAGGTGCAGTGGAGAAGGCTTCTTTTAATTTTTGGAAGGCTTGGATGGCAGTATCTGGCCAGCGAATGGGATTGGCACCCTTCTTTGTGAGATTTGTGATAGGAGACACCAGTGTGGAGAAATTTAGTATAAACCACCGGTAATAATTTGAAAAACCCAAGAAGCATTGAGTAGCCTTCAAGGATTTTGGTAACGGCCAGTCAGAAATGGCTTTTAACTTCTCCGGATCCATCCGGACGGTCTTTCCAGAAATTATGTGCCCTAGGAAGGGTACCGAGGTTTGTTCGAAAAGGCACTTGGATATTTTTCCATAAAGATGATGCTTCCGGAGGCGTGACAAGACTTCGCGGACATGCTGGCGATGATCTTGCTAATTTTGGGAAAAAATTAGAATATCATCCAAATAGACTATAACAAAACTGTAGAGGACATCCCGGAAGATCTCGTTCACATAAACCTGAAATATCGCTGGGGCATTGCAGAGTCCGAAGGGCATTACGAGATATTCAAAGTGGCCGTCTCTGGTGTTAAAAGTGGTCTTCCACTCATCTCCAGCTTTAATACGTATTAAATTATACGCACCCCGCAGATCAAGTTTGGTGAACAAAGAGGCCCCGCGAACTTTATCAAACAGCTCCAGAATCAGAGGCAGAGGATATAGATTCTTTACAGTAATCTGGTTGAGACCCCGGTAGTCAATACAAGGCCGAAGCCCGCAGTCCTTCTTGCTAACAAAAAAATACCCCGCTCCTGCTGGAGAAGTGGAGGGCCGGATAAACCCCTTAGCTAGATTCTCCTTTATATATGCCGCCATAGCGGCTGTTTCAGGAACTGATAATGAGTAGGTTCGACCCCGAGGAGGGTTCTTCCCTGGCAGGAGCTCAATACCACAGTCCCAGGAACGATGAGGTGGAAGTTTATCCGCAGCCTGTTCGCAAAATACATCGGCAAAATCTTGATAAGCTGCTGGTAGACCGGGAACAGAGGAACACTTGGGCTTGTCAAACGGGGGGAAGCTTATATTTCCACTGGAGGACACCGCGTTAGTGCGGACAGGGAGTACTTGGATGAGACATCCATGGAAACAACTTGGACCCCACGATAAAATCTGCATACTGGACCATTCAAACGTAGGATTGTGCTTTTGTAGCCAGGGGAGGCCTAAAACTACTTCATAGGCTGAGTCGGGAAGAACAAAAAATTCAATAGTCTCCTGGTGCAGACATCCAATACGGAGGAACACTGGCAAGGTTTTTGAGGAAATGGATCTCCCTAGCAAGGTCTTGCCATCTACACCAGAGAGCAGTAATCTGTTTGGCAATGCCTAGGGTCTGAACCAGTGACTTAGAAATAAAACTGCCAGCAGCCCCAGAATCCACAAGGGCTTTAACCATCCTTGTCCTGGACTTGTAGGAGAGCGACACAGGCAATAAACTGTCATTTATTTGGGAGGAGTCAGAAATAACCCCCAATTGCATGCTCCCAACATCAATTAGGGTTTTCGCGTTTCCCGTCAATACAGGACAATTCCTTAATGTGTGCTCCGGAGCAGCACAATAGAAGCACAATTTATTTTGAAAACGCCGGTTCCGTTCGGCGTTACTTAACCGGAATCTGAAATTTGCATCGGCTCCTCACTGCTAGAGAAGGAAGGAGAGGAATGACCTCCCAAGGATGGGCGATCCCGAGGACGATCTCCACGCCCCCTATTTCCCCACCGCTCTCTATGGCGAAGATCAATTTTTATACAGAGGGATATAACATCCGAGAAGGTGGGAGTTAAATCCCTAGATGCCAATTCATCCTTCATCCTCTCAGATAAGCCATGTAGGAAGGCTGCCTTAAGTGTTTCCTCCATTTTAGTTCGGACGCCAGGGTTTGAAATTGTACTACATATTGCCCGACGGACCGGGTACCCTGACGGACACGAAGCAAATCTGAAGAAGCAGAGACAGATCTCCCAGGTTCATCAAAGATCCTTTTGAAAGCTGCCATGAACTCTTCATATCTAGATACGAGCGGATCTGCTCGTTCCCACAAGGGGGAGACCCAATCCAGAGCTGCCCCGGTTAGTAATGAAATTACATAGGCCACCTTAGACCGGGAGGTAGGGAAATTCTGGGGTAGGCATTCGAACTGGATCTCACACTGGTTTATGAAACCACGACATCGTTGAGGAGTACCATCGAACCTCTCGAGAGTAGCCAAGTGCAAACTGGATTTTTGAGGAACGATCCCCGAAGGTAATACAGGAGAAACCGTAGGAGCGACAGAAGGTGGAGCATGAGACATAGCTGCCAGAGTGTTCTGAATAGACAGGAGCTGACCAGATAATTCCTGTAGGTACTGGGCCACATGCTGCTGTGCCGCCTCTTGGTTATCCATGCGAGCCGTTAGCTTCTGGAGATTCCCAGTACCTGGGGAGCCTGTAGCTTCCATTGGGCCTGAACAAACTGTCACGCTGGGAGGCGGTTTTCTGGAAGCTGAGGCCTGAGGCTGCGGGAGGAAACGGAGGCGAGGGGCCTGAATGTACGACCTCCGCATCCACGGGTCTTGGTCGTTGGCGAGACCTAGTCAAAGGTGCGGAATCTAACCCACGAGATGGTGTTCGCCAGTGACCCCACCAATCGGGATATGGGCTTGAGCTGCACCTCGTAAGCAGGTCGCGGTCCTTTGACTAGGTGACCAAAGCCCGCGGGAAAAAGGAGAGACGAACACTCGTGGCCCAAAGGTTCTGTGCCAGAAAGGGGCACGTAGGGACACTGTACTTGAGGTACAAGGAAGTGTGCACTGCGGACACACTCTACTGGGTTGCCGGTTAGAAAGAGTGCACCACGGTGCAATACTGTAACACGTAGGTAGGGACCACAGAGTCCAGTAACGAGGTGGGTAGTGGTACTGGAGCCAGCCAGAGATTATGACGCTGGAGAGGTGGGTACGTATAACTACACTCAGGCTGTGATGGTAAAGCACTGGTGAAATAGATAATATACTGCACACAGGCGGCGGTGGTAACGCACTGGTGGAATGGAGGTATACTGCACACAGGCGAGGTGGTAACGCACTGATGAGATGAATGATATAGCTGCACACAGGCTGAGATGGTAAAGCACTGATGAGATGAATGATATAGCTGCACACAGGCTGAGGTGGTAAAGCACTGATGAGATGAATGATATAGCTGCTCACAGGCTGAGATGGTAAAGCACTGATGAGATGAATGATATAGCTGCTCACAGGCTGAGATGGTAAAGCACTGATGAGATGAATGATATAGCTGTACACAGGCTGAGAAGGTAAAGCACTGATGAGATGAATGATATAGCTGCACACAGGCTGAGATGGTAAAGCACTGATGAGATGAATGATATAGCTGCTCACAGGCTGAGATGGTAAAGCACTGATGAGATGAATGATATAGCTGCACACAGGCTGAGATGGTAAAGCACTGATGAGATGAATGATATAGCTGCACACAGGCTGAGGTGGTAAAGCACTGATGAGATGAATGATATAGCTGCTCACAGGCTGAGATGGTAAAGCACTGATGAGATGAATGATATAGCTGCTCACAGGCTGAGATGGTAAAGCACTGATGAGATGAATGATATAGCTGTACACAGGCTGAGAAGGTAAAGCACTGATGAGATGAATGATATAGCTGCACACAGGCTGAGGTGGTAAAGCACTGATGAGATGAATGATATAGCTGCTCACAGGCTGAGATGGTAAAGCACTGATGAGATGAATGATATAGCTGCTCACAGGCTGAGATGGTAAAGCACTGATGAGATGAATGATATAGCTGTACACAGGCTGAGAAGGTAAAGCACTGATGAGATGAATGATATAGCTGCACACAGGCTGAGATGGTAAAGCACTGATGAGATGAATGATATAGCTGCTCACAGGCTGAGATGGTAAAGCACTGATGAGATGAATGATATAGCTGCACACAGGCTGAGAAGGTAAAGCACTGATGAGATGAATGGTATAGCTGCACACAGGCTGAGATGGTAAAGCACTGATGAGATGAATGGTATAGCTGCACACAGGCTGAGAAGGTAAAGCACTGATGAGATGAATGGTATAGCTGTACACAGGCTGAGATGGTAAAGCACTGATGAGATGAATGATATAGCTGCTCACAGGCTGAGGTGGTTAAGCACTGGTGAGATGAATGATATAGCTGCACACAGGGTGGGATGAATGGTATAGCTGCTCACAGGCTGAGATGGTAAAGCACTGATGAGATGAATGGTATAGCTGCACACAGGCTGAGATGGTAAAGCACTGATGAGATGAATGATATAGCTGCACACAGGCTGAGATGGTAAAGCACTGATGAGATGAATGATATAGCTGCACACAGGAATAGATCACTGGAAGCAAGGGAACCTGGAACAAGAGACCACTAGCAGCGACAATGGTTGTTCAGGCAACTACCTGATACACAGGAGCCGGATATATACCCCTGGAAGCCCACTGATTGGTCCACAGCGTCAGCTCACCGGCCAGACTGTCAGGGAAGGAAGGATAGTCAGAGAAGGAAGTGTCATGGCGGCGCCCATGACAGGAACTCCGATCCCCGTGCACCAGGCCGCCCAAGGCACCAGCATCAGGGAGAATGCTCAGCACCTCCCACGTCGCCGCACCAGCCGCCCGACTGCCCGAGAAGTCAGAGGAAACCGGCGGGACGGTAAGGGACGGCCGATTCCCGGCTGAACTCTGACACTATGGCTTCTGCGTTTATACAGAGAACACGCACAACGATGCTGTTGCGATCGAGATAGGTGGGATCATAAATGTCTTGGAAAAGTGCTAGGCGTTCCTGGGCGTTGGCTAAACAGATGCACAGAGATGGTCCGTCTCCTTGGCGTGTTATGTGTCGCAGGGGTGTCGCTGAGAGTGCATACACAGATGCTCAACTGCTCACGTAGGAGGTCATCAGCAGAAGGAGTATCTGAGCCTGCCATAGGGCTAGTGATAGTTTTGCTGGTATGTGGTGGTGCACCAATCTGTGGACCTCATTCAGAGTCGGTCGTTGCGGCCGCTCGGTCGTACGCCACCGATGTTTGCTAAACTGCGCATGCATAAAATTCGCAATGCGCGTGCGCAAACTAGCTATTACGATCAGAAATTGCTCTCTCCTTGAACACAGCCAGGTCGTTAGTTTGAGTGACAGGATGAGGCATTTGTGGGTGGTAATAGGGGAAGGTGCTTGTGAACGGGGGAGTGGAGATCCGAACGCAGGCGTGCCTGACTATGCAAACGGCGTTTTATGGGAGTGCATAATTAACTAAGTAGTGTCATGGCACATGTGACATGGGAGGTTTTTACACTGACTAGATCGTAGTGCTTAAGAGAGGGTATGGTCAACCTTAAGCTCTACGAGCAGCTCCGATGGTTCCCGATGGTCTCGATTAATCCTTATATGCCCGGAGATGACGTGTAACGTGAACGAGAAGGGGGCGTATTTTTAGTCGTACGGCCGCATCCTCCCCTCGCTCGTCCAGCTAACGATCCCATCTTAACGATGCAACTTGCAAGCGCTTCATTTGCATATCCGACCCCTTTTACCTTACGACCGTGTGGCCGCAACGACCGACTCTGAATGAGGTCCTGTATTTCAGTGTCCGTATGTGGTGGTGCACCAATCTGTATTTCAGCGCCTACGGATGCTGACAATGAGCTTGCACATTGGGACGCACGGATGTTCTCCAGGGAAGGGCTGTGTAGTAGCATTTGCATTAAGTCACGGTGGGTGACCGCCAATAGACCGCATCATCGTCCACCTCTGGGTCAGCACCATTGTCTAACTCCTTCCTCCATCCACATGGATCGCACTATTATACCCGTTTTACACCAGAGCTAAAACCCGGGTTATTGCAGGGTTAACCCGGGCAGCTCCCTGGTGTAAAAGGGGAGAGGGTTGGATCGCCAGGTCAAGTGACCTGGCAATCCAACCCAGGTAAATAGCAGGGTTTAACATGGGCGTAGCCCGTGAAACCCTGCTGTAAGAACAGTGCACTCCTGGTCACGATGACCTGGAGTGCGCTGCAAGCCGGCCGTTTGGTCCGGCTTCAGTGGTGCTTGGAGATGACATCATCTCCAAGCGTCCACTTTCACGCCGGGAAAGCAAGGTTTATGCATACCCGACTCCGTTGTGAGCGGCGCCGACTCGGGTCTGATCCGGATAGGAACTCTGGGCCTGATTCAGACCCGCTCGCGAGCGCTGAGTGCTCGCAAGTGGGTCGATGTTGGGCCAGTGCGCATGCGTACGACGGACCCGGCTCCGTCGTGCACATGCGCGAGACCCGGATAGCGACGGGCAAGCCGTAGCTATGGGTCTCGCTACAAAGGGGGCGTGCTGTCGATGGTGAGTGACAGCACGCCCCCTTTGGTGGGCGTGCCGGGGGCGTGGCTGGCCAGACGGAGGCGTTCCCACGGGAACGCCTACCGTCTGGGGCTGGCCCCACTGACATCACTAATGATGTCAGTGGGAGTGCTTTTGGCTTTGATAGAGCCAAAAACACTCCAGGGCTTGCGGCAGACGAGACCCTACCACAAGGGTCTCGTCGCAAGCCCGGTGGTCGCGATGGTCTTGACCATCGCGACCATCTTTTTGGCCGCTCGCTATAGCTGTGGGTGGTCACCCACAGCTAAGCCAGCGGCCAGGAGGCTGCTCTAAAATTCAGAGGGACGGCCCTGATTCAGAGCGAGTGCTCTGTCAGAGCGTCCGGCTCTGAATCAGGGCCTCTGTTCCAACTCCGGGTCAGACACGGAATTTTTGCGGAAAAGGGGTTTAAGTAATGGAATACAAGGCATACAGAAATAGCTAAAGAAATGAGGACAGTGGAGGATTGTGTGTGTTTTATCTTAAGTGTGTTTTTATGGTTTTATTGTGTTTACGTAGTTTCAATATGTGATTATGTCCCTTTTTACGTGTTTAATAGTAGTTTATGGTTTAGTTAATGGTGTTATGTGACGTGATGCAGGGTAAGGACTGTAGATTACTGATCTATTAATGGCTATGCACAATAGATAAGGAATTGTAGATGACTTTATTGCTAGATGTGATAGAAATCAGAACTTATGTTTGGTAGCACTCTGTGTATGTACTAGAAGCATATTTGCATTTATGGTATTATTGCTGTAATTCAGGTACAGAATTAAGGGTCAATCCAATTAGGTGCGAAGTGCAAGTGGCAGTCATAGTAAAGTCACATATTTTCATGAGATGGAAGGGAAAATCTTTATTTTAAGGTTAAAATGTTGTGACACTGTGCTGAACCCCTTGGAAACCCTGCTCCCCACTCACTAATGACTGATTAGGTAATTGGAGGTTTCCAATTAGCTTAATTAGTCCAATAATTATGTAATTTTTTGGGTGGTTTAAAAAAATGGCCTCAAATTACCCCCCAAATCAACTTTTTCTTAGTTCAGGCACCTAAATTTTAATTACCATATTTTTTAATTGAAAAATAATTACTTTTTATCTTTTCTTTAAAAATTTTTAAAAAAGTTTTTAAAGAGCCTTCGAAGTACCCAAAAATCACTGTTATTTTTCTAATTTTTTTTGCATTTTTCATTTAATTCGTTTGAGATTAAATGGAAAAAGTTTGCTTTTTATCTTTTTTTTCACTTTTAAAAAAAGCACTAGTCAGCCATTTGACTCCATTAAAATCTTCAGTACTTTCCTTATGCCCACAAACAGCCTTTTATACGGCATGCTAACAAAATTATCAATTTTGGGGGAGCCAGGATGGTCTCCCCACTTTTCATGCACTTCTCTCAAATCGCATTTGGCAGTCAATTTGCAAACACCTGCTGTGAGTACCGCGAATAGGCATTTTTAATTGGATTGGAGAATTCTCGGGTGCACTCATTCGTGCAAAGTCTGCAAGTTTCATGAAACAAACTTTCAATTTGCACCTAACTGCATTGACCCCTGATGGATTCTATTTAGAGAACCGTGTGTTTATGTTTAAGCCCCCCTTTATGTACAAGAACATTAGTGGTAATTACAGCACTGTGGAGGTTATATGCTTATTGCGAGATGGTCCATATCTATAGAATAGCAGAGAATTAAAATGCACTCATAGGTTTATATAATAGATATTAGCCCCCAATATTATGCGGAGCCATCTTTAACCCCCCCCCCCGCCCAGCCAAAGAAAAAAAAAAGACTCCTGTATGTAATTAGCTATCTACTTTCCTATCCCTCCTCCAATAAAATCTCATGTAACGGTTCTTTTCTTAGGACAGGAATAATGTATGGTTGGGCCATGATAACATTATTCCTCCCTACTGTTCTAGTCCAGCACTGGGGGGCAACTTGCAGTGGGTGCAGGGATAGTTCCCATGCACTTATGCTGTCCCTTCCTCACTGGTATGAAAAGGATTTGGCACCCGCTGGTCATTGGAGAACTGAGTGGGTGCTGCAGGTGTGAGTGTCTCTCTCATGAGTATGGGGTAGCTGGGCCATTATCTGAGATCCGAGGCAGGGAGGCAGGGTCCCTTATAACATCCATGTTTATCTTCAGCCTTGGAATCCAAAAATCAAAGGGATAATCTCTTTACCTTCATATTGGCATTATCAATGGCACATCTTTTTATACATTTGATGTAAGTAATTGTTTTTTATGCAAATTTTTAACATTTAATCAAGAATAAAATGATTCTGATGTACTAATATTTGGCCATTGGACACATTGTTGGGTGATTTCTTTGGTGAGAGGGTAAGTTCACAGAACCTAATGAACATCTCACACATTGAATAAGTACCTTGGTGGCCAAATCAGAAGAATTCTTCAATTCTTCTGTCAGCTGAAAGTTTTCAGTGGTATCTCCATTGTGAATTTTGTATTGGTATTAAATTGTATAGAGCATTCCATTCGTCAGCGCCCTATAAGTGTTGTGTTTGAATATATATATATATATATATATATATATATATATATATAAAAAGTCATATGGGCTGGCACTCGACATTCAAGCAATCAATAAATTGGCCCAGGTGCCATCCAAAATGCTCCGGTGGAGCAGTGTATTTAAGGTCAAATGGTAGGCGGCACTCACGGGTCTTTAAAGCAAAGAATCAAACTGACAACTTTAAAGAGAGCCGGCATTCCTTGGCTACCTTAACATATAAAATCATCGACCACGTACCCCCCCTTAGAAGAGGAGGTGACCAAGAGAAACGTTTACTCCAGTTGGAAACACAATGGATACATAAACTGAACACTGTTACCCCTTGTGGACTAAACGAGACCATATCCTTTGCATGCTATCTATGACGAGGACCTTCCGGGCACATGAACACTGGATAAGGACCATTTTTTAGAAGCTACAACTCTGGAAGCGATGAACTTTTTTCTTTGGGCTTGACTACACATTCATATTTTTTATTCTCATTTTTTCATGTTTTCATATATTTTTTTATTCTTTCATTTTTTCACTCACATTTTTTTGAAAAAAATTCTGACAGCAATCTAAACCTCATATTTTTTATTTTTTATCTCTGAGATGCTACTTCTTTTTCTCATGGCCTCATCACAGTGGCTGTTTACACGGTATTGGCAACAGATGTTGACACCGGCCTCCACCAGCATATCCTTACAGATGAGTTCTTATTTACAGACATTCCATACTGGCTATGCCCAAACTTGACTGATCTTGGAAGCCAAGCAGTATTGGGCCTAAGTAGTACTAGGGAGGGAGACCACCTAGGAAGATTAGGTTCTGTAATATACCTTTACCATCTACTTCGGAAAGACTGGTTAGTTGGCCTCAAGTGATGCCATGCGTAAGTTGTCCAGTATAGTCTACATCAGTAGTGTATGGTGTATTTTTTACATCTTCCACCCTTGATGTAATCGTTTTCCAATTTTTGCATAATGCTGTTTTTTGAGTAAGTCTAACTTTACCAGTTATAATATCTTTTGATTATACAGCCTTCCGATTATACTAATAATTCTTTAATTTTTTCTCTTTTTTTGATTTTTGAGGTTGAAATTTTGCAAATTTTTTTTCACTTTATAGCTTTTTGTACCACTCTCTTTGATTTTGGGTACGGATGTAGAGGTATGCATTGTTGCAGCTTCTCTCTACATTCTTACAACAGACAAAAACTTTTTTGGTCTCATACAATATTTTTAATTGGATAACTTATATTGGTGGTTGTATCTATTATTCACGTTTTTTTTCTCTTTCAATGCATTTATGTGTTTTAGCCATGTCTTCTATGCTTTTTCATGTTGTATATTTGTTTTGTCTTTTCTCTGTTACATTTTGTTGCGGAGTTTATATGTTCTCTCTTTATGATGTCACTTTACGGTGGGATAATCTCTTTCATTCTAACTGATATTCTTTTTCTTTACACTCTTCTCACTGTTTCCTGTTCCTTAGATACATCTTAATTCACTTCTAAGGTATGTTCCACACGTCTCTTCTTTTACACATTAGCAGTCATTTGCACCTAATTCATTATTATCATCATTTATTATAAGTGTTATTTGGCCTCCTGACCTCAGGGGCGCTGGTTCTGACAGTCGGGCATGATGTCTGAGGCGTGCCTCTGGACGCCTGACGTCACCTCGTTGGTGGTGACGTTGCTTTGCGGTCGCGCTGGACTCCGGACACGTGCTAATGACGTCATTCCTAATGCGCCCGGCGGCCAGCACACGTAGGTAGCTCCTATCACCTGTGATGTTCTGGTATAAAGGTATGTTATTACACAATTGTTTTCATGTTCTTGATAAAAGTCTTTACTGACTTAAACGTCGGACAAGGTTTGACACAGTTGTCAGTTTGATTCTTTGCTTTAAAGACCCGTGAGTGCCGCCTACCATTTGACCTTAAATACACTGCTCCACGGGAGCATTTTGGATGGCACCTGGGCCAATTTATTGATTGCTTGAATATGGAGTGCCAGCCCATATGACTTTTTATTTATTTGGAAATAGGATTCTTTTTGCTATTTCCGATTGGCAGGGCACCCCTTTGCATGATTGTCTATACTTATATCATAGAATGTCTTATTGGTTTGTATAGGTAGAATTGAGAGAAATCCTATATACACACCATAAGATTGTGGTACAAACAAAAAAAATTTTTTTCACTGGCTTCAAAGGTCTGTTTTTGTGGTTGGTGTGTTTTCATGTTATGAGCTCATCATTTCAGTATATTTAATTTACTCTGTGGTTCTTTATATATCATCTGTATACCCTTTGTTTATACATATAGTCTGTTTGTTGTACCAATACGGTATGACAACTAAAGGGAAACCTAGCATCAGTACTCCGGCAGATAGTAGTGGATTTTTAAACCTTCAGCTCCCTATAGGTGAAATATTAAGCTTCAGTGATTCTGAAGCAGAAGGGTTATACTTTAAGGACTCCCTACGAGATACAGCAGGCTCAGACTCTATAGATGATCTATACCAAGGGCTACTTAAACTTAAGAAAAAGAAAGTAGATTACTACTTACATGGTGTCACTCTTACTGACTACCATAAAGAACGTAAAATACCTAGAGGCTTTAGGATCAAAAATGTCCCAACCATTGGTCATAACAATGTTGAATTCTGTAGACCATGGGTTGCAGTATTAAACAAATGTTCGCTAGATCTAATATTGTTAGTTATTGAAGAATCAAGCAGGGAACTAGGTAGCATCTGTGACAAAATTGCCATGTTTGAGTCCACACACAAAACAGACCTAACCAGCAATTCTACACAGAATTGGCTGGAGAAGCTTAACACACAAGTGTTAGAATATAAAAAGGAATTAATAAAATTCAAAAAAGAGAAATTGAATAGAGTCAACTTAGACTACCAGGAACAGAGAGTCTAAACCTGGGCCACGGGCAGAACTCCCACACCTAGATTCTCCAGATATAGACAAGGATCTCTGAGAGGACAACCAGACAGTGAATCTTCCAGTGGGGCCTATTCATCCCAGAGCGATCAGGAAATGACCTCCAGTAACGTAACACGGAGATCCCCTTTGGGTGTTACTAACCGGGCATCAAAAGACAGAGGGCCCACACGAGATGCAGTAAGCAGGGGGAGAGGAAGAAAATCAAACAAGAAGAGAACACAATAATCAATTTGTCAAAAAGAACTATTACTGAAACGGAGAAAAAATTTTGAACAAAGGGTTGAATTTTGTACCCACCTGTACCTTCAACAGCTTTGAGTGGAAGAAAGAGATGTGGCGCTTTACTCGTTACCTTAAATTAAAATAATTTTTTTCGAATACTCAGGAGAATATTATGACATATGAACCAGGTCCAACTAAAAAACATTCTACTTTTGAACCACAGTCCCATAATGCTTCTATCAAGAGCTTTACGCGACTATTGGATCACCAAGTTATGGAGGAATCCAAGAAACAACATACAAAATCTCGGAATAAATTAACCAAAGAAGAATTTCTAGCACTCAAAACACTGAGTAAGGACACGACAACCTATATTCGTCACGCGGATAAGGGAGGAGCCTTGGTAATACAAGATATGGACAATTACAAAAAAGAAATATACAGACAATTAGCTGATACCACTGTGTACTTAAAATTGGACAAATATCCCACTCTTTCATACAAAACAGACTAGACAACATTCTTAGTGAAGCACATGCCAGAAATTGGATCACAGAATCCACTAAATCTAGCCTTAGTATTGACAAACCGGTGGTACCTTTGATTTATGCACTTCCCAAGGTGCATAAATCTTTAATATCACCACCTGGCAGGCCTATAATTTCAGCCAGAGGTTCACTCTACAGCTCTATTTCTAAATATTTGGATTTTTAAAGTCCAACCACTCATTATGCAGCAACACACATATTTGAAGGACACTAATACCTTACTTCAGAAACTTCATCAGTTACAAAACTTACCTTCAAAATCTATTACTGTGCACGATTGATGTAGTGTCACTTTACACTAGTATTCCTCATAAACAAGGGTTAGATTCTGTATATCAACGAGTATACTGGTCCACATCTACCATTCTTCATGACTCTATTAGAGAAAACTCACTAGGAATTACTTTTTATGCGATAACAAATTTTTTCTTCAAAACTGCGGTTGTGCAATGGGGTCTCATGTAGCACCTTCATTCGCTAACATATATATGTTTGAGGTTGAGAAAGCCTTATTCTTTGATCATTTTTCTTTCTGGCAGCATGTTTTGTTTTTTACGAGATACATTGATGATATCTTGATTCTTTGGTCAGGCTCACAGGAACAATTTTAACATCATATGATACTGGTTAATCAAATGCATGATTTCATAAAATTTACCTATGAATTTACCTATGAATGTGATCATCAAACAGTACATTATCTGGATGTGTCGATAGAATGGAAGGGTACAGAGTTTGAAACCAAGATCAGTCGATCTATCATAAAGCTACTGATTGTAACACTCTGTTACATGCCAAAAGCCACCATCCGACTGCCTTGAAGAGGGGACTTCCATTCTCCCAGTTTTTACGTATTAGAAGAATTACTACCAATGACGAGACAGCTGCTTTGGAAATTGATATGACCAAAAAGTTCATTGGCAGAGGTTATTCCTCCAAAGATTTGGCTTACATCAAAAGTAAAGTCATGGCGATGACCCAACAGGAATTATTCACTTCAAGAGTCAAAAGTCAAAAAACCAATTAAACCATATTTTTTACTAATAAGTACAATACAGCCAGTAAATTCATCAACCACACCACTAAGACCCCTTGGCCGATCATTAACTCTGATGCCAGTATTAAATCTTTATACAAATCAAATATTATGATGTGCCATGAAAGAGGGAAAAATCTCAAGGATTGGTTGATCCACAATGACATATCACCGTCATCGCTTATTCCAGATTCCAACTTTTTATCCAGAAAACCAGGTTGCTACAGGTGCACTGGATGCACCACTTGCAGCTATATGGAACCTAGCAGGTACATCATTCATCCACACTCTGGCAAACAAATCCCGATTAAACATATCCTGACGTGCACGAGCAGATATGTGGTATACATGTTAAGATGCCCTTGTAGCGTAGTATATATAGGCAAAACGACTCGTACTTTCAAAGAAAGGATGGCACACCATCGCACTGCCATTAGACAAGCTATAGCAGGAAAGGAGATTGACCAACCGGTGGCCCGCCACTTTAAAGAGAGCCGGCATTTCTTGGCTACCTTATCATATAAAATCATCGACCACGTACCCCCCCTTAGAAGAGGTGACCGATAGAAACGTTTACTCCAGTTGGAAACACAATGGATACATAAACTGAACACTGCTACCCCTTGTGGACTAAACGAAACCTTATCCTTTGCATGCTATCTATGATGAGGACCTTCCGGGCACATGAACACTGGATAAGGACCATTTTTTAGAAGCTACAACTCTGAAAGCGATGAACTTTTTTCTTTGGGCTTGACTACACATTCATATTAATTATTCTCATTTTTTCATGTTTTCATATATTTTTTTATTCTTTCATTTTTTTCACTCACATTTTTTTGAAAAAATTTCTGACAGCAATCTAAACCTCATATTTTTTATTTTTTATCTCTGAGATGCTACTTCTTTTTCTCATGGCCTCATCTCAGTGGCTATTTACCCGGTATTGGCAACAGATGTTGGCACCGGCCTCCACCAGCATATCCTTACAGATGAGTTCTTATTTACAGACATTCCATACTGGCTATGCCCAAACTCGACTGATCTTGGAAGCCAAGCAGTATTGGGCCTAAGTAGTACTAGGGAGGGAGACCACCTAGGAAGATTAGGTTCTGTAATATACCTTTACCATCTACTTCGGAAAGACTGGTTAGTTGGCCTCAAGTGATGCCATGCGTAAGTTGTCCAGTATAGTCTACATCAGTAGTGTATGGTGTATTTTTTACATCTTCCACCCTTGATGTAATCATTTTCCGATTTTTGCATAATGCTGTTTTTTGAGTAAGTCTAACGTTACCAGTTATAATAACTTTTGATTATACAGCCTTCCGATTATACTAATAATTCTTAAATTTTTTCTCTTTTTTTGATTTTTGAGGTTGAAATTTTGCAAATTTTTTTTCACTTTATAGCTTTTTGTACCACTTTCTTTGATTTTGGGCAGCTTCTCTCTACTTTCTTACAACAGACAAAAACTTTTTTGGTCTCATACAATATTTTTAATTGGATAACTTATATTGGTGGTTGTATCTATTATTCACGTTTTTTTTTCTCTTTCTTTCAATGCATTTATGTGTTTTAGTCATGTATTCTATGCTTTTTCATGTTGTATATTTGTTTTGTCTTTTCTCTGTTACATTTTGTTGCGGAGTTTATATGTTCTCTCTTTATGATGTCACTTTACGGTGGGATAATCTCTTAGTTTCCTGTTCCTTAGATACATCTTAATTCACTTCTAAGGTATGTTCCACACATCTCTTCTTTTACACATTAGCAGTCATTTGCACCTAATTCATTATTATCATCATTTATTATAAGTGTTATTTGGCCTCCTGACCTCAGGGGCGCTGGTTCTGACAGTCGGGCATGATGTCTGCCGCGTGCGTCCGGACACCTGATGTCACCTCGTTGGTGGTGACGTTGCGTTGCGGTCGCGCTGAACTCCGGACACATGCTAATGACGTCATTCTTATTGCGCCCGGCGGCCAGCACACGGAGGTAACTCCTATCACCTGTGATGTTCTGGTATAAAGGTATGTTATTACACAATTGTTTTCATGTTCTTGATAAAAGTCTTTACTGACTGAAACGTCAGACAAGGTTTGACACAGTTGTCAGTTTGATTCTTTGCTTTAAAGACCCGTGAGTTCCGCCTACCATTTGACCATATATATATTGATAGTTGTAGATATTGGTCATTTTTAAAAGTGAAATTACCAATAATGAAATGTAATTGCCTGGGTGCATAGTATAATCACACTTAAATGGATTCGTCGAAGACTCATCTTAAATGAACTGTTGGCTCAGCAGTGACATTTCAGAGAATCTAACACACACACACACGTGTATATGTGTGTTTGTGTGTGTGTTCATACTATCATTCGCAGTTCCTACTGGTCATGATCATAATACTATTAATCTCTGTACAGAAAAAAACTCTCTATACAGATCACATAAATCCTTGGCATGAAGATGATGTTGCCATAAATATCCCACAAATATTTAAGGCTTCGAAGTTTGTAACTAGTAACTACAATAGTTGGGTAAGTACTGTATGCACCGAAGAAAACGGGCACGTAGATTCTATACCTATAGTAGGGTGCTAACACTTTGAATGATAAATTAAATTACCTTTAAGCTATATTTATCTCTCTGTGGCTAATGAGAAGCAGACGGAATTGCAGCAATGAGAAATGTGAGCGCTCATTTAAATGAAACGTGGAGCATAAAAATAAAATTGATAATGGCATGTAACATGCCAGTCACTAGCGAGGAATGGGAATCTGATCCGCAGGAACACATTGTGCCAAAGTGACCAGCCAGTGCACTTCCTGTCACCGAGGCGTATATCCAGTGAGTCACGCTCTCACAGATTTCATTTCCATGCACAGAGGTGGAGTGGGAGAGAGTAAAACCACCAACACCCCCCCCCCATATGTCCTTATGTCTTCTGTGAGTTCATGCACAGGACATCCCACCCTCATTTACTGAATGGGTCCTAAAGGGGAAATATAGGTTTGTCTAGCAGCAGTGGGGTCAGTGTAGCAGGTAAACAAGGATAATGATTCAGGGACACAAACTGAGGGCCTAATTCAGTAAGGATCACTATTGTGATCGCACCTGCAATTACGTACGCAGTTCAACTGTGATAGTATGCTAATCCATTGCGATCGCTATGCCATCATGGCACTACATAAGGACGCCCACTTTACCTTACACACATCCGTAATGTTTAGCAAGACTGAGATACCATCGATACAATCAAGTACCATCGTAGCCTCACGCACACTTGCACAAGCTCTAACCTTACTCAAAAATGACTAACCTCAGTGCATGCTATGAGACCGCAGGCTGCATACGGCATCTCAGTGGCTACTTTATGCACGGCCCTGCAACGGCGTTGACACGCCTGCGTTTCGCCGACCACCTCCCTGTCACCATCCACAAACGATATTTCCTGTCAATCACTCTGCGATGGGTCTGCGTAGTCACTGCAATTGCAGTTCCGATCACAGTGACCAGTTTGCGCACGCCCACTGTGATGCATACGCATGTGTAGAACGGAACAATCAGCCGATTGCGTGCGTATTACCAACTGCGGTCCTTGCTGAATCAGGCCCTGAGACAGAGACACTGGTCAGCCTGCGCTAACATTCCATGGGTCTGTCTCAGGGAAACGCGTGTCCAGGGATGTTTAGCTGCTGAGCTGGTGCTTCTCTGTTATGGACGCACTTAAAGCACTAAAATTCCCATCATGTGCTCAGAGTGCCCAGAGTGGGGGAGGGGTCCACCAAGATGTCGTAAGCCCACCCCTTTCAGCGGGCAGCATGTAAAGAGGATCCCTCTATACCCAATGAGGCATTGCCATGCACTCCACAAGCTTACGGTGCCTACACACGGTACAATATTTTAAACGATTTTGCAGTTTTCGACCGATTGGAACGACAAATCGTTTAAAAACTGCCATGTGTAAGCACGATAACGATGCCGATGAGCGCTCCTGCTGGTCGTTGGTCGGGGTCTGTGATCTTTTGAACATGCAGAGATCACGCACTATTTTTAATGATTTACCACACATCGTTCCGTGTCTTTGCACGACGAACGATTTCATGACTGACGAGCGATTTGTCGTCACTTTTCCTGGACACTCCCCTCCACCATTTTGTGCCAGCCAACGGAGAGACAGAAGATGCATCGTGAGGTTGTTTGCTGCCAAACAATATATCGCTAATGATTTGCTGTCGTTAACGACCCATCTATATTGTACAATCGTTCCACGTGTATGCACAATATCGTTTGTCCGGGAGTGTCCAGGAGTTCAGTGGAAATCGTTAACGAGATCGTATCGTTGCCTACATCGTTCCGTGTATAGGGACCTTTAGTCACACCACCCAACTCTTCATGTGAGCTGTACAAATTGTGGCAATATCATACTTTCACATATTCCCTTCAATAAATATTAAATTCATAAATCCTAAATATGAAAATATTTTCTTTCCAAAAATTGCATCTAACATGCAGACAACGATATTTTGCAGCTGATCGCTAATGCAAAATAAGGACATATCTTTAGAATCTGGTATTGTCCCTAGATAGATATTAGTGGTATTTGGAATCTCTGCTGTTTTTAACTTTGCAAATTTTAAACAGAATTACAAAATAATGAATTGCACGTGGGACACTCTACAATAGAAACATGAAAATCCAACTTTGTGCTTTTCTGATGTAGACTATGACAATATTTGTGTAAAGGAGATGGAATGTGAATAATTGTCACAAGATTTTTGGAAGGGTATATCTAAAAACAGATGAATTTCATTATAACCAGAGATGGTTTCTGGCCGGGACAATTGTTGCATTGTTTTAAATTACATTTCTTATGTGTTCTATCTACTTAAGGGGATATTGGAACTTCTTTTGGAATAAATATGTATTTAGTCAATGGTAATTAAATGTGGAAAATTTAGGCAACAATAAAAAAATTAGACTCTTCCTAAATGGTCCCTAAAGTTACAGTTTTATTAAATTAGCACAAACATAAAAACATGACCCTTAAATGTAATTGCAAAGTTTACCGGAGATACTAGGCATGAATACTTTTCTTTCTTTTTTGTAATTTATTCTTTTTTTTTTAACCTATTAATTTATTTTACTATTTTAGTATACAGTATTACTGACACATCGGAGGATTTGAGAAGTCATTGGAGGCTACAGTCGTTTTTCCTTATTTGCTTATATTCAGTACAAACAGACTCACTAAAACCAGATATATTATTGGCTATATCGTGGCATAGATATTGCCATATACATTGATAGAATGTACAGTACCAATGCTGACAGAATGTCATGCTAAAATTGTAATGTACAATTCTTGAAAGAAACCTACAGCTCAGTCAGTGCAAGATCCGCAGAGAGTGGCGGCCATTTTCTTGTGGCCTTAAACTCCAGGCACGGACACTGACTCTGCGATCCTCATCATACTGAGTTATAATAGAAGCCCTGCACCCCACATCATATCTAGAGCTCCGGACACATGCTACACTTGCTCCCTTCATGCTTCATCTCTACTACATGAGAACATGTTGTATTACCTACAGGCAACTGCGATAATGCATGCCCATGACTGTATGATGCATTAGTACCCGTTTGCTCTACAAATGTTTTCTTCAGTAATCAAATGTTTCAATACCAGTCAATTACTGATCATTTTTATTCTCCACTCTTTCTGTAGTTTTATTAACATTAAAATGGGGGAGGCTTATGAAAGCTTGGAGAGAGTTAAAGTACCAAGCAATCAGTTCCAAACTGTCATTATTTAAACACAGCCTGTAAAATGAGAGTTATAAGCTGATTGGTTGGTACCTTATCTCTCTCTAAGCTTTGAAAAATCTCACCTATTGCATTTTAATTAGAGTAGTTTTAAAAAAGCTGAGCCTTAAATTGTGTTGTGTTTAACCTGAGAATATATACAGCCAATGATAGAAAAATAGGCTTTTTGGGTCTATTTTGTCTATTTTAGCTAAAAGCAACAACAAAAATGGGTTAATAAAGATCAATGTATCTACAAAACATATTACTTTGCCTTACCTTCATGTATCTAAATGGAAAATGTCCACACAAAAAAAATGTATATACTTTTCATTAAATCCTGCAATGGAATAATAAAACATTTTGAAAAACAACATATGCAGTAATCTAATGACAATTATTATGTAAATGAGCCATCTTTATATTGCCCATAAACGTACAGTTACAGCTCCTGAAAGCTTAAAGTACAATAAGAAAACATCCTGTTGTTGTTTCATGTAATACAGTAATCATAAATTAAATCTAATTATTACAGCATTCTGCATACTTCAAAATGACAAATCCAGACCGTACACTATGTTATTTCATTACAATCCCATTCTACAGTGCATGGCATCAGCTGGCAATGATGAGTAATCTTGGCTAAAGGCATCTCTTTACTAAGCAGTGTAAGGAGACAGAGTGAAAAGTGATAAGAAAGTGATAAGGTGCCAGCCAATCAGATCCCAACTGTCATTTTTCAAACACAGCCTGTGAGATGACAGTTGGGAGCTGATTGGCTGGCACCTTATCACTTTTCACTCTGTCTCCTAACACTGCTTAGTAAATAGACCCCACAAAGTTACAATATGCAACTATGTATTTGGGTCACATGAATATCAGCAAAGACCAGAGTATACATACTAAAAATAAAATGTAAATATTGTGTACTTATGTAATGGAGCGGCTCATTAAGCTACCTGTAACTGTCAACTGCCTCTTCTTCCTCATGGCTAGCCTACTGGTTAGCTGGCCCCTGACTTCTCATCATGAGATGGGATTGGTCTTGCATGGAAGAGAAACTGCTGCTTATTTGCAGAACAGAGGAATTTTGGTGAGTACAATAAAGTGTAGAACTGGCCATTCTGCGACGGATTTAGCAGTCACATTTTTCGGAAAATATGTGAAAAACTGTCAGGCTAAGGTCCACTTACAGATAGGCAAATGGTTGGGAGAAAGTTGTATTCCCTTTGTGACTGCTGTGAGTTTAATTTACTAGTGACATATTGTGCGGTCGTTTCACACTGCACAATCTGGTGAACGACCGCAAGATAGTTCCTTTACCAGCCGCCTCCACAACCTTGGGGTCATCCATCAAATGGACAGATTGAGCAACATGTAGAACAATGATAGTCAAAATAATCCTGATAAATTCTACAATTAAAATGGTGAATATATTGTACACTTGAAGGCTGAGACTCCTTCTGCTTGATATTTGCAACACATCCATCTGCCTTTAGGTGCTTTAATCATCTGCACAGGTTCCTACATTTGCTGTGTAAATATTAGAATGGGCACTATGCAGGGGCGGATTGGGCCACCGGGACAGCGGGAAAGGTCCCGCTGGGCCGGTCCCATGCTCCCCACTAAAAGGGCTGGACAGGCTGACTGATACTGCCAGCCGGTCCGCTCTGATTCATATGTGCAAGAGCCGGCTGCCGCGCTTCTGGGACGCTGCCAGCTCCTGTGTCTCCTCCCTTATCCTCTGCCACCTGCCCACCCCCTGTCTCTGTGAGATGGGTCAGACTGTACCCTGGGGCTGATGGACGTGTGCGCGGCTGCGCGCTGCATGGTGTGCTAAAATGTACGCAGTTTGTAGAAGGAGCTAGCTGTCAGTGGCACATTGCTGTACTACACGGAGGGAGAAATGGCATCCGGAACCTCAGAACTGCGGAGCTGAGATTAATTTTTCCAGGTGAGACGTTCCTTCCTCTTTCTAACTATTCCTCCAATCCTGCCCCCTGTTTCTAACTGTTCCTCCCAACCTGCCCCCTGCTTCTAACTGTTCCTCCCATCCTGCCCCCTGCTTCTAACTGTTCTTCCCATCCTGCCCCCTGCTTCTAACTGTTCTTCCCATCCTGCCCCCTGCTTCTAACTGTTCCTCCCATCCTGCCCCCTGCTTCTAACTGTTCTTCCCATCCTGCCCCCTGTTTTTAACTATTCTTCCCATCCTGCCCCCTGCTTCTAACTATTCCTCCCATCCTGCCCCCTGCTTCTAACTGTTCTTCCCATCCTGCCCCCTGCTCCTAACTATTACTCCCATCCTGTCCCCTGCTTCTATTACTCCCATCATGCCCCCTGCTTCAAACTACTACTCTCATCCTGCTTCTATCTATTCCTCCTATCCTGCCCCCTGCTTCTAACTATTACTCCCATCATGCCCCCTGCTTCAAACTACTACTCTCATCCTGCTCCTAACTATTACTCCCATCATGCCCCCTGCTTCTAACTATTTCTCCCATCTTGCCCATGCTTCTAACTATTACTCCCATCATGCCCCCTGTTTCTAACTATTACTCCCATCCTGCCCCCTGCTTCTAACTACTGTTTCTAACTATTACTCCCATCATGCCCCCTGCTTCTAACTACTGTTTCTAACTATTACTCCCATCATGCCCCCTGCTTCTAACTACTACTCTCATCCTGCTCCTAACAATTACTCCCATCATGCCCCCTGCTTCTAACTATTTCTCCCATCTTGCCCATGCTTCTAACTATTACTCCCATAATGCCCCCTGCTTCTAACTATTCCTCCCATCATGGCCCCTGCTTTTAACTATTCCTCCCATCCTGCCCCCTGCTTCTAACTATTCCCTCCATCCTGCCCCCTGCTTCTAACTGTTCCTCCAATCCTGTCCCCTGCTTCTATTACTACCATCATGCCCCCTGCTTCAAACTACTACTCTCATCCTGCTTCTATCTATTCCTCCTATCCTGCCCCCTGCTTCTAACTATTACTCCCATCATGCCCCCTGCTTCAAACTACTACTCTCATCCTGCTCCTAACTATTACTCCCATCATGCCCCCTGCTTCAAACTACTACTCTCATCCTGCTCCTAACTATTACTCCCATCATGCCCCCTGCTTCTAACTATTTCTCCCATCTTGCCCATGCTTCTAACTATTACACCCATCATGCCCCCTGCTTCTAACTATTACTCCCATCCTGCCCCCTGCTTCTAACTACTGTTTCTAACTATTACTCCCATCCTGCCCCCTGCTTCTAACTACTGTTTCTAACTATTACTCCCATCCTGCCCCCTGCTTCTAACTGTTCTTCCCATCCTGCCCCCTGCTTCTAACTGTTCTTCCCATCCTGCCCCCTGCTTCTAACTGTTCCTCCCATCCTGCCCCCTGCTTCTAACTATTACTCCCATCATGCCCCCTGCTTCAAACTACTACTCTCATCCTGCTCCTAACTATTACTCCCATCATGCCCCCTGCTTCTAACTATTTCTCCCATCTTGCCCATGCTTCTAACTATTACTCCCATCATGCCCCCTGTTTCTAACTATTACTCCCATCCTGCCCCCTGCTTCTAACTACTGTTTCTAACTATTACTCCCATCATGCCCCCTGCTTCTAACTACTGTTTCTAACTATTACTCCCATCATGCCCCCTGCTTCTAACTACTACTCTCATCCTGCTCCTAACTATTACTCCCATCATGCCCCCTGCTTCTAACTATTTCTCCCATCTTGCCCATGCTTCTAACTATTACTCCCATAATGCCCCCTGCTTCTAACTATTCCTCCCATCATGGCCCCTGCTTTTAACTATTCCTCCCATCCTGCCCCCTGCTTCTAACTATTCCCTCCATCCTGCCCCCTGCTTCTAACTGTTCCTCCAATCCTGTCCCCTGCTTCTATTACTACCATCATGCCCCCTGCTTCAAACTACTACTCTCATCCTGCTTCTATCTATTCCTCCTATCCTGCCCCCTGCTTCTAACTATTACTCCCATCATGCCCCCTGCTTCAAACTACTACTCTCATCCTGCTCCTAACTATTACTCCCATCATGCCCCCTGCTTCAAACTACTACTCTCATCCTGCTCCTAACTATTACTCCCATCATGCCCCCTGCTTCTAACTATTTCTCCCATCTTGCCCATGCTTCTAACTATTACACCCATCATGCCCCCTGCTTCTAACTATTACTCCCATCCTGCCCCCTGCTTCTAACTACTGTTTCTAACTATTACTCCCATCCTGCCCCCTGCTTCTAACTACTGTTTCTAACTATTACTCCCATCCTGCCCCATGCTTCTAACTACTGTTTCTAACTATTACTCCCATCATGCCCCCTGCTTCAAACTACTACTCTCATCCTGCTTCTATTACTCCCATCTTGCCAACTGTTTCTAACTATTCCTCCCATCATGCCCATGCTTCTAACTATTACTCCCATCATGCCCCCTGCTTCTCACTATTACTCCCATGATGCCCCCTGCTTTTAACTATTCCTCCCATCCTGCCCCCTGCTTCTAACTATTCCTCCCATCCTGTCCCCTGCTTCTATTACTACCATCATGCCCCCTGCTTCAAACTACTACTCTCATCCTGCTCCTATCTATTCCTCCTATCCTGCCCCCTGCTTCTAACTATTACTCCCATCATGCCCCCTGCTTCAAACTACTACTCTCATCCTGCTTCTATCTATTCCTCCTATCCTGCCCCCTGCTTCTAACTATTACTCCCATCATGCCCCCTGCTTCAAACTACTACTCTCATCCTGCTCCTATCTATTCCTCCTATCCTGCCCCCTGCTTCTAACTATTACTCCCATCATGCCCCCTGCTTCAAACTACTACTCTCATCCTGCTTCTATCTATTCCTCCTATCCTGCCCCCTGCTTCTAACTATTACTCCCATCATGCCCCCTGCTTCAAACTACTACTCTCATCCTGCTCCTAACTATTACTCCCATCATGCCCCCTGCTTCAAACTACTACTCTGATCCTGCTCCTAACTATTACTCCCATCATGCCCCCTGCTTCTAACTATTTCTCCCATCTTGCCCATGCTTCTAACTATTACTCCCATCATGCCCCCTGCTTCTAACTATTTCTCCCATCCTGCCCCCTGCTTCTAACTACTGTTTCTAACTATTACTCCCATCCTGCCCCCTGCTTCTAACTACTGTTTCTAACTATTACTCCCATCCTGCCCCATGCTTCTAACTACTGCTATTACTCCCATCATGCCCCCTGCTTCAAACTACTACTCTCATCCTGCTTCTATTACTCCCATCTTGCCACCTGTTTCTAACTATTCCTCCCATCATGCCCATGCTTCTAACTATTACTCCCATCATGCCCCCTGCTTCTCACTATTACTCCCATGATGCTCCCTGCTTTTAACTATTCCTCCCATCCTGCCTCCTGCTTCTAACTATTCCTCCCATCCTGTCCCCTGCTTCTATTACTACCATCATGCCCCCTGCTTCAAACTACTACTCTCATCCTGCTTCTATCTATTCCTCCTATCCTGCCCCCTGCTTCTAACTATTACTCCCATCATGCCCCCTGCTTCAAACTACTACTCTCATCCTGCTCCTAACTATTACTCCCATCATGCCCCCTGCTTCTAACTTTCTCCCATCTTGCCCATGCTTCTAACTATTACTCCCATCATGCCCCCTGCTTCTAACTATTACTCCCATCATGCCCCCTGCTTTTAACTATTCCTCCCATCCTGCCCCCTGCTTCTAACTATTCCTCCCATCCTGCCCCCTGCTTCTAACTGGTTTTCCCATCCTGCCCCCTGCTTCTAACTATTCCTCCCATCCTGCCCCCTGCTTCTATCTGTTCTTCCCATCCTGCCCCCTGCTTCTAACTGTTCTTCCCATCCTGCCCCCTGCTTCAAACTACTACTCTCATCCTGCTTCTAACTATTCCTCCCATTTTGCCCCCTGCTCCTAACTATTACTCCCATTTTGCCCCCTGCTTCTAACTATTACTCCCATCCTGTCCCCTGATTCTATTACTCCCATCCTGTCCCCTGCTTCTATTACTCCCATCATGCCCCCTGCTTCAAACTACTACTCTCATCCTGCTTCTATCTATTACTCCCATCCTGCCCCCTGCTTCTATTACTCCCATCATGCCCCCTGCTTCAAACTACTACTCTCATCCTGCTCCTAACTATTACTCCCATCATGCCCCCTGTTTCAAACTACTACTTCTATACTGCCCCCTGCTTTTAACTACTACTTCCATCCTGCCCCTTACTTTTAACTACTTCTCCCAACCTGCTCCCTGCTTCCCTCTACTACTACCATCCTGTCCCCTATTTCCCATTACTACTCCCATTTTTCCCCCTGCTTCCCACTATTACTCCTATTCTGTCCCCTGCGGCAGAGTGTATGGAGCTTGTGCTCCAAGTGCTGACTCTGGTGGGGGGGCGATAGGCTAACCAGTTTCCACTCCCGCCTCCGGAACATGCCTGTAACCCGCACTACCCCCCGACTTCTAGATATATAGTACTTCCCAGCCCAGGGTCATGCACTACTCACTCTACCCGCCCCCCCCCCCCCCCTCCTGGCTGTCTAAGTGACATACATTCACCACCCTACTTCCCAGCCCCTCAGATGGAATGGGTTTTAAATCCCGGCAGTTGGGAGGCCTGCTGTCAATATACCGACAGCGGCATCCCGATGCTCATGATCCCAATAGTATAGTAACCATCCCCCCTTCTCCCCCTATGCCTCTGTTCCTACATCCTAACACTAACCCCCCACCCCATCCTAACCCTCTCTGTTAGTGCCTAAACCTAACCCACCCCCCTTAGTGCCTAAACCCAACTCTCCCTCATTGGTGCCTAACGCTAACCCATCCCCGGGGGTACTTAACTCTAACCTCCCCATGCCTAACCCTAATCTACCCTGTGCCTAAACCAAACACTAACACCCCATGGCTAAGTCCTAACCAGCCCCGCTATACTAACGTGCGGCATCCTTGCTATTGGGATTTCGTCAGCCGGGATGCAGCATGTAGGTCTACTAAATACATCCCCCTCAGACTTGGGGCCTGATTCAGACCCGGTCGGTAGATGCGTACGCTCGCACTGAGGGAATGCAAATTTTCCAAATTGACGTCATGGGATGCGATCGCCGCCAAGGCATAAGCACACCCACTTTGGCTGTGCGAGCGATCGCTCTGTGTATGCAGACACCCCTTGGCATATGTAGAGATGCCCACTGGCACGTCATCTCCAGGAAGTGTATGAAAACATTGGTACATCGAGGACCATCGGATGCGAACGCATTGCTTGTGGTAGCCATACCCTACTGCAAGCTCTGCGAGCATTTCAGTGTAAAAAAAAGCCAAGTGACATGTACTTTGACGCTGCCTGTTAATTATGCACGCCTCTGAAACGGCGTTGAGACACTCAGGCACGCCTGCATTCGCATCTCCAACCCCCAGTTATTAGTGTCCTGCCCCTGTTACCACCCACAAACGACCTCTCCTGTCACTCATTACATTGTTCTGTCTTTGCAGGGCGAGCGAGCGGTATGCGATCGCAGTGAGTAGTTCGCGCACGCGCAGAACGAAGGGTGTGCATGCATGTAAGCAGAACATTGGGCCGCTTGCGAGCGCACGCATATAGCGAACGTGTCTGAATCAGGCTCTTAGTACCCAGAGACATACCATAACACCCCCCCTCCCTCCCCCCTGTTTTCCCCAGGGACATACACTCACAACTCTATGTATACATGCCTCTGTTATGCAGAATTTTCAGACTTTTTCAGACTGTCACTTTTTATATAGTTAACAGTAATTTATATATTTGCAGTTGACATTGGTTGTAATTTCGGTTTATTTTTGCAATTCACAGCCCCCATTTATCAACGATGGTAAACACCAGAGTAATTTTTCACTGTGATACAAATTAAAAATGTACTGGTATTTACCAATACTTACCACCACGGGAAGATCATGCGAAGTCCTTCTCCTCTGCAAGGTCCTTCACTGGGGCTCCTGTGGTATGCGGATGTGCGACAGTCCATCTGCGCAGAAGTGCCTGGAAGGCTTCGCTGAAGCCGGAGAGGCGGGTCTTGAAAATCAGTGGAATATTGTGGTTTTCTCAAGCGATATTCTGATTAATGATTCATATTGGAAATATTTTGCCGGTAATTTTTAGGATTATTTGTGTATGCACACGAATATGTTAGGATTCTTATCCAATTTTCGCTCGCCTTTTAACAGTGGAGAATAAAAGTTATGTTTTAGTTTTACCCAATTTTCTAAATCTCCACTCCTAAAGTGTGCCCCCCATAAGGAGTCCTTTTTCTTTTCTTTCAATATTGGTACATACGCTATCGACCCTGGTTTATTTCTTGTGGAGGCCAATATGGGTTATTTTTCCCTGTCAGGAGGTCAATGTGTTTTTATTTTTATTTTTCTGTGGGGCCCAATGTGATTGTTTTTTTTTTTTTCTGTGAGGGCCAAAGTGTTTTATTTTTTTCCTGTGGGGGGTCAATGTGTTTGTTGTTTTCTTGTCGGGGTCAGTGTGTTTATTTTCCTATTGAGGCCAATGTGTTTGTTTTTTTCTTCTTGGGGTCAGGGTGTTTTTTTCCTACTGAAACCAATGTGTTTTTTTCTTTAAAGTAGGGACTAATGTATTTTATTGTTTTCTGTTGGGGCCGATGTGTATGATTTTTTTCCTGTCGGGGGTCAATGTGTTTTTTTATTTTCTGTCGGGGGTCAGTGTGTTTGGTCCCCAAATGAAAAAAAAACCAATGTGTTTATTTTTTTCATTTACAATGTTTTTCGTCTGTGCATGCATCTGAGTTACACTGCGCATGCGTCCCAATGGTGTTCATACAGAGTTGCACTGCAGGTGCATGCATGAAGGAGTGTATTTAAAAATGTGTTGGGCATTCCTAGGCGGTTACAGGGGGTTGACTAATCAGACGCAGATGTAGCGTAGTATGGGCGTGTTATAGGAGTGACATGGGTGTGTTGATGACATTGGTTGTATACAGAGACGCTGAATTACTCACATTAGAGGCCATACTCAGATGCATGATCTACACCTAGCATATGGCTGGTGAAAGTTTCAATGGTGCGACCGATGGTGGCATCTAAAGATACACAACATGATTGCAGACCCTGTACACACTGATCGTGGGATTCTCAGTCCTTGCACATTTGGATGTACACCAGGGAAGGGCTGTGTAGTGGCATTAGCATAATGTCAAAGGCGCAATTGCAGCAAAAGATGCAAGGGAGGCTACAACTGCATCCAACAGAATCAGGAATCAGAATCAGGTCCTATGAGAGATTCCGCCTCCTCGACAGACCCCACCACCTAAACAGACCCCGACCCCATTAGGGCTGCTTCCATAAATTTCCCGGACTGGTTTTCCATCCCAATCCGCCCCTGGCACTATGATAGGTAAGTCCTGGATAACTTGACATAATGTGTTAGTATTAGGGATGTTAGGGACAAATCATATGGGGGTCACCTTGACGAGGTGGATGGGCAAACAAATTTGGCCACACTTGTACTAAGAACCTCACTTATACTCCATTTTAATTGTAGAGTTTATCAGGATTATTTTGACTATCATTGTTCTTAGTACTCAGAGTGTGCACCTGTGATCTTTGTCCCCGACAATTCATACTTTCCAACTGTTCCAGTGTAGGCGGACCGACCCATATTGAGGGCTCTGTCCTGGGCATCCTGATCTGGACAGCAGTGTTCCATTGGGCGGAAGGTTAGCAGACATGTCCCATTCACTGCGGCTCTGCATAGCATTGGAATTGTAGGATTTTTTTAGGGAGGGAAAGGGGCTGTGGTTGGTGCTAGGCATGATCCTGAGAAATGTGGCCATACCCCTTTCTTGTATTCGTCTGATGGACAGTAGTCAATTTCCCCAACTAACAAGGTTGGAAGGTATGACAATTAGGGGTGTGCACCGGCCACTTTTCGTGTTTTGTGTTTTGTGTTTTGGTTTTGGATCTGGATCTTTCTTCGTGTTTTGGATCTGGATTGGTTTTGCCAAAACCACCCTTCCGTGTTTTGGGTTCTGGGTTTTGTGTTTTGGATCTGTATTTTTTTGAAAAAAAGCATAAAAACAGCTAAAATCACAGAATTTGTAGGTTTTTCTGCTCCTATGCTATTATTAACCTCAATAACCTTAATTTCCACTCATTTCCAGTCTATTCTGAACACCTCACACCTCACAATAGTGTTTTTATGTCCAAAAGATTGCACCGAGGTAGCTGGATGACTATGCTAAGCGACACGAGTGGGCGGCACAAACACGTGACCCATCTAGGAGTGACACTGCAGTGGCAGACAGGATGGCAGTTAGAAAAACTAGGCCCCAAACTGTACATAATGCAAAGAAAAAAAAGAGGTGCAAGATGGAATTGTCCTTGGGCCCTCCCACCCACCCTTATGTTGTATAAACAGGACATGCACACTTTAACAAATCAATCATTTCAGCGCCAGGGTCTGCCACACAACTGTGGCTGAAATGATTGGTTCGTTTGGGCCCCCACAAAACAAGCTGGCAATTAATGTGTCCCTGCACAAACTGGCTCTACGGAGGCAAGATGTCATCCTCATCCTCCTCATCCACCGATTCCTCACCCTCTTCAGTGTGTACATCCTCATCCTCACAAAGTATTAACTCGTCCCCACTTGAATCCACCACCACAGGTCCCTCTGTACCTTCTGGAGGCTGGTCTCCCTGGAAGAGCTGATAATTCATTTTGATGAACATCATCTTCTCCACATTCTGTGGAAGCAACCTCCTACGCCTTTCGCTGACAAGGTTCCCGGCTGCACTAAACACTCTTTCGGAGTACACACTGGAGGGGGGGCAACTCAGGTAAAATAGAGCCATTTTGTACAGGGGCCTCCAAATTGCCTCTTTTTCCTGCCAGTACAGGTATGGACTGTCTGACATGCCTACTTGGATGCTGTCACCGATGTAATCCTCCACCATTCTGTCAATGGTGACAGTATCATATGCAGTGACAGTAGACATGTCAGAAATTGTTGCCAGGTCCTTCAGTCCGGACCAGATGTCCAAACTTGGTCCTGCCTGCCCTGCATCACCGCCAGCGGGTTGCTTAGGATACCTAAGTTTTTTCCTGGCAGCCCCAGTTGCGGGAGAAAATGAAGAAGGAGCCGTTGACGTGTCACGTTCCGCTTCAGCTGACAGTGTGTTCACCAGCAGGTCTTTGCACCTCTGCAGGCTTGTGTCGGCCGGAAAGAGAGACACCACAAAGGCTTTAAACCTAGGATCGAGCACGGTGGCCAAAATGTAGTGGTCTGATTTCAACAGATTGACCACCTTGGAATCCTGGCAAAGCGAATGAAGGGCTTCATCCACAAGTCCCACATGCCGAGCGGAATCGCTCCATCTTATCTCCTCCTTCACTTTCTCCAGCTGCTTCTGCAAAAGCCTGATGAGGGGAATGACCTGACTCAAGCTGGCAGTGTCTGAACTGACTTCACGTGTGGCAAGTTCGAAGGGCTGGAGAACCTTGCACAACACGGAAATCATTCTCCACTGCGCTTGAGTCAGGTGCATACCCCCTCCTTTGCCTATGTCATAGGTGGATGTATAGGCTTATATGGCCTTTTGCTGCTCCTCCATCCTCTGAAGCATATAGAGGGTTGAGTTCCACTGCGTCACAACCTCTTGCTTCAGGTGATGGCGGGGCAGGTTCAAGAGTGTTTGCTGGCGCTCCAGTCTTCGGCACGCAGTCGCTGAATGGCGAAAGTGGCCAGAAATTTTTCGGGCCACCCAAAGCGTCTCCTGCACGCCCCTGTCGCTTTTCAGAAAATTCTGCACCACCAAGTTTATTGTGTGAGCAAAACATGGAACGTGCTGGAATTTGCCCAGATGTAATGCCCGCACAATATTGGTGGCGTTGTCAGATATCACAAATCCCCAGGAGAGTCTAAGTGGGGTAAGCCACTGGGCGATGATTTCCCTCAGTTTCTCTAAGAGGTTGTCGGCGGTGTGCCTCTTACTGAAACTGGTGATACACAGCGTAGCCTGCCTTGTAACGAGCTGGCGTTTCTGAGATGCTGCTACTGGTGACGCTGCTGCTGTTGCTGCATAAGGTGATACATCTACCCAGTGGGCTGTCACAGTCATATAGTCCTTAGTCTGCCCTGTTCCACTTGTCCACATGTCCGTGGTTAAGTGGACATTGTGTACAACGGCATTTTTCAGGACACTGAGGACACTTTTTCTGACGTTTCTGTACAGTCTCGGTATCGCCTGCCTAGTGAAGTGGAATCTAGACGGGATTTGGAACCGGGGACACACTACCTCCATCAATTGTCTAAATCCCACTGCACTAATGGCGGATACCGGACGCACGTCTAACACCAACATAGCAGTCAAGGCCTCAGTTATACGTTTTGCTTCAGGATGACTGCTGTCGTACTTCATCCTCCTCGCTAAGGACTGTTGGAGGGTCAATTGTTTAGTAAAAGTAGTGGTGTTCCTACTTCCTCTCTGGGATGATGAACGACTCCCAGCAGCAGCAACAGCAGCAGCGGCAGCAGTAGGCGTAGCAATGCAGGATCCTCCGGAGGAATCCCGGATAGGAGAGTCAGTCATGCCAGTGACATGGCCTGCAGGACTACTTCCGATCCTGACTAAGGAGGAAATTGACGAGGAGGGAGTTGACGGTGTGGTTTGCAGGCGCTTGGATACAACAGGACAACGGGATTTAGGTGTCCCTGGACTGCTTACGGTCTTAGCCAAAGTTTCTGAACTTGACAGTAACTTTTTATGAACGTGCTGCAGGTGCCGTATAAGGGAGGATGTTCCTAGGTGGTTGACGTCCCTACCCCTACTTATTTCACCTTTACATATGGTACATATGGCAAGACAGTTGTTGTCCGGATTTGGATAGAAATATTGCCAGACCAAAGAGGTGGAATGTTTGGTCTTCTGCCCAGGCATGACCGTGATGGGCTTTTTCATCCCATGGACAACAACTGTCACCCCCGGAGCCTGATTTAAACAAACCACATCACCATCAGAATCCTCCTCGCCAACTTCCTCCTCAGCGCCAGCTACACCAGTATCCTCATCCTGTTGTACTTCAACAGTGACATCTTCAATTTGCATATCAGCAAGTGGACTGTGGGTGCTCCTTTTCAGCACTTGCAGGGGGCGTGCAAATGGTGGAAAGAGCCACCTCTTCCCGTCCAGTGCTGGGAAGGTCAGGCATCGCAACCACCACCACACTTGGACTCTCCTTGGGGATTTGTGATATCTTCTTAGAAAGCACAGTTCTTCGCTGTGCTTTTGCCAGCTTAACTCTTTTGATTTTTTTAGTGGGAGGAGGGCTTCCATCGTCATATGAAGCTGAACCACTAGTCATGAACATACTAGGGATTGACCTTAGCCGTTCCTTGCCACTCCGTGTTGTAAATGGCATATTGGCAAGTTTACGTTTCTCTTCAGCTGATTTAAATGTCTTTTTCAAGGTCATTTTCCTGAACTTTGCCATTTGGGATTGTATGTGCCCTCTACTATGACATTGGGCATTGGCCTTGGCAGACTACGTTGATGGCATGTTATTGTCTATGTCATGACTAGTGGCAGCAGCTTCAGCACTAGGAGGAAGTGGTTCCTGATCTTTCTCTATTTTATTTTTATCGGAGAAAGTTTGGTCCTCCATTTATGTTATATCAATTTGATATATACGTGCAGCTAAACACAGAAAATAATTTTTTTTTTGGTTTGGACTGGAGTGTACTTTCGGGGGTTACAGCACCCTTAACGGTCAAGCCAGCCGGCCCTTTACTTATGACACAGGCGCACGCTTGGCACTACTTTGTTGATGCACGTGCGGCTACTGCGCACACAATTCACAAACACAGAAAATAATTTTTTTTTTGGTTTGGACTGGAGTGTACTTTGGGGGTTACAGCACCCTTTAACGGTCAAGCCAGCCGGCCCTTTACTTATGACACAGGCGCACGCTTGGCACTACTTTGTTGATGCACGTGCGGCTACTGCGCACACAATTCACAAACACAGAAAATTATTTTTTTTTTGGTTTGGACTGGAGTGTACTTTGGGGGTTACAGCACCCTTTAACGGTCAAGCCAGCCGGCCCTTTACTTATGACACAGGCGCACGCTTGGCACTACTTTGTTGATGCACGTGCGGCTACTGCGCACACAATTCACAAACACAGAAAATAATTTTTTTTTTGGTTTGGACTGGAGTGTACTTTCGGGGGTTACAGCACCCTTAACGGTCAAGCCAGCCGGCCCTTTACTTATGACACAGGCGCACGCTTGGCACTACTTTGTTGATGCACGTGCGGCTACTGCGCACACAATTCACAAACACAGAAAATAATTTTTTTTTTGGTTTGGACTGGAGTGTACTTTCGGGGGTTACAGCACCCTTAACGGTCAAGCCAGCCGGCCCTTTACTTATGACACAGGCGCACGCTTGGCACTACTTTGTTGATGCACGTGCGGCTACTGCGCACACAATTCACAAACACAGAAAATAATTTTTTTTTTGGTTTGGACTGGAGTGTACTTTGGGGGTTACAGCACCCTTTAACGGTCAAGCCAGCCGGCCCTTTACTTATGACACAGGCGCACGCTTGGCACTACTTTGTTGATGCACGTGCGGCTACTGCGCACACAATTCACAAACACAGAAAATAATTTTTTTTTTGGTTTGGACTGGAGTGTACTTTCGGGGGTTACAGCACCCTTAACGGTCAAGCCAGCCGGCCCTTTACTTATGACACAGGCGCACGCTTGGCACTACTTTGTTGATGCACGTGCGGCTACTGCGCACACAATTCACAAACACAGAAAATAATTTTTTTTTTGGTTTGGACTGGAGTGTACTTTGGGGGTTACAGCACCCTTTAACGGTCAAGCCAGCCGGCCCTTTACTTATGACACAGGCGCACGCTTGGCACTACTTTGTTGATGCACGTGCGGCTACTGCGCACACAATTCACAAACTGAGAAAATAATTTTTTTTTTGGTTTGGACTGGAGTGTACTTTCGGGGGTTACAGCACCCTTTAACGGTCAAGCCAGCCGGCCCTTTACTTATGACACAGGCGCACGCTTGGCACTACTTTGTTGATGCACGTGCGGCTACTGCGCACACAATTCACAAACACAGAAAATAATTATTTTTTTGGTTTGGACTGGAGTGTACTTTGGGGGTTACAGCACCCTTTAACGGTCAAGCCAGCCGGCCCTTTACTTATGACACAGGCGCACGCTTGGCACTACTTTGTTGATGCACGTGCGGCTACTGCGCACACAATTCACAAACACAGAAAATATATAAATTTTTTAGCACTTGGGGGGAGCACCCCTGATGGACAGTGCACCCACTGGACAACACTACAGCACCCCTTTAGGACTGGGACACTGCACAGGACTTTGGAGTGGACACAGCCCCTATGGAGAACTGACTGCACAACACAGTCCAGCCAGCCCCTATGGACTTTGAAGTAGTGGACACAGCCCCTATTAACAACAGCAGCACAGCACAACACAGCCAGCCCCTATGGACTTCGAAGTAGTGGACAACAGCAGCACTACACTATACTACACAGCCCTAACTCCCACCCTCCCTCTTCACTGTCCACAGCCGAGTGAGAAAATGGCGCCGACGCGGGTACCTTATATAGGATCCAAAACCCGCGAGACTCGGAAGGCGGGATGATGACGTTTTGCCTCGATTTCAGATCCGAGTCAGGCGGGAAAAGTCGAGCCTGACTCGGATCGGACTCGGATCGGGGGGGCTCGGGGGGGTTCGGATTTCAGAAATCCGAACCCGCTCACCCCTAATGACAATATGGAAAGATGTATCCATTATTGCAAATATATAATCCCCACCCCCTCTATTTGCCTGCATGCCAGCATTTTAGATCACCAATATGCAGGATTACCTACTTGCCGGGGCAGCTCTTCCGATGTATCGCTGTTCTAGTAATGAATAGACTTCTGAGTTTAATATACTGAGGGGGATAAAATGTGCATACGCTAGCCGCAGGTAACAGAGAATTATCCTTCGCAGCCCTTGCTGGAGAATTTTGTGAAGAGAAGCCCATAGGCTTATATAGCCGACACCGTCTATTGTGTTGGTGTTAGCTATCAAACACAAGCTCTGGAAGGTTACGCTCTCTGGGGCTTGGTGCATGTGGCCACATCGTAGCCCCATAGAAACCTGCGGTGCTTGCTGTTCCATGGGGCCGGAGCAGCTATCTCAGATATTTGCTGCGGTCCCTATTCATACATATGGGGATCCATAGCCATTCCATATGTGATGCGGTAATCTGCCGTTTTCGGACGATTCACCTAAATATTTTGTTTTGGTACATCCAATCCTATACATGAAGTGCCAGCAACAAGCAATATGGGACAGGAGTTCTGTTGTGAGCAGAGGCAGATTTTACCTAGGGGCTGCAGCCTCCCCAGTAAAATTTGCCACCTCAGTGAGCCAGTTGCAGTCTTTGACTGCACTGGCTACACTGTGACTAGCAATGACTTCCCATTGGAAGCACTACCTGCCAATCACACAAAGGACTGCCAGTCCAGGCTGCAATTAGCAGAGAGAATGCTTCTAGTGGGAAGCCCCTCCTCTGCTTTCCAGGCAGCCCTAGGGGCTGCAGCCAATACAGGCCCAGGAAGCCGGTGTTACATGCATGCTCAGTCCCATTGCCTCATGTGCACCGGTACTGGTGCCTGCCAGATCCATTGCACAGGCTGTATCCACTCTCTTCCTCACTGTCCAGGCTAGCACGGGCTACTGGATGAAAGTATCATGAGCTATTCCATAAAGTTGCAGCCTCAGCATAATAACCTTAGTTAGTGAAGTAATTTGAGTTACCCTCTGAATAAAATGAGGTCTGTGTTTGTAATTAGGTGTACATGCCTGCAGAATAACAGCATCTGTAGGTCCACTTACCAATATTTCCTCAGTTTATAGACATTGATATATAGATATTATTTTAAAAGACTCTGCACACTTTATTTATAACTTTAACAATAGTTCAGTTCCTCAAATTTTTGGCTTGGTGTCACTAAAAGTGCTGTGTAATGTATTACACTGTTATTCTGGCTATGTGAAAAATAAGATTCCCTTGCTTCACTTTTCTAACAGAATTGTAATTACTACGGGGACAATTCAATTCCACGTGATGTTACATCACATCGACTTCACTTTATATTCGCCCCGACTACACCTCGTCTTCATCTCAACCACACATATTTTCCTGTGCACCCTCTGGGGGTGCGAGGTGATGTGGAATTGAAGTCGGGGTGAAGTCAGGAAGAGGTTGAAGTGAAGGTGAGGTGAAATCAAGGCTCAGCGGCCGTGTGCGCCTTTTGCCGGTATTGAATCTGCGACTTTATGCAAATACCACTACAAGTCCTTCCCCGGTGTACATCTGTGCAGGGCCGGACTGGGACTAAAAATCAGCCCTGGCATTTAGAGCACACAGGCCCACTTGCTGTGGACTTCATGAACAAAAAACATGCCGCTGCTAGTAAAACGTCGGCTATTACTTTTGGGCCCATATATGATGTACATGTAGTGTTCACTCTAGATCTGGTGGCAGACAGGGCGCTGGACCTAGAGCTAGAGAACATCTGCGCATTTACAACACGTCCCCTTTTCATCACTTTTGGCGGCGCTTGGTGACAGCTCAGCATGTCCGTAAGTGCCCAGCACTTACGGACATACTGAGCTGTCACCAAGCGCCGCGGTCACTGTGAATGGATGCCGGGCGCTTGCCACCAACGGTGATTGCTGCTCTGCCGTTTTCCCAACCCGCGGGACACTGCGGCCCGCGGGTGGAGGACAGAACTCGCAGGCTGTTTCAACGGGGCGCTGTGCTGAAGGGCAGGGTGCTTTCTTCCTTCAGAAATAGGGCAGGGCGCGGTGCCCCGCTGAAACAGCCTAGCAGGAACACTATACATGGTAGTAATATTTACTCTAGTAAAAGTTTGTAAGGCTATCTGGTGCAAATCTAGATTTTACAGGACAAAAAAATGCTGCTCTTACTTTGACTCTTGCTGCCTAAACAACTCCTACCACCATAATTACAGATGGAACAGTGTAAGTATGCTGTCACTTGGATGCATTACCTGGATTACATTCCAGTGTCACCCGCTTCTTGTCACCCACTGCCTCTAGTGGGTGAAACTAAGCGGATGACACTGGGGAGAGGCAGTGGGTGATGCTGCTGAGTGGCAGTAGTTAACACAGGAAAGTGGCAGTAGGTGACATTGGGGAGAGACAGTGGGAGAGGTAGGAAAGTGGCAGTGGGTGACACTGGGGAGAGACAGTGGGTGAAGGGGAGAGGCAGGGGAGAGACAGTGGGTGACGGGAGAGGCAGGGGAGAGACAGTGGGTGACGGGGAGAGGCAGGGGAGAGACAGAGGCTGATGGGGAGAGGCCGGGGAGAGACAGAGGCTGACGGGGAGAGGCAGGGGAGAGACAGAGGCTGATGGGGAGAGGCAGGGAAGAGACAGAGGCTGACGGGGAGAGGCAGGGGCTGACAGAGGCAGACGGGGAGAGGAAGTTGGTGATGTCAAGTAGAGGGTGACAGGGAGATAGTGACACCGAGTAGAGGCAGAGGTTGACAGGCAAAGCGTGAGGCAGTGGCTGCTAGAAAAAGATAGTGGGAGGTGGTGAGGCAGTGGGTGACATGGAGAGGACAAAGGGTAGAGGCAGTGATCAATGTAGGGAGAGGCAAAGGGTGACAGGGAGAGGCAATAAGTGATGGAGAGAGGCAATGGGCGACACTAGGGAGAGGCAGTGGGCAATGAAATGGGTGACAGAGGGGAGGCAGTAGGTGACAGAGTATGATGGTGAAAGGCAGTGTGTGCCATGGAGAGGTAGTGGGTGATGCCTGGTAGAGGGTGAAAGGCAGTGGGTGATGGGGAGAGGCGGTGAGAGATATATAGGAGGGCACTGGGCTAGATGGGAAGGGGGCAGTGAGATGGAGGTGGGAGGGGGGAACACTAGGCTGGAAAAGGGGGTACACTGGGCTGAATGAGGGGGGGGCACTGACTGGACTGTCTGGGTGTTCTTGCTGAGGGGCAGTTAGATGGGACAGTGGGCTGATTGGGGAGCAAAGGGGAGAGACACTGGGCTGGCAGGGTGGGAGGCACTGCAATGAGGGGTCAGTGAGATAGTGGGGAACACTGGGCTGGATGGGGGGGTTCACTGTGGCTAGGGAGACTGGGCAGGATGGGAAAGCGCAGAGGGAAGGTTGGTAAGTGGGAACACTAGGCTGAATGAGGGGCATCACTGTGATTGGCTTGGGGGTTCTAGGTGGAGAGCAGTGAGATGGGTGTAGTGGGATGGTTGGGGAGGGAAGGAGGGAGACACTGGGCTTGCAGGATTGGAGACACTGGGATGGGGGTCAGTAATGGTGGGGAACACTTAGTTGGAGAAGGATGGGAGCACTGACCTGCTGCTGTTCCATTTCTGCTGGCCCCGCACACTTGCTGAAGCACCGCTCACACGCCACCCTCCTGAGCAGCCCTTCAGCGTCGATAACTCCTGGCCCCCGCCGCACATCTTCAAACCCGACCAACACGTCATGATGCGGCTGCGTTATGAAGCGCCCGCCCATAACACTGGGCAGCGCAGCAACATGCCAGCTCAGAGAAGCTGGCTAAATAGCTTCCAGCTGCACAGATTCACATGGCCGCCGGACGCGTGATGACGTCATGACGCTGCCGCGTCATAACGTCATTACGCAATGATGCAGCCGTGGCGAATGTAATAAACAGGGTGAACGCCGCAGTGCCGGCGGTGACCCTGCGCTCAGCCGCATTGGCCCATCTGACCATCGGCCCTTCTGGCATTTGCCAGAAGTGCCCGATGGCCAGTCCGGCCCTGCATCTGTGCGTCTGCGTGTGCATGGACTGAGACGCCCACTTTGAGCGTCTTCAGATGCTGAAATAATTCTTATATGCAACCATTGGTTGCACCATCGAAACTTGCACCAATCCCATGCTAGGTGCAGAATATACATCAGAGTGTGGCATCCAATGTGAATGATTATACGTCTGTGTACACAACCACTGAGCACCTCACGGGGAGTACCAGGTCCAAAATTAATAAATCTCTGCATAATAGCTAGGCAGCCAATCAAGAGCAGTATTTTACCTCTTATCTTAATAGAACGTTTCTGATTGGTTGCCCAAGGGTTCCGAAAACCTTATCTGATTTGTGGCTGTTTGCAAACCGTTTCAAAAACTGCTCTTAGTACATTTACTCCTCAGTGTTGTTTGAATGGAGGAGATTTAATAATGTTTGGAGAGAGATCAAATTGGAGATAAATACCATCAACCAATCAGCTCCTAACTGTCACTTTACAGGCTGTGTTGAAAAATGACAGTTAGGAGCTGATTGGTTGGTGCTATTTACCTCCAATTTTATCTCTCTCCAAACTTTATTAAATCTCCCCCTATATTCCCATTTGTTAAGTATACTGGTGCTATATAAAAACTATTTATAATACTACTACTACAACTACTAACAAAAATAATATTCACCATTATACTAATCAGGTATGAGGATGTTAGCCCGGCACGACTCACAGCTATGTTATGGTTGTTATGGTTGGGTTAGCACTTAGCAGTACATTTCTTAGAACAGAACAGTCTACATTTTTAATCCTCTAACCTCTTGTGCTTCTCTTTACTTTCATCTACTTCTTACTCCACACTAGGGCACCTAACACTTGGCTGCTCATGCACTGTTACTTATGTGAGTGTTATGGTCGCTAATGTAGCAATGTATATTATCCATGTCCTTGTTCTGCATTGTATTGTATTGTACTGTAAGTCGCTGGTCACCTATTTGTTTATGTACTCTGTAAGGCGCTGCGGAACAATTGTTGCGCCATATAAATAAATGATAATAATAATAATAATCCATTAAGTAGTGTTTTCCCAATAGTACAATACAAGTCTGAAAAGTTACTCAAAAAAGGCTTCAATCGCTAGCCAAGATGGCTGCCGCCTGTACTTCTGCACATGTGCGGAGCCATCTTGTGTTCCTTACTGTGTCGGAGTGCCCTTCTTAACTCCGGAGAGACCCCGCTAGTTCCATCCTGTTACAGCCACTGGTATCGCTTGCATCCTGCACCACTGCCCATCAGTGGCGTAACTAGGGGGGGCACTGCACAGGGGGGACCACTACTGAATAGGGAGGACCACTACAGGGGGCACTGTATAAGGGACACTGCATAGGGGGGGATCACTAGGGGCCTGCATAAGGGGGACCACTACTGGGGGCACAGTATAAGGGACACTACTTGGGGCCTGCCTAAGGGGGACCACTACTGGGGGCACTGCATAGGGAGGACTACATATGGGGCACTACTGGGGGCACTATATAGGGGCTTACTACTGGGGGCACAAGGGGCACTGCATAGGGAGGATCACTAGGGGCTTGCATAAGGGGGACCACTACTGGGGGCACAGTATAAGGGACACTACTTGGGGCCTGCCTAAGGGGGACCACTACTGGGGGCACTGCATAGGGAGGACTACATATGGGGCACTACTGGGGGCACTATATAGGGGCTTACTACTGGGGGCACAAGGGGCACTGCATAGGGAGGATCACTAGGGGCTTGCATAAGGGGGACCACTACTGGGGGCACAGTATAAGGGACACTACTTGGGGCCTGCCTAAGGGGGACCACTACTGGGGGCACTGCATAGGGAGGACTACATATGGGGCACTACTAGGGGCACTATATAGGGGATTACTACTGGGGGCACAAGGGGCACTGCATAGGGAGGATCACTAGGGGCTTGCATAAGGGGGACCACTACTGGGGGCACAGTATAAAGGACACTACTGGGAGCCTGCATAAGGTCGACCACTACTGGGGTCACTGCATAGGGGGGACTACATATGGGGCACTATATAGGGGCTTACTACTGGGGGCACAAAGGACACTGCATAGGGGGGACCACTACTGGGGTCACTGTATAGGGAGGACCACTACAGAGGGCACTGTATAAGGGGCACTGCATAGGGGCGATCACTACTGGGGGCCTGCATAAAGGGGACCACTACTGTGGGCACTGTATAAGGGGCACTATTGGGGGCTTGCATAAAGGGGGACCACTACTGGGGGCACTGTATAATGGACACTGCATATGGGGGATCACTACTGGGGGCCTGCATAAAGGGGACCACTACTGGGGGCACTGTATAAGGGGCACTACTGGGGGCCTGCATAAGGGGAACCACTACTGGGGCACTGTATAAGGGGTACTACTGGGGGCCTGCATAAGGGGGACCACTACTGGGGGTACTGTATAAGGGGCACTACAGGAGGCCTGCATAAGAGGGACCACTACTGGGGGCACTGCATAGGGGGGACTGTATAAGGGGCACTGCATTAAGGTGCATATGGAATGGAAAGGAATGTTTCCAGAGTGACGAGAAGGGGGTGTGTGTCATGTTGACAAACCCCATTTTTCAGTGGCCTCTCCCTTTCATTTTTGCTGTGCGTGCACATAGAGGGGGGGGCTCCGTTTTTCAATTTGCACTGGGGTCCAAACACCTTAGTTAGGCCACTGCCACTAATTACTAATGTATAAGGACACAGAATAAGTGGTACTATGGACGTGACTAACGACGAAGAGACATTTTCCTGGAGAAATCTTTACAAACTGTAGAGACATTTGGCAGAGAACGCCCAGGGGCCAGACGCTCTGTGACGAGGACAGTTCTATTACACCCTTTTCTTTGAAAGGAATTGGGTAAAAGGAATTACAAATTCTTATTTGTCTTCATAGACTTTCATTTAGCAAAAATGCTGATCTGACCTGACAGCACATCTGTCTGCTCATCATCTTTTTGTTTTAATTTTGCCCAAAGGGATTCATTATATTTATATTTATATCGCAATAATAATTGACCTAACTGTATTTCACTCTTCTACTTCTTGTTTTTTTTTACTGGAAAGGCAGAGAGTAAGTAAAGAAAAACCCTTATTAGAGCATTTCTGAAACACAGGGGTTAAAAATATAATAAACATATACAAAGAGAGAGAAGTGGCCTGAAGACTGGGGGCCTGATTCAGATGTGCACCCAAACAGTGGTGCCGACAGGGGGAGCGGGTACTACTAATTACCTGGGCCCAGGCTGCAGGAGGGGCCCGGCATCGCCCCCCCTTCTTAAATCACAGCAGCCCAGCACACTCTGCTGTGTGCTGGGCTGCAGTGGGAGACCGCTCACGACTACTGAGCAGCAGCTGCAGCAGTCTCCTATGCCTGTGGGGGGAGCGATCACACTGATTGCGCCCCCCTGGCTTTGCACCAGACTGAGGGGCTCACAGCGCCCCCTCCCCAGCGCTACGTGGTGTTGCAAAGATCTTATTAAAAAAAAAAAAAATCCTAAGGGGGTAGCCACGCCTCCTACGATTAGGTAACGCCCCTTCACACAGGGCCTAGAGACGCCCACTGAAAGCATCACACATCCACCGCTCATGCACAAAGCCGGAAACATCGGAAACCTTGACTGCAGATCAGACGCTATCAGCTTCGTGAGCAAGTCTCAGCTGTAGCTGACACAGCAGGCCTCCTGGCACGCAGAGGGCTCTCCTGCTGCAAGCAAGGACGCAGTGGCACGCACAGAAAACAGTGTTTAAAAGGTCCGACGCTCCTGTGTTTCACTAGCCACCCCCCGTTACCTCCCCAAAGGCTGACTACCTGTCACTCACTTTGCGAATGAATCCTCTGTGTGTGCGTAATCGCAATTCAATTGCTGGCTGTGCACAGTGCGGATTACACGCAATGGCTAACAAACGCTCACATGGCAACATTTCAGATGTCATTCCGAAGATGCCAACATGGTGCCTGAAACATTGCACATTTTGCCGTGGTACCTATTATGAAGATAAACATAATGAAGGATCATGGAAAAAAATTATGATTAACTCTGTTTCATTGTTCTTAATCACAAGTAAGACACTTTTCACCCGCAAGCGCACACAAAAAGTGACAATACATGATTTGAATTATGCGAGGTGGAAAGAATGAGTGTTTCCATAGATTAAGCATTTTCACCTGTCATCGTGGCTATATGGAGTGCCTCCAAAGAGTTTGAAGCTGCATCACTTTGGCAGATAAGCTATGCCTTTTATACAGTAACATTAAGAGTGTCAGCTGTGTGGTTCTCATTTAAGCTGGGCATCCACTATACATTTATCAGTCAGATATCTGTCCAATCTGGCTGGTTGGAATGAAAACCTGGTAATGTATGGGAAAGAAATGACAATAGAAATTTGCTCCCAAACACTAGAAAACAGACCAGATTTTCTTTCCCACCAGACAGATTTGACAGTCAGGGTTTTGAGATATCCTGTCCAGTTTTCAGAAAGCTGATCAGGTGCCAGCAGGTGCCGGTCATCGGAGTCAGTAGTTATATCAATCTGATTGCTTCATTGATTGAACGGTTGTCACAGCCACCTAGTTAATAAAGTGTTAGGTATCAGTAGAGCTGAAATTCTGCTACTTTCTACAAGGAGGGGTTCTGGGTGGGGTTGGGGGGTGTCAGCATGTTTTGTCAACATAATGTCGACATAGGAAAGTCAACGTGGTCCCAATGTCGGTTGACATGCAGCACGTTGACACTGACCGTGTCGACGTGGATGAAATGTCGACATGCTCAAAATGACAGCAAAACAGTCCTGGCGCTGTGGCAATCACTTCCCCCTGTTTGGTTCCGGCGATGCAGAAGTATCTTCTGGGTCCAGCAGTGTCATCTGATCCGGCAGGTTTGGCGTTGAGTGCACCAACCCCTATCCCTAACCCTCCCCCCACAGTCTAACCATAATGTTGTCATTCTGCAGATGTCAACATGTTCTATGTTGACATTTCAACAATGTCGACATTATAACACCAACGTTATGTCCGTTGACATTTTGAATGTCAATATGGTGACTGCATACTTTTGGGGGTAACGCCTAATTTGATTTATTATTAAATGTGGTGCAATTTTACAATCGTCTGTATTGCATGTTTGTCATCTTTTTTGTCTTATGTAACACACCTTTGAAAAAGTATTTAGTACAATGGGCAATGGGCCTGATTCAGAGCCGGACGCTCTGACCAGAGTGCTCGCTCTGAATCAGGGCCCTCCTACCTAAAAATGGAGCGGCCTCCTGGCCGCTCGCATAGCTGTGGGTGACCACCCACAGCTTATGCGAGCGGCCAAAGGGGGCGTGCTGTCTCTCACCATCGACAGCACGCCCCCTTTGGTGCGAGCGCATGCGCACGACGGAGCTCCCTCCGTCGTGCGCATGCGCATTAGGGCACCATCGACCCGCTTGCGAGCGCTCAGCGCTCACGAGCGGGTCTGAATTAGGCCCAATTTCTGCAACACACTCATTATTCTATTTAAAAGCTTTAGGCCCGTATTCAATTTGGAGCGAAAAGCCGGAATCGTCGATGACGTCATTTTGCCACGCGGAAAAGTATCGCCGTATTCAATTTGAAAGACAATGCAATGTAATGGGCGGAAAAGTTTCGCCTATGAATAGCAGGCGGAAAAAAGTGCTGAATTGGGGTTTTGATGTGCAACGTTGTGGGAACCCCCGTGCAGCCTTCAGACAGTCCCCCAAAGGTAAACTGCGTAAAAAAAACAAAACAAAACTTAAGAACACCCCAAAAAATCACTTTCAATTTGGGGGCAAAAAAAAATAATGTTGAGGGACAAAGTGAAAAACTAGCGAACTAGACTCGAGGGGGGTCCCCAAGTATGCCCCAGGTGTTTTTTTCATTGCAGGTGCTTGCGGCAGGTGGATTTTTCATGCTGTAAACTTAACTTTACCAACTTTTAAATATGCTGGCCCCCATTTTCACATACCCCAAATTTGCTGGGATAAGTTATTTTGTGCAAAAAAAATCTCCAGAATACTATTCTTCACCACTTATGCAAAAACGCTATTTAGCAGCTATTGAATCCGTTTAAAAACACCAAATACCTTCAGCAAGCCAAATCGGGGGGTACCATAGCTAACCCCCATGTCAGAGCATCTTTTGGGGGGTGTCAGGCTGATTTCCCCAAATCTGACAGTACTTTTCGCTTGTTTAAGTTTCGCGGGTCCCGTTTTCTCGAAGGGCGCGATACTTTTCCGCCTGCAAAAAAGTCCGGGAGGCGGAAAAGTATTGCGGGTCCGCTCAATTTGAATACGGCTCCTAGACATAGAAGAACCTTGTGTATGAAACACCATTTATTAAACCTCTTGTGCCCATGGTGTAATACATAGATAGAGCTAAAAGATATTTTTCAATCCATTATAAAGAGGCGGATTAGTCATCGCACTCATCACATTACATAACCTGCAACTCGTCTAGATTCAGTTTTGCTAATCACTCTTTTAGGTATATAAATAAGTAAATATATGTCTGTCTGTGCCAAGTAAGATGATTTCATTTTTGTAAAAAAGAACTATTACACTATTGAAAACACCTGCAAACTACATTGTCATAACAAGAACATAGTTATATTAATATGTTATAATCAACTAGTTGGGATGATTCATTACAGATCGCTATTGCAATTACTCACGCAGTTGGGCGATTGTTGTGTACTGCGCATGTGTATGTATTGCAGTGTGCGTGCACAAAGGCACGACTGCGATCACACTGCGATCTCAGAGACCACGCGGACCCATCGCTGAGTGATGGACAGGAAGTGAGCATTTGGGGGTGTTGAAGGGGTGGTGGTCAGAGAAACGCAGGCGTGCCTGTCCGTTTGAACGCCGTTACAGGGTTGTGCATAAATTAGCCACTGCGACGGCATACGCAGCTTGTGTACTCACTGCATGCGGTGAGGTTAGCGATTTCTGAGTAAGGTCAGACCTGTTGTAATTGTGAGTGAGCCGATGTTACTTGATGTATATGCAGGATTGCTAAGTATTACGAATGCCTGAAAGCGGTAGTGGGCGTCTCTGTGCTGGCTTTGGGCGTCTCAATAATAGCTTCGCGATTGCAGCCATTAGCATATTTTCGCAACAGACTTGCGTGCGTAATCGCAGCTGCGATCGAAATAGCGATCCGTATTGAATCAGGTCCTATATACAGAATGTATGTTTGCCAGTAGTATAATGAGTCTGTTTTATCTTGAATAAAGAGTTTATCCACTCTAACACTAGCATTCATACTAATAACTGCTAAGCATGTGTTCCAACTTACGTTGCATATTCAGGTCACAACAGGATCACAAAGCCCTACTGCAGTGGCTAGCAATTATCCTGGATTGTTGGAGGAAACCCATGCAAATACGTGGAGAACATACAAATTATGTACAGATGGGGCCTTGGTAAGAGTCAATCCCAAGACATCCGTGCGGTGAGGCAACAAGCTAATCATTTCACCACCGTTGTGTCCAAACCTCACCATAGGCTGCTGCCATATTGTATTACTGTCTACACTGTGGTTCTACACCCTGCATGCAACTGGATGACTGGATTAGCACTAGGGAGGCCAATCCCGGGATCGGGATCAGCAGGATCCTGGGACTTTGGCCTAAAAATGGCCAGGATTGAATCCCGGGATTGGAAGCTTCCAATCCTGGGATTCAGGATTAGCCTCCCTAACGGTGACTGGGGAGGGAGCCGAGCAGCGGTGACTAGGGAGGAAGCTGGGCAACAGTGACTAGGGAGGAAGCCGGGCAGCGGTGACTAGGGAGGAAGCCGGGCAGCGGTGACTAGGGAGGAAACCGGGCAGGAGTGTCACGCTGGAAGGTGGGTTTTTGAAAGCCGAGGTCTGAGGCTGTGGGAGGAGGCGAAGGCGAGTATGATCTCCGCAACCACAAGTCTTGGTCGTTGGCTAGACCTAGTCAATGGTGCGGAGTCTAACTCACAAGGAGGTGTTCGCCAGTGACCACTCCAAGCGGTATAATGGCTTGTGCGACTCTCTGTAAGCAGGTCGCGGTCCTTTGACTTGGTGACCAAGGCCTGCAGGAAAAAGAGAATCAAAAACACCCGTGGCCCAAGGGTAATGCCTGGAATAGGCACATGGGGAGTGGGATAGAACTCCTGGCTGGAGAAAGGCACTTGAGGTGCTGGCTAGAGAGGTGTGGAGATTTATTGGTAGGTTGAGGTAACAGCTGGATATCCCATGAAGTATATACCGGATTGCCGGCCGGAGATCATGCACTAGGGTGCAATGAGACGAAGGGTTAACCTGCACACAGGCTGTGATGGTGAAAGCACTGTGATGAGATGAAGGGTTAACTTGCAAACAGGCTGTGATGGTAAAAGCTCTGCGATGAGATGAAGGGTTAACCTGCACACAGGCTGTGATGGTGAAAGCACTGCGATGAGATGAAGGGTTAACTTGCAAACAGGCTGTGATGGTAAAGGCTCTGCGATGAGATGAAGGGTTAACTTGCACACAGGCTGTGATGGTAAAAGCACTGCGGTGAGATGAAGGGTTAACTTTCACACAGGCTGCTGATAGTAAAGGCACTGTGATGAGATAGCTCAGAAGCTCTGGAAGAAACACACTGGAAGCACGGGAACCTGGAACGAGACTCCTCTAGTTACACTAGCGGTGACAATGATTGTTCAGGCAACTACCTGGAGCACAGGAGCCGGATATATACCCCTGGAAGCCTGCTGATAGGCCCACAGCGTCAGCTGACCAGCCGGGCCACTCAGGGAAGGAAGTACTGACATAGGGAAAGTGTCATGGCTCGCCTTACACAACAGCTACAGGGTGAATGCTCAGCTCCTCCCACGTCGCCGCGCCAGCCGCCCGACTGCCTGGGAAGTCAGAGGAAGCCGGCGGGACGGTAAGGGACGGCCGATCCCCGGCTGAACTCTGACAGTGCTCCCCCCTTTCAGGGTGGACACCGGACACCCACCAGGCTTACCAGGAAATTTGATGTGGAAGGCTCGAATTAATTGATGTGCATTAACATCTGTGGCTCTGATCCAGGCCCTCTCCTCAGGACCATAACCCTTCCAATCAATGAGGTATTGGAGAATGTTGGATCTGAACCGAGAATCCAGAATCTTCCCAACTTCGAATTCTGTACCTTGAGAAGTTTGTACTTGAGGTACTTTAGGAGAGGTGGTTTGGAACTGATTTAACACCAAAGGTCGCAATAGAGAAATATGAAAGGTATTAGATACCTTCAATTGAGGTGGGAGTTCCAATTTATACGCAACAGGGTTGATCACTCTGTGAATGCGGTACGGACCAATGAAGCGTGGGGCCAGGTTCATACTGGGAACTTTCAGTCGGATGTTCCTAGTAGATACCCAGACTTTATCTCCAACTCTCAGCAGAGGAACCGCGACACGTCGTCTGTCAGCGAATCTTTTATAATTCTTGGATGATTGTTTCAACGAGGCATATATCTTCTTCCAAATGGCTGAAAAAGATTTAACAACGTCAGTAACTGCAGGGACCTCCATCAAAGGTAAATGTTGGAAATCTGGAATCCGGGGATGTTTACCAAACACAGTATAAAAAGGTGTGGAATTGGAGGAAGTGTTCTTACGTGAAGTTATGTGAAAACTCGGCCCAAGGTAGTAAGTCCACCCAATCATCCTGTGAAGAGGACACAAAAAGTCTTATAAAGGTCTCCAGTTCCTGATTAACCCTCTCGGTTTGCCCGTTAGTTTGTGGGTGGTAAGCTGATGAGAATTTTAATGTGGTTCCACAAGCGCTGCATAAGGCCCTCCAAAACTTGGCTACGAATTGGACTCCTTGGTCGGAAACAATCTCTCTAGGAAGACCATGTAACCTAAAAATCTCTTTAACAAAAATTTTTGCCAAATGGGGAGCAGATGGCAGGCCTACTAATGGTATAAAGTGCGCCATTTTTGAAAAACGATCCACCACTACCCATATGGTGTTATGTCCTTTGGAACGTGGAAGCTCAGAGGTAAAATCCATGGATATATGGGTCCAAGGAATAGTAGGAACGGGTAACGGGCGTAGAAGACCTGCACTTTTTTTGCGAGAAACTTTATGCTGTGAGCATTTTACACATGACCAAATAAATTCTTGAACATCTTTTCTCATCGAGGGCCACCAATAAGAACGCTGAAGAAACTTGTATGTTTTGAAAATACCAGAATGCCCAGCAAATAGAGAACTATGAGCCCAGGTTAACAACTTTTTCCGTAATTCGGGAGTCACAAAAATTTTCCCCGGAGGCGGAGTCAATATTTGAGTTGAAGCGAAGACCATAGGATCCAGGATTGGGCGAGATCTTAGATGATCTTCTTCCTGTGTGTCGAGTAGAATAGACCGGGAGAGAGCATCTGCTTTTTTGTTCAAATTACAGGGGCGAAATTGAAGCTTAATGTTAAACCTTGAGAAGAACAAGGACCAGCGGGCCTGCCTGGCGTTTAAGCGATGAGCCGTCTGAAGATAAATTAAGTTTTTATGGTCAGTAATAATGGTAACTGGAAACTTGGCCCCTTCCAGAAGATGACGCCACTCCATTAACGCCAGACGCATAGCTAGGAGTTCTTGATCTCCAATCGCATAGTTTTTCTCTGCAGAGGAAAATTTACGAGAGAAGTATCCACATGGATGATTCTTCCCGTCACTGGAAATTTGGGATAATACCGCCCCTACACCCACCGAAGAGGCATCCACTTCCACAAAAAATGGTTTATCCAGTTGGGGTTGGCAAAGGATAGGGGCAGTAGAGAATGCCTCTTTCAATCTCTGGAAGGCCTGTATGGATGAGTCCGGCCACTGGGCTGGGTTAGCGCCCTTCCGTGTGAGATTAGTAATGGGAGACACCACAGTGGAAAAATTCGGTATGAATCGCCTATAATAGTTTGAAAATCCCAAAAAACGTTGGGTAGCTTTTAAAGATTTTGGTAATGGCCATTCAGAGATCGCTTTCAGTTTCTCTGGATCCATCTGAATGGTTTCCCCAGAAATTATATGTCCTAGGAAAGGAACTGTGGTTTGTTCAAAGAGGCACTTGGATAACTTTCCATAAAGGTGGTGTTTTCAAAGGCGAGCTAGAACTTCTCGAACATGTTGGCGGTGAGTTTGGAGATCCTTAGAAAAGATTAGAATATCATCTAAATAGACGATAACAAAGCTGTAGAGAATGTCCCGAAAGATTCATTTACATAGCCTTGGAATATAGCCGGCGCATTGCAGAGTCCAAAAGGCATCACCAGATATTCGAAATGACCATCTCTGGTATTGAAGGCGGTCTTCCACTCATCCCCAGCTTTGATTCGTATCAAATTGTATGCCCCACCTTGTCGAAAAGCTCAGGAATTAAAGGTAAAGGATACCGATTTTTTACAGTAATTTGGTTGAGGCCACGGTAGTCTATACAGGGCCGGAGGCCTCCATCCTTCTTGCTCACAAAAAAGAACCCTGCCCCTGCAAGGGAGGTGGAAGGCCGTATGAACCCTTTGGCTACATTTTCCTTAATGTAAGTTGCCATGGCGGCTGTTTCTGGAACTGACAAAGGATAGGTCCGGCCCCGAGGGGGAATTTTCCCCGGGAGAAGTTCTATTCCACAATCCCAAGACCGATGAGGGGGGAGTTGATCAGCAGCCTGCTCGCAGAAGACATCGGCAAAATCTTGATATGCTTGTGGTAGACTGGAGACAGAAGGATCTTTTGGCTTGTCGGTCGGGGGGAACTTTGCACCTGTACTGGGGTGCACAGAGTGGGTACGTACAGGAAGTACTTGGGTTAGGCACCGATGGAAACAGTTTGGTCCCCATGATACAATTTGCATATTGGACCAATCAAAGGTAGGATTATGCTTCCTTAACCAAGGTAAACCCAGAACTAGCTCGTAAGCAGAGTTAGGAAGTATGAGGAATTCAATGGTCTCTTGGTGCAGGCAACCAACCCTGAGAGTCACGGGCTGGGATTTCAAGGATATGGATTCACCTAGCACGGTTTTACCATCTACACCGGAGAGCAGTAATTTGTCAGGTAAAGGTACCACCGAAATACCAAGGGACTGGGTTAAAGATTTGGAAATAAAATTTCCCGCAGCACCGGAATCTATATGGGCTTTAACATCCCTTGTCCTGAACTGGTGGGAAAGAGATACAGGCAATAAACTGTCAGTTAATTCGGAGTGCTTAAAAATGACCCCTAATTGAATGCTCCCGACATCAACTAGGGTCTCGCATTTCCCGCCAGCAGGGGACAATTCTTTAACATGTGCTCAGGGGCAGCGCAATAAAGACACAATTTATTTTGAAAGCGCCGATTGCGTTCGGCCATGGTTAGCCTGGTTCTGTTGATCTGCATAGGTTCCTCACCCCTGGAGGTGGGGGAATAGGATTGACTTCCTGAGGCCGGACGATCTCGAGGGCGATCCCCATGACCTCTATTACCCCACCGCTCCCTATGGCGTAAATCAATCCTTATGCAGAGGGAAATAGTCTCAGAAAAAGACGTAGGTAAATCCCTGGATGCTAATTCGTCTTTCATCCTTTCGGACAACCCATGGAGGAAGGCTGCTTTGAGTGCTTCTCCATTCCATCTAAGTTCTGATGCAAGGGTCTGAAACTGCACCACGTACTGTCCCACCGAGCGAGTACCTTGGCGGACACGGAGTAAGTCGGAGGAAGCAGAAACCGATCTGCCGGGCTCATCAAAAATCCGTTTGAAGGCTGTCACAATGTCTTCGTATCTAGAAACTAATGAATCAGCCCGTTCCCAAAGAGGGGAAACCCAGTCCAATGCAGCCCCAGTCAGTAATGAAATTACATAGGCGACCTTGGACCGGGAGGTAGGGAAATTCTGGGGGAGGCACTCAAACTGGATTTCACATTGGTTTATGAAACCACAACAACATTGTGGAGTACCGTCAAACCTTTCAGGGATGGCCAAGTGGAGATGAGACTTCTGTGGCGTAGCCCCTTGAGGTAACCCTGGAGAACCAGCAGGAACGACAGGTGGCGAGGCCGTGGACATAGATGCCAGTGTATTTTGTATGGTCATTAACTGTCCGGACAATTCTTGCAGCCACATGTCGCTGTGCTGTCTCTTGGTTATCCATACGGCTTGTTAACTCTTGAAGAGTCCCAGTACCTTGGGCACCTGTGGCTTCCATTTGGCCTGAACAAACTGTCACGCTGGGAGGCGGGTTTTTGAAAGCCGAGGTCTGAGGCTGCGGGAGGAGGCGAAGGCGAGGGGCCTGGACGTATGATCTCTGCATCCACAAGTCTTGGTCGTTGGCTAGACCTAGTCAATGGTGCAGAGTCAAACTCACAAGAAGGTGTTCGCCAGTGACCCCTCCAAGCGGGATATGGACTTGTGCGACTCTCTGTAAGCAGGTCGCGGTCCTTTGACTTGGTGACCAAGGCCTGCAGGAAAAAGAGAATCAAAAACACCCGTGGCCCAAGGGTAATGCCTGGAATAGGCACATGGGGAGTGGGATAGAGATGAAGGGTTAACCTGCACACAGGCTGTGATGGTGAAAGCACTGTGATGAGATGAAGGGTTAACTTGCAAACAGGCTGTGATGGTAAAAGCACTGCGGTGAGATGAAGGGTTAACTTTCACACAGGCTGCTGATAGTAAAGGCACTGTGATGAGATAGCTCAGAAGCTCTGGAAGAAACACACTGGAAGTACGGGAACCTGGAACAAGACTCCTCTAGTTACACTAGCGGCGACAATGATTGTTCAGGCAACTACCTGGAGCACAGGAGCCGGATATATACCCCTGGAAGCCTGCTGATAGGCCCACAGCGTCAGCTGACCAGCCGGGCCACTCAGGGAAGGAAGTACTGACATAGGGAAAGTGTCATGGCCGCGCCCATGATGGAAACTGCGATCCCCGCTCACCGGGTCGCCTGACACCACAGCTACAGGGTGAATGCTCAGCTCCTCCCACGTCGCCGCGCCAGCCGCCCGACTGCCCGGGAAGTCAGAGGAAGCCGGCGGGATGGTAAGGGACAGCCGATCCTCGGATGAACTCTGACAAGGAGGAAGTAACTGCTGGCCGGCTTCCTTCCTAGTTACCGCTGCCCGGCTCCCCAATCCCGATGCAGGGCTGCGCAGCGTGACCTCTGTCCTCACGTCATGTTGGGGGCAGTTTTTAAAAAAAAAAACTAAGACAAACCCGGGTATCCCGGGATCCTGGGATTGAAGTTTTTTCAATCCCGAATCCCGAGATTGAAAAAACATCCTGGGATTGGCCTCCCTAATTAGCACTGCCGTGGCTTGGCTATCTACAGTGTAGGCTGATTTCCTTTGTTCCTTCCTTCAATTCTACATCTACCTGTCAGTCAATCCATTATCATCACTAGTATCCCATTCCATGAGCAACCCCTGATAAGTTATCACAACTTCAAGATCAAGAACGGGATGAATTGCATGCCGGCATTAATTATCCCGGTATGCATGAACAAAAATGCAAAGGACAGTTCTTTCTGTAAGAGCTGCCCTTTGCGAGTGAGGGTCTTCCCTCTCACATCACTCTGTGAAGAGAAGCCCATAGACTTCTATAGGGTAACGCCATCTGAGCATCCAAGCCCCGGAAAGCACTTGGTGCATATGAAAAATGCGGTCAAACCACCGAAAACTGCATTTTCGGGGTTGAGCAACATTTCTCACATTGCTGCATTCCGCCCCAAGTCTTGGGGACAACCAAGTACCGGTGAGTATATAGCGTTCTATGGGATCTGAGGTTGCTATAAGTGAAATACTCATCAAGATTGGTTCTGTTAAGTTGTGTAGAATTTTATTGCAGGCACTTTAAATGATTGATTCCGTCTTGATTATTTCTACAACATTTACAATAGTGTGCTTGTGTCAAATGATCAGGCAAAGGATATTTTTAATCTATGGTAAGACTTATGCTGGACACACACTGTACGATATATCATTTGTACAGCCGGCGAACGATATATCGTTCATTGCATCTGCGAGTGTGTGCACTCAATATATATCTGTGAACCACGTCATTCATAGATACTGAATATCACGTCAGCCATGCAGCACGGCAGATGTGATATATCTTGCAGCTATATCGTTCATAAGTACACATGATATATCGGCTGAAGAATTTTTTCATATGACGGAACAAGTGGGAGGACTTATTCAAATGGAGTCAGCTGGGCTGACATATAGGGTGGACTATTGATAAGTTGATAAGTGTATATGCAAAAGATCATTTGTGCATAAACCTTACCAATCGTTGGATCGGTTGTTCGGACGTCCATTCCACTGGCCCAGTTTGTACCCCACATAAGAGACCAAAGACGTCTAATTTCATAGAATAGTTGACCATGCGACATACAGCAGCAAGACATTCATCTACACAAATAACTATAGCATCTGTGATCTGCATGGGAGAATTGTTTTGAAAAAGTGCCGTAGGCTGTTTCTAAGGAAATACAGCAGGTAACCTCATTCATCTGCTCTTCCCCAGCAAATCCCTGCCATGAAGAGTGTAGCTGATTTGAAATGCAAACATCTGATGACAGCTGCTTTTCCTAGGACATTGTACTTTTGATTAGCTACCGGAAACAAAAAGCTAACAGAGGGCAGCCAAAAGAGAACACAAGACTTTTTGTTGTCAAACATTGATGCATGGTAACTTATTCACCAGTCCAAGACTTATGCAAGTCTTTGGTCAGTAGGCGAGCTTACGTAAAATTTTTTAATCATTTCATTGCCAAAGGAGCTGAAGCTTTAAATTGCATTTGCAGTTGGGGGTGTGGAGGTGGGCTAGAAGCTATCTTTTGTTTCCAGTGTGACAAATTGACAGATTTATGAAGCAGAACTAAAACAATTACCAGTCTGTTGGTGGAGTGATTAATATATTGCAACTATGCAGAAATTCTACTAAGTGACTGTGATTTATGTAGGGCAATGAGTACAAATCTGACCATTTCTAAGGAACAAAATACTTACTTGTTGCAGGTGGTCATACAGTATAATAAAAAAATGAAAAAAAAAATCCCAAAACCTCAAAAACTGAAATAAGATATTGGGAGGAAAAGTCTTGTAAAGATCTACCTAATTTCATTAGTCCTGTTGATCAAGTTTTTAGCACCGTTTGTATCAATGTTATGCTTGTAAGCAGGATTTCGGAAGTCTTATAATACTTGCAATGTGATCTATACCTAACAAGAATTATGGGTCTATTTACTAAGCAGTGTTAGGAGACAGAGTGAAAAGTGACAAGATAGTGATTAGGTGCCAGCCAATTGGCTCCCAACTGTCATCTCACAGGCTGTGTTTGAAAAATGACAGTTGGGAGCTGATTGGCTGGCACTTTATCACTTTCTTATCACTTTTCACTCTGTCTCCTAACACTGCTTAGTACAGTGTTGGCTAACCTTGGCTAACCTGGAGTTGACACTCCAGCTGTTGTGGAACTATATATCCCAGCATGCCCTGCCACACTTTTAGCATGCCCTAATAGCAAAACTGTAGCAGTGCATGCTGGGTTATGTAGTTCCATAACAGCTGGAGTGTCGAGGTTAGCCAACACTGGCTTAGTAAATAGACCCCTAAATGCTGTCATGCAGAAATGTCCTAAATTTGTATTTTAGCCTTTTCCAAATATCAAGGCCTCTGCCTGCTGTCCCTTTCTGCCAAGTCCCATCCATCTCCGAACGGGAAATAAATTCCATCAAATATTTCAGAATTAAAAATATCTGACTGAACCTGTATCACTGGCTGGTGGGTGTGTTAAGAAAAACAGAAATGTCCTATTATTACCATAGCAACTAATAGCGTTACGCCAGCCAGGTCCGGCTTCATTAATCCATCTTTCCAATTACGTGAAACTGTTTTTAATCTTTCCGTGAAACAACTTTGGCTCAGCTCGTCTGTAAATCTTCACAAAGTACTAATCCCTTCCTTCTTTTAGGGAGAGGCCATTATGTCGCCCTCAGTTGGTACTAATTTATTACCCTCGACAGCAGGAAAAACATAAAACTGTATAGAATGATTCAGCAATGAGACAACATAAAGGGCACAATTTTCCCCATTTCAAATTTAAGAACTATTTAAGGTGGAATCCATTTTTGTTTTCATCTCAAAGTTTATGTGGTAAAAAAGTGGTTAATTTCTTTATTTTTATACATTGGCTGTCAGCAGAAGCCTGTTTGTTCTTGTATATGAAATTAGGTCAGTGAAGGGGGATTTGCTAAAATGCAAACAGATCAGGACTTAGCACCATAACTTTTCTCAACCGATTTTTTGCAACCTTCAGTCACAATATTTCACTATAGCATTAGTTATAAGGCTGCAAAGTAAGGGAGCGTAGCAGTTGAGCATGTATTTTTATCCTAACACTGACCTTTGAAGCAAAATGTTGGGTACACAGTAGAACGACGGATCGGTCAGCAGGCTGATCCACCATCCTAGCGGCCAGATGGTAAGCTATACGGACTTACCAATCAGCCAGGCGATGACATCACAAATAGGCAGACATTTAAATTTGAGATGTCAGTGTCAGGGGTCCCTGCAGCAAATGTCCGGGCGGGCGGCGGCAGGTTGCCCTTTACACCCAGCCAGGTGCACCGATATACAGTATCTTTCAGATATATCTTTATCGGCTGTGCTGCAGGTCCGACCTGATATGTCTGTGAACGATGTAGTTCACAAACATGTCAGGTGTACACACCTGCTGATTCGCTACTGATATATCGCACGTCGATGGAGCAAAAGATATATCGACTAGTATGTACCCAGCCTAAGGGGAATATTTACTAATGTGGTGGTTTATAGACGTGGAAGTTTTGCCCATAGCAACCAATCAGATTCTAGCTATTATCTTCTAGAAGGAGCTAGATAAATGATAAGTAGAATCTGATTGGTTGCTGTGGGCAACATCTCCATTTCTATAAACCCGCAGTTTAGTAAATATACCCCTAAGAGTAATTAAAAGAAGCTGCTGCTCGGATTAGTTCAAACTAGTGACCCCAATAATTCCACCCGCAAAGTGTGATTAAGAGATTGCAATTTTCCCTAGAACCTTGTGTGATTTGGTTTGCGAGTCTCTTTTCAGTTTTATTGTTATGACAATTAGTGGCGGATTATAATATGGCAATTTGGGTGGTAGCTGAGGGCCAAGGCAGCAGTGATGTCCCATTTAAACTCAGTGTTGTAAATAAATAGTAATTGTGAACCGGTTTGCAATTTGATCCAATTTCCTCACTTAAGCGGCAACGAGCATGTTTGGTCTTTATAAATAGCCCCTTATTTGATATTTGAGTTAGTGGTTCAAAACTTGCTGTTTGCAAATTGCATTCAAGACATTCACATATGAGGATTGTTACTTGCATTTGCGTTAAACTTTGACAATCTTGCTCAGGCAAGAGCAAACCGGGTCGGAAGCACATGACCTAACTTAATTACGTGTGCACCTGGTCAACCGTGTTAAAATATATATATATATATATGTATTTTTTAGCACTGCTTTGTCAAAGCAGTTTTAGAATCGATATGTGGCTCTTTTGACAAGTACATCTTTCATATAATATATAGGGGCCCATTTATCAGCGAGCTTTATCATACGCAACGAGTTTTAAAACTTGTTGTGCATGATAAATGATCCTCAAGCCAATCAGCCAATCAGCCAATCAACCATTTTTCAAACAGATGACAGGAGCTGGTTGGCTGGAGCACCATTATCATACACAACAAGTTTTAAAACGCGTTGATAAATAAGCCTCCTAATGATCTTGTGGTGTGGTGATCGGAGTATATTCCACATACGCTTGTAAATATAATGATGCTGTAAATTGCTAAATACTTGGAAATTGGGGCTTGCTGCATATTTTATGACCCTTGGGGTAATAACGTTGCTGTGTGCTATAATTGATGCATAGGGCTGAATAAGCCAAAGAAATATTACGCCACACAATCTGTTAGTGTGGGGTCCCTTTAAGCTGCTATTGATTTCCCTTTTATATGTTCATTTGGTGATGAGGTTGTGGACTGGCAGCCTATCACAGGTTAGGGTGTGGCTTGTGCAGGATCATATTAGTGATCGCTGTCAATCATCCCTTATCTTGGCTGCTGGAAACCCTCCCTCCCCTTATTGAATGGCTGTTCAGGTGAGTTGTCCATTGTTCCTTAGTTGGGTGCGCTCTCCTAAGCCAATGATGTATGATGATTGTCCCGTCAGGGCATTTGACACCGCCCATCGGAATGTGTCTAATTTTGGAGCGTTGTACACCAGTGACTGAGGGGTCTATGTACAGTACTATACGTTGGAGAGAGCTGGATAAAGCGATGTATCAAGCAGTGAAAAGCGTGGAGTAGTGGACCAGTGGAGAAGTTGCCCATAGCAACCAATCAGCTCCTACAGTATCTATTATTTTATAGACTGTACTTGATAAATGCTATTTCAAAGCTGATTGGTTGCTATGGGCAACTTTTGCACTGGTCCACATCTCCATGCTTTTCACTGCTTGATAAATAAACCCCAAAGTACCAACCAATCAGCTTCTAACTGTCATTTTTAAGACACAGCCTGTAAAGTGAAAGTTAGGAGCTGATTGGTTAATACTTTATCTCTCTCCAAAGCTTAGTACATAGACCCTTTGCTTGGAATGCATGACTGTTTCTTTTATGTTGTCCATCACCAGTCTAATGGGGCATATCCACTACATGATATAATGAACGATTGAACGATAACGACATCGTTCAATCGTTCATTATACTGTGCAGTGGATATTGTGCCCACAATGAACGATATGTCAGGTTGGACAGTAGGTTCAGGTGATGACAGATGCCGACAATGACCAGCGGGAGCGCACATTGCTGGTCGTTGCCGGCCTTATCCATTGCACGATATTGCAGACGATGAATGATAACGATGTCGTTATCGTTCAAATCGTCCAATATATCGGGTAGTGGATACGCGACTTTACTTTATTCATTTGAAAGAAAATTACCAAATACAGGGGTCTATTTACTAAGCAGTGTTAGGAGACAGAGTGAAAAGTGATAAGGTGCCAGCCAATCAGCTCCTAACTGTCATCTCACAGTCTGTGTTTGAAAAATGACAGTTGGGAGCTGATTGGCTGGCACCTTATCACTTTTCACTCTGTCTCCTAACACTGCTTAGTAAATAGACCCCACAATTTGACCAAATTTTAGCCAGCTCTTGTTGTCATGTGTTTTATTTCAGTAGATAAATATGTTGTATATCTTTATGGGGCATAACCATGTAAATAACAACCGTTAGTGCGTTTATTGAGACTAGGTGCCATTGCTGAGGAAAGAGGGACGCCTCAATATGCATGGCTGAACCTAGATTTTCACCGTACAGCATGGCTTTGTGGTACAAGATGGCGATGTTTTCAGAAGGGCAAAGGTTTGCACCAGGTGATGAGAGGAGTAGCTTAGTACCCCTCCTCCTCCGCCTACCAGCAAACCCAGGAAAACATTTAGCCTAATAATAATAAATGCAGTTCTAAATGTGTAGAGCAAACCAAGGTGTTTAAATGAGTGTTACTAGGTGCAAAGCACAGGTGCAAAGGAGATTTCTTCTTGAAGCTGCTAGTTTAAAAGTTATAAAATATTTCCGAAGCAGAAGAAAATGTCCTCCTGTAAGCGGGGGCTAATTAAACACCAGCTCTTCTGATCTCATCCATGTCCATACTCTCAGAGCACATTGCTGTTCTCAGTTATGTAAAGCTGGCTTAGCACTAAAGAGTAAGAAGCATCTGGACGGAGGACACATTCCTGTACAGCTGCGTCTGGTAACACCGAAAACTTTCCATCATTAATGCTCAACAAGAACAAAGATTTTCTAATCCAATTTAAACCTTGTCTTGTACTCAGGGTGAGCTCTTAGAATTATGGGGTCACATGTGGCAATGACAGCACTAATGAACAGGTTCTGGCTGTATTGATCTGGAAGCAGCGGGGTATAAGTGTAGACTGGAACTTCTACTTTATATCACATGTTACTGCTGGAAAAGGATAACTAAATCGCAGAATACAAATTAACTTATATAAAAGAGGTACTAGTAACAATGGCAAATATATACATAAATATACTGTGTATGTATATATATATATATATATATATATATATATAATGTCAAAGTTTATGGTTATCTGAACTAAAGATATAAGAGATAAAATATAGATTTGGAACAAAGTTCTGGGAAAGTATATTGAAGTACAACTGAAGGATTGCCAAAACTGAGGTAAATTAAACCTCGAGGCTGTGGGATTGTAATGTAGAGGTCATGTGTACCCAGTAGCCTGTTAAGGTATAGTGAGTATCAGGGCTGTAACTAGGGGTGGGTGACTAGTGCCACCACACAGAGCGCAGGGCTCTGTGGGCAGCACCTACACTGTCCCATGGCCCTTGCCTCTGGCTAGAAGGGCAACCAGGCTTGCTGCTGCAGTTCCGCCGGAGTGTCCTATGAACGCAACACACAGGCACCCTGTAGCCTGTACAGCTGATCAGAACGTCCTCAGAAAGCTCTGGTCAGCGCTTTACATACTGGTACTCCCCATCCCATCTGCACGACATCATGACCTCGGGTGTCCAGGTGTGGGTCGTCACAGGGCACATATGAGCCCTATTGCGGTGCTGGTGGGTGTGTATTGTGCCAGCTTTAATAGGGCTCCAGCTGCTGGGCCATGATTAGTCAGTCTTCCTCATGCTCCTTACTTGGTTTTGGGTTGTTTCTCTTTCTTTTTGTCATTGACTATTGTGTAGTGGGAAAAGAATGGTGAGTCATCAACTCAGGTGCAATACTTTAATTTTGGGTGCACTTACTTTTGTTGACCGTTAGTTGGATGTATCACCCAAACAGGGGCAGCGCCATCACCCTCAAGGATAACTAAACCGCAGAATACAAATTAACTTATATAAAAGAGGTAGAGGTTTTGTTTTGCAAGTTAGAAGGTTTAGTTGGATGCCCTCTTTGTGTAGTGTTTGTTTGTGTTGTTTTACAGCACCCTTGGCGGTATCTGCCTGCAATGCATGTTGTTGTTGTCAGTAATGCATTGGACTGCACTAATTCTGGACGTCCTTTTCTTTGCCATCATACACTTCTTTCCCCTTTTAGTTCTAATTTATGATTTAAAATGAATAGCTAACAATTTCTGCCAAAATTATGTGTCTATGTGGGCTGCATTTACGAAGCTGCGGCTTTCAAAGCAGAGCTCACATTTAAAGCAACTGATTACTTTAAAACTGAGACTCCAACATGCAGCGTCATTGTGCTTGTAGAAATTAATCTTGGAGGCACCATCAAAACTTACATCGGCCCTATAGCAGTTGCAATTTCTCCATCAGAACATGGCGCCCTGTGTGAGCGGTCGTGAGTCTTTAGATGCAGCCGCGGTCAGCGGCCTAACCACTCCTGTTACTTCCCAGGTATATATAAAATAATGAAGCGCTGTTCATATATTTAGCTAATATTTAGCGATTTAATTCACAAATATATATGTAAAAAACATTCACCAGAACAACCTAGTGATACCAGACAAACATATAAAACCTGAAATATCTAATCAATAGCGTGATTATGCTACTAAAAGACAGTTTAATGGGGGGCATCCACTAGACGATTTTATCCCTGTCCAACCTCTTAACGATTTTTCCTTGAAGTTTCCCTTGAAATTTGATCTTCCACTCTGAACAATTTGCAAAAGATTTGTAAACGATTTGCAAAAGATCTAACGATAAACTATGTTGTTTCAATCTGTGATTGAGAGCTTTCAGCTATAGTGGGCAGATAGTGGTTCATTGTTTGATCGTTCAGCTTGAACGATGTGTAAACGATGTGTAAACGATTTGTAAGCAATCAAGTGAAATTGACCTGCATGTTCAGTTGATGGAGGAGACGATCAAACGACCAGCGGGAGCGCGCATCGTACATCGTTAGAAACAATTACTGCACGATTTGCAAACGATGTTCGAACGATTATCGAACAATTTTATCATTATCGTTCAATTGTTCAACTTTATCGTCTAGTGGATACCCCCCTTTAGTCAAATGAATGCTTATTACTTTGTGCTGTCATCTGTATCTATAGAAGAATAAACATAGGATACAAATGAGTCTATAACAGTTCCAACAATATAACAATATCCTTCCACAGGTGTTAGTTTATATTGAAACAAATTAGAAGATTGTATTTTTTGTTTTGCAACATTAATAATACAGGTATTTATCCAATACTTGGTATACGTGACCAGAAACATTTTGCAACACAAAATTAGAATCTTTGGACTCTGACACGCCAGTGCCTCAGGATGTATTGTATTGCAGACTTCAATAAAATAAATGTTTTTAGGTAATCATCTTTTAAAAGATTACTGACATAATATATGACACCCTTATAAAAGCAAAATAGTATTTATTTTATAAAACACTTGCACTTAGTCAACTTAATAAATACAATTTACAATCAATGAATGATACATAAAAGAATCCCACATCTGAGCATGTGCAGTTCACCCTTTTGTTTGAGCCCATATCCACTATTTCATATTCCCAGAGGGGGGTCCAGTGAACAGTTACCCTACGCATTTAGTCTCCAAGATACTTCTTCAGGGGTTAATCTCAATTTGGTTACATAATACGGACAATTGTTGCCAATCAAAGTGCAACCGGTGCGGTAATATCTGGGAATGGGACGGTAGGTGATTTTCTTGCTTACTTCAAAAATCCATAATGGTTTAGGAAGAGTATCACCCCTTTAATATCCAAGACCAAACGGGAGATAATTATAGGCTGCAATTTGTCAGCTGTGGAAGTATGATCTCTTCCAATTTGTTTGTATCAGCAGAGGAACTTCCTTCTATGTAGAGACTAAGGGGTCTATTTACTAAGGGGAGAAAAGGGGGAAAAACACTAAAGACAGAGACAATCCCTGTACATACCGCTTCTCAGTATGTACTAAAGGGATTTTCTCTGCCTGCAGCCTGCCAGCGAAAAGTCCAGCCTACAATATTGCACTGCACCTGGGGCACTTAGCACTGTCATAGACACCTATGGCAGCGCTAAGTGTCCCAGGTATTACTAAGAGGAGATGTCACTTACCATCAGGTGTCTTCTCCAGCGCTGATATCGCTTCCTGTAGCTGTCGGTATCTGCTTCTCCTCACTGGAGAAGCAGGATTTGAGCTTCGTCAGTTTGGCCGCTTGGAAATGAAGTTTGTTGAAAAAAAAAAGTCAGAGATGGTGAGTAACACAGGGCTGTAGAGGAAGGGAGTCCCAGCTGTTACCGCCGATGGGGGTGACTTAACGTTCACCCTCCTCGGCTGGTATATTTTTTTTAACAGTGGTAGCAGGCGAAGCAGGAGGGGCATTAACTCCGCGATACATGGAGTCTTAGTAAATAGACCCCTGAGTGAGATATATATATATATATATATATATATGTCTGTATACTTGGCCCGGTACCCTCTTTGCACAGGCCCGTGGCTGTGAAATAGCAAACAAGCTATTTTGGGCGGCACTTAAGGTTCTAATAACGAGTCTTGCAAACCATAGTGTTCCGACATTTCATAATGCCCTTTCCTCAGGGATGCGAACATGGTAATAAACGTACATAACTTGATCTACATGATCACTGTCGTCCGTCAGTCATACATGCACAGTCACTGCTTTTATATTATGTTATACTGACCCTTTACCTCATATTACAGTAGTACAAGCATGTAATAAGAAGGAAACTGTTGAGTTTAATGATCTAATAAACAATTGCGTGTGAACCTGTGGTTGGGCGCACCTATAACTATGGTTACCACCACATGACAGATGGATTTACTTCACATTTGTGGGTAACCAGATTTAAAAATGGGTGTATCTATAATATGTGCAGGGTCTGCAGTGCAACAGTCAAGGGGGCCCCACACTGTCCATCCTGCACCCAGAACAACAACATACAGTATTCATGGTGCTCTCTAAAGGATCGGCAATGGGAGCTGACCGCATTCGTATGGGGAGGGCAGTAAATATGGTACCAACGCCTGCTCAGGCGACAGTAAAGACTCTGGCACAGTGCCATATTCCTGGCCAAGTTTGGTGGGGTGAACGGAAATTGCTTGAACCTGGGCCTATAAATTCTTAAATAGCACCAGGGACCACATGCATGATGCATGATGTTAGGAGAGAACGCAATTTTTAATTATTGCCGCAGTCTGCTATATTGTTTCTTTCTTTTTTTATTTTACTTTTCCTTTGCAACTATTTCTGACTGTCACTTATGTGGGGGAGATGTATCAAACCTTGAAGTACCAACCAATCAGCTCTTAACTGTCACTTTCCAGGCTGCGCTTGAAAAATGAGTTAGGAGCTGATTGGTTGGTACATTATCTCTCTCCACTTTACCTCTCCCCAAGGTTTGATACATCTCCCCCAGGGGTTGAATCTTTTTCACCTGCAAAGTGGCTGTAGTTGCCGGCATCTGCGGAAGCCTGATTTACTACCTTATGCTTAGGCAAGTATCCATTCAAGTAATGTGGGGGATCATGCGTTTCCTATTGACTTTACATTGGCCACTGAAACTGTCATCATTAGTATCTGCACATGCACCAGCCCTTGCTTGGTGCAAAACCCATCAGAAACCATCTTCCCTTCCCCGTACGCATGACTCAGAATCACATGGAGCTTTAGATACACACCCGCGACATGCCCACGGCAGGGTGTTATCTGCATTTGCATTGTCACCGCCCAGTTCCTGCCCCAAAACACCCCTATTTCACGGAAGATAGATCGGACTAAGGCCCGTATTCAATTTGAGGTGAAAGTCCGAGTCCGCGATACTTTTTCACCGATGACGTCATTTTCGGCTGTTTTGCTTTTACCCTGTATTCAATTTGCAATGTACCTGGCAAAAAAGTTTCGCCTATGAATAGCAGGTGGAAAAAAGTGCAGAATTGGGGTTTTGGGGTGCAAACCCCCTGCAGCCCCCTGCAGCCTTCAGACAGTCCCCCAAAGGTAATCTGTGTCAAAAAATGTAAAAAAACCCACTTTAGGATACCCCAAAAAATGACTTTGAAAAAGGGGGCGAAAAAAAAAAAGTTGGGGGCCAAAGTTAACAAGTAGCAAACTTCACTCTGGGTGCCCCAAGTGTTTTTTTGATTGCAGGTGCTTGAGGCAGGTGGATTTTTCACGATTTTTTCATCTTCACTTTAGCAACTTTTAAATATTCTGACCCCCATTTTCAAGTACCCCAAATTTGCTGGGATAACTTATTTTCTGGAAAAAATACTCCTGAATACTATTCTGCACCACGTATAGAAAAACGCTATTTAGCATCTATTGAGCCCGTTTAAAGACACCAAATACCTTCAGCAAGCCAAATCATGGGGTACCATAGTGAACCCCCCATGTCAGAGCATCATTTGGGGGGTGTCAGGCTGATTTCCCCATTTCTGACAGTGCTTTTCGCCTGTCTAAGTTTCGCCAGGTTCCGTTTTCGCGTTCTTTCAAATTGAATACGAGGATAAGCGGGCACGATACTTTTCCGCCTGCAACACAAGCGATGTAGGCGAAAAGTCCGGGCCGCAAAAAAGTATCGCAGCTCGGCTCAAACTGAATACGGCTCTTAGTTGTGTCCGACTCAGAATAGAAAAGTCATATGTAAATTCGGATCTGCTCATGCGCTGTATGCAAATACTCGCCATTTGCGTCCATCAGCCCGTTCCGTTTCTTCGCTCTCCCATATATGTAGAGATGCCTGTGGTGACTGCTCTGTCCGGCTGGTCTTCTCAATGCTCTGTTGCTAGTCTCATACCAATGAAATCTTATGGTGTGTATACACGGGATGATTAAAATGCATGATATGAACGATAACAATATCGATAATATCGTTATTGTTCATATCATGCATTTTTTGGTCCCTTCCAACCCACCAACGACCTGCGATGTGCGGGCACGTATGGACGATAACGATATCGTCCATCGCCCATGCATGCAGGCCAACCTGGTTGATATCGACTAGGTTACTATAGGGACGCGGGTCATTGTCCATCCTTGGTGGGTAGGTAGTGTGCTGGATGATTGATATCGATCATCCAGCAGTCCGGGGAGGTGCAGGACGATCATTCAGCGATATCGTTATCGCTGACTGATCGTACCGTGTGTACGCATCATTACTCATATCGGAGGGGTGTGTGATCAGGAGGCACAATGAGAGGCCGCACACTTGAACACTTTGGCTCCTTATTGGTTTCCTTGCTCACACCCCCATTCTGCAGCCGCGTTTCCCATTTCAGTTGGTAGTGCAGCTTTAAGTTGGTGGTGGGGCTCTTTATAAATCTATTCAATTTATAAGAGTACTGTAGATGTGAACGTTACAAAGTGCTCTTGTATGTGGGTGTATACATTTTAGGTACATGTTTTCTTTAAGGTTTCTGTTCTGCTATAAGCAGCATTACTAATCTACTGAGGAAGTTATAAAACAGCTGCTGCTATTGTTCTTACAGATTTTGTGAGCTGCACTGTGAGATATTTACGGCCTATTTAAAATTCTTCCACAGTGATTTACAGGCTCAATGGTCAGCTCACTATTAAAATATTTATCTAAATCCTTTATAGCAACTAAAGTCTCTCATATAAAAACAGAACATGTGATTGAGCTCTACAGAGAAAATCTCCCTGAGAATTTAACGCGAGATGAATTAGTTCTGTCTGGCACATCTGAGGACGGGTCATGTTTTAATGTATATTCAATGTGCTTTCATTTTTCACCAAATCGTTTATTCATTCTGGAAACACGTTTTGATCAGCCCGCTAATAAGGAACATCCTAGTGCACATGGTGAGGAATGATGGTTATGCAATAGGTTGCATACTTCAACAGCAATATACATTTTGGACATATTGAGAATACACTCATGATTTTTTCATTCACTACTAACCAAAGAGCAGTTTTTTCTTGCCAATACTGTGGGGGAATTATGTGGAAGAATCATACAAATTTGTATTTGGGTTCAAACTTGCTTACCCTCCCGATTTCAGCTGGAAGCCTTCCGAAAATCGGGTGCCGCTCCCAGAATGATTCATTCTGCTGATAATTACAAGCAAAATGTTTTTTGTAGCAATCTGTGTGAACTCAACAGAATACAATTAGCGTTTCCATTTAAATATATTTTAACTTATTTTATTTATTTTTTCTTATTTTATCCTATTAAAATAAAAACAAACAGTCCTTTATTCTGGCTTCATTTTAAGTTTAAGTGGGATCATGAAGCAATTAAATTGATCTAAAGAATCAGCCAATCACAGCATTCCCACGGGAATAAAGGAAGACAGATTTTATGACCCATGCACCTTGGAAAATCCATAGTGGCGAAACGCGTTGGTGTTTACAGACCCCCCCACTGACGTCATCTCCAAGTGAGCACGGGGCAGCAAACTCCTCAGTGAAAGACACAGCGGCTATCTGCAAAGAGTTAAAGAAATGACGCGATCCAGGCGCAGTGCGGCAGTCAGACGGAGACTATACATAGCTGACTGACCTGGCACAAGCTGCTACAGAAGTGGACAATGGAGAACACCACCGATAGGGAAAGGTAGGGCAAGTGTTCAACACACCACTACTTATCGTACTGTCAGTGACGGGGAACCAGTCCCAAACTACACAAGTTCTCACAGAAAGCGTTATAAACATTATTGTCTGTTTATATGTTTTGAGTGTATTGTATATCAAACATTGCTGGTCCACAAATTAAACACTGCTAAAACATTTAATCATTACCAAACGACACATCATAGTTACATAATTATAAGCGCTTCTATATACTTAGTAACTTCAATTATTAGTCAGGTGTACTGATTAATCAGGGCCGGCTCAATGGGTGTTCGACCAGTGCGGTCGAACAAGGGCGCCACCCATAGAGGGCGCACCCCTACCCAATATCCCGATTTCAGCGGGAGAGTACTGTTCCGTTGTTCCACCCGTTGGCCGTAGTGGCCCGCGGGTGGTGAAATCGGGAGGTTGGGGACCCCAGAGTCTGAATGGACGCTGCGCGCATGCGCGCGGCATCCATTCATTGACGGGAGAGGGCTGGGGGAAACCCAGCTAGTGAGGCTCCCCCCTAGCCTGACATTAATTTTAGGCATGGCCTATGGTAATTAGGCCACGCTCCCATTTCGCACGTGATGTGAGGGCGCTAGTTGTAGTGCTGGTACAGGGTGCTCCGAACCCTGGAGCCGGCCCTGTGATTAATTGTCAAACTGCTTAAACCTATTTGGGAGCGCAAGATATCTGTTTACTTATTTACTATAAGTATGTTATTTATTTTATTAACAGTTTCTTAGTAAAGTTGCGCTTTACAATTGGAAACATTAATAGAACAGAACTGGGTAATAACAGACAGACATAGAGGTAGGAAGGCCCTGCTCGCAAGCTTACAATCTATAAATAGCACTTTCCCTAATTTTTATTAAGTATGTTTTGTCACAAATGTATATTTTGATGTAAAACTGAATCCAAATGACTGTAATAAATCTAGAGATGTGCGGGTCCGGCTCTCAGAGAACCGACAGCAACTGAGTTTAGAGGTTCCGAGTCAAACTGAGATGAAGTTCGGAATCACTTTGTCCCAAGTCCCGGTTCGGATCTTCTCGTGGTTTGGAACTTGGATTTAAAAACCAAACTTTGGTTTTGGATTGCAAGCTAACAGGTCACAATTATGTCATTTTAGATGTTTTTTTATTTTTTATTTAAAAAAAAAATACAGATCCAAAACCAAAACACGAGGGTCGGCGGACATCTCTAAATAAATCATACTCTGGAGTCTCTTTCTCTCCTATCCTGCAGTAAAAGGAATACAGCTCAAAGCAGGAGGGTTGTTGAAGAGATGGTAAAAGTATAGGGACTGCTGCTGAGTGAGTGCTCTGCCAGATTGTGCAGCAGATCTTGGATGAAATAGCTCTGTGCATGTTCTGAAAAGAAATGCGTGATTGCAGACCTGCACATGCATGATTGCAGACCAGCACATGCCTGATTGCCGACCTGCACATGATTGCCGACCTGCACATGCATGATTGCCGACCTGTACATGCATGATTGCAGACCAGCACAAACATGATTGCAGACCAGCACATGTGTGATTGCAGACATGCACATGCATGATGACAGACCAGAACATGCGTTATTGCTGATCAGCACATGTGTGATTGCAGACCTACACAGGCATGATTGCAGCCCAGCACATGTGTGATGGCAGACCTGCACACGTGTGATTGCAGACCAGCACATGCATGATTGCTGACCTGCACATGTGTGATTGCAGACCAGCACATGCATGATTGCAGAGCAGCATGTGGGTGATTGCAGACCTGCACATGCATGGCTGCAGACCAGCACACAGTACACGCATGATTGTAGACCAGCACACGCATGATTGCAGACCAGCACAAGCAACATTGCACACCAGCACATACATGATTGCAGACCTGCACCTGTGTGATTGCTGACCATCACATGCATGATTGCCGACCTGCACATGTGTGATTGCAGACCAGCACATGCATGATTGCAGAGCAGCACCTGTGTGATTGCAGACCAGCACATGCGTGATTGCAGACCAGCACATGCATGATTGTAAACCAGCACACGCATGATTGCAGACCAGCACATGCAAGATTGCACACCAGCACATACATGATTGCAGATCTGCTCCTGTGTGATTGCTGACCAGCACATGCATGATTGCTGACCAGCACATGGGTGAATGCAGACCAGAACATGCGGGATGGCTGACCAGTACATGCATGATTGTTTGACCTGCACCTGTGTGATTGCAGACCAGCACATGCATGATTGCAGACCAGCACATGCATGATTGCTGACCTCCTTATGACTGGAGAGGTGGAAAACAAGTTTTTACCTAGGCCAAGTACAATAAGGGCATATTCATGGGGTTGTGGTAGGACTTGTCGACATTCAGAGGCCGACACCAGAATGATGGCAGTCAGGATGGCGACATGGACTCTAGGCCGATATCTAACATGTCGACATACACTTACATCACCGTGGTCAAAATGTCGACATGTTGCAATATTTATGTACACACAGTTAATATGATGATGATTAATAGTAATATAATTATTGATTTACCCAGCACCAACATCAAGAAGATGGATTATATAGCTGGAAGGAAGAGTTCAGGAACTGGAAGAAGATGTCATCAAGGTCCAAAGACACCACTGCCCAGCCGAAAAGAACCAAAGATGCCATTGACAAATTGATAAGATCCAGTTTAGGAAGTACCGGAGTTCAGACTGGGACCGGAGCAGCAGACAGTGTTGATAAAAAGAGCTTTTAAATACATTGCCCTCTGCTAGTCAAGACATCAGAATAGATACAGTAAGACCATCCTTTGTTATTTACTATCTGGTAGCTAGAATAACATGTACCTGTGTGGAAAGACAGTGCTTTGTGCTTTCTGCAGGTGGCATCTACTGGAGCAGTGAATGTTGATAAAGGGGAAATGACAAACTCCGAGGTGAGTAACTGGTCTCAGTGCTGTGTTCTCTCTTTGTTGAGACCTATGAGTAAGGTGACTGTGGAGGACTCTCCCATGTGACAACCACCTGTAGCCTCTCATTTCCTATCCAGAGCAACTGTGCCAAGTGCACCGGGCTGTGGCTGTGTAGCCTCATACCAGATATCCGGCTTCTACATGACTACAGTATGTGATGTATCCATAATTGCCACCATTGTCTTTGCAGGTGTGCCATCCTAGTGGTTGCAGTGAGAGCTGCAGCCGGTGTGTCAGGATCTGGTTAGACCAGTTACACATGGATGTAGAGCCTGGCACCATTCTCTTTGCAGGAGCACCGCCCTAGTGGTTGCATCGAGAGCTGCAGCCGGTGTGTCAGGATCTGGTTAGACCAGTTACACATGGATGTAGAGCCCAATAAAATCTATATATGTTTATCCGCAGTCACCACCGCTGCCAGCTCATTTAAATATAACTTTAACAAGAGGCACAATCTAGGTCCCACTGACCACGGCTAAGAAGCTTGCCCCAAGAAGCGGTTATTACACCAACCAGTGGCTTTTCTCTACATATGCCCTGTTCAAATCTTACTGATTTCGGCTCCACATGCCGCGGCTAACTAAGAGATGACTCCAGACTGCTAATAACAGCTTAGCGAGACGTCGCTAGCTGCAAGAGCGGCAAACTTACCAGCCGCTCGGTGTCACAGAGCCGCACCGCTTATCTACACTACGAGACTCCGCAATCAGCTGCTCTCCTTGCCGAGACTCACGAGCAGAGACTTCACCCAGATCCTTTGCTACCGAATACCCACATTATAAACTGCATCGAACGGGTAAGCCACTGGAAATATCCAGCACGTTCACTTGGCTTTATTTTTATAACAGTATCTGGCTATTTGGATTCTGGACTATCACTTAGATTATTTTTGCTTCAATATCTACGCTGCATACAGCACTTTTGTATCTATCTCGAGGACTTATTGTCTTATTCATCATTCAGTATTTGTCTTTTTATCTGTTATGATATTCTTTTTCCATTAGGACAACATGCGCATTTATTTTTTATTTTTATCCGTTATTCATGTACAGAATTCTTTTTGATTCATATTTGTGTATTTGTATTATTAAATGTGTATTTATCTATTTACAACATTCCATTAGATTCATTCTATGATATATTGTTAGCGCTCCCACACCTGTGTTTTGTTTTTTTCTTCATTTAAATATAATTTCCTGCAAGACAAAATTCACACTTTTCTGACCTCATGTACTGTAAATTTAGGCTCATCCTTGCACCTATTACAGGTACTAATGCCTATCGCCTCTATAGATATCTACATAATCCCAAAAACGACTCATACAGTAACTTCTGCTCCATCTCTGGTTGTGAATGACTCTTATTGAGAATTGCTATTTATTACTGCATATGTGATTTGAAAGGTTTATTCTACCCATTATAAACTAAAAGTTTAATTTTGTCTGAAAGATAAAATTAGTTTGAAATCTAGCTTGCCTGTCCCCCCGTGATCCTGCCATCTCGCAGGAGATTCCCGGGATCACATGAGTGCATAGAAGTAGGATTCTCTAGTTTAATGTGGAGCTTTGCTTGGGATTTAATTATCCTTTAAAGAATGTTATTATCATTATTCCCCCAGCTTGCTCCTTCTTGTGTATTTGTGTTATACAGTATCACAACAGTGATAAAATAGAACAGGTATAACCTGTTCTACTACCTCTTGGCTGCTTTCCATTTAAATGTCTTTTCATATTCAATAAATCAGAGTCTGAATGTCAGAAATCAGCCATAAATTTTGCAGGAGGCTTTGCAAACACATCTCTTTTATTTCAGCAGTGAAGACAGAAATCAAAGTTAAGGCTGATAAGAACCCTTCTATTAAAAGATTAAACATATTTTACACAGATGTGCTAAGAAATGTAAATATCGTAGATCTGACATTTGCAGCTTTCTGTTCTCTTTCTGCACAAAGACGTTCTCTGTCTCTGATTTTTTCCTGAAACCTTCGTCCAAAGAATCTCCAAGGGGGGTTATATAGGCTAAGTACAACCTAACCAAGTAGTGGACAACATGGAACGTTTCTGAGGTCTTGCATGGTCCATGGTCCCCAGGAGTGCTACAAATGACAGTTTCTGAGAAACACTGAGGTTGGGTTCAAAAGTAAACGGAACCGTGGAGAAAACAAAGCTGGAATCTCAACATTCAGACGATGAAAAAGACTATTTCTCTGGCAAATCAGCAATTAGGGGTATATTTAGTAAAGTGAGAGTTTTTAAGAGTGGAGATGTTGTCCATAGCAACCAATCAGATTGTACTTACCATTATCTTCTAGATCAGAGGTAGCCAACCAGTCAGAGGCAAAGAGCTAAAAAATATCTGTAGTTAAGCTAAAGAGCCAATAGCATGGGCGCCCCATTTTTGTGCACACGCCTTTGGTATGACATTTGCAGGAGCATGACCTTGTGTCACACCCCCTTTTTTAGTCACGCTAGGGGCGAGGCCAGTACATTGAAAATACACAATATACATAATTTCCCAATATAATTGTTTCACTGTTGAAGTGAAAGAAAAAGCCAGAGCAATATAGAAAACATTGAAAAAGCCACGTTCACATAAAATACACAGAAACAAGCCAGGTCCACATAAAATAAACAGAAACAAGCCAGATCCACATAAAATACACAGGAACAAGCCATACCCACATAAAATACACAGAAACAAGCCAGATCCACATAAAATACACAGATACAAGCCAAACCCACATAAAATACACAGAAACAAGCCAGATCCACATAAAATATACAGAAACAAGCCAGATCCACATAAAATACACAGGAACAAGCCAGATCCACATACAATACACAGGAACAAGCCAGATCCACATAAAATACACAGAAACAAGCCAGACCCACATAAAATACACAGAAACGAGCCAGATCCACATAAAATACACAGGAACGAGCCAGATCCACATAAATTACACAGGAACAAGCCAGATCCACATAAAATACACAGGAACAAGCCAGATCCACATAAGATACACTGGAACAAGCCAGGTCCACATGAAATACACAGGAACAAGCCAGGTCCACATAAAATATACAGAAACAATTGGGCCTGATTCAGCATGATCGCAAGTCTGCAATCGCATGCACCCGCTCTCTGCGAAAATATGCAAATGAATGCGATCGCAGTGCAATCGTAGCACTATACCAAGACGCCCACCACTGTGTAAAGCCTCCCACTTCCCATTACATACAACCGCAAGTCAGCTAAAACATCGGTAACATCGGACCCATACGCAAAGTTGCTTATTATTTAGTAGCAATAGCGCGGTCTCTCCCTCCTTCTTTTCAGCAGCATTGCTAAAGTATTTTATTATTTAACAACTGACTCATTATCTCCCTAAGTAATCATCTCCTATAAGCACCAGGTTTACTGAATCTCTCAGTTACATCTGATTAGCGTCAGTTCTTTTATAACATCTGTGATACTGCACCGCCCCCAGCCCCATGGCTTGTGAGAGCAGCCATCATCACTATTATCTGCATCTACTGTACATCAGCCACATCCTTGTTGCAGGTAGATGCAGGGGCGTTTTAAGAGAGGAGGGGACCCGTGTGCACTCCCCGTGCGGGGCCCCCTCCTCTCTCCATGGTGGCCGGCAGCCGACTGACACGGCTGGCCAGCCACCGGAGCATTAGTAGACTCCGGGCACTAGAGTGTGCCCGGAGTGTACTGTGCATGCGCAGAACGCCGTAAAAATGGCCACGGCAGCCATTTTCCGGTGTTCTGAGCAGCGCTGACACCCGACGCGGGACCACGGACAGGTGTGTTGAAACTAATGTGGGGGTCCATGTGCCCCGCACACACTGCACCCATTATAGATACGCCACTGGGTAGATGGGTCTCTGCATACACTCACCTAGTAATAGCCTTCGACTTCGAACCCCCTGCTACCAACCCGCTACAGAAATGCCATAATTGCCTACTTGGAACGGCCTTGAGGCTCCCAAAACCCACTCACCTCCCCTCCACAGCAGTCCCCCCCCCCCAAATCCACCCACTTACCAAGCAAAAGTGGGTTCCGTGGGGCTAATGATGTGATTCCTTCTCGATCACGTCATCATAAGCCCCCCCCAGTTACAATGCCTCCAATCTCGACACTGTATAGCGGGGGTGGGGCCATGATGAAGAGATCACACTACCACATCCACCTATGCCACTGACTCACCCCTTGCTATGCCAAGCTGGCTGCCCCCTCTCTGAAGTCATTCCGGGGCTTGGATGCGGTATGTAACGCCATCTTCAGATGGCGTTACCCTATAGAAGCCTATGGGCTTCTCTACTCTGAGTGCTGTGACAGGGATCCAATTGGATCCCTCCCAGCACCCACCGCCGTATGCGCAGAAGGATGCCAGAGGGACTTCTGATTCAGAGACGCCAGAGTCCCTCATTCACAAAGGACAGCCCTTACCAAGAGAGCCGTCCTTTGTGATTTTGTTCTAGATAACCAGAAGCTGATTGGTTGCTATGGGAAATATTTTCGACTTTATCTATCACAAAGATTCGATACACCACATCCCCCTCCCCCAGACAGGGCTACCTTTACCACGTATTTCATGTGACTGCCATTATCTTCTTGTATCATGATCTTCTCTGTGTACAGCACTGTGTAATATGTAGGAGTTGGGTATGGGATGATAGCGGTCGGGATGCCGGTGTTCAGAATACCTATAGCGGAATCCCGACAGAAGTGATGTGCGGTTAGGTGAATGGCTGGGGAGGGACACATGGAGATGGGTCTGAGTGCAGGGAGCCTGTCTCACCCCCTACTCACTGTAACTCTCCCCTCACTACACTAAGCTTCAGTGTCCATTCATTCTCCTACCTGCATAACTGTGTCTTCTCTTGCTTCTGCTGACTTAGTTCCGATCTCTAAACACTGCAGTGCACTTCCTGGTCACATGACACATCCAAGGTGTACATCAGTGCTCAAGGCACACCCCCCATACTCAGGGGCGTGTTTCTATAAGCTCACTTTCTGTGCAGCTTACTGCCTGTGGTGTGCCCACATCCCCAGCGCAAGCAATGTCTGACTATACAGAAGCGAGGCTGAGCTGTTGCTGCCTCATCTCTCATCTCCCTGCAGAGGGAGCTCCACAAAGCTGGTGAATGTTAACTATAAAAATTATTACGATAAACAAAGAAAATGTTTATAAAGTATAAATATCTTTTTTGTATTCTAATCATTTTTATATCAAATCTCAGGAGCATGACAGGGGAGGTTCTGCCTACCCTGCCTGTACATCCCTGCCCGAAAGTCAGAGTCCCGACCCAAATAGGTAAGTGTTTTAATCCTAACCCCTAACCCTTTTCCCCCACAGCCTAACCCTAACCCTCCCCCCGCATCCTAACATTCCCCCCAAAGCCTAGTCCCAACCCTCCCCCTAGTGCCTAACCCTAACACCTAACCCTCTCGCTAACCTTAATACATACCATTGGCACGCTGGCGGTCGGGATGCCGGCGCTCGGGATTTTAGCGCCAGGATTCCGACCGCCGGGATCATAACTACACCCAATATGTAGTTTATAGATAAAGGATAATAGTAATATAATGTTATGTAAACATGCTCACATTGCTGAGTATTTATTAATGTTTCACAAGCGAAGGGGATGTTTAATAGTAAAAGAGAATTTTAGGCATAGGGTGCAGCAAGGAACAAGTGGGCGAGAGCAACAGGAGGTTATGGAGAAGAGTCCTTGGAGAGGGTGTGAAGGGGAACATTTGGAAATGAATGTGAACATGTATGGGGAATTAAACCGTATATAAAATATTCTTTTCCTTTTATCGCCCACTGCTGCATTTATTCCATCTGACCTATCTGCAGCCTTACTATTCCCATCAGTTTACTTCCCGACTGGAGCCGTTAGCAATTTCTCTAATTTTTTTTACTGCCAAGGCAGCATATTATGCTACAGAACATTATTACATGGCAGTATACATAGGCGCAGCATATTATAGTACGAAACATTATTACAGAGCAGTATACATAGTGCATAGGCACAGAATATTATTGTACAGAATGTTATTACAGGGAAGCATACATACGGTAGGTGCAGCATATTATAGTACAGAACATTATTACAGGGTAGTATACATAGACACCACAGAATATTACAGTACAGAACATTATTACATGGCAATATACATAGGCGCAGCATATTATAGTACAAAATGTTATTACAGGGAAGTATACATAGTGCATAGGCACAGAATATTATTGTACAGAATGTTATTACAGGGAAGTATACATAGGGCATAGGCACAGAATATTATTGTACAGAATGTTATTATTACAGGGAAGTATACATAGGGCATAGGCACAGAATATTATTGTACAGAATGTTATTATTACAGGGAAGTATACATAGGGCATAGGCACAGAATATTACAGTATAGAATGTTATAACAAGGCAGTATACGTAGGCGCAGCATATGACATGACAATGTTATTACAGGACAGTATAAATAGGTGCAGCATATTACAGTACAGAGAGTTATTACAGGACAGTGTACATAGAAAACCACAGAATATTACAGTTAGGGGTGAGCGGGTTCGGATTTCTGAAATCCGAACCCCCCCGAGCCCCCCCGATCCGAGTCCGATCCGAATCAGGCTCGACTTTTCCCGCCTGACTCGGATCTGAAATCGAGGCAAAACGTCATCATCCCGCCTTCCGAGTCTCGCAGGTTTTGGATCCTATATAAGGTACCCGCGTCGGCGCCATTTTCTCACTCGGCTGTGGACAGTGAAGAGGGAGGGTGGGAGTTAGGGCTGTGTAGTGTAGTGTAGTGTAGTGCTGCTGTTGTCCACTACTTCAAAGTCCATAGGGGCTGGCTGTGTTGTGCTGTGCTGCTGTTGTTAATAGGGGCTGTGTCCACTACTTCAAAGTCCATAGGGGCTGGCTGGACTGTGTTGTGCAGTCAGTTCTCCATAGGGGCTGTGTCCACTCCAAAGTCCTGTGCAGTGTCCCAGTCCTAAAGGGGTGCTGTAGTGTTGTCGAGGGGGTGCTCTGTCCATCAGGGGTGCTCCCCCCAAGTGCTAAAAAAATAATATATTTTCTGTGTTTGTGAATTGTGTGCGCAGTAGCCGCACGTGCATCAACAAAGTAGTGCCAAGCGTGCGCCTGTGTCATAAGTAAAGGGCCAGCTGGCTTGACCGTTAAAGGGTGCTGTAACCCCCGAAAGTACACTCCAGTCCAAACCAAAAAAAAAATTATTTTCTGTGTTTCTGAATTGTGTGCGCAGTAGCCGCACGTGCATCAACAAAGTAGTGCCAAGCGTGCGCCTGTGTCATAAGTAAAGGGCCGGCTGGCTTGACCATTAAGGGTGCTGTAACCCCCCGAAAGTACACTCCAGTCCAAACCAAAAAAAAAATTATTTTCTGTGTTTGTGAATTGTGTGCGCAGTAGCCGCACGTGCATCAACAAAGTAGTGCCAAGCGTGCGCCTGTGTCATAAGTAAAGGGCCGGCTGGCTTGACCGTTAAGGGTGCTGTAACCCCCGAAAGTACACTCCAGTCCAAACCCAAAAAAAAATTATTTTCTGTGTTTGTGAATTGTGTGCGCAGTAGCCGCGCGTGCATCAACAAAGTAGTGCCAAGCGTGCGCCTGTGTCATAAGTAAAGGGCCGGCTGGCTTGACCGTTAAGGGTGCTGTAACCCCCAAAAGTACACTCCAGTCCATACCAAAAAAAAATTATTTTCTGTGTTTGTGAATTGTGTGCGCAGTAGCCGCACGTGCATCAACAAAGTAGTGCCAAGCGTGCGCCTGTGTCATAAGTAAAGGGCCGGCTGGCTTGACCGTTAAAGGGTGCTGTAACCCCCAAAGTACACTCCAGTCCAAACCAAAAAAAAAATTATTTTCTGTGTTTGTGAATTGTGTGCGCAGTAGCCGCACGTGCATCAACAAAGTAGTGCCAAGCGTGCGCCTGTGTCATCATAAGTAAAGGGCCGGCTGGCTTGACCGTTAAAGGGTGCTGTAACCCCCGAAAGTACACTCCAGTCCAAACCAAAACAAAAATTATTTTCTGTGTTTGTGAATTGTGTGCGCAGTAGCCGCACGTGCATCAACAAAGTAGTGCCAAGCGTGCGCCTGTGTCATAAGTAAAGGGCCGGCTGGCTTGACCGTTAAAGGGTGCTGTAACCCCCGAAAGTACACTCCAGTCCAAACCAAAAAAAAAATAATTTTCTGTGTTTGTGAATTGTGTGCGCAGTAGCCGCACGTGCATCAACAAAGTAGTGCCAAGCGTGCGCCTGTGTCATAAGTAAAGGGCCGGCTGGCTTGACCGTTAAAGGGTGCTGTAACCCCCGAAAGTACAGTGCAGTCCAAACCAAAAAAAAAATTATTTTCTGTGTTTGCGAATTGTGTGCTCAGTAGCCGCACGTGCATCAACAAAGTAGTGCCAAGCGTGCGCCTGTGTCATAAGTAAAGGGCCGGCTGGCTTGACCGTTAAAGGGTGCTGTAACCCCCGAAAGTACAGTCCAGTCCAAACCAAAAAAAAAATTATTTTCTGTGTTTGTGAATTGTGTGCGCAGTAGCCGCACGTGCATCAACAAAGTAGTGCCAAGCGTGCGCCTGTGTCATAAGTAAAGGGCCGGCTGGCTTGACCGTTAAAGGGTGCTGTAACCCCCAAAGTACACTCCAGTCCAAACCAAAAAAAAATTATTTTCTGTGTTTGTGAATTGTGTGCGCAGTAGCCGCACGTGCATCAACAAAGTAGTGCCAAGCGTGCGCCTGTGTCATAAGTAAAGGGCCGGCTGGCTTGACGTTAAAGGGTTCTGTAACCCCCAAAGTACACTCCAAACAAAAAAAATATATATTTTCTGTGTTTGTGACTTGTGTGCACTGTGGCTGCACGTGCATCAACAAAGGAGCAGCGCCAAGCGTGCGCCTGTGTCCCATAAGTAAAGAGCCGGCTGGCTCATTTCTTAAAGGGTGGTGTAACCCACAAAGTGCACTACTCTCCAGCAAAAATAAAAAAATATTTTCTGTGTTTGTGTGCGCTTTAGCCGCACGTATATTATATATCAATATAACATAAATGGAGGACCAAACTTTCTCCGATAAAAATAAAATAGGGAAAGATCAAGAACCACTTCCTCCTAGTGCTGTTGCTGCTGCTGGGAGTTGTTCATCATCCCAGAGAGGAAGTAGGAACATCACTACTTTTACTAAACAATTGACCCTCCAACAGTCCCTAGCGATGAGGATGAAGTACGACAGCAGTCATCCTGAAACAAAACGTATAACTGAGGCCTTGACTGCTATGTTGGTGTTAGACGTGCGTCCGGTATCCGACATTAGTGCAGTGGGATTTAGACAATTGATGGAGGTAGTGTGTCCTCGGTTCCAAATCCCGTCTAGATTCCACCTGCATCCTCAAAGCAGCAGCGACAAGCGTGCGTCTGTCTGTTAAAGGGTGTTGTAACTCTCAAAGTGCTCCAAAAAAATCAAATTTTTTTTTAATGTGTTTGTGACTTGTGTGCGATGTAGCCACACTTGCATTCTCAAAGCAGCAGCGACAAGCGTGCGTCTGTCTGTTAAAGGGTGGTGACACCCTCAAAGTGTGCTACACAAACAATTAAAATATTGTTCTTTTTTTTTCTGTCTTTGTGAATTGTGTGGGCTGTAGCCGCACTTGCATCCTCAAAGCAGCAGCGACAAGCGTGCGTCTGTCTGTTAAAGGGTGTTGTAACTCTCAAAGTGCTCCAAAAAAAATCAAATTTTTTTTTTTAATGTGTTTGTGACTTGTGTGCGATGTAGCCACACTTGCATCCTCAAAGCAGCAGCGACAAGCGTGCGTCTGTCTGTTAAAGGGTGGTGACACCCTCAAAGTGTGCTACACAAACAATAAAAATATTCTTCTTCTTTTTTCTGTCTTTGTGAATTGTGTGGGCTGTAGCCGCACCTGCATCCTTAAAGCAGCAGCGACAAGCGTGCGTCTGTCTGTTAAAGGGTGGTGACACCCTCACAGTGTGCTACACAAACAATTAAAATATTGTTCTTTTTTTTTCGGTCTTTGTGAAATGTGTGGGCTGTAGCCGCACCTGCATCCTTAAAGCAGCAGCGACAAGCGTGCGTCTGTCTGTTAAAGGGTGGTGTAACTCTCAAAGTGCTCCAAAAAATAAAAAACTATTTTTTTAATGTGTTTGTGACTTGTGTGCGATGTAGCCGCACTTGCATCCTCAAAGCAGCAGCGACAAGCGTGCGTCTGTCTGTTAAAGGGTGGTGACACCCTCAAAGTGTGCTACGCAAACAATAAAAATATTCTTCTTTTTTCTGTCTTTGTGAATTGTGTGGGCTGTAGCCGCACCTGCATCCTTAAAGCAGCAGCGACAAGCGTGCGTCTGTCTGTTAAAGGGTGGTGACACCCTCAAAGTGTGCTACACAAACAATTAAAATATTGTTCTTTTTTTTTCGGTCTTTGTGAAATGTGTGGGCTGTAGCCGCACCTGCATCCTTAAAGCAGCAGCGACAAGCGTGCGTCTGTCTGTTAAAGGGTGGTGACACCCTCAAAGTGTGCTACACAAACAATAAAAATATTCTTCTTCTTTTTTCTGTCTTTGTGAATTGTGTGGGCTGTAGCCGCACTTGCATCCTCAAAGCAGCAGCGACAAGCTTGCGTCTGTCTGTTAAAGGGTGGTGTAACCCTCAAAGTGTGCTCCACAAACAATAAAAATATTCTTTTTTTTTTTCTGTCTTTGTGAATTGTGTGGGCTGTAGCCGCACTTGAATCCTCAAAGCAGCAGCGACAAGCGTGCGTCTGTCTGTTAAAGGATTACATTGGTGACAGCATCCAAGTAGGCATGTCAGACAGTCCGTACCTGTACTGGCAGGAAAAAGAAGCAATTTGGAGGTCCCTGTACAACCTGGCTCTATTTTACCTGAGTTGCCCCCCCTCCAGTGTGTACTCCGAAAGAGTCTTTAGTGCAGCCGGGAACCTTGTCAGCGAAAGGCGTAGGAGGTTGCTTCCACAAAATGTGGAGAAGATGATGTTCATAAAATGAATTATCAACTCTTCCAGGGAGACCAGCCTCCAGAACGTACAGAGGGACCTGTGGTTCCAGCAGGGACGAATTAATACTCTGTGAGGATGAGGATGTACACACTGAAGAGGGTGAGGAATCGGTGGATGAGGAGGATGAGGATGACATCTTGCCTCCGTAGAGCCAGTTTGTGCAGGGACAGATTAATTGCCAGCTTGTTTTGTGGGGGCCCAAACGAACCAATCATTTCAGCCACAGTTGTGTGGCAGACCCTGGCGCTGAAATGATTGGTTTGTTAAAGTGTGCATGTCCTGTTTATACAACATAAGGGTGGGTGGGAGGGCCCAAGGACAATTCCATCTTGCACCTCTTTTTTTTCTTTGCATTATGTACAGTTTGGGGCCTAGTTTTTCAATGCCATCCTGTCTGCCACTGCAGTTTCACGCCTAGATGGGTCACGTGTTTGTGCCGCCCACTCGTGTCGCTTAGCATAGTCATCCAGCTACCTCGGTGCAACCTTTTGGACATAAAAACACTATTGTGAGGTGTGAGGTATTCAGAATAGACAGGAAATGAGTGGAAATTAAGGTTATTGAGGTTAATAATAGCATAGGAGCAGAAAAACCTACAAATTCTGTGATTTTAGCTGTTTTTATGCTTTTTTTCAAAAAAATACAGATCCAAAACACAAAACCCAGAACCCAAAACACGGAAGGGTGGTTTTGGCAAAACCAATCCAGATCCAAAACACGAAGAAAGATCCAGATCCAAAACCAAAACACAAAACACGAAAAGTGGCCGGTGCACACCCCTAATTACAGTACAGAATGTTATTACAGGCAGTATACTGTACTGTACATAGGCACAGCATATAATAGTACAGAATGTTATTATGGGGCAATATACATAGGGCATAGGCACAGCAAATTACAGTACAGAACATTATTACTGCAGTGCAGTATACATATCCACCGCATATTATAATACAGAATGTTATTACAGGGCAGTATACATAGGGCATAGGCACAGAATATTACAGTATAGAATGTTGTAACAAGGCAGTATACGTAGGCGCAGCATATTACATGACAGAATGTTATTACAGGACAGTATAAAAAGGTGCAGCATATTACAGTACAGAAAGTTATTACAGGGCAGTATACTTAGGCACAGCATATTACAGTGCAGAAAGTTATTATAGGGCAGTATACATAGGGCATCCACACAGAATATTACGGTACAGAATGTTATTTCAGGGCAGTATACTTTACATAGGCGCAGCATATTATAGTACATAATGTTATTACAGGGCAGTATACATAGGGCATAGACACAGAATATTACAGTAAAGAATGTTATTACAGGGCAGTATACTGTACATAGGTGCAGAAATTTACAGTACAGAACATCATTGCAGGTCAGTATACATAGGCAAAGCATATTATAGTACAGAATGTTATTACAGGGCAGTATGCATACGGCATAGGCACATAATATTACAGTACAGATTGTTATAACAAGGCAGTATACATAGGCGCAGCATATTACGGTACAGAGGGCCTAATTCAGACCCGCTAGCGAGCGTAGGATGCTCGCAAGCGGGTCGATGGTGCCCTAATGCGCATGCGCACGACGGAGGGAGCTCCGTCGTGCGCATGCGCGAGACCCGCATAGCGACAGCCAAGCTGTCGCTCCAGGTCTTGCTACAAAGGGGGCGTGCTGTCGATGGTGACTGACAGCACGCCCCCTTTGGTGGGCGTGCTAGGGGCGTGGCTGCCAGATGGAGACGTTCCCATGGGAACGCCTACCGTCTGGGTCCGACCCCACTGACATGACTAGTGATGTCAGTGGGAGTGATTTTGGCTCTGACAGAGCCAAAATCACTCCAGGGCTTGCGGCATCGAGACCCTACCGCAGGGTCTCGTCGCAAGCCCGATGGTCGCGATGGTCTTGACCATCGTGACCATCATCATGGATGCTCGCATAAGCTGTGGGTGGTAACCCACAGCTATGCGAGCGTCCAAGAGGCCGTTCCATTTTTAGGTAGGAGGGCCCTGATTCAGAGCGAGCGCTCTAGTCAGAGCGTCCGGCTCTGAATCAGGCCCAGAATGTTTTTACAGGTCAGTATACATAGGCGCAGCATATTACTGTACAGATTTTTATTCCAGGGCGGTATACATAGGCACAGTATATTACAGTACAGAACTTTATTACAGTGCAGTATACATAGGCGCACCATATTACTGTACAGAATTTTATTCCAGGGGAGTATACGTATATTACTGTACATAATTTTATTCCAGGGCAGTATACATAGTCACAGTATATTACAGTACAGAACGTTATTACAGGGCAGTATACATAGGGCATAGACACAGAATATTATGGTACAGAATGTTACAGGGCAGTATGTTACAGTAAAGAAAGTTATTACAGGGCAGTATACAAAGGCACAGCATATTACAGTACTGAATGTCATTACAAGGCGTTATATAGTGTCAGACCATATCACAGTGCAGAATGTTGATTAAGGAGATATACAGTATCACAGGATATCATAGTGTAAACCATTACTACAAGGCAGTGTTAAATGTTGACCTTTTGAATGTGTTGACCATTTAACCATGTTGACCTAAAAAATACATGTCTACATGTTGGTGGTAGAACAAATTACAATGCCACAAACAGCATTAAACATACAGCATGTACGACTTTGTTACAATTATTTAAAGATGTTAATATTGGGGGCAATGATGTTCAAAAATAATAACATTTACAGTTATGGGGACAATAGCATTTTTGTTAACTGGGGCCATAAAATTTAATTAACTAATTAATGTTAGAAGTACCAATTGTATGACAGCATGGATGTACTTCTATCATTATTAACATGACTTCAATTAACATAAAAATATTATTGTCTTCATAATTGGAAATGTTCATATATTTTTAATTATTGGGCAAAAATTATTGGGCAAATAATAAATTCATTAATTATGTCTCATTCACTATTAATTGAGTATTAAGTAGCAGTAATAAGGTGTCTAAAGGGGGGCATCCTGTACACGATTTTAGCAGGCGATTGAACGATAACAACGTCGTTATCGTTCAATAGTTTAAAAATCATTTATAAATCGTGCGGTGTTTGGTCGCTAACGATCAACAATGCGCGCTCCCGCTGGTCGTTTGATCGTCTCGTCAGTCGACCGAACATGCAGGTCAATTTCACTTGATCTATTAAAGATCGTTTGCAAATCGTTCAGACTGAAAGATAAAATTTAAAGGGAAAAAATCAAGGGAAAATCGTTTAGAGATTGGACAGGGAGTAGATCGTCTACTGGATGTGCCCCATTAGATAACTGTCCCTTCTTTAAAGTGCAGCGTCCCTATGGGCTTTTCACCCAGCCCAATGGCAGATATTCTAGGAGAAAAACAGGTGTGCACAATATGAGGGAGATGTAAAACTTATATTAATATATAAGAATCATAAAAGCGTACATTCAAGTTTAAAATGAACAGCTGATCACAAGCCTGGTAACATGAAAGTTATCCACAGATCCGCTTGCCGCCACTGTTAGTCTCTTCTTGCTCCAGTCTAAAACAGTAAGCAAAGGTACCCTACACATACATACATTTATTACAGATGTGTGTGACCCCTGTGTTTTAGTTTTGGATCTGGATTAATCTTCGTGCTTTGTGGCTCTCTGCTCATTGTTATTGTAGATAGCATAAATTGTATTCAAATTGAGCAGTCTCGTCTGCCAGAGACACCACTTTTTTCTGTAAGCTTTGCTGGTGATTTTCCAATGAGTCGCAGGCTATTACATCTGACGACTTGTCTCTTTCACATTACAAAAACTGCATCCAGTAGACAGCGATTGGGGTGGCTCTACGGCAAATTTTCCTGTACTCGCAGTCTATTACATGCAGCGGCTTTATACTCACAGAAAAAATAAATAAATAAATAAAAAAACTTGGAGGCTATTAAACTCTGTTTCACTACGACATGAGAAAAATGAGAGAGGGATCAATCAAACATAAACACCGAGAAAATATATAAAAAAATACATGAATGTTAATGCTTTATTTACTTTAAGCGTGTTTTAGTGATGTGTTTTCATCGTATTTTCTATGCACCTTTCATTAAATTGTACTGGTAGAGTGCTTTAATAATGCTTACTTCTAAATGCATTGCAACAGGGCATTGTTATTTTATAACTCTATAGTGGACATGGCATCATTAATACTCATTTGTTCTGTTTTTAATGCCCTTTTAATGCATTTACTAACGTGCTAAAGAGCAAAAAAAAATCAAAATAAATAAAGCTTATAAGTGTGACACAGAGGAGAAGGGTGATTATATAAATGATAAGAAAATGAGAATGAAAGAATAAAAATCTTACAGAGGACAAGAGCAAAGTGGAGGGGGGGAATGGAAGTTTTTTGAACTATTCAGTACATGGAAAACAGGAATAGCATATCCTATAACAAATAATGAAGTGTATTCTATTTGTTACCAAGTAATGTGTTTATTATTAACTGACATGACCTTAAATGTAATGTTTACTCGCTTGTTATTATTTAATTTGTCCTTAAATGAAGCGTTGAACCCTGTTATATTAGTGTCTGTCTTTACTGGGATTGTTTAGAAAATATATAAAAAAAAATACTAATTAATTTGAAACTGTTGCAAAATAATACGTAAGCAGGGATCTGCAAATGATCCCGATGCAGATGAGCACTGTAGGACTGTGGGGATAGTGTGTAAGAGTTGTTTGGCTACCTGTAGTGCACAGGAGAGGAAGTAACGATTAGTGTGTCAGGGGACAGTGACTGCAGGAAAACGCAGGGTTAAAGGTGGAATTACAAGACAAGGGAGGTCCAAGGGACATGGAAGGGGAGGCGAAAGGAGAAAAGGCTCATGCACAGAACCATCGTCCTCTTTTACACAACAAATCTTTCCTTCCCTCCCTCCCCAACTAACACAATAAGTCTGTGATTTTGGCGGTTGGTGGTGAGGGAAACGCAATTGCAAACTGAATCATAATATAGGTACAATGATAATCATGTGGTGCGGGGATGATATGTCCTCCGAGGGCTGTGTAGTGATTTTGCAAGTTATTTGGCTCGTCTGCCTAACGATGGGCAGCGGGCACCTACATCGATGTGTGACACCTATGCCGGTGTAGGCAGCAGTGCTGCAGTGATTGTCATGGCCCCCATTGATATTGAAGACCGTGAAGGCTCCTCCCAAAACGAAGGATGGCGGTGCATGAGTCTATATACGGACTTTACACTGCGCAGTGAGGAAGGAGTTTGCTGACTTCACGATCAGTGGGATTGGAAGAACCCAACCCGTGGGTAGGATTACCCACTTGGCTGACCAAATTTTCAGTAGTACAGTTTGCAATTGCTTTTCCTAGGCCACCAACTTTATGGAAGTGATAAATAAAATTTGGGCCTTCTTCCTGCCAGCTATGGTGTGTAGCGTCTTTATTTTATTGGGTATCGATGATGGAATCTACAGGTGGCTAACAAATTATGCAAACACACGAAAGCCATCATACTTAAACAGCTTAATAACTAAGTATAAAAGTGAAATAAAGAAAACAATCCACTCTCAGAGTTCAGGAGCTGATTCTGAGTAGGGACTCGGGAGCAAAGCAAAAACAGCAAGTACAGTAACTTTGCCCCTGGGCACACCATGTAACAATGCAAGGGTTGCAAATACACTTAGGGGTATATTTACTAAAGTGCGACTTTTCAGAAGTGGAGATGTTGCCCATAGCAACCAATCAGATTCTACTTATGATTTGTCTAGCACCTTCTAGAAGATAATAGCTAGAATCTGATTGGTTGCTACAGGCAACATCTCCACTTCTAAAACTCCGCACTTCAGTAAATATACCCCTTATTGTTTTGCATGCAGGGTAAATGCTGTTTCATGTAGCCCACAAATGCTGGACAGCTTTATTTTTACACTGAAATTTAGATTAGAATTTGGACATCCCCCTCCCAAATCTAAATCTCTCGTAAGTCTGCTCCTTTTCCAGTGCACCAAGTATTGCCAAAGTGCAAAGTTACTTGTTTCTCTTGCATTGCTCCCAACTCTGCATCAGACTCTCTCTTAATGTGCATAGAGTCCAGCTCTCCACATGCAATATTTAGTTATTACATAGCACAACTCTGCTAAGAAATGGAACATAGATGATAAACGGATCTGAGCACCTGATGGAGGGGAAAAAGTGGCACCGCATGCAGTGTGGCAATCAGGGGCAGCGCAGGTCATACTTCCCTACTCTCCCAGAAGTTGCGTGAGGCTCCCAAAATTTCAGGCAGCTCCTCGCACCCTGGGGAGACTGTCCGGATCTCCCGCATCCTGCTCACTTCCTAGTGAAGTGGGCAGGATGGGGAGATAATTGCTGGGAATCGTGGCTCTGTATGGAGGGTTGGAGCTAAATGGTGAGAGAATGCATCATTTACCCCCACCCCCTCCTCGCGGCAGTTTGCCATGATGCGGGTGGGGCCTAATGACATATGAGCCCGGCCCCACCCCCAAAGTGGCCAAAGGTGTCTGCTCTCCGGGCATCTCCCAGGGAGGAGTGATAAAATGTTGGCGCAGTATGGCACTCCCATCTCCTCCATTTTATGTCTTGTCTGTCCTGCTTCTTGCCTTGTGTGGAGCAGGGGTGCATTTTCCGCTGACCTCATAGTCCAGCACCACAATTCCAGCCTATTTCCAACATGAAGGGGCAAGTTTTGGCAGTGCCAGAGCCAAGCTAAGGGTAATGCAACCTAGGCGCGGCATGGTTTCTGTACCTGGCTTGTGGGATGCCTGAATACAGGGCCAGCAAGAGATTGTGGGGGAGGAGCGTGTACGAACTTGGAAGCATTCTCAGCATAGGGGGATTGCCCCACTTGTTATACTGCAGAGCATGCAGTATAACACTACAGTATGTTATTACATGGCAGTATACAGAGGCATAGCATATCACAATACATAATGTTATAACATGGCAGAATACAGAGGCATAGCATATCACAGTACATAATGTTATTACATGGCAGAATACAGAGGCATAGCATATCACAGTACATAATGTTATTACATGGCAGAATACAGAGGCATAGCATATCACAGTACATAATGTTATTACATGGCAGAATACAGAGGCATAGCATATCACAGTACATAATGTTATTACATGGCAGAATACAGAGGTATAGCATATCACAGTACATACTGTTATTACATGGCAGAATACAGAGGCATAGCATATCACAGTACATAATGTTATTACATGGCAGAATACAGAGGCATAGCATATCACAGTACATAATGTTATTACATGGCAGAATACAGAGGCATAGCATATCACAGTACATAATGTTATTACATGGCATAATACAGAGGCATAGCATATCACAGTACATAATGTTATTACATGGCAGAATACAGAGGCATAGCATATCACAGTACATAATGTTATTACATGGCAGAATACAGAGGTATAGCATATCACAGTACATCATTTTGAATGGGATTGAAATACCAGCGGCTTAAAAAAATCCTGACAGTGACAGGCCGTCAGATGAAGATCCCAAGTATGCTAACCCTCCCCTCTCCCCCCCCTAACCCTAACCCTCCCTTAGGGGTGCCTAACCCCAACCTCCCACCCTAGTGCCTAACCCTAACCTCCCCCCATGGGTGCCTAAACCTAACCCCCCCTCCCCGCACCATAAACCTAACCCTCCAGGGGGTGTGCCTAACCCTAACCTTTGCTCCTAGTGCCTAACCCTAACCCCCCCTTCCCCTAGCCTAACTCTAACCTTCCCCAGGGAGTTGCCTAACCCTTAATTCCCCTGGGGGTCCCTACACCTAACCCCCCCATCATGTATAAGTGAGAGGTCAATCGGTCCGGCGTCCTCTGCGTTCCGGCGTCGGGATTAATATAGGCGTCGGTATTTTGACGTCTATGTTAAATCTCTTGCCGGGATTACGCTGTCGGGATTGAGACCGGTGGCCAAGCGGCCGCCGGTCTCATAACTACATCCCCATAATGTTATTACATGGCAGAATAAAGAGGCATAGCATAGAACAGTACATTATGTTATTACATGGCAGAATACAGAGGTATAGCATATCACAGTACAAAATGTTATTACAAGGCAGAATACAGAGGTATAGCATATCACAGTACAAAATGTTATTACAAGGCAGAATACAGAGGTATGGCATATCACAGTACATAATGTTATTACATGGCAGAATACAGAGGTATAGCATATCACAGTACATAATGTTATTACATGGCAGAATACAGAGGTATAGCATATCACAGAACATAATATTATTAACAAGGTAATATACAGAGCCAGCATAGCATATCACATCACAGTACAGAATGTTATTACATGGCAGAATACAGAGGCATAGCATAGCCTATAACAGTATATAATGTTATTAACTTATTACCATTGACATAATTAGACCTGGGGGGCCCCATAGCAACATTTTCTCGGGCCCCTCTAGGTTCAATGCCTCCCCCCCCCCCCCCCCCCCCGCGACTTACCTCTGCTCTATGGTCACGTCCTCCCTCAGCAGTGTGCTGCACAGGGCAGGCACATGTCCTCTCTTGGTCGGTTCCATCTCTCCTCACTGACTGATGCTGGGAGCCTGATGGGACATTCCCGGATCATGGCCAGGCCTCCTCCCAGTATCAGTCAGACTGAGGAGAGACGGTGCAGTACACTGGTACTGCTGCTGAAGGAGGACGCGCTGGCCTGGCACCATAGGTGCAGGGAGAGCGCCGGACCCCGGAGGCAACCTGTGCCCCATAGCAGCTGTACCCCCTGCACCTATGGTAGTTAAGCCAGTGGTTATTACAAGGTAATATACAGAGCCAGCATAGCATATCACCAGTGGCGCCACAAGGGGGGTGCGGGCCGCACCTTGGTGTCACCAGCCGAGGGGTGTCACCAAGGTGCAGACTCAGTCACAGGAGCTAGGTACTGCACTGTGTAATTACCTCTGTGCTGCCGGAAGGCGGGGCTTAAACTCAGGGGTAGGGATCTGTCCTCAGTGCCATGTATTACAGTTACACGGCAAGAGTGTGTGGACTAATGATATGAATACGCCTCCAAATAACGCCACATAAGGCAAGTCATACAAGGGGTTACCATGGAGAAGGTTATTCCTTGTATCACCAGCGGCACCCCCGGTTCGTGTATGAATCGCATCACCATACTTTTGTATGATGAGTGCGATTCATAAAGGGACAGAAAGCTCAGCTTTCCCTTCCTCTCCTGCGGTACAGATTCACCATCTGAGTATAGCGTTACCTGTACCGCAAGCCGAACAGGGCAGGGAAGTTGCATACTTCCCTGCTGTCTGCTCGGCAGCCGGTGCTGGCTCCGCCCCCTTTTCCCAGCATCCATTGCAGCAGGTCTGACCTGACCTGCTGCTCTCAGACACCGGCGCATGGGCAGTAAGAATACAGACATATCGGGCTCCCTATATGTCTGTATTCTCACTGCGTACAGGGATCGCGGAGGGGCCGGACAGCGCCCGAAGACGCCGGACAGGTAAGTGTACATGATTGGCTACTAAACATCACTATATATAGCATCGATGTGTTGCGATATATAGTGATGTTTATTTTCTGTGTTTGTGAATTGTGTGCGCAGTAGCCGCACGTGCATCAACGAAGTAGTGCCAAGCGTACGCCTGTGTCATAAGTAAAGGGCCGGCTGGCTTGACCGTTAAAGGGTGCTGTAACCCCCAAAGTACACTCCAAACCAAATAACAAAATATTTTTTCTGTGTTTGTGAATTGTGTGCGCAGTAGCCGCACGTGCATCAACAAAGTAGTGCCAAGCGTGCGCCTGTGTCATAAGTAAAGGGCCGGCTGGCTTGACCGTTAAAGGGTGCTGTAACCCCCAAAGTACACTCCAAACCAAATAACAAAATATTTTTTCTGTGTTTGTGAATTGTGTGCGCAGTAGCCGCACGTGCATCAACAAAGTAGTGCCAAGCGTGCGCCTGTGTCATAAGTAAAGGGCCGGCTGGCTTGACCATTAAAGGGTGCTGTAACCCCCAAAGTACACTCCAAACCAAATAACAAAATATTTTTTCTGTGTTTGTGAATTGTGTGTGCAGTAGCCGCACGTGCATCAACAAAGTAGTGCCAAGCGTGCACCTGTGTCATAAGTAAAGGGCCGGCTGGCTTGACCGTTAAAGGGTGCTGTAACCCCCAAAGTACACTCCAAACCAAATAACAAAATATTTTTTCTGTGTTTGTGAATTGTGTGCGCAGTAGCCGCACGTGCATCAACAAAGTAGTGCCAAGCGTGCGCCTGTGTCATAAGTAAAGGGCCAGCTGGCTTGACCGTTAAAGGGTGCTGTAACCCCCAAAGTACACTCCAGTCCAAACCCAAAAAATATATATTTTCTGTGTTTGTGAATTGTGTGCGCAGTAGCCGCACGTGCATCAACAAAGTAGTGCCAAGCGTGCGCCTGTGTCATAAGTAAAGGGCCGGCTGGCTTGACCATTAAAGGGTGCTGTAACCCCCAAAGTACACTCCAAACCAAATAACAAAATATTTTTTCTGTGTTTGTGAATTGTGTGCGCAGTAGCCGCACATGCATCAACAAAGTAGTGCCAAGCGTGCACCTGTGTCATAAGTAAAGGGCCGGCTGGCTTGACCGTTAAAGGGTGCTGTAACCCCCAAAGTACACTCCAAACCAAATAACAAAATATTTTTTCTGTGTTTGTGAATTGTGTGCGCAGTAGCCGCACGTGCATCAACAAAGTAGTGCCAAGCGTGCGCCTGTGTCATAAGTAAAGGGCCGGCTGGCTTGACCGTTAAAGGGTGCTGTAACCCCCAAAGTACACTCCAGTCCAAACCAAAAAAATATATATTTTCTGTGTTTGCGAATTGTGTGCGCAGTAGCCGCACGTGCATCAACAAAGTAGTGCCAAGCGTGCGCCTGTGTCATAAGTAAAGGGCCGGCTGGCTTGACCGTTAAAGGGTGCTGTAACCCCCAAAGTACACTCCAAACCAAATAACCAAATATTTTTTCTGTGTTTGTGAATTGTGTGCGCAGTAGCCGCACGTGCATCAACAAAGTATTGGCAAGCGTGCGCCTGTGTCATAAGTAAAGGGCCGGCTGGCTTGACCGTTAAAGGGTGCTGTAACCCTCAAAGTACACTCCAAACCAAATAACAAAATATTTTTTCTGTGTTTGTGAATTGTGTGCGCAGTAGCCGCACGTACATCAACAAAGTATTGCCAAGCGTGCGACTGTGTCATAAGTAAAGGGCCAGCTGGCTTGACCGTTAAAGGGTGCTGTAACCCCCAAAGTACACTCTAAACCAAATAACAAAATATTTTTTCTGTGTTTGTGAATTGTGTGCGCAGTAGCCGCACGTGCATCAACACAGTAGTTCCAAGCGTGCGCCTGTGTCATAAGTAAAGGGCCGGCTGGCTTGACCGTTAAAGGGTGCTGTAACCCCCAAAGTACACTCCAGTCCAAACCAAAAAAAAATATATTTTCTGTGTTTGTGAATTGTGTGCGCAGTAGCCACACGTGCATCAACAAAGTATTGCCAAGCGTGCGCCTGTGTCATAAGTAAAGGGCCGGCTGGCTTGACCGTTAAAGGGTGCTGTAACCCCCAAAGTACACTCCAAACCAAATAACAAAATATTTTTTCTGTGTTTGTGCATTGTGTGCGCAGTAGCCGCACGTGCATCAACAAAGTATTGCCAAGCGTGCGCCTGTGTCATAAGTAAAGGGCCAGCTGGCTTGACCGTTAAAGGGTGCTGTAACCCCCAAAGTACACTCCAAACCAAATAAAATATTTTTTCTGTGTCTGTGAATTGTGTGCGCAGTAGCCGCACGTGCATCAACAAAGTAGTGCTAAGCGTGCGCCTGTGTCATATGTAAAGGGCTGGCTGGCTTGACCGTTAAAGGGTGCTGTAACCCCCAAAGTACACTCCAAACCAAAAAAAAATATTTTCTGTGTTTGTGAATTGTGTGCGCAGTAGCCGCACGTGCATCAACAAAGTAGTGCCAAGCGTGCGCCTGTGTCATAAGTAAAGGGCCGGCTGGCTTGACAATTAAAGGGTGCTGTAACCCCCAAAGTACACTCCAAACCAAATAAAAAAATATTTTCTGTGTTTGTGAATTGTGTGCGCAGTAGCTGCACGTGCATCAACAAAGGAGCAGCGCCAAGCTTGCGCCTGTGTCCCATAAGTAAAGAGTCGGCTGGCTCATTTCTTAAAGGGTGGTGTAACCCACAAAGTGCACTACTCTCCAGCAAAAATAAAAAAATATTTTCTGTGTTTGTGTGCACCTTAGCCGCAAGTATATATCAAATCGATATAACATAAATGGAGGACCAAACTTTCTCCGATAAAAATAAAATAGAGAAAGATCAAGAACCACTTCCTCCTAGTGCTGAAGCTGCTGCCACTAGTCATGACATAGACGATAACATGCCATCAACGTCGTCTGCCAAGGCCGATGCCCAATGTCATAGTAGAAGCCACATACAATCCCAAATGACAAAGTTCAGGAAAATTACCTTAAAAAAAACATTTAAATCATCTGAAGAGAAACGTAAACTTGCCAATATGCCATTTATGACACGGAGTGGCAAGGAACGGCTAAGGTCTTTCCCTATGTTCATGACTAGTGGTTCAGCTTCACATGACGATGGAAGCCCTCCTCCCACTAAAAAAATCAAACGAGTTAAGCTGGCAAAAGCACAGCGAAGAACTGTGCGTTCTAAGAAGATATCACAAATCCCCAAGGAGAGTCCAAGTGTGGTGGCGGTTGCGATGCCTGACCTTCCCAGCACTGGACGGGAAGAGGTGGCTCTTTCCACCATTTGCACGCCCCCTGCAAGTGTTGAAAGGAGCACCCACAGTCCACTTGCTGATATGCAAATTGAAGATGTCACTGTTGAAGTACAACAGAATGAGGATACTGGTGTAGCTGGCGCTGAGGAGGAAGTTGGCGAGGAGGATTCTGATGGTGATGTGGTTTGTTTAAATCAGAGGGACCTGTGGTGGTGGATTCCAGCGGGGACGAGTTAATACTCTGTGAGGATGAGGATGTACACAACACTGAAGAGGGTGAGGAATCGGTGGATGAGGATGAGGACGACATCTTGCCTCCGTAGAGCCAGTTTGTGCAGGGACAGATTAATTGCCAGCTTGTTTTGTGGGGGCCCAAACGAACCAATCATTTCAGCCACAGTCGTGTGGCAGACCCTGGCGCTGAAATGATTGGTTTGTTAAAGTGTGCATGTCCTGTTTATACAACAAAAGGGTGGGTGGGAGGGCCCAAGGACAATTCCATCTTGCACCTCTTTTTTTTCTTTGAATTATGTACTGTTTGGGGCCTAGTTTTTCAAACTGGCATCCTGTCTGCCACTGCTGTGTCACTCCTAGATGGGCCACGTGTTTGTGCCGCCAACTCGTGTCGCTTAGCATAGTCATCCATCTACCTCGGTGCAACCTTTTGGACATAAAAACACTATTGTGAGGTGTTCAGAATAGACTGGAAATGAGTGGAAATTAAGGTTTTTGAGGTTAATAATAGCATAGGAGCAGAAAAATCAACACATTCTGTGATTTTAGCTGTTTTTATGCTTTTTTAAAAAAAAATACAGATCCAAAACACAAAATCCAGAACCCAAAACACCGAAGGGTGGTTTTGGCAAAACCAATCCAGATCCAAAACACGAAGAAAGATCCAGATCCAAAACCAAAACACAAAAAGTGGCCGTTGCACACCCCTAGTCCTTATTTGAAAAATAAATAGGGGGGCGGGGCGCCAATGCTCTTTCTGGCACAGGGCACCAAAATGTCTAGTTACGGCTCTGTGCGCCGTATTAATGACAATTTCCTCTGCACAATCAATCTTGTTCTGGGGTGCAGGCCAGGGTGAGCAGTGCGGGGTGCAGGCCAGGGTGAGCAGTACGGAGTGCAGGCCAGGGTGAGCAGTGCGGGTTGCAGGCCATGGTGAGCAGTGCGGGGTGCAGGCCAGGGTGAGCAGTGCAGGGGTGCAGGCCAGGGTGAGCAGTACGGGCTGCAGGCCAGGGTGAGCAGTGCGGGGTGCAGGCCAGGGTGAGCAGTGCGGGGTGCAGGCCAGGGTAAACAGGGCCGGTTGCAGGCCATGGCGAGCAGTGCGGGGTGCATGCCAGGGTGAGCAGTGCGGGATGCAGGCCAGGGTGAGCAGTGTGGGGGTGCAGGCCAGGGTTAGCAGTGCAGGGGTGCAGGCCAGGGTGAGCAGTGCGGGGTGCAGGCCCGGGTGAGCAGTGCGGGGTGCAGGCCAGGGTGAGCAGTGCGGGGGTGCAGGCCAGGGTGAGCAGTGCGGGTTGCAGGCCATGGTGAGCAGTGTCATGTGCAGGCCATGGTGAGCAGTGCGGGGGTGCAGGCCAGGGTGAGCAGTGCGGGGTGCAGGCCAGGGTGAGCAGTGCGGGAGTGCAGGCCAGGGTGAGCAGTGCGGAGGTGCAGGCCAGGGTGAGCAGTGCAGGGGTGCAGGCCAGGGTGAGCAGTGCGGGGTGCACCGCACACCCTGCACCCATTAGAAATACATTTTATGGTGTTTTGTTATAAAAACAAATCTGATAGATTTTATACTTAGAAAGTAGGCTCCATTCTATAAAAGTTATACGAACAGGGCATGTTGAGACTTGTAGTTCATCATATAAATAATATGTTGCATCTCTTTGCAATCCATTCCCCGGAGGGTGCTTCCAACTTGTGTAATAAGTGACCACATGGTAGGAATGACCACACTCCCGAATCACAATGCTTATACAGTAATGATGGTTAAATTAAATCCTATTTTATCTCGGCAATGGTGTCTTTTAAAATATAGTAGATAGACCATCATATGTTGTAACGATATTGTTCAGACTGAATTAATATTATTACACTAATATACTTTTCTTAGAACTTCTATTTCATTACATTATGCTGTAGCTATGCACAGTTTACATTGCCTCCCTGCTTACGTCTTACATATGTGCTTTATTATATATAATTTTGCTTGTGACCTTCACTGAGACAGGATCGGGACTGACCCCAGACAATATTTGTTGCCACTTTTGCTGGTTTATCCCATACTTGCCTACTTTTGAAAAAGCATTTCAGGGAGATTGTGAAAGCAGCACCTATGAGCGCGGCGGTAAAGTGGGCGTGTACTGCTACATCTGAGAGGCGTGTCATAAACCTGACTTGTAAATGAGCCCCAAAGCAGTTAGTAAGAGCTACTTGTTCATGAAAACACACTGATACTTCTCAGAAAAAGCATGTAGCCATAGGGATCATTGTGCCTTATAACCAGTGCAGGGACATGATACCAATGATCCCATTTGAATGTATATATCGCTGGGTATTAATTTAATATAATAGCCTCATAATGGGGTTAAGGTGCAATCAGGGAGATTGCTAGACTCTTCAGGGAGACAGGGAGATTGCTGCTATTTCAGGGAGTCTCCCTGCCAATGAGGGAGAGTTGGCAAGTATGGTTTATCCTATTTTATAAGCTGACATTGCTAAAATGAATACGGTTGTTTCTGTAATCATTATAGAAGACTCTAATTATCACATATATAAGTGAGTTTAGTACCAGAAGAAATTTATGTCTACAATCTAATCTACAATCAATAGTATATCCAGTATAGAAAGCCTCTCAATAGCCCTAATTTGGCAAGCCTATCGAGAAAACATAAATAGCCCCATATATTGGTGGCATACCAGACAGTGGGTTCCGCCTTGTGTGAATGAGAGTTCAGTCATTTGGATCAATCTGTGTATGTTTTTGTATTTGTTTTGTCCAGATCAGTGGGCCTGATTCAGAGCCGCTCGTAAGCGGCCGCTCGTTCGCTCCGAGCGATGTTTGCACATCTGCGCATGCGTATGGGTCGTAATGCGCATGCGCCAACCAGTCAGTGCGGTCAGAAATCGAGCACTCGCAAAATAGCGAGTGCCTGCTAATTTGAGTGACAGGATGAGGCGTTTGTGGGTGGTAACAGGGGAAGGTGCTTGAAAACAGGGAGTGGAGATCTGAACGCAAATGGTCAAAACGGGCGTTTTAAGGGTGTGCATAATTATCAAAGCAGCGTCATCGACCACGTCACTTGGTTGTTTCTTAGCCTGAACTGTTCGCATGATTGCGGTAGGAAAATCCTACCACAAGCACTGCGAGCAGTTCAGACGCCTTTCGATGTACTCGAATAATCTAATAAATAGCAGAGATTATGTAGGATGCGAACGGCCAGGGGGCGTCTTTACAAAATAGCGAGCGCATGTTTCGTTCGCTCGCTTAGACATAGAGGCGTCAACAGACCACAAAGAGCGAGCGCTCAATTTAAATAGCCGGCCCCTTTTTTCTGAACGAGCGAGCGCAAATAGCGTCCGGCTCTGAATCAGGCCCAGTGCTCGAAGTGGGAATTTAGAGGTGGGGGTATGGAGATTGAAATTTCCCCCCTGGGCACCTGCTTCCATATCACCCCATTGTACGTCTCACCCCACCCCCACACTTCTCCCTGCCTGTTCCCCTCTCTCACACCCTGCCCTTCTCACTGATTCCCTCTCTTCCCTCACCCCCTACAATACTAACTGCCTGCCTCCCTCTGTCTACCCCTCTCTCTACTCCCTCTTACCTGCGCTGCTGGAACGGACCTGCCAGGAGCACTGGCCGGGTCTTCGTTGCTGCTGCAGTAGTGCGAGTCAATGAGAAGCTGCCACTTGGCAGCTTCTCATTGGCTGGCGGCCACGAGTCCCGTGATTGGCTGGAGGCCGCGAGCCCCGTGATTGGCTGGCGGCCGCGAGCCCAGTGATTGGCTGGTGGCCGCGAGCCCCGTGATTGGCTGGTGGCCGCGAACCCCGCAATAGGCTGGCGGCCGCAAGCCCCGTGTTTGGCTGCTTATAATGCAGCCAGGACCAGATGGCTGCTTTGTCCCGGCTACATGCCAGCCGATCAGTGGCGGGCTCGGCCGGGGGGGGGGGTGCCATGTGCCCCCTGGGCCGCAGCATCATGCGGGCCACAGGCAGTCTGTGTCACTGTGACACAGACTGCACCGCGAGTGTAGCGCTGACTGGACGGAGTTCGGTCAGCGCTACACAGCACAAACACACAGCCGCCGGAGCCGGCAGCTGTGTGTTTGCTTTAGCAGCCGATGAGAGTCTGACAGACTCTCATCGGCTGCTGCTCCCACTGCCAGAGCCGGACATCTTCCGGCTCCCGCAGTGGGTAATGGGAGTGGCGCGTCACTCCCATAACGCGTCACTCCCATAATGCAAAGCGGCGGACGGAGGAGCTGATCTCGGCGGCGGGACCAGGAGCAGGAGCGGGTGTCAGGTAAGTGTTTTTTTTTTATATATCATGTGTGTCTACTGCGGGGGGTCTGGCACTATAAGAAGGAGACCACTACTGGGGGCACTACAAAGGGGGGACTACTACTACTGGGGGCACTACAAGGGGGGGACTACTACTACTGGGGGCACTACAAGGGGGGGACTACTACTGGGGGCACTACAAGGGGGGTACTACTACTGGGGGGGACTACTACTAGGGCAGTGTTGGCTAACCTTGACACTCCAGCTGTTATGGAACTACATAACCCAGCATGCACTGCTACAGTTTAGCTATTAGGGCATGCTAAAACTGTGGCAGGGCATGCTGGGATATATAGTTCGACAACAGCTGGAGTGTCAAGGTTAGCCAACACTGTACTAGGGGCACTACAAGGGGACTACTACTAGGGGCATTGCATAGGGGGAGGGGACTACTGCTAGGGGCACTACATAGGGGGGAGGGGACTACCACTGGGGGCACTGCATCAAGGGACCACTGCTGGGGGCTCTATATAAAGGGCAATAGTGGGGGTACTGCATAGGGGGAAGACTACAACTGGGGCCACTATTTAAGGGGCACTGCATAAGGGTTACCACTACTGGGGGCACTATATAAGGGGCTTACTACTGGGGGCACAAGGGGCACTGCATAGGGGGGATCACTACTGGGGGCACTACTCGAGGCCTGCATAAGGGTGTCCTCTCCTGATGGGGGGGGGCGCCGTAGCACGCACGTTCTTTCGGACACCCTGGCTACACGCTACTCCTCTGGCAGGACCGCCTGCATGCATTTGCCCCCCAGGCTAAAAGTTGCCAGCCATCCCCTGCAGCCGCTGATCGCGATATGTCCCCTGCGGAACACATCTCTACACATTGCCGCCGCTGGTGCATTCTCTTCTGCGGCTAAAATGAAGTGGGGCCGGGAAGTGGCGGTATGTCAAACCGCCGTATACCACCCCACTTCGACCACTGGTCCAGATTATGTAATAATTATAGCCTGATTCAGATTATTTAATAATTCTAGCAGTGTCGATGCCGCCGATGTTCTTAGTCTGAGCCGCACTGCTCATGAGTTCCGATGGTCACTGCCGGGGACCGCAGAAAAAATTTAGTCGCAGGGAGAGACAATTTCAGTGGTCGTGTCTGGGTGGTACCAAAAGGGTGTGGCTAGCTAGATGCGGCAGTGTCTTGGTCAGGGCTGGTGCAATATTCGATGGTGCGACCTATGATGTGTCTTAATGCACACAGTGGCAGATTAGTGCCGCATCCCGAGGGCGTATCTGTACGAAACCTATCACTGTTAACGTAGCGCATTGCGACAGAAGACACAGTCGCGCCTGAAATGCGTGCACAAATGAATTAGATAATTATAAACTAGGGGCGTAATGAATGAGGTCCTAAATGTTTAGAGGTGTAGAGTAAAAGCCCAATTGCAGTGTACAGTTATGCACAAACAATTCTTGGAAAAAGACAGCCATAAATAGACAACTGCTTTCTGTCATGCACTCCCTATAACCTCAACTATTAAATGTATAGTAATGTTTTATTGCCAGGTCCACCCTAAATGTTAATTTGGGGTCTATGTACCAAGCATCGGAGAGAGATAAAGTACCAACCAATCAGCTCCTAACTTCCATAGCCTGTAACGTGACAATTAGGAGCTGATTGGTTGGCACCATATCTCCATTCACTTTATCTCTCCCCAAGGCTTAGCACATAGGCCCCTTTGTACAATAAAATTTAGCATCGTGCCAAGCGAGACAAATTCAGGACATGTTTGTTACTTGGAAACACATAAGATACCTTTGAGGCAAATTAAATTTAATATTCAATGAAGTATTTTCTTCTGTTTAATTTCGTTAGGTCAAATTCTGCCGTTAAAACAAATTTCTTAGAAAAATGTTGTGTTTGGCGTAAACCGGTGCTGCCCGTATAATACCATTTGTCCTCCAAAGTGCTACCTTGCAAGATCCCCAAATGTACCATGAAAGGCGGCAGTGTATTCTAGAAGAAAGGACCTGTAACATGGCTGGGCTGTTCTAAAAACATTATTTTGCTAACGTTAACTTAGCTGCAAGTGTGGTTTGGAGAAGGACGTATTTAGATTGCGTAGGCTTGTTTAGTGCTCCAGATCTAACTACTAAGATATACCATTTAAGAAAACATACAGGTCTGGATGCTTTGATATGGTCGACGATGTCATGTTTTTACCCAACTGGCCGAACATTTTTTTTTCTTATAGATAAATCAAAAGGATGACGGGGTATTGGTATAACGTGTGGGTTGGCAAGCAGCTGTGGAAATGGCTTTCTATCTGAAAGTTTATTTAAAAATTGCTGAATGTATTTCAACAGAGAGCTTTCTTGTATCAGAAGCCTTTGAAGAACTGTCAAACAACACAAGCAGAACAGATCGGCAGATTAAAGCAAGCGAGCTGAAATACTTGTTCCTGAATGTCAGGGCATTTCAAACTTTTCATTGAAAAGGTGCGGAATGTTATTTTATAAGGGCTGATTTATGAAAGGCTTATAAATAGAGCTGAACAGATTTCTGATAAAGAATTTATTAATTCTATCATCCTGGTCTTTGGTGTCATTTGTTAAGAAATCCATCACAAAGACACTGAGTTGAGTATAATTAATATATGGATGTATGCTCCCTTCCTCTGGAACTCTCTCCCTCTCCGTATCAGACTCTCCACCTCTCTACAAATCCTCAAACGGGGTCTCAAGACTCACTACTTCAAATCCTTCCAGCTCTCATCGTAACCTGCTGCTTACATGCTTCTTCCTCACTGTCTACCCTATCTGTGTCACCCCTGCCTGTATCCCCCCCCCCCTATAGAATGTAAGCTCTCAGGAGCAGGGTCCTCTTCCCTTATGTGCTTTTCCTTCCCTCACTCATATGATCATCTACTCAAAACTCTCCACAAGGGCACTTAACACTTGGTAGCTGATGCCCTGCTGCTTTTTTGAGTGTTCTGATCGCTGCAGCAAATGTTTATAAACCATATTCTTATTCCTGTATTGTCTTGTACTGTAAGTCGCTGTTTTACGAGTTTGCTCATTTCATTAATGTACTTTGTGAGGCGATGCAGAACCCTTATGGCGCCATATAAATAAAGGATAATAATAATATATACAGTATATATATATATATATATATATATACATATGGTCCCCTGTTATCAACCTCTATGTGTGATGCAGATTTTTAATGAAAAATTGGGATGCATGTTTCCATTATTGTTGATTTTTCTTTTTCGTATGCATATGTAATATAGCATTTATAACATAGATCTTCCCTCTGCGAGAGGGGACATCATGGCTGCTCTTATTCAGGAAAGTTTGTGTTGATTAATTAATGTCACTAGCTCCTAGTCTTCTCAGTAATAATATTGGTTCAGCCATACCTTCCACTCATCTACTCCCCCATACAGACAGGACATTTGCAATTTTATGGGACTCCTTAGACAGTCAGGAGTTTTGTCAGTGTTGGGCGCGTTTCACACTTACTATCCTGGGTGGGTTGTGAGTGCATCTGCCACTACTGTGCAGTGTTTTTAGTGGAGCAAAGGGTTTGAGGAAGAGCATGAGGCTCATCCCTGGGGATTATGGGGATTATTTTCATTGAGGAAAATTAGCACAGACTGTCCTGCCTTACAGGGCAAAGATGTTTGGAAGCACAGTTCAGCTAACACAATGGCTTCCACCAGTTACAGATACACATAACTAAAAGTATCACAATGCAAACAGGAGAAGATCACATAAGTGGTCCAATACAAATGTGCTCATGTGTAAGATATACACACACATACATCACATAAAGTAACCCATACGGAAATACTTAGGGGCATTGTTGGCTGGGTAGAAAATATCTGCACACACACACTGTGTACGGAGCAATGATTCTGTGCATGTGTAAGCTCCATCTATTGTGATTGGGATGTGGTGATTTATAGTATAAATTAACCCTAGTGTGTATGTGTATGTATATGTGTTAGGAAATATAGGCCCTCATTCAGACCCGCTCGCAGGCGGGTCAATGGTGGGGCACTGCGTGCGCAAGCCCCGTAGTGAGTGAGAAATTCACTCGCTCCGGGGCTCGCTACAAACGGGGAGGCTGTCGACAGCTCACCCCATTTTGTAAGCGAGGAGGGGGGGTGGCTGGACAAACGGAGGCATTCCTGAAGGAACGCCTGCCATTTGTGGGAGGCCCTATTGACATCACTCGTGATGTCAGTAGTGAGCTTCCCGCTCTATTTGAGCAGGAAGCTCATTGGGGCTTGCGGCAGATTAGACCCTACCACAAGGGTCTTGTCGCAAGCCCGATGGTCGCGATAATCACGACCATCACCTGGCCGCTCGCACAACTTAGCGAGCAGCCAGGAGGCCGGTTTAAAATAAAAAAGCGGCCGCCCTCATTCAGTGCGAGCGCTTGCTTTTTGTGAGCGCCTCTGAATGAGGTCCATAGAGTGTAAGCTCCACTGGGGCAGGGACTGAAGTGAATGGCCAAATATTCTCTGTTAAGCGCTACAGAATATTTGTGCGCTATATAAATAACTGGTAATAAATAAATAATAATATATTTTAATAATATCAATAATGACCACACTCACCAGCAATATTGCTGAAAATAATTTGTTTCACGTGAAACACGTGTGGCTGGACACGGCGTCAAATGTTGGTTTTGTGCACACACTATCTCTTGTCATTAAGTATGCTTCTGGATGAGTAAAGTAAGAAAAAAAAATAACAACAATACGATAAATATCTGCTAAGTGATGAAAGGGAATCGGTATGATTTCCTGGCGGTCGGGATACCGGCCGTCAAAAGATCCCGGTGTTCAACATACTGATGGGCCGGTTAGAAGACTAACCCTAACCCTCCCCCCGGTGGTGCCTAACCCTAACCTCCCCTCAGGTGGTGCCTAACCCTAATGGCCTCTCCCCGCAGGCTAACCCTATCCCTCTCCAGTCGTGCCTAACTCTAACCCACCCCAGGAAGTACCTAAATGTAAGCCCCCCCATCCCCAGGCTAACTCTCATACTTAACTGCATACTTACCTTCGGGATGACGGCGGTCGGGCTGCCGACATCAGTCTCCTGATCTCTTCGGGATGGTGGCATAAGCATTCTGACGGGTATTGGGATTCTGGCGACGGTATATTGAAGTCCGGGATCCTGTCCACCGGCATCTTCACCGCATCCCGATGAAAGGACTATTTGCGTAACCTTACTGAGACCTGCCAACTTTTAATAGTTCAGACAGTGATAAACATGGCCAACAACCCTGGAGCTGTTATTACATGCCTCTACGCCAGTGCTTCTGAAATCCAGCCCTCGGGGCACACTAACAGTGCACTTCCAGATCTCCATGGGGAGCAAAAGTATACTCATTACTCACTGACACATTTTAAAAGGTCCACAGGTGGTTCTAATTATTTCACTTGTGATTCTGTGAGGTGACCTGGAAAACATGAATTGTTGATGTGTCCCGAGGACTGGATTTGAGAAGCATTGATCTACTCATTACTGGGGTGTTGGGGTGATGCCCAGACCCCCTAAGTCCACACTTCAGAACAATTTAGGTCAAATTGGGTCATTTGGGAGCATGTTCAGTATTTTTTCCTCCAGCTGTACAAATTGTAGTTGTTGTGTCAAATTCTAGCCACTTTCTATCCACATCCTACAGTAATATTTCTCAAAATGTTGCAAAATAGGAAAACATACAGTAATTCCCATATACAACAATACACTGACACAGATAAATTATTGTTTATGGCAAGTTCCCACAATAGTGTGAGATAACAGCTGGACTGGTAAACAGGATGTTATAGTGGAAATATGATCTTATCGCATAGAGAAAAACTAACCAGCCCATACGCCATGAAAACTTTCCATACATTTTCCCAGCAGCAGAAATTTTACAATAGGTCAACTATCTGGCCTAAAACATCATGTTCTATCCATCTATTATTTTCTCTTTGCAATAGGAAAGTTCTTTTTAATTTCCTTTGTACATTTCACTTGAATAAATGATAATTGCTGGAATTATCCCATTACTGTCATCTGTGATGAAATACGCTAGTTGTTTTCCTTAAAGTGATTTTCCACATTCATACAACGGTATTGTATTGTTCTGTACATGTGAACCCACAGCGTAAGCCTTTGTGACATCTCGGCAGATGTGTTTAGTTATGCTGCCTCTTGCGTACATCACAGCTTTGCTCTGGGCATGGAATATATTGTAACTGCTTTGTGTCATCCAATAGCAATTGAATTATCACCTCTGCCCAGGTGGTTTACAGGCTTTGGTGAAACATACACAAGTAGTTATAAAGATAAGGCAATATGTTTTGTTCCTGTTTAATTTAAAAACATAGAATGATAGATATAATTTTTTTGGTATCCTAGGCAACCACCTAATTATATGCTTTAGCATTTTTTTCATATTCAACAGTTTTCAAATATATCTTTATTTTTATATTTTTAATCTTTTTGAACTATTTTACATTTTTTGCCTGGTGGTACTGAGGGCTCAAGTCTGGGCTGCCAGTCCCACCATGCTTGCATGAGTCGAATTCTACATAGGCTGGCCCACTTGTTCTCCGCAGTATTGACACATACAAAAAAACCCTCAATTGCTTGTCCCCCACCGGCCCATATGTCCGGTGGGTACTCCAGGCAGCAGATGATCAGCATTGGGAAGTGTTGTTCAGCACATGCACAATGACAATTTTGTGAACAAACTAAAAGAACAGAAAGAAAAAATGTAAAAGGGTGGGGTCCCCCCCGGTACTCCCCATCATGGCATCTATTAAAGATATGGGACCCTCTGTTTGAAAGAGGGGAGTGTCTCTTTAAAACTCGGTACCCTGTAATTGACAATATCGCATCATCAGTACGATCAACAGCAGTGGTGTAAGTGGGAATTTTTAAGTAGGGTTATGGAAAATCTAAGGGCATCAGAAAAGGGGGCGTAGCCACTCAAAAGACATGCCGCCTTTTCATCAGTGCGGTGTACCACACCATAGTACCCCTTATACACATTATGCCACACAATAGTGGTGCACCTTATAACACATTATGCCATGCAGTAGTAGTGCCCCTTATAACACATTTTGCCACACATTAATGCCCCTTATACATATTATGTCACACAGTAATGCACCTTATATACATTATGCCACACACATTAATGCCCCTTATACACATTATGCCACACAGTAATGCTCCTTATACACATTATACCACACACACAGTAATGCCCCATATAACACATTATGCCACACAGTAATGCCCCTTACACCTTATACCAACCATCGTATAACTGATGCAGAGTAATAAGTGCTCCCTTTACAGACAGCACCCTCATATAACATAGCTGAGTAATAAGTACTCCCTATATAGTATCCGTGTATAACATAGCTTATTAATAAGTGCTCCCTATATAGCACCCTCGTATAATATAACTGAGTAATAAGTGCTCCCTATATAGCACCTGTGATAGGATCACTGGTAAAGTGGTCTGTGGCAGGTACATTTGTACAAAAACAAAGAGGAAAGTAGGGCTAGTTGTTGGGGCACACTTAGAAAACTATAATAAAATATAACTTTTATTCGATATATTTAAATAAAATGTGAGGTACCGGAATTCCCCAAGAAGAAACAAAACTATAAGAGTATAAATGTAAAATGGATCTAATAAGGTCCTGAGGTGATCCTCTGGCAAAATACTAAATAATTAATAATCGTACCAATGGGTATGGTATTCGTGATCAAAAAAAGGTAAAGGTGTTTAACCATAAATAGGATACACGAATAAGAGTATGGTTCGTGGTGCTCTGACTGACACACTTGGGGTCCCCAAATATTCCTCTTTAATCTACGGCACCTGGTATTCCCTGGGGGTCTCCCCTCCAAGTACTAACCAGGCCTAACACCTTTTAGCTTCCAAGATCAGACGAGATTGGGCATTTTAGTGATGTATGGCCGTAGTAATAGTCATATGAGGAAGGGTAGAATGCCCCCACCTAGGTCAGAACAGAGACGTAACCAAATGATCGATGTAGGACTAGTACAGTGAAAAGTCCATTTTTATTATAAAAATCGTGTACCAAAAAAGTTTATGCATGAGCATAATTTCATTGTTACATTTGTAATTTATGCGTCAACATTGTCAAGATAGACCGTTCTGACAGAATAGGGATTATCTTAATAAATAATTAATGTAACAAGAAAATATATCAAACAAATCGCCTTTTGATCCTAGTAGGATATCTGCAGTAATTGGATATAACACATATGTGCAAATGACATCTCCTATGTGACTCACTCAGAGTAATAATAGAGTATCACAAAATAAACATTCTCAGGTGGTCAAGGGTGTCAAAGATGTCATAAAACTATCACAATAATAGAGTTAATTTGTATGTATGGATAAATTAAGGTTCCCATATATATATATATATATATATACATATATATATATATATATATATATATACAGGAGGGAAAGTGAGATTACAATGCAGCAGTTAGTATATAAAGCCTTCTTGGCTAATACAATACCATCCCCACCATGGTGGGAGCCCAAAATCCTAATCCATGCATCGGCTATGCGACGGCTGTTAGGTTCCCCCACTATGCGGCATGTGAGGACGCGCGTTTCGCCCGACTGAGGGCTTTTTCACCTCAGAAGGCTTTATATTTATCTCTAATTCCACATGGGCTCTAATACTGGAGCAGGTAAATTGTTTCCTGCTGCATAGATCTTTACTCCCAAACTGTTGGGACGTCTTTCAACTGCAGGAGTTATACTCTATTCAGGGGGGCATAGCACCATGCATATATACTAGGGGTGTGCACCGGCCACTTTTCGTGTTTTGTGTTTTGGTTTTGGATCTGGATCTTTCTTCGTGTTTTGGATCTGGATTGGTTTTGCCAAAACCACCCTTCCGTGTTTTGGGTTCTGGGTTTTGTGTTTTGGATCTGTATTTTTTTGAAAAAAAGCATAAAAACAGCTAAAATCACAGAATTTGTAGGTTTTTCTGCTCCTATGCTATTATTAACCTCAATAACCTTAATTTCCACTAATTTCCAGTCTATTCTGAATACCTCACACCTCACAATAGTGTTTTTATGTCCAAAAGGTTGCACCGAGGTAGCTGGATGACTATGCTAAGCGACACGAGTGGGCGGCACAAACACGTGACCCATCTAGGCGTGAAACTGCAGTGGCAGACAGGATGGCATTGAAAAACTAGGCCCCAAACTGTACATAATGCAAAGAAAAAAAAGAGGTGCAAGATGGAATTGTCCTTGGGCCCTCCCACCCACCCTTATGTTGTATAAACAGGACATGCACACTTTAACAAACCAATCATTTCAGCGCCAGGGTCTGCCACACAACTGTGGCTGAAATGATTGGTTCGTTTGGGCCCCCACAAAACAAGCTGGCAATTTATCTGTCCCTGCACAAACTGGCTCTACGGAGGCAAGATGTCATCCTCATCCTCCTCATCCACCGATTCCTCACCCTCTTCAGTGTGTACATCCTTATCCTCACAGAGTATTAATTCGTCCCTGCTGGAACCACAGGTCCCTCTGTACGTTCTGGAGGCTGGTCTCCCTGGAAGAGTTGATAATTCATTTTATGAACATCATCTTCTCCACATTTTGTGGAAGCAACCTCCTACGCCTTTCGCTGACAAGGTTCCCGGCTGCACTAAACACTCTTTCGGAGTACACACTGGAGGGGGGGCAACTCAGGTAAAATAGAGCCAGTTTGTACAGGGACCTCCAAATTGCTTCTTTTTCCTGCCAGTACAGGTACGGACTGTCTGACATGCCTACTTGGATGCTGTCACCGATGTAATCCTTTAACAGACAGACGCACGCTTGTCGCTGCTGCTTTGAGGATTCAAGTGCGGCTACAGCCCACACAATTCACAAAGACAGAAAAAAAAAAAGAATATTTTTATTGTTTGTGGAGCACACTTTGAGGGTTACACCACCCTTTAACAGACAGACGCACGCTTGTCGCTGCTGCTTTGAGGATGCAAGTGCGGCTACAGCCCACACAATTCACAAAGACAGAAAAAAGAAGAAGAATATTTTTATTGTTTGTGTAGAACACTTTGAGGGTGTCACCACCCTTTAACAGACAGACGCACGCTTGTCGCTGCTGCTTTAAGGATGCAGGTGCGGCTACAGCCCACACAATTCACATAGACAGAAAAAAGAAGAAGAATATTTTTATTGTTTGTGTAGCACACTTTGAGGGTGTCACCACCCTTTAACAGACAGACGCACGCTTGTCGCTGCTGCTTTAAGGATGCAGGTGCGGCTACAGCCCACACATTTCACAAAGACCGGAAAAAAAAGAACTAAATTTTAATTGTTTGTGTAGCACACTTTGAGGGTGTCACCACCCTTTAACAGACAGACGCACGCTTGTCGCTGCTGCTTTAAGGATGCAGGTGCGGCTACAGCCCACACATTTCACAAAGACCGAAAAAAAAAGAACAATATTTTAATTGTTTGTGTAGCACACTTTGAGGGTGTCACCACCATTTAACAGACAGACGCACGCTTGTCGCTGCTGCTTTAAGGATGCAGGTGCGGCTACAGCCCACACAATTCACAAAGACAGAAAAAAGAAGAATATTTTTATTGTTTGTGTAGCACACTTTGAGGGTGTCACCACCCTTTAACAGACAGATGCACGCTTGTCGCTGCTGCTTTGAGGATGCAAGTGCGGCTACATCGCACACAAGTCACAAACACATTAAAAAAATAATTTTTTATTTTTTGGAGCACTTTGAGAGTTACACCACCCTTTAACAGACAGACGCACGCTTGTCGCTGCTGCTTTAAGGATGCAGGTGCGGCTACAGCCCACACATTTCACAAAGACCGAAAAAAAAAGAACAATATTTTAATTGTTTGTGTAGAACACTTTGAGGTGTCACCACCCTTTAACAGACAGACGCACGCTTGTCGCTGCTGCTTTAAGGATGCAGGTGCGGCTACAGCCCACACAATTCACATAGACAGAAAGAAGAATATTTTTATTGTTTGTGTAGCACACTTTGAGGGTGTCACCACCCTTTAACAGACAGACGCACGCTTGTCGCTGCTGCTTTAAGGATGCAGGTGCGGCTACAGCCCACACATTTCACAAAGACCGAAAAAAAAAGAACAAAATTTTAATTGTTTGTGTAGCACACTTTGAGGGTGTCACCACCCTTTAACAGACAGACGCACGCTTGTCGCTGCTGCTTTAAGGATGCAGGTGCGGCTACAGCCCACACAATTCACAAAGACAGAAAAAAGAAGAAGAATATTTTTATTGTTTGTGTAGCACACTTTGAGGGTGTCACCACCCTTTAACAGACAGACGCACGCTTGTCGCTGCTGCTTTGAGGATGTAAGTGCGGCTACATCGCACACAAGTCACAAACACATTAAAAAAATAGTTTTTTATTTTTTGGAGCACTTTGAGAGTTACACCACCCTTTAACAGACAGACGCACGCTTGTCGCTGCTGCTTTAAGGATGCAGGTGCGACTACAGCCCACACATTTCACAAAGACCGAAAAAAAAAGAACAATATTTTAATTGTTTGTGTAGAACACTTTGAGGGTGTCACCACCCTTTAACAGACAGACGCACGCTTGTCGCTGCTGCTTTAAGGATGCAGGTGCGGCTACAGCCCACACAATTCACATAGACAGAAAAAAGAAGAAGAATATTTTTATTGTTTGTGTAGCACACTTTGAGGGTGTCACCACCCTTTAACAGACAGACGCACGCTTGTCGCTGCTGCTTTAAGGATGCAGGTGCGGCTACAGCCCACACAATTCACAAAGACAGAAAAAAGAAGAAGAATATTTTAATTGTTTGTGTAGAACACTTTGAGGTGTCACCACCCTTTAACAGACAGACGCACGCTTGTCGCTGCTGCTTTAAGGATGCAGGTGCGGCTACAGCCCACACAATTCACATAGACAGAAAGAAGAAGAATATTTTTATTGTTTGTGTAGCACACTTTGAGGGTGTCACCACCCTTTAACAGACAGACGCACGCTTGTCGCTGCTGCTTTAAGGATGCAGGTGCGGCTACAGCCCACACATTTCACAAAGACCGAAAAAAAAAGAACAAAATTTTAATTGTTTGTGTAGCACACTTTGAGGGTGTCACCACCCTTTAACAGACAGACGCACGCTTGTCGCTGCTGCTTTAAGGATGCAGGTGCGGCTACAGCCCACACAATTCACAAAGACAGAAAAAAGAAGAAGAATATTTTTATTGTTTGTGTAGCACACTTTGAGGGTGTCACCACCCTTTAACAGACAGACGCACGCTTGTCGCTGCTGCTTTGAGGATGCAAGTGCGGCTACATCGCACACAAGTCACAAACACATTAAAAAAATAGTTTTTTATTTTTTGGAGCACTTTGAGAGTTACACCACCCTTTAACAGACAGACGCACGCTTGTCGCTGCTGCTTTAAGGATGCAGGTGCGACTACAGCCCACACATTTCACAAAGACCGAAAAAAAAAGAACAATATTTTAATTGTTTGTGTAGAACACTTTGAGGGTGTCACCACCCTTTAACAGACAGACGCACGCTTGTCGCTGCTGCTTTAAGGATGCAGGTGCGGCTACAGCCCACACAATTCACATAGACAGAAAAAAGAAGAAGAATATTTTTATTGTTTGTGTAGCACACTTTGAGGGTGTCACCACCCTTTAACAGACAGACGCACGCTTGTCGCTGCTGCTTTAAGGATGCAGGTGCGGCTACAGCCCACACAATTCACAAAGACAGAAAAAAGAAGAAGAATATTTTTATTGTTTGTGTAGCACACTTTGAGGGTGTCACCACCCTTTAACAGACAGACGCACGCTTGTCGCTGCTGCTTTGAGGATGCAAGTGCGGCTACATCGCACACAAGTCACAAACACATTAAAAAAATAATTTTTTATTTTTTGGAGCACTTTGAGAGTTACACCACCCTTTAACAGACAGACGCACGCTTGTCGCTGCTGCTTTAAGGATGCAGGTGCGGCTACAGCCCACACATTTCACAAAGACCGAAAAAAAAAGAACAATATTTTAATTGTTTGTGTAGCACACTGTGAGGGTGTCACCACCCTTTAACAGACAGACGCACGCTTGTCGCTGCTGCTTTAAGGATGCAGGTGTGGCTACAGCCCACACAATTCACAAAGACAGAAAAAAAAAGAACAATATTTTAATTGTTTGTGTAGCACACTTTGAGGGTGTCACCACCCTTTAACAGACAGACGCACGCTTGTCGCTGCTGCTTTGAGGATGCAGGTGGAATCTACACGGGATTTGGAACCGAGGACACACTACCTCCATCAATTGTCTAAATCCCACTGCACTAATGTCGGATACCGGACGCACGTCTAACACCAACATAGCAGTCAAGGCCTCAGTTATACGTTTTGCTTCAGGATGACTGCTGTCGTACTTCATCCTCATCGCTAGGGACTGTTGGAGGGTCAATTGTTTAGTAAAAGTAGTGATGTTCCTACTTCCTCTCTGGGATGATGAACAACTCCCAGCAGCAGCAACAGCACTAGGAGGAAGTGGTTCTTGATCTTTCCCTATTTTATTTTTATCGGAGAAAGTTTGGTCCTCCATTTATGTTATATTGATATATATACGTGCGGCTAAAGCGCACACAAACACAGAAAATATTTTTTTATTTTTGCTGGAGAGTAGTGCACTTTGTGGGTTACACCACCCTTTAAGAAATGAGCCAGCTGGCTCTTTACTTATGGGACACAGGCGCACGCTTGGCGCTGCTCCTTTGTTGATGCACGTGCAGCCACAGTGCACACAAGTCACAAACACAGAAAATATATATTTTTTTGGTTTGGAGTGTACTTTGGGGGTTACAGAACCCTTTAACGGTCAAGCCAGCCGGCCCTTTACTTATGACACAAGCGCACGCTTGGCACTACTTTGTTGATGCACGTGCGGCTACTGCGCACACAATTCACAAACACAGAAAATATTTTTTTTTTTGGTTTGGACTGGAGTGTACTTTCGGGGGTTACAGCACCCTTTAACGGTCTAGCCAGCCGGCCCTTTACTTATGACACAGGCGCACGCTTGGCACTACTTTGTTGATGCACGTGCGGCTACTGCGCACACAATTCACAAACACAGAAAATAATTTTTTTTTTGGTTTGGACTGGAGTGTACTTTGGGGGTTACAGCACCCTTAACGGTCAAGCCAGCCGGCCCTTTACTTATGACACAGGCGCACACTTGGCACTACTTTGTTGATGCACGTGCGGCTACTGCGCACACAATTCACAAACACAGAAAATAATTTTTTTTTTGGTTTGGACTGGACTGTACTTTCGGGGGTTACAGCACCCTTTAACGGTCAAGCCAGCCGGCCCTTTACTTATGACACAGGCGCACGCTTGGCACTACTTTGTTGATGCACGTGCGGCTACTGCGCACACAATTCACAAACACAGAAAATTATTTTTTTTTGGTTTGGACTGGAGTGTACTTTCGGGGGTTACAGCACCCTTAACGGTCAAGCCAGCTGGCCCTTTACTTATGACACAGGCGCACGCTTGGCACTACTTTGTTGATGCACGTGCGGCTACTGCGCACACAATTCACAAACACAGAAAATATTTTTTTTTTGGTTTGGACTGGAGTGTACTTTCGGGGGTTACAGCACCCTTAACGGTCAAGCCAGCCGGCCCTTTACTTATGACACAGGCGCACGCTTGGCACTACTTTGTTGATGCACGTGCGGCTACTGCGCACACAATTCACAAACACAGAAAATAATTATTTTTTTGGTTTGGACTGGAGTGTACTTTGGGGGTTACAGCACCCTTTAACGGTCAAGCCAGCCGGCCCTTTACTTATGACACAGGCGCACGCTTGGCACTACTTTGTTGATGCACATGCGGCTACTGCGCACACAATTCACAAACACAGAAAATAATTTTTTTTTTGGTTTGGACTGGAGTGTACTTTCGGGGGTTACAGCACCCTTAACGGTCAAGCCAGCCAGCCCTTTACTTATGACACAGGCGCACGCTTGGCACTACTTTGTTGATGCACGTGCGGCTACTGCGCACACAATTCACAAACACAGAAAATAATTTTTTTTTTGGTTTGGACTGGAGTGTACTTTCGGGGGTTACAGCACCCTTAACGGTCAAGCCAGCCGGCCCTTTACTTATGACACAGGCGCACGCTTGGCACTACTATGTTGATGCACATGCGGCTACTGCGCACACAATTCACAAACACAGAAAATAATTTTTTTTTTGGTTTGGACTGGAGTGTACTTTCGGGGGTTACAGCACCCTTAACGGTCAAGCCAGCCGGCCCTTTACTTATGACACAGGCGCACGCTTGGCACTTCTTTGTTGATGCACGTGCGGCTACTGCGCACACAATTCACAAACACAGAAAATATATAATTTTTTTAGCACTTGGGGGGAGCACCCCTGATGGACAGAGCACCCCCTGGACAACACTACAGCACCCCTTTAGGACTGGGACACTGCACATGACTTTGGAGTGGACACAGCCCCTATGGAGAACTGACTGCACAACACAGTCCAGCCAGCCCCTATGGACTTTGAAGTAGTGGACACAGCCCCTATTAACAACAGCAGCACAGCACAACACAGCCACTCCCTATGGACTTTGAAGTAGTGGACAACAGCAGCACTACACTACACTACACTACACAGCCCTAACTCCCACCCTCCCTCTTCACTGTCCACAGCCGAGTGAGAAAATGGCGCCGACGTGGGTACCTTATATAGGATCCAAAACCCGCGAGACTCGGAAGGCGGGATGATGACGTTTTGCCTTGATTTCAGTTCCGAGTCAGGCGGGAAAAGTCGAGCCTGATTCGGATCGGACTCGGATCGGGGGGGCTCGGGGGGGTTCGGATTTCAGAAATCCGAACCCGCTCACCCCTAATATATACTGAGATTGGCAGTTTCATAAATCTTTTCCTTTTATTTGCAGATTAAGCTGTATGCATAACGTCTTTGTGAATATTATGACACTTGTGATCGCATATGATACATATGTTCCTTAATGAGTAATATACTAACTGCTGCATTGTAATCTCACTTTCCCTCCTGTATATATATATATATATATATATATATATATATATATATATGGGAACCTTAATTTATCCATACATACAAATTAACTCTATTATTGTGATAGTTTTATGACATCTTTGACACCCTTGACCAACTGAGAATGTTTATTTTGTGATACTCTATTATTACTCTGAGTGAGTCACATAGGAGATGTCATTTGCACATATGTGTTATATCCAATTACTGCAGATATCCTACTAGGATCAAAAGGCGATTTGTTTGATATATTTTCTTGTTACATTAATTATTTATTAAGATAATCCCTATTCTGTCAGAACGGTCTATCTTGACAATGTTGACGCATAAATTACAAGTGTAACAATGAAATTATGCTCATGCGTAAACTTTTTTGGTACACGATTTTTATAATAAAAATGGACTTTTCACTGTACTAGTCCTACATCGATCATTTGGTTACGTCTCTGTTCTGACCTAGGTGGGGGCATTCTACCCTTCCTCATATGACTATTACTACGGCCATACATCACTAAAATGCCCAATCTCGTCTGATCTTGGAAGCTAAAAGGTGTTAGGCCTGGTTAGTACTTGGAGGGGAGACCCCCAGGGAATACCAGGTGCCGTAGATTAAAGAGGAATATTTGGGGACCCCAAGTGTGTCAGTCAGAGCACCACGAACCATACTCTTATTCGTGTATCCTATTTATGGTTAAACACCTTTACCTTTTTTTGATCACGAATACCATACCCATTGGTACGATTATTAATTATTTAGTATTTCGCCAGAGGATCACCTCAGGACCTTATTAGATCCATTTTACATTTATACTCTTATAGTTTTGTTTCTTCTTGGGGAATTCCGGTACCTCACATTTTATTTAAATATATCGAATAAAAGTTATATTTTATTATAGTTTTCTAAGTGTGCCCCAACAACTAGCCCTACTTTCCTCTTTGTTTTTGTATGTATTGTTCTTTGGGCTATGGGAGCACCACCAACAATTTTCTGAATGATCTTATTTGTAAGCAATGATCACGTATGGTTGGTCCTTTGTGGATAATATTGATCGAATTTGAGAAAATCGGCTCTGTGCAGAATCTTCCCTTTCTTCTTGCAGGTACATTTGTCCCAGATTCCTGTCTTATGTGTTCTAAACCCCCAGGAGAAAGTCTGCAGTGTAGCAGGCTTGAGTCTTGGCTTTTTGAAAAGCCGGTTTGGGACCTGGGGGTTGTGAGTGAGAGGAGAGGGAGGGCTCCACCCACGGCCACTCCAGGTTTTGGTTCTCGCAGCCTGGTAACAGGCTTGTTAGGGTTTCCACCTGAGAGTGGCCAATATAAGCCTAGTGTGTTTAGGGCTGAGTGTCTCACCTGGGAGAGCAGACAGGGAGTTTGCTCAGAGACACTGGAAAAACCTAACGGTGAGTGTTGTGCTGTGCCTTTGTTGCTGGTGAGGGCATTAGGCCTTGCCAGGTTCTGGTAGTGAGGGAACCACCTGTGAAGTTAGTGCCCCGACAGGGCTAGGATTTATGTTTATGTTTTCTTTATGTTATTTCTGACACTGTACAATAAAGACTGGCGCCGACCAGCTTGTACTCGCATCCAGACTGGTGTGCTGCTTCCCTGCTGCTGTGTGTGTGTGTACGGAAGGAGACCTCTACCCATGAGAGGGACCCCTAATCTGACTGTGTCACACACCCTCATATAACTACAGTAGCCTGAAAGGACTAAAAAGTGCTGTCATATGAAGTCAACACATACACACTTGTGTGCTGGTAATATAATAGAGAGACAAGGCCTGTAAATTACATGCACTATCCCAGGACAATAAGATTTGCTCTGGACATAAACATACTCCTGTGGTCACTCCATGCAGCTGTACAGGATCAGGGGGCTTCGAGTGTGATCAGTATATGATGAGGTGGTTGCGCGTGTCTCCTATACTGGACGGGGGAGTAACTCTGGGTGCCCTAACTATGACTGACTACATGCTGCTGCCCACATGCCAGCATGCTGGTGTTTGTAATCACACTGCAGCTGGAGCATCACAGGTTGCTCGCTACCAGGCCCTTTTCAATACACACATCCCACCTTTGGCCATCATCTCTGACCTCCGTCAGCTCGACCCTGCTGACCACACAAAAGCCTGAAGCCTCTGAGCTCCTGTTCTACATGATGCTTGCTGGGGGGCCAGCTGTAATCAGCTGCTGGCCTGGCACCAGATCTTCTGGTGGGCAGTGGGCGGCACAGCAGAGCTCAGTGCTTAAAGTATACCGTTGTATCCCACAGTATACCGGTATACTTAGATAATTGACCACCAAACATTAACCACTACAGTACAAAATACTAATGGAGTCCATTGATGGGGGAAGATACCCTCCAACCCGGCATCCATACATTCAGTGACACACACATTTGAAAGTGGTGGGCCCATGTGATCAGTATATAGATTGTATGCTTGCTCCACTGGGACATGGCCTTATATGAATGATTAAATATTCTCTGTAAAGTGTTACGTAATAAGTATGAGCTATATAAAAACAAAATAAAGGTTGAAGATCCATATCCAATCATTCAGTTCACAATACATTTAAACTTTTTGGGCATAAGCGACACTAAGCCAACGTCCACTCTACCAGTTTTAATGCCTGGTAGGTTGTCTGGATAAATTGTTAAAGACAAAAATATAGTCCATGTTTTGTCCAATAGGCCATGCACTATACTGTACAGTGGAAACACAATCAAGCCCCAATCCTACCTACAATTAAGTCTTTGTCAAACTTGATGCCTTGAAGTGTGAAAAGGATCTGTAAAAATACACCAAGTAAATGTGCTAATGTAATTTAATTATTGGACTTTTGATGCTCTATTACTACGGCCATACATCACTAAAATGCCCAATCTCGTCTGATCTTGGAAGCTAAAAGGTGTTAGGCCTGGTTAGTACTTGGAGGGGAGACCCCCAGGGAATACCAGGTGCCGTAGATTAAAGAGGAATATTTGGGGACCCCAAGTGTGTCAGTCAGAGCACCACGAACCATACTCTTATTCGTGTATCCTATTTATGGTTAAACACCTTTACCTTTTTTTGATCACGAATACCATACCCATTGGTACGATTATTAATTATTTAGTATTTCGCCAGAGGATCACCTCAGGACCTTATTAGATCCATTTTACATTTATACTCTTATAGTTTTGTTTCTTCTTGGGGAATTCCGGTACCTCACATTTTATTTAAATATATCGAATAAAAGTTATATTTTATTATAGTTTTCTAAGTGTGCCCCAACAACTAGCCCTACTTTCCTCTTTGTTTTTGTATGTATTGTTCTTTGGGCTATGGGAGCACCACCAACAATTTTCTGAATGATCTTATTTGTAAGCAATGATCACGTATGGTTGGTCCTTTGTGGATAATATTGATCGAATTTGAGAAAATCGGCTCTGTGCAGAATCTTCCCTTTCTTCTTGCAGGTACATTTGTCCCAGATTCCTGTCTTATGTATTCTAAACCCCCAGGAGAAAGTCTGCAGTGTTATCTATTATTATCTATTCAATTTGTATCTAGCTACCCTGCATTAATGAACCACAACAACATAGACATCTAATTGTTGAATACGTGTTCTCTTGATGGCAGCTGTTATATTCATCTGGACAGAATTTTCCAAGTATTCTTCCAGGGATAGCGACTTTTCCAAGTATTCTTCCAGGAATAGCGACTTTTTCAAGTATTCTTCCAGGGATAGTAACATTTCCAAGTATTCTTCCAAGGATAGCAACTTTTCCAAGTATTCTTCAAGGGATAGCGACTTTTGCAAGTGTTCTTCCAGGGACAGCGACTTTTCCAAACTACTCTTCCAGGGATAGCGACTTTTCCAGGTATTCTTCCAGGGATAGCAACTTTTCCAAGTATTTTTCCAGGGATAGCAACTTTTCCAAGTATTTTTCTAGGGAGAGCGACTTTTGCAAGTGTTCTTCCATGGATAGCGGCTTTTGCAAGTATTCTTCCAGGGATAGTGACTTTTCCAAGTATTTTTCCAGGGATAGTGACTTTCCAAGTATTCTTCCAGGGAGAGCGACTTTTCCAAGTATTCTTCTAGGGATAGCTACTGTTACAAGTATTCTTCCAGGGATAGTGACTTTTCCAAACTATTCTTACAGGGATAGGTACTTTTACAAGTATTCTTCCAGGGATAGCAAACATACAATATGTGGTAACAGCAGGTGAGACGGAAAAAACATGAACTAGAGCCAAAGATTTAATCAAAACATTGTATTTACAACCAGTCCTATCAGGTTCTGGTTTAATTTGGTTTGCAAACAATAATACTTGCCCATTGGGAAATAGTCAATATAATGTATTTGCATGGATTCTTCTAAATGCTCCATGTTACAATAAGACCCTGCATGTAGGAAGTTCTAATTCAGCAATAAAGAAAAAGTACTTATTAGGTAATACAATATTTTATAGTATCTTTATATGTGTTTTTTTTTGTTTGTTTATTTATGTTTAACAAATGTGACCCGGCTAATATACTCAAAAGAGCAAGTTGATTTAAGAGATAAGGAAATAATTTTTGTGAATGATATAAATTACCATTAAAATTAATGGTGGAATCGAGATAAAAAGGCTAAAAAGATGGGAATGTGGAAGTGGGCATTAATGGGTGGATTTTCATGACTTAGAAGGACATGTGTGGCATAATAACTGTATTCTGAGAACGGTTAAATTTCAATTCTGAGAAATAATATAGTATATAATATTGGCGATAGTACATGCCAAGAATAATAAATGTTTTCCTTACTGATAAGAACTAAGAAGTAACTCCTTACTCAGCAAGATCTGATTGTGCATTGAGCATGTGAAATGTATTAACTGTTTTCATTGTATTTTCATTATTTTATTTTTTTAATGTCAGTGTTTTCATTCTCATGGGACAGGGGAGCACTCTGCAACTGGCATGGGCAATCCGGCCTGTCTTACTGTTCTCCGGATCAGTACCCGTTTACCAAATAAATGAATTCTGGTAATTCTCATAAAAGCCTTTCGGGTTCTATATTTTCCACACTACCTTAAGCATTTGTCAGAGTTGTGGGCTTTCCAAAATGCCATTATCGTAATCTTAAGCATTGTCAGATCTACCAGCAATCTAAATACTACTAAATTCGACTTGTGCATTAAAAATATCTGCTTTTTTTTTTTTTTAAGTGTTTTGTTCTTCCTCCCTCCCAAAACTTGTTGCCCTAAATTTCTCATTGTATGCATACCGTATCCAAGTGATAGTAAGGCAAGAATGCACACTAAGGGGTATATTTACTAAAGGTTGAAAATGGATCAACATCGATGTTTTGTTTTCTGGAGCTAAATCACACATTTACTATTAATTCAGAAAACAAATTAAATAATGTCTTTTAGTAATTATTTGATTTAGCCCCAGAAACACAACATCGATGTTGATAGATTTGCATCCATTCTAAATCGATTAAAATCAATGTTTACTAAATACACCCCTACAAGGTGAACTTAGAAAAAAAGTATTCTGAGTTCATGCAGAAGTTCCTATTGCAGGCAAGATTTATGAAGTGGTATAATTTGCACATAAACACAGGGCAAACCAAAGGTGACCAGTTAGCATGGGTTAATCTAGTGCAACCATAATTTTGAAATTCCTTGACCTTAATTCTGTGACAGTAAAATTGATTTTACAGTAAACTTTTTCTGGCTAATCTCAGCCATAACCTAAACAACTATACTTTAAAAGGTCCTACAGAATACATCAACAACGCCTCAGTTTTATCTCAATGAAGGCGGCTTCCACAGCAGCTCAGCTATGCCATGGAAGCGTTGCGATATGATCAATTGGTGTGCCCCGGGAGTAAAGTCCTGTTAAGAAGGACTATTTTAGAAGTACTCAATAGACTTTGAAGTCAGTGCATAAAGGGAATATATCTTATGTTCAAAGGAAGTGTGCTATCCACTTCCCAGAGGTAAAAGGTCCTTGACCTTCTCACCTCCAAAGTGTGTTCAGCAAAGCATCAATTTCTCATTGTGTAAAGTGTGACTTACATCTAGGTGTGAAAAATGCCTCTAAAATGAACAAAGCAGAACTGCATGTGAGTCAAGCTTTTAAACTGAGAACATATGGATAGACACTATTTAATATTAACATAGAGGTATGTGACCGGCAGCCTCACATGAAGAGGAGCTGGGAGTAAGTTGATAAAATAAAATAAAGATAAAACTAACTGCTCACCACAATCATAATTAACAAAAAAATAATGAATTTACAGTGGCGTTACCCTTTATCTAAAAAGTTGGTTTATAGGAAAGGATCAATTAAAAATAATTAACTTCTTTTTTTTTCAGGTCCACATTTACTTAAAGTGAGGTACTAAAATAGTATATTCTTCAATTTAACATCCTCCTAACCCTAGGCCAACTTTCCAGTGTGATTGGATTATACAGCCCACCAAGAACATCTGCAATCGGGCTGGACCAATTTGCAAAATGTAGCACCTATCCTTGTGTATCAACACCTATTTCCCTATGGATTGTAAGCTTGCTAGCAGGGCCCTCTTACCCTTATGTATGTCTTGTATGTATGTATGTATGTATGTATGTATGTATGTATGTATGTATGTATGTATGTATGTATGTCTTTTACAACCCAGTATAATGTTAATTCAGCACAGACGGTGTAATGGTCAGCGTTACTGCCTCACAGCACTGAGGACGTGGGTTCGATTCCCACCTCGGCCCTAACTGTGTGGAGTTTGTATATTCTCCCTGTGCTTGCGTGGGTTTCCTCTGGGTACTCCGGTTTCCTCCCACACTCCAAAAATATACTGGTAGATTAATTGGTTCCAAACATAAAAAAATTAACCCTAGTGTGTGTGTGAGCATGTGATAGGGAACATAGATTGTAAGCTCTACTGGGGCAGGGACTGATGACAATGGCCAACTATTCTCTGTTAAGCGCTGCGGAATATGTGTGCGCTATATAAATAACTGGTAATAAATAAATAAATAAATTGTAAAGCGCGACAGAATTTGTTGCGCTATATAAGAAACTGTTAATAAATAAATAATATATGTAAATTCTGTCACACATCACCCACATCACCCATATAAATTTAAATACTTTGGCAATCTGTGATGGTTAGATGCTTAATATATTTAAAAAAAAAAAACCTTAGGTAATTAGAATAAACATTCAGAGGTATTTTGTGTCAACAATCATTGAAATGACTCAACGTTTGGATCTGCAATCAGTATATTCTCAGGAGCCAGTGATTGCCTGCACTAGATATGAGTGTGTAACCGCCCTGTTTCACAATTGCCTGGAATTTAACCCAATTATCTCCCCACGGTTCCTTATATTTTCAAATATTTCATTTAGCCCATTACACAGTACGTATTTCACACCGGAAAATGTTCCCAGATGGTTTGTACTGTCCTATTGCTGTACAGTAGCTTTTTCTTGCTCTATGTTGCTGCAAATGTTCTGTACATTATTTTATGTTTTATGTAATACAAAGTTCCAAAATACTCTATATACTGTAACATATGCAGGAGTGGAAATGATTGCTTGGTTTATGAAACAATTTTTTTATATTTTCCTATTCCTCAAATTAAATATTTATTTTATTGCAGACGGATTCTGTACAGAAAGTCTATTACAGTATGTGCATTGTGCAGGAATGTTATATGATGTAACAACAACTATTTTCCTGGCTCCATTGATTCATCAGATGATGCAAAATGCTGGTTTGACTGCAGACTGTTTAGTTTTTTTGTATGTATCAAAAAAACACATAGGGGTCCAGTGTTCTCCCCAGAATTTTTTTCCACCCGGGTGGGGGCTTTCGCAATTATGCGCGCGCCGGGAAAAGGGGTATCTCCCTTACCAATCCAGTGCGACAGGTCTCAGGCTGCTCCCCCACTGGCTCTCAGTCAAAAGTATAAATGGTAATAGAAAAATAACCGCACAGACTAATTATTGTAATTGTCCTTCCCAGATAATAATTTAGATATCTGACATCCTTATCTTTATATTTATTGGGAGGTGCTCCCAGGAATTAAACATCACAATAGATAGGCAGAAGAAGAGCAAAGTATTCCTATAACGGGGCACACACGGACTATTCTAACTGAAAGAACAGTAATAAATGACCCATCAAGAAAAATTATATGAATAAATTAAAATATAACTTTTATTTAATAATTATAAAATATATAGGCGAAAATATAATATATATATATAAAATTATGTGTTGTTTACCACTAAACCTAAATATGTCAAACTGATTGACGTTAATTTGCACACACGTCACTATCCCTTATTATATAGGGGTCGATCTACACCCTATCCACTATGATACTGAATTGTATCGGTATGGTATACATAGAACATCATGACAATCAATCAAGTGTGAACCACCCTATAGTTCGTGGTACCATGGTCTCATTTTGACTAAGTGAATAGATATATGTACCATGTCACTGTATACATGTCATATGTTATTCATCCGGATACAGATTGCCACTATGCAGCATCAAGATTGAGCTTGATGGATTATCCACATTATTGCAAGATTAAGTATTGGGATGTATATTGAACTAGTTAACAATGTTACAATTAACAGTCTGACCCCAAATAACGCTCAGAGTGACTATTAAAGCTATAATTATAGCTAGTTTGCAATGTCACAAATGATGTTCTGATGCCACATAGCACTCAGAGTAAATATTAAAGCTGTGTAAGTTATTAGCAAACAATGTTACAATTGACACTTTGACGCCAACCAGCGCTCAAAGTAAATGTTATAACTGTATATGTATCTCGCTAACAATGTTTCTGTTATCACTCTAACGCCGAACAGCGCTTAGAGTGTATAATAACACATTTGATTGTGAAATCCCCTATTCTTACTAAGAGACATAACAGTATCTCTCATATTTTAACACATACAGTAGTTATCAAATATCAAATCCCTTTCAGGTTGTTAAATCACCTAAATAGTTACTTCATAGGCAGTGTAACTCTGCCCAACCAATTCCTTTATTATCAAGGGATATTCTCTCCCATTCCACTGCCCTTATATTCAATTATGACTTCCTTATTAGTCTCTGCTGCTAATATTCACAGCCTTATTCTACCAGGTTCACTATCTCTTTAATATGCAGTCACCTCTGTCAACTATGCTAATAAATCTTATCCGTGATTCACATTTTTAATCTGATGTTCACACAAATTTATCACTTTCAGTAGATTAGTGTGGGGACAGCTATATTGCTGAATAGTATTAAGCTGAATAGTATTAAGCGTCTGCCATCTCTTAGGTAATTAACAAGTCCCATACATAATTACCACGTCTACTCTTATAGGCAGTGTAATTCTGCCCAAACTATACACTATCCTGATGAGAATAATCTCTCTTATGTAATTTGTTCTATGTAGTGAAGTGTGATCACCCTGCTAACCTCCACTGTTATAACTGCCGGAGTTGCTCTGCTGGGACCGGCATTCCTCTATTATGCAGTCACTCATTTAGCTATGCGCCCCGCAGTTAGCACAACACATCGGCGGTTAGTATCACAGTTAATTTCACAGAGGTTCTGTTTGCGTTTGACGTGGAAACATACACATTGATTTAAAATTAACAGAGCACGCTATGCATCGCGTGTCTGTACATTCCTAACGCGCGTTTCGCTCATCGGCTTAGTCATAGGAGCAACCCGTTCTCAGGGCTGCCTGGATCTATATCCTGATCTCCCCCCAATCACCATAGAGTTCTCTGATTGACATCCCTTGTAACCAATGGGTACCTCCTATAAGTATTCTCCTCAGTAATTTAGTACTTAATATCAAACTTAAGATATAAACAAAGTATTGTAATGTAAATACTGTCTGGTTGTATCTTAATTTAATTGGGATGCAAACACTCAATTTGATATGTAAATAAATTAACTGGATCAAGTAACTATAATATAATCACTTATATTGATAAAAAATATAAAATAATAATGAATAGATGGCAATAATATCTAAAACCACCAATACATAAATTCATTTATAAAATCATTATCTTAATTATAAATCCAAATTGAAACTAATAAAGTGCAAATTATTATTTCTACATCTTGTGAGCAAGATGTAATAAGTTATGGACCTATCCATAAATAAAATTAATAAAATCTAATATAATATATTATATAGTGTGATTAATTTGTGTGACATAAAAAATCAAAAAAGTGAAATAAATGTGAAATAAATTATTAATCCCAAAACTAGACTATAAATTCTCAAAGCATATATGCCCAGTACCATATATATAGTGTCATATAAATAATTATATAAATAATTATATAACATAAAAAACATAAAAAACCTCAAAAAGTATTACCCTCAAGTGAGACAAAATTCATAATCCAAAATCAAAGTTATTATCTATATACTAACACTATCATGTCAACGTGAAAAAATATTTATTATATATAAAAATATTGCCATAAACTTAAACATAATAAATAAATAAATAAATAAATAGAAATACATCCAGATCCATTATAGGTTTTCAAAGAGTGTTATGCTGTTTGTTGATTTTATTTAAGGAACACCCCATAATTGATATTGTCATTTAAACCTATTGGTTGCAGTCCTCCTAGTAGAAAAATCCAGTGGCTTTCTCTTTTTAGCAATTCTTGTATGATGTCCCCACCTCTTATTCCAAGATGTACTCGCTCCACACCGAATACATTCATGTATCTTGGATCACTTTGATGTCGATCATAGAAGTGTTTTGCTACTGTAGTTAGTTGTTTGAACTTCGCTAGATCTGAACCAGAGTTCCTAATATTTCCTGCATGTTCGAGTATCCTCTGTTTCAGGGGTCTTTATGTCATACCTACGTATCGTTTCTCACATGGACATGTGATACAGTAGATTACCCCAACGGTGTTACAATTTATATAGTCTCGTATTTTATGCATTCTGTTATATATATAATAAGGGATAGTGACGTGTGTGCAAATTAACGTCAATCAGTTTGACATATTTAGGTTTAGTGGTAAACAACACATAATTTTATATATATATATTATATTTTCGCCTATATATTTTATAATTATTAAATAAAAGTTATATTTTAATTTATTCATATAATTTTTCTTGATGGGCCATTTATTACTGTTCTTTCAGTTAGAATAGTCCGTGTGTGCCCCGTTATAGGAATACTTTGCTCTTCTTCTGCCTATCTCAGTCAAAAGTGCCCATTATACAGTGCCCCCTGTAGTTTCCCGCGATGTCACCCGCGCAGTGCATCATTGGGAACGCTGGCCTCTGAAGCGATCGGAGGTTTCTTTAGCCTCCCGTCACTTCAGAGGCCAGCGTTCCACAGCGGGGGTCGGAGGGGAAAAGTGTCGGGCGGCAGGCTGTTTCTGCCGGGTGATGCACCAGCAGAAAACAGCCTGGGGAGAACACTGGGGTCTATTCATTATGCTTAATATCGACTGCCAGATGGAAGGAGCTGGACGTTGGTGGAGGAATTCGAATGGATCCCACTTCGCAACACGGGACTCCTTCCCATAATGAGGAGCTGCGGTCCGGGTAACAAATGTCATCTGAAGTCAAACTTTGATGAATTTAGGTCCCCATACTACTGTATGGGGACTGGGAACCACACCGGGGCTAAAAGGTACCTTTATAATGAATAGCCCTGACGTCACACGGAGGGGACGTGGCCTGCATCGGGCGCCTGGACCACCGGTTATGGCTCTGCACTTAAATTACACACACATTTTCATCTGCTTTTGTAGAAATTAAGTGACGATGAATGGACCCCAGAAGACCCTCAGAATAATTATAAACCCGTATTGTGAAATGGGCAGCAAAGAAAATGCAAAACAATACCAGCTGCAGCTGTAATACATAAGTCAGCAAGTTCACAACTACATACGTGCTGACATTTACACATGTCACATCGAGAGGAACAAATGCTATTTCCACTGATCCACCTAAACTCCACCCGATCACCTAAACTCCACTTTGCTCACCCAGAAACACCCACTTTGTGTGAAACCCTAACGAGGCCCATAAATCTGGACTGTCCCACCAAAATCGGAACAGTTGCGAATAGGGATGTCCATTGGAAAGGGACATATGACCATCATGTGTAAACCATACGCTGGTTTAGCTACAGATGGTTTTCTCATGAGCATGCACAAAGAAGCGAGATTGTCAGATAGCACTTTGATAACAGCGAGGGATTATCAGAACACCATCAGAAAGTTGTTCAAGCGATGGTGGCAACCGTCATTTACCTAGAATCAAATAGAAAAACCATCACCGTTGGACAAACCATCAATGGCTACAGACTATAGGATTCCGATGGCTGTTCCAATGAACATCACCTGGATACTCATTCAGTGCGTATCATATTACAAACGTTTCAGTCACCTGTATATGTCATAGTTTCTTATATGGCTTATCTGACACATTGTAAACTTTGTAGTGCCCCCAAGATGGCTGCCTCGACTGGTACGCCTGGGGGTGGGATGAAAAATACTTGGAACTGATGGTGGTGTAAGGGCTCTGCTTCTACTTTTAGCATGCTGCAACTTCCCCATTTTGTGTCATCTCTTTTAAACATTTATCCCACCCAGGGTAACCTATGTAGAGCACCTAAAATGGCTGCCTTGCCTGGTAACTTTTGTGGGTGGGTTATGTAACCCAGGGGCAAATGCAGGATTTTTAGCGGGGGTTTCTACATTTCATGTATATATATATATATATATATATATATTAAAAAAATGAACAAAGGGGGTGCACTCACCAGTCTTCTAAAATGGGTTTTTATTTCATCTTTTTAAAAAAAATTTACAGCATCATAGTAAAGCTCCCGGTCCTAGCCATGGACCTTTGTCAAGGTACATATATATATGTGAGTCACACGCAGCACACACACATACACACAACATACATACACACACAGCATACTCACGCAAGATACTTACACACACACCATACATACACATAGCATACTTACACACACCCTAGTTGCTGGGCTGCTGCTGGGTGGCCATGATGATCCTTCCTCTTTCTAGCTCCCTCTCTCAGCGCCTCCATGTCAGATGATATGAACGCACCTGTGCAGAAGCACGGACAGCTGAACAAGCAGCGGCCGGGAAGCTCCGACCATGGGTGGCCCACGGATGGTGGAGAGACAGAGGCAAGACTGTCTCCATCTCTGAAAAAAAAAATTTGGTTGGTCAGGGGGGTAATCTGTGGAATTTATTACATACTTGCCGACAATCAGCTCCCTCCTTCCGATGACAGATGCCGACAATGACTAGCGGGAGTGCGCATCGCTGGTAGTTGCCGGCATATTCACTGCACAATTAATGGATGATTGAACGATAATAACGATGTCGTAATCGTTCAATCGCTCATTTTTCTCTTGTAGTGGATATGTGCCATAAGGCCTCAAGTACATACATTCCTTATTGAATAGTTGCAGGATGACTTTTCCCATAAGAGGAATTCAATTGATTAACCCAATTTCACATAATTAGGACACAGTGATGAAATAAGGTCTGGTAGGTAGATTCTCATTAGGTAAGAAACATGCTATCTTACATCATTATAAGCTTTACATTCCACAGTGCCTTTGCCACAATGTGACTCACCAATATGAATGAAAAGCAGGTTTCCTTCCTTCAGGTTAATATTAATTAATTAATGCTTTTTACATCATACTACATATTACAGCAATACTGGCAAAGGGCTATATTTAAAACGCGGCAGGTTTGAGGTGTAAATTTAAAGCGGCACTAACATTAAGTGTAATATATACACATCAGGTCACTGTATCTAGTGGCACACAGACCACCTTACCAACATGCCTGATAATTATACCATTGATTTTAGATGGACTATTATGCGTACCATAGTAAATTTTCTGCCGTGTTGCAATATGTGATTTATTATAATGTGTGTGGTCAGTATAGCACTTGAGGAATATAGAACAATATAGGCGTTATGGGAACACACTAACATGACAAGAGTCACTTCCAACACTGTCATTACATAACAATATTAGCAAGTTCCACAGATACCAAGGTCAGGCTTAGGTGGATCTCCAAATAACATATGTACAGGGCAGAAGGCTTGCGCAGGCAGGAGAGGGGTAGAGAGGATGATATCTTGCCAGCTCGGGGCCTCATTTATCGATGACTTTTATCATACGCAGCGAGTGATAAAAACGCATTGATAAATGAGGCCCTAAGGCTTCTGTACCTAGGCTCTAGCTCCCACTGGTGGCTCCCCCACCTTCCTGCATGTGGCGCCTGGAGGCGAATGCTTCTGGGACTTACGCCACTGGTCACACCTATTTACATGTATTTTACTGTCATTAAAAATACTAGAACAACACATATAATAAACACCAGTGGCTATGAGCCCTAAATTCTGGTGACATATTGATCCTAGCACATGGGACTGATTGCCACAAGTATTACTCTGCTTCCTGTTCCTTCTGAATAACCTTATCCTGAGCATGTCAGTAAATGTTATCCCCAGTGTGACTAATAAAGTATAAATAACTTTGAAAGGATCTCATAGTAATAGTACATAGTATCACAGAGGCCTGAAATGATGATAAGCACGTCACTATGGTATGCAAGAAATATATTACCTTACATCACTAGTGTATGGGATTTCCATTGTACAGTTATCACAAGTCTCATTGTGAATCACCATTATTTTGTCACTGAGATGCATATGTCATTCATTTTCTTAACATACAGCAAATATCATTTACAATGTGATAACTTGCTATGTGACGTAAAATAATAATAGAATTCCCATGGTATAGCTATAAGAACAGTAATGTAAATCGATGCATCACATACATTTGATTTTACTATGATATGGGAAACAAGGCATAGGCTGAAAAAGCAGAAGAACAAAGGGGCACAAGGCAAACACAGAATTCAATACTTCGGTTCCAGTTTTGGGGGTCAATTCAATAAGATGTGAGTTGGGTCTTGCAAGCTGTTTTCACGGCGAACTCCCACTGCCAAGTCCATTCGCTATTCGGTTCTAAACATGTATTGATTTTTCAGAGGAAATTTGCGATTTTAATGCTCAGCCTACTGGGCAATCTTTATTTAAGGTAAAAGTGTCAGGACACAGTGCAGACCCTTAGATACACCTCACCCAATGAGTAATCATGCACTTGGAGGAGTTTAAATAAAATAATTTGGCCAATGCAAGACATATCAGTTTTCAGGTGGATTTCTCTGAAAAGCTCAATAATAGGTTAAATGATATGGGACAGGTATGTGGAGGTGTAATAGATGTGGGACAGGTATGTGGAGATGTAAATGATGTGGGACAGGTATGTGGAGGTATTAATGATGTAGGACAGGTATGTGGAGGTGTAAATGATGTAGGACAGGTACGTGGAGGTATAAATGATGTGGGACAGGTATGTGGAGATGTAAATGATGCGGGACAGGTATGTGGAGGTGTAAATGATGTAGGACAGGTACGTGGAGGTATAAATGATGTGGGACAGGTATGTGGAGATGTAAATGATGTGGGACAGGTATGTGGAGGTGTAAATGATGTGGGACAGGTATGTGAAGGTATAAATCATGTGGGACAGGTATGTGGAGGTGTAAATGATGTGGGACAGGTATGTGGAGGTGTAAATTATGTGGGACAGGTATGTGGAGGTGTAAATGATGTGGGACAGGTATGTGGAGGTGTAAATGATGTGGGACTTGTATGTGGGAGGTATAAATGATGTTGGACAGGTATGTGGAGGTGTAAATGATGTGGGACAGGTATGTGGAGGTATAAATGATGTTGGACAGGTATGTGGAGGCTTCACATGGGCCCCCTCCTGTCTTAAACTACCCCAGCTCAGTTGCCACTTTTGTGGGTCCAGGATGTTTTCCCCATTTCTTCATGCATTAATCCCAGGTAAGTTGTGCAACCTTGTCAGCATAATGATGGGCAGCTGTATAGCGGAACTGGTCATCATCATGCGGAGCAACTGGCCACACAGTCGGCCATAAATCATAATTATTAAAAAGGTTTTTATTGTTTTCTCACAAAATTATGCAATTTTTCTACTTTATGTATTTAGGGAGACAGTGGGGCTGATAGTGTAGGGGGTATACACACCCACATGGCTCTGGCCACACCTACACAGCACTGGTCACAGCTCTTCCCTTTCTCAGTATAGGCCCTTGAACACTTTCAGGCCCAGGCCCATGTGACCCTTAATTCGACCCTGATATTTCCTTATTTATTATGCCATCACCCATAGTCAATAGTTTCGGCATCTTGAACCTACCCCATGCAAGAGATTTGTCTGACACAGGTGTTCTGTATAATACGCGCGACTAGGATGGAACTCTGGCTAGTTGCCCATGACACTCCTATAACCGAGACGGTTCGTTTGCGTGCGCCCAAATTGTTCCTGCCCAGTTGCTACCCACGGGCAGAGAGAGACGTCTGAGATTCGTCCAACTCAGAATTGCACGGAGAAATTCAAAGATGCATATATTCCCTACTGTGCAAGTACAGTCTGCATACAGAGCTGCATGCTAAGGCGAATTGTGGACAGATATAGAAGGTCACTGCTTGTCCTTATAGAGCTCATAACAAAACCTTGCATAACTCGGCCTCATGAAATATCAAATATTACACGTGGAACTGTTTAGGTTTAGCTGCAGTTGAAAGAGTTCAAAACATAAAAAAAAAAATCACAATGATAAAGATCTTGGTGAACTTTGCAGCACGTTCTCCTGCTATTACCGCCCTGGGTTCCGTCTTCTTTATTTAAGAAACACAAAATACTGTATTGGGATTAAGATGATGATAAAGGATTTTTCTATGTGTATTTTTCTGAGAAATACCCAAGGAAAGTTTTTTCTAAAGCTCAAGGTTGAATAAGAACGAAAAAAATAAATGTCTATTTTCTGCCGCTCAGTATTTTTATGAAATATGTGAAGTTCATGCGTCAGTACAAATTCCAACCTCTCAGAAGCACAACCTTGTTTTGTTAATGATACACCCAGTGTTTGTGCATTTTGTTTAATTGCGCTCTAGAACATCCTGTCTCTCTGGCTGAAACTGGTTTATAGGTAAAGTATTTTGGACGGCCTCCAGTGATCACTGTCATTCATTCTATTTACATAATGTGGATCTGTGCCATGTTTCTGTAGTATGACAGATCAGTAATATTACTTCCCATATTTGTGGCACTTCTACATAATAATAAAACCAGACTCTACAGGTGTACTGCGTTCAAATCTACAATAATACTATTACAGTAAAGGTGCGTACACACTGGGCGATAAAGTGGATGACTGAACGATAACGATATCGTTATCGTTCAGTCCTCCACTTTATCGTCCATTTTTAACCCCAAATCGATAACGACGACGCGCGTTCCCACGGGTCGTTCGTCATCATCGTTCATTGGGCTGACATGCAGGCCAAACTGATGACCTCGTCAGGTTGCTGCATGTTGGGGAATGGGGAGATAGCCCGGCGCTGAACGATATTGTTAATGATATCGTTCAGCGGCTGTGCTCAATGTCATGAACGACATTGAGCACAGCCTGCCGGGGACACACTACACGATATCGCTCAGGGAGCATATCGTGTAGTGTGTACGCACCATTAGGTTTCCTGTATTATAATTATTATATATATACAATATACAAGTTATTGTTATTAAATTTGTATTAATTATTTAGAACATAACAGGGCTGATTCTATGTAGCTGTTTTTGCGTGAAGCTGCGTATGCGAGATTCCATATAACTAATGCGAGGATCCGTGTGTCTGCGAGCAGGAAGCCGGGACGCCCACTGATTTTACACCAATGTGCCGCAGCCGTCAACGTTAGTATTGGCACGTGCACCAGGTCCATGCTGGGAGATCCGTCAGAAATGGGCTTCCATTATCTGTATGCACAGAGCTTTAGCTACCCGTGGAAGACACTCCCCTGACACTCCCATGACGCTCCCATGAGTTACATCTCTTGCATAACCGTCCAGTTTCAGCCCATTTCATGCAAAGCGATATCCGACCAAGATCCATCTACCGTATCGATCGTAAGCATAGGCGTGCGCAGAAGCTGGCACATGGGGCGCCATGGCAGGACCTTCCCCCTCCCATCCAGGGGAGTAGTCTATGTCCTGGAGAGAGAGGGGGGTGGGAGGGATAGTTCATGACCTGGTAGAGGGGGAGGTCCTGCTGCGGCACCCCCTGTGCTGGCTTCTGCGCACTCCTATGATCGTAGGTGGGCAAAGATGTGTAAATTAACGTCTGTGCACGTGCTGTAGGGTAAAAATTGCTATTTGCGTCCATGAAGTGAAATCCGCGATGAATCAGGTCAAATATATTTATAAATAATGTTGTTTGAAATGCATTCTTTTCTTATTTAAAACAACTGTTACACAAGAAATCACTTACTAATCAGTCAGTGGAAATTTCGGAAACACTTTGTTTATTGTCCCAGTTCACTGACTTGTGTTTACAAAACGTATTGTTATGTCTATAGGAAAGTATGTTAGGTTTGGAGATAATTATTTGGTACTTCCCATGTGATTACACGGACACTTTGCTGCTGAACCATGGAGGTTACATGAAATTTCCCTCAACTAACCTCAAAGCACTACAATGCTACATGCATACATACTACATGCATACATACCACATGTGATAAGAATTTATTTGTGTGCATTTAAAAATACCCCATTTCAAATAAATTTTAACGTATAAAATCTGGAGAATAATTGCAGTAGGGACAGTTTCCCAGGATATAAAATTCCAGTGACAAAAATTTGCACCATCTTCGGAATGTAGGGACAGTTGATGATGAGTGTAGCATTCAAATACTACAAGTAGGATACAGTATATTATTATTACAAATATATTTTTATTAATTATAGCACTATATATATGCATATACATATATATATATATATATATATATATAAAATATATATATATATTAGGGGTGAGCGGGTTCGGATTTCTGAAATCCAAACCCCCCCGTGCCCCCCCCGATCCGAGGCCGATCCGAGTCAGGCTCGACTTTTCCCGCCTGACTCGGATCTGAAATCGAGGCAAAACGTCATCATCCCGCCTTCCGGGTCTCGCGGGTATTGGATCCTATATAAGGTACCCGCGTCGGCGCCATTTTCTCACTCGGCTGTGGACAGTGAAGAGGGAGGGTGGGAGTTAGGGCTGGCTGGGCTGTGTAGTGTAGTGCAGTGTAGTGTTGTGCTGTGCTGTGCTGTGCTGCGCTGTGCTTCTGTTGTCCATAGGGGCTGTGTCCACTCCTCCAAAGTCCATAGGGGCTGGTTGGACTGTGTTGTGCAGTCAGTTGTCCATAGGGGCTGTGTCCACTCCAAAGTCCTGTGCAGTGTCCCAGTCCTAAAGGGGTGCTGTAGTGTTGTCCAGGGAGTGCTCTGTCCATCAGGGGTGCTCCCCCCAAGTGCAAAAAAAATAATATTTTTTCTGTGTTTGTGAATTGTGTGCACAGTAGCCGCACGTGTATCAACAAAGTAGTGCCAAGCGTGCGCCTGTGTCATAAGTAAAGGGCCAGCTGGCTTGACCGTTAAAGGGTGCTGCAACCCCCAAAGTGCACTCCAAACAAAAAAAATATATATTTTCTGTGTTTGTGAATTGTGTGCACTGTAGCCGCATGTGCATCAACAAAGTAGTGCCAAGCGTGTGCCTGTGTCATAAGTAAAGGGCCATCTGGCTTGGCCGTTAAAGGGTGCTGTAACCCCCAAAGTGCACTCCAAATAAATAAAAAATATTTTCTGTGTTTGTGAATTGTGTGCACTGTGGCTGCATGTGCATCAACAATGGAGCAGCGCCAAGCGTGCGCCTGTGTCCCATTAGTAAAGGGCCGGCTGGCTTGTCCGTTAAAGGGTGTTGTAACCCCCAAAGTACACTCCAAACAAAATAAAAAAATATTTTCTGTGTTTGTGAATTGTGTGCACTGTGGCTGCACGTGCATCAACAAAGGAGCAGCGCCAAGCGTGCGCCTGTGTCCCATAAGTAAAGGGCCGGCTGGCTTGTCCGTTAAAGGGTGCTGTAACCCCCAAAGGGCACTCCAAACAAAGTAAAAAAGTATTTTCTGTGTTTGTGAATTGTGTGCACTGTGGCTGCACGTGCATCAACAAAGGAGCAGCGCCAAGTGTGCGCCTGTGTCCCATAAGTAAAGGGCCGGCTGGCTCATTTCTTAAAGGGTGGTGTAACCCACAAAGTGCACTAGTCTCCAACAAAATTAAAAAATTATTTTCTGTGTTTGTGTGCGCCTTAGCCGCACATATATATCAATATAACATAAATGGAGGACCAAACTTTCTCCGATAAAAATAAAATAGGGAAAGATCAAGAACCACTTCCTCCTAGTGCTGTTGCTGCTGCTGGGAGTTGTTCATCATCCGAGAGAGGAAGTAGGAACACCACTACTTTTACTAAACAATTGACCCTCCAACAGTCCTTAGCGAGGAGGATGAAGTACGACAGCAATCATCCTGAAGCAAAACGTATAACTGAGGCCTTAACTGCTATGTTGGTGTTAGACGTGTGTCCGGTATCCGCCATTAGTGCAGTGGGATTTAGACAATTGATGGAGGTAGTGTGTCCCCGGTTCCAAATCCCGTCTAGATTCCACCTGCATCCTCAAAGCAGCAGCGACAAGCGTGCGTCTGTCTGTTAAAGGGTGGTGTAACCCTCAAAGTGCGCTCCACAAACAATAAAAAAATTCTTATTTTTTTTCTGTCTTTGTGAATTGTGTAGGCTGTAGCCGCACCTGCATCCTCAAAGCAGCAGCGACAAGCGTGCGTCTGTCTGTTAAAGGGTGGTGTAACCCTGAAAGTGCGCTCCACAAACAATAAAAAAATTATTTTTTTTCTGTCTTTGTGAATTGTGTGGGCTGTAGCCGCACCTGCATCCTCAAAGCAGCAGCGACAAGCGTGCGTCTGTCTGTTAAAGGATTACATCGGTGACAGCATCCAAGTAGGCATGTCAGACAGTCCGTACATGTACTGGCAGGAAAAAGAGGCAATTTGGAGGCCCCTGTACAAACTGGCTCTATTTTACCTGAGTTGCCCCCCCTCCAGTGTGTACTCTGAAAGAGTGTTTAGTGCAGCCGGGAACCTTGTCAGCGAAAGGCGTAGGAGCTTGCTTCCACAAAATGTGGAGATGATGTTCATAAAAATGAATTATCAACTCTTCCAGGGAGACCAGCCTCCATAACGTACAGAGGGACCTGTGGTGGTGGATTCCAGCGGGGATGAATTAATACTCTGTGAGGATGAGGATGTACACAACACTGAAGAGGGTGAGGAATCGGTGAATGAGGAGGATGAGGACGACATCTTGCTTCCGTAGAGCCAGTTTGTGCAGGGACAGATTAAATGCCAGCTTGTTTTGTGGGGGCCCAAACCAACCAATCATTTCAGCCACAGTCGTGTGGCAGACCCTGGCGCTGAAATGATTGGGTTGTTAAAGTGTGCATGTCCTGTTTATACAACATAATGGTGGGTGGGAGGGCCCAAGGACAATTCCATCTTGCACCTCTTTTTTTTCTTTGCATTATGTACTGTTTGGGGCCTTGTTTTTCAAACTGCCATCCTGTCTGCCACTGCAGTGTCACTCCTAGATGGGCCATGTGTTTGTGCCGCCTATTCGTGTTGCTTAGCATAGTCATCCAGCTACCTCGGTGCAACCTTTTGGACATAAAATCACTATTGTGAGGTGTGAGGTGTTCAGAATAGACAGGAAATTAGTGGAAATTAAGGTTATTGAGGTTAATAATAGCATAGGAGCAGAAAAACCCAAAAATTCTGTGATTTTAGCTGGTTTTATGCTTTTTTTCAAAAAAATCCAGATCCAAAACACAAAACCCAGAACCCAAAACACGGAAGGGTGGTTTTGGCAAAACCAATCCAGATCCAAAACACGAAGAAAGATCCAGATCCAACACCAAAACACAAAAAGTTACCGGTTGCACACCCCTAATATATATATATATAAAATGGTGTGGTATTTTGACATCAACATGATTGGACACATTAGATCACATGACCATGCATTATTTCCTAACGACCGCTCACCTCAAGCCTGATCTGCTTCCAACTGTTCTCATCCACGAAGCCACAGCTGTATCACTCCACAAGTGTAAACAATAACATCTCTCACAGAGACACTGCTCACAGAAAAGCAGCACATCGCTGCCTCGCTGACATCAGCACATCACTGCCTCACTGACACATTTCTGACAGAAAAATGTCAAGAAATTAAAAAATTACTACATAACACAGAGAATCTGATATAAATTCTCACCAAATATAATTTTTTTTAAGTTACATCTTTAATGCTAGATATGACTAATTAACATTTCAAAAAATTTTTTTTTTTTCATTGAGTCTGTGAATTTCATTCAATTTAGGTTTAGTTTTTATCTTAACCTTTCTTTTGCAGCAAGCATATATTTTCACAGGACCATTGAGCAGAATGACAGCCTGCTGTCAGCAGCAACTTAAAGGAAATCAGTATATATTATTTTATCATATTACAAGTAAAAGCTAGATCTATATTACAAGGAATTTTACTGCAAGTGTTTTTATATCTGTGTTTATTTCCAGGGCAAACTGTGTGGCCTTAGCCATGGGGGTCTATTATCTTTCTGTTTATACTCAGTAAGTAAATTGTTAGCTACAAAACACAAGGATTCTTAGAGAATAGTGAGGGTCATTTATTCTACTGTAATTATGTGCGTACGTAAAACCTATTTTAAACCAGCCATGGAGAAAAGGAAAGTATAACTTATGTGTAATTGTTAGAGATTAAATGATAGTGTTTATAGCATGTTGTGCAGAAATACTATTCATGTATAAATAACGTATAATTAGGTAACAGGAAAGTACTAAATTGTACATTGTACCAACCAATTATGGTGTTTATTGCCCTGTCCACCTAAAATTAGAGTGTAACTATAAGATGTGCTTCTATATTATAATACGTTCCAACCCATCACGTCATGTTTTTTTCTGGTTTGGTTTTGAAGGAAAACAGCAGAAAACCCTGAGAAATATTTACTGGATTTTAGTGGTCAAATGTGCAAATCAGACCCAAAAGGTTTAGCTGAAACTAAACACTTGGACCTTCTCTGTAACATGACGACCATCATCTCTCTAAAAGTCGGTACAGTGGTGGAGCGAGGCAGTAGAAGGCCTCAGTGCTGCCGGGGAGGAAGTAGCTGCAACAATTATAGTAGTGGGGCTTGATTTACACTCCGTCACTAGATTTTCTGGTAACAGCGAGTGGTGGGGACAGTTCATTTTCAGGGTATCTATATTTGGTACATTGCCCCTCCAAGGATTGAATGATTTTTTATAGCATAATGCTTTATGTAAATATGATCTGTACTGCATATATGGTTGGTTATTACATTGGGAAAATATTTCTTCTTTATACAAATGCATTGCCTACTGTATATTAAGCATTGCCTACTGTATATTATGCATTGCCTACTGTATATTATGCATTGCCTACTGTATATTATCTTAGGAAAAAAGGAAAATAAAAGTCCAATAATTTATGTGTTTCTATTTTTCGTCCCCGTTTCTATCTTTTTGGTCTACTAAGGTTTTTTTTTCATCGGACTGCAGTAGCTGCCACTGAACAGCATTTGATTCATAAGCAGGGCCGCAACTAGGGGGGGGGCTGGAGGTGCACGTGCACTGGGTGCACTGCTGCACCTGGTGCCAGTGTCCTCCAGCCCAGCGCTACAGGGAGGCTTCAAGCCGGACACCCGCTGAGATGTTATTACTAGCGGGCGCCCGGCTCCTTCTCTGCAGCGCCGCGCTAGCCGGAGGCTGGAGTTCTCTCCTGAACTCCAGCTTCCGGCTCTCCCCACAGGCACTATGGGAGAGATGGCGGCAGTCACAGGAGCGGGTTTAAGGTAAAAAAAATTTTTTTCGTGTGTGTATGTGGCACTATGTGGGCATTTACAGGGGGCACTACAGGGGGACTACAGTGGCATTACCTACAGGGGCATTTCCAGGGGGCTCTAAATGGGCATTACCAGGGGGCTCTACAGGGGCATCACCAGGGGGCTCTACAGGGGCATTACCAGTGGGCTCTACAGGGGCATCACCAGGGGGCTCTACAGGTGGCATCACCAGGGGGCTCTACAGTGGCATTACCTTCAGGGGCATTACCAGGGGGCTATGCATGGGCATTTGCAGGGGACTCTACAGAGGCATTACCAGGGGGTACTACAGGTATATTACCAGGGGGCTCTACAGGAGGACTACAGTGGCATTACCAGGGGGCTCTACAGGGGCATTACCAGGTGGTATTACCAGGGGGCTCTACAGGGGCATTACCAGGGGGCTCTACAGGTGCATTACCAGGGGGCACTACAGGTGGCATTACCAGGGGGCATTACTATTTGGGCACTAAAGGGGCATTAGCATATGGGCACTACAGGGGCGTTACTATGGGGGTATTACCAGGGGGGGCCACCAAATTTCTGTCTTGCCCCGGGTGACAAAAACCACAGTTTCGGCCCTGTCAGAAGGGATCTCTGGGAATTATTTATACCTTACTACCCATGAATTTAGATTTAAACTTTCATACTTGAACGATGCCATATCAAATCTATACAATGATATTGTTTTATTTATATTATGTTATTTTGTGGATATGTACTAAGCTCTGGAGAGTGATACAGTTGGAGAGAGATAAAGTACCAACCAATCAGCTCCTAACTGTTATTTTACAGACTGTCGTATCTATGTACTAAGCCTTGGAGAGAGAAAAAGTGGATGGAGATAAAGTACCAACCAATCAGCACCTAACTGTCACGTTACAGGATGTGTTTAAAAAGGAGCTGATTGGTTGGTACTTTATCTCTCTCCACTGTATCCCTCTTCAAGGCTTAAGGCCCCCATACATCAGCAATTGATTGCAGCAATCGTGCAATTTGCAATCGATTGTGTATAAAAATCTTTCCCTTTTCAATCGATTGCAGATTTCAGAATTGCCACAATCGATTGAAAAAGGCAAAGATTTTTATACACAATCGATTGCAAATTGCACGAATGCTGCAATCAATCTCTGAATTATGGGGGCCTTTAGTACATCTACCCCTTTACTTGACATGTACAATTGCTGAGATCTGTTTCTAACACACAGAACACAGCTGCTGATTAATGAATTCATTGACCAATTAAGTGCTGTTGTTAATATGGTGGATTGAGGTTTAAAAGCATCTGCACTGGCACCCTCTACAAAACCCTCTGAAGAAACTGCTAGTGCATGGGTGGCCAACCAGTCAGCGTCAAAGAGCCCAAAAATATCTGTAGGTATGTCAAAGAGCCGCGATCATGCACGCTCCAAAGGCACACATGCAAAAAGGGTTGTGGCCTTGTGCCAGCTAGGCCACACCCCTGGTATGATTTTTGTAGGAGCATGTAAAAGCGCATGCGCACAATTACAGTGAAGGTAACTATTAAAGGGAAAGAAAAAGCCAGAACAATATAAAAAATATTGAAATAAATATATGCACATAAAATACACTAGAACAAGCCAGATCCACATAAAATACCCTGAAAAAAGCAACATCCACAAATAATACACTGAAAAAGCTACATCCACCACAGATTCACATAATAGAATCCAGACCCCCTATGTCAGTGATTCCCAACCTCGGTCCTCAAGGCACACTAACAGTCCTGGTTTTAGTGATATCCATGCTTAAGCACAGATGGTTAAATCAAAATAACTAAGGTACTCATTAAGTCACCTGTGCTCAACTATGGCTATCCTTAAAACCTGGACTGTTAGTGTGCCTTGAGGACCGTGGTTGGGAAAGCCTGCCCTATGTGTCACTCCAGCCCCTCCATGTGTCACTCCAGCAACCCCTCATGTGTTACAACAGCAGCCTCCCCATATGTCACTCCGACAGTCAGTGTCAGTCAGGGGAGCCACATCAGGACAATGGAAGAGCCACAGGTTGGCCACCACTGTGCTAGTGCTTGCAGCAGAGAAACGCGTAAGGACAGCATCCTTCTCAAACTATTTCCCTGGGGACAGGTTATGGGCTTCTTCTAAAGCTGACATCAGGAGCCGTTCTTCTACCTCCTACTTAAGCGCTGGTCACTGCACAGGTCCGTCGGCGTTATAAGCGGCTCTGCCTAACTAGATACAATACAACAATACACATATTGCTAAACTACTTATGGGCACTGGCTCAGTGCACCAATTGAAGCGTTCTGATTTTGGACGTGAAATGTGGCGACATCCATTATTTCTGCGCACGTGCACAGACTACCGCCATACCCCCACTTCAGAATTCCCACTTCGACCACTGATATTGATCTTATAATAATTTGTTAGCTCAACACTCTTTTTAGGTAGTTCTTGTGCATATATTTGTTTATTCTTGTTGTTGTTGTCCCATAATTCGTACTGTTTATGACCAGTTAGCCTGCACTGCAATTGGTCTGCACTTTATAAGCCTTAAGAGGCTTTTTAATGATTTTAGCTGTCATTGGCTCTATCCTGTGGATTCATTTATCATTTGACTCTCTTATCAGGTAAAACAAAGCAAATTCCTTATACATTTATCCATAGCAATTGTATCATCTGCCTAGTATTTCTGCTATTTACCATTTCATCATCCTTGTCAAGTCTTGCTGGTACCATCAGAACAATGCAATACTGTACATCCTAGCTAGCGTATGCAATAGTTCTATTCATCTGTGAATTCACTCCAGGTGACTGCACGTATGTCACCTATGTAATCAATGTTATGTGATTGTTGTGACACCTTTTGTATTTGCTATATGCGTCATGCCTACATCTCTATTCTGCTTACCTTTCTGTAATCTCTTGGTTATAACTGGCATCTTTGGACAGACTATCAAAATGTATTCACTTTATCTCCATTTTTCTTGTGTATAATTAATCATTATTGTACAAATTAAGTTGGTTTTAGAATAAATACATTCATATTTTAACATTTAATATGGATTCAATATGTTATTCTCGGACATCACAGCCAGGTGCTATATTCCCAACGTAGCACTGACATGGCGGAGCAGCAGCTGGCAGAGATCCGGGTAAGAAGCTGACTGATGCTTCTACTTAATGTCACTGGCCGCTGCTCCTTCTCAGGGCAGAGACACTGGAATGTCATAGGGCCATAACTGAGTCGAATGCAAAGCGGCCGCAAGTGAGGACAGCAAAGACAGACAGTTCTCAAAGAATCAACAACAACCGAATTAAGGGGTTCCGAGTCTAACAGAGTCCGAGTTCGGAATCACTTTGGGGTACCAAGTCGAACCGAGTCCCGGCTCGGATCTTCCTGCGGTTCAGAACTTGGATTTAAATACCAAACTCGGGTTTTGGATTCATGTTAACAGGTCAATATGATGTAATTTTAGCTGTTTTTTAATTTTCTGTAAAAAAAAAAATACAGATCCAAAACTAAAACCAAAACACGACTGGATCAAACACCAAAACACGGGTTCGTCGCACATCTCTATTTACTACCATCTGCTAATTGGTCTCTAACTGCTGCCTCCACTGTTATCGTGACCAACAGGGCGCAGGCATGTAGGGGGTCCAGGGAGCCCTGTCAGTTAATTCCCCGGCTGTAGAGACACACAGGGGCTGGAGCTAGAGAGACACCAGGGGGCTGGAGCTGGGGAGACACAAGAGGGCTTGCACTGGGGAGACACAAGAGGGTTTGCACTGGGGAGACAGAAAGTGGGTGGAGTTGGTGAGGCACAAGAGGACTGGAGCAGTAGAGACACTTAGGGGGGGGGTGAGGCTGAAGAGACGGAATCAGTATGATTTAACGCCGGACCCAAGTCAGGCGGTTGGAATCCTGACAGCGGCTGCCCGACATGGGTGGAAATCCCGATCGTCCCTAAGGTAAGTATTCACTAACCTAATTCCCTCCCCTAACCCTAACCCTCCTTAGGGGTGCCTAACCCTAATGTTCTCACGAGTGTCTAACCCTAATCCCTGCTCTAAGTGCCTAAACCTAACCCTCCATCTAAACCTAAGTCCCCCGGGAGGGCGCCTAACCCATTGTCCCCCCTGGGGGTGCCTAACCCTAACCCTCCCCCTAGCCTAACCCTAACCTCCCGGGGGGGGTGCCTAACCCTAAGTCCCCCCTGGGAGCCCTAAACCTAACCCTCCCCACCCGCGGCTGTCCACGCTCGGCGCCCGGCATCACTTCGATCGAGATGCCGGGCGCCGGTCTCCCAACGTCGGTAAAATGACAGGCGTCTAAATTTAGACGCCTGTCATTTAACCCTCACCGGGATAAAGCAGTCGGGAAGCAGGCTGTCGGGATTAGGTCTGCCAGCTTCCCAACTGCATACCGAAGAGACAAATGAGGAGTAAGGCTGGAGAGACTTAGGGGCAGTGAGGCTAGAGAGACATAGTAGGGGAGGGGATGAAGAGTATTGGGGGGGGGGGGTTGGAGGAGTAGCTGGAGATTATCCACAACTGGCAGTATTAGATGGAAAAGGCTCAGGGACAGTAATCTTCATTAAACACTTGCCTGGTGTAATTAAGAGGGGTCGACCGAGGCACATTCCCTGGGCGCCGTCTGACCTGGAGGCGGGGTAGGGAGGGGGGTTGTGCCCTGCCAGGCGCCGTCTAGGTCAGTGGTTTTAGTGTGTAGTGCGAACTGCACACTGAGTATTGTGTTTTGTTTGTCTGTGTGTTTTATATGTAAAGGGCACCACTGGGGGCACTGTATAAGGGGCACTACTAGGGCACTGTATAAGGGGCACTACTGGGGGCACTGTATAAAGGGCACTACTGGTGGCACTGCATAAAGGTCACTACTGAGGGCACTGCATAAAGGGCACTACTACTGTGGGCATTAAGGTGCATATGGAATGCAAAAGAATATTCCCCGAGTAACGAGAAATGGTGGCGTGTCATGTTACCCCTTATTTTTCAGTGGCCACGCCCCTTGCGGCATATGGCCACGCCCACTTTTATCCTTTCACTAGACACAACTGTATCTGCTACAGAGATTTCATGGGTTAAGTCTAACTTTTATAACAAAGAAATGGACGCGCACGCCTCCTGCTCGTATGATGTAAAATACATAGTATTGTTTGTATCTGGCATCAAACCTTTAAGCTAGAAGTCAATAGTCATTATTGTCCTCTGACACCCACGCAATGTAATCTGTGTGACATATACAGTCTTTAACAGACAATGCTATTTAATCCTCCGCACAAACAAAGGCACTGACTGAGGTAGAGCTGCAGTGAGATGATAATTTGCTATATTTGTTTAATAATATAAGTCATACTTGCTTACTCTCCCGAGTGCAGGAGACTCACGATTTTTTGGGTAGTTCCCCTCACCCGTGGAAGAATGTGTGAATCTCCCGCATCCCACCCACTTGGGGGGGATGACGTGTCATTTTAGCCCACCCCTTCCACACGGACTCGTGATTCACTGCATTTTCCCACAGTGGGGGAGTGGCCTAATTACGCAAAGAGTCCACCGGCTGCGTCCCTAATCCGCCACCTGCATACAAAGAGTCACCATCGGTCGCACATCGGCTGCTCAGAATGTCCGTCGGAAGTAAGCCGACGGGCCAGTGAACTGCACACAAAGACGCCCGCCTTTGACCAGCCATCCCCCTTTACCTCCCAGAAACGCACCCTGACTGTCAATCACTGTGTTCAAATACGCACTACAACCGCCGTCAGTAACTGCACGCGCAGTACAAAAAACATCGACCAACTGCGCAAACATCGGAATTGCGTCCACCTCTTAATCAGGCCCCCAGCAGTCCTGGATATAAGGCTTATGCAGAGGTGACATAGGGGTCTATTTACTAAGCAGTGTTATGAGACAGAGTGAAAAGTGCATACCTCCCAACATTTGTTGGGAGGGAATTGGGATCTGCGCGTGCCGAAAGCGCGTGCGCCCGAAAAGGGGTGTGGCCTGATGTAAAGGGGGCGTGGTCTGGTGACACGCCCCCTGTTTACATCACTAATGGGGCGTGCCCAGCATCTCCGAGATGCTGGGCAGCCCCCGGGCTTCCCCCGTACTCTGAATAGATGCTGTGCGCATGCGCACAGCATCTATTCTAGCTCTGCATACACGCTGCTCTGCTATGCAGGGTATATTCAGGGTATATTTACTAATGTGCGGGTTTCTAGAAGTGGAGGTGTTGCCCATAGCAACCAATCGGATTCTAGCTATTATCTTCTAGAAGGTTCTAGAATCTGATTGGTTGCTATGGGCAACACCTCCACTTCTATAAACCTGCACTTTAGTAAATATACCCCTTAGGGCCTGATTCAGAGGTGGACGCTAACTGCACGTAACTCCGATATGCATGCAATTGGCCGATGTTATAAGTGCTGCGTATACTCAGGCGACCCGACGGTTACCACAGGGACACACAGGAACTGTGGATTTCAGTGGGAATTCTTGTAAGGTAACAGGGGGTTGGCTAGGCAGGCACGGGCATGTCACAGGCGGGAGAGGCAGGACGGAGAGGGGAAAGGGTGGGAAGGCGTAGTCTGGAGGTATATGTCCTGTGGGTGCTGGTACAACAAGATGCAATGATGATGACTATCACAGCGCTGTCTAGCTACTTCTGATTGGCTGATTGCGTGTTGATCTCTGCAGGGCAAGAGTAACAGTGGGGTAGATAGGACTACAGTCCCAGGCCTCCATATTAAATTAGGCCCATCACCATCATGACATGGTTGACCATAAATCAAGTATTAAAATTTTTTTTTTTTCTATTTTTCCTCACAAAATGACAGATTTTTTAAAACTTTTATGTATTTGGGACATACTTACTGACTTACCAGAAGGAGGGAGCTGTTGGTGTTTCACAACGGGGGGCGTGTCGCTGCAAAAGAGGACGCCGTCCCCTTTTCACAATGCTGCGAATTTCGGCAATGTGAAGCAGGGGGTGTGGCCATGGTGACGTGATTCAGTGCGAATCGCCGGGGTTTATCGTGGAACCGTGGAGGGGGAGGTTGGGGGGATAGCCAGGAGGTTTGTCTGCCTTTCCGGGGGGCCGGGAGTGCCACCCGATTTTGGGGAGGTTCCCGGCCGAATCAGGAGGGTAGGCAAGTATGATTTGGGAAGACATTGGGACTGATAGTGTAGGGGATGTACTCGCCTACATGCCACCTGCCACACCCACAAAGAACTAGTCACAGCTCCATTGCTTCTCATAATAGGCCCTTTATCATTTTCAGCCCCAGGCTCACCATGGGGCCTTTAATTCCAGCCCAGGACCCCTCCTGCTGACAGAATAGTGAGCTGAGACAGGTGTGGGAAGGGAAGCGTAGATGTGACCAAGTACTGTAAGGATGTGATCATGCACTATGCGTCTTGTGCTGCATACAAACAGCCACACATGTGTCTGACTTGTGGATGCTCTAATCCTGGTGCAAGTTGCAAACGTAAATCCCTCATTTAAATCCCTTAGAGTTATGCTAATATTCTTATCATGATGCTGCTGCAAACTATTCACAGGATTATAGTGCAATGATTCCTAATACACATTTCCTAGTCAAGGGACTGTATTAAAAAAATGATTTAGGCACTGACCATAAAATACAATCATCAGTGAGTAAGGTTATACAGTAACTCTAAAACACTGCAATTTCAGTACAATGACTCAAGAAACAGCAGTATCAGGTTTTATAATGTATTATTAAACCATCTTACATTATAAACTAACCCAGAGGAACCAAAAACTGAGACATAAACAGATTATTACTATCCTGTCTAACTACAGGAGACCAACATTCCTATCATAAACCCAACCAGGGCAAAGGGAAGGGCAGCAAGCCAAACACGTGGCTAATTGATTATGACATAGAAACGTACCAAAGGTCAAGGAAGTTAAATTAGAGGATCATTAGCGGGAGCTGAGACACTGGAGCCATTTTTCTCGGGATCGCAGACGCAGGATGTGTCAGGCCCTCAAAACAGTCGGAACATGCCTGCGTTCTTTGCAGCCACTCCCCAATCCCTCCCAGAAATGTTCCCTGATGTTAAGAGCTGCCCTTTATGAATTAGGGACTTTCGGGTCCCTCTGGATGCACACAGGGGGGGGGGATGGTGCTGGAGGGAATCCGACTGGATACCTCTCACAGCACCCTCCCAATAGAAGCACATAGGTTACCCACCGCATCCAAGCCCCAGAATGCATTGGGATCCCAGCAGTCAGAATCCCGATGCCGCCATCCTGACAGGGTTAGAATCCCCTCTTGTGACTAAGCCTAACCTCCCTCTCCCTGTACCCAAAACCTAACCCTCCCCCCTTAGTGCCTAACCCTCCCCCTAGTGTCTAACCCTAACCCTCCCCTAACCCCAGACGGTATTCAGACTGTTGGGATTGTGGCTGGATTCCGTCCTGGGGTTGTGAACGGCTAAAATAAAGAAAAAAATCTAAATGACCTAGACCTGCTAGCAATCTCCCTACTTTGTTGACCATCGATAATATTTAAACCTTGTCAAGAGACTTAACTAGGAGAATTAGCTTAGGGCCTGATTCAGAGCCGGACGCAATTAGCGCTCGCTCGTCCAGAAAATAGGGTGGCTATTCAAATGAACCGTTCGCTCTTTGCGGTCTGTTCACGGCTCTAGGTCTGAACGAGCTAACAAAACTTGCGGTCTTTTTTTGGAAAAATATGCCTCCTGGCCGTTCGCATCCTACGTCATGTCCGCTATTTATTAGATTAATCGAGTACATCGACCAGCGTATGAACTGCTCGCAATTCTTGTGGTTGGTTTTTGCTACCACAATCTTGCGAGCAGTTCTGGCTATAAAATAACCCAGTGACGTGGTCGCTGATGCTGCTGTATTAATTATGCACACCCTTAAAACGCCCGTTTTGACCTTTAAGCACGCCTGCGTTCAGATCTCCACTCCCCGTTTTCAAGCACCTTCCCGTTACCACCCACATACGCCTCATTCTGTCACTCAAAATAGCAGGCATTCGCTATTTAGCGAACAAACGAATTTCGGCCGCACTGACTGGTTCGCGCATGCGTATAACGATCCGTACGCATGCGCAGTTGGGCAAACATCGCTTGGAGCGAACGAGCGGCCGCTTACGAGCGGCTCTGAATCAGGCCCTTAAGCCCTTAAGGTACTGTAGTAGTAACTGAGTATTGCAGGGCACAATAAAATGTTTGGGCATTTTTATTCCTTTTGGAGAAATAGGGCCTGATTCACTACAGATCTCTATTACAATCACAGCTGTGATTACGCACGCAGATCCACTGCGATAATATGCTAATGTCTGCAATCTCAAAGGCAGCATAGAGATGCCCACTACCACTTTCACACATCCGTAAGGCCTCGCAGACCTGTGTATACATCGGTAACATCGGCCCGTCTTACACAATTACAGGTGTGGCCTTACTCAGAAATTGCTAACCTCATCGCACGCAGTACTCAAGTTGCGTATGCCGATGCAGTGGCTCATTTATGCACGCCCAAGTAACGCCGTTCAAACAGACAGGCACGCCTGCATTTCCACAACCACTCTCCCGTCACCACCCCCAAACGCTGACATCCCGACCATCTATCTGCAATGGTTTTGTATCTGCGCGAGTGATCGCAGTGCCATCGAAATGCTAACTCACGCATGTGAAGTACGTACCATTGACCGATCTGCGTATGCTGTTGCAGTTGCGATCCGTAATGAATCAGGCCTATAGTCAATTATGTAGCCCCTCATTACCAAATTTGACATCTCACAGAAAAGCACCAGTTCATCCTGGTGGTCTATGTTACCATCTAAAAATTCTATCCATGTTCCATTGAGATAAGTTTTGCAATTATCACAAGAGGAAAGGTTTCCCGGGACACTTCAAAGGCGAGAGGTATCCCATGACCGTCAATTATCAATACTAAGGGCCAAATTCAATCAGAGGTGATCGCCACATTCCCGCGTATCGCCCTATTCAATGCAGGACGTTTTCGCATGTGCAAAAAGTCCATAGGCAAAAACAGGCATAAACGTTTCTCCATCTAGAAGCAGGAGAAAAATTGTGCAAAATCCCTCTTTTGGGCTAAAAAAGTGTGAACTTGGGAGCTGATTCAGACCTGCTCGTTAGATGCTTTCGCTCACTCCCAGCGTATGCAAATCTAATGCACGCCCAGCAAGGCAGGCGATCGTACAGCAAGGCAATAGCCCACTATGTCTTGGTGTGCGATCACTTTGAGTATGCAGACGCCCACCAGCCATTCGTAAGGCACCCACTTGCGCACGTCATCTCCTGTAAGTGCATGAAACCATTGGTACATCGATCACCATCGGATGTGCTTGCAGCGCTTGAGGTTGCGCAAGCACTGCGATCACTTCAGTGTGAAGTACAACCAGGTGACGTGTACTATGACGCTGCCTGTTAATTATGCACGCGTCTGAAACGGCGTTGAAACACTCAGGCACGCCTGCGTTCGTACTTCCACTCCCCCGTTTCTAGTGGCCTGCCCTTGTTACCACCCACAAACGGCCTCTCCTGTCCCTCATTCGACTGGGCTGTCTATGCTGGGCGAGCGAGAGCTTCCTGATCTTTCGCAGTGGTTCACGCACACGCATTGCAATACATATGCATGCGCAGATTGCAAAAATCAGCCAGCTACGAGCAATCGCTTCCTAGCGAGCGGGTCTGAATCAGCTCCTTGGTTCAGAACCCTTTGGACACCCCGCCTAATGACTAATTAGGCCAAAAAAAGTAACAAGATATCTTAATTCCCCCTAAAAAAGTCACGTAATTTTTGGGGTGAAAATGTGAAAATTGGTTTGAAAATGTGCAAAAAGTACTGGGTCTGGTATTTTGGGGGGCTGTATGGATGGGACAGGTAATTGGGGGGCTGTATGGATGGGACAGGTGTTTGGGGGGCTGTATGGATGGGACAGGTAATTGGGGGGCTGTATGGATGGGACAGGTATTTTGGGGGGCTGTATGGATGGGACAGGTATTTGGGGGCTGTATGGATGGGATCGGTGTGTATAGGAATGCGGGAGGCTGCAGCAGGTGTTTTTTTCTTAAAGTTTTTTAAAAGGCACTTTAGAGTCACAAAAATATACTAGTACCCATGTAAATGTACCCCCAATTTATCTATAGCAATTATTTTTCACAAAAGAAATTGATTTAGATAATTTTTCCACACTTATGCAAATATGCATATAACAGCCCTTTGACTCACTTTAAGAACCCTAAATACTTTTATGAGGGCTATTAAAACACTTCTAAATTGATTTACAGGGTCAGTGAGGCTTTTTAAGGGGTACAGACTGATTTCCCCAAACTAAGCTGTCCTTTTCGCTAGTTGCGGCATTCGCACATCTGCGTTTTCGCCTGTTTTGGAATTGAATAGGGTGAAAAGCGGGTGGGCACATACAGTAGTGAAAGTATGCGATAACTTCGCGTACAAACAGCGAATGAGGCGAACAGAATGCAGCAGCGCGTGCATTTTGCCGGCCACGACTTTTTGCCTCTAATTGAATTCGGCCCTAAGCAGTGGTCGAAGTGGAAATTTTGAAGTGGGCGTATGAAAAACACGCACACATAGGCCCCCACAGGAAACACACACATAGGCCCCCACAGGAAACACACACACACATAGGCCCCCAGAGGAAAGACACACACACATAGGCCCCCACAGGAAACACACACACACATAGGCCCCCAGAGGAAAGACACACACACATAGGCCCCCAGAGGAAACACACACACAGGCCCACGCAGGAAACACACACACACACACACACACACATAGGCCCCCACAGGATACGCACACAAATAGGCCCCCACAGGATACACACACACACATAGGCCCCCAGTGGAAACACACACACACATAGGCCCCCACAGGAAACACACACACACATAGGCCCCCAGAGGAAAGACACACACACATAGGCACCCAGAGGAAACACACACACAGGCCCACGCAGGAAACACACACACACACACATAGGCCCCCACGGGATACACACACACATAGGCCCCCACAGGATACACACACACATAGGCCCCCAGAGGAAACACACACACAGGCCTCCACAGGAAACACACACACACATAGGCCCCCACAGGATACACACACACACATAGGCCCCCACAGGATACACACACACACATAGACCCCCAAAGGATACACACACACATAGGCCCCCACAGGATACACACACATAGGCCCTCACAGGATACACACACACACATAGGCCCCCACAGGATACACACACACAGGCGCCCACAGGATACACACACACACACAGGCCCCCACAGGATACACACACACAGGCCCCCACAGGATACACACACACAGGCCCCCACAGGATACACACACACACAGGCCCTCACAGGATACACACACACATAGGCCCCCACAGGATACATAGAAACATAGAATTTGATGGCAGATAAGAACCACTTGCCACATCTAGTCTGCCCCATTTTTAAACATATTGTTACCTCAACCCTTATTGATCCTTACTTCTTCGGAAGGATATCATTCTGTCTATCCCATGCATGTTTAAATTGCTCTACTGTCTTAGCCTCTACCACCTCTGATGGGAGGCTATTCCACTTGTCCACTACACTTAAACCTTCTATCGGATGAGGTGTTGTCATGTGTGCAAACCACTTATCATACTAAGATAAAATAAAGACACTGAGACGTGGATTTGGCAGATAACTTGATGGCGATTTATTGGAGCAATAATAATTATTATTTATTTAAGGATGTATGGTGGCAAAGAAAGGACGTCCAGAAATCAGCCAGATCTGCTATGCCCACACACAAACAACAAAAGGCATAGCAGGCGTAGATCGCCCAGAGTGCATACACATAACCATGTAAATCATGTCAACAACAAAAGGTAACGCTCACCCACATCTTGACTTCCCACCCGTTTAGGTGGTGATACTGCCCCCCGTTAGGTTGGTACAGCCAACTACCAGTCAACGAAGGTAGCGCCCTTAAATCATAATTGCACCCGGACTGGCGACCTGCCGTTCTTTCCCGCCACCCAAAACCAAACCCACCACATACAAAATTTATAGGGGAGGGAGGGTGGGGAATCTGGAACAAAGAGGCTTTGGCCCACACTTTTAGCCGACTATATAATGTTCCTGTTACAAACCCGCCCCTGCTTGCCATAGGCTAACTCCCACAAGTAATTTGCATACATGCCTGCCCCCATCCTAGAGGTTTAAAACACCTCTTTTCTTATGCAATCTTTCGGTTTCTCTAAACCTTCTATCGGATGAGGTGTTGTCATGTGTGCAAACCACTTATCATACTAAGATAAAATAAAGACACTGAGACGTGGATTTGGCAGATAACTTGATGGCGATTTATTGGAGCAATAATAATTATTATTTATTTAAGGATGTATGGTGGCAAAGAAAGGACGTCCAGAAATCAGCCAGATCTGCTATGCCCACACACAAACAACAAAAGGCATAGCAGGCGTAGATCGCCCAGAGTGCATACACATAACCATGTAAATCATGTCAACAACAAAAGGTAACGCTCACCCCCATCTTGACTTCCCACCCGTTTAGGTGGTGATACTGCCCCCCGTTAGGTTGGTACAGCCAACTACCAGTCAACGAAGGTAGCGCCCTTAAATCATAATTGCACCCGGACTGGCGACCTGCCGTTCTTTCCCACCACAGCAAGGTTCTGCTTATAGAACCGCCGCACCGCCACCATACCAAGTACTACCCCAATAACGCCAACTCCTCAAAAAGATCCCCAATAAACAATGACCAACCCTCCTCTGTTAAATGAACTCCATCAGGTCTATACATATAACTAAATCGAAATTGAATGTTCTTATGGTAAATGAAACGGCCATAATTGGCCATCACAAATTTGGCAACTGCGAAATTAAGTTTCTTCCTAGCTTCGTCATTAGCAGGAAAACTCCTAACCCCACGCCAGACCTGTCGAGGTACAATGCAAGACCAAATTAATTTACACAAGGGCCAGGCCGATAGCACCCTCGCCAAATCGTTGACAATATCAACTCGTAATTCTACAGTGGACCTCTGCCCTAAGTCGTTGCCTCCTAAATAAGCCACCAAAATACGTGGCCTACCAAAAAGCCTTGCATACTCTAACAGTTTAGGACAAAAGGAATGCCATCTCATACCTCTGGAACCTATGCAACGGACCCTAGCTGAATATTCAAAAATTGGAGCTTGATCTGAACTCAAACCTAGCAGCCCAGAAAATATATGAGTGGCCTATAACCCAAATTTCCTGCGTGTCAAAGAGCAATCCTAAAGGTGGAGGAAAGCAGTAAATAAAAAATTAGTAATTGTCATAAAACAATAAAATTTTATGGTGTATTAGTGGGATCTGATAGAACATAAGTGAGTATCTGCCAAAAAGAAAAATTTTCTATTGGTCGCCGACTTTACTATTTGAAGTGGCTGAGACAAACAGAAGACACAAAGGGGAAGAATGGGTGGGGGGGAATTGGGAAAAAACAGGTGAACTCGGCAAGAGGTAAAATAAAAACCTGCTGAGGGATGGACTATGGCCTAATTAAATGATTGAGAATAGCCGAATTGAATCCGTCAGTTCAGGTAAAAATTGTAAAATCCCTCAAGACTCCCATTGCCAGCAATGGCGAGTAGCTAATCCCGAGTAGGACGGACAGGGGTAACAGACAAGACAGGACAGTACATGAGACAAGACAAAAACCAGGCAAGCATAAAATATAAACGTAACCGGAACAGACTGTGAAATGACTTTAAAACAAAGGGCCTTCACGCCTAGGTCGAATGTAACCTTTATAACTATCCGATTTCCAACGTCCTAGGGCCTTAATTTCTGATGCCGAGAAACCCGCAGCTGCCGCCGAAGTTGCGGCTCCGATCAGAAACGAGTGTGTACCAAAATCTTGAGGCGGGAGGCCTAAAACTAATACACACCTCTTCAAAAACCAACCAAACTGGTATTTGGTAAGCGGAGTCCTGTCCATATGCATGAGTCATGAACCAGGAACATCCGGCCGCAATAACTCATACCGCATAGCTAGTGCCACGGGGCAGATCTGTTCGTACCTAGATGGACCCAACGAGATCCACCCACCCCTACCAGTCTGGTCGGTCTTTGACCGCCGAATCCTACAGAGAACAGACCTCTCACTGACCAGGATATCCGAGAGGAGCATGGCGGCATCAACCCATTTGGATGATGCCACCAGCTCCGATACCCTCAAGGTGCCGTGAAAAGCCTCTGAAAACACCACTTGAATCAGGACCGCCTCATACGCAGTAAGAGCCACTCCGAGAACCGCCCCTAATACTGCCGGAAGCAGATGAGCGTCCACAGGTCTCCTAAGGTCAGCTACTGGCCGGGAGACCCGTGCCCAACCCTTTAAAGCCTTCACAATCAGAAAACTTTTAGTAAAGTCAGGTTGGCCCTTCAATTTACAATAAAATGCAATGCCCCCCAAAGAGCGCGCAACAGAAGCCCTGGATCTGCCAGCCAAATGGAGACTCCAAATAAAAGAAAGCATCGAATGATGCTGACTCTTACCTGCCTGTTTGCTGCTACGGGAATAATCTTCCCATTCATTCCATGCCTGCCGATATGCTCGCAACGTGGAGGGGGCTAAAGACTGTTCTGCTAAGCCCTCCATGCCGGCTCGATCACCTGCCAAACATAAGAGGGGCAAAGCACAACGTCAGCACCAGGGGCCACAGATCGGGACCTAGCCCACTGGAAACGTGATAACGCATCGTCTATCTCATTCTCCACCCCAGGAACGTGTCTTGCCTTAAACATGATGTTACAGCGCAAACATGTGAGCACAGCTGCGCTAGCAAGCGCAAAACCTGCAGGGAAGCCGCATGTTGCTGATTGTATCGCATGGACCACGCCCAGGTTGTCACACCTGATAATGATGCTGCGATTGCGTAACCATTCCCCCCAGATTTCCAAGGAAACCATTATGGGAAAGAGTTTGAGAAGGAGTAAGTCCTTAGTCAAACCCTTTCCCACCCATTCTTCCAGCCAACGGCCAACGCACCAGGAGCCATCAAGGTAACATCCGAACCCTGTGGTGCCTGCTGCGTCGGTGAACAGCTGCAGCTGCAAATTGTCAGCGGCTGGAGACATCCACAACCGAACGCCATTAAAATCCCGAAGAAACGAGACCCAGACAGAGAGGTCCTGCTTAATCTCTGAGGATAAACGTAGCAAATGTCTCGGTTAGTGACACCAGCCGTGGCCCTTTCCAATTTACGTGAAAAAGCTCTGCCCATTGGAATTACTTTACAGGCCCAGGAGGGATTGCGCCTGCCGCAGGGTAATTCTACTGGAAGCCGTGCATTCCGCTATGGCATTACGCAACTTGACAGGCTTATCGAGAGGAATGCGACAAGAACCCGCTGAGGTACAGATCTCGATACCCAGGAATGACAAGGGGAAGGGCCCTCCGTTTTGTCCGCAGCAACGGTAACTCCAAATGAAAAAACAGCGCTCGTAAAGAAAACAAAAGATAACTGCATCTGCCTGAACCGGAAGGGCCGACACACAGAAAGTCATCGAGATAGTGGGCTATTCCATGACTACCGCAAAAATTAAATAAATAAATTCCGCGCACCAGTGTAGGAAGGTGCTAAAATGCTCGAAAAACGCACAGGACACAGAACACCCCATAGGCAAGCATTTGTCTATGCAATATCCGTTGTCCAAGCTAAAAACCCATAAACTGGAATGACTCTGGGTGCAAAGGAAGTAGACGAAAAGCTGACTCAACATCTATCTTAGCCATCAGTGCGCCCGGACCATAACACCTAATGACATCCAAAGCATCGTCAAAAGACTGGTACACCACCGAGGAAACCTCAACTGGTATGGCAAAATTTACTGACGAGCCTGGCGGATAAGACAGATGTTGCATGAGCCTGTATTTTCCTGGAATTTTCTTGGGAACCACTCCCACCGGGGAATTCACAAGATCCCTAATGGGGGTTCTGCAAAAGGCCCTGCAATGCGCCTGACGCTAACCTCGCCAGCCACTTTTTCCCTAAGAATGTGAGGCAATTCAAAGGCAGACTTCAAATTTCTAGGCGAATATGTGTCGACATCCCTGCAAATAGGTAAACGAAAACCAAAACTGAAACCTTTTAACGAAAATTCTGCGTCCTGCAGAACCGGGTACCAACTCAACCATTTTGCTATCGCTGTGACACGGACAGGGGATGGAACTTTACTTAGCACTTGTGCCTTTTGCTGGCTGTGCAGGCTGCTGCTGGGCACCCCCCTTGAAACACTTGGCAACTGGGTGATTGCCACCACATCGCAAGCAGAGGTGACGAAAATGACATTTTCGTCCCTGCGTACAGGTGGAATTATTAAAGGCGAAGCATTTTCCCCAGACGCCTGCTGTTAGCCCTGACGAACTGGACTAGCTGCTTTGCTCGCGTTGTACCCCTCATAGGCAGGACGCGAAGGCTGCGTGACCTCCAGCAATGTATATTAGGAGGAGCATAGCTGAGAATGGAGCTTCCCGGTGATAGCTGCTTGGGGCAGTGATTGCAATAATAAGCTGTGCACCCTGTAGAAATTCACTGTAGCACATGTATTCTGTCTATTTTGTAAGTTAAATGCTCAGAATACAGTATATAATACAATCTCCTCTATTGACTGATAATATGATTCAAAGGAGATAAAAGCTAGATCTAAGGTGCCATACATAAATAAAGCAGTGTCAAAGCCATTACCCCTTACTGTCAGATAACGCATCACTAAAGCATTCTATTCCCCCAATGATACCTCAATGCCCAGCATAATACTGACACTGTTTGCTGCAACTGTTTTCTACCATTAAGAGGGCATAATCAGCACAGACCAGCTATAAAATACATCATACGAATGTACTGAATGATATAATTCTGGCATATACAGGACCAGCAAACACAGTAAGCAATTATATGTGGAAGTAGAGCCATCCTGTCTGAATCTTTTTATTTCATGTGCAGGCTCCTTTACAGATCATATGAGCAAGTTGGGGAATCTGGGAGAGGGCAGAAAAAGAAACCATGCACTGTCCTGGACATAGATGCACAGATTGGTCCCCTTATGTACTGGATGGTGTATTATCCAGTATTAATAATTGATCCAATAGGTGATCCATATCAGTGCACCCCGTACAGTGCATGTTTTCCAGATCTAGTTGGTGCACAACAATATTCATTACTGGCTTTTAACTTTTTCTACTGGCTGACACATTTAAAAGATCAACAGGGACTGTAGTGCTAGTTATTTCATTTGTGACACTGAGGGGATCCTAAAAAACATGCAACTTTAGTATTATATGCTATTTCTATTGTAGTCATCATGGTGTGTGCTGAGGGGGGGTTCAGGCAAGGCACTCATAAACCCCTCCTGCATTTGCCTATGGTGCTGGCCACTGCAGCCACAAAGATGATATTGACCAGGGGCATTAAGGACTGAAGGGAAGCACCCCTCCCCCGCACTGGCACACCTTCCACAAAGCTGCTGCAGCAGCCTGAGGGGGGATAGAACTATCAATAGGGGAACCACACCTGCAGCTCCTAATAACATGGGGGCACTGTGGAGCCAGGGACCAGGGTCTGGGGAGGCTCATTCCTAGGCAGGACATAGCTACACCCACCCCCAGCAGAACAAGAAATCAGAAAAGACAGTGATTGAGGACAGAAAGGAAAAGTAAAAGCAATGATATGAAGTAAATGAAAAGAATGACTAAATACAATAAGGAAAAGGAGGAGAGAAGAAGGAGAAGCACTAAGAGAGTTTTATTAAGGAAAATGACAACTGACAAAATGCACTTCCCTGTCCTGGAGGAATCTGGAACAAAGAGGCTTTGGCCCACACTTTTAGCCGACTATATAATGTTCCTGTTACAAACCCGCCCCTGCTTGCCATAGGCTAACTCCCACAAGTAATTTGCATACATGCCTGCCCCCATCCTAGAGGTTTAAAACACCTCTTTTCTTATGCAATCTTTCGGTTTCTCTTCTGTGAAGTAATTTTTCCTCAAATTTCCCCTGAACCTACCACCCCCCAGTTTCAGAACATGTCCTCTTGTTCTAATACTTCTCTTTCTTTGAAGAATGTCTCCTTCCTTTACCTTGTTAAAACCCTTTATATATTTGAATGTTTCTATCATGTCCCCCCTTTCCCTTCTCTGCTCTAAACTATACATATTAAGATCTTATAGTCTTTCCTGGTACGGGGGGTCCGCGATCGCGGGGGGCAGGGCATAGCGTCGGTGGGGGGTAGCAGCGACGGTGGGTCGGCGCATGCGCAGGCTCTTAGTCGCGGTATTTTTTCTGAAAATACCGCGAATAGAGTGCGGATGGGATCCGCAGGGGCAGAGCTTTATCGCAAGCTCTGTCCCTGCAAGGGATTTATAGTAAATGCGAATTCACTCGGTAATATCACACTACAATCCGCATTCAATATGCGGATTGTAGTAAATAGAGCCCTATGCTACCAAGCATCTGACTTGCCTTCCTCATTGCTTTGTTACAATGTTTTCTTGCCTTTAAGTCACCTGAAATAGTGATTCCTAGATCCCTTTCCTCTTCAGTAGTTTCCAGTATAGTGCCATTAATACTATATTTAGCCTTTGGATTTTTGAGACCCAAGTGCATGATCTTGCATTTTTTGGCATTAAACTGTAGTTGCCACGTTCTTGACCATTCCTCTAGTCTACCTTGATCATCAATCATTTGTTTTACCCCTCCTGGTGTGTCTACCCTGTTGCATACCTTTGTGTCATCTGCATAAAGGCATAGTTTCCCTTCAATTCCATTTGCAATGTCACAAATAAAGATATTAAAAAGCACTGGTCCAAGTACAGATCCCAGAGGTACTCCAATGGTAACATTTCCCTCTTGAGACTGCACTCCGTTTACTACAACTCTCTGTTTCCTATCCTGCAGCCATGATCTAATCCATTCAACTATCTTTGTATCCAATCCCATGCTTTCCAGTTTATTTAACAGTCTGCGATGTCGAACAGTGTCAAAAGCCTAAAGGGACCTATCCATTAGCAGATAAATTTGTACGATGAACGATTTATCGTTCAGTCGTTCAATTTATCTGCTAATGGATAGGCTCTGAACGATAAAAATACAGACTCCCGCGGCCAACAAATTTGGTCTTTTGTCTCTCCATCATGTTGGTCAATTATCGTTTATCGCTGACAGATATTAGAAATATCTGTCGCAGTAAACGATTTTTTTTAATGAAAATTAATAGAAACATTAAAAAAAATCCACTCCCAGAATGATGTCATGCAATATCGTTCGTCGTTTGCAAAAATCTGTCATGTAAGATATCTGTCACAGCAGCCCCATGAATTTTCAAGGGATAAATCTTTTGTCTTTCATCTTACAGAAAGATCTGCTAATGGATAGGCCCCTTTACTAAAGTCTAGATAAGCTATATCTATGGCCCACCTTTATCTATTTCCTTAGTCATCCAGTCGAAAAAGTCAATAAGATTTGTTTGACTTCATCTCCCCCCAGTAAATCCATGCTGTTTGGGATCCTGAAATTTGCTGGATTTGAGGTAATCTACGATTCTTTCTTTTAAGAATGTTCCCATCAATTTTCCTACTACTGATGTAAGGCTCACTGGTCGGTAGTTGCTTGTCTCTTCCTTGCATCCACTTTTGTGCAGTGGGACAATGTTTGCTTTTTTCCAGACTCCAGTAGCTAGTGACTGGTTGAATAATTCTGTTAATGGTGTTATTACCAGCACCCCTTTAAGCTCATTTAGCACACACACACACACACCAGCACCCCTTTAAGCTCATTTAGCACACACACACACACACACACACACATAGGCCCCCACAGGATACACACACACACAAAAACACACACACACATAGGCCCCCACAGGAAACACAAACACACACAGGCCCCCACAGGATACACACACATAGGCCCCCATAGGATACACACACACACACATAGGCCCCCATAGGATACACACACACACATAGGCCCCCATAGGATACACAAAACACATACACACACATAGGCCCCCACAAGAAAAACACACACATAGGCACCCAGGACCCTGGACGGGCCTGCGCCCACTGATTTCTCTCCACCAGCAAACTTTAATGGCTCCCTGTTACCAGCATAGCCACCAAGGCCTGTCCCCTCAACCAAATCACTTTTCTGGTATATATTTTTATTTTACAGCTTCTCCTTCATTTGACCTACCCTTACTTAAAGTTCTTCACTCTTGGGGGTAAATTTACTAAAGTGAGAGTTTATTTAAGTGATTTTTTAAAGTGATGTTCCACATAGCAACCACCCAGATTCTAGCTATTATCTTCTAGAAGGTGCTAGTTAAATGTTAAGTAGAATCTGATTGGTTGCTATGAGCAACATCACTTTTAAAACTCACTTCTAAAAACTCTCACTTTAGTAAATTTACCCTTTGGTCTCTACAACAGTAGTAGAAAAGGGATATAGATAGGCTTTGCAAAAAAACAGTAATACTGTGCTCTGCTAAAATACCTTAAATATGTGCACAGTGGGTTGAAGGATTTCTGCATTGGACTTGGGCGGGCTGACAGTACCGTTGCCCAGTGCGATGTTGTCTGAAAGGCACAGCTAGCCTCCTGTGTCCACCCACGGCATGCCTCTGCAATGTCCAGCTGATGCCCCGGGCCCTTCTCTATTACTGACCGTGCTTCCTGCTGCTGATCGGTTGCAGCCGCTGTTACCAATCTCCTTCTCTGGGGTGTATTAGCAGTCGAGAGGAGAGGAGGGGGAGATGAGGAGGGAAGTGGGGAGCAGGGACTGGAGTTCTGCCCACCCGCAACCCGGTGAGAGCCAGGAGCAGCATCAATCAAGTGAGGAGGTTGGGACTCAGGAGGAGAGGTACCGGAGTTCCTTCCAGCAGCAACCCAGGAGCAGCAGCAGTCAAGGGCCATCCAGCGTCCAGCCCTGAGAACAGCAGAACTTCAGATTGGACGCGGTGTTATACAGGGTAGGCGGACTAGGCGGGCGGCACTGCAGGGCTCCGGAGTGTGTGGCTGTGTGACTCATGCTGCCATGCAGTGTTCAAGCCACTCCCCCGCTGTACAGCCGCTGACTGTACTGACTACAGACATACTTCTATCAACAAGTTCGGTCTGTCTGTGCAAATCGAAATGCCGGTATGTCCTACCGCCGCATACCGGCACACTTCGACCACTGGCCCTAAGTGAGATGGGGTCGTGAGCAGAAATAATAATATTACGGAGGCTCGTTTTGCAAATATATCAAATTAAGGGGCCTATTCATCAACACTAAAATAAAATTTTTAAAGACATTCTCCTTAATTACCGTTATTTTAGTATTCATGAAGACATTTACCGGTAGCACAGGAGATATCACTGATATCTCCTTGCTAAGTCCCCCTGCGTTCATTTCCACACTCCCCATACATTAGTACATTAGTATGGGGATGTGGAAATTATGCTATTCATCAAATTATGAAAATTAAGTATTTTCTGAATTTGATGGAGTTACCATGCGCCACTGTGAGGTGGCGTATAGCAGGTGACACTTACCTGTGTCAGCATTGGCAGGTCCTCAGCTTTCTCCGGCGCTCCCTGGTCTCTCCTCTGGGTCCGGTGGCTGTTCTGACACTGTGTTCTCCAGGCAGAACACAGTAAAGTTTAGAAAAAAAAAAGTTGTTTTTTTTTTCTAAACTTTACTGTGTTCTGCCTGGAGAACACAGTGTCAGAACAGCAGATGGAGCTGGAGGCGGCTGCAGCGGGCAGGTAAGTCGGGGACGGGGGGAGGGAGGTGAGCGGAAGGGGGTGGGGGGGTTGGGGGGTGCACACAGAATTACCACAGCTGTAGGCAGTGCTGAGCATGTGCTGGTTTTACGGATGTAACAGCGCATGCGCAGCACAGATTACAGCTGCGGTAAGTAGGTGTAGTGAGGGAAAAGTATCTATTTCCTGAAAAGCTGTCATCACAAAAAAGACAGCTTTTTGGAGTGGATAGTTATGGAGAGGAGGAATGATGAATTCCTCCGGTAATTAGGCAGAACTCCATGCGAGTTCTAAACCTAATTACCTCCAGAGAAATTTTAGTTATGATGAGTAGGCCCCAACATCATAGACCACCAGAATATATTCTATTCTGGGAGGATAGAAAGAGAAAGACCCAGCGGATGGGTTGAACAGCTGCCAAGGGTCAGTAAGGTGAAAAATCATTCTATATTCAGAGTGTGAATTTGATTCCATGCCAGGAAATGGGCATTGCCAGCTGGGGGTTGTTTAATCAAGATGGGATCCAAACTGTGTTGAGTCCCTGCCTAAAACAAGCTTCCCATTGTCTCTACACGTCATTCACTGAGAGAGATCACTAAAGAACTCTTGTAAGATGCTTGTGGGCTTAGGGCCTGATTCAGAGAAAGTTAGTGAACATCTCCAATGGTTTTGTGTCTACGATTTCTCTCATAGATCCCCTTAAGCTGCAGAATGATTGACATGCTGCAGCATTTGGGGGGCAGAGCGGGGGCGTGGCTGGCCGCCATTCCTGGAGACGGGGGACGAGGCCAGGGTTTGCGTCGGTCGACGCAGATTTCCTGGCCTCGCAGCTGCCAGGACTTCAGCTTCTGCTGCCTGGCCAAAGGAGCAACCGGTGATCCCAGGCTGTGACCTTGGTGGCAGCGCTGGGCTCGCAGATGCAGAAAGGAGGTGTCTGTTTCCACCTCCTGCTGCATTTGCAATTTAGATGGACGGGATTGCACGGCCGCCTGTGTGCTGCTCCGCAATTCCTCTGAATCAGGCCTTTAGATCAAAACACAGTTCCCAATATAACTGGCTCTGAGAGTGGTACCATCTCTCCCTACCTACCTAATGCATCTCCTGCATATACACCATGTGAGGATGCAGTCTATTAAAATCAGTGACTATTAATTTCCCCTTGACGGGGGAATTCAGGGCCTGATTCAGACCCGCTCGCGAGCGCTGAGCGCTCGCAAGCAGGTCGATGTTGCCCAAGTGCGCATTCGCACGACGGATGTGGCTCCGTCGTGCGCATGCGCGAGACCCGAATAACGACGGCCAAGCCGTGGTTATGGGTCTCGCACCAAAGGGGGCGTGCTGTCGATGGTGATTGACAGCACGCTCCCTTTGGTGGGCGTGCCGGGGGCGTGGCTGCCCAGACAGAGGCGTTCCCATGGGAACGCCTACCGTCTGGGGCCGGCCCCACTGACATCACTAGTGATGTCAGTGGGAGTGCTTTTGGCTCTGATAGAGCCAAAAGCACTCGAGGGCTTGCAGCAGACGAGACCCTACCACAAGGGTCTCGTTGCAAGCCCGATGGTCGCGATGGTCTTGACCATCGCGACCATCATTTTGGCCGCTCGCAATAGCTGTGGGTGGTCGCTATAGCTGTGGGTGACCACCCACAGCAATGCGAGCGGCCAGGAGGCTGCTCCAAAAAGTAAGAGGGACGGCCCTGATTCAGAACGAGCACTCTGTCAGAGCATCCGGCTCTAAATCAGGGCCTCAGTCCACAAACAACTCTGAATACCGACCAAATGTGAGGTGCTGGGTGTGTATGACAGTGTGGTTAGTCACAGGAATGCATGGTCATCCTATGCCAACCCTTTTGATCAGTCATGCAGATTAAAGTGATAGCCCCCAGGTATGGTAAGCAGCAGATTGTAAACACTCCAACATTGATGTACCATAGGTCACACCATCAACATTTGCAGTAGCCTAGGGTCTTCTCTAGCTACTGTCCCCAAAATCAACTAAACATGGACTCTGAAGCATAGGATTTGCAACTGGGAACCTAGCTGCTCATCTTACATTTGCGAACACGGCTTGCATCCAAATCCGCATAAAGCTGGGTACACACTACGTGATGCATTGCACGATATATCGTTCCAATGCGGATCGGAACAATATATCACGCGGATCGCATAGTGTGCAAGCCCAATCCCACATGCCCGTGGGTCTTTCATCACATCGTCCCATCTGCTGTGTAGCACTGCAGATGGGACGGTGCGATGAACGATGCCATGCTGCTAAATGCAGCACGGAACTTCACATTGCGCCCTCGTCCACTGCATCGTGCAGTGTGTACGGACTGCGCAATGTACCGCCGCTGGGTACACATGTCGTGTAGAGTGTACCCAGCTTAAGCCCATTAGGACGAGATGTACTAATGTGAAAAATACGGTATGTATTAGGCCCATTAAGGCGGGATGTACTAAGCACCGGAATGCGATGCATTACGGTATTTCGTCCCAGTGGGTAACGCCATCTTCAGGTGGCATTACCCAATAGAAGCCTATGGGCTTCTTTTCAAGACGCCTCCCCTGAGAGGGATCCAATCGGTATAACTGTGCAGCATTAGAGCTGACCGGTCCTCTGCCGGGCTGCCTGTGTGCATCAGCTGGAAGGACTGGCTCACATCAGCCCGCCGGACAAGCTCACATCCGCCTGCTGTGCACTTCCAGGATTTGCGGAACGCAAACCGGAAGCTGTCGTCTGCTCCGAATACCAGGCACTTCCGGGTGCCAGAAGGAGCCGCCGGTGGACAGCTGCAGCGGTGGGAGGGCAGCACTAGCGGTAGTCGGACTGGTGGCTGCTATATCCCCCCGTCCGGAGGAGTAACCTCAGTGCCGGTAACTGTGTCTCTCTCTGAGAGGGGGAGGAGGACTGATTGCTGCCCAACACTGCTGGTGACACCGTATACTCACCTCCCACCTCAGTGCCTTACACCTCCCACCTGACTGCCTCACACCTAACCCTCTGCTCATTGCACCTAGGGGCCTATTTATTCACCCACACTGCCTTTGCCTATTTATATACTGTATATAAATGTATATATATATATATATACACATATATATATATATATATATGTGTGTAAACGTGTATATTTGTATGTTTATATGTATATATATATATATGTGTGTGTGTATGTATGTATGTCTATCTATATATATATTTGGGGTGAACGGGTTCGGATTTCTGAAATCCGAACCCCCCCCGAGCCCCCCCGATCCGAGGCCGATCCGAGTCAGGCTCGACTTTTCCCGCCTGACTCGGATCTGAAATCGAGGCAAAACGTCATCATCCCGCCTTCCGGGTCTCGCGGGTTTTGGATCCTATATAAGGTACCCGCTTTGGCGCCATTTTCTCACTCGGCTGTGGACAGTGAAGAGGGAGGGTGGGAGTTAGGGCTGGCTGGGCTGTGTAGTGTAGTGTAGTGCAGAGTAGTGTTGTGCTGTGCTGTGCTGCGCTGTGCTGCTGTTGTCCATAGGGGCTGTGTCCACTACTTCAAAGTCCATAGGGGCTGGCTGTGTTGTGCTGTGCTGCTGTTGTCCATAGGGGCTGTGTCCACTACTTCAAAGTCCATAGGGGCTGGCAGGACTGTGTTGTGCAGTCAGTTGTCCATAGGGGCTGTGTCCACTCCAAAGTCCTGTGCAGTGTCCCAGTCCTAAAGGGGTGCTGAAGTGTTGTCCAGGGGGTGCTCTGTCCGTCAGGGGTGCTCCCCCCAAGTGCTAAAAAAAAATATATGTTTTCTGTGTTTGTGAATTGTGTGCACAGTAGCCGCACGTGCATCAACAAAGTAGTGCCAAGCGTGCGCCTGTGTCATAAGTAAAGGGCCAGCTGGCTTGACCGTTAAAGGGTGCTGTAACCCCCAAAGTACACTCCAAACCAAAGAAAAAAATATTTTCAGTGTTTGTGAATTGCGTGCGCAGTAGCCACACGTGCATCAACAAAGTAGTGCCAAACGTGCGCCTGTGTCATAAGTAAAGGGCCGGCTGGCTTGACCGTTAAAGGGTGCTGTAACCCCCAAAGTACACTCCAAACCAAAAAAATATATATTTTCTGTGTTTGTGAATTGTGTGCGCAGTAGCCGCACGTGCATCAACAAAGTAGTGCCAAGCGCGCACCTGTGTCATAAGTAAAGGGCCGGCTGGCTTGACCGTTAAAGGGTGTTGTAACCCCCAAAGTACACTCCAAACCAAAGAAAAAAATATTTTCAGTGTTTGTGAATTGCGTGCGCAGTAGCCACACGTGCATCAACAAAGTAGTGCCAAACGTGCGCCTGTGTCATAAGTAAAGGGCCGGCTGGCTTGACCGTTAAAGGGTGCTGTAACCCCCAAAGTACACTCCAAACCAAAAAAATATATATTTTCTGTGTTTGTGAATTGTGTGCGCAGTAGCCGCACGTGCATCAACAAAGTAGTGCCAAGCGCGCACCTGTGTCATAAGTAAAGGGCCGGCTGGCTTGACCGTTAAAGGGTGTTGTAACCCCCAAAGTACACTCCAAACCAAATAAAAAAATATTTTCTGTGTTTGTGAATTGTGTGCGCAGTAGCCGCACGTGCATCAACAAAGTAGTGCCAAGCGTGCGCCTGTGTCATAAGTAAACGGCCGGCTGGCTTGACCGTTAAAGGGTGCTGTAACCCCCAAAGTACACTCCAAACAAAATAAAAAAATATTTTCTGTGTTTGTGAATTGTGTGCGCAGTAGCCGCACGTGCATCAACAAAGGAGCAGCGCCAAGCGTGCGCCTGTGTCATAAGTAAAATATATTTTTTTGTGTTTGTGAATTGTGTGCGCAGTAGCCGCACATGAATCAACAAAGTAGTGCCAAGCGTGCGCCTGTGTCCCATAAATAAAGGGCCGTCTTGATTGACCGCTAAAGGGTGCTGTAACCCCCAAAGGGCACTCCAAACAAAATAAAAAAAAAATTCTGTGTTTGTGAATTGTGTGCACTGTGGCTGCACGTGCATCAACAAAGGAGCAGCGCCAAGCGTGCGCCTGTGTCCCATAAGTAAAGAGCAGGCTGGCTCATTTCTTAAAGGGTGGTGTAACCCACAAAGTGCACTAGTCTCCAACAAAAATAAAAAATTATTTTCTGTGTTTGTGTGCGCCTTAGCCGCACGTATATATCAATATAACATAAATGGAGGACCAAACTTTCTCCGATAAAAATAAAATAGGGAAAGATCAAGAACCACTTCCTCCTAGTGCTGAAGCTGCTGCCACTAGTCATGACATAGACGATAACATGCCATCAACATCGTCTGCCAAGGCCGATGCCCAATGTCATAGTAGAGGGCATATACAATCCCAAATGACAAAGTTCAGGAAAATGACCTTGAAAAAAACATTTAAATCATCTGACGAGAAACGTAAACTTGCCAATATGCCATTTACGACACGGAGTGGCAAGGAATGGCTAAGGTCTTTCCCTATGTTCATGACTAGTGGTTCAGCTTCACATGACGATGGAAGCCCTCCTCCCGCTAAAAACATCAAACGAGTTAAGCTGGCAAAAGCACAGCGAAGAACTGTGCGTTCTAAGAAGATATCACAAATCCCGAAGGAGAGTCCAAGTGTGATGGCGGTTGCGATGCATGACCTTCCCAGCACTGGACGGAAAGAGGTGGCCCTTTCCACCATTTGCACGCCCCCTGCAAGTGCTGAATGGAGCACCCACAGTCCACTTGCTGATATGCAAATTGAAGATGTCACTGTTGAAGTACAACAGGATGAGGATACTGGTGTAGCTGGCACTGAGGAGGAAGTTGGCGAAGAGGATTCTGATGGTGATTTGGTTTGTTTAAATCAGGCTCCGGGGGAGACAGTTGTTGTCCGTGGGATGATAAAGCCCATCACGGTCATGCCTGGGCAGAAGACCAAACATTCCACCTCTTTGGTCTGGCAATATTTCTATCCAAATCCGGACAACAACTGTCTTGCCATATGTACCATATGTAAAGGTGAAATAAGTAGGGGTAGGGATGTTAACCACCTAGGAACATCCTCCCTTATACGGCACCTGCAGCGCGTTCATAAAAAGTTACTGTCAAGTTCAGAAACTTTGGCTAAGACCGTAAGCAGTCCAGGGACACCTAAATCCCTTTTTCCTCTTTTATCCAAGGAATCGGTGGATGAGGAGGATGAGGACGACATCTTGCCTCCGTAGAGCCAGTTTGTGCAGGGACACATTAATTGCCAGCTTGTTTTGTGGGGGCCCAAACGAACCAATCATTTCAGCCACAGTCATGTGGCAGACCCTGGCGCTGAAATGATTGGTTTGTTAAAGTGTGCATGTCCTATTTATACAACATAAGGGTGGGTGGGAGGGCCCAAGGACAATTCCATCTTGCACCTCTTTTTTTTCTTTGCAGTATGTACTGTTTGGGGCCTAGTTTTTCAAACTGCCATCCTGTCTGCCACTGCAGTGTCACTCCTAGATGGGCCACGTGTTTGTGCCGCCCACTCGTGTCGCTTAGCATAGTCATCCAGCTACCTCGGTGCAACCTTTTGGACATGAAAACACTATTGTGAGGTGTGAGGTGTTCAGAATAGACTGGAAATGAGTGGAAATGAAGGTTATTGAGGTTAATAATTGCATAGGAGCAGAAAAACCCACACATTCTGTGATTTAAGCTGTTTTTATGCTTTTTTAAAATAAAAATACAGATCCAAAACACAAAACCCAGAACCCAAAACACGGAAGGGTGGTTTTGGCAAAACCAATCCAGATCCAAAACACGAAGAAATATCCAGATTCAAAACTAAAACACAAAACACGAAAAGTGGCCGGTGCACACCCCTAATATATATATATATATATATATATATATATTATATATATAAATAGATGTGTACCTATATATGTGTATATATATATTATAGGGGTGAGCGGGTTCAGATTTCTGAAATTCGAACCCCCCCGATCTGAGGCCGATCAACTTTTCCCGCCTGACTCCGATCTGAAATCGAGTCAAAACGTCATCATCCCGCCTTCCGGATCTCGCGGGTTTTGGATTCTTTATAAGGTACCCGCGTCGGCGCCCTTTTCTCACTCGGCTGTGGACAGTGAAGAGGGACGATGGGAGTTAGGGCTGGCTGGGCTGTGTAGTGTAGTGTTGTGCTGTGCTGCGCTGTGCTGCTGTTGTCCATAGGGGCTGTGTCCACTCCTCCAAAGTCCATAGGGGCTGGCTGTGTTGGTCTGTGCTGCTGTTGTCCATAGGGACTGTGTCCACTCCTCCAAAGTCCATAGGGGCTGGCTGTGTTGTGCTGTGCTGATGTTGTCCATAGGGGCTGTGTCCACTCCTCCAAAATCCATAGGGGCTGGCTCTGTTGTGCTGTGCTGCTGTTGTCCATAGGGGCTGTGTCCACTCCTCCAAAGTCCATAGGGGCTGGCTGGGCTGTGTTGTGCAGTCAGTTGTCCATAGGGGCTGTGTCCACTCCAAAGTCCTGTGCAGTGTCCCAGTCCTAAAGGGGTGCTGTAGTGTTGTCCAGGGGGTGCTATGTCCATCAGGGGTGCTCCCCCCAAGTGCAAAAAAATATATATTTTCTGTGTTTGTGAATTGTGTGCACAGTAGCCGCATGTGCATCACCAAAGTAGCGCCAAGCGTGCGCCTGTGTCATAAGTAAAGGGCTGGCTGGCTCATCCATTAAAGGGTGCTGTAACCCCCAAAGTGCACTCCAAATAATATATTTTTTTTTCCTGTGTTTGTGAATTGTGTGCGCAGTAGCCGCACGTGCATCAACAAAGTAGCGCCAAGTGTGCGCCTGTGTCATAAGTAAAGGGCCGGCTGGCTTGACCGTTAAAGGGTGCTGTAACCCCCAAAGTGCACTCCAAACAAAATAAAAAAATATTTTCTGTGTTTGTGAATTGTGTGCACTGTGGCTGCACGTGCATCAACAAAGGAGCAGCGCCAAGTGTGCGCCTGTGTCCCATAAGTCTGTTAAAGGGTGGTCTAACCCCCAAAGTGCACTCCACAAAAAATAAACAATTCTTTTTTTTCTGTGTTTGTGTGCAAAATGTATGCGCAGTAGCCGCACGTGCGTCAACACAGCAGCAGCAAGCGTGCGCCTGTGTCATAAGTCAAGGGCCGGTTTGGACATCTGGTCCAGACTGAAGGACGTGCCAACAATATCTGACATCTAATGTCAATGCATATGATACTGTCACCACTGACAGAATGGTGAGGAATTATTTTCTGCGTTTGTGAATTGTGTGCACTGTGGCTGCACGTCCATCAACAAAGGAGCAGCGCCAAGTGTGCTCCTGTGTCATAAGTAAAGGGCCAGCTGGCTTGACCGTTAAAGGGTGCTGTAACCCCCAAAGTGCACTCCAAACAAAATAAAAAAATATTTTCTGTGTTTGTGAATTGTGTGCACTGTGGCTGCACGTGCATCAACAAAGGAGCAGCGCCAAGTGTGCGCCTGTGTCCCATAAGTCTGTTAAAGGGTGGTGTAACCCTCAAAGTGCGCTCCACAAAAAATAAAAAATTCTTTTTTTTTCTGTCTTTGTGAATTGTGTGGGCTGTAGCCGCACCTGCATCCTCAAAGCAGCAGCGACAAGCGTGCGTCTGTCTGTTAAAGGGTGGTGTAACCCTCAAAGTGCGCTCCACAAAAAATACAAAATTTTTTTTTTTCTGTCTTTGTGAATTGTGTGGGCTGTAGCCGCACCTGCATCCTCAAAGCAGCAGTGCCAAGCGTGCGTCTGTGTGTTAAAGGATTACATCGGTGACAGCATCCAAGTAGGCATGTCAGACAGTCCATACCTATACTGGCAGGAAAAAGAGGCAATTTGGAGGCCCCTGTACAAACTGGCTCTATTTTACCTGAGTTGCCCCCCCTCCAGTGTGTACTCCGAAAGAGTGTTTAGTGCAGCCGGGAACCTTGTCAGCGAAAGGCGTAGGTGGTTGCTTCCACAAAATGTGGAGAAGATGATGTTCATAAAATGAATTATCAACTCTTCCAGGGAGACCAGCCTCCAGAATGTACAGAGGGACCTGTGGTGGTGGATTCCAGCGGGGACGAGTTAATACTTTGTGAGGATGAGGATGTACACAACACTGAAGAGGGTGAGGAATCAGTGAATGAGGAGGATGAGGACGACATCTTGCCTCCGTAGAGCCAGTTTATGCAGGGACAGATTAATTGCCAGCTTGTTTTGTGGGGGCCCAAACGAACCAATCATTTCAGCCACAGTCGTGTGGCAGACCCTGGCACTGAAATTATTGGTTTGTTAAAGTGTGCATGTCCTGTTTATACAACATAAGGGTGGGTTGGAAGGGCCCAAGGACAATTCCATCTTGCACCTCTTTTTTTTCTTTGCATTATGTACTGTTTGGGGCCTAGTTTTTCAAACTGCCATCCTGTCTGCCACTGCAGTGTCACTCCTAGATGGGCCACGTGTTTGTGCCGCCCACTCGTGTCGCTTAGCATAGTCATCCAGCTACCTCAGTGCAACCTTTTGGACATAAAAACACTTTTGTGAGGTGTGAGGTGTTCAGAATAGACTGGAAATTAGTGGAAATTAAGGTTATTGAGGTTAATAATAGCATAGGAGCAGAAAAACCCACACATTCTGTGATTTAAGCTGTTTTTATGCTTTTTTAAAAAAAAATACAGATCCAAAACACAAAACCCAGAACCCAAAACACGGAAGGGTGGTTTTGGCAAAACCAATCCAGATCCAAAACACGAAGAAATATCCAGATTCAAAACCAAAACACAAAACACGAAAAGTGGCCGGTGCACACCCCTAATATATATATATATATATATATATATATATATATATATATTATATATAGATAGATGTGTACCTATATATGTGTATATATATATTATAGGGGTGAGCGGGTTCAGATTTCTGAAATCCAAACCCCCCCGATCTGAGGCCGATCAACTTTTCCCGCCTGACTCGGATCTGAAATCGAGGCAAAACGTCATCATCCCGCCTTCCGGATCTCGCGGGTTTTGGATTATTTATAAGGTACCCGCGTCGGCGCCCTTTTCTCACTCGGCTGTGGACAGTGAAGAGGGACGATGGGAGTTAGGGCTGGCTGGGCTGTGTAGTGTAGTGTTGTGCTGTGCTGCGCTGCTGTTGTCCATAGGGGCTGTGTCCACTCCTCCAAAGTCCATAGGAGCTGGCTGTGTTGTGCTGTGCTGCTGTTGTCCATAGGGGCTGTGTCCACTCCTCCAAAGTCCATAGGGGCTGGCTGTGTTGTGCTGTGCTGCTGTTGTCCATAGGGGCTGTGTCCACTCCTCCAAAGTCCATAGGGGCTGGCTGTGTTGTGCTGTGCTGCTGTTGTCCATAGGGGCTGTGTCCACTCCTCCAAAGTCCATAGGGGCTGGCTGGGCTGTGTTGTGCAGTCAGTTGTCCATAGGGGCTGTGTCCACTCCAAAGTCCTGTGCAGTGTCCCAGTCCTAAAGGGGTGCTGTAGTGTTGTCCAGGGGGTGCTCTGTCCCATCAGGAGTGCTCCCCCCAAGTGCAAAAAAATATATTTTTTCTGTGTTTGTGAATTGTGTGCACAGTAGCCGCATGTGCATCACCAAAGTAGCGCCAAGTGTGCGCCTGTGTCATAAGTAAAGGGCTGGCTGGCTCGTCCATTAAAGGGTGCTGTAACCCCCAAAGTGCACTCCAAATAATATTTTTTTTTTTCCTGTGTTTGTGAATTTTTTTCTTTGCTTTATGTACTGTTTGGGGCCTAGTTTTTCAAACTGCCATCCTGTCTGCCACTGCAGTGTCACTCCTAGATGGGCCACGTGTTTGTGCCGCCCACTCGTGTCGCTTAGCATAGTCATCCAGCTACCTCGGTGCAACCTTTTGGACATGAAAACACTTTTGTGAGGTGTGAGGTGTTCAGAATAGACTGGAAATTAGTGGAAATTAAGGTTATTGAGGTTAATAATAGCATAGGAGCAGAAAAACCCACACATTGTGTGATTTTACCTGTTTTTATGCTTTTTTTTTCAAAAAAATACCGATACAAAACCCAGAACACAAAACACGGACGGGTGGTTTTGGCAAAACCAATCCATATCCAAAACACAAAGAAAGATCCAGATCCAAAACCAAAACACAAAAAGTGGCTGGTGCACACCCCTAATATATTATACTTATTTCCTTTCCCACTCACTTAAGGATTCTAGGGTTATTTTTCTAGATAGTGGTATAACAGTTTATAATACTCTGCTTTGAACTTAAACAGTGTACACAAATTGGTTAATGCTTTATTTTATACGCGATTACTGTATGTGATTATTGTTTACACTGGAAGTTTAGGGCAATTGCAGTACAGGGAGAATTCTTTAAATGCTTTAAAAACACTTAAATAAAATCGTAAGTCCTGAAAATAAATTAGACAAAGCCAGGTGTCTTTTATTTTCTCTGTCACACACGACAAACGTGATTAAAGCCTTAAAAACGAAGGTAAATCTCACAATTTTAAAGTTACTGCTGAATAAACTGCGATGGATTTAATCGGTGAGCAGAAGAATGAAAGTAATGAAAGCTTTCTCTGGAGACAAATAACTTTTTTTCTTATTAGAGTAACACTTTTCCATTAGTTATATAGTACAATGAATGCAGCCACTGATAATTCCATATTTGGCTCCAGTCCATGATTGGGGCATGTTTATACAATCACAAGGAGAAAGCGATATTAGAGTGCCATTTGCAGTATCACTTTGGGCCACACAGAACTGCTTTAACCCTTAGGGTCCCAATGGTGGGCTTGCAACAACATGAAATGCTGCGTTGTAATGACTGAATTAAGGCAAATAAGGAATAAGATGTGACTCACGGCTCGCCTAGGTTATCTTAGAATTGTTGTCATAATAAAAGTGGACAACCTGTATTGGGTGAAAAGCCACCTGTAATTTGTCTAACGATATCTGGAAACGATGGTTGCAGCACAGTAAAAAACATTGAGGCTGATTTGGGCACCAGCGCATTTAAGGGGGGCATAATTTGCTCTTTTACACATCTATGCCTATGTAGATTCTGATGGATTTTGCTCTGCTGTCTTAAACTTCAGAGATGTATCAAACTTGTGGGTGAAATGAAGTGGAGAAGTTAACAATAGAAACCAATCAGCTACTAGCTATCATTGATGGGTTTGATGGCAGTGAGACATCTTATTACGGGCAATGTGCAAGATGTTAACCTTTTCTTAAACTATCTACCATAGCCTATGAAATGACAGAAGCTGATTGGCTGTTATATTTAACTTGTCCACTTTATCACTCTCGAAGGTTTGATACATCTCCCCCTTAGTGAGGCAGAACGTTGGTTGGAGGGGTTGTGCAAGTGCTGGCCAAGTACAGTAAGTGCATGTTCAGGCTCATGCAGATCACAACAAAACACACGTATGTGCCTGTCAGGAGGCGGATCGCTTTTGGGTGCAAAATACACACCGATGATCAGCTTCCACGTCTGATTGGCTGAGTGTGACTGGATCCCTCCCCCTGATACTATTATTAGTGCAGTTGGTATGAATTATTCTATTGGCATTATCTATTTGATATTGTCACGGTTTCTAACTGGTTTAGTGGATTCACTTACACCAATCTGAATATGCTCTGCCAGTAGCAGAGGTACAGAGTCTAATAGGGCCCCAGTCTTCACCAGTGGACCCTGCTAGTGGATTTGGTCTTGGCTGCTGCCGTTGGTGCGGCAAGGTGCCGAGGATGTGGTTGGAGTGCCAGTGGTGGCCGGAGGCCGATGTAGCGGCTTGTGCACTGGTGCGGCTTGGAAACCAGGAGACAGTTTCTGCACTGGTGCGGCTTGGAAGCCAGGAGACAGTTTGTGCACTGGTGCAGCTTGGAAGCCAGGAGACAGTTTGTGCACTGGTGTGGCTTGGAAGCCAGGAGGCAGGCTGTGCAATGGTGTGGCTTGGAAGCCAGGAGGAAGGCTGTGCAATGCTGTGGCTTGGAAGCAGGGAAACAGTCTGTGCGCTGGTGCGGCTTGGAAGCTGGGAAACAGTCTATGCGCTGGTTCGGCTTGGAAGCTGGGAAACAGTCTATGCGCTGGTGTGGCTTGGAAGCCAGGAGGCAGGCTGTGCAATGGTGTGGCTTGGAAGCCAGGAGACAGGCTGTGCAATGGTGTGGCTTGGAAGCTGGGAAACAGTCTATGCGCTGGTGCAGCTTGGAAGCTGGGAAACAGTCTATGCGCTGGTGTGGCTTGGAAGCCAGGAGGCAGGCTGTGCAATGGTGTGGCTTGGAAGCCAGGAGACAGGCTGTGCAATGGTGTGGCTTGGAAGCTGGGAAACAGTCTATGCGCTGGTGCGGCTTGGAAGTCAGGAGACAGTTTGTGCACTGTTGTGGCTTGGAAGCCAGGAGGCAGGCTATGCAATAGTGCGGCTTGGAAGCCAGGAGACAGTCTGTGCACTGGTGCTACTTGGAAGCTGGGAAACAGTCTGTGTACTGATGGTTAGACAGCTGAACTCTGGCACGACAGGAACACAGGCAGGACTCTGGTATGAAAATGCCACAAGCAGTGGCAGGGTATTTTTCACAGGCTAATACAAAACAGACAGACAGGTGCAGGACACTGGAAGAATGACTTTGCATACTGGAACTGTGGGACAAAGCAAGACCAGCAAAGATTCAGCCATCTGAGCACAGAACAAACATTCTCCGGACGTCAGATAATATAACCGGCACTGAGTGTAGGGCTGGCTGTAACTTAAAGGAAGTAGGGTCCAATCAGAACCAATTCCTGGAGAAAACAATACCTAATCAAAGGCATTTGTGCACCTGCTCTGCACACAGACAGCTAGTTAATTAGTGAGCACATGAGATCAGCACACAGACAGGCAGGAATGACAGGCTATGAGCTGTACATACACAAGACAGGATTAGATGCAGTATCCCAGTCGCAACTATGGCTGGGACTTGCCACCAAGATGATCCACTACCCGTGGATCCTAATACTAAAGCTGGCAGTAATGGGGGTCTTGTGTAATACGCATGTGCGACGGATCCCCATTTATGGCAATGATCAAAAAATGCTGTGACAAACAGAGGTAATCTTAGATTACAGCTGTTTGTTAAATCCAGAAACAATGACATAACCCCTTTAGCGAGTGCTAAAGGGGTTATGCTTCATTAATAAATGGGGCCCTGAATCTGAATCAGGAGCACAGGTAGTCACCAATATAACAAGTACTAACACTGACATGGACACAAAACCTATTAAAACCCCCTATGGGAACACTCCCGATGAATAAACCCCTCCCCGCCCCCTGCTGAATATAAACAGAGCTGTGATCATGTGACAACTGCAGTGATCAGCACATTCTTTCAGCCCTATTATTATTTGTTTCATGGTGTATTGCATAATTATAGTGTGATTCCATAGCATCAAATCAAGTGTTACCCCTGAGCAATTGTGTTCCTGAGGTACAATATGTTACTTTGTACCACTCATCATTTTCAGTGCCTCCAGCTGGTCGGAATTGGCATTGCATTTGTGGCGATGGATTCTGCACCCGCCAGGGGTTGTTCCTGGAGAAGTCTTGCCCAACATAAATGCTGAGAAAATGGGGAAAAGTCAACATGGCATATTTATTACAGAACCATTAAAAGCTTGAAGGAGTGATGTACAGTAGGGGTATGTGGGTAAGTAGCAGTACGGTAAATAGGGCAACAGAGCAAAGAAACATGGTAAGGCCAGAAACACAGCATTGGCCATGAATTATGGAATGCAGCTAAACAATTATAGTAATAGTAAATGGATAGTGCAATAAAGCAATGATAGGTACTCTGTAGCTGGTCATTAATTCTAACAGTAGTACAGTAGACTTTGGATATAATTAATATTATATGATATCATATATTATATAATTTATTATACATGAATCACACAGATCACACTCACTAAACAATATATTGCAAAAACAAAAAGTGTGGCCACAATGTTTTACGCCCATTGCTATTGGACGGAGAATGTTGGCTCGCCTCTCTCCACTTGCCGTTCTTTTAGGTGGTAAAGTTAAGATACATTAAGTCTCTCTTTGATATTTGAGCTCCTTTTCTTGGTTTCTCAAGACCATCATCTTTCTCAATCACCGTAGGGTGCACTGAAATGTCTGATTTTGCAGGTATGTCTATGTTACCACCTACAACAGCTGGCCTTTTGGTCACTCTCTATGGCCGTCCATGTTGTGAGTCCCTCCAGAAAAGACCATAAAGGGGGGCTCTGCAATTGATTGTATTTAAATCCCGTCCACCCATCCATTTGGCATGAAGCGGACAGGAAATGTAGTTTCCCCTGCAGCCAATAGTATAAGAGGTACTCAGCGCCGCCAGGGCCTCCGGGAGATCTGCCTGCTCAAAAACTGGAGCTGTTGCCACTCAGCAAACGGGTGTTACACAATTTATATCTCTATTTTTTTCTAATACAGTTTTGAAAATGAAAGCGGACATTGGATTGGTTGCTGTGAAATACCGCCTGGCCGACAGATGCAGAGTTCCCGGCAGCGGAAGCCCGACAGCGCTGGAAATCCCGATCGTCCTAAGGTAAGTATCTACTAACCTGACCCCCTAACCCTAACCCTCCTTAGGGGTGCCTAACTCTAACCTCCCCCCACAAGTGCCTAACCCTAATCCCACCTCTAAGTGCCTAACCCTAACCCCCCCCTCCCCCAGTATTAAGGCAGCCGGCTTCCCTATTGTATACCGCTGTGAGTTGTAGCTTATTTATGAATGCTGCTATGCTGTCATATAAGCAACCTCAAATCTTAAAACGCTGATGTTTGTCCTAAATATGGTTTGAAGGTAAGCTGGGGGACATCCAAACTCCAAAAATAATAAACTCTACCCAAAAATAAATGTAAAGTTTGGTTAAAATTGTGGTTGTGTTGGACTTTGGGCCTGATTCAGACCTGCTCGCAAGCGCATAGCGCTCGCAAGCGGGTAGATGGTGGGGCACTGCGCACGGATGAGACCCTACCACAAGGGACCCTACCATCGCGACCATCACCTGGCCGCCCGCAAAAGCTGTGGGTGGTCACCCACAGCTTAGCAAGCGGCCAGGAGGCCGCACCAAAAAAAGCATCCGGCTATGAATCAGGCCCTCTGTACTATACTACTTAATGCTATTTCTGTCCCCTGTGGAGATAAAATTAAGATGGGTTTTCAGAAGCAGCAACGAGTGTAGAGGGCCTCTCTGTGGCCACGATGACGAGGCCACGGACAATGCTTTAGACCCACCATTGGGCCCAGCAGCAGTTCTGGCCAGAAGCAGCATAAATAAGGTGACCACAGTCCACTGTTGACCATTTATCAACATATAAGTTACTGACAGCCACAAGTGGGATAGAAGCATTAGCTGGGAATGGATTGCTCTTAGAAAAACATAATAAAGTGCGTTGCCTATGGTATTTTTAAAAATACTATTTATTTTCTTAATGTTGACCATTATATGACGTGCATAAAGTTTCCAGATCAGTCATTAGAAACAGACACATATGAAATACACATGTTGCCTGGCTGCATTACCATTAGTTAACAAAACACTATAAATATCCTGCTCAAACCACAGAAAAAAATCTAAATCAAATGTGTGTGAAGGAAAAACAGCAACAGCAAAAGCATATTTTCAGTGCTGCAAAGACAAGTAATATTGCTGCTTCTTTGAGTAGTTTGTACTCAGTTTAAAAAGTTTGTATAGCAACTCCTGCAGACTTGCAGCATACAGTACATACTACTTGGGAGATGTATCAAACTATCGAGTAGTTTTCCATAGCAACCAATCAGCATCTACATGTCATTTTTCTTTAGCAAGGCCAGTAAAATGAGAGCTAGAAGCTGATTGGTTGGTATGGGCAACTTCTTCACTTTTACCTAACTGGAAGGTTTAAAACATCTCACTAGAAGGGCCTATCCATTAGCAGATGTTTTTCTGAAAGAAGAAAGACAAAAGATGTGTATTGAAAATTCCGGTGGCTGTGCTGAAAGATATCTGTCACGTACATGACTGATTTTGGCAAAAGACGAACGATGAACGATATTACATGACATCATTCAGTTAGTGGATTTTTTTCTCTGCAGCTGCTGCTAATATCTTTCGTCGTTCGTCGTTTACTGCATATAAACTGACAGATATTTCTAATATTTGGCAGTTATATGCGATAATTGACCAACAAGTTGGAGAGATGAAAGATAAAATTTATCGGCCGCGGGAGTGCGCATCTGTCATCGTTCAGGGCCTATCCATAGCAGATAAATTGAACGACTGAACAATATATTGTTCAATTGTTCAATCGTTCAATTTATCTTCTAATTGATAGGCCCCTTAAGGAGGAGAGATGGGCAGAGCTTCTAAATGCATCCGAATACTTGAATAAGTTTGAGGATAGATAAGCACCCTGTTTGATATGTAATTTTGTTAGGTAAGTTAAGGGTTAAAAGCTGGAGGGGGATGTGGTTAGTATTCGTCACTTGAGGAGTATAAGCCTATGGTAGGATTTAAGGGAGGGCTTAGAGGTCCCATATAAATAGCCTGGTGAGGGGAGCCATCTTCCTCTTTCCAGTTTATTTCAACCAGGCTGGCTAAGTGACATATGTATTGTATTTTATATGTCTGTCTTTCTCTTCTTCTTTCACATTTCACACCCCATTTATTTCCCCTGGTCTACCACCCTCTCTGTCTCCTGTTAATTTTATCTTTTACTACCTTCCTTTTTCTAATTTCCCCCCTGTCCTTTCCTTTCTGCACATGTTCCATACTTTTCCTCCCCCTTCCCCCGCTTGTGTTTCCATATAGTCCCTGTTACCTGCCAGTGCCCTCCCTCCCTGTCATTTCCAGATACACAGGCCCCGTGTCCCCCCCCGCCCCCGGCTGCCAGGCCTCTCACCTCTGTGGCTGCTTCCCCAGCCAGGCGAGGGCCATGGTCCGCTCAGGCGCAAGGCTCCACCTGCCTGCACTCCCGCTGCCGGCTCTCGATTGCCGCCCCCCCACATCGACCACCCCTTCCCCGCGGCCGCCTGCTCTCAAGCGGCAGCAATATTAGCTAGACGGCCCCCACTCCCCGTCTCCCCTCACGCTAAGCGCGGCCATCCCGCTCCCTGCACCGGTGGCTAGCTCCACCCACAGGGTTGCGGCGGCCATCTTGTGCAGCCAGGCGCCGCATGGTGCTCTGCTGCACCCCTCCGACCCCCCCATGCCCCCACTACTTAAGAACAGGGGGACACCTCCCTGCACAGCCCCCCCCCTGCTCTGCCAGCACCAGAGACCCCCTTGGTGCGGTGTCCCCTAGCGCGCCACCCACCAACTTGTCCCCTTTCCCCCCGCACCCTGGGGTGGGGGTTACATCCCCCTTGCATTTAGGGGCGGCTGGTGCACAGCACAATAATCCTGCCCCATTCAAGCCTACAATGACGCGCCGCCGGGCTGCCCCCCCCTTATTTCCCTGCCACCGGGATGCTGCACATAAGCCCAATGCATTTTTCAGCCCCTTATCATCCGCCCCGCTTATGCACTGCCAGCCACTGCCCCCCACTCTCCTCCAGTTCGCCCCCTCCACTGCTAACGCGCCCCCCCCCTTTTTTCCCAGGGATTGGTGCCTCACTACAAGGCGCAATAGCTATGCCCATCCAGCCGCATGCCACTACAGCTGTTTTCCTGAACCCATACATGTTTCCACCCCCTCCTCACACCCCTCCCCCGAAAACCTGATCCCGTACCCCCGCTGGCTACAGCATCTCCTGCTCTTTCTTCTGCGGAGGGACTTTGTTGCGTGGGTTTCACCGGATATTTTTTCGAGCCCCCAGGTCACAGTTTTTGAGCGTCTAGGACCATTGTGGAAGTCAAGCGGACAAATGGTGCTGATGTCAAATCAAGTCGTGGTGGGCGCACCGCGCAACGAGGGACTGTTGGCGAACACAAAGGAGCCAGTGGCTGGGCCTTCCACGTCAGGATCAGGTGAGCATGGTGTTAACCCATTTGCGCAGCACACATTCCCCTTCCACTGATGATTCTAGCGATTCTTCCAGTTCATTTGTAAATCCGCGCAAGCTTAGGCGTTACTTAGTGCAAATTTAATGGGTAGCAAGGGTGCCCTTAGAGATTTAACACAGTGTCAGCAATTGAGGTACCGGATGAAGTGCGGGTTATGGTTCACTGAGCGAATACGGCTATCCTTAAAGATTTAAAGTTTTAAAGTAGGGAGCGGTTAGTGAAGAGTAAATTTGTGGATATGTTTGTGATTACGGCTGACGCACGTAGGTTTAGTTCAGGCTAAGTCAGCAGGAGTAATGGCGGGGGCCTTCGGGTATGTTATGTTTTTTGCGGCGTGCTACCTTGAGTCCAGACACAACAGGAGGGACAGGCAGTGTTTTCAATTAGGTTTCAAGGATGTTGAGGTTTGGCTTGCTCGACCAACTGCCTAGCTTGCCTGCGTAATCCTCGGTTGGTCGGAAGCAGCCCTTTCTGGCCTGCCCAGATCTGTGGGCAACAGCCGCTGGTAGTGCTACGCGTGTAATAACACGCAGGGTCATATGGGGCAGGCTGTGGATACAGTCATATCTGCATGCTCTGTGGGAGCATTCATCCAGCCAAGGTGTGCGCGTTGGTCTGCCGCACAGGGTCAAGGAGAATATTGCAGCAGCAGCGCAGAGGTGTTCAGAAAAGCACCGTCATTGATTAATTTGGGGGGTTTTGGCGTGGGTTTGCATTTATCTTTGACACAGGAATATCCTTGGTTTCTGAGAGGAATCTGAAAGCGGAAGTCGGGTGGGGGCCCATGCGTGGCCCCTTTTACTCCACCCACTTTTGGTAGGGTTTAGGTGCACCGCCTTCAAGGGGGTGTCGTAGAAGGAATTGGGTAAATTGGGGTTGTTACAGAGTCTCTTACATAAATGGAAGGGTTCGGCAATCACACAAAATATCTGTCAGATCACTGCGCCGTTTAACAAGCGGGGGGAGGGCTCTACTAGCTAAGGCAGATATCGCATCTGCTTTTTGACTGCTGTCCATTTTACCCCGAGTCCTTTAAATATTTGGGGTTTGGAGTTGCAGGGCTCAATTACGTTACACAGAGGGAAAGCCCTTATGGCCTTGTGGTTAAGATGACTGTTTTTACATGCCGGCCGATTGGCTTTTTCATTTCGTGTACTTTAGTTGAAGGTTTTAGTTACTTTTTGCAGTAGTTGTCCATGCGGGTATTGGGACATACTATTGTGTCCCGCTACCTGGATGTTTTCATGATATGGGGCTAGTAGATACCAGAGTTTGCCAGTATTCAATTAATTTCCTTAGGTTAGTCGTTATGGGAGCCCCGATGGCTCGTGACAGGTAAGAAGGTTCAGTTATGCGCATTATCTTATTTGCGGATAGAAATCAATACCTTGATAGGATTATGCCGCTTGCCTAGGGCGAAGGCGTGGCGTTTTGGGGAGTTGCTAGTAGCATTTCATTTTTGAAAAAAAAAAAAGTTTCGCTAGTACAGTTGCAGTCGCTATCGGGCCCCCTCAGTTTGGCATTTAGAGTCATACATAGGGGTCGGTTTTTCAGTAGACGGCTAGAAGGAGCCACAGCAGGGGTTAGGAAGCCTCGTCACCTCATATGTGTCCCTCTGGAGCGGAGTGGACATGCTGCGCATTTGTTTGTTTTTTATGCGCAAATTCAACGGAGTACAGTTCTGCACACGTCACCCGTAGCCAAGTCCGAACTTAGACCGTTACGTATGCATCCTGTTCATTAAGTGGTGCATTTGAAGGGGAGTGTGGCAGGGAGCCTTGGCCGGTTTCCTGTGGGGTTCAGGGCCTAGACAGGAACATCCTTATTCTTGAGAATTTTTCAATTGTAGTGGCGGTCGAACTGCGGTCCAGCAAGCCTTGCATTAGGCAAATCCTGTTTGGTGATAACTTAGGTGTGGTATAAGAAGGCTCTAATCTAGGACGGACTTGGATCCGGCCTCGCAGTGGTTAGGCATCTATGTGTTTAAGGAATATTGAGTTTAGGGCACGGCATGTTTCGGGCGTTGCTACCAAGATAGTGGACATCTTATATCGTTCAGTAGGACATGTTTCATTCGCTCGCGCCTCCTGCTAATTTACATGGTTTCTCCTTCCCCTTCCATGCCTGGCGGATCGTCACGCCGGCATCCAGGGGCTAGCACGGAAGTCATGGGCACCAAGTACATTAAGACCTACACACTAGTTTTGTGCAATTGGCAAGGTGTTTAGCTTCCAAGAGCGGGCGGTTTCAGATGGTTAATGATTGTATGGCAGAGTTTGTCTGTAGCTGCTATGACAGGGGTCGTTCCAAGGCGGCTTGTCTCCAGTGTTACCCAGTATAATTTTCCAAGTTGCACGTTTGGCGGATCCTGACAAATTATTTGTATTAAACAAGGCATTTAATAGGGTGGGCAAGAGAGTATTAACAAAGGTATTTAATAGGGTGGGCAAGGGAGTGTCCTAACAAAGGCGTTGCGCGGAGCCCCATCAACGCAGCCCTATTACAGGATTTGATTGGGCCAGTAAAGGAGTGGCTTCGGTCAAGTGCTAGGCGCCTCCCCCCCCCCCCCCCCCTTTTTGATTAGCATTTTCATTAGCTTACTTTAGGGCTTTTAGAATGGGCGAGCTAGTTGCTGCTACTAAGATTTATGCGCTATCAGGTTTAATGTTAAAATAAGGTGGTTATCAAACCGGTATTGAGCTTGTGCTGAATAGATGGGTCTAAGACAGATTAATTGGCAGGGAGCGAAGGATTTCTATTCAGATGCATGCAGATCCAGTGATTTGGCCAGTTGCTCTTTGGGGTACTTTAATAGGGTTTGCCCTCCAGGTGGCGGGCAGTGGTTATCCATGTTAATCTAACTCCCTTTTGTCCAGGTCGTACTTTACGAGGGTGTTTCAGAATTATATTATAGCTAGGGCAGTGGAAGTCGTATTTGAAACAAGTAGCATTAAGTAGTTGAGCTCCTTGCGAGTTTGTTGGGAAACCCAGGGGCCTTATGCCTACTGCCACTAGGGATTCTGAAAGGATTTTCAGCTTTTGCCCTCAAGGAGGTTTTGCTGTTTTTCATCTTCAGATGGGTCACCCAACTATTTGTTTCCCTTTCCTTGTGGTTAGATTATTATTGTTATTATACATAGCAATTTCTGTTTGTATTAAATACCAATATCTGTCTGTATAAATGCCAATTCTGTCTAGGTGAACTTTCGGACAGGGTTGTCCGTGAGTGCTAACTGTCGGGTGTGGGAAAATTCCTATATTTACTGGGCTAGCCAGCACCCTTTGGAGTTACATGCCCAATTTTGGTTGTGAGTGCGTAAGTGGCATTGCTTAGGATTACGAGAAATGCACTGTAAGTGCCTGCTAGATGCCCCATGGGCAGCAGAGGAGAAGTTTGGGGCCAGACTTGGGAGGCAATGATTTGGTCGCGCTCGTGGGTATTGAACGGATATGGCCATTGCACGCTTGTCATTTAGCGTTTGGTGGACGCGTCATACAATACCCAAGTTTATGTCACGGGGCAGAGAGCTTGCATAGGCCCGACGGGGTACATCTCACGAGCGCGCGGCTAGAGCGGTTGACCGATGACCTCTGCAGTTTTCAATTTCATTAAGAAGGTCACAGTTTTGGTGGCGGGCCTGGTTCTGCGAACCGGGCTTTGGCGGGAAGCAGTGCTCATGGACGGCCTATTATTAGCGCAGGAGTGCCTGTGGTAGCATTCTTCCTTTGAGAGCGGCCAGTTTGTCACCGCCTAAAAGGGGGGACATGGTCATTGTTCCAAGGGAGGGACCAATGCTGTGCCAATTAGGGAAGGATGGTACTGCCCCAGGTCAGTCTGTGCAGGGCGGGGATCCGCCCCTTTTTATTTGTATTGATATCCACTGGGCTGTGGCCTTGGAGCACTGCTTTCTTCTTGCCACCTATTCTAGAATTTCAATTTGATCAATAAATTCTGGCTGTGACCTCTTTGAATTCCATATACATGTGTCAGTGTGTTTATTTCTAGGTTTAGGATTAAGTTAAGTTAACAAAAGGGAATAATAAAACAAATGGGTGACTTACACAAGACTGGGGGCACATGTTTTTTATGCCTACCCCTTTCAAAATATGTAATAATTCCCCCATACTGAGCTGCATGATTGGGATGTAGTCAGGATCCCAGCTGTCAGGATGCAGAGCGTTACAATACCAACTGCGGCATCCCGGCAGTCACAATCCCGACAGATGGCGGTGGTACGTATTAGAATTTGGGGGAGGGTTAGGTTTAGTGTTAGGGAGAGGATTAGGGTTAGGCTGCAGGACAGGAGGGTTAGGGGTGGATTTGGATTATGGGGAGGGTTAGAGTTAGGGGGAGGGTTAGACTGAAGGAGGGGAGGGTTAGAGATGGATTTGGATTACGGGGAGGGTTAGAGTTAGGGGAGGGTTAATGTTAGGGAGAGGGTTAGAGTTAGGGGGAGGGTTAGGCTGAAGGAGGGGAGGGTTAGAGGTGGATTTGGATTACGGGGAGGGTTAGAGTTAGGGGGAGGGTTAGGGTTAGGCTGAAGGAGGGGAGGGTTAGAGATGGATTTGGATTACGGGGAGGGTTAGAGTTAGGGGGAGGGTTAGGGTTAGGCTGAAGGAGGGGAGGGTTAGAGATGGATTTGGATTACGGGGAGGGTTAGAGTTAGGGGAGGGTTAATGTTAGGGGAAGGGTTAGAGTTAGGGGGAGGGTTAGGGTTAGGCTGAAGGAGGGGAGGGTTAGAGGTGGATTTGGAATGCGGGGAAGGTTAGAGATAGGGGGAGGGTTAGAGTTAGGGGGAAGGTTAGGGTTAGGCTGCGGAGGGGACGGTTAGAGGTGGATTTGGTATACGGGGAGGGTTAGAGTTAGGGGGAGGGTTAGGGTTATCCTGCGGAGGGGAGGGTTAGAGGTGGATTTGGATTACGGGGAGGGTTAGAGTTAGGGGGAGGGTTAGGGTTAGGCTGCGGAGGGGAGGGTTAGCGTTAGGCTGCAAGACGGGGTTGTTATGGTTAGGTTTGGGCCTGATTCAGTACGGTTCGCTATTGCGATCGCAGCTGCGATTACGCATGCAGTCTCACTGCAAAAATATGCTAATGATTGCAATCGCTATGCCGTTGCAGCCTAACATTAAGATGCCCACTTTACCTTACACACATATTCGTCATACTTAGCAAATATACATCGAGTACAATCGGAGCTTCACGCACACTTGCTGACCTTACTCAGGAATTGCTTACCTCATCGCATGCAGTGACAGCCCAAGCTGCATATGTCATCACAGTGGATAATTTCTGCATGCCCCTGCAACGGCGTTCAAATGCACTGGCACACCTGCGTTTCGCCATCCACATCCCCCGTCACCACCCCCAAACGCTCACTTCCTGTCAATCTTTCTGAAATGGGTCTGCGTAGTCACTGCGATCGCAGTGGAGTCTTCACGCACAAGCACTGCAATGTATACACATGCGCAGAACACAACACTTGGCCGAATGCGTGTGTAATTGCAGTTGCGATCGGTAATGAATCTGGCCCAGAGTTAGGGGGAGGGTTAGGGTTAGGCACTAGAGGGAGGGTTAAAGTTAGGCTGCAGGAGGGGAGGGTTAGTCTGCTGGATGACAGGGTTCCCGACAGGTTAACATATTGACACTAGTTGGTCGGTATGCTAACCCTCCCCCTCTCCCTACCCTAACCCTCCCTCTTTGGTGCCTAACCCTAACTTCCCCCCTAGTGTCTAAACCTAACCTCTCCCTCCCCACACCCTAAATATAACCCTACCCCCTTAGTGCTTGACCCTCCCCCTGTTGTAGGGTTGTGAAATAAGCGCCCCCCCAGGTGTTGTAGGACTACACATCCCAGCTTGCCCAGCCACAGTTTTGCTATTTGACGATGCTAAAACTGTTGCAAGGCATGCTGGGATGTGTAGTTCAACAACAGTTGGAGGGCTGCCTATTGCCCAGCCCTGCCCAAGTGCCTAACTCTAACCCCTAAACCTAACCCTTTCCCCAACTCTGCTACTTACCTTTGGCATCCTGGTGGTCGGGATGCCGGCGCCAGGATTCTGATCGGCGTCAGTATTCCGGCGGCGGTAATGTAGACATTTGCATCCCGACCGCCGGGTTGCCGAATGCATCCCAAACATACAGCTGAATAAGTTTCCTCTAATAAAGAGAACAGGACCATTTGAGCCAGATTATTTCCCAAGTTAAGTTCACAAGCTGTGATTAGATAACCCCTTTAATTAGAATATAGCAAATTCAGCTTGAAACCATGGGACATAGGATCCTTAAAAAAGAAACCAAAAACAGCTGACATCTAATGTGTTTTTTTATACGTTTACTTTTAATTAATTTGTAATGATTACAAAAAACCCTGTGGGTTGGGGGTTCAATGGATGGAGCAGACCCGAAATTATTAAGGCGAACCCTGGTCCCGGGGGCGCCACGAATATTATGGGCCCAGGATACTGATCTTCTACAGAAATGTTAACTCATTGTCCTTGACATCCTCTTACGCTGTCACACAAGTCACCTTTGGACAATGAAATCCAACCTCGTAAATGGTAGCTTATTTCAGTGATGTCCTCAGAGTATTACAATGCACTAATGACGCTATTCTGTTGGACTGGCATTCTTCCCTCATTTCCCAGTGTCCTTGACGGGGTGTTTGTGTGTGTGCGGCAGTAGCATGTTAAATTGATGCATTGCCTGTCATGAGAAAAGCAGCAGGATACCGAGAACTGAGAGGCTTCTATAGCCGACATTATTCTTAAGTGACTCCTTGAAAGTAAGCCCTTCTCCGTCAATGCCTAGTTACTTCATCTTGCCTTCACGCCACCTTTTATATCTATTATATACGAAGCACTATATAATTAGATTATTCCATGAAATGAAAGAGAGGATTGTGGGAAAGGACTGATGGCGAAAACAGACACAAATTGTTTGAGCGTGACCATAACTGATTGGCCCTCATTAACCCTTCTGCAGTGCAGCAAGGCAGAGGAAGTTCATGGCACAATGGTGAGCCGGTGATAGGCTCTGGATTTCTTCTGGGCTCTGGACTGCATGATATATTCTGAGATACGGAAGGTACAGAAAGAGGAATAAGTGGGCATCAGGCCCATGGCTTCATTCCTTAGCGGCAGTGTTAGGAAACAGAGTGAAAAGTGATAAGGTGCCAGCCAATCAGCTCCCAACTGTCATTTATCAAACACAGCCTGTGAGATGGCAGTTAGGAGCTGATTGGCTGGCACCTTATCACTTTTCACTCTGTCTCCTAACACTGCTTAGTAAATAGGCCCCTTAGTGCGAAAAATACAGTGAAAGTATGTGAAGTGGATTCGCAGGGACAGATCTTTATTGCAAGCTCTGTCCCTGTATCTGATTTTAGATACATCCTTGAGATGTACAGTGTTCAAATATTGCATTGCGATATTGGGCGAATTTATCACAGCCAATCCGCATCTAATACGCGGACTGTGATAAATATGCCCCCTTAAGTGCTGATAGACCTAATAAGAAATAAAATGTCATGATTTCCCATAGTACACAGGATTGTATATTACAGGCAGATCCCTAACCAATTTGGTGCTTTAGGTAAGATATTAGCTAGTGCCCCCCCCCCCTATTTCCTCCCTGACAGCTGGCGCTGACATGGCCATGCTGCTGGGAGTTCATGTCGTCCGCTGGCGGCACCAATGTCCATGTCCTCACTGGCACTGACATGGCATAGAGACACAAGGAGAAGCCGTCAGCAGGTGTGACATCTCCCAGCAGCAGTACTACAGTCAATGCATTCGCCAATATGGCCTATACCCATGGTCTATACCCAGGGGTGGGTCTGATTACAGGTTAATGGGTGCATACTTGACACTTGTCGCTGTAGGTGCTATGACACTGGTCAAACACAGGCAATACATTATACAATGTAAGTCCAGCTCAGGGAGCCCAGTATCAAATGTAAGAGTAATATTGCTGCCCAGATAAGCAGTACATTGCAGTTGGGTCAGTTATATAGATAAACTCTATAAACCAAAGCCTACCACCTGCCCGTGTGTGGGGTCATCTGGTGACTGGCCACTGGAGCTGACTGAGAAGCGGCCAGATCCACCCATGTGTGGGGTCATCTGGTGACTGGCCACTGGAGCTGACTGAGAAGCGGCCAGATCCATCCAAATTGGCCACCCATATGTGCGGCCAGAGGACCCGATAGACCCACATGTGGCCAGCTTAAACGAAGTAGTCTATGGGATTTTCTCTGTCTATTAGATGTAGCAGACAAAACTGCCAGACTTACTGCTGCCCATGACCTAGGCAACAGATGACCCGTGAGTCAGATCGCAGAGTAAATGTACAGTAGAGGTAGATAACTCATTGCTGCTGTATTACCCAGGGTGCAAGAATCCATCTTTAGCTGTTATGTTTTATATGACTGGAGAATGGACGTTGCAAGATGAGCCATACATACTGTACATTCCCATTAAGGGATAACTCTGTCCCAAAAAAAAGAAAAGAAAAAAGTTTTGGATGGAAACCCATTGATTAGGGTTAGGCTCTGATTAGGGATAGGGATACTTACTTGCCTCATCACTGCAAAACCGCATGGTCGACATATCACCTGCCGTCATTCACAATGTCGACATTACATTCTGTCAATGTCGACCTTTGCATGTCAGCCTTACCTCTGTCGTGTTGAATGCGGAAAGTCGGAACATGTCGATATCATGAATGTCGACATTTTTGTACCACACAGGTTGAAAGCATGTGAGACGATTGATTTCATTTTATATCATCAAAGTGTCAATTTCGGGTAGAGTTGTGCTTTAAAAATGTATATTTGTGTTTTTATTCCCCCGCAAGGTAACTCATGACTAGCCTTTGTCATTTATTGCAGTGATACGTAAAACAGCGCTTAGCGAATGACAAGACAGAGATCTGCCTTCACGGATGGAATACCATTTGAATTGTAAAAACGGCCGACTACATATATAAGATTCATATCAGAAGAACTGGATTGAGTAAGTAAATGTTTCACAGAGCAAACAGTGTAAAATATGGTGAAATCTGAAAGTCTTTGGTATTTCTATGGCACCGCTATCAAATGTCAGCGATAAGCTTGAAACATTAGTCCTTTGTTTTGCAAATCTTAAGCAATTCTTCAGCTGTGACAGGGCGGCACACTCCACAAGTACACAGCACCATGAAATAATACATTTTATTAACCCCATTATTTGGCTTGTTTGGGAATGAATTATTACTCTTTAGAGATGACTATCTGACTTAGGGCCTGATTCATAGATGGACAAAATTGCAGAGCAGCACACAAGCCTCTGGGCAATACCGTCCATCTAAACTGCAAATGCAGCAGGAGGTGACTGTAGGTAACAGAGAAGTCTTTGCTGCATCTGTGATCCCATCGCTGCGACCAAGCTCACAGCGTAGGAGGGCGCCGAGAGGGGGAGGAGCGGGTACAAATTACCCGGTCTTCCTGAGGGGCCTGGCGGGGGCCCAGGTCCGACGCCGCCACCCCTCCCTCACAGCAGCCCAGCACACAACGTGTGCTGAGCTGCTGTGGGAGACTGCTGTGGCTGCTGAGCAGCAGCCACAGCAGTCTCCTATGCCTGTGGGGGGGAGCAATCACACTGATCGTGCCCCCCTGGCTTTGCCCGGCGAGCCCCACTCGCCAGCGCGAAGCGCTGCCTTGCGGCGCTGAAAATGTTTGGTTTTTTTTCAAAAGTGGCCACGCCTCCCGTGATTAGACCATGCCCCCTGTTACCCGGGCCCGCCACGGCTCTTGGCGGGCCTGCGTAGGATCACCATGGCAACCATCGCAAACGATGTGTACCTCTCTGAATTAGGCCCCTTGTCAACTGGCAATTGCTGTCACATGATATTAAATATATATATCAATACCAATTACTCTATTTTAAAGAAAATCTGATCCCAGTATCCCAACATATGAATGTTATCATTTTATAATCATGTGGCACATATAAGTTTGGGGCATGTGTAGGGCTGCCAAGGGATTGGCCCTGGTACAAGGGGGGCATAGTCGCAAGCATTGGGACTGGGCTATATGCTGTCATGGAGCAGAGGGAGTTGTGGCTGCATCATCTTTGTGGCTTTGTTTAAGCCTCACTGACTGGCCCTGGCCTCCTGAATGGCCCGGAAAAGGGTACTTTGTATCCCTACCAGCCCTCAGGAGTCTCCCGGAATGTGCGAGAGACTCCTGAATTTTGTAGAGCTCTCCTGGACCCCCAAAATACTTGGCCAGCCTCCTGTCTCTGCTCAATGATGCCAGCAGTGGTGAACCTGGTCATCTTGGCTCTACCTTCCCCTGCACCATGCCACAAATGGGGGTGGGACTGCAATGACATGATTCCCTGCACCTCCCATCTGGGTCTCCCCATCCAGCTTCTCCCAGGGGGTTGAGATTAATAATGGACAAGTATGGGTATTGCAAAATTTGGGTGAGGGCCTGAAAATGTCTAAACTCTCACCCTATTACATTTGGCTCATAGTCAATAAAAAAAGTCAGTAATAGAAGATAAAAAATGATATGTCAGTTAAAGGCTGACATCTCCCTGTCACTAAGTAAGAACTATAAATACATTCTATTTTTGTCCCTGGGTATACATTTTGGCCCTCATTCAGAGCCACTCGCAAACAGCAGTACGCTCGTTGCGTTCCGATGTTGAATAACCGCGCATGCGTCGGTGTAACACTGCGCATGTGCGTACGGCAGATTGCGAGTTTTTTTGGTCTCGTTCGTCAAATAGCGTACAGGAAGTGACATGTCAAATGTGATTGACAGAACAGGGCGTTTTTGGGGGTTGACGGGGGTGGAGATGGAAAAACGCAGGCGTGGCGAGGCGTTTTTGGGGCGTACATACATTAGCAGATGCGAGCGTAAAATGTGTTCGGACCGACTCATACGTCACTGGATGATCCTCTTTCCCTTCAAAATGCTCGCACAGCTTAGGGTCTGGATTACTCGACCACATTGGCGATGGCCTTCTCCTCCGTCCCGGGACTCCATGATGTTGTTGCGATTAATCGCGGGTGATTTGAAAAGCAATTAGTGTTGGATTGAAAACCGGCTTGGTATGTGTTTTGAAATCAGTTTTTTGGGATAGCACAAAACCGTACGCAGGTGGAAATCAGAGCTGCTAATGTCAGGATGACACAATCAATTTGCGTACATTTGTGGGGGTTTATTTTGGCCTCAATTTGGTGGTTAGGGCCTATTGTAACAATAATGTCATCATGTTTTAATTTTCACACCATTTTATTTTTGCCTCTTGAATTTGCCTCGTAATATGAATTTTTTAACGTTCCTTAAAGAGCCCTTTTTTTAAAAAAATTTTTTTTTTTTTTTTGGCAAGTTTTTGCCTTTTGGGCCAGGATTAAATGTAACCCATTTGTACAATAATGTCACAATACAATGTCAGATTTTTGGCGTCAATTTATTGGTCAAACCAAAACTAAAATAATAAAAAATTTGGGGACATCTTTTTTTTGCAAAGATCATTTCCAAAATCAAACAAATTGGCCCAACATAACTGTAGACATAAACGTACAACAAAAAATTAAAAACATTTCACAAGAAAGGAGAGGGAAGTTTTGACCAGAAAGGAATATGAGCCAAGCACAGAAGGAGTGTGGGAAAAGTCGCCATTGCTGTCACCGTTTTTTCACCCGTTTGGATGGGGGAGGGAGGGCGCCAGACCGGGTCCGGGATGTCATCGGGCTGGCCTGTCCAGAGGCAGATGTTGTGGCCTCTGGACTAGGCACAGGGCTAGGCACATTTGGAGGATTGGCTGATGTTGTGCCAGAGGTGGAGGATCCTGATGTTCCGGCAGGAAGGGAGGTCGGCTCCACCATGTGCTGGCGAATGAGCTGCTCCAGGGCATTGGCGATGCGGATGTTGGCCCTGGTATTTTCCGCCAGGGCCTGACCAATGGTCACGTTGGCCGCAGCATTTTGCTCCAGGGCCTCAGCCACCCGTAGCAGACTGGCGTCCATCCTCTGCAGAATCTCCGTATGGAAATCCGATTTGAAATTGAGTTCTGTGAGGAGGGCCACTGCCTGCGAGGGGGATTGCCCTGGACTGGCTTCTGCAGGGTCCTCAGCCGATGTACTGGTTCCTCCCCTGCCGAGCCAGCACAAATTCGGCGGCCATGGCTCCCCTCTGGAGCAGACTCATCCGCCTGTGTCTCTGATAGGAAAAATGAGAAAAGACTCACATTAGAATCTACATATTGGCCCACTAACATTTCAGAGTTGGTGACATCAAAAGATTTACCTGGGACAACATGAGGAGCCGCAAAGTCTGGCATGTCCGTATCCATGTTGGACACACCAAACACCTCCACAGGCTGCACACACCCCTGTGCCAGCTCTTCTAAATCCGTCAACTCCAATGACACAGGGGTGGGACCCCCACCTGTCCCCCTTGCATGCCTAGCCCTGTCCGCGAGTTTTTGCTTTAGGCGATATTTGAAGTCGGCCCATCTGTGGGAAAAAATGGAAGCCATTATCCTTTTGTTTAAAATGGTGTTTGTTTTTAGGGGGGGCAAGTGTTTACTTACCGCCGTTTGACATCCCGGGCTAGACGGACATAATCACCCACCCTATTGACAGCAACGGCTTCCTCTTCCCACATTCTCCACTTCTGGCTTAGACTCATATTCCTGTCTGCCTGTGGCAGGATGTCCACACACTTCTGTATCAAAACCTCCATCTCCTTTCTTGTGAAATGTGGCTGCCTTTTTTTTTTTGCAGCTTTGGCCGGAATACTGGGCCCAGCAGCCTCTTCCATGTCATCCTCCTCACCTATTTGTGTAAATATTCAGATTTCACAAATTCACAACTTGCCCAATCTTATGTTTCAAATTAATCATTGATACAAAATGCATGAAAGACTTACCGCCTGAGTCTTGGGCATTGTTTCCCTGGTCTGTCGCCATGTCTGAGGTCCAAACAAGAAATACACCAGAATTTAAATGTGTTTTCGTGACGTATTTATACATGCGTCCTTATTTTGCGGCCGCATCATTGATTGTGCGTTCCTATGATCCCTCCTTAATTTGTGCGGGAAACTAAACACTATTTATGGCTTGGTGTGTCTCGAGTCGAGGTGGCGTTTTTGGATTGTTGGAGGTTACCTTGGTTGGAGTTTCTTGTTTGCGAATAAAGGAGTTGGCGTTTGGAGTTTATTTTATTTGCTAGATTTGCGTTTTTATTTTCCGTTCTCTTTTTTGGTATTTTTTTTTTTGGCCTCGTTTCTTGATTTGGTAAGTTTTGTGAAGTCTAACTTTTGATCAATTGGTGTCTCATTGTGTTTCTTCTTGTTTTTAATTTTTGGATCCATAATTTCATATCTTTTAGCTTTTTACATAATTTCGGACCCAAAGACCTTTTGATTTGGACTCATATATTTGCTCTTGGTAAGTCCATTTTTTATCTTGTATTTGTGAACTAATTAGCGCATTTTTCTCAGTTTGTATAGTGACTTGTATTTGCGAACTAATTAGCGCATTTTTACTACTTACTATTGTGACTTGTATTTGCGAACTAATTAGCGCATTTTTACTACTTACTATTGTGACTTGTATTTGCGAACTAATTAGCGCATTTTTACTACTTACTATTGTGACTTGTATTTGCGAACTAATTAGCGCATTTTTCTCAGTTTGTTTATTAACTTGTATTTGCGAACTAATTAGCACATTTTTAAATGCTTATTAATCCTGTAAAATTTTTTGGGGTTGCCCTTTCGCTTTTTTGGGAAACATTTCAACCCATTTTGATGTACTGTGTGCAATGTCGTTTTGCTCTTTGCCCAAATGTGTGTTTCGCATATTTTAAGTTTTGTCTAGCACAAAATTTAGAAACATAAATGCACAGAGTAAAATTTGTCAAATTAATTTTGTGATTAATTTCAGTTTGAACGTATCATGACAATACCCCGGCATGTAAGCAGCAATGGATGGTATCATCAAGCTAAGTTGTTCTTAATTTTCTTTTGGGGTGGGTCCAAAGCCTTACATTCCAATCTTGCCATTTCAGGTTGATCTTGGGCGGATTGTTCTGGCCATGCTCCCGGAAGCCGACCAACCTCAATCTCGTCCCAGGCATAGGCATCGTAGGCGTGCAAGGCCCCAGATATTTCGAACACGTGTCACCCTTTTTGGAATGCCCGATGATGAGGTTTTAAGACGCTACCGTCTTCCTCCCAAAATCATCATAGACACTCTCTCATTAATAGAGAGTGATCTTGAGCGGCAAATTGACAGTCCAACAGCAATACCACCACTTACGCAAATTATGGCGGTGTTACATTTCTGTGCCTCAGGATCGTTTCAAACAATGGTGGGAATAGTGGCGGGCATCTCACAATCCTCCTTTTCCCGGATCCTGAGGGCAGTGATGGAGGCACTTTACAAGCACCTCCATCATTTTATTCAAATGCCTTTGGATATGGGTGCCCTTAGTGTGGCCAAGGCCAATTTTTACCAAATAGCTGGCTTCCCACACATCATAGGGGTTGTGGATGGTACTCACATACCACTTCAGCCTCCAGCACGGCTGGAGGCCATATTTCGAAACAGGAAACACTATCACTCCCTGAATGTAATGGTGGTATGTGATGCCTCCCTCCAGATCCTGTCCCTGAATGCAAAATTAGCAGGAAGTGCACATGACTCCTTTGTCATCCGGCAATCAGGGATATGGCACAAATTAAACAACCTACAAGCTGGTGATGCGTGGCTTCTGGGTAAGTGTAGACCTTTAGTACATAACAATGTTAAGCTTGATACACAGTGATCCTGATGTTGTCTATTCTTTTTCACAGGAGACAGTGGATACCCTTGCATGCCCTAGCTGCTCACTCCTTATTTGGCTCCCACACCAGGTCCACAAAGTGAGTTTAATACTGCACTTACAGCCACCAGGCAAGTGGTGGAGCGCTGCATCGGCCTTTTAAAAGGCCGATTCAGATGCCTCCACCGCTCTGATGGCGAGCTCATGTATTTGCCGGATATGGTTTCGAAAATTGTGGTCCTGTGTGGGATCTTTCACAACATCGCCATAAGGAGTGGTGTTCCAATGCAGCCAGAGGATGCCTTACCTGAGGATGGCCCCCCCGAGGTTGGTCGGAGGTCAGTATGATGTGGTGGCCCGATATTTTAGGTAATTATTGACCAAACAACAGTGTGTATACCCAATGTGTTACGGCTTTTTAACGTTCATCTTTTTTTATATTAATTCTTGCACCATCTTCTGTTTGTTTGCATAATCTTTGGCACTCCCACGATGACTACTTCCTGCTACCCTTCAAAAACCTTTATGTTGAAACTTCGGGAATATATTCTGACACCAATATTGCAACACCATATTTTTGAAATCATGTGGGCATGGACCTTCGTCAACCAGTTCTTGATTTGTTGTGTGTTTGTTTCGTGTTTTTGGTATGTGGTGTATTTCTGATTATCACTGTGTGTTTTGTTTGTGAGTGACCACTTTGTATTTTGATTTCTGTTGTGAATAAATATTTGGAGAGTGTAATTTGTTTCCTTTTTGGGCACGTTAGAAGCAAGTGTAAACAAACTCCCAAACGTTAATTTTACCTAAGGGGTAACCCAGTAATGAAGCAAGTGGAGCTAAAATGTAATATGTTTTCGGGGTACTAACCAACACAACAAGGAATCGTGTACAATCAGTTGCCTTCGTAAGATTGTCCTAAGCAGTTTGGCCACCAAATAGGAACCTGAAAAATGGTGTAAACTATCATGTTGACCACCACAAAAAAGGAAAATGACATTGGTACTGGGAGGTGTTTCTTGTGCCTGTTTGCCTTCAAAATACAACACACAATCTGTAGTGAGATTCTGTGGCAATCCTTGCTTGAAGAGTCTACTTATGTCAGTGTAAAGAATCTTGGATTTACTCCAAACGCATGAGACAGAGCTTGATTTAAAACTGATTTATTATGAAACAAATCGAAAATAAAATAAAAAAAAAACCTAATTCCTAAGGAGGAACAACAGATGGTCAAGGCCCTGCATAAGCCCGGTGACCTGCTCCGCATACGGCCCACACAATTCACTAGCTCTTCCCGACGCCTCTGTTCCTCTGTGGGTGACAAAAGTTTGGGGATTAATAAATCGATAATGAAGCAACATTCTAAAAAAACACAAAACAAGCAAACCAAAACTTACAAGCTTGTGGGCCAAAAAAACATTACACGGATAAAACCCAGCACCCCAAAATGTCTAAGGGCAAAAATACAAGGGCCCTAAAAAAAGGCACACAGGTGTGATATGTGTATGGTGACATCAGCAGGAACAGGTAAAGACAACCCCCAAAAATACCCTAAGGCGACAGAAAGGCACAAAAAATGGGGACGACACATGATTACATACAAACAGTTTGTGGTGTCCAAAATAAACTTTAAAAACATACCGTTCTCCAAAACGACAGAGCCAGAAGCCACTCCCTGGACCACCTCGGAGGTGGCTACATTCCCCAACCCTAGGGGCAAGGTGTTTGAGGAATCCTGGGAGGGGGTATTTGGAGGAGGGACGGATGGAGGAGAGGTGGAATTGGGCTGGAGGGGAAGTAGGCCTGAAATTTCGGCCACAGGGTCTGGGGAGGAGGGGGTAATCGATGAATTGGGGGTTGGAGAGAGGGGCCGGGACCGGCGTCTTGTGTGGCGATGCCGCCGTAGTGTTTGCTGTGCCCCTAAAAAATGACAAAAATATTGTGGTTAGTTTCAACAGGAATCCAAAAAAAAAAACTCAATAGGACAGACATGAAAACATGCACATGCAGATATGACTACAATGACTCAATAGGACAGACATGAAAACATGCACATGCAGATATGACTACAATGACTCAATAGGACAGACATGAAAACATGCACATGCAGATATGACTACAATGACTCAATAGGACAGACATGAAAACATGCACATGCAGATATGACTACAATGACTCAATAGGACAGACATGAAAACATGCACATGCAGATATGACTACAATGACTCAATAGGACAGACATGAAAACATGCACATGCAGATATGACTACAATGACTCAATAGGACAGTCATGAAAACATGCACATGCAGATATGACTACAATGACTCAATAGGACAGACATGAAAACATGCACACGCAGTTAGGGCCCACAAGATAAACTTGAAAACCACAGTCCAGAACACTTACTTTCCGCAATCTGCATGCGAAAGCATGCCAGCAAGCGGGGCGTCCGCCGGTGCAGGTCTGACCACCTGCGCTCCAGCTGGCCATAATGTCGGCGTGAGCCGAAGGAGCGCAGGCGTCGACGTACCTCCGCATATGCGGAACGCTTGCGCCTATTGGAGATGGGTGGAGGCTGACTGGTGATCCGCCTGTCCATCACCTCCGTCAGCACCAGCAGTTCGCGCCTGGTGAATGCGGCAGATCTCATGATGGCAATGGTGTTTTTTTGACAAAATATTTTTAATAAAGCACCCCAAAAAAATTTGATTGGCTAATGTATTTGGGAAATTAACAGGACAAATTCTATTGGTTAGTGTATGAGTCATGTGTTCGACAGGGCCACAAATCTCTTGAGAGTTATGATAGGCTTGATGCAGTGACATGCGTAAGCAAATTTAAATAAAGAAATGAACCACAGAAAAATTGTGGGGAGACAAACAAATAGAACAATTGTTTAATTGGGGCTAACATGTCTTTTGAACAATAAAAGCGAAGGTTTCAGCCGTACGTATTCTGCGAGCAAATACAAACACGGACAAGATTAAAGTTTATTGCATTGTGTTGAAAAAAAAAAAAAAAATTAAGCTAATTGATACATTGATTGCCATGATACGATTGAGGGAGGTAGGCAGAAAAAACGAGCAGGTAATCGGAATCTGACATTCCCACTTCCGGTTTGTACTTGTGCATGCGTTCCCTTCAAGCCATTTCGGGGATGTACGCTCGCTATTTGGCACGCTCGTTAGTTAGAGGAGGGGTCGCCTGAGTTTGGGGCGGATTTTTAGCTGCGTACGAAAATACGAGCGAGTGCTTGAATTTAAATATTTTTTTCCGTACGCCGAACGTGCGTACGCCCACTTGCAAGTGGGTTTGAATCATGGCCTTTGTTTTTAGATTTTTACTTAAACAGCCTTTAGAGTCAAAACTTACAATATCAGAGAATACTGTATATACATTCATCGATGACCTTGGTAACACAATGTATGGAAAATAATCTAGAACTTTTTAAAAAAAAATAGAAATCTTTTTGAAGACTTGGCAGCACCTGATGTGTAATAAGCATGTGAAGATTAGATCTTCAAACAATTTCAAAGATATGCGGTGTGTTCCTTAGTCTACATTTCTTGCTACGCTGGCCAGAGCACTGTGTTTTCTCCAGCGTTGGGACCAGATCCAATACGAAGTGAAGAAATTCAGTCTGCAGCTGGAGAACCTTCAGAAACTCTCTGCTGCCAGGTTAATGCCCCGGCAGATGGATGCTCCCTCTGCGTTTCTTTCATTAAAAAAATAATAATAATAATTTAAGGACAATCCATTAATGTCAACATTGTAAGTTATTTAGTAACAAAAGAATAACACATGGATGCGGAAGAGTCCATATCTGTGAATTTTTCAAGTCGCCCAACTGCAACTTTATGTAAATGCCACTACAAACCGTGGTGTACAGTTTGCGTCTGAATGTGGAAGGACTGTGACGCCCACTTTGAGTGTATATAGAGGCAACCATCGTTTTTTTTAAATTGACAAAAAGTTTTTAAAAACAGCCAAAATCAAATCATGCAATCTTTGAGAATCCAAAACAAAATATTTGGATTTAAAATCCGAATTCCGAACCGCAAGAAGATCAAAACCGTGGCCCTGATTCAAAGCCGGACGCTCTGACCAGAGCGCTCGCTCTGAATCAGGGCCCACCTCCATTAATATGGAGCGTCCTCCTGGACGCTCGTATAGCTGTGGGTCACCACCCACAGCATATACGAGCGTGCAGGATGATGGTCGCGATGGTCTTGACCATCGCGACCATCGAAACTGCGAGCAAAAGCCTGCGGTTGAGTTTTTCAACCGCAAGGCCAGGAGTGATTTTGGCTCTATCAGAGCCAAAATCACTCCCACTGACATCACTAGTGATGTCAGTGGGGCCGGCTTCAGACTTGGGAACGCCTCCGTCTGGCAGGCACGCCCCCAACACGCCCACCAAAGGGGGCATGCTGTCAATCAACATCGACAGCACGCCCCCTTTGATGAGACACTCCGAGCGAAGGAAAGTCCTCCGCTCGTCGGGTCTCGCGCATGCGCACGACGAAGCAGTGCGGACCATCGACCCACTTGCGAGCGGACAGCCGCTCGCGAGTGGGTCTGAATGACTCGGATCTGTCCTGATCTCCTCAGGAAATTAGAACCGCGCCTCAGACTCGTCCTGATCTCCTCAGAAGATCAGAACCACAACTCTGGAGAACGTGAACTGCACAGCTCTATGTAAAACACTACGGACTATGGGCCTGATGCAGACCCATTCGCTAGCAAGCGATCGCTCGTAGCGAGCGATGTTTTGCAATGTACGCATGCGTATGTTTTGCAGCGCGAGTGCGTGAACTAGTGCAAGCGATTGGGAAGTACTCGCTCGCCCAGCATAGACAGCCCAGCTGAATGAGTGACAGGTAAAGCTGTTTGTGGGTGGTAACAGGGGTAACGGGGAGTAGAGGTGCGAAGCAGGCGTGCCTGAGAATCTTAACGCCGTTTCAAAGGCGTGCTAATTAAAAGGCTTTTATACATTATAGGCATTATACACTGAAGTGCTCGCAGTGTTTGTGGCATGGTATAGTCAACCTCAAGCGCTGCGAGCACATCCGATGGTGCTCGATGTACCAATGTTTTCATGCACTTCCAGGAGATGACGTGCTCAACTGGGCGTCTTAAGAATGGCTGGTGGGCGTCTGCATAGACAAAGTGATCGCACTCCAAGACATAGTGGGCGTGCTAATGCCTTGCCGTGCGATCGCCTGCCTTGCTGGGCGTGCGCTGGATTTGCATACGCTGGGAGCGAGCGACCGCATCTAGTGAACGGGTCTGAATCAGGCCCCATGTGTGTGTGCTATATAAATAACTGGTAATAAATAAATATTACAAACGAGACAGCCATCTTGAAGGGTTAATACAGAAGATGAAATACAACTACAAAACAAAAGATACCCACAGAATCGTCAGTTCCGCATATTGTTCATCTCACCCATGAAAGTACAAGGAAAGTGAAGCAGCCATTTTGGATACACTACATAGGCTACAAAGGGCGGAATAAGTAAGACATTTAGGGGTCTATTTACTAAGCAGTGTTAGGAGACAGAGTGAAAAGTGATAAGGTGCCAGCCAATCAGATCCCAACTGTCATTTTTCAAACACAGCCTGTGAGATGGCAGTTAGGAGCTGATTGGCTGGCTCCTTATCACTTTTCACTCTGTCTCCTAACATTGGTTAGTAAATAGACCCCTTATTTCTTTGTTTATTAACATTTCTGAATACAGCACCAGCTGCATACAAATGCTATATAATAACGATAGGATGCATCAATTCAACATACACATTGGGGAAATACAAAATATAACATGAGACATACACTTACCCTTTGCATCATTTGTTCCACAGATTGTTAATGATACCCACATAAGTACCCGGTGAGGCAGCCATCTTGGGCTATAGGCCCATCTGTATAGGTTACAAATGGGTAGGATATGCTTAAGATTTGGGCAAATACAAAATGAACACTAAGTAATACGGAATTCTGTACTGCTAACTGAGAGATTATAAATTCAATGATCTGAGTCCAGGTCACATGAGGTTAACTCGATAAACTGCTTGGCTGTACTTCAACTGGGAAAGCTGCAACTACTACAGAATAAGATGCTTCTAAAGTCAGCTCTAAACTGGGGATGAAAATCTGTCTTGCCCTAGTCCTGCTGAGAGAATGCCAGGTAAGAGTGTCTGCTATGATCAGTTACAATGCTCTTAGCTCTCTATATTGCTGTTTTTTTATAGACATAAATCCTGGTATACACAGAAGATATTACATTTCCCCAGTAAAGCCTTATTATATATGTGTGGTTTAATTTGCAGACAAACATTACCAGCCTGCAGCAAGCTCAGGATTTGTCTGTAATGTCACAAATCCCAGCATAATCCCTCCTAGGGATACGCAGTACCCAATAGACCCCACACAACCAACCGCACATTGATTCCATACAGATTTCCCTACAAATAAAACACTAAGGGGTCTATGCACTAAGCCTTGTTGAGAGATAAAGTGGATGGAGATAAAGTAGCAACCAATCAGCTCCTAACTCACTTTACACGCTGTGCTTGGAAATTACAGTTAGGAGCTGATTGGTTGGTACTTTATCTTCATTCACTTTATCTCTCTCCAAGGCTTAGTACATAGACCCCATAGTATAAAACCGAATGCATAATGCTGTAGTTACATGAATATTCATGCGCGCGCCATTCAAAGTTCTTTCAATATGCTGTAAACAAAAATTAATGGAACATAAATCTCACTAAAAATAGAATATAATGAAGTTTCCATAAGTCTCCACTTGTCGTGAATGCTTTATTAGGAAATTATGTGTAACAGTGACTCAGAATAAGCATTCAATCATGTTACCTGAATCGCTATAAAACAGCCAAGTGACTCCATGAATACATCTAAACGCAGCTTGTGACAGGATAACTGTACAGCAGATGCTTAAATGAACTCAGGTTATAGATTTCAGTCTTTGATTATAATGTATTGATCTTCGGTGGAGACACTGCTGGGATGGTGGCTCTATCCATATGTGGTGACCTATGAGGAGATACGGTCTTCATTTCTCATTTAGAGTTGGGTAAACATCTGTTATTTGGGTGTAACAGGGCCAGATTAGCAATGGGACGGATGGGACTACAGCTCCAGGCCTCCACATAAAAATAGGCTCATCATCATGACAGGATGATGATAATATGGTCCCACCATCAACAATAAGTCATAGGGATTAAAGCTGTATTTCTATTTTCTTCACACAATGATGCAATTTTTCTACCTTTACATATTTTGGGGCGGGATGTACCATACATCGCATCCGCGATGCGGCACATTTCGTCTGTCTTCGGGTACATACTGCGATTCATTACCGCGCCATGTACCTAGAATATCGCTCAGCTCTAAGATAATATAATATAAAATAAGAGCTGTCCTTTGCGATGGCTCCGGACAGAGGGACTTCCGCGTTTAACACCCAGCAGTCCATCTAGCGTCCTTCAGCGCATGCAGAGAAGGCTGCCGGCCACGAGGGGCGATGGGAGGGATCCAATTGGATCCCTCCCATGGGGGAGCGTCCCCATAACAAGCCCATAGGCTGCTATTTGGTAATGCCACCTGAAGATGGCACTACCCTTCGGGACGATGTACATATGGGGAATGTGATAAAATCCCGAAACTGCATTTTCAGGTGTTTTACCGCATTTTCCCCTTTTGTACATCCGCCTTTATGAAGATATTGGGGCTGATAGTGTAGAGGGTGTACACTCCCACATGACACTGACCACACCCACAAAGCACTGCTTACACCCACATGACACTGGCCACATCTCCAACGCTTCTCACAATACTAGTGGCGGTTAGTCTACACGTGGTACAGCTTGACTAGTTCTTAGATTTATTGGATCAATTAGAACTACAAGTACCATAGGACACAGGGATATCACAGGTGTAACAGCGGTGTGAAGAATATAAAGATGAGAGCAACCTGCAGCTTAAGGTATTGCTGGGCGTTGTAGTGCACCAGGCTCCAGAGTAGTAAATGCACCAGCAGGTGGTAGCGCCACACTACTTTAATATATCGGTGGTGATGGCACTATAAGCACTATGGAGCTTGTTATACTTGCAAGTCTCTGAGGTGCGGGCATCATCGCTGAATGCCCAGGAGGAGTGCATGCGAGACCACATACAATGGCAGAGATGGGCCCTGTCTAACTGTAGTGACCGCCGAGGCAGCTTACCGACCATACAGGGCAATGAGAGGAAGTGGCGCAGTAGCGCACTCCTTCCAACATTACTCGGGTCAAAATAAGTATTAATAAGGTAACAAGGCGCCTCTGCTAAAAATGTATTGCACACTGAGAAGCACTGAATACAAAAATACAAGGCTCATCTTCCAGGTTTAGTCATGGTGTGTGATGGTATGGCAGGTCTCATCTATACACAACTTTTCACAAGTGCAGGAAGTCAATAAACAAGTGTTTTTTTAGAGTTCTTCACACACCGTGCAAGAGATGAGGTGGCATGACGAGGTGCTGACACAGGCATGTGAGATACCCACAAACAGCTTTCAGAAGTGAGAGTGCTGTAAAAATAATGATGCAGGGAAAAGGGGATTAAAGAAAAAGGACTGGATTCAGAAAGGTGTCAGAAGTATGCTTCCATGGAAAAGCAAGCAGACATGTCCAACAAACCATCTTGAGCACCATGGTCAGGTACAAGCCGTGGCTCCTCGGACATGACAAGCATCATGAAGTTTGAGAACTGTAATAGCTTTTAAAATTGGAAAAAAATTGACACATTAGCACAAGACAAGTGCACGATTTTGAAACATCAACTACAAGGTGAAATGTTCCATGCAGTATATTTTACAGTAGACTTTCAGCTCCGGGTATGTTTAAAAGCTACCCTGGGCAATTTGCACAAGGCGCGTACTAAGGATTGACATCTGAAGCCTGGCATCGGGCATAATGGAGATAAAGTGGATGGTACCACCAATCAGCTCCTAACTGTAATTTTTCAAACAAAGAGGTATATGTACTAAGCCTTGGAGATAAAGTACCAACCAATCAGCTCCTAACTGTCACTTTACAGGCTGTGTTTGAAAATATAGTTAGGAGCTGATTGGTTGGTACTTTATCACCATCCACTTTATCTCTAAGGATTAGTACACGTCTCAGAACTGTTTTATTGGTGAGATTATTACTCAGACCTCAGCCAGGAAGTCACTAGTTGTGGGAGTGATGATATTTTATATTTGCAGTAGTTCTTTCCAGATAATTTAACACCCTGCAATAACATTTCCCTGCTGTATCAGTGATCGCAGTGTGTTGCATAAGCATTATATTTTTCCAAACATGTCTTATTTTATTCAAGGTGTTACCATTGGTTAAATACGCTGCCGAAACTTACCGTGACCTCCCAACACTGGTAATAATGCTAGAAAGAAAACTACATGTCAAATGCGTATCCCTTGCATTTTGGCTAACGAAAACACAACGGGATGCGGTCAAAATGCCGACGGCCGGGAAGCCGTCTGACTATATCCCAGCGTCAAAATCCCGACGCGGAACTTAAGACAGGCGTCGAAATCCCGACGCCCATCTAGATCCCAACGCTGGAATCTAGACAGATGGCTTCGCGATCGAAGATAAGCCGGGCAATATGTTAGCGCTTAGCTGCGGGGAGGGGGAAGGTTAGGCTAGGGAACCCCCGGGGTGGGATTTAGGCTTAGGCACCACCCCGGGAGGGTTAGGTTTAGGGTGCGGGGAGGGGGGTTAGGTTTAGGCATCACTGGGGGGGAAGTTAGGGTTAGGCACCACCGGGGGAAGGTTAGGGTTAGGCACCACCGGGGGAAGGTTAGGGCTAGGCACCACTAAGGGAGGGTTAGGAAGGGGAGAGGGGAGGGTTAGGTTTAGGGAGGGGGAGGTTAGGTTTAGGCATCACTGGGGGGAAGGTTAGGGTTAGGCACCACCAGGGGAAGGTTAGGGTTAGGCACCACTAAGGGAAGGGTTAGGAAGGGGAGAGGGAAGGGTTAGGATACTTACCAGCCCCAGTCGGGATCCTGACGGTTCGAGCTTCCAGTGTCGGTATTTAGTCCGGCAGCATTACATACCGATCCCAACACAACAATATAAAAAATTTAATGGAGTGAAAAATCACTCCATTTGGTTTTCCTATTTGCTTCTCTTGTGTTTTGGGTTACTACAGAATAGCCTAATGGGTAGCAGCGTTTTAGTACACGTGTATCTATACACATATTACGATTGCACTTTAAATAATTAGGAGAGCGCCCGGTGATTAAGTTACCTAGTTAACTTCAAATTTGTTGGATATAGAAAATATATTACAGGCAGTAGTGAGCCTACAGTGTACGTGAAGTAATCAATAATTTATCACAGCTTCTGTGTGTCTCTGGAGTAATGTTGAGGCCATAACTATGGGTGTGTGAGTGGTGCCGCTGTCCAGGGCACTGGGCACAGGTTGGGTGACACCATTGCCGCCCCTGCATTTGTCTTGTTGCTATGGCCCTGGTTGCTAGCTCCATAAAGAAAACTCGATAAGCAAGAAACTGACACAGCTCTCTTGTAAAACAATTAAATAATTAGTAACAAACTGGATGAATAATAAAAATTATATTATATATACTAGAGATGCAAATAAAATCTGTAATCAACAAACAAAAATACAATACAATGTAATATAATACTAAAGAACCACAAAGAATCTGTAATAAGCACTAAGCATACAATTAATCAGTATATAAATGGCGAGTGTCTAGGTGAAAGCAGACATAATATGTAGACTATATTATAGCCCCAAAAGTCAGTTTAGTTGTCACCGACTAAAGCTTTGATAACGTCTGGAACATGAAACGTGTCAGTTGCCACACTCAGGTGTACCCGGGAGTGACTTGCAGGCTATCTCTCAGTATACCTTCCTCAGCTATTGTTGAGGAACATCAACATGATGTCAATGGATTAGAGGCCTTCAGGTCATCTGCCCATAATATCATGTTCAGGTATTATGCAACTCACCAAGTCTAAAAAAGACATAAACAAATTATTTTATTTAGATAGAAAATAATAATTTACCAGTTGCTGGAAAGACAAATATTTTGTGAAGTTTCAAGATATTAGTTTATTGTTATTAACATGGGGATAGGCTGGCGGGAATATCTGTCCAGGACTATCCACAGGTATAACATGCCAATGAACATCAACAAGTTTTAACCCACCATCTTTTTACTAAGACAGACTAAAAGACACAACACACATCATTATAAATCCTCTGCCAATAATGATGATTTTATTACAATATTTTGTTTTTGTTATTTACAGGTTATGTTTGCTTTATTGCTTTATTATAACTATAAACAGTGACAAAAAGATACTTTTTAGCAAATAAAAAAATCTACAAATTTCAGTGTTCGCAGCCATTGAATCAGTTTGTGATGATCAAAAAAGTAATTTAAAAAAGTATGATAAAAACAATTTGAACAAAATAACTTTTTGATCTGCTTGTTATACCCTCACAATGTACTTTCAAATAAATCTATTGCTGGTTGCAAACCCTAACTATTATAAATTGTTCCAAAACATGGACATTCAATAAAAAAAAAAAAAAATACAAAATCATGAAATAAATCGTTGCCTAATTATATGTATTCAATTTTCAAAACTGTATCATAACTGAATACAAAACTCAGTAACATTTTTACTAGCAAGGAAAAATAAAGTTTAGTACATTAACTACAAGATTCAATCTCCTCTTGTTCGTCCATTAACTTCTTCAGCCTGAAAGATTTATTGAAGGGGAGAAAAGAGGTGCCATTCATTCCACCATAAAAGCCCATTGTGTGGTTGTGCCACATTCAGTTAAATGTTTACTTACTCGTCATACATCGGAACAGGAAACGAGAGGTCAACAGAACACTAAGGCAGAGCAAAACGTTTTTCATTCATCTATTCACCTCCAGCCAGAATATGAGGAGTTGGATTTTTCTATTACTTCCTAACCCTTCACCCATTTAAAAGATGAATTCTTCAGAACTCTTGGACATCCCACAACATCATCAACAAAGTGGAGGCAGAGAAATACTTGAGACCAGTGTACTCTTATAATAGTTCTGATGCTTATTATTAAAGAAGGTCTATCTCCTGCAAAAACAGTGCGATTGGATAACAAAACTTTACATAGAATTAGCGTTGGATCGGCACAATCTGTGAAAGACAAAAAAAGTGTGGTGGGTTTCAAACTAAGCTGCGCAATAAAGATCTCCCAATCCTAGAAGGATGTCACCACATCCCTACAAATAAATAGAATCTTAAATAAAAATTGGAACAGGAGATACACAAACAGGCGCTATCTAACAGAAAAATGCTTATGTTGTTAGTCAAATAAACGTCCCTTGGCTCGGGGATGAGTCCGCATGCACCTCTTTCTTAGGGCTCTATTTATTAACATTATTTTTACTAAAATAAAGTGAAAAAGGGTGTTTTCACACCCTTTTCACATTATTTTAGTATCACCTATAGTTATTACAGGGCAATTGGAGTAGAATTAGTAAAATTCTACTCCAACCCCTAGTATCACTTATTTTTAGTAAAGCAGATCGCATTTCCCATAATTGTAATGGGAAATGTGATCCAACCAGAGTTACTAAAAATAAATTGTAAAAAAATATCGGGGAAAGCCCTGTGATAATAACGCCACCAGGGTCTTCCCCGGTTACCGGGCTCCCACTCTGCTCTAACGGGGAGAGCAGAGGCGGGAGCCGGTACCAGTAATCAGCTTTGTGGTCTAAACAGACCGCAAGCTGATTGCTGTAAATAAAAGAAAAAAAAATGTAAACATTTTTTTTTTTACTTACCTGAATCCAGGGACCGGTGATCGGGCCTCCGGTGATGACTCCTCTCCGGTCAGCTGGTCTCCCACTGTGCGCTGCGGCCCAGTCATCAGGTGATCGGACCCCAGTGCAGTATGGGAGATCACCTGATCGGGAAGCCCGGAGAAGATCACCGGAGGCCAGGAGGATGCAGGTAAGTGTAATGAAGGGAAGGGGGGGTCGCGGGGGTCCGCGATCACGGGTGGTGGGGCTTAGCATCGGTGGGGGGTAGCAGCGACGGTGGGTCGGCGCATGCGCGGGCTCTTAGTCGCGGTATTTTTTCCGAAAATACCGCGACTAGAGTGCGGATGGAATCCGCAGGGACAGAGCTTTGTCGCAAGCTCTGTCCCTGCAAGGGATTTATAGTAAATCCCTGTGATATTGCCTGAATTCGCAATGCGAATTCACTCGGTAATATCACACTACAATCCGCATTCAATATGCGGATTGTAGTAAATAGAGCCCTTCCTGGATCAAATTCTTAGTTGTTGGTCAGCGTGATTTTTGAAAATGAAAAGAAAGAAACATATATTGCACCACTGCCTCACGATCATCCTTTGATTTATCAAACTCAAGAAAAAGTCCCAAAACGATGAGGAATTTGCTTGCAGTGGAGCGTACCCTACTCACAGGAAAGAGCACCATGACAATCTCATAAAGGTATCTTTACATAGACCATCCCTCACCACACGTGTTTCAGAAAATGCAAAGGTATGCGTACCATTCACTCACTAAGGGGCATATTCAATTGGGTGCATGAATTGCAAAAATCCCGCAACTGCACGGTTTTTCCTATAGGTGAGGGATTTTTTCATTTTTGCCTGTCGGGAGGTTTTCTTTCACGCAACCCCAGACAAGCGTGATTTCTCCTAAAAGCTTTATTTTTAGGAAAAATCACTGGGACATGCTCTGGGACGCCAGCGGCACCCCCCCTTAGGACTAATTAAGCAATTGGAAGTTTCCAATTAGCTTAATTAGTCCTTAATTACTTACCTTCTGCAGTGCTGTCTTCTGCATCTTCTTCAGCATCCAGCGTCATAAGCCGGCTCTTCTGCTGCAGGGTGAGTATGTCAGTGTGTGTGAGTGTTTATTACTATTTGTAAGTGTGTATGAGTGTGTGTGTGTGTGTGATCCCCGGTTTGTGTGGCCTCCCCAGTGTCTGTGTGGCCCCCCGGAATGGGCGTTGGGAGAACTACATCTCCCAGCAGCCCTTGCCCCTCCCACCAGCCCCTGGAGCCTACCAGCAGCCCCCGGGACCCAAGCAGCCCCCTCTCCAGTGAGAAGACAGAGGGGAGGCCACTGGGAGCCGCGGAGACCCCCGGGCATGTAAGTGTCAAATTCTTTTTTGGGGGATTTTTACATGGCACAGGGTTTTCAGAGCTGAAAACCCTGCGACCACTTTTTTTAAATTGGATACCGCGGGTATCGGGAGCGCGGTATACCAAAATAGGTGCGCAAGGTTTTTTACCTTGCTAAACCTCGCACCCAATTGAATATGCCCCTAAGAAAGAAGTGTATGAGGACTCATTTCCGACCCAAGGGATGTTTATTTGACTAACAACATAAGTATATTTCTATTAGATAGCGCCTGCTTGTGTACCTCCGGCACAGTGTGTGGTCTGAGAAGAAAGGAGAATGAGAGCTGGACCTGCTCCATCGACTACTCAACCCAACCCCCAAACCATTTATTCCACTATAGAGCAAAATAATAAATATTCAATTTCATACCATTATTACTGACAAATCATAGTAAGCTTTATTCAGATGTAATAAATATGTTTACATTCACAGAACTCATTGACTCAAGGACAATAACTTGGGAGATAAATACTTTAACCTTTTGATACGCTAATGGCGGCCTTTTTACCTTGGCCCAAGGAGGTTGCCTCAGTTTCTTTGCCTTTGAGCTGCCATGAAAGTTGATCATTAATTTTGTTTTGATATTTCACCTATTTATCACACTGTTTTATGTGAAAAGCTAAACTTTCATCAGATTCCATCTTTCTGTGAATAGCAGTGTTTCAGAGGCAGCAAAACAGTTTAGAATTCGGAGAAACATTTTATTTACATTTTTATTTTATTTTTTTAAAGTCAAAGAAAACAACAAATTGCAAAAAATTTACATTGAAACTGACTTTTTATGAACATCTTTTTAAAAAAAAAAAAGTTTCTGTTTAAACATCAATAAAACATTGTAGAAATAGATCAGCAAATTGGTCCTATTGAGGGGAAATGACCGGATGGGGGCTATGACTTCCTCTTCAGATACAGGGGAGAAACATTTCAGAGTTGGTATGATGGATGGGGAGGAGTGGTCTGCGAAAGGAAGGGGTGCAATGCTGAGGGTCTGGTGGGATATGATGTCCTGATGTATGGAGTAGGGGTGTGCACCGGCCACTTTTCGTGTTTTGGTTTTGGATCTGGATCTTTCTTCGTGTTTTGGATCTGGATTGGTTTTGCCAAAACCACCCTTCCGTGTTTTGGGTTCTGGGTTTTGTGTTTTGGATCTGTATTTTTTTGAAAAAAAGCATAAAAACAGCTAAAATCACATAATTTGTAGGTTTTTCTGCTCCTATGCTATTATTAACCTCAATAACCTTAATTTACACTAATTTCCAGTCTATTCTGAACACCTCACACCTCACAATAGTCTTTTTATGTCCAAAAGGTTGCACCGAGGTAGCTGGATGACTATGCTAAGCGACACGAGTGGGCGGCACAAACACGTGACCCATCTAGGCGTGATACTGCAGTGGCAGATAGGATGGCAGTTTGAAAAACTAGGCCCCAAACTGTACATAATGCAAAGAAAAAAAAGAGGTGCAAGATGGAATTGTCCTTGGGCCCTCCCACTCACCCTTATGTTGTATAAACAGGACATGCACACTTTAACAAACCAATCATTTCAGCGCCAGGGTCTGCCACACAACTGTGGCTGAAATGATTGGTTCGTTTGGGCCCCCACAAAACAAGCTGGCAATTAATCTGTCCCTGCACAAACTGGCTCTATGGAGGCAAGATGTCATCCTCATCCTCCTCATCCACCGATTCCTCACCCTCTTCAGTGTGTACATCCTCATCCTCACAGAGTATTAACTCATCCCCACTGGAATCCACCACCACAGGTCCCTCTGTACGTTCTGGAGGCTGGTCTCCCTGGAAGAGCTGATAATTCATTTTGATGAACATCATCTTCTCCACATTCTGTGGAAGCAACCTCCTACGCCTTTCGCTGACAAGGTTCCCGGCTGCACTAAACACTCTTTCGGAGTACACACTGGAGGGGGGGCAACTCAGATAAAATAGAGCCAGTTTGTACAGGGGCCTCCAAATTGCCTCTTTTTCCGGCCAGTACAGGTATGGACTGTCTGACATGCCTACTTGGATGCTGTCACCGATGTAATCCTCCACCATTCTGTCAATGGTGACAGTATCATATGCAGTGACAGTAGACATGTCAGAAATTGCTGCCAGGTCCTTCAGTCCAGACCAGATGTCCAAACTTGGTCCTGCCTGCCCTGCATCACCGCCAGCGGGTTGCTTAGGATACCTAAGTTTTTTCCTGGCAGCCCCAGTTGCGGGAGAAAATGAAGAAGGAGCTGTTGACGTGTCACGTTCCGCTTCAGCTGACAGTGTGTTCACCAGCAGGTCTTTGCACCTCTGCAGGCTTGTGTCGGCCGGAAAGAGAGACACCACATAGGCTTTAAACCTAGGATAGAGCACGGTGGCCAAAATGTAGTGGTCTGATTTCAACAGATTGACCACCCTGGAATCCTAGCAAAGCGAATGAAGGGCTTCATCCACAAGTCCCACATGCCGAGCGGAATCGCTCCGTCTTAGCTCCTCCTTCACTTTCTCCAGCTGCTTCTGCAAAAGCCTGATGAGGGGAATGACCTGACTCAAGCTGGCAGTGTCTGAACTGACTTCACGTGTGGCAAGTTCGAAGGGCTGGAGAACCTTGCACAACACGGAAATCATTCTCCACTGCGCTTGAGTCAGGTGCATACCCCCTCCTTTGCCTATGTCATAGGTGGATGTATAGGCTTGTATGGCCTTTTGCTGCTCCTCCATCCTCTGAAGCATATAGAGGGTTGAGTTCCACCGCGTCACAACCTCTTGCTTCAGGTGATGGCGGGGCAGGTTCAAGAGTGTTTGCTGGCGCTCCAGTCTTCGGCACGCAGTCGCTGAATGGCGAAAGTTGCCAGAAATTTTTCGGGCCACCCAAAGTGTCTCCTGCACGCCCCTGTCGCTTTTCAGAAAATTCTGCACCACCAAGTTTAGTGTGTGAGCAAAACATGGGACGTGCTGGAATTTGCCCAGATGTAATGCCCGCACAATATTGGTGGCGTTGTCAGATATCACAAATCCCCAGGAGAGTCTAAGTGGGGTAAGCCACTGGGCGATGATTTCCCTCAGTTTCTCTAAGAGGTTGTCGGCGGTGTGTCTCTTACTGAAACCGGTGATACACAGCGTAGCCTGCCTTGGAACGAGCTGGCGTTTCTGAGATGCTGCTACTGGTGACGCTGCTGCTGTTGCTGCGTAAGGTGATACATCTACCCAGTGGGCTGTTACAGTCATATAGTCCTTAGTCTGCCCTGTTCCACTTGTCCACATGTCCGTGGGTAAGTGGACATTGTGTACAACGGCATTTTTCAGGACACTAAGGACACTTTTTCTGACGTTTCTGTACAGTCTCGGTATCGCCTGCCTAGTGAAGTGGAATCTAGACGGGATTTGGAACCGGGGACACACTACCTCCATCAATTGTCTAAATCCCACTGCACTAATGGCGGATACCGGACGCACGTCTAACACCAACATAGCAGTCAAGGCCTCAGTTATACGTTTTGCTTCAGGATGACTGCTGTCGTACTTCATCCTCCTCGCTAAGGACTGTTGGAGGGTCAATTGTTTAGTAAAAGTAGTGGTGTTCCTACTTCCTCTCTGGGATGATGAAAGACTCCCAGCAGCAGCAACAGCAGCAGCGGCAGCAGTAGGCGTAGCAATGCAGGATCCTCCGGAGGAATCCCGGATAGGAGAGTCAGTCATGCCAGTGACATGGCCTGCAGGACTACTTCCGATCCTGACTAAGGAGGAAATTGACGAGGAGGGATTTGACGATGTGGTTTGCAGGCGCTTGGATACAACAGGACAACGGGATTTAGGTGTCCCTGGACTGCTTACGGTCTTAGCCAAAGTTTCTGAACTTGACAGTAACTTTTTATGAACGCGCTGCAAGTGCCGTATAAGGGAGGATGTTCCTAGGTGGTTGACGTCCCTACCCCTACTTATTTCACCTTTACATATGGTACATATGGCAAGACAGTTGTTGTCCGGATTTGGATAGAAATATTGCCAGACCAAAGAGGTGGAATGTTTGGTCTTCTGCCCAGGCATGACCGTGATGGGCTTTTTCATCCCACGGACAACAACTGTCTCCCCCGGAGCCTGATTTAAATAAACCACATCACCATCAGAATCCTCCTCGCCAACTTCCTCCTCAGCGCCAGCTACACCAGTATCCTCATCCTGTTGTACTTCAACAGTGACATCTTCAATTTGCATATCAGCAAGTGGACTGTGGGTGCTCCTTTCAGCACTTGCAGGGGGCGTGCAAATGGTGGAAAGAGCCACCTCTTCCCGTCCAGTGCTGGGAAGGTCAGGCATCGCAACCACCACCACACTTGGACTCTCCTTGGGGATTTGTGATATCTTCTTAGAAAGCACAGTTCTTCGCTGTGCTTTTGCCAGCTTAACTCTTTTGATTTTTTTAGTGGGAGGAGGGCTTCCATCATCATGTGAAGCTGAACCACTAGTCATGAACATACTAGGGATCGACCTTAGCCGTTCCTTGCCACTCCGTGTCGTAAATGGCATATTGGCAAGTTTACGTTTCTCTTCAGCTGATTTAAATGTTTTTTTCAAGGTCATTTTCCTGAACTTTGTCATTTGGGATTGTATGTGCCCTCTATTATGACATTGGGCATCGGCCTTGGCAGACGACGTTGATGGCATGTTATCGTCTATGTCATGACTAGTGGCAGCAGCTTCAGCACTAGGAGGAAGTGGTTCTTGATCTTTCTCTATTTTATTTTTATCGGAGAAAGTTTGGTCCTCCATTTATGTTATATCGATTTGATATATACGTGCGGCTAAACACAGAAGATATTTTTTTATTTTTGCTGGAGAGTAGTGCACTTTGTGGGTTACACCACCCTTTAAGAAATGAGCCAGCCGGCTCTTTACTTATGGGACACAGGCGCACGCTTGGCGCTGCTCCTTTGTTGATGCACGTGCGGCTACTGCGCACACAATTCACAAACACAGAAAATATATATTTTTTTGGTTTGGAGTGTACTTTGGGGGTTACAGCACCCTTTAACGGTCAAGCCAGCCGTCCCTTTACTTATGACACAGGCGCACGCTTGGCACTACTTTGTTGATGCACGTGCGGCTACTGCGCACACAATTCACAAACACAGAAAATAATTTTTTTTTTGGTTTGGAGTGTACTTTGGGGGTTACAGCACCCTTTAACGGTCAAGCCAGCCGGCCCTTTACTTATGACACAGGCGCACGCTTGGCACTACTTTGTTGATGCACGTGCGGCTACTGCACACACAATTCACAAACACAGAAAATTTATTTTTTTTTGGTTTGGACTGGAGTGTACTTTGGGGGTTCCAGCACCCTTTAACGGTCAAGCCAGCTGGCCCTTTACTTATGACACAGGCGCACGCTTGGCACTACTTTGTTGATGCACGTGCGGCTACTGCGCACACAATTCACAAACAGAAAAAATATTTTGTTATTTGGTTTGGAGTGTACTTTGGGGGTTACAGCACCCTTTAACTGTCAAGCCAGCCGGCCCTTTACTTATGACACAGGCGCACGCTTGGCACTACTTTGTTGATGCACGTGCGGCTACTGCGCACACAATTCAGAAACACAGAAAATATATATTTTTTTGGTTTGGAGTGTACTTTGGGGGTTACAGCACCCTTTAACAGTCAAGCCAGCCGGCCCTTTACTTATGACACAGGCGCACGCTTGGCACTACTTTGTTGATGCACGTGCGGCTACTGCGCACACAATTCACAAACACAGAAAAAATATTTTGTTATTTGGTTTGGAGTGTACTTTGGGGGTTACAGCACCCTTTAACGGTCAAGCCAGCTGGCCCTTTACTTATGACACAGGCGCACGCTTGGCACTACTTTGTTGATGTGCACGTGCGGCTACTGCGCACACAATTCACAAACACAGAAAAAATATTATTTTTTTAGCACTTGGGGGGAGCACCCCTGATGGACAGAGCACCCCCTGGACAACACTACAGCACCCCTTTAGGACTGGGACACTGCACAGGACTTTGGAGTGGACACAGCCCCTATGGAGAACTGACTGCACAACACAGTCCAGCCAGCCCCTATGGACTTTGAAGTAGTGGACACAGCCCCTATTAACAACAGCAGCACAGCACAACACAGCCAGCCCCTATGGACTTTGAAGTAGTGGACAACAGCAGCGCAGCACAGCACAGCACAACACTACTCTGCACTACACTACACTACACAGCCCAGCCAGCCCTAACTCCCACCCTCCCTCTTCACTGTCCACAGCCGAGTGAGAAAATGGCGCCGACGCGGGTACCTTATATAGGATCCAAAACCCGCGAGACCCGGAAGGCGGGATGCTGACGTTTTGCCTCGATTTCAGATCCGAGTCAGGCGGGAAAAGTCAAGCCTGACTCGGATCGGGGGGCTCGGGGGGGCTCGGGCGGGTTCGGATTTCAGAAATCCGAACCCGCTCACCCCTAGTATGGAGTCAATTTTAGATGTTAAGTAGGTAGCAAAGTCAAGGGGAAAGAGTGAGGAGGGTAGGCGAGAAGGGGGTGGGCAGAGAAGGGAGATGAAAGTGGTGAAGAGATGCTGGGGGTGTAAGGTCTGGGAGTAGATGACATTCTTAAAATACAACTGTTTAGAGAGGGATAGGGCAGCACTGTAGGATGAGATCATACATTTGAAATGAAGTCTGCCTTAGATGTGATTTCCTCCACTGTCACTCGGCAGTTCGTGAACACTTTTGCAGGTATCTTGCGCATTCAGGTGTGGATCTACGAGGGTGAGTAGTAATTGTTGGGGCAACAGAGTCAAGAGTAGAAGTAAGGGAGGCATTTTATAGGGGTGTGGCTTGTTCAGGGCAGGAGAGATAGGGAATAGGGGAGAGAAGTGAGTCCAGCATGGAGGAAAAATAAGCTGTCAATAGCCTCAATGTTACACTTAGTGATTATGGCCTTAGAAGGCAGAGGTTGAGAAGGAGCGAGGTATAAGTTAAAAGAGACAAGGGCCGGGATGCACTAAACGGAAAATGCGGTAAAACCCCTGTTTACCGCATTTTCTGTATGCATCAATCAGCTAGCCGCCGGGCTCCGATGCGGCTTCTACCGCATCGTGCTGCTATGAGGGATCCGATCGAATCACTCCGAGCATGCCCCGTGGCCGCTGCGTCACACTGCGCATGTGCAGATGGACTCCCAGGTCATAAACCCAGAAGTCCACAAGGCGGCAGGGATCGCAAAGGACAGCTCTTATCGGAAGAGCTGTTCTTTGCTGTACTGATCGCATATGTTAGTGCATATACTATCAGTACCATTGCGGTATCCGGCGGTAAGTGGAGCACTATGTTAGTGCATCTCGCCCAAGTAGATGATCAGAGAGGGGAAAAAGGGAATTGGCGCAATCAGAAATATCACGGTGAGTGAAGACCAGATCAAGTAAGTGTCCACTCACATGGGAGGGTGATGAGGTCCATTGGGAGAGATAAAATTATTATGTGAGTGGAAGGAGCTTAGAGACAGAAGATTCTGTGGGGATATCGATTAGGATTTTTAAGTCACCTTAGATGAGGGTGGAAAGGTCTGAGGAGAGAAAGTGAAGGAGCCAGGAAGCAAAGATGTCATGGAATTTGGAGGTAGGGCCAGGGGGATGAGAAATTATTGCTACTTGAAGATTGGAAGAGGCAAATAGCATAAACCTCAAACATAGAGAAGGAGAGGGACGGTTCTGAGGGTATGAGTTGGTAGTAGTAACCAGAGATTACAGGACCCCAACATCACCAACATGGCGACCCCCAGGTGAGGGGGTATGGGAAAACGTGAGGCCCGCAGAAGAGAGTGCTGTGGGAGAAGTGGTGCCAGAGGGGGAAATCCAGGCTAGGAGATTGACGGAGTTGGAAATTAAAAGGTCATGGGAGTGTACCAGTTTGGTACAGACAGATGTGGCATTCCAGAGGGCACAGTAGAGGGGGACAGAGTTTGTGGGAGAGATGTGGATGAGATTATTTTATTTATTTATTTATTTTCTTCGGGAACGCCTCCGTTTGGTCAGCCAACCCCCCCCACCCCGCCTACAAAATGGTGTGAGCTGTCGATCACCATCAACAGCCGCCCGTTTTGTAGTGAGCCCCGGAGCGAGAGAATTTCTCTCTCGCTCCGGGGCTTGCGCACGTGCAGTGCGGCCGCTGCGCGTGCACAGGGCCTCAACATCGACCCGCTTGCGAGCGCTCAGCACTTGCGAGCGGGTCTGAATGGGGCTCTGAGTGTAGAGATGGTGCGGGCTCCTGGGCTAAGAAAGGAAACTGCATGTGGTGGGCAGAGAGGGAGTTTGGTGTGATGTAGATGGAGATGAGACAGGAAGAGAAGGGAGGGAGCAGGTCTTAATGGCAGGGTAACAGGACCATGGTAAGGGAGAAGTGAATGAAGATGGAGTAATGGGAGAGGTGGGGGAGGGAAGCCGAGGAGGAAGAGATGGGGAGGATGAGGTGGAGGAGACTAAGGGTAAGGATAGAGGTGAGAATAGGGGGTAGAATAAAGGATAATGTTGTTACTGAGTGAGGGGGTATTTGAAGAAATGATGGTCATTGTGTGGATGAGGTGCGTCTGTGCATCCTCATAGCCACCCCCCAAGAACGTTCAGCACATTTTCAATCCACTCTTGTGTGTGTGCCTAAGAAATCACTACTTCAATTCTGTATGACTACAATCAGGGTACGTGCTGTGTGAATCAGCATCAGGCCCGTGATTATCGCGTATTGAACTATCATTTTTGGCTATTTTAACTTCTGCCATTGATGGAAATCTACTGTCAATACATTCTTGTTTCAGATTTTATGGGAAATGAATTATAGTGCTAATCTTTAAGATACACGTATAGAAGACATTAATTGTAATTTGCAACATTTGGCAACATGGGGTTTTCCAGATAAGGGTTTTTTTCCCCATAAATGGGAACACCAGGCCTAAGAAGTATTAAAACACAATTAAACATTATTCCGTCTTTCCCACGCCGCCCCTGGTATTCCCCTCTGCATTAAATGATATAGCAGAACTCAGCGTAGTAACTGTGGGAAGAAGCACTTTGTTTAAGAACACTGGATAAGAGATCTCAAACTATAGTTATCGTTGTGTTAAGATGCTGTGTAGAATTCCCCCAGTCTGTTTTCATTGTTGCTGCCGAGTGTTGCAATGTAATAACATTAGGGATCTGTTATCCAGAAGCACCTTATCCATCAAGCGTCGGAATTTGACCAGGGTAAAGTTAAATGATTTCTCCTGATGATATTTTCATAGCATACAGACATGACCACCGAGTCGGCCGTAATTGCTCCCGCACTGTGGGCCTTATTCAGCAGTGCATGTTAGCGCACTGCTGAACGCAGATTCCCGGTGGTCAGGAATCTGCGCAGGCACGTGCAGTATGGGTCCTGCACGTTCACACACAGTCCAGCAGCAGACTGTCAGTGATTGACAGTCTGCTTCCGTTTGTGGGCAGGAGAAGGCGGTGACGGCCTCTGTTTCCCGAAACGGTGGGGGGGAGGGAAGAGGGCAGGATCTCCGAAGGCTGACGTAGATTTCCTGACCTCTTTGTTGTATCTGCGGGGTCACTCAGCCGGCAGATGTGATCGCAGACTATCCGATGCTGCGTCCTTGGACGCTGCTTGGATAAGTGATGCATGCAGGAGGCATGACGCTTCCTGGTGCATTAACATAACTGCAAGGACGGAATTGCAAAGCTGCCTGCATGCGGCTTTGCAATTCCGACCACTACTGATTCGCCCCCTGTGTGCACAGAACTAAATGGGAATATTCACCCACATGCAGCCGGGCCGCCCCAGTCCATATGCTTGGTGTTATAGCCGTCAACATTACCAGTGCTTAAGCATTCCCCTTGTGCAGTAACATGCGATGAACTGAGCAGACCCTGCGATGCCCACTTTGCATATCTGAGTAATGCTTAAGTGCGACCACTCCACCATCGTTGTAACATCGGTCAGACCATCGTCTCCTTGAGCAACCCCTGGCTAGTGCAGAGTCTTCCTTTTAATGTTCTCAAAATATGGCCATTGTGGGTGCAGTGCTGTGAAAGAGAGCGCAGCCACGTGCATGTACACGCCCATGACACTCCCATAACACGCCCATGAAACGGCCTCTATTTGCGTCCACTTCAGGGCAGAACCCAGTCACCTACCCTGAAATGCCCATGGGTCGCATGTGCCGTCTCTAATCATACCAATGTCGTAGTCAATACCGTACTCCATCGCACACCTAGCTTCCCGCATGCACAGTACAGGGTTTTCTAGACTTTTTCACGCATGCGCAATAGCAAAAAATTGCTCTACTGCGCAAACATATGCACTGCGTCCATCTCTAAATCAGGCCCTATATCAGCCAAACAGAATCAAAGTGGTTTTTTGGATGGTGGTTCTTGGTTCAAAGAATTTAGTTTAACCAGTCCCTTAGGGTACAGTTCTCCCACTGACTTAGGGTACAGTTCTCCCACTGGCTTAGGATACAGTTCTCCCAGCGGCTTAGGGTACAATTCTCCCACCAGCTTAGGGTACAGTTCTTCCACTGGTTTAGGGTAGAGTTATCCCACAGGTTTAGGATACAGTTCTCCCACTGGCTTAGGGTACAATTCTCCCACCAGCTTAGGGTACAGTTCTTCAACTGGACTAGAGTACAGCTCTCCCACTGGCTTAGGGTATAGTTCTCCCACCAGCGTAGGGTATAGTTCTCACACTGTCTTAGGGTAAAGTTCTCACGCCGGCTTAGGGTACAGTTCTCCCACTGGTTTAGGGTAGAGTTATCCCACAGGTTTAGGATACAGTTCTACCACTGGCTTAGGGTGCAATTCTCCCACCAGCTTAGGATACAGTTCTTCCACTGGACTAGAATACAGTTCTCCCATTGGCTTACCCAATGGGAGAACTGTATTCTAGTCCAGTGTGAGAACTGTACCCCACCAGCGTAGGGTACAGTTCTCACACTGTCTTAGGGTACAGTTCTCACGCCGGCTTAGGGTATAGTAATCCCACTGGTTTAGGGTAGAGTTATCAAACTGGACTAGGATACAGTTCTCCCACTGGCTTAGGGTATAGTTCTCCCACCGGCTTAGGGTACAGTTCTCACACTGACTTAGGGTACAGTTCTCACGCCGGCTTAGGGTATAGTTCTCCCACTGATTTAGGGTAGAGTTATCCCACTGGCTTAGGGTACAGTTCTCCCACTGGCTTAGGGTACAGTTCTCCCACTGGCTTAGGGTACAGTTCTCCCACTGGCTTAGGGTACAGTTCTTCCACTGGTTTAGGGTACAATTCTCCCACCAGCTTAGGTTACAGTTCTTCCACCGGCTTAGGGTACTGCTCTCCCACCAGCCTAGGATACAGTTCACCCACTAGCTTAGGGTATTGTTCTCCCACCGGCTTAGGATACAGTTCTCCCACTGGCTTAGGGTACAGTCCTCACACTGCCTTAGGGTACAGTTCTCACACCGGCTTAGGGTATAGTTCTCCCACCGGCTTAGGGTAGAGTTATCCCACCGGATTAGGGTACATTACAGTTCTCCCGCCAGTTTAGGGTACAGTTCTTCCGCCGGCTTAGGGTACAGTTCTCCCACCGGCTTAGGGTATAGTTCTCCCACTGGCTTAGGTACAGTTCTCCCACTGGTTTAGGATACAGTTCTCCCACTGGATTAGGGTACAGTATAGTTCTCCGACCAGTTTAGGGTACAGTTCTCCTGCTGGTTTAGGGTACAGTTCTCCCGCCGGCTTAGGGTACAGTTCTCCTAATGGCTTAGGGTACAGTTCTCCCACCGGTTTATGTTACAGTTCTCCCACCAACTTAGGTAGAGTTCTCCCACTGGTTTAGGGTACAGTTCTCCCACCGGATTAGGGTGCAGTTCACCCATTGGCTTTAGTTACAGTTCTCCCACTGTGTTAGGATACAGTTCTCCCACTGGCTTAGAGTGGCTTAGGGTACAGTTCTCCCACCGGCTTAGGGTACAGTTCTCCTGCTGGCTTAGGGTACAGTTCTCCCACCGGCTTAGGGTATAGTTCTCGCACTGGTTTAGGTACAGTTCTCCCACTGGTTTAGGATACAGTTCTCCCACTGGATTAGGGTACAGTATAGTTCTCCGACCAGTTTAGGGTACAGTTCTCCTACTGGTTTAGGGTACAGTTCTCCCGCCGGCTTAGGGTACAGTTCTCCTAATGGCTTAGGGTACAGTTCTCCCACCGGTTTATGGTACAGTTCTCCCACCAACTTAGGTAGAGTTCTCCCACTGGTTTAGGGTACAGTTCTCCCACCGGTTTATGGTACAATTCTCCCACCAACTTAGGTAGAGTTCTCCCACTGGTTTAGGGTGCAGTTCACCCATTAGCTTTAGTTACAGTTCTCCCACTGTGTTAGGAAACAGTTCTCCAACTGGCTTAGAGTGGCTTAGGGTACTGTTCTCTCACCGGCTTAGGGTACAGTTCTCCTGCTGGCTTAGGGTACAGTTCTCCCACTGGCTTAGGATACAGTTCAGCATACATAGCAGATCGTTTGACAGTTCTGAATATGTATTCTAGATACTGTACTTTATTCAACATTTGTGGAATCATAAAGGCTTCATTAAAAAATGTATCCTGTAGTGAATTTGATCAAATTATTATGCAACTGTAGTTTGCGTGGTCTTTCATAGAAGTGGTCATGACAGGGCCAGCTCCAGGAGGAGCCGCGCCCTGTGCACAACGAGACTGAGGCACCCGTTAACCCTGCTACCGCGCACGTCCAAAAATGGGACGTTGCCTAATTACCATAGACCACACCCTCTGAATGACACTATTTGGGTGCTTGCCCGTATGGCACGCCTCCCGTTTAACATCAAACAGCACTCCTTCAGTAGATGGGCTGCCCCCAGCCCTCTTCCTGCACTAAATGAATGCACGCGGCATCCATTCCTCTTCTCCGGGGTCTGGCACTGCCATGCAGCTGCGGCGGTGGGGGTGCCCAACCTCCCGACCACCTGTGGGACACTTCGGCACAGCAGGGCAGTGCCTAAAAAATGGGACTGTTCTGCTGAAATCGGGATGGTTGGGAGGGGCGCTCCTTCTATGGGGTGGCACCCCTGTTCGGCCACACTGGTTGAACATACCTCGAACGTGCCCTGGGTCACCAGTTACTGATGTGGTCAGCACTGAGTTTATTCTTCTTAGTAAAGCTTTCTGTGATATCTCATTTTACAGCCAGCGATAAATGAACTTTCTACAGGATCCCCTGCCTATGCCTGATATGCTGTCTCTTTAAATACAGACAAGCCCAGTTCCGCAGACCTGTCTATAGGATCTTTGATTAGCAGCTCTCAGTCACCACGGGCACATTTTTAAGTACATTCAGTGTCTCAGGGATATTTAGTCTCAACGACACCTCTCATGGAACAGACGGCGCAGTTATAAGAAGCTGGTTGTGCTGATACAGCAGTAGACAATAACACAAATACAGTTTTGAAGGTGTCATCTAACTTGAAGGGGTTTATTCAATTGCGGGCGATGCAGTGTTTTGTTGCAACGGCATTGGATGCCACACCAAATGGCACGATTTCACCCCAAAATCGCATATTTTTGCTCCCGGGCCAATAGGGATGTGTACAAAAGTCCATGACCTTAGGGTTACCGTAAGTGCAGCATACCCGCTTATTAGTTTGTGGGCATCGCCAGCATTACTGGTATTGCCCCCAATTGAATTGACCCCTAATTATTATTATATATAGTTATTCTTTATTTATATGGCTCCACAAGGGGTCCGCAGCGCCTTACACAGAGAGAAACAGTATGAACAAAACAAAGTCACTTACAGTTTAGAACATAGCAGGATATGGTTTATAAACATTGTTGCTTCAGTAGTCATAATACCCAAGGGAAAGGTGCCGTTATAGGCAGTGGGGGGGAGATGATGGTTTAAGGGAAGGCAAAGTACATGATTGAAGAGGGCCCTACTCAGTAGAGTTTACAGTCTACAGGAGAGGGGCAGACATACATGGGTGACACAGAGGGGAGTGACAGTGAGCAAGGAGCATGGGACAGTGAATTAGGATGAGAGCTGGAAGGCTTTGATAAAGAATTGGGTCTTAAGAACCCGTTTGACATTTTGTAGAGGTGGAGAGTCTGATAGGAAGAGGGAGAGAGTTCCAGAGGAATGAAGCATCACAGGCAAAATCTTGGAGGCGAGAGTGGGAGGAAGTAATTGGTTGTGTGGAAAGGCAGTATTTGTGGAGCAAAGTGGGCAGGTAGGAGTGTAAAGGGAGATAAGGTCCGAGATGTAAATTGAAAAAGATTGGTTGAGGGCTTTGTAAGTGAGTGTGAGGAGTTTGAATAGGGTTCTGAAGGGGAAAGGGAGCCAGCGTACGGGTTTTAGGAGAGGGGAGGTTGATGTAGAATTTTTGGAAAGGAAGATGGGCAAGACAGCAGCATTGAGGACAAATTGGAGTGGAGAGAGGTGGAAGTCAGGGAGGCAAGATAAGAGGAAGTTACAGTAGTTCAGTCGGGAGATTAAACCAGTGAGTGGATGAGGGTCTTTGTTTCCTCCAAGAAGAGAAAGGGTCTGATCCTGGATATATTTCTGAGATTGAAACGGCAGGACTTTGAAAGGTCCTAAGTGTGTGGTTTGAAGGAGAGGGAGGGGTCAAAAATAACTCTAAGACAGCGCACTTGGGGGCTAGAGGAGATGGTGATGTTGTCAATAGATAGAAAATTGTGAAAGGTAAGGTAATTCCATAGGGTGGGAAGCTCGGAATAGACATGTTAAATTTATGAAATTGCTGAGACATCCAAGAAGAAATGGCAGAGAGACAGTTGGAGACATGAGTGAGGAGAGAAGGGGAAAGGTCAGGGGAGGAGAGGTAGATTCTTTATTAGAAGCATTACAGAATGTATATCTCTGACCTATATGTTATATTCGCACTTGCTTACAGTACATTTTATCAAACTTCAGTTTGGAGTAAATGTATAACTTGAAAAAACCCAAATACATGGTGTTAGCATAATCTATGTCCAAGTGGCCAATTAAAGTAAGAGCAATGTTACATAATCCATTCAGGCACAATTGATGCAGTTGATTTATACAAATCCCATATATATACATATAAATGGTAGCCTCAATACACACTCCTAAACTAAAATGCGCAATATAGGGGTACATTTGGGATGATTTAGGGGTGATGTACAATGCCGTTGCCGGAATTCCAATGCAGTCACAATGGCACATCCTGGCAATCACCCGCACATCGTCCTGCTCCCTAATTCAATCGACCCCTAACAGTTTCTTTACTTTAAATATTTCAACTGAACCCAAAGCTAAATGTTGATATGTGAATGAAGCATAAATGTGGAAGTAATTTAAAAAAATAAAATGATACTTACAGTAAAAGAGCTGCTTGTGAGAGTTCACAGTTGATCTCTATTCTTATACTGTACTCCCATGTGAATTTCCCATTGACATGAGCAGTAAGGTCTTAGCGGAGGTGCATCGACAACTGCTTGGACTGTTTGAAGCAGGCTGAGATATAAAAGCAGAATGGAATATGGTGGATCCGGATAGTGTACAATTTAGTTTTCTTTTACATATAACTCATGGAATCTTTTTAATGCCAAGAAAGTGTCCCACCGCATCCATCGTATATTGGCAATTTGGTTTTTACTAGAGTTGATTTTATTGCAAATACGCAGCAACCACAGCAAACAATCTGTGTTGTAAATGTGTGGCCTGGTTGTGGTTTCCAGATTGGCTAGTTTCCTCCTAAATTGAGCTACTTGCCAAAATGGTTGGCTGCTTTTTGGATTTTTTATGTGACTCTAACCTAACTATTTGTTTTGGCTTGTCTGGAAACACATAGAGATGAGGCAAGTTCCCTTCCGTTTCCATTCCAGCAGCTACTACCCTGCTTCATACAAACACTGAATATTGTACAGTAGCTGAATAAATAATTCTAGAGCTGTAAATAAGCATCAATCTGTTTGAATTTTGAGCTTTGTAAATATAGTTTATCTTTGCACTATATTTTTGTAGCATTTAGCAAATTTTATGGGGTTTTTTTTAACTGATTTTGATATATTGACAGCATTTTTACCCTTTCTGTTGTATTTATATTTGCTGGAATTTGTATTGTGCCTGAACGAAGTGATCTGCATTAACCAAAGTACCTCCATCTGCAGTAATTAGTGGTTAGACGGACCTGCAGGGTTTATCTACATGGCATGAAATGGATTATCTCGCTGTTTGATAAACTGATGTCGGGAAATGGAAAGTGTACGAAATGAGTAATGATGGGTGACTGACTACCTGAATAATTTGCTTGTGTTGCCTATAAACACTGTAGAGATGCATTTTGTAGACTGAATCAATGTTTATAGTACTACCACCTATCTAATAAGGAACCAGCCGCAGAGGCAGTTTGTGAAAGCCGCCATTTTAAGAGCAGAAGCGGTTTGAACTTGTGCAGCGTTCTCAGGAAGAGTGGTTCAGTTCCCAGATGCCTGTTTCTGCTGTGTGTAAGCTCTAGTCACACTATAATGGAGCATATCCATGTAATAGAGCATACATTGTGTGTAGGTGGGTGATGCAGGATCCAAGCCCGAGGATTTACTGAGAGCAGGATAAATGCCGGAAGATGATCACATATTAATAAAAATGAAAAGATTATGTCATGGGGAGAGGTGGAGATAAAATGAGATGACTGTAGTAATAATATATGACACATTAACAAACTTGAAGAGATGATGGACGCATGGAAATATATCGATTTAAGTTTATTTATGTCACATTTGCGAAATCCCCTCATGATTAATGACTCATTTGTCGCCTGGAGTCCATAAGTGCAGAAATATCTTTATGTGACAGTTTTCTTTTGCAATGCAAATTTCTATTTATTTATCTTCTATTTAGCACAAAATATATGTTTCTATCTAATGGGATTGAAATACCGGTTTAAATCCCAACAGCGGATGTTCGACATGATGAAGAATCCGACTGGGGCAGGTAAGTACCGATGTCAGGGATTGAGACCGGCGGGCGCATGACTACATAACGTTTATATAACCAAATATTTCATCAAATTAGCATTTGGAAAATGCATAGAAATGTTGTCATCAAGATCAGCTTGGAATTAATGGTTTATTAAAAAATGCCATAATCCTGATCAAGGATTTGCCAATTGTACCAAAGGCAACTGTTTTGGGAGGATTAAAACATTTGCAGAATGAATGTAGAAAATCCCAATTCTATGACTTTAAAAACCAATATGATGTCGCTTGATGTGAATAGGAAATGTTTATAAGAATTTTAATGACAATGTATTAGTACAGAATACTCTCCCCATGTGGCCATAGAGGGTTTGATTCTGAGACAGGCAAAGCCGTTGAGACAGTAGCGGGGCTCGGGAACTGAATGGGGTCTGGCCACACCCTTTCCGGAAAAAATAATAGAAAATACTAGGCGCGCACCATACGCAATGGCAAAGGCAGCTGGTCCGGACCCCCACCACACTCCTCTAACTGGCCTGAGTCCGGGTGATCAGTACCCCTCCCCACCCCCTATGTTGCATTGCAGGTGGAGCAGATTTAAAATGTGCAAAAAGATTTCAGCTAGTTACACACTATAAGATTTGCCAAACAAATCGATGGAAATGACTAGACCGATTTTGACCAACCAAAACGATCCCGAAATCGGATGACGTACACACTACCCAATAATTGTTTAGATCCCTTTCATTCCATATGGTAAATACGTTGCTGGATTCAGTGTGCTGCAACGTTTAACAGTGATGTTTGCAGGTGCGATTAGAGCTAGTTCCCATTTGGTAAACCTAGCCGAAGAGACGTGTCTGGTTTGAGCAGAGTTCAGCAGGGCAGATACAGCATGGGGAGTGTATACAATCATATCATGACCCAATACTACGTCCTCACTTTTACTCACCAATAAAGTGGTAGCTGCTAAACAGGTGGGGAGTGATCTCGCCACAGTGTCCAATTGGGCACAGTAGTATGCTACGGGCCTACTGGCATCACCATGTTTTTGTGTAAGGACACCTGCAGCACAACCATCGGCTTCCGTACAATACAAGTCAAAAGGTTTTTCATAATCAGGTATTCCCAATTCAGGTGCTTTGGTTAGACTATCCTTAAGATTAAGGAAAGCCTGCTCTGATTCCTCTGTGTGTATGACACAATCGGACTTTGAGGAAGAAATTAAGTCCTGTAAAGGCAAGGCCAAAATAGAAAAACCTGGGATCCACATTCTACAGTATCCACACATTCCCAAGAAGGTACGAATTTGCTGTTGATTCTGCGGCAGTGTCATGTTCTGTATGGCCTGGATTCTATCATTTGTGAGATGTCTTAACCCCTGGGTTAGGCAGTGTCCCAAATATTTTACTCTGGATTGGCACGGCTGTAGTCTGTCCTTAGCCACCTTGTGTCCTGTGTGCGAGAGATGAAGCAACAAAAGTTTAGTATCATTCAAACATGACATAAATGAATCAGAACACAGCAATAAATTGTCCACATATTGAATTAGAACAGATCCATTTGCAGGTTGAAAAGATTTTAAACAGTTGTGCAATGCCTGGGAAAAGATACTGGGGCTGTCTATGAAACCTTGGGGAAACCGAGTCCATGTATATTGCACACCTCTGTATGTAAATGCGAATAAATACTGACAGTCAGGGTGGAGAGGCACAGAGAAGAAAGCAGAACAGAGGTCAATGACAGTGAAATGGGTTGCGTTTGGAGGGATCTGCATAAGAATGACAGCTGGATTTGGCACTACGGGGAATTGGCTCTCTACTACGTTATAAACACCTCTAAGGTCCTGTACCAGCCTATAACCCCTCCCACCACTCTTTTTCACCTGAAAGATGGGACTGTTGGCTACACTAGCTGTACGAACTAAAATTCCCTGTTGCAATAATCGCTCAATTATTGGAAAAAACCCTAATTCTACCTCCTGTTTTAGTGGGTACTGGGGAATTTTTGGAGCTTGCCTACCGCTTTTTAAATTTACCATTACGGGGCTTACGTTTGCCATTAATCCAGTGTCCTGTACATCCTTAGTCCAAAGGGAATCTGGAATTTGGGACAACATTTGATCTACCTGAGATGGATTTTCATTTAAACTGGTAGAGTGATACATTATCCTTTGGGGAGTGTCCAAAATATCCCGCACCTCGTGCGCAACTCTCTCTGGGATATCTAGAAATACACCATCAGGGGTGCAATATATGACACATCCCATCTTACATAACAAATCTCTACCCAGCAGGTTAGTAGGAGCCGCAGCAGCCAGAAGAAAAGAATGCCTGGTATGCAATGGCCCAATAGCAACCTCGGTGGACTTTGTTAAAGGATAATGTTGCACTTTACCTGTTACACCCATTGTTGGTACTGTCTCGTTGGTCACCTGTAAATTAACGGGAGATTTTATCACTGACCTGGTCACCCCTGTGTCTACAAGAAAAAGATATTCAGTACCAGCTACATCAAACATCATGACCGGTTCTTCCCTAGTACTTCCCGTTAACCTGACTATCTGTAGACTACAGGTATGACCTGACCCCTAGCGTTGGCTACCATTCTCCAATAAAGCATTAACGGCCACAATTGGAGCTGGTGCTTGCTGGATATTTGCTGGTCTCTGTGCATATCCCTTATGGGGATATCCAGGTACTCTCTGGTTTTGGGGTCCTACCCTTTTTACTCTGCAAGTTCTACTTAAATGCCCTGGCTGGTTACAATTAAAACATATTCGTGGATCGGATGAAGACACGGGTTGTTGTGAGGTTTGAGCAGGGGGAAAAGGTGGTGGATATGGGTAGGGATATGGAGGATAAGGGTATTGTGGGGGATATGAAGTTTGTGAGTAGTGTGGGACCTGTGGTTGTGTAGGGTTAGTAGAATAGAGCTGTGTTTGCTGTTGCATGGGATTAGTGAGGGCATATAACTGTTCAGGTGTAGGTGTGTGTGTAGATGCAAGTGTGTCTGTTGGCTGTGATGTTACTGTCATTCCTTCCAGAGCTTGAATACTGACAGCCATTAGTTTTTCACTCTGGGTCTCTCTCTTCTTTGAGATGTTCTTATCATGTTCTATGGCGGATTCTATGAGTGTATCTATTGTGACTCCCCTTCAGCCAGGTTGTGAGGTCTGAACCCGAGTCTTTAAGTTTTCCTTAAGACAGTCCATGAGTACCGTGACTATCATTCCCCTGTGGTGAGTGCTATCTTTAATATCTTCTATCCCAGTGTACTGGGTGATAGCCTGCAGAGCCCGGTCGCAATACTCTTCTGCAGATTCACTCTCCTTTTGCTTTATGGTGAAAATTTTGTTCCCGGTTAACTACTACCGGAAAATATATACCCAAATGAGTTACAATGCGGAAAATGTTACCTTGGTTTACTTGGTCCATTAAGGGAACGTCACCATCCAATACACAATCCGTGATAAATTTTGTCACGTCGGTATTGCGTGGTTGACAGGCCCTTAACACCACACGCCAATCTTTATTAGTTGGCTCATGAGAACTACCCAAATTCCTCAAAAATCTCTGACATTTGGCTAGTTCCTTTTTGGGATCGGGGAAATTATTTATGATGGAATTTAGTTCTGCTCTTGTCCAAGGACAATGCATTACCACTTCCCTCGTGGGCACTACACCATTCGCATCTGCATTTCCATTCGGAACAGTTATTGTCCGAATGGGATGCAGACCGGTAGCGCTGCTACCTTTGACCTTGTTACCTGGCTGGGGGTGTAATCTTTTGCTGCTACGTATGGTATTAACAATTTCCTCTACGGGTGCAGATGGTGTTAGCACTTCCCTTGCTGTTACCGATGGAGATGGCGGCACCACTCGTGACCGTCGTGGTGTAGCATCTACCATTTGTACAGCATGGGAAATGGCAGACAGTACAATAGGCTCATCATCCACATCATGAACATTTTCTTTATAGTTGCTTAAGAGAGGGTACAAATTGCTTGTTACATTTTTATGGGTATTTTTGATAACTCCACCTCCATCCACATAAGGTGGGGTGGTGCGCGTGAACTGCTGGCAATACCTTCCGCAACGCTACCTCGCTGCACGTGCGCGCCATTTTGCGGCTCGCCCGCATTGCAATTCAGCGTCGCAGATGCATTCTCTGGCAATGCGCTCGCAACGCTAGTTTGCATCGCTTGCGCATTTTTAAGCCACACATCCCCTTCATGCTGCCACAACTTTAAACATTCATAATATTTGACCTTTTTCTCTCGGGAGCGCATCAGACTGATGTGATCCCGGACATTATCTAATACATCTTTATCAAAACTACCAATTCTGGGAAACGGTCTAACACTCTTCATCGTCATTTTAAACCATACATCACAATACCTTACTGCATAAGTACCGTACTTAGGGTCTCATTCAGACCCGCTCACAAGCGCTGTATGCTCGCAAGCGGGTCGATGTTACCCAAATGCGCATGCGCGCGATGGAGGCGCCTCCATCGTGCGCATGCGCGAGACCCGGCGAGCGACGGGGAAGCCGTCGCTCAGGGGGGCGTACTGTTGATGGTGAGTGACGGCACGCCCACCATGGGAACGTCTACCATCTGGGTCCGGCCCCACTGACATCACTAGTGATGTCAGTGGGAGTGACTTTGGCTCTGATAGAGCCAAAAGCACTCCGGGCTTGCGGCAGACGAGACCCTACCACAAGGGTCTCATCGCAAGCCCGATGGTCGCGATGGTCTTGACCATCGCGACCATCTTCTTGGCCGCTCGCATAAGCTGTGGGTGGTAACCCACAGCTATGCGAGCGGCCAGGAGGCCGCTCCATTTTAAGCTAGGCCGGCCCTGATTCAGAGCGAGCACTCTGGTCAGAGCGTCCGGCATAATATGTATGCATAATATGACGGGCCGATCCAAACGGCGCTTCCATTAGCAGCTCATCATTGTCTAACATCTCTATTGTTTTCATGGCTCCCATTCTGAGACAACTCCTACGTTTTTCAATAAAGATTTAAACTGGTGAAAGACAGTCAAGATACTTTCACTTACCTGTGGACGATTTAAACGGCATCGCCCACACACCTGTGCAGATTTGAAGAAGGCTACTCCACACACCCGGATAAGATTTAAGAAGGCAACTTCGACACCTATGAAAGTTTAAGTTGGCTACTTCCACGCACCTCTCTACAACAAAGACAACATGTACACCTGCTACTGTGTATAGAACGGTAAGCTGCTTACCGAGCGGCTAGCACTTAGCCCTTAAAGGTCATACGGTACCTCTAACTTTAGGGAACAAGTTACCCCTACCAACAAATACTCACTGTTACACACTTTTTTTTCCTGCGCAGAAAAATACACGTTAACCCAGATATTGACAACAATTGAAAAGAATGTAAACCTCAACGGCTTTGTTTAAACACGTGGCAGCACAACTGGAAGTACGTATACGCTATTGTTCGACCAGTCGCATACACAATAATGTGACTACCACACAACCGTATGACAACCTTTAGCTGCGTACACAAAAGTGCGTCTTTACTGTGCTCAGAACTGCGACTCAGCAGCGTGTTCAATACTGCGGCACCCCTTTAAATGTTAGGTTCTATCAACAAAGGAAAACAAACTTTTTCCTCTCTTGTCCCTGGATTCTAGTCAGCGTTCCTGGCTCACACGAAAATGGGTAGCAATCTCTCAGCACCGAGCGGTTGCAGGTAAACCCTGCATGTGGCCACTCCACCTTTTGGTGAGAAATCGATAACCGTAAGTGCCGTGTGAGTGGGTAAGTGACTTCACTACGAGCCCCCAACTAACGATACTGTCTTTGAACCTTATAAATACCCCTGCCTATACCTTCTAATATCCTTCCTATAAACCTCTAAGGATGACGCTATTCTGCATACGCAGTCATACAGTGAATAAAGACTCCAGACCTAGAACCTGTGGTTCCAAAGCACAAAGTATTATTCAAGTAAAAGTACAGCAGTTACACACTATGATCCTCATATAATCTTAGCACAAAGAAATTATACAGACCCAAGTACAGTTATACATATGCAGCGCTCTCTGGTCCAGATGTTAGGCATCAGCAAGAAACTCCCGTCAATCAGCATTCAGCACGAAGACTAGGAACCCAGGGTCACACATATTTATACCCCCCAGGAATAAACAACACAATAGAGAAGTTTGTTGCTAATACCATTGGTCCTAAAGGAGAGGGCATATGTTACAAGGCATTTAACAGGTTGGTTCAAATAGACACAGTCCAGCCTCTAACAACTGAGGGTCTCTGGTTTCCCGCCTCATGCAAATCCTAACAGTTGTTCATATAATGTACATTTTGTTGCTTGAAGTCTCTGCGGTCCATAAGTTGAGAATGCATGTTGCGATCTCCCCATCGATACTACCGGAATACTGTTGAGAGAGTATGCATCAGTACAATACCAAACATGGCTTACTTATCACGTAAAAAAACCTTAGTTAGGAAATAATCTTTATTTCATATCAATTATAGTAAATGTGCATACTTGAATCTTATACCTTAAAGCTTATGGAACCTTATATGTGAATATGTAATGTGTGAGTATGTGGGGTTTGATGTAAAGATGCTAGTTAACTTGGGGCAGATGCATGTGCATGAAGCTAATATTCAGCGTTTTCATACAGAATCTTATGCATTCGCTAATATGTGACTAGTTAACAGCGCAATTGTGCATATTAATGTGTGTATGAGAAATGGTGTAAGATGCAATCGCATGATGCTAATAGTAATATCGCCACATGTACTAAAGTGTGAGTTTATCTAAAATGGCGCTTAGGTGGCCATTCGCAAAATGGCGTCTTGCGATCTCATTTCCAAGATGGCGTCTTGCGGCCAGTCGCAAGATGGCGTCGCTGCGATCCAATTTTAAACTGATCTTGTCAATTATCCAGCTTCGACATGATAGTGAGGACAGAGCTCTATGGTACATGGGAAATGATATGATGGGAGGAAGGAAATGAAAGCAGCTGGAAGTCATAGACTGAGAGTTACAGATGTGGCCTTATATATCTTTCCTGTAGTCACGCAAAAAAGCCCCTCTCAGCGCGCCAGGTCCTGTGTGACTCTGCTAGCATTGGACGTCTTGTTTGCCGAAAAAGCATCTAAGTGCAATGTGATGTGACTAGTACACACCAGTAGACTGTGCTGATTAATTTGATATGCGACACTTGTATATCTGGGTGCGACTGAGTCTCTGAATCTGTATATGAAGTGCTACAATGTAGCAGACGCAGTTTTTTTCATTCCAAATTCTGTTGTGCTTTATATACAGACCCAGGTGCACACAGATATACAAGTGTCACATATCCAATTAATCGGCACAGTCTGCTGGTGCATCTTAGTCAGCAAACAAAGATGTCCAACACCAGCAGAGTAGCATGGGACCTGGCGGCTCACTCATTCCAAGCAAGTCACGTTGCTTGGCTTATTGTGGTCAGATGTATGAGGACACATCTGTATATAGTGAAAGGAGCAGGGTCCCTCAGCAACACAGAGTATATCAGGCGTGGAAGCAGCAGACTTAGAGGTATATTTACTAAAAAGTGAGTTTATGGAAGTGAAAGGAGCAGGGTACCCAGCAGCACAGAGTATATCAGGAGATTGTATTGTTAAACACACCTCTGTAAGTAACATTCAAGTTCATAAATCCAACTTGTTTTTCCTAGAATTAAGACTTCGGAGAGACTTACTGTATTTAAAATGATAATAGATTAAAAAATACTTTACATTTATGTTTAAACATGATCTTTAGAAGTGCATATTGAAAGGTTAATACTCTTTGTATTTTCCAATATAGGGCAGTATTCAATTAGTTTTGCATCCGTGATAAAGTTTCGCCTGCCCGACTTTCCGTCTGCATCGCGTGTTTTGGATGTGGAAACTTATCGTGCGCGCCCCCGCTATTCGCCCTATTCAATTCCAAACCATGCGAAAATGGCAAGATGCGATGTTGGAACAGGCGGAAAGTGCTGTCTGTAATGGGGAAATCAGGCTGAACCCCCCAAAAAGAAGCACTAACATTGGTGATCAATGTAGATGTGCCCGAATAGGCCTAATGAAGCTATTTGGGGTACTTAAGTTGTTTCAATAGCTTCTTATTAGTGTCTTTGCACAAGTGGTGAAGAATGGCATGAAGCAGTATTTATTGGTGAGAATAAGTCGTCCTGGCAAATTTGGGGTACATGAAAATCGGTGCTAGCATATTTTTATGTCTCTAAAGTGAAGTTTTAATAAAAGTGAATTTCCTCCTGCATACAAGCATCTGCAATCCCAAAAACACTTGGCCCCTTCTTAGAGCATCCCCAGAACCTTATTTTGCTAGTTTTTGAAGTTGTCCCCACACTTTGTGCTTTTTCACCCCCAAAATGATAGTACTTTTTTGGGGTATTCTTAAGTTTTTTCCTGCGATTTTTTTTGACACATTTGTCCTTGCGGGGTCTGTCCCAAGGTTTCTGAGTGGTTTCCCCAGCTTTGCACCCCAAAATAAAAATGTTGCACTTCTCTCCTGCTAGTCAGAGGCGAATCTTTTTCGCCTATTACATTGCATTGACTTTCCGCGTACGCGAAAACCCGGTTGGAATTGAATATGGAGTTAAGTTTCCACTACGCAAAAAGCCTCGATCCGCGATACTTTTTCACGGATCTCAGCTTTTCGCCTCTAATTGAATACGGCCCATAGATGCCTTTCTTCCTAGACCCCAAAAGTAATATCATGTTACTGTCAATATTATTGTTAAAATTATAGTCATATTACTTCCCATAAAAGTGTCATTGGATTGTTTCTTAGAGTGGCTATGTGTGTATTTGTATACATTTTTTGTGACCACATAGGCAAACGCAAGGGGGGTTTTCGTCTGCCTGGAAACCGCCCTCCCCAGCCCACAATAGAAATAGTAATGTAATAGAATTTTACTAGTGCTGAATGTTCTTCTCAGTATCACAAATGAAATAATTAGCACCACCTGTGGATCTTTTAACATGTATCAGTCAGTAATAAATAACCTGTGCACCAACTAGGAGATCTGGAAAACATTCACTGCTAGGGATGTAGAGCCCAATATGTACATATATGTCCAGGGCAGTGCTAGGTTATTCTGCTGCTTCCCCAGACTCCCGGACTTGCTCTAATACTCTGGAATGGTACGAACATCTAAAATAAAAACATTCAGCTCAGGCAGGATGGATCTACTGCCGTATTTAATGGCTTACTGTGATCACTGGTCCTCTATATGCTGGAATTATGACACACAATACACTTTGTATGACGCATATTAAAGCTGGATAACTGGTAATTATGCCCTCTTCATGGACTGGCCACACTCACTCTAAAATCAAGCATTTGGAAACCCCCCCTCTAGAAATCCTGCGTTTGCCACTGGGAAGGACTAATCAGAGGCTGCAATGGTTTTTCCCTTGGCCCTGGCTAGGGGGAGGGAGTGGGCAGTACTTTACCAACCTTCTAGTAGGTGGAAATAAAGCTGTAAGTGCAGCTTTACGTATCAACAGAGGTGTAGCGAGGGTGGTTCCGGTGGAGCATGAGCTCCGGGCGCCAAAATGGACAGAGGGCGCCATCCAGGGCTCTGGAATTCATGGGGTGCTGCACAGTATGACGGCCGCCTGTTATTTTTATCTCGGTTTGTTTTCTCTATATCCTAAATAAATTATGGATCTGAGACCCGTTTCTACATTTCATGCTCCCTCAAGCTGCCCAGATTGCCGTCCCTCTGGAAAAAGTCACTGCTTTGCTATTTAAAGTAATGGAGGCGATCCCAGGCATGACCACAAAGTCTTATTTGAAAGGTCTTTTAAAAAATATTAGGCGACCTGAAATAATAATAATGGTGATAGACAGAATAGGATTAGTAGTACCCACATTAATATAGGTGCAATGTATATTTGCTAATTAGGAGTTTAGCGGAGAATGGAGCTTCCCATAGGTGTCCCCACTCCAGTGAAAGCTGCTTGGGGCAGTAACTGCAGTAATAAGCTGTGCACTCTGGGGAATCTCTCTCTAGCACATGTATTCTGTCAATGTAATTTAAATGATCAGAATATATAATATAATCTCCTTTATTGACTAATAACAATGATTCAAAGGAGCTAAAAGTCAGATCCTAGGTGCTATACATAAATAAAGCAGTGCCAAGGAGCTACTCCTTAATGTCAGATCGCCGAAGCATTCTATTCCCCCAAAGGGACTTCGATGCCCAGCGTGATACTGCCACTTTTTGCTGGTTTTCTCTTCACTTCATTCCCCCGCAGGCTGGCCATACCCCACTGGCACAGTTCAGTACAGGGAGGGGGGGCGCTATGACATGCACTTTCTCCAGGCGCCATGGTTCCACGCTACTCCTCTACATATCAATGTATAATGTAACCTTCTCATTGCGGTTCACAAAACAAAAATTGCAACGTATAAAGAAATTCTTTTCCATTCGCAGTTTTCTCCTAGTGGAGCAGGACATTTTTCTTTTCTCTTAAGTACTACATTCATTCAAGTTCATTAAGTTATATGTTGTAGAGTTTGTGCTGCAATTACTTTTTTTTTTACTGTTCACATTCTAAACACAACCGTTACATTATGTTTTCTGGTAGATAAGCTTTTGCATTGTATGTCTGTTTTTTGCTATTACCCTGTTCAACATCTGCACAGTCCATCCCACACAATGTCTAGCTTTTTACACAATGGTTCTTCAGCAGGAAACCCACAGACCTTTACAGTATCGAAATGCAAGAATTCTTTATGATCAAGGAGACTTTTTTTTTCTTCCCAATTTGTAGCCAAAAGCATGTTTTTGGGATTAAATAGTATAATTCTAAAGCCTTTTAAGGAATCCATAAAATTGTAGGAAATTGCATTCTCTCCAGGGTCGTTAATGTACTTTAAATGAAGAAGAAATCTTAGAAATATTATATGTATAATTCCTTGTCACCTTATAATATTATGCGATACTGTAAAACATATGAGGTGTTAATCTGCACATTCCCAATACCCACATAGAGAGCAGCTTCTGTGAACAATTACTCAATTATGGTGATGGAGATCTTTGCTGTTTGTGCTATGGCAGTTAAAGGGAATGAAATTAATGGAAACTGATACAAAACTGGTAAGAGGATACAAACAAATAAAATAGTTTAGTTCGTAGGGATGAATGACATTTTTGCTTTGAACAGTAATTATAATTCAGAGCCAATTAATGCTACGGGACTCCAGGAATTTCACTGCGCGTGGTGCCATTTTCTTTGTCACATTACACAAAATAATCCCTAAACTCCGCCAATACAGTCTAAGTATTAAGGTTTATCCATGCTTGGGCGCAGGTGACTTAATTAGCACCTCCGTCAATTTGATTTAACCATCTTGACTATAATTTCACAGCTTTTTATCTGCAAATAGATTAGGTGATGTTTTCTGCCCAGGATACTAGAAAATGGGGTTTATTGTTCTTCAATTATTAACCAAATATGTTTACTAATACTATGTCAATGATACACACTGTATAAAACCATATACTTTACCAACATCTCTTATTTAAAGTAACACGATGCTATGTCTTGTAAATTTGTTTTGGAGGTCACTCAACTGCGGCCTCCCACCACCTGCATTACTGCTACTACTGTCTGCCATGCACCTTGATACTTCTTATGCCCAAAGAGTTCCAAGGAGAGCAGGCTTGGACTCTGATGGAACCACTTCTTGCCCTCCTCCTACAGTAGGTTGGCTGCGCACCTTGTCAAAGTCTATGCTGCACACACACAGTCTGGAAGGGCTGGGCACTGCAAGGACCAATAGGACACTATTGGTCTTGGGCTTCAATATTGGTCAGCTGGGGCATGGAGGGGCGGATGGGGCTCATCCACAGAATCCTTTTATTTTCATGAGCTACAGTAGGGTGATTTTCAGGACCGCCTCAAATTCCGTACAGAAAAGTTTCAGGGACTCTCACGTTGTCTGTAGGTGCTCAGTATGACTTCCCTGAGGTCTCCGATATGCCACCACTGTTGCATTGTAGTATCGTGACTGACAATGTGAGAGAAGTACAGACAGTTTATTCTTCCTCTCTTGGCCCTAACTGTGACATTTACGCCTTCAATGGGCTGGTGGTGGTGGGAGTAAGAGTGGAAAGGGTTAATGTAGAAGTGCCAACTTGAGTTGGTAAAAGAGGGAAAAATGCACCTGGTTAGAATTCAGTAAGAGGAGGTGCTACTCTACAAGCCTCTCACAATTATCATAAATGTGATTTTATTACACATAGGGCGGAATTCAATTGATTATTCCCCCCTTCGCACCCGACGGAGCTATTCTACTGTTGCTCCTGTCGGGTGCGATCAACTGCTAGCGCTCAGTTTCAGCTCGCAGCCCCAGAGGGGTGCGGGCTGAAATCGGCAAAAAGTGTCCTGTTTGGGCGCCCAAACGGCACTTTTCACGATCGCGCCCAGCACTTTGGTCGGGGTTAGCCATTTTACGCGGCTAAACCCGACCACTTTGGGTGCGATTGAGTAGCGGCCCGCGATCTCCTGTCACTTTAGACGGGAGATGCGGGGCGCGAAATCAATTGAATTCCTCCCATAGAGTCCGCAATATATATCTCCAGGGCTCCCTGTTGTTTATTGTCTGTGATATTGGGGCCTATTCCCCAAAAACAGTAGTTTTTGGGGGATACCCACAATTATTAAATGTAAGTATCCCCCGAACGTACCATGGAGGGACCACGGAAGATATCGGAAATAAGAAGGGACGTATTTCTGTGGTTCCACAACGATTATTTATATTTATTTTTTTATGTTATTGAAGCACCATTTGTTATGTAATTCCCATCTATTGTTGATTTATTGATATTTAGTATGAAATGAGGTGACTTTTCTGGGTTGATTGATACATATTAAGACTGCTATGCACCATCTTTGAATGCACATCATATTTTTGTATTCAATTAGATTATACTTGTACAATATACCTCTGTACAATATAATTACTGGATAAGAAACATCACCTCATTTTCCAAATTTAGGCAGCACTGTAACAATAAATTTATGTTCAGAAGGGAGGCGACTACATGAGCACTAGGCACACGTTGGTGGGTGTGGCCACATTCTCATCATGACATGGCCACACCCCTATCAGAATGTGGCCATGCCCCCTGTCCCAATTGAAAGGCGGTGTGCGGGGATGGGCTATGACCATGCAAATTCCATCACCAAGCCACTCACACAACTGGGATAGCTGAGTGGAAAAGCCATAATGATGCATGTAACCTCGTCACACCCATTGCCTCCCCCATTTAGGGGAGATGTACTAAGCATTGGAAAGTGATAAAGTGAAGAGACATAAATTAGCAACCAATCAACTGTCACTTCACAGGCTGTGTTTGCAAAATTACAGTTAGGAGCTGATTAGTTGGTACTTTATTCCTCCAGCTTCCCTAGCAAATCACATCATTTCAGGGCCGTAACTTGGGGTAAGTAAACAGTATAGCTGCCAAGAGTGCACGGCCTTGATTGTGGCACCGTCAGGGCCGGCAACAGAATTCTTGGGGCCCGTTACACAGATATTTCTGGGGCCCCCCCCTCGACCCCGACCCCTTGCCGATGCCAGCAGTGACAGCCTCCATATTATGCTCCCAGTAGTAAGGCCCCTGTAATGCCCCCATATGATGCCCCCAGCAGTAAGGCCATGTAATGCCCCCTGTAGTGCCCCCAGTAGTAAGGCCCCTGCAATGCCCCCTGTAGTGCCCCCAGTAGTAAGGCCCCTGTAGTGCCCCCATATTATGCCCCCAGTAGTAAGGCCCCTGTAATGCCCCCTGTAGTGGCCCCATATTATGCCCTCAGTTGTAAGGCCTCTGTAATGCCCCCTGTAGTGCCCCCACATTATGCCCCCAGTAGTAAGGCCCCTGTAATGCCCACAGTAGTGCCCCCATAGTATGCCCCCAGTAGTAAGCCCCCCACCGACATACACACAAAAAAATACTTACCTTAAACCCTGCTCCAGTGCCTTCTGCCGTCCGTCCCCAGCGCCCGCTCCTCAGAACTATGGGAGTGACGTCATGACATCACTCCCATAGTGCACTGCGGGACCCGGAAGCCGGAGCGCAGGAGTGAGAGCTGTCCTCTGGCTGCCGCTGGCGCCGGTGGGGGTGGGAGGGGGGGGAGAGAAGGAGCCGGGTGCCCGCTGGTAACACAATCTCAGCGGGCGCCCGGGAAATGGAGGGTGCAGGGGGTGCGATCGCTGGGCCGCCGGGCCCCTTAAGCTGCCGGGCCCCATAGCAACCGCAACCCCTGCACCCTCCCTAGTTACGCCACAGCCCTGAGCCCTCGGGGCCCCTCAAAACCTCGGGGCCCCTCAAAACCTCGGGGCCCAGCATAGGTGTGCCCTTAGTCCCCCCCTGTCGCCGGACCTGGGCACTGTCGCTGCCCTACGGCACCTGCATTTGACTCGCAGGGTGCTTTGAAGGACACTTCAGGTACGCAGCCTGTAGAGCTGCCAAGAGCATCCTAAGAATGCAGTGCTCTTCTTCCTGGGGCTGGCGGCCCCAACACTTCATGTCACATGTTTGGGGGGTAGGGCTGGCACAGGGCAGAAAATCACCCTGCTCCAGCTCAGCATCCTTAGAGCTCTCCAGCTTTGTGGGATGCTGTTAATCAGCTAGGGGTGGAGCCATGTACACACAAATACAGCTGCCACACAGAGTGCACTTGTCACTTGGACATCCGGCAAGTATGCGTATTTTTATTAAGTCGGATTAAGACAAAGGAACACAGTTAGGCAGCAGTTAAGGCTAATTTTGTCTCTGTGTACTGCACACATGGCCATTACATAGACAAATCTCACCTAGTGGTTGCAATATCATCTGACACTGCACAAAATACAACAAATGTATCTCTATTATAAGGAAGCGCCCAAAGCAGAGACGCACAGTACTGCCCAATGTCAGCACCTGATAAATGACACCGCTGGTGTGCTACCGTCCCTTTAAATCTATATCTCCAGGCTGTCAATGACACGAAATATGTGAAAAGCTCAGAAGAGCGTCTTATAGTTACTGCTTTGTTCTGCTCACTGCACAAACAATCCCTTAAGGTTTGACTATTCCGGGTGTACTCGTCTAACTTGTCACAAATAATTTTGTGTATTCTCTTTCCAAGAAAGCAGAACCTTGACAAACCTCCCTCTCAACGCGTTTTACTCTCACCTCATGGCGACCTTTCCACTTTCCACCATTTTTAACTGTTTATTTCCTCAAAAACAAAACAACGTTTATTATCCCAGTTACTGTATAGCAGTAAAACAAATTGTGCATTGACACAGAAGAATGTAGAGACTCTATATAAGTTAATATACTATGCCATAAATGTAAATACTTGTAAATGGCCCCTTGTTACGCCACTGTTTATACCTATTAAAACTCTTTTGCTAGTCGACCTCTTAAAACATTTTTCAAAAAGTAATAATAGAAAACATTTATGTTTATAATTTTTCTAATTATTAAGTCACTTATTTGATTCTAAATAGTCAACTATTCTTTTTAGACTTCATTTTATTCACTTCCACTGCTATTGATGAGAGCCAGCAGGTGGCAAGTGAAAATTTAAAACGGCACCCTCAATCAGTGTAACTGTAAAGCATGCCTGCGGGTGCCGTTTTAAATTAACACCTGCAACCCGCTGGGCAGCAGCGACTTTCAAAAGCGCCTGTTTCGTAATTAAAACCCTAAATTGTGTGCAAAGCAAAAACAAGCAACTAACTTTACACCTTGGTAAAACCATGCTGCACTGCAGGTGGGGCAGATGTAAACATGTATGTGTAACATATGTATAATCATTAAAAACATGATGGTAATATACAGTAACACATTAATGAGCTGTACATGTGATATGTGAGTCCAGTACTGACCAGCCAGCAACTAAAACCCAATGAGAACTACAATAGATCTAGTAAAGGCGAAATACTTAATGACTTAGTGAATAAATGCAGAGCTACAATGTACTTCCAATCACTGGCAGGAACCATGGTCATGTTCATCAGTGGTTCTGCTCCAGGAGGTAACCTACCCTCTAATAGAGTAACAATGTATAATTCAAGTGCACAGTCTGGATCCTGAGCTCTAGAGGAGGGGGTGGGGCCCTCGGGCAGCCGAGCCCTCCGGGGATATCCCCTGTACCCCTGTCAGCCAATCCACCTGGTCACAAACTCATAGATTAATATTTTAACTAGAGATGTGCAGGCTTGGATTAGTTCGGATTTTTCCACCAAATTATGATTCTTTTTTTTCCCGCCAAAAATTGGGTCTCAGAAAGAGGCAAAACGTCATGTTTCATGGACTTTTGTCCACGAAAGGTGACGTTTGTCCATGAAAAATGACGTTTTGCCTCTATCTGAGACACAATTTTTAACGGGAAAAAAAATAAAATCAGAATTTGGCAGGAAAATCCCAACTAATCCGAGCCTGCACATCTCTAATTTTAACTGTGGTAATTGCATTATTTAAAGAAAAGTCAGGTATAAATATGCCAGTCATATGCTGTTAACTGTGTTTATAAATGTGATTAATAAAAATAAATACAGCCGTTATGAATGCAGGTGAGGCTGTTTTAGTGATTACCTATCGCTCTATGCCTCTCTCCTTCCTTTAGCAGACTAGGGCCCGTATTCAATTTGGATCGAAAAGCCGGAATCGGCGAAAAAGTTTCACCGATGACGTCATTTCGCCAGGCGGAAAAGTATCGCCGTATTCAATTTGAAAGACTTCCGCCTAGGCGGAAAGTCAATGCAATGTAATAGGCGAAAAGGTTTTGCCTATAAATAGCAGGCGGAAAAAAAGTGCAGAATTGGGGTTTTGGGGTGCAACGTTGCGGGAACCCCCGTGCAGCCTTCAGACATTCCCCCAAAGGTAAACTGTGTCAAAAAATAAAAAAAAACCACTTAAGCACACCCAAAGAAATCACTTTCATTTTCGGGGCAAAAAAAAAAAGTATGCCCCAGGTGTTTTTTTCATTACAGGTGCTTTCGGCAGGTGGATTTTTCACGATTTCTTAAACTTTACTTTAGCAACTTTAAAATATGCTGGCCCCCATTTACAAGTACCCCAAATTTGCTGGGATAAGTTTTTTTCTGCAAACAAAACTCCTGAATACTATTCTTCACCACTTATACAAAAACGCAATTTAGCAGCTATTGAGCGCATTTAAAAACACCAAATACCTTCAGCAAGCCAAATCGGGGGGTAGCATAGTGAACTTCCATGTCAGAGCATCTTTTGGGGGGTCCCAGGCTGATTTCCCCCAAACTAACATGACTTTCCGCTTGTTTTAGTCTCGCCGGGTCCCGTTTTCGCATACTTTCAAATTGAATACGGGGAAACGCTGGGACGCGCGCAATATTTTTCCGCTTGCAAAACAGGCAAAGTAGGCGAAAAGTCTGGGAGCGGAAAAGTATCGCGGGTCCGCTCAAATTGATTACAGCTCTAGGCTGGCTATGATAAAGTGGAACTAACCCCCCTGCTAGGAGAAGTTTCCTGTGCCTGGTGTGATTAGCCTCTCAGCTGGTAAGATTAGCTTGCTACAGGATTTTCCATTCTTAAAACGAGGGGTTATCTCTTTTCCCACACTCATTCGGATAATATTTGTCCTGGTTTATCAAACTAATGATTGTATTTTGCAGAACAGCAGGATATGAAAGCAGAACAACATTTTCCTATCTGGCTGTAAACATCCCACATTTCTACTGTGGTCAATAAGACTCATTCACGAAAGTGCTGAAGTCACAAATGTTGTTATGCCCCTATAGAATGGGTAATGACTGGTGTGCCACCATAGTGGGGTCTTTCACACTGCAACGTTCACTTTTTATACTTTATCTTTTTATGTTGTACATGCTTATATGAGTGTTATAATCGCTAATGCAGCAATGTATATATAACTTCTTCTTGTCCTGCATTGTATTGTACTGTAAGTCACTGGCTTCTTGTTCACTTATTTATGTACTATGTAAGGTGCTGCGGAACACATGTGGCACCAAATAAATAAAGGATAATAATACTAACACAAGGGAATTTGCACAGGTTGAATGGCTATCACCAGAAAAGCACAGGTCTCATGTCTTATGGTGCGTACACACGTAGCGATGAGCCAGCGATACGATATCGCTGGCTGATCGTTATGCACCCTCCCTGGTGTGCTGGATGATTGATATCGATCATCCAGCACACCACCTACTTATCGAAGACCAGGGGCCCCGAGAGTGGGGTGGAGCGGGTACATTTTACTCGGGCCAGGGCTACCAGAGGGGCCCGCGTCAGGTGCTGCCCCCCTTCCTCCTGCCTCCCTCCCTCGCAGCAGCCCAGCACGTGGGAGATTGCTAAGCAGCAGCCACAGCAATCTCCTCTGCCTGAGAGGGGGTGCGATCACACTGATCGCGCCCCCCTCTGGCTTTGCGCCGGACTGAGGGGCTCGAGCGGCGCTGTAAAAATATATATATTTTCCTTCTTCAAGGGGGTGTGGCCATGCCTCCCGCGATTAGGCCACACCCCCTCTTTACCGGGGCCCGGCGGCGCTCTCTACGGCCCTGTCGATGACTATATAGCGACCCACGAACAATGATCGCGGGTCCCTATAGTAACTTGCTTAATATCGATCAAATTGACTGGCTTGCACGGCCAATGGACGATATCGCTATCATCCATACGTGGCCGCGCACCGTTAGTCGATGGTAAGTTGGAAGGGACCATTTAAAAGAGCGATTTGAACGATAACGGTAACAATATCGTTATTGTTCTTTTAAATCGCTACGTGTGTACGCACCATTACAGCAAGAACCAAAGTACATATGCAGGGGATTGGGATAAGGCCATGACCAAATTTAGGGTCGTAAGCGGCCGCTCGTTCGCTCCGAGCGATGTTCGCACATCTGCGCATGCGTATGAGTCGTAACTCGTAATGCGCATGCGCCAACCAGTCATTGCGGTCGGAAATCGTGCGCTCGCAAAACAGCGAGGGCCTGCTAATTTGAGTGACAGAATGAGGCGTTTGTGGGTGGTAACAGGGGAAGGTGCTTGAAAACGGGGAGTGGAGATCTGAACGCAGGCGTGCCAAATGGTCAAAACGGGCATTTAATGGGAGTGCATAATTAGTAAAGGAGAGTCATTGACCACGTCACTTGGTTGTCTTTTAGCCTGAACTACTCGCAGTGATTGCGGGAAGTAAAACCTACCACAAGCACTGCGAGCAGTTCAGACGCCTTTCGATGTACTCGATTAATTTAATAAATAGCGGAGATGACGTATGATGCGAACGGCCAGGGGGCGTCTTTACAAAATAGCGAGCGCATGTTTCGTTCGCTCGCTCAGACATAGAGGCGTCAACAGACCGCAAAGAGCGAGCGCTCAATTTAAATAGCCGGCCCCTTTTTCTGAACGATCGTTCGTAAATAGCATCCGGCTCTGAATCAGGCCCTTAGTTCAAAGTTGAACCGGTGGGTCATTGTCTAAGAGACCAAGGGCCTGATTCAGCAAGGATCGCAACTGCAATTACGCATGCAATCGACCGATTGTTGCGTTCTGCGCATGCATATGCATTGCAGTACACGTGCGCGAACCGGCCACTGCAATTGGAACTGCGATTGCAGATACTACACAGGTCCATCGCAGAGTGATTAGCAGGAAGTACCTTTTGGGGATGGTGACTGGGAGGGTGGACGGAGAAAAGCAGGCGTGCCAGTTTGTTTGAGCGCTGTCCATAAATTATCCACTGCGCAGCTTGTGTACTCAGTGCGTGCGATAAGGTTAGCAATTCCTGAGTAAGGTCAGAGCTTGTGCAAGTGTGCGTGAGGGTGTGATTGTACTCGATGTTACCGATGGTTTTGCAGTCTTGCTAAGTATTACGGATGTGTGTAAGGTAAGGTGGGCATCCTTATGTTGTGGTGCAGCGGCATATCATCGCAGTGAGGCTGCGTGCGTAATCGCTATTGCAATCGCAGTTGCTATCTGTAATGAATCGGGACCCAAGTTCATACCATGTAACATGCCTAAAACTCTGAGAAGTCTGGGGGGCCTATTCATCAAACGATAAATGGCCCAGTAACCATGCGGAAACGCTAGTTTAATATATTGAATTTACCGGGCCATTCATCATCAGGGGTCCGATAGGACCCCCTTGGTATTCAGCAAACTCCAGTGTCATGTTTTCCCCACTGCAAGTTGGATACTTAAGTATCCCCCGCAGCGAGTTCAATACTTCATCATTAAAAGCCATAAGGCCTTCGATGATGAATAGGCCCCTGAGTTTGAAGGTGACACAGTAGACTCTGGCTATGTGCATGGAGACATCTCTATTGCGCATTCAAATCATTAGGAAAATGGCTGCCGCACCATTTTCTCTGTAATTTCAGTCTGCAGCACCCGCCAACGCATTGATCATACCACTGACCCACTGGGGCCACCTGTTCAGGTGCTGCAGACCCCCCTTGTTATGTCCTTGATTATTCTCGATAATGTTGTTGCATAGGGGCCTGTGCTGGGGCAGGCTGGCCTGGGTTGCAGGGTGGCATTTGCCTCCAGGGCCGGTACAATTTTAGTGGTTCAGGGCCGCCTGCAGTCGTGCTCTGCATATGAATAGCTGGCTGCAGGAGGCAGGCAGAGGACGCTCCCTGGTCGCTCTGCGTTATAAAACCAAGATAGCAGTCAGGCAGCATTCTCTGCCTTCCTCTCTGACAGAAGCCAAATCCTTGCTTGCTGCAGCGTGTGCCCTAGGGTTGGCCCAGTCCGGGATGTCAGGTGAGCCTGACCTTCTCTGCTCCGTAACACCTCTTTAGCCCTGCCTCCTATTTCTCTGTTCTGACTCCCTGGCCCCTAAGCTCCGTCCCCTCTCCTCGTTTCAGTGCCGCCTCCTCTTCAAAGGGGCACAAACAAAGTGATAATCAGGAGGAGAGGCAACAGAGAGTAGTCGTCAGGAAGAGGGCACTATCCATTCGATGGCGGCTTTCCAATGGCAATAATGACCATTCAATGTTAAAAAACAACAGCTGAATGCAGTTGTTTAACATTGAGAACGGCCTTGGATCGCTACAGCGCATGTGCCAACATGGTTTTTGCACATGCGCATATCATCACAATGTTTTTTTCCATCAAATTATTTAGATATAATGGTTAGTTACCATCGCCATTGAAAGATCCAATCATGGAAACCCATAATCTTTTGATGGCGGGCTACCCATGCTCATCTTTACAAGATCCTCCTGCAGGTGCTGTGACTCCACCTACCATGTTGCATTGGTCTTGGTTGCTACCATTGTGGCTAATGCTAATACATTGCTAACTCCGCCTACTTTTGTGTTGGGCCCGCCTTACAGTTGATTTATTCTAACTAGGCCTTTTCATATTTTTTTACAAGGACACCTTAAATTCCCAACCCTCCCCTGTCTGGCATAGAAGGAGCTTGAATGATAAAGCAAAGTTATCTGAAGTTGGAACTCGAGATTTGTGCTGACTCCCATGTTTTGGTTTTGGATCTGGATTAATCTTCGTATTTTGGTTTTGCAAAACCACCTTAAAGTGTTTTGGTTTTGGATTTAAAAAAAAAAAAAAAAAAAGTGATAAAAAGTTTTTTAAAACGGCTAAAATCATGTAATTTTTGCAATCCAAAGCGTGAAGCTTGGATTTAAAATCCAAATTCCGAAAGACTGGAAAATCAGAACTGCAATTCGGATTTATTCGGATCTCCTCAGGAGATTAGAAACGCGACTCGGATCTGTACCGATTACCGAAATTCGGGTGCATTCGGATTTACGTCAGAACCAAACCTCACATCTCTAGTTGGGACCCTATTTTTAAGCACCTTACGACCTATTGGGTAATAGCACTATATAAATAAAATTATTGTCTTAACATTTTTTTACATTGTAAGATTTTTACCCTGTTTACCAAGAGAAAGACATTGTCAATAATAAGTTTAACTTGCTAATTAAATGAAAGGGAGACAGAACACTGTCAGGGAGATGTATTAAGCCTTGGAGAGAGATAAGGTTGTGTAGTTGGGAAACCAATCAGCTTCTAGCTGTCATTTGGAATATTGTGCTTCTGTACATAAATAACAGTTAGAAGCTGATTGGTGGCTTTGGATGACATCTCCACCTTATATCTCTCCAAGGCTGCTGTATATAATACATGATTGTGTCTAGCTGCTATACAGCACCAGCAGGACAGGACAGTAACAGTCATATCAGTAATAATTTGTGGACCCTGCGAATGTAGCAGTCAGTATGGAATGGAGAGACAGGCAAAAATAATATACAAAACATTTTTTCTTATATTTTAAAATATAAAACATTTTATTATGCAGAATATTTAACAACAAATATTCATACGTAATTTTCAGGGGCTACCCACAAATATTAGTCACCCCCTGAATATATGTACTGGGAACAGTAACAGATATTATTTTGATCACAAAAGCAGCCACCATAGGTTTTTATAAATGTACCAGGCTCCGGTATACAAAGTATTGCCAAGCGTGGCCTTGGCAGCTAATGATATTTATAAATGGGGGTATGCATTGTAGCCTATGGGCTACATGGTGTAAAACTTCCCAGGAGAGGGATCCTTGGGATCCCTACACATTACTGTCCTCTCACATACACAGTCTGATAATTGCACATGTGCAGTAGCGCAGCCGGGGTCTGAACCCAGAAGTAAAGTGTTGGAATTAGCTATCATTTCACTTCTTACACATCGCAGGGAGGGATCGGCTCCAATCAGAGCCCCTGTTCCTGAATGTGATTGATAGGTGACTGATGGGTGATCATAATGGTATAACAGCCACATACTTGGGCAACCTCCTGACTCACGAAAAGTCATCCTTCAGCACTCAGGAGAGGAAAAACCCCCTGTGGGGGAAACCTCTGGGGAACCATGGCTTCAGGATCGCCCTTCCCTCTGGGCATTAAGAGGTGTACTAATAGGTATAGGGAGGGGTTCAATACTTAGCAAAGATCAGCAGCTGCTGTGTAGGGTTGGGTACAGGATCCGGGCGGTCGGGATGCCAGCAGTCAGAATACAGACCCCTAACCTTCCCCCTAACCCACCTTTCCCGCAGCCTAACCCTAAATAAGTTTTCGTTCTTATAGTAACAAGAGGAAACCTTCTGAAAAGAAATTTGCCCAGTAAATAAAAGCTATACAGTAAATTGCTAACATTTTGGTGTTAAATGCAAATAAATAGTAAAATGTGCTGGTGCAATTGTGTGCGATAACTAACAGGATTATGGGAAAAGGGCTATTTCACACTTAACATTTGCATAGGCAAAGATAGAAAAATATTTACCTGTTACAGCTCTATTTTACACATTTTAGCCTATACTACCGTAGTTTGTCCCATCCTGACTACACCACTGCTCCTGAATCGTCCTACATGTGGGAAAAGACTCACTGATGATCCTGCCTTCCTCTGCTCCGTGACTCCCTCCAGTCATCAGCCGTCCTCACTACGCCACTGCTCCAGAAGCGTCCAACATCCTACATGTGGGAAAAGACACACTGGAAATCCTGCCTTCATACGCACCGTGGCTCCCTCCAGTCATCTGCCATCTTGACTATACCACTGCTCCAGAAGCGTCCGGCATCCTAGATGTGGAAAAAGACAATGCAGATACTGCCTTTCTCCGCTCCGTGGGTCCCTCCAGTCATGTGCCGAGCTAACTACACCACTGCTCCAGAAGCATCTGACATCCTACATGTTGGAAAAGACACACTGCAGATCCTGCCTTCCACCTCTCCGTTGCTCCCTCCAGTCGTCTGACTACACCACTGCTCCAGAAGTATTCGACATCCTAATCGTGAGAAAAGACACATTGCAAATCCTGTCTTCCTACACTCCGTGGCTCCATCCACTTGTCTGCCGTCTTGACTATGTCACTGCTCCAGAAACGTCCGACATCCTACATGTGGGAAAAGACACACTGCATATCCTGCCTTTCTGCATTCTGTGGCTCCTTTCGGACATCTGCCATCCTGACTACACCACTGCTCCAGAAGTGTTCAATGTCCTACATTTGAAAAAAGTCACACTGCAAATCCTATCTTCCTGTGCTCCCTGGCTCCCTCCAGTCATCTTCCGCCCTGACTACACCACTGCTCCAGAAGTGTCCAACATCCTGCATGTGAGAAAAGACACATTGCAAATCCTGCCTTCCTCTGCTCTGTGGCTCCTTCCGGTTGTCTGCCATCCTGACTATGCTACTGCTCCAGAAGTGTCCGACGTCCTACATGTGAAAAAAGACACATTGCAAATCCTGCCTTCCTCCGCTCTGTGGCTCCTTCCGGTTGTCTTCCATCTTGACTACACCACTGCTCCAGAAGTGTCCGACGTCCTACATGTGAAAAAAGACACATTGCAAATCCTGCCTTCCTCCACTCTGTGGCTCCTTCTGGTTGTCTTCCATCTTGACTACACCACTGCTCCAGAAGTGTCTGACATCCTACATGTGGTAAAAGACACACTGCAGATTCTGCCTTCCTCCGCTCCGTGGCTCCCTCCAGTCGTCTGCCGCCCTGACTACACCACTGCTCCAGAAGTGTCCGACGTCCTACATTTGTCCTAAAGCAGGATCTGATACTCTACAGATCCTGCTTTCCTCCGCGATTCCATCCAGTCGTCTGCAGTCCTGACTACACCACTGCTCCAGAAGCGTCCGGTGACCTACATATGGGAAAGACACACTGCAGTTCCTGGCTTCCTCCGCTCCGTGGCTCCTTCCGGTCGTCTTCCATCCTGACTACACCACTGCTCCAGAAGTGTCTGACATCCTACATGTGGGAAAAGACACACTGCAGATCCTGGCTTCCTCTGCTCCGTGGCTCCTTCCGTTCATCTTCCATCCTGACCTCACCACTGCTCCAGAAGCCTCCGACATCCTACATATGGGAAAAGACACACTGCAGATCCTGGCTTCCTCCGCTCTATGGCTCCTTCCGGTCGTCTGTCATCCTGACTACTCCACTGCTCCAGAAGCCTCCGACATCCTACATGTGATAAAAGACACACTGCAGATCCTGCCTTCCTCCGCTCCGCAGCTCTCTCCAGTTGTCTGCCATCCTGACTACTCCACTGCTCCAGAAGCCTCCGACGTCCTACATACGGGAAAAGACACATTGCAGATTATACCTTGCTCTGCTCCGCAGCTCTCTCCAGTTGTCTGCCGTCATGACTACTCCACTGCTCCAAAAGCGTCTGATCCGCCGACCTATCTGACAGTTGGTTAGTGCATATACACTTACCAATGGTCCGCCCAATGTGTCAGGCATGATGTCACAACTGGGTGGGCATTTAAATTTGCCCGCCCAGTTGAGCTGTCACTCACCGCCAGGTCCCTGCAGCATGTGTACGGGCGATCGGCAAGTTGATAAAAAAAATCAGCTTAATTATTGCAATTGGTGCTTAGTTGATAAATACACCCTTAAACTTCGATATGTACAGTCATTTTTATCACATGCTAAGCACATTTACCGCAAACTAATACAAATTAATGTATCTGCCCCGTCTGTCTCACTCTATCATCCTCTCTCTCCTCACAGCCCATTGTATTTTTAAAGCACGCGAATGCTAGAATAAGCATGAGAGGACATAAGCACCCTGTTTTTTATTGTGCTAATACTGGTTAAAACTGGTTTGGGGGGTTGCAGTTTCGTTATAGGTTAGGTTAGTGGGTCAATCAATTGTGTCAGCCTATCAGAGACCTGTTTGGGCGGGCTCTGTGTATGAATATTAGGGCGCTGGGAGGAGTCAGCTTTCTCTTTTCCAGTTGTGATCTCCTCTGGATAAGTACCTCAGTACCTCAGTGTCTTAATAATTATCAGTAATTCTTGCTACTGTTGTGTTTACCTCCCTTTGCTATCCTATATATTCTGCCTACCTTCTTTTGCTATCCTATATATTCTGCCTATCCTGTATTCCCCTCTACCTTTCATCCTTCCTCTGTATCCTCCCCCCCACACGCTTTTCAGCTCCCTCTGCCTGCCCTTGGCCTTGCCAGCTCTTGATATCCCCACTCCTGTGTCCCATCTGCCATGCTGCGCCCGCGCCGCAATGCCCCCCCCCCAGCGGCTGGCAGATGCAGCCAGGCCGCTTGCCTTAGCTTCTGCCTACCCTGACACGCGCGGCGCGCGCACTGCGCCCGCGCGCACTGCGCCCGCGCGGGTGTCATCGTAGACAGCGGTGTATTGGCGCCCTCACCGTCGGGCCTGCAGGCATGGCTGGCCCGCGGTGGGGGGCCTTCCCCGAGCTCATCACAGGCATCAGGGGTTGGCGGCGGGAGCGTCGCTGCGGAGGCCGCGGCTCCCGTCGCTGGCCCCGCCCTGGTGGAGGCGGCGGCCATTTTAGGTGTGTAGGGCTCGCAGAGCCCTGCGTTAATGGCCGCCGGCCGACAGGACCCGGCTGGCAGCGCCGGAATGGGGGGATTTGCGCCCTCACCGCCGGGCTCGCATGGCTGGCTGTTCCGCTGGGAGGGCCCTTCCCCCCAAGTTATCAATGCACCAGGGGCTGGCGGCGGGAGCGCAATCGCGGTAGCCGCGGCTACCGTCGTTGGCCCCGCCCACATTGCAGCGGCGGCCATTTTAGATAGGCGGGGACAGCAGAGTCCGCAGTTCATTGCCGCCGGCTGTCAGGATGTGGGGAGGGCGGGATCGCTGACCCCACTTCCCGGCCCCGCAGGTTTTCGTTCACAAGCGTCCGCGGCGCCACATCATTTGTGCACCCCTGTTTCCGCGACCTCCATTGCTTTAGGGGCAGGGAGGACAGAGCGCAGCACCCCTGGCAGAGCCCCGGCTGTCAGGATGTGGGGAGGGCGGGATCGCTGACCCCACTTCCCGGCCCCGCAGGTTTTCGTTCACAAGCGTCCGCGGCGCCACATCATTTGTGCACCCCTGTTTCCGCGACCTCCATTGCTTTAGGGGCAGGGAGGACAGAGCGCAGCACCCCTGGCAGAGCGCTAACCCCCTCGGGTATGGTGCTTTTTTCCAGCCCGGCTGGGCTACAGGCGCCTTCTATTTGGCGTGGTGCTGTGGCGGATGGACGCGGTGGTGTCTCCGCTCGCAGCACCCCCATAAATCAACAATATGGGTTACCTCTCGCTGCGCCATTACCGCAGGCTCCCAGCGTAGCGTTTTATGGCCCGGCGCGGCAGAATTTGACTTTGCACAGCCCGGCATTGGGGACGCAGTGGTCCCCTTATTTTGCTCAGGGCCTAGCGCAGCAGGTGCTTCCAACCATCCCGCCAGCGTTTACGCAGCAAGGTTTCGACCCGCGGCTGTCCCAGGCCGCGGGTCAGTTCACGCATCAGGTGATGCCGCCCTATGCGGGGCACCATTTTTATTCTGCCCCCTCATGGTTCCAATTGCAACATCCGGTTTCACACCAGGCGCCGGACTATGTTGTACGGCGGGAACCAATGCAGCAGCCCCCTCTGCCGGCGGCCCCCCCTCCGGTTAGGCCACCCACCCCCCCTTTCGTAAACCACGCGCAGGCGAGGGCTTCCCCGTTAGCTGTGGTCCCAACCCAAGCCCCTGCAGCGGCCGCGATTGCGCACAACATTGTGTCTAACGCTGTCGTCCCAAGTCCACAGGGTTCATCTACCTCGGCCGTGATTGCTGGTGCGCTGTGCCTACAGAGGATGCCCAGCCGTCGTCAACCCCGAACGTGATGGATCGAACGGGCAACGCAAGTCAGGAGGCGGTTTCCGCCGTGGTGTCAGCTACCCCGTCGACTTCAGGAGCAGGTGAGATACCATTGCACCACAGCCACATTGAGTTGTCACACTCGGAAGATTCCTCCGACTCCTCCAGTTCAGCTGATAAACCGTGTAAGCTAATGCGCTATTTCGTTCAGCAGTTGAAAGGGAAGTATAAAAGCCCGAATAGAACGCATAGTTCTGCAAGCAGCTCGGTTCCGGACGCGACGGGTGACGCAGTCCACTGCTCTAACACGGCCATTTTAAGAGGAGTTAGGTCAAAAGTGAGGGAGCGTATTAGAAAAGGCAAATACGTAGACATGTTTGCCATTACGCATGACGCCAAAAAAGCGTTGGATACAGCTAAATCCGGGGGGGTGGCAGCGGAGGAAGCGCGGAGCAGCTACGCCAATTGGCTTTGCGGGATGTATATTTTCGCGGCTTGCTATACCGAAACTAGGCCTGCAGAGTTTCTGAACGTCCTGAAGTATTTACACCTAGTGCACAGCATCCAGTTGTCCGCTAGGCATAACATGTGGCGTCAGTACGACGAGGCTTTCCGTAAAAAACAGGATGGCCAGAAAATTCTTAGCCTCGGCTTTAAGGATGTGGAGGTCTGGCTTGAGGTCACTCAGCAGAACAAACCCACCACAGAAGCACCAGTGGGCCGTAAGAAGCCCTTTGTTGCACGTCCAGGTTTTAACACGGCAGGAAAGGGAAAGTGCTTTGCCTTTAATAACGGGCAATGTAACAGAGGTGCCAACTGCCGTTTTAAGCACATCTGTCTGTCGTGTGGAAGCAATCACGCTGTTAAAGAGTACAAGCGCACGGGCGGACAGGCAGCTGGACAGGGCGAGCAGCGAAATGCTAAATAGAGCCCTTTCGCCAATACAGTTAGATGTGTTGGAGCGTTGGTTGGGCCGCTATCCGTTTAGGACGGAAGCAGCCTTTTTGTTGCAAGGTTTTCGGGAAGGTTTTCGTTTACCAATAGTTAGGTCAGTTGCGGCATTGGCAAAAAGGAACCTTAAATCGGCTAGGGACTATCCAGATATCGTGAGGGCCAAAGTAATGGCGGAGGTGGACTTGGGCCGCATGGCCGGCCCTTTTGCATCTCCTCCTCTGGCGGATTTGTGCATTGCTCCCTTGGGAGTTGTTCCCAAGAAGGAGGTGGGCAAATTCTGGTTGATTCAGCACCTGTCTTACCCGGAGGGAGGATCGGTTAATGACGCTTTGGACCCAAAGGACTGCAGCGTCGTTTACCAGTCTTTTGAGGACGCCCTCCGGATGGTGCAGGGGTTTGGTAGGGGAGCGCTACTGGCAAAAATAGATATAGAGGCGGCTTTCAGGTTACTTCCATTGCACCCCGACTCTTTTAGATTCATGGGTTTTAAGTTCGAGGGTTCATATTTCGTGGACAAATGTTTGCCAATGGGTTGTTCCATTTCCTGTGCCTTTTTCGAATGCTTTAGTTCATTCCTGCAATGGTGCATTCGAGCGGCTACGGGAGAAACTGGGATAGCTCATTACTTAGATGATTTTTTGTTAGTTGGGCCAGCTGATAGCATTGTTTGCGTGGAGCTGCTTTTATCGGTGCAGGCTCTTTTTCACGTCATGGGCGTACCCATTGCTTCGAAAAAGACGGAGGGGCCTACCACAGTTTTGTCCTATTTAGGTATCGAGATCGATACCGCGTCGGGTTTATGTCGGTTGCCCCAGGATAAAGTCATTAAGACGCGCGAGTACTTAGGGCTATGCCTCTCTGCAAAGAAAATTTCATTGAGGCAGTTGCAGTCATTGCTCGGCCTTCTTAATTTCTCTTGCCGAGTGATCCCTATGAGTAGGATCTTCTGCCATCGGTTGGAGAGGGCCACGGCGTGCGTTAAAAAGGCGCACCATTTAATTCGTTTGACCAGGGACCTTAAGGAGGACATACGGTTGTGGTGTGCCTTTTTACGGGATTTCAATGGTGTTAGGATTTGGTTACCCAAATTGGTGGCCAACTCCGAGCTCCAGCTTTACACTGATGCGTCCGGGGCTTGCGGCTTTGGGGCCTTATTCGAGGGGCAGTGGTGCGCCGAGCCATGGCCAAAAAGCTGGCAGGATGCCGGTTGGACATCTAATATGCTCCTTTTGGAGCTTTTCCCGATCGTGGTGGCAGTGGAGATTTGGGCTGCGCAGCTTAGCAATCGGAGCATACGTTTTTGGTGCGATAACTTGGGGGTAGTCCAGGCCATTAACAATCAGAGGTCAGTCTGCCCTCAGGCTCTCAGTTTACTGAGGCATCTGATACTCTTGTGTCTCCAGGGGAACATCGATTTCAGGGCGCGGCACGTCCCGGGCGTTGACAACGAGATAGCGGATGCTTTATCTCATTTTCAATGGACTAGGTTTAGGTTATTGGTGCCTGCAGCTAGCATTAATGGCTTACCTTGTCCCGCTCATGTCTGGCAGATCATCGGGTCGGCATCGATGGACTCGCATTGAGAGCTTTGGCACCAAGCACCTTAAAGTCGTATACGGCAGCGTGGGATTCGTGGCTGGCTTTCTTAGCCGAAGTAGATCGGGGTAAGAACATTGTCGATAGCATGTTGCAATTTGTTTGGATGTGGCATGAGAGGGGACGGTCTAGGGCCTCAATGTCTGGCGCATTAGCCGGCATCTCATATTTGTCATGCTTGCGGGGTTTGGTAGACCCAACTAAGTCGTTCCTTTTGACCAAGGCTTTGAAAGGATGGGCTAGAGAACAGGCAGGGCCGGGTGATTCTCGGAGGCCGGTTGACACCGGTTTGTTGGGAAATCTACTGGTGGCAGTATCGGGAGTAGCATTAGGACAGTATGAGGCATTTTTGTTTCATTTAGCTTTTGTTTTGGCTTTCTTCAGAGCGCTGCGGGTAGGCGAGTTAGCGGCCGCTAGCAAGAGGGCAACAGGCTCGGGGATTCTGCTTAAGAACGTGATGGTTAAGTCGGATTTGATCTTGCTAAAAGTACAAAGATCAAAGACCGACCAGTTAGGTAGGGGGCATTGGCTGTCGATCCCTGCGCATCCGGACCCGAGTATATGTCCAGTAAGCATAGCTAGGCGATACAACTTACAGCGGCCGCAGGGCGGTTTGCAATGGCTTGTTCATAAGGACCTTTCGCCACTGACGCGTTTTCAGTTTGCTGCAATTTTTAAGCGATGTTTGGTGGTATTGGATCTGCCGGTTGAGCTTTACGGCACACACTCGTTTAGGATTGGCGCGGCTACTTGTGCGGCAGCAGCGGGTTCTTCCAGCGACGCAATCAAACGGTTGGGTCGTTGGAGGTCTTCCGCTTATAAAGGTTATGTGAGAGGCGACATGCTGCCAACTTAGACAGCGCTTCTGGCGAGTTTGTTGTTTGGGAAACCCAGTGCCTTATGCTACCCGCCGCTAGGGGGGATTGGAGTTCTTTTCACCTTTTGCCCTCCATTGAGGTTTTGGTGTTGTTCACCTCCATCTGGGTCACTCAACTAACTCAGTTTCCCCGACCTGTTGTTGGTTATTTGAGATGCAATTTAAATACTAATGTTCTTTTAATAATTTCCCCTTACAGGTAGTGGTAGGGTGTTTGATAGGGTGTGGATCGTAGGCCATTCGTATGTTTTTTGGGCTTGCAGGCACCCCCTTGCTCGTGTTGGCCATGGTAATGTGCGATGGATAGGGGTGCGAGGACTTCGTTGGAGTGGTCTTTTGTCTCTTCTTTGGGACTCAGAGAGGAAATGGGGTGCCCTGGATTGCTTAGTTATACATCTAGGCGGCAATGATTTGGGCACTTGTAAGGGCGTTGAGGTTATCCTGGCCATTAAAAAGGATTTCCAAGTAATTGCCGACCGTTGGCCGCAGGTGCTTTTGGTGTGGTCGGAAGTTATCCCTCGTAGGTTTTGGCGAGGGGAGCAGGGTGGCGCGGCTTTGGATAGGGTGAGGAGGAAATTGAATGCCGCAGTGTCTCGCCTTGTAGAGGGTTTGGGGGGGCGCGTCATTAAACACCCCCGTATTCGTTTCGAGGAGGTTGAATTTTACAGGGATGATGGAGTGCATTTGGCAGGGGAAGGTTTGACATTGTTTGTTTCAGCTCTTTTGTCGGGCATTGCTAGAGGTTAGTGGTCCTGTTAGCTGGCGGCGGTTCGTTGTCTAGGGACACCGTTTGACGGAAAGCAGTGCTCCTCGACGGCTCAATTTAGTGCAGCTGAACTTGGCTAGCATCCCCCCTTTGAGAGAGGCGAGTCGGTTGCTGCCTTAGGGGAGGACCAGGTCTCCATCTTATGGAGGGATCAGCACTGTGCTAGATTAAGGGGGGATGGTACTACTCAAGGCAGCTCACATCGGGTGGTGGATTATCCACCTCCTTCTTAGTAATACTCTTAGATGGGCTGTAGCCGAGGTAGCACTGCTTTTTCGCCACCATGCTCGATCATTACAATCTTAATTCATAATCTGATCTCAATAAATTTGGCTGCGACCTCTTTTTTGCAATCTATATCGTTGTCAGTGTCTTTATTTTAGTGATAAGTTTAATTTAAGTATGGTAAGATAATAAAACTATGGGTGACTTAAAGCACGCGAATGCTAGAATAAGCATGAGAGGACATAAGCACCCTGTTTTTTATTGTGCTAATACTGGTTAAAACTGGTTTGGGGGGTTGCAGTTTCGTTATAGGTTAGGTTAGTGGGTCAATCAGTTGTGTCAGCCTATCAGAGACCTGTTTGGGCGGGCTCTGTTTATGAATATTAGGGCGCTGGGAGGAGTCAGCTTTCTCTTTTCCAGTTGTGATCCCACCCACCCACCCTAGGTTTATTGAATCGGCTTGGGCCGATGTGTTTCGTTCGAATGTTGTTTTATATGTTTTTCTTCCAACAGGGGAGGCGCAGCTGGCGGAAAGCAGTGCTCCACGACGGCTCAATTTAGTGCAGCTGAACTTGGCTAGCATCCCCCCTTTGAGAGAGGCGAGTCGGTTGCTGCCTTAGGGGAGGACCAGGTCTCCATTTTATGGAGGGATCAGCACTGTGCTAGATTAAGGGGGGATGGTACTACTCAAGGCAGCTCACATCGGGTGGTGGATTATCCACCTCCTTCTTAGTAATACTCTTAGATGGGCTGTAGCCGAGGTAGCACTGCTTTTTCGCCACCATGCTCGATCATTACAATCTTAATTCATAATCTGATCTCAATAAATTTGGCTGCGACCTCTTTTTTGCAATCTATATCGTTGTCAGTGTCTTTATTTTAGTGATAAGTTTAATTTAAGTATGGTAAGATAATAAAACTATGGGTGACTTAATGATCCCCCTGCCAGCCCTCCTCACTCTGCACTGACCTCTGATACTTTCTCACAGCCACTTTGTGTCATTTCTCTAATACTACATTATGAATTTTTGTTCCTAAGTGTATCATTCCTTGTGTCCTTGTACATGTTACCTGTTCTATCTATCTTGTTCTGCCTTTCACCCTAATATACAGCACTCTGCTTTCCTTACCCACCTCCATCATACCCTGCTATGTACAACTTACCCTCCCCCATCATACCCTGCTATGTATAACTTACCACCCTCCATCATACCCTGCTATGTACAACTTACCCTCCCCCATCATACCCTGCTATGTATAACTTACCCCCCTCCTTCATACCCTGCTATGTACAACTTACCTTCCTCCTTCTTCCTGGACGGTAACTGGAAACTGCAGCAACTATAGATAGAATGTTACAGGATGAACCACTGTGATGTCACAGGATAGGTGTATGATGTCACAGCAACCATAGCAATGCTGCTATTATACATATTATACATATACATTTTATAGATCAATTGTTACTGGATTTACATGAACTATGGCAATGTTGTACAGAGTGCCCTAACATATAACTGAAGGGAAAATGTAAACGATAAGAATATCTAGATTATGGTAGATTAGAGTTTGTATGTTCTCCCTGTGCTTGTGTGAGTTTACTCCAGCTACTCCAGTTTTCTCCCACAATCCAAAAATATACTGATAGGTTAATTGTCTCCTGACAAAAAAATTAACATTAGTGTGTATGTGCGTGACCATTAGGTATGGAACATAGTGGTCTATAATGGAGATAAAGTACCAACCAATCAGCTCCTAGCTGTCATTTGTAAAGTGACAGGAGCTGATTGGTTGGTACTTTATCTCCGTCCACTTTATCTCTCTCCAAGGCTTAGTACATACGGACTCCATAGATTGTATGCAGGGGCGCAGAGAAGGGGGGAGCGGATACTAACTAACCAGGCTGCTGGAGGGACCTTGCTGGGGGTCTGAATCTGGGGCCACCCCCCTCTTCAATCCCATTAGCAGGCTCCTATGCCTGTGGGGGGAAGCGTTCCCCAGCGTGCAGCGGCACTGCAAAAAATTTTTTTTTTTTAATCCTGAGATCGTGGCCACGCACTCCATGTTTAGGCCACGCCTCTTTCACCCCATACTTGCCAATTTTTCAACTGCCCCTCCAGGTGGCGCAGAAGGGGCATGGCAGCATCATTGGTGATCGATTCGCGAGCATGCTGTCTCGATTGGATCATCACGGCCCCATCCCCCTCTATACAATGCCAAGACTACAGGTATTGCAAAGCAGGGGGGGGACTACAATGACGAGATTCTGCATGAATTGCGGCATCGGCCTCTTCTGGACCACCCACTTTCGGATGGTAGGTGTGTGTGGGGTGCGGGAGGCAGGTGCGCCTTGCCCACTCCTGCGGGGGGGGGGCACGAGCATATCTGATTTTGAGGAGCCATTTTCGGGCCATTGTGGGAGAGTTGGCAAGTGTGGTTAGTAGCTAATAACAATCTTACAGCTGTTAGATTGCTATGCACAAATAAGGACTCGAAGGAGACATGGTTAGTGATAGAACATTAATAAGAATTATAGCTCAATAACATAGTGTAAACTACCTGCTAAATATAGAAGGTTAGTCAATATGAGATAGGGCAAAAGACTCCACAATATAACAAATCTGTACTAATATTAAAAGAACTTTGTGTCTGTCTGTTTGGTCCAAGTTGGCGCATAAATTACTGAACCGATTTTGTAGTGGAAACTCCTAGAAATATCCTGAACTTTGTTTCATCTCAATCCGTCAAGTTAAAGCTGAGCAATAACAAAAGCAAAATATATTGACATCATCACTTGAATAGGATAGGCTACATAGCAGTCTGTGCACAGGGCACACAGTGACATCGCTGTGAGTGATGGGTGAATAGGATAGGTTACATAGCAGTCTGTGCACAGAGCACACAGTGACATTGGTGTGAGTGGTAGGTGAATAGGATTGGTTACATACCAGTCTGTGATCATGGCACACAGTGACATTGGTGTGAGTGGTAGGTGAATAGGATAGGTTACATAGCAGTCTGTGCACAGGGCACACAGTGACATTGGTGTGAGTGGTGGGTGAATAGGATAGGCTACATAGCAGTCTGTGCACATGGCACACAGTGACATTGGTGTGAGTGGTGGGTGAATAGGATAGGCTACATAGCAGTCTGTGCACAGGGCACACAGTGACATTGGTGTGAGAGGTGGGTGAATAGGATAGGCTACATAGCAGTCTGTGCACAGGACACACAGTGACATCGGTGTGAGTGGTAGGTGAATAGGATAGGTTACATAGCAGTCTGTGCACAGGGCACACAGTGACATCGGTGTGAGTGGTGGGTGAATAGGATAGGCTACATAGCAGTCTGTGCACATGGCACACAGTGACATCGGTGTGAGTGGTGGGTGAATAGGATAGGCTACATAGCAGTCTGTGCACAGGGCACACAGTGACATCGGTGTGAGTGGTGGGTGAATAGGATAGGCTACATAGCAGTCTGTACACATGGCACACAGTGACATTGGTGTGAGTGATGGGTGAATAGGATAGGCTACATAGCAGTCTGTGCACAGGGCACACAGTGACATTGGTGTGAGTGGTGGGTGAATAGGATAGGTTACATAGCAGTCTGTGCACAGGGCACACAGTGACATTGGTGTGAGTGGTGGGTGAATAGGATAGGCTACATAGCAGTCTGTGCACATGGCACACAGTGACATTGGTGTGAGTGGTGGGTGAATAGGATAGGCTACATAGCAGTCTGTGCACAGGGCACACAGTGACATTGGTGTGAGAGGTGGGTGAATAGGATAGGCTACATAGCAGTCTGTGCACAGGGCACACAGTGACATTGGTGTGAGAGGTGGGTGAATAGGATAGGTTACATAGCAGTCTGTGCACAGGGCACACAGTGACATCAGTGTGAGTGGTAGGTGAATAGGATAGGTTACATAGCAGTCTGTGCACAGGGCACACAGTGACATCGGTGTGAGTGGTGGGTGAATAGGATAGGCTACATAGCAGTCTGTGCACAGGGCACACAGTGACATCGGTGTGAGTGGTGGGTGAATAGGATAGGCTACATAGCAGTCTGTGCACAGGGCACACAGTGACATCGGTGTGAGTGGTGGGTGAATAGGATAGGCTACATAGCAGTCTGTACACATGGCACACAGTGACATTGGTGTGAGTGATGGGTGAATAGGATAGGCTACATAGCAGTCTGTGCACAGGGCACACAGTGACATTGGTGTGAGTGGTGGGTGAATAGGATAGGCTACATAGCAGTCTGTGCACAGGGCACACAGTGACATTGGTGTGGGTGGTGGGTGAATAGGATAGGCTACACAGCAGTCTGTGCACAGGGCACACAGTGACATTGGTGTGAGTGGTGGGTGAATAGGATAGGCTACACAGCAGTCTGTGCACAGGGCACACAGTGACATTGGTGTGAGTGGTGGGTGAATAGGATAGGCTACACAGCAGTCTGTGCACAGGGCACACAGTGACATTGGTGTGAGTGGTGGGTGAATAGGATAGGTTACACAGCAGTCTGTGCACAGGGCACACAATGACATAGGTGTGAGAGGTGGGTGAATAGAATAGGCTACACAGCAGTCTGTGCACAGGGCACACAGTGACACTAGTGTGAGTGGTGGGTGAATAGGATAGGCTACATAACAGTCTGTGCACAGGGCACACAGTGACATTGGTGTGAGTGGTGGGTGAATAGGATAGGTTACATAGCAGTCTATGCACAGGGCACACAGTGACATTGGTGTGAGTGATGGGTGAATAGGATAGGCTACTTAGCAGTCTGTGCACAGGGCACACAGTGACATTAGTGTGAGTGATGGGTGAATAGGAGAGGCTACATAGCAGTCTGTGCACAGGGCACACAGTGACATTGGTGTGAGTGATGGGTGAATAGGAGAGGCTACATAGCAGTCTGTGCACAGGGCACACAGTGACATTGGTGTGAGTGGTGGGTGAATAGGATAGGTTACATAGCAGTCGGTGCACAGGGCACACAGTGACATTGGTGTGAGTGGTGGGTGAATAGGAGAGGCTACATAGCAGTCTGTGCACAGGGCACACAGAGACATTGGTGTGAGTGGTGGGTGAATAGGATAGGCTACATAGCAATCGGTGCACAGGGCACACAGTGACATTGGTGTGAGTGGTGGGTGATTAGGATAGGTTACATAGCAGTCGGTGCACAGGGCTCACAGTGATATTGGTGTGAGTGGTGGGTGAATAGGATAGGCTACATAGCAGTCTGTGCACATGGCACACAGTGACATTGGTGTGAGTGGTGGGTGAATAGGATAGGCTACATAGCAGTCTGTGTACATGGCACACAGTGACATTGGTGTGAGAGGTGGGTGAATAGGATAGGCTACATAGCAGTCTGTGCACAGGACACACAGTGACATCGGTGTGAGTGGTAGGTGAATAGGATAGGTTACATAGCAGTCTGTGCACAGGGCACACAGTGACATCGGTGTGAGTGGTGGGTGAATAGGATAGGCTACATAGCAGTCTGTGCACAGGGCACACAGTGACATTGGTGTGAGTGGTGGGTGAATAGGATAGGCTACATAGCAGTCTGTACACATGGCACACAGTGACATCGGTGTGAGTGATGGGTGAATAGGATAGGCTACATAGCAGTCTGTGCACAGGGCACACAGTGACATTGGTGTGGGTGGTGGGTGAATAGGATAGGCAACACAGCAGTCTGTGCACAGGGCACACAGTGACATTGGTGTGAGTGGTGGGTGAATAGGATAGGCTACATAACAGTCTGTGCACAGGGCACACAGTGACATTGGTGTGAGTGGTGGGTGAATAGGATAGATTACATAGCAGTCTATGCACAGGGCACACAGTGACATTGGTGTGAGTGATGGGTGAATAGGATAGGCTACATAGCAGTCTGTGCACAGGGCACACAGTGACATTGGTGTGAGTGGTGGGTGAATAGGATAGGTTACATAGCAGTCGGTGCACAGGGCACACAGTGACATTGGTGTGAGTGGTGGGTGAATAGGATAGGTTACATAGCAGTCGGTGCACAGGGCACACAGTGACATTGGTGTGAGTGGTGGGTGATTAGGATAGGTTACATAGCAGTCGGTGCACAGGGCTCACAGTGATATTGGTGTGAGTGGTGGGTGAATAGGATAGGCAACACAGCAGTCTGTGCACAGGGCACACAGTGACATTGGTGTGAGTGGTGGGTGAATAGGATAGGCTACATAACAGTCTGTGCACAGGGCACACAGTGACATTGGTGTGAGTGGTGGGTGAATAGGATAGGTTACATAGCAGTCTATGCACAGGGCACACAGTGACATTGGTGTGAGTGATGGGTGAATAGGATAGGCTACTTAGCAGTCTGTGCACAGGGCACACAGTGACATTAGTGTGAGTGATGGGTGAATAGGAGAGGCTACATAGCAGTCTGTGCACAGGGCACACAGTGACATTGGTGTGAGTGATGGGTGAATAGGAGAGGCTACATAGCAGTCTGTGCACAGGGCACACAGTGACATTGGTGTGAGTGGTGGGTGAATAGGATAGGTTACATAGCAGTCGGTGCACAGGGCACACAGTGACATTGGTGTGAGTGGTGGGTGAATAGGAGAGGCTACATAGCAGTCTGTGCACAGGGCACACAGAGACATTGGTGTGAGTGGTGGGTGAATAGGATAGGCTACATAGCAATCGGTGCACAGGGCACACAGTGACATTGGTGTGAGTGGTGGGTGATTAGGATAGGTTACATAGCAGTCGGTGCACAGGGCTCACAGTGATATTGGTGTGAGTGGTGGGTGAATAGGATAGGCTACATAGCAGTCTGTGCACATGGCACACAGTGACATTGGTGTGAGTGGTGGGTGAATAGGATAGGCTACATAGCAGTCTGTGTACATGGCACACAGTGACATTGGTGTGAGAGGTGGGTGAATAGGATAGGCTACATAGCAGTCTGTGCACAGGACACACAGTGACATCGGTGTGAGTGGTAGGTGAATAGGATAGGTTACATAGCAGTCTGTGCACAGGGCACACAGTGACATCGGTGTGAGTGGTGGGTGAATAGGATAGGCTACATAGCAGTCTGTGCACAGGGCACACAGTGACATTGGTGTGAGTGGTGGGTGAATAGGATAGGCTACATAGCAGTCTGTACACATGGCACACAGTGACATCGGTGTGAGTGATGGGTGAATAGGATAGGCTACATAGCAGTCTGTGCACAGGGCACACAGTGACATTGGTGTGGGTGGTGGGTGAATAGGATAGGCAACACAGCAGTCTGTGCACAGGGCACACAGTGACATTGGTGTGAGTGGTGGGTGAATAGGATAGGCTACATAACAGTCTGTGCACAGGGCACACAGTGACATTGGTGTGAGTGGTGGGTGAATAGGATAGATTACATAGCAGTCTATGCACAGGGCACACAGTGACATTGGTGTGAGTGATGGGTGAATAGGATAGGCTACATAGCAGTCTGTGCACAGGGCACACAGTGACATTGGTGTGAGTGATGGGTGAATAGGAGAGGCTACATAGCAGTCTGTGCACAGGGCACACAGTGACATTGGTGTGAGTGGTGGGTGAATAGGATAGGTTACATAGCAGTCGGTGCACAGGGCACACATTGACATTGGTGTGAGTGGTGGGTGAATAGGAGAGGCTACATAGCAGTCTGTGCACAGGGCACACAGAGACATTGGTGTGAGTGGTGGGTGAATAGGATAGGCTACATAGCAGTCGGTGCACAGGGCACACAGTGACATTGGTGTGAGTGGTGGGTGATTAGGATAGGTTACATAGCAGTCGGTGCACAGGGCTCACAGTGATATTGGTGTGAGTGGTGGGTGAATAGGATAGGCAACACAGCAGTCTGTGCACAGGGCACACAGTGACATTGGTGTGAGTGGTGGGTGAATAGGATAGGCTACATAACAGTCTGTGCACAGGGCACACAGTGACATTGGTGTGAGTGGTGGGTGAATAGGATAGATTACATAGCAGTCTATGCACAGTGCACACAGTGACATTGGTGTGAGTGATGGGTGAATAGGATAGGCTACATAGCAGTCTGTGCACAGGGCACACAGTGACATTGGTGTGAGTGATGGGTGAATAGGAGAGGCTACATAGCAGTCTGTGCACAGGGCACACAGTGACATTGGTGTGAGTGGTGGGTGAATAGGATAGGTTACATAGCAGTCGGTGCACAGGGCACACAGTGACATTGGTGTGAGTGGTGGGTGAATAGGAGAGGCTACATAGCAGTCTGTGCACATGGCACACAGAGACATTGGTGTGAGTGGTGGGTGAATAGGATAGGCTACATAGCAGTCGGTGCACAGGGCACACAGTGACATTGGTGTGAGTGGTGGGTGATTAGGATAGGTTACATAGCAGTCGGTGCACAGGGCTCACAGTGATATTGGTGTGAGTGGTGGGTGAATAGGATAGGCTACATAGCAGTCTGTGCACATGGCACACAGTGACATTGGTGTGAGTGATGGGTGAATAGGATAGATTACATAGCAGTCTATGCACAGGGCACACAGTGACATTGGTGTGAGTGATGGGTGAATAGGAGAGGCTACATAGCAGTCTGTGCACAGGGCACACAGTGACATTGGTGTGAGTGGTGGGTGAATACGTTAGGCTACATAGCAGTCTGTGCACAGGGCACACAGTGACATTGGTGTGAGTGGTGGGTGAATAGGATAGGTTACATAGCAGTCGGTGCACAGGGCACACAGTGACATTGGTGTGAGTGGTGGGTGAATAGGAGAGGCTACATAGCAGTCGGTGCACAGGGCACACAGAGACATTGGTGTGAGTGGTGGGTGAATAGGATAGGCTACATAGCAGTCGGTGCACAGGGCACACAGTGACATTGGTGTGAGTGGTGGGTGATTAGGATAGGTTACATAGCAGTCGGTGCACAGCGCACACAGTGACATTGATGTGAGTGGTGGGTGAATAGGATAGGCTACATAGCAGTCTGTGCACAGGGCACACAGTGACATTGGTGTGAGTGGTGGGTGAATAGGTTAGGCTACACAGCAGTCTGTGCACAGGGCACACAGTGACATTGGTGTGAGTGGTAGGCGAATAGTATAGGCTACATAGCAGTCTGTGCACAGGGCACACGGTTACATAGGTGTGTGTGGTGGGCGAATAGGACAGGCTACATAGCAGTCTGTGCACAGAGCACACAGTGACATCGGTGTGAGTGGTGGGTGAATAGAATAGGCTACATAGCAGTCTGTCCACAGGGCACACAGTGACATTGGTGTGAGTGATTGGTGAATAGGATAGGTTACATAGCAGTCTGTGCACAGAGCACACAGTGACATTGGTGTGAGTGGTAGGTGAATAGGATTGGTTACATAGCAGTCTGTGCACATGGCACACAGTGACATTGGTGTGAGTGGTAGGTGAATAGGATAGGTTACATAGCAGTCTGTGCACAGGGCCCACAGTGACATTGGTGTGAGTGGTGGGTGAATAGGATAGGCTACATAGCAGTCTGTGCACATGGCACACAGTGACATTGGTGTGAGTGGTGGGTGAATAGGATAGGCTACATAGCAGTCTGTGCACAGGGCACACAGTGACATTGGTGTGAGAGGTGGGTGAATAGGATAGGCTACATAGCAGTCTGTGCACAGGACACACAGTGACATCGGTGTGAGTGGTGGGTGAATAGGATAGGTTACATAGCAGTCTGTGCACAGGGCACACAGTGACATCGGTGTGAGTGGTGGGTGAATAGGATAGGCTACATAGCAGTCTGCACATGGCACACAGTGACATCGGTGTGAGTGGTGGGTGAATAGGATAGGCTACATAGCAGTCTGTGCACAGGGCACACAGTGACATCGGTGTGAGTGGTGCGTGAATAGGATAGGCTACATAGCAGTCTGTGCACAGGGCACACAGTGACATCGGTGTGAGTGGTGGGTGAATAGGATAGGCTACACAGCAGTCTGTGCACAGGGCACACAGTGACATTAGTGTGAGTGATGGGTGAATAGGAGAGGCTACATAGCAGTCTGTGCACAGGGCACACAGTGACATTGGTGTGAGTGATGGGTGAATAGGAGAGGCTACATAGCAGTCTGTGCACAGGGCACACAGTGACATTGGTGTGAGTGGTGGGTGAATAGGATAGGTTACATAGCAGTCGGTGCACAGGGCACACAGTGACATTGGTGTGAGTGGTGGGTGAATAGGAGAGGCTACATAGCAGTCTGTGCACAGGGCACACAGAGACATTGGTGTGAGTGGTGGGTGAATAGGATAGGCTACATAGCAATCGGTGCACAGGGCACACAGTGACATTGGTGTGAGTGGTGGGTGATTAGGATAGGTTATATAGCAGTCGGTGCACAGGGCTCACAGTGATATTGGTGTGAGTGGTGGGTGAATAGGATAGGCTACATAGCAGTCTGTGCACATGGCACACAGTGACATTGGTGTGAGTGGTGGGTGAATAGGATAGGCTACATAGCAGTCTGTGTACATGGCACACAGTGACATTGGTGTGAGAGGTGGGTGAATAGGATAGGCTACATAGCAGTCTGTGCACAGGACACACAGTGACATCGGTGTGAATGGTAGGTGAATAGGATAGGTTACATAGCAGTCTGTGCACAGGGCACACAGTGACATCGGTGTGAGTGGTGGGTGAATAGGATAGGCTACATAGCAGTCTGTGCACAGGGCACACAGTGACATTGGTGTGAGTGGTGGGTGAATAGGATAGGCTACATAGCAGTCTGTGCACAGGGCACACAGTGACATTGGTGTGAGTGGTGGGTGAATAGGATAGGCTACATAGCAGTCTGTACACATGGCACACAGTGACATCGGTGTGAGTGATGGGTGAATAGGATAGGCTACATAGCAGTCTGTGCACAGGGCACACAGTGACATTGGTGTGGGTGGTGGGTGAATAGGATAGGCAACACAGCAGTCTGTGCACAGGGCACACAGTGACATTGGTGTGAGTGGTGGGTGAATAGGATAGGCTACATAACAGTCTGTGCACAGGGCACACAGTGACATTGGTGTGAGTGGTGGGTGAATAGGATAGATTACATAGCAGTCTATGCACAGGGCACACAGTGACATTGGTGTGAGTGATGGGTGAATAGGATAGGCTACATAGCAGTCTGTGCACAGGGCACACAGTGACATTGGTGTGAGTGATGGGTGAATAGGAGAGGCTACATAGCAGTCTGTGCACAGGGCACACAGTGACATTGGTGTGAGTGGTGGGTGAATAGGATAGGTTACATAGCAGTCGGTGCACAGGGCACACATTGACATTGGTGTGAGTGGTGGGTGAATAGGAGAGGCTACATAGCAGTCTGTGCACAGGGCACACAGAGACATTGGTGTGAGTGGTGGGTGAATAGGATAGGCTACATAGCAGTCGGTGCACAGGGCACACAGTGACATTGGTGTGAGTGGTGGGTGATTAGGATAGGTTACATAGCAGTCGGTGCACAGGGCTCACAGTGATATTGGTGTGAGTGGTGGGTGAATAGGATAGGCAACACAGCAGTCTGTGCACAGGGCACACAGTGACATTGGTGTGAGTGGTGGGTGAATAGGATAGGCTACATAACAGTCTGTGCACAGGGCACACAGTGACATTGGTGTGAGTGGTGGGTGAATAGGATAGATTACATAGCAGTCTATGCACAGGGCACACAGTGACATTGGTGTGAGTGATGGGTGAATAGGATAGGCTACATAGCAGTCTGTGCACAGGGCACACAGTGACATTGGTGTGAGTGATGGGTGAATAGGAGAGGCTACATAGCAGTCTGTGCACAGGGCACACAGTGACATTGGTGTGAGTGGTGGGTGAATAGGATAGGTTACATAGCAGTCGGTGCACAGGGCACACAGTGACATTGGTGTGAGTGGTGGGTGAATAGGAGAGGCTACATAGCAGTCTGTGCACATGGCACACAGAGACATTGGTGTGAGTGGTGGGTGAATAGGATAGGCTACATAGCAGTCGGTGCACAGGGCACACAGTGACATTGGTGTGAGTGGTGGGTGATTAGGATAGGTTACATAGCAGTCGGTGCACAGGGCTCACAGTGATATTGGTGTGAGTGGTGGGTGAATAGGATAGGCTACATAGCAGTCTGTGCACATGGCACACAGTGACATTGGTGTGAGTGATGGGTGAATAGGATAGATTACATAGCAGTCTATGCACAGGGCACACAGTGACATTGGTGTGAGTGATGGGTGAATAGGAGAGGCTACATAGCAGTCTGTGCACAGGGCACACAGTGACATTGGTGTGAGTGGTGGGTGAATACGTTAGGCTACATAGCAGTCTGTGCACAGGGCACACAGTGACATTGGTGTGAGTGGTGGGTGAATAGGATAGGTTACATAGCAGTCGGTGCACAGGGCACACAGTGACATTGGTGTGAGTGGTGGGTGAATAGGAGAGGCTACATAGCAGTCGGTGCACAGGGCACACAGAGACATTGGTGTGAGTGGTGGGTGAATAGGATAGGCTACATAGCAGTCGGTGCACAGGGCACACAGTGACATTGGTGTGAGTGGTGGGTGATTAGGATAGGTTACATAGCAGTCGGTGCACAGCGCACACAGTGACATTGATGTGAGTGGTGGGTGAATAGGATAGGCTACATAGCAGTCTGTGCACAGGGCACACAGTGACATTGGTGTGAGTGGTGGGTGAATAGGTTAGGCTACACAGCAGTCTGTGCACAGGGCACACAGTGACATTGGTGTGAGTGGTAGGCGAATAGTATAGGCTACATAGCAGTCTGTGCACAGGGCACACGGTTACATAGGTGTGAGTGGTGGGCGAATAGGACAGGCTACATAGCAGTCTGTGCACAGAGCACACAGTGACATCGGTGTGAGTGGTGGGTGAATAGGATAGGCTACATAGCAGTCTGTCCACAGGGCACACAGTGACATTGGTGTGAGTGATTGGTGAATAGGATAGGTTACATAGCAGTCTGTGCACAGAGCACACAGTGACATTGGTGTGAGTGGTAGGTGAATAGGATTGGTTACATAGCAGTCTGTGCACATGGCACACAGTGACATTGGTGTGAGTGGTAGGTGAATAGGATATTTTACATAGCAGTCTGTGCACAGGGCCCACAGTGACATTGGTGTGAGTGGTGGGTGAATAGGATAGGCTACATAGCAGTCTGTGCACATGGCACACAGTGACATTGGTGTGAGTGGTGGGTGAATAGGATAGGCTACATAGCAGTCTGTGCACAGGGCACACAGTGACATTGGTGTGAGAGGTGGGTGAATAGGATAGGCTACATAGCAGTCTGTGCACAGGACACACAGTGACATCGGTGTGAGTGGTGGGTGAATAGGATAGGTTACATAGCAGTCTGTGCACAGGGCACACAGTGACATCGGTGTGAGTGGTGGGTGAATAGGATAGGCTACATAGCAGTCTGCACATGGCACACAGTGACATCGGTGTGAGTGGTGGGTGAATAGGATAGGCTACATAGCAGTCTGTGCACAGGGCACACAGTGACATCGGTGTGAGTGGTGCGTGAATAGGATAGGCTACATAGCAGTCTGTGCACAGGGCACACAGTGACATCGGTGTGAGTGGTGGGTGAATAGGATAGGCTACACAGCAGTCTGTGCACAGGGCACACAGTGACATTGGTGTGAGTGGTGGGTGAATAGGATAGGCTACACAGCAGTCTGTGCACAGGGCACACAGTGACATTGGTGTGAGTGGTGGGTGAATAGGATAGGTTACACAGCAGTCTGTGCACAGGGCACACAATGACATAGGTGTGAGAGGTGGGTGAATAGAATAGGCTACACAGCAGTCTGTGCACAGGGCACACAGTGACACTAGTGTGAGTGGTGGGTGAATAGGATAGGCTACATAACAGTCTGTGCACAGGGCACACAGTGACATTGGTGTGAGTGGTGGGTGAATAGGATAGGTTACATAGCAGTCTATGCACAGGGCACACAGTGACATTGGTGTGAGTGATGGGTAAATAGGATTGGCTACTTAGCAGTCTGTGCACAGGGCACACAGTGACATTGGTGTGAGTGATGGGTGAATAGGAGAGGCTACATAGCAGTCTGTGCAAAGGGCACACAGTGACATTGGTGTGAGTGGTGGGTGAATAGGATAGGTTACATAGCAGTCGGTGCACAGGGCACACAGTGACATTGGTGTGAGTGGTGGGTGAATAGGAGAGGTTACATAGCAGTCGGTGCACAGGGCACACAGTGACATTGGTGTGAGTGGTGGGTGAATAGGAGAGGCTACATAGCAGTCTGTGCACAGGGCACACAGAGACATTGGTGTGAGTGGTGGGTGAATAGGATAGGCTACATAGCAGTCGGTGCACAGGGCACACAGTGACATTGGTGTGAGTGATGGGTGAATAGGAGAGGCTACATAGCAGTCTGTGCACAGGGCACACAGTGACATTGGTGTGAGTGGTGGGTGAATAGGATAGGTTACATAGCAGTCTGTGCACAGGGCTCACAGTGATATTGGTGTGAGTGTTGGGTGAATAGGATAGGCTACACAGCAGTCTGTGCACAGGGCACACAGTGACATTGGTGTGAGTGGTGGGTGAATAGGATAGGCTACACAGCAGTCTGTGCACAGGGCACACAGTGACATTGGTGTGAGTGGTGGGTGAATAGGATAGGTTTCACAGCAGTCTGTGCACAGGGCACACAATGACATAGGTGTGAGAGGTGGGTGAATAGAATAGGCTACACAGCAGTCTGTGCACAGGGCACACAGTGACACTAGTGTGAGTGGTGGGTGAATAGGATAGGCTACATAACAGTCTGTGCACAGTGCACACAGTGACATTGGTGTGAGTGGTGGGTGAATAGGATAGATTACATAGCAGTCTATGCACAGGGCACACAGTGACATTGGTGTGAGTGATGGGTGAATAGGATAGGCTACATAGCAGTCTGTGCACAGGGCACACAGTGACATTGGTGTGAGTGATGGGTGAATAGGAGAGGCTACATAGCAGTCTGTGCACAGGGCACACAGTGACATTGGTGTGAGTGGTGGGTGAATACGATAGGCTACATAGCAGTCTGTGCACAGGGCACACAGTGACATTGGTGTGAGTGGTGGGTGAATAGGATAGGTTACATAGCAGTGTGCACAGGGCACACAGTGACATTGATGTGAGTGGTGGGTGAATAGGATAGGCTACATAGCAGTCTGTGCACAGGGCACACAGTGACATTGGTGTGAGTGGTGGGTGAATAGGATAGGCTACACAGCAGTCTGTGCACAGGGCACACAGTGACATTGGTGTGAGTGGTAGGCGAATAGGACAGGCTACATAGCAGTCTGTGCACAGGGCACACGGTGACATTGGTGTGAGTGGTGGGTGAATCGGATAGGTTACATAGCAGTCAGTGCACAGGGCACACAGTGACATTGGTGTGAGTGGTGGGTGAATAGGATAGGTTACATAGCAGTCAGTGCACAGGGCACACAGTGACATTGGTGTGAGTGGTGGGTGAATAGGATAGGTTACATAGCAGTCTGTGCACAGGGCACACAGTGTCATTGGTGTGAGTGGTGGAAGAATAGCGTAGGCTACAAATATGAGTATTTTTTGTGGGGGGGGGTTTACCGGCCCCACAGTCCGGACATTGTGATTTTATATGGATTCAGTATGATTTACTGCTGGAGGCATGGCCGGCAGTTCTAATCCCGACAGTGGCAGCCCGACAGAGGAGGAAATCCCGATCGTCCATTAAGGTAAGTATGCTAACCTAATTCCCCCCCTAACCCTCCCTTAGGGGTGCCTAACTCTAACCTCCCCCCAAAGTGCCTAACCCTAATCCCCCCTCTAAGTGCCTAAACCTAACCCCCCCTTCCTTGCTGCCTAAGCCTAAATCCCCCTTGGGAGCCCCTAACCTAACCCTCCCCGATCAGTAAGCCGGGTGTCGGGCTCCAGGCGTAGGTCTTATGACAGGCATCGGGATATTGATGCCTGTCATTAGTGCCTTGATGGGATTAGACAGTAGGGAAGCTGGCGGTCGGGATTACGTCCGTCGGTTTCCCGACTGCTTCCCTTTTATACAATAGCTTACAATCATACAGAATGTAGAAAAACATCTGGAAAATGTTCTTGAAATGTAGAAATCTGTTCATCCCTAAGTGAATCTATAAAGATTTATATTTCATGTAGGGGAATCATAAAGCGAGTCCACATTACAGTATTTGTAATATATTCTATTAAATCTCCTATAAAAATTTTATAAGTTATGACATTTCCCCGGATTTATGTCAGGTCTCAGCCACTAGCAAGTCATTCAAATAGTGTTTTACATGTGTAATAGCAGATACTTACATCATGACACACAGCTATACAGATGTTACTGTGTATAGCATTAATATAAAATTTTTATGATAGGTTGGTGCAATGGGATGTAGTTATCATCACGGGCGGTCAGGATGCTGATAATCAGAATCAAAGCGCCAGAATCCTGTCCACCAGCATCCCGAGAGTAAGCATTAGGGTAAGGGAGAGGGTTAGGTTTAGGGGTTAGGATTAGGCACTAGGGGGAGGGTTAGAGTTAGGCTGCATGGGGCGAAGGCTAGGGTTAGGCTGCGTGGGCAAGGATTAGGGTTAGGCTGCATGGGGCGAGGGCTAGGGTTAGGCTGCATGGAGCGAGGGTTAGGGTTAGGCTGCGTGGGGCAAGTATTAGGGTTAGGCTGCATGGGGCGAGGGCTAGGGTTAGGCTGCGTGGGCAAGGATTAGGGTTAGGCTGCATGGGGCGAGGGCTAGGGTTAGGCTGCATGGAGCGAGGGTTAGGGTTAGGCTGCGTGGGGCAAGGATTTGGGTTAGGCTGCATGGGGCGAGGGTTAGGGTTAAGCTGCGGGGGTGGGTCAGTGCGAAGGCGAAGGCATTTTATGAACAGGTGCCAATGGAAATGAGTGGATTTGGTGTGATTATAATATACTTTTCTAAAACCTTAGTGATCACTTAATGATTAAATAAACAAAGCTGGTGTTAAAATCCATAGCATGTTTAAGTTTTATATAAGTGTTTGTCACTGTGTGACATCACCTCTTTCTTTGGGAAATCCCTCCCACCCACTTGTTTGTGTTGTGGCGGAAAGAATGGAATTTTTGCTGTTGTTAGTGTAAAATCCTTCCAGGTGACGTGTACTATGACGCTGGCTCTAAATTATGCACACCTCTGAAACGGCATTGAGACGCTCAGGCACGCCTGCGTTCACACCTCCACTCCCCCGTTTTTAATAACCAGCCCCTGTCAACACCTACAAACGGCTTCTCCTGTTATTCACTCTGCTGGGCAGTATATGCGCAGCGAGCGAACACTTCCCGATCGCTCGCACTGGTTCTCGCACATGCACTGCGATGAGAACTCATGCGCACACTGAGAAAATCGGCTGGCTACAATCGAACACAGCCTAGCGAGCAGGTCTGAATCAGGTCCTTAGGGCCTGATTCAGAGCCGGACGCTCTGACCAGAGCGCTCGCTCTGAATCAGGGCCCTCCTACCTAAAAATGGAGCGGCCTCCTGGCCGCTCGCATAGCTGTGGGTGACCACCCACAGCTTATGCGAGCGGCCAAAAAGATGGTCGCGATGGTCATGACCATCGCGAGTATCGGGCTTACGACGAGACCCTGTGGTAGGGTCTCACTGCCGCAAGCCCAGGAGTGATTGTGGCTCTATCAGAGCCAAAATCACTCCCACCAGGAGTGATTTTGGCTCTATCAGAGCCAAAATCACTCCCACTATCAGAGCCAAAATCACTCCCACTGGGCCGGACCCAGACGGTAACGCCTCCGTCTGGCAACCACGCCCCCGGCACGCCCACTAAAGGGGGCGTGCTGTCAGTCACCATCGACAGCACGCCCCCTTTAGTGCAAGACCCATAACGACGGCTTGGCCGTCGTTGTTCGGGTCTCGCGCATGCGCACGATGGAGCTCCCTCCGTCATGCGCATTGAATGAGACCCTTAGACCGTTCTTTAAAGTCTATCATCTTACTAACTTTAATTAATGTAATACTCAGAAAATTACAAGAAATGTAAATGATTGTTGTCAAAAGATATATTTGGCCTTAATTATTTCCAGCTCTGGTTGTCTTTAATTTTAGAAAAGTGTTTTAGAGTTAATATGACTTTTCTGGATTAACTGCGGATATCAACCTTTAGGGAGTTTATACAAACTAACATCCGGACAAACCCATTAACGATGGGAAAGATACATCAACCTCTCGCCATCAATGGCAAAACAATTAATAAGCAGCCTCAAAATATTGATATTTGAAGAAGAAGAAGAAAAAAAATACACACATTGATGTAAATTTTCCATCCCCAGGTGGGGTTTTGGCCATCGATCATCGATGGTTCATCAACATTGATGTCTGTTTCCTAATTGGTAAATAGTTTTTTACCCTCAATTGGAGAGTTAAGATGACAAAATCACATCAGTTTTAAGCACTGTGTATGCATGGTCACAGTTCCCTTTACCCTTGTTTAACCTTCAATAGTTTCCCCCTAATGGTTAACTCTTCAATGACCATCCCTTTCCTAGCTGGCTCTCTAATCTCTGTTTCTCTTCACTCTCTAAGCTTCCTCCCAGTGGTAAAACTACCACCACTCCAGAGGGTGTGGCCATTAAGGGGCTTAGATATTAGTGAAACCCAGAAATGAATAGTGCCCAGCAATGCTGGCCCAATTTTCTGCATCTGTTACTCTGGTCTTCTCATCATGCCCCTTGTATACTGAGAAGGTAGTTCTGGCCTGGCCCAAATCTCGCCTTGGGACTCAAGATCTCATTTCAGTGACTGCGACAGGAGGCTTGCGCTGATCACATGAGCGCATTATATCTGATACAGGCCCAATGACAGGGTTGTACAAGGGGAACACTAGTACTGGGCCCCAAGAATCTGAGGAGCCCTGGACACTCAAGAATCTCGGGAGTCCAATACATGTGCTCCCCGGACCAGTCAGCCGATGCAATACATTTTCCTGGTGCAAAGTTGCTCTGATGGATGGTAGAGGAGCAACAAAGAAGAGCAGGCAGAGGAAGGTAAGTGTGGACTGGAGTGTGGCAGGAAGGGGGGCTGGAGAGACATGGGAAGTGAGCTAGAGAGTGACAAATGGTGCTGAAGGTTTGGGGCTAGGGAGACACAGTGGAATGTGCTGGAAAGACACAGGAGATGGGGCTGTGCTGACGAGACAGAGGGGGTTAGGCCTGAGAGACCATGGGGGATGTGCTAAAGAGACATGGGAGATGGGCTTGAGAGGCACAGGGGATGTTGATGAGAGACACAGGGGGGAGGAGGCTGGGAGACACAAGGGGGTGAGGCTGAGAAGACAGGTGGGATGAGGCTGAGAATCATGGGGAGGATGAGGCTGAGAGACACAGGGGATGGTGAGATCAGAGACAAACAGTAGGGGTGGATGAGGCTTAAAGAAATGGGGGTGAGGTTGAGAGACATAAGGGAGATGAGGTTGACAAACAAGGCTGATGGCTGGTGATGGAGAGTCACTGGAGATGAGTCAGGAGTGACATAGGAGGGATGGTGATCGAGACAGAAATGGGGCAGGAAAGACACAGCAAGAATAATTCTGGTGCGACCCAAAGGTGATGAGGCTGGAGAGACACAAGGGGATGAGGCTGGAAAGACACAAGAAGCTGGAGAAACACAGAGAGGGATAAGGCTGAGAGACATCGGTGGGGATGAGGCTGCAGAGACACAGGTGTGATGAGAATGGAGAGAAATGGGGATGACCAACCAGTACCTAGCAAGGGGAGATGGAGAGCCCCAAAAATATGAGTGTGTCTGGCCCCAAGATTTTGTTGCCAGCCCTGGATACAACTTTGTTCTACTGTAACATCAGCCCCCATTAAGCTATAAGTTTTGCTCCTATAAAACACACAGTTTGGAAAATCCAACATTATTATTACAACCTATACCATAGCCTACATCCCATTATTTAATGTTTGGGAATTTGGACTATTCTCTGGTGGCGCACAATAAAAAGCGAGCGTACTCATTTGACATTACCTCGATCAAGTCACTTCAGAATGGCTTCAGAATCTGTAGGCAGCTTGCAGCTTACTCCGCTGCCCAGAAAAAACATTGTATTGACGTTTGCACCAACGGTAGGTGCGTGCGGCACTGGACAGCTCATATAGTACCTGCCATATAGCAGAACTTCTAATGACACTGAGCTTGCATGACCAATCAGAGCCAATGGACAGATAGCTGACAGATTGATGATGTCACGGGGTGTTGCTCAGGAGCACAGTGAGCATACATCTGGCAGGACACTGGCTGTTCACAGTCTCAGTAATTAGTATGAATATTTACAGCTGCCCAGAAGATGGCTAATGTCATGCAGACATATAAACCAGTGACTATAGAAAAGTCATACTGCTCTAGCACAAAGTAATACCTCTTTTCCACCAAAAACCCAGGTCCGACCTGGGTTTTTGGACATGGTCCCAACCCTGGTCAGACCCAGGTCAGACCCATTTACACAGCACCATCGATCTGGGTTACTCCCAGGTCAGCCCTGTTCACACTGAACTCAGGTCTGCCCTGCTAAACCTGTGAGGTCATAAAAAGTGGGAGGTGACTGCTCCACAGCCACCAATCAGCTAATTTTAGGCATGACCCAGGTCAGATAACCCGGGTTGCACCGTTTACACTGCACCATTACCCGGGTCCATCCTGGGTCCAACCCTGGTAGCTACCTGAGTTGGATTGCTGGGTCACTTGACCTGGGTTATATTTCAGGGACCCTTTTACACTGAGCTGCGACCCGGGTAGACCCAGCAATAACCCAGGTTTTTGCTCTGGTGTAAAAGGGGTATAAAAGTAACAGATGAATAGTTATGTACTGTCGGCCCAGATGTCTGTGTCTTAGAGATATGTACAGTACACATTACTGGACCTGCGGAATTGGGCGAAATGAGTTTGGCTTCTAATTACATTAAGTGTAACATAGAAAAATATAATCTCATTAGTGATGCAGAGGACTATGAGTGTGACCAATTAAGATGAGCAGTGTAGCATTAAACACAAAAATACTCCTCACACTTCTAAGCGGCCTAAATGTAACAGTGATAAACTCAAATGCAATATTTGTGATGTGGGTGATGTATAATTGGTTTGTAGTTCTGCCACAACCTGCTCATCTTTAATTAAATACTATAAATGGGAATTAGCTGCCAAACAGGATGTCAGTCTGGATGGAAATGATTGTGGTCCGCCTACTCTAATTAGCTGGTGTGGGAGTTTTGTCATCATCGTTTTCAATATACATAATCGTTATAACTAGAAATGTAGGAAAAGGAAGCAGCCGTTTATGTAGCTACATTAATGCTGTCAATTTCTGTCAGATTGTGTTTTTTTTTTAATAAATTATATTTTCTGAGCATGATGAAATGACTATGGGTTAGATGTACTAAAGCCTCGGAGAGAGATAAAGTACCAACCAAACAGCACCTGTCATTTTTCAAACCCAGCCTATAACTTGATAGTCAGGAGCTGATTGGTTGGTACTTTATCTCTCTCCAAGGCTCAGTACATCTCCCCTTATGTGACATTATATGGTGTTAGGCACACAGTATGAGCTGTGCAAAAATATTTGTTAATATATACAGCATATATTTATTTTCTTCCCAACACCCCCCACTTTAGAAGCAATACTTATTCCTCTTTTCCACCAAAATCCCGGGTCCGACCTGGGTTTTCAGACATGGTTCCAACCCAGGTCAGACACCGTTTACACAGCACCATCAATCTGGATTATTCTCAGGTCAGCCCCGTTCACACTGAACCTGAACCACTGAGATAGATAACCGAGGTTTGCATAGAACAGAGGGCATATAAACCTCTAGACAGGGATGGATGGGGTTAATAAAGTGAAAGGAGGGGTAATTTAGGATTGGCAGTTGTTAAAGTCACAGGGGATAGGTTGTTTGTTGTTAAGGGGGGAGTGGTTACGCCAATAAAAAGATCCGAGTAAATCCGAGTAAAACCGAACCCGCTCACCCCTAGTAATATCTGAAGGATATTTTGCCTCTTTGATTCTGATCTCCCACCCTCCCTTCCCTATTGTGTCTTGTGTCGGCTTTATTTCATGGCGGGAAAGACAATCTGTAAAGCGTCCATAATGCTGCAGTAGGAGCGGTGCACACCCCGCCAATGCACTGGCTGATTTCACCCTATTGGGGTCAGCGGCGCCTCTCACCCGGGTGGGACAGAATGGTGCATTGGCATGGGTGTTGGATACCATCTCACTTGCTATAAAGGGAGAGTTGGCCCTTGCAAGTATTTTATATTGGCATAGGTGTCTTACTTGCTATAAAGAGAGAGTGGCCCTTGCAAGTACTTATATCTCACTTACCATTAAATGGGATATTGGCCCTGGTAAGTGATGGACATCTTTTGCCTAAGTCAAGCTGGCGCCGGTGGTTTGCCGTTCTTTCCTCTGCCACCATACTCATTAGTGTATATAAATTAGGGGTGTGCACCGGCCACTTTTTGTGTTTTGTGTTTTGGTTTTGGATCTGGATCTTTCTTTGTGTTTTGGATCTGGATTGGTTTTGCCAAAACCACCCTTCCGTGTTTTGGGTTCTGGGTTTTGTGTTTTGGATCTGTATTTTTTTGGGAAAAAAACATAAAAACAGCTAAAATCACAGAATTTGTGGGTTTTTCTGCTCCTATGCTATTATTAACCTCAATAACCTTAATTTACACTCATTTCCAGTCTATTCTGAACACCTCACACCTCACAATAGTGTTTTTATGTCCAAAAGGTTGCACCCAGGTAGCTGGATGACTATGCTAAGCGACACAAGTGGGCGGCACAAACACATGGCCCATCTAGGAGTGACACTGCAGTGGCAGACAGGTTGGCAGTTTGAAAAACTAGGCCCCTGAGAGTACATACTGCAAAGAAAAAAAGAGGTGCAAGATGGAATTGTCCTTGGGCCCTCCCACCCACCATTATGTTGTATAAACAGGACATGCACACTTTAACAAACCAATCATGTCAGCGCCAGGGTCTGCCAAACGACTGTGGCTGAAATGATTGGTTCGTTTGGGCCCCTATAAATCAAGCTGGCAATTAATCTGTCCCTGCACAAACCGGCTCTACGGAGGCAAGATGTCGTCTTCATCCTCCTCATCCACCGATTCCTCACCCTCTTCAGTGTTGTGTACATCCTCATCCTCACAGAGTATTAATTCGTCCCCACTGGAATCCACCACCACAGATCCCTCTGTACGTTCTGGAGGCTGGTCTCCCTGGAAGAATTTATCATTTTGATGAACATCATCTTCTCCACATTTTGTGAAAGCAACCTCCTACGCCTTTCACTGACAAGGTTCTCAGCTGCACTAAACACTCTTTCGGAGTACACACTGGAGGGGGGGCAACTTAGATAAAATAGAGCTAGTTTGTACAGGGGCCTCCAAATTTACTCTTTTTCCTGCCAGTACAGGTATGGACTGTCTGACATGCCTACTTGGATGCTGTCACTGATGTAATCCTCCACCATTCTGTCAATGTTGACAGTATCATATGCAGTGACAGTAGACATGTCAGAAATTGTTGGCAGGTCCTTCAGTCCGGACCAGATGTCCAAACCGGCCCTTGTCTTATGACACAGGTGCACGCTTGGCGCTGCTCCTTTGTTGATGCATGTGCGGCTACAGCGCACACAATTCACAACACAGAAAAGAAGAATTTTTTATTTTTTTTGGAGTGCACTTTGGGGGTTACACCACCCTTTAACAGACTTATGACTCAGGCGCACGCTTGGCGCTGCTCCTTTGTTGATGCACGTGCGGCTACTGCGCATACGTTTCACACACAAACACAGAAAAAAAGAAGAATTGTTTATTTTTTGTGGAGCGCACTGTGGGGGTTACACCACCCTTTAACAGACTTATGACTCAGGCGCACGCTTGGCGCTGCTCCTTTGTTGATGCACGTGCGGCTACTGCACATACGTTTCACACACAAACACAGAAAAAAAGAAGAATTGTTTATTTTTTGTGGAGCGCACTGTGGGGGTTACACCACCCTTTAGCAGACGAGCCAGCCGGCCCTTTACTTATGACACAGGCGCATGCTTGGCGCTGCTCCTTTGTTGATGCACGTGCGGCTACTACGCACACAATTCACAACACAGAAAAGAAGAATTTTTTTATTTTTTTTGGAGTGCACTTTGGGGGTTTTACCACCCTTTAGCAGACGAGCCAGCCGGCCCTTTACTTATGACAACGGCGCACGCTTGGCGCTGCTCCTTTGTTGATGCACGTGCGACTCGGATGGGGGGGCTCGGGGGGGGGGGTCAGATTTCAGAAATCCGAACCCACTCATCCCTAATATAAATAAAGCTGACCGATTTTTTTTGTACCGCATTAACTTGGTCTGTGTCTTTATTTTTGAGTAAATATGGGTTTAAAGAACTTATGGTTACATCCATCATCTGATGACAGAGAGTTTATTGCTACTGTGGGTGTTAGAATGTAGCAGGTGCTAAATTTGGGACAAACCAGATTCAGAATCAGTAAATAAACTGAGTAATCCCCTAAACGTGTTATGCTTCACCTACTGTTGAGTAGATATTGTAAATATATGCATTACATAAGCCCTTGGGAGGACATACAGTTAGGTGCGACAGAAGAAGAACCTGTTTTTCATTTTAATTAATCCAGTCAAATGTGAATGAAGATACTGTATGTCACAGGATGACAGGCAGATAGTCTCATTACATACAATAGCACCCCTTCAGGGACTGTAGTATAGACATTTAGCTTATATGTGGCTCACTTGCAGTATATGAACATGAAATATTGGAATATACAGTGGTAGAATATGTCATTTATTATCCTGGAAAAATATAATAAAATATATGCTGGCTAAGCTTGTATACATTCTTCTTTTCACAAATAAGGAGAGTTATGGTAAAACTTACCCTTGTTAACTCTCTTTCTTCAAAGTCCCTAGGGTCGACGGGGAGACAATGGGCTGTAGGCATACTTGGCTACTTTTGAAAACTCCTTTCAGGGAGTTTATATTCAGTAATAAAATGTACACGCTCGCCGTTGAGGGGGCATGTCATGCTCCACCCAGAGGGTGTGTCTAGCTCCACCTATGGGTGTATCTATTTCCATTCAGGGATGTTTCCTGCCTACTCTCCAGGTCTCTGCCTCACCCACTGCAGTGTCATGAACCCCTGAGCCAGGGGTGTATCTATAATGGGTGCAGGGTTTGCGGTGCTCACGGGCCCCAGGTTCAGGGGGGGCCCACACCGCACACCCTGCACCCATATTATCTAAAACTGACCTCTCTGAGGTCCCGCGTCGGGTGTCTCAGTGCTGCACAAAATGCCGGAAAATGGTCGCCGCGGCCATTTTCTGGCATTTTGTGCATGCGCAGTGAGGAAATTGCCCAGAGTCCACTGATGCTGCGATGGTCGGCCAGCCGTTTTAGTCGGCTGACGGCCGCCAGGGAGAGAGTAGGTGTATGTTGCTTAAAGAATGCATGCACAGAAAACAATGTGTAAATTTGGTCGTTTGCATCTCAATATGTGACCTTCCCCCTATGCGTGCACTTAGGGCCTGATTCAGAGATGGGCGCTAATGCGATTTTTCCGCAGATCAAGCGACTGTTTGCCATTGCGCATGTGTATAAGATACACTGCGAATGCATTGCGATTACAAATGCACATAGGAATACATTGCACAGTCATGTTGTCAGCGTTTGGGGGTGGTAATGAGGGTGGTCAGAAAAAAACTGCAGGCGTGTCTGTTCGTTTGAACGCCGTTTTATGCATAAATTAGCCACTGCGAGTGCAAACACAGCATGAGAGCCCTCTGCGTGAGAGGAGAGCTGCCGAGTCTGCGGCTGGTCAGTCTTGCCGCAAGAGTAAGATGGCCGCTCGATGTGCATCTATGTTACCGATATTTACGCAGGTAAGCGTCGTCGCACGCTGGTAAGAAGGCAGCAGTGGGCGTCTTTATGCTCAGGTTATCTTTGTAAACATTAGCATATTTTCGCAGCTCCGTTGTGTAGGAAAACGCAGCTGCGATTGCATTAGCATCCGTCTCTGAATCAGGCCCTTAGTTGAATACTAGATATCATCATCAGAGTGCATTTGCACTTCTATTAGGTGAAAAAGATACAGGGGTCCATTTACTAAGCAGTGTTAGGAGACAGAGTGAAAAGTGATAAGGTGGCAGCCAATCAGCTCCCAACTGTCATTTTTCAAACAAAGCCTGAGATGACAGTTGGCAGCTGATTGGCTGGCACCCTATCACTTTTCACTCTGTCTCCTAACACTGCTTAGTAAATAGACCCCTCAGAGGTGTCACCAGGTCTCGTGACACCCGGTGCGCACCTCATATCCCCCTGCGCGGCCCTGGCACGTGCTTCCAGAAAGGGGTGTGACCTAACATAAAGGGTGCGTGGCCTTGTGGGGAATCCTGATTGTGTAATGCTGGGCTGACCCTGGGAGACTAGTGCCTGCCATGGTCAGGGGATGTCCCTGCAGGCTCAGCACAGCCACGCCTCCTCCCAGCATCAGTGAGGAGAGACCGAGGCCAGTGACAGCAGACGTGCCTCCCTGCAGCAGCACCCTGGCAAAAAATGAAAAGCCACCCTCTGGGCTCAGGGGGTAAGTGCCCATCCGCTGGCAGTGTAACTGGGTGCAAGGGGAGGGCTGGATCCCAAAGGCAGCCAGGACCCTGTAGCACCTGCGCCCCCTGCACCTACTATAGCTTCGCCCTTGGCAGCAGGTACACGATGCGGTATCCACGGGTGCAGCCAGGAACATATGGGGTTAATGCTGGTTGGTGTAACATACCTGTATGCATATTTATAAACAGTGGTGGCAGTGCAGTGTAGTATAGTATATATAGAGGTGGTGACTAGAGATGTGGGCGGATCACCGTGTTTTGGTTCTAAATAAATTCGTCATTGTGTTTTGGTTTTGGCAAAACCAACCTCAAGTGCTTTGGTTCGGATTTGGTTTTGGTTCAGTATTGGAGTCCTTAAAAAAAAAAGATAAAAACAGCTAAAATCATTTGGACCTGTTTACATGTAATCCAAAAGCCGAGTTTGGTTTTTAAATCCGACTTCCGAACTGACAGCAGACCGAAGCCGGAACTTGGTTCAACTCAGAAACCCAAATGTGATTCTGAACTGGGACTCCATTCGATTCGGAACCCCTAAGTTCAGGTGTGTTCGTATTTCAGGAAAACCGAACCGCAGATCTCTAGTGGTGACACAGTGGGTCTTGGCTGTGATATACAGTCTCCGTTGCGAGGAGACGCTCAAGGCCACATCCTTCACCATACAGGATGGAGAAAAGAAGATGCGAGGAGAACCGTAGATGCCCAGTAGCACACTTGGGGCTCTATTTACTACAATCCGCATTTGTAATGCAGATTGTAGTGTGATATTATCAAGTGAATTCGCATTGCGAATTCAGGCAATATCACAGGGATTTACTACAAATCCCTTGCAGGGACAGAGCTTGCGATAAAGCTCTGTCCCTGCGAATCCCCTCTGCACACTAGTCACAGTATTTTCGCAAAAAATACTGTGACAAAGTGCCGACGCATGTGCCGACCGACCGTCGCTGCTACCCCCCGGCGCTAAGTCCCGCCCCCGCAATCGCGGACCCCCCCTTCCCTCAATAGCACTTACCTGCAGTCATCGGTGCTCCGGTGATGTCTTCCATGTCTCCGGTCAGCTGACATCCCATACTGCACTGGGACACGGTCACCTGATGACCGGGCCCCGGTGCACCATGGGAGACCAGCTAACCAGAGGGAGAACATCACCGGAGCCCCAATCACCGGTCCATGCAGTCAGGTAAGTGAATTTTTTTTTTACTTTTTTTTTTTTTAGCAGAGATCAGCTTGCGGTCTGTTTAGACCACACAGCTGATCACTGGGACCGTCTCTGGGCTCTGCTCTGCCCATTACGGCAGAGCAGGAGCCTGGTAACCGGGGGAAACCCTGGATAACGCCACCTCCAGCGTTATTATCACAGGGCCTCCCTAGGTATTTTTTTCACTATTTATTTTTAGTGACTACCAGGCAGATCACATTTCCCATTACAATAATGGGGAATGCGATCTGATTACTAAAAATAAGTGATACTTAGGGGTTGGAGTAGAATTTGACGAATTCTACTCCAATTGCCCTGTAATAACTATAGGTGGGTCGAGCATCTAGCAGTCCAGGGTCCTAGTACCTGGATGGAAGAGGAAACAGCACAGAGTGCTCTCCTCCAACACAGACTGCTTGTACAATCTGAGACTTACCTGTATTGCTGAGAGCTCCTACTAATTCTTATAGACATGTGTCTATTTTGACAGTTACATGCAATAACAGGAGTTCATTTTGTCGTATGAAATTATGTAAATATATAAAGATAAACAGGATGGAAATGATGTGTTAACTGAATCAGGGTGCACAGATCTTTTTTTATCCCTACAATAAGGGTGTGGTGTTTAGTTCACGGTGGTGCTTCTCTTCCTTTTCTGTCTACAGTATAGATTTTGCTATCTCAAATTGTACTTTTGTGGAAAAGCATCTTTCTAGGTCATTTGACCTATGACAAAACTATCAAACACAACAGTCTCACCTAATAAAGACGGCCCTAATTAAAGTCTTAAATGAAGCATAACGCAGCAGTACTTAAGTTGAACAACATAAAAGTAGACTAATTAGGGGATTGGTCCTAAAGTGGAAGTAAAAGAGCAATATGAATAAGTGTCTTGTACATTTTGAGGTGGGCCTACAAAATCTGGAGTATCACCCTTGATCAGGAGGAGTCCCAAACTCTGCAAACTGGGGGCCTGATTCAGAGCTGAACGCTCTGACCAGAGCGCTCGCTCTGAATCAGGGCTCTCCTACCTGTTTTTGGAGCGGCCTCATGGACGCTCGCATAGCTGTGGGTTACCACCCACAGCTTATGCGAGCGTCCATGATGATGGTCTTGATGGTCAAAGACCATCGCGACCATCGGGCTTGCGACGAGACCCTGCGGTAGGGTCTCGCTTCCGCAAGCCCAGGAGTGATTTTGGCTCTATCAGAGCCAAAATCACTCCCACTGACATCATTACTAATGTCAGTGGGGCCGGACTCAGAAGGTAGGCGTTCCCATGGGAACGCCTCCGTCTGGCAGCCGCACGCCCACCAAAGGGGGCGTGCTGTCACTCACCATCGACAGCACGCCTCCTTTGGTGCGAGACCCAGAGCGATGTATTTCTCGTCGCTCGCCGGGTCTCGCGCATGCGCACGACGGAGCTCCCTCCGTCGTGTGCATGCACGTTCGCCAAACATCGACCCGTTTGCGAGTGAACTTCCCTCGCGAGCGGGTCTGAATGACCCCCTGGGTGAGCATCTTCCAAAGTGCTGGACTAGATTCAATGGTGCAAATAAGGTGCCTTAAAGAGTTAATATCTATCGTATCCAAAGCCCTGGTGCTAGCACCTAATCAGCAACTGCTGTTCCATCTGTGTGGGGGGGATTATGTGCTGCTTGTGGTTTCCTATATTTCCCCATCAGCATATTTACCTCCACATCATAGATCATAAATTACCCACGGGATTCCGAACCGCCCAAAATCCGATAATCTACTGCTAATTCACAATTGTATGTTTTCACCATTAGGCTGAGGAACTGAGAATCACCCAGAGAATCTGTAATATAAAATAACAGGAGAAATAGGCATTTTAGTAAGGTAATGAGGTTACAAAGACCTCTCACTGGGTAATATTAAATTATTATATCGGTTATATTAAAATGGTGTAACCTCATGGCTTTCTGTGTAACTTTGCTGAGAAAAGAAAGACTTAATAATATAAAATAGATTTTTTTAAGATCATTATTCATATTATTAGCAATAAAAAAATAATGATTAGCGTTTCGGCTTCCCGATTGCCTCCCGGATGCAGGAAGGGGAGAAATGCGACTGCAAAATACCTGAAAATGCCGGTTTGACCGCTTTTCTCATATGCGAGGCACTCCAGGGCTTGGTTGCTGTGGGTAACGCCATTTCATGACGGTGTTCTTCATGCATACCGGCGTTGCTAATGCCAACATGCATGCAAAGGATGGCAGGATGCATTGTCTTATTTTTTGGGTAATGCCACACAGGACACTTATGCAGAGTTCATTGTAAGGCACAAATGTAGAATACATCCGAGCAAAAAAAATACTTTGCTAACTATGCAGAGCTGGCCACGAAAGTAAGATGTGACCAATGCTGCATTGGTATTGAAATGCGTTTCTCTATCCTGCAAATAACACATTCTGAGGAAGGCTAGTACAGCAGGGGAAGTCTGATACTAGCATTTGCATATTATCGCAGCCACGAATCCGGCAACATGACGCACCAGCCTCCAGCTCTGAATCAGGCACTACGAAACATATCAGCAGCCTTACCCTACCCAAACTAAGAAGGAAACTTTTTATTTTTTTTAAAAATGAGTGTTCAGTACACTGTGTACCTGCATTTGCCCACCCCAATCCGGCTCTAGATGTAACATGAAGTGAAGGCAGAATATGCGTCAGTTATAAGTAAGGAGCTGTGGCTTCATTGTGAGTATAAAAGATGTGCAAAAACACAATACACAATTCGGTAAGAGGTTGGAAAGTGTAGAGAATAAGTACCCAAGTCACGTGTAGAATGTGAACAAGACCAGGGGCGTCTTTAGAGAGCAGGGGGACCGTGTGCACTCCCTGTGCGGGGCCCCCTCCTCTCTCCCCGGTGGCCGGTAGCCGACTGGTGGCCATTTTTCCAGCGTTCTGTGCATGCGCAGTAGAGTCCGGGCACACTCTAGCACCCGGAGTCTACTGCGCATCACAGAACACCGGAAAAATGGCCGCGGCGGCCATTTTCCGGTGTTCTGAGCAGCGTAGACACCCAACGTGGGACCACGGACAGGTAAGTCTAAAGTAATATGGGTGCAGTGTGTGCGGTGCGGGGCCCTCCTGGACCCAGGGGGCCCGTGTACCCCGCACACACTGCACCCATTATAGATACGCCACTGAACAAGACGCATTTGTAAATAGGACAAGTCGCAAATATAAAACTTAACATTTTTAAAGTCCACAGTAAGGGCTTGATTCTGAGTCGCAGGCAATTCAAACACAATGCTGATGCTTACGTAGTTGGGCGATTATTTACCACTGCATATGCATAAAAAGTTTGACATACCCCTACAACGCATGTGTCACACAGAGTGTACGCACAAAGATTCTATTGCGACCAGGAGTGTCGCAGGCGTAATAGTGACAGTGGCTGCATTCTCAGACGCACAGACACAGCCACAGAGGCCATGTTCAGGTGAAATTGCACCTTCCATGGGGCTGGTGTAAGTGTCGGTGGTGCACGTGTTGGTGCGCCGATGGTGGCTTGTCAAGAATCACCGGCAGTGTTACAGCAGGCAGAGACACTGAAGGTGGGCGTTTCAGTGCTTGCACATTCTGAGGAAGGCTAGTACAGCAGGGGAAGTCTGATACTAGCATTTGCATATTATCGCAGCCACGAATCCGGCAACATGACGCACCAGCCTCCAGCTCTGAATCAGGCACTACGAAACATATCAGCAGCCTTACCCTACCCAAACTAAGAAGGAAACTTTTTATTTTTTTTAAAAATGAGTGTTCAGTACACTGTGTACCTGCATTTGCCCACCCCAATCCGGCTCTAGATGTAACATGAAGTGAAGGCAGAATATGCCTGGTGTGTCTTAAACCACAAGGCGAGGGGTGAGCTCTGGTGCTGGTCACATGGTTGTGCCAGCCTATGGCAGGATTAAGGCTCTGCTAGGTGATATTGTTTATTGATGTGTTTCATAGGCCTCTTCGGTTGGTGAAGCTTTCCCACCCTCCCTTCCCTGTTGCTTGGTTCTCATTTGTTTCAACTTTGTTGGCTCTTTTGAGCGCAAAATAATGACAGAACAGCAGACCAGGTGATTGTTTTGGGGCGCACTAACCTTAATTACTATATTATCCTACCTTCCAACATGACCCATTCCATTAGGTACAAATGCTCTGTTCCTGGACTTCACACCTAATGTATGATTGCAGTCACCTGTGTTGATCTAGGTAATTAATGAGACAGGTGTTTCACCACAGGTGGCTGCAATCATAAATTAAGAGGGAAGTCCAGGAGCAGAGCATTTTGTACCTAATGGAATGGGTCATGTTAGAGGGTCTGTATTATGGCCTTACAGGGGCAGTGACATCATGGATTGGTAGTCAAGTTGGAGCTGGATACCCTAACCTTGTGTCTATATAGGCACCTTGGTCAGTGTCCGCCTACAATGCATTTGTTTGTTGTTGTAAGTAGTGCATTGTTGGATAGTGCTCAGTTCTGGCCATCCTTTCTTTGTCACCATAATTATATAATAAAGAGCTGACCAATTTCTGCCAAAGTTATTTTATCTGTGTCTTTATATTTGTATGTTAGGCTTGTATTATGTATTATTTAGGGCTCTGAGATAAATTAAGTGGCAGGCAAAGGGTAGAAGGTTTAATTCCATCCAACTCCTCATGAACCCCAGCATGTCCCTTTTTTATCCTCTATTTTCCCCACTAGAAGGCGCTGCCGAGCTCTGAGGCACCTTACAGATCAGCAACAACTTGTTGTACACATTCTTAGTCATCTTAGTCCAACAATTAGAAACCTTTTAATTAATGATGAAATAATTTACAAGTGAATGAAAATTGCTGCACTTACTAGGAAGTTAAACCTCACACCCTTCAATTGTAGCTTGTAAGAGAAACACTCACCTCTCCCGTCAGAAGAGAGCCCTAGAATTACACCTGTGAACAATCATTCAGGAATATGTCAAAACTCAGGCTGCACAAATCTGCACCTCACTCGCAATTCAAGGAAATTTGCCAATTAAAGAGCAGTTTGGACAGAAAATTGATGAGGTTCAAATAAAAAATATCATGCAACAGATCCCAATCAGGGCTGACAACAAAAATCATGGGGCCCGGTACACCTATTGTCACGAATTGGGGTCTTAGCATCCCTTTTAGACTCAGACACTCATTTATTGCAGTTTCCAAAACATCACAGGGACACCTCCCTGTGATAAACTGTTGCACCTGTGTGTTCACCTGGTCAGCTAGTCCAATGGCTAGTGACCACCTCCTATTTAAACCAGTTCCTTTGTGCAACCCATTGTCTGAACAATGTGTTCCTACCCCGGATAGTTCAAGGCTCCAGGCTTACTTTGTATCCTGTGTTCGTGTCCTCTGTGACTTCGTTGCTACTTCGTGGGTTCTGGCTATTCGCCATCTATGCTGAGTATCGCTCACCTGTTGGCTTTGCAGCGTTCCCGCTGCATACGGATCTCCTATCCATCTGCCACTGTGACTCCATTATCTGGAACGATCGCTCATTGCTGGCGATGTTTGCAAATGTGCGTATAGTTCGCAGTACGCGTGTGCAAACTAGTACGAGCGATCGGGATGCGCTCGCTTGCCCTGCAAAGACAGCCCAATAGAATGAGTGACAGGAGAGGCCATTTGTGGGTGGTAACAGGGGCAGGGCAGTAGTAACGGGGGAGTGGAGTTGCGGACGCAGGCGTGCCTGAGTGTTTAAACACTGTTTCAGAGGCGTGCTTAATTAACAGGCAGCGTCATTGTACACATCACCTGGTTGAATTATACACTGAAGTGATCGCAGTGCTTGCGGCCAGGTATAGTCAACCTCAAGCGCTGCGAGCACATCCGATGGTGCTCGATGTACCAAGGTTTCATGCACTTCCTGGAGACGACGTGCGCAAGTGGGCGTCTTATGAATGGCTGGTGGGCGTCTACTTACGCAAAGTGATCGCTCACCAAGACATAGTGGGCGTGCTAATGCCTTGCCGAGCGATCGCCTGCCTTGCTGGGCGTGCGCTGGATTTGCATACGCTGGGAGCAAGCGATCACATCTAGCGAGCGGCTCTGAATCAGATCCTGAGTTCCATTTGCCGCTGTGTTCTGGTATCTGTCTGCACCACAGCGTCCACGCTGCATACCGACCTGAGTTCCATCTGCCGCTGTACTCGGTTACCTGTCAGCGCCACAGTGCTTATACTGCATACAAGTCTGCACTACCATCTCATCTCAGCTTGCAAGTATATCACTTCCATTTGCCTGTGTATCATCATCTATCAGTACTGAGCCGGTGTGCTCAATTACAGTCTCATTTCATCATACCGCTGGGACACTGTATGCAAGTTTCTTATGCTGTGATACTCTAGGCCACAGGTTCTCAAACTCGGTCCTCAGGACTCCAAACGATGCATGTTTTCCAGGTTTCCTCACAAAATCACAAGTGAAATAACTATCTCCACCTGTGGATCTTTTAAAATGTGTCAGTGAGTATTGAATACACCTGTGCACCTGCTGGGTGACCTGTAAAATGTGACCTTAAATATTAAAGGTAAAAATAACATAAAAACAATGTACTCTCTCCATATGCTGAGGCGCATCCAGGTCTGCATCAGTAATATATACGCCAGGTATCTAGCGGTACAGCCACCCATGCGCAAGACGGAGGGCCAGAGCCAGATTCACAATGATAGGGCTGGAACTACAATTCTAGGCCTCCACATAAGACTAGACCCAACATGATGATGGCCAGCTCCATAGTTGGCCACACGGTTGGCCATGTACAGTAAGTATTATAATTGCAGCGGACTTGGTCAGAGAAGCTTCTGCCATTGAGCATACACACTGAATGATATTGATAACGATATCATTCAGTGACGGCACCCTCCCTCATCCCCGTACTTGCAGAACCTGACGATCTCGTCAGGTTTTCCAGCAAGTATGGGCCATAAATGACATCGTTAAAGACCCGCAGGAGCGGAGCATCATTAATGATGTCTTGCATGCACACTGGATGATATTGAATGTGATGAACGATAACGATATCATTATCGTTCATATCGTCAAACTTATCGTCTAGTGCACAGGTTCTCAAACTCGGTCCTCATTACCCCAAACAGTGCATGTTTTCCAAGTCTCCTCACAGAATCACAAGTGAAATAATAATCTCCACCTGTGGATCTTTTAAAATGTGTCAGTGAGTAATGAATACACCTGTGCACCTGCTGGGTGTGCTGGAAAACATGACCTGTGTGGGGTCCTGAGGACCGAGTTTGAGAACCACTGCTCTAGGCTAATCACTACAGGAGCGCAGGCAGCAGTTAGATGATCTAGTTAAGCTGAGGGGTTCTGGGGCCACCTGGAACCTCGGACCTGGTACAGCTATGACCCTAGTCCCCCCCTCCCTGTCGCCAGGCCTGGTCCCACTTTGCATTATTGAAGTGAGAAAATCACCTACTGTACATACACTGGAGGCACTTTAGTCGTTTTGTACCTGAATTAATTCTTAACATATAAAGTTATCAGAAACTAGTGACACTACTGAGACATGAGGCAGCAATGTCACCATTCCTAGTACAGGCTGTATTCAGTGTACAAAATGGCTGCTTCGCTCTGTGTAGCAGTTGGTCTATATGAGATTATTTCTTGAACGAGGAGGTACAAATCAATTTACTGCAAGGCTTTTCCTTACTAGTAACTTCAGGATATCTTCACTCCTCAGTAATTTGGTTAGCAAAGAAAGCTGGTATCTAACTGGTTGGATTTGCCAGGGAGGGTTAACCACTACCCCCCAAAATGGACATATCCTTGCACCCTTGGCCACCCCACCATCCCACAGTTTTGGGGCCCGCCGAAACTCTTGGCAGCCCTGCTCAGTACTAGAGGGCAAGGCCTTGCCCCATTTGAGGCCCTCTTTACAATCTTTGACACTCAGAGGCGTGGCCACACTGCCTTGTGGGCAAGGCTACACTTTATCCTCAGCAGTCCAGGCCACTGGATAGACCCAGGCTGGGGCACTGTGTAACCTCGCCCTCTCTCTTAGAGCCCCTGGTTGTGGTGCCAAGCACAACTCTACATTAAATGTTAGAAATGTTCACATATAGATTCTTTACTATTTCACTCTCCATATCCAGAGATGACACATATTATACGTGCTCCCATTATATTTCAGGAGTGCATCGGTAATGTAAGGCGTGTGGCACTGCGTCATACAGCCAGACAACATTTCATGCATTTTACAATATCAGTGTTTTATAGACTATTCTATCCTATTCCAGCATTTATAGATTTGTTCTAAGCGGGATCCATTATCCCCTGCTGCCTTAGCCTAGTTACATACAGCCACCATATTGATCTTCTGTAGGTTTACATTGGCTCAGAACAATGCCAGTTACAGAGGACACAAAGGGTTAAACTACTCTAAACAGTGCATGGGGCACATTAAGCTTCTATCAATATTTGACTCTTAGAAATGTTCTGAATTGCAGTTGACAAGAAGTTTGATTAGGACAATGGAAATCGATAGTGTGTGAATAGGACATAAAGTTCCTCCAATGTCACTGTACTTTGTTTATTTGTATAGTTAGTTACATAAATCTAATATAATTATATGATAAAAGATAAGTGATATCTGGTCTGAAAAGGTTGCTGTCATAGCTGGCAGGAGTAAGCCGGACGTTGTGTGTTATACTCTCCTCCAGTGACGGCTCCACAGGTGAAGCTATGGAGCAGTCCAAAATTCATTCATAGGCATATCACATCGGCACTGTAGCACAGCCACTGCTGATGTATCTTGCTGATATATTGGTACATTTGGCTGCATGTGTACGGGCAACCCACCGACCAATCCATATCCTGGCCCAGGAACTGTCGACAACGACGTCACTACCGGTTCCTGTGGCCGGACATGTTGGCGTATTATTAGGTGTGCATGCACAATATCGTTTGTGGATACCACTTATCAAATTGTTGGATCAGTTGCCTATCGGGCGGGCGGACGATCCAACGCTCAGCTGTGTACCCAGCTTAACACTCTTAATACTGGGCTGTAAGCCATCTGGCATTTAGAGTGGTCTTACCAGCATCCCATCTATTGGTATCATTACCTGCTGTATCATTTTTTTAGAGGGGTATTTGTTATGTCTATAGAATGTCACAATTTTGCTGTGATTTATGGGTTTTATTGTATTCTATTTGCTTGTTTAAATTTTATAAAACATTGTTGATATTTAATAATTAAGTAATCTATTCTATTTATTATTTAACTAATGAGCTATTGATGATCAGTCAACCAGTTATGTATAATATGTGTACTTCACAAGTTAGTTTCACAAATAGGTACGTTTCACAATAATATGGACCTGAAAAGGAATTTTTAGCACAATATTTACCGCTCTGTCTGCACCCAGCCATAATTATTTTACTGTGTTTACCCACAATATGCTACGCACATAATCAATCTGCATTTTGGTTACCGTCTGTTTTATTTTATCGGTATAGGTTTGTATGTGATGCTTGCTAAATCATTTTAACATCTTAATTATATCACATTCTTCAGAAATACAAAACTCATTCAATCTTTCTCTCTCATGGGACCATCAGACAGACACACACATGCCACACAGACAGACATACTGTACATTATACACACTGGTGGGATGCACTATCCTCGAAAATGCGGTAACACTTCAGAAAAAGAAAAATTTTTCGGAGGTTTGACCGCATTCACCATATGCATCAAGTTCTGGAAAAGGAGACTTTCCGGAGTATGTACCCAATAGATAATGCCATATATAGATGGCGTTGCCTAATAGAAGCCTATGGGCTTCCTTTCTCAGACTTCCTCGAGAGGGATCCCCCGCGACTTGCGCATGCCCTGGCCGATGTTCATAAACCCTCACAACGCAAAGGACAGCTCTTATCGGAAGAACCTTCCTTTGCCTAAATCCTGAATGGCTTTATGTGTAATTATTAATAACATTCCATTTTTACATTTATTCAGGATCTGCCGATCACAAACTTTTCTATCAACAAATGTATTCAAGGTCAGTCTGTCTGACAAAAAAAGAAAAAAAAAACACTATATTAATGTACAATATCTGCTTTAGAAATTAGTATTGATGAGCATTGCAGGTACATTACAATCTGTTGTCTAATTAGGTTAGTTCATGATATAAGCATTAACAGACTCATGGCTTTGGCAAATGTCTTAGGATACATTAGGTAGGAGGTGTAAGAACAATACAATCCACTCAATGTCCTACAGGAAGCAAAAAAAATGTCTGTATGAAACGCGTCGAGCGCTCCCTGGGGAATGCTATTTCAATTTAAATAGATACCAATATGTTTATAGAGAAAAAAATGATTATTCTGCCAGAATATGTATTAATACTTTCATTGTTACAGTGGTTTGTAGTGTACTATGGTCTTGGATTCACTACAGATTTGCTATTTACATCTTTGATCATAATCTTTCATTTTAGTTCTTTTTCTGTTTGGAGAGAATAAAAATATTTGGAAAAGATCTTTTAAGTCCTGCGAATATTGAGGCTTAGAGGGGGTATGATAGTACTGAGGGGTCTATTTACTAAGCAGTGTTAGGAGACAGAGTGAAAAGTGATAAGAAAGTGATAAGGTGCCAGCCAATCAGCACCCAACTGTCATTTTTCAAACACAGCCTGTGAGATGACAATTGGGAGCTGATTGGCTGGCACCTTCTCACTTTCTTATCACTTTTCACTCTGTCTCCTAACACTGCTTAGTAAATAGACCCCTAAGTCACAATGCATGGGCGCACATTCTAGTGGCAAGCTACGATTGGGGGGCAGGGCTTACCAGGGGTTTGAAAATATAATAGGAAGTCAGTTGCTGGTTGTGGTGCCTCCAGGTGAGTTGGCTGTTAGTTTAGAAACACATGAACTGTAACCGAAGTGAGGATATTATTATGTAGTGTAGGACCACCGGAGCAGAAACGCCTCGTCGTGGCTGGTGGCTTGCCATAGGTTTGCAAATGTGTGTATTTCTGTGTGAGTCCTCTGCATTGTATTATTACGTAGGATGCCTGTTTTTGTTTTTTTTGCTGGCCCATTGCAGAATGCTTAGGGAACTTTTGGATTTTTTCTTCTTGTCTTGATTAACCCCTGCCTTGACAGCACCTGTGATGGGCCAATACATTTATTGAGCAACTTCCATTCTGTGTAAAGCCTATCCATTAGCACATGTTTTTCTGAAAGATGAAAGACAAAAGATATCGATTGAATTTCGGTGGCTGTGCTGAAAGATATCTGTCATATACATGACAGATTTTGGCAAAAGACGAATGATGAACGATATCGCATGACCTCATTCAGGGAGTGGATTTTTTTCTCTCCAGCGCTCTGTAGCTGCTGCTAATATCTTTCGTCATTTACTGCATATAAACTGCCAGATATTTCTAATATCTGGCAGCGATATACGATAATTGACCAACATGTTGGAAAGATGAAAGATTCAATTTATCGGCCACGGGAGTGCGCCTCTGTCATCGTTCAGGGCCTATCCATAGCAGATAAATTGAATGACTGAATGATATATCGTTCGGTCGTTCATTTTATCTGCTAATGGATAGGCCCCTACACTCAAATGTATTAATATTTACATGCAGGGACAGGGGCTCTGATAGGATGTGTTTTTAGAAGTAAAATAATTGTTACTGCCAATGCACGGCCATCAGACCACGCATGTGCGAGCTGGAATTGCTGGGGAGAGATCTTACAGATCCCTCTCCCAGAACATTTTGCAAAGTGTAGCCCACAACATTCTGGAGCTTGGCATTTTAGCAGCCCCCTATGAAACTTATGGGGTCTGCATTTGCAAACAAAATTGAGGGCATTGCAGCAGATATTGCAATCCCTAGAACATATATCCTGGTGATGCCTAATATTTGTGGGTAGCCCCGGATGAGAGAGAGAGAGAGAGAGAGAGAGAGAGAATATAAAAGTGTGGAGCTGTATAATATTACAGCTAACTCCGCTTACACATTTTAAAATATTACATTACAAAATATATATTTTATTTTTTTACCCAGCCAGTGCTAATAATGGGGCTAATTCTGATTTGGGAGCAACGCAGAAAAATCAAGTAACTATACACCTGGGCAAGCCATGCGGCACTGCAGGTGGGGCAGACGTAAAATGTGCACAAATATTTAGATGTGGGAGGGGTGTGTTCAAACCTAAATGCAAATTGCCGTCTCATAATAAAGCTGCCCAGCATTTGTGGGCTACATGCAAAAGCAGCCAGTATTTACCCTGCATGTAATAATAAATGGTACTTGTGTACTTTACTGACTCATTGCAGAGAGAACCCAAGTGTCCTACACTCATTATTATTATCAATCATGGTAATGTCTAAATCCCCTTCACGGAGAGGACCCTGAAGTCATCAGCCAGTGTCCAGCGTCATTACCTACCATCCAACTGGGCATAGAGGGGGAATATAACCTTGTGGCAAGAGGACCGAACCACCGAGCCCAAAGCGTGGCGAGCGGACAACTTTCTTCTTTAGGTGGGGACAAATTTCGGTACTTGTGTACGTAAAGTACACAAGTACCATTTAAAATGTTCATTGGGTTCTCTCTGCAATGAGTCCGTAAAGTACACAAGTACCTAATAATAAATGAATATATTTGCACCGTTTGCATCATGGTTTGTCCAGGTATACAGTTACTTGCTTTTTTTTTCTTGCTTTGACCCCAACTCATAATCAGCCCCAATGTATACATGGCAGAATGGAGCTTACTGCGTAATTCTCTCCTGGTAAATGGCAATGGGACTGATCAGGAGGATACAGTAGCAGAGTAGCTGCTTATTTGTATTTGTATATGGTAATGCTGCAGCAGGTGTCCTGTGTATACACTATATACTATATATAGACGTCTCCTGCCAGCTTTGGTGATACAGTGCTGCATCCGAAGACAATGATCAGGTTACTGAGGATGGTCAGGCGGAATCGGTATGAAATACCGCCGGCCGCATGGACGGCGGTTCGATTCCCGGCAGCGTCTGGCCGACAAAAGCCGAGTTCCCGGCAGCGGAAGCCCGACAGAGCTGAAAATCCCGATTGTCGCTAAGGTAAGTATAAACTAACCTAGGCTAACCCCCTAACCCTAACCCTCCTTAGGGGTGCCTAACCCTAACCTCCCCCCAAAGTGCCTAACCCTAATGCCCCCTCTAAGTGCCTAACCCTAACCCCCCCCTTCCCCGCTTCCTAAACCTAAGTCCCCCGGGGGGCTGCCTAACCCTAAGCCCCCCCCCCCCGGGGGTGCCTAACCCTAACCCTCCTTCCCTCTAGCCTAACCCTAACCCTCCCTGGGGGGTGCCTAACCCTAAGTCCCCCCCGGGTGCCCTAAACCTAACCCTCCCCCCCTGCAGCTGTCCGCTCGTGGCGCCTGGAATCCCTTCGATCGGGATGCAGGGCGCCGGTCTCCCGGCATCGGGGAAATGACAGGCGTCTAGATATAGACGCCGGTCATTTATCCCAAACTGGGATAAAGCAGTCGGGAAGCCGGCTGTCGGGATTCCTGCAGCCGGCTTCCCGAATGTATACCGGTCGGGCTGTTCACGTTTCCGGGGCCAGTAAATCTGTGTTAGAACTTAGAAGACACAGACGCTGGCCTCGGCGCACTCAGAAAAAGGGGCCGAAATCCGTCCGTTCTTTGGGAACGCAGCCAAGCACCACACCGTCCCCACCCCCAATCGGCCGCAGCATGTCAATCACGCTGCAGCTTAGGGCATACTTACCTACTTTGCTGGGCAGCTTTCTGGGAGCAGCAGGAGGGGACCTGCTGCTCTCCTCTTCGGGGGGCAGGGCCAGACGATAGACGGCATTAGGCTCCGCCCCCTTTACAGAAACCCCTGTGATTCGCGGGTCCGTGAGTAGGGGGCGGGGCTAAATGACGCGATTTGCCTAATTTAGCCCCGCCCCTTCCCGACGGACCCGATAATTTCAGGTAAAATCTCCCCATCCTGCCACTTCACTAGGAAGTAGGCGGGATGCGGGAGATATGCCTACTCTTCCGGGATCGCGGGGGGTTACCTGAAAAATCGGGAGCCTCCCGCGATTCCCGGGAGAGTAGGCATGTATGGCTTAGGGGCACTGCCACCGTAGTCGCAGAAAGAGACAGGCACATGTGCAGTACAGATCCTACGCTGGCACAGATCTCTAACCATCTGAGATGTACCTAAGCCATTGGGTTTACGTACATGTCTGAATTAGGCCCAATAGCTGTAAGGCAGGGACATTGTGTATACCATAGTGTATATGTGTCTTTGCTAACAAAGAAGCTATTTTATACTTTAAATCCTCTTCCATAGTGTCCCAGGCGTCAGTGTGTTGCCACCCACCTTGTCCCAGTCCTACCACAGACCTGGGACTGTTCATTCATTGTAGAAAATAACAGAGAAACTGTATATACTATACTATAGGTGACGGGAAACCACAATTCTTTTACAGCTTTCCTAATACTGTTCAAAAATGACAATATTCCATTTTATTTATCTCATTTTGTTTTATTTACATAGATCTTTTACAATTACTACTGTATTATAAACTTAGAACTGTCGAGCAACTTTATAACAAAAATCTGTTTTATTCATCACTAAAAGTACATAAAGGAAATGAAATCTACTAGAAAGCCGACACAATTTTTAACATCTCCGTTGGGAACGTGCAGAATGTATTTATTATCTGTCTTTATTGTATGTTTTGGTTGTTGCATTAGAAACAGATGATTCGTCTAACAATAAAAAGGAAATAAAATAGGAAAATATATAATAAAATAGGAAAAGGCAAATAGCGTCCGGCTCTGAATCAGGCCCTGAGTTAGGTAGATTTTCATTCTACCCTCTAACGATATTTACGTAAATCCCTGGGGCAGATGTACTAAGCTCTGGAAAGTGATAAAGTGGAAAGTGATAACTACAAACCAATTAGGTCCTAACTGTCATGTTTTGAACACAGCCTGTAACATGACAGTTAGGAGCTGAGTGGCTGGTAGTTAATCACTCTCCAATTTATCACTTTCCAGAGTTAAGCATATCACTATGTTTGCAGATCTGCTCAGGAGCCGCACTGCGCATATGCAGATCTGTGTTTGCGACCAACGGGCAAAGCCGCAGCATGATTGACGAGGTGGGCAGCGGCAGGAGACGTTCTAGAAAACATGGCCCTGTCGGCCCTGTTTTTTTGGCATGCCGAAGCCAGTAGCTACATCCTTGGACACAGCTTCACCGGCCCCAGCAGGGTTACTTGGATGTCCGACGGTCACATAGTTGATCCAATGCTGAATCTTCAGATGCAGCAGCGGATCACAAAAGCCGGCAGTCTTTTTACTTAAGACGCCCCCTGCGACTTTTGCATGCTTTAGCACAGCCGCCGTGTACCAAGATGCATCGTCTGTGCTATAGCGTCCATCTCTGAGTCAGACCCTAAGGGGTCTATTCATGTAGCAATGAAAAGCCCTTTATCAGTGATAAAAGGGCTTTTCACTGCTTCTCCTTATTCATAGAAGGTTAGTGCAGCTATTGCTTCCCCATACACTAGTATGGGGAGAGCGATACATAGAAGCATGGTAAGCTCAGCTTTCCGCTTCGCTTGTAAGTAAAAAATTGCCATCTCAGGATAGTGTTAAGGGCTTCCTGAGGGGAGAAGAGCAGGGAAAACTCTTGTCTCCCCGCCTCCTCCCTGTTGTCCACGCCCCTTGCACTGACAGCTAGCCAATCACAGGGGCCCAGGGAGAAAAATTCCGCCTCTGCTCCCTGCGTGACCGGGGACACTATAATGAAAGCTGCCCAAGGCCGGCCATCTGACCCTACCCCGCCACCGTGCTGTATATAGATTAATGAAGTGACCCGGGTCACTTTACATTGCTGTCCGCATGGGTGCTCCCAAGGCAGGCCACTCTGCCTTTACCCCCGTGCCAGGTGTATACATTAATGAAGTGACCCGGCACTTCACACTGCTGCCTCCACAGCCGTCCAATCTGCCCCTACCCCCGCCGCTATTATCAGTAAGTGATCCAGAAGGTCACTCCCTCTTGCCTAGCACCGGCCCCTCCAGTGCCCCCCTCCCACAGCACCACATCACCTCTCCAAACAGGAAAGTGTACATGAATTGCTACTTATCTATAGTGATAAGAAACAATTCACCATTGCACATATACATGAATAGACCCCTAAATCTGACAGCATGGCTGCTATTGGAGGACAGAGCTGTATATAGGGTTGGCACATGGTAAACTGATAGTATGCCCCATATTAACATTACACACCCTACATGCTAATATCCCTTTACACAATTACCCCACTCCATTAAGATTTTTACTAGGAAAAATAAGTTTTGACAAAGACCAAATGTCAATGAAAACATTAAAGGTAAAAATAACTAAAAATAACATAAAAACAATGTACTCTCTCCATATGCGGAGGCGCATCCAGGTCTGCATCAGTAGTATATGTGCCAGGTATCTAGCGGCAAAGCCACCCAGGCGCAAGACGAAGGGCTGGGGCCAGATTCACAATGATAGGGCTGGAACTACAATTGTACGCCTCCACATAAGACTAGACCCAACATGATGATCGCATGATGATGACCAGTTCCATAGCTGGCCACACGGTTGGCCATGTACAGTAAGTATTAAAATTGCCACAGACTTGGTCAGAGAAGCTTCTGCCACTGGGCATGTGCAGCAGCTCCAATCCATTTTACTAGAGCTGCATGTTGTAGCTGCAGCTCTAGTAAAATTGTAATATATACTACTGCTTTTGTGGCTAGAATTGGAGCTGCTGGTAGGATCAGGGGGGTTTCTGGGCAACTGGAAATCCCCCTGCTTTTGCCTATGGCTAGGATTATCATATTGTCTGTCACGACACCGTGCCCAGCCTACGCTCAGATACGCCAACCTGACATAGCTGGGTGGTTGTGATATGGGTTTCACCTAAGCTGCCACCATGAAGAGTATGAAAATAGAGCTCTTACGTTCGCCAGACACTTAAATCTCACTTAAACTCACAGTTAATCCACAAATTTAGCATGGGCCTCTCCAGGATTGTGAAGTCATTAGAGCACAGAGATAATGCTGATAAAGTTTTAGGATTTATTGAGAAATATCTCCAGGGTTAAATTCAAGAAAAATGGGTAAATAAACAAGACATACATATCATTGCACAGAGTAATTTAAGTAAAAAGAAAGGTATAAAGAATCAGAATCCTAAGGTGTCTTACGCTGAGATCTTAGAGAATCTGGGTGGAGGGAGTCCACCAGGCATCACTATGGGTAGCACCCTTAGCTTCCAGCTATTCCCTGAGAGTGAACAACTAGCAGTGTGGGCTGCTGGGCCTTATAGTCCCATGACTTTCTCTCCCCCAGCAGCCCCCACCCTTTCCAGGCTCAAAAATACTGTCCTTTGTTCTCCCAGGGTCTGTGTAGATGCAAATTAGCACAACTACAAGACCTGACACTTATATAACTCCCTTGACCTTGAAGGTATTTTATTATAGGAAGACTGATGGCATAAGGTGTTACAAATGACCCTTCTAGCAGCCAGTGTATCTGTGTACTGGACTTGCACCATGGCCCCCCTAGGGTGGGAGCAAATATTACATCCAGGAAGCTTTGTCTTCACAGGCCAGGTATCACTTGGCCATTTGTTCTGATTAGCTAATGCAATCCAGTTTTGACACACTGTACCCATTCCTAGCAAACAGCCATTCCTGAAATATAGAATTCTAATAACACACACACTTTATCCAGAGCACACAAAATTTGTAAAGTCATGACATCAGGCTTTGATGAATTGCCGTAACTGTAGCGATAGATTGTGCTATCAAATTCTGTATTATCCCACCCATGTTCACGCCGTACAGTGTGCCAGATACAATGAGAACGTGGGAGTTCTATAAAATTGCCATAAGTCTTACATCTATCAAAGACAGGACTGGAACCGGCACAGAGTTATCAGAGCTGGATCACTGGGCCTGAGTCAGTGGTGGTCACTAATCTTGTCGTGGCTGCATCTTTGTACGCAGCGGTACTAAGAATTTATGCTAATGCCGCAGCCTCTGTAATTTGTACAAAGGAGCCCATCGGCTGTCTGCTTGCATACATAGTTTCACCACCGGTCGCACATTGGTCACATCATCGAACTTCTGAGCAACCCTATGGCTGATTAGAATGCTCGTCAGAACTAAACCGCCGGGGCCAGTGAGGCTGCATAAAAAGATGCAGTTGCTGTTCCTGACACGCCCACAAAATGCTTGCAACATGCCCTCGTTTCACTAGCCACTCCCCGTTACTTCCCATACATGCACACTGACTGTCAATACTCACTACGAAAACCACTAATAAAGCATCACAACAAATACGCATTGCGAGTCAGACGCATGCAAAGTACCACCTCTAAATCAGGACCTCAGTTACAATTTAGGTTTGGTTACTAGTTCTTGGAGTAATATATGTTACTCTAGAAAATGGGGAGATATAAAGACTAAGGGCTCTATTCATTATGTTAATTATCAGGATCCGAATTAACATTCCAACTCAACACGAGCGCCGGAGCAATTTGTCATTGCTCCTGCGCGGAGACAGCTGATTTGAAAATAAGCTGTCTCCCCGAGTCTCTTCACTGCTCCTTTCGCTGTGAAACTAGTGGAGGGTCCCTCTTTGCAACCCAGACTCCTTCCCATAGGAAAGAGGAATGCTCCCGGAGTCAAGCTTCGAAAATATTGTATTTTCAGAGCTTGAGGAATTTAGTTCCCCATACTAGTATATGGGGACAGCAGGCCATTCTGGGAGAGGAAGGTAAGCAGGAGATATCTGTGATACTAGTGTATGGGGACAGCGGGCCATTCTGGGAGAGAAATGTAAGGTATCTGTGATACTAGTGTATGGGGACAGCGGGCCATTCTGGGAGAGGAAGGTAAGCAGGAGATATCTGTGATACTAGTGTATGGGGACAGCGGGCCATTCTGGGAGAGGAAGGTAAGCAGGAGATATCTGTGATACTAGTGTATGGGGACAGCGGGCCATTCTGGGAGAGGAAGGTAAGCAGGAGATACTAGTGTATGGGGACAGCGGCCCATACTGGGAGAGGAAGGTAAGGTATCTGTGATACTAGTGTATGGGGACAGCGGGCCATTCTGGGAGAGGAAGGTAAGGTATCTGTGATACTAGTGTATTGGGACAGCAGGCCATTCTGGGAGAGGAAGGTAAGCAGGAGATATCTGTGATACTAGTGTATGGGGACAGCGGGCCATTCTGGGAGAGGAAGGTAAGGTATCTGTGATACTAGTGTATGGGGATAGCGGGCCATTCTGGGAGAGGAAGGTAAGCAGGAGATATCACAGATACTAGTGTATTAGGACAGCGGGCCATTCTGGGAGAGGAAGGTAAGGTATCTGTGATATCTCCTGCTTACCTTTCTCTCCCAGAATGACCGCTGTCCCCATACACTAGTATCTGTGATATCTCCTTCGTTACCTTTTTGATGAATGGCCCGAAAACTTACTTTCTACAAAAGCAGGTGAAAATGTTTATTTTCACTTGCTGTTGTAGAAATTAAGGGATGATGAATACACCCCTAATATAGAAATAAAATAGAAATAACTAGAAATAACTGGAGCCTTTATACTATATATTATACTTAAGGCTCATACACATTTAACAATATGCTCCATGACCGACATCGTTAAATGTTTCCTCTGCATTGCCGGGCTCAATGTCGTTAATGACATTGAACATACACAATGAACGATATAACGATAACGATATCGTTCAGTGACGGTACCCTCCCTCATCCCCGTACTTGCAGAACCTAGCGATATCATCAGGTTTCCCTGCAAGTACTGGTGATGCAAGACATTGTTAACGATCCGCGGGAGGGCGCATCTTTAACGATGTCTTGCATACACACTGGACGATATTGAACGCAATGAACGATAATGTTACCGTTCATATCGTCCAACTTATCATCTAGTGTGTATGCGGCTTTATGCTTTAACTCCTTGGTTTTGCAGAAAACAGTTAAGCCCAATGAGATATATTAGATGATAAGATAAATAAACATACTAGTACCAGTGTATCTAGTGAGTTATGCTATGTGGGAAGCTTGTGCACTTTTTATCGTGAATTGCAGTAAATAATATATACAGTTATTGCATTAGGAAAAGCACGGCATAGAAAAAAACTATACATAGTAATTTTTTGTTATATGTCTAGGTTTCTGGAAACCACAGAGTAATGAGTAATGTATATAGATAAATGAGTAAGTAGCTATAAGCCACATTCTACAGATGGTTTTACCTCACACTCTGCTACTGTTATCAAGCTAAAAAGGGGATGACAATTAGACTCTACAGGGCGACACTGGCCAAATGTTATACTGCAAACACCATACCATTTTGGATTTTTAATTTTGTTGCTAATTTGGGGATTTGAATAACTGTTAATTCTAAATAGGAGCAACTGTCACAACTAAACATAAACAGTAACAGCACCGCTCTCCAGCCATTCTGTGCCCGAGGCAGTAGCTGAAACGGTGCCCTATACGTTATGCAAAAGACTTCACAAATATTTGGAAATTACTTGGATATACTTTACAAGACAGCTATCTTAACCTGCAGTCATTATTAGATCTGCTATAAGGCAAATATCACTCATGAAGTATTTTACTCCAAGAAAATTGGCACTTTAAAAAATAAAGTCCCTTTCTTGATACCCCGTGTCCTTATACATGTCCTTATAGCTGCCTCAGGGTGCCTCGTTATAGGCTACCGGATGCCCATGCCACCCAGTGATGGTCTAGAGGGGTCTATGTACTAAGCCTTGGAGAGAGATAAAGTAGACTGAGATAACGTACCAACCAATCAGCTCCTGTCAATTTTCAAATGGGATGTGGTCATAATGCCGACCGCGGGGATTTCGGTGCTCGGAATGCCACCTGTCAGAATCCTAGCACTCGGCTCCTGTCCGAGTCTCCGGGAGCAGTCCAGCGTCTCCCCCGGAGTGATGCATCGGGATTTTCCGCGAGGCCATGCACCCTTTATATTAGCCCATGCCACATTTTTGGATACGCGCGGCTCCGCTGTGCGGGGGGGGACATGAAGTGCGCACCGGGTGGCACCAGTGGCGCCTCTGCTTCCAGTACATTTCTGAGGCCGTACTTCTTAATTGTTACTGCGCCTCAGTGTGCACACCGCGGGAAGCATACACTGGCAATTATTAGCTCAGATATTCATAAAAAAATATTGTCACACTGTAAGTGTAAATCGCAGTGTTTTCATATAAAATTGTCACACTAAGTGGAAAACGCAGTGTATTCGTAAAAAATATTGTCATACTGTAAGTGGAAAATGCTGTGTATTCGTAAAAAGTATTGTCACACTGTAAGTGGAAACTTCACAATTTTCCAATTTAATAACACAAAGTTAGCAATAAAAAAATCCAACTTTTCACTTCCTTCCTCAATCATGAATAAATGATTAGACTACACGCCGACTACAAGACCACAACAAAGTGCTAAATAACGTGCATAATATATCAAGCATAATGACATCACAAATGCCTCAGCTGAGATTCACATAAACATATTTTCAAAATGTGAAAATAGAGGATATGGTTTAAAAATGGTAGGGAGTGTCCCTACTCCCTACCCATGGCCCCTCTACATGAATTTCAGCGAGTCAGAGGGTCAACTCCATGCAATTGTATTCCAGAGTGCAGCTGCTCCTCCTGTAGGTCAGAAGATGTGTAGGGGGTGTGGTGATGATATGGACTAAAATGGAGCTCACATCCACTAAAGTGGACAATGAATCCCCAATCTAATAGGGAGCGCAACTGTACACAACACAGGATGGGATGACGATATAGGCTTGGTTGCTGGTATAATCTGGGGTGATGCTATAGGCTGGGGTAACGATATAAACTGGGGTTATAGGCTGGGGTGATGCCTGGGCATAAGACGAGAAAAGCCACATCTTGGGTGTGGAATTATTTTAACCCAAATCCTGACAACAGTTGTGAAGGTATCTGTACCATTTGTAAAGCCAAAATTAGTAGAGAATTGAAATAGGGACCTTAACCACCTAGGAACCTCCACCCTGTTACGTCATCTGCAGTGCATCCATCAGATGTCATCATCATCATCATCCCCATCAGTGTGTACATCCTCTTCTTCACACAATATTAATTTGTCCCCACTGGAAACCACCATTACGGACGCCTCTGTATTTTTGAAAGGGGGGGATTGAACAGCGCTCATGCATATTGGCGGGTGGCGTGTTCCAGTGTGATGTGGTGGTGATGGGTGGGAGGGTGGATGGGGGGGGATGTAGGGTGATTGGTATGTGGGCTGTTGTTGGGTTCTAAGATGGGCATATGGGTGGTGATGTGGATGTGTTATAGGTGAGTGGAGTGCTGCACCTTAGTGCAGGAGTACCGCGTCCTGCACTGTGGTCGATTCGGTAAATGGGGGGGGTAAGGTGTGCTCTTCCTTGGTGCTAAGACATTACTTGCAAGCTCACCACCACAACAACCAACATCCTACCGAACTGCCGCATAGTCGACGCACCACCCATTACAAATCCTACCGGTTGGTAAGTACTCCGAGACTATCTCATCACCACACGAGATGCCGCCTTGGTGCCCCACTCACCCAGTTCCACCACCCACATCTTGAGACTCCACAGACTGTAGACCATAGGTCCAGCAGGGGATACATGTCAGTCATTGACCCACACATCAAGGAGCCCCCTGAAAGGGTCCACCTACCTCCCCACCCAGAGTCTCATCCTTCCCACACCACCGCATTGCCTGTACCTCATAGGAGCAGCACTGTGACTTCTCCAATAAAAGATTTGGCCCCCACTCTCTGCCTGGTTTTTTCATTATTTAATTTTCATTCACCCTCATCCTCCCCCCCGCCATTTTCCCCTCCATCGTTCTCCCCTTCTTCCCTTTCCACTTCACCTCACACTCCGCCTCCATTTCCCCCCTGCCCCCACTCACATTCCCCGCACCTCACCACACCAAGCAACCATACCTTAACATCAAGGAAGAGCACACCTTACCCCCCCATTTACCGAAATGGCCTCTGTTTTTTGTTTACTTAATTGCTGGTAAAGGTCCTTCCTCGTGGAATTTGCAATTCATTTTGATGAACATATTTTTTCCACATTTTGGGGAAGTAGCCTCATAGGCCAATCACTGATAAGGTTCCCGGCTGTGCTGAAAACTCTTTCTGAGTACACACTGGAGGGTGGGCAGCTCAAGTAAAGCAAAGCCAGGTTGTGCAAAGGCCTCCACATTACTTTTTTTTTCCTGCCAGTAATCAACCAGACTGTCTGACATGCCTATTTGGATGCTATCATTAAACATTTTGAAATAGTCCTCAACCATTCTTTGAATGGTGACCGCATCAGATGTAGTCACGGTGTCATTAATTGTAGGAAATTCTGAACCGACCAGATGTCAAAAGTTGGTTGTGTTGATTCATCTGCATCACCAGTGGGTGTTTTGAAAGTTTAGTTTATTTCTCAGCAGATGCACTTGCTAGAGAAAGAAGCCATCGCTGCATCATGTGCCACTTGAGCTGACAATTTGCTTATCAACCGCTCTGTACATCTCTTCAGATCTGTGTCCATTGGGAAGAAGAAACAACGTCTTGATCCCTTCTGGGAAGAAAATCCACTCCCAGCAGCAGGCACGGTGCTCAAGGATTCTCAAAAAAAACACAACGTAAGACTTAAACCTTCAATCTGAAACCTTGCATTTGCTCTGTTCTGCTTGTCCACATATCTGTGCTGGTTAAGTGGACAGTGGGTACAACAGCAGTTTGGAGGCAACTAACTAACTATGTTTTTTTTTATGTCCCTGTACAGGCTGGGAAAAAGTTTCAGATGAAATCTTTGCAAAGGATTATTTAACAGTCAATTGTTTTGGAAAGCACTCTTCCTGGTCCCCTTCTGTTTTGAAAATCCACTCCTAGCAGGAGAAGCAGGCGCAGGATTCTCAAGAAAGAGACTTAAACCTTAAATCTGAACTCTTGCATTTGCTCTGTTTCACTTGTCAATCTGTGCTGGTTAAGTGGACAGTGGATACAATGGCAGTTTGGAGACCACTAACTATGTTTTTTCTTTTAATGTCCCTGTGCAGGTTGTGAAAAAGTTTCAAGTGGAATCTTTGCAAAGGATTATTTAACAGTCAATTGTTTTGGAAAGCACTACTAGTAGTCTTCCTGGTCTCCTTCTGGGATGAAAATCCACTCCCAGCAGCAGCAGGCATGGCGCTCAAGGATTCTTCTGGGGAAAGGACTAATGTGAATGAGTAAAATATGTTTTGTAAATGCCTCTTCTCCCCTCCTCCCCTCCCTCATAAATTTACTTCAGAATCAAAAAATGTAATTAAATTTACTACCATTCAACCTTTCCTGTCCCTGCCTTCAACTACATACATACTCCAACTCTCTTGAATAATAAAAACATTTGTTTCCTGATGTGCCATGTTGGAAGTTGAACTGTCATGAGTTTGTGCCACCTACTGCTGCCGCTTAGCTTAGTCAGCCAGCTAGCTTGGTGCAAATTTTGGGCCTAAACTGGATGAAAACAATATTGTGAGCTGTGAAGTGGTCACAATTGACTGGAAACGAGTGGAAATTAATGTTACAGATGTTAATAATACTGTAGGAACAAAAACAGGCCCAAATTATGTGATTTTAGCTGTTTTTATGATTTTTTTTTTAGAAGAAATACAGATTCGTAAACCAAAACACAGAAGGGCGGTTTTGGCAAAACCAATCCAGATCCAAAACACGAGAAGTTACAGATCCAAAACACAGGGCCGGCGCACATCTCTAGTCTATACATTCAGCTGTGGGGTTCGGTTGAACTTAAACTTCAGGCAACATTTAATGTCCAAATGGGGAATGAGACAAATATTTTGCAGAACAGTTTAGAAAATGTTGCTCACAATTATCTGCTAATGCTGTCCTCCTTCAGACATCTAGAAAATGTCAACATCAACAGAATGTCGACATAAAATGCAGACATAGTGAAGATGCCAATAATAACATTAGGGTTAATGTTAAGCTTAGGGTTAGGGGTTAGGGTTAAAGTTACTGTTACAGTTAGAGTTATGGATAATACATAAAAATATTGTTAATATTGCGACAATGTCGACTAAGTCGGCATTCCATCAGTGTGTCAACATGGTCACTGTTGATCTAATATACCAAACCACTACATTATCCACCTTGTGCACACCTACAGTTTTTTTTTTACCAAGATCTGATTCACTAAACTGACACCCATAGACATCTAAATAACCAAGACTCTGCTTGCTGTGTACACAGGTATACCAACATCTAGTATCTGACTCCTTACATGGTTTATAGGTAAATTGTATTGTATGTGTATCCTAAAGAGAACACCAAACAATACAGAGAACTTACTAGTGACTACCATATGCTCTCTGTATCTTATGGCAGTCACTAAGAAGTTCTCTGTATTTTATGGTGGTCTCTAGGATGCTCTCTGTATTGTATGACAGTGACCTTAAAATGCATATCTTATATATAGGTCCGTAAATGCTTAGATTATACACTATGTAGACAAAAGTGATTGGACACCCCTGCCAAGCAAAATGTATACCACAGCACACGAGTTCAATATGGCCACTAATGTGGCAGTTTCAGCAAGAACACTTAATAGGGAGGCCCATGAACTTGCAGTTCTATGGAAACAACAAATGTTTTTATCAGGACGACATTGTCACCTGTCACGCTTCCAGGGTAACGCTGGACTGGTAAATAGAAGATTCAGTAACCCAGATGGACTGACCAGCTCAGAGTCCAGATCTTAACCCCATTGAGAACATCTGGGACGAATTGGAGTGACAGGTGCGTTTTAGGCCAACTTGACCTTCTTCTGTATCACAGTTGGTTACTGTACTTAAGGCGGAATGGCAAAACATATCGCCTGCTGTTGTCCAGGAACTTGTGGACAGTTTGCCAAGAAGGGTAATCACTGCACATGGTGGACTTACAAAGTACTGACATCAATAAAATCTTGTTGATCTATTTGCTGTCAATATATATAAGCTGTCAGTGTCCAGTCACTTTTGTCTACATAGTGTATATAGGTCCCTAAAACATTGTTGTGTTTCCCCTACCATTGCATGTGTTAACCCCAGTTTCTTTTTGCGTAGGCCCTGTGTACAGGTAATTTAGTTTAATCTACATTCTCCCACCTATGCTAACCTCTTTTTGGGGTGGTGGGAGCACACGCATTTCTTCTGTGAGGAAAATGAGGAGTATACCGGACTTGTACCACTATGGATCAGATATATTGATGACATTCTGGTTATCAGGAACGGCACTGCGGACAAATTTTACAAATTCATGACTAAGCTCAATAAAAACAACTTGAACATGAAATTCACTTTTGAAATCAGCCAAGAAGCAATCACCTTTCTGGATCTTAGAATTCTAATTGATACGGAAGGAAACCTCATCTCTGATTTGTATAGGAAACTGACCTCAATCAACAGCCTCTTACTCCAGAAGAGCTGTCATTTCCCACCAACCATTCAGAATATTCCCAAGGGAGAATTTCTGAGGTTGAGAAGGAATTGCTCCGATGATCACCAAGTTAAAATCCAATGTGACAACTTGGCTCAAAGACTGGAATGCAGAGGCTATAGTAAAAAATCTATTAAAAAGCACAACACCTGGTTTCTAAAACAAAGAGAGACTCTTTAATTTTTCCCACTAACAAACCGAAAGTAAAAGAACTTGACAAGATAAGATTCATCGGAAACTATTGCAAGGAGTGGCAACTCTTGAAAAACATCCTTCAAAAACACTGGGACGTCTTGATGATTGACCCAGATTTGAATAAACACTTGGATCCAAGAGTTTCAATTAGTTGGCGTAGGGCTACAAACCTAAAAGATATTCTTGTTCATAGCCATTTTACCACAGAAAGTAAGAAGAAACCAATAATCCAGGGTTCTTTTCCATGTGGCCTATGTAAAGCCTGTCCCATTATGGTCAAGAGGAAAGAAGTTTTTAATCAATTTGGAAAAAGTTACAGAATTTATCAACTGCAATACCAAGGCAGTGATATACTGCCTTGAATGTACCTGTATTAAACGCTACATAGGAATGACAACTAGGCCATTGAAACAAAGACTATTGGAACATATAAGGAATATCAAGCATGCTTCATCTGATATACAGAATTTTAAGAAAATCACAACGGTTGCAAACAGTTTTTCTTACAACATCATGGATCGCACAAAGATCTGAAAGCTTTTAGTCTCGAAAAAATATCAATGAACATCAGAAAGGGAGACCTAACAAGAGAGCTGTTAAAGAAAGAATGTGAATGGACTTTCCGCATGGGTTCTGTTAATCCTCATGGGATGAATGAAATAATTAATTACAGTCCCTTCCTTGATACTTAATTTCATGACATAATCACATACTCCGCTTTTTCATTCCTTATGTTGAAGATTCCATCATTTGCCAATATATTTTTTTCTTTTCTCTTTTTTTCTTCCTTAATGAATATATCCTTCATGATTATAATATATCTCTCATGGAATAAATATCACCAAAAAATCTCTTTATATTTCCGCTATGCTCCACAGATGTGCATATCTGTATATATATATATATGGGCTACCTAATTATTTATTAAATGTCTAGAATTATGTTTACATTCATACATTTTTATTTCTCTACACAAGTATTGACTTATATACAAATATGGTATTTTGAGGAATGAGTGTATGCTTATTGTGAGTGTTTTAATCACTATTGCAGCAATGTATATAATGTATATAATGTCCTTCACTGTACTGTAAGTTACTTGTTTGTTTTTTTGTTTTTTTGTTATTAGTTTTATGTACTATGTAAGGCACTGCGGAACACTTGTGGCACCATATAAATAAAGGATAATAATAATAATAATAATAATAATAATAATATATATACATACATAGGCACCCCGCCACATTAATATCTAAATTGCACAATTGTCCTGTTTCATTTTCTCTCTCACATATCTATGTGTATATGTGTATATATATACTGTGTATATATATATATATATATATATATATATGTATAATATATATATATACCTATATATTTATCTATCCCTTCACTTATTTTCAAAATGAAAAGATTTATCTACACTACATTTACGCACACTTATTAACTTAATGACACTTCAACACATTAATAATTTATATGTGTAGGCCCTGTGTACAGGTAATTTAGTTTCATCTACATGAGCTCCCTTTCCGAATTTTTTTCCAGGGCCACTTTAAGGATCTCATTTACAGTATCAACAAGTTTTATCAGACGCAAGGAGTGATAAAACTTGTTGCATATGATAATGGTGCTCCAGCCAATCAGCTCCCAAGTGTCATCTGTTTGATAAATGACAGTTAGTAGCTGATTGGTTGGAGCATTATTTATCAAACGCAACGAGTTTCATCACTCGTTGCGTATGATAAAACTCTGTGATAAATAGGCCCCTACGTTCCCAATGATTCTAATAGCACAAAATCAATAGGTAAACTGATCCCGCTAATACTAATCCAAGCGGAGCCTGCTCCAATAGGTGCGTTAAGCGACGCCTCCTGCAAGCTGCCACTAGGGGGACTTTGCACACAGATGGCAGGCTAACACACACAGGAAGTGCTTGGAGCTCTGGATGTCACTAAATGACTGGAAGGGGTTAATTCAGATAAGTTACTAGAGCTAAATGAATCATCAGTGATTAGGCTCCTTTGTTGAGAACCATTGTGTAGTTTGTTATCTCCAGACCTGTTGGAGCCAGCGCATGCAGGGGGTCCAGGAATGAGATCGTCAGGTGTGAGCCCCAGTCACTCCACCGAAAGATAAGGACTGCCAATCGGATAGCAGAGCAAGAAGCCTCACTGTACTCAGAAGCCTCAAGCGTGGGAACTAGACTAGAGCCAGGATAGCATTCTGTCACAAAAGGGTTATAGCTCTGTTTGGGATTTAATATGAATAAACTTAAGCATTTTTTATACAGATATTTGTGTGAAGATATATTCCCATGTTCACAGTGTTGGTGGCAAATGATAGGTAGGCAGGTCAGGACTTAGGGCCCGATTCAGACCCGCTCGCTAGATGCGTTCTCACGCTACCAATCCCGCGATCGCACTGCAAGGCAATACCATGCCCACTATGTCTTGGCGTGCGATCGCGGTGTGTATGCAGACACCTACCAGCCTGTCTTAAGACGCCCACTTTTCCATAGTGATACACGTCATCTCCAGGAAGTGTATGCAACATCGGTAACATCGAAAACCATCAGATGCATACGCAGTACTTGTGGCTGACCTTACCCTACCATAAGCACTGCAAGTGTTTCAGTGTAAAATTCAGCCAGGTGACGTGCACTATGACGCTGCGTCTTAATTATGCACGCCTCTGAAACGGCGTTAAGGTGCTCAGGCATGCCTGCGTTCGCACCACCACTCCCCCGTTCCCAGCGACCAACAACACCTGTCACCACCCACAAACGGCTAGTCCTGTCACTCAAGCTAGCGAGGCGTCTATGCACAAGGGGCGATCGCATGGACTGGTTCGCGTACGCGCACTGCGATGCGTACGCATGTGCAGAATGCAAACATTGGCAGGCTGCGTGCGAACGCATCCTAGCGAACGGGTCTGAATCAGGCCCTTAGTGCAAGAGTCTTTGCCGAATGACACCAGTTACACTATCCATGTGTTGGTGCAGGGAACCCAGTAGGTGCTTCTGTATTACAACAACGACCAAATACATTCAATTTACCTTTTAGATTTCTATCCTAAAATAGCGATGCTAACCTAATTCATGTCTTAAATAGTTTATTACATGGTACTTTCCACATATTAATGCACCTGGATGGTAAAAAAAAATGCACTCACAGACTCCTACAGTAATTACTGGCACCTCTAATATATATACAGTATATATACAGTATATATATATATATATATATATATAATATATATATGAGGCTCTGCCATACAGGGTCACCCTATAAAGCTTGTTCTCCCCCACTTGGCTCTAAGTAAAATAGTTACTGTAATCTCTCTAAGCAAATTCTCATTTTTGCACAAGAATTCAATGAGGGTCGAATGCACTATCCTCAAAATTGCGGTCAAACCTGCATTTTTGGAGGTTTGACCGCATTCCCAATATGCATCAAGCTCCGGAAAGGGAAACTATCTGGAGCTTGTACCCAATAGGCAATGACATATATATTTGGTATTGCCTGATAGAAGCCTATGGGCTTCCAACACAGGCTTCCTCAAGAGGGATCCAATAGGATCCCACGCAGGGTCCCCCACATCGCATGTAATCAGTGGCGGGATACATTGCATTCACAATGCGATGCATGATGCATCCCTACCTAAGACTGATTCAGTGATCCCGTACGCAGCGGACTTGCGGAAATACGATAATAACTCAGCAGCCGTCATCTCATATCCACAGCTTGTGATTCAAAATCAAAAACATTGGGAACATCGGTCGCCCATCGGACCTCTGAACATGCATATGCGGTCTCCGAATGAGCCGCCGAGGCCATTGCAGCTGTGAAACGAATTTACAGAGGCTCACTAGTCACCCCCTTTACTTCCCCCAAGTGCTGACAGCCTGTCACTAACTTTGCAAAAAAATCCTCTCTGCAACCACCGTCACTAAACAATCGCTGCTCTGCGCAGTGCCGCTTTGATGCATGCGCAATAGCATAATATCACTCCATTGGGTCTGACATCGGAATTGTGTGACTCACTGAATCATGTCCAATGTGGGCCCCCGTGAATGAACTCAGATGGCAAATTTTGCGTTCCCCGTTCACATCTCAGTCTTTTACATGATAGGACATATATTTACCCTTTTAAGATTTTGTTTTGGGTTCACTGGAATGCAAGATCCCTTCACTAAAGTGAGATATGTTGTGCCTGCCTGCGTGCTCTCTGTGAAGTCTAAAAAAGACATTTAATTAAAGATGTGCTAGACTTGTGGTCAGTCAGATTTAGCTTGTTTTTCTGTATTCACCCACAACATAGGTCATGCACAGCCGAGGCAATCTCTGGGTCTCCAGCTGTTGGGAAATTAAAAGTCCAAGCATGTCTTTCCATCACAGCTGTCGGGGCTTGCTGGGACTTGTAGTCTACAGACAGCTAAAAGGCATACCTGGTATGTGTGACAGGCTCACTGACCCAGCAGATACTGGGAATAAGAGAAGATCATTGGTAAAAACTTTAAAGTTCACCAAGATCTAAAAATAGGTCAATGAATGGTGCTACTGATATACTGTAAAAAGTTATACGTAATAGGTGTGCGTTATATAAATAACTGTTAATGACAAATAAATAGTACAGGCAGCAGCGGCTCCGCCCTTATCATTTGTGGGGTGTGTGCATGTACGATTCGCCTATGTGCCCCCCCCATAAAAAAAGAAAACCTTCTAGGGACTGCATCAGCTGCAACTCTTATAGTCCCGGTAAGAGTGGCGGAATAGTAGGGGAGGGGTTTCACATTAGAGGGGCTTTTTTGAAAATCAAAGTCCGGACTGGCAGTCCCAGGGGGAGAAAACACTGGCCAGAAAGTGATTAGCAGATAGCGCTTCCAATTTAAAGCCACTGTCAGTGCACTCGCTGGGTGTGGCAGATTTCACTGGAGAAGACCTCTGAAAGAGAAGAAAAAAAGAAGAGCAGGCCCAGGCAGAAGCCCCGACGGAAGATTGAAGATGTGGATAGGTGGTCAGAAGAGAAGAATAAGCGAAGGCGCAACTGGCCAGGATGAGTCAGTGGCAGAAGAAAGAAGATGAGGTCCAGAGAGTGTTACTAGAGCTGGGAAGCAAAGAGCTGAACTACAGCCTCTCCCAGGATACCGGTAAGTGGCCTTGGGCCACTGGTACTTATTAACCCTCCCTAGGCCACCAGGGATTTTGGACATTAGGCCTGTGGGGTCCAGTCATGCTTCAGGCTTGTGCAGCAGTTAGGCAGGCCCAAGGCCTGAGCCACGGGTATAAGTGAACGTAGGCCTAGGTCACTGTATTTATATTTATGCAGGCTCAAGTCCTGAGCCCCACATTAGGGACCTTGGGCATTAGGCCACATGTCAGTGACCTTGGCCGTTAGGTCTAGGTCACCCTGTGCACTGGATAGGCAGGCCTGTGTAAGTGACTGTGGGCATTAGGCCCTGATTACTCTAAGAGTAAGTTAGGTGGGCACCAGGCCCATGCCCACAGTAATAACCTGGGCATTAGGCCCAGGTCATTCATAAAAAAAAAAATCCAAATAGACAGGCACAAGGCCTGTGCCCACATTGTTAATAAACCTGGGCATTAGGCCCAGTTAATTGCATAGTGCCCCACTGGGGAGCCTTAGCATCGGGCCCAGGCTAGTGCAGCGTCCCTTCTTCAGGCATTAGGCCCGTGGCCATTTTAATTCCATAAAGGGAGTGGAATGCTATCTGGCCCCCACCTTAAAGCCATTTTTTCCCACCAACTTTATAAGACTATTTCCCGCTAAAACTATTGCCAACCTGAATCACACACGGAAGAGAGAAAGGGCAACAGGCCTTAGGTTAGGAAGGGGCTGGCCGGCTGTAGGTACAAACTAGAGTAGGAAGGGGCATTCACTAAACACTGTTATTCACTCGTACTGTGGTTGTGATTTGTGTGCTTTGCCTTTATGTCTCCTTAAAGAGAATAAAAGGAATATAGAGAAAGTGTTCAGGTTCTAGATAGTGCACCACATCTTGAGACTCAGGACCTCATTAAGAGTCGGTCGTTGTGGCCGCACGGTCGTAAAGTAAAAGGGGCCGGATATGCAAATGATGCGCTCGCAAGTTGCGTCGTTAAGATGGGATCGTTAGCTGGACGAGCAAGGGGAGGATGCGGCCGTAAGACTAAAACAACACCCCCTTCTCGTTCGCATTACACGTCATCTCCAGGCATATAAGGATTAATCGAGACCATCGGAAACCATCGGAGCTGGTCGTAGAGCTTAAGGTTGACCATACCCTCTCTTAAGCACTACGATCAAGTCAGTGTAAAAACCTCCCATGTCACGTGTGCTATGACACTACTTTGTTAATTATGCACTCCCATAAAACGCCGTTTGCATAGTCAGGCACGCCTGCGTTCGGATCTCCACTCCCCCGTTCACAAGCACCTTCCCCTGTTACCACCCAAAAACGCCTCATCCTGTCACTCAAACTAACGACCTGGCCATGTTCAAGGAGATATTTCCGAACGTAACAGCTAGTTTGCGCACGCGCATTGCGAATTTTACGCTTGCGCAGTTTAGTGAACATCGGTGGCGTACGACCGCAACGACCGACTCTGAATGAGGTCCACAGCATCAAGCCTTCAGTCTTTGGTCCTCCAGGAGTCCAGGTGTAACAGATGTATCAACTGTTTGGAGGCCAGAGATGTTGGTGAATTGCTGTTCAGGGTCTTTGTTGGAGTGATTTTAGGTCATTGTTGGAAGAGGCAGCGTGCATGTTTGTGGTCCCTGTGGTCTTGATCGTCCATTTTGGCGGCAATCCCTTGGGTTGACATAACTCTATTGACTTACAGTAAGGCCAATCTTATGGCTATTTATGAGTAGTGACCATGACTGTGATTTGGTTGGACATTGTCCTTTGGCAGATTGTTCTTAATGGGTCAGTGCTTTGATGTCTGTCACAAAGGTGATACTGTGTTTGGATAAATTGTAAAGATCTGGGGGATTTGTTTGGTCAAGAACATGATCCAATTTCGCTATGTCCATTGTTACCAATCAGATGCACTGATGGTTTTGTCTTTGGCAGGGTGTTAGGAGAACGTCATGGTGTCGGGGCTGCTGTTCCATGGTGCTTTGCTTTGGCTGGAAAGCACTGCAGCCAGCAGCAATAGGTGACGTAAGTGGCAGTTGGGAGCACTCAGCATCGAAGTGTGGCAGTGGTGTGACACCTCCCTTGTAGGAGTCCTTTACACCACTCATGGTTCTTCTTGACAGAATGTCAACATTCAAAACGGTGATATCAGAATGTCAATGGTCTAAATGTCAACAGTACATGTCAGTGTTAGGGTTAGGGCTTACGATGCGGTTAGGGCTTAGAAACACTGTCAATATACGAACAGTCGACATTCACAATGCCAACATGATGACCATGTTAACATTCTGGTGTTGACATTCTTCATGTCATGTGTCGGCATAATGTCCATTCAGACCATGTTGACATTCTGAATGTCAACGTGTTGTACCTCACCTACAGGACACCTGCCCACCACCATGATTAATACTATTAGAAGCTGTGACCTCTTTTTATCATATACTGAGGTCTGTGTGATCATTTATTAGTATATGGGAGTTGGGAGATTCTTTCTCATAAGCTGAAGGAGAATATCAGCTGCTGGGCGGCTCACTGTAACAATGTAAATCATCCTCCTAAAATCCAAGATCAATATTATGCTGTGGTTTTGGGATGTATTCAATGACACATTCTTCTAAACCATAATGATTGTTATTTTATATTATTATTTTATTACCTCTTCCTTTATCATCAATTATCAGATTGTAAAACACAAAATATATTCCGTGAGTAGCGATTAGTGAATGGTTCCTAGAAAGAATTTGTTATTTCATTGTACTTTGCCCCCTGCATGGCACAGGTCAGTAGGGCAGGTATTTCATCTCTTGTATGTAATCGTAGACTCTTGCACAGGTAATGCTGTGTCAGAGATTACAGTTTCACGTGTATAAATTTGCCCATGTGGGTTTTGGTGTAATCACTAGAAGTGACTCATTTATTACCGACATACAAAGGAGCTGTGTCAGGTTAGCGGATATTTGCTCTCTCTTTCTGAAGTCTACAGCGGAACATGTGTAATGTCCATCTTACATCCTGTGTTATCAACATGTCCTCAAGTGCAATTTATTGTACCTACATAAATTGCCAGGAACCAAGCGCTCCAAACGACACAAGGGGCGGGATGTACTAACCTTGTGGAGTACATACTGCCAGACATCGCATTCGTACTTATTGCATATGTAGTAACATATGCGATCAGTACCGCAAAGGACAGCTCTTCCGATAAGAGCTGTCCTTTGCGATCAGCGCTGCGCTCTGGACCTCCGGGTTTATAGAATGATCTATATGTGTTTTGCAGTAAACCTCCAAAATCGGCAATTTTCTGAGGCTTTACGGCATTTTGCAACTTGATACATACTGCCCACAAAAGCATTAAAGTTGGTCAATATAAAAAAAAGACATTCAAAATCCATATGTAAAAGGTATGTATCATTTACATGGTTTTAGATTTAAGTTTAAGGCATGCCTAGTATGATATACTGTATGTTGTTTTGTATTCCCTGTGTATTCAGTACTCTGCACCAATAAATCTGCTATGTACAAAAGAAAGTGCTCCCCCACACTCTCTGCCTTATTTTAACATGTAAAATTTATGTTTTTTTAAAAGACGACTTCCATTTGGTCATGCAGCATAAATCACAGAAACGACCAGAGTCATGGACTAATAGCATTCTCCTGGCAACTGGGAAAATTCCTATTAATTGGTTTACGGAAGGTCAAAAGATATATAAATAAGAGATAATAGCTTAAATCTAAACACACCACAGATGCTGAGGTCTGCAATCCATATCTACAGGATATAAATAGACCACAGACACTATCATAAAATAACAGGAAAGACTAAAGTGCCTTCATTGGTCTAACCTGGGAGCACAGAAATATTTGATGCATGAATCATAGGTACAGGGACCTCATACTGGAAAATATACTCAATGTTATAGCTCAGCTCAGACTATAGAAGGCTAAACACTTATTGGCCATTTAGTAAATAATGTTATATAATATATAATAAATACCTAAGGGCATGACATTGGATGGAGCTACTTTATGGCATAATAAAAACAGTATATAAATTAAAAAAAAATGTATAACACATTCGCAAATCGTTGTAAATCATGAACTACTCCAATTAAAACCCGCTCATTGCAATTTGGTGGCATTTAGGCTTCATGGGATAACCCCTCCTGCTGGGTTTTTGTCACAAGTGTGTACAAAAGTCTCTGGATCTCTGGATCTTGTTGTAAATATCCAAATACGGAATTAAAACACTACTCAATTGTTAAATGAATATATATATATATATATATATATATATAGGTTTTTTTTAAATATACTAATAATAGTGATGTTACAAATAATATAAGTCTGATCACAATAGACGTGTATCAAAATAGCAGATACATGTTAAACTTTGAACAAAATAATTGGTAGGTGTATGAAAACAAAGGTTCTGGTCTGCAGCTTTAGAAATATAGCTAACAAACTATGGCCAATGCAGCAAAGTTCTTGGAAAATCCTGATAGTTTAAATAAAAAACACTTATGACGCGTTTCGTGAAGTAATTGTTAATTTCCTCAGATATTAGCTGGTGGGTCAGAGTGACAGGCATCAGATAATAATATTATTTCTGTTCATTTCTGCAGATGTGAAACTGTGGTGGAATTTGCACAATACACAATTTACCAATGGAAAAATTGGAATAATTGAAGTCAATAGCGTAACATGCACTCACCGGACCTCACTGGGATAAGTGTCAGGCTTTCTGGAGGCGCCTGCTCTGTTCTTCTTAACATGCGAGGTGGAAGCTCAAACACAGTGAAGAGAAGTTATCTCCATTGGACATACTCCATCAACTGCACATACAGAGAAGACCAGAGCTGGGGCCTAAGTAGTCAATGAACTGAAATTGCTGGGCCTACCTTACCATTAGGCCCCATAGCACCCACATCTCTCAAATCAATACAGTTCTGCCTTTGATTTAAGCTGCAGCCCCTAACCCTCCCAGCTAATGCCCTGATCCCACAACCCTGTTTGAGCAAATGAACTTGACTCTGTCCAGCTAAAACTTGGACAATTGGAGAGTGCGGAATATGGTCGACCTCCATCAAATAATACAATTTATTTTCTGAGAGGGCAACTCCAGACTGTAGTACTATAAGTATGCTGAGACAGATGCCCCTTGTGAATTATATTAAGGGTACATAGGTCAACCAGCCAGCACCACACTGCCACCTTCTAAACTGATCGCATAAAGACTTGCAGACCGATATTGGGCACAAAATGGTCACAACTTTAATCAAAACTAGCTGTTGCCCACGGATTCGTCCACGATGAAATTGCTTCTGACAAAAAAAAAGTAATTGAGATGTTCTAGTTGTATTGCTTTTCATAGGGGTTCTGTCGTGTGCTATACAGACTGGTAGCAGCAGCACCTACACCCACCAATGTCACTGTGTCCTGTTAACAGACTGCTATGTAGCCTATCCTATTCACCCACCACTCACACCAATGTCACTGTATGCCATGTGCACAGACTGCTATGGAGCCTATCCTAATCACCCACCACTAACACCAATGTCACTGTGTGTCCTGTGCACAGACTGCTATGTAACCTAGCCTATTCACCCACCACTCACACCAATGTCACTGTGTGCCCTGTGCACAGACTGCTATGTAGCCTATCCTAATCACCCGCCACTAACACCAATGTCACTGTGTGCCCTGTGCACAGACTGCTATGTAGCCTATCCTAATCACCCACCACTAACACCAATGTCACTGTGTGCCCTGTGCACAGACTGCTATGTAGCCTATCCTAATCACCCACCACTAACACCAATGTCACTGTGTGCCCTGTGCACAGACTGCTATGTAGCCTATCCTAATCACCCACCACTAACACCAATGTCACTGTGTGTCCTGTGCACAGACTGCTATGTAACCTAGCCTATTCACCCACCACTAACACCAATGTCACTGTGTGCCCTGTGCACAGACTGCTATGTAGCCTATCCTAATCACCCACCACTAACACCAATGTCACTGTGTGTCCTGTGCACAGACTGCTATGTAACCTAGCCTATTCACCCGCCACTAACACCAATGTCACTGTGTGCCCTGTGCACAGACTGCTATGTAGCCTATCCTAATCACCCACCACTAACACCAATGTCACTGTGTGCCCTGTGCACAGACTGCTATGTAGCCTATCCTAATCACCCACCACTAACACCAATGTCACTGTGTGCCCTGTGCACAGACTGCTATGTAGCCTATCCTAATCACCCACCACTAACACCAATGTCACTGTGTGTCCTGTGCACAGACTGCTATGTAGCCTATCCTATTCATGTGACCACTGGCCCAAAGCACCTCTTCCCCCACCCCTTACCGGACGCGTGCATGGTGCCACACCTACCTCTTGCATTGATGATGTCAATACATTTTGTTTTTGTTACTGCTCAGCTTTACCTTGACGGATCGAGATGAAACAAAGTGCAGGTTATTTCTAGGAGTTTACAATATGGTGCAGTTGTCATGAAAATCGTTTCATACATTTTTGCGCCAACTTGGAACAAACAGACACAACGTTCTTATTATATTAGTATAGATCATGGGTGGGGAAACCTTTTTTCTGCCGAGGGCCATTTTGATATATATAATATTATTCGCGGGCCTGGTACAGGCCATGCCCCCTCCGTGTAAAGTCACACGGGGCCTAGGCCACAATCGCCAGTGATTACAGCAATGCCCGGATCATCCTGAGGATGCTCCGGGGAGCTGTAAGGGCAGCAGTGTGACCGTCTGTAGCATCCTAAGAGTGCTCCAGGCGGCACTGCTGCATTGATTCTGGCTGCAGGGTGCCATTCTAAGCACCCTACTAGCCAGATGAGGGTAGCAGAAAAAAAGCTCAGAGTTCCAGACCAAATGGTTCCAGGGGCCTTATACGGCTGAGATTCCCGATTCCTGATATAGATTAACATATACAGGAAAGGTATACATTGTGCATTATATTTCCAAACTCCAAAAATTGGGGCAAGTATTTGTGTGGGTCCCCCTCCCTGGAAAAATGTCGCTGGCGCATGCCCTGAATATAGCAATGACAAAGTGCGTGTGCCTTATTTCCAGCAAATTCTTCAGAAATGTTGCATCAGCACCATATTTTTGAACAAATTGCAGGAAGAATCTGGCCGGCCACAGCCCGATCTACATGTTGTACTGGGGTGCAGGGTGCGCGGTGTGGGTCCCTCTTGACCCAGTGGCACAGCCTGCACCTGTTACTGGTATAGCAATATAGGGGCAGCTTATTTTTTAAAAACTTGTAGTCATTTCAACCCGCATCAGGTGAGACATATTCAGTTTATCTGCTCATCAGTGTTATCACTGAAACATGGCGTCGCTTCAACCAATGGCTGCTGTTACTGGGTAGGCGATTAATATACTGTAAGAGCAGATCCACAGGTTTGCAGCAGAAGGAAGAAAATAAGGGGGAAGCATTATCCCTTACCACTTGCAGCGACATCATTATAAAACACTAATAAATGAATGAGAAGTACACATTATTACCAGACAGCTGATAGTGGAAGGGAGACAGTCATTATTGACTTTGAGTAGAGGTCTTACTTGGAACAGCTTAATGGCTTAATAAACTGATTTAATTGGGAGCCTAGAAACAGTCTACTGACTGTGTGCATGATTAGTGGACATGTCAACAACACATTCAGTAGATAACGGAACAGACAATAAAACAAATTGACTTATCTTTGCTGTTTGCAACAAAACTAAGTATGAAAAACTGTACTGGCCACAAGAGGCATCCTCTATACATAGTTATGAAATAATTATGACTATTCATGAGAGCATGTCCCTCTAAGGGAGGTGGTGCAGTGACAATGGGGCCTGGGAGTAAGGGGGCCTGGCAATGATCTTCCAAAAATCCCCGCCATGCTCTTCTGGGACCACCACATGTACTGTGAAGCCCTGTTTTCGCTTTCTGTTCCAGAAGCGGCCAGGTCCACCTCTTCCAAAGTTTGCTATGGGCCTGGCGACTGATGTTACATGTAACCCCCTCCCAGGTATTGGCACAGTGCTCAGTGTGATGCAGAAGTGCTTTCTGTGACCAGGTGCGCCAAGAGGGGGGGGAGCTGGTACTACTGACCCGGGCCCGGGCTTCCTGAGGGGCCCGGCGGGGGCCCGGGTCCAGCGCAGCTTCCCTCCCTCCTCCCACCCACACAGCAGCAGTGGCTGCTCGCGGCTGCTAAGCAGAAGCCGCAGCAGTCTCCTATTCCTGTGGGAGGTAGCAATCACACTGATTGCATCCCCCTCTGGCTTTGCGCTGGGCTGAGGGTCTCACAGCGCCCCCCTCCCCAGCGTGCAGCAGCTGCAAAAGTGTTGTTTATTTTTTAAACTCAAGGAGGTGAGGCCACGCCTCCTGCGATTAGGCCATGCCCCCTCTTCACCTGGGCCCGGCAGGGTTCTGTACGCCCCTCTCTGTGATGTCATCATACCCTGAGAAAAGATAAAGCATAACTGAGCACTCTACAAAGCAGGCTTCCCGATTTGTTGCGGCTGATCATATGGGATTTCATTTATTGGTAAACTAATGAAATGGTGGCCTTGCACAGTCCAGTCTAACCGTTTGGCACCAGCACCATTAGTCGGGATCACCTTCCTTCCAATATGGGCAAATTGGAACAGTAATTTATTTAGCACATACATGGTACCTTATGAACATTTATTTGCTAATTTATGCTAAGCTAGTTGAGCCGCCCTTCTTGCAATATTCCAATTTTAATATTTTTAAATGCACTGGATTAGTTGAACCCTAAAAATCCAGTCTTGTAATATTCCATGAATGAGCAATTGACATCAAGAAGAAAGCCATTGATAGATATTATTATTATTATTATTATTATCGTTTATGTATATGGCGCCACAAGTGTTCCGCAGCGCCTTACAAGGTACATAACCAAAAAGTGACTTATAGTAAAATACAATACAATGAAGGACAAGGACATGGATAATATACATTGATACATAGGTGGCCATAACACCCACATAAGCAGCAAAGCATAGGCACCAAGTTTGTATAATAAGCAGAGTGGTCCGCGCTCCAGGCTCTGGTGGGTGAGTATAATGGATGTGTGGGGGAGGGAGGGGGGTGACTAGGGGAAAAAAATTAGGGATACAGTGGTGCTACACATGGAACAGGAGTACCGGATCCTGTTGTAATATGCAGAAGGAAGGAGGTACACGTGCGCTCCTGGGTGTGTTTGTGTGTGGAGGGGAAATATGGAGTGGGGGGGGGAGAGGGGGAGCGATTGGGGAGGGGGGGGTGTATGGGGGGTGACGTGTATCAGTGTATAGCTGCAGTGTGGGTTGGTGTGAGGTGTACAAATGATGAACCAGACACTGTAAATTGAATCCAACCTGTTTATTGGTGAGGCACAATGCTCCCCAGGTGGTTCCGTGAGTGGGGTTCCTGTTTATTGGTGAGTGCCTCACCAATAAACAGGTTGGATTCAATTTACAGTGTCTGCCCCCCCCCACTCCATATTTCCCCTCCACACACAAACACACCCAGGAGCGCACGTGTACCTCCTTCCTTCAGCATAGGCACCAAGTGTTAGGTGTCCTAGTGGTGAGTAAGAAGAAGTAGATGAACATAAAGTACAGAGAAGCACAAGAAGGTAGAGAGCCCTGCTCGCAGGAGCTTACATTCTCAAGGGGAGGGAGATACTTAGTTGACCTCCGATGCTGCGTAGGTCTCTGGTCTGTCTGCACACATGAGAAGCTCTGGTGAGGCTTCTACACTAAGAAAGTTTCCATTCTCTATATTATTATTTTAGGCCCAGTGGTTCTCAACTCCAGTCTTCAAGTACTACCGTCAGGTCATGTTTTCTGTATTTCTTAATCATTCGCAGACAATTTAATCTATTTTGCTGAGTCAGTAATTATTCCATCGGTTCCACAGATGAAAATCCTGAAAACATGACCTGTTGGAGGTACTTCAGGGCTGGAGTTGAGAACCACCATTTTAGGGTACAAAGCAGGAACAAGATTCACAGCTGCCAACTGTGACTTAGCAACAGCACACACTGGGCCTGATACTGAGACGGAGGCAAGTCCAAATGGTGACGGGTCTAGCTGATACCTACAAACGACTCATGCACCATGGGATGCATTGGAAGATGGAGCCGACGCCATACCATGGAAACGCACATGGACGGAGATTAAAAGTACAGATGGATTAATTTGCCCAGTGACGGATTTCTCTTTGCGTAAAATGGGAGTTTCTGGGCGGCTCCCGTGTGATTGCAAGGAACTGATCGGTCGTGTTGAGTGTCGTGGGTGTGTTTCGGGCGTGTAGATTGACTTCCGTGCTCATTGGTCGTGTGCGCACAGAGATGGGACGCATATTTCAGATCTATTGCACCCAGGGTGCGGTGGGTGCATGTCCCGATGTCAATGATATCGGCTGCGGACAGAAAAACAGTAGGCGGAGTAATGCATTCGCATGAAGACGGACTGATGCATTAGCACAAAGTAATAAGCAGCCTGCCATGAATGCCTCCAACTCAGAATCAGTTGCCTGGGCCGTAGTCTCAGCAACGTCCATTCAACCCGATCCACTACAAGTACAACCCTGCAAGACGTATCAATATACTGTAGGTGCCCCTCACTCCATTAGGAGATAAGGCCCCTTATATCCTAGTCTATTGCTGGCATAGTAAGACAAAACTAATGTACTTCTAAAGGTGCATACACACACAACGATTTTTTGAACGATTATCGATAACAATATAGTTTATCGTTCAATCGTTGAAATTCGTTCACTTTCTGAGCTAAAACGATGACTGATTATCGTTCATGCGCGTTCACGTTTGTAGTTCAGTCAGACTGACCAACTGAACGATTTTCATTAAGGGAATATGCAAAAATCGTTTGTAGTTCAAAAAAATTGTTCATTACACTTTAAAAAATCTGACAGATAATCTGACAGATATAAAAATCGTTCATAAAATCGTTCATAAAATCGTTGTGTGTGTGTATGCACCATAGCTCTGCAGAACAGTCCCAGGCTTTAGGTTTCCTAAGGACACACATCTTCACTACCTGTGTATCCACAGCCTCTGTGCTCATTGTCTGAATGCTTTGTGCATGGAATAATTGCCTTGTGCAGCCATTGTTTGCCTTGTTTCACAATCCGGTGTGTTTGTCATTCGGTATAGCTATTTAACCCTTTAGTGTATACTGTTTTACTATTTACATTTCATATTTCAATAAGCCTAACAAGTGAATATATTATGTCAAACACTGTTATGTTATTCTAGTGACTACCTGATGCTGCTGATAGTTACTGAGCATCATATATTTACATGTTTATTAAAATGTATTTCTACAGAACCAGCATAGACCATAGAGCTTTATAGTTGGGATCAAACATAGTAAAATAAAAATGCTGATTATATTTACAGATAGACAAAGTGGTTAGAGGACTGGAATAGAGAATTGGTGTTTATTTAAATGAGAAGACACTATAGCTCAAACTATCTATACTCCAAATTCCTAGCATTGTACTGTAAAAGTTAAAGTTTATAGTGAAAAATGAAAAAAAAAAAACTCAGGCCCTGATTCAGAGTCGGACGCTCTGACAGAGCGCTCGCACGGAATCAGGGCCGTCCCTGCTCCTTTTTGGAGCGGCCTCCTGGCCGCTCGCATAGCTGTGTGTGACCACCCACAACTATAGCGAGCAACCAAAATGATGGTCGCGATGGTCAAGACCATCGCGACCATCGGGCTTGCGACGAGACCCTTACGTTAGGGTCTCGCTGCCGCAAGCCCTGGAGTGCTTTTGGCTCTATCAGAGCCAAAAGCACTCCCACTGACATCACTTGTGATGTCAGTGGGGCCGGCCCCAGATGTTAGGCGTTCCCATGGGAACGCCTCCATCTGGGCAACCACGCCCACCAAAGGGGGCGTGCTGTCAATCACCATCGACAGCACGCCCCTTTGGGTGCGAGACCCATAACGACGGCTTGGCCGTCGTTATTCAGGTCTCGCGCATGCGCACGACGGACCCGGGTCCGTCGTGCACATGCGCTCTTGGGCAACATCGACCCGCTTGCGAGCGCTCAGCGCTCGCGAGTGGATCTGAATCAGGACCTCAGTACAGAATAGGAGGCAATGGAAAATCATGTTTAAGGGCTCCATTTACAAACGAACAAAATACCAGCGGCAATTTTCATTTAGTATCACTGTGATACAAACGAAAATTCCACTGATATTTAGTAATACTTACCCCTCCGGCGAGGTCCAGCGAAGTCCAGGTCCTCGGCGAGTTTCTCTGCTGGGCTAACACTGCCAGCGACAGGGTCCAGTGTTATGCGCATGCGCGACGGTCCGTCTGCACATGTGCATGACATGGAGACCCGGCAGTGCCTGGAAGGCTACGCTGAAGCCGGAAAGGCACCGCCTGGTCTCCATTGCCGGCAATGGGAACCGCAACACTCTCAGCGATGCTGTAATCTAAGATTACCACTGTTTACAAATACAGAAAGAGGGTATAACCCCTTTAGCGAGTGCTAAAGGGGTTATATTTCGTAAGTAAATGGAGCCCTAGGTACTGTACCCAAGTGTCAGTGTACCTTTGTTCTATAACTCCAGGGGGTAAATTTAAGTGAGTTTTTAGAAATGGAGCAACCAATAGCAACCAATCAGATTCTAGCTATTATCTTCTAGAAGGTGCTAGATAAATGTTAAGTAGAATCTGATTGACACTTACAAAATGTAACAATGGCAGAGAAAATGTGACCTTTCAATGCCGATCTTCTGATGGCTTGTCCCCTTAGAAAGAAAAAAAGAGAAAAAACCTAGTTGCAGCGAATCAGTGCTGCATGCTGGGGAGAGGGCGCTCCTGAGCCCCTCAGCCCGGCGCAAATCTAGGGGGGGCGTGATCAGTGTGATCTCTCCCTTCCCATAGGCAGAGGAGACTGCTCTTGCTAATGCTCAGCAGCGGCGAGCAGTCTCTCACTGCAGCCCACCATACGGCAACGTGTGCTGGGCTGCTGACAAGTAAAAGGGAGGGGGGGCCGCGTCGGACCTGAGCAAACCCGAGCCCAGGTAATAAGTATCCGCTCCCCCCCATCTCGACGCCCCTGGTAGCAGAACTGCCATAACTTCGAGTTACAGCACCCGGTGCTGGCCACACCCCCTCAGTGCATGACATCATGAGACGGGGGCAGGGCCACAACCAGAACAACAGCGCTGCCTGGAGCATCAGGATGCTCCAGGGGGCTGTTATGGCTGCAGTCTGCCGTTTGGACCGTCCAGAGGATGCTGCATGTGCTATTCAGGCTGCAATGTGTTGTTCCAGACACCCTGCTAGCCAGATGCAGTGGCCAGTGCTGTACACAGAGCGATTCGCTCTGTGCGGCGGCATCAGTCGCCCATAGCTAGTTATGGCCCAGTGTAGCAGACCCCAAAGCTCACAAGACCAAAATCGGAGCTTCATCATCGCGCATGCTCAGGGTAGCTCTATCTGCCTGATGATGTATTGTTCCTTCACATAACAGTAAAAATCCCTTATTAATAAAAATATGTTCGTAATCTAAACTAGAAATGAAATACTCTGCGCCATAAACTATAACCCAGACAGTCGCTTAGCATAAATGACTCATCTTTAAAAAGGTCCATGTTTGAAGTTAATAATTATCCCATTGAAAGACCTGTACACCTATCAATCATTAGCCTCTGGCAGCTTTACCACCTCTTCCATGTAATCATAGATTCACACAGAGGAAGGATGATGCAATGGTCTTATCCTCTTCCGACAGACAGCAATGCTGATGACTTGCACAGGCTCCCACTTGCGAAGCACAATACAGTAGCTGGTGATTCAGGGATGAAGGAATTGCAGCCCACCACATTTACATTGTTCTGGGAGAGCTGCCGGAAGACGTTTGACAGTCTGAGAATGAGCAGAGTGAGATAAAGTCACCTCCAGCAACATTAACAAAGCTGCATGGTTTATATTTCAAACAGAAAGGGGAGTGACAATGAAGAGATGTTCATGAGTCAATGGAGAGGAGGCAATGAGGCATGTTTTTACAGTATTTAGTATATATGCCTACACATGTGGAAAGGGACTAATAGGATAATCACCTAAATCAATATTACCTGCAGCGCTTTGGTTACTAGACAGAAAGTACAGCATTAAATAGCTACAAATTATTGAAGGAAAAGACAGATGACTCCTGTAATATAGCATTATTTTTTTTACGGTTACAGTATTTTTAGGTGTTCTAGTTTATGTGGGGCACAATGAACTGCAACCAAATAAAGGATACCATTGAAACGGGCTCCCAGGGGGTGTGGTCCGGCAGGTTCCACAGCAAGATGGGCTATCCTGATTGCACCACAATTACCCAGCTCCACCACTACATTTCAGTGTTAGCCATATTAGTGGCACTGTACCACGCCATTTATTTCATTGGGGGAGATTTATCAAAGCTTGGAGAGAGAGAAAGTACCAACCAATCAGCTCCTAACTGTCATTTTAGAGGCTGGGCTTGGAAAAGGCAGTTAGGAGCTGAATAGCTGGTTCTTTATCTCTCTCCAAGCTTTGATAAATATCCCCCATTATAACATTCTCCATCTGTACTAAATAGCTTTCGTCCTTCCTCCTGGCAGTCACCTTACCCATCTATCCCTGTTTTAATACACATTAAAGCTGGGTACACGTTAGGTCAACCCGTCGACCTATGTGATGATTGGTAAGGTTTCACAAACTTAGCAATCACCTGCCCGATGTGCTGGGCTTGACTTCTCAACTGGCATTTAAATTTGCCCGCCCAATTGAGCTGTCACACTCGTGTGTACGGGCGATCTGCGGCCATCTTCTGTGCTGTAGGGTCAATCCAGTACGTCTGTGAATGACGTTGTTCACAGACATATTGGGTGTACACACCCGCCGATGTATTATAGATATATCGGCCATTCAATGGAATATATTGGCCAGCTTATGGCTCAGATTTATCAACGACTGATAATCTCATTGTTTTCACTAGTTACTAATCTTAAATGGTGCTCCAACCAATCAGCTTCTGTCATTTTTCAAACACATGACAGATAGGTTAGCTGATTGGCTGGAGCACCATTTAAGATTAGTTGATAAATCTAGGCCTAAGGGGGATATTTATCAAAGCTTGAAGAGAGACCAATCAGCTTCTAGTTCTAACTGTCATGTTACAGGCTGTAGTTGAAAACGTTATCTCTCTCCACTTTATCTCTTTCCAAGGGGTAAATTTACTAAGACGCGTGTTGGTGCTATTTGGTGTATTTCAGTAATAGACCCATGAGTTTGCATATTGGGGACTTGCTAAAGACCAACTCGCATGGATTTCGCATGTCAGACAGTAATTTACACTCCATTTAATTGGATATCACCATCGGCCCGAACATTGTATGAATAACATTGACATCAATGCAAATCAGCACAGACGGTGTAATGGTTAGCATTACTGCCTCACAGCACTGAGGTCGTGGGTTCAATTGCCTCTACGGCCCTAACTGTGTGGAGTTTGTATATTCTCCCTGTGCTTGCGTGGGTTTCCTCCAGGTACTCCAGTTTCCTCCCACATTCCAAAGAAAATATACACTGGTAGGTTAATTGACTTCCAACAAAAATTAACCCTAGTGTGTATGCACCTGATAGGGAACATAGGGCCTGATTCAGAGCCACTCGTAAGCGGCCACTCGTTCGCTCCGAGCGATGTTTGCCCAACTGCGCATGCGTACGGATTGTTATACGCATGCGCGAACCAGTCAGTGCGGTCGAAATTCATGTGCTCGCAAAATAGCGAATGCCTGATAATTTGAGTGACAGGAGTAGGCGTATGTGGGTGGTAACGGGGGAAGGTGCTTGAAAACGGGGAGTGGAGATCCGAACGCAGGCGTTCTTAAAGGTCAAAACGGGCGTTTTATGGGTGTGCATAATTAATACAGCAGCGTCATTGACCACGTCACTGGGTTATTTTATAGTCAGAACTGCTCGCAAAATTGTGGTAGCAAAAACCAACCCCAAGAATAGCGAGCAGTTCGTACGCTGGTCGATGTACTCGATTAATCTAATAAATAGCGGACATGACGTAGGATGCGAGTGGCCAGGGGGCGTATTTTTTTAAAAAACGACCGCAAGTTTTGTTCGCTCGTTCAGACCTACAGGCGTGAACAGACCGCAAAGAGTGACCAGTTGATTTGAATAGCCACCCCTATTTTCTGGACGAGCGAGCGCTAATTGCGTCCGGCTCTGAATCAGGCCCATAGATTGTAAACTCCACTGCGGCAGGGACTGATTTGATTGGCCAAATATTCTCTGTAAAGCGCTGCGGAATATGTGTGCGCTATATAAATAACTGGTGATAAATAAATCAACACAAGCGAACTCGCACCCAAATCGCAATGCAATGCACAAAATGAATAGACGACCAAATCACTGGCGTGTTTACCTGCCAATTTGTAGTGGGCTATCCTGGCTCATGTCATGATGCCTTTATCCTCAGTCAGTCATCCCTCTATGCTAAGTTTGAGGCAGGACAAATGCTGGAGGGATAGAGCTGGGTAAGTACACATTCCTCTGGTTACATCGTCACTATACACCTATACAGTTTATCATGTTAACCTTCAACTGCATTTTTTAATTTGCCATAATATACAGCACAAAGAGAGGTTAGTAAAAGGTGAGTTTTCTGGTACCTGTTGAGGTCCATCAGCCTTTTGACATTTGCTCTGCAAATTTCTGTGCATCCGGGATTTGCAAATTTATGGGTAAATGCGAGTGAACTCCCACACGCCAAAACATGCCAATAGCCAGGCAAACACGCTTCTTAGTAAATTTGTGATCTGCGGCAGAAAACATTCCGGTGAAGAGCTGTGATTAGGGTTGACAGCCCAATACCAATCTTAGTACATATACCTCAAGCTTTGATAAATCAAATGCCGTACTAAGATTGATTTTCCTCTCTCACCGCTCCACAACCATTCTACAAAACCCTACACTGGCTCCTTATATCCTCCAGTATCCAGTTCTTATTATATTGTGAAAGACACTGCTTCCCAAGGTGTTTAGGCACAAAATGTAAAATGACAATGCTTTTAATAGCATTGTCCTTTTACATTTTAGGTCTAGATTGTTACAAACCAGACAAAAGACAGAAGAGAAGCACAAAATTAATACATGTATATGGTTGTTACATTCATCATAGGGTAACATTGTTTGGTTTTTGGATCCATTTGGGATGAAAGATGCCTTTGTACATGGGGAGTAATATGACCTGATAGAATGATTGCTGTAATTGGTATTATATGAGAGCATTTATTTGCAGTTAGGAGTCAATCCAGCTAAAATTGCGTGAATAGGGAAAGTCAAAGAGATTACAAGTCATAAGCATAGCAATTCCCTGTCTAAAATCCTCATGAAGATTGGGAATGGTGCTCTGACCGTAGTCAAAAAGATAATCTACATTTATAAGTCCGTAGGTCCAATTTTATTGCATTTGATTAGTGATGTGTGCTCCAACATTAACATGTTGACTGTCAACACATAATAACCAACTATTCAAGCTTCTCATATAGGGTTCTATTTACTACAATCCGCATATTGAATGCAGATTGTAGTGTGATATTAACGACTGAATTCGCATTGCGAATTCAGGCAATATCACAGGGATTTACTAGATAATCCCTTGCAGGGACAGAGCTTGCGATAAAGCTCTGTCCCTGCGAATTCCCTTCGGAGCCTTATCACAGTATTTACCGTAGCAAAGTGCTCGTGCATGCGCCGACCGCCGCTGCTACCCCCCCCCGGTGCTAAGCCCCGCCCCCGGTGCTAAGCTCCACCCCCCACAATCGCAGACCCCCCCTCCCTTACCTGCAGGATCCGGGCCTCCGGTGATGTTCTCCTTGTCTCCGGTCAGGTGATCTCCCATACTGCACTGGGACCCGATCACCTGATGACCGGGCAGCAGTGCACTATGGGAGACCAGCTGACCGGAGGGAAGTCATCACCGGAGGCCCGACCACTGGTCCCTGGAGTCAGGTAAGTCAATTTTTTTTTTACCAATTTTTTTTTTTTTTTACAGTAATCAGCCTTCGGTCTGTTTAGACCACACAGCTGATTACTGGGACTGACTCCCAGCTCTGCTCTACCAGTTAGAGCGGAGCAGGAGTCCGGTAACCGGGGGAGACCCTGGATAACGCCACCTATTATCACAGGGCTTTCCCCGATATTTTTTTACAATTTATTTTTAGTAACTCTGGTCGGATCACATTTCCCATTACAGTTATGGGAAATGCGATCTGATTACTAAAAATAAGTGATACTTAGGGGTTGGAGTAGAATTTTACGAATTCTATTCCAATTGCCCTGTAATAACTATAGGTGATACTAAAATAATGTGAAAAGGGTGTGAAAACACCCTTTTTCATTTTATTTTAGTCAAAATAATGTTAATAAATAGAGCCCTTAGAGGTGGAGGGTTACAGCACTGGGTGATTTTTCCTGTCAAAGAACGAGGGGAATGAGATGTGTAGGGAGCATGTGGGGATGGGACATCAAAGCTCTAACATCAATTTTACTATTGATGTTGCCATCGACACATGACCACCGATGGTGGGAAATACCCATCTGCCTCTAACCATTGTGATAAAGTATAAAACTTATACAGTATTGCCTTCTCTGACGTCAGTGCTGTGATCATTTATTTTTTATATTAAATATAATGTGAATCAAAATGTGTACAAAAGTGAAAGAGGAATATGGTACATTCTCTGCACAAAGCACAACAGATATCACATCATAATAGTTGTTTACCGGAAGAAGGAAAAAGGTGTTACCAATGAGACATTGTGTATTAAATGTCATAGCCTGCGCGATGCACACATCGATAAGTGTGGACAATGATTTAAAGGGACATGCATTTAAAAGGCAAAACCAACCAAAGAAGAGGGGCAGTTGCCCATTGTGATGCGAAGACGGGACCCCCATATAACCCAGAGTGGGGGAGAATCCCTACACATATAGGGCTCTATTTACTACAATCCGCATATTGAATGCAGATTGTAGTGTGATATTACCGAGTGAATTCGCATAGCATCAATATCACAGGGATTTACAAAAGATCCCTAGCAGGGACAGCTTGCGATAAAGCTCTGTCCCTGTGAATCCCCTCTGCACACTTATCATGGTATTTTCGCAAAAATACCGTGACAAATGCCCATGCATGCGCCGCTAAGTCCCACCCCCTGCCGTTAAGCCCCGCCCCCCACTACCCCCTGCGTTAATTACACTTACCTCCAGTGATTGGGACTCTGGTGATGTCCTCCATGCAGGGGCGTATCTATAATGGGTGCAGGGTGTGCGGGGAACACGGGCCCCTGGGTCCAGAGGGGCCCCCTACCGCACACCCTTCACCCATAATTTTACTTACCTCTCCGGAGTCCCAGGTCGGCGCGGGGTCCAGCGCTGTAAAACGACTGGAAAATGGCTGCGGCAGCCATTTCCCCGTCATTTGCGCATGCGCAGTAAAGGGAAAATGGCCACCGCAGCCATTTTCCCATCATTTGTACATGCGCAGTACAGGGAAAATGGCCACCGCGGCAATTTTCCCGGTGACCTGTGCATACATTATAGACTCTGGGCACACTCTAGTGCCCAGAGTCTATAACTCCGGCACTGGCCGCGCACAGCTCAGTGCGCTGGGCGGAGAGGAGGGGGCCCATGTCGGAAACTACACACTGGCCTCCTCCTCTCTAGAAACGCCCCTGCCTCCGTGACTCCAGTCAGCTGATCTCCCATCCTGAACTGGGACCTGGTCAGCTGGCCGGGTCTCAGTGCAGGATGGGAGACCAGCTCACCGAAGGGAGGACATCACTGGACACCGGAGCCTCGATCTCCGGTCCATGGACTCTTTTTTTTTAAGCAGTGATCCGCGTGTGGTCTGTTTAGACCACACAGCTGATCACTAGAGATGAGCGGGTTAGGATCTCAGAGATCCGAACCCACCCAAATTTAGAGATCTGGGACGAGAACCGGACGTGCGTTCGGTTCCACCGCCGGCCCCGGATCTCAAACCGAGGCAAAACCTCAGAGACGAAATCTTGCATCTCACGAGCTTTCGTCTCTGCTATATAAGGAGTCCCTGCAGCGGCGCCATTTCACTCTGGATGTGGAGAGTGAACAGAGAGGGTGGGTAGTATAGGGCTGGTGCTGTCTACTGTGTCCATCTGGGCTGGTGCTATCTGCTGTGTTCATCTGGGCTACTGTGCTGTGTTCATCTGGGTTGCTGTGCTGTGTTCATCTGGGCTGGTAGTGTGCTGCCTGTGTCGTCAATCGCTGCTGCCTCGGTCAGGGGTGTCCGGGCACCAAGTCCTGGACAAAGAATAAATAAAAAATAACAAAAAGTGTATTTTTTTCTGTTTGTGCATGTGCGTCGCACTTATTATCAGACAGCAGTAACCTAGTGCTGCCTGTGTCATCAATCGCAGCTGCCTCGGTTGCATTGTAATGGCCACACTCAGCATCTCCTATATGTCCCTTTCATTTTTTAAAAATGGCCACATGTTAGTGCCGCCCACTGCTGTCGCTTAGTTTAGTCAGCCAGCTAGCTGGATGCAACATTTTGGCCCTAGGCCTAACCTAGATGAAAAAAATCAATATTGTGAGCTGTGAGGTTGTCAAAATTGACTGCAAATAACTGGCAATAAATGTTATTAAGGTTAATAATACTGTAGGAACAAAAACAGGCCGAAATTATGTGGTTTTACCTGTTTTTATCATTTTTTGAAAAAAGATCGAGATCCAAAACCAAAACACGCAATGGTGGTTTTGCAACATAAGATCCAGATCCAAAATACGAAGGAGATACAGATCCAAAACCGAGAACAAAACCAAAACACGGGAGCCGGCACACATCCCTACTGATCACTGGGGCTGGCTCCGGGGTCTGCTCTGCCTGTTAGAGCGGAGCAGGAGTCCGGTAACCAGGGGCGCCGAGAGGGGGGGGAGCGGGTACAAATTACCAGGGCCCGGGCTTCCAGAGTGGCACGGCGGGGGGCCCGGGTCCGACACCGGCCCTCCTTCCCTCACAGCAGCCCAGCACACAGTGGACCTCATTCAGAGTCGGTCGCTGCGGCCGCACGGTCGTACGCCACAGATGTTCGTTAAACTGCGCATGCGTAAAATTCGCAATGCGCGTGCGCAAACTAGCTGTTGCGATCGGAAATATCTCTCTCCTTCAACTTGGCTAGGTCGTTAGTTTGAGTGACAGGATAAGGCGTTTGTGGGTGGTAACAGGGGAAGGTGCTTGTGAACGGGGGAGTGGAGATCCGAACGCATGCGTGCCTGACTATGCAAACAGCGTTTTATGGGAGTGCATAATTAACAAAGTAGTGTCATAGCAGACGTGACATGGGAGGTTTTTACACTGCCTTGATCGTAGAGCTTAAGAGAGGGTATGGTCAACCTTAAGCTCTACGACCAGTTCCGATGGTTCCCGATGGTCTCGATTAATCCTTATATGCCCGGAGATGACGTGTAATGCGTACGAGAAGGGGGCATATTTTTTGTCTTACGGCCGCATCCTTCCCTTGGTCGGCCAGCTAACGATCCAATCTTAAGGACGCAACTTGCGAGTGCATCATTTGCATATCCGGCCCCTTTTCCCTTACGACCGTGCGGCCGCAACGACCGACTCTGAATGAGGTCCAGAGTGTGCCACAGCAGTCTCCTATGCCTGTGGGAGGGATCAATCACACTGATCGCGCCCCCCTTGGCTTTGTAGATTGCACAAGTAATGTGTGCACTGCACAACACAACAATAGCACGTAGTCTAGATATCCTGTGTAGACAGGTGCACATGGCTAAAATGTCTCCATGGTGGAGAACAGGTAAGTTCATGACAACAGTTATTTTATTTTTACTAGTTACTCATGGTTCTGAGAAGTGAGAGCACAGAGAGTCATTTAAGAACATCGTGGTCATTTGCAAATATTAAGGATGCAAGAACCTTGGGCGTAACCAGAGGTATAGGGGCCCCATAGCAAAATTTCCGTGGGGCCCCCATAGGTCTAGCTAGGCACCCCGTTGCCCCACCAGGTTCAATGACAGGTTGAGCACAGCCAACTTTCAGGCTGCAAAGCTTGAGCAGATGACTCACTTGTGTCAGCAGCTGGTCAGGGCCAGATTAACAATGGGGCAGATGGAGCTACAGCTCCAGGCCTCCACATAAAAATTGGCCCATCAACATGACAGCATGATTACCAGCTGCCTAACTGGCCATAAATTTTAAGTATTTAACTAGTTTTTCCAGTTTTCCCCCTAAAAAAAGAGTATGCAATTTTTCTATTTCTATATAGTTATGGAAACATTGTGTCTCATAGTGTAGGGGGTGTACACACCAAGGTAACTTTGATCACACCCACACAGCACCGATCACAGCTCTTCCCCTTCTCATTATAGGCCTTTGAGCATTTTCAGCTCCAGGCCCATGTGGGCCTTAATCCGGCCCTGCAGCTGGTTCCCGGACAGGTCCAGCTTCCGCATGCCGAATAGCTGCCACAAACTGGGGGGGAGGGGGCTCAGCAGCGCGTTCCAGCAGAGGATGAGGCTCTACAGGTAGAAGAGGAGGCCCTGGCAGCCCGGTACCTCCCGCAGCTCTGCGCAGCCGCTCAACTCCAGGTAGTTGAGGAGGGAGAGGAGGCCGTCCAGTAGTTGTCCCCCGCACAGCCGGAGGCACTCATCCACCGCCTGCAGCACCAGGTCCAGCGACCTTTCCTGCTCCACCCGCTGGATCTCCGGCCATTCCGCCGTCATCGCCGCACACAGAACATGCCACACGTGGTACAGCGCAACCAACCACAGGGCAAAGGGGCATTTTCTTGCAACATGACCAGCCAATCACAGAACAGGGCAGCCTCTTGCTGCACTCCACTGCACACAGCTAGCCAGAAAGCAGGGCAGCCTCTGCCAGGAATGTGACCAGCCAATCACAGAGCGGGGAGGACACTTTCCAGCATGTCCAGGCAACAACATTACTGCCACTGAGGTGAGCTGGGTGCTGGGGGAGGCGGGCCCCAGAGGTGCTGCGGGCCCCATAGCAACCGCATCCCCTGCACCCACGGTAGTTACGCGCCTGGCAAGAACATATCAGCGTACATTTATTTACAGATACCCAGAACTGCAAAGATCTCCTGAAATGCCTGCAAGGTCCTGAAGCTTTATATACTTGCAGCATGCAGTGTGCAAATGATACTAGAACCTTTTTTGATCTTTATTTGGCCCATAAAATAAGTTGTTTTATTACATAGTAATTTTAAGCATATTTAGATCCTCTATGCACAAAAATAGACAGAAGTGAGTCCATCTGCTTCATTTTGCCTCCAGCGTGTAAATAGTGAGTCATCCCGGGGGAAGCGTGGAGTCCTCTCCTGTGCACCGGCTCTGTCATGTGTTCACAGTACAGCTATAGGAACTCAGTCATAGCATAGAAAAAATCTGTCCCTCAAACCCTCCCGGCACACACTCAGTGACTCTTTCTGGTTTATCAATTTGTGTCTTGAAAATAATATTTTTCAAGCTCGTTGCATGAATTGTGGGCAGCCTGCGGCATTTGTTTAACTACATGTCCCTGCAGGCCCTTTTTGTACTATATACAGATGTGTCCTCTTGTATCTTTGCTGCTAATGCAGTAAATGGCGCCACATGTGCTGCGATGCACGTGCCCGCAACGGAGTACGCGCGCTGCGTTCGCACCCGCGAACCATAGGATTGCATGGTGCGAGTGCTGCCGCGGCCTGGCGTACCGTGGTGCGCGGCAAGTCGCATGGCGCAATGCGTGCGTACGTTTGCCGTCCAAGCGGCAAAGATGGAAGATGACACATCTGTAAGTACAATTGTGCACTGTACCATTCCTGTTATTTTGCATGTCGAATGCTATTCTCACTATCCATTATTATTTCATGGGACTTGTGACAGAAATCGGGGGCCTCCTGCAAGTTCCAGAAGAGTAGGTAAGTAGATCTTGTGTATGCACTGATTAGGAGCATTTTCTATTGCAAATACATGACTTGATGACTATGCTCAGTACACATGTGATCAGGAGTCTTTGAATGCCTATCTAGCTTGCACTGTAGATCAGTGACGTGCGGTGAAGTAAATGGCTAGGGAGGCATTGGCTAGTATCAGAGCCAGATTTACACATACATATATGAACCTGAGGTTACATGTGGGCAGCAGTATATAGTGCTAGAAATTTGGTGTGTTTTGATCAGGGATGTGCGGAAAAGGTAGTCAGGGGAGGCAGTGCCTCACCTGCCATACACTTTTTACTCTGGAGTTTTGACTACAAAAATGATTAGAATAATACAAAGAAGATATTTATAATATTTTCTTAACATTTTTCTAATAATTTTTATAGGCAAAAACTCTGGGGTATACCAAAATTTGACAGGAGAGGCTCTGCCTCACCTGCCTCACCTGTATGTACATCACTGCTTTAGATGGTGCGCTGTGATGATCTTACATGTGGACTTATGAAACCTCCTTTATCTAGAGGTGGGTTTGACAGCCTAATCTTTCTGTATGTGTTGGAAATCACAGTACCTCTCAATCATAATACGCCACTGATCCGCTCAGATACTCCCCAAAATGACAACTGCGAGATTAAATGCTGTCCATTTCCATGTAGATCCAACCCCGTTCAGGACTCAACGAAATTGGAGCAGTTAATCGGTATGCATCAGTAATCTGTACTGCTGGAGGCTCTACCTTCTTCCATCTAACTGTATGTCTCTGTCCTCTAACCGGCCGCCATTACTATGCTTACATAACGGAACGAAGAATTGCCACCTTTTCTGAAAGTTTTCTGGCCCCTGTATATCTGTTATCTCTTTTGCCTAATAACATTGGCATTAAGTCTGACCTTTACCTTGCCGGTGGCATTCCTAATCATGAACTTGCAATAGAAGCAAAGGATGACTGGCACCAAAGGACAAGCGCAGTAATTGTCCCTGTGAAATGCTGCCAGGAAGAGATGAAGCCTACAAACTTTGCTTTAGAAAAAGTATTGGATGTGTGGGATGTTCCGGCTCCTACAACTCAAAAAACATTTTTATATATACAGGGTGGCCCAAAAGTAGGTTTACGTCAGTGGTGGCTCCAGAGGTAAGACTGCAGCGCGGTCCAAACTTCAAAGAGGGGAGCCACACCAACTGCCAGTGATGTTTGGCAGCATTTGGAGTGATAGTTGGTGTGACTACCCTATTTGAATTTTGGACCACGCTGCAGCCTTACCTCTGGAGTCGCCGCTGGCTCAGTAATGATCTTTTATTATTCTTGAAATGATGGCAGGGAATCTGAGTGAAGAACAAAGAAAGTGGATTCTAAAGCAGTATTGGAAGATTGAAAATGTCAAGAAATGTCGCATCGCGTGGCAAGAGGCATTTGACACTGTTCCACCAGCTCCTCTGATAATTCATTGTATAAGAGATAAATTTGATTCAAAGGGTTCAGTGCTTAATGTACTCAAATCTGGCCATCCTTGGACAGTGTAAAGGACAGGTTGCAGGAATATTGCAATGTTGATGCAGTGTCGGATCCAGGGAGGCCATTGGAGCGATCGCCCCCCCTAGCACAGTTTGTCCGACCATTATCATCTCTCTCCTCTGCATCATTAAGTCCAGAGGAGAGAGATGATAATGGCTGGGCTGTGCTGTGATCGGAGCTCCCGTCTCCCAGTTAGGGGGATGTGTCAGTGACAGGCTGTCACCTGACCCGGGAGCCGGGGAGGAAGCGATCACAGCCGGCTCCTCACACCCTGTGATCAGCTGTGTAGTCTAAATAGACCACACACTAATCACTGCTAAAAAACAAACACACAAACAACTTACCTCTGTCCAGGGACCACCGAAGATCGGGCTCCGGTGATGTCCTCCCTCCAGTCAGCTGGTCTCCCGGTTCCTGCACTGTGACCCTTGTCAGCTGCTGCATTAAATGGATGACCTTGTCACAGTGCAGGATGGGAGAGCAGCTGACCGAAGCCCGGGAGGAAAACATCACCGGAGCAGCGGAGGTAAGTGAAATTAAAGGGGAGGGGGGTTGCCGCGAGGGGGTGTCGTGGGGGGGGAGGGGGGTTGCCGCAAGGGGGGCAAAATTAATCATTAACTCCCCCCCCTACTACAACAGTCTAGATCCGCCTCTGTGTTGATGGAGGACAATTCGAGCACCTACGAGACTAAAAAACACAGACAATATTTAGTGTTGTCCTTCAGCCCAATAAACAATACTGTAGTAAATATATATATATATCAACTGCACTGCAACAACCAAGACATGTAAACAGAAGCCTGTGCTTGTCACATACAGATTTAGCTGGGGTGACAGATCTTTAGGGGTGGCAACCTTGCACTTTATTTTTTACTTCTTGTATTTTTGTATGTATCCAGACAAATGTGATGCAATTTGCAGAGAGGCTGCAACCTGAAGACTTAGGTGGAAAATCTGTATTATTATTTTACTTTTTATGTTGTCATTAAAGTAGTCGCAAAAGTTTAAATCTTAACTTCTTTTCACAACAGAATTAAAAGTAATTACAAATAGAGCACCAATCCCGCACCAGCCATCTATTTATTATAGTTTACAGTTTTGTTTGTCCTCTCTCCAATTAGCTGTTACTCAGTTCATCTGTATCTACAGAATAAATATAAAGCTTGCTGAGGTGCTACCCACTATTTAAACATTATAGAAATCACATATACAAAGAAGAAAAGTAAGTAGTTTTAATGGGTGCACTAGGACCCATATTGGTCATTTAAAATTTTATATTTTTAATAGGTATGCATTATTTTATCTTTATTTTATCTTTTCTTTACTGTGTTTATTTGTATATATATATATATATATATATATATATATATGTATACTTTGCATATATATATATATATATATATATATAGATACATTTATACAAGCAATATCATACCTATTCATCTATGTATGTGGAACCTTATCATCCAGCCTATCAGCTACACATTATAGATAGCACTCTCAGGAGGATGTAATCACCAAGGTGAACCGCCCTCCTGTCAATCACAATTTGAACCAATCACAGACATTGTCGCTGTATTTGAAGGCTCAAGCAGCAGTACTAGAACAATTCAACTCCCAGAAGAAGACCTGACAGGTCGAAACGCATTGGGGAAACACTGCAATCCCTATCTAACAGCGTCTCCAGTACCACATTTGCCGTCCAACTGCTACCGGAACTTGAATCTACTAGCGAGCAACAGAAGTGCGCCGTCACCGCCGACAAAGAAGACCGCCGGGACCGGCAGCTTGGCATCCGGGTAAGTATCCTCTGGTGCAGAGTCGTCCGCGGCCCCCGGCTTGCGCAAGCCAGGACCGTAGGCACCCCTGTCCAGCACCTGGTGCACGCGCACGGACCTGTCCCCTGGCAACAGGGACAGTGTCCGTGATATCGGCACTCAGGGCGCCCGTGACGCATAGTGATCCCCGGCGCTCGCCACAGCCAGTCTCCCCCACACTACACGGAGAATAACCCGGGCAACGTACAGACATCCACAGGACTTACAGCATACCACCGAGGTACCCCTTTGGAGCTAGCGGGACGCCGCTAGATCTCCCTGACTAAACACTATACTTTAACCATCTCTATCATATTGACTATTTAGTTGGCGGCATCTACGGTTGAGACCAGTACCAGTGCCTATTTATAAATAGATCGGCACATTTGCTATTTATATTTTGTCTACATTTGTCTATATTTTGTTTATTTTTGTTTATATTTGTTTACTTTTCCTTCTGATAATTTTGACATTTTGCAGCATTGTCCATTGTGTTTATTTGTTTGTTTATTATGTTGATGTATAACCAATGGTTTACAGGCACCATATTATATTGCATTACAATTGTAGTGACTATTATTGTGAAACTTTTATCAGTAAAAGCAACATTTGTTTCTTAGTTGGTACCCTCTCATCAGTTTGGGTTCTACTACTTTAGAATATATTTAGATTATACAGAGTTCAGGAAATAGGTTGTGCGCAGCATCTGGTCCCCACGTTTCTATGCATTAAAATCTCACTGTATTAAATGTGTTAAGATGGTGAAATATAAAGAGATAGAATTGTGCAAAAGATATGAAAATTAACGTGTACAATAAAATATGCAGAACAAAACAGATGTCAATTTGTCATTCTTTCAATATGATCAGTGTTTAATAACACAGTGGTTCATTACTTATTATAGTTTATTCTGCTATTTATATTGCAAATAATTATTTCTTAAGGCTAAATGCCTTCATCAACTCCTAGAAGGAAGTAGCAAATTGTATCAAACAATGCAGTGACTAATATTGTGTATAGTCAGTATTCCAAACTGATACAGTGTCTTCTCTACCTATGCTTAGATGTCTTATCCTTATGTATTGCCACGCAATGCTTATAGTAAATATTTCTTAGCTATGCAGTATACACAAATATACTGTATGTTGTAGTTCTGAGTCTCTTAGCTATAAGGGTAAATCCCACACAGCAGGTATAATTATAAATATTACAAGTATATACAATTAGAATAAAATAAAACCATGTTTAAAAATAAATAGAAGACAATAAATATATATTTTGTGCACAATTATCCAAGGTCAATCCTTCGCGTTGTCCACTAGTTTACTAAGTATGATACTATGGTCAAGGTACGACATGTTCATCCTGTTGCCTTAAAATTGTTCTTCGTACAGAAAAACAAAAATACAAGGCCATCAGCTCAAAATGACTATCTAAATATTTTGTAGCTAGAGAATGAATGATTTACCAAAGTCAACTTTCACAAGCAAACGAATAACATTTACAAGCTGGAAGAGGTCCAGATAATAATTTGACTGTAATTATATTTATGGATGGTGGATTTTTTACCTTGGGCACAGTTCAGGCAATGGCCAATTCCTGCTGGGAAGACCATATATTGTATTATATTATATTAATATAATGGCCAACTTGGCATAATGAAATATACAGTAGGCTCCAACAGGAAATATGTGTCATGTAGAAAAAATGTACAGTGGCAGACGGTAGGCCCCATTTATGAACGAACGTAAATACCAGCAGCATTTTTCATTTACTATCACTGTGATACAAGTGAACTTGCCACTAGTATTTATCAATACCTACCGCTCCGGCGAGGTCCAGTGAATTTCCTCGTCTGCGAGGTCCTCCGCAGCCTAACACGATGGTCCGTCTGAGCATGTGCATGACACGGGGACCCGGCAATGCCTTTGGATAAGGAAATGATGACATAACCCCTTTAGCGAGCGCTAAAGGGGTTGTGCTTCGTTATTAAATAGGGCTCTCAATATGCTGCATTCTTACACAAGAAGAAAACAGAACAGACATGTGGAACAGAACAGCTCTAGATGGCTACATATAAAATGTTTGCATACACACCGTAATTGCCGTTTTGGCCTAACCCAAATATTTATGAAAATGTTGGCTTATAGCCGGAACATCCATTAGTCAACCTAGGCTCCTTTCTAGGGCACAGTCAGTGCTGAGGATCGCTAAAGACGCTAAACAATTTCAGGTTTTGTTTTTGGACAAATGGAGCGGGTAAGGCGTACCAAACAAATCAAAATATGTTGTGTAGGGCCCATGGGATCTTAATCCGACTCTTGGTAGGCTACCAATTCACTAAGACCTAGTGAAATCATAATGTCTAGATATGTGATAAGCTGCATTCTTACAAAATGCCCCATGCCACCGCTTACTAGTGAATGGATACACTGCATTATGCTTCAGAATACAACACGGCTGCCTCCACTATGCATTGGTGATATTAAAATGTAAAATGGGGTTAGAGCAGCAAAAGTCCTGCTTTCATACGACGCGTTTCGACTGGTATCTTAGTCATGGAGCAGGTCATCCATCTGAAGGCTTTTTGGGAGAAAGTGGAAGTGTCCAAGACTTTCCATATGTACCCTGATATGCTTTTAGTTATGACAATCTGGTCTGTGCAATATTAACTCATTAGTATACTGTGTTTTTATGCTGAACATCATTTTTATATTTTAAGTGTATTTTTATAAATTATACCATTTTATACTGTATGGTGTTACACTGTGTTACTTTCTTCCATATATCTGGATATATATATTACTTATGAGAACACCACTGGAGGAAACCCTTGGAATTGCTTGGCTGATGAGCTGGATAGGATATCGTCACCTGGGGAGGCGCTGGTGAGTCCAACTATCACTAAAGTTATTATACTTAGTGCAGGTGGTGGCTGTGGAACTTTTCACACGCCACTTTCACCTGATCCATCTTTGCATGGCCAACCCGGGTACGATCCTTGTGAGTGAGCTGAAAAAAATATTGATGGCAAATGAAAACTGCAGAGATATCAGGACAGTTGGAGGTAAGACATACCCTGTAAGATAATGAGCAGGTATGACGGTCCATACCATATTCGATAAAGCCCATCACAGATTTGGTTTGTCTTTTAGCCAAGAGTTCCTGCAGTGGGGGGCTAGTCCAAGGCAGTATGGGAGGCAGTGTGTAAATACCAGGTTTACTTACAAACAAGAATGGACAGTGTTTTGTCCCACACATGCTAATATCTCTGAGATAGTAATTTCCATATGAAACTTGACCATTAATTTGGAGAAGTTGTTTTGTTCCCTGAGTATAGTAAAAATTTGAACCTTTATCTTCACTGTGTATTTACTGCACTTCAGTAGAACTAAGATTCCTGGAGGACTATTCATTATGTTAATTATCGGGGGCCAGATGATTCCCTCTTCACAACCCGGGACTTCTTTTTAAAAGGAAAGAGAGGTGGTTGCGGGAGCAAACACCATCTGAGCTTGATGAATGTAGGACCCCATACTAGTATGGGGACAGCAGGACAGATTAGGTGTGTAGGTGTGTGACACAATGCACAATGTATGACACCCCCTGCAACATTTGTGATCCCAGCACTGCGACCGAGGTTGCAGGCTTAGATAACCAGGCATTCAGCCAGCTGAGCAAGCTTTAGCTTACTCAGGCTGGCCGGCTTGTGAGAATAGGAAACTGTCCGTGGATGCAGCCCCTGGCCTTGCCACTCCCGGAAAATGGGGCGGACACCAGCCTGTTTCCAGGAACACCGGCCGCCCCCGCACTGCTCCTTAAATATCTCTGTCTGTCAATCAGGCAGAGGCATAGAAAGGGCTGCGTGCGATCACATAGAACCCGTTCTGCACATTCGCACGCGCAGATTCCCGATAATCGGGAATCTAAGCATTGCACGCTGTATTAGCCCTAGAGTATGTAAGAGGGATGCACATAATCCTATTGAGATAGAACTGTACACCAGGGGGTCTATTCATCATCACTTAATTTTTACAAAAGTAGGGGAAAATGTTAATATATGTAGACAGGCAGTAGTTAACTATACTCTTCATGGTGTTAGCCACACCCTGTGGGACAGACCACATCCCCTGTGCTATCCACACCCCCTACCATGCTGCTCTACAACCACTGTGACAGCACACAATAGGCCCTTCATACATTTCAGCTCCAGGCCCATGTGTATCTTAATCTGGCAAAGTAGGCAGGTAACAGTAGAGATGGAGTGGAGGGGGCGGGATTAGATAGCCTCCAAGGAGGGGGTAGTGGTGTCCCTCCCCGCGGTGTCACCTGATGTGAGGAGGGATGCCGGCTCGCAGCTGAAAAGGGGGCGTGACCTCGTGGGCAGGGCGTGGTCACTTGGGAAGGGGCGTGGTCTCACAACCAAACCCCCGTGGTCCCGTTATTACTGTGGAGCAGGGGGGGTGCCGGAGGTGCGGACTGCCCTATGTGCAGTGCTGGCCGGTTCCCTCGCAGTGTCAGGAGCCGATTGCTGCACTTGATTATACAGTGCAGCACCCGGCTCCTGTCACTGAGGGGGGGTGTGCATCTTGGTGTCACCCCTCGGCGGCTGACATCTGGGTGTGGCCTGCACCCCTTTTGTGACGCCACTGGGGAGAAGTATGTCAGTGTTAGCAGGGTGAAGGGGGAAGATGGGGGAGGCTGGAGGGGAGCGGTCTTATGCTTTTATGTTTCATGTGTCTGTGTATTTATCTCAATATTTTATATATGTGACATTTAACTGTGGATGTAGTTGTCATTTAATACAAAATCTGCACATATTGCAGGTGCATAAGGGTATTAATACAAAAATAATTCTAAACTAAATTCCTACTTTTCAATAAATAATAAAATACACTTCTTAAATATAAATATATAAAATAAGTATTTAAACATTTACTCTATACAAGGGTCATTTAACCTTTTCTATATATGTCGATCACACCGAAGAAAAATAATTGAGTAAAATAAATATTGTCTGCATGTAACTAAAATTAATCATGTACCACTTCTAAAATGTCTGCTAGAAACTATAATTAGTAATCCATTCTAAACTCTTTTATTTATTAGTATAAAAGGTATATAATGATTTACTACACTCTTTTATAACAATATCTAGATAGTTCCACAAAGTACAGTATTTGCACACCTTACAGATTTATACAGAGTAGGGCTATGAGGTTATTTGATTGGTGCCATTATATCAGAATATACTTTCTAGAATGCTGTACTCTGAACTTTACTTCTCCCCCTTTGACTCTATTTTGCATGTCATTTGACAAAAGGCAATAAACCAATGCATTGCGTGTGTTTGTCCGCATGGAACCTTGTTCATCTAGTTTTATAACAAATTAATATTGTTGCTGGTTTATTTATCACATTTACAGTATCTAAATGAAGTGATGACTCTCACTTGGGGGAACTTCTATACAATATTTTCTTTCTTATATCTTGTCCGATCACCTTCTCTGCTTCCCCCATAGCTGGAGAGATCCCGCTGTAGCATCTTTATAGGGTCGATGTATCAAAGAATGAAAGCAAATTCATGTAACCCAATTCACATTAAAACATTTACTTGAATTTGTTGCAACGCCGTTCAATAAGTAAGTGTAATAACATAATGTTTTAAATGTATCGTTTGGTTTCCATACGTCCCCATTTTTAAATTTGGGGGCTCTGTCCATGACAATATAATTGTGGTACCCCAGGTGTTGTAGTGAACACAGATAAGTTAGGTGTAGATGGTACCTTGCAGCTGAAATGGCAGCTCCAGTAGATATTCCTTCTCCTTGGGCAATGACTTCATGAGCTTTATCCATCTCGTGCTGTAGCAGAGAGGTAGCCCCATACACACAGTAACATGACGTAACGTGACAGCCTTGGTAAATAGAATAATCAAGTAGATTTATTAAATGAGGATAGAAGGGTGAAGAAGTAGGTGAATACTAGTGCACAAATTTCAAATTCCTTATGTAAAGTAAATAGTCAAATATTAATGATTGATGATACGTCGTGTAGAACACTCCTGGAAATAACAGGTGGTTGCAGTTCTTTCCAAATAATCCGTGTGGCAATCGGAGAAGAAGGTGCTGAAAAATAATATTGAAACGTGCGCCTAATAGTGTAGTATTTTAAAAACAAATGAATCAGTGCTCAAATGAATAAGTAATGTGCGTACCAAAAAACAAACAATCAAAAGCTTATCTGATAGTCAGGCAGTACGTCAACGGTCAGGTAACTTGAACTGATAGCACTTCCCGGGTTTCCAAGGGATACACCTTTGTGATAACCTTAATTTTGGGCTTGCAATATTTTGCCCATCGAGAGAAAATATATAGTGTAGTATTTTATGCAACAAATAGAAACACCACTGGAAGTTTATATATCTGCGTACCAAAATATGCGTAAATCAGTGCATATACGGTGTCACTCCTCTGTGCTTCAGGTCATACTCAGTAGCAGTCTGGCTTCATATAACAACAGATGGAAGACCTCAGACCAGAAATGGAGAAAAATCTACGTAAATAATGTTTAATTTAGACCATACATACAGCTCAATAACAGAGTAAAACCAACAAACTTAAAATCAGAAAATAAATAATAAACGCTTATCTTTTGGTATTGTAGCAGATACCAGTCGACTAATGGGGGTTTTAGGAGATTCAGTCCAACGCGTTTCATCCCTCTGGACTTCCTCAGGGGTAATGTCAGTGTCCTGAAGCACCCCTTTATATATCCTCTACCATGAGTGTAATCAAAATTTGTGCCAAATCGTTAAGGCACGCCGTCCGCGCATGTGCACTGTATGGCGCCCATTTCAGTGACATCATATCTGCGTCACCAATGTTACAGGAAGTATGGGATATTAGAAGAAAATCTACACACGCCGCTTAGAATAGCGGACGTGTGTAGCTCCTAATAGAGTATTTAATAAGGCTGGTGTCACTCCTAGAGCAGGGTTCCAGCCTATAAACCGTGCCACTTGAAACGGAAGTGCGGGCAGGCACTTCCGGGTACCACAACAGCTTGCTGGAGGGTGGAAGTTACAGATGCGGCCATCTTGTGGGTGGCAGTCGTGAGTTGAACAGGCGGCGGCCATCTTTTTGGTATTGTTAACAGCCGCGGCCCTCTTGTGGATGGCGGCCGTCAGCTAAACATGCAGCGGCCATCTTTTTGGTGTTAATAGTGCCCGATAGTAACCACCAATTTGTCATCCACCATTTTGTGTAAGGACAAACTGGCTGATAGCAGGCAGCCATCTTTTAGGTATACATATAGCAGAACAGCAGAACCAGCTTATATAGGAGACAAGAAATCACCTCATCCATTTTGGGAGGACAAGGGTTATAATATGGAGGCAAAAAGTTTATATGTATATAAAATTATTAAAATTTTTAAAAGTGACAGAAGATACTTATTAATAAAATTCTAATAGTAATAACTTCTAAAATACAGGATAAAGGATAATGATATAAAAATAAAAATACAATTTGACGTACGCTACTTAACATCCAATATATAAAATACATAATACATGAATAAGGAGCTAAAAGATAAATAATGATAAGAATGAACACTAGTTAAGAAAAGGAGCAATTTTATAATTTTCATTTAGACCATTCGGTATGATAGTATTAAGCTTGAATATCCAGAACATCTCTCTCTGTGAGAATTCTATTGCCAGATCACCTCCTCTTGGTCCTAAATTCACTAATTCAATTCCTTTAAAAGTAAGGAACTCAGGATTGGACCCATGGTGTGTTTTGAAGTGTCTGGAGATGGAATGGCTTTCAACCTTGTTTTTAAAATTCCTGACATGTTCTTGGATACGTATCTTTAGATTCATTTTGGTCTTGCCCACATATTTAAGACCACAAGTACATTCTAACAAATAAATAACAGAGCAGGTGTTACAATTCAAAAATTGTTTGATGGAAAACGTTTTAGACTTCATTAAAGTTTGAAAAGGTCCTTTTATTTGGATGAGATATTTACAGATTATACATTTACCACCTTTGAAGAGCCAATGCATTTTTCGCTTTCTTAAAGAGAATCACAGGTTTTTCAAGTAAAATCTCATCTAAACCGGATCTAACTCTAAAATTCCCCAGTGTTTGTTCATAACATGTTTAATTCTCTTCTCATCCATACTAAATTATGTTACAAAGGGGACCATCTCATCTTTCTTTTCTTTCACTTTATATTGTAAGATGTTCTCCCTTTGAATAGCCTCAGTTCTAGTTTTAGATTGGGAAATTAGGTTTTCAGTAAGGGTGAGCGGGTTCGGATTTCTGAAATCCAAACCCCCCGAGCCCCCCCGATCCGAGGCCGATCCGAGTCAGGCTCGACTTTTCCCGCCTGACTCAGATCTGAAATCGAGGCAAAACGTCATCATCCCGCCTTCCGGGTTTTGGATTCTATATAAGGTACCCGCATTGGCGCCATTTTCTCACTCGGCTGTGGACAGTGAAGAGGGAGGGTGGGAGTTAGGGCTGGCTGGGCTGTGTAGTGTAGTGCAGTGTAGTGTTGTGCTGTGCTGTGCTGTGCTGTGCTGTGCTGCTGTTGTCCATAGGGGCTGTGTCCACTCCTCCAAAGTCCATAGGGGCTGGCTGTGTTGTGCTGTGCTGCTGTTGTCCATAGGGGCTGTGTCCACTCCTCCAAAGTCCATACGGGCTCTCTGTGTTGTGCTGTGCTGCTGTTGTCCATAGGGGCTGTGTCCACTCCTCCAAAGTCCATAGGGGCTGGCTGGGCTGTGTTGTGCTGTCAGTTGTCCATAGGGGCTGTGTCCACTCCAAAGTCCTGTGCAGTGTCCCAGTCCTAAAGGGGTGCTGTAGTGTTGTCCAGGGGGTGCTCTGTCCATCAGGGGTGCTCCCCCCAAGTGCAAAAAAAAAAATTTCTGTGTTTGTGAATTGTGTGCGCAGTAGCCGCACGTGCATCAACAAAGTAGTGCCAAGCATGCGCCTGTGTCATAAGTAAAGGGCCGGCTGGCTCGTCCGTTAAAGGGTGCTGTAACCCCCAAAGTGCACTCCAAATAATATTTTTTTTTTCTGTGTTTGTGAATTGTGTGCGCAGTAGCTGCACATGCATCAACAAAGTAGCGTCAAGCGTGCGCCTGTGTCATAAGTAAAGTTCTGGCTGGATCATCCGTTAAAGGGTGCTGTAACCCCCAAAGTGCACTCCAAAAAATATTATTTTATTTCTATGTTTGTGAATTGTGTGCACTGTACGTGCATCCTCAAAGCAGCAGCGCCAAGCGTGCCTCTGTCTGTTAAAGGGTGGTGTAACCCCCAAAGTGCGCTCCACAAAAAATAAACAATTGTTCTTTTTTTTCTGTTTTTGTGATTTGTGTGGGCTGTAGCCGCACCTGCATCCTCAAAGCAGCAGCGTCAAGCGTGCGTCTGTCTGTTAAAGGGTGGTGTAACCCTCAAAGTGCGCTCCACAAAAAATAAAAATTTCTTCTTATTTTTTCTGTCTTTGTGAATTGTGTGGGCTGTAGCCGCACCTGCATCCTCAAAGCAGCAGTGACAAGCGTGCCTCTGTCTGTTAAAGGGTGGTGTAACCCCCAAAGTGCGCTCCAACCAAAATAAAATAATCTTTTTTTCTGTGTTTGTGTGTGAAATGTATGCGCAGTAGCCGCACCTGCATCCTCAAAGCAGCAGCGACAAGCATGCGTCTGTATGTTAAAGGGTCGTGTAACCCTCAAAGTGCACTCCACAAAAAATAAAAAATTCTTCTTATATTTTCTGTCTTTGTGAATTGTGTGGGCTGTAGCCGCACCTGCATCCTCAAAGCAGCAGCGACAAGCGTGCGTCTGTCTGTTAAAGGGTGGTGTAACCCCCAAAGTGCACTCCAACAAAAATAAAACATTTTCTTCTGTGTTTGTGAATTGTGTGCACTGTACGTGCATCAACAAAGGAGCAGCCCCAAGCGTGAGCTTGTGTCCCATAAGTCTGTTAAAGGGTGGTGTAACTCCCAAAGTGCACTCCACAAAAATATACAATTCTTTTTTTTCTGTGTTTGTGTGCGAAATGAATGCGCGGTAGCCAAACGTGCATCAAAACAGCAGCAGCGCCAAGCGTGCACCTGTGTCATAAGTCAAGGGCCGGTTTGGACATCTGGTCCAGACTGAAGGATGTGCCAACAATTTCTGACAAGTCTACTGTCACTACATATGATACTGTCATCATTGACAGAATGGTGGAGGATTACATCGGTGACAGCATCCAAGTAGGCTTGTCAGACAGTCCGTACCTGTAGTGGCAGAAAAAGAGGCAATTTGGAGGCCCCTGTACAAACTGGCTCTATTTTACCTGAGTTGCCCCCCCTCCAGTGTGTACTCCGAAAGAGTGTTTAGTGCAGCCGGGAACCTTGTCAGTGAAAAGCGTAGGAGGTTGCTTCCACAAAATGTGAAGAAGATGATGTTCATAAAAATGAATTATCAACTCTTCCAGGGAGACCAGTCTCCAGAACATACAGAGGGACCTGTGGGGGTGGATTCCAGCGGGGATGAATTAATACTCTGTGAGGATGAGGATGTACACAACACTGAAGAGGGTGAGGAATCGGTGGATGAGGAGGATGAGGATGACATCTTGCCTCCGTAGAGCCAGTTTGTGCAGGGACAGATTAATTGCCAGCTTGATTTGTAGGTGCCCAAATGAACCAATCATTTCAGCCACATTCGTGTGGCAGACCCTGGCCCTGAAATGATTGGTTTGTTAAAGTGTGCATGTCCTGTTTATACAACATAAGGGTGGGTGGGAGGATCCAAGGACAATTCCATCTTGCACCTCTTTTTTTTCTTTGCATTATGTACTGTTTGGGGCCTAGTTTTTCAAACTGCCATCCTGTCTGCCACTGCAGTGTCACTCCTAGATGGGCCATGTGTTTGTGCCGCCCACTCGTGTCGCTTAGCATAGTCATCCAGCTACCTCGGTGCAACCTTTTGGACATAAAATCACTATTGTGAGGTGTGAGGTGTTCAGAATAGACTGGAAATGAGTGGAAATTAAGGTTATCGAGGTTAATAATAGCATAGGAGCAGAAAAACTCACAAATTCTGTGATTTTAGCTGTTTTTATGCTTTTTTTAAAAAAAAATACAGATCCAAAACACAAAACCCAGAACCTAAAACACGAAAGGATGGTTGTGGCAAAACCAATCCAGATCCAAAACACGAAGAAAGATCCAGATCCAAAACCAAAACACAAAACACGAAAAGTGACCGGTGCACACCCCTAGTTTTCAGGGTATCCACGCTCCCAAAAGCGACCCTAGAACATCTCCAGTTGTTGTGAACACACCTCTGCATCAAAACAATTCATTTTAATATGATGGAATTAGCAGTAGGGGATGTTATCTTTCCATTTTTTAACGTGTCCACTCTTATAATGAAGTTAGCTGTTTTTTCAACAGTTTTAATGAAAGTTTTAGTTTGGATTGAACTCCCCTTCCCTTATAAAATAATATCTAAAAACTCAATTTCATATTTCTGTACATTAGAGGTAAATTTAAGGTTAAAATCATTAGTGTTAATAGTAGCTAAAAATTAATTAAAAACCTTCTTGTCTCCTTTCCAAATGATTAAAATATCAATATAGCATTTATAAAAATGTTAGCTTTAAAAGGATTATTACTGTAGATATGCTCTGCTTCCCAGTTGCTCATGAGTAAATTTGCATAACTGGTTGCAAATATCGTGCCCATAGCTGTCCCACATGTTTGTAAATAAAATCTATCTAAAAATGTAAAATAATTATGTGTTAAAACATATGAAATCAACTCACAGATACAATCCTTATGTTTGCTAGACATCTCCATATCCTGTACTAGAAATTCCCTACAGGCTCTTATGCCCTTATCATGCTCTATGCATGTGTACAAAGACTGTACATCTATAATAGACCATATAAAATCATTTTCCCACTTCATATTCTGTTGAAGATTGAAAAGGCTTGTAGTGTCTTTTAAATAAGAGGGTAGACTTTTAAAATATTTATTCAGAAATACTCCGATATATTCAAATACATGGGAGGTCACAGAATCAATGCCTGCAACAATCGGTCTTCCTGGTGGGTTTCTCAAATCTTTATGTATTTTAGGCAAATGATAAAATGTCGGAATAACCGGGTTTGATTGCATGATATATTGATATTCATCTTTACTTAGGATTCCTCTATGTAGACCTTTTACTAAAGTATTCCTCAGAGCGTCAACAAACTCCTCTGTAGGGTCACTGAGAAGCGGTTTGTAGGATTTCTGATCAGATAAGAGCCGCATAGCTTCTTTAACATAATCAGAACTATTCATTATAAAAATTCCCCCTCGTTTGTCAGCTTGTTTAATGGTAATGGTTTCATTTTTCTGTAGATCCTTTAGAGCCTGTTTTTCATGATAAGTTAAATTACTTTTATTTTTAATGTTAGTACCTATGGTATCGTTGTCTAGCAAATCCTTTTTTCACCATTTCATAAAACATAGAGATATTGCTACTTTTGGATTCAAGAGGGTAGAAATTTGAGGTGGGTTTCAGGCCTGACTTAGATGACTCATAGTTTGAAATTACTGCTGTCTCTTTACGTAAAAAATGCCTCTTCAGAGTCAGTTTCCTCGAGAATTTATTTAAATCCATAAAAGTCTGGAATTTATTACTTCTTTGAATAGGGGTAAACTTTAGTCCCTTTGAAAGAAGTGAAGTTTCAGGTGCAGAAAGTTCATGGTCAGAGATATTAAAGATGCCTTGTGATCTATGATCTAATATTTGTACGGATTTCTCCTTTTTGATTCTCTTTCTGCACCCTGCTCTCCTTCCTCTATGTGCCTTCTTTTTAATGGGGAGGCAGGTCTAGACTGGTCCCTGAACATAATTCTTTTTTGCGTTCTCTGTTGGTATGGTGTCGGAGTAGGGGATAAAAATCAGCATCATTGCTTGAATTAAGTCTCGTAAGAGTTGTGAACCTATTTCTCAGAGGCAATCCTTCCCTATCCATAGGGCTTAGGTTGGCTTTTGGGGTCATAGGCCATGTTTATGTGGAACCGATGTCCATTCTTTATAAGCCCGATTGTGTGGCGTGTACCTATTAAAACTCTTATAAACATTTTTTGGGTGACTCCAGTTCTTAATCTGATTATTCTCATAGTCAAATTTATCTGTAAGGAATTTTTTTCTCCTTAATTTTTATAACATCCTCCTCAACTTTTTCTAGTTTCTTTTGCAATACTACCTAATTTTGTTTAAAATCTTCTTTATCTTTCTGGTATGTAATTGTGGTTTCTTTTAATTTAATTTGTTGTTCTAAACTCTCTAGTTGGTTTCTTTTTCCTCCACAATTAATTTCATTAAATTAATAGCACATTCATGTATAATGTGATCACATTTCTCCATAAATGGCAAATTATTTAGACCAAAGCTAGGGTTTTTTTGTATGCGTAATCCCATTGGTATCCTATTAGCCTTAATTGAGTATTCTAATCCTTGTATATCCCACCAAATTTTGGTTTCTTTAATCAGTAGTTTTTCGATATCCCAAAAGAAACCATCAATATCATTTCCCTGTTCTATGGTGGTTGCCATATTATTTTCTCCAAATATTTTCTGACAAAGGTCAGATCTTTTATTACCTAGATCATGTGCTCTGAACATTTCTAGTGATCTTTAAACAATTTAGTATATCATATACAAAAAAAGACCCAAAAGATGGCTGCCAGTAAGATGTCCAAGGATAGAAGGGTGTACATCCAGGGCAGGTCACTGTATGAAAATAATGATCACCATACATATGACAGAAGATTGCAGCACAAAAAGGAATGTTGCAAGTAGTGAATAGGCAATAGGCAACAACTCTCTCCAATAGTTAAACAGGCTTCTTTATCTTTCCTGCTGCAGGAACTATTTAGCTATAACTAGGAAAAGGGCAATTTCTCGGTTGCTGTACGATCACTACCCATAGCATGCATATATTTGTAATCCACAATTGGTAATAGCTATAAGCTTAGTATCTAATGCTGGTCTTTCCTGATTCCGGAGAGCAATAGCTTTGGCTTTCCAATGATAAGGTACAATAAACACAGTTCCACTTGCAATATATCCCAATTATCTTCAGCAATGCACAGTAGCAACAACTCAATGCCTGATTCACTATGGATCGCAATATACATACGCACGCAGTTCATCTGGTATAGTATGGTAATCCATAGCGATTGGAATGCTGCAGCAGCAATACATAAGGACGCCCACTTCACCTACGCGTGCATCCATAATGGTTAGCAAGACTGCAAAAACATCGGTACAATTAAGTACTAGCAGACCCATACGCACAGTTAAGGCAGGTCAGACCTCACTCAGGAATTGCTTACTTCAGCGCACGCTATGAGGCCTCAGGCTGCGTATGGTATCGCAGTGGGTGATTTATGCAGTGGATAATTTATGCACGGACGGATTTATGCAATGACGTTCAAACGCACTGGCACACCTGCGTTCAGTCGACCATCCCCCATCACCACCCAAAAAGGCACTTCCTGTCTATCACTCTGCATTGAGTCTGCATTGCCACTGTGATCGCAGTCCCGATTGTAGTGACCGGTTCGAGCATGCGCACTGCAATGCATATGTATCTGCAGTACGCAACAATCGGCCAATTGCGTGCTTCTTAGCAACTGCGTTCCTTGCTCAATCAGGCCCTCAGTCCCAAATTCCCACAAAATGGTTGTCACTCTTAATACTGACAAACTCAGGCACTGTTTCTCTAGTAGCTAAACGTAGCTTAAGAAAAAATACTAACCTTGCACAAGTCAGGATTACACAGTACTTGAAATGTAGCAGATCTTAGTATCTCTTAGCAATTCTCAGTAACTGTTGATAATTCTCAGTATCTCTCATACACTCTCGCAATAGCTCTGTATCAGTTCTCAGTAGCTCTCAACACAGTTCTCAATGGCACCTAAACAGATCTCAGTAGCGCTGCAGCTCAGCAAGGACATCTCCATGTTAAAGCTTTTTTGCTCATTCACAGCCTCCACGGATCTCAACTACTGCACCAAGTGCTGACACACTCTCCAGCTCTCGGTCTCAGCTGGCGCATCTGCAGTGACCTAGCGCGCCACCAACGGGTATTCAGTGGCTTCTGTCACCTCACCACTTCAGTGATTATGCTTTGCCCAGTCTCTTGTTTCTCACAGCAGACCTGCGGCAGCTCACCCTGCTCTGCACACCACTCGCTGGCATCTCCTGGTCTCAACTGCGCACGTGCGGCCACAAACCAACTGTCCTGTTGCTGACGTCTCAGCTTTGGCACATGGCAGCTCCACCTAGTGGCAGACTCCTACTCCTTTACTGCCACATCCATTAACTCCTGTCACAGCCGGGGGTATCACATTATGATGATGCTTCCTATATACACCAGTGTGTCTTAGAGTGAGATTGTTCTGCTTTATAGAGAAATGTTAAAGTCATTACATATTGAAATGTATTCTTATATTACTGTAGGAATTGGCAAACCGCTACTGTAACTACTATTCCTCTCCTTTTGTAGTCTGGATAAAAAGTCATTCTCAATGTATGTTTTTCAATTAAGAACATTTGCTCATTTGGGAATAACACACTGGTCAGTGCTTGACATAAGATCCTGGATGCACATTTTCTATGTAACAATGGCCAGCATATTATGCATTGTTGTCTGAGAGAAGTGTATCGTTTGCAAGCAGTGTGAAAGGGGTATTGCTTAAAAGGGCATGGTCTGTAAAACATGACAGCATTAAATGTAATAGAATGGAATGTAATAGAATTCAGGTATGAACGCAAATAGCGCAGCTGCTGGTTCTTTGTACGTCTAATGTAAAGAGACGCCTACTGCCAGCAGCATCGGATCTTCATCACGACCATTGGTTGCAGCATCGGCCATCTCAGCCGGCAACAGATTAATGGGGGTGGGGGGGCGGCGATAGGGGCAGTCGCCCTGGGGCACCCACACAAAGAGGGCCCCAAATCAGGTTCAGTCTGCTGAGTGCAGGTGGCCAGCAACGGCACCTATTCACGGACATCACGGGGCTGCTGTGCCGCTGCTTCTGAAAACACAATAATCCCTACAAACCGCCGCTCTGTATGCACTGAAGCAGCGGCACGGCACCTGTCTGACCGCGCTGTCTAATCTCCTCCCCACTTGCTTCTCTTCTCCTCTGACACTGGGGGATGAGACATCATGATGTCTTTTCTAGAGAAGAGTGGGTTCGGATTAGTTCGGATTAGTTCGGATTTTCCCGCCAACTTCAGATTTTTCTCGCCAAAAATCGGGTCTCAGAAAGAGGCGAAACATCATCTTTCATGGACAAACATCATCAATCCTGGACAAAAGTGGCAGGAAAAATCCGAACTTTGCGGGAAAATCCGAACTAATCCGAACCCGCTCATTTCTAGTCTTTTCCCCCAGGAAGTCGAGGAGCAGCAGGAGGCTGAAGGCCTGGAGCACAGCACAGGAGGACAACCCACCCCAGGCAGCAGAAGTGGGGAGATAAAAAGATATTATATCAGGGGTGGGGTTTGAGGGAGGAGGAACAAATTAAATATATTATATAAAGGGTGGGGTGAGGTGGGAGACAATTGTGGCATTGTGCAGTTGTGGGCACTGTCGGGCATAATATTAATACTGGTGGCATTGTGTGGCTTTGTGGGGGGCACTGTGGGTCATAATAATACTGGAGGCATTGTGTGGAATCATGGGGGGCACTGTAGGGCATAATATTAATACTGGAGGCATTGTGTGGCACACTGGGGGTATAGTGTGTCATAATATTAATATTGGAGGCATTGTGTGGCACACTGGGGGTATAGTGTGTCTTAATATTAATACTGGAGGCATTGTGTGGTATAATGTGGGCACTGTGGTATACTGGTGGGCACTGTGTGGCATAATGTTCATAATGGGGACACTGTGTGGCATAATGCCATTTTATTGGTAGGGGCCCCCCACAAATGAGTTGCCCTGGGGCCCCCTCAAACCTTAATCCAGCCCTCCATCTCAGTGAGCCTAAGGCTACTCAGAATGGCTGCCTCATGTCCACCGCAGAGGCCAGTAAATCTGTGTTGGAAGACGCAGCTGCTGTCTTTGGCACTCCCACAAAAAGAAGGCAGCACCGACATGCCTCCATTTTGGGAAGCAGTGCCCAGCTCCATCCTGGAATGTCTATAGCCTGTCAATCAGGCTCCAGGGCACTGCGAGCTACGTCCCAGGATGAGATCTACACATGCGCAGTGCGGTGTCTGCTCATGCACTGATCTCAGATCATCGGAGATGTACATGGCACTTCGGAGTTCCGTACATCTCTGAATTATGCCCTCAAATTTATTTTTAAGATCTGGCAACTGTATATTTCATTCAGGATTTAAAATCTGTGGCTCTTTGTAAAGAACACTGGGGGTTGTATTTAACCACAGCTGGTCTTCCAAGCATGTCAGTTTATGCCACAACCATTAGATCTCCATAGTGTTCTGACACTTTTAAACATACTTACCTACTTTTGAAAAAGCTTTTCAGGGAGATTGTGAAAGCAGCACCTATGAGCACGGCAGTAAAGTGGGCGTGTACTGCTACATCTGAGAGGCGTGTCATACACTGACTGACATCCACATGTAAATGAGCCCCAAAGCAGTTACTAAGATCTTCTTCTTGATGAAAACACAATGATACTTTTTAGAAAATGTATGTAGCCACAGAGATCATTGTGCCTTTAACCCAATGCAGGGAAATTATACAAATGATCCCATTTGATTGTATATATCTCTGTTTTTTTCAAATATAACTTCTACATAATGGGGGTAAGGTGCAATCTGGGAGATTGGTAGTCTCTTCAGGGAAGCAGGGAGACTGCTGCTATTTCAGGGAGTCTCCCTGACAATCAGGGAGAGTTGGCAAGTATGGTTTTAAATAGTAAAATTGTACATTTGAAGAGTCTTATGTAAAACAAATATTTAGAAAGTTAACTGGGCAATTCTTAGAAGTAATTTTCCACATAAATCATCAACTATACATCAAGTATCGACATTCCTGTTGAGAGCACAAAAGAATGCAATTATTGACCTTTTAATTCAAACACTTTTAGAGAAATGTCTTCAGTTCCCCTGCCAAAACATGTACACAGAGTAATAATTTGGCACCATTCAAAAGACAGTAAATATAAGGGTTAATCTTAAAGTGAGCCAGATTAGAAATGTATTTTGATTTATTAGTTAGTTAACAATTTTGATTATTATTTTCTTAGATTCATTTAAGGACATCAAAACACTGAATTTCAACTGTGTACCAATCAAATGCATTATATATGGATAGACCTGATGCAGAGTTGGAAGCAAATCGGACATATGTTACATATATTCACCCATATGCAGAGTGATGTCAGTGGTGCCTCCCCCAAACGGCAGCCGTTCCCATGGGAACGCCTCCGTTTGGGCTGCCACCCCCCCGGCCCGCCTTCCAAATGGGGAGAGCTGTCAATCAACATCGACAGCTCGCCCCCTTTGGAAAGAGACCCGCTACGACCGGCGCTGTCGGTCGTAGCGGGTCTCACGCATGCGCACGAAGGAGCCGGCTCCCTCGTGCGCATGCGCACTGGACAAACATCGAGGCAGCCGTGCGGTCGTAGACCGTACGGCCGCCTCTGAATGAAGCCCACAGTGTGGTAAGTCATAGTGTATTTTTATTTTATTTAAATGCTGGCGTATCTTTCAGTTATCATATCTTGCTTCACATATTACACATGCAGGGGAGGGATGTGTGGGATCGGGGGTGGTGATGAGAAGATGGGGCTCCCAGAGACATCAGTGTACTGGACCCAGAGATTTCTGTTGCCGGGCCTGGCTGGGGAGAGTTGTATGCTAGGCTGGGGTGGGAGGCTTCTGCTGTTGAGCAGGAGCAGCATGCTGATGTGATACAGCCGGAGAGAGATCACCGTAGACCTCTCCAAGGACTCTCTTTTTAATATATTAAGGGGTAGATTTACTACTAAATATCTTAAAAATTAAAAGTGGTGGTGTTACCCATAGCAGCCAATCAGATAATAGCTATAATTTCTGTATTGCATTTAAAAAAAAAAATGTTAGACTGCATTTGGTTCAATGCTATGGGCAACATCTCTCCACTTGTTTATTTTAGAAGCACTCATTGTACTTTTGTAGTATATTAGTTTGTATGGCTCCACACTCATTGTTCTTGTGTTAGTGTGTTGTGCACCTGTGCTCATTGGACTTTTTAGCCTAGCTCTATAGGTTATTCACATTTCAGGCTGATAGACTTTAACAGACGGTTTCACTTTCTTTCTTTAAGTATGCTCATCAATGACAGCTCACTGCAAGCTGTCTGTGTCATATAAAGTTTTAAAGGACATATCATAGGGGAAAGGTATAGATCCCCTTCAGTATCTGTACCTGGAAGTGCCGTGAAGTGAGGGTGGAAGTGCAGTTCCATGCTCATAAAGGTCATGAAAAGAAGAAATTTGGCCGCTCACTACGCTTCGGGCATGGTGTCTTCAATCGCCAAAGGTTTATTTTCCCACTCTATGTCCACGTGGATAGTAGTGAATGACGTTGGACAGTAACTGATGACGTAAGGGTACAAATACTGAAGGGGATCTATCTACTTCCATATCAGAGACAGCTCCTCTAGTTTAGACAATGGACCAGTTCCATGTTCCGCCTCTGCTCATAACTTCCCTGTCCCCGAGTCCTGCTACTGTCCTCCTTGCTCGCTTTCTCTTCTCCTCTCAGAACTTGTCCCGCTCAGCCTCCTTTCCTTGCTTCCTGTCACAATGTTCTCCTCTCTTTCTGTGACAGGAATCCTGCACTCACATAGGACAGTGGCCGCCTCTGCTCTGCTCAGTACCTCAGGCCTCTCTTCAACAACTCGCTCAACTATCACAGTCTCTCTCTTACAGCAGCATTGTAAAGGCAAGGGCAAACCATCCCCAGTAAAGGCCAACAATTATACCGCCATCGGGATTATCGTCAGTGGGAGCAGTGTTACAACTGGCAGTAACCTTTATAAGTACTGTTTGAGGCACAAAAAAAGCCAGATCTGTCTGAAGGGGTGTAAATGTGCCATAACGGGGCACTTTTATGGGAGAAATTAATAAATTGCAATAGCAATCATAACACTCAAAAACAGCAGGGCATCAGAAACCAAGTGTTAGGTGTCCTTGTGGGGAGTAAGGAGTAGATGAAAGTATGAGTAAGGAGAAGCACATGAGGGAAGAGGGCCCTGCTTGTGACAGCTTACATTCTAAAGGGGAGAGGCAGACAGACTGGGGTGACACAGATGGGGCAGACCGTGAGGAAGAAGTATGGGGCAGTAGGTTAGGATGAGAGCTGGAAGACTTTGATGGAGTAGTGGGTCTTGATAGCTAATTTGAAGATTTGTACAGAGGTAGAGAGTCTGATAGGGAGAGGGAAAGATCTCCAGAGGTAAGGAGCAGCATGGGCAAAATCTTGAAGGTGGGAGTGGGAAGAAGTAATCATTTGTTGAGCGACGGGGGCGGGCAGGAGTTTGAAGTGAGATGAGATCAGAGATGTAAATCGGAGAGGATTGAGTGAGTGCTTTGTAAGTGAGTGTCAGAACCTTGAATTGGGTTCAGAAGAGTAAGGGGAAACAGTGTAGGGCTTGACGGAGAGGGGAGGCAGATGTAGAACATTTGGAGAGGAAGATGAGCTGAGCAGCTGCATTGAGAACAGATTGGAGTGTAGAGAGGTGGGAGTCAGGGAGGCCAGATAAGAGGAGGTTACAGTAGTCCAATCTGGAGATGGCCAGTGAGTGGATGAGGGGTTTAGTTGCCTCCAGGGTGAGAAAGGGTCTGATCCTGGAAATATAATTTACTCCTAACACTTGGTTGCTGGCACCCTGCTGCGTATTTAAGTGTTATGATTGCTAATATAGCAATGTTTATAATCCATGTCCTTGTCCTGCTTTGCATTGTACTGTTAATATCTGATTTGTTAATGTAAGGCACTGCAGAACCCCTGTGGTGCCATATAAATAATGGAGCACCTGTGCTCATTGGACTCCAATAAATCATCTCTATCTCACTATCTTTGTCCTTCTCCTCTTCCCCACTCTCTCTCTCCCCACCATCATTCTCTGGGCCCACCCTAACACTTTCTCCCCACCTCTCTTTCTCCCCACACCACTGTCTCTCTGCCCCCTTACTCTCTCCTATGCATCTCTGACACTGGTGGGAGCAGTCACAGGTCAGACCTACAGTCATTACATTCCAAGGTGATGGCATAATTTTTTATCAGCAGTCAATTTTATTATATAGGTGTGCTCTTTCATAAATAGACCTCATGAGGTAGTATTGATTATAATATCTCACAATACAATGAATTGTAGTAATCAGCTGTTTATGCCACATTTATCTTCCTCTAAAAAGACAGTACTACATTTTGAGGACAGGCAGCAGACGATTTGCTATAAAACCTGCTCTCACACTAGTCAAACACACCCTTAAAATGTCACATATAAATTCCAAGTCCATAAATTGGAGGGAATAATCTATTTAATTTTATTCATCATTAAAAAATAAAAATTATACATCTCCTTTATTAAATGATGTTATCTGTAATAAATGGCTCAGGTGACATATCTGTTGTGCATTAATTCAGTCCGGTATTGGCATAAGGCTTATGTTTTATAGCCCTAAGCAGTAGGAGTTTTCTCGAAATGTAGACTAACCTGCTACGTTGGAGAGACACAGAAATCAGTAATAATAATGTTACTTTGTTGGTTTTAGACATGGTCTAAAGAATAAAAAGCCTTGTCACAAAACAGCATTCTTCTGATATGTACAGTCTGTGCTGTAACTGATCCACATACACGCACACAATATGTCTTTGGGTTGTCAGAAAATGTCACTTGTGTAAGCTAATCCCGGCTGATCTAGGGATGGTGTCTCTTTAATGATAGCTGTGTGTTCAATCACAGAATTATTTCAAACAAAGGAGGGGAGATGTATCAAACCTTGGAGAAAGATAAAGTGTAGAGAGATACCAACCTATCAGTTCCACACTGTCATTTTTTCAAACACAGCTTGTAAAGTGACAGGAGCCGTGGCGTCATGAGGGGGGTACGGGCCTCGCCCGGGTGTCATCCTCGCTGTGGATGACACCCAAATGCCGGCTCCTCTGCAGTGACAGGAGCTGGGTGCTGCAGTGTCACATTCTCCTGCAGCTCCCGGCTTCTGTCATAGAAAAGAGGCCGAGAGTACAGACTGTGCCCAGTCTTTTCGGGGGCAGCCCAGCATCTCCAGAGTGATGTTATCGGGATACCCATGAGGCCACTCCCCCTTTATTTAGGACACGCCCCCTTTTCCAACGTGCAGACCTCCAGCGCACGGGGGGTATCCAGAGTGCGCATCGGGTGTCACCAGACCCAGTGATGCCTCTGGAGAGGAGCTGATTGGTTGGTACTTTATCTCTCTGCACTATATCTGTCTCCAAGCTTTGATAAATCTCTCCCTTAAATCACATGGTACTATTCCACGGAGCTGTATTGTTCCCCTCACCATTTTCTGGGAAGAATTAATGCGAAAGACATGAAGGGATAAGTAAAGTCATATTTTTTCTACTTCACCTGGAATGTTTTACCATAGAACTAGTGGGGAGGAAAAAGTCTTATAAGTCTTCTATAGCTACAAAATTAACCAAATACTATATCTGAAGCTACCCCAGGTTAATCTTACCCCTACTTTAAGTGCCAGCACTAGTCCAAGCACAACGTAAGAATCCCCGACAGCATCAATTCTACAAGTGGTTTTGCCTCGTCACAGTTGGATCTTCCCTTCATGTTCTGCCAATGGCTCTACTACTTTAATGTCATATTTAGACCGTTAGGCAACCAAGGCCTAAATTTTATAAACACATTTCTTTGTCTTTTTGGGTTTTTTTGACAAACAGAGGGAGGGGGGTAAGATTGATAGTTTTGCCTAGGGCCCGATGTGATCTTAATCCAATTATGACATTAACAAAAGTGTATTAAAATGTATGAATTACATGGCAAACTCTTTAACCCCATTCTCACTATAACTATACTACCTTATATTTTAAGTGAAAGCTGACGTTGTTGTCTATTTGTTTTCTGATTATAATTTTTGACTTTTGTAAATCAGATTCAGCCAGGAGACCACTGATTACGAGTGCACTTCTAGTTTTTTTTTATTATTAGTCACACAATACGAACTGAAATACTGCTGTGACAAAGAAAATAAATCTTGTTAACTTACTGTAGATAATTTTCTTTGAGCATGCTTTAAATGATAAATGATTCTTTCTAAAACCCCAGGGCATAATTATCCTTTGTACCCATTACTTCCATGCCCTCAGGAAGTGTAGTGTAAAGGAAGTGTGTACCCCCAGCTGCGCTGAAAACAATATATCATTCCAAAATTTTCCATCTGTCAAGGTAAAATATTTAAAAAAGGTTTTGTTAATCATAGGTAACTTGTACGTATTATATGTGTTGTATGTATGAATAAAGTAACCTATATTAAACATATTAGAGCTATGTTTGCCTGTGTTTTACTTACTTCCTTTTCAATATAAACCTCTCTCCACATTGTACTGAAATAAAAATTGTATTGGTCTTCAGCAAATTAATATGTTTCATGAAAAGTGAATTTAAAACATTTTTGGGCTTGATTTTTTTTTTTAGACATAATAATAGATTTGTAATAGTTGAATATCATGAAACTGTAAGGAAATGAAACTGCAATGTAACTGATGTGATATGGATATATTTGTGAATAGCTATTATTTCACTTACTGCTGTATTATTATAGTATATATATATATATATATATATATATATATTTATGTATTGCTATTATAAGCTGTAGGTCGACATATGCGGAAATCATTTTTTTTTTTTTAAAGAAATAATTTTGTTATGGAGATGTTCTTTCTGTAAGTACCAGAGATTTTAATTTATTTATTACAATATTAAACTAATTGTGTATTAAGAAATTATGCAATGGGAAGGGAATATTGAAACACAACAATATGTAATTAAAATATAATATGTTTAACAAATAAAAAAATATATATAATTTGGTCTCCTAATAGAATATTGCAAAGTGTAATTTTATTTAATAGGACAAATCTAATTAAATATATGATGCTGGTAGTTCATCTTTCAGGGTAGCTAATTGCACTAGGATCTTAAAAAATAAAACTAATGTATTCCAGTTAACCACAAAATACCAGATCCTGTAATGAAAATCACATTTAGAAACCATTAACTCTAAGGTCACCTTTGGCTAACCTGATCATATCTCCTAATTTTGCATAGTTAAGACTCGCTCACACAGTTGCAATTTTCCTTAATTTAAGATGCAAATTCCTGAACAAGTGTTGACGGATGTTGGAAGAATGTTAGCCAGTTAATTGTACTTTAAGTGCTCTACACATATAATTCTGTCCATTTTCCATCATGTATATTGGGTAGAGATGCTCAAAGGTTTTGAATTGTTTCAAAATTCAATTGAAATTCACCCGCTTGAAAGACACAAATATGTTCACAATACAGTCGCCAATAGACCCGAATTTGACTTTGTGGCTCCATATTTACTGGGTTACTGTTTGCATTATGAAATAAAGTGAATTAAAATGATCCTGAGTACTTTCAATTCCTACAACTCTTATATTTTATATTTTATATAAACACAGAGTGTAGTTGTGTATTTGTTAGAGATGAGCGGTTCGGACAATTATATTTATATAGCTGCATTGTTTCTTGAAGATTCGGATATACCACAATAATTCAAGATTGACTGTTGCAATCTGAAAGGGAAGGAGCAGTTTTCATTGTGGCTAGATGCATTACTGTTGATACTGTTTGTAAGATTCTAGGGAGCCTTTTCATTCATTTATCATTTAAAGTGAATACATATTACATACAAGTTTCTTCTGCCTTTTCCAGATTTACAATATTACAATTGGGACTTACACAACAAACTACTATGGGGCATATGTATCAAACGTTGCTTGGAGAGATAAACAGTTAACAATACTGCCTTTGAACCTCTATATACCCTGCCAATACCTTCTAATATCCTGCCTATAAACCTCTAAGGATGACGCTAATTTGCGTACGCAGTCATACAGTAAATAAAGACTCCAGACCTAGAACCTGTGGTTCCAAAGCACAAAGTATTATTCAAGTAAAAGTACAGCAGTTACACGCTATGATCCTCATATAATCTTAGCGCAAAGAGATTATACAGACCCAAGTACAATTATACATACGCAGCGCTCTCTGGTCCAGATGTTAGGCATCAGCAAGAAACCCCTCGTCAATCAGCATTCAGCACAAAGACTAGGAACCCAGGGTCAGAACACATATTTATACCCCCAGGAATAAACAACACAATAGAGAAGTTTGTTGCTAATACCATTGGTCCTAAAGGAGAGGGTATATGTTACAAGGAATTTAACAGGTTGGTTCAAATAGACACAGTCCAGCCTCTAACAACTGGAGGTCTCTGGTTTCCCGCCTCATGCAAATCCTAACAGTTGTTCATATAATGTACATTTTGTTGCTTGAAGTCTCTTCGGTCCATAAGTTGAGAATGCATGTTGCGATCTCTCCATCGATATTACCGGAATACTGTTGAGAGAGTACGCATCAGTACAATACCAAACATGGCTTACTTATCACGTAAAAAACCTTAGTTAGGAAATAATCTTTATTTCATATCAATTATAGTAAATGTGCATACTTGAATCTTATACCTTAAAGCTTATGGAACCTTGTATGTGAATATGTAATGTTTGAGTATGTGGGGTTTGATGTAAAGACGCTAGTTAACTTGGGGAAGATGCGTGTGCATGGAGCTAATATTCAGCGTTTTCATACAGGTTCTTATGCATTCGCTAATATGCGACTAGTTAACAGCGCAATTGTGCGTATTAATGTGTGTATGAGAAATGGTGCTCTTAAAACTCACTTAAACTCACAGTGATTACGCAATTATAGCATGAGCCTCTACAGGCACGTGAATTCATTAGAGCACAGAGATAACGCTGATCTGAAGTCTTAGAGAATCTATGTGGAGGGAGACCACCATAGACCGACATTGGGAGCACTTCTTCGCTCTCAGCTATCCCTAGAAGTGAACACCTAGCAGTGTGGAATGCTGAGCATTATAGTTCCATGACTTGCTCATGCCCCAGCAGCCTCCACCCTTTTCAGGCTCCAAAATACTGGTCTTTGTTCTCCCAGGGCCTGTGTAGATGCAAATTAGCACAGCTACAAGACCCAAACCTCAGATAACACTCTTGGCTTTGAAGGTATTTTATTGTAGGAAGCCTGCTAATGTAAGGTGCTACAAACGACCCTCTTGCTGTATTCGAGCAGGGCCACCTGGAGTGAGAGCAGACGTTATGTCCATGAAGCTTGTCTTCACAGGCTAGTTGTCACGTGGCCATTTGCTCTGTTTAACTAATGTAATCCAATTTTGACATACTGTACAGCCTTTTCTGAAATATATCCTTTAGGGGAATTATAATAATATACACACTTTATCCAGAGCACCCAAACTACGTAAAGTCATGAAATGGGCTTTTGATGAATCACCGTAACTTATGGCGATGGTCACAGATGCAATCACATGATGCTAATAGTAATATCGCCACATGTACTAAAGTGTGAGTTTATCTAAAATGGCGCTTAGGCGGCCATTCGCAAAATGGCGTCTTGCGATCTCATTTCCAAGATGGCGTCTTGCGGCCACTCGCAAGATGGCGTCGCTGCGATCCAATTTTAAACTGATCTTGTCTCAGCCAATTATCCAGCTTCGACACAGTGGAAAACAGATGGTGTAATGGTTAGCATTACTGCCTCACAGAACTGAGGACATTCCCACTAAGGCCCTAACTTTGTGGAGTTTGCATATTCTTCCTGTGCTTACGTGGGTTTCCTCCGGGTACTCTGGTTTCCTCCCACACTCCAAAAATATACCAGTAGGTTAATTGGTTCCCCAAAAAAACCACCCTAGCGTGTTGTACATGTGGTAGGGAATATATACGAGGGCTGATTGAAAAGTAATGAGACTAATATTTTAATTCAGAATCAGATGGCTCCACAGGATCTCAACATTTTATTTTTCAAAGTAGCGTCCTTCACATTCAATAAATTTTTTGCAATGCTTTAACAACGAATAAAAGACGTGCAGTAGACGCTTTTGTGACATCACTTTTAGTGTTACAGCTGTGGAATTTTTCACTTCATCATCTGTTGAGAACTTCTTTCTACGCAGTTGTTTTTCAGGGTTGAGAATGCCCAGAGATCACAGGGCGCTAAGTCCGGGCAATATGGAGGGTGTTCCAGTGCTGTCCTATTAATTTCAGTCAGTGCTGCCAATGCATCAGCAGTAACATGTGGTCGGGCATTGTCTTGGTGCAAAAACCACTGTTTCTTCAGCAAATGTGGTCTTCTCTTTCTCATGGCTCCACGCAAATGGGTTTTCATCACGTTTGTATAGAAGTCACCATTAATTGTCTGTCCACAGGGAACCCAGTGCTGTAGGCTCATACCGTGCGCATCAAAGACCAGCAGAAGCATGACTTTACATGCCGAAGGAATCACACAGAATTTTTAGGGCAGAGGCGAATTCGCTTGTTTCCATACACTGGGCTGTTGTTTGGATTCTGGATCATAATGATGAATCCACGATTCGTCACACGTCACAATCGATGTCAGAAATCGTGTATCCTCTACGGCATTCGAACAGTGTTCTTGCATGATTCAACTCGTCATCGCATCTGCTCTTCTGTGAGATTTATGGGTACCCACCTGACACACTCACGATGCATTTTCAGTTCCTTTGTCACGATATGATGAACTCGTTGGAATGAGATGCCGAGTGAAGCCAAAAGTTTGCGTAGACTCAACCTTCTGTCATTTTGCAATATCTCCACAGCTTTGACAATGTTGACATAACAGCAATGGATGGTCTCCCTGAACGCACTTCATCTGTCACTCGCGTATTACCCTCTTTGAAGTGCTTCCACCACCGAAATACTGCAGCACGGCAAATTGTTTCTCCACCGTACGCTTGCCGTTACATTGCATGAGTTTCATTTCCGCTTTTTCCAAGTTTAACACAAAATTCAATCACACATCTCTGACGTAATCTCACAGACACGTCTTCCTTATCCGCCATGGCGAAATTTACGAAGATCTTCCACTCGCTGTGACCAAACAAAGAAGCAGGGCCGGCTCTAGGGGTGTTCGACCTTAGAGGTCGCACAGGTGCGCCACCCATAGAGGGCGCACCCCTCCCCAACATCCCGATTTCAGCGGGACATTGCTGTCCCGCTGTTCCACCCGTGGGCCAAAGTGGCCCGCGGGTGGTTAAATCGGGAGGTTGGGGACCCCCACCGCCGCAGCTGTGCGGCAGTGCCAGACGCCGGAGACTCTGAAAGGATGCTGCGCGCGGCATCCATTCAGTGACGGGAGAGAGCTAGGGGGAACCCAGCTAGTGAGGCTCCCCCCAGCCTGACGTTATTTGGAGACGGGCACGCCTCCTAATAACGTCACACATTGGGCGTGGCCTATGGTATTTAGGCCATGCCCCCAAGCCGCACGTGAAGATAGGGCGCTCTGGAGGGGGCCGGCACAGGGTGCTCCGACCCCTGGAGCCGGCCCTGTAAAGAAGACTACGGCAGTCCAACCGCAGGTTCAGACACATCAATGTATGAGCTTCACAATAACCAGCATAGCGTTGCCACGTCTACCTATGGGACAGAAAAACAGAGGCAGTCTTGTTACTTTCCAATCAGCCCTCACAGGTTGTAAGCTTCACTGGGGCAGGGACTGAAGTGAATGGCCAAATATTCTCTGTAAAGAGCTGCGGAATATGTGTGCGCTATATAAATAACTGGCAATAAATAAATAATAATTAAATAAATGAATAAAGATAAAGTACCAACCAATAAGCTTCTAGTTGCCATTTTACAGGCTGTGTTTGAAAAATGACAGTTAGAAGCTGACTTCCTGGTACTTTAACTCTCTCCAAGGTTTGTTACATCTCCCCCTATGTCTGGAGCTGTGAGATCTTTAAAATACCTGTTTCCTTTGTTGTGCTATGGCCTGATTCATCACGGATCACAACTGCAACAGTGTACGCAGATCGGCCGATGGTACATACTGCGCGTGCGTAAGTTGGCATTGCGATCACCTACACAGATACAAAGCCATCGCAGATCAAAGGACGTCAGCGTTTGGGGGAGTGGTAGGAGAAGCACAGGCGTGCTTGTCCGTTTGTACGCCATTGCATGGGCGTGCATAAATTAGCCACTGCGACGGCATACACAGCCTGAGTACTCACTGCGTGTGACAAGGTTAGCAATCTCTGAGTAAGGTCAGACCTGCTGTAATTGTGCGTGAGGGGCCGATGTTACTCCATGTTCCCGATGTATATGCAGGACTGCGATGTATTACGGTTCTGCAAAAGCGACAGTGGGCGTCTCTATGCTGGCTTTGCGATTGCAGACATTAGCATATGTTCGCAGCAGGCCTGCATGCGTAATCGCAGCTGCAATCGCAAAAGCGATCCGCAGTGAGTCAGGCCTTGTATTTGCAACTAATACCAGAGTAACGTCACATCTGTATGAACGATACACACTACACTCCTAAAATTTGGTTTATAAATGAATTAAATCATCTAGTTTTCACCTAAGGATTATCCCAACTATTACTAATTATTGAAGTTGTGTAATTGTGTATGGTAGTAACATATACTGTATATCTATGATGCTCCTGTTACTGTAAAATGTTATAATGTTACTGTTTTATTGTACAGTTAAATAAATATGAGTCTTCCAATACTTCCTCCCTATTCTGCGCTGTTTTGTGAGGAATATTTGAGCCTCCTTTTGTGATCTCTAATTCATCAATTGCAGTTCCAGTATTATAATCATATTATTTCCCAGTATGCTAATTTGTTCAATACGTGGGTGTGTGCCTACTGGCAATATTTGTACATAAGAAAAACTCTATGAATCAGTTCAGTCATCTGTAATTAATACAGTGGTTATACTATATGTAATTATAGGAGAGGAACTTTTGATTTCTTTACATAATTTTGGGTTATTATTACTCCTATGGTAAAAAAAAAATCACCAATTTGGACCCATTGGCCCTCATTCAGACCCACTCGCAAGCGGGCGCACGTACGTTAGGCGTACGTACAAAATTATTTAAATTCAATGGCTCGCTCGTATTTTCGTTCGCATCTAAAATTCCTCCCTAAACTCAGGCGACCCCTCCTCCAACTAACGAGCGTGCGAAATAGCGAGCGTACATCCCCGAAATGGTTTGAAGGGAACGCACGCACAAGTGAAACCGGAAGTGGCCTTGTCAGATGTCGATTACCTGCTCCTTTATTCTGCCTACCACCCTCAATCGTATCATGCCAATCAATGTATCAATTAGCTTAATTTTTTTTTTTTTTTCAACACAATGCAAGAAACTTTACTCTTGTCCGTGTTTGTGTTTACCCGCAGAATACGTACGGATGGAACATTCGCTTTTATTGTTCAAAAAACATGTGAACCACAATTAAACAATTGTTCTATTGCTGTGGATCCCCGCATATTTTCCGGGGTTCATTTCTTTATTTAAATTTGCAAACGCATGTCACTGCATCAAGCCTATCATAACTCTCCAGAGATTTCTGGCCCTGTTGAACACATGACTCATACACTAACCAATAAAATTGCTCCTGTTAATTTCCAAAATACATTAGCCAATCAGAAATTTTTTGCACACTTTATCAAAAATGTTTTGTATGAAAAACTCCATTGCCATCATGAGAGCCTCCGCATTCACCAGGCGCGAGCTGCTGGTGCTTACGGAGGTGATGGATCGCCGTATCACCAGCCAGCCTCCACCCATCACCAACCGGCAGAAGCGCTCCGCGTATGCGGAGGCACGGTCCCACCTGCGGTCCTTGGGTTCACGCCGCAACATCGGGCAGCTGGAGCGCAGGTGGTCAGACCTGCAACGGCGAACGCCCCGCTTGCTGGCATGCTTTCGCATGCAGATCCTTGAAAGTAAGTGTTATGTATTGTGGTTTTCATGTTTGTGTTTGTGGGGCAAACAGCGTGTGCATGTTTTCCTGTCTGTCCTATTAATTATTTGTCCTCATATCTGCGTGTGCATGTTTTCCTGTCTGTCCTATTAATTATTTGTCCTCATATCTGCGTGTGCATGTTTTCCTGTCTGTCCTATTAATTATTTGTCCTCATATCTGCGTGTGCATGTTTTCCTGTCTGTCCTATTAATTATTTGTCCTCATATCTGCGTGTGCATGTTTTCCTGTCTGTCCTATTAATTATTTGTCCTCATATCAGCGTGTGCTTGTTTTCCCTCTATTTCTGTTTTTTTCATTCTACTCCTATTTGCATGTTTTTTGTTGGTGGGTTTTTTTTTTTCATTTGGGCCCCGGATTTGCCCAGAAACTAACCTCAATTTGTTTGACATATTTTAGGAGGACAGCCAAGACTACGCCGTCACCGTCCGGCCAGACGGCGTTCCCGGCCACTATCCCCAACCCCCAGCCAACACTCCACCCCAAATATTTCCCCTATACCCCACTCCTCCCCAGCCTTCCAAGACCCTCTCCCGGAACTGTCGGGCCTCCTTCCCCTCCGTCCCACTTCCCCCTCTCCTCCACCCACCCCTCTTCCAATTACCCCCTCCCCGGAGTCCATCATTACCCCTCCCCGTTCTTTGGGGAATGAAGGCTCCTCCGAGGAGGAACATGGAGGGACTTCCGGAGCTCCCGTTTTGGCTCCCGGTATGTTTTTCTTTCTCATTTTTTTTAACCACAAACTGTTTGTATGTAATCATGTGTCGTGCCTTTATTCGTGCTTGTTTGGTTTACTTTTGGTGATTTAGCAGTTTGCCTTTACCTCTTCCTGCTGATTTCAACATACACATATCACATCTGTGTGAATTTGTACATAGGCCTTGTATTTTTGGCAGCACCCTCTTTTGGGTTTGTTTGTTTTTTTTTCGGTTTAGGAGTGATTTCGTTGTGTTTTTGTTTTTTTAATGGGGATTCCCTATTGTTTTATTAATCCACACACTTTTCTCACCCACAGAGGAACAGAGGCGTCGACAAGAGGTGGACGATTGTGTTGGCCAGATGCGCCAACATGTCATTGGCATTCTTGTGGGCCTTGACCGGCTGTCTGGCATCCTTCGCCAGTAGTTTTTTTTGTTTTTTTTCGTTTTGTAAATAAATTTTCTAGTTCTAATATACGTTCTGGCTCATTCTTTTTTTCAAAAACAAAAATAGTTTTCCCTGACATAAGTAGACTGTTCCTGCAAGGATTTCCCTTTTTTAAAAGTTAGATTGTATTTTGTATTTGTATGTTAAACAGCCACAAGAAACACATAACAGTAACAATGTCATTTCCCTTTTTGGGTGTAGTGTCAATTAGATATTTCGACATTTTACAGGTTCCTAGTTGGTGTGCAAGCTGCTTAGGCCAATCTTCAAAATCCAAAGGTTTGGACAGGCTTCCTTTTGGTGTGGGTTGGGAACCTGCAAACATATTTCAGTTTACATCAACTGGTGTCAGTACTGGATTACCCCTTAGTCAAATGTAAGGTGTGTTAACCTGGTTACACTTGCTGTTAACGTCCAAAAAAAGGAAGACCATTTCACTCTCCAAACATTTATTCACAACATAAATGAGAAATCAAAGTGGTCAGTCCCCCCCAAAAAAAACAGTGATAATCTCAAATACAACACATACAAATAAAATATTTAAATAAAAAAAACAATCAAGAACTGGTTGACGAAGGACCATGCCAACATGATTCCACAAACATGGCGTTGCGATATGGGTTCCAGAATATATGGCCAAAATCACCAGATCCAGGTTTGGTAAGGGTAGCAGGAAGTAGTGAGCGTTGGAGTGGCAAAGATTATGTGAACAAACAGAAGATGGTGAAAAAAAAAAAAATAAATTAGATGTTCGCAAACAAACACAAACACATTAGGTATAAACACTGTAGTTTGGGTCAAACTTACCTAAAAAATCTGGCCACCACATCATCGCGTATGGCCCCCCCACATACTGACCTCCGACCAACCTCGGGGGGGCCATCCTCAGGTAAGGCATCCTCTGGCTGCATTGGGACACCACTCCTTATGGCGATGTTGTGAAATATCCCACACAGGACCACAATTTTCGACACCATATCCGGCAAATACATGAGCTCGCCACCAGAGCGGTGGAGGCATCTGAATCGGCCTTTTAAAAGGCCGATACAGCGCTCCACCACTTGCCTGGTGGCTGTAAGTGCGGAATTATACTCACTTTGTGGGCCTGGTGTGGGAGCCAAATAAGGAGTGAGCAGCCAGGACATGCAAGGGTATCCACTGTCTCCTGTGAAAAATAAGAGACAACATCAGGAACACTGTGTATCAAGCTTAACATTGTTATGTACTAAAGGTCTCCACTTACCCAGAAGCCATGCATCACCAGCTTGTAGGTTGGTTAATTTCTGCCATATCCCTGATTGCCGGATGACGAAGGAGTCATGTGCACTTCCTGGTAACTTAGCATTCAGGGACAGGATCTGGAGGGAGGCATCACATACCACCATTACATTCAGGGAGTGATAGTGTTTCCTGTTTCTAAATATTGCCTCCAGCCATGCTGGAGGCTGAAGTGGTATGTGAGTACCATCCACAACCCCTATGATGTGTAGGAAGCCAGCTATTTGGTAAAAATTGGCCTTGGCCACACTAAGGGCACCCATATCCAAAGGCATTTGAATAAAATGATGGAGGTGCTTGAAAAGTGCCTCCATCACTGCCCTCAGGATCCGGGAAAAGGAGGATTGGGAGATGCCCGCCACTATTCCCACCGTTGTTTGAAACGATCCTGAGGCACAGAAATGTAACACCGCCATAAATTGCGTCAGTGGTGGTATTGCTGTTGGACTGTCAATTTGCCGCTCAAGATCACTTTCTATTAATGAGAGAGTGTCTATGATGATTTTGGGAGGTAGACGGTAGCGTCTTAAAACCTCATCATCGGGCATTCCAAAAAGGGTGACACGTGTTCGAAATATCTGGGGCCTTGCATGCCTACGATGCCTACGCCTGGGATGAGATTGAGGTTGGTCGGCTTCCGGGAGCATGGCCAGAACAATCCGCCCCAGATCAACCTGAAAATCAAAGATTTCAAAGTAAGGCTTTTGACCCACCCCAAAACTATATTAAAACAACTTAGCTTGATGATACCATCCATTGCTGCTTACATGCCGGGGTATTGTCATGATACGTCCAAACTGAAAATAAACAACAAAATTACTTGACACATTTCACTCTGTGCATTTTTGTTTATACATTTTGTGCTAGACCAAAGTTCAAATATGCCAAACACCCATTTAGCAAAACCGCAAAGCGACATTTAACACAGTACATCAAAACGGGTCGAAATGTTGGCTCAAAAAGCGAAAGATAAACCACCAAAAAGTTAGAATGATTATTAAGCTGTTTAAAATTCGCTAATTAGTTCGCTAATACAAGTCACAAGAGTAACTACTAAAAATGCGCTAATTAGTTCGCTAATACAAGTCACAAGAGTAACTACTAAAAATGCGCTAATTAGTTCGCTAATACAAGTCACAAGAGTAACTACTAAAAATGCGCTAATTAGTTCGCTAATACAAGTCACAAGAGTAACTACTAAAAATGCGCGAATTAGTTCGCTAATACAAGTCACAAGAGTAACTACTAAAAATTCGCTAATTAGTTCGGTAATACAAGATAAAAAATGGACTTACCAAGAGCAAATATCTAAGATGCAAAATCAAAAGGTCTTTGGGGTCGAAAATAAACAAAATCTAAAATAGAAGAAATTAGGGATCCAAAAATTACAAAATATACGAAACACAATGAAACAACAATTGAACAAAAGTTAGACTTCACAAAACTTACCAAATCAACAAACGAGGTTCCAAAAATATAAACCAACAAAGATAACGGAAAAAAAAACGCAAATCTAACCAACAAACGAATCTACAACCTCCAACTCCTTTCTACGCAATCAATAAACTCCAGCCAAGATAACCTCCAACAATCCAAAAACGCCACCTCGACTTGAGACACACCAAGCCATAAATAGTGTTTCGTTTCCCGCACAAATTAAGGAGGGATCATAGGGCCGCACAATCAATGATGCGGCCGCAAAATAAGGACGCATGTATAAATACGTCACTAAAACACATTCAAATTCTGGTGTATTTCTTGTTTGGACCGCAGACATGGCGACAGACCAGGGAAAAAGTGCACAAGAGTCAGGCGGTAAGTCTTTCATGCATTTTCTATCAACGATTAATTTGAAACATAAGATTAGGCAAGTTGTGATTTGGTGAATTCTGTAAATTTACACAAATAGGTGAGGAGGATGACATGGAAGAGGCTGCTGGGCCCAGTATTCCGGCCAAAGCGGCCAAAAAAAAAAGGCAGCCACATTTCACAAGAAAGGAGATGGAGGTTTTGATCCAGAAGTGTGTGGACATCCTGCCACAGGCAGACAGGAATATGAGTCTAAGCCAGAAGTGGAGAATGTGGGAAGAGGTAGCCGTTGCTGTCAATAGAGTGGGTGATTATGTCCGTCTAGCCCGGGATGTCAAACGGCGGTAAGTAAACCCTTGCCCCCCCTAAAAACAAACCCCATTTTAAACCAAAGGATAATGGCTTCCATTTTTCCCCACAGATGGGGCGACTTCAAATATCGCCTAAAGCAAAAACTCGCGGACAGGGCTAGGCATGCAAGGGGGACAGGTGGGGGTCCCACCCCTGTGTCATTGGAGTTGACGGATTTAGAAGAGCTGGCACAGGGGTGTGTGCAGCCTGTGGAGGTGTTTGGCGTGTCCAACATGGATACGGACATGCCAGACTTTGCGGCTCCTCATGTTGGCCCAGGTAAGTATTTTGATGTCACCAACTCTGAAATGCTATTGTGCCAATATGTAGATTCTAATGTGACTCTTTTCTCATTTTTCCAACAGAGACACAGGCGGATGAGTCTGCTCCAGAGGGAAGCCTTGGCCGCAGAATTTCTGCTGGCTCTGCAGGGGAGGAACCAGTACATCCGGCTGAGGACCCTGCAGAAGCCAGTCCAGGGCGTGCCCCCTCGCAGGCAGTGGGCCTCCTCACAGAACTCAATTTCAAATCGGATTTCCATACGGAGATTCTGCAGAGGATGGACGCCAGTCTGATACGGGTGGCTGAGGCCCTGGAGCAAAATGCTGCGGCCAACGTGACCATTGGTCAGGCCCTGGCGGAAAATACCAGGGCCAATATCCGCATCGCCGATGCCCTGGAGCAGCTCGTTCGCCAGCACATGGTGGAGCCGACCTCCCTTCCTGCCGGAACATCAGGATCCTCCACCTCTGGCACAACATCAGCCAATCCTCCAAATGTGCCTAGCCCTGTGCCTAGTCCAGAGGCCACAACATCTGCCTCTGGACAGGCCAGCCCGATGGCATCCCGGACCCGGTCTGGCGCCCACCCTCCCCCATCCAAACGGGCGAAAAAACGGTGACAGCAATGGCGACTTTTCCCACACTCCTTCTGTGCTTGGCTCATATTCCTTTCTGGTCAAAACTTCCCTCTCCTTTCTTGTGAAATGTTTTTAAGTTATTTTTGTACGTTTATGTTATCAGTTATTGATTATTTATTTTTGAGAAAAAGTATCTTTGGCAGAAAAAAAAATATATATATATTATGCCAATTGGTTTGTGTTTAAACAATAAATTTATGTTAAAAATCTGACATTGTATTGTGACATTATTGTACAAATGGGTTACATTTAATCCTGGCCCTAAAGGCAAAAAAGGACACAAAAAAACATTTCATTTGTATAAAAAAAAGGCCTCTTGAAGGAACGTTTACAAATTCACATAACGATGCAAATTCCACATTAAAAAAAAGGGAAGCTAATTAAAACATGATGACATTATTGTCACAATAGGCCAGAAACAACAAATTGAGGCCAAAAAAAAACACAAAAAATGTACGCCAATTGATTGTGTAATCCTGACATTAGCAGGTATGATTTCCACCTGCGTACGGTTTTGTGCTATCCCAATAAACTGCTTTCCAAACACATACCAAGCCGGTTTTCAATACAACACTAATTGTTTTTGTGACCACCCGCGATTAATCGCTGCAACATCATGGAGTCCCGGGACGGAGGAGAAGGCCATCGCCAATGTGGTCGAGTAATCCAGACCCTAAACTGTGCGAGCATTTTGAAGGGAAAGAGGATGTTCCAGTGACGTATGTGACGGTCCGAACACATTTGACGTTCGCATCTGCTAATGTATGTACGCCCCAAAAACGCCTCGCCACGCCTGCGTTTTTCCATCTCCACCCACGTCAACACCCAAAAACGCCCTGTTCTGTCAATCACATTTGACATGTCACTTCCTGTACGCTATTTTAGGAACGAGAGAAAAAAAACTCGCAATCTGCCGTACGCACATGCGCAGTGTAACACCGACGCATGCGCGGTTAGTCAACATCGGAACGCAACGAGCGTACTGCTGTTTGCGAGTGGCTCTGAATGAGGGCCATTGTCCAGTGAATTCATCTAATTACAAAAAAAAAAAAAAATCGACAATGAAGGCCTACTGCAATGGAATCTTTTGCAAAGTGAAACAAAACACACAACTATGCCATAAGTCAGTTTTATTTTGCCAAAATTGCATTTGCCAATCAAAAGTGCATATTTAATGCATGTTAAATACCATCTACACTTATTTAAGAATTTATGCTCTCCTACAATCAATGAAATGAGCAAATTCTATACATAAAAAAGTATATCACTTTTGTAAATAATTGTGACTTATATTTAATTATACAACCTTATCCAATGTAAAGCCAGGTACTTATAATTGTATGAGAAGCCCGACGATGGTATAGTGTGTATGCAGGAGCATTAGCCGATAAACGACTTCAAATGCTCCTGCGTCGGTCAGATTGGGAGGTTGGGATTTGATGCCCTGCACAAGCTATCTCGTTGCTGGCCTCCCAATCCCATTGAAGACATCTGAAGATATCACAGCTAAAAATTGCTCGGTGTGTACAGATGCACACCGATCCGATAATCGCTCTGTTGGATCAGAGCGTACAGGTGCACACTGATCCGATAATCTCTCTGTTGGGTCAGAGGCCCTGATTCAGAGCCGGACGCTCTGCAAGAACGCTTGCTCTGAATCAGGGCCGAGTTTTGTTTTTTTTACAGCGGCCTCCTGGCCGCTCGCATAGCTGTGGGTGACCACCCACAGCTACAGCGAACGGCTATGATGATGGTCGCGTTCGTCAAGACCATCGCGACCATCTGGCTTGCAACAAGACCCTTGTGGTAGGGTCTCGTGGCCGCAAGCCCCAGAGAGATTTCGGCTCTAACAGAGCCAGAATCTCTCCACTGACACTTGTGATGTCAGTGGGGCTGCCCCCAAATGACAGGCGTTCTCATGGGAACGCCTCCATTTGGGTGGCAACCTCCCCCCCGGCCCGCCCACCAAAGGGGACGAGCTGTAACTCAACATCGACAGCTCGTCCCCTTTGTTGCGACACCCGGAGCGACGGAGTGCCCGTCGCTATCCGGGTCTCGCGCATGCGCTCTGGGCCACCATCGACCCGGTTGCGAGTGCTCAGCACTTGTGACCGGGTCTGAATCAGGCCCAGAGTGTACAGGTGCACACAGATCCGATAATCGCTCTGTTGGGTCAGAGTGTACAGGTGCACACAGATCCGATAATCGCTCTGTTATGTCAGAGTGTACAGGTGCACACAGATCCGATAATCGCTCTGTTGGGTCAGAGTGTACAGGTGCACACCGATCCCATAATCACTCTGTTGGGTCAGAGCATTTATCGGATCGGCAGAATTTATCTGCATATGTCTATCAGGCTTTATACTTGGTAATTAATCTGCCACTGGTGATTTTGGTGGACATATTCATTTTAACAATTTGCAATATATTCACATAGGAAATGTTATACTGTCCTTGTATTCGACTAGAACTTTTCCACTAATATACCTGTCACAGAAGATGACCCCATAGAAGTAGTGCGTTAACACTGAGGTCTGGAGTTTTCAGTACTTTGTAGTTTTATTTATTATTTATGTATTAATATTACGTACAAGTCAAGCACCAAATTTTCACTATAAATGATAAAAGAAAACGAACAGGTGATCCAAAAAACAGTGTAAAGCTGAGTGCACACCATGCTTCGGGTATTGCTGTAATCACCAGTGATTGTGGCCCTGCCCCTGTGTGACATCACATGGAGGGGGTGTGGCCTGCACCGGCCCGCAAATAATGTTATATATATCAAAATGGCCCTCAACAGAAAAAAGGTTCCCCACCCCTGGTATAGTGTGTACTCGGCTTAAGGTTCTATGTTAAGTCAATTAACCTTTAATCGCTTTGTTAAGATCTACCCCCTTATTGCTGTACTAAGATACAATAATTAATAGACAGCCTGTCTACAGAACATAAACAAGTTCCTATATTAACAGAGATGTTTATAGGGCATGACAACAAGAGGCGGGGATGTGTGCTCACACCCTCTCATTATGTCCATTAGTGGAGTGCCAAGAATTTCTGGTTCAGCAAGACCAATACATCCTGTGATCAATTTGCTATGTATTCATAATATATGTGTCTCATTAATTTAAGTGTTAAGGAACTATTTGTGTCACTGTGGACTGAGCTGAATGTACACACCATTGTTCGTTTTGCAGTCTGCTTTCTTACTGGGAAGCACATTGTGTTCTGCGCTGATTCATACCAGCCCCAACCACACCAATCAGCTAAGGGTCTGTATGAAGGAGAATATTGAGGGAGATGTACTAAGCTCTGGAAAGTGATACATGAGTGATAAACTACCATCCACAGGCTGCGTTTGAAAAGTGACAGTTAGGAGTCTAATTTATCATTTCCCAGTTCTTAGTACATCTGTGTCTTCTGTTATACGTGTTGAGGTACAACCCTGTCCCACTTAGCTGAATGGTATTGGTATGTCTCACCTGAGGAACTCAAAATAGTCATTTCAAAACATTGCTACCAGCATAACAGTATGGTACATGTAATAGCTGGAGATTTCCTCACTTCAGGTCCCAGATAACATATATAGTGGGGCTTCCAGGACTAAGAGGTATATCCTCCAATTGCTCAGGCGTTTCAATACACAAGGATGGAAGCCGGGGCGGGGTACAGCTTTTAAGAGTAGTTTAAGTAAGAAAATCTCTTTAAGTAATTAACAAATATAATTTTATTTCTTTCTATATACATTGCTAAAGGCATACTGTATTACTGTGCATTACTTTGCTTCACAGTCACTCAGGAATATAACTGCATCCCTCTAGAGCCCGTGATGGCAAACCCTGGCACTCCAGCTGCTGTGGGACTACATATCCCAGCATGCACTGCCAGCATTTTGCTATTAGAGAATGCTAAAACTGTGGCTGGGCATGCTGGGATATGTAGTCCCACAGCAGCTGGCGTGCCAGGGTTCGCCATAGACTGTAAGCTTGCGAGCAGGGCTCTCTTATCTCTTTGGGGTCTATTTACTAAGCAGTGTTAGGAGACAGAGTGAAAAGTGATAAGAAAGTGATAAGGTGCCAGCCAGTTAGCTCCCAACTGTCATTTTTCAAACACAGCCTGTGAGATGACAGTTGGGAGCTGATTGGCTGGCACCTTATCACTTTCTTATCACTTTTCACTCTGTCTCCTAACAGTGCTTAGAAAATAGACCCTTTTGTCTTGTCTGTTATTACCTAGTCTCATTTTATACAGTAAGGCTGGGTACACACCTAAACGACCAGGGCCAATTGCCTTCATCCTGGACATCGCATGATTGCCGGTACACACTTAAAAGATTTAATGAACGACTCAACAATCACTGTTCCGTTCTTCATTAACATGTACACCCTCACATGCGATATCGTGTGATTGACTGTGCAGCACGGCCAATCACATGATATCGAATGCGACCGCCGGAGCGTGCAAATCGGGCATACACACTGCACGATATGCCCGATTTGTTGTTTTCCGATTTGGCCAAATCGTGCGGATATCGTCCTGGTGTGTATGCAACCTAACTGTTTTGTTTCCAGTCGTTAAGCACAAATAAATAGACTGACACTACCTAAAGAACAATTAAATCTATAATGAAAACAGGCAAATAGAATGAACAAAACTTTTAATTGGCTGTGGCTATACAAGTAGCCTTGCTGCTTTTTCTCTCTATCATAATATAACAATATGTTTTGCAAAATGTATTAATATCACACGACCATATGTTATACTACTGTTTAGGTTTTTTATACGGTTTTATAGTGTATCAGGCAGGGAGGAAGAGTTCGGAGTATTTCTTACTTGTTTCGCTGTAGGTAAATCGATAGCCATCGTATTTATTTCAAAAATAAATTGCATCAGGAAAATGAGCCATACTGTGCTTACTGTATTTTACCTGTGTAACATAATAGATGGGAATGATCCATGCTTTCTTATGAAGCTTATTGGTTAAGACAATGGTTACATCCTATCCTAAGGCTTTACAGAACATTCCTTTCCAAAAAGCTGAAGGCTTTGTTCATTATGAGTACAAATGTTTATGAACGGAAAGGAAGTCGCTTTGAATACACATTGTCTGACTCAACCTGTACAGTTAAATAGATTGTAAATGACTTAGCCTGTGTCAGTACGTCAGGTTTCCATTCTGATCTCAGACCTGGTGAATTGACGTTGCTGTTATGCATCTTAAAAAATGACGATGTAACATTGTCAGAGAGCCTGCTCAACGGCTGGGAAAACATTCCTTTACTGGAAGGGTGATGTTTCGAATGGACTTGTCAAAAAAACTGTGCAGCATCTGTATTAAGTGATGGGTGGTTTTACGTCAACTTAGCACCAGGGGCCAGCCTCTTATAGACACCAGGCTAGACTTCCTTCAGGAAATGTTTTGCAAATCTGATGCAAGACTACAACTTAATATATTTTTCTTATTCATTAACAGGTACAAAGTGCTAATTCTTAAATTTGTATTTATGAAAAAAAAACCTTTGCTATACAACAGATGTGTTATTTCATTACATGCCTGGTGCCACTGAGGCGCACCGAGAGGTGTATTTTTCTTTATATTTTGCGTGTAAATCACAGATGCAACGAAACATCACTCAGCGTGTACTACAGATGCCAGGCTGTGATTTAAACCACACATGAATTCGTTTTAAACACGTACAAAGCATATATGCCTACCCTCCCGGTTTTTGCAGGAGGCTCCCGATTTTACGGGTAAACCCCCGCGACCCCAGTAGGGTTAGCATTTCTATTGCATTTTGCCCATTTCCTAGTGAAGTGGGCAGAATAGGGAGAATTTCCATGCTGATCGCGGGTTCCCATGTGATTCTTCATGAATTGCATCATTTAGCCATGCCCCTTATTAAAATTAGCGACAATCATGGGGCTTAATTATGTGACCCGTCAGGCCCCGCCCCCATCACAGCCCACCTGCTGCTTCTCCTCCCCGGGCATCTCCCAGGGAGGAGACAACAAAGGTAGGCAAGTATGGTACAAAGTCGCAGATGAAGCGGAAATTGGCGTGAGGAAAAGCCGCGCTTGCTGCATTGTGACATTTCTTACACAGACTCAGTCGCACAAAGATTTACATATGAGATGCTCGGCGTGGCCAAGTCGCCCAGGACCTATAGAGAGGGGCTATTTGCCGCGACTTGAGCAACAGTGTGTGAAGACAGATCTGTACATTTTTCACAATTTATCCTGAAAGAACGATAGGGTAACGTTCTACATTGGTCAAATTGCCAGTCATCCGACATCTGGGCCAAGATTGGGTAACAGCTTATGATGTCTATATAATACAGTATTTCCTCCTCATGACTTTGTCTAGCCGTGCTCCTTGCAGTGCTCAGTGCTCTGCTTAGTGAACATGTCTCTGTGCATGGCCAATTATCACCAAGCAGCAACAATTATTTACTTTTTCCTTCCCGGTTAATATAAAACATTGGTCTTGTCATGGGAGTATAAAAGTACCCTAGACATGATGGAGTAAATGTTCCTTACGATGTCCTACTCCTTAGGACGCTAAAGTGTTGCGTGTTTGAACCTGTACAGAAAAGGGAGGAGGGCCAAAAAATCTCACTGACTGTATCAGGTCTAATAAAACCATGCGCAGTAGTTTTTGTTTTTTTTTCACTACTGCTGGATGGCGAAAGAGTTATGAGCTGGGTGAAATGCCAGTCATAGATCTCAGGGCACATCCACTGTTAGGCTTTAAAAAAGAATGTGCATTGGAGGTAGGCAGAAATACGTCTTCAAGTATGAGTGTGGTACAGCTTCACGGTTCCATCAACCTACCCTCGCCTAGCTTTCCCAACGTGAGAACACCCTGCTACAGCCAAGTTACATCTCTTCAGTTCCAAGTGGAGATTACTTTGGGTGGGATATATCATTGCAGATATTGCAGTCAGCCGCTCAGCGCATATACACCAAGTTCCAGAATGCATTATATTCCCGGGGCTTAGATGCGGTGGGCAGCGCCATCTTTTGATGGCGTTGCCTGATACAAGCCTGCGGGTTTCTATTCGTGACTCTCCCTGAGAGTGGCGGGATGCATCGCATTCAAAATGTGATGCATCATACATCTCGCCTCATATCTCCGTCCACTTTATCTCTCTCCAAGGTTTAGCACATAGACCCCTATAGCACTGAGGTATAGATAGTGTATTAAGTTTAAGAAGCTAGAGGACCAAATTAGGCCCATAGCATGATAATCCTCAAGGGTTGCGTTATTGTATTAAGCGGCAAGGAGGAGGGGGTACTTGTAAAGCCAAAGCCGACGCTTAGTAAATTCAGCCCTATGATAATGTTATCCCTTGGCCATATTGCAGTGTATCTCCAATCCGAGCCCAGACAGGTGGTATGGTAAACGGAATATCTGGGGATAAACATCATGTTGTTATCGTCCATACTATCATGATTTTAGTTGCATAACCTGGTTTTTATTTGTCCTTTGGATACACATCTGGTCTTACGACTCTATATCCCTGTTTACATCTGGCCAATCTACCTGTTTGTGTGGACTTGTCACCTCCATGAGCTAACATGACTCAAACCCCCAATGAGCTGTGTCAGGTCTCATTTAGTTCACTTCGAACCCAGGCCACCTGGTCCTTTTCCTGTTGGCCAGTAAGTGGGTATAATGACCCTGATTCCATGTTCCGAACCAAGATTTCCTTATGGCCACATTCCCCACCAAGTGAAAAATAACTTGTTTTGGATGGAATTAATATTTTGTTTCATCGCAACGTTTATTCACACAATGGGTTATTGCCAGTTTTTGGCACCATTAAGAAAATGTCTCCATGTCGGACTTACTCACTGCCTTCTCTTGTTTCACAAATATTATTACTGGTCTCAGCCATTTTGAGCAGAAGCAAAACATCGCACGTCCTTAATGGATGACTCCTAGTTACCTCACAGTATTACATATTGACGTTCACACAAACATCTCTGTGGTCTAGTTTTTAGCACATTTCTCCACCCTAAATTTTAAAAGAGGTTTTGTTTAGGTCATTCCTTAAAGCAGACTTGACTCATTCTTTCCGGGATGGAAACTTGTATTCAATGAGACTAAACGTGTGGTTTTGAGCGACGGGCCGTTCCTCAGAGCCACTACAGAATCTATCCATAATGTTTTTCTTTTCAATGCAAGCTTTTCTCCTTTCCTTCATTTAAATGATTTTTGCATAATCTGACCTTTTTTCCTTTAGTCGTCTCCGTGGGGACATTTTGCCACCCACACACAGTTTAAAGGTCACCCCAGAGCCGTATCATTCGGAAGCAAAACCAAAGGGGCCCTTCCTTAGCAATTCCTTTCTTCTAGTCAATCACTAGGGACTACAATGCAGATGTGAAGTGTATCACGCATTTCCCACATTTGCCGTAATAACAATTGCATTGCTCCTTAAAACAGGCTTTTATTTTATTTTTTCTTCTCCCCGGCTGTTAAGATCAAGTTATTTGATATATACAGTACAGTAGATTTTTTTTTTCTTAATACAAAAGTGACAGGCATACACATAAGGTGTACTGCAAAATATATAGTTATAATTTATATCTGGTGAGTAGCGATATCACATGACTCGTTATTAAAGCGTTCGGCGGTGGAAAGTATCGCTGTCGGTGAACACTAATGGATGTGGCAATTACCTCATACAAGCGACTTCATTTGTTATAAATTCAAATTTGTTCATTAAAAGAAATAATGTACCCTGTAAAATAAAAAAAAGGATATTAGAAGTCACCTTTGATTTCCATAAAGCTGCAGGTTATATAAGAAGTCATGGAAAATCTTGGCATACTCTAATGCATATTTTATTTTAGAAATTATTAATACATCTTGGTCATGTGGATAAAGTACCCAAGGTCCACTGGTATATAAGTCTATTATAAGTGAACGTCACTATAAACAAAATGGGACACGTTTCTGAAATGTGGCTGAATCCCTGCAACCAATCAGATTATAGCTGTCTTTCTTTCTCTTGTAAGAAATGTAATGTAAGAACATGCCCAATTGGTTGTCAATAATGGTATTAATGTATGCTTTCATGTGAGGTGACACCCGGTGAGGCACCTTCAGCGCTTGTACGAAATAGGGCGTGGCCTTGTGTCTGTGAAGCCACACCCCCTGGTTTGTCCTGTTTTGTGGTCAAACGCCCCTTGTCGTCACGTTGGGGGCTTGCCCAGGGTTTCTGGGAGCTGCTGGGAAGCCCCCAGCCTTTCCAGACACAGGGGTGTGTGGAATGGATGACGCGTGCATGCATGCATCATCCATCATCGCTGCTCGCCACTCTGTGACACCAAAACAGCAGAGCAGCTGGCTTCTGCTCCAGTGAAGGAACAGGGGAAATGTCCAGTCAGCCATGGCAGTGCTAACACTGCCCGATCCAGGCCAAATTTTTACTTCAAAATATCACATGGACATGCTGGACAATTTGGCATGCTCGACCAATCGATATTTTAGGATTGGTCACGCACATAACCAGTACAATTATCTGGGTGATCCGTCGTTATTAGGTTGATTGCCCAGATATTTGTATAGTGTGTGCCCGGCATATATGGTATTTCCCAGAAGTCTATTCACCTGCATAGCAGAGGGTTGTTTGCTTATTGTACAGAGGAAGTGTAGCGATACATTGTTTCAGGGGTGCTGCAAAACATTGAAAAGTAAATCTCTCCTAGCAATTGTTTTATATTTGATTGTTGCATTATTAAATGTTACATATTGTTATTGCTTTTGTATTGCAGCAAAATTACAATCTGTTTGCTTTTCCAGCTGCTATAGCAACTGCCTGAGAATATTGGCATGTTTAGTCTTTTAAAATATTTTATTACAATTCCGTAGACAAGTTGCCAAGAGAATACAACTTCACTTAACATCAGGCAAAAGGGATTAGCTTCCACTAAATGAGGGTGATGATGGACTACATGGCTGCAATGACATAATCTTAGTAACTGGATATGCTTGGGCATAATTATGTAAATGTCCTTTTCAAGGTCAGTTTTCTGGTTTGGGTTTGGCTAGTTTATTAAGCAAGACAAATACAGGATATTCAGAAACACATATGGATGTGTCCTTAAAAAACATCACCCTGCTAAGAGCTTTTCCATTCTGAGGGGTCTATTTAATAAGCCTTAGATGGAGTTAAAGTACCAGCCAATCAGCTCCTAACTGCCATGTCGCAGGCTGTGTTTGAGAAAAGACAGTTAGGAGCTGGTTGCTTGTACTTTAACTCTGTCCACTTTATCTCCATCCAAGGCTCAGTAAATAGACCCCTAATAACAACATTAGCAACGTTATCAAGTGGCATCTCGTACCTCCTGTCTTCAGGGGTGCTGCCTCTGCTCGCAGCCCGCCTAAGCAGCAGCACTGTATGGGGAGGCAATAAATATGGGTCTTGCTCATTGCTCATTAATAATGCGCACAAGCCCCTGGCTCCAAGGGTCCGGGTCTGATTTAGACCTGCTCGCGAGCGCTGAGCGCTTGCAAGCGGGTCGATGGTGGCCCAGTGCGCATGCGCACGACGGAGCCAGCTCTGTCGTGCACATGCGCGAGACCCGGATAGCGACGGGCAAACCGTCGCTCCGGGTCTCGTACTAAAGGTGGCGTGCTGTCGATGTTGAGTTGCAGCACGCCCCCTTTGGTGGGCAGGCCGGGGGCGTGGCTGCCCAGACTGAGGCATTCTCATGGGAACGCCTACCGTCTGGGGCCGGCCCCACTGACATCACAAGTGATATCAGTGGGAGTGCTTTCAGCTCTGTTTCAGCCGAAAGCACTCTTGGGTTTGCGGCAACAAGACTCTACCACAAGGGTCTCGTCGCAAGCCCGATGGTCGCGATGGTCTTGACCATGTTCCTGGCCGCTCGCTATAGCTGTGGGTGGTCACCCACAGCTATACGAGCGGCCGGGAGGCCGCTCTAAAAATCAAGAAGGACGGCCCTGATCCAGAGTGAGCGCTCTGTCACAGCGTCCGGCTCTGAATCAGGGCCTGCATCAGTTGCAGTTCCTAGAAGCACATTACTGCTGGCAGCAAAACTTCCACAAGAGACCTCCCCACTCATCCATTTCTCACCCGCAGCCCCTAGAAGCATATTACTGCTGGCAGCAAAACTTCCACATGAGACCTCCCCACTCATCCATTTCTCACCCGCAGTCCCTAGAAGCACATTACTGCTGGCAGCAAAACTTCTGCATGCAGCATGCCCCCCAATTTTTCACCCACAGCTCCAAGAAACTGCAAAAGCTGGAGCCCCTAGAAGAGTTGAATATCAGAGATCTGGCAGAAACGCAGTAAAGTTGCTTTGCATTGAAAGCACTATCTGCCAATTGCAATCCAGGCTGCCTGTCCAGCATGCAAATAGCAGATTGTACTATAAAGGGAATCCACTGCAATCATTGGGAACTAACTGGTGGTGGGGGACTTCTCTGGGGGGTTACAGCCCCTAGGTAAAATCTACCACTGCTGATACCATCTGAAAACCATTCCACCTACACACCCTAAACCAGGGGCGGTGTAAGGGAGGAGGGGGCTAGTGTGCAGCCTTCGTGCGAGCCCATTTTCTCTCTGGCAGTGCAGTAGACTCTGGGTTTGTGCCAAAGTCTACTGCACCTGCGACATTTAAACCCGCACAGTCGATATTTCAGTCGATATTTCATAGATTATTTCAACATCTTTTGTTAATTACAAGCAGCAAATTTTGAATTCCAAATTTAATTTTGAGGTTCACCATTTAAGCATAGGCAAATGCAGGGGGGGTTCCTTTTGCCTGGAAACTCCCCTCCCTAGCCCACACCATGATGACCACAATAGCGATAGCATATAATACTAAAGTTGTATGTTTTTTTAAGATCCCATTAGTGTCACAAATATAATAATTATCACTACAGTACCTGTTGATCTTTTTAAATGTATCAGCAAGTAATGAATATATTTGTGCACCAACTAGGAGATCTGGAAAACATGCACTGTTAAGGGTGCTCTGATATAGACCATCTATAGGGTCAATTATTAATACTGTATAATAATACACTATTATTATACAGTATACAGTAGTACATAAGGAGACCTATCTGTACATCTATGTCCAGGACAGTGCAAGGTCCCCCGTCCAGTCCCCCAGTTCCCCGAACCTGCTCAAATGATCTGAAATGGAGCACACGCCTAAAATGAAAACATTCTACTCAGACAGGTTGGCCCGAATCCCGCATATAATGGCATACTGTGATCGCTGGTCCTGTATACGTTAGAATTATTTCATACATTATCTTTGTATGACGAATATATCATAAATGGTTACGTGCATGTTATGCCCTCTTCATGGTCTGGCAACACTTGCTTTAAAAATCAATCATTTGGAAACCCCTTTGTAGAAATCCTGCTTTTTCCACTGTTTAAAGGAAAACAAAACCCAATTTGAATCAGAATCATGAAAGATATGTTTGACGCCCTGTAATAGGGAATCCATTCGAATAATTGAAGTACCTCTTATTTCATAGGGGCATATTCAATTGGGTGCGAGAATAGCAAAAAACCCGCACCTACAAGGTTTTTCCTTCAGGTGCTGTTTTTTTGCTATTCAATTAGGTGTGTGTGTGACCCCCACTGCCAGGGTGCTCCCACACAGTGTCTGTGTGGCCCCCGGGATGGGCGCAGGGAGAACTACATCTCCCAGTAGCCCTTGCCCCTCGCACCAGCCCCTGGAGCCTCCCAGGAGCCCCCGGGACACCCAGCAGCCCCCTCTCCAGTAAGAAGAGAGAGGGGAAGCCGCCGGGAGCCACGGAGACTACCGGAGACCCCCGGCCAGGTAGGTTAAGAATTATTATTATTTTTATTTATTTACGCTGCTCAGGGTTTTCAGAGATGAAAACCTTGCAACCACTATTTTTAAAATTGATTACCACAGGTATCGGGAGCGCGCATACCCGCGGTATTCCTAAATTTTGCACGAGGGGCGCAAGGCTTTTTCCTCGCTAAACCTCGCGCCCAATTGTATATGCCCCATAGAGTGTATCTTGCAGAGTGTTTCTTAAATTACAATACCTGCCATGTAAACATTTTCTCTCTCTTGAGGGTGAGCACGTAGGTTCTCTGAGTACATAATCCCAAAATAATACCCACAGGCTCTGAATATAAAGCGATCCTCAGCTGCAGATAGAGACTGCGGGGTACATGCATTTTGTCAATGTAAATGCTGTCCACAGTCAATATGTCGGCAATGTTATATCGACGGGAGATTGCAGACACTTTTGTAAAATTACTTAAAGAGTTGTAATGGTGTTGGCATCATAACTGTAAACATGATCGTAAAGAAGTTGGCACTGGCTGCTTTAACATGTGTTCATCTCCTGCTTATAGAGGAAGCAGCCATTTTGTGTGCAGAGCTAATTAATATTCATGCAGATGCAACGTATCAATTCACAAACAAAATGAGAATTTGCTTTGTGTATGGCAACGTCTGTAGTCTCTGGTGAATAGTCAGCCAACATAGAAGTACATTTACTAAAGTGCGGGTTTTTAGAAGTGAAGATGTTGCCCATAGCAACTAATCAGATTCTAGCTATGATCTTCGAGAAGGGGCTAGATAAATGTTAAGTAGAATGTGATTGGTTGCTATGGGCAACATCTCCACTTCTAAAAACACTTTAGTAAATATACCCCACAATCTCTGCCTCTATTGTCAGCAGGAAACGGCTGCACTATAATGGGCTTAATGCAGAGTTGAACGCTAGTAGAAGTAATTGCTTACGCGCTACGTGCTCAGCATAGTTACTAATATTTGCCCTTATGGTAAGTTGTATGCATCTGTAGTGCACCTGCTCCCTTCTCTACACTCATCTTCAATAACAGCGCACACTTACACCAGCATACTGTATACTTCGTGCAAAAGTTACATCTAAATACAGGTGTGTTTACACTGTCATCCAACTCTGTATAACACAAATTTCTGTGGCACGCCCTCACTGTACTGTGCATACGTCAGTACATCCTTTACAACACAGTTACGCCTCATCAGTCATAAGTGGAGTTGTGCTTGAAATGTGTGCGGCTGTACATCACCCAGCCCACAGGTAACATTTGTCACTGCATATTTATTAGATAATCTCCTATGGTGTATTTTAGCACAGGCCCAGCAGAGAGCTGCAGGAAGGCCCCAATCCCCTCTTTTCCTCTCATAGCTCTCACTGGCTGCCTGACTCCCACAGAGCCTCTCTTTCAAGCTGTTCCCTGTGAGGAGCTGGAATTCTCTTACAGCAGAGAGGATTTATAAATTTAGAGTTGTTCATATAATGCTCTCCAGAGCCTCGGCTATCAACATCAAGAGACCCCCCCATCATCTCCCATGGGTAGGAAGTTCAGTGCAAGGTCTGTGAGGGGGTGGGATGCCTCCGGGACAGCCAAGTCTCTGGACAGCATCATATTTATCATTGCTGACTAATCTAGAGGTTAAAAAAAATAATAAAACATATGGAAAATCCTGCATTGCCATGAACTGCATCATCATTGCCGGCCCAATCCCCGCTAGCCACTACAAGAGCCTGCATGCTCCTCCTATCCCTGTAATACAGAACATATACTGTATCCTGTGACATGATCTTAATGCATTCAGTCCCATGAAATACTATTCATGGCTATAATGTGTGAAATGAGAAGCTAGTATGATATAATCAGTCTTGTATAATCACAAGTGATATAATCAGTCGTATGATCACAAGTGATATAATCAGACATCCAAAGAGATATAATAATCAGTCTTGTATCATCACAAGAGATAGCCTTATTGTATGGTTGTATCAGTCTTGTATCATCACAAGAGATATCCTTATTGTACGGTTGTATCAGTCTTGTATCATCACAAGAGATATCCTTATTGTACGGTTGTATCAGTCTTGTATCATCACAAGAGATATCCTTATTGTACGGTTGTATCAGTCTTGTATCATCACAAGAGATATCCTTATTGTACGGTTGTATCAGTGTTGTATCATCACAAGAGATATCCTTATTGTACGGTTGTATCAGTCTTGTATCATCACAAGAGATAGCCTTATTGTACGGTTGTATCAGTCTTGTATCATGAAAATTTCCTTGTTGCACAGTTGGCTGCACAATTAAAATGATACTCTGACTCCTAGTGATGCCAGATATTTAAATCTATCCTTAAGATACTTGTTGCCCTGATAAAGAATCCCGTCTGAGATCTATTCAGTTATCTGTCCAGTCTACTTCCCCAGCGCATATCTGTGAGCATAACAGACTTTGCATCTGCGGGTCACAAAGGATGACATTGCTTTACACACACGGCTCAAACACGGGACAATAGTCTTTAGAATTGAAAAATGACCCAAAGAAAAACATGTTTATCTTCATACTTGCTCTTGTAAATGTCAAAAACTCTTTTAAAATATATTTAAAAACATTATTCTTTTCTTAGGTTATGTAAGAAATAGGTTTTGTAAGTGGAACACGGCAAGGCGTGAGGTCTGGAGTTTATAAATAGTTCATGTCATGCTTAGCACGGGCTTAGAGGAAAAACACTGTACAAAAATATCACCTTGGTAAAGAGCACAGTCTGGTGATTCTTTCCTCTCCTGGGGGGTATGAAAAACGCCCTTTAAAACTACCAACAACTGACAAAGGGCCTGATTCAGCAAGAATCGCAACTGCCATTACGCACGCAATCGGGCAATTGTTGCATCCTGGGCACGTATATACATCGCAGTGCGCGTGCGCAAACCAGCCACTGTGATCAGGACTGCGATCGCAATGACTACACAGACCCATCGCAGGGTGATTGACAGGAAGTGTCTTTTGTGGGAGGTGACGGGGTGGTCTATGAAACGCAGGCGTGCCAGTGCATTTGAACGCCGTTGCAGGGGCGTGCATAAATTATCCACTGCGATGGCATACTTGGCTTGTGTACTCACTGCGTACGATGAGGTAAGCAATTCCAGAGTAAGGTCAGAGCTTGTGCAAGTGTGCGTGAGGCTGCGATGGTACTCGATGGTTTCACAGTCTTGCTAAGTATTACGGATGTGAGTAAGGTAAGGTGGGCGTCCTTATGTAGTGCTGCGACGGTATAGCGATCGCAATGGATTAGCATATCTTCGCAGTGAGACTGCGCGCGTAATCGCTATTGCATTCACAGTTGCGAACCTTTCTGAATCAGGCCCAAAGTACACAGCGGCAGTAGTACACATTACAGGGAGCTTCATAGCGTGTTGCGTGTACTTTTCATCATGTGAAGTTTCCTTTTAAACTTTACCAGGAGACAAATGTGAAGTGACCTAGGTTTGTCTCTTGCTTTAATAATTCAATCAATTCCTTTTAAGTTTATGCTAAACCAAGAAACTAGTAACAAAAAAATAATCTAATAAGTATGAGATTATAATGCCAGGGTTACCTGCCCTTCAACAGACGTCTCTCATTAGCACAGCAATACATATAAAAGCAACTTGTATTGAAATTAAATTACACATTAGAATAGAATTATTCAACAGTTTTTCTTTATCGGTTCAAAGCTAGACAGGTTAAGTACAAATGGGGAAAATCAACATTTCTATATGGCTAATCCATTGTGCACTGTGCCGCATTGGTACATGCGCAGTGGCAAAAAAAAAACCATATAATGCATTCAACATCAGCATTGTGTGCATGACTGCATCAGGCCGGTCACATGTGTTGTAACAGTTTGGTCATATGTACTGTATCATGGATGAGATTGGTAACATACAGTGTATGTAAAGGTAGTCACATTTGTCATGGCTGAGTGCAGTAGTCTATATTATCATGGTAGAGTTTGGTCACATTTGTCACGGCAGAATTCACTCATGTTTATCAAGATAGAGGGGTCTATTTACTAAGCTTTGTTAAGGTTTGTTAGGAGATAAAGTGAACGGTGATAAGGTACCAGCCAATCAGCTCCTAACTGATATTTTTCAAACGCAGTCTGTGACATGACAGTTAGGAGCTGATTGGCTGGTACCTTATCACCATTCACTTTATCTCCTACCAAAGCTTAGTAAATAGACTCCAGAGTTCGCTAGCATTTTTGCCATGGCCAAGTTTGGTCACATTTGTCATGGCTGACTTCAGTAGCCTATATTATCAAGGCTAAGTTCATATTTGTCATGACAGAGATCGATCACATTTGTCATAACAGAGGTCGATCACATTAGTCATGGCTGAACTCAGTAGCCTATATTTTCATGGCAGAGGCCTGGACGAAACGCGCTGCTGCCCATAAAGATTGAGGGGTCTATTTACTAAGCAGTGTTAGGAGACAGAGTGAAAAGTGATAAGGTACCAGCCAATCAGCTCCTGTCATCTCACAGGCTGTGTTTGAAAAATGACAGTTGGGAGCTGATTGGCTGGTACCTTATCACTTTTCACTCTGTCTCCTAATACCTCTTAGGAAATAGACCCCGTATTCCTGTATCCAATTTTACTGGAGGAGCTGCACAATATCAGTAGTAGCAGTATTAGAGATCTGAGGCCGCTACTGACGCGAACTTACCAACAGAGCCAACGGGTCCTACTGTGCCATTCAAACGCAGACAGGCCAAGGACCGCAGCTGTAAAGATCTGGCAGCCTCTGCAGCGCTCTACCACCAGAGCCGGCGGGTGGTAACCTGGCGGAGAAGCAAGACGCAGAGAGACGGAGACTAGAGCGGATAAAGGCCCTGATTCAGAGCCGGACGCTCTGAAAGAGTGTTCGCTCTGAATCAGGGCTTTTCCCCGTCCTCAGGCTGCTGTAATAAATGCAATGTTCATTCACTGTCCTTTTTTTTGTTGAACATTGCATTTATTACAGCAGCCTGAGGACGGGGTCCGGAGGGATCCTGAAACATTGCTCACATGCTGGATCAGTTGTAACATGTATTCATTAACAATTCATATTTCTATATGATATAAACAGAGTTTTTCTATAGTAGTGCCGTGCGTGGACCTTGGATTTTTTTGAGGACCAGCATTGTATATATATATATATATATATATATATATATATATATATATAATCTATATGACAGGTTAGGTTCCACTTGTGCTACTGGGCCAAACGCCCACTAAGCTCATCGAGATCCTACCCCACATGCATCTCTCCCATTACATCCATCTCGCTCCATCGCTCACTTTACCCTACCTCAGTGGTTCCCAAACTTTTTTGAAACACGGCGCCCTAGAGTAACAGCATTGTTTTCACGGCACCCCTAAGCCAAACATTTGTTATTGAGAAATTAAGAAAAAAATGTAGTGAAGTAGTAAAGAGAAGTATATTGTGCTTACCGGTCATCCTTAGGTTCGGTTATGTGGTGGGGGACAGGTTTGCGCTTCTGTTTGTCCACATATTTACATTACATTGACCTTACATAATGTGATTTGGTGCTGGACCACCAATCTGAGGCACCCCTGCAAGTGTCTTGAGGCACCCCAGGGTGCCATGACACACAGTTTGGGAACTGGAGGAGCTGCACAAGCTTCAAGAAATGACAAGCTTCAAGAAAAGGCCACATCATGCCAAGATGTGGCCAGAAGATCCCAATTAGAGGTTTCCAGAGTCATTTAGGATTTTCCCATTAAAAAATTGACAAATTGTAGGTTTGCATTAAGCAACATGAGTTCATTGTCTATGGTTTGAATTGCAAATAAGTTTGTTCAGAAATCCCTTCTTATTTGTTCAAGTTCATTCATTTGCGTTTCAGAGTTCTGTTTGTTTGTTTTTTTCTTCATTTTTAGTCCAATTGGATTAGTTCAGTATCTAAGAAAGATGATTCCCTATGGATTGGTGTTACTTATATGGATCTAAAGAGGAGTGTTTATTTTAATCAAAAAACAACTTGTCAGGTACTGTTGTGGAACTACATGTCCCAGTGTTCCCTGGCAGTAGGATTTGCTGGAACTTATAGTTCCATTAAAGCTACAGCATGCTTTGGCATCAACTGACTCTGCAATGATGCATGTGACTGGTTGCTCTATTTTTGACTAACAAATATTACCCTGGCTCCCACAACCCAAGGCATGCCTTGTCCATCTCCAGTGCTATTATGCATGGGGCTAGTTTTCCTGTGGGTAGGTGATGTCCATATGTTTATTCACTGGACCAATTGCGCTAGAGGATTCCCCTTCTTGCTGACTGAGCTTCATCAGGTGAATGAACCTTTCAAAGATTAGCAGAAAACAAATGGGCAATTATCTAGAAATGTCACTTGTTTAGTTAGTGGACCCCGAGCGGACCCCGATAATTGCTTCAGCGTGGAGACAGCTGATCCCAAAATCAGCTGTCTCCCCGAACAGTTTTACTGCTCTTTCCAGAGCAGTGAAACTTAGCGCTCGGCAGTGCTAGTGCGTCTGCGTGAACTAGACGACAGGGGCGGGGGCATCCAAAAGGAACTCTTTTCTCATACCGGGACTTCTTCCCATAGAGAAAGAGCGGGGTAAGTGCCATGTGCAGGAGCAAACGACATATGAAGATGGCAAATGCTCCCGCAGTCTAGCTCTGAAAATAATGTATTTTCGGAGTTTGATGAATTTAGGTCCCCATACTAGTGTACAGGGACAACAGGGAACATCGGGAGAGAAAGGTAAGCAGGAGATATCTGTGATACTAGTGTACAGGGACAACGGGGAACATCGGGAGAGAAAGGTAAGCAGGAGATATCTGTGATACTAGTGTACAGGGACAACGGGGCACATCGGGAGAGAACGGTAAGATATCTGTGATACTAGTGTATGGGGACAGCGGGCCATTCTGCAAGAGGAAGGTAAACAGGAGATATCTGTGATACTAGTATATGGGGACAACGGGGCACATCGGGAGAGAACGGTAAGCAGGAGATATCTGTGATACTAGTGTACAGGGACAACGGGGCACATCGGGAGAGAACGGTAAGCAGGAGATATCTGTGATACTAGTGTACAGGGACAACGGGGCACATCGGGAGAGAACGGTAAGCAGGAGATATCTGTGATACTAGTGTACAGGGACAACGGGGCACATCGGGAGAGAACGGTAAGCAGGAGATATCTGTGATATCTCCTGCATTACCTTATTGATGAATGGACCCAAAACTTAATTTCTGCAAAAGCTTTTGTAGAAATGAAGTGATAATGAACAGACCCCCAAATATTTAGTGGCTCATACATAAACATATTTTTTCCAAAAATGTTCAAAAATTCTCTCACTGAAAAAATGGAAATAGATAATAAACGTTTTCACCCCATCCTTAACATCTGAAGACTTTCTAGAAACCATGATCTTATCCAGCCCTAAAGTCTCAGCCAACAAAGTATTCTTGTTAAAGGCTTGCATGAGTGAACATTTCCTGAAGGGTCCCCCCAACAAATTAATGGAGCGCAGAGTGTTCGGGGGACACCCCAGCCCTTAAGCTTTTACTGTTTTGAAACTTTCAGTTACATTTATTATGAAAAAAAATAAGTGGGGTTATGATTTTATGCCTTCAAAGCTTTATGCTGCGCGGACACAAATGGTGCCTAAAGTATTTGGCACTGTGGGACAGAGATAAATGCAAGTCCGCTGCAGATGTATTTGCAGCGGCTCTGTCTTTGCTGTGCACAATCACCTCTGAGTAGCCCACAAGAACACTTATTCTATATGCGAACAGGACTGATGAGACATCCACGGGGCCATGGAACTGAGGAGAGCGTGACCTCATCCGGGAGGCGTGGCCACACTCCCTCCCTCCAAAATTTTTTTTATTTTTTTTAAAAACTTTATGCAAAAAGCGGGCCAAGGTAATTAGTACAAGCTGAGATGCGTATGACTGTGACTTATAGCCCATAGTTGCTTATATTTGCGAATGCTTGACTCAGGACACATGCGCAGTGCGACAAATCGCCAGTCCCATCCGCAAAACGGATGTGCAACTTTGCATCAGCCCCTATGTATCTATGCACTAAAGCAAATATAGAGAAAATATTAGCACATTTCTACTCCTAACTCAATATTTGTCTATATATGAGGACACTGGTGGTCGATGTGTCATGGTGGAGCGAGGCCTTGCACGTATTGGTAAAGTAAAGGTATCAATCTTTACTATGCCTCTCTGCCGCCCTCCGTACACCTAAATCCTCAGTCACCTCTTCACCCATATATTACATATGGCATTGTTCTACAGGGCAGATTTATCAAAGCTTTGCTAAATCTGCCTCTATGCCATAAAGGACAGTGGATATCTTTGTACACTAGTACATAGAGCAATGTGTCTTTTGGTATTTTGTAGTGTTTGACAGTGTGTTTAACAATCTTTACTTTGTTACATTTTGTATCCAAAAGAAAGACGAGGTGCGTACGCTTGTCTATGAACACTATGAATAAGTCCATTATTTATTATGTACTTAACGGTCATTCAGAAGACGTCACAAAGTGTCTGGAGCACCGTACATGGGGTAGACGTAAAAACAAATAAACAGAGCAAGTACAGGTGCGTATATTTATACCACATCTCATGTGTTATTCTTTGACCATTTGAGACCTGGAGGGGTGCAGTGAGCACCAAACCCAATGCAGGATTCAAGTGTGAGATGCTCACCCGGAGGCGTGTACTGTAACAGAAACACAAGGGCTTAGCAAGTGTACCAACCACAACATACACATCACACATTTGCATAGTTACTTCCATGGAAGTGACGTTTCCAATAAAAAAAAACGCAAACAGTGAAATTGGTTAGGATAAACAAGGCAGATTTCTTCTGCCACATGTACAATAGGAACGATTGCGTAAGTGGCATGGCTTGTGTCTGTGGATTAGGGAGGCTTCCTGTTTCCCTTTTCCAGAAGGCACAGCAGCATGACATTCAACACATTCAATTAGAGCACAAAAGGGAGTGCTTTATTTGGCTACTACAATACACCTAGGGTGTGTAGGCTGTGACTCAGGAAACTGCACAGTGAGATAATGCTCAAATAAAGAACTCCCTGCCCAATTATTTTGACACAAACAGAACATGGTAAGCTGCACAATATTTATCAACACAGGTTTGTCCTTCCGCAGTCACGGTTCAGACGATCAGTCCTCATGCACCGTAGACTGGACACTGACGTGCAATGGAGAGCTGATTCACAAATTGTTGTTTTTAAGGGGCTGGCATCTCCCTTTGGCTCATGGCAGTAGGAGTCGGAAACTGTTTAATCGATTGTGTGTTTTCTGAGGTGCCTAGTTTTTCTTCTTTAGTTTTGACATCCATGGGCCCGATTCAGAGTTGTACGCAAAGAGATGGTTTGCATACAACTCCAACGTTTAATGATCGGTGCATGCGCAGGATCTGTTCATGTGCCGATTCTTGCCTGAGAGATCGGTCGCAGTACCCTAAGCCGCAGCATGACTGACATGCTGCAGCCGTTTAGGGGCAGGGCAGGGGAGGCGACGTGGTCCATTTTACAAGACGGAGGGCATGTCACCCCTAGGCGTGGTGAGACCAGGGTCTGTGTCTTCCGATGCAGAATTACTGACCCTGGCTGTGCAGTTCTGACGCCCATTGCCATTTGGCAATTATTGCAAGTAGGACATCGGCTGTAATAGCAAGTGGGGCATTGGCTGTAATAGCAAGTAGGACATTGGCTGTAATAGCAAGTGGGGCATTGGCTGTAATAGCAAGTGGGGCATTGGCTGTAATAACAAGTAGGACATCGGCTGTAATAGCAAGTGGGGCATCGGCTGTAATAGCAAGTGGGGCATTGGCTGTAATAGCAAGTAGGACATTGGCTGTGATAGCAAGTGGGACATTGGCTGTAATAACAAGTGGGGCATTGGCTGTAATAGCAAGTGGGGCATTGGCTGTAATAGCAAGTAGGACATTGGCTGTGATAGCAAGTGGGGCACCGTCTGTAATAACAAGTGGGGCATTGGCTGTAATAGCAAGTCTGGCATTGGCAGTAATAGCAAGTGGGGCATTGGCTGTGATAGCAAGTGGGGCATTGGCTGTAATAGCAAGTGGGGCATTGGCTGTGATAGCAAGTGGGGCATTGGCTGTAATAGCAAGTGGGGCATCAGCTGTAATAACAAGTGGGGCATTGGCTATAATGGCAAGTGGGGCATTGGCTGTATAGCAAGTGGGGCATCAGCTGTAATAACAAGTGGGGCATTGGCTATAATGGCAAGTGGGGCATTGGCTGTATAGCAAGTGGGGCATCGTCTGTAATAACAAGTGGGGCATCGGCTATAATGGCAAGTGGGGCATTGGCTGTATAGCAAGTGGGGCATCGTCTGTAATAACAAGTGGGGCATCGGCTGTGATAACAAGAAGGACATAGCACATGCTCTGTTCATGTAGTTGGGAGGAGGGAAGGATCCTATAAGACATTAAATTGGGGAAAAATATGTCCCTTTTTGATTTCCCTTCAGAGCAGTTTATGTAGTAGCCACGTGTATTTATGTATCTCCAAGTCCTAACCTTAGGCAGGTTCCTCTGCCTCAGACACAAAGAGTCAGTGTAAGCAGGTTTTTGTGAAACCTTGCAGTGAGCTTACGATGTTCTAAGCTGCAGTATATTGGGAAATGCATAAACTCTAATTGGTAATCAGTTTAGGCAATAACCGCACGTGGTGCTCGCGTCTTCCAGGGAGTTTTCATTAACTTCACTGGAACATCGAATTATGCTGACAGGAACCACAACACATAGGTGTGTGCTGCATTGCCCTAAGCCACAGGTTCTCAAACTCGGTCCTCAGGACCCCAAACAGTGCATGTTTTGCAGGTCTCCTCACATAATTACAAGTGTAATAATTAGCTCCACCTGTTGATCTTTTAAAACGTGTCAGTGAGTAACGAATACACCTGTTCACCTGCTGGGCGACCTGGAAAAAGTGTGTGGGGTCCTGAGAACCACTGCCCTAAGCTAAAGGGGACCCCTTCTAAAGCACCCAGGAAGTGATCAGTACACATGGCTGCCAGCAATCAGGTAAATAACACACAGTCTGAACTCTGTGTGCAATCCAGTGTACAATACACTTTATAATGCAAACAAAAACAGAGTCTTATTGCATGTCATGTGTATTACAACTCATACTAGCATACGCCCTTAACCGTCCCATTTTTAGAGTGACAGTCCCTATTGTCATGTTAAAATAAATGGTTAGGACCTATCAATGGGTACCATACCCAACAGGGGTGTGACTGTGTGGTGATGGGGCATAGTCTGGATGGATCGGGGAGAGATCTGATGTATTAGAATGATTTAAAAAAACAAAACAAGAACAAATAAATAAATATATATATATATATATATATATATAATATATATTTATATATATATATATATATATATATATATATATATATATATATATATAAACAACACCACAGAATTTCTGAATAGCTTTAGTTTATTTATTATTTAAGATATAAAAACAATATAATGAGATATCCATCTTTGATAATATTCTTAAGTTAAGGCAGTGCAAAATATCTGCACTGATGATCAAAACAAAAATCACAATGTAACAATGTTGTATAGCATTATTAAATAATACAATTTGGAGAATAAATGCATAAAACCGTACAAAAAATTTGAAAAGTAAGCTAAATAAAATATTAACTGATTTACAGAGTTACAGTAACAATAAGAGCAACTATAAAATTTTATGTGAACTTAAATAGTTGTGTTCTAGGTCCAACCACATATAAAAACACAGAGCAGCTGATTCTGATCTACATACAATTATAATAGGCTGCGAGCTGCCGCAGCTGCGGGACCTGCTCTGAGTCTTCCTGTATTATTAAAGCGGCAATCATTTTAAAGGCAAAACCAGCTTTGTTTGGCTATGCAATCCAAAAGTGAATCTACTTCTTAAACCAGGCTTCCCCCACTACTAGTATTCTGTTGTTGACAGATATATAATAGGAGCCTGCAGGAGATTTCAGGTTACACGTGAGACTGAGTGGATGATCGTTGGAAGACACATAGCATTTATGTTCCACTCACATTAATGCTGCAAGTCACGACGTGTAATAAGCCCTCTACCTCCACCACTGCGCTGACCGCCCTGGTGGTGACTGAAGCACCACGCACGGGGCAAAAGGCAAGCTGTCGGCATAGAGATGAGAACCTCATCCCTAATGCCTGTAGGATGGTGTCACCTTTCCGCATGGGAGGGATTTGGGTCATCCTTCCATTTATTTATTTAATGCATCCAGCCACTCTTTGCATGCACGCCGGTGTTCATTACGCCGGTATACATGAAGGAAAACGCAAAGGACAGCTCTCTCGGTAAGAGCTGTCCTTTGCCAATGAGGGTGTTTCAGTTTCTGACCCAGAAGTCCTTTAGGCGTTCTTCTGCACTGCAAGCGTTGCTTGGAGGGATCCAATCGGGGCCGATAGGCTTCTACTGGGCAATGGCATCTGCATGCATATTGATGCATATTAGAAATGCGGTCAGACCCCCAAAAATCACATATTCGGGGGTTTGACCGCCTTTCTGATGTTAGTGCATCGCTTCCATGTGATAGAATTCACTATGAAAGCTGTTTCCCTAACTGCCTGGTACAATTTAGAAGTGATATGCAATGGTTCCCCTCCTGCAGGACTGTCTTTGAATGTTAGGTCAATGTTACGGCTCCCTTTCCTGGCTGCTATATTTAGGCCATTCCCTGATACCAATTCAGGTGTTTTTGAATTCCATGTGATAGAGGATTTATTTTTATCAATCTTTCCTACAGATTGTGATGTATACCCACCGGCTGCTGTTTTGTTATGGGTCGGAACCATGACTCAGTGCTACAGTGTTTCGTTTTTTTATTACTATTATATCACTACGGCATTCAATTTTGGTGTTAGATTTCTAATTATTTCCTGCCAGTTACCTGAATTTATTGTATTTTTGTTTCTGTGTGGAATGATACTTTTCTCAATAAAATAAAAATATTTAAAAATAAAAAAAGTTTTGTGCAGATGTATAAAAATTAATTTCACAATGTAGCATTTTCCATTTGCCTATTTTTATTCTACCTAATTTTAGCATTAAGCCGATACATCTGTAGATTCATCTCAAGCATGATCAGACTGCCAAGTTCATAGATCCGGCATTCAGCAAATTCCTCACATCATTGTGTGGGTTCAAAAACATGAAATGACCTTATTTGTTCAGTGTTGTTTCCCATGTTCTGCTTTTACATAGTGAATATCTGTGTGTTACATCTCGAATTGGACCGCTCACGATTATTTGTGACTATTAATAAAGTTGACAACAAAACAGTGCTGCACAATCTGCATCACATGATTAATGTGATGAATAAATTGATTCATTGCAATTTGGCAACCATTAAAATGAGTGAATTTTAATGGTTGCCTAATTTAAACTCTGCGATATCCCCAGCAATATCTGTAAATTCGCCCAATATTAATGTTATTAGGTCATAATAAAGTACAGTAGGGTTCTCCCTCCTTCACCCCACACATCCTCTCCCAAGCACACTTCCTACTTTGAATCATCGCCAGGATTACATCCTTTGTCACAGATGAGGCTACCAAACCTCTTACATAGACTTTCTATCCTACCTCAACTACTGCAACCCCCTCCTGTCTGGCCTGCCTCTCAACCAACTCACCCCTCTTCACACCATCCTCTCTCTCCCATTCATGCTTTCAGTACACGCCAATATCTTATCCAAATGCAAAGTCCTCTCCGCAGTGGCGGTTCTAGGGGCGGGCTAACAGGGCTGTCGCCCGGGGCGCCTGCCCCTAGAGGGCGCCACTGAGTCCCCGGGAGGAAGATTAAAAAAAATCCCCCCAAAAAAAAACCGCGCCGATCCCCCCCCGCTAGCCGCCGCAGGGAGGCTTCATTTGCCGGGCGCCCTCCCTGCAGCGGCAGCCGAAAGACGGAGCTCCGGCTCCCAGCAGAGAGCACTATGGGAGGGACGTCGTGATGTCATGACGTCCCTCCCATAGATCCGTGATGGAGCCGCAGTCAGACTGGACGGCAGCGGACGGAGGAGCGGGGCTTAAGGTAAGTATTGTGTTTTTTTATTTCTACAGGGGGCATTACTACTGGGGGCATGGCTATAGGGGGGCATTACAACTAGGGGCACAACTATGGGGGCATTACTAATGAGGGCATTACAACTGTGGGTATTACTACTTTAGGGGGCACTACTATAGGGGGCATTCTTACTGTGGGCACTACTATAGGGCGCATTACTGGGGGCACTACTAATGTGGGCATTACAACTGTGGGCACTATTATAGAGGCATTATTACTGTGGGCACTATCTTAGGGGGCATTACTACTGGGGGCACTACTAATGTGGGCATTAAAACTGTGGACACTATTATAGAGGCATTACTACTGTGGGCACTACTATTGGGGGCATTACCAATGGGGGCACTACTATAGGGGACATTACCAATGGGGGCACTACTACTGGGGGCCTTAACACTGGGGGCATTACCACTGCAGGCACTGCTAATGAGGGCACTGTATGGGGGGCACTACTTGTTGGGCCATTGTGTAAGGGGCACCACCACTGCAGGCACCACTGCTGTGGGCATTGTATAAGGGGCACTACTACCATGGCATTGTATTAGGGGCACTACTACTGTGGGCCTTGTGTATATAATGGGCACTAATTTGGGCATTGTGTAAAAGGGGCACCACAGTGTGGCGTAACTTGAATAGAGGATAATGTATTATAAAGGGAATTACTGTGTGTGGCATAATGTATTATACAGGGCATTACTGTGTGTGGCATAATGTATTATAAAGGGCATTACTGTGTATGGCATAATGTATTATACAGGGCATTACTGCATGTGGCATAATGTATTATGCAGGGCATTATGCGTGTGGCGTAATGTGTTATAAAGGGTATTACTGCATGTGGCATAATGTGTTATACAGGGCATTACTGCGTGTGGCATAATGTGTTATACAGGGCATTACTGCGTGTGGAATAATGTGTTATAAAGGGCATTATTGTGTAAGGCGCATTACTGCACATGGCAATTATTCGCCACGAGGGGAGAGCTTGGGGGAAGCCCAGCACCTTCGTAAGTGCTGGGCATGCCCACAGTGTGATGAATTGTTCCGCAAGGACACGCCCTCTTTCTGGAAGTACGCTCACAGACGAACGCCATCTAAATTTTTTTTTTGGGGGGGGGGCGCCACTGTGAACTTTCGCCCTGAGCTCCGCAATGTCTAGAACCGGCCCTGCCTCTCCGTCATGCACAGAATAGAACTTGAAGTTGCTGTGAATCAATTTATTACCATATTGGGATGCCTCTTCGGGCTGCACCCACTCTATGGAATGCCTTACCACGCACAATAAGATTTTCCTCTAGTCTCCTATCCTTCAAGCGTTCCCTGAAAACTCACCTCTTCAGGCAAGCTTATCAGATTCCAGAACCGCCCACATAACCTTCATAGCTTCCATATCTAATTATATCCCCTTTCACAGTCCACACATAACCTCACACATTGTCTTTCTTTCACATCCTCCTGACATTTTGCCGACATTCCTGTGTGACTGGATCATGCAGCCCACCAAGAAACTCTGCATTCTGGCTGGACCAAAATGCAATATATAACACTTATCCTTAAGTACTAATGCCTATTTCCTTATAGATTGTAAGCTTGCGAGCATGGCCTTCCTACCTATATATCTGTCTGTTATTACCCAATTTTGTTCTATTAATGTTTACAATTGCAAAGTGCAACGGAATATGTTGCGCTATATAAGAAACATATTTATTAAATAAGAAATTAATGCTTCCAGGTGAGTTGACTCTCAATTTAGAAGCACATGAATATGTGACCCATTTTGGAGCTATTATTATGTAGTGTAGGACCACCTGAGCAGAGACGCTTTGACAGGGCTGGTGGCTTATCATATGTTTGCAAATGTATGTGTAACTGCATTGTATAATTATGTAGGATGCCTGTCTCTTTTGCTGGCCCATTGCAGTATGCTGTCTTTCTCACCTCATCAATAAAGTGCTCAACCTCTCCCCCTACATCTATGACGTTCTCTTATGTCCACACTCTCTCACAACTTCGCTGCTCTGCCAATACACTGTTGCCTGCAAGACTTCTCCTATGCTTCTCTACAACTATGGAACACACTCTCGCATCCAAAATGACTCTACAGTAGCTCCTATGCTCTAAAAACACCTTACAAACCTGCCTATCCATTGAATATTAGAAGTCTTGCTCCACTCCCACTGGGCCAGCCTCCTTAAACTCACATTCTCAGTCATACTTCAGTTTTTACCTGCTTCAATAGATTGAAGCTCTCATAAGCAAGGCCGTCTTTCCTCGTGGTATATTGTCTCTGGACTCGTCCACCTGTGCATCCTTAGCCTCCTGTATGTCCTGTTATATAATGTATACCTATAATGCTTTATGCACAGTATTATGCTTACTGTATGTCCCAAATTTTGCCTATTGGTCCTTCACATATTGCTATAAAATGTATTTCCCCATTGTGCCAAAGATTTTTGTGTTGCCTTATAAATAAAGAATAATAATATTCATGCACAGTAACCACAATTTACAAATAGCGCCTTGGTTGTAGATATGTACGCCTAAATAGCATCTGTAGGGGAGCACTGTGCACAAGTGTAAACATCACCTCAAAGCCCCCATTTACTAATGAGTTTTATCACCAAAACGAGTGATTAATGTCACTGTGTATGATAAATGGTGCTCCAGCCGATCAGCTCCCAACTGTCAATTGTTAGAAAAATGACAGTAGGGAGCTGATTGGCTGGAGCACCATTTATCATACACAGTGACATTTATCACTTGTTTTGGTGATAAAACTTGTTTGTAAATGAGGCCCTTAATAACCTCTGATCGCTTATGATCACTCTGTGTTTATTAGAGACTTTTGATTGTCTCCGGTGTGCAGCAACTCCACGGGGAGAAGCACTAAGCCTTGGAGAGTGATAAAGTACCAACCAATCAGCTCCTAACTGTCATGTTACAGGCTGTGTTTGAAAAGCCAGATAGGATCGTGGTGTAGGGGTCCTACAGTGCGCACTGTAGGACCCCTACACCACGATCCTATCTGGGAGTTAGAGTAAGGTATCTATACTTTTTCTCATTCATTGCTCTCTCATTAGCTGTCCCTCACCAGGTTCCTTGCGCTGCCATAGGTAACAGGGACCCTAGGTTATGTGGACACTAACAGCAGAAGCAAGCTATACTAGTTTCATGTGCCATATGTTAGTGACACCCATTCCACGTCTGATACTTGTAAGACGTGGGAAAGCAGCATCTAACTAGTAAGTGCACAACTCTTACTCTTCACGACTATTTAGTCAATATTGAACTTTATTCTCCCAGATAGAAGGGAGGGACGCCTCCAATCTAATCTTCTTATTGGTAAATAATATTGATTATGGTGTTCAGCTACTTTAATTATATGTGTATGTCTTTTCGTTATATGTCTGATATGTTTTAATATTTCGCCTTATTCCACACAAGATAATCAATTGATTCACATTTGTATTGAATTATATTTACATATTTGAGTATTTAGCATTATATATCCCTACACATAGATTTTTTTGGGATACACCTCAATAATATCAGGATGTATGTAACTATTGCTAAGTATTTACTAACTTAGGCCCTCATTCAGAGCCACTCGCTAGCGGCAGTACGCTCGTTCCGAGCGATGTTCGCACATCTGCGCATGCGTACGGTTTTTAGTACGCATGCGCGAACCAGTCAGTGCGGCCGAAAATCGTTGGTACGCAATATAGCGAGGGCCTGCTATTTTGAGTGACAGAATGAGGCGTATGTGGGTGGTAACAGGGGAAGGTGCTTGAAAACGGGGAGTGGAGATCCGAACGCAGGCGTGCTTAAAGGTCAAAACGGGCGTTTTAAGGGAGTGCATAATTAATACAGCAGCGTCATTGACCACGTCACTTGGTTTTTTTTAACTCAGAACTGCTCGCAAAATAGCGGTTGAAAACACCAACCACAAGAATAGCGAGCAGTTCATACGCTGTACGATGTACTCGATTAATCTAATAAATAGCGGACATGACGTATGGTGCGTGCGGCCAGGGGGCGTTTTTATCAAATAAACGAGCGTATGTTTTGCTCGCTCGTTCAGACTTAGAGGTGGGAACAGACTGCAATTTGCGAACGGATCATTTGAATAGCCACCCCTTGTTTTTGAACGAACGACCACAAATAGCGAACGGCTCTGAATCAGGCCCTTAGTGTCTAGGTCATTTTTGACCTCATATCATTGTAGACAACATCAGTGATCATACAAACGAATTTCTATAGATTCATTACTTGTGTTTATTGTCTGACAGTGTATTATCTCTATTTATACATTTGTGTGTTTATCTTGCCGCCCCCCAACTTAAATTCTTTTTGCCTATTAGTGTTTATTTTAGCCATGACATCTAATAAAAGTTATATTTTATAATATTTTCCCATCTACTCTAACCAGAGTGTGCCCCACAATAGGAGTTTTCTTCTTCTCTTTTGTGCTAATTTACATCTACACAGACCCTGGAAGAACAACGAACAGCCCTTTTGGCCCTGGGAAGGGTGGGGGCTGCTGAGGGAGAGGGGGATGTGGAACCATAAGAACCAGCTTCTCCTGCCTGTCTGTGTTCACTCTCAGGGAGTAGCTGGAAGCTAAGGGTGCTACCCATCGTGATGCTTGGTTGACTCCCCCCAGATTCTCAAAGATCTCAGCGTAAGACACCTTAGGATTCTGATTCTTTATACCTTTCTTTTTACTTTAAATCATTCGGTGTAATTATATCTGTATGTCTTGTTTATTTACCTATTTTCCTTGTAATTTAACCCTGGAGATATTTCTCAATAAATCCTAAAACTTTATCAGCGTTATCTCTGTGCTCTAATGAATTCACGTGCCTGGAGAGGCCCATGCTATATTTGTGTAATACTTGTGAGTTTAAGTGAGAATTAAGTGTCTGGGGCACATAAGAGCGCTATTTTAATACTCTACGTGGTGACAGCTTAGGTAAAACCCACGTCACAACCACCCAGCTATGTCAGGTTGGCGTATCTGAGCGCAAGCTGGGCATGGTGTTGTGACAGACCCCTCGATCTTCATCCACTCTATCACTCTCCAAGGCTTTGTGCATCAGGTCATTTTTGGGTGGATAGTGGTTGGAGTGGGCTAGTGCTTCCAAAGTGCTAATCACGCCCTGGATTCACACCCCTTGTATCAGTGACTGGTACCCCAACTTGTGCAGAGATATGAACTATTTTTGTTCACAACATAAACTTAAAAATAAAAAGTATGGGGCTGATCAAATAGGTTGTTTACTTCTGTCAGAGCTGCTGGGTTATAGTGTTCTTAATTTAGTTTACTATAATTGAATGAGGACAAGTTGGATCAGATCAACAAATAGTAATTATCACCACAAAACACCCAGTGAGTAAGTAGCTATTAAATCATGTCCTGTTTTTAAAGTGTACCTGTCATTTTATATGGCGCAAACCTCATTGAGCATTTATTTTGTTATCCTTGATTGTGCGGAGGACGTTCTAGATTCCTGACACGGAGTGCTGGCCATACTGTATAACATTGGTTCAACTGGACTTCCAGGGTGCTGGCCATACTGTATAACATTGGTTCAACTGGATTTCCAGGGTGCTGGCCATACTGTATAACATTGGTTCAACTGGACTTCCAGGGTGCTGGCCATACTGTATAACGTTGGTTCAACTGGACTTCCAGGGTGCTGGCCATACTGTATAACATTGGTTCAACTGGACTTCCAGGGTGCTGGCCATACTGTATAACATTGGTTCAACTGGACTTCCATGGTGCTGGCCATACTGTATAACATTGGTTCAACTGGACTTCCAGGGTGCTGGTCATACTGTATAACATTAATTCAACTGGATTTCCAGGGTGCTGGCCATACTGCATAACATTAATTCAACTGGACTTCCAGGGTGCTGACCATACTGCATAACATTAATTCAACTGGACTTCCAGAGTGCTGGCCATACTGTATAACATTGGTTCAACTGGACTTCCAGGGAGCTTTGGTTGAGTCTCAGTGTTTGATCGTAGACAAGTCATTTTGGGGAGGATTTAAGCAAACTTCTGGTGCAAATTGCATTGTTTTTGTACTGATCATGGACACAAAAATAATATTGACATAAAAATTGACATAAAAAAATATGTTATTAAAACAAAGAGCATGTACCAAAGTAAAATGTGTTTGCAGATGATGAAGTCACTTAGAGGCCTCATTAAGTTGAACGGGCCTGATACACATGAGGAAACTATAGTTTCCACATGTATTAAATAATGGTCTGATGTTGTGCCCTAATGTGGCCTGATGTAGTCGTCTGCTATTCATCAAACACCAAAGCTGTGGAAACTAATGTCATTCCTATCCTATGGGAAGTATGTCTGCTGCACTGTGCCCCTTCCAGCAATACACATGCATGAAGTCAATGAAACCCGGAAGGGTATAATCTCACAGCTACTAATTAGCTGTGAAAATAGCGTGAATAGCTGCATTAAGGGACATCTGTCACCACACTGAAGCAATACTGAATTGCTCTGAAAGTTTGATTTCCACCGTCGCAACTCGCATCGAGGTGGATACCAAAGTAGCGTGGAGGTAAGGAAGGGGATGCAGTCGGGATGCCAACCGCCATCATCCTGACTGTTTAATCTTGGCAGGGGTCTAATGACAGGTGTCGACGCCTGTCATTTTACCTACGCCAGGAGCCCGACACCCGGCATACCGAACGAAGGTAGCCGGGTCGCGGACGAGGACAGCTGTGGGGGGGAGGGTTAGGTGAGGGGTTCTCGGGGGGACATAGGGTTAGGCACTCCCCTGGGTGGGTTAGGGCTAGGCTAGTGAAAGGACGGGTTAGGGTTAGGCACCCCCAGGGAGACTTAGGTTTAGGCTGTGGGAAAGGGGGGGGTAGGTTTAGGCTCTTAGAGGGGGGTTAGGCACTTGGGGGGGGGTTAGGGTAAGGCACCCCTAAGGGAGGGTTAGGGGGGAGAAGATTAGGGTTAGATAGTCTACTTACCAATCGGGAGTTGGATGCCTGCCGGTCTTCTGCTGTCGGGATTTGAATACCGATCCCGTAAGGTAGGAGGGTATAAATGGGGCACAATAATAAATGTGAACTTTCATGTGGCTAATCACGTACAGAAAAAATCGACCTAGACATTTACTACCCAAGCTAAAATATTTTTCATACATGACACTATAAGAAAAACTTAATGGATCCTCAAGATGGAGTAGCCTGTCAGGGCCAGAAAATGGGGGTCAGTCGAAGAATTTCTCTTCACAAACAATGGAAAGCCGCCATTAGGTGCCTCCTAGTTATGCTGGTTACCACCTTACGTTCTATCGACAGTGGAGATCACAACTGTGTCATACTAATGACACTGCTCCTATCAGTTGATTTGCTGAGTAGGAATCACAAAAGGGAAAACATTTATATATATATATATTGTGGTGAGAGAGGTTGTTTCTCACCTGAATTGCCCACATTCTGGTGGAATCAGCTCCCTCCGAGGGAGGCTAGAGTGAAACCTGTGCATTCTGCATTAGCAGTAGAGGTGTGGTATTCCAGGTTTTCACATTTACACCGACCCAGCTGGAATAATCACTGGAGCACAGGAAGGGTTTAAAACTCCTACACACCTGATGCTCCTTGCTCCTGATGCCTGACAAACTGGCCAGGCGATAGGCCAGGGGTGGTTGTTAACAGGTGGTTGTTACCAGGACCTGGAAGGTCCACAGACATTAGCACAAGGAATGCTGGGACATATACTTTTATGTTTATTTGCTTATTTTCTGTTATGTGCCTGTGTGCATCAAGGTCTATGTTAACGTATGCTAAGGTGCAGTGTTTGCTGCCATTAAAAGCCACTGCTTTACCAAGTACCTGCCTGTCTGGAGTCCTCATTTCTATACCCCGTGTTACAATATACAGTGGGTAAAATAAGTATTGAACAACAACCCATGCAATCCACATATGCAAAGAAATCAAACCATAGATGTCCATAAATTAAGTTATGTGTAATAAATGTGTAATGACACAAGGAAAAAGTTTTGAACACGCTTACTGAAATTTAGTTAATACTTCGTACAAAAATCTTTGTTGGTAATGACAGCTTCAAGACGCCCCCTGTATGGAGAAACTAGTCGCATGCATTACTCAGGTATGATTTTTGCCCCATTCTTCCACACAAACAGTCTTCAAATCTTGAAGGTTCTGTGGGCCTCTTCTATTAACTCTGATCTTTAGTTCTTTCCATAGATTTTCAATTGGATTCAAGTCAGGTGATTGGCTAGGCCATTCTAGCAGCTTTATTTTCTTTCTCTGAAACCAATTCAGTGTCCTTGGCTGTGTGTTTGGAATCATTGTCTTGCTGAAATGTCCACCCTCGTTTCATCTTCAACATCCTGGTAGATAGCAGCAGATTTTTATCAAGAATGTCTCGGTACATTTTTCCATTCATCCTTCCTTCAATTATATGAAGTATGCCAGCACCTTATGGTGAAAAACAGCCCCACACCATGATGTTCCCACCTCCAAACTTCACTGTTGGTATGGTGTTTTCAGTGTGATGTGCAGTGCCATTTGTCCTCCAAACATGGTGTGTATTATGGCATCCAAAGAGTTCAATTTTGGTCTCATCTGACCAGACTAGATTCTCCCAGTATTTCACAGGATTGTCCAAATGTTGTGCAGCAAACCTTAAATGAGCTTCAACATGCTTTTTCTTCAGCAATGATGTCTTGCGTGTTGAGCGTGCATGCAAGCCATGGCGGCTGAGTGCATTACTTATTGTTTTCTTTGAAACAATTGTACCTGCTAATTCCAGGTCTTTCTGAAGCTCTCTACAAGAGGTCCTTGGCTCTTGGACAACTCTTCTGATAATACTTTTCACTCCTCTGTCAGAAATCTTGCAAGGAGCACCTGGTCATGGCTGGTGTATGGTGAAATGATGTTCCTTCAACTTCCGTATTATGGCCTCAACAGTGCTCACTGGAACATTCAGAAGATTAGAAATCCTTCTGTAACCAATGGCATCAGTATGTTTTGCAACAATAAGGTTGCAAAGGTTTGTTTTACCTATCATGAGATGTTTCTTGTGTGACACCTTGGTAATGAGACACCTTTTTATAGACCATCAGTTGGGACTGAACCAGCTTATATTAATTTGCACTGACAAGGGGCATGATTGCTTTCTAATTACTGATAGATTTCAGATGGTGTCTTAGCTTTCCATGGCTTATTACACCTTCCTTTCTTCCTGTGTTCAATACTTTTTCCCTATGTCATTTCACATTATTAAACATAACTTAATTTATGGACATCTATGGTTTGATTTCTTTGCATGTGTGGATTGCATGGGTTGGTGAACATTTCATTACAATATCATAATTACAAATATATTTACTGAGAAAAATGTTGATGTGTTCAAAACTTATTGTATCTGCTGTATATATATATATTTATATATATATATATATATTTATATATTCATCACAAAAGGACGGCACTCCGGTATTTGTTTTCACAATTGTATTGCAGCTACAAAAACATCACATATTGGTCAACGTTTCGGACGTGAGCACAAACCTTTCTCAAGACCTAATAACATATTAACAAATAGCAATAACATATCAACACATACTAAACTAGTATGTGTTGATATGTTATTAGGTCTTGAGAAAGGTGTGTGCTCACACCGAAACTTATACCAATATGTGATGTTTTTGTAGCCAAAGTACAATTTTGAAAACAAAGTCCGGGAGTGCCATCCTTTTGTAATGAATATAAGTTCCAGTTTCTTGGATGGTTCAGGCATCCTGGCAGTATGACTATTTAATTGACTGCAGTTTTATTAAATAATTACATAGGAGTATTCAGGAATTAGTCAGCCATAATAGATCTTTACTGTATTATTGTTATTGAACTGAAAGTTTGTCTGCTGTGTTTGGGAAGAGTCCACAATATCATATCACCGGGGTGTGATTTAACCGGGAATAAATACAGAAATACATCCACACAATTGGCAGGTACACGTACTGTCGGTTTGGAGCTTATCCTGACGTGCATATCAGACAATGGTTACATATTGCTAGAGGACCTAGTTATTGAGAGCACATCGTAAAAAGGTTCCCTATAATTGTTATAAAAAGGATCCCACATCACTATCAACACAATGTGGTGAGGAGCAGGCTGGGCCAATGCCAGACCCATCAATATAAATCTGAGGCCCAGGGTCTAATACAACACATCTTAAATATCGGGTGACGTGTGAGCATCTCAGTGTCATAAGGAAAGCGGAGAGCTCCAGATGGTTTGGGGCAGCATCCTAATGAATAAAGGGAATGGAAGGACTGCATTATCATGATGGGTTACAGAAACCAGGCATGGTCAGAAAGAAGGTCCTTAGTGGAGACATAATTGGATTTGAATAAATATATCCAAGGTCAATACAAAGATTTGTCTAATAAACTTCTCATACCAGAATCATACAGAGGACAAAGGGTCAACATATACTAATTATTTATTTATTATTATTATTTATTAACAGTTTCTTATATAGCGCAGCAAATTCCGTTGTGCTTTACAATTTGAATCAAGATTAACATTATACTGGGTTGTGAAAGACATACATACATGACATACATAAGGGTAAGATGGCCCTGCTCACAAGCTTACAATCTATAGGGAAATAGGTGTTGATACACAAGGAGAGGTGCTATTGCAAATTGGTCCAGCCCAATTGCAGATATTCTTGGTGGGCTGTATAATCCAATCACACTGGAAAGTTGGCCTAGGGTTAGGAGGATGTTCAATTGAAGAAAGAGAAGATGTGATAGGTGTTTACTATAAGAAGAGAGTTAGATAGGGAGCTATAAAAGGTTAGGTGGGCGGTCCTGGAATCTGATAAGCTTGTCTAAAGAGGTGAGTTTTCAGAGAACGCTTGAATGTTTGGAAACTAGTGGAAAGTCTTATTGTGCATGGGAGGGCATTCCACAGGGTGGGTGCAGCCCGAAAAAAGTCCTGTAACCATGCATGGGAACAAGTAATGCGCGGGGATGAGAGACGCAGATCTTGTGCAGAACGGAGATGTCGGGTTGGAAGATATTTTGAGATAATTGAAGAGATGTATGTTGGTGTGGTTTGGTTAATAGCTTTATGTGTGAGTGTAAGTATTTTAAATTGAATACGGTAGAAGACCGGCAGCCAATGGAGGGACTGACAGAGTGGATCAGCAGACACTGAACGTTTGGTGAGAAAGATCAACCTCGCAGCTGCATTCAAAATGGATTGTAGTGGGGAGAGCCTGTTTTTGGGAAAACCAATAAGGAGACTATTGCAATAGTCAATGCGGGAAATTCTGAGCGCGTGTATAAGAGTTTTTGCAGTGTCTTGCGTAAAATATGATCGAATTTTGGCTATGTTTCTTAGATGTATGTAACAGGATTTAGAGACAGATTGAATGTGGGGAACAAAAGACAGTTCAGAGTCAAGGATGACACCTAAATAAATAAATAAATAAATAATTTCCATCTTTGGAGTCAGGAAGCAATTTTGTCCCCCATGTGAGTCTCTATGGGTAACTGACACACTGGGGTAATGTATTGTCTTCTCGGGATCAGCACAATGAGAATACATGAACACTTGTACCTGATGGACTTGTGTTGTTTTCGGTTTTTCAAGTTGAATTATATTTTTATAGACGAGTTTAGTCATAACATTCACAGATATACTGTATATGTACAGCTCTCCAATAGCGCATGGCTCACAGAATAGGGGAAATTACATTTCAAACCTTTAAAATGAGATCTGTCTGCTGGGGACACAATAAGCTGTTAATGTAGTTCAGTGATAGAAGAAAAAAAAGAAAGGCCGAACGGATCCCCAATTCTTCTCCGTAGCTTATCGGAAGTCTGCCGTGGTCTCAAAGTGAGCGTAATGCCTGATATTAATCAGATGGATATAGCTCAGATGACTAGCAGAGGTGTAAGACCATATGATCAGAAGATAAATTCTGTGGACTTGTGTGGATTGTCATCTTCTGCAGATGTACAAGTGTTGCATAGCAAATTAATCAGCACAGTCTGCTGGCACATTGTAGCCTAAGTGCATCACAATGCGACTTAGATGCATTAACAGCGACAAAATATATCTATCTCACCAGGCAGAGTCTCACTGGGCCAGGCAAGTTGCACTGTCTGGGGTATTGAGCCGAGATGTATCAGGACACATCTGTAAAACATTTCACATTTTCATACATGGAGGTGAAATGCAATATTTAATCTACCCTAATATACCACTGAAGTCTTGTAAAGTAAAATGGATTAGATAATGACCTTCTCTTCATCAGAAATTTCCACTTCCTCCTCTATAGCTTAATGGTGATAATTTAATGACTGCCAGTTTAGACTTATTGGGCTTATTGACTCATTTAGAAAAAGGGGAACATGCTAAATTATTTCCATTAAAATGTGCAGTGACACTACTGGTGTCTATCTATCTATCTATCTATCTATCTATTTATCTCATAACTATCTATCTACAGTATCTATCTATCTATATATTTATCTATCTCATATCTATCTATCTATCTATCTATCTATCTATCAATATATTTATCTATCTCATATCTATCTATCTATCTATCTATCTATCTATCTATCTATCTATCTCTCTCTCTCTCTCTCTATCTATCTATCTATCTATCTATCTACAGTATCTATCTATCGCTCTCATATCTATTATTTTATCTATCTCATATCTATCATATCTGTCTATTTAGCTATCTCATATCTATCTATCTATCTATCTATCTATCTATCTATCTATCTCATATCTATCTATTTATCTATCTATTTCATATCTATCTATCTATCTATCTATCTCATATCTATCTACAGTATCTATCTATCTAGCTATCTCATATCTATTAAATATCGTATCTATCTATCTATCTATCTATCTATCTATCTATCTATCTATCTATCTATCTCATATCTATCTATCTATCTCATCTCTATCTATCTCATATCTATCTATCTATCTCATATCTATCTATCTATCTATCTCATCTCTATCTATCTCATATCTAGCTATCTATCTATCTCATCTCTATCTATCTCATATCTATCTATCTATCTATCTATTTATCCATATCATATCTATATATATCTATCTACAGTATTTATTTATTTATCTATCTATATCATCTCGATCTATCTATATCATCTCTATCTATCTATCTATCTATCTATCTATCTATCTATCTATCTATCTATCTATCTATCTATCCTTATTATATCTCCCTATCTCACATTTATCTTTTCTATATCTATCCATCTATCTATATATCTATCTATCTATCCATCTATTTCATATCAATCCATCTCATATCTATCTATCTATCTATTTATCATCTATCTATCTATCTATCTATCTCATATCTGTCTATCTCAAATATACCTATCTTATATCTATCTATCTCATATGTTTCTGTCGATCTATCTCATATCGATCTATCTCATATCTATCTATCTCATATCCATCGATCTATCTATCTATCTATCTATCTATCTATCATCTATCTATCTCATATCTATCTATCTTATATCTATCTATCTCATGTTTCTATCTATCTCATATCGATCTATCTATCTCATATCTATCTATCTATCTATCATCTATCTATCTCATATCTATCTATCTTTATCTATCTCATATGTTTCTATCTATCTCATATCGATATATCTCATATCTATCTATCTCATATCTATCTATCTATCTCTTATTTATCTATCTATCTCACTCTCTCTCTATCTAACTATCTATCTATCTATCTCTCTCTCTCTCTCTCTCTCTCTCTCTATCTATCTCATATCTATCTTTCTATCTATCTATCTCATCTCTATCTATCTATTTCATATCTATCTATCTATCTATCTCATATCTATCTATCTTTATCTATCTCATATGTTTCTATCTATCTCATATCGATATATCTCATATCTATCTATCTCACTCTCTATCTATCTATGTATCTATCTATCTCTCTATTTATCTATCTCATATCTGTCTATCTATCTATATAACTATCTATCATCTATCTATCTATCTCATATCTATCTATCTTTATCTATCTCATATGTTTCTATCTATCTCATATCTATCTATCTCATATCTATCTATCTCTTATTTATCTATCTATCTCACTCTCTCTCTATCTAACTATCTATCTCTCTCTCTCTCTATCTATCTCATATCTATCTTTCTATCTATCTATCTAATCTCTATCTATCTATTTCATATCTATCTATCTATCTATCTCATATCTATCTATCTTTATCTATCTCATATGTTTCTATCTATCTCATATCGATATATCTCATATCTATCTATCTCACTCTCTATCTATCTATGTATCTATCTATCTCTCTATTTATCTATCTCATATCTGTCTGTCTATCTATCTATCTATCTCTTATTTATCTGTCTATCTCACTCTCTCTCTATCTATCTATCTATCTATCTCATATCTATCTATCTCTTATTTATCTATCTATCTCACTCTCTCTCTCTCTCTATCTATCTCATATCTATCTTTCTATCTATCTCATCTCTATCTATCTATTTCATATCTATCTATCTATCTATCTATCTATCTATCTATCTATTTCATATCAATCCATCTCATATCTATCTATCTATCTATCTATCTATCTATCTATCTATCTATCTAGTTATCATCTATCTATCTATCTCATATCTATCTATCTCAAATCTACCTATCTTATATCTATCTCATATGTTTCTATCTATCTATCTATCTATCTATCTATCTATCTATCTATCTATCTCATATCAATCTATCTCATATCTATCTATCTATCTATCTATCTATCTATCATCTATCTATCTCATATCTATTTATCTTATATCTATCTATCTCATATGTTTCTATCTATCTCATATCAATCTATCTCATATCTATCTATGTCATATCTATCTATCTCATATCTATCTTATATCTATCTATCTCATATGTTTCTATCTATCTATCTATCTATCTATCTATCTATCTCATATCAATCTATCTCATATCTATCTATCTCATATCAATCTATCTATCTATCTATCTATCTATCTATCTATCTATCTATCTATCTCATATCTATCTCATATGTTTCTATCTATCTCATATTGATCTATCTCATATCTATCTATCTATCTATCTATCTATCTATTTCATATCTATCTATCTATCTATCTCTTATTTATCTATCTCACTCTCTATCTATCTATCTATAGTTGTGGGTCACCACCCACAGCATATACGAGCATCCAAAAAGATGGTCGCGATGGTCTTGACCATCGCGACCATCGGACTTGCGATGGAGACCCTGCGGTAGGGTCTCCCTACCACAAGCCCTGGAGTGATCTATCTCTCTATCTCATATCTGTCACGCCTGACTCTGTGGAATCCCCTACTAAGGGGCTGAAAGCTCTGGTCCTGAGTTGAGGGAGGAATCTGCGGCCAGGGGTTGAGGTTCTTCTCAACCACAAGTATCGGACGTTGACGAGACCTGACCAATGGTGCGGAGTCTAACCTGCCGGGAGGTGTTCACCAGTGACCCTTCCAAACGGGATATGGGTTTCATCTGCTCCCAACAAGCAGGTTGCGGTCCTTTGGTCCGGTATCCGATACGAGTGGGAAATGGAGAAAGGTATACCACTGTGGCCCACTGGGAAATGGACTCTATACACACAGGAACATGGTAGCACAAAGAGAATAGTTTCCTGAAGTGGTATAATGACAGACTAAAGGAAAGATCCACTGAGTATGAGTAGTAGGATGCTGCCAACACTGGAGGAGGACGGCGATTGAGCTGACTGAGGTGGTCATTCAGACCCACTCGTGAGCGGCAGTACGCTTGCAAGTGGGTCGATGTTCCCCACTGCGCATGCGCACGACGGAGGGAGCTCCGTCGTGCGCATGCGCGAGACCCGGGGAGCGACGGGCTTCCCATCGCTCCGGGTCTCGCACCAAAGGGGGCGTGCTGTCGATGTTGATTGACAGCACGCCCCCTTTGGTGGGCGTGCCTGGGGCGTGCCTGCCAGACAGAGGCGTTCCCATGGGAACGCCTACCGTCTGAAGCCGGCCCCACTGACATCACTAGTGATGTCAGTGGGAGTGATTTTGGCTCTAATAGAGCCAAAATCACTCCAGGGCTTGTGGTAGGGAGACCCTACCGCAGGGTCTCCATCGCAAGTCCGATGGTCGCGATGGTCAAGACCATCGCGACCATCTTTTTGGACGCTCGTATATGCTGTGGGTGGTGACCCACAACTATACGAGCGTCCAGGAGGACACTCCATTTTCATGGAGGAGGGCCCTGATTCAGAGCGAGCGCTCTGGTCAGAGCGTCCGGCTCTGAATCAGGCCCTGAGAGAGCACTGGCTGCATGGAGTGCGAATACTGGAGCACCGTTGGTACAGGAGGTGCACTCCGAGATAGGATTATAATGGAGAAGTACAGAGTACATGATGTGCAAATCCAGAAGCACCAGAGAGTGTTTCAACAATGTGTTCTCAATAATGTATACAGTGTACATGGGCCCTCATTCAGAGCCGTACGCTCTGAGCAGAGCGCACGCTCTGAATGAGGGCCGCCCTCCATAAAAATGGAGCGTCCTCCTGGACGCTCGTATAGCTGTGGGTCACCACCCACAGCCTATACGAGCGTGCAGTTTGATGGCCGCGATGGTCGTTGATGGAAACTGCGAGCCGGAGCCTGCGGTTGAGGTTTTCAACCGCAAGCTCCAGAGTGATTTTGGCTCTATCAGAGCCAAAATCACTCCCACTGACATCACTAGTGATGTCAGTGGGCCGGCTTCTGACGGGAGGCGTTCCTCCCCCGTCAGGGAGGCACGCCCCCGGCACGCCCACCAAAGGGGGCGTACTGTCAATCAACATCAACAGCACGCCCCCTTTGATCAGACACAACGAGCGAAGGAAAGTCCTTCGCTCGTCGCGTCTGGCGCATGCGCACGACGGAGCTCCCTCCGTCGTGCGCATGCTCTGTGCAGAACATCGACCCACTTGCGAGCGGACAGCCACTCGCGAGTGGGTCTGAATCAGGGCCATGATGTGCAAATCCAGACGCACCGGAGAGTGGTATCGAGATGATAATAGCAGTCACTTGAGAACAAGGAACAGGAACCTGGAACAGAATGACAACAAGCATACACTGGAAGTGACGATGTTGCACAGGCAACTTCCTGGTGTCCAGAGCCCAGTTATATAACCTAAGGTAGCAGTTCGTTGGAGAACAGTGTCAGCTGACTAGTGGTGTAACTAGGGTACTTGGAGCCCAGGGCAAATTTGAAAAGGGAGCCCCCCCCCGATGTGCACGCGCCAATGTGCGTGCGCTGAAGGCAAAAAAGTGGGCGTGGTCACTTAAAAATGACACACCCCTTTATTTTCAAACTGAACATTCCTATCCATATGCACCTTAACCCCAGTAGTACCCCTTATACAGTACCCCCAGTATGCAGTTGTAGGACCCCTTATGCAGGCCCATAGTAGTGCCCCTTATACAGTATCCCCAGTAGTGGTCCCCCTTATACAGCCCCCAATTAGTTCCCCTTACTCAGTACACCCAGTAGTGGCCCCCCCAAATGCAGTGCCCCACGTAGTGTTCCCACTTATGCAGTGCCCCCAGTAGCAGTTCCCGCAATGCAGTGCGCCCAGTAGCGGTATCCCCTTATGCAGTGCCCTTTATATGGTGCCCCCAATAGTAGCCCCCCCCTATGCAGTGCCCTTTATTAAGTGCCCCCAGCCGTAGTCCCCCCCCATGCAGTTTTCCCAGTAGTGGTCCCCTTATGCAGGCACCCTGTAGTGATCCCCCCTATCCAGTGCCCCCTGTAGTGGTCCTTCCTATTATTGCCCCCAGTAGTGGTCCCCCGAGTGCAGTGCCTCTAGTAATAGGCCCCTTTATAATGCCCCCAGTGGTAGTTCCCCCCCAAGTAGTAGTCCCCAGTAGAGTAGCCCCCCCAGTAGAGGTCCTCCCAATGGCGCCCCCAGTAGTAGCCACACCTCCCCCAGTACAGGTCCCCCCAGTAGTAGCCACCCCCCTCCCCCGTTGTGCAGATAGGTTAAAAAAAATATATATATATATATATAAAAATATACTTACCTGAATTCCTGCTCCTGTCCGCGACACCGCTCCCGCTCGGGCTGGCGCGCTCAGCATTATGGGACAGACATCATGACGTCATGACGTCAGTCCCATTACCCACTGCAGGAGCCGGATGGAAGTCCGGCACTTGCAGTGGGTGCTGCAGCAGTCAATGAGAGTCTATCTGACTCTCATTGGCTGCTGTTTAACACACGCATCGCCGCCAGCGCTGGCGGCGTTGCGTGTGTTATGCACAGCCTGAGCCCGCCTCCTAGCGCTATTGGGCAAGCGCTCAGGGGGAGGGAACGGGCTCAGGTGTGAAGCACAGGACCGGCGCTGGAAGCCTAGCGCCGGTCCTGTGTAAATGTGTAGCGCTGACCGCACTCATTGCGGTCGGCGCTACACTGGCTAACTAGGGCGGGCGGGCCGGTACCGTGGCCCGTCCAACGGCGCCCAGGGCACGCACCCCACTCGCCCTGCCCTAGTTACGCCACTGCAGCTGACCAAGACTACGCTACCACTGGTAAAGGAACAGTCAGGTGAGAAAGGCTAACATGGCGGCGCCCATGACTGCAACCTCAGAAACCAAGACACGGAGCCACACATGGAAGTTCAAAAACACCTATGGCAAAATCCTTAGCGCGTCACCCGCCACCGCACCTGACGTCTGACCACACGAGAAGTCAGGGGAAGCCAAGGCTGGGGTGAGTAACGGCTGATCCTAGGCCGAACCCTGACACTATCTATCTTATATCTTTCTATCTCATATCTATATATCTTATATGCATCTATGTATCACTCAATCTATAGATCTATCTCATATCTATCTATCTATCTATCTCATATCTATCTATCTATCTATCTATCTCATATCTATCTATCTCATATTTCTCTCTCTCTCTCTCTCTCTCTCATACATACCTGCCGACATTGGAGTTCTCCTCACCGGGAGAAGCCGGGGAGGAGAAGCAGGTCAGTGGTGTTGGGGGAGGGGCCGGGCGGGTTGCATAATTAAGCCCGCCCCCGCGCATCAAATTTGTCATGAATGGTTTAAATAATGAATATTTAAATAAGGGGCAAGACCAAAATGGTGTGATTCTCATGGAATCGCTTCATTAGGTCACTCCCCCTACTCGTGGACCCTCAGGTCTGCAAGAAAATTCTCCTTATTCTGCCCACTTCACTAGGAAGTGGGCAGAATGCGGGAGAAGTGCCTACCCTTCCAGGGGTGTGGGGGGTTACCCGAAAAATTGGGAGCCTGCCGTGACTATCTATCTCATATCTATCTATCTCATATCTATCTATCTATCTATCTATCTATCTATCTATCTATCTATCTGTCTGTCTATCTATGTATCTATCTATCTATCTATCTATCTATTTATCTATCTATCTATCTGTCTATCTATCGCATATCTATCTATCTCATCTCTATCTATCTCATATCTGTCTATCTATCTATCTCAAATCTATAATCTATCTATTTATCTAATATCTATCTATCTTATATGTATTATGTATATATATATATATATATATATATATCTATCGATCTAGCTCATATCTATCCAGGGGCGTATCTATAATGGGTGCAGGGTGTGCGGGAAACACGGGCCCTTGGGTCCAGGGGGGCCCGCACCGTACACCCTGCACTCATAATATTACTTATCTCTCCGGAGTCCCACGTCGGCGCGGGGGTCCGGCACTGTAAAACGACAGGAAAATGGCCGCGCCGGCTATTTTCCCGTCATTTGCGCATGCGCAGTATTGGGAAAATGGCAGCCGCGGCCATTTTCCCGGTGACCTGTGCATTCAGTATAGACTCTGGGCGCACTCTAGTGCCCAGAGTCTATAACTCCTGCGCTGGACGCGCACAGCTCAGTGCACTGCCGGCCGCCGGTCGGAGAGGAGGGGGTCTGTGTCAGACTGCACACGGGCCCCCTCCTCTCTAGAAATGCCCCTGTATCTATCTATCTCATATCTATCTCATATTTATCTATCTGTTTATCGATCTAATTCTCTATCTATCTATCTATCTCATATCTGTCTATCTATCTATCTATCTATCTATCTATCTATCTATCTATCTATCTATCCACCTATCTATCTCTCTCATATCTATCTCATCTCTCTCTCTCTCTCTCTCTCACACTATGTCGACATTCGGAATGTCAACTCTAGAATGTCGAATGTTATGATGTTGAGATAGTGAAAAATGCTGACATTAGCATTAGGGATTAGGGTTATATACCTCCTAACTTTAATTAACTGAAGATCAGGACTTTCTTGCTCGTATTTGGTGCGAGCGGGTGAAAAGGAAGCGTGGCCTCACAGGAAATACCGTACCCTCGAGCCAAGCCCCCACATTTTCATCATGCTGGAGGCATGTCCAGTGCCCCGGGAGCTGCAGGACATGCTGCCAGTCCCCCTTTCCAGTAAACAGATGCCGGGCGCGTGTGCATGACATCTATTCACCACTTGCTCTGCTAAGCAGAGCAGCGGGTGAGATGGGTCCTCCCAACCAGGGCTATCTTAACAGCAGTGTGAGCCCTGGGCAAAGCAATGCACTGGGGCTCCTACCCACCCATTGTGCCCACAGTAGTAAGCCCCTTATATAGTAGTAGTCCCCCAATGCAGTTTCCCCAGTAGTGGTACCCCCTATGCAATGCCCCTTATATAGTGCCCCCTGCAGTAGACCCCCCATGCAGTGTCCCCAATAGTGGTACCCCTTATGCAGTGCCCTTTAAATAGTGGCCCCAGTTGTAGTCCCCCCCTATGCAGTACCCCCAGTATTGCCCTTTATATAGAGCCCCCAGTAGTGGTCTCCTGATGCAGTGCCCCCAGTGGTAGTCCTCCCCTATGCAGTGCCCCTAGTAGTAGTCCCCTCCCCTTCTAGTGCCCCTAGTAGTTATCCCCCCTTGTAGTCCCCCTAGTAGTAGTGCCCCTTGTATTGCCCCCAGCAGTAGTCCCCCCTTGTATTGCCCCCAGTAGTAGTCCCCACATGTAGTTGCTCCAAATAGTAATAGCACCCTTGTATTGCCCCCAGTAGTAGTCCCCCCTTGTAGTGCCCTCAATAGTAATCCCGTCCTTGTATTGCCCCCAGTAGAGGTCCCCCCCTTGTGGTGCCCCCAGCAGTGGTCCACCCACCCAGTAGACACACACATGTAATACAAATAAAAAATAAACACCTGAATCCCTGCTGCCGCCATCCACTCCTCCGTCCGTCCTCCCGGGCCGCTCTGCTTTATGGGAGAGACATCATGACGTCATGACATCTCTTCCATTACCCACTGCGGGAGCCGGGAGATGCCCGGCTCCGGCAGTGGGAGCAGCAGCCGATGAGAGTCTGTCTTCCTCTCAGCCGGTGGCTAAAACAAACACACAACTGCTGGCGCCGGCGACTGTGTGTTTGTCTCTGTGTAGTGTTGACCGAACTCCTTCCAGTCAGCGCTGCACACGCGGTGCAGCTGTGTCACAGAGAGACAGACTGCCCGCGGCTGCAGGGGAAGGGGGGGGTCGTTCGTTGCGGGGGGACACAGACTTTACTAATTGGCCGCAGCTGCAGTGGAAGGAGGGGGTGGTCGATCATCACGGGGAGGGGAGACAGACTTGTACATTAAAAAAAAAAACATTTACTAACTGGCCGCGGCTGCAGGGGGCTGGAGGGCCCCTTGAAGCTTTGGGCCCTTGGGCAATTGCCCTAAAAGCCCATTGGAAGAGACGGCCCTGCTACCAACCTCCCCACCATTACCGTGGGACACTGCGGCGCATGGGTGAGACAATGGGACGGTTCCAGAAAAGCGGGACTGTCCCACCAAAATCAGGACGGTTGGGAGATATGGGATTAGCATTAGGGTTAGATGTCAATATTATGGCAGTGTCAACATGTTGCAAGTTGACATTGTGCATGTCACATGATGAACATGTCAATGCTTACTCTGTCAGCATACAGTACATGTCAACATGTTGACATTCTAATCACCAATATACAGTAACAAATGTTTCCCCTTACAGTATGTTGAAGGGTTTACCTTAAAATACCTGCTACTTATGTGTGTGGGGCCAAAACAGAAAGGGCTGTAAATGTAGTCATTGCTATGTATGAGCAGTATAATAAGGATACAGGCGCAAAGAGAAAAGCTCTGCACTTTTGCAGAGTAAGTATCCTTTAATATGTGCTAGTCTGTCTGCCTGTCTTTCCGTATGCATTCTGCAAACAGGCTGCAATTTCGTGCAGAATGACATCACTCAAGCTAAAAGTAGAGATGTGCGGGTCTGGTTCTCAGAGAACTGACAGCAACCGCATTTAGGGCTTTCTAGTCCGACTTCGGAATCACTTTGGGGTACCGAGTTCCAAATGGTATCTTCCAGCGGTTCAGAACTCGGATTTAAAAAACGGGTTTTGGGGTTGCATGCTAACAGGTCAAAATGACGTCAATTTAGCTGTATTTTTTAATAAAAAAAAATACAGCTCCAAAACCAAAACACGAAGATGAATCTGGATCCAAAACTAAAACACGGGGGTCGCTGTACATGTGTATATAAATAGAATTCTATAACTGAATGTACAACAGAAATGTTTAAAGTAAAGCACTACAGTTACATGTGAAGCTAACCTCACTGCTCATTAAGGGGCCTATTCATCATAACTAAAATATCGATGGAGATAATTAGGTTTAGAACTCGCATGGAGTTCTTCCTAATTACCGGAGGAATTCATCATTCCTCCTCTCCATAACTGTCTATTCCGAATGCTGCTGCTTTAACTGAGAGTGAATACCCAGTCGCTGTATTAAGAACACTGTTGTTCCACTGCAATTTATTGCGAATACGGACCTTGCTCTCATTACTTTGTTGGAGACGCTGGGCAACTTCTGGAATACGCTGGGTTTCCTGACAGAGAGCCGCACAGTCTGTCTGGTGCATACAGATGATCTAGACAGGTCAGCTCACTCATACAGCATAATTAGTGAGGAGCTGGATCATTTCCTACATCATTCTAATCCAGGATTGGGAGTATATGAAATCCACTCAGGACATTCTATAACAAGGATCATTTAGAAGTGTGTCACTAGAACTTTACTACAGTAACGTACTAACATCACTGCAACATTGTCTGCTACTTTATAGAATCATTGTGGCTACATAAATATCAACTTTCAATTATTTGAAACAACACAGGCACCTATTTGTTTAGTACCGTGTGGAATCGGGATATATAATCCATCGTTTACTGAGATTCATTTTACTGTTTGGATATTTAATATGTAAATGTGAATTGTTTTTTTTTTTTAGGATATGTGTATTGTGCATTTTTATTGTGATATTGTGATTGTGAATAAAATAGGTTATTAATCCTTATTGCCTTGTGTCTGATAAGCGCCACCTCACACCATTTCTTTGTTCATTTTCGCAATGACAGCTTTTCAGAAAATAGATACTCTTCCCTATCTGCTCTGACTTACCGCAGCTGTAATCAGTGCTGCGCATACGCCGTTACGTTCACGGAAGAATCGCATGTGCAGCACTGATTACAGCTGCGGTAATTCTGTGTCCCCACCCCCACCTATACCTGTCCACGGACCCCGACCTCCCATCTGGGCTCAATCATTTTTTTTTTTACTTTACTGTTTTGTTTTTTAAAAGATAACACTGGGCCTGATTCAGACCCGTTCGCAAGTGGCCACTCGCTCGTACGCGGCCGATGTTATGCATTTGCGCATGCGTATGCATCCCAGTGTGCGAACTATTTTGAGCGATCGGGTAGTGCTCGCTTGCCCAGCAAAGACAGCCCAGTAGAATGAGTGACAGGAGAGGCCGTTTGTGGGTGGTAATAGGGGCAAGGCAATAGTACCGGGAGAGTGGAGGTGCAAACGCAGGCGTGCCTGAGTGTTTCTATGCCGTTTCAGAGGCGATCATAATTAACAGGCAGCGTCATTGTACACGTCACCTGGTTGATTTTTACACAGAACTGCTCACAGTGCTTGCTTACAGTCAACCACAAGCGCTGCAGTCTGATCCGATGGTTCTCGATGTACTGATGGCTATATATACTTCCTGGAGATGACGTACGCTAGTGGGCGGCTAAAGACAGGCTGGTGGGCATCTATAAACACAAAGTGATCGCTCGCCAAGTCATAGTGGGCATGCTTATGCCTTGCCGTGCGGTCGCCTGCCTTGACGTCACTTAGCTGAATTTGCATACGCTGGCAGCGAGCGGCCGCATCTAGCAAGCGGGTCTGAATCAGGCCCACAGTCTGTAGCAGCAGCCTGAGCCAGAGGAGGGACCAGGGAGCAATGGAGGGAGCTGAGGAGGACCTGCTCGCGCTGCAAGCAGGTAAGTATAACCCGCTATACGCCACCTAAGAGTGTAGTATAGTAACACCATCAAATTCCGAAAATACATAATTTTTGGAATTTGATGAATAGCCTAACTTCCACATCCCCATACTAATGTACTAATGTATGGGGAGTGTGGAAATTAGTGCAGGCGGACTTAGCCAGGAGATAGCAATGATATCTCCTGTGTTAAGTGTGTTTATGAATACTAAAAAATGATAATTAAGGAAAATGTCCTTAAAACCGTTATTTTAGTGTTGATGAATAGGCCCCTAGGAAACCATTGTATGTACCATATCTCTCTTGCCTTCACCTCTCGCTAATGCCACAAGTGAAAGGAAGTCCTTGTCTAGCTGCCTCTCGTCTGGGAATGTTTGGATCCAGCTTAAGCCGATGGTTCAAGTTTCAGAAATTGTCATTACAGGACGAGCGCTTTATATAGTACAATACTGAACATATTGGACAGTATTCAAAGCAGGGTGAAAAATAAGGCAAATGTTTCTGCAGAAGAAATCTTTGTGATAGAATGCATCAGCACATCCACGCTGACACGCTCCTAATTCTAAAAACATACTCAATAAGGCTGCAGGACACAAATAAGATTTCCTTGTATGGGTAAATGATTATACTTCTCAGCAATTAGGCCAGGACTAACTTATGCAGGAAGGCCTGACGCCCAACTCATTACAGCATCTGAGAGAAAAGGGGGCCCTGTCTGGGGAATCCCTGCCGAAAACATTCATGGACAGGCTGATGCCAGGGAAATTATAGAAGAGAATTGCAGTGTGTGTTCATCATTACAGTATTCTTTCTTATGGACCAAAGCAAAGGTTTTGGGGGGAGATTAGGTAACAAGAGGTTACGTTTGAGGCTGTCGCAGAATACCAATTACAAGATGTTCTGGGACCTGTATCGTCATGGTCTCCAGTTATTATTACAGGTAGGTGCAGAGACTTCAGGAACATGCAAACATTTGCTCTATGAACATACTATGTACGAAAGGTGCAAAGTAAAGTCTAAGCTCCGCATAAAATGAACAGAACACATCAACACATAGTGGAGGCAGCCATTTTGAGCACTGAACCATTCTTCATGAGAAGACAGTGGGAACAAACCAAGAAGGCATGAGGGCTTACCTGCCATACTGCCATTGTGCTAAACTCCACAAACAAGACGTACACTAAGCTAGTAACAACAAGTGACCAGATGCAATTTATCCACCTTCACATCCACAGACATAGCAACCATTTTCGGATGAATAATTTTGGCCATGCATTCTGTCCTCCTTCACATCCAATACTATCATGTATGTACTAAACTGGAAAAGGGCAATGTTTTAGAGATCTATACAATGTAGTATACTAATAGTTTGCAATGTTTGTACAATGTACCCCGGGATCGGTTTGAATCCCAACGCTGGAACACCAGCAGTGAAGATCCCGACAGATAAGAATTTTCTCTATTTGCTAACCTAAATTTTCTCTATTTGCTAACCTAAACCCCCCCCTAACCCTTATCCCCCCCTTAGGGGAGCCTAACCCTAACCTCCCCCAAGTGCCTAACCCTAACCCCCCTGTAAGTGCCTAAACCTGACCCCCCTTCCCCACAGCCTAAACTCTGGGGGGTGCCTAACCCTAAGTTCCCCCCGGGAGCCCCTAACCTAACCCTCCCCCCCCCCGCGCCCGCCGCCCAGCTTACCTTCGATCAGTATGCCGGACATCAGGCTCCCAGCGTAGGTAAAATGACAGGCATCGGGATCTCGATGCCTGTCATTAGATCCCTGCCGGGATTAGACAGTTGGGAAGCTGGCGGTCGGCATTTCGACTGCCGGCTTCCTGACTGCATCCCATACAAACAAGTGAAAACAACAATGCATCTTCCTTGTTATAAGATGAGATTAAATAACTGGGAGCTATAGCCATCACAAGCACCATGTGTCCACAGGAAGATGCAGAAGTTATTTGGACGCAGGAGCTGGGGATTTCAGTGGCATTCCTGGAAGGTAACATGGGGTAGCTAGCAAGACGCAGGCGTGTCGCTGGTGTGTTGCTGACAGTGACTGCGTCTATATCAGAAACAGGCCCTGCTGTGTGTTAACACGACATATGCAAATAGGTAAAGCTTAGCAAGGGGGCACTGACGGACTTGCAGGTTAGGCGGAGCTGTGCGTACACACAGTTATGCTAGTTGTTAGATATTTTGGTCCAATGAATATATGATAGACTGGAAAGAAACGTGAAAAGTATGTTTAAGATGTTGTAGCCGAAAGTAGGGTAACTTTCCATATTTAATGGCTGGCTTGAGCAGCGACCGGGCCCATGGTATTTATCACTGCTAATTCCATTGATCACGCTAAGATTAAACTGCAATAAGATTTAACTGTCCAGTGTTTGTCAACCATTCTCAGCTGTCATCCTGATTAAATGGACACATTGCACGATATCATCAGTATGAGTCTGTGTTCAGACTTTTCTCAGCACCTGTCTACATGTCACACATTAAAACAGACACAGCAGTGAGATCTCCAGTGTGATATACAGTAATTGTCACTGTTCTCCGAGAATACAGCATAGAACTGAGCACTCAGAGATAGACATCAGGGTGCTAGCATGGGCGTAAATACCATGGGTGTAAGGGGTGCAGCTGCGGGGGCCTAGACCCGAGGTGGGCCCATCTTCCTTGTCAAAGTTACATGTGATAAATAAAAAAAATTTCACCATTGGATGGTACATAGGGGCTCTTACAAACTTTTGTTATGGGGCTTGTCAAATACCTAGTTACGCCCCTGGGTGCTAGTGTATTGATGTGAAGCTTACGATCTCAAGTGCAAAATAACTGCACAGACCCCAACACCCTGTGTAGCTTTCTTGCTATAGATTTCTATATTTCATCTCCTTTAAATAGTTATATGTAACTATTAACACATGGGAATCTATTTTGTAAGCTAATTTCTTTCCCCTGCGTTTTTACTTTTTACCACTTCTCCAGATTTTTCAAGATGCATAAGGCGGATAAATCTCTGAGGTCTCCAGCTGTACCTGTTTTTTTGCACTTTACTGCTATAAGGATGGTAAAGACGGTCAATTTATTTTGGCATTTCCAACTGTATACCCAGCATGGGGGATCAACAAAGCTGAAGAGGCTTCCCTGTATCAAATCCCAATGCCGCTAGCCACGTATGTGAGTATTACTGGAACCCCTCGGGGGGAGAAATCCAACACTTAGGAGCGGGGTTTTCGCCAGGGCTCCAAGATGATTGATAAATGGGGACAAACTGTATTGTGTATTACTGCTTTATGCAGTGACACAGAATGGGTTGTGGTCAAAATACAGACCGAGGGGGTTCCGGCATTCAGAATGTCGGCGCCGGAATCACGACACCTGACAGAATCCCAGCGCCGGCATCCTGAAGGAAAGCAGCAGGGATAGGGGGAGGGTTAGCATTAGAGGTGAGGGTTTGGCACTAGGGGGAGGGCTTAGGGTTAGGCACTAAGGGGGGAGGGAGGGGGAGATTAGGTTTAGGCATTTGGGGGGAGGATAGGTTTAGGCACCGGGGAGGAAGGGTTAGGCGTAGAGAGAGGGGAAGGGTTAGGATACCGACCGACAGGTGTCGGTATCCTGACTCTGTCGGGAGGCCGGTATCGGGATTCTGACTGCCGGGTTCCTGAGCGCAGGCACACCATACCCATCCCCACAGAACGCAGCCACTGAACTACTGTAGCAATGTTAAACAGAGCCCTAGGTGTAGAATAATCTGTTATAAATCAAGACTACTGTACAAGAGTTATATTATTATGTATTATTGCTTATTTATATGGTGCCATGGCCAGATTAACAATAGAGCGGATGGGACTAAAATTTCAGGCTTCTACACAAAAATAGGTCCATTATAGTGACAGTAAGATGATAACCAGCCGCCCACACGGTAGGCCGTAAATCATAAGTATTAATGTTATACTGTATTGTGTATATATATATATATATATATATATATATAATAGATAGATACTGTAGATAGATATTCATCATCACATCATCAATCTTATCATACAGTGGTGAACAAAAACCGACAAATCACCTCTCTATTGCACCAAGTATATGGTTAGAGTTAGGATTTTTATGTTTTCGAGAGAAGAGACCTTTTGCTTAGTAAAGCGGTAAACAACAGATGTTTCTATTTCGTGTAATTGAATTTGTGTTTGTTTTTAATTACATTTAACAATGGAAAATATGATTTTCGCATTTATTAACTAACAATAAAAATTCTCTTTTGTATGTATGTGTGACTCATCGCTATACTATCTCTACATTGTCTCTACGCTTAGGCCGGGCGTCGGTATACGAACTTGTTAAGCCTGACATGCGCCTGGTGCAAAGGCTTGTTGTTGAGCTTGGACACGCAAGAATTTTCCATTGCAAGTATTCAACACTAACTTCGGACTATGGGTATATACAGTATACTAACATTGTACAAATAATACTGAATAGTCTCATTTCTAATGCTAAGAAATGAACTATGAGTGCTATTTACCAAAATGTTTAGCCGGGACAGAGCTGCCGATTATTGGCTGAGCGGTGAAGACTTTACCGCCCCTGTCCCCCCAGAAGTCTTGATTAAGACATCTCTACATGATCCAAATCCCATTCACTTTACTACGCATGCTCAGCTCAACTAACATAGGGGGTGATTCAGGGGTGAAGGTAAAGCAGTAGCAGCTGGGACTTTTGTTGCAGCCCCTACTGTGACGTAATGCTAATGCTTCAGTCGATGGGTTGTCTATTGACTGGCTGCAGCTCTAATCTGCCATGATGCGCACATAGGTGCACCATCGATCGGACATTAGCCACAACATCGAATTTCTCACCAGCCTTATTGTTGCTCATAATGTCTGTCAGAATTTGGCTGCCGAGGCCAGAGAAACTGCGTCTTCCGACACAGTCCCTGAGACCAGCACGCCCCAAACACGCCCGGCTCCTCAAGCCAGCTACCTTGTCGGGTCCATGCAGGTCCAATCTGTGTGCTCTGGTGGTGACCATCGGGATACATGTGTATAAATAAAACATCAGGCTCTTGCGTCCGATGTTTTATTTGCCTCCAGGTCTGAATCAAGCAGCAGCATGTCTCCTCGCTGGCAGAGCTGCTCCTTATGCTGAATACTGCATCATGCCAATCTGAGATAGCATTAAATTAGTATAAAAAAAGGGGTTTAGGTAGGCACCAGGTGAGTGGGCGCAGCCACTAGTGAAAATAAAACTTCCCAAAGAGCTTTGAAAGATACGAGTATAGCAAGGTATCGCCAGCGAAGCAGGGTACCTCCAGTTTAATATTTTTGTTGAACCTAGTATTATTGTTTGACTTGATTATAAATAAGGAGGTTTGCTGTGATGATAAGGGCCTGATTCAGCAGCGATCGCAACTGCAATTAGCCACGTAATCGGCCGATTGATGCGTTCTGGGCATACTTATGCATCGCAGTGTGCGCTCGTGAAGACTGCACTGCGATCGGGACTGCGATGGCAGTAACTACGCAGACCCATTGCAGAGTGATTGACAGGAAGTACCGTTTGGAGGAGGTGACGGGGAGGTGGTCAGGGAAACTGAGGCGTGCCAGTGCGTTTGAACACCGTTGCAGGGGCGTGCATAAATTAGCCACTGCGATGCCATACACAGCTTGGGCTGTCACTACGTGAGATGAGGTTAGCAATTCCTGAATAAGGTCAGACCTTGTGCAAATGTGCGTGAGGCTGCAATGGTACTCGATGTTACCGATACCAATGCATACAAAGTATTACGGATGTGTGTAAGGTAAAGGGGGCGTCCTTATCTTAGGCTGCGTATGGCATTGCGATTGCAATCATTAGCATGTCTTCACAGTGAGACTGCGTGTGTAATCGCTATTGCAATCGCAGTTGCGATCCGTACGGAATCAGGCCCTAAGATTGGAACCCTAATTGGAGAGCAAATTTGAATCATTATCTAATGAGGTATGTATCTAAAATTGTCCAAACCGAACTTCAGGTTCAGATTACCATTTATTATTCAAGTTTAAGTGCACAACAGTGTCCGAGTTTAGGGGACAATTTATTATTACATAATAAATAACATTTAATAAACACATCAAATAGTTTAACATTATCAGGTTTTTTTTAAATGCTATAGCTATCAATATAAACATAAAAATGTTTCACTTACATTTAAAAAAGCACACATACCAATAATATTACAAAGTACATAAATAAATCATAACACCTCAAATGAATAAAAAAAAAAATCTCACTTTAATAGTGCTATACTCGTAGTGGAAAGGTCATCATAGAGCTCTAAGGTGACAGCAATAATTGACAAAAACTGTGCTGATGTTGGAGAAATCTGTGTTTCCACTGGCGATAACCCTGAGGAAAACGGGATCGGTATGATGCGACCGGCGGTTCAAATCCCGACGTCGGAAGACCGGCCGTTAAGATCCCGACAGGTAAGTATTTCAACTATTACTAACCTAACTACCCCCCCCAACCCTCCCTTAGGGGTGCCTAACCCTAACCTGCTCCTCAAGTGCCTAACCATAACCCCCCCCCCTGTAAGTGCCTAAACCTAACCCCCCCTTCCCTGTAGCCTAAACCTAAGTCTCCTGGGGGGTTCCTAACCCTAACCTCCCCCCCGGGGGTGCCTAACCATAGCCCCCCCCTTCCCCTAACCTAACCCTAACCCTCCCAGGGGGGTGTCTGACCCTAAGTCCCCCCTGGGAGCCCTAACCTAACCCTCCCCCCCGCGCGGCTGTCAGCGCCCGGGTTATCTTCGATCGGTATGCCAGCCGTCGGACTTGCGACGTAGGTAATAAAACAGCCCTACATGCCAGTTATGGTGCGTCTGGATCTCGACGCCTGTCATTAGACTTCTGCTGGAATTAGACAGTCGCGAAGCCGGCGGTCGGCATTTCGACCGTCGGCTTCCTAACTGCACTCCAGGAAAACTTACCTTTAGGCTTTCACTGATTATTGAACAGAAACTATAATCTATGTTTGCAGATTGTATTATAACAGCTGTAGGCCTTCTGCTATATTATGCCAGGTTATGGACAGACATGAAGGGGGCAAGAAAACATATATATATATATATATATATATACTGTATACAAGATGTATAAAGAAACTATTCATATTGCAGGATGACATAAATACTGATCAAGGCCCATCAGAGAGCAATGACCAGAGAGACAGACCAGGCAGCACATCCAGATGTCATATGTAATCATTTAACGAGGTTAGACAAAAGAAGACGAGGTACAAAGGTTTTATCATAAGTGACTAGCATTTAAGGCATTGATAACCTACTTGGAAAGGAAGTGATGAAACAGATGGTGCATAATATAACGTGTACTGTACTGTAGCTGGAATAACATGTTTAGAGAGAAAGTATTAGAAGGGAAGTAATGAATTGTCAGAGACAAAGTATGGCAGTGATTAATGAGGAATGATGACTTTAAACATTATTATTCATTGACTACCAAACTACCATACTACAGCTACAGAGCTCAATGATACACTACTACTCAGCATTCTCAGCAACACCAACACAAAGCCCTATGTATATATATATATATATATATATATATATATATATGGGATGTAGTCGGCATCCCGGCGTGACCACGGTCTGAATACCGGCACCGAAATCCCAACACCAGTATCCCAACCACCGGAATCCCGAAGGTAAGTATAGGGATTAGAGTGGTTGTTGTGAGGAGCCGTTAGAGAGCAGGGGCCAGGCACAGAGAGGCAGCTGACTGATGGCAATTACCACAGACATCACGGGACAGGGGCAGCTGAGTGCCGGAGGATTTATATCAGCACAGTCGTTAGCCGGAGAGCCAGAGTCAGACCGGGGATGCCAGCGTAAGCCTCCCCTTCATTCACCTCAGTAAAGGAGGCAGTCTGAGGGCGCGGGTCTCCCCTGGAGTGGGTAGAGCCAAGGGCGGAGCAAGGCAGACCAAAGGAGACAAGCAGACAGCCACTGTACTCCTGCCTAGTGCAAAAGGCCGTGTTCAGATATAGAGGGTGAGAGGGTGAGCAGCACTTAAGGAGGCTGGTAAGAAGGAGAAAACAACTCAGAAACTTTCTTCTTTCTATAAGGGGCTGGGATTTAGCACAGATAAATAAACAGTATAACCTTTCAAGCTATTGGCAGCTGCATTAGTGCATCATACATCAGAAAATCCTTCACAGAATAAAACAGCCCTACATGCCAGTTATGGTGCGTACACACGGTACGATTAAAATGGACATATTAACGATAACGATATCATACATTTTCGCCCACCAACGATCTGCAATGTGTGGGCACGTATGGTCGATATCGACCATCGCCCGTGCATGCAGGCCAACCTGGTCGATATAAACCAGGTTACTATAGGGACGCGCGTTCGTTGACCGCAGATCATTATAGCCGTTGGTGGGTACATGGTGTGCTGGATGATTGATATCGATCGTCCAGCACACCCAGGAGATCAAACAACAATATCGTTGTCGATCGTCCCGTCTGTACGCACCTTTAGACAGAGACTAAACAGTTTATGCCATATCTGAGTTGGCAGTAGAATTGAATCCAGGAAAAGGGCAAAGGTGTTGAACCTTAGCCAAGGACAGAGACAATTTTATAGTACTTAAAGTGCCTCTGAAATAGCAGCTTTAATTGACGAAATTAATATTTCGGGAGTTATAATTTCTTCTATCATCCCGGGCAACAAATTATAACTGGACAGTTAACAACCGCATATCCTATCTAGGAATAAACTACAAATACAGCAAGTGCACCACCCGTAGAGAAGCAGATCAGCTGTAGAGGTTGCATGCAGGACTTGGGTCTCTAATAAAACTGAATTCAGTTTATATTGAAAATGGTAATCAGTTTAATGTATTATTGTTTCTTCTTAACTGTGAGGGACTTTAGTATCTAGTATTGTATGTGCAGTTAATTTCATTACCAATTCTCTGCCGACTTTATGTTACCTGTCGTGTGTTTATGCACCTAACCTATTTACTTATAGCTTATCGAAGGCTTACCATGGTTCCAGCGATCCTGTGCAATAAAATATTTAGATCATAAAAGCGTGTTATTAGCTCTAAATCGAAAATGGTATTGTGTTATGTTAAGTTGTTTGAAATTCTTTGTAAAGAAAAATACATTGTGAAAAAGTTTCTTTTAATAAATTCCTGATTATTATTTGAAGCAATATTGTCGACAACCTTGTCTGCATCTACTTCCTTACCTCTCTGAAATATACAAAAGGACATACTTGCAGGGTGTTACATATAAATATATTATATGTACATCATTCATAGATGGAATTAATTGCAACCTGTGGCATTTTTTCTCCCACAGCTTGATTTTTTTTTTATTAGCGCATCCACATCAATTCGCACTGTGCATATGTTTTCCTGATAAATCAGCTGTATTTTGTACTTATAGCTTCTGTGCCAAAGAGGCCAGGACGATTTGCGTCATTTTAGCCTTGCATCCTTCATACGGAACCGCAATCCCCAATATTTCCCAATATTTTCTCCCCATCACTTCACTAGGAAGTGGGCGAGATGCGGGTGATCCACTCATTAATCAAGGGGGTGCGTGAATCTCCCGCAACTGTGGGTAAGGATGGCGTGTAGACAAGGCCAGAGTACAGTCAGGGCATATTGACATAGCAACCTATCAGGCACAAATGCGCATGTTTGCAAAGGGATGATATGTGGGTACTCGTCTGCTGGTGCAAATTGCTAAATGATGATGACGGCTGATCTGATTTGCTGAACTTGTCTAAGACACACACAATTATGCAAATATAGTATTACTGATGCGGCTGTGATGTAATAAAAGGAGTACAGGGCGCTGAATACTCGTTTTGAAAAAGCTATATTTGCATCAAGTTCAGTTTGCTTTTGACAGGCTCCCTGCAATTTGGTTACTTATTATTTACACTGTGCGGTTAATTGCTATAATTTATTGTGTATTTATCGTGTACTGTGTTTTTGCCCAACTTTTGTGCTCACAATCGGTGGCTGATTTTACCTAGTGGCTGCAGGACTGCAAACGCCCTCCACCCCCACCCTGAAAAATCCACCACCCGCAGGTGCTGCCTAGCAATGGCAGTGTATTCCCATTGTAAGTGCTCCCTGCTAATCACAGCCAGACAGGCTGTACCAGGGGGAGTTGTTTTCTCCCCCTATGACTACCAGTACGGACAGCAGTTAGAAGAGAGTGCGCTTCCAATGGGGCTGAAGCCGATGCAGCCTCTAGATGCCGAAGCAGCTTGTCAATTTGTGCACAAGTTGCGGGATTGTGATTTCAAGTCAGCTGCACAGACCAGCATATAGCAGGGCAGCGAGCAGACCCCTAGGAGATACGGGTAAGTACTACTCACAGTAAAGCCATAGTTCATTTCCTATACCTGCAGTACCTGTTTCCGTTATTTGCAGGGTGAGGCATATTTGCTATCTACGCAGAGTTGATGCAGCTGGTATGTAGTCAGGAAGCCGGCGGCCGAAATGCCGACCGCCGGGTTCCCGACTGTGAAATCCCAGCATGGGATAAATGATAGGTGTCTAAATAGCGACGCCTATCATCAGCCCCATGCCAACATCCTAACACCCGGCATACCGAACGTAGGGTGTGGGGTTAGGCTAGAAGGGGGGTTAGGGTTAGGCTAGAAGGGGGGTTAGTGTCAGGCATCCCAGGGGGTGGTTAGGGTTAGGCACTCCCCTGGGAGTGTTAGGTCTAGGGATCGGGCAGGTGGTGGTTAGGTTTAGACACCCCTTCGGGGGAGGTTAGGGTTAGGCACTAGGGGGGGGAGATGAGGGTTAGGCACCCCTAAGGGAGGGTTAGGGGGGGGTAGAGGGGAGGGTTGGGATATTTACCAGGCGCCGTCGGGATCTTCATCTTCCGGCATCAGTATTTCATCTGCCGGGCTTAGGTCCGGCAGTATGCCATACCGATTCCGATGCAGCTGACAGTTGCTGCCAACTCTGCATAGGTGCTAAGGTGCGTTTTATTCCCCCTGATACATCTTATGTTTGCTCTTGATGTAATTTTGTGTCCAGCTCTGAATGAGGTTCTATATATTTATTTCAAAATAAACCCCTGTACATGGTATGAAATTGGTGCCCCGGAGGGGGTTGGCTGCAATAGAACTGCAATACTTGTCACATTAATCAGTGGTGGAGACTCACAACATATGTACACATCAGGGTAAAAATTTATTTTAACATAGTAAATAAAACTGTTTCACACCAGTCACAGAAGTGAGATCATACTTTCAAAACTGTCATTGGGTGTGTCACATGAAATTACAAGTCCATGGCAAAAGGTTAATTCATCTAGAATAAATATTTCAAATTCCTTAATGGCCACAATTTGACCACTGAACTCATCTCTGTTTGTTTTATTACTATTCTTTTCTGTGTGTACTTTATATAAGCATGTGTGTAAGTCTTGAATGGGTATGGAGGTGCCACCAGGAACATTAGGTATAGGGGGCTAATGTCCCAAAAGTAAAAAAAAAGATATTATTATAGTCTAGCAATAGAACAATGTGTGCAAGTGCTATATTTCAGGAATATTGATTACACCAATTCCTAAAGATCCAGTTCGGTAAAAGGAGCTTACCATCTGCTTGGCACTTGGCACGCTTCATGAGAAGACTTCAGTTAAGGGCAACAAATTATACTAAGTGGTTAGTGATATTAAATGAATAAAAAAAAATACATGTATGCGATCTGTGCTATATGCAATAATGCAGCACTCAGTACAGTCTTAACAGGAGCAAAACTGAATTAGGCAAAAAATTTAATCAATTTAATAAACAGTTTGCTCTAGAACATATATTTATTCGTTTTTATCTTGAGAAAATGCTAATGCAATATTTAATTCTTATTAAATATATGAAATTAGTAGCTGCAATATATTATGATGTTTATTGATCATCTCTCTCCATAGTATAGCATTTCTGTTTCTAGGACCCATTTAGTTTGGTATAGACCAGTATTGGCTAACCTTGACACTCCAGCTGTTGTGGAACTATATATCCCAGCATGCCCTGCCACAGTTTTAGCATGCCCTAATAGCAAAACTGTAGCAGTGCATGCTGGGTTATGTAGTTCCATAACAGCTGGAGTGTCAAGGTTAGCCAACACTGGTATAGACCATCAATTCCTACGAGGGGCCTAGGGACTTGAGGGTGGGCTGTGAGATGGTCAGCCGCATCTGCCAGTGATCATTCGACTCTCACAGTGACGGTATTTTGAAACAAGCTCCAGGCCCTGATTCCATCCTCCAGGCCTCGTAGTTGCTACATCCCCCTCCATAGTGGTAGTTCCGCTAACAGGTAAAACTACAACAGTCAATAAAGGTATAAGATGCTATGGAGCCCGGCAGATGAGCGGCCCCATCAGAATCTGTCAGGTGCCAAGCAACCCATCCATGGGAAGGCAATTTCGATATTCCCTAATTGTCTGACCAGGAATTGCAGAAGGGCACACAGTGGAGCGGCAGGTAGCTATGCACAGGTCATGGCTTGTTAATGGAGAGCAGTCTGCAACCGGCAAAGAGAAACTAGACATAGTAAGTAAAAGACAAATATGACATCATTATAGACAAATACGAAACTTACTGCTGTCTCTACAAATAGATCTAGGTGTATGACAGTGACAAGTCAATCACACAGGATTTCATATTCAAAGACACAGACATTATGATTAGAGATGGTATAGAGACATTGAACACACCAAGCTGTAGAAAAAAAGGCTCCTAGAAGACTACAAATCTGAAGACTGTGAAGGCATTGCCAGGACTTATGTAGAGTCTTGTGGATACAGCTGAAGACAACACCTCCCACCACATGCCTCCCGCAATTCCGGTCTAGCAGCATAGGCATGGTCCGCCACTTCCCCTGTGGGAGGACAGGGACAGCACTAGGCCGCCCCCAAAATATCTCTCCTTAGAAAATACCACCCAGCTTCCTGGACATCAGGACAAACATGCCCTCTTTCAAATCAGGACCTTCCAGGATAAATCAGGACAGTTGGGGTGTTGGCATAAAGTACATGCTATTATAGGAGAACACACACCTGTAGACACTGTGGGCACAACCATGACTGACAGATGGAACTACAGATAAAAACAAGCCAGATGTATCAAACCATTTAAAAAGGGAAAGTGGAGATATTACCCATAGAAATAAATGGGACTATTCAGAGCTGTAACTAGAATTTTTGGTGCCCTATGCCAGAAAGAGCATTGGCGCATGCCCCCCCTATTTTTCAAATGGGGACATAATTCACCCAAAAAAGGTCCATGTCCTCATGGGGAAGGGCCAGGGAAGAGATAAGGGAGGCCAGGAGATGCTGGGGATAAAATAAGAGGAAGCTACAAGTGAGAATGATAATAAACAGGAAAATTTACTTGCCCAAACAGCGCCCCCTGCTCTGCGGTGCCCTGTGCCATGGCTATTATTTATCTAGAAAATAATGACCAGCATTTCATTATGGGGTCTATAATTAACATTCTAACTCGCTGCAGAAAATCAGCTGTGCCCACGAGCTCCTTTTGGAGCAGTGACACTAGTGCGCCCGAAAATGGGGTGTGGCCTAAAATAAAGGGGTGTGGCCATGTGGGGGATCTTGATGACTTTACCCCGGAGACTGGCCTGTCAGCACTGTCGGCTCCTCTTCTATGACAGTAGCCGGGTGCTGCAGGAGATGGTCACACTTCAGCACCCAACTCCTGACACTGCAGAGGATGACACCTGGGTGCAGCCTGACGCCATTGTCTGGATGTAACAAGGAGAGACAGCAGCAGATATCTCCATTTCCAACTGCAAAAGTAACCCCCAGGTTTACCAAACTCCCCCTCATCTTACCTTGAGCGGGTCCCTCCTCCTCTTTGGCACCATCTTCCCAGTGATATTTGGGAAGATGGCGTAGGAAGATGGCGCTGCTGCTGGCACAAGGTAAATATACTCTGGGTGTGCGGTGCGGGGCCTCTCTGGACCCAGGGGTCCATGTACACCGCATCGCTATACAATGTATGTTCAACTTTTCCACATTTTTCAGCACTGCATAGAATACGCTCATTGTCACTGTTACTGAATAGTTTTAAAATATTAGAAGTTATTACTACAAATATCTGTATATTGTTACTTTCCTTTTCTCTCTGTCTTGGCCCTGATATGTTCATTATTGCACTTCGCCCGCACAATGATATGATTAAAGAAGTTGATGTAAAAAAACGAGCTTCGATAGAATATAAAAACATAAGGGAATTAGGGGGAGGCCAGGTCTTAAGGGGCCCGTACATCTGCGATGGATTGCCGCAATTACCCGCTATGCGCTCGCAAGCGGGTCGATGTTAGGCCACTGCGTGTGTACACGCCGGAGTCGGCTTCGACATGCGCATGCGCGAGACCCGGCTAGCGATGGGCGCTCCGTCGCTCCGGGTCTCGCACCAAAAGGGGGCGGCTGTCAATTTTGATCGACAGCTCACACTGTTTTGGAGGCGTGGCGTGGGGGTGGCTTCACAAACGGAGGTGTTCCCATGCGAACGCCTGCCGTTTGTGGGCGGCCCCACTGACATCACCAGTGATGTCAGTGGGAGAGCTTCTGGCTCTATTAGAGCCAGAAGCTCTCCGGGGCTTGTGGCCAAGAGACCCTACCAGAAGTGTCTCATCGCAAGCCCGATGGTCGCAATGGTCAAGATCATCATCCTGGCCACTCGCAATAGCTGTGGGTGGTCACCCACAGCTACGCGAGCGGCCAGGAGGCCGCTCCAAAAAAAAAATGCCCTGATTCATTGCGAGCACTCTTTCAGAGCGACCGGCTCTGAATCAGGGCCTTTGTGCGGCTAACAAAAAACTTCCATAGCCTATTGAATCCATGCTTGCCTACTCTCCCGATTCGGCCGGGAACCTCCCGAAAATTGGGTGCCGCTCCCGGCCCCCCTGTAAAGGCAGGCAAGCCTCCCAGCAGCAGCCGCCGACCCCTCCGGGCCCCCCATCCCCCCACTGTAATAAGAGAATCCCCCGCAGCAGGGGGGGACAGGTGACGCAATTTTGTGTTCGCAAAATAGCGAGTGCCTGCTAATTTGAGTGACAGGATGAGGCATTTGTGGGTGGTAACAGGGGAAGGTGCTTGAAAACGGGGAGTGGTGATCCGAACGCAGGCGTGCCAAACGGTCAAGGGTGTACATAATTACCAAAGCAGCGTCATCGACCACGTCACCTGGTTGTCTCTTAGCCTGAACTGTTCGCATGATTGCGGTAGGAAAATCCAACCACAAGCACTGCGAGCAGTTCAGACGCCTTTCGATGTACTTGATTAATCTAATAAATAGCGGAGAAGACGTAGGATGCGAGCGGCCAGGGGGCGTCTTTACAAAATAGCGAGCGCATGTTTCGTTCGCTCGCTCAGACATAGAGGCGTCAACAGAACGCAAAGAGCGAGCGCTCAATTTAAATATCCAGCCCCTTTTTCTGAACGAGCGAGCGCAAATAGCATCCGGCTCTGAATCAGGTCCCGAGATCATTCTTCTATATCAGCACCTAGACAGGCAGTTATACAGTGCTGCTGGGCAGCGTTACCCTTCTAACATCCATTTACTCAGCCAGTTTTAGGTGTCAGATTATACACTGTAGAGTGGGAGTTTGTGGCACTGTTCCAGCCTGTGATTAGATAGCAACAACTAGATGTTACCCAGGCCCATTATAACCACAGGTTTATTCAAAATAAACTAAACTGCACTCTGTCTTCTATTTCACGTTACATGAGTAACAATCACGTGTGCATGGACAGAATTCTACAGGAATGAAATGACAAGAGCTGTCTTCATGCAAGCAACAGTTTTCTATTCAAATAACATCCTGAGGTCATAAAGACCTGTGCAACATATGGTGTAATATCTCTTGTGGAACTACAAGGTTCAGCATGCAGCTGTCTGCTGACATGCATAAGCATCTTTAGCATAAAGCTAGCAATATTGTTAATTTGGAAACCTTAATCACTTGGTCATTGCCCAAACAACCATGCCTCCTATCCACAAAGCCCTAAATTACAAAGGCACGTTTTTCTGCATCAGCTGCATTTTTTTTGGAAACAGAAGTAGCAAAATGCTAGAAAATCAAGTATTCAAAATTGTTATCAGCTGTTACCAAAAATATAAAACCACCTCAAAATGAACAAGTGATTGTCACAATTATGGCCTAATAAGTATAGTAAGAAAAGTAATGTATAAATGTGGCCATAATCACTCCTAAAGATCAAATGGATCCAGCTATAACTGTGTCTAAGTAAACCAGAGGTTAATGTGTTTTGATGTATGCTTCAGAGGTCTGATTTGTGTCACCTAACTTGAGTGTTTATTTAGGGATGCTGATTTTTTTTTTCATTTCCATTTTCTGTACGTCTCTTTGTTATCACCATTTTTTAATCCCATGTGACTTTTTATCATATTAAACTTCAATTAATAACATTCTGTCTTTGTGTTTTTAAAGAATTCACCAGTCATATTATTTTTTTTAAGAACACTACATTTATGCAAGAAATGGTTTGTTGTACAGTAACTCTGTTTAAATTAGAATGTGACTCCAGACATCCATGGAGTAACTGAAGACTTCCAAAGAGTGTCAGTTCTTGAACTAAATCTTAGTGGCAGCAGAACCTGGTGTGTTATAGCGAATCATATACTCTCTCCTCTCAAGGTCATTGCCATACCAGTTTTCATGCTCCTAGCAACAATAAGCCATGCTAGTATAAGCATCATTTTTGAGAAAGGGGCCTTCCTCTTCAGAAAAATGAACAGCAGTGTTTTTAAACAATGTTTGGGCGGGTTGCATCAAGCATCGCATTTCGCATTCGATACTCATCACATACATGCTGGCGTTAATATCAACGGTATGCATGAAGAAAATCGCAAAGGACAGCACTCCCGATAAGAGCTGTCCTTTGCGTTAGAAGTACTTCTGGTTTATGACCCAGGAGTCTGTCTGCGCATGCATCATATAGCACGCGCTCCGCGGCGGTGCTGGGAGGGATCTGATTGGATCCCTCTCACAGCACACTGCAATAATAAGGCCATAGGCTCCTATTGGGCAATGCCCTCTGAAGAGGGCGTTGCCCATCATGTCCAAGTTGCGGGTAGCTTTGCTTTCCAAAGCTTTGTGCATATAAGGAAAGCGGTCAAACCCCCCAAAACTGTATTTTCAAAGGCTTTATTGTATTATATTCAAATCTGCAAAACATGAAAGTGCCCATTTTACTAGTAAATACTAGTAATGGTCGGCAAATCGTCTGGTTGTTACCATACACTATCAGTCTACAGCCCTGATTTATTCGGTGAAATCCAACATGTTGGACAACCCGATTCACCGATTCCGATCAGTTTTTGGTCAGCATCGGCAATCAGTGGCCGATTTTTTTACACAATCATTGGCAAAACGCAGAATGACCCCAATTGATTGCTGATTATGGGCCCCATAATTTGCCATAAATGAGTCAACTGGATAATACTACACAAAATGCTCAAGTAAAAACCAGTGTTCAGTAATCTTTTTTTTTTTTTTTTTAATCTTCTAAAATAATTTTCTAATCATAAAATCATAAGAGTATTGTTATCTACTATTGATGACTGATGTCTGATAACACTAGAATCATAGCTCAGGCTGTTGAGGTTTTGCTTGGTGCCCAGAGGCCTTTTGACCCCCCTGTTGCGTAGTAGATGTTGTAATAATTCATTATCTCTTATACCAAAGGTCCATTGAGACATGGGCATGATTTACTGTTTCCAACTAAAGTATTGATTAACAATTTATTGTGAACATAAACTACCTTTGGATCCTGTCCAAATTAGCATCTAATAAAATTGAAAAGTTGTCAATCTCAGTGACTTGTGAAGTGTGCCATAGGATAATGTGATTTCAAAACCACTTTCTCACTAAACATAAATAGCTCTTGTGATAAAAGAAGATAAAAAAAGACAATTAGTGAAGAGTAAAGCCGTTTGCACACGGCGTGTCACAGAGAGATCTGGTTGTATCGCTTAATTGGTTGTGAGGCTGGTTATTCATGGGGTAAATTTACTAATACTTCTAAACATCAAAAGTAAAGGAGTTTCCAAAGCAGCCAATCAGATTCTAGCGATCATTGATAGAATGGACGGCATAAGTGATAGTATCAGATTGGTTACTATCAGCAACCTTCCTTTTCAGAAGTTTTAGTAAATTTAACCCCATGCCAATAAGCCCTGAATTTCAACTTTGTGCCCCCCTAAGCCATAGCTGACAATTGTTCCTAATTTGCAAGGCAGCCAAGGTTTTAAGGATGTGTCCCTGGAAATGTTCTGTCTCTTGGAAATATTCCACTTTTCTATCCTGGCCAACTGTATATGGCATTAACAAGGGTGAAGTTAGCCTCTTATTAGTGCTCCTGCTCCTTATTCACCTCTTATTCGTTTTCCAGCTTCTTATTCAGAACATGCTATATTTAAAACAATTAAATCAAATTGAATCACTACGTCCACATTGTATAAACAAAAAAGGGTGTCTATTATACAAATTTCAATTGTATTCTGCTTGGTCCACAAATCTTTTGGGCATGAAATAGGGTGGTAAAGTTGGCACATGCACAATATTTTATACATTTGAATAAGTAGCTGTAGCTACGTGCATACATCATATATCTATAGCCTGCGTGCATACATCATATATCTGTAGCCTGCGTGCATACATCATATATGTGTAGCCTGCGTGCATACATCATATATCTATAGCCTGCGTGCATACATCATATATCTGTAGCCTGCGTGCATACATCATATATCTATAGCCTGCGTGCATACATCATATATCTATAGCCTGCGTGCATACATCATATATCTATAGCCTGCATGCATACATCATATATCTATAGCCTGCGTGCAGGTTACAATCCTTGCTAAATCCTAAATTAGGCCCAGAATCCGCTATCACTGTGATTGCCTCTCCTGATTGGTCCTTCTGCTCACAGAACCCCTCTCAGTGTCTCACATCCCTGGTTTTCAGTCAGATCCCTGGGAAAAAGGCAGATTATGGAGGGGCGGTCTCAGGTGTCGGGAGCACTCTGCAATATACAGTGTCATTGCAACCGTGTCACAAAAAAAGAAATATGCTGTGTTTCTACAGCATGGTGTGGACCCGGATTACGCAATTCACCACAAAATGCATCATCAAGCCCAGGCTGAACATGTCTACTCTCTCTGGAGTCTGGCAAAGTTCCAAGAAAGTTGCCTTATATAACAGAGTATTTAAATATTCACAAATTCCCCATACAATGCCAAGACTAGATGTTTGACAGTCTGTATGTGGAAGCCATTATTCCATGTCATTTTCTGTAAAAAAAAAAGTATAAACAATTGACTGGCTGCCACGTGGGATTACTAATAGGAAATCTGCTTTATGCAGAAAATACTGCCCCATGATAACAACTTAATCTCAAATATCTTTCAGTCCAGATAAGCTCTTAAAACTTTACATATATCTTTGTGAATGTTAATACGAGGATAATTCAGAAAGTAAAAAACGTTTGTCCCGCTGGGCTTCCCTCCAAAATCCTGGACAACTTTGCTTCCTGGCTCCACCACTTCCACTCTTCAGACATTCTTACCCTCATCTTAGGTGACTTCAATATCCCTATTGATGTCTCTACAGAATCACCTGCCTCTAATCTCCTTACCCTCATATCATCACTTGGTCTCTCTCAATGGACCTCCTTACCCTCCCATGTGAGTGGATACCCACTTGATTTGGTCTTCACTCACTGCTGTGATATCTCTGATTACATTAATTCCCCATCCCCCCACTGACCATCACTATCTCTCTTTCAACTTATCAACTTATCCCTCACCCCTTCTTCACATCTGGCTCCTAAGGTTACCGTTACTAAGTGTAACCTTGAGGCTATTGACACCGTATACTTTTCCTCCATACTCGACTCACTTTTCTCCCCCATTACCTCTTTCTCCTGCCCTAAACAAGCCAGTTTCCCTTTATAATGTTTTCCTTACTTCTGCTCAACAACCTTATCTCCTCCCAGTCCTTAAATGAATATTGTCTCTTCACCACTCTCAACTCCCTCCTTTGCCCCCAACTCCTTGACTCCCCTCCTCACTCTCTGCCCTTGACTTTGCCACCCACTTCACATCTACAATTGACTCCATACATCAGGACATCTCATCCCACCAGACCCTCAGCACCCCATCCTCCCTTTCCCAGACCACTTCTCCTCATCTGTCTTACAAATTCTGACCTCTTTCTCCCCTGTATTGGAGATGAAGTTATGGCCCTCATACAGTCCTCCCTCCCTTCCACCTCCCTTCTTGACCCTATCCCCTCCCACCTCCTCTGTTACCTCTCTCCTGTTGCCAACTTGCCTACCTCTTCAATCTCTCCCTCATATCAGTCACTTTCCCCTCTGCATTCAAACATGCCCTTGTCTCCCCCATTCTTAAAAAACCACTCTTGATCTTAACACTCTCTCCAACTACCACCTCCAAACTCCTTGAACGGATTGTCTACAACCACCTTACCGACATTCTTTCCTTCCACTCCCCACTCGACCCATTTCATTCTGGCTTCCATCCTCTCCACTCCACTGAAACTGCCCTCACAAAAGTCAGCAATGACCTACTTGCTGCCAAATCCTAGTGCCACTACTCTCTACTTATTCTTCTCGATCTCTCTGCTGCTTTTGACACTGTGGACCACCCTCTCCTACAAATCCTTCACTCCCTAGGTCTACATGATACTGCTGTCTCCTAGCTATCCTCCTACCTTTCTGACCACTCTTTCTCCGTCTCCTCTCATGACTCCACTTCTCCACCACTTCCACTAACAGTAGGTGTCCCCTAATGTTCTGTTCTGGGAGCTTTCGTATTTTCCCTCTAAGTCGTTTCTAAGTGAGATCTTCAGCTCTTTTGGCCTCCAATATCATTTCAATGCTGATGACACTCAGATCTACCTCTCCTCCCCTGACCTCTTCCCCTCTCTTCTCACTCATATCTCCAACTGTCTCTGCCATTTCTTCATGGATGTCCCAGCACTTTCTTAAACTTAAAATAATGAAGAACACCCTCCCGCATAACCTCACCTCCCACAATTTCATTACTTATTGGCAGCAGAATCATCTCCTCTAGTCCCAATGTGCAATGTTTTGAAGTTATCTAGACTTCTGCCAGTTCCACCTCAGAAATATTTCTAGGATAAGACCCTTTCTTACCCTGGAGCCAACTAAGAACCTTATCTATTCACTAGTCATCTAGTGATTGGACTACTGGAACCTCTCCTATCTGGCTTCCCACACTCCCACTTTCCTCCATTCCAGTCTGTCCTCAATGGTACTGCCTGGCTCACCTTCCTCTCCATACGTACTAAATCTGCCTCCCCTATCCTGCAAGCCCTTCACTGGCTCCCCTTTCTTTTCAGAACCCAATTCAAGCTTCTCACACTCACTTACAAAGCCCTCACCCTTTCCTCTCCTATTTACATCTTTGGCCTTATAGCCCTTTGCACTCCCGCTCGTCCACTTTGCTCCCCAAATGCATGCTGCCTCTCCTGCCAACTGATTACTTTCTCACACTCTCGCACTGCTCCCTACCTCTGAAATCCTCTCGCTCTCCCTATGAGACGCTCCACCTCTCTACTGAACTTCAAAAGGGCCATCCAGCTCTTATCCTAACCCACTGCTCCTTGCTCCTTCCTCACTGTCTACCCCATCTGCTTTACCCGTCTGTCTGCCCTTCTCCTTTAGACTGTACAATATCATGAGCAGGGCCCTCTTCCCTCATGTGGTTCTCCTTTCTTTTACTTACACTCTCTTATACTCCCTACTGTGGCACCAAATCTTTGGTTGCTGCCACCCTGCTGCTCACTGGAGTGTTACGTTCACGGATGCAGCAATGTTTGTAAACCATGTATATGTCCTGCAGTGTTTTGAACTGTAAATCATTGTTTTCTTATTTTACTCATTTGTAAGGTGCTTAAAACCCTTTTGGTGACATTAAAATAAAGGATAAAAATAATAATAATATCTGTCCGCAAGCTTTAGAAGCCCCTTGTTGTACTCGGCTGCCTATAGTCCATTGAACCTGTGGTGACTGCAAGCTTCAACTCATCATCACTTCCAAAATGTTTTCACCCAGGAACTCTTTGAGCTTAGTGAAAAGGTGAAAATAGCTTACAGCAAGGTCCAGACTATAGGGTTGATGATCGAATACCTCGCACCCAAAACTGTGACGAGTGATGGGTATCCCAGTTGATATTCGTCATGCATGTTTGTTTGTCCATTAATTAACATTTCACACCGCTGTTATATAAAATAGTAGCTGCTCAAATCAACTTAATGGTCCTTCACAGGTGTTTGAAAATGGAGGGGTTTAATCTAGATTAAAAAAAATAAAAAAATGTTCCCCCAGCACACTGCAAAAGGCCAGCAATACGATTTGAATACTATATGACCGTATGCAATTATATAACCCAAAGTGATTGCTATTATCATGCAGCGTTAGGGACACCAGTTCAGAGACCGGGCCGGGTGGCTTAAACATATCTTTGCAAATATATGCAACAAATATCTATGGGTTTCTATTATCCTATAGTATTCATATCTTATTGCAGGCCTTTTGCAGTGTGCTGGGGGGAACATTTCGCACCACTATCTCACATCACCAAACGACTGCTCTAATTTACAATAAATTTTCTCAAGTCTCAGTTTCTGCGCATTCAAGAATCCAATAACTCTCCTCACTTTTATATTGTAGGGTTCATTGTAACAACGCACAACATCGCCAAAAACAACCATAACAGCATGCCATTCACAGATCACCTAGAAAGCAGGTTAGGGAGACCGCCAGACCATGAATTTGGGAGGGTGAATGACCTGTGCTGTGGGAATGCACAAACGGTCTGGATTACCCTCGTAGCAGTTATTTGTATTATGCAACTTGTATTTCAAGTTAAGACCTATTTCATTCATTGCATGCATAGCTAGCACCTCAACCTGTTGGCCACAATGGGGTAGAGAGAAGATCCAGGGACGGTGAGGTTCCAGCATTTTCAATTTTTAATCCAATTGTTCTGTTTGCCAATCCCCAATGTTTTTGTGCAGCCAGGGGAGCAGGTACTTTGAATTGGGGACGATCTAGAGTGTGAATGGAGCATTATAATAGCTAGCCTAATAAACTCCACTTATAGAGAGCACCTGGTTTAACTTGACCACGATGTGTCTTCTTGTAGATAACCAGAGTGACTTATGTTGAAGAAACACAAATCATTCTACAAGAGATGGTACTTTTAATTAGGGATGTGCAGGCTCGGATAGGTTCGAATTTTCCCGCCAAGTTCGGATTTTTTCCGCCAAAACTTGGGTCTCAGAAAGAGGCAAAACATCATCTTTCATGGACAAACATCATCATTCCTGGACAAAAGTCCATGGAAGATGACGTTTTCTGCACGACGGGTCGAGAGCATGCGCAGTTTTCAGATACAGCTGTGTGAATATACTCACTAACATCTGGACCTGAATCAGGTCCATTGTGCAGTTTTATATGCTTGAATAATGAATATTTGTATTTGACTTCTATGTTTGACATACTGTCCCATTTGTCTTAGAACAATCCCAATATCCTACAGGCAAAGAGGTGTGGCTAATGGGTGTGGCCTAAAGGTTTGTGGGTGTGATTAAAAAATGTGAATATGGCTAATTATGTTTGAGTAGGTTATTGATGACAGGTGTGGTCTAGGTTGATCAGAGGTGAGATTCTTTTTTGTGTCAATATTTTACCTTGTTATGATAGCCGTGGGTGGCACAATGCGGTAAGCAGGGTAAGTATTGCAGGAGGCGCCCACCACGCTCTGTATCAGTCAGCGCGCCTTTTCTTGTTTAACTGCATAATTAAGATGGAACTTCAGCGCCGATCTCCTGGGTCCCTGCTGCTGATAATGCTTACAGTAGCTGCAATACATATCTCTCATCTACATAATATCTATCTATCTATCTATCTATCTATCTATCTATCTATCTATCTATCTATCTATATCATCGCGTCATCGGCCTCCCCCGCTGTGGGGGTTTCTCTTGTAACCGCAGGGGGGGGATGACTGGAGGGGTTGGGAGGCTTGTCTGCCTTTCCGGGGGGGTCGGGAGCTGCATCTGATTTTCGGGAGGCTCTCAGCCGAATAGGGAGGGTAGACAAGTATGGGTAACAGGTGACAGGAGTGAGAAGCAAGGGGCAGTGGTGAAATATAGGATGCTGTGGTAAAATGCAGGGTGCAGGAATGAGAAGCAGAAGGCTGTTGTGAGAAGCAGGAGGTTGTGGTGAGATGCAGGGGGCTGTGGTGAAATGCAGGGGGCTGTGGTGAGATGCAGGGGGCTGTGGTGTGATGCAGGGGGCTGTGGTGAGATGCAGGGGGCTGTGGTGAGAAGCAGGGGGCTGTGGTGAGATGCAGGGGGCTGTGGTGTGATGCAGGGGGCTGTGGTGAGATGCAGGGGGCTGTGGTGTGATGCAGGGGGCTGTGGTGAGATGCAGGGGGCTGTGGTGTGATGCAGGGGGCTGTGGTGAGATGCAGGGGGCTGTGGTGTGATGAAATTGTTCCCGTGTGAAGTCAGGATGGGCCACTAGGATAAATAGATAGATAGATAGATAGATAGATAGATAGATAGATAGAAGATAGATAGATAGATAGATAGATAGATAGATAGATAGATAGATAGATAGATAGATAGATAGATAGGTAGATAGATATGAGATAAATAGATAGACATGTAGATAGATATGATGTAGATACAGGGCCGGCTCGAGACATGTTCGACCAGTGCACTCAAACAGGAGCGCCACCCCATAGAGGACGAACCCCTCCCAGCCATTCCCGATTTCAGCGGGTCAGTGCCCCGCTGTTCCACCTGCGGGATGAAGTGTCCCGTGGGCGTTCGGGAGGTTGGGCAGGCGGTACACGGCCCTGGAGAAGAGGAATGGATCCATTCAGTGCAGGAAGAGATCTGGGAGCAGTCCAGCTACTGACATAGTGCTGGGCTCGCCTGCAGCCTGACGTTATCGGGACGGGTCCATATGGGCACGGCCCCAGAAATAACTGCATCTACGGGTGTGTCCTATGGTAATTAGACCACGCCTCCATTTTCGGGTGCGCATGACTTCGGGTAACGGGCGCATGAGTCCTGTCCTGCACAGGACGTGGCTCCCCCAAAAATAAATTTCTCCAAAAATACAGATTCTCCTTTAAAAACTGAAAGTACAAGATTGCCTCTTTAACCAGTGTCACCGCCTCATTTGCATAAAGTGAAGTGTAAATAAATACAAGTGCACATTTGTGGAACCCATGACAAGTGTGGTACATAGAGACAGCCGTAGCCATAAGTGTTATCTCAGGCTATTCCCGGCGGGTGTGCTGCATTGCAGGTGTAGATAGGGTAAATGGCTAAATATAAGCTAAATTGCTATTGGCATGAAGGCCAATGTACTATTCAATAGAATAAATGCTAATATTATTTGTAGCATGTTCACTTTAATTTATCTTTCAATTAACATGTGACCTTGAGGCGTACAGAATGACCCAATGTTAGCTCTGTAACTTTTCCCCCTGTGAGAGATTAAAACAAAGTATAATCATTAGTCATTTTCAGCCTCTTCAAACAAGCAATGTAAGAACTGTCTGCCCAATTATTTACATTGGCACCAAACTCAGCTCTGAATCTTTCATTAACCTGGGCTGATGCAACCTTCTGTTACACATTGCCCTGCATTCCCTCTGACAGGAGTTTCATCATCAGCCCCTGACATCAGCGTGGAGCTTGCAGGAAGCTGAGGAGTACGAGGAATTCACCTTGTGCTGGGAGTAACACATATAGATGATATAGACGTGACATAGGCACTGGATTGCTTATCCTGCCCAGTTACAGTTATGGAAATACCAGCAGTATGCAATGTAGCATTGGTAATTACATGCCTCAGACCCCTGATAGTGATAAACTAGAAATGTAATGTGACAGCTAATTAATCTCTTCATTATTTGGAAGAATGGGACCCCTCTCTTGTGCTGGAAACTGTTTTATTTCAAGATACACTTGTATCCAGATCCGTTCTATCACAAAGGGCTCTATTTACTACAATCCGCATATTGAATGCGGATTGTAGTGTTATATTACCGAGTGAATTCGCATTGCGAATTCCGGCAATATCACAGGGATTTACTATAAATCCCTTGCAGGGACAGAGCTTGCGATAAAGCTCTGTCACTGCGGATCCCATCCGCACTCTAGTCGCGGTATTTTCGGGAAAAAGAGCCCGCGCATGCGCCGACCCACCGTCGCTGCTGCCCCCCACCGGCGCTAAGCCCCGCCCCTGGCGCTAAGCCCCGCCCCGCGATCGCGGACCCCCGCGACCCCCCCTCCCTTCATTACACTTACCTGAATCCTCCTAGCCTCCGGTGATCTTCTCCGGGCTTCCCGATCAGGTGATCTCCCATACTGCACTGGGGCCCAATCATCTGATGACCGGGCAGCAGTGCACTATGGGAGACCAGCTGACCGGAGAGGAGCCATCACCGGAGGCCCGATCACCGGTCCCTGGAGTCAGGTAAGTAAAAAAAAAAATTTCATTTTTTTTTTCTTTTTTTTACAGCAATCAGCTTGCGGTCTATTTAGACCACATAGCTGATTACTGGTACCGGCTCCTGCCTCTGCTCTCCCCGTTAGAGCAGAGTGGGAGCCCGGTAAACGGGGGAGACCCTGGATAATGCCACCTCCAGGTGGCGTTATTATCACAGGGCTTCCCCCGGTATTTTTCTGCAATTTATTTTTAGTAACTATGGTCGGATCACATTTCCCATTACAATTATGGGAAATGCGATCTGCTTTACTAAAAATAAGTGATACTAGGGGTTGGAGTAGAATTTTACTAATTCTACTCCAATTGCCCTATAGTAACTACAGGTGAAACTAAAATAATGTGAAAAGGGTATGAAAACACCCTTTTTCACTTTATTTTAGTAAAAATAATGTTAATAAATAGAGCCCAAAATGTCCTTTAGGTCAGAGCAATACTTATTAAGATGTATATTTTTCAAAAGTAATTTGTGTATATCCCCCAAAACACCTGTTTTTTTGGGTGACATCTGCAAATTTTAAGCATCCCCAGAATGTATTTAATAAGTGACTGTAGCAGATATTGTAGATATCCGCTGCGGTCCCCCATATTTGATCACAAAAGCAGCCCCCACAGATTTCTATAGGCTGCCATATTGTTGTATTGAGCTAGGCCCAGGTAATTAACACCAGGGCCGTAGCTAGGGTGGTGTGGTCGGTGCCACTGCACAGAGCGGAACATCGCTGAGGGCGGAACACCAGCCACCCACCACCTCATCTGCTAGAGCTGGACAGCCGCTGCTGCTCGGCCGCGGCTCCCAGCACTGTTTGGTTACAGGGAGCCGCAGCCTCCCCCCTCCTTCTGTCAAAGCATGACTCAATCTGAGCCTCCATCTCCCGAGTCCCAGGAACCTATTGGAAAGTGAGAGACATCATTGCGTGACGTCTCCCCACCCAAGGCTCCCAGAGTTCACTGAGGAGCTGCCTGTTGCTGTGCGCCGTGCGGGTCAGGCTGGCAGGGAGTGTGCAGCGCTGTGTGGGGAGTCGGACACTGGACGACAGGACTTGGCAGGTGAGGTCCAATAATAGATAATAAACAAATAATAATTTACTAAGTAAATAAGAAAGAAAGAATGTCCGGCACTCACCCACCAGGCAGCGTAATAGGAGGATCACCCAAGAGGACTCTAGTTTCGTACCATTGGGTCAGAAGCATACTATGATAAATTTGGGTTTGTGTTAAAATTGTCGTAATAAAACTTTCCCAGGTATCGAAAAAAAAAGCGACCCTCCTCTCCTTTTCGAGCACCTACTCAATCCAATCCACACAGAAAATAAAATTTAATTTTTCTTTATATATTTGAAAATTGATGGAAGTTGGGAGCATCCAATCCTGCAAAATGGTCTTTTTTGCTGGGGCACTTATTGCAAGTAATAATTTTCTGCCCCCCGCAGTGAGCCTCTGACCCCCTGGAAAGATACCCAGGATCGCCCATTCTGGAGTACAAAATTGATTAGGTGGTTTTCAGCCTCCCGTCGTACTTGCCTCCAGAAACCCTGGACTACAGGACATTCCCATAAACAATGATAAAGATTGGCCTCTTCCCTGGCACATCTAGGGCAATTATGAGGGTTGGATAGACCCATTCTGTATAATCTGTGAGGGGACCAATAGGTCCTATGATATACATTTGAAAAGAGTTCATTATATGAACTAGCGGTTAATAATGTGCGAGACTTCAGTAGCCCTTTTACCAAATCCTCAGTAGTCAGTGTTGGAAATTGCGTCAACCATTGGTGCATCCCTTGGCTGACCAACTCATGATTTAGATCCTCACTCAAGAATCTATAGTATATAGAGATAGCTTTGCGTGAGGGTATTGGTCCTGAAAGCCGTTGATGTAATGGATTACACCAGTCATCAGCCAAAAGTGGCCGTATTACCGAAGCTATATAATGTTGTGAATGGAAATATGCTACAGAATAAGGAGCTTATTCAGAGGCGGCCGTACGGTCTACGACCGCACGGCCGCCTCGATGTTTTGCCAGTGCGCATGCGCACGAGGGAGCCGGCTCCCTCGTGCGCATGCGTGAGACCTGCTACGACCGACAGCGCTGGTCGTAGCGGGTCTCTTTCCAAAGGGGGCGAGCTGTCGATGTTGATTGACAGCTCGCCCCGTTTGGAAGGCGGGCCGGGGGGGTGGCAGCCCAAACAGAGGCGTTCCTATGGGAACGCCTGCCATTTGGGGGAGGCCCCACTGACATCACTAGTGATGTCAGTGGAGAGCTTCCGGCTCAGACAGAGCCAGAAGCTCTCCGGGGCTTACGACAAGTGAGACCCTACCCTAGGGTGTCGTCGTAAGCCCCGATGGTCACGATGGTCTCTGACCATCGCGACCATCACCCGAGCGGTCGTTAGAGCTGTGGGTGTTAACCCACAGCCTAATGACCGCAACAGAGGCGGGCGGTCAGGATGCAAGTGGCCGCCCAGTTTCTGAGCGACCGCTTGCATCCTCCGACCGCCTCTGAATGAGGCCCTAAGTCCTTAGAGTCTCAAATCTCGCGGTTGCCTCATGGAATGTCAGGGGCTTCTGAGTGTCTACATTAAGCAAATTACTTATATTATGAATTCCCTTCTCTCTCCATGCCGTAAAGGGATATGCTGCCCCTCCATCTTGAAAATCCAAGTTACCCAACAACGGAAGGTAAATGGATTTGTGAGCATTAAGACAAGATTTGTGACGCAGAATATGCCAGAGGCGTCTAATTGTCATTAGTAAAGGATTGTCAAGAACCTCTGGTGGAACCTCTTGATCATGAATGTGAAGGAAATATTTCAGGGCCATAGTAGGTAAAAATTGTGATTCAAGGGATGTATTAGCATACATCTCTTTATCTTGTAGCCAATCAATCAAACATCTCATTAAAGAGGCATGGTTATAATATAGAACATTAGGGAAGTTTATCCCTCCATTAGATTTAGGTTGGTATAGTTTCCTAAGACTGATGCGAGCCCTACCACCCTGCCATAAAAATGAACAAAACAGTTTATTAATTCATTGAACATCTTTTTTAGTGAGAAGAATGGGTAATGCCTGCAACATATAAAGAAGACGGGGAAAGGTCATCATTTTAATAAGGGCGGCTCTTCCAAGGTATGAGAGCGTCAAATGTTTCCAGCTCCGGAGCTCCTCAGTAATAAGTCCAGTCATCCGTGACACATTCATACTATACAATTGAGTAGGGTTTTTAGGTAAAATAATACCTAAATATTCCAAGTGTGAGGAGGCTCAGGAGGAGGAAAAAAGCGAGGCCTAAGGGGGAGTAACAATGGTGGAGTGAAGAAACATTGCTCTTGATTTATCTGCATTGATTTGAAGGTCAGAGATGCTGCCAAATTGAATGAACTTTTGCATAATTAAATGTAAGGTATGTTGAGGGTCCTGAATGTATAAAAAAAATGTCATCTGCATATACTATGAGTTTGACATTTTGAGTGCCCACACGGACTCCCTGAAAACTAGACCATTGTTGCAAAATACAAAGGAGAGGATCAATAGCAAGATTAGAAAGGAGAGGAGAGAGGATATACAGTATACTGTATATATTTTATGTGTATATATATATATATATATATATATATATACTGTATATATATAATGTGTATGTATGTTTCTATCTGTGTGTGTATGTATAGACATATACATTTATATTTATGCTGTATATATATATATATATATATATACTGTATATATACTGTGTGTGTTTGTATATATATATACATATATATGTGTGTGTGTGTGTGTGTGTGTATATATATATATATATATATATATATATATATATATGTATGTGTGTGTGTGTGTGTGTGTGTATTGGCTTTTTGTGAAATATATTTAAAAAGTATTTAATAAGAATTCTATACATAGATTAACAGAACAACAATAATAAATAGATATCACATAATATGGAGCTGCAGCTGTCACCAATCTAATTAAGCTCAAATACGGGCACTATAAAAATCATACCCAGTTCATCCATAATATCGCTATCAATATGATTTTTATAGTGCCCGTAATTGAGCTTAATTTGGTGACAGCTGCAGCTCCATATTATGTGATATCTATTTATTATTGTTGTTCTGTTAATCAACGTATAGAATTCTTATATATATATATATATATATATATATATTACAAAAAGCCAGGAGTCAGGGCTGTAGCTAGGGTGGTGCGGTCGGTGCCATAGCACAGAGCTGCCTTTATACTTGCAAACTCCGGCAGTTGGGGGTGGGGGGGGGCACCAATGCTCTTTCTCGCACAGGGCACCAATATATCGGCTCTGATTAACACCATCTTCAAACTATGTTAGCCCATAGTTGCCACACTGTACCACCTCCCCTTGATCCCCATTGGGACTGAAGCTAAGCTTTACTGTGTTCATCAAGCCATACAAAAAGCCATCATGAGATGGTTTTACCCCTATTGTGCCTATGCCTGGCAGGAACAGTGATACAAAATGAGGTATACCGCCACTTACGACCCCTGATAATTAAAAAGGCCCGGTGTTTGAATTGTCCCCGCGTTAGTAATTGCGCGATCCTCATGCTTATATTTCACTATGTCGCCAGGTAAAAGCTCAATCTTTAAATAGACTAAAAAATCTAGCTAAATTCAAGCAAGGGTAGCAGGTGCAAACATGTTCACACGTAGATCCATTGAATAGTATTTTGAACAGTTTTCCATGTGATCTCCGAACTCGAACACACTAATGTGCACTGTTTAAATTGAAAAAAAAAAATTGTAAAAATACTGTAGCCATTTAAGCTCAAACTTCAAGCCACGAAATCAGCCGCAGCTGTCGACCAGCCCCAAAATTGCAATGGTACTGCGCACTGTACTATTTCAATCAAATGAATTTCAAATTATCCAACGTTCTCTCCTCCATTGGTTGGAGGTGGTTGAAAAAGCCTAAGTTATTAAGTTAGTAAATTTCATATATATATATACACAGTATATATATATATACATACTATATATATATATATAAAACGCAGTAAAATATATACATAGACGGGTGTAAGAGTGGTTCGCTAGATATCATTTTGCAGCCTACTCTATTAAGGAGTGTCCCCCACCCCCTTCGCAATATTTAAAAAGAGAAATGTGGAACAAATAAAGAAAACTGTCGGTTTATTTCAACCCTTCCATCATTAAAAAAAATAATTGCCTTGTTTTTAATATAGAGATGTCTTATTTAGAATAAGTTGCTTATTGATAGCAATTAAACACATCAATGACTTATTGACTTATGGTAATTGATGCAACAAAATAGCAATCTATCCTCAGCATTTGTAAAGCTGGGCATACACGGTGAGATAAATTGCCTGGCAGACGGACAGACATTTTATCTGGCAGCCGCAGATGTCGCAGGCATACACTATGAGATATCTTACAGTGTGTTAGCCCGACATCTGCACTCCGCCCCTGGGGGAGGAGACATTTCCCTGTTCCTTCCATGGGATAATGATCCTTCCACAGGTTCACCTACGGAAACTTTGTTACGACTTTTACTTCCTCTAGTCAAGTTTGATCGTCTTCTCGGCGAAGAAGGCAGGAACACAGGAAATATTTGTCTGTCGGCCGCGGCTGGGCATACACTACCCGATGCGGCCGACAGTTTACCCCATAAATATCGCATCGGATGGGCATGCTGGACAATCCGGCATGCCCGACCGAGCAATATTTAACACTCGATCGCCCGCACACACACTACAATTATCGGGACGATCTGCGGATATTGGGCGGATCGCCCCGATAATTGTAGCGTGTATGGCCAGCTTAAGCAACTGTAACACAGCTCTGTCCTATCATTTAAAAACATATATTTCTTATGTTTCATAAATTTCACCATCTGGAGACACTGTAAGGTTGTATCTTTGTTTAAACATATGGTATCTCTTAATGATGTGCCTTCCTTGTGGATTATACAATAGTCTTAACCCTGTTATAGTGGGTCAGATGAATATCCAATGTGTATGGTGCTGTCCTTAAAAGCCTCTAAGGACTTTTATGATGAATATCCTCACCCCTTCATTGTGGTATGAGAAAAGACTATTGTTAACTTAATCCATGGACACTTGGTTAGTCCAATGTGTTAAATATATTTTCGCTGGATAAAAGAGACCATGTGTATGTCACCTCTTATGGTACCAAAAGTTGCGCCTAACGCAAACCTACTGGAAACAGTTCCCACTTACCACATGAATACTAAAAATATAAAAATAAAAATATAACATAAAAGATATATAAGGTCCCGCTGACATAGAATTAATTGGCTGCTGCTGTTCCCAGTCCTTCCCTCCGCCGGTATGAAAATCCCAGTCCTAAGGTGGTCCGAGGTATTATCGGCTGGTATGGTGCTTAATGCAGCGCCCCCAAAATCCAATCGATACCTGTGTTCTCCTGCCTGAAATATAAGACATAGGCCCGTGTTCAATTAGAGGCGAAAAGTCGGAAAAGTTTTGCCTGTTCGACTTTACGCCTCCTTCGCCTGTTTCAGAGGCGGAAACTTTACGTGCACCCCCGCATTTCTCCATATTCAATTCCTAAACAGACAGATGCGGAACAGGCGGAAAGTACTGTCAGAAGTGGGGAAATCAGTCTGAACCCCAAAAAAAGATGCACTAACATAGGGAATCAATGTAGATGTGTACTAACAGCCCTAATAAAAGTGTTTGGGGTACTTAAGTAGTTTAAATTGCTTCTTATTAGCGTCTTTGTAAAAGTGGTGAAGAATGGCATTAAGCAGTATTTTTTGGTGAAAATAAGTAGTCCAGTCAAATTTGTGGTACTTGAAAATGGGTGCTAGCATATTTTTATGTCTCTAAAGTGGACTTTTAAGAAATGTGAGAATTCAAACATGCACCTGCAATCCCCTAAACACTTGGCCCCTCCTTACAGCACCCCAAGAAGTCTACTTTGCTAGTTTTTATAGTTGCCCCCCCCCCCCCTTTTTTTTTTTTTTTTTTTTACTTTTTCGACACCAAAACGAAAGTACTTTTTTTTTGGTGTTCTGAGGTAATTATTTTTTGCTGTTGTTGATTTGTCCTTTGGGGGGCTGTCCCAAGGGTTCTGAGTCGTTTCCCCATGATTTTGCACTTTTTTTGACCTGCTATTCATAGGAGATACTTTTCCGCCTATTACAATGCATTGACTTTCCGCTTAGGCGAAATCGTCCTGGAAATGATATGGAGATACTTTTAAAACAAGCGGAAAGTCCAAATCCGTGGAAACTTTTCTCCAAAGGGCACTTATCGCCTCTAATTGAATCTGTCCCATAGTCGTGAAAATTGTAGGAAAAAGTTAAAAAATTTGTTAAAATTACTAAAATACAGGTTTCTTAGGTTCTATATGTCCTTCTTCTCCTAATTCACAATAAAGAAGATTTAGGGGGAGATGTATCTGACCTATAAAGAGTGGGGAAGGGGGCAAGCAGAGAAGATGCCTATAGCAACCAATCAGCTTCTACTTTATTTAATTGACTGTCTTCGATACATGCTAACTAGAAGCTGATTGGTTGCTAAGGGAAATCTCACCACTTGTCCACTCTTTAGAATGTTAATTAATTTCCCCCATAGGACCTAATAGACTTGAGGGGTGTTCAACACAGCCTCGAGGCAGTCGGAGAAAGAGGGACGTTGATTGGGAATACTTTCCCTCTATTGATGCCCTTCTCTTCATTGCATCTCCAGCGTGCCTGGCTGGGCGACCGATGGTGATGTCACCGAAGCGGGCTGGGACTCAGCTGGGGTAAGCGGCTGTGGGTGAGATGTCTCTCCAGGTTCTCCTTTCTGCCTCCTGTTCATAATCCATGTCTTGGGAGACTCCTGTACATATTAGTAACCAGTGAAACTAGCCACATTACATGTGTCATCAATAGGAAGTACTGTTAAAGTATAGCTCTAAAAAAAAAAATCATATTGTATAATCATGTTTCCTATGTACATGTGAAGTTAATCATATCCTGTTTAGTAGATTTATCATAATTCTGCTATCTGACATAAAACAGATAAGAATACCACACTCTACCATTAATCTCAAAGAAGAAATTGAGGGAGTGGGCAAGGAAGACTGTTGAAAAATAATGACATTAATGGTAGTTTTTGGGGACTATCTACCTTCCCTAAAGCAACAGATTACATAAAAAATGTGAGTGTGAGATTTCTGTTTATGTTTAAAAAAACTTCTTTGCATTTATATTTTTTCTGATAATTTGTTATCACCATGTTGATTCAATAAGCAGTATGTATTGTGTATTTTTTTGTCAAATTAAACATCATTTAATAATGTTCTGTTGTTGTGCCCCTCATACCAGAAATAAAGCTGTTAATCAAATCTATTTTATCTCTTGAATCAAATTTGTCTGCAGCATGCAAATACATATCCTACTTTCATAAAATGTGGAGACCCTGTTTTCATCATTTTAATTGTGGTAGTATTCCATGACAAGCGAGATTACTTTCAAAACCATCCTGTAATATTTGGAAGATCAAGGTGTACTGGCAGCAGCGCATTGAAATGTAGAGATTACATCAAGATGTCAGTGCTCTTTGCATGCATCTGGTGGCCAAACCATGTAGCATGCATAGTGAACTTCTGCAATGATACTTAGACAAGCTCTTAGGGGGAAGGAACGTTCTTGCAACATAAACTTTGGCTAAAAATGGAATAAACACAGAACTATAATATGGAAGGTTGAAAGTTGTAGACATAATATAGCAACTAGAGATGAGCACAATAGCAGCGGAGTTTTGTGCAATGTGACTTTCACAGCAGAACACATTAACCCCTCCAAATAAATATTTACTTATGGACATGGCCATTGAAAGGGCATGATCAGGTGTTGGGGCACTGAATTCATTTTCCCCTATATCACGGCCCCCTGATTAAATTCTGGCCTATTTCATGTCCTCTGAATTTAATCTCCCCTATATATTGCCCCCCGAATTTATTATCATCTATATCTTGGCCCCCAAATTTATTATCATCTATATCTTGGCCCTCTAATTTATTCTCATCTATATCTTGGCCCCCAAATGTATTATCATCTATATCTTGGCCACTTGAATTTATCTCTTATGTAATGATCCTCTGAATTAAGTACCCCCTATATAATGTCCTTCTAAAATAATTACCCTCTGTCATGCCCCCCTGAAATAATTACCCCTTATATCATGGCCCCCACACTTTATCCCCTATATCGTGGACCTCTAAATGGTCTTTCTCATGGAGGATGGAGGGTGGCCAAGAGGTGAATACTGCCTATCTCTGTAAGGACAGAGATATGAAACTAAAGGTGCCCACACACATAGCGATCTGCACAGGATCAGCCGATGTGTACGATTTGTGTACGATTTCCCTTGAAATTCTCCACGGCAGCTCTGCACACGATCTCCAAACGATCTGCACACGATTTGGTGTCCAATCTTCATACGATCTCTCCTGCTTCCAGACTATCACAGTGCATCGTGTCCTAGATTGTCAGATCTGCCCTACTGCACGGCAGATCTGACGATGCGATGTGCGACCAGCGAGGAAGCCCATCGCATCGTAATCGTGAGTGGGGACTCACGATTTCATCAGGATTTGGCCATATTTTACACGATCTGTCTCTCTAATGTGTCGGAATCGGCCAGATCGGGTAAAATATCGCTATGTGTGTGGCCAGCTTGAGAGTAGCGGGCTTATTCGTGACAAGAGAAGTGTGTGTTACAGTACCATGCCTGTTGGTTTTGAGGGCCTATATCTCTAGTTAAATAAAACTATGACCTCCAATTTTGACACTAAAAGTCCCTGTGTCAATATTTATGGGGTAGTTGTTACTTAAGGGAAAGTTAAGGGGCTTAGGATCTAGGATATCCGGACCTTAGCAATAGCTGTACTGGTAACGTTGAATAACTTTAGAAGGGAAAAAAGTTTCCTTTATTCTTTGTTGTTGCTATAATGCACTGAATATTGGAAAGCTGTTTGGTGTGGTTATTGTGCAGTTGAAAGAACGAACAGAATTCTAAAGTATTGCTCCTGCCAAACATGATGTTCTCTGTTATAATTTCCAAAACTCTAAGAAATTCTATCCAGGATCTTGGACAGGAGAGAGGGCACACCCTGCTGGTTGTGATGTAAGTGCATTCCCTACATATGGAACAATGTCGTTTCATAAGTAAAAGCTGAAAACTAATTTTTTCCCCCTTTATGAGTTACAAACATACTTATTTGCAGATTTGCCGGCTGGCAAAATAAGGCAAGTATTAGTAACTTGCTGTAACATGCAATGGTTTACGCCTTTCTGATACATGATTAAATTATACTTATTATTTATACTACAATCTACATATTAGCAGATTAAACACGAAGAGACAGTGGACCTGAGTCTAAGTTGGACCCATCTGCACCTGCTATTCCGTTTGGCCAGAGCAGCCAGGTTACTCCCTTATGCTAATATCCTCCCGTCTATGCCGATATTAGCATAAGGTTGTCTTATGTGGAAGGCCATGCCGCCTCCTGTTTTTCCATCGCCCTGCAGGCGTCATCAGTAGCATCGGGGCTGACACCCACCCCAAGCTGGATGCTGAAGATCTGTCAGAAGCAGGCGTCCCATCTGAGTCCGCACACTCCAAATGACGGATCTGTTGCTTGCGTCCATGCAGTAACTGCCCACTTGCCATCCAGAAATGCCTATTTCACGCAAAAAGAGATCCTTCAGTGGACAGATCAGTCGCTTGTTAGATCTCCGTCCCGTGTGCGCATGCATGGCACGGCACACATGCGCAGTCTGTGATTACTTTCTACGGCGTTAGCATTTGGACTTGCATGCAACTCAGAATCAGACAATGTAAAAGCTAAGGAGTATATTTAATAAAGTTCGGGTTTTTAGAAGTGGAGATGTTGCCCATAGCAACCAATCAGAAACTACTTATCATTTATCTAGTACCTTCTAGAAGATAATAGCTAGAATCTGATTGGTTGCTATGGGCAACATCTCCACTTCTAAAAACCCGCACTTTAGTAAATATACCCCAATGTCTCCCTAAATACATAAAAGTAGAAAAATTCCATCGTTTTGTAAGGAAAATAGAAACTTTAATACTTGTGATTTATTGCCGATTTGTGGCAGCTAGGTGGCTAGTCAACTTCATGCTATAATGATGTTGGACTTATTTTTATGTGGAGGCCTGGCTGTGGCTGTTGTCCTATCCGCACCATTAATAATCTGGCCCTTCACAATATTCACCGTCATTGTAGCAAAGGTGCTGACCAACAGGACGGCAGAACAGTCCGTTCAAAGTGTGACATATCTTATATAATAGAACAGTGGTTCCCAAACTGGGTGCCTCAGGGCACTTGCAGTGGTGCCTCTGGGTTGGTGGTCTACTACAAAATAATATGATATTTAGTCAATGTGATAGGCAAAACCAGTGCTAATGGCTGCCAATCAAAAAATATGTGTACAAATAGAAGCGCAGCACTGCCGACCACCACATAACTGCGCCTAAGGTTGACATATAAGCACAATTTACTTCATTTAATTCTTGCTAAATATTTTATCAATAAGAAACTTTTAGCCCAGGGGTGCCATGAATGCTGATACTCTAGAGTGCCGTGATTCAAAAAAGTTTGGGAACCACTGCAATAGAGGATGTCGGCCCTTTTCTACAGTATCTTCCACAGGCATTATTTAGGCATCTATGTCCACAAGCGAAGAAAATTAGGCTTTTCTGAAAGTTTTTTTTTAAATCTTGGATTTTTTATTTAGAAAAATGGGAGACAAAAATACAAAACAAAAACAAGTATACACAGCATGAATCAACAAAAAATCAGTCAAGTGTTGCAGATTACAAAGTAACAGTACATACAAAATTTTTCAAACCACTTTTAGTATTGTTATATTTTAAATATTTGTAGTTACATTTATATCATGAGGAGAGAAGTTGGGGACAGGGGAGGGGGGAATAAAAAAGACAAAAGAGAAATAAAACAGACAGACAATCACATATACAAGATAGCAATAAACAGAGCATATAAAATTGGGTAAGGTGTAAAGAGCTCAGATCCTGCAGTTAAAGCAGCCAATAGTAGCAAAAAATATCAGGATATTGGCTGTGGAGATAGGGGAGCCCAAAATATATCAAACTGTTATTTTAAGTCATATAGACTTAATAAATAAAATCAATAAACGAACTACAAGAACTATCAGAGAAATAATAAGGAACAAAAATTAGTAGTCACAGTGGGCATAGTATAAATAAATATATAGTAAACATCATACACGGTGAGAAATCACAGTGTAATGGAATAGAGTAAGTTGAAAGGAGAGAGAAGAAAAGAGAGAGAAAAAATAAATAAATGAATGAACTCAGAAGGGCAGAAAGGGTTGGAGGGGGAATGGAATTAGGGACGAGGGGGGGGGGGGAGGGGGGGAGCCGGGAAGAGAGAAAAGAGAGAAGAAAATAAAATAAAGATAAAAACTTGATAGACTAATAACAGGGTTGAAAATTAGTGATTAGGCGAGGCCAGGAAGGGTCGCATTGTGGATCCTATACCATGGAGACCAAATATTGTGATACTTGTCTACTGTATTGTTTCGAAGGCTAGAAATGTATTCCATTTTGGACACAAACCAAACACGATTGAGGAGCTCCTGCTGAGTCGGAGGGGAAGGGTATTTCCAGGCATTGGCAATCTGGAGTTTAGCCGCACAAAAGAGATGCATAATCAGTTTATTGTCAGACTTTGATAGCTGGCATATCAGGGCAATATTAAGGCACGTCCACTATATATGGAAAAAGGATCCCACTTGACCACAACTCCGCCAGCACATGTTGGAAGTAGCGGGATATATTTGGTTAAGGCGCTCTGGGACAAGATACCATCGGGTATACACTTTGTATGAAATTTCTTTAATGGAAACACTAATAGAACATTTTGATATATCGAGGCGAATGGCCTCCCAAGCTTCATCCCCCAGAGAATTGCCTAGATCTAATTCCCAGGAAAGTCCATGGGCCGCCAGGGGTATATGAAAGTTTTTTTTTAAAATGCCCTTCAAGTTAATAAACCATATTGTCAGCCTCTTAGGAGTGTATATAAGTGTTATATTGCCCCATTTGTTTAGCCTGCCTGCAGGAAGGTGCTTCATACAGGACAATATTCTCCCAGCAGAAAAAAAAAATGCACAAGCCAGAAAAAATTATATATAAAATACACAGTAACTACAGAGAAAAAAAAATGGACAACAAATTAAAAGCAAATACTGTACACACGAAAGAAAAAAAAAACCTGTTGAAAGAAATCCCCAAAATAATCAAAGAATGTTTTGAATGAATGAGGACGTTAAGGGGTTAAGTTATCTGACCGCCACACAGTGGCCTAATATTTTGTTTTACTAGAGATTAGCTAAGATATATGCAAACATAAGCATTGATGCTATACAGAGTCTTGTCTGTCTGACTTTGGTATATAAGACGCAGAGTGGGCAAACGTAAATATCATTAACCTAGATGAAGTGGGTGACTTCTGAGAGTGCAAATAGAGGAGCTGGGTTTGGAATTTCCTGTTAGATTGTCCAGTCTCCTCCCGCTCACATTCCTAATTTTTTATAAACACCCAAAGTGTTCCATTTTATACTGCGGGCGGGGAGCAGGTGGGACCTGGATTAATTTAAAAAAAAAAGGCCATAATGAGTTATGAAGGAATTCTAACATTCAAAGCCATCAGTGCCTAACCTATTGCGTGTGATGCCTCCAGCCCACCAACGGTTAACAACTGTACCGTCAGAATTAGAAATAATAGACATAATAAAAGATTTGCAGATTTTGTCCTCCAGATTAGAACATTGCTGCATTATTTTCAAGCAGATGTTCCTAACTTAGGGAATACAAATAGTTTTGGTACAGTAAATAGCAGGTACAGTTAATGAATAACATGACCTGTTGGCAATCTGCAACCCATTGAAAAACATTAGCCAGCAGATCACATGATTGTAAAGAAATAACATGAATAATGTTTTTTTGGGGGGGTTAATTGAAGTAGACCGAAGTGTAAGCGAAATCTATTTTTAATTGCTCAAATGCACTTTATTTACAACTGAAAGGTTTGTGAAGACTTTTTGCGCTACAAACGTTCAAGTGGCCTGTTTGTAACTAGCTTCGATTAACCTGGAACAGTGGTGGAAAGAGGTGACCCTGGGGTTACATATGGGCCCCTAAAAATGTTCTGTGTGGCCCTTTCCGTTTAGAGCAATGTTCCCTCTAATGTCCTTTCCCCAGTTATTATGATTATCACAGAGTGAGTGCAGTCTATATGGCGGGTGAGTTTGTGATTGGATGGGGAGGACTTGCTAGCCATATCTTAATCCACTGTTTGTGTTATGGGTAGAGTTCATGTTTGTCCTTTATTAGTGTCACCTCAGTCCATCCCCACTCCACCCTGTACTGGTCTTTCCCCACCATGTCGCATCCCCTCCCTGCTATATTCGACCCCTGCAGCTGGCGCAATGGCCCTCCCCTCCTGATGGTCTGTCCTGTCGTTACAGCGGAAGCCGTTGGGGTAGTTGCGCAGATCAGGGTTCTTAGAGGGGACATTCGTTTGCTGTAGTGACTGCACCCCCAGTTCCTTCTTGTCTGCCCTTTTTTGAGGCCGTCTGGACCAGGAGCCACTTGTGAGGCCCTGCAAAAATATTATACTCCACACCAATAATTTGGAGCATGTATAATGCTGCAGCTAAAGCTCATTGCACTTTACATTGGCTAAGTTTTGCTCTCGTGAAAGAAGAGACTAGGGTTATTCAATGCACCTGCCATTGAGCCTTTTGAAGCTTATTTACTAACAAAGGGCAAAATAACCCTTCCATGATTTGTGGTATGCTCTGGACTTCTGAGCTGAGGTAAGCCTATGTAACAAAGAAGTCAACAATAGAAGAGATTTTCTATTGTCACCTGTCTGAGCCATAGACTAGGGTTGGCCAATGACTATTGATGGTTAGAATCCATCAATGGTCATCACTCGATGGCCAATTGTTTTACCATTGATTGTGGAGAATAAAAGAATTTTCCACCATCGATGATAGCCATTGGTCCACCAGCGGATGTATTTCATTTTATGCTGGCTAGCACAGGGCTACTACTGGCTGTCAACCAGTCATAGCCCTGTACTGTGGTGCCGTTGTAACAGTTCTTCAGTGCTGTCTGGGTGGGTGGATCCGTCACCACCTCCCTCTTCTAGCTGTGTGTGCTGACTTGACAGCTTCAGCTGTTCATAGGTGGGCAAGGCATCTACACACCTCTTGTGTCTCTGGGCGTGGTCTGTCTCCCAGCTGAGAAATGCATGCGATTCGGCAATCTTTGGCGCATATTTGCGAAACTTCCATGGTAGGAATCATCAATGGTATGACATTTCATAGTTTCATACCATCGATGGTTCTTCTTGTTTTCCATCTATAGTAACCATTGATGGAAAATACACTGATGGCCATCCCTACCACAGACAGGGCCGAATTAAGGGCCACATGGGCAAATGTTCAACGGCTTATAATGAAAAGGGAAGGAGCTGTGATTAGTGCTATGTGGGTGAGCCAGAGCCACACTACTGTTTACACCCCCTACCCTATCAGCCTCAGTATCTCCCTAGATAAATAAAAAAAAGAAACATTTCATAATTTTGTGATAGAACTAGAAATACCAGTTTAATACTTATTATTTATTTCCAGCTGTATGGTCGACTGGGCAGCTGGTCATCATCATGCTGCCTTGATGGTGGGCCTATTTTATGTGGAGGCCCAGGTGTTGTAGCTCCATCCGCAACATTGTTAACCTAACCCTATTACTGCTGTCTATCATTAAAAACCCCAGTCTTGGGGTTACAGTGCAAATTCTGCACATAGTAAAAAAATATAAAAATAAAAAAAGGTGCAAAAATGTTAAAAAAATAAATAAAAATGTTTTATTCGATTAAATTAAATATTTATTCTCCATCTCCAGATACTATGGCCATCCTGGAATGATGATATTGATCTGGGGATTGCAGCTTTACATGTACTATTGCAATCCTTAATATGCTTTATCGGAGGATGGAAAAGGTTATCACCAACTACAACCGCTTTTGGTAAATAGTGAGGAGCTCCAGCTCTGGCAAAAACACTTGTTTTTGGAGGATTTAGGGGCCTTCTCCCCTTAATAAACACACCCTATAGAGCAGCTATTTATGATGTGTTAATTACATTCAACAGAGGGGTTGTCAGCTTTGCACCACTCTGCTGCCGCCATTAATCTGAATGCAGAAACTTTCATCCCATCCAGGATCCAGTGTCGGACTGGGGCATGAAGGGCCCACCAGGAGAATGCAGCGGCAGTGGGCCATGCTTAAGGGGTGTGGTCAGTCTCCAAATGCTTGACCAACCTTTAGGGTGTGTCGATACTCCTAAGTTTGGTTGCCAAAAGGGCAAATATTGGTGTAGTTTCCATAGAATTAACCAAGCCCTCATGTTCATCAATGGACCTGCTCCACCAGGTAACTAACACCCTAATCAAGTAATAATGTGCATAGTCTGGAACCTGACCCCAAGAGGATGGAGTGGGGTCCTCAGGCAGTGGGCCCACAGGAGATTTCCCCGATACCTCTGTGGGACAGTCTGACCCTGCCAGGATCTCTGCATTATTGATAGAAGTTGAACCAGTGATAGGCAACCTCATACAGTTCGGGGGCTGCATTGGGCGGCCCTCAAACCATCAAAACAGCCGCACATTACTCTTATGCCGGGTACACACTAGATGATATGTTGTCCGATCTGGTGGATCGGCCAACATATCGGGCACATCGGCCAGTGTGTACCCGCTATGTCACTGAAGATGCGCGCTCCCGAGCTTCACATTGCTTGTCGGAGCTGCATGCAGGTCCGAAGGGCGATATCATTAGCGAGGACCATGCTGCCAAATGCAGCATGGCCCCCGCCGTCGTTCCATCACTGCACCCCCGCCAGGTCCTGCCGCGAGCCACATCGTGCTGGGTGTAAATCGTTAAGTGTGTACCCAGCTTTACTCTCAGCAGCAAGTTAAAATAATACATTAAATTAATGAAAGAGACACCTATCTGCAGTAACATATCAGTAAGCATTATAAGTTATAAAAAACAATTATGACAACAAAGTAGGAAGGAGTTGGAGGTTGCTAATGAAGGCTTGGAGTGCCTCCTGGCACATCACTGGGTGGGACAGATTGAGATGCATTCAGTGGTCCGGCATCTGGCTTAGGAGGCAGGATACAACAGAGGGGTATGTACGTCCAAATCTCCAAAAACCCTCGGGGGCCCATTTATTCATTATCGGGATTCTTGTCCAATAATAAAACTGTTTGCACCTTGATTTTCCACATAATTCAGAAATACCTAACTGGCTACAGTAAAGGGTTAAAACTAAATCTGGAATTCAGCTCCACATATACAGTAGGTGGTCATTGTGCGATTGCATTTTTGTCACTGTGCTGTCCTTATCAGAATGAAAGTCATATAATTGTGTTGTCTGTGGGTGACAGGTTCTGGCTGGGAATTCTCACGTAGGGAAGCAGGAAGAACGTGGGGAGCGATGGAAAGGAATTGGTACATTTTTGCAAAGGAACGCAATGCAGCAGCTGATTACGTTTATAACATCAGCCCACATTTGGCATCACACATATTGGGTGCAGTACATGACTTACAACCCTGTCTGCCACCTGTGCCAAGTCTGCAACTTGTGCTCACGTAAAAAGGGATCCCCCCCCCCCCCCCAGTTTCCCTATTACTGGTGTAACAGGTTGCCTTGTGTTTCTGAGTTACCCGATAAACATCCTAAGACTGATGGTGCCGCTGTCAAACACAGGACTTTCATTGAACAGGCAATGCTCAGCTTTAACACCACATAAGCCACATACAGGAGTTTAATGGGGACTCTTCAGTTACATGGCTGTTTCTAATCACCCTGTGCTAATCCAGACACATGGATAGATAGATAGATAGATAGATAGATAGATAGATAGATAGATAGATAGATAGATAGATAGATAGATATGAGAGAGATAGTTAGATAGAAATGAGATAGATAGATAGATAGATAGATATATAGATAGATAGATAGATAGATAGATAGATAGATAGATAGATAGAAATGAGATAGATAGATATGAGATAGATAGAAATTAGATAGATAGATATGAGAGAGATAGTTAGATAGAAATGAGATAGATAGATAGAGATAGATAGATAGATAGATAGATAGATAGATAGATAGATAAATAGATAGATAGATAGATATGAGATATATAGATAGATAGATAGATAGATAGATAGATAGATAGATAGATAGATAGATAGATATGAGATTGATAGATATGAGATAGATAGATAGATAGATAGAAAGAAATGAGATAGAAAGATAGATAGATAGATAGATAG